>JAMRYA010000015.1:0-2679594 GCA_024447215.1 Panagrolaimus sp. LJ2400 | reverse complement strand
ATTTGTCTTTATTTGAAGCCTTTCTTTTTTGCAGACATGGCTCAGTGGTTAACGCAATCGGTTACCATGGAGCTTGATGAAAGGCTCGAATTCTTGGAAGTGATTTTTGTAAGACCATCATCAAAAAACTCAAGTAAAACCCACTTTTATAAATTTCTCCATTTTATCAAGATCAAATTCAATATTTTTCAAATCAAGACTAATATCACAAAAATTGTTTCCATTTTTATATTTCATCAAATCATCAAGCCATGTTTCTTTATTTATTTTAACACTCGTATGATCCCAAATATATAATCCAACAATATTTGGAGCATTTTTAACAATCTCAGTAAAAGTAATATCCGATTTAAGTTTTTGTAACACAATCTCCCGTGTATATGTTGAAAGAAGTTGTAAAATTTGATCAGAAGAGATTTTTTCGCCATGTAATTCTATAATCCTTGCAGTACAAATTGCTTGTTTCAAAGATAATAGTTTTAAAAATTTTTTCGAATATGTTTGATACGAATCTGTTGCATGTGTGACAACAAAGATTCCATCAGGATTTGAAAATTTTTCAGGTGATTCTTTCCAGTCAGAATCACTGAAGGGTTTCTCAATAAGTTTTATATGTTTTGGAGAATAAAAATTTTGAGCTCTTTGAGATGACAAGGCCAGTAAAAGTTGTTCATCAAATTGGAGAGTTGAAGCAAAACGTTGCCATAAATTTTGATCAATTCTCGGAAGGAATAATTGCTTTGCCAATAATCCTAAAAAAACAACAGAGTAAAAAGTAGTAAAGTAAAAGCTAAAAACAATAGTTTGGGATCTGGTTTCGAGCAAAATAATGAAAAATTCCTACCTTTAATTCGATCCGGACAGAATGCTGTATGATGCTCAGTTGAATACCAGCCATCACAGCAGCTTTTATTGCATTCTGATATCCCATCAGATAAATGTTTTGCAAAAGACTTAATAAAACAAAACCGACAAAATTTCTTTTCATCAGCAATTTTTTTTCTTGTTCTATCAGTAGTATATTTTGGACAATTTTTTGATTGATACCCACGTTCACGGCAAAAATAACAATGTCTTGCACACGCTTTACACATGTTACAAACTTTTAATGGGGCCAAAGAAGAAATACCAAATTTCAAAAGCAAAAACAAGTTTAATGAAAAATCAATTTTTGTTGTATGAAAAAATGGAAAACACACTGAAAAAAAGTGAGGTCAATTTTCGTGCGTCTAACACTGAAAAATGGCAACACACATCAATCGAAAAATGGCAAAAAAACAAACAACAAAAAAACAAGTTTATTGGAGTGCCCTTGTTTAGTCATTAGTGTATCCCTCCTTTTTTGTCTGCCATTAAAAAAATGCATGTAAGAGATGAAGCCAACGCATTTCTAACCATACTTGTGCTTCAGTGCAGTAGAGATTAGAACATGAAATGCTTAGCTTGTTAATTAAACCATTTTCTGTTGGCCGTCAAAAAGGGAAGTCATTAAACATTCATATTTAATAATTTCCGCTAAAAATGTCAGCCATTAATTTTGATAATGAACCACATTAAGCACGTGCAAAATATGAATAATGATACAGTAAGAAATTAATTGCTCTCATTAACTTCATTTATGTTTAATTTTCTTGGTTGATTGAATATAAGAGGTTCTTTCGTATTTTCGAACTTAGCTTGGCATTTCAAAAAAAATAAATTTTTGAGTTGAGGGCTAATTCTTTGTAAGTATACCAAATCGGGGTCAGGGAATCCGAATCTGAAGTCCGTTTTGAAATCTGGGTCACGGATTTCGAAATACCGCATGGCGTGCCGGTGCACACGCCATTTTCGTTAAAGTGACCCTACAGGTACAAATTTGGTATCATTCGACGCGTCTTGAAGAGCTCTATCCGAATATATATATATATCTTGTTGAAAAAATTATTTTTAAACTGTCAAAATTGCGTTTAAAGTGAGACGGTCTCGGTTTTTTACCTTTTTGACCTCAAAGTTGTTTTTTGCAGGGCGTAATTTTATTTTCATCAAATTCCTCATAAAATTCTGCATCGAATGCATATCTCATTTGTTTTTTTCGGTTTTCATTTCGATGCATATTCTGGTAAAACTGTATCTCCAGCATCATTTTGGAGGCATAACTCCCGTCATATGCAAGATATCGGCATATTTTGAACTGTATTATGTAATACTATAGTGTTGGAGTATTCTAGGTCATTTTGAGCATTTTTGGATATCACTTGGCAATATGGCGTTCATATGAAATCTCATAAATTAGCAACATGGGTGCTTTTGGCAAATTGGCTGAAAATGATGTTTTTTGTTAAAGAATGATTATGAAATGGCTTGAATAACTTAAAAAACATGCAAAATTACTATGTTAAAGCATTTAAGGTCATATATTGAAGATTTTTATGTCCTGCTGACATGCTCATTTTTAGCAAATTTCGGGGTATTTTCAGTATACCACCAAATGATAAAAAATTGAAGATATAGATGTTTTGAGACATTTAGGGTAAAATTCAGCATCTCTATGATGTCTAGCAACAATTTCAAGTCATTTGAAGCATCACCTGTAGTACAAACATAATAAACACACTGTGCACTAAATTATACACAGACAACCTAAAGTGATATTCTAATGGTTTAAAATTGCTTTAAATCATCAAAAATAGGTTGCATTGTACCCTAAAAGTCTTAAAATATTTATATCTTCAATTTTACAGCATTTGGTAATATACTGAAAATACCGAAAAATTTGCTTAAAATGAGCATATCCCCAGGATCCTAGGATCCTCCATATATGACCATAAATGCATTAATATATTAATTTTGTATGTATTTTATATTATTAGAGTCATTTTACAGTCATTCTTTAACAAAAAACATCATTTTCAGCCATTTTGCCAAAAGCACTTATGTTGCTATTTTTTGAGATTTCATATAGCTCCTATATAGCTTCCTGAAATTCAATACTGCCCGAAATCACCCAGAATACTCCAATAGCATAGTATTTTATAATACAGTTCAAAATAGGCCGATATCTTGCATATAAAGGGAGTTATGCCTCCAACATGATGCTGGAGATAGAGTTTTACCAGAATTTGCAACAAAATGAAAACCGAAAAAAACAAATGAGATATGCATTCGATGCAGAATTTTATGAGGAATTTGATGAAAATAAAATTACGCCCTGCAAAAAACAACTCTGAGGTCAAAAAGGTCAAAAACCGAGACCGTCTTACTTTAAACGCGATTTTGACCACTTAAAAATATTTGTTTCTTCAAGATATATATATATTCTGATAGAGCTCTTCACGACGCGTCGAATGATACCAAATTTGTACCAGCAGCGTCACCTTAGCGAAAATAGCGTGTGCGCTGGCACGCCATGCCGTATTTCGAAATCCGTGACCAAGATTTCAAAACGGACTTCAGATTCGGATTCCCCGACCCCGATTTGGTATATATACAAAGAATTAGCCTTTAACTCAAAAATTTATTTTTTTTGAAATGCCAGATTTTTTCAAAAAAGGTCGAAAATACGAAAGAACCTCTTATATAAAAGTAGTTTCAGATTTTTTTACTCGACTTTTATCAACTTTGTTAATTACTTTTTTTCCATTTGCTATTAAAATTTTTAAAAAAATGACATTTAATGCGTTTAGTATTTTTGTTTTAATTTTTGAATTTATCTTTTATGGATTTCATTTATCCATTTTGATTCTATTGTTTGGTGAAAGAAAGAAATTTGATGGACCATTTTATAACATGTTTAGAATCAATTTTGTGTCAGATTTAGTTTATATTTTTATGGTAAGCTTATGGCACAGTTCTTCAAAATTATAACTTAGTATTAACGCACAGCCCTCAACATTAGGGTCTGCAATGTGTGCAAAAATAGCATTAATTTTTACCTTTTTAGCAACTACAATATCGTCTACCAAATTTTGGACTTTGGGCTGATTTCTACAAAACACATGGATATCTTGCAACGATAATTTTCAATACTGCTGGAAGCATTGTGTATTTACAATTTTTAATTCATGCTTTAATTGCTTTCAATCGTTTTACGCTATTTTGTTTGCCGCTAAAACATAAAGGCGTATGTTTTTGACAAAATTTAAATTTCGTTAAAAATTTCGATTTCATTTATAACAAGATTCTATCGGTTTTACGATTTTTTAAAAAAAAAAGCATTTTTCAAATTCATTTTTTTTAACAGATCTGGTCTAAACAATGGTATACTGTAGCAATAATTCTTACCCCCATAATAATGAACGGCTACTTTCTCTTTGAAGAAGGAGAATTCCTTTACAACAAAACTGATGAAGTAATCGTCAAGTATAAAAATAATGGAGCAATGACGACAACCTTTATTGTTTCATTGCCATACATGATTACGATAACATTCATTGAAGCAATATGTAATTTGTGTGCTGTAATAAATTATCACAAAATGAATAATATGAATGCTATAACAAAAAATGACACGAATTTGTTGTGTAAGTTTTAAGTTTTATATGGCATCAGATATTTTTGATATGGAAGAAAAGTTTGTGTTGTTTTATGAGCTTCCAAAATTTAAAAGGAAAGGTTTTTCGCCTAAAATTTTAGTGCAATTTTACTTGTCAAAGGTGCAAACTTTTTTAGTTTTTTGTCACATTATGAATCATAGAGACATTAAAATGGAATAAAATTGATTCTATTATAAATCAAATCCAATAATTTTTTGCAGATATTTCATGCATTATATTTGCTATTCAAGCAATTCGATGTTTATACAATGTTGCAAGACCATTGTTATCCCAAAATATTACAATAACATATATTTTACAATTTATTATTCCATTTATTGCTGATATCTATGCATGGACTGGAAGTTTTTCATTGATAATATTAAGGTAAATACTTTTTGAAGAATCCAACTCACAGTCAACATAAATCTTTCGATAGAGAAGATAATAAAGAGGGATAAATTTTTTGTCTTTTCTTTCGACTGATTTTTTCTTCTTTGTAAAAAGGAGAGAATTGTGTTGATTAACTTGACTTCTTTTATGTGTTAACGTTTTACAGTTCATCAACAAGAAAAGCATATATTATTTTTTATGCTCATTGGTTCAAATTCAATCACGAAAAAAACATTGTTCAAGCATATTAAATTTGTGAATAGTAGACTTTTTGACTCTTTTTTTCTTTTGTAAGCACTTTTGTGGCTCTTTTCCGTTAAGCTGATTACTATCTTTCATTTTTAGAGGTACTTTTCAAAAAATGATAATAACAATAAACTTATATTTTAAAATACTAATGGTCCCAAACAGTGTTGTACTTTTTCATTTTTGTCGACTCCGATTCCGGAGTCAAGGAGTCAAGAGTCGGAGTAGACTCCATCAAAAGTAAATTTTTATTTATCGGGTTTATAAAATCTTCGTTAAACGGTAAAGAACAACAAAACAATTAAAACAATGAAGTCACAGTTGGGGTAGGCTGTGTAACACCAAAAATATTTTTTGGGATTCTTATAAGAGCTTTATAAATTTCAGGACTTTTAAATAAAAATATGCATGCATTGAATGTTGCAGTTACTGACATTCCACATGACACAACAATCGGTCCAACAGTTTCAACAAAAAGTGGTGTACCAATAAAATAAAAAATTCCAGAAATAAATGTTACAAATAGATTTGCCATAAGAATATAGGAGACATTAAAAAATATTTGTCGTTGAAGTTTTGTCATTGTAGATGTTGTGGTTGACTTTTTCTCTTGTTTTAGGAAGAGGATTACATTTATTATGAAGATCACTAAATTTAGGTAAAACGATCAAATATGCAAACTTACAATAATACTCACCAATAGTTCCAATCAAAATTACACTCCCAGCAAAATACGCATATTTTATACCAGCTGGTCCACGAACAGTTCCAGCAGTGCAATCTTTCACGATTTCATTCAAATTTACGCTATACATGTTACAAAATATATAAACCATAGCCAAAATTACACTTATTATAGTAACATAGAAAGGAAAATTTTTAAATGTTGAACCAAAATAATGTATTGGAAATAATAAAGCTAGCAGGCGATCCAAAGCTAAAGCAATAAGACCATAATGTTCAAGTGAAGATGAAAACCCGAGTGTATTATCAACTTAATGACATTCTAGCTTTGGTCGAAAATATGAATCTGTTCCAACGGTTCGAAATATTGCAGAAAGCAACGAGCCAATTCCTAAAAAGGAGGATGAAATTAAAAGTGGCACATTGTTGGATTCTATGGAAAATGCCTTATAATGAAATTATTTTTTTAGCTCATTTGTCATCATTTTTTTTAAATCATAAAAACCCAGTAGTTGCATTTATATTGTAGCCCTTGGCAAAAAAGTGATCAGACAGTAACCAATATTATTTTTCCTCTAATTATTCTATTTTTAGCCGAGCAAAAGCGCAAAATAAGCGGTATTAACTCATGCGTCATTGCTGCTTATTTATGGTAAAAAAAGAGTTCCTTGTTAGTTGCATTAAAATCAAATACTACAACTACAACCTCATTTTGAAATCAAATTTCAATTAATTTTTTGACTTTTTAATTAAAAGAATTTTAAAATAGAATTTCCCTTTCGGTAATTTAAATTACTGGCAGCAACATAAAAATTACAAGACAGTTTTTATTAAAAAAAGTGAGGGAGGAATTAATTATAATAATAATAATTTATACATGCCATGGCACACAAATGAAACATAATTTTTGCGGAAGTAAAAAAATACTTTAATATTTCCAAATGAATGAATAAGAAAAAATGATATGAAAGTAATTATTGCATTAAAGTTCATTATTATGAAATCAGCTTTTTTTCAATTTTTAAATTTTAATAGTTAAACGGTCATTAAAAATTTATAGCAACAACAAATCCACAGTCGCTTTAAACAAATCGTCATTTAAATGGGAGAAAGTGGCATAAGCGACGTCCTTAGATTCCGAGAATTATTTTCAACAAAAACTTTTTTGCTCCTTATGATATCAGAAAAGTTATTTAAAAAAAATTTTTTTTTTTTTATAAAAAAAAAAATTTTTTTATAATTAATCTTCTTCTTTTTAAAGCAAAAAACTTTGTATTTAAAAATTTCCGGTTTATGAACTAATTTTCATTAATGTAATATAAAAATGTTAATCACTGAACGACAGGAGTACTTTTTTTCCCTTTTATTACACATAAGTTTGTACTTTTTCACAATATCACCCATCTTACCGTAGAGGTATTCAGGTGACGCCGGAGTCGAGGCCCCATATTTTGACTGCATACTCGTCATAGTAAGGGATAGTTAGGGACAAAATATCAGCGGCCCATATAGCCTCCTTGGGATTTAATAGCTATGTGAATATAGCTATTAAAAACATTGTCTATTTTTACTATAAAATATCCCATATTCTGCATAATGAATACTTTTGAAATATTTTAAATGTATTGTTAATGGGTTATTTAAGTTATCCTTGCTAAAATCCTTTACAGAACCAACAAAAAAGAATACCTTAACAAATCCATCAAACTAAAAACTTATCGGAATCCAATTTAATATTAACACCATCATCATTGATCAAAGAAAAGGTGACGACCAGATCAAATCTAAAAAATAATTAATAAAGTAGAAGTAAAAAATATAAACAGCGAAACTAAAACACGCCTAAATTACTTAAAATAAATCCACGAATAGAAGGCTGCTTAGAAGATACCGTACTTTATTTCTGGGAAATGATTTGGCAAAAGAGTGCTTAGAAAATTGTAATGCTTTGTCAAAAGCGAAAAAATAATATGGAAAAATGCTTTGGATGTTTCTTTTATTTTTTATTTGTTTATTTAAAGGATAACAGCATTTTTTGAATTAAATGTTTTTTTAAGATCCACTTTCAAGTGACGTGTATCGGGATCTAATTCCACACATTCATTTATTTATGATTATTTTCTAAGTCTGATCTTATCAATTGCGCGTCTGTTTTTCACCAATGGTGTTGATGATGTTTACATGTGCTTCAGGAGAGTTTTTCTTTTGATGGACTTGTTCCGTTTATCTATTTTATTGGTTTTTAATTTTGAACAGATTTTAGGGAATCTGGCTTAATTATATTCTTCAATAGCATCTCTCTTTTCCTTGTTTTTCTATTTATTTATACTTATTTCTTTGATGTACATGGTCGACGTGCTTTTGTAATATATGTTTTTTGAATGCTGATTTGTTTTCATTTTTGTGGAAACAAATTGTTGAAGGAGCATGAGATCTGGAGATTGCTGATAACTTTGCTGTGATGCTGTTATATTTTTTTTGTCAGTGATGGTGGTAAATCATAAGACGAAATATTTATCTTGTCGTTTAGTCGAACTTGGGTTACCTAGTAAGCTGTCAGAAAATTTGTTGTTTTTTATTGGATTGTATAGAATGTTACAACTTGTTAATACATATTATTGTGCTGATATAAGCTTTTTTAACAATCCTAGGAGCTCTTTGAATACCGTATTCCTGCTGTCTTCTGTTAATTTAAAAGAGAAATGTGATTACTGTTATTAGTGTACTGTAACACAAAGATGGAATCAAAGCTGGAAGATGTTAATAAAAGTATTTCTATTTTGTTAACTTTTTTTTCATTAAAAGTTTATTACAAATGCTAACAATAACTTTTAAATAGGAAATCGTCCTTGTGCATTATAATCTTTCCTCCTAGGATCCTAATCATCCTCTTCTTTATCATAGGGTGTTCCAGCTTCTTTGTCGTCGTCGTCGTCATAAGTATCACCATCTGCAAAATTTAAATATTTTTAGCGTCAACCAAAAGAAAAAAATATTTCCCAAGATTTTATATTCAACAAATTTAAAATTTAAACCTCTCTTTGTTTTTTAATTAGCTAACCTAAAGTCTTTAAAAAATCGATGAAATTCTTTTAAAAACTACCCTTCACCTCCTGTCTTTTCAACGCCAGCATAGTCATCATCATCTCCATCATCCTCATCTTCGGGTGGCTCAGGCTCGTATTCTAATTCCTCTACAATAATTTACCATTTATAATCTTACTTAATTTTTATTAAGTCAAACCATATTCTCTTCTATCTCTTTCATGCTCTTCTGGACTTTCATAATCTTCATCGACGTATGGAATATTTCGTCGTCGATATTCTTTTTTTTCTTTTTGCTTTCTTCTATATTTGCGAAGTTTTTCCAAAAGTTTATTCTTCAGTATTTTTTGTACTGCAGTTAGCATTCTATGTTTTCTTTGTCGTTGACATCGTCCACTACGTTGTCCTCTTCTTCTACAGCGACAACGACGTGGCCGACGTCTATCAGGTCGACGTCCACCTCCACGACCTCCTCTTCGTCGACGACATACTCTTCCACGACCATTGTTTCTGCCTCCTCCTCTACCTGGTCGGAGTGCTTTCTTTTCCAAAAGTGATGTATTGTTTTCTTCGTCAACACTAAAACATGTTTCTTTATATTTCCATAAGAAGAAATGCAAAAGGGTTAGCTAAAATTTTATTATTGAAAGTTATGTATTTTTTATTTTACTCAAAATATTAAACTTTCAAAATGCTTTAAAACTAAGCATATTAAAAAAGGTGGATTATAAATACCTGGATGTGTCATCAGTCAATTCCCTAGAATCATCAAATAATTCTGTTGAAGGAAATGTCGTTGTTTCATTATTGTCACTAGCTTCAACCTCTTTAGTACTTAATTGAAGACCAGAAAGTGTTCCATTTTGAATCTTAAAAATATTATTTGGGCTTTAAATTCAATTATTTTAGAGAAATTTTACGTCTTCTGAAGCAACCAACTTTGAAAAAAGGAAACATAAAAGAATTGACCATTTCATCCTTTATTATTGCGACGAATAATAGAAATATTGGAAGCTCATGAATGTTTAAATATTAGCTGACAAAAACCTTTTTAAATGAAAACATCAATTAAATAATCCATTTATTAATACATTTTTTGCAAGAAAATTTTTGCAGCATTATTGTTACATTTTTGCAGAGTTTAGCAAAATTTACAGTTGCGAAGGAGTTAAAGAAGGCAGTCTACTTAGTTTCGTAACTACACTATTACATGATATCGATTTTAGTGTATATGACATTTTTGCTGTAAAAACGCTCAAAATAAATCAAAACGTTACAGTATGCTATCAAAGTATTCTTTCTATTAGAATGACACTTTTGGAAAAACAGTAAAAAACAACAACAAAAATTTTCCAAATTTCACAGTTGCTCAATGCTTAAATGAAGCAGTGTATGGCATCTTCAATTCACCGGAAAGTGTCTTTCAAGGATACAAAAAATAAAGTCAAAAAAACAAGCTTGACAAAAAATAAAATTATGTGAGAAAAATAAAAGTTCTTCGAATTTAAAACGCTCTTTTTCTCAAAATCGAGTACCCTTGTTCAACTCGATTTTTTTAAAATGATCGTGTTGACTTGAAACCTTCAGGATATTGTCATATGGACCCAAAAACATGAAAAAAATTGGTTTTAAGTTGCTACCGTATCCCAGACCCGAGATACCGTAACCCAGTTACCGTATACTAGAAAAATACAAAAATGTCGGATACCCCTAATTTTTATTCTTGGAATGGATTAAGGGACTCAAAATGAGTCTAAATTTAAAATTACAGAATTTTTGGACCCATACAACCAAAACGGGATCACCTTAAAATTTTAAAAATTTTTCATGGACAGTAAAACTTTTTTTTTCGTTCCATCAAGTTAGGTTATAATATACTTAAGAGATGCCCCAGAGTCTGTAGTTTATTTTGGTATATGATTTGTTTGATGTACCCGTGCATAACATTCTTATTTCTTCGAAAAACTGCTAAGAACAACATATCCAGCATCATCTTGGAGGTATAACTCACGTAATATGCCAGATATTGACATAATTTGTTTTTTAGGATGAAATACTATGCTGTTAGAGCATGCTCGGTAATTTTGGGCATTTTTGGATATCACCGGGCCATATGGGGTCCATATGAAATCTCAAAAATCAGCTATATGAATACGATAGGAAAATCGTCTAAAAATGTTGATTTTTCTTAAAGATCTAAGGTGAATATGCTTTAATAATGTAGAGCACATCCAATAATATCAAAATAATGCATTTAACATTAAATATATGTCATTATTGATTATTGGGGATCATTTGAGTTTTAGCTTTTTTTAGATTATTTTCAATGTATTACCAAATGATCAAAAATGGAAGATACCGACATTTTTCGACATTTGGGATAAAATATTGCATGTTTAGGATGACTAGGGTCAATTTCAAGCCATGGATATTGCTATTATCAATTTGCCAGCCACCTAAGTAAGGATGTGTAAATAATTTTTACTTATCTAAAAATGTCCGCTTGCTATACGTTTTATCACACAATCTTGATATCAAAATGTCGCATTTTTGATGCTTGTGATTTGTAAAAAATGATATGAGAAAAAAGAATGACGTTCACACTAAGAAATACGAGAATCTAAATCGTACTTTTTTCTTAAATTTTTTTTCATTGGAAAAATGCACGCAGCATGCATTTTTGCTGCAGCTTGGAAAGCATGCTTTGTTTTTGACGCTGTAGATGAAGACACTATAGTAGTTATATATAAGCAAAAACTTTAAAAAATGTAATTAAATATTTTTTATTGTTTTTATTTTGTTCTATAATAAAACAATTAATCAAAAGCAAAAAATAATAATATCAGAAGCAATGAAAAGCGCGATATCTGAAATTTCTGTTGACCATAAGTATATATTCAACAACTGTTGTAACCACATTGATAATAACAGTACCCAGAGCTTGAAATTGACCCTATTCATCCTAAACATGCCTTATTTTATCCCAGATGTCAAAAAATGTTGATATCTTTCGTTTTCCATCATTTTATAATACGTTGAAAATAACACGAAAATTGCAAAAAATTAATTAAGCTTTGCAAAAATCAATAATGGCCGATACGTGGTTTTAAATGCTTTATTTTGGTATTTTTGGATGTGCTCTACATTATTAAAGCATATTTATATTACATTAATAAGAAAAATCGATATTTTTAGGCACTTTTCCTTTCATATTCATATAGCTGATTTTTGAGATTTCATATGGACCCCATAGGGCGCGGTGATATCCAAAAATGCCCAAAATTACCGAGCATGCTCTAACAGCATAGTATTTCATCCTAAAAAACAAATTATGTCAATATCTGGCATATTACGTGAGTTATACCTCCAAGATGATGCTGGATATGTTGTTCTTAGCAGTTTTTCGAAGAAATAAGAATGTTATGCACGGGCTCATCAAACAAATCATATACCAAAATAAACTACAGACTCTGGGGCATCTTTTAGATATATTATAACCTAACTTGATGGAACTAAAAAAAAAGTTTTACTGTACATGAAAATTTTTTCAAATTTCAAGTTGATCCCATTTTGGTTGTATGGGTTCAAAAATTCTGAAATTTTAATTTTAGACTCATTTTGAGTCCCTTAATCGATTCCAAGAATAACAATTTGGGGTATCCGACATTTTTGTATTTTTCTAGTATACGGTAACTGGGTTACGGTATCTCGGGTCTGGGATACGGTAGCAACTTAAAACCAATTTTTTTTATGTTTTTGGGTCCATATGACAATATCCTGAAGGTTTCAAGTCAATACGATCATTTTAAAAAAATCGAGTTGAACAAAGCCTTGAATTTTGCTCGATTTTGAGAAAAAATGCGTTTTAAATTTAAAAATAATATTTAGCTGTTACCGTAACGATGCCGTTTTTCAAGTAAAAAACTGCATCAAAAAAGTTGTTTTTAAAACTCTTCCATTTTACATTAGCCTGTCAACAAGTAGCAGTCGAGTATATTGAACAAATATATTACCGCCATAAAATGCTTTCTTTAAAATTATAAAGTAGATATTTTTTTATTATAAGAATTTCCCACAAACAAAAAAAAACATATAAAAAACTTTTTCACAAAGGACCAATTTTTTCGGCAGCTAAAATCCCAATTCGAGCACCAAAAAGGCCAGCAATAGTTCCACCAGTAATTCCAACAATAATATCAGCATTTTTGCAAGTAGGAAGAATTTGTTCTGCTCCTCTTCCCATATACACTCCGCCATACATTCCAATATAACCGCCTTAAAAATATTATGGATCTTAAAGTTTTATTCGAAAATGTTACCTATTGTTGCAGCCGGAATTCCACTAATACAACCTCCAATTATTTCTGCTACTAATGCTGCAACAATACCTCCATAAAATCCGACTCTTCCACGAATTCGAACTCGATCAGGATCCATATCAAAAATCTAAAAACTTAAAGAAAAAAACAAAATTCATCAGCTGTTATCAAGAGCACAGTATTGTCATTAATAGACGATATTCGATAAAAACACAAAATATCTCATTAAACTAATAAGAAACCCGAGGTTTGAAAAGATTTATATCATTTACAAGAAAATATGACTGAAAAGGTTTTTCTGATTAATTTGTTCAAATCCATTGATAGAAATAAACAAAATCGATTCCGGAAGTAGCTGCATATCTCTTTTCTAGCCAAATAATTATCGACTGGTCCATGACCTTTTTTGCTGTAATATAAGTATTTATAGTGAAAGCTAATCATCATAGACAGACAAAAAATTTCAATTATAGAAAATAATATAATTTTGCTGATTTGCATTATTCCATTGCTTAGAAAAAGATATATTACATTTCGGTTAATACGAGATGACACATTTTAACTTGTTTAATAAGTGTTACTGTTCACATAAATCAATAAATGACACCTTAATAACAATGAAGCAAAAAACTAATAATGGCATAACAAAAAATCAGAAGGGATCAATCAATCAATAGCGTTGATGAACTTATGAACATGAGAAAAAAAACCGATTCACAATGATAATTGTTATGAAAAATAAAATATAAAACAATATTTTACTAAAAACAAAATTCATCGCATACAAACAAAAACAACGTTTCATTCAATAACTTCAATCTTACAATTAACAGTTGAAGAAAAACCATTTTCTTTCTTGTCAACAACCATTTCAGCAAGCAAATAATTACGTTTTTCATTGACATCAGAGAATTGTTGAATTCCAATATCACCATCATAAAAATAAGTTAAATACCATTCTACTCCATTTCTTTTCTTTAATGTATTAGGAACTGAAGGGACTTTTGATGTTGTTCTCCAATAAATATTACTGTCACACATGTTTTGAGAATAACGATTGTTTAAATTTTTCATAATTTCAATTTCATCTTCGTTTGTTTTGTATGAAAGAGTGCCAGAGATAGAATGGTTATGCATATTTGTAATTTTAACTAAAATTTATTAAACAATGCAATGTTAAAAAATATGAATAAGAAAAAATACATACCTTTAACTTCTGGAGTAAAATTCTGAATAAATTCAACAGCTACATTACCGGTAAAAACAAAAGCTCTGTCAACTAAAAGTGTTTAAAGATTACAATGAAATGTTTTCTTTTTCGATTTTGAGTTATGAAATATTTCATGTTTTACTCCAGCTTTACTCGGGCGTCACTTGGAAGCTTTTACTGTTAGTAACTCTAAAAAACATACCAACAAAGTTAGCCAAAAAACCTTTTCTCATTTTCTTTAAATCAAAATACGGTAAAAAATCTGCCATTTCTGCTTTGATTAATTCATTCAAATTTGATGATTTCATTGTTTGTTGTTTTTTGATTGCTTGAAATTCTGACCATTGATATATCTAAAATTTTACGACCTAGCTTTTTGATTGTTTTTCGTTAAAAACTTACAGCTTCAAAACCATTTTCTTGTTTCATTTCCAATGCAAGAAATTCAAAAATATTTGCTTGATTTCCATTCAAAAATTCATCAGTTGTTATCAAATGCTCAGTATTTTCATGAATAAACTTTTGCAAAGCTGCTTTTGTTAGAGCCAAAGAATATCTATTTGTTGTTTCAATAAATTTAAAGAATTCTCCATAATATTGACCCAGCTTTGCCAAATATTTATCACACAATTCCTTGAGATATGGGACTTGATAAAATTCAGCAAGATCAATAATTGTAAAAATATTTTCACGATGTAAAATACATTTTCCGGAATAAATAGAATTAATAAAATTTTTGAAATCATCATATTTGTAATCTTTGATTTTGATTGTTTCATTTGCTGATGACCATCGATCTGATAGCATTGCCTTAAATGTTGGTGATGCATCGGATAATGCCGTTTTGTCAGCATATAGCTTCTAAAATTTGAACATTTAAGAGATTCGATTTTTTTTGCAATAGATACTTACTTTTCCTTCTACTTCAAAAACAATATCAAAATCTAGAGAATCATCATCAGATTCAGAAGAATCATTATATTCTAGATGAACTTCAAAATCACTATAATACATCGTTTCTTTATTTGTGGCAAGGAATAAACAATTTTTCTTTCTAACTAGGAAGCACAATAAATAATTAGCAAAATTGTGGACCCTTACTTTTGCAAAAAATTGAAATCAATAAATAAACTTAACCTCCTTGTCCTTGAAGAATGCCTATCAAGAAAGCAAGAAAAAAATCGTGATAAACTTTGATTAAGAATTTACTGCATTGCTTTTTTGGACTTGAAATATATTCAGAAAACACTTTGTTGAATTAATAAAATTTTAAAAAAGCAGTACCTAACAAGATAATTAATTCAAGTTTAACAAGCAATTTGGCCATAGCCCTTATGTCCAGCTTAATATTGATTTAGATAATAAGAACATAGACTTTTCTGCACAGTAAAAATTAGTACTCCAGCTTCTAAGATAGCAGCCATTTCAAAATTTCATTTTATTTATAAAAGCTATAAAATCATTTTTTGATTTTTTTTGTCTTGGATTTACTTTTTTCCCAAGTTTTTAGGGATTTTGATACAAAAGATCTTTCTCACATTGCTTGTTCATGGCACTCTTTGTAACCTTCTGGCACAGGTTGGAGAGCTAGAAACGTTATTTGGATTTAAAAAAATCACCTTGGATAACTGAAAAAGATATAAACTTTAAATTAGTTGAAATAATAACATTTTATTAAAAAACAAAATTCAATGCAAACAAATCACAAACTAAAAATTTATTCGTCAATTTCAATTTTACATCCAGTTGTTGAAACAAAACCATTTTCTTCGTTGTCAGCGACCATTTCAGCAAGCAAGTAATCACCATCATCATTAATCCAAGAGAAATGTTTTGCCCCGACATCTCCATCTGCAAAATAGATTAAATACCATTCAACTCCATCTCTTTTAACTAGATTTGGAATTGTTGGAACTTTGCACCTTGTAGTACCAATAAATGTAACCGCTGTATGTATTTTTGGAAGGTTCATGTAATAATTTTTTTATATTCTCAATTTCGGGTTCATTTGTTTGATATGGAAGAAAACCGGAGATAGATTGTCCATGAGAATTTGTAATTTTAACTAAAAAAATTTAAATAATACAGTAATATCAGAGACAGTGTATACAGACCTGTGGCATGAGGATTGAAATTCTGTAAGAATTCTATATCTTCATTTGTAGTGAATATAAAAGCATTGTCAACTGGAAAAAATAATGACTGCTATTAGAAATACACTTTTTTTCGAGTTCATATGAGAAGCAAAAAAGTAAAAAAAAAGCAGAAAATGCTTATTATATTTTCAATGATGACCAGAAAAAAAACTCTTAAACATACCAATATGTTCAAGCAAAAAACGTTTTTTCATTTTCTTTAAATCAACAAATGGTAAAAATTCCATTATTTCAACTTTGATTAATTCATTTAAATCCGGATTACAATCAGTTGAAATTGATATTTGGTGCTTCTGAAATGCTTGATATGCGGCCCAGCGATAACCCTAGAAGTGAATTATGTTTGTTATATTTTTTGGATAAATAACTTGCAGCTAAAAATACACATTCAGCCGTTTCAATAAATTCAAAAAACGGAATAATATTCGATCTGCTTGAATTCAAAAAATCGTCTAAATTAATTATATCATTAAAATTTTTATTGACAGTTTTTTTCAACATTTTCTTTGTTTTGGATAAAGAATATTTGTTTGAAGTTTCAATTAAATGAATAATAGTTTCATAGCAATCCCCAAAATTATAATTTTGGGATAAATTTTCATCACAAAGTTGTTTGAGATGAGGAATTTGATAGAACTCAGACATATCTAACATTGTTAAAATATTTTTTTCATTGAAATTGCAACAACCAGAATAAATAAATTTTAAAAATTCATTAAAATCTTCATATTTGTAGCCGCTAATTTGAATCGGCTCATTCTTGTTTCGATGCCATTGATTCGAGAGCATTGATTTGAATGTTGGAGATACAAGTGATAGCCGTAATTTGTCAGTATAAAGTTTCTATAAACTGCTGTAATTAATTAATAAAACTAAAAATGACTCACTTTTCCTTCAATTTCAAAAACTACATCAAACAATTCTGGATCCTGTGATTCAAAGACTTCCTTGTATTGATGATTAACTTGTTCAAGATAATCATAACAATTCATTTTGCCACTATTTTAAACGTAAAATAACTAAAAAATTGTGGTTAGTTTTGAAAAATCAAAATAAAAAAGAGAATCTTTTTTTAAATTGTGATGCCCCTGCCAGAAAAAAAGAAGACCGTTCAGGACAACAGTGAATAAAAAATTGCGTTTTGTACCAACGTAAAGAATGAATAAATAAATCAATGTGAGTCATTACCAGATAAGAAAATGCGCTCGCTTTATCTATGAAATTCGTTAAGCAAACCTCTACAGAGCTGTAATATAAATCTTGTCTTTTTATCGGAGGGTAATAGTTTGGAGTGACTGAGAAAATGCCTTGAAAGCGACAAATGTTGTTCAAGATGACATTTTTTATAAATACAGTGCATCATCGTCTTTACTTAACAGACATAAAACATTTTGTAACTGATTGCTCATATTTTTCTGCAGTTTCCATGCACCCAATATTTTCTATCTTATAATTGTGCCATCAATGCATATCTTGAAAATACTCGCCCACAAAATTTATGTTTTTCGGAACGCTGTTATTTTTTGTTATTTCTAATGGTATTTTTATTACTGCTTCATTTGATGATCCAAATGAGCTTGTAAAAGCATTTTTGTCTGTAATTTTCCTGAACCCAATATCTTCTATCTTCTAATTGTGACATCAATGCATATCTTTGAAAATGCTGATCTACAAAATTTATGTTTTCGGCAACCCTTAATTCATTGTTTGTTGCAAAAAAACAAATTTAAAAGTGTCACAAAATATTATTTTTTTTGTACAGTAAAACATTTTCATGGAAAAAGCCCTTTACAAAGCAATGAAAATAGTGTACAAAATTCATTCAATAATATCAATTTTACACTCAGTTGTTGGAACAAAGCTTTTTGTACAGTTATCATCAAACGTTTCAGCAATCAAATAATCACTGGAATCAATGTCAGCAGAACTTTTAACACCAATATTTCCATCTGAAAAATAAATCAAATACCAATCAACTGCAACTTTCTTTTTTAAATTTGGGGCTGACGGAATTACTGATTTCATCCACCACCAATATACACAATCGTCACGACAATTGTCTGAACGGCAATTGCATAATTCTTTGATAATTTCAATTTCGGGTTGATTTGTTTCGTATGAAAGTGTGCAAGAAAGAGATTGGCCTTGAGAGTTTGTAATTTTAACTGAAAAAAATTTCAGTGTTGGTTTAAATTTCTAAGATTGTTAGTATAAGAAAAACGAGTTATTATAAATACGGCTTCCCTTTTTCTTGCATACCTTTGACAACAGCATCAAAAGTTTTCCAAAATTCAGTTGCATCATCACTGTCAAAAATATAAGCTCTATCAACTAAAGAAGATTTAAAAAACTTATATCTGTGTTCCCGAAATCTTACCAACATATTTTGCAACAAAACTTTTTTTCATTTTCTTTAAATCAAAATACGGTAAAAACTCTTTTATTTCTGCTTTGATCACATCATTTGCATCCAAATATTCTTTACTTGATTTTTGCTTTTTTGTTGCTTGATGTTCTGCCCATTCATATACCTGAAATTTCTAGAAATATTGCATTTTCTTCTATTTTTGCATTATTTTATTTATTCTTTTTGCTTATATGAGCTCACCTTTTAAAAAAAACTTAAATTTATATTTGCAGGCTCTAGCACCTACTGATCCAGGTCAAAAGTTTAACTTACAACTTGAAAAACATCTTCTTGCTCTTCCAACAAAGAAACAAAGTCACGAATATTTGATTTACTGATTCCCAAAAATTCATCAGCTTCAATTATATCCTCAAAATTTTCTTCAATGAATCCTTTCAATGCATCAATGGTTTGAAGCAAGGAATATTTCTTTGAAATTTCAATAAATTCAAGAATGTTTCCATAATTGTGATTCATTTTTGACATATTTTCATCACACAATTGTTTGAGATATGGGATTTGATAAAATTCAGCGAGATCAACCATTGCAAAAATATTATTTCTATTGAAAGTACAATAACCAGAATAGATAAAAGCGATGAAGTTTTTAAAATCATCGAATTTGTAACCGTTAATTTGGATTGGTTCATTCTTGTTGCGATGCCATTGATTTGAAAGCATGGACTTGAATGTTGGTGATGCAACTGATAGTCATATATTTTCGGCATATAGCTTCTAAAAATTACACCATTCAAAGGATTGCTTAACAGGTGGTATAAACAAGCTTACTTTTCCTTCAATTTCAAAAACGACATCAAAAAATTCAGGATCTTGTGATAGAAAAGCATCATTAATTCCATAATGGATTTGAGTAAGAAATTGACTACCATTCATTTTTTTCTTCGCTGTCTATGATTATTATTAACTAAAATGTATTTTTATGGAAAGCAAGCAAATGCAGACTTGTTATTTCTTATTAGTCTTACATACCCTCTCAAAGAATACCTCTCAGGAAAAAAAAAGAAGAATTATCAATTAACTAAAAAATAACGGAGTAACAAATAATTATAAACGTATGAAGAATGAGAAAGTTTAGAATGAGAGAGGATGTACCAGATATATTTGATGGCAAACGGAGCTCCCAGTTAATGCAATAATTTGTCCATGCATCAAACCATTGTTCATTTTAAGTGAATAGTCATTTTTTTACAAATGCACTATTTATAAAGAAAAATGTTTGCGGACTTTTGTAACAGCTGCTGTTGAGAATTCTTTCAAACATATTTTTATTTTCTTGAATAGACAACAAATGCAATACATAAATAAATCAAATAAACATCACATAACAGAGCACCAACTTTTTTCATTTTTTTGATTCAAATAACAGGAATAATATGCTGCTCCAATTGCAACTACGTCATCTGGTTTTTCGTCGGCGCAATGCTCTGAAGTTTGAAACATTTCTTTTAATAAATTTTTGATCATCGGCATTCGGCAGCCTCCACCAACTTGCAAAACTTTATCAATTTGATTTGATTCAAAATTAATTTTTTCCAAAGCATCGTTAATATTTTCTTTTATTTGAAGGATCAAATCTGCGGATATTGCTTCGAATTCATCCCGTGTTATTGGAATATTTGCATTAACAGATGGATCTATGTCATCAACATCAAGGCTAAAAAAGTTTCCCATCTCAAACTGCGTGTTACACTTCACTTTTTGTTAATAATAATCCCTCCCTAACCCTACATGATGTCTTATCTACATAGATGAACCCCTTTAGATGTAAATTTGTTAAAAAGTCTCTTACTTTTCTTCGTGAATCACAGAAAGACTTTCTCTAATGCTTTGACATTTTAGCAAAAGTTTGTGCCTTCTTCCATCATTCATGTCTATATTATAAGTTCCAGTTAATATATTCTCAAAATGGTTAACTAATAAATTGTCAAAATCCCTTCCACCGAGATTAGGATCACCATTTCGGCTAATAATATTTAGCTGATTTCTTTCAATTTTAAATATACAAACATCTAAAGTACCACCCCCAAGATCAAATAAAAGTAGAGTAGAATTGTTGGGTATCGGTCGATCAATAAAATATGCAAATGCAGCAGCAACTGGCTCAGGAAGAAGGTGAATAGTTTCCCACCCAGCAAACATAGCTGCGATATAGGTTGCTTGTTTTTGTCTTTCATTAAATGCTGCTGGTACAGTGATTACAGCTTCTGATAAGCGCTTTCCTTGAAATTCTTCTGTTTTTAATTTTATATGCTTTAATAAAACTGCTGAAATTTCTTCCGGATATTTCAAAATATAATTGTCCGCATTTTTTATATTTACCACGGGCACTTCTATAGTTAAGGGTTCACCGTCTGTTGACAGCTCCAAAAATTTTAAGTTCTCAAATTCAAATGGCCAAGCTTTATCAATTTTAATTTCGTCCATTTTTTTTCCAATTATTCGTTTTGCATCAAAAACAGTTGATTTTGCAAAACTTCTTAATCGATTTAATGCAATTTCACCGCATATTGGAACTTCTTCATCGAAGGAAACAAATGAGGGTAGAAGTCGACCGCCAATATTTTCTAAAGCAACCGTTTCAATTCCTTTTCTTCGATTTACTACAGCACAACATCTTGTGGTTCCTAAGTCAATCCCAACAGCATTGATGTTATCATTATTGGTTTGAATATTGATAGGAAAATTATAGATATCCAAATTTTCATTGTTATCATTGTCATCATCGCCATCATATACCGCGGTAATAGGATTTCGTTCAATAAGTTCTTTATACCTATTGTCAACGTCGTTGGATATATCTGTGCATTTGACGGAATATATGTCCTCGCTTTCTATTTCAAGTATTATTAATATTTTGTTAAACATTGGAAGTGCATATTCTTCGTCTTGCGCATCTACAGTTACAACCTTAAAAATTATACTGGTAATTAAATCATTTTTAAAACGAGTAAACTGCTTTTTCGATCATGATGTGAAGAAAAGTTAATTTTTAGGGCTTATATATCATAAGCGATTTCGCCGAAAAACGCTGAATTTGGTTCTTTTTGATGACGCATTCCCAAAAGATAAATTTTTTGATTCGGCAAATGAGTTCTAATAGGGACCTACCATAACTCACTTGCTAAATTTTTGAAAAACGATTTTAAATATTACTTTTATAATGTTATCAGCTTTGAAAAGATGTTTTGCAATTGTTTTCCTCAAAGGTAAAATTTCGCCATATTCAACTCTCATTATTTCGTCATCATTCAGCTTCACAATTAACGATGTACCGTAAAAACATTTAACATCATAGCAATTAATATCGTCTTCAGTCCCCATCATACGAGCTTTATACAGTGCTCCAATGCTAGTATCATTTTTATATTCAATATAAGTTGCTGCTGGAAAGATTTGTTTAATTATAGGAGCATCGTATTTGCTTAAATGGAATACAACTTTTGGGTCTTCTTTTACTGCTTTTTTAATATCCGTCACATTGCCATATATACTTGCGATTGCACTTCCGACTATGAATGTTGCATTTGCTAATAATGATCCGCCATATGCTGTTGATATGTTAGGACCAATGCTTATTTGCTTTATCTTTTTAAAAAGTCTGTTTTGGTTTTGCCATATGACCAGATGGTCGAAATTTGTACATGCTAATATAAAATCATTGTTTGCAAACTTATAATTATTGGAGTGCAAAAGAGCCGAATAAAATTCTGCAGCCCTCCAATCAATCATCTGACAATTTTTAAATCCATGTAATAAACACCAATCAAGAATTTTTTTGGTATAAGTGAATCCAAAATCATTTCCAACAATACGTGCACAACCCAATTCTCCATTTGTTTTTATCGCATTTATTATATCAACAACTTTATCAAGGTCTTTTTCATTGGAAACTGCAAAAAATATTTGCATTAAAATTAATTTAATTTGAAACACACTTTACCTTCTGAAATCCTATAATTTTTATATGTCTTGTTTAAAGTATCATACGTTGAAACTTTACACGAGAATAAATCTATTCCCACATGAACAACCATTTTTCAGCAGGACAGAAAAAAAGTGATTATTGATTAGAATTTGTCAACAAAAAAATCGAGAGTCATTTTTGTTATCTTTTCTGAAAAGCATTATTTTGTGTGTCCATGACTATATTAGTGTTCAAATGAGACTTTTTTTCCTTCACAAATTTTTCATTTTATCTTTACAATGAAGTCCTGTACTTCAGGAAGAGCTTGTCGTTTAAAACGCGCCTTCAAAGTAAATACTTAAAGCTGATTTCGCAGAGGAGGAAAATAAAGCAAGCATAAATAACTTTAAAATAATTCCTCTGTCTCATTTTTATTCAGTTTATTTTTTGTTACTTTCTATTTTTGAAACATGTGCTACTATGGTAATTGTTATTATCGTCTGCTACTTAATTAAGAAAAACCAAAAATAATCTGCAAAGACTTAAACATTTCTTTAAAACAAAAATAATCATTTCAGCTTTAAAACTCTTTTTTAAATTATTTTTGTTTGCTTTTTTTAATTCACATTATTAAAATAATTTATCCCAAAAACTTAATGCCGATTTTTTTAAAAAATTGATGAAAACATTACTCAAAAAACAACAAGTCATTTTTTTAAAAACTTTTGTATGTTTAATTCTTTTCTTTTTTTTCAAATAAATGTTAAAAGATTTTAAATTTGTTTAAATCATGAGACAACAGTTCAATGAAGCAAAAAAAACTTTGTTTCACAAACATGAAAAAAATTGTATATTAATCAAGCCAATCAAAAAGATCATGCATAATTTGATACTTTTCTCCAAATGTTCCACGATGTTTGATAATACGATTTTCAGCTCCAGATTCAATTAAAGTATCAACTAATACATCCAATTCATTTTTATAAGCCTCAGAAATATCATCTTTAAAATAAAGTCGAAATTTTGTGTTATGTTGATTCTTAAAATGAATCACATCACCAAATAAAAAAAATTAAACAGACTTTGATAAATTTTGCCAAATCCTTAAGATCAAAAATTTCAGGAATATCCCATACAGCGACTTCTTTGAGATTCCAAAGATATTTCAGCTTCGAAAGATTCATTATTTTTTGGCCAACATTAACAGAAGCATTCTTAGAAAATCGGCTACAAATTAGGTTTTTATTTTTTTATGCGAACTGGGAAACGAATAACTTACAGCATAAATACTTCTACATTTGGAAGAACTTCGAGAATTTTATCTATCATGCCATTTTTAGTGTCAGCATAGTAGATATCAATATATGTTGCTGTAGCAGCAAAAGCTTTAGCATCTTCATACAAGAAATCTCCACCAAAATGCATAAAATCATATACTTCACTTCGAAAAACTTTATTTCGATGTATTGAAGTAAAAGTTTTATCGATAGAAAGTTTAAGAGTCACCCAAAATTTGCAATTAGCCTTTTTAATATCAAAAAATTTTATGCATTTTGGTCTAAAATCACAATAATAGTGTTCAGCGCAAATTTTTTCGGCATCCATATATGGCACAATAATAATAGGATTTTTTTTCATAAAAGTATTTACAACTTTGAATTAGCTTTGAATAACATTTTGTTGGATTCATAACAATATGATAAATAATTGTTGACGGAAGTGCGAAATCTTGATTAAACATTGGACCACCATGCCATGGCATTCTTGCGTGAAGAGATGATACAGCCATTACAAATGTAGACAATGAATAAAATTTATGGATGATTAAAAAAAATTATTAGTTGAAGCAAAAAAATTGTAAATAATGAATTCTCACGAACTTTATAAAAATTTATCTTCACATTAATTCTGATAGAGAACAAAACAAAAAGTGCTAATTGATTCATTATTTTAGGTAAGAAAGATTTTTACAACAAAAATTATTTTAATCTCAATTCATTTGTGGCTACTTTTTGTGTGCCCGCGTTACTGGCACTATGCACTATTGCTTAATATATCACAAAAAATGAATCCCTTTTGGTAACAACATTTGTGCACCTGACTTTCGTAGATAAACGTTTTTTAAACGAATCTTTAAAGGGAAGGGGGGATAAGAGGTTGAATTTTTTAACATGACACCATGTCTTTTAAAGTTTGTTTATTTCGCTTATGTTAGCAGATGTTTCTGCTTTTAAGAAAAAGAAAAACAATTTCACCTGTTTTTTTTCACTCCCAATATTTTTACATTCTCAGTTTTTATTACTTTTACAATATCTCAAATGAAAATGTCTATTGAAAAAGTAATAAATTTCCAATATGTCAGATATATGCAAATTTTTCTTTTTTTCTTGGCTTGCATCACTTTCATAACTTTATCACTTTTACTTTACATATATTATATTTGTACCAAAAGTCAGCTAAAAATAATACGAATTCTGCTATTCTTAAATATTTTTTGCATGTTTGGATTAGGACAGATTTTTATGGTATGGCAACCAATGCGACTTTTTTCATTCAATATTATTTTCCCTGCTGGATTATTTTCACTCATGTCATCACAGGTATCTTCAATATTTGCATTTTTATTTGCAACTTTATTTGCGTCATTTTTTGATACATTTTTGCATTTATTTGTTCAACGGCATTTTGAAATTATATCTGTTGTAGAGATTAAAGCAAATCGACTTCGAAGAATAATTAATTCTTTATTAATTTTAACGCTGGTATTTTTTGTTGTTTTTATTGGAATTTTCATTACTGCTTCTTTTGATGACCCAAATGAGCTTGTAAAAGCATTTAATAGCAGTGAAATTCCAGATATTTCAGTACTTTTAAAACTTCAACCTTCAATGTTCATTTTTGATAACCTAGGTCATTGGAGCACTACTTTTGCTGTTATAGGGTTAATAGTATTTCTGGTATTTAGAGGTTTATTAATCCTCTATATTATAAATGAAAATTATAAATACACAAAAAATGCACAATTTACAAGATTTGAAGAAACAAGAAAACGTTTTCAACTAATTTTACAAACAACTTTTGTCCAAATTTCAACATTTATTATTTTTGCAGCTCCTTGCATTTTAATGATATTTTTTATGATATGGCCATCAGAATGGATTTTTTCCAAATATGTAATTGAGCATTTTGATTTACCATTTTTTTATATGATTTCTGTTTTGGCCACCGCTTCCTATCCTCTCTGCTTTAGTATTATTGCGCTGGGCTACATTAAAACTTACAGAATTGCAGTTTTAAATATTTTTAAAGAAATCAAGGAAAGTCTTGAAAAAAGTGTTATATTGTTCAGGTGAAACCAAATCGCTAACTAACATTATTAATAAATACTTTTTTCTGTTGAATATAAATATAAAAAAATGTGAATCTTTCTGCCCTAACAATTGCAAACAGTGTTGTTCCAACTCCGACTCCACCTCGACTCTGACTTTGAAGCGGAGTCAATTTTTTCAAAAGATCAAAGAAAAAATGCCGCTTTTAAAGAAGGCTTGTCAAAAATACCAAATTTCTTCATTATTTTTTATAGTTTTTTTAACTTTCTTGTGCAGGAAAAAAGACGTGAATAATATTTTTTTTAATAATTCCGGTAGTTTTTTTACAAATGAAAATTTCAGCAGTAAATTTTATATTTCTTCATTGCTCACGTAAAATAAAACTGCTAATATTAATTGTGTGAATTCAAAACTTTTAATTTTTAAATGGTTGTTGAGGGTGGAATTGTGACTGTCTTTGTTTTACGTTGTATAAATTTTACAAAAAATATAAATGACAATCTAAAACAAAGAAAACAGGCTTTAATTTTTTTTCGTAAAAAGAAAGAACTCACTGATTCAAAGTATGACAAGAAATCCACGCAAGCGTTGTTGTTAAAAATAATGTGAATCTATTTGTAGCAAAACGAGAAAATATATAAAATGATGATATCATTAACAAATATACCAATGTTGTCAAGTATGCCTAAAGGGAACATATATAGATAGATATTTTCAAAATACAAGTATGTCAAATTATGCTTCCACCGATTAGGCAACGTTCTGACGTTGGACAAGCTTGTATTTTTTTTGAAAATTATTTGATTGAAACTCACATGTAAAGCAAGTTTATAATCATACCCAGAACTTCCATTTGTTATTTTTGTTCGTATTCGATAAAATGTAAACGCAATAATATCACAGCATATTGCAATTGACATTGTTGTGCAACATGTAAGGAAATCATCATAAAATATTATTGTTGATTCACATTCAAAACTTCTTGTTGCAAGATAATATGCTGCACCAGAAAATGATGCATTACATTCATACCAAAACAGTGGGCTTGCATGTAGGAATCCCATTACAAATGCCATTGCAATAAAAATTTTTACAATGAAATCCGAAAACCATATTCGATATTTTATTGAAAAAACAATTGCACAGAAGCGATTTATTGATTTCAGCAAATGCAAATATAGCCCAACATAGTAACAGAAAATACAAATATGTCCGACTATGGCACTGCCTTCTGGACTAAAAAACTTGTTTATTTTTGTCATTGATTATGATTTTTGATATATATGTCACAGCCGATCTTGTGGACCCGCTGATCTTGTGGACGGCTAGCCGATCTTGTGGATTTTTATAACTACTAGTTGAAAATATATAAATTCAACTAAAAGTGATAAAAAAACAAAAATAAGGAATATCTTGATAGTTTAACAGTCCGTTATCAGTGATGGAAAAGTCGCTATTAATGAATGTTAAATTTTTGAGCCTCTGTAATTAGCTGATAATAACTGGAATATTTCTAATTGTTGATTTTTTATAATCAACTACAGTTAATTTATCATTTTATCACTTTTAGTTGATTTTATATATTTTCAACTAGTAGTTATAAAAATCCACAAGATCGGCTAGCCGTCCACGAGATCTGCTAGCCGACCACAAGATCAGCGGGTCCACAAGATCGGTTGTAACATATATACGTGTTTTTAAGTGGTTACGGAGTTTGGGCCCCATTTTTTCCATCTACACTCGCTTTCAAAGCAACACCATAACAAAATACTGGGCTTGCTTCAAACTTTGAAAGCTCTACAATCAAAATGTATTATTACCTAATGGCAGAATATGCTCCTGAAAATACAACAATTCCCAATACACTAGCTTCTACAAAACTATGAGAAGCACAAATATATCCAAATGCAGTATGTAAAATTGGTTTATTAATAATAAAAATTATGGACGTAATACTGCAGGTAAAGCCAAATATTCCTATCTAAAATATCAATATTAAAATTAAAATCAGTTTAATTTTATTATAATAACAGCCCATAGAAAAAATTAAAAAATTAAAACGCCGAAGAAAATTATTAAAGAGAAAAAAACAGAATAAAAATTATTCTTTTTCTTTTGTTGCTTTAAAATAGATTGAAAATGTCATATTTCTCAGTGCTGTAACATGTTGCGAAAGAGGTTCACTCTTTAAATGTCAGAAAGCGCTGAAAAAATTGCAGAAAAAAAATGTTTTGTTGGTCTGTTTTTCCTAAAGAAGGAAGCGGAAAAGGGCTTTTTCTCTGTATCATTTTAAATATTGATCTCAGTTTTGACAATGTGATAGTTTGAATATTTTGGTTTTGCAAAAGAATTTCAACAAATTTGTTTCATATTTTTCAAAGGATGTCTAGAGTAAATAATATAAAAGATGCTGGAGCTATACAAGATGAATTCATTAATAAATAATGATAATGCATGAAACCTACTTATTAAACATAAAAAATAAATATGATTTATGCATTTTACATACATATTTTTCAATTATGAGTCTATGGTTTTTTTTTAACAAATTTAACCAATAAGAGAATCTTTCTAATGAAACAACAAAAAAAATCGAAAATCATGACATAAATCACAAAATTTTCAATCAATAATATCAATTTTACATTGAGGTGTTCCAACAAAATCTTTTGCATCACTATCATCCATCATTTCTGCTAATAAAAAATCGCTGTCATCAATATAAGAAACATGTTTGACACCAATATCACCACCAGCAACATAAGTTAAATACCATTCTATTCCATCTTTTTTGGTCAAACTAGGTAATGATGTCATTTGATATCTCACCCACCACCAATAAATATAATTTTCCCGATCATTATCTGACGGACAATTCTTCAGAGCTTTAATAATTTCAATTTCGGGCATATTGTTGTCACATGAAAGAATGCAAGACAGAGATTGTCCATTTAAATTTGTAACTTTAACTGAAAAAAATGTTTAATTTGATTAAAAAAAGGGTCTCTCAAAAAGCAGAAAAGAACACATACCTTTCACTTCCGTTTTAAAATTATTCCAAAATTCTATTGCTTCATCACTTTCAAAAACAAAAGATCTATCAACTATAAAATGGAAATTTATATAATTTATCATAAAGTCAAAAAAATACTTACGAACATACTGCATCAAAAATTTTCTCTTCATTGTATTCAAATCAAAATACGATAAAAATTCTGATATTTCTGCTTTGATTAATTCATTTAAATCTAAATATTTTTCACTTGATTCTTGTTTTTTCTTTGCTTGATGTTGTGACCACTCATAAATCTAAACAAACCTAAGAAATTGAGGAATTACTATTACGAAAACGAACTTACAGCTTGAAATACATCTTCTTGTTCTTCCAACAAAGAAACAAATTCACTATTTAATTTACTAATTGTCAAAAATTCATCAGCTTCAATTATATCCTCAAAATTTTCTTCGACAAATCCTTTCAGTGCCTCAATGGTTCGAGACAATGAGTACTTCTTTGAAATTTCAATAAATTTAAAAATATTTTTAACTCTGAGGCTAATTCTTGACATATTTTCGTCACAAAGCTGCTTGAGATAATCTACTTGATAAAATTCAGCAAGATCAACCATTGCAAAAATATTACTGCGATTAAAAATACAGTAACCCGAGTAAATAAAAGCAATGAAGTTTTTAAAATCATCAAATTTATAGCCGCTGATTTGAATCGGCTCATTCTTGTTGCGATGCCATTGACTTGAAAGCATGGACTTGAATGTTGGTGATGCAACAGATAATCTTATTTTTTCGGCATATAGCTTCTAAAAATTACACCATTCAAAGGATTGCTTAGCAGGTAGTATAAACAAGCTTACTTTTCCTTCAACTTCAAAAACGACATCAAATAATTCCGGATCTTGGGATAAAAAAGCATCATTTATTCCATAATGAATTTGAGTAAGAAATTGACTGCCATTCATTTTTTCTTTAATTTTATTTTTAGCAAGAAGGAGAAAAAGTTTTTTAGTTATTGAAAAAACTGATTCAATTTATAGGAGTCCATGAATGCAAGCAGACTCATTTCTTTTTGACCCATATGATTTTCAAGAATTCCTTTCAGCAAAAGAGGAATGAAACAATAATAATCGCAAAATGAAGGGAAATATGACAAAGTTTAGAGAAACAGGAGAATATACTGGATATATATTTGCAGAAAACAGTTTCTGAAACACTGAAAAAATTAGTTGATTTGTTCTCATTATTTTATGACCTTTTTTGGTTGCACTTTTTATGATCAAATAATGTAGTTTAACAGTTATTTGATAGTTTTTAGGTAGAAAAAGCATATGCCAAAGTATCTGCGGCCAATGGAGCCCTTAAGCCCCTTTTTTGTAAGTGTTTAATAGTGTGGCAAAAATTAATTAATTAAAAAAGCATGTTTATAATAACAAACAGAATGCTGTTCCTCCAAAAGGCTTTCTAGGTTTTAATTGCTTGATATTTTCTTCATGACGCCTTTGATGTAAGTCAAAAATGGCTTTAACATTGACACTTTCAGCTACACTTAGCATTGTTTTTCTCTTCTGTTAATTGAATGCTCTAAAAAATAATTAAAACGCTTCTATGAATGATACAAAAGAACTTCAAATCGTCATTACCTATGAGTACAAACATTTAATTAAAGTCAGAGACTCTTTTAATGAAACTTCATTTTACTTTCAAATATTTTTAATTAAAATTAAAAATTGAAAACAATATTTTTTTGTTATTATTAAAAACACACTTTTATTAATAATAATGGTAACCACATGGTTTATTATTTTAGCGTCTATTGAATCAGTATTATACCTATATCATATTTCAATATTGTTACTTTTGTTTGCAAAAAGAAAAACGACTTTTGCAGGAGCATTCTTTAATATTTTTAGAATCGTGTTGGTGATGGATATGTTCAGTATTTTATCGGCAAGTTTATTGAACCAACATGTCTGCATCCCCCCAATGTGTTTAAAACTCTCTTTTCTCAAAATTTGCATAAAACTATTTCAGATGATTATTCAACAAAAAGTGTCATTCATCCCATTTCTCATTGACTTCTATAAAACATCTACCTACTTTCCATCATATGTTTTCACTCTTAGCACTTACATTGCTGCAGTAGAATTTTTTGGACATACTTTAATGGCTTTTAATCGATTTACAATAATTTGTTTCCCTCTGAGACATGATAAATTTTGGAGAAGAAATTGGTACATTGTTGTACTACTAGGATTACCAATATTACATTTATTTTGGAAAATTCATCAACCTGGAAGTTTTACGTATATTTCTGAAGATCAAATAATTATCAGATTTACGAATCCTTTTATTTCTAATTTAAATTTTATTACAATGGTTTCCATCTATTTTTGTACTACAATTGCTTCAGCTTTTTTAAATTTGTTATCTTTTGTTAAATTAAATTTTTATAAACAGCAGACAGTAACAGCAACAGTGGCAACGAGAATTACTGTAAAAGAAAAGAATTTGTTGTGTAAGTTCTTTCACGAATAAGCAAATACTATTTTACGACATTGTGCTGAATGGCTGTTTTTTAGATGTATCGTTTATAATTTTTATTGCACAGCTTCTTCGTTCCTCATATTCGTTATCACAAATTTTGTTGACCAATGATAGTATCATATTTGCATTTTCACAATTAATGTTTCCAATTGTGAATGATATATTTGTGTTATCTGGAAGTGTGACATTGTTGTTTTTGAGGTTGCTTTTAAAATATATCTTTTTTTTCAAAACATTGTATTTTCAGTGCATCAACAAGAAAAGAATATTTTTCATTTTATTCATGCAAAAATCTTTTGTTAAAACAAAATTCTGTAATGATAGAAACCAATCCGTGATTTATATTCAATTTTATTGACGGTTGATCATAATCCTTGGTTTAATAAGGCATATCAATCTTCCGCCTTTAGCAATAACTTTTTTTGTGCAAGAGTTATAAAAACTAAAACAGTGGTATACGAGTCAACTATAGGATGGACAAATGATGATCATACACACTTTACAATTGATTTTCTGATACAACATACTGCCCATATTTACAAGATTGTCGATTCACACAAACACATACATGCACAAAAAGGTCACTAAAGAGGGTTCTAAAGGCATTTACAAAGCAACAGCAGGATCTGCTCCCTTTATGGTCACTTTTGTTGCAACTACAACTCAAAATCATTCCATATCCACAAAGATTTTTCATTTATTCACTGCTATTATTTCCTTTGCTGACCACAAAAAAATGGGAAGAAAAATAAAACCTCGAATTCCACCAAGTTATGAATTTTCTGTTGAAAACATTATTTGGTATCAAATCTTTGCTGGATGTGTTTCAACAGGTGTTGCATATATTGCTTGCACAGTTCTTCAAAGCTTATACCCGTTATTTGTTTTATTTCTTTTCCAGAGTGCCTTAGTGCTTTGGTTAGAACGTAAACGCAATGCAGCAGAAGAAGAAGATATTCCATCACAAAGTTACCATCCAGATTTATTACCACAAGAAGAATATTTGGCTCTAAAGCGGCAATATTATGAAGCGAATGAAGTAAGTTGTTATTTACAAGCATGTTTTGTGTATATGAAATGAGTCACGTACAAGGGAGATGAGCAGATAAATATTTTCGAAACAATAATTTAACCTTATAATTTAGGGATTATCCTATCTTAAAAAGGGCAAAGCTCCGTCGTTCATGTCTGCAGAAGATGAAAATGCATTGTTTAAAAGCTACGAAGATATGATTGCAACAACCGCTCCAATTTTGGATGCACAAGATAAACTTCGCGCTTTATGTTCTTTTAAAATGGCATTTGGTAATATTGAAACTGATGCAGTTTATGGTGGTGGTGAAGAAGAAGGCGACGAAGATGGAAGTGTTGTTGGTGCCGAAGATAACAATGACAATTATGGTCAAAAATTAGAAACATGTCCGTTGAAACTCCTGCATTTTCTGATCAAAGCTCTGCAGCAAAATATAGCAACAATCTCCTCATAATCACAGAACTTGAAGAACAGGTGAAATATCTTAAAAACGTTGAAAAGAAATTCTATGCTGATGACAAATTAAGAACTCAAAATAAAGCAGCATCAAACAATCTCTCCGAAACACTAGAAATGGAAGATATTATTAAAAATCGTGAAATTCTTGAACGTCTTGAAGCTCAATTAGCTGAAATTAAAGCTGAAAATGATACACTGCAATCCCGTCAACCATCAAATATTTCAGATTTGGACAAGTTTTTTGCGCAATGCTCCTCTGCAGAAAAAGACATCCATCTTGAAGAAGTAATAAAAGATATTAAAAAAGATGAAAAAGAACTTGATGCAATTTACGCTGAAGATCAATTAAAAATCCATAGCAATGTAACAAAAATTCCAACCAAAACAGCTGATATGGAAAATGTTATGAAAAAACTTGAACGCCTTGAATCTCAATTTGCTGAAATCAAAGCTGAAAATGAAACCCTTAAAGAATCGATTGAAAAAATTCTTGAATCACAGACTGTTTTTTAAAATCCTGTGTGTCTTTTGATTATGTTACGTGGCTTTTATAAAAGTTTTTGTAATTAGAAAATGACTAAAACGATGCATCTTCTTTTTGTTTTATCTCTGAGAAACAAAAATAATAAAAAAGGAAGCCACAATGAGCAACAACAAAAAAGATAGCAAAAACAAAAAAGAAAAACATTTGTAATTGCAAAAAAAAAGTTTTTTTGCTAATTCTAAAAAAGCTTCTTTTGTTATTGTTGAATGATACATTTCATATGAATCATTCAACAACAATTTTAAATGTAATTCTAAAATATCATCTTTCAAGTTTTTAAAGCCAATATTTTGTTTTAAAAAATTCATGGCTATAAATGGCGTGTAATAAAAGTGATTGGTTTCCTTCAAAACAACAAGCTTTCTATGGATCGGTATTTATTCCTATCTTATTTCCACACGTAATTGTCAGAAATTTTTTAGACATATTTCTTCAGTACTTTGTTATGTCTATTTATCTGTTTTGGTGTTGTTGCAACACTTGCATGGTTGAGTGAAGGCGCAGAAGGTGGATTTGGTCATGGGGGTAGTGAAACTGATTTAAAATATAATGGTGGACATAGGAACAGTGAAGAAGGCGGTGATGAAAGTAGTGAAGAAGAAGGAGGTGGTGAAGGCGGAGGCGAAGGCGGAGGTGAAGGTGGTGGAGAAGAATGGAGTAGGAAAAAGAGAATGGCAGGGTCTAGCAAAATATTTGCTAATTATAAATAATATAAAAAAACGTGTATCTGACTTTATTTTTTTAGTAGATTTTTCACCTTTTATATTTGTTGTTAATAGTTTTGCAATAAATAAGATAAACATTTTACTCGTCTAAAATCTGTCATTTTGATTAATTTATTAATGATTTAATAAGCGCTTCATTGTCTTATGTAATTTCAGTATTTAAAACGTAACTACTTATTTTTTAAAAAGTTATTTATAAAAAAAACCAAAAAATTCAAAAGCAATAGATTTTGTAAAACCAAATCGTATCTTGCTGCACTCAAACACTAAAAACGACTTTCTTTTCTTTCTCATTTTTTTTATTACACCAATATTTCTTGAAGACTGAAAGTCGTCGTCTCACATTCTTTCTGTACAGCTTAAACTTTAGAAAAAAGCAATAGCAAAAATGTGCGAAAAAATCACCTAAAAACGTTTTTTGAACATTGCTGAATGTCATTCACTATATTTAGTTTTTCTTTATATATATGAATATTTTGTAATTAAATATATTCTAATTAAAGTTATGATGTTTTGAAATAATCATTAAAAAATAAAAGAGTGCTTTGGATGGATGTATTATTGGTCATTTGTAATTTCTTAAAAAAGAACTTTTGCGTTGTTTACAAAAAACTTAAATTAAAATAAATAATGTTCATAGCTATGAAGCCGTGATGATATCTTGCATAATGTTTGAAACAAATCTCTGTATGTTTAACGAAATATCCAAATTAACCATCAATAAAAGTATGCTCAAAAAATCCCAAAATATTCAAAATCAAGAAGAAGATTAAGAATATTTTGCTGCAAATATAAAGAAAAAACCATAACTCCTTTCTTTTCAGTCTTTGCATTTTGTTTTTTAATCGTATAAAAATTTCCTAATGATTGACATCTCATTTTGTTTTTAAAACAAAATTATTTCTGTTTTCTTTTTGTGATATTTCATTTTTTGCTGGAGAGTAGCCCGAATGTTTTTGTTTTTTAGCATCTGATGCATTTTTTACATCACTGTGAAAAAACGACAAACAAAAAAAAGTTCAACAAGTTGTCGACGGTGTTGAAATGTAAAACAAGCCACTCCGTGCAAAGAATGAATCAGCTAAAAGTCAAATTTAAAAGTGTTATTCTATTCGAAGAGATGTTTCCTAATTTACTTGGTCTATTTTTCCATCGCAAAAACTGATATGATATTGACATTTATATGCTATTCTTTATGTCAAAGTTGCAATAAAATCAAACCTTTTTTGAAAAAGTAATGTGTTTTTTTATTTTCTGCACAATTAATACTTCTTGTAAGTTTTGTCTTCGAAATTTTTCCAAAGTTTATTAAAAATTTTGACATCTCATTTCATAAAATCTTCAAGTCAATTTTAACTTTCTATTATTTTAAAAAATTACACAAAAGAGAAAAAAAGTTAGATATTGTTTTATATACTTCAATTTGGGTGTTAAGCAGCGGTGTTGTGCTGTTGTTAGCAAATTTATTTAAAAAAAAGCATTTTTGTGTTGTACAAATAGTTTAAATTTAAATCAATAATGTTTTAGTAGGATTGTATGTTACGACATTCTTGTACAATGTTTAATACAAATTGATCTATTATGACAGGCATTTGTAAATTAACAATTAATAAAACAATTTTAAATTTAATCCAAAATATTGAAAAAACATTAAAAAAACTTTGAGCAAAGTTTAGACGCATCTGCTGTATAACAAAATGGAAAAACTTTGTGATTTTTTAAATCAAAATTATTTTTTTTTGCCAGCTTTTTTTCATCTAGGATGAAGCACTCCAAAGTATTTTTTTGCAACATCAGCTGGTACATTTTTTTTAACAATAACGAAAAAAGGAATATGGACAAAATGAACAAACATATTCCTTTTTTCCCCAATACAAGAGGAAAACGCACAGAACTTTGAATGAATCAGTCAAAAAGCCAATTTCAAAGCACATTTTGTCTTTGAAAGAAAAGTCATTTCATAATGTAAAAAAGAAACTTTACAAAAATTGGCATTTACAGCTGCGAAAACAAGCTATTTTTCTTTTTTTGAATGTTTAATGTTCACTGTTTATTTTGTATTTACTTCTTTATCACAAGAAGAAGAGCCGGAGTCGACTCTTGAGCCATCGACTCCGGAGTTGGAGTCGGAGTCAACAAAAATCAAAAGGTACAACACTGATTAGTGATACAAGTGTCCTTTAAAAAAGTATTCTTCATTTTTAACGCCTCTTCTCATTGTGCTTTGATGTGTTTTTTTATACTGCTTATTTCACAAAAAGCGATCTTCATGTGCGATAGATTTTTCTGTTTATGTTGCCGAAAAAACATATTTCAAAATGCGGTGTTTTTTTCTCTATTTTTAAAATATTTAATATATATATTTTCTTGTGCTGTTTTTGTTTTTTTTGCAATCTATCTGACTAAACAATTCATGAAAAGGTATATTTATTTATTATTCGTTGATGATCAATAAAAATAAAGCATGAAGGCAATACCAGATAAAGAACAAAAAAAAATCAAACAAAATTAAATAATTAATTAACCTGCAGAAGACATTTTAGAATTTCCAGCTGTAATACCATCATAAAGGGATGAAAGACAAATGTCTGACATAATAAAAAAAATAAATTTTCATTCATTATTCTAACTATAATTATTTAAGTCTTAAAGAGAACTTTTGGCCCTAATAAAGGTGTGACGTAACAAGAAATTAGATAAATAAAGCTATGAAAAAAAGAAATCGCTCATAATATAAATAATGTTCAATGATTACATTTTGTTTCCTGTGCATCATAAACGTTTTAACTTTTATTATGTACGACAAAAAATGGATTTATGTCTTAACGAAAAACTGCGATCACATTTAAAAAATTTTTTAAAAAATTAAAATAAAAAAAGTTAAAAAATATGTTTTTTCTTTTGTTCATCATCATTGATTTTTGGCAAAAAACATTTCAGACATTTGTGTTTTCTTTTTTTTTTCTTTGAAAAAGCGCTTACATAACTTTCGACGAAACTTGTTTCTTTGTCGTTGAAAAAATCAAGGCATATTCGGCTGCAAGTGAACAACACGACAGCGCTTTTCTTTTTTCTTTAAGTTTAGTTTTTTTATTACATAAATATTTTATGCTCATTCAGAGGGGTCATTTCACTATCTTTTATCCTGTCCAAACATGTGTATGTATATGTATGTATTGAGCAAGATAGAAAAAAAAAGAAATGTGCGAAAAAATCATTGGAAAGATTTGAACATTGTTGAACATTTTTTATTTTTTTAGTTTTATTTTCTTATGATTCTTAAATAGATGATATTGTCCTTGCGACACGTTTGAATATTTTGTTATTAAAATGTTACCCAATAAAGATAACAACTTTTTGTATACATGTAATCATAAAAATTAAAACCTCACTAAAGTGTTGCAATTCTGCCTCAAACGTTATTAATTTCGTATTATTTAAAATAAATTGCACAAAAAAAAATTGGCGATTATCTGCTTCCCCGAATTGTTTGACAGCACTACAGTTATCGATCAAGAAACATTTTGTGTTAAATACAAAACTTTGCTTAAAAAAGACTTCATATTAAAATTAATAATGTCTTTTTTAAGCAAAGTGCGCAAAATAATAATAATTTATATCTTCCAATTGCTAAATAGCAACTTACAGTTATTAGCAACTATATCAAAAAACATTTTGTGTTGGATACAAAAAATTTATATTTAAATTAATAATGTCCTCATAGCTTTTAATGTGAAGGCAATACTATTTTCTAAATAATGCTTTAATAAACTTGTATTTGTTTTTAGATATAAATGCAAATTATCTTTTCATAAAACACAAAATATTCAAAAACACAGAGCATAATTTATAAGTCTATGCCGTAAACTGGATGAATTCAATGGTTTTTTTTAGCAAAATTACTTTAAAAAGTCTTATTTAACGAGCTTTCATCATCGCTATGGAGTAGTCCAAAATGTTTCCTTTTTCAGCAACTGGTACGTTTTTACATCATGAAAGGAACATAAACAAAAAAAATTGTTGTCGACGGTGTTGAAATGACATCCCCAATCAAAAAATAGACATATTTCATGAATGAATCATCAACAGTCAAATTTTAAAGCACATTTTTTATACCAAAAATTTGTTTCTTCATATATTTTGTCTGTTTTTTCATTACAAAAATAGAAATATGTCTACGATATATATTTTGTCGAAGCTGTAAAATGACAGATACACTTCAAAATAGCAATGAATTTTTTAAATATTTTAATGTTCAATTAATGTATATAATTCTGTCGTCCAACATTGATTATGAAAAATCAGACATTATCTATACTGCACAGACATTTTAACCTGAACGAAAGAAACCTAAAAGCACTATTAATAAAAACTTTCTTTCTCAAATTTCATTGTAACTTTTTATATAGTGAGAACAATCACTTTCATTATCAAATAGTTTCTTTACAATATCACAAAATAAAACTGACGGACAACCGAATAAATGAGAAACAACCAAAACACGATACTCAAAGGTTTTATTAATTTTAATTTTAAGAAATAATGAAATATGAATGAATAAAAATTTTTTTTAATAATGATTTCTTTTTTTTTACAGAAACAGAAAAATTTTTTACAACTGTGTTCTTTTCTTTTTTAATTTTTTAATAATTGCTAGTTACCAAATTTTCAACAAAAAAATCTATATAAATATTCAAAAAGAAATAACTTTTTTTCGAAAAATAATCCGTCTTTGCAGCAGTAGTTGCATAATCGTTCGAAGGTCTTTCACAAATCTGTTCTCCATTTTTAACGCCAATTTTCAATCTCTTTCGAAAGATGCTTTGACAATTTTCACAAAAACAGATTCTTATTGATGACTTATTTTTTGTCTAGACAATGTTGCTAAAAGCTTAAAGAAACCATGTTTTTCATCTTTTTCTAATTTTTAATAAATGTTTTTATGTTAAGTTTTATATTTTCACAATTTATCTGACTAAGAAGAACACAAAAAAGTTTCTAACAGCAAAGATCAACTTCTAAACAATCATTCAATATTTAAAAAGTTTTTGATAGAATTTTATTGGATTAACGAAAAAAAAAACAAAGAGTTCTTTATTACCACAATTAAATTAGACTATAATATCGAGCAAAAGTGTACTATGCGATGATTGCAAGAATTTTTGATAATTATTATTATGAAAAACTTCAAAGAAAGTTTAATAGCTAAACTACAGAAGACATTTTAGTATTTCCAACTGTAACACCAGTGATTGGAATAACACTCATAAACTGCTTTTTCATTCTAAAAACTTCTAAAATCCATTTTCGATAGCATGAAATGACAAGCAGCTTTACAATAGGATTAATAACAAGCGCCATTCCGACAAGCATTAGAGAAAATGTTCCAGCCCAAGTAATTCGAATTCCCGTGACAATTGTCATTAAATCAAAAAGCATTGGTAGAACCATTGTGAATAGAGGTACATTTCCCTAAAATTGCACTTATTTAAATTGACATTTTTGTGGGAAAAACTTGCTTCAACAGACATGACAATAGAAATTAGTCGTTGATATTTTTTTGCGTCGGTGCTGGACAAATTTTCATCTTTCTGATTATTTATGCAAACGCAATAAATAAGTGTTAAAAGATGAAACAATAAGTTTAAAACGAATAATAACACACTGTGAAGTTGCTGATGACGAGCAGGTGTGAGAATTTTTGTTTTTTCAAAAGAAATGCAACTAAATAAAGTTTATTATAAACAAAAGCATGCCTTTCAAATTGTATTTATTTGCATAAAAATTTTAATGGACTACTTTACACTGCCAATGCTCGTTTAACAAGGGAACGTATCAAACTGCCAACCCCAGATTTTTTTGCTACTATGCGGATTCGATAGTACCTATATAGGTATGAAAAACCCCCAAGGGATTTTTCCCCGTTTGGAGTCTGAGCAGATTCTTGTAAGCCATGATAGCTTGTTTTGTGCTTTTAAGTCCATGTCAATGAACGCTATCAAAACTGTGCAGAATAATGTAAGACATCAAAATATGCGTGATACAGCAATGAAAAACAGAATAATAAAACAGTGTTAAATTTGTGAAAGGAATTTGTTCTATTTTTATAAAAGATTTTTCCCATATATTATTCAAGTAATGTTTCAGACATTCTAGTTTGCTTTTCTTTTTCTGCTCTACAGTTGCGTCTTTTTGGAACAAAATTTTCCATGAAATACGATTTTTTTTCGTTGAAAAATATGGAACAACAAAGAAATCGTTTTCGCCATGGTGTTGATGGAATTCTTTTTTTTTGCAACAGCAATGAAAAACTCTCGATAAGTTACTCCAAAAAAATCAAACTTTTAATTTTAAGAGTGCATTTTGCTCAACATATACAACATAAAGATGATTCAACTATAAAAAGTTTTTTTGACAGTTTCTAACTTTTAGAAACGTAATAAAATTTTCGCTTTTTTTGAATGTTTGATTATTATATATTTACTATTTATTTTGTCATACACTATCTATCAAACAAAAGTAAAACCAAAATGCTAAAAATATTTTAAAAGAAAATGGAAACAAATGTTGGGCACAATAATTTAAAAATAAAGAATTTGTTTTTTAAATTTTATTGTAACTGTTGTGTAGATTTATAAGCAATCGGTTGAATCCCACAACAAAGTATAAATAATGAACATTTATTAAACACAATAAATGAATAAGAGTGAGCAAGTGCTCTGCAGAGAATGTAAAATATACAATTATATAAAAGAGAGAGAAAAACGTTGAGCTTATATAGACATTTTGAAGAGCTCAAAAAGAATGTAGAAAATTACAATAAAAGATAAGACAAAGAAAAGATTAATTAACATAATGCCAAAACAACCAAAGAAAAGGAAAGAAGAAGAGAATCGCGGAATCTCCGCGACAGTAACTTCTAAAAAGCTAGTTAAAATTGATAATTTTTTTATCTAATAATATCAAATATTTTTTGCCAAAAAATAATACAATTTGATTGATGGACAAATAAAACCATACGGGCCAACGCGTCTCTGACCTTTTTCGGCTTTTAAACGTATAAGCAAAATTTAAAAGGAATTTTTTAGCAGAAAAATGTCCCAATATCCCTTCCTTCAAACACCGCCTAGCGGATAAAAATGTGAAAATAAAAAAATTTTTATGTTTTCAAAACGAGTAATATACTAATAATGTGATATGAATGAAATGTTGTTCTTTTAGAATATTTAATAATGGCCCTTTTTTGTGCATTTGAAGCAAATATGCTTTTACAATTGTGTTTTTTCTGTTATTAATTTTTTAATAATTTTTTTAACTAACCATTTTTAAAAAAAAGATTAATAAAATATTCAAAAGCATCTTTTTTCCCAAAAACTTTGGTCTTAATAACTGGAGTTGTACGAAAGTCTTTTAAAAGAGCATTTTTCATTCTTAACATCTGATTGCTTTCTCTTTCGAAAGATGTGTTGCCGTTTTCTTTGTTTACGTTGCTTTAATTTATAGACGCAGTGTTACGAAACAATATTTTGTCTCCACAAAACAACAACCAACAACCGATGAAAAAAATGTTTTTTTTCTGTTTCCGCAAATAACTTCGTCTTTTAAACAAAAAAATTATTGATTTCATCAACATTTTTTTTATACGATTATCTTTTATTTTTAATATTTTAATAAAAACAATTATATTTGATTTGGTTAGAATAGTTTTAGTAAGCTACTTAAATTTAATAAAGACAAATTTAAAAATTGAAAATGTCAAAATCCAATGGAGCGCTAAAAATAGAAATAAACGAAACCATTGCACGGTAAAGTTATATAGAGAAAGTAAAAAGTGATCTGATTTATCATCTTTATTTATTAGTGAGGTGAATCTCTTAAAAGATTCACCTCACTGATAAATGTTTAAAAGCTATAATAAAAAGTTGAACATATTTATTCGTGACGGCTTAGCCTCTATTATTATTTATTAACAGCTTTTTCATTTATCCGTTGATATCAGATATTTACTATTTTGAGGGTTTAAAAAAAGGCAACATCCTCATATTAGTAAATGAAAAACATCGTTGAAATTAATAAAAACAATTCTTAAATAATATGATTTAATGGCGGGTACATTTTTTTACATCAAGGAAGGAAGAAACGAAGCAACAAAATCAACAAGTTGCCAAGGGTGTCGAAATTTTTTTTGTTATTCGACGCACGTACAGCTTCAGTCATAGAGACTAGTCTTTTTGGAGAAGATATTGTTTTAATATTTTAATAATTTTTTATTGTGGCAAATAAACATTTTCGGTTTTACATATCTCATTTATGTGAAAAAAATTACTCCAATATATATCCGGATCATATGAAAAAAAGAAAGAAACCATTATTTAAAAAATTAATATAATAATAGCAGTGCATCAATAGCAAATTAGTTTTTTCATGTCAGACAAAGATTTAAGCATTTTTAAAATATTGTGCATAACTTCTTTTATTTACATGAATATCAGAAAAAAACACTCATTAACTGCTTCTTTTTTACAATCTATTTCATCTGTCAGTTTTTAGAATTCTTCGTGTCCCTCGATTTTACGTTGTTTTTCTGCGGTCCCTGCAAAGCGAAAACAATGTAAATGGACCTCGATTTTACGTCTCCCTTGTTTTTACGTCGTTTTTTCGCGTTCCCTTCAAAGACGTGAAATCGAGGTTCGACTGTAAAACAATTCTAAGCAAAATTTTAAAACATCTGCTGTATAAAAATGATTTAGTGATTTTTTATAGATTTTCTTTAGCAAAGTTATTTCATATTTTTTTCTTTTTGTGAGCTTTCATCATTGCTATGGAGTACTCCTAAAAGTTTTTTTTAGCAGCTTGTAGATTTTTATGTCGGTGAGAAAGGAATGTAAATAAAAATATTTTTCTTAACGCCTTGTCGAAAATGTTGAAATTTTTGTGCCAAAAAGAATAACTCGTAATAAAAAAAGCTCTTTTAAATGAATCAACAAAAAACCAGCACATATTTGAAATACAACTTCAATCATAAAGACCAATTTTTTGGGTACAAACTTAAAATATTTCAAATGCAAAGCTTTAACTAAGAACTCGCAGAAAGTCTCTTGTTGAATTATGTTTCTCCAAAAAAAGAAAGCTCTTGTTTGACAGTAGCATGAAAGGACAACAAATTACGTCGTTTTTTTTTTTATTAATCAAATACACTTAGTGATTTTATTTTATAGTATGCTTGTAAAGAGGACCAATGTGATACAAAAATACAATCATGTAGAAGATCGCTTTCCAGCAACCTCAATTAATCAAAGAAACGTCGTTAGAGTTGTTGAACAGTACTGTCAACAAAAGTCACATGATGTGGTATAGAACCAGCTACTACTCCAAAGCCAAAAGAAGATGATACTAAAAACTCTGTTAATCAAATGCAAATGAGCAGCTCCCACTTGTATTGATGAAATATCTATTTATTGAAATTCTTAAATTGACGTATTACAAAAAATATGGACGACGAGAGAAATAAGTAGTATTACAAGGATAAGCTGCTTGCCATCCACTAACAGCTTATCCTCTCCACCAGAGCATCTCACCATACCTAAAAACAATAATATTAATTCATGGAATATAAAAGGCAATACATAAACATACCTGCTATGCATAAACTTACCTGTTTCATCACCATTATTGGCAAAATTATATTTGCACATCGTTATTATCATCATCAATGATAAGCAATTGCAGTAATAAACAATAACCACGCAATCACGAAGAAAAAATAAAAAAAACATGCATAATATATAAATATATTATATTTATGCAACATTGTTATATCCTCAAAAATTTTTAGTAATAAAAAAAATCATTTGGAAAAAATGTTTTAACACGAAAATAGGGGTGCAAAAACCGCGAAATTCAAATTTGCATTAAAAAAAAAAGTATCAAACCGTCCGCCTCCTTTAAAACTCTGTTTATTTGTGTTTTTGTGTGTCGTTTTTATATGTTTATGTTATGCTGCTTTTATAAAAGTTTTTTTTATTTGAAATTTTTAAGTTTTTTTGATTTCAACGACGCATCTTCTTATTGTTTTATCAGAGACACACAAAAAAAATAACAAAGGAAGCCACCGGAAGCTTCCAGACATGACAGCAACCATGAGCAACATTAAAAACAGAAAAACAATTGTAATTGCTTCTCTTCAATAAAACATTTTTCTTGCTATTTCTAAAAAATATTCTTACTGGCTGGTTGAGTGAAGGAGCAGAAGGTGGATGCTGCGGATTTGGTCATGGGGGTAGTGAAACTGATTTAAAATATAATGGTGGACATAGAAACAGTGAAGAAGGCGGTGATGAAAGTAGTGAAGAAGAAGGTGGTGACGAAGGGGGAGGGGAAGGAGGAGGCGAAGGTGGTGGAGAAGAATGGAGTCAAAAAAAGAGAATGGCAGGGTCTAGCAAAATATTTGTTAAATAATAGAAAAAAAATGTATTTGGCTTTATTTTCTTAGCACTTTTATCACCTTTTATACTTGTTGTTAATAGTTTTGCATTAAATAAGAAAACCTTTTGCTCGTCTAAAATTTGTCATTTTAATTTATTTATCAATGACCATTGAATAGTATCATTCCCTTATGTAATTTGTGTATTTAATGCGTAACTATTTGTTTTATAGAGCGATTTATAAAGATGTGTTATCGAATGACAGTTAACCAAAAACTTTAAAAGCAATTAATAAAAACAATACATATTTTGCTGCACACAAACATGAATTTTTTTTGTTATTACACAAATATTTCCTATTGATTAAAAGGGGTTGTCTCACTTTCTTTCTTTACAGTGCAAAAATATGTATGCATTTCCTAAGCTTACGAAAAAACGTCTAAACAAACTTGCCAAAAAATCATCTTAAAGCTTTTTTTGAACATTATTGAATGTCTTTCACAATCTTTAGCTTTTTTTCTACGATATAAAATACATTTGAATATTTTATATTTAAATAGATTCTAGTTAAAGTTACAATCTTTTGAAACAATGATTAAAAAAATAAAACAGTGCTTTGGATGGACGTATTATTAGTCATTTTAAATTTCTTCAAAAAAGTATTTTTGTGTTGTCTAAAAAAATTTAAATAAAAATCAATAATGTTCATAACTTTGAATATGAAGACATGATTATATCGTGCATAAAACAAATTTCTGTATGAAATATGCAATTTCACCATCAATATATGTTTGTAGAAGAAATCCCAAAATATTCAAAAAGAAAAACAAAAAAGGGGATATTTTGATTTGCAAAAAATAAGAAGGAAAAAGCGACAGCTCCTTTCTTTTCCTTCTTTGTTTTTATTGTTGCATAAATATTTCGTAATAACTAAAAGGGGTTGTCTTACGTTCTTTCTATACAGCTTAAACATATGCAAATGTATTTTATAGCCTTGAAAAAGCAACATAAAAATGTGTAAAACAATCGCCGTAAAGATTTGAACGTTGATAAACATCTTTCATTTTTTTAAGTTGTAATTTTTGCGATTTTAAAAAGCTAATATTGCTTTTAGAAATCATTTGAATATTTCAATTGTGTTTGTATGCAAATAATCAGTTAAATAAATAAAACACTGCAGTGGATGTGAATTTACTCTAATGGTGTCACCTTGTTAAAGATCATTATTAACTTCTTATAAAAACTATCTCTTCGTTGTTTTCAAAAAATTTAAAAAACCAACAAAAAATAAAGAATTCTGGAAAATTCCGTAATTTTTGATGTTTTATCGTCTAATTAAAAAAAATTTAGTTATAGTCGTTTTAAATTTTATATATCTTGTTAAAACAAATATTACTGCAACAAAAACAAAGCTGTCTAATTCTCTAATGTCATTAGCGATAGTTCAAATTTCCATCTTTTTTTATTAGGGCACCACTTACAGTATTTGGTGGAACTCTTGCCTTTAAAATACCGCACACTGAAAATGCATTGATTATTACTTTTTGTTGTCTTTTAAATCATTCTTTTCTTGAATTTTTTGCTACTTTGAAATTTGTTAGCCCGTATCGAAAAAATTTATGATAAAATAGCTTGCAGGTGTTTTATTAAAACTTTTAGACAAATTTTTATTACAAGTAAAAATTTTGCTGTCCATCGACATTAAAATAATTAAACAACATTGATGATTGTGATAATAAATTTTTTAAGCACAGTTTTCATTACAAAGATCAGTTTGGCAAATAGAGACCCAATGATAACAATGCTGCTTGCTAAAAATTTTATGAGTTTTACTTTTATGCATTTTGAATGTTAACTAACCGAAGACGACATATCCCAATCTCATTAAAGCTGTATGTTCCCGCAGAATCATTATATTGCATTGTAGTTTCAGTTAAACACATTCTTTCTTTTAAATGTACATCTTCACATGGAGGGTATAACAAAACAAAATCTATGATGATGTTTAATGACTACTACTACTCTCATTACTTATAAAGCTTACGGTAACCACAAGCTGTACAATTTGAAGCAGTTGTTGTTGGTGGATCATCATCAATATAACAACTGATGAGATCACCAGTTACAACTGGAAAAACTATTATTAGGCAAAACAAAAAAATATAAACTACCAAAAAAGCACAACCAAAAACTCAACAAAAATAAAACAGCCTTCATTTTAAAAACTTTTTTAACATAAAAAATATAATGAAAAAAGTTTTCTGAATCATTTCGTTTTTATACTGTTTTTTTTGGTTTACTTTTAAAAGGCTACACACAATTTTTTCTATTTTAAAAGTTTTTTCTGACATTTTAATGTATCTGAATCATCGATATTTAGTATTGTTTTTTTTCAACTTTTTTGTTTTAAAAAAGCACAATCATTTTTTTAGAAAGATAGGAAATAAAGCAAAATATATCATAAGGTTTGTTTTTTTTATTAAGTGTTTCTGTTGCAAATCTTTTAATAAACACAAAGAAACTTCAAAGTTCTGCAAAAACACTTAATAAAACGTTTGCGAGATTTCCATGATTGCTTACAGTTGTAGTAGACGAATGAGTAGTTGTTTTAATTGTTTTTGTTCCAATTGTTTTTTGAATGTTTAATGTTTACTGTTTATTTTGCAGTCCGTAGTTTATCATAAGAAGAATATGAATACACAGAGACAAAAAAGTATTTATTCGGACAAATGGAATTAATACTGTTATCAGCAATAATGAAGAATGATCATTATATTATCCCATGATATCTCTCGACATACAATTTAGCTATTTAGATAAAACAAAGACAGCAGCTTGTCTTTTGATGATGTTATTAAAAGAAGGAATATAATTAGATCGCAAAACACTTGTTTTTTAATAATGACTGTTTGTTTTCCGTACCATCATTTGGTATAAATATTGTTTTACAACAGCGTTCTTTGCTCGATTAATGTTTATAAACTATTAAACAACTAAAAAAACGACAATAGTTAATTAAAATATTTAAAAAGCAATATTTTTTTTTCATTCTGTTTTTACAGCAATAGTGATACAAATGTCCTTTAAAAAAGTATTCTTCATTTTTAACGCCTATTTCCATTCTTTTTCGATAGATGTGTTGTAATCTATTTTGTTTATATAATTTTCATTTTTACAAAAAGCGATTTGCGATAGAATTTTTTGTCTATATTGCCGAAAAAACGTATTTCAAAATGCGATGATTTTTTTCTCCCCTTTTTTATAAATATTTAATATATATTTGGTGGTGCTGATTTTGTCATTTTTGCAATTTATCCGACAAAACAGTTCATGAAAAGGTTTCAGTCTTATTCACTGATGAGCAATAAAAATAGAAAAACATTTTTGACATGATTTGATTAGGTCCAATGAAAAGTCATAGAACAAAGGTTGAAAGACAAATGTGTGACGTACAGGGTGGTCATTTTAAAATTTACACTTATTAGCTGCCAAATGAGTTCTAGAAGGATCCCAGAGCTCATATAGCATGGGTATATCACACACAAGGGGGAGCATCTTTCGCACATTAAATTTTGGCATCTTGGAACACAACGCCAAATGGCGCCAAGTTCAAACTTGACCTCGTACCAGCTTAAAATCTGCATAGGGTATGAAAAACCAGACTCTCCTACACCCAATGGCAGCAGTAGTTGCATTGCTCGAAAGTCTTTCACAAATTTGTTCTTCATTTTTAACGCCAATTTTCAATCTCTTTCGAAAGATGCTTTGACAAATTTTCTACTGCTTTTTCACAAAAACAGATTTTTATTGATGACTTATTTTTTGTCTAGACAATGCTTACGAAAACCATGTTTTTCATCTTTTGCTAATTTTTAATGAATGTTTTTATGCTAAGTTTAATTTATCTGACTAAGAAGAACACAAAAAAGTTTCTAACAGCAAAGATCAACTTCTAAACAATCATTCAATATTTAAAAAGTTTTTGATAGAATTTTATTGGATTAACGAAAAAAAAAACAAAGAGTTCTTTATTATCACAATTAAATTATACTATAATATCGAGCAAAAGTGTACTATGCGATGATTGCAAGAATTTTTGATAATTATTATTATGAAAAACTTCAAAGAAAGTTTAATAGCTAAACTACAGAAGACATTTTAGTATTTCCAACTGTAACACCAGTGATTGGAATAACACTCATAAACTGCTTTTTCATTCTAAAAATTTTAAATATCCATTTTCGATAGCATGAAATGACAAGCAGCTTTACAATAGGATTAATAACAGGCGCCATTCCAACAAGCATTAGAGAAAATGTTCCAGCCCATGGAATTCGAATCCCCGTAACTATTGTCATTAAATCAAAAAGCATAGGTAGAACCATTGTAAATAGCGGAACAGTGCCCTTAAAATGGGAATATCATTATTCAAACAGTGCCCTTAAAATGGGAATATCATTATTCAAAGAATGTAAGCTTACTTCTACGGTCATAACAATAGAAATTTGTCGCTGATACTTCTTTGCATCGGTGCTAAACAAGTTTTCATCTTTTTTAATTTTAAGGAAGATGCAAATTCCACAGATAAGGATAGAAATGTAGGCAAGTATAATGTAGATTATTTTGTATGTGTGCATGTGCCCCCATGTAATTAGATGGTCTTCTTTTGGGCCATCATTTCTCTAAAAATAGAGTGAAACATGACGCTTTTGGATGCTCACATCAATAACATAGCTCAATTACTTTGTTTTGATATCAATTTGTTCAAAACAAATTACAGACACATGTTATGGCTATCCATAAAAACATACCATTGAAAATGCAGCAAATGGTGGCAATTCTCCATTAATAACCCAATCCGTGTCATTTAAAAATGGTGCAAAATCTTGATCTTTTCGAACTCGAACAATTAAATGATACCATTCATAGATTGGATGTGCAGAGACCATGCTAATCCCAACCATAAATAGACAGAAAAACTTTTTTCCAATAAGCTTTATACGCCTAAAATTGATTGTCAATTAAAATTGTGATTGTCATGAAAATAATGGGTAAAAACGCAATTATGAATGCATTAGTTGACAGTGAAATTTGTATCAAAATGCGGAAATTACAGTTACTCGCTTAACACTTGATGCTGTCACTTACCACCATACAAGAAAATATCGATAAACAAATTGAATCCAAACATTTATGAATGAAAAATACAAGATTAAAACTGTAAAAGGCCATGTCCAAACCGCCCATGGGAATGGAAGATATCCAGCTACACCACGCGTGAATACTATATAAACACCAGCAATAAATGTTGGATCCTAAAATAATTTTAGAGCTTTATTGGAACGTTCTGTTCTGATATCAGCAATTTAGGAGAATGGAGGATGTCAAAAGGTTCAGCTTTTTTTTGACGTGAAGACATATTGTTCTAATCTGATGTCGGCAATGTCAAAGAGTTTATAACTTTTTAAGCCATCTTTGTGATATCTGAAGCCTTACCGGATTTGTTAAAAAATACCATATCCCAGAAATGAGATCAGTGGTACAACCAAGATACAGCACTTTTTTATAATCTGCCAAATTCTGTGCAGAATTATTTCTAATCAAATATAACAAAGTTGCATTTAAAATAATGCCAATCGGGCTGGCACACATATTTAACAACCATTTTATATCACTTAACAAACTTGGCATTATTAAAAACCCAAAAATCTTAAAGAAGTTGTGATGACTTTATTAGTTTGACAAAAAAGGAGTTACTTACTAAATAAACTGCCTTTTAAGGAAGTAAAACGTTTATTGCGAAGGCGTTTCATTATTGTCTAAAATGGTTTTTATTTTGCACGGATAACCTTAAAAGAACAAAAGAAAACAGCTTTCTTTGTGAAACATATCTTTCCAAAAATAACAAATTATTTACAATAAATAAAAAGCTTTTTTTTTCTTTTTCCATGTTGTTATTTACTGCAAAAGCAAAAAAAAGTGTTAAAAAATGAAACAATAGGTTTTTGAATTTTTAAAAAACGTTTAATACGCCAATGACACAATGTTAAGTCATTGACGACGAACAGGTGTGAGAATTTTTGTTTTTTCAAAAGAAATAAAAATAAACAAAAGCCTTCCCCGGTTTAAAATTGTTTTTTTTTTGCAAAAAAGTTTTAATGGATCACGGTACACTGCCATTGCTTGTTATTATTTGTGTAACGTTTTTTGTGCTTCTAAGTTCATGCCTGGCCATCAAAACTGTGCAGGTCAATATAAGACATCAAAATATGTGTGATATAACAATGAATAAAAGCATAATGTGAGAGAAGATCATTATTTAAATAATGATCTTCTCTCACATGCGCTTCTTGCATCTTTATATTTAATGACATTTTTAAATCCAATGTCATCATTGATATTATGCATGAGAAAACTTGCATTTTAACAAAAAGATGAAATTACAAAAAATGATATTGAAAATTCAAACAATAAAAAACATCTTCTTTTTCATCATCGCTGTTTTTTTTTTCAAATAATGTTTCAGACATTCAAGTTTTCTTTTCTTTTTCTGCTTTAAAATTGCATCTTTTTGCAGAACAATTTTCAATGAATTACGTTTCTTTTTCGTTGAAAAAAATAATGAACAACAAAGAAATTGCTTTCGCAATCGCGTTGATGGATTGCATTTTTGCACGAAAAATATGAATAAATTAAAAAAATCAAAATCGTAATTTTGACAGTGCATTGTAAAATGAACAAAGATGCTTTATTTATATTGTTTTTATTGATATTTAATTGCAATTTTACAAATTAATAACTAATCTTTTTTTTTTGTCATAAAGACCAATTTTTTAGAAGAGAACTTTGTTTTAATGTTTTAATACGTTTTTATTGTTCAAAATGTTTGTTTTTTGGTTTATACAGATTATTATTATTGAAGCTCATCAGGAAAAAGTACATACACCAGTCTGATAGCTTGAAAAAACAATCATTATTTATGAAATAGAAAATAATTACGTTGCAAAGGAAACTTTGGTTCAATATTTTTATACGTTTTTTTGTTTCAAATGTTTGTTTTTGATTAAAACATACAATAAATACAGAAATTCTTTCTGTTTACATATTTTGGATAATTACATTAAATACTCTTTTAGTAACTATAAAATTATAAACAGCACAGCTTTACATTACAACAATAATTACTTTAAAGTGCAATCTTATTACAGAAATAAAAAACAAAGCAATAAAATAAATTACATTAAGTGACAATTTTTTGGGGGTTAAATTTAGTACAGGTTTTTTAAAATTGTATAAAAATATCTACTGACTTTCGACAACAAAAAAATAATCCCGTGTTATATTCAACAACATTTTGTCAAAAAACAATGTCAACAAAACCTCCTCAATTAAAAACCACAACATTTCACTATAAATTTATGGAGTACGGAAGTGCCGGAACTATTCCCTGCACATTTTATGAATATGGAACTCCAATGTTTTCTTATTTCAGTTGTTTCATCTATAAAATTCCATTTATTTTAAATGCGATTGGATTTCAATTTATTACTGCAGCAGTTCTTGCACCGATTCTGCTAATTTCCATTTTCAGCAAAAATATTAAAGAATCCTATCGATGGTTTATTCTAAATCAAGCAATTTGGGATTTTTTTATCCTTTTTAATGTCAATTGTGAAACTATTCAATTCAGTTCGAATGAAATGATTCCCTTCAAATGTTTTTATACTTTTGTACAAAGATGGAATTCTACAGATTTTCAAAAATATTCATGGTTATTTTTTCATAATATTGCACATTTTGGACTTTATTCTCCGCTATTTTTATTAGCATTTTCAAGGTAAGAGTAAAAAGATGTTTAAAAAATTCGTGAAAAATCACAAAAAACCGTTGAAAATCATGAAGTTGTAGAAAATTTAGCACGATTTTCCACAACTTTCCACGCCTTTTTACAGTGTTCCACGATTTTCTACGAGTATTTTTTAAATTTTTTTCTATTTTTTTCGGTGTTTGTGGTGTTGAAGATGGGGTCAAAGGGTATATTGTATAACTTACAGCCGATCTCATGCATTTGCTAATCTTGTAGATTGCTAGCTGATTTTGTGCTTTTTTATAAGTAACAATTATCAAAATCGATTTCTAAAAGACCAAATTATATGAAACATTTAGAAAATATACATATGGACATAGGGAACAAATCTAAAGTATATCACAATACCCTTTGATACTATCTGGATCCCAAACCCTGAAAAACGACAAAAAGAAACAGATAAAGTTTTAAAAAATTTGTGAAAGTTCTCCACGATATTTCACGATTTTTCACCACTTTTCACGATTTTCTACGAATCTTTTTTAAATTTTTCTTCCAAAAAATTATCACCTTTGTTTGAAAAAATAGGCGTCATAAAACATACACAAGATCGGCAAGCCGGTCACATGATCAGCGGGTGCACAAAATCGGCTCTAACATATACAGTATACCCTTTGACCTCATCAATAACCCTTTCAACACCACAAACCCCGAAAAAATGACAAAAAATGGAAAAAATTGGAAAAGTTTTGTAGAAAGTAGTGGAAAACCGTAAAAAGCCGTGGAACGTCGTAAAAAATCGTGCTAAATTTTTCACGACTTTCTACAGTTTCCTACAATTTTCAACGATTTTTCACAATTTTTCACAATTTTCCACTACTTTCTATAAAACTTTTCCAATTTTTTTTGTCACTTTTCGGAGCACACCAAATACATTCAGAAAGATTGAAACTATCCTGTACCATCAAATTCCTTATTTGTTTTCAGATTTTTATGTCTATATTTCAATCATTTTTATAAACGATTTGATCATCCCTTAAAGTTAATCCCCATTATTATTATCTTCCAAACAACATTTTTAATATTTGTAAGCTTATGCGACGCTGTAGAGGAAATCGATACAGCAATATTTACGGCGGAACAAAATCACTGTTATGAATATGGATGGGGTACAAATGAAACTTCAAACTGCTTGACATCTCTTCTATGGTATGATAAACGATGGTGGTTGCCTATGGCAAAATTGATGAAATATGCTTCAGCTTCACTCCTTCTCCTATTTGCTGACATTTTTGCAGTACTTATAATTTTCAAGTTATTAAGAAATTTCAAGTTCCAGTCTGCAGTTAATAAAGCTCGACTCATGACTTCCATAAAAATTGCTATCGTTATAGCTTTCCAATGTTTTTGCTTAACAATTTTGTTAGCATTTTCTGTTATGCAAATTTTACGAGAAACTTTTTATTTTCCGCTTCCCGCATTTCAATCACCAGAATGGTATAGAATGTTAATAAATGATTGGATGATTCAATGGTTATGTATTGGAAAAATTTTTTGTGATTCTATTCTTGAAATGATTATTTTAAATGATTATCGATCGAGTCTTTTCGGAGCTATATCGATGTTTTTAAAGCCCATAAAGCGCCTTATTCGTTGGTTATTATGTTGTGTTATTGCATCTAATGCAGTAGAAGATATACGAAATCCACATTCTCAAAGTGTTTCCGTTACTAACAGAAAGTGATAATAAATAGATTTTAAATATTAAAATATGTTTGATCTACTGAATAATAAAAAAAAATTAATAAAGCGGTGCAAAAATTGTGAAGAAAATTTGCAATCTTATATAATGGACTGATGGTGTATCGTGGATGACGCTCATTATAATATGTTTAATAAAGTGTCATTATTTTTATTGTGTATGATATAACAAAATTTTGAATGAAATTTCACACAAAATCCTATAGAATATTCAAATAAAATTGTTCATCATCGCTCTTTTTTTAAATAATGGCGTTTTCCTTAATCCTTTAAAACGCCATCTTTTTGCAACACAATTTTCGTAGAAATAGGATACTTTGTCGTTGAAAAAAGGCGACAACAAGCAGATCATTTTTTTCACTTGGCTATGATGAAGATAAGTTTTTGCACTAATTAAAAATAAAATCAAAGAACAATTCTGCCTTTACCTTTTCAAAAAGGCAATAAAACACGACCTGGTGATTTTATGGGTGCACTTGATCCAACATAAGTCACTTAAAAAACGTTCCGATAATGACAAAAATTTCGATAGGTTTTTACTTATACAATATTATTAGCTACAATTCTTCATTTATAGCGTTTAATAATTTATTTGCTGATCGCACAATTATTGTTTATATACTGATTTTTTAATAAAACATTTGCTACAAAATTAATAGTGAAAATTAAAGGTTTTCGAAAAATTCAAATAATAAAAAACATTTTTTAGTTTTTTTGTCATTGTCCGTTTATTCAAATAATGTTTAAGATACTTGTGCTATCCTGTTTCCAAATAGCGTCTTTTTGCAACACAATTTTCATAGAAATTTGAATTTTTTCCATTGACAAAAAGACGATAAAGAAATTGGTTGTTTCTCAATATATATAAAAAAAAGCAAACCAAATAAATATATGATGGGATATCTTTATGAAACAATCACAAAAAATAAGAGCCTGTTTTTGCTTTTTTGAAAAAGCAATTAAAAAAGTGATTTTATCGGTGCATCCAACATAAGCCGCTTAAAAAATATTCCGATAATGAAAAAAGTTTCGATAGGTTTTTACTATCATAATATAATAGTATCATATGAATAAATTAAAATTCTTCATTTATATTGTTCGGAAATTTTGTTGTGCATAGTATAATTATTTGTATATATACTCATTTTTTTAATAAAGCGACAAAATCAATCGTGAAAATTAATGGTTTTCAAAAAATTCAAAAAACAAAAAAAATAGACATGCCATTTTGTTGTTTGTTTTTCTGTAGAAAATAGTCCAACCCAGTCTAGCGAAACCATTTTTGCGGGATTTTCGTCCCGGAATGGATCCCGGATTTTTTGGCCGGGATCCGGGATCGAAAATCCGGGATTTTTGTCACAAAAAATTGACATTTTTCCTCATTTTTGAGTCAAAAAATTAAAATTTTCTACCCAATTATTTACTGACTTCAGAAATATTTTAAAATTTACTTTTCTAAACTGAAACGTTCGTTTTTTTTGACTATTTGTGTCGTTATTCCTTCTCGAATCGCATAAAAATTAATGTTCTTCTATGTATTTCATGATTTTACATTATTTGAAAAATCCCGGAATCCCGGATCCCGGATCGGACAAAAAAGCCAGCCCCGGACAGCCCTGGAAAAAGCTAACAACGCCGACATAAAATTTATTTTTTATTGCTGTTTTCTCGAATGAAAAATGGTTTCGCACGACTGCGTTGGACCACTTAATCGTTAACACTTTTTTTGATGTGATTATCTTTTTTAATATTTTAGGAAAAGCATTTGCATTTGATTTGGTTTAAAGAGCTTAAAAATCCTTTTTTAATTGTTAATAATGAAAAATTTTAAAATTGAACGCATTACAGCTAATAAAATCGTTCATAATGGAAAAAATAGAAAAGAACATAAGCTGCAACAACGTAAAAAACGCTGTTATATTTGTTAATGAAAGATAATTTAAAACCATGACAATGATAAACTATTTTTTGCTCCGTTTTTAGAGGCTCTTATTATTATTTTATTTTTTTTCTACTGGATGAAGCAATGGTTCATTTTTAATTGCCAGCATTTTTTAATTTTTTACATTCATAATTTCTGATTCTTTAAGATAAAAAATGAAAATAAAAAAGTTGACACAAAAAATGTGTATTAAAAGTTCAAAAAAGAGAAAACAGCATCTCTTGATTTAAGCAACTGTGAAAAAATATGTATCGCAAATAAAAGTCAATTTCACAAAGAAAGAACAACAAAAACGAAGAATAATATTGCGTCCAAAAAGCAACATTAACGCTGATGGCCGTTAAAAGTAAAGAAACAGTTTTTGAAAGACGCACGTACAACTTCAATCATAAAGACTAGTTTTTTTTGGAAAAAACGTTGTTCGAATGTTTAAATATTTTTTTATTGTTCCTAACGAACATTTTTGGTTTACATATCTCACTATTATCAAAACCTGATTAAGAAAAATTGCTCCAATCTATTTCCATGCCGTATAAAACATTAATTTATGAAATTAATAATAATAGCATTGCATCAGTGTCAAATTACTTTTATGTCAGACAAAAACTTAAAAATTTTAAAATTTTTGTTGTCATTATAATTCTTTTACATGGATAACAGAAAAAAAAACAATCAGTAATTGCGTCTTTTTTACACGAAAATGGCGCAATCTTTCTGGCCACAAATCAATGAATTTCATTCATTGATTTGTGGCTATAAATGTGACATAAATCTCAAATTATTACAATTTTTATTAATAATGCTTAAAACGTCAGCTAAATAATATTATTTTGGACTTATGCTAATCTACAAATATCATATTGTTGTAATGATATCTAAAATCATATTTAAAAGTTCAAAAATTTTTCAAAGATTCAAAAAACGCCATTTTTAACGTTTCTTATTGAAAGCATTGATTTTTATGTGATACTGACTGAAGTTATAAATGCAATGCTCGCTTTTTTCGCATGACACTTAAAATTGAATGAAAAAAATGTTTTTATCTGCTTTTGTCATTGTTGAATAGCTAAATTGTACATTTATAGAAAACAAAAATCGTTTAAAAAGAATATGACAGCAACAAACAGCCTACTCACCTGCAAATTTTTATCGACAGAAAAAACAATACTTAAAAAACAAGAAAAAGAAATGACATTAAAATTAAACAAAGCATACCTCTATAATAACAAATTAAATCAAACACAAAAAGAAATTCCACCAAATGTTAAAATATTTTTCAACAAAATTGGTGTGAGTGAAATGATGTTTGATAATGTACATCCAACAAACTCTTGAACTATTTTATATGCATAGGTTACTCGCAAAAAGTTGTTAGCTATTTAATTATGTTTCAAATAAAGAAGTTGTTGCTTAACAATCAAAGCAATATAATTCCTAGAAAATGAATTTTTTGAAGGACAACAACTAATTGATCAAATACAGCTTTTTTGTTTTATTTTATTGCACTCATGGTAAAAAGGAGTATTAACTTTTTATTGATTGTATCTTGGCACAAAATATATTTTGCAGATCTGGAGGCAAAAAAGTGGTTTTTAGTCGCTGGATTTTTATATCATTGCATTTTTCAAAAACTTATTTCCTTTTCATATTAACACTGTCAGTTGATATTACAGATTGTTTGTATACAAATATTTTTATTCGTGAAATGGATTTAACTAAATTTACTCCAAATGGTAAAAATCCAGTTATCACTCTTTCTAAACGTGCAGCTTTTATGTCATCATTTCGTCGTCATCAAGCATGGTCATTGCCTGATTCAATAATTTATTATATTGCCAAGAATCCATCATCTGTTATATGTTACCAAAAAGTGATTAAATGTTGCAAATATTTCTTTATTCAAAATCCTATTCTTGTTCTTCAACGCATATCTTTAGATCATGACAACAATGAATGGCAACATCAATCCCACAGAATAAAGTATGATTTTACAAAAATTGAATCAAAAGTTTGGATGGCAGCAAATTGTTATATTGATAATAAAATGAATCGAACTGTACCAATTTGTATTTCTTCAATTTTTCCAAGAATTTATCAAATTGATATTAAACATTAAACAATATTCTTTCAATATATTCTTTTTAATGAACTTAAGCTTCTTACTCCAAAATGTGAAAATATTCTTCTGCATAGAAATGTTGTTTATGATGTAAATGGTTCGCTTGTTGCTTTGGAAAAGATCTTTAAAACCCTTCCTAGCATTAAAAATTTTATTTAGTAAGTTTGCTACTGATTTTAATGTTTTTATAAAAACAACGCTTTTTCAGTTTCGTTTCTATTTATGGATCAAAGGTCGTTACAACAAATACCGTCAAAGAATTAATTCAAATTCCACAATTTTCAAGACTTGAATATTTTTGTTTGGGCGATATTCCAGAAGCTTTTGATATTGATACTTTTTATCCTTATATTAAAGTAAGTTATAGAAAAGTGTTTTGGAAGTTTCATATCTATGGTGATGACATTTTCAGAAAAATCAAAAAACAAAGCTAAAACTTTATTTTGATGATATAACTCAACATTATTTTTCTCAACAGCATGCTTCTCGTCTTAAAACAATTGTCAATGAAATTCTTGAAATTATAAACCGCCATACATTTATTTTCCTGGTATTTACCGACAATCGTATAAACTGTTGAAAAAACTTTTTAATCAAGCTTAGTGTTTTGGGATTCTGTCTTTTGCTTTTTGGTTTGAATTACTTTGTTGGAGTTTTTTTATAAAAATTTGATTTTGTGTGTCCTACTTTTTTCTGTGTTGACATGCAGTGCTCAGTTTTATTAGTTTCTTCAATAGTGGAAAAACATTACATAAAATACAAATAACAAGCTACTTTAAAAGCACTTGTTTAGAAAAAATTGAAAAAATTGATGAGAAAGAAGTAAATAAAAATCAAATCTTTTTATGCTACTTCCGCTGTGCGTTGCTTTAACAAAATTTAATAAAAAACGACAAATAGCTTTCAACAGTTTTGTTCACAGACATTAAATTTGTTTTTTTCGGGATGGACACAACTGATTTAGGAAGGGACAAATCTTCGAAATCTTGGCGCGTGAACATGGAAATGATGACAACAAATACCACTCTCTGGCTCTGGTTCAGTTGAATACCTTTCAACAAATTTACTGTACGTGAGATGATCAATGTTGATGTACAACCAACAAGCACTTAAAAGTTTTTTAAATGAAAGCTTGAAGATAAACAACTAAAATTCTTACTGGCATAAAAAGTCTCCAGTTAAAGAGTTACGTCTCCAGAAAGATGATTTTATTGTTGAACAATTAACGCATTTTGTTTCCTAGAAAAAATGTTTTAATTGCGATAGGAAACGTTACTTTTAACTTACGATTTCAACTTCATTAAGATATGCAAAACTTTTAAAGCAATCAAAAAGCTTATCACTGCCTTTTACGCTGCAATTTCTTAATACAATTGTTCTTTCTGGATGAAAAATTCTGTAATCCATTTTTGTTATATCTTGTTTTTTAGCAAGTTCAGATTCAATATTAAACATATAAAGTTTGTTGGAAATTAGCTTGAATAAAGAACGATGATGTTTTTGTCCATAAGAAAACAGAAAATGACCATAAACAAAGATAACAGAGTTCCATTTTTGTTTGCAATCTTCTGGTGAAAGATGCAATGTTTCAGTTTCCGAGCAGTAATAAGATTCTTTGATGCAAGAGCAGATATTTAAATTTTTGCATATTGCAATTTTACCATTGATTAACAATTTCTTACAACATTTATGAAGCTTTTGTAGCACTTTTGATTTGGAGTTTTTTAACAAATAATGGACTAACGGCTGCTGGAACTGAAAGTTTTGGGGGCTAGCATTCTTAAAACAGATATTATTCAGAATCGGTACAAACTGAAGCTGTTTCACTGGATTCATGGTTAATTAGAGACAAAAAAATGAACTGCAACTACAACCAATTTTTTTTGTGACTATAATTGCAGGCATAAATGTGCATGAGAAAGACAAAAAAAGATGGTTTTAAGTGGCAATTACCAGTTAATCAGTTTGGAAAAATTGCCTTTGAGATAATGATAACCTACATCAGCTATCGACATACCTTGCAGGGCTTGTTTAGATTTGAACCAAAACCACAGACAAAAAAAAAGACAGACAACATCTTATCATTTCCCTTAATCGTTATTTTACCTGGGAACAACGGTATTTTGTTGTTCTGAAAATCTCTGATTTGCAAAAACCTGTCCCAGAAAAGCCAGCGACATAATTGTTAGGAGTTTGGAGTAATTGAAGCATGTAAAAAAATGCAGTTTATTATATCGGCATTTGTTAAACAATTTAAAACTAATGACCCCCAAATTGAAAAAAAAAGAACGGTAAATTTTTTTTAAAAATGGCGAATCCTGCTCCAAAGCATTCTGCGCAAAATAAACAGTGGCATCGATTTCTTTTTTGATGATATCCAATGCATGCTTTTTTGATATATTCTTTATTATATTTTTTTATTTCATTATGGTTTTTTTTCAGAAATAAAATATTCAAACAAGAAAAATCAATGATAAAAAAAATTTGCAGTACTCAAATTTTTTCACTTCAAGTTTTTTGGGAGGTATAAAAAATAGATAAGCAATTGCAGGAAGCGGCGTTGCCCTGAATTTCTTGTTCCCTGTCATTGTTCATTTACTTTTTGTCACCCCGATTACTTTCAACAGAAAATTTTAATGAGAGTAATGTAATTAAGTTTCTTATCATAATAACCTTTTTTCGGCAAAAAACGAGGAAAGAATATGCAACAAAAAATGACACTGGTAAAATATCCTATAGTTTTTTTACTTTAAAGAAAAAAAGCTTTCTTAAATAAATTTTAGCAAAAAGGTAGGTTAAGAAGATTTCATTCACTGTTAAAGAAAGGATAAAATGTAAGCAAATTTTCTAAATTTTCAAACGTTTATTTGCATTTCAATAATAGATATCCTCCAACTAAAGCGAGAATGAAACGTTTTCCGTAACATTTTATTATTCATTCTCAAAAAAAGAAAAACGTGAAATTTGCATAAAGATGAAAATTATGTAACATTTATCATTTGGACAACACCGCCGCAGGCGGTGATGTTCTCTAGTAAATCAAATACGTTTGACGCGTTTCTATTCATTTTTCAAAGACTTTTCCACACCTTTATTGAGACCGTAATTAAGCCTGTAGTAAAGCCGACATGAGCTTAAAAAACTTATAAAATACAGATCAAACGAAAAATTTGTACTTACTGACATAATAATTCACCAGTTAAACAACTCCGCCACCACAAATGTGATGAAGAATTCTCAGAAGCTGAGCAGTAATGTTGCTATAAATAATTGTTATTACCGTTACTAACTTACAAGGAATAACTTATCCCTTTTAGAATAAAACACCTAGCATAAACGTTACTTACAAATTTTGCTGTATGAAGACTTGGAAAACGTTTAACATAATCATAAAGTCCACCATAGCTTTGAACAATGCAATTCTTCATTATAAGTGATTTTGTTTTCAGCGATAATAACAACTTAAATTCATTACTTGTAATATCTTGACTTTCAGCATATACTGATTCAACCTCACACAAATGAAGCTTCTGTGAAATAAAAGCCGATAAAGCACGAGAATTTTGATGTTGTTTGGTAAAGTTAAAAGTGCCATAAACGAAAATTCTGTGGCACCATTTTGCTTTAGCTTTTTGTGGTGAAAGATATAATGTTTCAGTTCTTGTTGAATAGCGAGATTTTTTGATGCTGGAGCAGATGGTTAAGTTTTTGCATATTGCAATTTTACCATTGATAAATAATTTCTTACAACATTTATGAAGTTTTTGTAAAACTTTTGATTTAGAGTTTTTCAGCAAATAATGAATCAACGGCTGTTGGAAATGAAAGTTTTGGAGGCTGACATTTTTAAAATATTCATTATCCAAAGATGGTACAAGCGGAAGTTGTTGCAGTGGATTCATGGTAAAGTAGGAACAGAAAATGAGTGACAAATGCCAAAAAAGCTTTTTGTGAACAATGAAAACTTTGAGTATGCATGATCATTAAAAAAAGAATTTCATTTTTGGTGATAAAAGAGAGTAAGTGAATGTGCAAAAATAGCCTACGAGAAAAAGATAACCTCCATCGTTGAGGAACAACGTTGACAGGTTTTGTTTGAATGAACAAAGACTATGGCAAGCATGGAACTCAATCTTTTTTTCTATATGGAAAACAAACAGACAACATGTTAGTGTTATTGCTTTCCCTAATCATTATTTTTTCTGAGAGCAATGATATTTTATGGTTTTTTAATTTTATCTTAAGCAAAAGTCTACCAGAGAAAGAAACAGGCTCAAAAAATGGTGTCGACGATGGGGTAGTTAAAACGTACTTCAAAAACTTCTTTTCAGCTAATACGGATTTGTAAATTAAACATAAATGGTATATAGCTAAAAATAACTGAAAACGAAAAAAAAAAACTGTCAATTCTGGCTGCAAAGCATCCGATGCAATTAATAATGCGTCTAGTTCTTTTTCTGCGATATCAAATTTGAATATCAAGTATTACACCGTTTTTTTACATTATTTTGATTCGGTTAGCTTTTTCACCTTTTTTTCCAAAAATGAAATATTCAAACAATAAAAAAAATATGAATGATAAAAAAATTTGCAGCGCTCAAATTTTCACATTTAAAGGGGTATGCTAAAAAAGAATAGATAAGCGGTTGCAGAAAGCATCGTCCTGTTAATGACTTGCTTTCCGTATCAATTCTTTGTTAACATTCTGTAAATGTTTTATTTTTGATAGTTCTTAAAAATTGTGTACCCGCAGCAGCTACCTATAAAATTCTGTAATTATCATTGTAATCTGCTCCATATGACAAAACATAGAAAAAATCAACTGTTTTTCTTTGCTGATAATAATTGATTAAAGGATTGTAAAGAAGGGGATACATGCAGGGTTTTCCATTTTTCAAGATTAACATTTATTGCTCACTTTTAACTAAACAGTTTTGAATCTCTCATTGCAACTTTTTTACCATTGCTTTTTTTAAAAAAAATATAAAAAATTCAAACATTCTTGAACACAATCAGTGGTAAACAAAAAAAATGAAATGCTGCTATCATTTCTCTTTTGCTTTTTTGAAACATTTTTTAGAAGAAAAACAGCAAAAGAAAAATAACATTATCTTCATGTCAAGCTAAAAAATGCGACAGAGGGCCTCACATAACATATTCGGAATTTCTGGTGAGCATACTATTTTTTTTTTGTTTTACTGACTCCAAAATGGTATCAATATAAAATATGATTGTGTTATAGTCTCCAGTTATATCTGTTAATATAGCATGCATTAAAATCGTTTATTAACTTTTTCTTTAGCTCATTGCTTCTTTTAAAATAATTAAAAATTCAAAAAATGTTAGACGCTGTTAACAAAAAGACAATAAAGGAAAAAAAGTGTTTTGTTTTTCCAGAATTTTTTAACAGTCATCATTGTGACTGTTATTTTTGTGATTCATTGAGAAATAAATTCTATCTTGCTGTCTCTATATTTAATATTTAATGTTGGTTGTTGGTGGTAATAAATATATTTAATTGTTAAACCGAAGACGGACTGGTGCAAATAGTTGAGCTGTTGGAAGCTTGTGGGTTTGGTTTTGTTGTGTTATTGGTTGGGAGAGTAAGGTAAAGGGACACAGTTCTTTATCTTCTAACCATCGACCGGAGTTAACTTATATATATCAGCTACACCGAAGCTCACACATTAACAGCATCAAACATTGTTATTAATTTTTTTGCATAAGAAATGAAAACCTTCAGTAATGAAATCCGCTTTTTTTGAGTTATTTCTTAATATAGTTTTACCCCCATCATATCGGAACTGATTAGTGTATGTTCGCCATCGAGAGAAAACAGAAATTTAGTCTAGTAATACTGCTGACCATGACTGACATCTACGCAGCTACTAAGGGATTTCAAACTTGAAAGCTCATAAACAAACTCTGTGATAATTTAATAATTTCTAAGCATTCAGCACCTTGTTGGATAATTTAACATAATCAAAATAAGATTTTTTTATATGAAATATTTCTTTCCTTTAATCTTAATTTTATACTCATTTTTTTAACAAACGAAATATTCAAAAAAAGACTCATTCTCAAAAGCTAATCATTAAGTGAAAAGAAGTAGTCACTCTTTGCTTTTATTGACGTACAATTGAAAGAGAGGATTGTTGTCTGATAAGAAGGTGCAGAAATAACTATATCTGTCCTAAAGCAGTGATTGACGCATCAACGCTTTGCAGTCAGTAATAAATTTATCACATGAATTATTAAATAAATAAACGCCATGATTGTTTAAATGATATATTTTTATTTTTATCCAACCTTTTCACACTTTTAAAAAAGAAATGTGAAAATTAAAAAAAAACTAAAATTTTTTTAAATGGGAAAATTCAATGTTTAAACAGATGTTTTTGCCTTTAAATTTTAAACAATAGAATTACCAAACTAGAGATATCAGGGGGTGGATAAAAAACAAACAGATACCCTTTAAACTGTTATTCTGTTTATTTGTTTAATGACTTTTATGGTGGTTAAAAAAAGTATAAAAAGCTTTTCCAAATCAGAATTATCATCAGTCATTTATTTGCCTTTTTTATTAACAACTATAATAAAGAAAGATGCGTTCCTTTTCTGTTTTATTTTTCTTTCTTTTAATTGCTGCCATTATAATTGGCCAATCCCAAATTGAAGCATGTTTTGGCGTTGGTCAAAAATGCAGTAAGTTCTTTTATTTCGGTTTAGAAATACTTTATAATGAATAATATTTTGCAGGATTCACTTACGGCGGTTTTATGGGTCTCACAACCGGATGTTGCGATGGATTGACTTGCGGAGGAACATGCTTTAAACTTGGAGGAAAGTAAATCCTTGCCGTACAACGTCATCTATACCATAAAAAAAGCTTTGTACACTAACAACAGAATATAAAATGTAATTTTTGCATAAACTTTTTCATCAAACATCGGTTAAAATACGCACAATCGAAATTTCCAGAAATCAACTTTTTACTAATTCGGTGACAAAATTTGAGTTCCTAACAGTTAATTAAAAAACAAATATCTTTTTTTACAACTATTTACATCGAAACAGTTTAAGAAAACTCGCCAGTATAAAATTTCACAGGTTTTTGACGTAACAAAAATCTTGCTGCAAAAATTCAGCCAAGATAAATCAAATACGTTTGACCAATCTCCATTTCTTCTTCAATTGTGTCAATAAACCTTGATAAGACTATAAAAAATTCAAACATTCACGAACACAATCAATGATAAAGCAAAAAAATGAAATGCTGCTGTCTTTTCTCTTTTGCTTTATTTGAAATATTTTTTTAAGTGATCGGAGTAACAAACACATTTGTTTTTTATCTTCATATTGATTAATAATAATTTTTGACAAACATCCTATTAAAAATTTAATCCAAAAAATAATTAGTTCAAATTTACAACATAAATTTAGCGGTATTTAACACTTTTTTTTAAATACCGCTAATAGCAATGTCTAATTGGAGCTACCTAAAATGCAAAAAAAAATATTTATAGTAATAACACTTTTTGGATGATTTCTCCCGTGATTTTGGTTTTTCATTTTTACCATTTCTTAAAAAACAAAATATTCAAAGAAGAAGAAAAAATCAATAAGAAATAAAAATTTTGCAGCAACAAAATTTTTATCTCTTTTGAGGAAAATAGTGATAAGCACTAAAAGATGGCGTGTGCCAGTTTCTTGCAAATGTTTGACGTAATTTATGGAAATATGGATTTGATGTGTTGATGTGGAATGCAGGCTCTTATTCTCTTTTAAAAAATGTGGATGTTGACAGTTTGAAATTTGATATATACTTACTTTTTGCATAAACCCATTTGTTTAAAATGTAAAGAAATGAATGTTAATTCTTTTTTCCCACTTTTTGTTAAAACTAAATATTCAAAGACACTCAAAAAGAGCAATCAGTGTAAGAAATTTCTTTTTTTGCTTTTCTTGTTGTTCATAAAAAAATGTTACAAAAAAAAAAATAAACATCTGTTTTGTTCACATTTAAAATACTTCTTATTGTGTGTTTTAATATTATTACAAGTACATCTGACTGTGGAAGTGTTTTGTTGCTTTTCTTTTACTTTTAGATTAGACATATTAGGCATTAATTAGAATAGATTTATTTATAATGACCATTCTAGCTTTAGAATAATGACAATTTCGGCTAAAGCTTTTCAGTTAAATAGTGAAAATTTATTTTGGAGATATTTTAACCGGTGTGTTTATTAACAAAATAAAAATGTTCATTAAATATTCAAATATAAAAAAAGTAGCATCGCTTTTTTTGTTCGTTTTATTTTTCAGCAACAACGAAAAAAAGTCATAAATAGAAAAGGTATATTGGTGCTGGTCAGGGATGGGCGGAAGCAAACACGGAAATTTTTACGGAAATCGCCTATAACTTTTAAATGTGTGATTTTAAACTTTTAGCAAATGGTGTTAGCATATTTTGGCACCTAAGCGGTCACTTTTGCCACAATAATATTTTAAATTATCAGACAGTATTTGTTTAAATATCTATTTCCGTAAAAAAAATTTCCGTTTTACTGGCGGAAATTTTTTTACGGAAATGTGTTCTATTTTTTGAAAAAGCTTAGGCTTAAACTTTTTGTTGGTATATCCAATCCTGAAATAGTATTCTTCAAAGTATTATTAACATTTTGTGTGAAAAAAAACTCATGCGCCAAAGTTATGACCAATTTAGGCTTAGGTATACTGTATTTCCGCCCATCCCTGGTGCTGGTGTAGCAACGTAAACGAAAAAACATGTTTAGAATTCTTTCAAAAAGAGAAAAACCAAAAAAAGAACTCCTTTAAAAACATATTTGCCGCCACTTTTTTCTGCCTATTTAAAAGAAACCAATGTGTAAGAGAAAAGAAATGCTTTTGAATATTTAAAAAAGATAGTTGAAGTTGTGAATGTTTGTCTCTAGTTCAAATAAAGTTACAGTATGTATGTTATAAATGTCAGCTAATTGAAAAGTAATGGTCACAAAAACATTCTTAAAAAATTAAAAACTATCACATTCTATCAAAAATGTGTTAAATGAAGTTTACGCTAGACAAAAGCATAAGCATTTTCTGCTGTGCTCATACTCGCAAGAGGAGAGATCTCTGCCGCAAAATGACTCATCAAAGTAGTAATCATTTATCCCAATCATTTCTTTACTTGTCGTTGAAAAGAAACCATTTTTCTATGCACATTTTTTCAGTTCACCGATCTTTTCGAAATTTTTTATTAAGAAAAAAGCAGCACACATCTATAAAAATGTTAAAAAATTTCAAACCGCTCGTAATGTGATTTTATATTTGAATTTTTAAAAAACTTTTTACTAATTAGAAATATATTTTAGTACATTTTTTAGTTATAAACAAACGGTATTTACTAAAAAGCAACTCTAAATAATGCATATTAGAGACACAAATCAAATTCAAGACATTATTAATTGTATAGAAATGCATTGCTTGTATCACTAAGATGAAAATAAAAAACGTTTTTTTTTCCTTATTAAATCCAAATTTACAGCAAGAGATTAGACATTCTCCATACTTTAATTCCCTATATTTTTATCGACAATCATTTATAATTGATAAATTGGTTTTTTGGCTCTTCTTTAAACTGAGTTTTTAAAAAACAGCAGTCTACATTAGTCCTGGTCAACTGAAAAATCTAAGAGGTTCCCTACAGAACTAAAAGTCAATCTTTTTTTTGTTACCAACAACATTATTATGCATTTTAGGGCAAAAATGACAAATAAATAGAATCAAGTATGATTGAAAGAAATGAGAAAAAAAGGTTGTTGAGTAATAACTTTTCTTTCCATTTTTTTCTTTAAAACCAATTTGTTCTCAAAGTTTAAGTTATACTTGCTTATTGACCAGCTTGGTATTTTCTTCATTCTTTTAAAAAATGAAACATTTCCATACTTATCATGATAGCCTTCCAAAACGATATAAAGAAGACTATGTGCAATTTGAGCGACGATGGAATTATTATAAAAAAAGAAATGCAGAAAAAAATGATCGAAAAATTGAAGAATTTCAATGGCTTAAAAGATTTGTTAAAAGATACTTTTTAACTCCTTATTTATTGCATTATTTTAATCAGTTAGTTTTTTTTAACTCCTATAGCAAAATTTTGGGTACATACAAAATATTTTTCGCTTAATAAGGATTCTTTGCTGAAAAACTGCTTTGTAAGCCCAATATTTAGAGCTCTCAATTACCAACTTGGTATTTTACTTGAGTTTAATTAATACTCATGTCGTCTATTTTTAGAAATATCCTGGAACAAAACAACAATAATCAAATAAAAATTGATCATCAACAAATGTATTATTTTGATGACGTTGAATCTCAAAATAATGAAAAAATTGAGCTTGGATGGTCACATGACGAGGAAATGGCTTATGTTCGAAGACAGGACGTATTTGGAACGATACCAGATGAATCTTTAAAAACAATTGAAAAACTTTTAATGTATCCAAATTTCTGGTTACCTACAACTTTTCATATTTACAAAAAATATTCAGGTTTGATAATTGTTAAAAATGTGCAGAAAATAATGATAGTAATTTCTAGTAAAACCGCTAAGCAAAGATTATATCAAAAGGTGTCGAAAAATGGTGCACCTAAGTGGAAAAATTATTAAAACGGGCTTTAGTAATAGCGAATTTGATATTGTTCGATGGAAAAAACTGATGGCCGCATTGGATAATGATGAAATTCGAATTTATACAATGGAATTCTATTTTAGTCAACCTGGTGGTTGCAATCTAATGTTATTTTTGGAAAAAAATGCATGGAAGTACTATCTTTTGTTGCTGAAGAAAAATGATTATCATGAAGTAAGCTTCTTCAAAGCAATACCGAGTTGGGCTTTGATCATGAAAAAAAGCCAACAGGGCAATTTTCTTGTAACACCGTTTATAACAGAAACGTTTGTTTTCAGAAGCTGTTAGATACTTTCTCAAAATATTGCAGATTTTTTATTGAAGATTCAAAAATGAAAGAAAAATATCGAGCAGAAATTGAAAGAATTGGCCGTCAAACTTTTCTGCCAGTTTCAAAATGGTGGATTGATACAATAAAATTTGAAACACATTTTGGAAATTTGCAATCATCATATGCAGTGCTTGAAAGAGCTTTAAAAGCTGTTTTCAAAAAACCATTCAAACTTGTTCAAAGGGATGCAAAAAGCTTTTGTAAAAAATATAAATTTTATACAAAGAAAATTATTGAGGCAGAGAATGCAAAGGCCGCTGATGGAAGCGTTGAAGAAATGGCTATTACTGAAGCACCCAAGCAGTCGGCAGAAGATACGTTGAAATCTAATCCGCTAAAATTTTCCGTCAGTAATCGAAAACCTCAATTTTTTTCCCTTCCTGAACCCATCGTTTATTACATGTTAAAAAATGCTGCTTCAGCCAATCTCCAAAAACTCTTCACTTCCTGCAAACACTTTTTCCATCTTCAGTCCCTTCCTGTATGCTATCGATTAATGATCCAGGACGAGATGCCCACCAAATTTATCGAACAATCAATATTCTTCTCTTTCACAGACGACATTCAAAAACTTCAAAATTTCTACCTTGCTAACAGCTTACAATGTATCGATTGCCAAGACAGAACAATCCTCTCAAAAATTCTTTCACAACTTCATGGATGTGATGCAAAATACATCAATATTCAAGGTCAAGATTTAACTGTAGCTGAATTTATATTTTTGACAAAGAATTGTAAATATTTTGAAAATTCTGGTTGTAAAGTTATTGATAAAAAGGGAGTGAAACATGATATTTTGCCATTTTGGAAAAAGGGTAGCAGTACTATGTTGTCAACATTTATTGATGATTTGTGATTTTAAAACTTGCTGTGTTTTTTTTGTTGAATAAAAAGTATTAAAATTTATGCCTTTTTTGACTGATTTCATAATGCAGATGTACCTACATCATATCGGAACTAATTCGTGTAGGTTCGTCATCGAGAAAAAAAGAAAAATGAGAGTCTAGTACAGGGTGTTTCAAGTATTTCGCCCCTTCGGTTTTTGACGAGAAATCGCTCCTTTTGACTTGCATGAGCTCATATTTTCAGGAATGAGTCACGGCATGGGGGAGCATCTTTTAAGATTAAATTTTTGGCATTTGGGAACACAACGCCAAATGGCGCCAAATTCAAATTTAAATTTGACCTAGCTTAAAATTGACATAGACTATGAAAATTTAGACTCTCCTACACACAGTAGTCGAAAAATCAACTCTCTAGCTTCAAAAATGACCAAATAGCAGCCATTTCAAAATTTTGAGTAAATGAGAAAAAAAGTCAAAAATAATTTTTCTGTGTTTTTATTATTTTTTTTAAAAATGCATTTTTTCAAATGGCTGCCATTTGGTCATTTTTGAAGCTAGAAGGTTGATTTTTCGGCTACTGTGTGTAGGAGAGTCTAAATTTTCATAGTCTATGTCAATTTTAAGCTAGGTCAAATTTAAATTTGAATTTGGCGCCATTTGGCGTTGTGTTCCCAAATGCCAAAATTTTATTCTTAAAAGATGCTCCCCCATGCCGTGACTCATTCCTGAAAATATGAGCTCATGCAAGTCAAAAGGAGCGATTTCTCGTCAAAAACCGAAGGGGCGAAATACTTGAAACACCCTGTATATCATAGTTGAAATTTTCCTTTTCCAGCATTGTTTCAACTTGAAAGCTCAAAAAGAAATTCTGTTATAATTTAGTGATTTCATGACATTCTTTGTCGCATTTAGTAACATGTTGGATAAGTTAACATAATCAAAGTAAGATTTTTTTTAATAAACGTGTTTTATTTCTTTCCAATAACCCCACATTTTTACTCATATTTTTGAAACAAAATATTCAAAAATAACTCATTCTCAAAAACAAATCAAAAAGTGAAAAACATAGTCATTTTTTGCTTTTGTTGATATTATACTGAAAGAGAGGACTATTGTTGCTGCAAAAAAATGTTTCCGATAAGAAGATTTTTCTTTACTACTTCCTTAACCAACCTTTGTTCGCTGTTTAATTGTTGTCGATAAAAAGTAAAATGACGAAAAAAATCTCGGAATACGTGTACATTTTATTACGTTTACTAAAGCAAAAATATAAAAAAATTAATTTATTTTGATAAACGTCAATTTTGTGACCCCAGTTTTGTTATAGAAAATGTAAAGTTGTATTCCATGTTTCCAGTAAATATCTGGTTATTCTTTAAAATTGCGTGTAATATTTTTATTTAAACATGTTATTATTTTCTTTCAAAAATTGTACCTTGTAGTTTAGATGTGTTATTCTTCTTTTCCAAAATTTTAAACCCTTTTTTGTGTTTTGTTGAAAAAGTTTGTTTTATTATTGAAATTTCATAAATTATGCTTTGCTTCTAATTTCTAGAATATTAGTAGAAGCTTCATTTCTTTTCTTTTGATTTATAAAGTGATAAGAAACTTTATCATATGTTTTAATAACATACATTTGTTATAGAAGTTTTCTATTGTTTTAAAAACGACGTCTTCTACTGGAAGTAAAGATAACAAAGAAGTATATTGAACGATTTTTTTGAACAAAGATTGAGAACTTAATTCTGATACAGTTTTAATACCTCAGAGATAAGGCTTTTTTAGTTTCAAAAATAAAAAATTCAAACAGTTTTTTAACGTTAAATGACTAGCAAATATTGAGTTTTTCATGTCATAAGTTAAAAAATGTCAATGAATATTTGAAGTTTATAGTTTCATAGTCTTCTCTTCTTTCATTATTCAACGGGAAAAACAACAGAGGAAAGGGTTAAACGAAAATGAATGCATTTTATAAGAAATTAGACACAAAAACCACAGAAAAAAGAGAGAAATTTCCGCAAATATCAACAATATCACATACAATATAAATATTACATGAAACGTTTAAAGATCTGAAAGTATATACCTTTTTGTGCAATAGCCATGTACATTATCATTAAACGCAACAACAAACGACGAAAAAGCTATTCCAGGCGGGGAGTCTTCGCTGTCTTTTAAAACAAAATGTGTTAAAAACATTTTTTTAAAGTTTTCGCATTTATCGTCTGCAAAAAATACTTCATAAGAAAAATCGATGTAAGCTATGATTTTGACTAGCTGGTGCTGAAAATTTAAATATCTTTGTGAGCATACGGTTACGCAACAAATTTACCTGCAAAAACAAAACCAAATCCATCACATCAAAATCCAAGCTTTTAAGAGTAATATGAATGTCAGTTAATTGGTTCTTAATTTCATTTAAATCTTTTAGCCATGTCTTTGTTTCAACATTTGTTCCAATGAGAAAAAGTTCTTTAATATTTGGCGATTTTTTAAGGATATCTGCAAATTTTACTTTCGATGACAATTCCGTCCAATAACATTTGCAGGTTGTCGTTTTTAAACTTAAAGTGCTTAAAAAGTCTTCTGCTGTTAAAGTAGAATTGTAAATTACAACATCTTCTGCTTTGAAAGTAAGATATTTTAATGGCACTGAATTCTCTGATGAGATTTTATCAAATTCATGGGTAGTTTTGTCCATATATAATTTTGTGATAACCACAGAATTTTCGTTAAAATTTTTTTCTACAGTATTTAATTCGATGCTTAAGTAATCAATTATAAAAAACTCTTTTGAGCTGAGTAAACTGAACGCATTTTTGGATGTAAATGCAAGGCAACATCGTTCATTTACACTTAAACATTTCATGAATCGCGAGAGTAATTCTTTGTCAATATTTGGAAGAAATATTTGATTGACTAAAGATAAATAAGTGAATTTAAATACATCTCCAATAAGTGAAGTTGTTTACCCACCTTTAAATCTTCTTGGACAAAAAACTGTATGATGGTTCTTTGAAAAACATGTACAACATTTTTGACGGTCCTCACAATCCCACCATGATCCATGAAAATCAGAATGATATAAACAATTCGGGCAGAAATTTTTAGAACGTGCAATATTTTGTCGATCTTCATTAGAAACAAAATTATCACAATTTTTAGATGGATGAGTATTGCAGCCACAGAAAAAGCAAGCCATATTAGTTAAAGGAAATAAGATGATTTGAACACAAAAATTATTTTTGAATAAATTTTTTGGGGGTAGTCATTGATTATATTTTGACCCAAACAAAGAGACTTGTTTACCGTATAGAAAAATCTATTGTCATATTTATGAGAAAATGTCTCTGCTCATTGGCGATTTGTTATTAGAGCACTCCCGGAATAATGGGAATTGCCCCGTAAAGTTTATAACAGTGTTGCCCCATTTGTCTGCCACATAGATGTTTCTATATTTGAATCACATGTTTTTATGTTATTTTTTTTCTACAAAACCCAAATATTTTTGTTTCAAATGTATATCTTTTTATAATGTTGAAAAAATTATCCTTTGTTACAACTGTAATCATCTATGTATTGCAAAATTGACTTACATGATGGGCTGTATAAATTTTTATATTTGTCTCTGTCTAAAAAAATGTGTTTGATAGTACTTTCCTTGAAATGTTTCTTTTTGTTTTTTTATTGAACAAAATATTCAAACACTGACAAAAAAAATCAAATCAATGGAAGAAAAAACGTGGCAAATTTTTTCCTTCTTTTTTTTGATCAAAAGTGTAGTTGGTGCAGCAGCAAAAAAATGCTTGCAAAAGTTTTCATTTCAGTTTCAATCTTGCATATATTAAAGGAATAAAAGGAAAGCAAAAGAAAATTTCTATCTTGTGGTAAACGATCAGAAGCGTAAACACAAATACGTTTTGCATTTTGCAACAAATCAAAGGATAATAAAATTTTGTCAATGTTGACGGGTAAATGTTCTTTCGCGCTAGCACGTAATGCTTTTAGCTTTCTTTTTTTTTACCAAAGGATGGGATTTTACAGCTTTTGAGATATTAGCACACACAAAAAAAGCTCACAACTTGTGCTTTTACTTATTTAAAATGTCTGAAACAAAGGCTGGTTTTGTGTATTATAAACAGCTGATTCAAACATCCTTTTTTGGCATTAAGCGGTGTGAGAATGTAATTGATTTAACATGCTTTTTAACTTTTTCTAAAACAAAATATTCAAACCTTCACTGACACAAAAAAATCACTAACAAAGCAAAAAAAGTGAGAGTGTGTTATTTTTTTTTGCTGCTCCTGACCAAAAATTGTGTCCCAAAAAGTGGAAGAAAAAACTCAATGAAAAGACTTTGTACTATGTAGTTTTGTTCTTTGTTTGACAGAAAAAAATCGACGACCAAAAAAATTGAAACAGAAGCAGTTAGTTATTACAAACTATTAGAGCATATTTAAAATCCAACTTTTTTAACTGAAAACCAGAGAATGAATGATTATGCAAAAAATTGTGATAGTTTGTACATTTGTTAAAATAAAAAATGTTGAATTTATATACCTTTTCTCACATTTTAATTTAATGATGTTGCAAGATGACGGGCATAGAATTTTTAGCTTTTATTTGTATAGAAACTCTAGAGCTTTAGATTTTTTTCCTGTTATTCCGTTTTTTTAAAACAAAATATTCAAAAGCACACACAAGCAAACGATCAATAAAAAATTAAAAGAGAAAGAGAAAGCGTGTTTCTTTTTTTTCATTGTTGTTAGCTAAAAACGCAACAAGAAGCAACGCATACAATTTCTTTGCAGTAGAGCTGAAGTGGTTTATATCAACTTATCTAACTTCTTTTATAAAATAAAATAATTTGAATATTAGGGGGGCAGATAACTTTCAAAATCGTTAACTTTTCTCCCAAATTTTCGACAAATTTGTAGCGGTCCTGTTTCATGCCTAGAGCTTATGGTAAAAAAATTTTCCGGGGGCGCTTCGCGCCTCCGCCCTGCAACATGCTCAGAGCATTTTACTAAAGAAAATGGTTTTTTTTATATCTTGTACTATATTTTTGGAACATGTTATTCATTTCCTTCTCATTAATAGCTTAAAACGTGGTTATCCAAGCACAAAAGTAGATTTAAACAAACGTTTTTTAGTTTAAATTGTGCATTTAAGCACGTATTTCGTTTAGGAATGCTTTGATTTTTTATGTTTTGGAAATATGAAATTTTTGTTGAGCATTTAAAAACAGTTTTTGACTATCTTCCTCAAGTTTTTAACCATGCATTCATTTTTATGACTGTCAAAAATGATTATTAAAACTGAAATTTGAGCCAGTTTTTGCGCAAGTTAAGACTTAAGTGGTTTTTAAAAAATTGAATAAGAATTGCGAATATATCAGAAAATCAAATACAAGAAAAAACGTTTGGCAGGGAAAAGGTACAGTTTATGATTTTTAAAAATTTGCACCATTTTATTATTTTGAGAATTCATCGCTTTTTATAAAGAATGATTAAAAACTATTGAACATTTCAAAAAAAACAAAATTGCTAGTGCATGCAATCAATTCCATCCGGCAAAATATGAAATATTCATAACCGATATTTTTGAATATTGGCATCTGACAATTATTAGTATCTGACTCGGGCTGTTCAACAAGCTCTGTATCAGCGACTTCATCCTTGTGCTTCAATTAGAGAGTTTACGGTAATTACAAAGTAGTAAAGCTGTTGGTTTTAGAACCAACTCGCACTTTTGACCAACTCACACTGGACCAACTCGCACTCGGTGACAACTCGCACCGGGTCAACTCGCCCTTTTCTATATAGTTATAATTGATAGATATTTTATCCAACCTTGCGTCTACTTTAAAATAAGCGGGAATTTTTGAAAAATAATTTATAGCAAGATTTTTGAGAAAGTCAAGAAATTTTACTTCATTTTGGCACCGGCGCAGAAATATCAGAGAAAAAAGGAATTTGCAAAATAGTCAATTTTGATCAAATTTCAACAAATTTGGTATCATTGGAAAGCCCTTGACGAGCTAAGTCCAAAAAAAGTAAAATTGAACTGATTTGACCTACTTTTGAAATACTTTCCCGTCACAGAACGCCACAAACCATGGTTTTCCACCGAAATATGGCCGTAACTTTTTTTCCTCCAATTATGAGGATCCAGATCTTTGCAGAATCAGATTCTCCATGATTTTTTACCCCTAGGCCGATGAATATCGAAATTTTCCTGGGGGGCAGGCGGATTTCACAGCAGGCCAAAGAGCGCCAAAATTTTCAAATTTGGGGTCATGCCGTCACGTGCAAGGACAAATGTCATAAAAATGCGATATTTTTCGAATAAATTCTCTAAAAAGGTTTTTGTGAGGCTATATTCACCCCAAATGATATTTTTAACTTTTGTAGGATACTTCTCAACTATTTTGGTCATTTTAACATTTTTACTCAACTTAATATAGGTTTTGCGTCCACATTCGTAACACTCAGTTTTGGGTTAAAAATCGTGTTTTTCATCGTTATAAAAAATCAATAAAAATCAATAATTATTTCAAAACAAGCTTTCAGTGGATCCATCTGGATGTGCTGTAACTTTTAAGACCATAATATACCCGGTCTATGACCTACTTTTTATATCGCGGCTCATCAAACTTGCGTAGTTTTTCTAAAAACACTCATGTTTAATATTGCCTCATAACATGCAGGTATATGGGTTTATAGTCATGAAATGCACCCAATATAACCTAAAGATATTTATTTCTATCCTGTGCGTCCTATAATTTTTATTATTGAATTTTTAAGGGTTATCGGTATTAATCGATTTATAGAACGTTTTTGCTTCATTTTTGAGATATCACACTTTGTCCAAAAATGTTTTTAACAAATATTTTGGGACACATAGGACATAAAACAACATGTTTGGGACTTACTGGGTGCATTTCATGACTATAAACCCATATACCTGCATGTTATGAGGCAATATTAAACATGAGTGTTTTTAGAAAAACTACGCAAGTTTGATGAGCCGCGATATAAAAAGTAGGTCATAGACCGGGTATATTATGGTCTTAAAAGTTACAGCACATCCAGATGGATCCACTGAAAGCTTGTTTTGAAATAATTATTGATTTTTATTGATTTTTTATAACGATGAAAAACACGATTTTTAACCCAAAACTGAGTGTTACGAATGTGGACGCAAAACCTATATTAAGTTGAGTAAAAATGTTAAAATGACCAAAATAGTTGAGAAGTATCCTACAAAAGTTAAAAATATCATTTGGGGTGAATATAGCCTCACAAAAACCTTTTTAGAGAATTTATTCGAAAAATATCGCATTTTTATGACATTTGTCCTTGCACGTGACGGCATGACCCCAAATTTGAAAATTTTGACTCAAAACCTTTCCCATAATTTTTCCCACATATTTTTTTATTATTTCGAGCCAAATGAGGTCATTTGGAGCTAAAAGAACGAAAATTGCATTTTTGAATTTTGAAATTGGCGCTCTTTGGCCTGCTGTGAAATCCGCCTGCCCCCCAGGAAAATTTCGATATTCATCGGCCTAGGGGTAAAAAATCATGGAGAATCTGATTCTGCAAAGATCTGGATCCTCATAATTGGAGGAAAAAAAGTTACGGCCATATTTCGGTGGAAAACCATGGTTTGTGGCGTTCTGTGACGGGAAAGTATTTCAAAAGTAGGTCAAATCAGTTCAATTTTACTTTTTTTGGACTTAGCTCGTCAAGGGCTTTCCAATGATACCAAATTTGTTGAAATTTGATCACAATTGACTATTATGCAAATTTTTGGACAGGTATACGGTAACTCGGGTACGGTAAGAGATACGGTAAAAATGACCGCGGAAATGGTGTTTTTGGGTCATATAAACCTAGGAAAAGCACTTTATACCTTTTTTCTGTGATATTTCTGCGCCGGTGCCAAACATTGCTGGATATTCTCAGAAATTGAGCTTTATACACAAAAAAGTACAGTAACGACAGATAAAATGTAAGTAAAAAAGTAGTTGTGAGTGATAATTTTCAGCATTATTTGTTGTTCGATTTTTATCAACATCAAAAGCAGACCTCAAAATTTAAAAAATTTTCCAAGTTATTGTTAGTGCGAGTTGTCACCGAGTGCGAGTTGGTTCGGTGCGGGTTGGCCTGGACCGAGTGCGAGTTGGTAGTCGGTCGTTTTAGCTTAAAATAACAAACGAAATAGTCAAAAATAGCTTATTAAACATGTATATTGCTACATAAGCTTACCACATTTTATCACTCTTAGCATTTTCGGTAAATGAACAACCCTAGCGAAGAGTCGAGCTCGAGCGACAATTAATTAATTTTTTTCTTAATTTTATCTCATTTTTCAAAAGCTACAATTTGAAGTTTATTCTCAATAAAAAAAACAACTATTTAGATTTTGAATATTTTTTTAGCCAATCTGAATCAGCCAACGGCACGTTATTACGTTTAAACCTAACCCCTATTAGGTTTAAACGTAATATCTCTGCACAGCTCCATATCACATACAATATTGCAGAGAATCTCTAAAGATCTGAAAGTATATATCTTTTTGTGCAATAGCCATGAATATCATCATTAAAGTCAATAACAAACGACGAAAAAGCTATTCCAGGCGGTGAATCTTCTTTCTTGATTTCAATGAAATTTGTAAACAAAATATTTCTAAAATTTTCGTATTTTTCTTCCTCGGAAAATGCTTCACACGAAAAGTCGACGGATGCTCTAATTTCAACTAGCTGATGCTAAAAGATTGAATATTTGTTTGTTTGCGCAACATAGGGTTATGTAACAAATTTACCTATAAAAATGCAGCCAAATCGTGGACATCAAAATTCAAGCTGTTTAAAAAAATGTGAATGTCTTGTAATTGATTTTTAATTTGATTCAAATCTTTCACCCAAGTACTTGTTTCAATATTTGTGCCGAGAAATTTCTTTAATATTTGGCGATTTTTTAAGGATATCAGCAAATTTGACTTCCGATGACAATTCCAGCCACACTTGTGCAAATGGTGCGATTGGGTGCGATAATCGTACCCAAGGTCGCGGGGGTCGCGGCGCAGTTGGAGATGAGGTCGCGGTTGCGAAGCAACCGCGAAGCACTTTTGAGGATTTTTCAAGAAAAAAATTAAACTTTTTTTATAATTTTGTAAAATCAAAAAAGGACGCGACCATTTTCACTGTCAGAAAGCGATTATAACAACGTAAAACATATGTATATCATGATATTATTCAACGATTGTAGGATCGCGACCTCCATTTCTTTAACATTAATAACTATGAATGACGGTCGCGATTTCTTTGAAATTTTCCATTGAGTATTAGCAATGTCGAAAATGAGGTCGCGATGTTTGTTTTTTAGCTGTAATAATCATTAATGTTAATTTTCAAGAGGTCGCGACCTCCATTTGTTAAACATTAATATTGTTCAAATTTTAAAAGGTCCAACAGTAATAATAGTTAGCATTCAAGAGGTCGCGTCCTCTTAAAAGTTTACCATTGTAACTGTCGAAAAAACAGGTCGCAAGCTCTTTTTTTTAACAACAGTGTTAATAATAAAATGTTTTAAAAAAGGGTTGCGCGACCTTCTGTAAATTTTTAACAAAAATTTAAGGGTTGCGCGAGCTTTTAAAAAATAGTCTTTAGCTAAATTTTTGAAGGTTGCGCAACCTTCAATTCTCAGGGTTGTACAACCGCAAGTAGATTAAAAAGATTAGGCTGTAATTTATAAGATAACCAATTTTTCTTATCGACGATAAACTGCTTAAATCATCCGACATTTTTAAAACCTATTTTATAGCTTTTTGGATTACTTGAATTCGAAACACTGGTCAACTATTTTTTACAAATGTAATTAATGTTCAAATTATTTATTTAATTTTTAACATAGCATCAGGACTGAGAAATGCGACGGGCCAATTTTTTCACGGCCGCGGCCGGCCGCTTTATTATTTTTGTTAAAGAAATGAGCTCCAAAATCAGTTTTTGAGTCTGGTTAAAATCGACTTTTGCACCGTTTCTTTAATAAAATTATGTGTTTTTAGCCTTTTTGGGTATACAATTTCGTTTATTTTTATCAAAAATTTCGTCGATCATTGAAAAAACACATATTTAAGTTTTTTAAAATTTTGGCCGCAGGCCGGCCGGGCCGACGAATTTTCGGCCGCATTTCTCAGGCCTGCATAGCATGCTTTCCAAAAAAAAATTTTCGGCGCTGACGCGCCGTTTTATATTTTTATTGAAACATATTACTGTTTATTAATTTGTCATGACATTTCACTACCATTGCTGAAAAGTGCTACAAATTGATATGTTTTTGTTTTAACATACGTTTAAATTCAAAAATTTGCCTGCGGCGCCGTTTAATAAAATTTAAGCAATAAAGTTGTGTTAAAACGATCGAACACGCTTATTTTTATATTCTCAGAGTTTAAAAATCACAAAAAACGGGAAAAAAATTTTTGGAAAAAACGCAAAGGGGGGACCATTTGGTGAAGGGTCGCGCAAATTTTCATATTTTGTCGCACCTGCTTGCCCACGTGTGATTCCAGCCATGGCACAGTTGATTTCATTGACGAGATTTTTTCAAATTCAAGGGTAATGTTTTCAATAATGAACTTGGTGATAACTACAGCATTCTCATGGAAGTTTTTGTCAACGATATTTGATTTGAAGCTTACGTGATTAATTACCAAAAATTCTTTTGTTCTAAGAAATCTGAATGCATATTTGGATGTAAATGCTAATGAATATCGCTCGTTTAGGCTTAAACAATTCAAGAAGCGTGCAAGTAACACTTTGTCAATATTTGGAAGAAACATTTTATCCGCTGAAAAAATCATATTATAGAAATTTGTATAGGGTTTGCTAAAAAATTAGGGAATTCTATATGTATGTGCTTCACTAGCATTTTTTAACTAAATTCTTACCTTTAAATCTTTTAGGGCAGTAAACAGCGTAGTGATTCTTTGATAGACATGTGTAACATTTTTGACAATCCCTACAATCCCACGATGCTCCATGTCCATCATCCTTATAGCTCGATTTTTGTAAAAGTAAAGCTTTTTGAGATGATTTTGGCATAGGGAACGAAAAATCATAGAAGGAAGGTATAAAGTACTTTTCCTAGGTTTACATGACCCAAAAACATGATTTCCGCGGTCAGTTTTACCGTATCTCTTACCGTACACGAGTTACCGTATACCCGACCCAAATTTGCATAATCCGTCAATTTTTATCGAAAATATACAAATGTGGTATCATTGGAAAGCCCTTAACGAGCTGACTCCGAAAAAAGTAAAATTGAACTAATTTGACCTACTTTTGAGATACTTTCCTTTCACAGAACGCCAAAAACCTCTTTTGACTACGGTAATTCGCTCGTAACTTTTTTTTTCAACATTAAATAGCAAAAATTGATTACGGAATCGGATTCCCCATCATTTTTTACCCCTAGGGCGGAAAATATCGTAAAATTTCAGGTGGGTTTAGGGGGTCTTAGAATTAGCTGAAAGTTGGTGATTTTGAAAATCGAAAATGCAAATTTCGTTGTTTTGACTCAAAATGACCCAATTTTGGGTGGTAATAGTAAAAAAATGTGTGGGAAAATTTATAGGACATGTTTTGGGTCAAAATATTCAAATTTGGGGCCATGCCATCAGTTACAAGTACAAATGTCATAAAAATGCGATATTTTTAGAATAAATTCTCTAAAATTGTTTTGGTGAGGCTATATTCACCCCAAATGATATTTTTAACTTTATTATGATGTTTCTCAATTATTTTAACCATTTTACCATTTTTACTGACCGTAATATAGGTTTTGCATCAACATTTGTAACACTTGCTTTTAGGTAAAAAACCATGTTTTTCAACACTACAAAAAATGAATAAAAAATCAATAATTTTTACAACAGGTACTCCCCATGAGTTCATCTGGATGTGCTGCAACTTTTAAAACCATAATGTACCCGGTCTATGACCTACTTTTAATATCGTGGCTCATCAACTTCACATGATTTTTCTAAAAACACAAATGGCGATGTGATCTCGTAATATGCTTGTTTTTAAGTGGATGGTCATGAAATGCCCCAAATAAGTCCTAAATATGTTCTTTTCTGCTCTGTATGTCCTATAATTGTTATTATTGATCTTTTAAGTGTTATTGGCATTGATCGCATTTTAAGAAAATTTTGCTTTGTTTTCAGGATATCACTATTTGTCTGAAAAATAAAGATGTGGACATTCCAAGACGTTCAAAACATAAAACAACATGTTTGGGACATATTTGGGGCATTTCATGACCATCCACTTAAAAACAAGCATATTACGAGATCACATCGCCATTTGTGTTTTTAGAAAAATCATGTGAAGTTGATGAGCCACGATATTAAAAGTAGGTCATAGACCGGGTACATTATGGTTTTAAAAGTTGCAGCACATCCAGATGAACTCATGGGGAGTACCTGTTGTAAAAATTATTGATTTTTTATTCATTTTTTGTAGTGTTGAAAAACATGGTTTTTTACCTAAAAGCAAGTGTTACAAATGTTGATGCAAAACCTATATTACGGTCAGTAAAAATGGTAAAATGGTTAAAATAATTGAGAAACATCATAATAAAGTTAAAAATATCATTTGGGGTGAATATAGCCTCACCAAAACAATTTTAGAGAATTTATTCTAAAAATATCGCATTTTTATGACATTTGTACTTGTAACTGATGGCATGGCCCCAAATTTGAATATTTTGACCCAAAACATGTCCTATAAATTTTCCCACACATTTTTTTACTATTACCACCCAAAATTGGGTCATTTTGAGTCAAAACAACGAAATTTGCATTTTCGATTTTCAAAATCACCAACTTTCAGCTAATTCTAAGACCCCCTAAACCCACCTGAAATTTTACGATATTTTCCGCCCTAGGGGTAAAAAATGATGGGGAATCCGATTCCGTAATCAATTTTTGCTATTTAATGTTGAAAAAAAAAGTTACGAGCGAATTACCGTAGTCAAAAGAGGTTTTTGGCGTTCTGTGAAAGGAAAGTATCTCAAAAGTAGGTCAAATTAGTTCAATTTTACTTTTTTCGGAGTCAGCTCGTTAAGGGCTTTCCAATGATACCACATTTGTATATTTTCGATAAAAATTGACGGATTATGCAAATTTGGGTCGGGTATACGGTAACTCGTGTACGGTAAGAGATACGGTAAAACTGACCGCGGAAATCATGTTTTTGGGTCATGTAAACCTAGGAAAAGTACTTTATACCTTCCTTCTATGATTTTTCGTTCCCTATGCCAAGCAATGCTCACATCTTACAGAAATCGAGCTTTATAGCACAAACAATTTGGGCAGCAATTTTTAAGACGAGCAATATTTTGTCGAATTTCATTAGAAACAAAATTACTGCAAGCTTGTGAAGGATGAGAATTGCAGCCACAAAAAAAGCAAGCCATAGTTGAGGAAAAAAATGATTTGACTGATTTAATAGAGAAGAAGGTATTGGTAAGAATGCAATAAAATTATATTTGAATGAAGCTTTTAAGGCAACCAGTGATTACGCACTATGACCAGGAATCCACATCTTATGGGAAAATCTTTTGCCATTTTTATAAGAATTTCTTTTTCCTTGTTGGTGTTTTTGTGATGTTTTTTTGGTCCACAAAGTGTACAACAGCACAACACTCGAAATGAATCAGTATTTAATATCTTTTTATAATGCCAAAAGAATCGACTCTATCCATTGTTACAACTGTAATCAGCTACCCAATTGTTGTAGTATAGTACCACATAATGACAAGCACTCATTTTTGTAACTGTTTAAAATAATTAGTTTGATAGTTCTTTCCTTCAAACGTTTTTTGTTTCATTTTTTCAAACAAAATATTCAAACACATGCATTGAAAAAAAAGCAAATCAATGAAAAAAGAAAGAGAAAAACTTTTTTCTACTTGTTGACTATCAAAAATGTAATCAGCAGTTGCTGCTGCAATAAAGAAAAAAACAATTGTAAAAAGTTTTATTTCAACTCTTGATTGTTCTTGTATATTATTCCATTAACCGTATCGTGTGTATCACATTATTTATAATTTAATAATGTAACGAAGGAGATAACTCCTGCAAATAAAACTGTTAACGGTGTTTCAAAATGAATACTCGAGAATTATTTTATTTTTAACATTTGTTCATCAGTTTCGTTGAAACGAAAAATTCAAAACTTCACAGAAGCAAGCATTAAAAAACAGAATAAAGAAAAAAAGTGTTTTTCCATAGCTTTTTTTCTGCTTTTCATTATTCATTGAAAACAATAATTGTTCTATTAATAGCATGTAAACTGTTTTAAAAAAGTCAGCATAGTGAATAAAAAAAAAATAAAAAATACGTTTCAGTTTTGTTCATGTCAATAAAAGTTTCGTCGTTTGTAATTTCGTTGTTTGAGATAATATTATTCAGAGCTATTTTTTAAGAAGAAAAAATAACGTGCAAAAAACCAAGCTATGTCTATTTTTGCAAAATAACACTCAAGAATTGGTGATTTGACAAATAAGCAATTCCTGTCCTAATAAACAAAACTTTTTATATGTGAGGAAAAGTTTGATGCAACATTCATAATCCTGATTCGTGGAATCAAGTAGTATTGAATACTATGATAAGGCTAGGGTGACAATAAGCTATTAGCCGATTATAAATAATTTGGTTGAAGCAATTAAAAGTGCCTTTTTTATACAATAGCACTAAAAAAATGTGTGTTACTTTAATTAAAAAATTTAATAATGTTATAATGAGAGACTACTCATAGAATTAAAATTATTGACGTTGTTGTTTTAAGCACTAAAACTGTTTTTTAATAGTATTTCTTCATTCATTTTTTAAACAAAATATTCAAAACATCACAGAAGAAAACAATAAATAAACGAAAAACAAATAAAGAAAACAAAGTGTTTCATTTATACAGTTGTTTCTGCTGTCTATTATTCAATGTTTTTTAGATGATTCAATAAAAACAATAATTGTTCTATTATTAGCTAGCATGTAGTAGTTTTTTAAAGAAGGTAGCACACTAAATTGTGCAAAAATTGTATTTGAGTATGTTGTAGTTGACTTCTAATCCAAAATTTTGAAGTATTTACATGCAATACGACAAGTAAACGCGAATTTCTTTTTTTATTAATGAAAATATAATTTTACAATGCCATTTTTATAAACGCAATATCCGAGACCATCGAATGTTCTGTCTTTATAAGCCATTTTTTGTAAAAAACGGACTTCACTTAGGATTTCAAAAAAAAATTTTTCCAAGTTTGAAAGTTAATTCCTTGCCTATATACCAAATCGAGGTCGTAGATCACGAATCTGAAGTCGGTTTTGGTCGCCGGTGCAGCTGCACCGAGATACGGCACCCCTTGCTCCGGAGGCTGCCAAAAATGACTGGCTTTATAAAATGCCACATATGACACATCAACGGGTTCGTCTCAACCTACTGAGTCATAATATAGAAGAAATAATCGTTAAAAGTTATTTTGACCTCAAGTTTTTGGCTATCAAAGTTGGTGCAATGTCGTTTTTTGGCGTTTTGACCCCAATGCCAAAAAACGGGCATACTTTTTTATTGTTTCATTGGATTCCCCATATGATTCTACATACATCTGGAAAAAAAATTTCAAAAAGCCGGGGGTCTGATGGTTTTTCAGCCCATTTTCTATAAAAACCTCTATCTCCAGCATCATCTCGGAGGCAAAACTCACGTTGTATGCAAGATATCGGCCTAATTTGAACTGTATTATGAAATACTATGCTATTGGAGTATTCTGGGTGGCTTTGGGAATTTTTGGATATCAGGGGGCAATATGGCGTCCATATGAAATCTCAAACATTAGCAACATAGGTGCTTTTGGCAAAATGGCTCATAATGACGTTTTTTGTTAAAGAATGACTGTGAAATGGCTTGAATAATTTAAAATACATGCAAAATTACTATATTAAGGTATTTAACGTCATATATGGACGATTATTGGGTCCTGGGGATATGCTGGTTTTAAGCAATTTTTAGAGTATATTCCTTATATTACCAAATGACGTATAATGGAAGATATTGACATTTTGACACTTTTAGGATGGAATCCAACGTATTTTTGATGATTTCAAGCAATTGTTAACCATTTGAATATCACTTTAGGTTGTCTGAGTATACTTAAGTGCACAGTGTGTTACCTGTGTTTGTACTACAGCTAATACTTCAAAATACCTTGAAATTGTTGCTAGACATCATAAACATGCTGGATTTTATCCCAAATGTCTCAAAATATCCATATCTTCCATTGTACGTCATTTGGTAATATATGGAAAATACCCCAAAATTAGCTTAAAATGAGCATATCCCCAGGACCTAAGAATCCTCCATGTATGACATTAAATGCTTTAATACAGTAATTTTGTATGTATTTTAAATTATTCAAGCCATTTCGTAGTCATTCTACAACAGAAAACGTCATTTTGAGCCATTTTGCCGAAAGTACCCATGTTGCTAATTTTTGAGATTTCATATGGACGCCATATTGCCCCCTGATATCCAAAAATGCCCAAAATCACCCAGGACACTTTAATATCATAGTATTTCATAATACAGTTCAAATTAGGCCGATATCTTGCATACAACGAGAGTTTTGCCTCCGAGATGATGCTGGAGATAGAGGTTTTTATAGAAAATGGGCTGAAAAACCATCAGACCCCCCGGCTTTTTGAAATTTTTTTTCCAGATGTATGTAGAATCATATGGGGAATCCAATGAAACAATAAAAAAGTATGCCCGTTTTTTGGCATTGGGGTCAAAACGCCAAAAAACGACATTGCACCAACTTTGATAGCCAAAAACTTGAGGTCAAAATAACTTTTAACGATTATTTCTTCTATATTATGACTCAGTAGGTTGAGACGAACCCGTTGATGTGTCATATGTGGCATTTTATAAAGCCAGTCATTTTTGGCAGCCTCCGGAGCAAGGGGTGCCGTATCTCGGTGCAGCTGCACCGGCGACCAAAACCGACTTCAAAATCGTGATCTACGACCTCGATTTGGTATATAGGCAAGGAATTAGCTTTCAAACTTGAAAAAAATTTTTTTTGAAATCCGAAAAAATAGCAAAAAAGTTCGATTCTTACAAAAAATCGCTTTTATAAATAATCTGACGTATTGAACAAAAAAAAAGTATTTTAAATTAAGCTTTTGAATTAAAGCTTTTCCTTTGTTTTTAAAATTAAATATTCAAAAAAGTTGCCAACCATGAAAAAGATGCAAAAATTGAAAAAATTTACAAATCATTTAAGAAACATTTATAATTCAGTTTAATTTCATTGAATGAGATATTTGGGGAAACATATGGCACTTATATTTCCGCAAAATACCTATATATTTATTAACACTAAAAACTCAAAAATGTGGCTTTGTATTCGTTTCTATCCTTTATATTTAAATTGTATTGCATCTAGTAGCATAGTTGAGTTTAAGCTATAATTTATCAAAAAATTTGTGTTTTCTAACTTTCTTTTTTAATTCAGTTGTTTTAAAACAAAATATTCAAACAAACACTCGCAAAAAAATCATTGAAAAAATAAGAGAAAGAAAAAAAGTTGTTAACTTTTAACATTTTAAAAAAATGTAGCACGAAACAACGCATCAAACTAAACTTTTAAACTTTTGGGGGTCATCCTTTAAAGAGCGCAAAAAACCTTTTTCTAAAGTTTTTGAATGTGCTTACAGTACAATGAAAAAGAAAAACATTTCTTTTTTGTTTGTACTTGTAGGAAAGCCTTGGAAATGACTTAATCATTAGTGCAATCAGTCGTGTAATGTAGTTTTATTATTTGTCATCCGCTGCCGTAAATGAACATGGATAAAATCCTGCCAACCAACTCTTTAAGTTTCGATTGAAGCATTTTTATTTAATAAAATATTCAAATACTTACTCAATATAAAAAACGCGCTTTCGTTTTCAAAGCCGAAAGCAATATCAATAAAATAACTCGTATTTTGTAGTTTGATTGCTTCTTTTTCTATTTTTGACACGACAGATATCACAGTGATATCAAACAGTAGAAAAAACGAAATGAAAACGGCCGTTAGTGAAAAGAAAGGACAAACAGCTGTCTTTCCTTTTTTAACAAAGGGATACGCAGCTACTCGCGCGCGCGAAATTTGAAATTCTTTTCTTTCTTTTTTTTTGCAACATGCAAGTAAAAAAAGTCATGATTCAGCATCTTCTTATGGCTGAAAAATCGTTAATACTTTATAAATCTCTTAAAATTTGCAAATTTAGAAAGAAGAAACATAGTAGATTATATATGTTCAAGGGTTAAGTGACTGGATGAGTTTAAAAAACGGGGCTAGCTAATTTGTAACAAACTTTTATGACAAAAACTTTGCTGATCAATCTTGTAACTGGTCAAAAATTGAAACTAGGGAACCATTTCTTCTAATTTTGCAAATTATCATAGAAAAATATATGAGGAATAACATGGATAAAACAGTTTGTGGAAAAACCAAGTTCTAATAAAGTTGCTAGCTATTTTGTGCAACGTATTTTTCGCAAAAGTCATAGTTAAGCAATTCTAGTGATCCAAATCATTTAGTATTACCTCTAATTGTTATATTTATGATATTAGATGATAGTAATGTTGCTGTTAGTAGTTATTAACAATCTTTTTGATCAGATATTTATATTATTATATACAAAGATTTCGAATTATACTAAAATAACGGATGCTCGTGTATATATAACTTCTTAACAATATATATACTTTTTATCGTTTTTCTAATTAGTTTAATAATTTTTTTAACTGTTTAACATATATCTGCTGCGAATGATTAAACGGTTTATAAAATATGGAGCTGAAAGTGAAGCCTTGAGCTATATATCAGGTTGGTTTTTTTAATATACTGTAAATTTTGATTTTAATGATTATTTTTTAGATTATCGATGTATGATGTTTTTAATATAATGTCATTATGTGTTTATATCTGATAAGAGCTATTGTAAAAGCAGCTTCGATTTATATGCATTTATATATTCATGTTATGTTGGAATGACTTTTGGTTATGTCGATTTATATATTATGACAGAAAGATAGCATTTGTGCATGTTTTTTGTTTGATATATATAAATTAATGCTTTTTGGATATGTGCAGTACCCCCATAATTTGTATCTTCATTTCCACTTTCAGGTTATGCTTATATTCAACAGTATTATTTCGCATTTGTAGTCAACGTGATTGACATGTTACAGTAATCCATTACTTAAAAGATAAAATTTTTCAACTATTTTTATTACAAAAAAGCTATCTTATAGCCTTGCAATAACAATTTTTTAAAATTATCTGCTATAAAAACAGATTTTGTTAAACTTCAGTATACTTGGATTCGTCAAATGATTTGCTACAGCTATATAAATTCATTTCAAACTAAACATTCTAAGATTAAAAAAAATCAATTCCTAAAAACTAAAAAACAAATACAGTATATCACAAATTTTTTGCTAAAATTAAATGTATATTGTCAATATCACTTTTGTAATATTCGTTTGTTTTTCTCTACAATCTTATTTGCCAATGGTATCATTTTCAGAGACTGTTTTTTGAAGGCTCGATCGTCTTGCGCAGTTGTGCTGATGTGATGTAATCTTTTCAAACAAAAAAGAGATGGATAGTGAGATTTTTCCCAAGAGAAGAAACGACAGCAAGAGAGAAAGATCAATAGCATTGGGGCATTTTTAAGTTTTGTCCATCACTGTTGTTGTATTTTAAGCCTTTTGTTTTTCAACCGATGTTTTTAAAGGTCAACTTAACCTGCAACACAGATGTAACAAAATCTTTTAAGGCTGAATGTCAATCTATGACGATGTTATTGTATTAAACGAACATACGAAAGGGAATAGACATTTTTGTGACAAAAAAATGAAAAGACAGTTATTGAATAAAAAATGTTTGAATAATTCCAAGTTCTTTTTTAGCATCGTGATTGTGTTTTTCATACATTTACAATATTAATTTATTCTAGGCATTATGCAAGCTTGCCGTTTTGATGTCTCTAATAAAAATGAATTAAAAGCTTCAAAAACATCAACAGCATCTCCTCGACAACCTCCTGGATTAAAAGTCTCTGAAAAAAATGCATCACAAGCTGCACAGTCAATACAAAAATGTGTTGTACAAAATAGCTATGGTGCTGGAACTTCAAATGAAGCACCCCCCATACAATTTTCCCCTGGATTAAAAAGAAGAAGCGCTAATTTTGAACCTGAAACTTCTGGTAAAAAAATAAGTTATGGTGCTGGAACTTCAGATGAGAATAATGATTATTTGGAACAAAAAAAGAAAGAAAAAGTAGATAGGATAAATAATGAATATTGGGATCAAAAAAAGAAAGAAGAAGAAGAAACAGAAGAAAGAAAAAAAGAAAAAGAATGGGAAGAAAACGAAAGATTAAGAACGGAAAAAGCATATAATGATGCCAAAGAATTTTGTGATATTATTGATCAACAAAAACATAAATATGATAGAGAAAAATCTCCAGAAAGCGACAAGAGTGTTGAAATATTAGAATCAACTTCTAATAACCAAGAAGTTCAAAATCGTAAGTGGCTATATTAATCGATCTTTTCTTATTCTTTTTCTTTTTTTCTATCAAATATGTTTAAACATAAAAAAATAGAAATACTTTTTAAAATGAATTTTTTTGCTATTAAATTTTTTTGGGCTTAAAGTATCTTTCGTTATTTAAACAATAACATGTTTTATCAATTTTTTTAAATAAAAAACAGTTAGCTTAAATCGACTACTAAAACAATTGAATTACAGGACAAATTAATACACAAAGTGAACCAGATAAAGCAAAGAATTTAAAGAATGAAAAAAAGGTTTGTTTCAAAATAATGTTTTGTGGTCTAAAAATTTTGAGAAATGCAATCTGTTTAGAGCATACTTCGTCATTTCACCAGCAATATTGCATCAATATTTGCTAAAAAATCCCTATTTGGAATTACATCAACAAGAATTGGAGCTGCTGGCGCACAAGAAATGAAAACAAAGGATTTTAATAAAATTTGTGAATATTTCAAAACAATGGATTATACCAGTGGAGAAAAAAGATTCAGTGATTATCAGATTCTGTATTTGACACAATTATTTGCTTGTGCGATTCCTGGTACCAAAAATATTGCATATGTTGATCCAGCTGTTTTTACTGTACTTAATCCAGATGTAAAAACGTGGATATATAATTTCGATAAAAAAACAACAGCAATTATTTTAATGGCAATTTGCCATGAGAATCATTGGCGTATATTCTTCTACAATTTTAAGAATCCAAAACTTACTTGTGTTGATCCCCATGGCCAGTATGAACCTCCAAATGAAGTAATTTTTAAAATCCTAAAATTTTTGAAAGATGCATTTGATATTCAAAATGGTCAAAATCCAGTACTCTTATTGAATATACCTTCTTCGCTAAGGCAACCATTGACAGATGGATGGAGCTGTGGTATGAGAGGGATTGATATAATTTATTTGATTATGAAACATTTACCCCTCCAAGAATATCCAAATTACAATGCTGAAAAACAGCGAGAATTGTATATCCAGCTATTTAAACATCTTGGAACATATTCAAGTTTTCCTATTGATTTTTTTGGTAAAATGCCATTTGCACTTACTACTGTCAAACTTGATGAACAACAACCTTCCACATCAACAATTAAAAAACAGCTTGGACAAATTTCACAAGTAGTTGAATTAAATGTAACTTCTTCAACAAGTGATTCAACAGAGAATGAAGAAACAGTAAATGGTGGTAAAGATGAAACAGAAATGCATGAAACACCAAATGATAATAATTACTGTATGTTACAAATTTTAAATAAAATATAACAATCTGCTTTTAGCATCAGCAGCACCAGTCAGTCCTTTTTTGAAAGAACGACAACAATCAGGACAAAAAGGAGGTACTGCAAAAGCATTAAAGAAAAATCAAGTTAAAAATGTACGCCAAATGGCACAATTAGGTAGAATTAAAATTTTTAATTGAAAATTTTTACATTTCATAATTTAGCCTCTGTTGAGAAAAGAAGAGCAAAAAGCAGTGAGCATGTATCCGAAGAACCGTTGCTGACAAAAGAAGCTGATGCAAAAAGTGAGAAACTATTTAAAGTGTTTGAGTATATTTTTAATTTCAGATGTTTCTGATATTCCAAAAAAACCCGTCTTTAAGCCACCGCGCTCTTCTTCTCTTCCATTTGATGCCCCAAAAAATGAAAAAGTAACCGATGAAGCTAAAGAAGATTTAAAAAATTGGTTCAATGATGCTTTAACCCAACTTCAACAAACGAACACTGAAAATGAAAGTTTACAAAATGCTTTAACTGTTGCATTTAATCAAATTCAAAATACTGACTTTAAATCTGATGAATTTTTGAGAAATATTGTTGAACAACTTAAGCATATAAGCGATGAAAATCAACAACTTCGGAATTCAATTAACGACGCCATTAATCAATTTAATAAAGTGCTCAATGAGAATCAACTTCTTCACAATACCGTAAATAATATGAAATCGCAATTAAATAATTTGGCCGCCGAAAATCAAAAGCTTGTTTTAAATTATGAAGTTGAAAAAGCAAAAGTTCAACAATATATCAAAGACAAAAGAAATCTAACCAAAAGAATTGACCGCCGGGAATTGCCAGAAGCATCTGCCACCAAATCATGGAAAGATTTAACTACTGCTGGTCAAAAAGCTGCGATTAAGAGAATTAAAAACCAAATTTTAAGTCAAAATCCGATGTATTCACCTGCTGAATTAGCAGAAATTATAAACCAGGCTTTTCCAACTGCAGAAGTTATTCGCTTTAGTGAAAAAGAAACCCTTGAACTTAAATGGCAAGCAGATATTAGGGACGAAAGATTTGAAATAACTCGAAAAATTATTAAAAGAAAATTAGGACATGATATTTTTGCATCCAAAAGACAAATGTTAAAATATCGCAAAAGGTAAAATTCCAAAAATCTGAAATCACCTACAATACTTTTTTAGACTTCATGAAGAATGTCCAATAGATTCTTTTACACGCGATGAGATTACCGGAGCTGTGTTACGTGATGTTGTTAAAGCAATTGTTTTTCGAGTTGCTTTACAGAAAAAATGTGGAACGTATTTGCTTGAAGATAATGAACCACTTAAACTATGTTTCGTCTCCGATCAAGGCGGTGACCATACGTCATTAGGACTCCTCTTTTCTTCATTGGATAAACGAAATTCACCTGATGCAATGTTGCTTCTTGGAGTGTTTAAAGGAAAAGAAAGCCGGGAAAACCTGGAACTAGCATTTGAAGGTAAACATCATTCATATAGTAGTAAAAAAATTCTCTGTCAAAAATTTTAGTGATAGAGACACAATTAAAAAATGTAACCTCAATAAATGTTAATGGCCAAGTAATTCAAGTAGAATTTTTTAAAACAGCAGATTTAAAAATGTTGAAAACTTGGAGAGGTATTAGAGCTGGAAATGCGAAGCATTCTTGTATTGTTTGTATTTTACCAAATGATAAAACATTTGCTGAATTCAAAGATATTGATTTTGAAATGAGAACCTGTGAAAAAATTGATGCATCGATTTGTCAGGATGAACTGCCATTTTTTTCATTTGTTAAAACTGATCATATTATTCTTCCTGGCCTTCATTTATTTTTGGGAATAGTTATGCAAATTATCAAAATTTTATTTTTGGAATTAAGAAAAATTGAATTTGAGCAAGTTACAAAAAAAGTACATGATAAAGTCAATAATGAAGAATTTGTTGATGAAAATCAAGGTATCTGTAATGATACAGAAGGAACACAAAATGCAGAAATTCTTGATGAACAAAATATTGGGGAAAAAAGTGATAATGAAGAAACTGATGATGAAAAATTAGAGCAACTTCAAATGGAATTGGAAGAAGCTGAAGATTTAGCAAAGCAATGGACAACTTACTGTGATTTGATTGAAGCCTCACTTATTACCAATGACGATGGCGATGCTGATGAAGCATCAGAAGATGAAAATAGCGATGACGATGATGATGATGATGAGGAAGAAAATATTGATATTTGTGCAGCACAAAGTTGCATTGTCAAAAAAACAGGAGTAACATTACCAGCAAGACCTTCGCATGGTGTTCAAGCAACCCCATACAAACTCAAATACAAAAAACAAGATTTTCATACTATTTGTGTTGGTATGAATAATGAAGATGCAAGAAAGCAAAAAAAAAAACAGTTTGTTGCTGCTGCTGTCTCCGATGATGTCATTAAACAGACAATAAAAGATGAAGCAACAGCTTCATATGTTAAAGGTACAAGTTTTTTTAAAAAGGCTATTTAAAATTATGTTTTTCAGTAAATGCTGTCAAAGCAAAACTTGAAAAGGAATTTTTTAAAGATATGGCCCCTGAAAAAGACAGCAGATATGTCAAGATTCTTGAAAAAGTATTTCAGTCCTTTGGAGCTTCTCGTCAAGTTTATTATCAAACATATACGGGCAATCATATTCATTTCATTTTACAAAATGCTTCATTAATTACTGGATTACTTGTTGATCCCGAAACAGGAAAATCAATTGTTAATAAAAAAATTGAACATTGCTGCACTGCACTGGAGATATTGTCAAGGATTCAATCAAAGTTTGCAGCACGTATGCTTAGTGATGCAGAAATTCAGGGCCTTGAAGATGATGTAAATGATTATAAAGCACATATGAAAACTAATTTTCCAGAAGAAAGTGTTACTCATAAAAATCACAAATTATTAAGACATGTGGTGCCATATGCAAAAAAATGGAAAACTCTTAATTTCTTTTCTGAAGCTCCTATTGAGCATCAGCACCACATCAATAAACAGCGGTTAAGATTAATTTCAACAAGAAATGAATCAAAGCAATGTGAGTTTTTACTCCAGCGAAATTGGGAGCACAACATCGCCCGTGATCAAGGAAGGGTTATATCCGATATCAACATTTTTTGATGCTTTTTGCTCATTCATCGACTGTAAATATTAAAATTTTTGTTAAAATCTGTATGTTTCTTGTTTTATATAGTAATAAAATTTAACATTTAATATATTTTTGTCACTATATTAATATTTTGACTTATATTCACCTAGTTGTTGAGCATCTAAAATAAAAAACGACGTTAAGCTTTACAAGTAACTGATATAAAGTAACTTACATTCAACCCTAGAAGGTAATAAAAGCTTTTTAACCATAAACTATATATATTAAAAATAGTAATAGCTTAATTAATTAAAAACACAAAAAATTCGTAAATATTATTGCTGCAAAAAGTTTAAATTTTTCAAATAAAAATAAAGTTTTGGCGTTTTGTTACTAATGTAAGCTCCGCCCCTTTTGTCCGTTTTCATTTTCAAAAAAAATCACTGTGATATCAAGTTTTTGTTATTATGCTGCTTATATGTTTTAACACAATCATTACACATATATGTAATGTTACAAGAATTAAGCATAATTTTTTTACTAACTTATACTTTGTCTGTCAGGTTGAAACTATAAAAATCTTTGATCCATATCTTTTTAATAAAATGTGAAGTTGTAATAATGCCTTTATGACTATTATATTGCCGATTAAAAAAAAATTTAGCATCGCTATTAAAGCATTATTTTTTATTCCCAAATTAAATATTCAAAGATTCTTTTAACGTTAAAAATTGAGCAAAAAATAAAAGCAAATATGAAAACTTAATGATGAACTTTGTAGTTTTCGTGTCATATTTTCTTTTCACAGCTTTTAATATCACTCTTTCACGTTTCATTGAAATACCTTGCTCTTTTATTAGCATCACTTACAATGATTTTTTTTGCTAAAATTAAAGGTTTACGATGTTTACAACCAACGTGATTTTATATTTTTGTCACTGCAATATAGTGAACATGAAATATATATCTATTTTGTTTATGCCTATATAAATTGTTTGGAAATCTGTCTATTTTTTTATAAATGTTGTCAGGTTCTTTACTATTATAGTCAATAAAAAAGTGTCATCGGGTGCACACATATAGGCAGATTTAAATAAACGCATTTTAAACGTTTTTTTAACGTTTTAATTACAGTTTTGTTTATGTTTCAACAATAAAATATTCAAAAACAAAATAGCAGCAAAAATAAAGCATTTTTCATCTGGAAAAAATTCAATAAAAATTTTGCACTTTGTAGTTTGGTATATAATTTTTTTCATATATTTTGAGAAATAAAAATAATGTAAAAAAAGCAGTGATATTTGTCTCATATAGTTCATTCATTGCAGAAAAGTCGATAAAAGGATTTGAAGATTGTAGTTGTTTTTGGTATTTGTTTAGCTTGTAGCAGCTTAAAATATCATAGAAGTTTGCGGGAGAGACTGAAAGACATTAATGTGTAGCATGTTGAATGTCTTAAAGAAGTAAGGACACAAAATTGTACAGGAATTAGATTTGACGAATGTTTCCAATAAATCTTTCGAGGGTCTTCTTATCCTAAATTTTATTCAATACTGTAGAAGAAACCATTATTCTTTCATTTTAATTAACGTACATATCTTCTCCATAAACGGTTTTAAAAAATATCCTCATAAGCAAATTTATGTCTTATGCAAAATTTTTGACTTAACATTTTGGTTAAAGCTTTCTTGCTGTTTTAAAAATAAAATATACAAAAAAAACAAATACTTCTCAAGTAAAAAATCTATAAAAAGTAAATGAAAAGACACCAAACTTTGTAGTTTTATTCTTCGAACGATTTTTATTTTTTGACAAGGGAAGAACTGATAACTTGATAAACTAGAAACAGAAATACACTACCATCACAAATGATTAATGCGTTTTTATTGTTTAATTTTTTTCAAAGGAAACAGAAAAATGAGATATTTATGCAAAAACATTTCGTGTCACGTATATTTGTCAAAATCAAAAATATTGTTACTGCAGTAATAATGTATTTGTCAATTTTTTTATTTAAATTGTGTTACAACTTGCAGGACATTCGAATTTTTTTAATTGGTTGTGATTCAAATATTTGTGTCTTTAAAATGTGTTTTTCATTTATTTTTTTTGAAAAATAAAATATTCAAACAAATCCTCCCAAATCAATGAAAAAACAAGAAAGAGAGAGCGGTTTTTCTTTTTGTTGTTTACTTAGAAAAATTGCTGCCAACTACCCCTTAAACACAACTGTGTTGTTTGAAAAAAAAAGTTATTTATAGGTTTTAAAAAATGAGCAAAATGCAAACATTTACAAATGAAGTTGATAAAAAATAAGATGAATAATAGCATCTTTAACTAACGGATTTTTGATTGCTAATTCTGCAAACAATCTTCTGCCTTACAAGGGAACCGTCCCAACTGTAACACGCAGATTGAGACCGGAGGTATTTCACATGATTCTCCTACTATTCAATAGGATTCCTAACGTTTTCTAGCGGCCCTCGTTCCCAAATGTCATTATAGTACAGATTGAGTAGCACACGATATCGCCTGCTACTTCATACTAAAATTGCTCGTTTTTGGGTTTTACAGATTTCTAATGGTAGGAAAATAATCTAGCTGTGCTAATTTAGCCTAAATAACAAATTTCCTGTCATATGCATGCAAAAAACCCAAAAATGAGTAATTTTAGTATGAAGTAGCAGGCGATGTCGTGTGCCACTTCATATCTACAAAAAAGCATTTGGGAACGAGGGCCGCTAGAAAACGTTAGGAATCCTATTGAATAGTAGGAGAATCATGTGAAATACCTCCGGTCTCAATCTGCGTGTTACAGTTGGGACGGTTCCCTTGTTAGTCTTTTTACTATGTTAGACGGTTTTAATGATGATGACTTCTTTTTTATAATGCAGTTCGTAAGCCTTATTTTGTTTGTCAAATAAAATATTCAAACATCATTTTAACATGAAAAAAACGAGAAAATGCAGAATTTTTCATGTCCAAATCGAAAAAAAAACTCTCAATTAATATTCACGTATTTGTGTTCTTTAATCTTTTATTTTTTTATTATCTGACTACAGTAAAAAACTTCAACAAAAGTTGAATAAAACTGCAAGAGATTAACAATTTTACCAAGGTTTCTCTAGCCAAAATTACACTCAATAAATAAATTTGGTGAAAAAAACATTTTTGTTCATTTTTTGAAACCACGAAAACATCTTTATTTTTTTTATAAAAAATGAACTTCCTACAGTCGCTTCCATTAGAACATTAAAAAAATTTTTATATGAAATGAAATAACACCTAAAAAGCAAATATGCTTAAGATAGTTTTATTTAAGATTTTTTTCGATTTCAAAAAATTAAATATTCAAAGAACTTTTTAGATATCAAAAATCGCGAAAAATAGATTTTTTTAAGTTTATGTTACACGTAGAAGGATCAAATATTTGTGCTTTGTAGTTTCGATGCATCCATCAATTGCAAATGTTGTCCTTCATTTCGATGGGAAGAAATCTGTAGAATGAAACGCAAAAAAGTTATATTGAATGGATTCAAATAAAGAAACAATTTCATGAGAAATGGAAAAGCAACAATTATTTGTTTTTTAAGAGCCTATCAATTACATTATACCAGCGAATACACGCTTAAATGTGTCACTGCATTAGTCTATAACTTAGTTTACTTTTTGGTTTTGTGTAGTTTTAATTCGTTATTGTTTTGTTAAGCATGAAATAATTAAAGGACTAATTATCAAGGAAGTTCTTTAAAGATGTGTTTTAATTTTATTTGTTAAAATTTTTTTATTAACCCGTTAAGGTAAAACCTTTGTACACAAGCTATCTTTGATTATTTTGTGTTTATCATTCATAGATTTTTTGTTGCATAATGGCTAAAAATATTGAACATCTTTTAATTATTCGATTAATTTGAGGTCTATACGGCATTAAAAAATAATGCATGTAATAATCCTGAAAATAATATCGTTTTTTTCAATAAACGATCATCTCGGGTGACATTGTATTTTATATAAATTGTCGTCGTATATAAAAGCAAATTTTGATATATTTAGTTATCGTTTTGTCTCATTCATTTAACTATATTTATGTGTTTTAATTAAGTGCTCCCAGTTATGCATTTTTTATTTTTCAAAAATTAAATATTCAAAGTTCTTTTAGCATAGAAAAAACGAGAAAATATTAAAACAAAGAAAATGAAATGTTATTGAAGAGTGTTTTAACATTAAAATGGTACTGCAACACGTTAAATGGCTGGCGCATTTTATTATGCTTTTTTGGAATTTACGTTAAACAAAATGCATAGAAACCATCACTCTATTAATAAGAGATTTCATGGTGTTTTTTAATTACAGTATCTCCTTGATTTAATAGGAAAAAAATGGATTTGAAAAACAATATCATGTGAAAAGAAAAGGATACTAATTATCCGTATTTTAAGAATCAGTCAATTACAGTATACTTGCGAATAAATGCTTTTTTTAATTACCGCATTAGTTTAGATGTTCACTTTTTGTTTTGGAGTAGTTTTAATCTCTTTTCGTTTGATAAAAGAAAAAAATAATTATAAGATTATTTTTCAGGGAAGTTTTTCAAAGATGTGTTTTAGTTTTTATTTGTCATCAGAAGTTTTTTTTTTCATTTAACCGTAGCTTTTAATTGAACACTGCTAATTATTAAAGCAAAAACCTTTTATTAGCGAAGTAAACCAAATTTATGACTGTAATAAAATACAGCTTTTACGATAGAACCTTAGCATCTTAAAATAACATCCAGAACCAAAAAATTATTAGCTATCAAAGTTCATGAGAAAATTTTTGTGTGTAAGATTTTTTAACCTTTTTTATTTCAAACTAAGAAATGTCGAAATCAAAATATTCTTATTACTGGAATTTAAAAAAATATTTAATTTGTTTACCGTAAACTAATGCGATACTTTTGGACTTATGACGAAAGGCGTTACTCTTATTTCTAATCCCTAATTACAGTTACAATTATTCAGTCTTATGCATTTGCTTCATTAAAGTATTATTAAAAATTTCCGCTTTTTTCTTAATTTGTTTGTAATACTTCTACGCGCCTAATTCTAATTCTAATGAGCTTCATTTCTTTTTGCCATACTTGTATTAAGACAATATTTATACAGTTGTATTTTTCATTTCTGTTAAAAAATAAGTTTAAAAAATGACTGATTTCTTAGCTGTAATATCCCTGCTGGAATATATTTTTATGATTGTTTGCCATCTAATTTCGCTGTTTTACTTTGGCACAATCTTGTACTGGAATAGACTCTATAAAAATCAACTCGATTTTTCCATGCATTTATATATTTTTATCGAAGTTTTATTCAGTATCAGCTGCTTGGCATTCTGCGGATATTTCATGGTCCTATGGCGTCCTGATACAAATGTCTATAATGCATATTTAATTTTTGTCACTGGTGCACCACTCTCTGTCTTGCTAATCACGCAACCACTAATTTCATGCTTTCTCGGAATTGATAGATGCCTATGTTTTGTTTACCCCTTTAAAGATACCACTCCAATGAAAGTTTTTATTATCATCTCTACAGTAATCTCAACAGTAATCTTCTGGACTTTAATTATTATTTATTACATTCTACCATGTTGGCCATCATCACCTGAAACAAATTGTCGATCATTCGGGTGCTTGAATACTACTGGCACTTCACAAATGTATACAATGCTACGGTATATTACTGCTATAGGATCAGTGGTAATTGGGGGATTTTTGTTTAAATTGTTTAAGCAAAAAGAATTGAAGAATCTTTCAAAAAAGGTTTGTGCTGAAATAAATGTTTTTTTATGCTTGAATTAAAAAGAGATATTTTTAGAGCACTAGACTTGTCGTAATTACATTATTTGCTGCAATTGTTTTTGACTTCTTTCCACATTTAATTAGTTTTTGCTTTTCTACGGTAAGCTTTTAAAAGAATAGTGACGAAAGTAATCTAAAAAACGTTTACTTCATCGAAATTGCTTAATACACATTTTTTCAGTTTGCTAATTTTAACCTCGCACTTGTTATTGGTCCCTACAGCTTAGTTGTATCATCAATAAATAGTATTGTCTGCGGATATTTTTATTACAAAATGCTGAAGAAACCAACAATCGTAGTTAGCAGTATAACACCACTATATTAAATTTGATTATTACTTCAAAACAAATATTTTAGGCAACAATAGTATGCGCGTACAATGGGTGTCATAGCTACACGGCTTTAAAATGTTGTTTCAGTAACCAAACTTATATCAAATTGTTGAAATATTCAGTAACGATCGAAAAATAAATGTTAATATGTTCTCATAATTTGTGTTTTAAGAAATTTTTTCTTCTTGTTAATATGCTTTTGAGTTTAAAATAATCAAAAATGGCAATAAAATGATTCACATGGCATAAAAACACAACATTCATTGTTTCTCCTAACAAAAATAATAGATATACCTTGAAAGCGCTCAAAATCAAGAAAGAGCAGTCATCTTTGCTACAAACTACAATTTTTATTTTATGTTTTTTATCTTTATTGCTGCTGCTCGCATTTGATTTTTTTAAAAATCTTTGTTTTGAATATTTTAAATTTTTTGAAAAAATAAACGAGTCGTGAATGATTCAAAATTAAAATCTAATTAAATATAGCAATGAACTATTTTGTACAACAACGAAGTATCGTTTAAAACTTTAATAAAAAAAGAATCCGTGTGGAAAAGACAGTGGATCTTTAATTAAATAACGATAAACTTGATAGTTTCAGTGTTTTTGTGATCTAGCTATTAAGTTGTTTCAGCAATCTTTTAAATTAATATTTTTTCATCAGTCTCTAACAAAACCGCAGAAAAAACTTCTAAATCAAAAGAAAAACATAAAATCAATGAAAAATTAGCAATCAGTGAAACAAACTACATTTTTTGTTTGTTGCTATCTATTTGTTTCTGTTGCATAAACATTGATTTTTTCAGAAACCTTTGTTTTGAATATTTTAGAATTATTCTGAGAAAAAGACATATAAATGACTTTTAAAAGGTAACAAATCGATCGAAAATGAGGATCATATAGGAAATAATAAAACGGAAACTATGCTTGGAGACGTGTTCATTATTTAAAAAAACAAATATTAACTTCTTTTTTTAATATCAATTATTGCCACCATATTCTAGCGTTTTTTTAGATCTGCGAATAAAGCTTTTTTTATATCATTTTCCAGCAAAAATGGAAAACAATAACTCAAAGAAACAAAAGGCAAAAAGATAAGAAATTTTAGAAGCAAATTGCATTTGTGTTTGTTGAATTCTTTTTATTTGTTTTAATATTAACTGTTTTCAAGAATCTATGTTTCAAATATTTAAGATAATTTTGAGAATAATTGAATTAAATTTTATAAATAATAGAACAAAATTTGTCAGAAAAAGATGACAAAGAGTAGAAAAATACTGCCCATGTAAACTATGATGCTACATTTTTTATTCTTTGCTTTCCTTTTTGTGTTCTCCAAAAAACATGGTAAAAAACGAAAACCATGAAACAGAAAAATAATTGTTGGAATCAAACTACATTTTTTATTCATTGCTTTCTTTTCGTTTTTGATGCTGGCAAATTGATTTTTTTAAAATTTAATTTGAATATTTAAGATATTTCTTTGGACAAAAGGGCAATTTTAAACGTTAAGATAATAAAATAAAATTTACGAGAAATGATAAAAAAAACCTAAACATAAAACTATAGTGGCACAAAACTCAAATCTCAACATAAATAATAAAATCTGAGCTCAAATGGTATCTTTAATTAAAAAGTAATAAATTTAAAAAATTATATCAATTTCTTTGATCGCTTGCTAACATGTTCGAGCATCATTTTTATTTAGTTTAAAATTTTTAAAGCCAATGCTCATTTTCATCGTTCTTTCATGCAAATGATAAAAGAAACTGGACGACTCCAGAAATAATTCATCAAAAGCTATGGCTGTTGAAATCATACTACATCTTTTGTTTGTTGCTTTCTATTCGTTTCTGTTCCATAAACATTGGTTTTTTTATTATTAAGAATGACGATTTTCCCACCAAAACTAAAGCTCAAAGACAATACAACGTAAATAATAAATGGGGGGGGGGGGGGGGAGGTTTTGGTCATTATTAAAAGAGATAATTAGCACCATTTTGTTGCGACTTACAATTTATATATTCTAGTGTTGTTTAAATCTATAAAAAATAAGACACTTTTTTACTATTCAGTATCAGAAATAAAAAACATAATTTGCAGTATCGAATTAAAGGGATAAAGATAAGAAATTTTGGAACGAAATTCCATTTCTGTTTGTTACTTTCTTTTCATTTTTTGTTACTGATGATTTTCAAGAACTATTGTTTTGAACATTTGAGATAATTTTGAGAAAACTATAATTTACAATTTTTTAATAGTGAAAAATGTATATCAAAGAAAGATGACAAAGCGTTTAACAACAATTTTTGACACAGTTAATGAAGATATAGCTTCATTACTTCTTTTCCTTCTTGCGTTCTCCACTAAAAATGAAAATAAAATAAAAAGCATGAAACAGAATAATGATAGTTGGGATCAAACTAGATGTTTTATTTCTTGTATTTTTTTTGTTTCAACTACTGGGAAAAATTGATTTTTTTAAAAACCTATGTTTTGAATGTTTGAGATATATTTGAACAAAATAAACTTCTAAATGTTTAAATCATAGATAAAAAATGTTAAAAAAGATGAAAAAACGTTAAAACACCGTTATTTTCGCACAAAATGCTAACATAAACGTAAGTAAAAATAATTATGGCTGGAGAAAACTGACATTTTTTATCAAAAACACAAGTTTTATAAACAGCAGTATACAGTATATGTTTTGTGATATTTTTGCGTCTTTTAAAGCCACTATCTTCTTATAATTTGTTAACAAAAATGAAAAAATGAATTTGATGACTCAAAGAAAAAATAGAAAAAGCTTTAGTAGTTAAGTCAAACAACATTTTTTGTTATCATAAATTCCTGTATTTTATCGATTGTTACAGGGTGTCAAAAAAAAAATGTGGATTTTTGTTTTTAAACGAAGGCAAAGGGCTGTGAATCCCCGGGGTATGGGGGGGTATGAAGTATGGTCCAAGACAATTTTGACCCTACAGTATCACCTCTCGAAAGTTTTCGTGCCGGGAGTTCTGATGCCGCCAAGTTAAAAAAGTATCGTTTTTCGACCCTTTCGTAGAATCCCTTTCTTGGGAGAACCAGTGCAGCTGGAGACTTGTCCTATTGGGGTTAGGTAGACCTCAGATAGGTCTCGTCGTTAGGCTACAATATGACTTCCCCAGGTTTTCGCTTCGAGATACACAGCGATTTCAAAAAACCATTTTCCAAAATTTTACGTTTTATAGCAACTTTGAGCAGCTGGTGTAGTTCGGGGAGTGGGTTTCAGGGGGTAATATTTGTTTACAGTAAACTTCAGACATATTGTGATCGATTCCACCCCCAAACTTTGAAATCTGAGATATCGAATTTTTTTCGATAGCAGAAAATAGCTATTACTGGTTAAGTAGCAGACGATGACGTTTGACTCAAAATTTCAAAATGCGGTTTTTTGCTTTTATATAGTAAATTATGCTATGAAAACACATATGAAATACTTTTTAAGCGTTCCTGACTCTATTAAAAGCGTTTAACATAGATATGATATTCATCGCCTGCTACTTACAAATAGCAATTATGGCTGCTTAGAAATAGAAATTCTTAGATTTCGCCCTATCTTTGCAGGAATGTTACACTATGTCTGAAGTTTGTTGTGAACAAATATTACCCCCATATACCCCCTCCCTGGACTACACCAGCAGCTCAAAGTTGCTATAAAACGTAAAATTTTGGAAATTGGTTTTTTAAAATCGCTGTGTATCTCGAAGCGAAAACCTGGGGAAGTCATGCTGTAGCCTAACGACGAGACCTATCTGAGGTCTACCTAACCCCAATAGGACAAGTCTCCAGCTGCACTGGTTCTCCCAGGAAAGGGATTCTACGAAAGGGTCGAAAAACGATGTTTTCAAAACTTGGCGGCACTAGAACTCCCGGCACGAAAATTTTCGAAAGGTGATACTGTAGGGTCAAAATTGTCTTGGACCATACTTCATACCCCCCCCCCCCCCCATACCCTAGGTCTTCACAGCCCTTTGCCTTCGTTTAATAACAAAAATCCACATTTTTTTTTGACACCCTGTAAAAACATATTTTTTATATAGTTATGGTAACTTTTGTACAACCTAGATGACATAATAAATATTGCATAATTTAAATTTTCGCTTTCTTTTTTAACGCGTACTGATTTTTTCCATGTTAGTGATTCACTAATTTTCAACAGTTATGTTATTAAACCTTATTTAATATTAATATTAATTTTGGTCATTAAGAATTTGAATGAAAATTCTTTATGACAAATCTTTAAAAATAATCTAGAATATTCAAAAACAGCATTTTTGTTAAAATAAAAAAAGATGCAAAAGATTTTTAACAAATGACCCCTTAGTTTAAAATACAAAAAATGGACTTTGGTTTTTATACGAAACAAGCAAAGAAATTTCACCCTGTTTCAACGCTTTCTTATCTTTTTTGAATATTTGAGATTTTATTAAACATATCCACGTGTAAGGTTTCAAATGGCTGTTTTGTTACATTGTCGAAAGAAACAAATGTTGCTGACCATGATTAATAAGCATAGGCGTGTAAAGAGTACGACAAACTATACTTTAAATATATTTTAGAGATTTGTTTTGAAACCACAACTACTGACACTTTTGACTAACTACAAAGAACTGAGATTGACATTTAAAAAAAAAATGAAAAAAGATGATTATACCAGACAAAGCTTTTAAAATTATAACTACTTTTTATTTTTAATAACGCTTCATTGCCAGCAATATATGCTTGCGTTTTATTATTTACGTTCGTCACCTTTGTATGCTTTCTTATCTTTACTTGATCCTCAGTTTTATCGTGTTATTTAAACTATCTAAATTTTTATTACTTTTATTATAAAAATGTCTGAAATATTCAAAGAAAAGGATTTTCAAAAAAAATCAATTTTATTCAGCAGTACCAAAAGCATATTTTCCTAAAAATATTTCAAATATTCAAACCATAAATCCTTAAATAAATAATCAATTCGTCAAAGCAGCAGCACTGCAAAGAAAGCAACTGACAAAACATGTAGTTTGGTTCAACAACTATTTTTTGTTTCTATTTTTTTTCATTTTTCGAGATAAATAACTATTATCCTTTGCCAGTTTTGCTTGAAAGCCGATAAAAAATTATAAGGTTTAAGTCTTGCTTATTTGTTATGTCACTCTCAGCAACTCTGATGCTATGACAATGAACAATAAAAAAGCCGAAATATGTATAACTATAAAACACTGAAACCTTAGCTTTAAACTATCTTCGTTAACTTTTGTGTTATGAAATATTTGTTAAATTATTTGAATCTCTGAATGTTTAGTGTAAATGTTTCATAATAAAAAAGTACTTCTAATTTTATGACTAATTGTTTTGATGCTGTTTCTGTTTAATCAACGTAAAAAGGACTACACATTATTATCAAGGTAGTTTTATCTTTGTTGGTAATTTTAAGCAACTTTGTTTTTACGACATTAACGAAAAAACGGTGCTATAAAATGTTTTTTTCTCACCTTTTTCATCACTAAATTCAAAAAGAAATAATAATGCTCTTGTATGTTATACTAGCATGTACTTTTACTTGGATAGTTAATGCGGATCTGAGTTTATGGGATCATGTTGTTAAAATGGAACAGGTCGTATTATCTGTGGAATATAATGGTCGACATTTGAATGTATGGCGAGATGATAATCATGGATATAGCAGGTAAATCAAAGGAGGCCCTAACTGTTTAACATGTTTTATCGTTATTACACAAATTTAGATTTTACGTTACACCATTGTGTGTTTTGGATGTTGCTTCAATTGAATGTGATAAAGATGAATTCTCAGATCAACATCGCTATGCCTACAGCTTCAATTTAAAGCTATGGGATTCCTTAGCAGCACAAACCGTGCATTTAGCTTTGAAGCTAAAGAACATTGATTCAAAGGCTAGCGACATTCTCCCTCTACCTATGCAAATGGTTCGATTAGGTCTAAGCTCACATATCACTTCTAAAATACAAGTTGATGAACAATGGCGTTCTCATCAAGATTAACCAAATGTTATGATGTTTGAGCTGTATACTAAGCATCGGCATTTTTGTGATAAAATGGTAATATTTAAATAAGAAAAAGAGAAAAAAGGGACTTAAAAATTTCAGGTTAATGAATCAAAGACTAATCTTCCATTCTTTCTTGCAAGAACAAAGCTATTCTTTGAATTTTCAATGGTTGTTCAACAGCAGACCACCCGCGCTTTAAATGTCTCTGGAAAAACAATCGCAAAATCATCGTTTTTCAGTAATTTAGTTAACAATTATCATAATGAAAACGGTAAAGCTTATAACAACAAAAAAACAATAATTGATTGGTTTAGGTTATGTATACTTAACTTCCAAGGATCTCAACAAATTAGCCCGTGACGTAATGAATGTCATCACCGCGGAGGAAGCCGTCTCTGCTTCATACATTTCAAGTGAACAAGAAAATCAAATAATCAAAGAATTAATAGGTGTTATATCAGACCACAAAGTTCATTCACAATCTTTAACAAAAGATGAATGGAATTCAGTATTTTGGAATGACATATTTTCGAGACCTGATGTACAGACTGAATATTTTAATGACACTTTAAAATATGATGAAAAGGAAAATAACTTTAAATTCAATGCAACAAAAGATGCAGAATTTCATCAAAGAATAGAAAATCGTTTTAATAAATCAAGTGAAAAGAAGAAATCTCGCGGTTTTGGATTTATTTTTGATGGCTTTGGTAATAATAGTGTTACAGTACCCAACAATAAAGCCCAAGGAAAGGCAATATTTTTTGTGGAAGGGATTAGAATGTTTGCTTCCTCTTCCTTTTGTTTTAACGAAATCAGTTTCGGCAGGGGGGGGGGCGAAGTAATGAGGGAAAGAAGATCATCCAAATGATCTAACCAAAAACAGCTTTATTAACCGACCCTTTAAAGCAACTGAAAAACAGAAATAAACAAATAATTGATTGCTTCTTTTACAGGCTTGAATGCATCTGGTGAAAATGAAGGCAAGAATCATGAAAATAAAGAAAATGTTAATGATAAAGAAACGTATGTTCCAATTATGTCTCACTTTATTGTTTGCTGAACAAATAATAACTTTAGAAAAGATCGAAATACTTTAAGCTTTGAAGATTTTCAAAAGATTATTGACAAAAAACATGTAAATGTAAAATGGACAGGAACGAAATTTGAACCAAAACCTTTTAATCTTTATCGCGTAAACACCAAGAGTTTAACTGCTTCATCAGAAGTTTATTACAAACGCATTGTTTTGATGAAACTTCCAGCAACACAAAAGATTGAAATTCGACCTGATGTATCTCCTAATGCTGAATCTGACAAAACAATGAGTCTTTTGCATTATGAAGGTTTAAAAATACTCTTCCTTTTTTATGTAACAAACTTTTTAATTGTAGCGATAATGGAAAAAATTAACCAAACTCAACAACAAATTAATGATGATATCGATAAACGATATGAAGCCCTTGTTAATCTACAGAATACTCAGCAACAAAAGCTTACAGAAAGTCTAAATCCAATAAATCAGCAAATAGTCGATATTCAGAATCAAGCAGGTAGCCTCAGAACTGAACATAATCAACTACAAAATAGTTTCAATGATTTGAATGGATTTTCTCGAAGCAATATTAACAATTTAGTTCCAGCAGTTAACGGCTTACAAGAATTCAAAAATGGATGGGTAAATCGTCTTCAACCTATGATTGATATGACAAATGCTAATAGACAGCGGCTGAATTGCTTGGGTGATCATTCTCGAATTCCGGACAGAGGTGCAATGCGGCAATGCGAATTAACAATACAGTGGACTGGTCATTAATATTAATCTTATCCATTAATATTTAAAGTAACTGTCAATGTCATGTATCTTTTTATTATATGACTTTTAAAAAAATGTTAAAAAGTATGCAAATTATGCTTTTGAAAATAAAATTTCTGCTATTATCTTAACATGACGTGGAAATGTTTAACAAAAGGAAAGAATTTCACCGGGTCGTAAAAAGCTTAAAAAACATAATATTATTTTGCTTTTATGCAAAATAATATTACTTAAAAGTTGTCTCAAAAAATGAAAAAACAGAAACAAAAAAGAGTTGTTCAAACAAACTACATGTTTTGTTAGTTGCTTTCTTTGCAATGTTGCTGCTTCAAATTGATTATTTTTTGAGAATGTGTGATTTAAATATTTGAGACATATCTAGAAAAATATGCTTTTAACTTCAAAATCATATCAAAGAATGATGAAAAAGTGTCCGAAATTTTAATTGTAAATTATAATATAAACAGGTGCAAAACAGAGCATTATTTTAATTAAATAAGTAAAAGATTTTTGCAAAGTCCAGTTTATGTGTCAAAGTTATCCAAAACCAACACATTTTTATCGAAAGTAGAAAAGGAAAGACTCAAAAAGTTAAAAAAAAACACTGCAAAAATAGTGGTATTCATTGAATCAAACTATAATATTTGTTTGTTGCTTCCTTTCCATTTTTGCTAGTTAAAATATTCGATTTCTTTGAAAATAGTTTTTTTTGAATATTTTAAATATTTTTAAAAATAGTGCATCAAGACGTTTAAGCATCAGAAAGAAATATATAATATTACGATAATAAGATTTATTGTTGTGAAATATTTCCACAAGACGCAGACCAAACCGTTTATAATTATTTGGATCTTTAATTATTTAAGCAAAAGTTTTCACAAAATCCATTATTTTATAGATAAATGTAAACCTATTTTAACGTCATTTAGTGTCAATACCTTTTTCAATGTTATTCAACGAAAATGTGATAAAAACTTATTGACTCAAAAAACAGCAAAGCTTAGCAATCATTGAATCAAACTACGTTTTATGTTTTTTGCTTTCTTTCTTTTTGTTTCTTCTGCTGCATCAAATTTATTTTTTTAAAACAACTTATCTTTGAATATTTGATTCATTTGTGAGAAGGAGTTGAAAAAATGATTTAAAAACATTTTTAACAATTCAAGAAAACATATCGGATAATAATGGCTCAACGATGTTACTAAAGTCGTAAATTAAAAGATAAACGAGGCATAGAATATTCAGCACTATTAAAAAAATAATAAGCTGGTTTGTAAACTTTTAATTTTTTTATTATTCTACAAAACCTGTTACATTTAATTTCTTTTTTTTTGATTGAATGAATCAAAACACGGTAACTGTATTTTTTCACACATTCTTGACATGTAAAAAACAATACTTTCTTCCTGACGAAAGGGTTGCATAGCTCACTATGGTTTATTTCCAGACATTTTATGTCGGGAAGTATTCGTTGCGTGAAAAATTTTTTCAGTTGAAAAAAAATGAAAAATTTAAAAAAAAATGCGCACGCAGCGTTTTGTTGAGTAAAAAATTTTTTCACGCAACGAAAATTCCCCGACAAAAAATATCTTTTTGTCAAAGAAGAAATACCATAGTGAGCTTTTTTAGTTGCAACCGTTGAATCAAACTACATTTTTTATCCCTTGCTTTCTGTTTATTTTTCTAGCATAAAATCAATTTTTTAAGAAATTTTTGTTTTAAATATTCCAGATATTTACTAGAAAAAATAAATGAAGATTTAAAAAGTTAAACAATATAAAACAGTATGTACGTAAATTACTAATGAGGAAAACTTAGAGACACCAAAGCGTCAATAATAAAAAATAAGAATTTCAGATAGCTGTGGAACAGTATTTTTAAGCTTAAGAATAAACAAGAAATTTTACATGCTTCAAATGTTTTATCCTTATTTGTAATAATGTGATATCATGAAATGGAGATTAGAAATAGCATCCACCCCAAAATATTAATAAATCGAGTCGCTGTGTCATTAAATGACAAAAATTAGGTATCACAACTCCAATCGAGTTATTGTAATAATTCGAATGTGTTGATATTTTTCATTTGAACTATATTTGTAATTCTGTTGTGACAAATTTTAAAACAGTTTTTTTTCAATCATACTTTTCAAATATTCATGGTAGCTGTTAAACAAAATGGATGACATAATAGATATTGCAGAATCTATGTTCATTTCATTGTCTTCATTTTTTAACGTATAATTTATCTTCATAACAAACTTTATAAAACTTTAACATAAACAGATATTGTTTATATTTAATATCAATTTTTGTCATTAACATTTTACATAGTCTGAATGACAAGCACTTAAAATATAATCTTAAATATTCAAAACCAACATTTTTAAAAAAAAATGTTTTCTGTTTATGTATTTTTTAAATTAAAAACAGAAATTAAAATTCTTTTTTCAAATATGACTCCCTTGTTTAAACTATAAAAATTGAATTTTGTGGTTGTTTGAAAAAAATGAAAGGAAAATTTTTATTCTTTCTTAAAAATTTTTCGTTCGTTTTGAATATTTAAGATTTTGTTAAAAAAATCCACATGGAACGTTTTTAAAGAAAGCAATTTATATGATTTTGGTTAGTACGCATATTTTTCGGGAATTTGTTCCCAATATTACTTTAAAAATATTTGGTGGAGATGTGTCGTATGCAGTCATTACCAAAGACACTGGCAATTTTGCCTAACGAATAAACTGAAGTGGATAGTATAAATATAAAACAAATAATTAAATTCATAGATATCTACTTTGAAATATATTTATTAGTTGGTGAGGTTATAAAAATTTACGCCTCAACATTTATTGCTAAAAGTTGAACAAATAATCTATATGTGAATTCATCATTACAGGTTATATCGAATTCTTGGATTCAATAAAAAATGTTGATGAAAAATTTTTCGTTAATATGAACTTGTCAGAAATTGTACAAAACTTCTCATTCTGCTGAGCATCAATGGTTAATTAAGCGTTGTTCAACAAAAAGCATTTGTGCTCTTTTTATTGACTCTGCATAAAACATTGAACGCAAAATATTGAACAATGAGATTTTCATATTCTCTTGCATCAACTGTCTTTCATTCTGCATTAACGTTGGATTTTTCCCTGAAAGAATTCCGTTTTTCTTCTCTATCTTCCCCTAGCATGTTTACTTTGGCTTGCAGTGGCCCTTCTTCTTTGATGTTAAGAAAATTGCCGAAAGAAAAAGGACACACAAAGTTATCTTTATCCCAATAAAAACAAATTGAATTTTGAGCTTAAAAAATTGCTGTTTTTGAATATTTAAGAGTAGATTTAAAGAATTAGTCATAAACAATTTAAATTCACAATTTTTAATGACGAAGCTTAATGTAATAAAAAGAGGAGCTGCAATGTAAACTGATATTTGTATGTTGTAAATTTCATGTTAAAAAAATAAAAAAAACGTTAAAAATTGAAAATTGCCAATTAAAAATATCTTCATTCTATATTTATGTTATACAAATTATAAATCCCGTGATAACAAAAATATTCGGAGTTCGCAAGAGACACCTTTGATTTTTTGTCACTTAAACAGGGACAGAAAGGTTATGCTGAATTTTAGGAAAAAGTTAAGTCAACAAAAGTAATGATAGAACAACGAAAGGAGTTGTAATAATAACTTAAAACCATATCATTAATCAGATTTCGATTTTGCGTTTTTGTCATCTTTAATAAATGACAGGAGCTTTTAAAAATAAATCCTTACTCTTAAACTACAAAAAACATACTTTGATGTTTGAAAGACAATATACGCACAAAAAATTTTTACACTATTTTTTCAACCTCGCTTTCTCTCTTTTGAATATTTAGGACTCTGTTAAACAAATCCACGTTGAAGATTTTGAATGACTATTTTGACAACATTGAAATGATGTGTTCGTTTAGCACATTTTATCCAAAATTCTGATTATGCAGCATTACTTAAATAAATAAGTTAAGAAATCCTAATTGTTTATTGTTTACAACGTGATTTAATACAAGAGTTTGTTGTTTTATTTTACCAAGTATTACTACTTCAAACATAATTCTTTAAATATTCACAGAAACAGTTATACAAACCAGATAACATAATATATAGATAATGCAAAGTTTATGTTCATCACTTTTTTTATCCTCCCACTAAAGCGAGAGTGTAAGTTTCTACGCAAAACCTGTTACATCTCAAAAAAACTTGGGCATGTTTAGTATTAATAGAAAGACAAAATTATGGCAATAATGAAAATGTTGGTTGCTAAGTCCGGAGGCAGCGATATGATAGACTTTAGGCGCTTTAAAAGTGAGATCCACGTGGGGAATGAAAAAGTTAATGCAAATTTGTCGGGGAATAAAGAAACGTCAATAGAAATGAAAATGAATGTTGAAAAGAAAATGCAAAAGATGGCAAGGCAATCATTCTACATAAAAAATTATTGCGTTGCCTTTGCATTTTCGATGACGATAATACTTAAACGATCCTGGCACTTTATAGGATCCTTCGAGTTATTCTGTTGGTTTTGTAGAATCTATAAAGGATGTAAGGGTATGGATCAATCGAATAATAATAGTAGAAGTGTGAATGGGATCTCACGTCCAGTAGGATCTTTTTTAGGATCTTAACTGCTGCTGATGGTTTTAAAGAGATTCGATGTGTTCCAGAGCTAAAATAGAAAGATCTTGACTTTTTTGAGGGATCAAGTAATGCATGAAAATAAATGTAAAAAAAGTTGCATACGGAAAAATTAATAGGATGAGGGTAGAAACAAAAGTGGGATAGCGGTGAAAGAAGAGCTGTCCAAGGTAGAAAGCATATAAGCTTAAAGTGAACAAGTTGTGCGGGTGTAAAGTGGAACAGGGTTAAAAAGGGAAGGATTTGTTAACAAGCTGGATGTTAAAGATCCTGTCATTCTTTGCGGGTTTTATGTTGAATTAGAAGGATAATCAAGATGATGTGTGTTCTGAGGATGTGAAGATTAGAAACCGATTCCGCTATTAGATGTGAAGGTAAGATCCTCGCATTTTTATTACCTATTTAATTTTTTAAATTTAACGTGAATATAGAATATAGAATGAAAAAATGAGAGAAACATGATAATAAATTAATGAGACGTGGAGCTATGGTTACCGCCCCGGAGGGGCGGGTTACCTCTAGTAAATGCATAAAACCGTATGACAAGAAAATCACAATTTTAAGCATAGCGTTTATCTTTTACAATATCGTTTGTCATTAGGCATTGCTTATTCAAATTCTTTGTGATAATTCTTTTTCAAGGCTTAAATATTCAATTTTTTTTTAAAAAACATGTTAAAAACTTTTTTCTTAAATGAAATAACAACTTTCAACATGTTTTTGTTAAAATAAAAATAGATGCAAAAAATGATTTTAAAAACGAGTCTTAAAAAATAAAAATAAATGTTGCTTGAATGAAATGAATGAAAATTTTTAATATTTTTTTTCAACATTTTTCAATATTTGAGATATTGTTAAACAATATCAAGTGAAAGGTTTTGGATTAGCATTTTTTACATTATGCGTCAGTCAACATTGTTTTCGGGAATATGTATCTAATTTTACTTTAAAATTACAGCAGTTTACTATTACATGTTAAAAGGTGATTAAATACTCGTGTTTGTAATTTTGTTGTGATATTTATTAAAATATTATCACTTCAAAAGTATTTCTTTAAGTATTCACGGAAACAGTTATACAAATATTAAATATTGACAAGTTTGTGTGCTCCAGTTTTATGTGCACAAAACAAGATGACTTTTACAAGAAAATCACAAAATATTATTTATCATTTACACTACCTTTTATCTTTAAGCATTGCTTATTCCAATTCTTAATGACAGACGCTTTAAATTTGATCTTAAATATTCAAAACCAACAATTGTTTAAGAAAAAAACCTTTCACACGTTAAAATAAAAATAAAAACAAAAATATTTTTAAAATGGCTCCCGAGGATAAACTATAAAAAGTGGACTTTGATATTTAAATGAAACGTACAGAAAATTTTCACTCTCTTTTTTCTTCAATATTTATTTGTTCGTTTTTGAATATTTGAAATATTTTTAAATTTGACTACGTGGAAGATGCCAAATAATAAAAATCTTGCTCGTTTTCCTAGCTAGCAATAATACTAATCTGCAGATATTACCGATGAATAATAAAAGAAAAGCTTGGCACTGACTATGCAGCATTATTCAAATAAATTAATTGTTTCTTGCCTGTAATTTTACTTTGTTAATTTTTTAAGATGTTTTTCAACATATATTATTTTTATATTTATGGTAACAGTTACGCAATTTGGATGTAATAATAGATACTGCTGAATTACGCATAGTGTTTTCCAAAAGAAAATTCACACATTATTTTATACTATTTTTTATCAATAAGCAATGCTAATTCAAATTCTACATGACAAATTCTTTAAATATTATTTTAAAGATTCAAAACCAGAAAAATATTTCCCAATGAAACCTGTTGACACTTTTGATATAAGATCAGGGACTGAATGGAACAATACCAATATTAGACACATAACTAAAAACTAAAGATTTAAAGGTGAATATTTTGATTTACAATTCAGTTTTTGATTTTTTTGTGTTATTTTTTTTGCTTTAAACATCTTTTTCAAATATTCAAGACTACAGTTTTACAAATTTGGGTAACCTAGTAAATATTGCAGATTTTTAGTTCACCATTTTTGGTGAAAGATAGTTTTCTCGAAACAAATTCACACATTTTAACATTAAATGAACATTAACTTTACATTAATTTTTGTCATTAAGTATTTCTAATTCAAATTCCTAATGGTACATTCTTTTAATTTAATTTTGAATATTAAAAAACAGCAATTTTTAAGAGAAAGAAACATTAACTTCTTTCATGTTTTCAGTCAAAAAATAGATGAAAAAAATGTTTTTAAAAGTGATTCCCAAAATTAAACTATAAAAAATGGATTGTCTTCATTGAAAGAAATGAGAGAAACATTTTCACTCTCTTTTTTTAATTTTTCTTTATTCGATTTTTTAATATTTGAGATATTGTTAAACGATGCCACGTGGAAGATTTTAAATGATCATTTTGTGTTAGAAAAAGAAATTTTTCATCATCCTTTTGCTAATTTAGCTTTTTAGCGGAATGTGCAAAAACTTTGCATTAAAAATTTGTTTTGTATTTACATTAAAGATGAAATTATCAGTTTTAATCTAAGACCTGCCTTTGAATGGGACAAAAATTAAAATTTTAATTCATTAAACTAACACTCCAGAGAAGATAAAATGATAATGTCAGGTGTCATAAGAATAACGAAATGTAACGAAAATTGAATTGGTATCGCTCAAGCAATGTTGTGATTAATGATATACATTGCAATGTGCCATATGCCGGAAACAAAACAAAAGTGATTGTTTGCCACCATTCTCTACTTTTTCTGGGTTGAAAAATCTTTTTTCTTTTAAAGGGGGACAACCACCTTTAACAAATTTTTTTTATTAACATTCCCTGAATTTTTCTCGCACTTATTTAGCACTTATTTTTTTGCAAACGGGAAATGAAAAAGTGACAAAGCAAATTTTTTGCGTGTGTCGAGACCTCCAACAGGGATGAAAAATGCGACCGGCCTGGCTTCGGGCCGGCCGGGCCAACGATTTTCGGCCCATTTTTCATCCCTGACCTCCAATGAAAGTTAACTCAAAAAATTTGTTAAAGGTGGTTGTCACCCTTTAACTTTAACAAAGGCAAAAATTATAACAGCAGCTGTTGGAAAGAAAAGACATAATTCGGACAACACTTTAAACGATGAAAAAATTTTGGTGAAAAAAAGCCGCTCTATTTTTGAATATTTAAAACTTTTTTAAAAAAACTTGTGATCGAAATTTTTTAAAGAATTTTGTTAATATGTAGGAGACACCAAATGCCTTTAGTAAAATAATATGGAAAAATATAGTCCTGAAAACAACAATAAATATACAATTGCAACATATTTGTATTCACCTCATTTTGATGTAAAATAAAATCGACGAAAAGTTAAATTAAAGAAATTTTATTTTTAAAAGAAGGCATTATCATAGTTTTAAAAATGAGGCATTTTTACATACAAAATGATAAAAACAGTTCATTAAATAAAGCATAAATGACAGTTAACGTTCACGAGTTGCTGTAACTTTTTCATGACGAATATTTCCATCAGAATCTTTATAAGTTTTTTCTTGAAGATGTACAGTTTCTTTCATGGGTTCACCGGTTACGGCTTCCTTCAAAGCTGATGCAGCATCTTTAACACCTTCCTTCAATTTTCCAAGTGCAGTTTTTTCTTCATATGGAACTTCTGTTTTTGTAACTTCATGATGGACTTCAGTCTTTTTGGTGTTCATGATTGATATTGATTGGAGTTGATAGAGAGAGTGGATTGATAAGAGTCTGAAAAAAATGGAAAAATTAATTTTTGGTAAAGGAAACGTTCACGAATAATGGATCAAAACGCGTTTTTAAGGGTTCTTAAACAAGAATTTATGCAAATTTTTGACAACACCTCTAAATATTTGCCTGACCCTATTTTAAGCAGTCGTGAAATCACATATATCCCGCCTTAAGCTAAAACAAAAAAACACCACTTGTGTTTTCCTTCTAAAAAATACACGCGCACAAAAACAACAGAAAGCAAAAAGAAGCAATGATGCACTGCTGTTGTTTTTCAGCTTCTTTTATACTGCATCTTTTTTTTTATTTTTGTTTACTACTATTTTTTTTCAATTCTAGTTTGGACGCACATGTCCGAAAGGAAGTCTTTGTTAAAAAAATGTCCGAAGGAAGTACTTTTTTTTGTTTAAAAAAGAAAAGGATGCTTTTTTCTTGTTTTGAAACATTTTTTGTTTAGCGTAAACAACTTTTCATTGAAATGCTTTTAAACACCAAAGATGAAAGAATGACACGTTGCATATGAAGAAAAAAAAGTACTCTAAAAATGTATAAATGTTCTTTCGTTTTTTTGGGTTTGTGAATCAGCTTTATAATGATTGAGAAATAAACAATAACAACCTGATGTGTTTTAAATTTTCATCACAATGAACCAACGCTTAGTACTATAAGAAAGGCGACAAGAAGTGACCACCCAAAGCAATCCAATTTTTTCTCTACTGCTAGCTCCTCTGCTCACATTTTTAGCTGCCAACGTTGTTATATTTTTTTACGATGAATAAAAGAAGCAAATGTTGAACAGCAATAACGGACAAACTGCTTTCATTTTAAACATAAAATAAAACGGAGAAAATATTTTTTAAAAAAAATCTGCTCTTTTTTGAATATTGAATATAATTTTACAAGAATTGCCATTAATACTTTGATTTCAACTTATTAATGGAAAAATTCTGTGCAGAAAGTGGCACGGAAATACTATAGTTTGAAGCTAAAATATGTGCAAATGTGCTGAATCAACGCATTTGAGAAAAAAAGGATAAGCATGTATGAAAATTTATCAATATATATTATTTTGACATGCGATAAGATCATTTACACTGTTGCATGTTTTAACTTTTGTAGATTTTATGTTGCTGTTTTCTAAATTGTAATATAACAAACTTTGATTTTCATTCAAATTCGGGATCTATTAAAAATGGAGTAATAACAGATTACACAATTAATAAGTGTCAGCAAATTTTTGCAAAACTTTGCAGAAGTTAGTTGGCGCGTATTCATCTGTATAATGCCCTATTCATCAGAGTTGTTCGCTCACTAGTAGAGTAAAATGTAGCAAAAAAATACATTCAAATTGTTTTTTGACTATTATGGTCACATAAATCCCATTTTAAATTTTTTTTAAATTTTTAATGATGCAATGTAAAGCATCACAATGTGACTTTGTATTAGTTTGTATGCACATTCATCTGTTTGTCAAAATGAAATCTTTAACATAAGTTTTTCAAAATGCATGTAAAAATATTCAAACAAAAATCAACAGCTTTTTTCATTTTAAGTGATTTTTTCTTGGACAAAAAAAAGCACAGATCTTTCTTAAAAAAGATTTTGAAAGATTGTCGTATTCTCATTTGACAAAGATTTTTCGATTGAAAATATGTTTCGTAATGTTCCTTTTTTTCACATAAACCAGATGTCTTTCTCAATGCTAGCGAAAAGAAACACAAGAAATTAATTCTTTCTTATTTCAATATTTAACACATATTTTTTAAAAATACTTTTGCTAAGTTTGATATATATATGTCGTGTCCAGATTAGAGAACGTCCTGTTCGCTGAACCGGACGTCGGTTCTCTGATCCGGACGTCCGGTTCTCAGAACCTGACGGTTCTCTAATCCTGACACAACATATATATATCGAAAACGACAAATGACAAATGGGAAATTTTATCACCAAAGCAATTTGATTGGGAACAATATAAATAAAGTAATTTTGTTAAAAATTTTAACGATTTTCAAAAAGAATAGAGAATATTTTGTCTTGTATTATTGTTATCTTTGAAAATTATTTTTGTACAAATGTGAAAACTCATTGAAATAGTTAGTTCATTTTTTTAAATTATCAGAAATTTCAAATTGAATATTTTCATCATAAATAATGTTATTTAAAGATGGAACTGGACTTTCGCTCTTTTAATCTTTAACAATGTCATTTTTTTATAGCATTTGTGTAAAACCAATACATTAAGTAACTTTGCATAAAATGGAATCAAGAATTTAGAAAAAAAAACCGCAGCCACAATTTAGATAAATGTTTTTGTCGTGCATCATTTCATCAAAGGCTTTTTTAAAGTGAAAAAAAGCATTTTTTTTGCTGAAGACGCTTGCTTTTTTCGTTTACTACAATTTGAAAAATATATTTCGAAATATTGTTTTTACCCTTTGCTCTCCGTCACCATTAAGATTTTATTAGTCTGTTAAAGAATTATTTCGTAACATAAGCCAAAATAAATTGAATATCAAATTTCAAAAATTTAATAGTGTTTCAGTTAACAATTACGATTTCAAAATTTCCGTCTCAAACCTGAGGAAAATTACATTAAATAAATAATGACACATTCCAAAGTGAAATGAAGGCAGCAAAGTTATAATTGCAATGGCTATTATCGTGTAAATTTCATGAGTTTTTACATCAAAATTAATTAAATAATCAAAAAAAGATAAAACATCAGTAAATTGATATTTTTTGTTATTTTGTGTTTATTGAAAAAAAAACTCGTAAAAGGATTAATTCAGCGACTGACTTCTCTCCATTAAATAATGCAGAGAGCTCAATTTGTTGCAAAAGGTGTGCGAATCAAAAAGATTTTAAAGGAAAGTGTAACTGCTTTGCTAATTTTTTTGTAATTCAAAAAATTATGCCTCTTACAGTGGGTTGGAAAACTTTCAGCGCATTTTCGCCATTTTTCGCCACTTTTTTTATTAAACGATTTCTAGAAGTCCAAAATTCATAAAACCTTCAGGAATTATACATATGGACTTAGGGAAGAGATTCATAGCACTTTTGGACCCCTATGTACCCTATTGCCCTCAGGGCGACCCCGACAAACCCCCAAACCGCCCAATATAAAGAAAACAATTTGAAATCTTTTTTTTATAATTCCAGAAATCAATGTAAAAGTCTATAAAGAAACATATATAGCAAATCAACTATGGGGAATCTGATTGTGACATTTTTAGAATTCTGGCGCCTTCAGAATCCTCAGATTCAGAAGCCCGAAAAATTATTTCTTTGTTTTACAAGATTAAAAAGTGTATTATAGGGTAATCAAATATGGAGAATTCAAAAAAATGTTTTCAGATTAATAAGGCTTCAGAATCCCCAGATTTAGAAGGCCTTAAAGTTTTATTCTTTGTTTTTTATGTGCGAATATACTTTATATATCAAAATTTTGCAAGTAGTACAAAGAAAGCATTTTTAAGATTCTGTCGACATCTGAATCCAAGATTCAGAAGGCCTAAAAAATTCTTTTGTCTGGATATACTTTTAGTTTAGAATTTTATGGAGAATTCGACAAATAATGATAAAATGTGTGTTGCAAAAAGTATCTGGATTACTGTAACATCTTGAAATGTTTCAAACAAACTTTATATTCAACACAAGAAAATAAAACTAACTACAACAAATGTGTTTAAAACATAATATATAAAAACAAAGATACCGTATGGCGAAAATGCGCTGAAAGTTTTCCAACCCATTGTACATTTCCGTTATTTTTTTTATTAATGTGTTGCTTGAATTGATTGTCACATACTTTCTGTCATAAGCAGACATTTAATTGTTCCATAATGATTTTAAAAGGTTTTTTCACCAAAATCAAAAAATATTCAAAAAACTAAAAAAGAATTATCAATCGATTGATCTTTTCTGACTATAGCAGTTTAAATTGCTCAAATTTTGTTTCTAGAACAGGTCTCTAAATGTCCGTTTTTATGTAAACACAACTGCGTCCAATAAGTATGTGCTTTTCATTTGACAGACGATAGCATGTTTTTAACGCTATTAAACAGCAACAAAACAATCGATAACTTTGTAGAGAGAACATTTTATGTGTTGAAATTACACAAGGGGCTTTGATGTTGTTTTTTAATAGATATTTTTAAATTTTTATATGCTTTTTTTATATCATGCATCTTTATTCCTGTTGGATATGAAAAAAATGATTTACGAAAAATGTTTGTATTTATGCAAGAAGACGTGAAAATGCAAGATTATTAATATATTAAAAATATTCCAAATTATTGTTTGCAAACAAGGTTAACGCACGTGGGCAAGCAGGTGCGACAAAATATGAAAATTTGCGCGACCCTCACCAAATGGTCCCCCCTTTGCGTTTTTTCCAAAAAATTTTTTCCCGTTTTTTGTGATTTTTAAACTCTGCGAATATAAAAATAAGCGTGTTCGATCGTTTTAACACAACTTTATTGCTTAAATTTTATTAAACGGCGCCGCAGGCAAATTTTTGAATTTAAACGTATGTTTAAACAAAAACATATCAATTTGTAGCACTTTTCAGCAATGGTAGTGAATTGTCATGACAAATTAATAAACAGTAATATGTTTCAATAAAAATATAAAACGGCGCGTCAGCGCCGAAAAATTTTTTTTGGAAAGCATGCTATGCAGGCCCGAGAAATGCGGCCGAAAATTCGTCGGCCCGGCCGGCCTGCGGCCAAAATTTTTAAAAACTTAAATATGTGTTTTTTCAATGATCGACGAAATTTTTGATAAAAATAAACGAAATTGTATACCCAAAAAGGCTAAAAACACATAATTTTATTAAAGAAACGGTGCAAAAGTCGATTTTAACCAGACTCAAAAACTGATTTTGGAGCTCATTTCTTTAACAAAAATAATAAAGCGGCCGGCCGCGGCCGTGAAAAACTTGGCCGATCGCATTTCTCAGTCCTGATGCTATGTTAAAAATTAAATAAATAATTTGAACATTAATTACATTTGTAAAAAATAGTTGACAAGTGTTTCGAATTCAAGTAATCCAAAAAGCTATAAAATAGGTTTTAAAAATGTCGGATGATTTAAGCAGTTTATCGTCGATATGAAAAATTGGTTATCTTATAAATTACAGCCTAATCGTTTTAATCTACTTGCGGTTGTACAACCCTGAGAATTGAAGGTTGCGCAACCTTCAAAAATTTAGCTAAAGACTATTTTTTAAAAGCTCGCGCAACCCTTAAATTTTTGTTAAAAATTTACAGAAGGTCGCGCAACTCTTTTAACATTTTATTATTAACACTGTTGTTAAAAAAAAGAGCTTGCGACCTGTTTTTTCGACAGTTACAATGGTAAACTTTTAAGAGGACGCGACCTCTTGAATGCTAACTATTATTACTGTTGGACCTTTTAAAATTTGAACAATATTAATGTTTAACAAATGGAGGTCGCGACCTCTTGAAAATTAACATTAATGATTATTACAGCTAACAAACAAACATCGCGACCTCATTTTCGACAGTGCTAATACTCAATGGAAAATTTCAAAGAAATCGCGACCGTCATTCATAGTTATTACTGTTAAAATAATGGAGGTCGCGACCTTTTTTAAAAACTCAACATTATTAATGTTAAAGAAATGGAGGTCGCGATCCTACAATCGTTGAATAATATCATGATATACATATGTTTTACGTTGTTATAATCGCTTTCTGACAGTGAAAATGGTCGCGTCCTTTTTTGATTTTACAAAATTATAAAAAAAGTTTAATTTTTTTCTTGAAAAATCCTCAAAATTGCTTCGCGGTTGCTTCGCAACCGCGACCTCATTTCCAACTGCGCCGCGACCCCGCGACCTTGGGTGCGATTATCGCACCCAATCGCACCATTTGCACAAGTGTGAAGGTTAAAATTTTGAAAACAGAATATAGCACAATAAGTACAAAATTTTTACACCTGTTTTTAAAGTTTTAGAACTTTATAAAAAGGTTTTTTACAACCTATTAATTTACTACTGCTATAATAACAGCTGTAGTATTAGCAATGAAGTTTACAATAATTTGTTTTCTTCCCGCTTTTTTTCTCTTACATGTTATTCATGGCTCTAATATTAAGTTTCTACAGCTGCTTTAATTTCTACGAAACATTTATTTCTTGAACAAAATACAGTCGAACCTCGATTTTACGGCTTTCAAGGGACCGCGAAAAAAAAGAGTTCGAATGTAATGACTTCTGAAAAACAATTTTACTTTAACAGAATTTTTTTTCTCGAAAAATGAATGTTTCACAGAATTGAATTTGTAGCAACGGAATAATAGATCCACACTAATAACATCCAAGAATGTGAATAATAATTTTAAACTTTATTGCTATTGCAGCTGTTATCTAAATAGCATGTGTAGTAAAGTATTAGTAGGCTGTAAAAAGTTTTTAAAAATTTTTACCCTTATGACATTAAAAAGTCCGGGTCCCAATAATAAACACTTACAAATGAAAAGTCCTAATTCCCTATTACAGAATTCCATAAAAATATAAATACAGCTGTAACAGAAATTTTGTTAGAGAAATAAATGTTTCAGAGAAAATAGAGCTGTAGATATTTAATACTAGACCCACACGTAAATAAGAAAGTGCGAAGAAAAAAAGTAATTATAAACCTTATTCTTACTACAGCTGTTATTTTAATAGTAGCTGCAGAAAAGTAGTCGATTGTAAGAAAGTTTTTTAAAGGACTTTTGAAAGCTTAAAAAACTTGTGTAAAAATTTGTACTGAGTTTGTCACTTTTTATTAAAGTTTGTTATCTTTTACAGTGCACAATTAGAGCTTAAGAAAACCTTTTAAAATTGTTTGTTCAAAGGGGTATTAGAAGAAATGGACATATACATTTATATTGTGCTACTCCATCACATAATATGTGTTTCCCTATCAATCTTATGTTTGAAACTTCTATTACCTGTATTTTATAATTACGTCATTATCTCAAAAGACAAAACAAAACAACTTTCATCAATAATTACACAATTCTTTATTTACACTATTCTTACATCCTTTTTCTCATTAATTAATCGCTGCTATTCTTTGCTGTTTTGGCGTCCTGCTGAAAATATCTATGATGGTAAAATACTTTTTTGGCTTGCATTTATTCCATATTTATTTACATATATTGGATATGTAGAAGAAATTTGCCTTTGTATTGATCGATGTCTTATTGTACAGTATCCTGTAAAATATTCCGCTAGATTGCGACGATATTTTAATTACGCCACATTTGTTGCTGTAATAATTTATATGTCAGTTTTTTTATATAAAAATCCAATTTGGGATGCTATTCCGCAGCAATCTTCTACATTTTGTCTTATTTTTGGATGTATTATAAGGAATGTGGACCTCTCAACCCAGGATGGAATTGCATATGGTTCGACTGGAACAAATTCTTTTGTGGCTTGGTTCTGCTGCTGTTAGTAAAGTTTAAACTCAACAGTTCAGATGCAAAAAAACGCATAAATCGAACAGTTTTAATAATAATCTTCTTTCAAACATTTTTTGATATGGTTCCAAATATTTTGTCTTCTGTGATAGAATCGGTGAGTTTTAGATATAAGCTGTATTTTACAAACTTTTAAAATAAAATTTTGAGATGACAGAATTTCCAGAAGTTCAGTATTTTCAATATCGAGTGTTTTTAACTGCAAAATTTTTAGACTTGGAATGTTGTCTTAATTAATATAATTGGACCATGGCCTACTACTGTCATTATCATAAATATGACAATTTGTGCTTTCTTTTATTCAAGAACTTTTCGACAATCTTCTAATCAACACAAAGGTGTTTCAATAAGTGCTCAAAATGGTAATCAAAGATAATAATATTTTGAAGATAGATTTATTGTAAAGTAGTTATAATGCTAAATATTGTAGCGGAATAGTGGCAACAAATATAAATTTTTATGTCATTGATATAAAAATGCAATTTGATAAAAGCAGTTTCAAAAATATATGGTCAATTAAAAAGGTCTTTAATATTTACTACCGCTTTTTCGTGTACCCAAGCTTTTGTTGCTGTGCTGATAGGAATCCAGTTTTCACTAGGACATTTCATACGATTGACAGAAGCTTTGTAAATAATTCTTAAAATGTGTATTATAAAGACGGCAACGATTTTGTTTTGCAATGAAACATTTCCTCCATAAAAAAACACTTACTCTCCTTTTTCTGTTTTAAACATTCTAAAATTATTCAAATAATCTTTTGCAATTAGCTTTCCACCTTCGACAACAACATCATGTTCATAAGGTTGCCCCTTTGCAATTATTACATCTTTGATAAACTCTGTATGAAGTGGAATTCGAGCTCGACAGCATTCAACTTCAAGTGTCGTATCATTTTTGTTTTTTGTTCGAAATCCTGTTACCCATTCATTACTTCCATTGCATGATGAAATCATAGGGTTCATGGAACATTCACTATCGTAAGAATTTAAACACGTATGTGATTCACACATCATCATTAAAGAATTTGTATCCCAATCAATATAGGCACCATGTGGGAAAAGAAATTCCCCACAGCTACCTGCTAAAAACTGAAAGGATTTATGTACTTTAATTTTTTTAAAGCATATTTTCTTTATGAAAATATTTCAATTAGCAGAAAGCTCTAACAGGCTCCATAAGAAATTTACTCTACCCCCATCAGAGAGATCTTTTCCAGGACAAAAAACTTACAACTCGAACAGGACGGAAGGTAATAGAAGAATATGGTGGTAGATAGCTTGAATAAAAATTTGCAAACGTATGTTTCTCATATGAAACCATAAGGCGATTAAAGCTTGGATCTATTTGGGCATTTTCGGCGACATTTCTTTCATGAACTAAAAAATAAATTTATTTATCGTAGGTATTCCTATATCTTCATACCTTCATATTCTCCATTATCTTTTTCCATAACACCCTCAGAAAATGAAACGGGATTTCTTTTAAATGTTTTTATTTCTACTTCATTTCCTTTTAATTCATATTTTTTTCTTTTTATATTTTCAAAGTTATAACGTTTTAAAATTTCATCTGGGTTCCACGGTTGCGTCATCTCTTTATAATAATATCCAAAAGGACTTTTTGCAACCATTTCAGTAGCAATTAATCGTTGCCATATAATCCAAAACATTGTCATTTTTTTGTCTGTATTTCCTGAATATAATCGAAATTTTTGAAGCTCGGGCGGCCAAGTGTTATCAGGAAAGCCGGCAAAAAGAAGCTGAGAATGTGTTAAACCCAAAGATGGCTGAACAACAGAATATGAATGATTTCCAGTTAGCCGTTTTTCCATTAAAGCAATGTGAAATTTCATTAATGATGCATCACGTTTTGCATCGATAGCAGTTTTGGTACTGCTTAAGTGGGGTTCTGCCATTGTTTGATATGATGGAAGGCCATTTTCAGAATTCATTTTTAAGCATTCCATTCGAAATACTGCTGCAGAATATGCCGTGCTGAAAATAGTATATATTAATTATCATAATAATGAATTTTGGGGAAGGAGGTGGAAAGGCCGATGCTCCTTTGCCCTTTTCCTTCCTACCTATTGTCATCTGTTTCAACTTTCTGCACATTTGTAAGATATTCAAATGCTTTTAAATTTCCAGCTTCTACAGTAATTTGATGAACATAATCCTTTGTAATAGTCAAATTAACATATCTCACAAATGTTGAAAATGTTAATTCCTTGTATCGACAGCATTCAACTTTTGTTACATCAGAGCTTCCATTTTGTAAGGGCATAAACCCGGCTATCCATTTAAAATAACCATTACAATTTTCTGTTGAAACATTTTTCTCGCATTCAATTTCTTTTAAAGCTTTGCATTGATTTATTTCACATAACAACATTGGAGTTTTTGTTTGTTTATCAATGTACATTCCATGGGGGAATAAGTTACTTCCACATGTTTGAAGTTTTGTCTAAAAAGCATTACAATCTCATTAAAACTCATTTTCAAAAAATTCATTTAGTCTGGCACATATGTTTTTTGTCAACGACTAATAACATCACAACCAACATCTTTTTGTTAAAAAAAACTTACGATTTTGATTTTTTTTGATCTTGGGGAAAATGTCGGTTCAAACCTTCCATCATTGGCAATTCCAACTTTGTAATCACTACTACTGTTTATTTCATACTCTAAAATTCATGTAAGCATAAAAAACAAATTTTTAAGGTTTTTTTATTACCATTAAGATCTTTAAACTTTGCTGCAGAAACAGTGACAAAACAAAAAAATATACAAAAATGCAACAACATCCGTTGTTGAAAACAATGAAAAATATGCAAATGAGATGCAATCGATCACCTTGTCAATACCTGCCTTTTTATTTATCAAAAATTGTCGCAGATAAGTATCTCTGATGAAGGTCAAAAGAAAAATTGGTGATTTATTACACTCAGAAAAAAAACCCATTTTACTTTGAAACAGTTTTTGTGGCTTTTATTTTAAAAACGGCAATTTTCGTTAAACAAAATTTTAAGGATTATTTTAAGTGTAAGAAAACAATGATCATCAAAATTTGTAATTAATTATCAAAGAATAAAAACTGCAGCATTAAAAATTACTAAAGAGCGATTAAGAAATCATAACCATTCAACTTTTTTTTAAATAACGGTTTGGTAATCAATTGAAGGTGTTTATATTAGTGTTCAAATTTATTACAGAAAAATAATTAAGTATATCTGTTTTGTAATGTTGTATCAAAAAATTCAAAGCATTTAATAAAAAAATATAGTTTAAAACAAATATATATTGAAAAACCACTTCTTTAATAAATATTGCTGACATTACCAAAAAGACTAAAAAATGTTTTTTCTAAAATGACGAAATAATTGCAAAAAAAAAGTGCGTCAACATCTATTATTTAAAGGACTGCTTTAAATTTGCGGCGGAATAAAACAAATAAAAGATCGTCATTAAAACATTTCGATGGCTGTTTTGAAAAAAATGTTCGGGCAAAGAAAACTGCAAAAAATTGTTTATTTTTTATTAGAATATTTAAGAACTTTTGTTACTAGTTTTTTATGTGTATTGCAGGTTGCAGAAAAAATTTAACATTTCCAAAGTTAATGCAACTACATCTCATCGGGCTCTCACATTTTATTAAAAATTATTTTTTTAGAACAATGATCTTTAAGCGTTAGTGGAGTTGTAACTTTCAAATTGTTGCATCACATTTTTTCGTCAATGACAAACACCAGTAAAAAATTTGAAATACAACATTCTTATTTATTTATTATTTATATAATGTTATTGTTGCAATTGACGTTAATCTAAGAAATTCTACACAAATTCTTTATTAATGTTTTTTATTTAAATTTACAACATTGTAAAACATAGTATTGAACAAAATTTATTTTTTATTTTAATAATGGGCGGTTGCCATTTGTACTTTGGGATGTTGCACAATTAAAATGTAATTGTGTGTACTCGAAGTTATACTAATTGTAGTAGCTAAAAGATAACATTGAAAATAAAATGCATGACTGAAAAATTCAAAGAAAGTATGAAAAAAACTGCATTTCGTGAAACACCCATAGATTTGCTTTTTTGTAATTCAACGACACTTTAGAAATTTTTCAGTCGAATGCAAAAAATGAACGACCGATCATGTATTGCTCATAAAAACAATGTTCTGTGCACAACACGTTAATATTTATTTATTTGATAGATACTGTAATTAAAAGAATAAAAAATTGTATCAAAAAAGTTACAGTAACTGTAAAAAATGCTAAAAACAAATTCCAACAAAAATGTTTTACTAAATCAATAAAACCTTTGACAAAATAAATAAAACAAAACACAAACTTAACAAACAAAAGCACATTCAATTTTCAATATTTTGCAAGCTTCATGGAGCTGCTGAACAGCACGTTTCTTTTCATCATCATTAAAATTATCGTACATAACAAAACCAAGAACCTTAAATTTTTCACCACTTTCAGCTTTAATAACTTTGAGATGTTCTTTAAGGATTAATGCCATGAGAAAAGCAGGAGATGCAGCTTTACGATTTCCATTAAAATTATCAAATTCAAGCAACACTGGATTTTCAGCATCTTTTGTAACTTTGAATGACCACATTTCATCAACTGTGATTGCATCAGATGGCATTGACATAATATTTAGAAGATCTAAAGAAATGTTAATAAATAAAATGCATCAATGACAACAACAATGACATACCGTAAACAACGAAAGAAGGTTCATCTGCTAGAGATTGTAAAGCAGCATCACAAAATTTTAGTTTTTCATCATCAAATGCAATTGCAAGATCTTTTCCGTATTGTCCTAAAAACGATATTATATATCACAATATTTTCTAAGATAAATATATACCATTCCATGCATCCAAAAATTGATATTTGCCATTTTTATTAACACAAATAACTGAACATCTTTCATATAAACCAATAATAGGAAAAACAGCATTTGAACCACTTTTGTTGAGCTTCTCTGGTAAACAAGTAATGGAAGAATCAATCACCGGTTCATGTTCAACTGTTGGAAAGCTTTCTGTATCAATGGATATTGTAAGTTTATGGAGATGACACTTTTGTTCCAAGGGATACAGAGACCATTGTATTCTATCAAAGCCATTACCAAACTAAAATAGAAGTTGATGGTTACAAGTTGATTATGTAAGACTGTTCTGACCCCAAGAATGACTAATAACCACATAAAACCATACCAAAAAGCTTATAAAAAAGAACTTACAAAGAGATTTCTACCATATACTTTCCTAACCATAATTTCTTTTTTGCATGGAAGAGGTTGGTCAATATTATGTTCAAAAAGTAAACCATAATTACCATTACCAAGTTTTACACCAAAACGATAATACATTGCACAAACTGGAATAGTATGAAATTTGATATAACTTTTATCCAGCAACCATTTGCACATTTCTACCGTAATCTTTGGAACATCATACTTTTGTGGACGATCAACAAAAACAAGCTTCTTTGATTTTAACAATGTTTTGTAATATTTCTTTTCTTTAAAATTCTTATCATCACAAAAGCTAAGCATAATTCTTTTAGGATTCCATGATTGAAAAATCTTTGAACGTACAATTTGAGGAGATTCTTTTTCTGCATCAACAAATACCATTCTTTTATCAACAAGTTTATATCCGCTTACAGTATATTCAAAGACATCAACAGAAAGATGTTCAGGACCAACTAAAACCATAAGAACAGTTTCTTGAAGCTTCAAAGGATAATTGAGTTCAATCAATCGTGACGTAGAAACATAATCAAGATGTGTAATAAAATAATTAGGAATTTGCAGAGAATTCAAAGCAGCTTTAACAGCTTTACAAAAATGTAAATTATCAGGAAATTCTGGAGTAACATGTTGAAAAAGCATTAAAATAACAGCTTTGAATTGACTTGTAAATAAGCTTGGAATACCATCAATAAATTCTGTTGCATTATTAAAGAAAATGTTAGCAAGCTTTTCTTCAGTTTGACGACCAATAATTGTAATATTCAATTCTTCTCCTTCTAATCCAGATGGCGCAACCATAGCAAAGCATTCTTCTTTAATATTTTTAGCTTTAAAATCCATAATTGTAGACATGATGATAGTATTCTATTTAAGGATCTAAAAATTGATATAATTAAATAAGTTAAAAAAAAAGAGCACTTCCACATAAAGATAGCAAATCACAAAAAACATATAAACAAAGCAAACTAGCGATGAGGCAAAAGAAAGGTAAAATAATTAGAAGTCTTTCACAAAGGTAAAAAAGGTAAAAAGATAATATATAGATTACATCACATATGCCGCACAAAATAATCTATGCACATATTATTGTAGTTTCTTTTGTAACAAATACAAGTAGCATCATTATAAAGAAAAAGTAGAAGAAAATACACATACGAAAAAAGATATATAAAAAAGCGTTTAAGAATTGTAAATTTAAATCACACGTGGGCAGCAAGGTGCGCGAAATTTTCAAAATTTTGCACGCGACTTTTGGAGCACAGGTACCTTACAATTTTTTTTCAGAAATTTTTTTTCGGTTTTTAGTTGTTTTTCAAGCTTTTGACGTGTTTTTTATTCTTTATTTGCAATTTAATCACATTTTAAACTACGATTTAAATTAATAAAGATTTTTATTTGCCTAAACTAAAAATATGAAATGAATTAATTTTCATAAAAACAAATCTTGAATTTTAAACAGAGCCAGTTAGCCACTTGAACTGGCTTTACATGTGTAATTATCAGCCAATTTTGGCAGAATGATTTTTCAGCATAATTAGCAACTATACATTTATGGAACTGATTGTCACATGTTACTCTTTCGTAATACCGAAGCATTAATTGTTTATTTGCCTTTGCGCAACAATCATCATGTGGGATGCAGCAAGTTTCACTTACTGCAATAAAGAGATGGGGCAGCAAATATGGCTGGAATACATAACGGACTTGGCGCAGAGTTTCAAAAATGGATTGATAAAAATCCTGTTTCAATTCAACGAAGACCACCAATATTCCGGTCGCATTGTTTAGCTCATCGGCTACAACTTTCATTGCAAAATGTAATGAAAGATTTACCATCACTTGCAAATCTTCATTTTCGATTTGAATCCATGGTAAATGGTCTGTATGCTTTTTACAAATCTCATGCATGCAAGCGAACCGCTTCTCTTAATAATTATGCAGAATTGTATAAATATAAATTATTAAGATTGAAAGCAATAATAAAGCTCAGGTGGATAAACAGCCAATATCCGGCTAGAACTTCGTTCAAAGTTTCCAGAGGATCCCGAACTGATGAAGGCTCTGAGTGCTTTAAATCCTGATCAAGTGCCTTCTGGCTCTCGACTAATTGATTTGTATGTGGAAAAATTAAGGCCTCTTGTTGCAAGATTTGGTGGCCCCGATCAACATATTATAAATGAATGCAGAGAAGTTTTGAAATATGCAAATTTAAATGATCAAAAAAATTATTTATCAAAAATGCATACTTCTATGGAAGAATTCTGGGAATATGTTATTTCTTATTCAAATAAAAATGGACATGTTGAAGTTGGTGAGCTAAAAGCGTTCATTAGCAAAATTATGGCTGTAGCTCCTACATCAGTTATTGCTGAGCGTGGATTTTCCAGGTACATTAATAAAGCTACTTAAAAATGCCAAATTATATGAACAAACCTTTTAGTTTTTTTTATACCAAATCGTCAAGACGAAGCGATCTTAGTGAAACTTCACTTCAGGATATGATGGAGTAAGTTTAAAACACATTAAAAAATACGGAAATAAAATTTAGAATATTGATCAATGGCCCCCCTGCTGAAACATTTGATCCATTTCCTGCTGTAAACAAATGGCTTGCTGAAGGACGTCACCAATCTGATCACCTTCCCCAAATTGATACAAATACCGACCTCCTTCCTGAACCTGAAGAACCCAAAGAAATTTTTTTGGAAGAACATGGTAAAAATACGTATAGTTAATTTTGTACATGGCCTATTTTTTAGAACACCAAGATGTCGATCTTGGTGAAGCTGAAGAAGAAGAAGAAGCCGGCATTGCAGATGAACTGACAATTTTCATTGACGATGTGTCAGAAGAAGATCCAATATTTCCAGACAATTTTATTTAAAAACATTTTTCTGTTATATGATAATATAATTTGTTTTTTCTTTTTTATCAATCATAAATAATCTTACCGCAAAATTCATCGATTCAACATTACATGCTTAGACAAAATAATAAAATAAAATTACAAAATTCTTTTCCCTTTTCCCCTTTCTTCTTCTTTTTCTTTTTTCCCTCTTTTCTTTCTTTTTTCCTTCCTTTTTTTCTTTTCTTCTTTTTTTCTTTTCCTCCTCCTTTTTTTTCTTTTTTTTCTCTTTTTCTCTTTTTTTTTGCACGCGACCTCGTTTTTTCCTTGCACGCCGCACGCGACCAGGTGCGCGAATCGCACCCTTGCGCACCCCATGCCCACGTGTGATTTAAATGCCGTAATATCCTCTAAAAGTCGATCCCAAGTACTATTTGTATCAGTTGAAATAAAAACTTTACATAATGATTAAATAATTTATTCTTATAATTTAACACAATAAAATCACACAAATATATAACAAAAAAAAGAAATCAGTTTTAATTTTTGGGTTTTGTTGAAAAAAAAACAAACAAAGATGATGGCTCTTTGGTAACAGAATGCCAAAATGTTGCAATTTTCAAAAAAAACAAAGAGAAATATTAACTACAGCATTGTATTGGGTGCTTTTAAATGAGAAAAAGCTTTATTTTTCATATCATTTTTTTCGCAGCTGATATTGAAAAATTTGTTTTAATATTTATTGCTATACCGCTCATTCATGAGCGACGATGAAAAAAGATGACGTCCCATAATATATTTATTTTTGATTCATATATCCCATAATATATTTATTTTTGATTCATATATCGACCACTTATAGATACTATTTTGTGTTGGGAAGAAGATTGTCGAAAAGTTCTTGAATAAAAGAAGGCACAAATTGTCATATTTATGATAATAACTGTTCCTGGATATGGTCCGATTATATTAATTAAGACAACATTCCAAGTCTAAAAAATTTTGAAAGTTAAAAAAGAAATATTCAAAAATAATTATGGACAAACACTTTACTATGGTACTTACCGTTAAAACTGCTGATGACAAAATATATGGAACCAAATCAAAAAATGTTTGGAAAAAGATTATTGTTAAAATTGTTCGATTTATTCGTTTATTTGCATTTGATTTATTTAACTTTAACTTAATCAACAGCAGCAAAATCAAGCCGCATAAAGAATTTATTCCCATAACTCCATAGGTTATTCCATTCAAACTTGATAAATCAACATTTCTAATAACACATCCAAATATTAAACAAAATGTTGAAGATTGCTGTGGAATGGCATTCAAAATAAGATTTTTATATAAGAAAACTGACATATAAATTATTACTGCAACAAATGTGGCATAATTAAAGTATCGTCGTAATTTTGGTGTGTATTTTACTGGATACAGTACAATAAAGCAGCGATCAATGCAGAGACATATTTCTTCCACACATGCAATATATGAACAAAGATATGGAATAAATCCAAGCCAAAAAAGTATTCTTTCATCATAGATATTTTCAGTAGGACGCCAAAAGAGCAAAGAATAGCAGCGATTAATTAATGAGAAAAAACTTGTCAGAATAATGTAAATAAAGAATTGAGTGATGATAGAAGAAAGCTGTTGTTTGGTGTTGTCTTTTGAGTTTTTTGCATAATTATAAAACACTGGTAGCAAAAGCTTTAAACATAATATTGATAGGGTAACACAGATAATGTGATGGAGGAGAACTATGTAGTTGTATATATCCATATTTTTTTTCTATTACAAATTTTTTCAAAAGAAATCAATGACAACAAAAATACAGTGAATGTTAAAGAATTCTCACTACAGAAGTTTGCAAATCTGATAAAAGCTAACAAGTATAGGATTGTTATTAATAGGTCTGATATTAACAATTCATAGTTCACAATTCTATGAAGCATTTATTTTATCTTACAAAATTTTTAACAGCTGTAGTTTTCTTTTTTATTAAGAAAATTTTGACTACACATTTATAAGCGTTTTTATTTGAAAGTGTACAAAAGCAATGAGGATAAAAAGATTTTAAATGAATGAGTGACGAAATAAAAATTACAGCTGCAACAGAGTTTCTTTCAAATTAAAGTGTTAAAATAAATTTGCAAAGATCAATTTTTCTAATTTATTTAATTTTGATTCCATTGTATTTTCAATTATCCAAATATTTTTAACTGATGCTTGGCATTATTTTGAGGCTTATTTTTTATTTGTCCTGCAAAATTTCTGTGTCATATCTTTTTCAGCAACTACAGAGGTACAATAGTTCTTTAACAAAGCAAAGCTAAAAATTATTTTCTCAAACTTACACTAAATAACAATAAAACAATAATAAAAAAGAATCCTTATATTTTGGTTTAATAACATATTTTTATAGTCATCCTTTGAGTTAGCTAAACAGTGTTTGAAAAAAATATTTGTGATCATTGTTAAAAAAATCTTTTTCTGCAGAATGTTACCAAATATGGTTATACATTTTTAAACATCATTAGAAAGCCGCTAAATGATGTTCAAGATAAATTAATGAATCTTTTTGAATATGTCTAGGCTTTATTTCCAAGCAATCATCATTTTCCATTGAATATTTTTGTTTTAAGCACTTAAAATGTAAGCATGGGTATAATTAAATATTCAAATAATTTTATGCAGTGCTAGAAAATGAAAGCATTTTTTGTTGCCCTATTTTAATTTCCACATCATTGATGTGGAAATTAAAATAACGTTTTTGTCGTCTTTTTTGCTGACAGTTTATTAGCAACAAAAAAAGTGTTCACTAATAGAAACAGAAACAGTGGCAGTGTCCTTAAAAAATATTTTTTTTAAAACTTTTTGTAATTTTTCATACTTTACAAACAGTCATCGCAATATATTTTTCAGTGTTTTTAAACAATTAAATCCGGAGATAACTTATTTTGCATTATCAGTCATTAGTCAAATGTTTTATTTTTAATTGAAATAGAGAATCTTGCCAAATAAAGAAATTTGTACTAACAAATAAATATTACCATATATTTTTAATTACTGTTGAGAAAGTAAGTTCATTAAGAGTGATTTGTTTTTAAAGCATTAGTATCAAGTTTACAAAAGTCTTAAAGGAGGCGGACGGTTTGATACTTTTTTTGAACCTCCCGCATTTTGCATTCCCTGACGCGGGAAATTTAAAAACATCATTTTGCCGAAGAAAAAGGCTATTTTCGTTTTAAGACCGAGAAAAATTCAGGGAATGCAAAATGCGGGAGGTTCAAAAAAAGTATCAAACCGTCCGCCTCTTTTAATAAATGATAAAAAAACGTTTTACTTAAATATTCAAAGAAAAAGAAATATTTTAAACTGGATCTCTTTTTTACTTTTTATAGTTGTTTTATTGATGTGTAAAGGCTGATCCACACAAATGTCGTTGAAAAAAACATTTTTTTCACTGAAATGACTTTTGCGATGGCAGGAACAGCCAAAACAGTGATGCATAAAAATACACCCAAAAGGAAAAATAACAACACTAGAACATTTCTCTGGTTTTTGATGTTTCGAAACACTGTTTTTTGATTTATTATGCTCTTTTTGAAAAAAATCATTGATGTTGATTCCCTTCAAAAAATATTTATGACGATATTTTTGTCAAAAAAAAATTTACGGATGCCTTTTTTAAATGTTTTATTGCTGGTCTTGCACCAATTTTAGACATTTTACTTAGATTAATTTGTAACTGGAAAACATAAAAATTAAGCAGCAATAAAAAAAACCCATGATAACAATCAATACAACATTATTTAAAATTCATTGGTTGTTTTATTGTGGATAAACAGGTGTTTATCCGGTAAATTGATTCTGGTTTAAAATACGAGAGGTATTTGTTGGGCTGATTTATTTAACTTCTTACAACTTTAAATCCAATACATTTAAGAGATGAAATACAATAGCGACTTTATAAGAGCTTGAGAAGAAGGAAGGAATAAAGAGGTAGTGGGATGAACGAGCCCATTTTACCCCCCAAAAGAAAAACCCTTAGAGATTTTTTTGATTATTGAGTTTTTTACTTATTCGTTTTGCAATAAAATAAAGACTCAAAAAATGCGCGCGTAAACTATTAAGCATACAAACAAGTAAAGAAATGTATCTTTATGTAAAACAGTACAATATAGTGTAAAACAGTAAAAAATACAATAAAATGTACAAAGTAAATTAAAAAGGAGGAGGAGCAAAATAATTGTAATTCATATATGTTGGAAGTGATGTATTCAAATTTTGCTGATATAGTTGTTGTCGAATTTGTGGTCGTTGAATTGGTTGATGTTGAGGTTGAATAAATCGTGGATGACGAGGTGGAGCATATTGTTGATAAAATTGATATTGATAATTTTGATGAAGTTCATGTCAAATTGGTTGATGAAGCACCTGTTGTTGTCCAAAAAATGGATGAATAAATGCTTGTTGATTAGCTTTGAGGTTGAGGATTTGGCTGTTGTTGTGGTTGAATTATTAGTTGTGGAGCTGGAGGAGGAGGTTGTGGAATATCAGCTCTGAAAAAATTTATATAAATTTACAAAACTACAAAATACAAAACTTACGGTTGTGGTGGATTATCATGTGCTGCTTCTTCTTCAAAAGTATCCAATGCATCATTAATAAATTTTGATGAAGATGTTGATTGCTTTCTGCAATATGTAGCAATCCATTCATTATTTCTAACATCTGGATTATCAGCTTCAATCAGTTCTCTTAAATAGTTTCTTCTTCTTATAATACGTTTTCTTGCAACAAAGATGTCTAATGATAACAAAAATAAAAGATGTTCTACCTTTTTTTACTAAAATGACTGACATTTGTGGTTAATACTGATAGATTCAATGGGATTCTGAATTAATATTTTAGAACCGAAATTGAAATTTTTAATTGATTTGTTAAATGGAAAACATGTCTCATTAAAATTGTTGCATGTAATGTTTTCTCAAATGTTTCAAAATGTGAGAACCATGAACCTTTTAAATATTGTTTGAGCACATTTTTGACATAATATATTATAGGAAATTTTTTAAAAAATGTAGTTTATATTATAAAAACTCAACATAAACTACATTTTTCTGCAATGCTGCTTTCCCTGCTTTTGCCGTCGTAAAAGGTATTTTAATAAAACTAATACTTTGTCAGCGACATTTGTGCCGACAGATTTTAACGCGTCCATAAAGGAAGAAAAAAGAAAAATCAAATTTAAAAATTTTGCTTTTTTATCTTTGAACTGCTTATTTAAGGTCTTGTAGCACTTGAATTTGTGTCGTAAGACAATTTTTATTTGTCCAACGATCACGTTTTTCACAGCACTGCTTATTTAAGGTCTTGTTGCACCTGAATTTGCTTCGTAAGACAGTTTTTCTTTGTCCAACGATCACGTTTTTCACAGAACTGCTTATTTAAGGTCTTGTAGCACTTGAATTTGTGTCGTAAGACAATTTTTATTTGTCCAACGATCACGTTTTTCACAGCACTGCTTATTTAAGGTCTTGTTGCACCTGAATTTGCTTCGTAAGACAGTTTTTCTTTGTCCAACGATCACTTTTTTCACAGAACTGCTTATTTAAGGTCTTGTTGCACCTGAATTTGCTTCGTAAGACAAGTTTTCTTTGTCCAACGATCACGTTTTTCACAGAACTGCTTATTTAAGGTCTTGTAGCACTTGAATTTGTGTCGTAAGACAGTTTTTCTTTGTCCAACGATCACTTTTTTCACAGAACTGCTTAATGTAGATCTTGTTGCACCTGAATTTGCTTCGTAAGACAATTTTTATTTGTCCAACGATCACGTTTTTCACAGAACTGCTTATTTAAGGTTTTGTAGCACTTGAATTTGTGTCGTAAGACAGTTTTTCTTTGTCCAACGATCACGTTTTTCACAGAACTGCTTATTTAAGGTCTTGTAGCACTTGAATTTGTGTCGTAAGACAGTTTTTCTTTGTCCAACGATCACTTTTTTCACAGAACTGCTTAATGAAGATCTTGCTGCACCTGAATTTGTTTCGTAAGACAATTTTTCTTTGTCCAACGATCACGTTTTTCACAGAACGGCTTAATGAAGATCTTGTTGCACCTGAACTTGTTTCGTAAGACAATTTTTGTTTGTCCAAGGATCACTTTTTTCACAGAACTGCTTATTTAAGATCTTGTTACACATGAATTTGTTTCGTAAGACAATTTTTCTTTGTCCAACGATCACTTTTTTCGCAGAACTGCTTATTTAAGATCTTGTTACACATGAATTTGTTTCGTAAGACAATTTTTCTTTGTCCAACGATCACTTTTTTCGCAGAACTGCTCATTTAAGGTCTTGTAGCACTTGAATTTGTGTCGTAAGACAATTTTTATTTGTCCAACGATCACTTTTTTCACAGAACTGCTTATTTAAGGTCTTGTAGCACTTGAATTTGTGTCGTAAGACAATTTTTATTTGTCCAACGATCACTTTTTTCGCAGAACTGCTTATTTAAGATCTTGTTACACATGAATTTGTTTCGTAAGACAATTTTTCTTTGTCCAACGATCACTTTTTTCGCAGAACTGCTTATTTAAGGTCTTGTAGCACTTGAATTTGTGTCGTAAGACAATTTTTATTTGTCAAACGATCACTTTTTTCACAGAACCGCTTAATGAAGATCTTGTTGCACCTGAATTTGTTTCGTAAGACAATTTTTCTTTGTCCAACGATCACTTTTTTCACAGAACTGCTTATTTAAGATCTTGTTACACATGAATTTGTTTCGTAAGACAATTTTTCTTTGTCCAACGATCACTTTTTTCGCAGAACTGCTTATTTAAGATCTTGTTACACATGAATTTGTTTCGTAAGACAATTTTTCTTTGTCCAACGATCACTTTTTTCGCAGAACTGCTTATTTAAGGTCTTGTAGCACTTGAATTTGTGTCGTAAGACAATTTTTCTTTGTCCAACGATCACGTTTTTCACAGAACTGCTTATTTAAGATCTTGTAGCACTTGAATTTGTGTCGTAAGACAATTTTTCTTTGTCCAACGATCACTTTTTTCACAGAACTGCTTATTTAAGGTCTTGTAGCACTTGAATTTGTGTCGTAAGACAATTTTTCTTTGTCCAACGATCACTTTTTTCACAGAACTGCTTATTTAAGGTCTTGTAGCACTTGAATTTGTGTCGTAAGACAATTTTTATTTGTCCAACGATCACTTTTTTCGCAGAACTGCTTATTTAAGATCTTGTTACACATGAATTTGTTTCGTAAGACAATTTTTCTTTGTCCAACGATCACTTTTTTCGCAGAACTGCTTATTTAAGGTCTTGTAGCACTTGAATTTGTTTCGTAAGACAATTTTTATTTGTCCAACGATCACTTTTTTCACAGAACTGCTTATTTAAGATCTTGTTACACATGAAATTGTTTCGTAAGACAATTTTTCTTTGTCCAACGATCACTTTTTTCGCAGAACTGCTTATTTAAGATCTTGTTACACATGAATTTGTTTCGTAAGACAATTTTTCTTTGTCCAACGATCACTTTTTTCACAGAACCGCTAAATGAAGATCTTGTAGCACTTGAATTTGTGTCGTAAGACAATTTTTATTTGTCCAACGATCACTTTTTTCGCAGAACTGCTTATTTAAGGTCTTGTAGCACTTGAATTTGTGTCGTAAGACAATTTTTATTTGTCCAACGATCACTTTTTTCGCAGAACTGCTTATTTAAGATCTTGTTACACATGAATTTGTTTCGTAAGACAATTTTTCTTTGTCCAACGATCACTTTTTTCGCAGAACTGCTTATTTAAGGTCTTGTAGCACTTGAATTTGTGTCGTAAGACAATTTTTATTTGTCCAACGATCGCTATTTTCATAGAACTGCTTATTTAAGGTCTTGTAGCACTTGAATTTGTGTCGTAAGACAATTTTTATTTGTCCAACGATCACTTTTTTCACAGAACCGCTTAATGAAGATCTTGTAGCACTTGAATTTGTTTCGTAAGACAATTTTTATTTGTCCAACGATCACGTTTTTCACAGAACCGCTTATTGAAGATCTTGCTGCACCTGAATTTGTTTCGTAAGACAATTTTTATTTGTCCAACGATCACGTTTTTCACAGAACCGCTTAATGAAGATCTTGCTGCACCTGAATTTGTGTCGTAAGACAGTTTTTCTTTGTCCAACGATCACTTTTTTCACAGAACCGCTTAATGAAGATCTTGCTGCACCTGAATTTCTGTCGTAAGACAGTTTTTCTTTGTCCAACGATCACTTTTTTCACAGAACCGCTTAATGAAGATCTTGGTGAACCTGAATTTGCTTCGTAAGACAATTTTTATTTGTCCAACGATCACTTTTTTCACAGAACCGCTTAATGAAGATCTTGCTGCACCTGAATTTGTTTCGTAAGACAATTTTTATTTGTCCAACGATCACGTTTTTCACAGAACCGCTTAATGAAGATCTTGATGCACCTGAATTTGTGTCGTAAGACAATTTTTATTTGTCCAACGATCACTTTTTTCACAGAACTGCTTATTTAAGATCTTGTTGCACCTGAACTTGTTTCGTAAGACAATTTTTATTTTTCCAAGGATCACTTTTTTCATAGAACTGCTTATTTAAGGTCTTGTATCACTTGAATTTGTGTCGTAAGACAATTTTTATTTGTCCAACGATCACTTTTTTCACAGAACTGCTTATTTAAGGTCTTGTTGCACCTGAATTTGCTTCGTAAGACAGTTTTTCTTTGTCCAACGATCTCTTTTTTCACAGAACTGCTTATTTAAGATCTTGTTGCACTTGAATTTGTTTCGTAAGACAATTTTTCTTTGTTCAACGATCACTTTTTTCACAGAACTGCTTATTTAATGTCTTGTAGCACTTGAATTTGTGTCGTAAGACAATTTTTATTTGTCCAACGATCACTTTTTTCGCAGAACTGCTTATTTAAGGTCTTGTAGCACTTGAATTTTGTGTCGTAAGACAATTTTTCTTTGTCCAACGATCACTTTTTTCGCAGAACTGCTTATTTAAGGTCTTGTTGCACCTGAATTTGCTTCGTAAGACAGTTTTTCTTTGTCCAACGATCAGTTTCTTCACAGAACTGCTTATTTAAGGACTTGTGGCACCTGAATTTGCTTCGTAAGACAGTTTTTCTTTTCTCCAACGATCACTTTTTTCACAGAACCGCTTAATGAAGATCTTGCTGCACCTGAATTTGTTTCGTAAGACAATTTTTCTTTGTCCAACGATCACTTTTTTCACAGAACTGCTTATTTTAGCTCTTGTAGCACTTAAATTTGTGTTGTAAGACATTTTTTATTTGTCCAACGATCACTTTTTTCACAGAACTGCTTATTTAAGATCTTGTTACACATGAATTTGTTTCGTAAGACAATTTTTCTTTGTCCAACGATCACTTTTTTCGCAGAACTGCTTATTTAAGGTCTTGTAGCACTTGAATTTGTGTCGTAGGACAATTTTTATTTGTCCAACGATCACTTTTTTCACAGAACTGCTTATTTAAGATCTTGTTACACATGAATTTGTTTCGTAAGACAATTTTTCTTTGTCCAACGATCACTTTTTTCGCAGAACTGCTTATTTAAGGTCTTGTAGCACTTGAATTTGTGTCGTAACACAATTTTTATTTGTCCAACGATCACTTTTTTCACAGAACTGCTTATTTAAGATCTTGTTACACATGAATTTGTTTCGTAAGACAATTTTTCTTTGTCCAACGATCACTTTTTTCGCAGAACTGCTTATTTAAGGTCTTGTAGCACTTGAATTTGTGTCGTAAGACAATTTTTATTTGTCCAACGATCACTTTTTTCACAGAACTGCTTATTTAAGATCTTGTTACACATGAATTTGTTTCGTAAGACAATTTTTATTTGTCCAACGATCACTATTTTCATAGAACTGCTTATTTAAGGTCTTGTAGCACTTGAATTTGTGTCGTAAGACAATTTTTATTTGTCCAACGATCACTTTTTTCACAGAACCGCTTAATGAAGATCTTGTAGCACTTGAATTTGTGTCGTAAGACAATTTTTATTTGTCCAACGATCACTTTTTTCACAGAACCGCTTAATGAAGATCTTGCTGCACCTGAATTTGTTTCGTAAGACAATTTTTCTTTGTCCAACGATCACTTTTTTCACAGAACTGCTTATTTAAGATCTTGCTGCACCTGAATTTGCTTCGTAAGACAATTTTTATTTGTCCAACGATCACTTTTTTCACAGAACCGCTTAATGAAGATCTTGCTGCACCTGAATTTGTTTCGTAAGACAATTTTTATTTGTCCAACGATCACGTTTTTCACAGAACCGCTTAATGAAGATCTTGCTGCACCTGAATTTGTGTCGTAAGACAGTTTTTCTTTGTCCAACGATCACTTTTTTCACAGAACTGCTGAATGAAGATCTTGTTGCACCTGAATTTGCTTCGTAAGACAATTTTTATTTGTCCAACGATCACTTTTTTCACAGAACCGCTTAATGAAGATCTTGCTGCACCTGAATTTGTTTCGTAAGACAATTGTTTTTTGTCCAACGATCACGTTTTTCACAGAACGGCTTAATGAAGATCTTGTTGCACCTGAACTTGTTTCGTAAGACAATTTTTCTTTGTCCAACGATCACTTTTTTCACAGAACTGCTTATTTAAGATCTTGTTACACATGAATTTGTTTCGTAAGACAATTTTTATTTGTCCAACGATCACTTTTTTCACAGAACGGCTTATTTAAGATCTTGTAGCACTTGAATTTGTGTCGTAAGACAATTTTTATTTGTCCAACGATCACTTTTTTCACAGAACCGCTTAATGAAGATCTTGCTGCACCTGAATTTGTTTCGTAAGACAATTTTTCTTTGTCCAACGATCACTTTTTTCACAGAACTGCTTATTTAAGATCTTGTTGAACCTGAATTTGCTTCGTAAGACAATTTTTATTTGTCCAACGATCACTTTTTTCACAGAACCGCTTAATGAAGATCTTGCTGCACCTGAATTTGTTTCGTAAGACAATTTTTATTTGTCCAACGATCACGTTTTTCACAGAACTGCTTATTTAAGGTCTTGTTGCACCTGAATTTGCTTCGTAAGACAGTTTTTCTTTGTCCAACGATCACTTTCTTCACAGAACTGCTTATTTAAGGTCTTGTTGCACCTGAATTTGCTTCGTAAGACAGTTTTTCTTTGTCCAACGATCACTTTTTTCACAGAACCGCTTAATGAAGATCTTGCTGCACCTGAATTTGTTTCGTAAGACAATTTTTCTTTGTCCAACGATCACTTTTTTCACAGAACTGCTTATTTAAGGTCTTGTAGCACTTGAATTTGTGTCGTAAGACAATTTTTATTTGTCCAACAATCACGTTTTTCACAGAACGGCTTATTTAAGGTCTTGTATCACTTGAATTTGTGTCGTAAGACAGTTTTTATTTGTCCAACGATCACTTTTTTCACAGAACGGCTTATTTAAGGTCTTGTAGCACTTGAATTTGTTTCGTAAGACAATTTTTCTTTGTCCAACGATCACTTTTTTCACAGAACTGCTTATTTAAGATCTTGTTACACATGAATTTGTTTCGTAAGACAATTTTTATTTGTCCAACGATCACTTTTTTCACAGAACGGCTTATTTAAGGTCTTGTTGCACCTGAATTTGCTTCGTAAGACAATTTTTATTTGTCCAACGATCCCTTTTTTCACAGAACCGCTTAATGAAGCTCTTGTAGCACTTGAATTTGTGTCGTAAGACAATTTTTATTTGTCCAACGATCACTTTTTTCATAGAACTGCTTATTTAAGATCTTGTTGCACCTGAACTTGTTTCGTAAGACAATTTTTATTTGTCCAACGATCACTTTTTTCATAGAACTGCTTATTTAAGGTCTTGTAGCACTTGAATTTGTGTCGTAAGACAATTTATATTTGTCCAACGATCACTTTTTTCACAGAACCGCTTAATGAAGATCTTGCTGCACCTGAATTTGTTTCGTAAGACAATTTTTCTTTGTCCAACGATCACTTTTTTCACAGAACTGCTTATTTATGATCTTGTTACACATGAATTTGTGTCGTAAGACAATTTTTATTTGTCCAACGATCACTTTTTTCACAGAACCGCTTATTTAAGGTCTAGTAGCACTTGAATTTGTGTCGTAAGACAATTTTTATTTGTCCAACGATCACTTTTTTCACAGAACTGCTTATTTAAGATCTTGTTACACATGAATTTGTTTCGTAAGACAATTTTTCTTTGTCCAACGATCACTTTTTTCGCAGAACTGCTTATTTAAGGTCTTGTAGCACTTGAATTTGTGTCGTAGGACAATTTTTATTTGTCCAACGATCACTTTTTTCACAGAACTGCTTATTTAAGATCTTGTTACACATGAATTTGTTTCGTAAGACAATTTTTCTTTGTCCAACGATCACTTTTTTCGCAGAACTGCTTATTTAAGGTCTTGTAGCACTTGAATTTGTGTCGTAACACAATTTTTATTTGTCCAACGATCACTTTTTTCACAGAACTGCTTATTTAAGATCTTGTTACACATGAATTTGTTTCGTAAGACAATTTTTCTTTGTCCAACGATCACTTTTTTCGCAGAACTGCTTATTTAAGGTCTTGTAGCACTTGAATTTGTGTCGTAAGACAATTTTTATTTGTCCAACGATCACTTTTTTCACAGAACTGCTTATTTAAGATCTTGTTACACATGAATTTGTTTCGTAAGACAATTTTTATTTGTCCAACGATCACTATTTTCATAGAACTGCTTATTTAAGGTCTTGTAGCACTTGAATTTGTGTCGTAAGACAATTTTTATTTGTCCAACGATCACTTTTTTCACAGAACCGCTTAATGAAGATCTTGTAGCACTTGAATTTGTGTCGTAAGACAATTTTTATTTGTCCAACGATCACTTTTTTCACAGAACCGCTTAATGAAGATCTTGCTGCACCTGAATTTGTTTCGTAAGACAATTTTTCTTTGTCCAACGATCACTTTTTTCACAGAACTGCTTATTTAAGATCTTGCTGCACCTGAATTTGCTTCGTAAGACAATTTTTATTTGTCCAACGATCACTTTTTTCACAGAACCGCTTAATGAAGATCTTGCTGCACCTGAATTTGTTTCGTAAGACAATTTTTATTTGTCCAACGATCACGTTTTTCACAGAACCGCTTAATGAAGATCTTGCTGCACCTGAATTTGTGTCGTAAGACAGTTTTTCTTTGTCCAACGATCACTTTTTTCACAGAACTGCTGAATGAAGATCTTGTTGCACCTGAATTTGCTTCGTAAGACAATTTTTATTTGTCCAACGATCACTTTTTTCACAGAACCGCTTAATGAAGATCTTGCTGCACCTGAATTTGTTTCGTAAGACAATTGTTTTTTGTCCAACGATCACGTTTTTCACAGAACGGCTTAATGAAGATCTTGTTGCACCTGAACTTGTTTCGTAAGACAATTTTTCTTTGTCCAACGATCACTTTTTTCACAGAACTGCTTATTTAAGATCTTGTTACACATGAATTTGTTTCGTAAGACAATTTTTATTTGTCCAACGATCACTTTTTTCACAGAACGGCTTATTTAAGATCTTGTAGCACTTGAATTTGTGTCGTAAGACAATTTTAATTTGTCCAACGATCACTTTTTTCACAGAACCGCTTAATGAAGATCTTGCTGCACCTGAATTTGTTTCGTAAGACAATTTTTCTTTGTCCAACGATCACTTTTTTCACAGAACTGCTTATTTAAGATCTTGTTGAACCTGAATTTGCTTCGTAAGACAATTTTTATTTGTCCAACGATCACTTTTTTCACAGAACCGCTTAATGAAGATCTTGCTGCACCTGAATTTGTTTCGTAAGACAATTTTTATTTGTCCAACGATCACGTTTTTCACAGAACTGCTTATTTAAGGTCTTGTTGCACCTGAATTTGCTTCGTAAGACAGTTTTTCTTTGTCCAACGATCACTTTCTTCACAGAACTGCTTATTTAAGGTCTTGTTGCACCTGAATTTGCTTCGTAAGACAGTTTTTCTTTGTCCAACGATCACTTTTTTCACAGAACCGCTTAATGAAGATCTTGCTGCACCTGAATTTGTTTCGTAAGACAATTTTTCTTTGTCCAACGATCACTTTTTTCACAGAACTGCTTATTTAAGGTCTTGTAGCACTTGAATTTGTGTCGTAAGACAATTTTTATTTGTCCAACAATCACGTTTTTCACAGAACGGCTTATTTAAGGTCTTGTATCACTTGAATTTGTGTCGTAAGACAGTTTTTATTTGTCCAACGATCACTTTTTTCACAGAACGGCTTATTTAAGGTCTTGTAGCACTTGAATTTGTTTCGTAAGACAATTTTTCTTTGTCCAACGATCACTTTTTTCACAGAACTGCTTATTTAAGATCTTGTTACACATGAATTTGTTTCGTAAGACAATTTTTATTTGTCCAACGATCACTTTTTTCACAGAACGGCTTATTTAAGGTCTTGTTGCACCTGAATTTGCTTCGTAAGACAATTTTTATTTGTCCAACGATCCCTTTTTTCACAGAACCGCTTAATGAAGCTCTTGTAGCACTTGAATTTGTGTCGTAAGACAATTTTTATTTGTCCAACGATCACTTTTTTCATAGAACTGCTTATTTAAGATCTTGTTGCACCTGAACTTGTTTCGTAAGACAATTTTTATTTGTCCAACGATCACTTTTTTCATAGAACTGCTTATTTAAGGTCTTGTAGCACTTGAATTTGTGTCGTAAGACAATTTATATTTGTCCAACGATCACTTTTTTCACAGAACCGCTTAATGAAGATCTTGTTGCACCTGAATTTGTTTCGTAAGACAATTTTTCTTTGTCCAACGATCACTTTTTTCACAGAACTGCTTATTTATGATCTTGTTACACATGAATTTGTGTCGTAAGACAATTTTTATTTGTCCAACGATCACTTTTTTCACAGAACTGCTCATTTAAGGTCTAGTAGCACTTGAATTTGTGTCGTAAGACAATTTTTATTTGTCCAACGATCACTTTTTTCACAGAACCGCTTAATGAAGATCTTGTTGCACCTGAATTTGTTTCGTAAGACAATTTTTCTTTGTCCAACGATCACTTTTTTCACAGAACTGCTTATTTAAGATCTTGTTACACATGAATTTGTGTCGTAAGACAATTTTTATTTGTCCAACGATCACTTTTTTCGCAGAACTGCTTATTTAAGGTCTTGTAGCACTTGAATTTGTGTCGTAATACAATTTTTATTTGTCCAACGATCATTTTTTTCGCAGAACTGCTTATTTAAGATCTTGTTACACTTGAATTTGTGTCGTAAGACAATTTTTCTTTGTCCAACGATCACTTTTTTTATAGAACTGCTTATTTTAGGTCTTGTATCACTTGAATTTGTGTCGTAAGACAATTTTTCTTTGTCCAACGATCACTTATTTCATAGAACTGCTGATTTAAGGTCTTGTAGCACTTGAATTTGTGTCGTAAGACAATTTTTATTTGTCCAACGATCACTTTTTTCACAGGACCGCTTAATGAAGATCTTGTTGCACCTGAATTTGTTTCGTAAGACAATTTTTCTTTGTCCAACGATCACTTTTTTCACAGAACTGCTTATTTAAGATCTTGTTACACATGAATTTGTTTCGTAAGACAATTTTTATTTGTCCAACGATCACTTTTTTCACAGAACGGCTTATTTAAGGTCTTGTTGCACCTGAATTTGCTTCGTAAGACAATTTTTATTTGTCCAACGATCCCTTTTTTCACAGAACCGCTTAATGAAGCTCTTGTAGCACTTGAATTTGTGTCGTAAGACAATTTTTATTTGTCCAACGATCACTTTTTTCATAGAACTGCTTATTTAAGATCTTGTTGCACCTGAACTTGTTTCGTAAGACAATTTTTATTTGTCCAACGATCACATTTTTCATAGAACTGCTTATTTAAGGTCTTGTAGCACTTGAATTTGTGTCGTAAGACAATTTATATTTGTCCAACGATCACTTTTTTCACAGAACCGCTTAATGAAGATCTTGTTGCACCTGAATTTGTTTCGTAAGACAATTTTTCTTTGTCCAACGATCACTTTTTTCACAGAACTGCTTATTTATGATCTTGTTACACATGAATTTGTGTCGTAAGACAATTTTTATTTGTCCAACGATCACTTTTTTCGCAGAACTGCTTATTTAAGGTCTTGTAGCACTTGAATTTGTGTCGTAAGACAATTTTTATTTGTCCAACGATCACTTTTTTCACAGAACCGCTTAATGAAGATCTTGTTGCACCTGAATTTGTTTCGTAAGACAATTTTTCTTTGTCCAACGATCACTTTTTTCCCAGAACTGCTTATTTAAGATCTTGTTGCACCTGAACTTGTTTCGTAAGACAATTTTTATTTGTCCAACGATCACTTTTTTCATAGAACTGCTTATTTAAGGTCTTGTAGCACTAGAATTTGTGTCGTAAGACAATTTATATTTGTCCAACGATCACTTTTTTCACAGAACCGCTTAATGAAGATCTTGTTGCACCTGAATTTGTTTCGTAAGACAATTTTTCTTTGTCCAACGATCACTTTTTTCACAGAACTGCTTATTTATGATCTTGTTACACATGAATTTGTGTCGTAAGACAATTTTTATTTGTCCAACGATCACTTTTTTCACAGAACCGCTTAATGAAGATCTTGTTGCACCTGAATTTGTTTCGTAAGACAATTTTTCTTTGTCCAACGATCACTTTTTTCACAGAACTGCTTATTTATGATCTTGTTACACATGAATTTGTGTCGTAAGACAATTTTTATTTGTCCAACGATCACTTTTTTCGCAGAACTGCTTATTTAAGGTCTTGTAGCACTTGAATTTGTGTCGTAAGACAATTTTTATTTGTCCAACGATCACTTTTTTCACAGAACCGCTTAATGAAGATCTTGTTGCACCTGAATTTGTTTCGTAAGACAATTTTTCTTTGTCCAACGATCACTTTTTTCACAGAACTGCTTATTTATGATCTTGTTACACATGAATTTGTGTCGTAAGACAATTTTTATTTGTCCAACGATCACTTTTTTCACAGAACCGCTTAATGAAGATCTTGTTGCACCTGAATTTGTTTCGTAAGACAATTTTTCTTTGTCCAACGATCACTTTTTTCACAGAACTGCTTATTTATGATCTTGTTACACATGAATTTGTGTCGTAAGACAATTTTTATTTGTCCAACGATCACTTTTTTCGCAGAACTGCTTATTTAAGGTCTTGTAGCACTTGAATTTGTGTCGTAAGACAATTTTTATTTGTCCAACGATCACTTTTTTCACAGAACCGCTTAATGAAGATCTTGTTGCACCTGAATTTGTTTCGTAAGACAATTTTTCTTTGTCCAACGATCACTTTTTTCACAGAACTGCTTATTTAAGATCTTGTTACACATGAATTTGTTTCGTAAGACAATTTTTCTTTGTCCAACGATCACTTTTTTCGCAGAACTGCGTATTTAAGATCTTGTTACACTTGAATTTGTTTCGTAAGACAATTTTTCTTTGTCCAACGATCACTTTTTTCACAGAACTGCTTATTTAAGATCTTGTTACACATGAATTTGTTTCGTAAGACAATTTTTCTTTGTCCAACGATCACTTTTTTCGCAGAACTGCTTATTTAAGATCTTGTAACACATGAATTTGTTTCGTAAGACAATTTTTCTTTGTCCAAAGATCACTTTTTTCATAGAACTGCTTATTTAAAGTCTTGTAGCACTTGAATTTGTGTCGTAATACAATTTTTATTTGTCCAACGATCACTTTTTTCGCAGAACTGCTTATTTAAGATCTTGTTACACTTGAATTTGTGTCGTAAGACAATTTTTCTTTGTCCAACGATCACTTTTTTTATAGAACTGCTTATTTTAGGTCTTGTAGCACTTGAATTTGTGTCGTAAGACAATTTTTATTTGTCCAACGATCACTTTTTTCACAGAACCGCTTAATGAAGATCTTGTTGCACCTGAATTTGTTTCGTAAGACAATTTTTATTTGTCCGAAGATCACTTTTTTCACAGAACCGCTTAATGTAGATCTTGTTGCACCTGAATTTGTTTCGTAAGACAATTTTTATTTGTCCAACGATCACTTTTTTCACAGAACCGCTTAATGAAGATCTTGTTGCACCTGAATTTGTGTCGTAAGACAATTTTTATTTGTCCAACGATCACTTTTTTCGCAGAACTGCTTATTTAAGGTCTTGTAGCACTTGAATTTGTGTCGTAAGACAATTTTTCTTTGTCCAACGATCACTTTTTTCACAGAACTGCTTATTTAAGGTCTTGTTGCACCTGAATTTGCTTCGTAAGACAGTTTTTCTTTGTCCAACGATCACTTTTTTCACAGAACCGCTTAATGAAGATCTTGCTGCACCTGAATTTGTTTCGTAAGACAGTTTTTATTTGTCCAACGATCACTTTTTTCGCAGAACTGCTTTTTTAAGGTCTTGTACCACTTGAATTTGTGTCGTAAGACAGTTTTTATTTGTCCAACGATCACGTTTTTCATAGAACTGCTTATTTAAGGTCTTGTAGCACTTGAATTTGTGTCGTAAGACAATTTTTATTTGTCCAACGATCACTTTTTTCACAGAACGGCTTATTTAAGGTCTTGTTGCACCTGAATTTGCTTCGTAAGACAATTTTTATTTGTCCAACGATCCCTTTTTTCACAGAACCGCTTAATGAAGATCTTGCTGCACCTGCATTTGTGTCGTAAGACAATTTTTATTTGTCCAACGATCACTTTTTTCGCAGAACTGCTGATTTAAGGTCTTGTAGCACTTGAATTTGTTTCGTAAGACAATTTTTCTTTGTTCAACGATCACTTTTTTCACAGAACTGCTTATTTAATGTCTTGTAGCACTTGAATTTGTGTCGTAAGACAATTTTTATTTGTCCAACGATCACTTTTTTCATTGAACTGCTTATTTTAGGTCTTGTAGCACTTGAATTTGTGTCGTAAGACAATTTTTATTTGTTCAACGATCACTTTTTTCACAGAACCGCTTAATGAAGATCTTGTTGCACCTGAATTTGTTTCGTAAGACAATTTTTCTTTGTCCAACGATCACTTTTTTCACAGAACCGCTTAATGAAGATCTTGTTGCACCTGAATTTGTTTCGTAAGACAATTTTTATTTGTCCAACGATCACTTTTTTCACAGAACCGCTTAATGAAGATCTTGTTGCACCTGAATTTGTTTCGTAAGACAATTTTTCTTTGTTCAACGATCACTTTTTTCACAGAACTGCTTATTTAATGTCTTGTAGCACTTGAATTTGTGTCGTAAGACAATTTTTATTTGTCCAACGATCACTTTTTTCACAGAACGGCTTATTTAAGGTCTTGTTGCACCTGAATTTGCTTCGTAAGACAATTTTTATTTGTCCAACGATCCCTTTTTTCCCAGAACCGCTTAATGAAGATCTTGCTGCACCTGCATTTGTGTCGTAAGACAATTTTTATTTGTCCAACGATCACTTTTTTCGCAGAACTGCTGATTTAAGGTCTTGTAGCACTTGAATTTGTTTCGTAAGACAATTTTTCTTTGTTCAACGATCACTTTTTTCACAGAACTGCTTATTTAATGTCTTGTAGCACTTGAATTTGTGTCGTAAGACAATTTTTATTTGTCCAACGATCACTTTTTTTATTGAACTGCTTATTTTAGGTCTTGTAGCACTTGAATTTGTGTCGTAAGACAATTTTTATTTGTCCAACGATCACTTTTTTCACAGAACCGCTTAATGAAGATCTTGTTGCACCTGAATTTGTTTCGTAAGACAATTTTTCTTTGTCCAACGATCACTTTTTTCACAGAACCGCTTAATGAAGATCTTGTTGCACCTGAATTTGTTTCGTAAGACAATTTTTATTTGTCCAACGATCACTTTTTTCACAGAACCGCTTAATGAAGATCTTGTTGCACCTGAATTTGTTTCGTAAGACAATTTTTCTTTGTTCAACGATCACTTTTTTCACAGAACTGCTTATTTAATGTCTTGTAGCACTTGAATTTGTGTCGTAAGACAATTTTTATTTGTCCAACGATCACTTTTTTCGCAGAACTGCTTATTTAAGGTCTTGTAGCACTTGAATTTGTGTCGTAAGACAATTTTTCTTTGTCCAACGATCACTTTTTTCACAGAACTGCTTATTTAATGTCTTGTTGCACCTGAATTTGCTTCGTAAGACAATTTTTATTTGTCCAACGATCCCTTTTTTCACAGAACCGCTTAATGAAGATTTTGCTGCACCTGCATTTGTGTCGTAAGACAATTTTTCTTTGTCCAACGATCATATTTTTCACAGAACTGCTTATTTAGGATCTTGTTGCACTTGAATTTGTTTCGTAAGACAATTTTTCTTTGTCCAACGATCACTTTTTTCACAGAACCGCTTAATGAAGATTTTGCTGCACCTGCATTTGTGTCGTAAGACAATTTTTCTTTGTCCAACGATCATATTTTTCACAGAACTGCTTATTTAGGATCTTGTTGCACTTGAATTTGTTTCGTAAGACAATTTTTCTTTGTCCAATGATCACTTTTTTCATAGAACTGCTTATTTAAGGTCTTGTATCACTTGAATTTGTGTCGTAAGACAATTTTTATTTGTCCAACGATCACTTTTTTCGCAGAACTGCTTATTTAAGGTCTTGTAGCACTTGAATTTGTGTCGTAAGACAATTTTTATTTGTCCAACGATCACTTTTTTCGCAGAACTGCTTATTTAAGATCTTGTTACACTTGAATTTGTGTCGTAAGACAATTTTTATTTGTCCAACGATCACTTTTTTTATAGAACTGCTTATTTTAGGTCTTGTAGCACTTGAATTTGTGTCGTAAGACAATTTTTATTTGTCCAACGATCACTTTTTTCACATAACCGCTTAATGAAGATCTTGTTGCACCTGAATTTGTTTCGTAAGACAATTTTTCTTTGTTCAACGATCACTTTTTTCACAGAACTGCTTATTTAATGTCTTGTAGCACTTGAATTTGTGTCGTAAGACAATTTTTATTTGTCCAACGATCACTTTTTTCATAGAACTGCTTATTTTAGGTCTTGTAGCACTTGAATTTGTGTCGTAAGACAATTTTTATTTGTCCAACGATCACTTTTTTCACAGAACCGCTTAATGAAGATCTTGTTGCACCTGAATTTGTTTCGTAAGACAATTTTTCTTTGTCCAACGATCACTTTTTTCACAGAACCGCTTAATGAAGATCTTGTTGCACCTGAATTTGTTTCGTAAGACAATTTTTATTTGTCCAACGATCACTTTTTTCACAGAACCGCTTAATGAAGATCTTGTTGCACCTGAATTTGTTTCGTAAGACAATTTTTATTTGTCCAACGATCACTTTTTTCACAGAACCGCTTAATGAAGATCTTGTTGCACCTGAATTTGTGTCGTAAGACAATTTTTATTTGTCCAACGATCACTTTTTTCACAGAACCGCTTAATGAAGATCTTGCTGCACCTGAATTTGTTTCGTAAGACAGTTTTTATTTGTCCAACGATCACTTTTTTCGCAGAACTGCTTTTTTAATGTCTTGTACCACTTGAATTTGTGTCGTAAGACAGTTTTTATTTGTCCAACGATCACGTTTTTCATAGAACTGCTTATTTAAGGTCTTGTAGCACTTGAATTTGTGTCGTAAGACAATTTTTATTTGTCCAACGATCACTTTTTTCACAGAACGGCTTATTTAAGGTCTTGTTGCACCTGAATTTGCTTCGTAAGACAATTTTTATTTGTCCAACGATCCCTTTTTTCACAGAACCGCTGATTTAAGGTCTTGTATCACTTGAATTTGTGTCGTAAGACAATTTTTATTTGTCCAACGATCACTTTTTTCACAGAACGGCTTATTTAAGGTCTTGTTGCACCTGAATTTGCTTCGTAAGACAATTTTTATTTGTCCAACGATCCCTTTTTTCACAGAACCGCTTAATGAAGATCTTGCTGCACCTGCATTTGTGTCGTAAGACAATTTTTATTTGTCCAACGATCACTTATTTCGCAGAACTGCTGATTTAAGGTCTTGTAGCACTTGAATTTGTTTCGTAAGACAATTTTTCTTTGTTCAACGATCACTTTTTTCACAGAACTGCTTATTTAATGTCTTGTAGCACTTGAATTTGTGTCGTAAGACAATTTTTATTTGTCCAACGATCACTTTTTTCATAGAACTGCTTATTTTAGGTCTTGTAGCACTTGAATTTGTGTCGTAAGACAATTTTTATTTGTCCAACGATCACTTTTTTCACAGAACCGCTTAATGAAGATCTTGTTGCACCTGAATTTTTTTCGTAAGACAATTTTTCTTTGTCCAACGATCACTTTTTACACAGAACCGCTTAATGAAGATCTTGTTGCACCTGAATTTGTTTCGTAAGACAATTTTTATTTGTCCAACGATCACTTTTTTCACAGAACCGCTTAATGAAGATCTTGTTGCACCTGAATTTGTTTCGTAAGACAATTTTTATTTGTCCAACGATCACTTTTTTCGCAGAACTGCTGATTTAAGGTCTTGTAGCACTTGAATTTGTTTCGTAAGACAATTTTTCTTTGTTCAACGATCACTTTTTTCACAGAACTGCTTATTTAATGTCTTGTAGCACTTGAATTTGTGTCGTAAGACAATTTTTATTTGTCCAACGATCACTTTTTTCATAGAACTGCTTATTTTAGGTCTTGTAGCACTTGAATTTGTGTCGTAAGACAATTTTTATTTGTCCAACGATCACTTTTTTCACAGAACCGCTTAATGAAGATCTTGTTGCACCTGAATTTTTTTCGTAAGACAATTTTTCTTTGTCCAACGATCACTTTTTTCACAGAACCGCTTAATGAAGATCTTGTTGCACCTGAATTTGTTTCGTAAGACAATTTTTCTTTGTCCAACGATCACTTTTTTCACAGAACCGCTTAATGAAGATCTTGTTGCACCTGAATTTGTTTCGTAAGACAATTTTTATTTGTCCAACGATCACTTTTTTCACAGAACCGCTTAATGAAGATCTTGTTTCACCTGAATTTTTTTCGTAAGACAATTTTTCTTTGTCCAACGATCACTTTTTTCACAGAACCGCTTAATGAAGATCTTGTTGCACCTGAATTTGTTTCGTAAGACAATTTTTATTTGTCCAGCGATCACTTTTTTCACAGAACCGCTTAATGAAGATCTTGTTGCACCTGAATTTGTTTCGTAAGAAAATTTTTCTTTGTTCAACGATCACTTTTTTCACAGAACTGCTTATTTAATGTCTTGTAGCACTTGAATTTGCTTCGTAAGACAGTTTTTCTTTGTCCAACGATCACTTTTTTCACAGAACCGCTTAATGAAGATCTTGTTGCACCTGAATTTTTTTCGTAAGACAATTTTTCTTTGTCCAACGATCACTTTTTTCACAGAACCGCTTAATGAAGATCTTGTTGCACCTGAATTTGTTTCGTAAGACAATTTTTATTTGTCCAACGATCACTTTTTTCACAGAACCGCTTAATGAAGATCTTGCTGTACCTGAATTTGTTTCGTAAGACAGTTTTTATTTGTCCAACGATCACTTTTTTCGCAGAACTGCTTTTTTAAGGTCTTGTACCACTTGAATTTGTGTCGTAAGACAGTTTTTATTTGTCCAACGATCACGTTTTTCATAGAACTGCTTATTTAAGGTCTTGTAGCACTTGAATTTGTGTCGTAAGACAATTTTTATTTGTCCAACGATCACTTTTTTCACAGAACGGCTTATTTTAGGTCTTGTTGCACCTGAATTTGCTTCGTAAGACAATTTTTATTTGTCCAACGATCCCTTTTTTCACAGAACCGCTGATTTAAGGTCTTGTATCACTTGAATTTGTGTCGTAAGACAATTTTTATTTGTCCAACGATCACTTTTTTCACAGAACGGCTTATTTAAGGTCTTGTTGCACCTGAATTTGCTTCGTAAGACAATTTTTATTTGTCCAACGATCCCTTTTTTCACAGAACCGCTTAATGAAGATCTTGCTGCACCTGCATTTGTGTCGTAAGACAATTTTTATTTGTCCAACGATCACTTTTTTCGCAGAACTGCTGATGTAAGGTCTTGTAGCACTTGAATTTGTTTCGTAAGACAATTTTTCTTTGTTCAACGATCACTTTTTTCACAGAACTGCTTATTTAATGTCTTGTAGCACTTGAATTTGTGTCGTAAGACAATTTTTATTTGTCCAACGATCACTTTTTTCATAGAACTGCTTATTTTAGGTCTTGTAGCACTTGAATTTGTGTCGTAAGACAATTTTTATTTGTCCAACGATCACTTTTTTCACAGAACCGCTTAATGAAGATCTTGTTGCACCTGAATTTTTTTCGTAAGACAATTTTTCTTTGTCCAACGATCACTTTTTTCACAGAACCGCTTAATGAAGATCTTGTTGCACCTGAATTTGTTTCGTAAGACAATTTTTATTCGTCCAACGATCACTTTTTTCACAGAACCGCTTAATGAAGATCTTGTTGCACCTGAATTTGTTTCGTAAGACAATTTTTCTTTGTTCAACGATCACTTTTTTCACAGAACTGCTTATTTAATGTCTTGTAGCACTTGAATTTGTGTCGTAAGACAATTTTTATTTGTCCAACGATCACTTTTTTCGCAGAACTGCTTATTTAAGGTCTTGTAGCACTTGAATTTGTGTCGTAAGACAATTTTTATTTGTCCAACGATCACTTTTTTCGCAGAACTGCTTATTTAAGGTCTTGTATCACTTGAATTTGTGTCGTAAGACAATTTTTATTTGTCCAACGATCACTTTTTTCGCAGAACTGCTTATTTAAGATCTTGTAGCACTTGAATTTGTGTCCTAAGACAATTTTTATTTGTCCAACGATCACTTTTTTCACAGAACGGCTTATTTAAGGTCTTGTTGCACCTGAATTTGCTTCGTAAGACAGTTTTTCTTTGTCCAACGATCACTTTTTTCATAGAACTGCTTATTTAAGGTCTTGTATCACTTGAATTTGTGTCGTAAGACAATTTTTATTTGTCCAACGATCACTTTTTTCGCAGAACTGCTTATTTAAGGTCTTGTAGCACTAGAATTTGTGTCGTAAGACAATTTTTATTTGTCCAACGATCACTTTTTTCACAGAACCGGTTAATGAAGATCTTGTTGCACCTGAATTTTTTTCGTAAGACAATTTTTCTTTGTCCAACGATCACTTTTTTCGCAGAACTGCTTATTTAAGGTCTTGTATCACTTGAATTTGTGTCGTAAGACAATTTTTATTTGTCCAACGATCACTTTTTTCACAGAACCGCTTAATGAAGATCTTGTTGCACCTGAATTTTTTTCGTAAGACAATTTTTCTTTGTCCAACGATCACTTTTTTCATAGAACTGCTGATTTAAGGTCTTGTAGCACTTGAATTTGTGTCGTAAGACAATTTTTCTTTGTCCAACGATCATATTTTTCACAGAACTGCTTATTTAAGATCTTGTTGCACTTGAATTTGTTTCGTAAGACAATTTTTCTTTGTCCAACGATCACTTTTTTCATAGAACTGCTTATTTAAGGTCTTGTATCACTTGAATTTGTGTCGTAAGACAATTTTTCTTTGTTCTACGATCACTTTTTTCACAGAACTGCTTATTTAAGATCTTGTTGCACTTGAATTTTTTTCGTAAGACAATTTTTCTTTGTCCAACGGTCACTTTTTTCGCAGAACTGCTTATTTAAGGTCTTGTAGCACTTGAATTTGTTTCGTAAGACAATTTTTCTTTGTCCAACGATCACATTTTTCACAGAACTGCTTATTTAAGATCTTGTTGCACTTGAATTTGTTTCGTAAGACAATTTTTCTTTGTTCAACGATCACTTTTTTCACAGAACGGCTTATTTAAGGTCTTGTAGCACTTGAATTTGTTTCGTAAGACAATTTTTCTTTGTCCAACGGTCACTGTTTTCACTGAACCGCTTAATAAAGGTCTTGTTGCACCTGAATTTGTTTCGTAAGACAATTTTTCTTTGTCCAACGATCACTTTTTTCACAGAACTGGGTTTTCTGCTGCCAAATTGCTTCTAGAAGCTCACCAGAGCTGCTAAAATTTTAACGACGATAGCCTTTCGTTGATAACAGTAGCCGAGTGTGTAGGTGTTGATGAGAGATGATGATGTGAAGTTTAAATATTTATTGAAGCAACATAAACCTACATTACAACAGACAAATGAAAGTGGAAGAAGAAGGGAAAATGAACATACAACAAAACTATATATACTCTTTTGGAGGTACAAATAAAGAATGAATAAAAGTAATTATGTTAATTTTTATATATGATGAAAATGATTCGCGGTTCTCCGCGACAAAATTGTTGGAGTATCACAAACAAGGGGTAGCATCTTTTGCACATAAAATTTTGACATTTGGGAATACTGCGCCAAATGGCGCCAAATTCAAATTCGACCTCGAACCAGCTTAAAATTTACATAGGATATGAAAATCCAGACTCTCCTACACACAACAGAATTTCCATAAGCACCATAATAACGTTGATAATAAGAAAAAAATGCATTTTTGTCATCGTGAAACATATTCAAAATTCAAAATCCATAATTTTTGTAACATAGCATTTTTCTCTACTAAAACAGCGATTTGGGTTTTAAACGCTGGCAGTTTCATCAAAGCTTTTTTAAGATTTGCTTGAAAAGGCTTTTTCAACGACAGCCAATTTTTGATTTTGCGAAGAAAAAATATTTGAAACATTTTTTTTGTCTTTGTGTTTGAGCATTACGGAAAATGCAAAAAAAAACACTTTTCGTTTACTCATCTGGTACATTTAAAAAAAGCAAAGATATTTTTCTTTTTTGAATTTTTAAATTTATGTCTTTTGTTTAAAACTATATCATGGTAAATTAGTCAATAAATCAAAAAAGTGAATGAAACACTATTTTACTAGCATATGAAGGCAAACATGACAGTATTAAAATATGCATCTTTGGAGAATTTATTACATCTCGCGTCTCCCTCAGTGGCTCATTTTACGGTACAAGTGTTGGCAAAATGTTAACCCCCGCCATGACGAGAAAATGCACTTATTCAGCCATTATTTTTTGGTTATGGATTGATTATTTTTTTCTCTCTTTTTTTTGAAAAAAAATAAAAACTTTTTTGCCATAAAATGAGCCGCTTTAGTTTAGCTGAGGGAGACGTGATCTCTGTACAAAAAATAAATTTTTGTAACACGACATTTTTATCATTTTATTTTTAAGCAACGGCAATTTTGTTAAAGCTTTTTAAAAAATTGCTCGAAAAGACTTTTTCACCAGCAGCTGATTTTTGATTTTGCGAAGAAAAAATATTTCGAAACATTTTTTTTGTCCTTGTATTTTGAGCATTACGTAAAATGCAAAAAAGAAAACGTTTTTCTATTAATTTGTGTTTGAGCAAAAATCAAAGATGTTTTTCTTTTCTGAATTTTTTAAGTTTATGTGTTTTGTTTAAAATTTTTTCAAGGTAAATTAGTCAAAAAGTTCAAATAAGTGAGTGTAAAGTTATTGTTAAAGCTTATGAAAATTATCTAGACAGTACTGAAAAAGGAAAATTTTATGAGCTTTGTTTATAAAAATTAAAAAAAACATCCTTTACAAATTTAAACAAAAGTTATAAAGTCGACACTCTTACAACACATGAAAAAATGCTGTAAGATTGTCATAAAAAATTAGTTTCTGTTATCAAAGAAATTTAAAAAGTAGCATCCATTCCAGAAGCTTCAGCATCATCAGCTGGAGCAGGTGCTGCAGCAGTTGTAGCAGCATCTCCGGCGGTTGCTGCAGTTGTTGTTGTTGCAGCAGATGAATCCTTTGAATCCAAATTCAAACAAATATATGGCTTTTTATCATAACAATCAGCAGAAATCCATTGACCATTTGAAAGATTGAGAGCACTGCAAGAATTGCCTTTAGCAGCAGCTTCATCTTCAGAAGTAAAATTTTTGAATGTTAATGCTGCCCCATCTGTCCAAGACCATTCATTCTTTTTTGAATTTGTTGCACCAATCCAAGCATCAGAAGTTTTGTTGTCGAGGAAGACAGCAGAGGCGATTTCTAAAAAATATGGGATGTTTAATTGAGATAACTTGCTGACAGACAATATTTTAAAAAATGATAAAAATTGATCTTTACATTTTCTCGGAGCGCATATTCGGATGGTTGCGCGTTTGACTTCCAGTCAAAAGTGAAAGTCATTGTAAGTTTCAAATCCACCCAGAAACGTTAAAGTTCCAGTTTCCATAAAATTTAGAAGAATTAATCATGAAGCTAATTAAAATTCCTTTTTTATTTAAATATGGATTCGTTTTTCCCCTTTGACTAAAAGCCACAACTGCTCTGCTAAAATTTGCCCCCAGAAAAAACTTGTGGTAAACTTTTTTTGTTGCCCACAAAAGCTGCTTTGGAAAAAAACTTACGAGTAACAAAAGCATTATCAAAAGCAGTATGAATAGCAGCAAGATGTCCACCATATTGTAATTTGCATTTATATTCAGATGTAAAGAAAGCAGATTTTGTTGCAATAAATGTAAAACATTTTGAATCAATTTCATGACTATTTTTTGGGCATTTTGCTGTTACAGCTGCTGCGATAAGAAGAAGATAGAAAAGATGCCACACCATATTTTTATTGCTAAAAATGGATATTAGTGTTTCTAGAAAAACAGAAATGGTAATAGAAAAAGGGGATTCAGACAACTGCGATAGATATTTTGCTTTCATTCAAATTTGTTATAATTAGCATGAAAGCAAAACAAAACAAATGGAAAAAAAAATAGGTTTCGGCTTTTTTCACGATAGTAACGCATTGAATTAAAATCAAACTATAACAACACTCGAAAATCTTAAAACTTGAAGGGCAACAAAGAAAGCAGTATACATTTTCTTGTCTCAGACGTGATTATATTTAAGCAAAAAATATTTTCATGGTAAGTAGGAGGAGAGAAAACAAAATAGATTTTGTGTACACTCGAAACAAAACACATGTTGATTAATTAAAGATGCAGCGGCAAAAAACTGCTACCAAAAATCGAGAAAAAAAGCATTTATTTTTTTACGATTCAAATAAAAGAGCAAAAATATTTTTCAAAGACTTTTATTCTTTTTTGTTTCTTTTTCTTTATGTTAGACAAATCTTATTTATCTCTTTGTCTTTAGCTAACCCCTTGCATTAAAGGAATAGTTCATTGCTCAAAGCAATTAATTACTATGAAACAGTTGACACCCTCATTCTATGTGAGGGAAAAGAATGCTTTTTCTTTTACTTTTTTTATTGCAGAAAAATTGCAAAAGCACTTGTTTCAACTTGATGACAAAAAAATCTTTTCAGTTTTGCTTGGTAAAAAAGTAATCGCTTTTTATTACAGGTTTGTACTAAAAACAAAGAAAAAAATTGATCCATGTTTTTCTTGCAACAAAATTTTTTGTATGGAAGTACAAAAGATATTGACATCACTTATCAAATTTTTATTAACTTCCAAAACCAGTTAATTTCCAAAATTTTTTTACATTAATAAGGATTTATATTTAGTAGGATCAATTGTTTCTTATTCGACTTATTTAGTATTATAATTTTATTCGTTACGCACAATTTTTAAAAAATCTGTAAAACAAAAAGCTGTGAAAATCAAACTAAAAATTCAAAAAACGATAAAGAAATAACGAAATGTCTTAAATCATTTTTTCTTCTGTCCTACGAATGTCTGATGTGTGAAAAAAAGCCATCAAAAAAGGGTGTAACATTAATAGCGACAAGGAAAATCAAACGAAAAACGACGTATTTCAGAACGGCTCCAAAGATGTGAATTTGAATTTTTTTATTTCATTTTTTGCTTTTGCATAATTAAACATTTAAGCTTTGATTTTATATTTGTTTACAATCAAATTCATAATAGATACCTGCAGTAATTCCATGCCAAAAGAAGAACCAATAATAAAAAAAAATAATTAATTCTCTTGCAACACTTCTTCAAATAAGACTCTGCAAATCAGTTTCTTTGATAATAATTGAAAAGATAACTGTCTGCAAACATGATTTTACATAACCCAGATTTTTACTCTTCAGTGATACAATAATTTACTCGCTCAATTTTTGCCCGTGAATAATGTCAGCACAAAGAGTGGTTTAATGGTGATATAAAATATTATGCAAGATGTCATGAAGGTACGTTTTTTAAGGTATTAAGACACTAAAGCTTCCGGTAATAAAAAAAACAATTGATCTTTGTTAAGAAGTGAAACAGCTACGAAGGACACATAATCAAAATATAATTTTAAAAAGAAATCCATTAAAAGGAATACTATTTTTTCCCAAATTTTGTTGTGTAATCAATTACGGGATTTTTTATAATTTTTAATGTTGATATTGTTAATTTTCGCTCTTTTATCCTTTTAAACTGCTTTTATAATCCAGTTTATAATGATTAAAACTAAAAACTAATTAACACCATTAAAAATTTTCTAACATCAAATAGCAGCAACTTTTCGCTTATAAAATCGCTTCTTATTTGACTGCTTAAAAATTGTGTAAGACTGAAAATCGCGATAGAACTTTATTTTTTCTGCTGACATTTAGTTTTGTTTCAATAGACAAAACCTTTCGAAATAACCCCTATTGATTTGGTTTTTCTTCGCTCTTTCAAAACAGCAACCCGCTGGACTTCATTGTTTTTTATGTCTTTCTTGCTATAATAATGAGAAAAAATTGATATCCTGTTTTTGAATATATTTATTGTATCTGATTTAGCTAGAACATAAAAACAGAATTACATGAAAAATAGTTAAATTGTTGTAGTATCATCAACGTCCTAGTTTTTATGGATACATTTTTAAAGATATATGAAAAAAGAAGGCCACATAGGTGGTAAAACTTTTTGAAAACAAATATTGCTTGCCACAGATGAAAAGTTTTAGATGAAATTTAAAACATTTGCATATTTGTTAAATTATGGCTGAACACCAACATTACTTCCATTTTTTCGTGATTCAAGGAATACGTTGTATTTTTTGAGCATAAATGCACATCGATTTTGTTTGATGTTGTTTTTTAAGAATTTTGTTTTACCAAACTGTCACTGAAAAAATTTTCTTTTTCACTTACAAAAAGTTTTAAATGGAAAAAAAAATAGATGCAATTTTTCCGAAACAGAAAAAAATGTTCACATTTTATTCATTCATTGTTTGCTTTAGCAATGTCGAAATTTGTCTGTCTGCATGCTCTTCAAGTGATCAAAAACTTTTCCATTTCTTACACACACAAGGGAGAGCAAATGAGATACAAGCGAAAATCGTGAACAAAACAGCACTAAAATAAAAGCCCACAGCTGATGTGTGTTGCAAAAATGTTGCCGCAGAAAATGTGATAAAATTTTCATTTTGAAAAGAAAAGAAAAAAAACATTTCTAGTAGTTCATTATTTGTTGCAGACTTTTGCTGTTTTTCATCTCCGAAATAATGCAAAAAAATTTGTAATTAATAAATTCTTTTTAAATATTGTAGCTAAACCAGTAACTTTGTTAAAAAACGTGATACGACAAAGAACACCATAACGAGCATCAAAACTATAAAAAAGATATATCAAGAATGATTTCATTAAAAATCATTTAAAATCATTATATATCTTAATTTTTTGGTTTAGATAATGCATTTATTATTTAAACACGATTTTTTTCATAACACTTTCACAACTTTGTATCAGCAACATGGGTGTCCAAAGTCGATAATTCTTTATTTGTTTACCAACATTACATGGCAAGAACACACTAACTGAAAAGCGCACAAAAATGTTGAAATATTTCGTAAAACAAAAAAAATGCTAAACTTTTTTGATTTTTGGAACCCAAACAGAGCAATGTTTTTGTGGTGCATAAGCAGAATCAGCGGGGCAATTAAAAGCTTCACGAAAAGCTGGAAAATTTAGAATAGTGCCAAAAACACGATATTTTAGGGGTGAATGCACATCACCAAGAATTCCTTGATACATCACATCATCGGGTATAGGTGGGTTACAATTCATTTGTGCAAATGAGAGGAAGAAAAGTTGATCATGTGTTAGCTGACCAAATATTCGATCTGTTAGTTGTGGATTTGGACCATTAAGAGAAATCCATCGTTTATATGAATTATATGCGGCGTGAATTCCTCCTTTATCAGCAATATTTTCCGCTAGTGTTTGACTGCCATTAAGATTTCGAGGAAAATTCATTAATAGCTGTGAAATTACCATATTCTTCAATAACACATTCTGCCATTTCATTAAATGCTTGTAGGGATGCTGCATTCATCCATGGCTGAAGGATTCCTTCTGCATTAAACTGAAAACCTGCATTGTCGTAACTAAAAAAGATAGAAAAAATTTGCATGAATTATCAAAATTATTCCCGTGGGTAATTTCATGACCAATAGCAAATCCAGTAGCCCCGAAGTTAATGGAAGCAGGCCATTTTGAATCAAAAAATGGTTGTTGAAACATAGCTGCAGGAATTGTGATAGCATTTAACTAAATTTTTAAAGTTTGTATATAGCTCAATTTCTGAGAATGTCCATCAATGTCTGGCACCGGCACAGAAATATCACAGAAATAAGATATAGTACATTTCTGGGGTAAACATGACCCAAAAACACCATTTCCGCGGTCATTTTTACCCTATCTCTTACCGTACCCGAGTTTCCGTATGCCTGTCCAAACATTTGCATAATCGTCAATTTCGACCAAATCTCAACAAATTTAGTATCACTGGAAAGCCCTTGACGAGATGAGTCCGAAAAAAGTAAAATTGAACTAATTTGACCTACTTCTGAAATACATTCCCTTCACAGAACGCCAAAAACCATGGTTTTCCACCGAAATTTGGCTGTTACTTTTTTATTCTCATTAAGTCAATCCAGATCTCTACGGAATCGGATTCCCCGTGATATTTTACCCCTAGGGGGAAGAATATCGAAATTTTCTGGGCTTAGTCTTAGGTCTCAGGCTTCAGGATCTCAGGTTCCAGCCTCAGGCATATTACAAAAGTTATATGCATACCTCATTTAGTGAAACCGTCATCTGATTTAGTATAGGTGTCATAGGGCGAAGAATATCGAAATTTTTTAATAAATTGAGTAAGCAAGAATGTGACTATGTATGAGACCTATCGTTTTTGCTGTTTGAAAAAAAATAGACTTTTATATAAAATAATTAGAGACAGCAAAACAAAAACAAAGCAAGACTAATAATAACCATGACAAATTTGACATAAAGGAGCAGGAACTGCAGTTCAAACTGGAGCTGCACCATTATCCGACTCATCATCACCAAAAGCACCAAACTCATGAGGCCCAATGCAATATGCAAAATCTTGATTTGATATATAAAATATAACGTTCGAGATTCAAAGAACGCTTTAGATAGAATCGATCGCATACACAACGAGGAGAAGAAAGTTCTCCAACATCTTGAACGTAACGTTCTCTTTGTTTAAGCAGCTTCTTGCATTCTCGAATTTGGTCAACTGTAATATTACGAATATCACCAAAATTAGAAGAAATACATTTTCTAAGTACTTTAAATAAAAAGATGCAACATCAATAACAGTACACAGGCGAATGAATCGAAAAATCATTTCTTTTGGCAATTGTTCAAATTCTAAAAATAACAGGTAAAAAAAGAAACAGTAAAACAATAAACAAACGTAGTATAGCCGGACCACGATCAAACCCTTGACTACCTTTAATTCTTAATCCATGATTATGAGTTCCTTTTTCATAAAGACCACCAGTTCTTAAAACTTGATAATCATGAGAAGAATGAGCAGATGATTGCCGAGAATGATTTGATGAAGTTGGACTGTATGGCATATGATGATGATCACGACGATAACTGGAGCTATTAGAGCCGCGATGATCATATTCCCAAAATTTGCTATGCTTTGGAGAATTGTAACGAACATTAGTTCTAAATGAAGGACTACGAGACAATTCAGAAGCATTCCGCCCATCATTTGATTTTCTTTTCCAAGTTTTACCAGAATTGAAAGAATTATGAAAAGCTGAAGTAGGGCTTCTACGAAAATGGTCACGAGGTTCTACATAAGTATTTGCATGAGATAGACGAGAATAAGATACAGCAGACACCATTCGATCAGATACGTATCCTCTTCAGTATATTTCAAAGACTGAATAGCAACTTCAGATTGCCTTCTTAGAGCATCAACAGCTCGATTTTGATCCAAAATACAAAAAATAGTATAATAAACCTTATGAATATAATACATGCCTTTCGGTGCTGCAGTATATGATGGATTACTTTCACTAAAGGCATAATTTCCATTTGCAAAAGAATATGGTTGGGAAACATGAGAAAGCAAAGTATCAGGAATTACTTGTATACCAGGATCATTGCATGCATTCAAGCTCGCATCACCTGCAAAGATATAAAAGTAAAAAAAAAACATTATTAGTTAAAAATAAAAGACAAACCAAAAGACGAAATCGCAGATGACGCATCATCAACATTCACAGAAACATTGACAGTATAATGTGCTCCGCCAGAAATATTAAGAATTTGTTCAGCTACAGTATCCTCTGCAGGATATTTCGAAGACAGAAAAGCGACTTCAGGCTCTGCAGGTGTACTACCAACAGGCAATGAAGATAATGATGATTCATTTTCACCAGAGGCAACAGTTGCATCTGCATTAGAAACAGTAAGGGACTGAAAAACTTGATGAAGCAAAGTATCAGGAGTTACTTGTATACCAGAATCTTTGCATGCATTAAAACAGGCATCACCTGCAAAGATATAAAAGTAAAAAAAAAACATAATAATTTAAAATAAAAGACAAACCAGAAGACGTAGTTGCCGATGTTGCAGCTTCATCATAGTCGAAATCACAATCATATGCTCCATCATTTGCAACTTCAGGATTCATTTCATCATCATCATCTCCACTAGAAACATTAAGATGTTTTTCAGCAACAGTACCCTTTTCTTCTTCAGAAGCATAATCAGCTCGATTTTGATGTAAAATACATAAAGTTAATATTATATTAAAATTTATGATTAGAATACATACCTTTTGGTGCTGCAGTATCTACAAGAGGCAACGATGATGATGGATTTCTTACAAAAGAGACAGCAATTTCATTTGCAACGGAATGTGGTTGGGAAACTTGAGGAAGCAAAGCAGCAGGAGTTACTTGTACACAAGAATCAGATGCATTCAAGCTCGCATCACCTGCAAAAATAAAAAGGTAAAACTACTACACACAATTATTAAAAAAGGACAAACCAGAAGACGAGATTGCAGACGACGCATCATCAACTTTCATAGAATCATTGACAGTATTATGTGCTCCACCAGAAGTATTAAGAATTTGTTCAGCTACAGTATCCTCTGCAGGATAATTCAAAGACAGAAGAGCAACTTGCAGGTGTACCACCAAGAGGCACTAAAGATGATGATGATTCATTATTACCAGAGACAACAGTTGCATCTGCATTAGAAACAATAGGTGAAGCTTCAGATGTATCTAAACAACACAAATAAAAATAATACAAAAAGTTTTTTAAAAAACACAATCAGCTTACTTTCAGCTTCATATTTTTCCAAGAATTCTGTTGCATCAACAGCAGCTCCATCTTCCAAATCAACTAGAAGCAGACATTTGAGAATTTTCATGTATTCTTCTTTGAAAGATTTGATCTTTGGGTAACAAGACTTTAAACCACCATTTTCTCGTGAATGAAAAACAGTAGTCAAAACAAATAAAACTTCAACAGCATAAACAAGTTGAGTCTATGAATGACCATAATATTTTTGCTTCTTTAAGAAGACATCAGGATCAGCTTCGGCTAATTTTTTTAAAGCTTTTGCATAATTTGCGCTATCATACATTTGGACTTCTGCAGCATATTGAAGCAAATTCTGCGATGATAGAACTTTACTAAAATTAAAAGTTATTAATACAAGCATTATAAGTGTTGAAAAAAGTACAGTATACTTACATCGGATCACCATTTAATTGCTTGAAGTATCCACTCCTCCTTCCAACCTTTTCAATTTCCTTTTGTCCAAATTCAAGACTGTAATGAATGTTAACAAAATGATAACCTTCTTGAGCAGATGGATGAGCAGATCTAAAAAAGCATATAAAATTATCTTCATTCATCAAAGAATATCATTAAAAAAATTCTCACTTTTGCCCTTTATTTTGCTTTTTCTTCTTTTTGATTGAAGAAAATGGTGATGAGCTTGAATTTTGAAGATTTTCTAGTCTTCATTTTGATCTTATGTTGATAATCTAAAAGATATGACATTAGCAACTTTTATTTATAAGTCTTAGCTATTTTATAAAACCATATAGTTACATAATTGACATAAGCATACGATACAGATCCAAAAATAGCCGAAAACTGTGCTAATTGATTAATTCAATCATTTTTGTCGATTAGACAGAGAAAGATAACCAGAGGGAGCGATAATCTTGCTCCAACCTTACGCCTATAACCAAAGATTAAACCTCAAGCTTGGTCTTCGGACTGGCTAAGTTCTGCCAAATCTTTGCTTAAAGTTATATATAGTTACTTCTTACAAGTGGTTTTGTAGCTTATGACAGTTTTTGGATTCATATGGTATGCTTATGTCAAACATCTAGCTTTTTACTAAATATCTGGTTTTACAAAAATGATGTAACACATGTAAAAAGACGCTATAAAGAATAATGAAAGAGTTAACCCGAACTAACAATAAATAAAAAGAAGGCTTAAGGAAGGCGGAAGAAAAAAAAAACCATTTTACAATAATCACACACGTTCAGAATTGATTGAAAATATATATTACTTTGTACGATAATACTACCTTAAATATTCTATTGATGTTAATCCATTGGATCAGCCTCATTACATTGATTAAAAATACAAATGAATAGCAAAAATATTTCCCAAACCGATTTGTGTTGAGACGAAATTTGAAATAAAATATTTATTTGCGAAGTTTCAACGTTCTTACGTCTTCGTCAGGCGGTAAAATTTTACAAAGAAAAAACATTCACGCAAAAACCTAAGTGGAAAAACGAGAATGAAAAAGAGAGAAATATGCTAATTTGGCATGAGAAGAGACAATATTACGCCAAGTTCAAGTTTGCTGTTGAGGGTTGGTTGTTCTTTTCGGATTAGTGCTTCGACGATTTTTCTTCTTGTGATATCAGGTTCCTAAGCGACACTGAGTAAACATAATTGGCAGTTATATATATTATATTATTTCACGAAATTCGTGACACGAATTAAAACTAAATATACATATAAATAAAAGAAAATGCTATAAGAAAATGGAAAAGAGAATCGATATAGAGACGCTGTATAGATGCTATAAAGCGAAAAAGAAATTGTATCACCCAGCTTGTGTTGCTGGAACACATTGTTAAATCCAATAACAGGAACCAGCAACCAGGGATGTGCGTTCGGTTAGTCAAAAAGATGTCAGTCATTAACATAACGCACATTCTTTTTCTTTTGTCAAGTCATGGAATGACGCACATATGTTAAACTTTAACCTATGTTACACCTTGACATACTTCGCCAAACTTTAACCTATGTTACACCTTGACATACTACGCCAACACGGCGTGGTAATTTTTTCTTAGCACGAAAAAGCGCTCAATAAGTATCCATTTGATTAAGGATTTTCTTTATAAATTATGCTTAAACTTGAACGCAACATCACTCTATGGAAGTTTTACAGATGTGAAATGTTAATGTTTTATAAGCACCAGCATGATATTTAGGAACTTTTGGTCACAAAAAAATAACGAATGCATTTTCCGTGTGAGAGTTCTTATTGCATTTCTACCACGCCGTGCGCCAATGTTTCTCTTGGACCAAGAGTCTTGGTTCACTTAAGAGAGCTCAATTTTTTTTTGATTTCTCTGTGAAAATGAAAAAAGATATATTTTGTTCTGAATATTTTTTAGTTTCTAAATTAATAATTTCATTTTTTTATTGCAATGGATTCTAATACAGACGTCTACCATTGTTTTGTGGTGCTTTTAAAATGATACGATTTATAATTTAATGCTTTTAAATTATAAGAATAAAAAACATCAATGATTTATTAAAAATATAAAAAAACGCAAGTGTTTGAATTTGATTTTTCTTCGTTCTTTATTGCTATTTCATCATAAACTTTTTGCTGTATGATGTCTTTAAAAATGCTTTTTTTATTGCATCTCAGAATGCGGGATTAATGTATTTCGTAAAGTTTTTTCTCATTGCTTTTTCATCATATCCTTTGAGAAGCTGAAAAAAAGGGATGCATTTTTTGTTCAATTCGAAAAACTGACTGAAGAAGCAAGGACCGTTTTTGAATTTTTGAAAAGAAATTTTACGATGTTTGTCAAATATGGATGGCTTACTCAAAAATACGAGATCAAAATAAAATTAATTTAAGTACATTCTTTAAAAATATTGAGCCCAGAAGCAAATATGCCCAGTTAAAATAAAGAAATTTGGTTAAAATTCAACATGACATTGTAAAAAAATCTCTATAGAAATTGCTTTTTATTATTGTAGCTTTCACCAATTTACTGTTTGGAAAAAAACTTTTCAAAGGATTGGCACATTATGCTTACTGCTTTATTTTTTATTTCCCAAATCTTTTAATTTAATATTTATTAAAAATTCAAATGAAGAATAAAAACACCATTATTAAAGCTATGAGAAAACTGACATATTTTACGACACATTCGATAATGTTACTTACAGGCCATTCGGAAGAACTTCCCCCCGTGATGTTGTGTTTCGCATTATAAAGTGTCTATCTTTTGTCGCTCTTTCATCACACGATTCATATGCGTTGAAAAAAATGTTACAATGTTTTTTCAGAACTGCAGAAAATATAAGGGGATCTAGTGTGCAAGCAGTGAAATTTGTTTCACCGATCTCGTTAAAAAAAGAACTAGGTTATCATTTTCTCAAAAGGCATGCGTTTAACTGTCATCTGTGACTCAAAAAATAAGAATACTAGTTTTTCTCATGCCCATACGCACGTGAGTTGTTATGACCAAACTAAAGTCTTGCAGATAGTTGTTATTCATTTTATTATCATCAGTTTGCCATGAATCCATCACCACATTTTCAACTAGTACCAACTTCAAATAATATCTATTTTAAAAATACTAGCCCCCAAAGTTTTCATTTCCACCAAACCCTAATTCATTATTTGTTAAAAAATTGTGACTGTAAACTTTTACAAAAACTTTATAAATGTTGTAAGAAATTGTTTATCAATGGTAAAATTGCAGTATGCAAAAATTTGACTGTCTGTTCCAGCATTAAAAAATCTTATTACTGCCAAAGAACAAAAACTTTCTTTCTATCACCAAAAGATGATAGCAAAAAATGGTTCAAAAGAATTTTTGTTTTTGGCAATTTTAAATTTATGAAACAGCCTGGCAATTTTCATGCTTTATCAACTTTTATTTCAACTAAACTTTATGCGTCTGAAATTGAATCAGTATATGCTGAAAGTCAAGATCTTACAAATGATGAAATTAAGTTTTTATTGTCAGAAAAAACAGATTCCCTTATATTAAAAAATTGTGTTGTTCAAGATAGGCATGAACTTTCTGACTATATTTTAAGGTTTACAAATCTTAGAAGAGCTGAATATGTAAGTAAAGTATAAAGTGAAAGTTTTTTAACAAAACGTTTTTCAAGGGGATAAAATGTGACTTCTCCTCAAGAACGAGATCATTTTGTTGGAGACGTAACGATGAAACTGGTGAATTTATTTGTCAGTAAGGATTACATTTGATCTCGGTGAAAATTTACAATGTTAATATTTTAAGGGCATGTTGGACCTACTACCACCTCAATGAACACAATGAATTTATGAAAAAGTATTCGAATTATTCGTGGAGTATTTTTTCTTATGATACATAAAATTTTTACAATTGTTTCAATATAAATTTATTTTTGCAATGATTTCTATATTTTTTTACAATTTTTAAAGACACCATCTTTTTTCTGACGATTGTCTCATAATTTTCTTTATTTCTGTCTATGCTTTAAAAAATAATGTTAAAATTATATATAAACAAGCAGCAAACACAACATTTTAAAATTTGTTAAAATATTTAAAAAAATGTCCAATGATTCAAAAAAAATTTGCTAATTTCTCTTTTTTCTTCGCAAAAAGTGTGTTAGACAAGCTTTTTGTGCTTTTAACAAAAATAAAGTTAAACTTCTCAGTTTTTGCAAAGGAGATTATTTCGCAACATTTGTTTTTCAATGTTGTTCTGCTGCTGTCTGCAGCAGCCAGAAAAGCCCTGTTTTCAGAGAGAAGTTTTTCAGTCTTTCCTGAATGAATGAATGAAATTTTTCAAAATATTTTTAGAAGTGTTGTAAACCTGCTTAAGAAAATAAATTTTTAACAAAATATTTAAAATAAAAATAAAAGTTTGATGTTCCTCTTTACAAAACATATGCCATTTTATCATCATCAGCATTAAAAAAGAGCAGTCGTTTGATTTTTTTGTTTAACAGTGCTTTTCTTTTCTTAAATAAACTGATTTCTTCTTTCAGTGAGCGCGAGACATTTTGTTTTTCTAATTTTTTCATTAGCAGCAGCAATTTACAGTCGCATTAGAAATCTTTCATTGAACTTCAGCAAAAATGAAGAACAGGAATATTCCTTTATCATCTATTTTTGTCAACAACAGAACATAAAAATCTTTCATTTTTCAGTGAAAAAAATGACAAAATAATGACAAACATACTGCAAATAGCACGTGAATAATAAAGAGAATAATAGAAAATAACTCTTTTACATTTAATGCAAATTATGTGCAACGAAGCTTGTTGGCCGAGAAAGCAATAACAAAATTTACTCTTACATTCGCATAGTTTTGTAATAATTTTTAAATATTTTTTTAATATTTAATGGGAAGATGCACTTTTGAGCTTTCTGTTAACACATTTTTTATTTTTGCCTTGTGCAAATTTTAAGGCAAAAACTATTTAAGAAAAATAAATGCACTTTAAAATAAAACAGTTATATAATTTTTAAAACAATCAAAAAAATTCTGTTGCTAAAATTGCACCTTATTAGTTTGCTGGAAATGAATATGATTTATGTTTTTAAAAAAACGCACATTTTTTTTCAGAAAAGAGAATAATTTCGTAACATTCTTTTGTCAATGGTGTTTTGCTCTTTCGGAATTCATAAATAGCAGCAAACAATGCTGTCCGCTGAAAAAAAATTTTCCACAGCTGATGCACAAAATGACTCATTTTTTCTTTGCTGTGATAAATTCATATGTTTTGTTTGTTTTGTAAAGAGGAACATCAAACTTTTATTTTTATTTTAAATATTTTGTTAAAAATTTATTTTCTTAAGCAGGTTTACAAGCATGATAAAATTTATAATTTTTGAAAACACGTAATATATAATTGTGTTCCAAAGAAAAACATGGTTTGATATCTAAAAATGTGAAAAAAGCTCAAAAAACTACTTTTAATGTTATTTTGGTTAATTTATGTAATTTTTTATTATATTCATTAAATGATTATAACATGGTATGCAAATTTCACAGAAATATGAAACTTGAAAAAATTTGTACTTTGAGACCTTGCTAACAATAACTAGGAGCTACATATTTGATGTAGCCCCTCATTTAAACTTTTTGGCGTGAAAACGGCTCTGTATGCAAATTTTTGGTAAAGAAATTTGCATATTTGCTTATACCTCAGGAAATCACATAGCCTTTTACATGTGGTCTTTTGGATTATATACCCTGAGGTATGAGAAGACTCTTTGGTGATTTTTAGAAAGTTTTATACTGGGGTTTTCAAATGGCGTGCCCAGTGTACTCCCGCTCCCGCCCCGCTCCTCGCTCCCGCTCCCGCTCCCGCCCTCTTATTAAGGGAGCGGGAGCGAGCGGGAGCGACTTCGAAAGAGCGGCTCTTTCCAAGTTCAGAGTTTTTTTGCAATATTTTCTCAAAAAATAATCAATTTTACTCTTATGTGAAAAAATGGATGTGATCAAAACTCCAAATCCAGCAAGATCATCAAAACCCAAGAAAAACTTTTTTGAATCTACAAAACTTTCTGAAGCTGTTCTTCAACAACAAGAACTTAACTTAGCAAGACTTATTGCAATTTCGTTTAATTAAATAAAAAAATTTTTGAAAAGCTGTTAAACATGGGAGCCGGAGCCGGAGCGGGAGCGAGCGGGAGTAAGTGAAAGGAGCGGGAGCGAGCGGGAGCGGATTAAAAAACGGCAAAAGCGAGCGGGAGCGAGGAGCGAGATGCTACGTTAGGAGCGGGAGCGAGCGGGAGCGGGAAATTAGGGAGCGGGAGTACACTGGGCGTGCCCTCAAAAATGGCAAAAATTTGCATTGGTAATTTTGGACCTTTCCATTGATACCAACAGTATAATTTGTACATTCACCAAAGTGCTTAAATCTTTTTTTGAACATGAGCTCTTTTTTTGTCACTTGTTTTTCTCTTTGTCAAAAAAAGCAACAAATGGTGCGTTGTGCAGACGGTTGTCTTCTTTCGCCAAAACAATGTTGTGTAAAATTTTCTTGTTGAAATTACTTTTTTCTTTTTTTTTCGTCGCTTTGTGACCCAGTAAAAAAGAGCACAATTTTTTGCTTGAAAAATGTTTTTGCAATCTGTGTTGTTTTAATTTTTAAATCAATATTTTTAGAGACCATTTGCCTAACATTTTTTGTCAAAAGTGTTGTTAACGATTTAACACAATATCACGTGAGCTCTTAGCTTATAAAAACTTCTGAAAGAACTCAGTATAAATAAAAAATTTGCTTTTAACCTTTTTTCATGACAATTTTTTTAATGTGGTTAACTACATGTATATGCAAAATCAAATAAAAAAAATGTGACATTATGGTCAAACGAAATTTCCTGAAATGCAGGGCACTTATTACTGAAGTAACTTTAGAGAAATGACTTTTTTAAATTGAACTTCTTGTTTTATTTTTAATAAAAACTTTGTTGTGACGTCAAAGCATACATAAACGGTGTTCATGAGTAATAAATAAATAATTCATTTCCTTTTTTAAATAACGTTTTCTTTTAATTATTCTTTTTGTTTACGACAAATTTTCGATTTTTGATTTTTTCTATTTACTATAGTAACTATGATTCTAAACTAATATTCAAATAAATGTAAAAATTTTGCAACTCCTTTTTAGATAACAGCTCGAATGGCAGTCAAAAGATGACTATTTCTTCACATTGCAACCAAAGAAAAAAAAGTCAATATCAAATAAAGATGAACGACTAACAAAAATATAAACAATGCTTTCTTTCCTTTTAGTAGCGATCGACGCTCACCAAAGAAATAAGAAAGAAGGATATGAAATGTAACGACTTAAAAAAGTGTAGAAATTTTTATGGTTTTGTTTTCAAATAGCCAAAGAGCTAAAACAGAGAAGAGAAGCATCAAAGAACTGAAATAACCATTTTAATATTAAGAAGATGAAAAAAGTGGAAAATGAAAGAAAAAAATGTTATAATTTTTTTAATAAAAGAACTAACTAGAGGTTCTAGAAATTATATGCTGATTTCTAGAACCTCTAGATATTATTACTTACATTAAAGAACACGATTTTTAATCTGAAATAATATGCATGACTTTATGACAAAAAAATTTATCACATAATGCGTGTGAATAAAGTGATCAGCAAGTTTTTTAGTGAAAACTCATATTTGTTTTTTTTAAATAAATACAGACAGCAACAGGCATTGCAATAAGCAAGCTAATCTCATTACTTAAGCATTTCTATTCTTTTTAACTGTCAATAAGTGATTCTTTATCGCATATGCAACTCGAAGAATTTGCAAAAATATTCAAAATATCAACACAAAACTGTTTAACAACAAAGCGAATTTTGCATTTAACAAAATTATACATTCTTTTTTTCTATCTAACAAACTGATAGTAATAACCCGGACATTTCTTTCTTTTTTATTGACACTTTGTTTTTCCTAAATCTCAACATTTTCCTATTGACATTGCTTTTTTTCAAAGAAAGTGTTCAAATTAGCAGAAGAAACATTTGCGTAGCAATGATCTGTTGAAAGGTCGCCAAGAGCAACTTCAAAGAATGAAACAGATTTGTTTTCTACTTCCATTTTTTGAGAAATGTGTATTCCTTTTTATGTTTGTAAATTTTTGAATATTTTCATTAACTGTACTTCCATGTGGTATTTGCTGTGTCATTTTTGTGTATGAGTTTTATAACATTAAAATTTTCATCAAGTTCTGTACCTATAACTTGTACAATAATAATAGAAAAAAAGGATCAAAGCTTCTTCATTATTAATGATTGTTTCATTTTTGTTAACAATATTTTATTCTTGTTTTTTGAATAGCTGAAAACAAAAGTTGAACTTAATTTTAACATTTGACAAAAAGATTTTTATAAAAATATTCAAAAACATCCAGTGCGTGGAAGAAAAAATTTTTTTAAACAAGTTTAGTCAACTTTTGTCATTGAGAGACAAAAAATGCATTTTTATAGGGTCTAAGATGTTTTGAAAGAAATCAGCGGGATTTCTTTTTGACGAAAAATTAACAGCCGTTGCACTAAAGAATTTTTTCGTAAATAAATAAAAAGCTATCAAAAAAGAGAGCCTGTAAAAAATTTCGCTGGCAATTTTTTTAATATTATTTGGTGCTTTTTTCTTACGAAGCTGTCAGATAAATGTTTTTTAACAAAACAATATTGGATATAAGAGAGTGCGTTGCAACATTTGTAAAGAATCCAGCATAATTTAAAAAACTTGCGAATTTTGAAAACATTTTTGGGCAGTTATAAAATATCATTGGAATTTCAACCATCGTACTCTACTGTTTAACGATTTTCTGTTTTTTTAAATTATTAATGACTTTGCATTCAGAATGTTGCTGAACAGAAATTATAACAAGATTTTCTTTATTATCAGTAGCAGTAAAATAAACGAAATCTCGAAAAGAGCTTTTGCCTTTAAAAAACGGAAACAAAAGATTCAAAAAAATAGTGGGAAAAGAAATGTCGAACATTAAAAAAACGTTCATAAAAATTGCAATTCTTTTTTGAAATGAACATGAGAAAGAAATATGTAAAAATATTATTCAGAAAAATTTCAAGGGCAAAAAGTGGCGTTTTTCTTGTTCATCAATAGAAAAACTATCGCTGTTTCTTTTTCGAAAAAGAGAAGTAACAAAAGCGATATAGACTTCCTATTATGTCCAAATTTAAATGATGAAAAAAAACCTGTTTTTGAATATTTAATTGCCAATCTTTAGAGTAAATAAAAACACGTGTCCAAAAAATGTTTATGTATAGTAAAATATATTTTACAAAACAAAAAACGCAAAGTGTAAGTCTGCAATGAATGAAACAAAAGAAGGTCTTCATTATTAAATAAAAAAGTGATGTTCAACATGCCCCTTTTATAGTCGCTGATTATAATTACTTCATGTCCTGTGAAAAATATGGAAAATGTGAATTATATTGTCGACTACCTCTTACAATATGTCAAAAATTCAAGACTCCAAAAAACTTAAGGCAGAATTTAGCTTACATAATCAATTGTTTTATATAAAATAGTCAAATATCAAATAATCCATAGGGTATCATGGACACACAAAATTTCAGTTTCATTGTATTGAAATGCGGTGCTTTTAACTAACGAAAATGAGTGATTTTGACGATTTTTTTACTGAAGTAACTTTACAGAATCATTCAAATAAATGTTAAAATTTTGCAAAATATTATTTTAAACAGCTGCTTGAATGGCAGAAGACCTTTTTGTGAGTTGAGGTAAGCAAATGCAAAAAAAGACGGCTATTTCTTCACATATGATTTTTTTTGCTTTTGCACCCAAAGAAAAAAATGTCAAAGCTAAAGAAAGATGAATGAATAACAACAATATACACAATGTTTCCTTTCCCATTTGGTAGCGATTGATGCTCATCAGAGAAATAAGAAAAAAGGATAGTTATGAAATGTAACGACTGAATGAAAGGCTAAAAAATTTTATAGTTACATTTTCAAAAAGCAAAAATGCTAAAAAAGAGAAAAGAAGCAAAGAAGAACTAAAACAACCATTTTAATATTAAAAAAGTGAAAGAGAGGGTCATTGTTTGCTAATTTTGAATTTTTAAAATTACTTTTTTACACTATATTTCATGTATTTCAAGAATGATACCAGACGAAATTAAATTAATTTCATTGAAACAATGGTAGTAATCTAAAAACCATTATATATAGAAACCGAATTTTTACCGCATATTTTACAAAAAAAGTTTTTAAAAAATAATGTCATCTGTAATTATTACAGATTTCATTCAGTTTTGGTGAATCGGCCATCACCAAAATGTCGTATTTGGTGGACATTTTTTTGGTGAAAATACCTTATTTGCCTTTTACTGTGACTTTTAATAAAACACTGAAAACGGAAATCTGGTGGTTCATAAATCTCTAAAACGGGAATATCCATCATACGTGGGCACGACTAGGGATTACTAAGGATTTGTCCGTAGTACCACGCGTCACGCGTAAGCGAAAAATTGGGAACATGCGTAAAAAAGAGCGAAATTCAAGGAAAAATTTTGAAAAACGTGTGCAAAATTTAAGAAAAAATGACAGAAATCGAGGATGCCAAACTGTTTTTAACATTGTTTGGTTGAATTAGGATTAAATATTTAAGTAGTATTGGATACGTATCGTAATTTTTTAAAGCCTTATGAATCATATGTTAAATTTTGCATTGCATGATTACGGCATTCATATTGAAAATTTGCCACGCGTATCGTAATTTTAAAAATACCAAAAAAATCGAAAGGGGGGGCAAGACAAAAATGGCACGCGTAAAAAAATTTTTGTTGCCCCTAGTAGCTGTCCAAGTGTGATATCCGTTATTAAAATTTTCAAAATATAAACATTTAACAATTGCCACACCGAAAATTGTATTAAGTAAAATAAAGGATTTTTTTCATTTTTTTCACCAAAAATGGCGAAGTCATTTCTTCCTTTTTATTTGACATTTTGTTTTTCTTTAGTATTATCGTAAAAAGAAAACAACGAAAAACACAAAAAAATATTTTTCGGTGAAATTTTCTTGTTTGTCGTTGACATTCTACATCAGCAAAAACTGCTGAAAATCAGTGTAAAAAAGGAACAAAAAGAGATAAAATGTTTTGCGAAATTATACTGTTTTTTTTTTGAATTTTTTAAATATATTCTAACAATGAAATACATTTTATTCGTTTTTGAAAAAGTTTGTTTTTAAGAAATACTTGTTTAATAAAAAATACAATATGCTTCAATCTTTGCGGAGATAAGCACATTTTTTAAGAAATAATAATAAAAAGAGTGACAATTTTCAATTATTCTTTACCTCTTGTTATTGTTATGTGCATTGCACAATGCTAGAGGAACTACAGTTCTTATTTTAACAACATAGTTTTTAAAAATAATAGTTAACCGATTTTTACTTCAAATTTTATCTGAAAATCATATATTTGCAACATCAACAAACACAAAACTTGAGTGAAAAAAAATTAATTTTTTCACATTTTTCTTTGCTTATTTGATAAATTTTTAAAAAAAAAACGACACTAGTTCTTTGTTTTAATAATTAATAATGTATGATGTAAGTTCCACAAGTTTTTCTATTTTGTTTGCTTTCCATTTAATGAATTTAAAAACAATATCTTAGCTTGACCATTATATGTGACACACAAAAAATTTTAGAAAATATTCAAATCGGACAAACAGTTAAAAAATTTTTGTTCGTCTAAAAGTTTCAAAAATCGCTACTAAAAATTAATGATTTTTTGTGAAAAAAAGAGCACAATGAATGTTTCTTTTCTATGGTGATTCATTCATTCTAGGAATCAAAGGGCTGTTATGTGAAAAAAATGGCAACCTTGAGAAAGCAGAAAATGACAGTTAGACGTGGAAAAAGAATATCGGAAAGAAAACAAAAACTATGACAAAATAATTCATTTTTAAGTAAAATTTTAAAATGAAACTGGCAAAAATGAATGTTCTAATAATAGACAAATTACAGTAATGCCAAATATATCGTAATGTTTTCGTAGCTTATGCACATAATTAGATTTTGTATTTAATGAAGGGACAAATGTCATGCAAAAATAAGTACTTTTCTTTCAATCAACAGAAGATCACACCATATTCACAGAAAACCAAAACTAATTCAAACACTGAAAGTAAAAACTGTATGTATTTGTTCAACAAAATTTCTTTACATTTAGTTAATTACTTGTATTTAAAGAAAAAAGTAAAGCAAATTTGAAAACATTCTTGAATAAAGAGAACGATATTTCACTTTGAAAAAAAGCGAAAGAAAATGTTTCGATGTCGTTTGCTTTGCAAATCAAATGTTCTTCCTGTTTTTACACTGTTAGGTTGACAAAAATTTTGGTGCCACTCTTATTTTTTTTGAATATCAGAGAAAATTTTTAGGAATTAATAATGTAACAGCCAAACAAAAACTGAATATAAAATATAATTAAAATATTAAAATCAATATAAAATATGTGGTGCGAATTTAAACAAATTTCAGCACACATTACTTATCAAAGAAATTTTGACGCTTCGTTTTCTTGCTAAAGGGATAATTTTTTAAATAATTGTTTGAACATAGCTGGAGAAAATTTCCTTTATCAAACTGAAAACAAAATAACATATTTTTGCTCTAAGAATAGCCCAGACATTTCTTCCTTTTTATTTGATATTTTGCTTTTCTTAATGTATTAACATTTTTTGTTGATCTTTTTCATCGCTCTTTAATGTATCGAAATAGGCAAAAAAATAGCTTTAATAAATTGAGCATAGAACCAAAAATGAAAGGCATTGTTAAAATTAAATTTTTTATTGAAATGTATCTGCAGCCATAAAAGGCAATTTTTTACTTTTAAAATTCTTTATAATTTTTTTTAGTTTTTTGTTAAAGTAGCTTTAGATTTTGTAAAGATTTTAAACCATTACAACATTACGTTGTTTTATTTTTCAAACATACATTTAATAATGATTGTTCCACATCTGTTTTTGTTTTTATGTTCGTTGTTTTCCAATTTGCAGTTTAAAAGTACTGTTTAAACTTAAATTGTGCTTGTAACATGCTCGAAGATTTCTGCAAATATTCAAATCATACAAAGGGCCAAATAAAGTTCTTTAATTGGAAAGCTTAAAAAATGCCCTTGAATATTGATGATTTTGTTTCAAAGAAAGAGCATAATTTCTTTCTTTTTCTTTGGGGATTCATTCATTCAAGGGCAGCCATGTCGAAAGAAAATAGTACGATTTTAAGAAAAATGTGAATGAAAGACAAACGTATTAGCAACTAAAAAAAACAGTTTCATTTTTTGTAATACTGTTTTTGAAATTTTCGCACGAAATGAGCATAAAAAATTAAATTAGTTTTCTATCATTTATTTTATTTTGAGTGTACATATGATTAAAAAAGACAAACAGGTGTTCCGTAATAAAGTGTTATTTGATTTTTATGAATGGTTTCTTGCAATGCCATTGGAGCTTAGTTTTTTTTGCAGAGTTTATTGACAGTAAGATTCAAAACGTGACGTTGTAAGAAAATCTGTAAAACAATTTTTCTTTATTATTGCAGTTTTCATCTTGTTGCTTTTTGGATAAAAATTCTCCAAACGAGAGGCACGTTATGCTTACTGCTTTATTTTTTGTTCCTAAGTCAAATAACAAAAGAAAAAATATTTAATATTTATAAAAAATTCAAATGAATAAAACAATACAGCATTATTAAAGCTAGGAGAAACTGAATGCTTTTGACGAACAACGACAATGTTATTTGCAGATCTTTTAAAACAAATTTCCCCGTGATGTTTTCGCAATATAAAGTGTCAGTCTTTTGTTGCTCTTTCATCACACAATTCATTTGCGTTAAAAAAATGTTACGATGTTTTTTTCAGTACTGCAGAAAATATAAGGGGATCCAGTGTGCATTATTTTCCTTCTTTGAATTTTTTTTTTAAAAATTTGTTGATGAATTTTATAGCTCATTCAAAAACATCTAACGACAAAAAAAAGTATATTTTCAACAAGTAATTTAGATTTGAGCTAAAGTTATGTTAAATTCAATAATAAAAAAACAGTATAATTAACGTTTCCAATTGCTGTTTAGAAATATATAGTTGAATGGTTATTTATTATTACTGCTCGATTTAAAAAAAATGATGTTTCAAACGTTTCAAAAAAGTGTCAAACGATCATGAACTTTTTGGGATAGTATTGTATTTGCTGAACACAAAGCAACAAAATCTTTAGCAGAAGATGCATAGAATAGAGTTTTTTGAAAAGTGCAATTTGTAAGAATATCTTGCCCATTTATTTTTAAAAACGAACCTAATCTGACATCAAACTTTGCTTTTCATGGCTTTAACACAACCGAATCTTTTTTAAAGTATCAAAGAACACAAAGTATATGCATGACAAAGTACAACAAACAAAAAATTCAAACTAAAAGCTCGGCTCAAATCTTTATGTAATAGTTTCTCAATTTTCATCTAAAAGTTGTTTTTTGAACCAAATAAGAAAGAGCAAAACTAAACGTAGAGAGAGTAGGTGATCTTTACTGTTGAGAATATGTTTTTTAAAATAGCAAAATTAATTTTCAAAGCCACACAAAAAAATTTTTAATAGTAACCCATAAAAACTTTATTCTAGCAATGTTTTTCACTGATCTTGTTGAAAAAAAAGAACTAGGTTATCATTTTCTCAAAAGGCATTTTTGGCATTGATTAACTGTCATTTGTGATTCAGGAAATAAGAATAATAATTATCTTCATGCACATATGCAAGCAAGTTGTTGTTATTCCCAAACTAAATTTTTGCTGATAGTAGTTATTCATTTTATTATCTCCAGTTTGGGATGAATCCATCACCACATTTTCAACTCGTACCAAATCTGAATAATATCTACTTTAAAAATACTTGCCCCCAAAACTTTTGTTTTCAACAACCACTAATTCATTATTTGTTAAGAAACTGTGACTGTGAACTTTTACAAAAGCTTCATAAATGTTGTAAAAAGTTATTTATCAATAATAAAATTGCAGTTTGTAAAAATATGACCTTCTGTCCGAGCATCAAAAAATCATATTATTGCCATAGAACAAAAACATTATTTCTTTCACCGAAAGAAGCTTACAATCAAAATTGGTTTCATAAAATTTTCATTTTTGGTCATTTTAAGTTTCTGAAACATCCTGGAAATTTTCATGCTTTTTCAACTTTTATTTCAACTAAACTATATGCGTCTGAAATTGAATCAGTATATGCTGAAAGTCAAGATCTTACAAATGAGGAAGTCAAGTTTTTATTGTCAGAAAAAACAGATTCCCTTATATTAAAAAATTGTGTTGTTCAAGATAGGCATGAACTTTCAGATTATATTTTAAGGTTTACAAATCTTAGAAAAGCTGAATATGTAAGTAACGTATAGAAAGGAGTTTTTTTAATCAAATGTTTCTCTAGGAAATAAAATGTTTCGAACTGTTGCTTTGAGATCATTTGAGAAATGTAGAGTTTGCATTTTTGTATCACAAGCACGAATTACATGAGCATAACAATTTCGCCTTGTAGCTTCTGGAAATACAATGGAAATAGCAGCAGAAATAGCACGTGAATTGTCTGCCATAATTTCGGCAGGTGACCATGTTCCTTCAGTAAATTGATTGCCTTTATAAAATTCAAACATCCACTTAAAAACATTTGTTGATTCAGAACTTGCAATAGCGACGCCTAAAATAGAAAATACGCATTAATGAAAGCGCTTAGTAGCATAAACAAAAACTAAACCTGTGACATGTATATGATTATTCAAATCAACAAAACCAAATACTAATACAACAAAATTGCTATATACAAGCTTCCAAGTCCCATCAACACATGCATGTTTTTGTTCGCGTTGTTTTATCAACAATGGCAAGCAAGAAAAAATAATAATAAAATCTGTTTTTTGTGGTTTTTCTTCATTAATAATATATCTTAAGGCACAAATTTCAGGTTCATCTCCAAGTTCATTCTTCACAAGTTCTTCGAGATCCGCAAAACACATTTTAGCAAAATGTGGTACCAAATGTCGTTTTAAATATGCTACACAATTCTTGACTTGTAATGCTGTTGGAAGATCACGCATACCAAGATTCCGGCACCTTTGGAGAATAGCTTCAGGATTAACAGCTTCATTCCCATTAATACCATCAGTAATAATTGCTTTAATTGCTTTACTAACACCATCTTTTCTTTCAACAATTCCATGATTATGCTCAGCTAAAGTTTGAAGAATACGATAGTCCAAATCATCTGTGATCTCCGCCTTCCATCTATAAGGACACTCCTCAACATTGCATTTAAAGTACGACGTTTGATTACCAGTTCTAACACTAAAAGTTTTAACAATAATGTAAAAGATACTGTTAGAATATTAAATGAAAAAATTAAAAAACCAAAATTTAAGTAATCATATCGTTTTATGTCACACCTTTTGTTGCAACAGAGATATGCATTTTACTTATAAAAAAATTCTTAAATTACTTTAACACTTATTATTTTTAATAAATATATTTGGGTCCCTTTAACCAATATTAAGGTGGTTAAAATATTTGGGACAACATTCACTAATATTTGGGCGGTTAAAATATTTGGGACACTTTTTACCAATATTTGGGATGGTTACAATATTTGGGATACTTTTAACCATAAATTAAGGTTGCTTTTAACCGCATGCCAGTGATGGGCATTTGCCGTGCGCCTGCCGCAGTTTTTTTTTACTTGCCAAAGCAAAGGCAAGCATTTTTTTGAAAGAAAGCAACGCCTTGGCATTGGCAGGCCTTACTTGCCGAAAAAAAGGCATAGCCATGCCGAAAAAGAAAGCCTGAGACGCCAAAACAAAAGGCATAAAGGAAATTTTTCATTTTTTGGCTTCACTTGCCTTTTTTTGGCATGGCTATGCTGTTTGTTTGGTGCGCCTTTCTTTTGGCATTTTTTTGCTAAAAAAGGGCATAACCGATTGACTGGCAACTGATGAAAAAGGTGCGGCGCAGCATGCCAGGCGTTTTCCCATCACTGCATTTAACCACCGTGAAAATTAAAGCTGTAATTTTTTTAAGGGCATGTTGGATGCACTACCAACTTGATGAAGATACGTTTAATGAATTTATGAAACAGTATCCAAGCAATTCATGGAGTATCGTTTCTTAGGCTACGTAAACAAAATATAAACAATTTTTTTTACAAATGTTTCAATATGAATTTATTTTTGTAGTTTTTCTTTTTTGTAGAGAGCTTTGTTTAAAAATATTTTTGTAGTAAACTGTTATTTTATTGCTGTTGATACACAAGTTTTTTATGTATGTTTGTTGAAAAGAAACAAATGCAAAAATTTCAGAATAAATTTCAAGCGTTAAAAAAATCTAAACGTTGTATTTTTAAAATTGAACATCATTAACAAAGAAAAAGTGTGGCATTCGAAGACATCTGTCTGTATAAAACTATTGCTTAAAACGTACTTCTTTCAAAATGAGATGCTGCAAAAGCTTTTCCATTCTTTTGAATATTTGAACAAATGTTTGCTTTAACGGTTATAAAAGCTGCTACAATGCTTAACCTATTAATGCCAGATAAACACAAAATAATAATGAAATCCATTGCAATCTTCATTATTAGTAAAAAAATGTAATTTTTTAAATCTTAATTTAAAATTTAAAATGTTTGTTTTTCGTGTGATTGCAAAACAAATCTTTTTTTTTAGTTGTACATAAAAAATTAACAAAAATACCACATTCTCTCAGGCAGATTTCATTTTTGTGGCAAAAACAGCCAAATACTGCATTATCTCAATGTAGGACACTAAATATCGTAGTTTATTTTATTGAAACGATTTTTTTGTATCAGAGGATCATCAAATTTGCAGCTCTGCAACTTGGTTCTTTCTTCCTCAGCTGCAGTTGTACAAATGCAGTAAATCTTTTAAATTTTTTTTTCAATTTTTAATGACATTATTTTTTTTCAGTCGATTTTCTCGTAGTTTATTTCTGTCTATGCCAGCTTTATAAAATAATGTTAAAATTATATATATACAAACAACAAACATAACATTTCAAAATTTGTTGAAATATTTAAAAAACGTCAATGATTCAAAAAATTTCTATTTTTTCTTTCGTCAAACAATGCCTGAGACTAACTTTTTACGTTTTTCACAAAAGTTTTTTTGAGCTTTTCAGTTTTGCCAATGGATATTATTTCGTAACATTTGTTTGTCAATACAGTTATGCTGCAGCCAGAAAAGCGTTTTTTCGAAGATAAGTTTTTCATTTTTCCTAAATAAAAATAGTTTAATTGAGTTTTTTTTGAATATTTGAGAGGCGTTCTAAATGTGTTAAGCTGTGTAAAACTTTTCTGTAACATTCTATACAAAATGAATTTTTATTTATTACTGTGAAGAGATAAGGCAAACCATCAAAGATTTCCATCATTAATTTAAAAAAAAACTGAATTTGCTTTTTTGTTTACAACGTATGTTTAATTTATTAATTAGTAAAAAATAAAGTTCGACTGACAAAGCTACTGAGTAGAAGTAGCATAAAACTATTATTAACATTTTTTATTAATGCTAGTAATTTTTAACACATGAAATTGGAATATTTATTATGCATTTTTTTCAGAAATTACGAAGGTTATGAAGATTGTTAGCGTGCTTTGGAAGATAACATGTTAATAAAATATTTAAAAAAAATAAAAAGTCAGCAGTTTTACTTTATGAAACATGAGTTCTTTTGTCGTCAACAGCAATAAAAAAGAACAGTCGTTTCGTTTTTTTGTTTGACAGCGCGTTTGCTTTCTTGCTCTGGTGAAATATTTCAAAATAAATCAATTGCTTCTTTCATTGAGCGCGACACAATCTTCTTTTCTGCATTATTTTTAGCAGCAACAACTTAAATTCAATACCCATTAGCTTCCATCAAAATTCAACACAACCAAAGAAATTGCATTCAAAAATGATTATAAAAAACCCCTTCCCTTTTCAGTGCAAAAAAATGAGCGATTAATGACAAATATACTGCAAATGTAAAAACAAACAACAGTATATTGTAATCGGTGTTACAGCTAAAGCAAATATTATTGATTTTCATATTTCAAAAAAGCTTATCAGCTTGATCCATAAAACAGTGGATAAATCTACTATTACATATGCATAACTTTGTGACATTTCCTAATGTTTAAGGAGTTGGTGTTAATATTTTCATTTCTGTTTTGTGCAAATCTTCAAATTCTTGAAACAATTATTTAAACAGAACGAATACACTTTCAAACTGTTTAAAAGTTGTTAAAACATTCAAAAAAATCTATCGCTAAAAACGGAGCGTTTGCAGAAGACGGGTAAGATCTGCATTTCATATAAAACATAGATTTTTTATTTCAGAAGAGAGAATAATTTCGCAACATATTCTTTGCCGCGACCAGTATTCAAAAAGAGCAGTCCTTTCACTTTTTGTTTTTTGTTGTAAGCAGTGCTATCCGCAGAAAACATTTTTTTTAAAAGCTGTGTGACTTGCAAGAAGAATGAACAAAATGATTTATTTTTTCTTTGCTATGGTAAATTCATATTTATTACGAAATCTCTTTTTTTTGTTCGATGAAAAATGGGCATTCAAAAAGATATCCAACAACTCATAAAAAAATATATTTTTTCCAAGTTTTAGAATTTTTAAATTTTAAATTTTGTTTTGTAGCTTTTCATGCACACATAAAACAAAGTTTCAAAGTAAAAAAAAACGTTATTGTCATTGCACGTATGATGATTTACAAGAATCAGCCATTAAAATGAAAAAATGATTAGTGCTTATAACATCTACTTATTAAAAAGGGAAAATGTGAATCACATTACTGACTTTTGTAAAATGTATGTTGACGATTTTTAAAAACTGTCAAATTAGTTATAAAAAACTCACAAAAAACATTTCTTTGATTTTGATATTCCCATCAAACTTTAGATTGCTTGCTTTTTTAACTTCTTACACAAAAGGAAACGACAAAATATTCTTTTTTTTTAGCTGAAAATGCTGTAAAACATTGACTACATAGAGCACCTATAAATAACTGACAACATCAAAAGGATTTCGCGTCTTTTGAGCATCATTAGTTTTTTTGTTCAAAAAAGTTTGTTGGCTTTGATTAAAAGCAATAAAGAAATTTATGATAATTAGAATTTGCATAATTTTTTAATGTTTTGTAAGCTTTTATTAAATATTAAATGGTGCATTCTACATGGAAGACACTTTTTTTCAGCTTGTTGTTTTATAGATTAATGTAAAAAATATTTTAAAGTACACACTTTCAAACATCCGAAGAGTTATTAAAATATTCAAAAACAGCTTGCCCCAAAGTCGATGCTTTTTCTTTTGTAGAAAACAAATAAAATCTAAGTTTTCTGCATTTTTCTAAAGAATCCCAAAGATTTTTATTTTTCAAAGGAGAATTATTTCATATCTTTCTTTGTCAATGTTTTTCTTTCGTCGTTAGTAACGCCCAGAAAAACCACTTTCCCTTGACGACGATTTTGTTCATTCTTTTCAAGCATACTTTATGTGCTATTAAAAATACTGTAAAATAATAAGCTTTTTTAATTGTAAGATAAAAATCACCAAATCTTGACATTTTTAAATATTGCCAACGTCAATTTCATTTTATTAATTTTTAGGACTTTTTGTTATCTGTGTTATAACGATTACTCAAAAATGCGATTTATATTTGATGTTAAAGGAAATTTAAATATTCAAATAAAAGTTGCTCGTATAATAAGTTTTATACAAAACGACTTTCTTTCAATTTCTTACACAAATGAAATGCGCCTGTTTTGCGCTGAAAAATCTTTTAACGTTGTTGTATGAGCTTCCCAAATTTTATATGCGATGAAAAGAAGCAGTTTTTCGTTGAAAAAAAAAGAACGACGATTAAAAATGCTTAGTTTTTGTTTTTGAGAACATAATATCAGCAAAACAAAGAGGAATCTTTTTCAGTGCACTCTTCTACATGGCTAAAATAGTATTTTAAATATTCGTTTTTTGATGTGACTTTCTGTTTTTTTGAATATTTGAATAAACTTTGAGGAACCAAATAGCATAATGTAAAAACTTACACAGAAAATAGATTAAAAATTTATAAAAAAAATTACTTCAAAAAATTTTTGCAAAATAGCAATGACATAATTAAACTTTATTAAAAAAGGATTTGCTTAACCGGAGATATACTTTTTTCTTTACTAGATAACAGTTTCACTTATTGCAATGCCATTATGCAAAAATAAATAAACTAGCAAATGTGATACTTTGCCATAAATATTTTGGTGATCTTTATTAATGGCTTCTTGTAAACTTTGTAAATGCTTTTGTCTCTCAGTTTTCTTTATTTTTATTTTTATCTAATTAATATTTACAATATATTTGCAAAAATTTAAATTTAACTAAATATTGAAATAAAAGATTAAAAGAAATTTTTGCAAATAATGTTTTTGGCCCAAAATTTTACACACTAAAAATGACGAAGAAAATGTTCTTTTTATCTGCTGCTGCTTTTTGAAAGGCAACGTTATTGTGCTTTTTTTGTGTCACATAATGATACTATTTAGTCGTGTAATACACTATGAAGGACATAGCTGCCTAATAGTGGCCTTGCTGATGATGACGAAAAAACGAAAAAAAATTGTCGATTACAAAATTTTTGTCAGAAAAGTTAAACCATGAAAAAAGCAATTTTAACATTATTTTTTTTTTCGGATCTAGGAGGAAGGGGAATGTAAGGTTTTCCCCGTTTCCCACCCCCTTCTTCACGTATGATAAGCACGAAAAATCTCATTTTGTTTATAACAAATCATAGGTAAAAGCGGAGACGAATAAGTTTTCAGTTGTTCAAGCGGCAATTCATCACATGCAAAGTTTATTATAACTCTAAAATTTATAATTACTGAATATGTCCATGAGGCATGGTATAAACCCTGTCCAAGAGGAAAAACTGTGACAGAGCGCTCATAGCAATCAGTATTAATTTTATTTGCTGCCTTTATTTTAACTTGTTCAAATATTCAAAATATAAACATTTTTCTAAGTTATTTGGCAGCACAGCGAAAAATGCATTCACCAAACTTTTAATGGTTGACACATTTGTTCTCTGAAAATATCGTAGACGTTTCTTCCTTTTTGTTTGACAGTTTGCTTTTCTAATGCATCACCGCTTTTTTTTTGTTCAGTTTTCCAGCGCTGAAGAAAGTGTCGAAAGAAGCAAATGAAAGATATGCGAAACATCGCCCTGTTGAGGTTGAAAAAGACAGCTTGTTAGACAGAAATTTAGGGGTGAAAAAACAATGTTTTTGAATATTTAAGAGCCAATTTTTTACATAAATGAAGACTTGTGATTAAATCAATATTAATATATCATTAAAAATGATTACATAGCAAACAGCAAAAATAACAAGTCTCTCTAGCTTGAAAAGCATAAAAGCCGTTATTAATAAAATCCATGAGATATTCTTCAGCGATGTTACAGATCCATTTGTTTTTGAATGTTACTGTTCGATGTTTCTTTGTTATTTCAGATTTTTAATGATTTCTGCATCTTCATCCATGACGTTATTTGTGTATAACATAATTATTTTTACTTCCAAAAACAGTAAAAAAGAGATCTCGAAAAGATCTTTTACTGTTAAAAAAATTAAACAAAAGCTTCAAACAAAGTGAGAAAACAAATTTCGAACATTAAAAAAAAGTTTATAAAAAAGCACTGCATTTTTTGAATGAAGTTGTTGGCATGAGAACGAACTGTTGAAATAAATATGCCGGTTTTTATCTGGTGCAACAAACATCAAATAATGTACATGTATATTATTTAAAAAAAGCTCTAAAATTACGAAAAAAAATTTTTTTGATTTGTTGTATTTCTCTTTTAAATTTTGCCTTTCATGCACAAATTTAAAAGACACAAAAAAGTATTGTTTTTGAATATTTGAAGAAAAATATGCAATGCATAAATCATTGATTTCCATACAATGCTTTTGTTTGGAAAACAATGCCACTTTAGATTTTTTATGATAATCTTGAAATAATCAAGGATATTAAATGCAGAACTCTGGTCAGTGATTAAATTTAAAAATAATTGTGTTTTTCTCAGTTAAATTCGATTTTTTGATGTTGCTAAGCATTAATGCCAAATTTATAATAAATAATGTTATGTGGAGTTTAAAGAATTTGATAAAGCTTTCTCAGAAATGGCTTTAAAGCTTCCACCTAAGGACCGACTACCAACCGGCACTTTTTTCAACTCGCACTTTTTTAAAATCCAACCGGCAGCCGGTCAACTCGCACCCAGTGCCAACCGGCACCTCGTCGACCGGCACTAACAATAACTTAGAAAATTATTTGAGGTCATAAAAATGCTAAATTTTTAATTTTTTTCAATTTATATCATTTTAACGTTAATGAAAAATGGCACCTGTTCGATGTTGGTTTTAGTAATTCTAGAATTATCACAATTCATTCTCAACGAGTTAAAGGTGAATATTCATTAGAAGAATGCTAAAAAGAGGTTAAAAGCAAAGACGATTCATTTTGATTATAAAGTTGGATGTATTAAAGCTTGGAAAGTAATATTCCCAAAAGTTAAACCAATATTACGGACCTTTCAACAAGGATTGATGACATTTGTCCATCAAAATAAATTACAAACTTTATATTGCAAAAGAATTTGTGCTCGGCAACATCTTAATCCTGAACATTTGGATACATATTTTTAAAAAAACTTTTAAAAGTGCGAGTTAGGACAGGGTGCGAGTTGAAAAATGTGCCGTTTGCTGATGGCCCCCAGCTAAGGAATCATATTATTTAGTTTCTATTCAATATATTGAGACAAAACAAAAAATTCAAAAAACTAGACAAAAACCCACAACTTACGTAACATTTTTCCTTCCATCGCAAAGGGTTGTTAAAAATATGTAGATGGTTATAAAAGCAACAACGTCTTTGAAAGACAATTTTTACGTCTCTGCATTTGCCGACTTTTTTGCAGACATGATTCACAGAAAATTGTCTTTTAGAGCTATTTCAGTTTTGCCAACGTTTTTTTTTATATTTTGAACTTTTTGAATATTTTCTTTAACTGTACTTCCAGGAAATATTTTTTGTTACACGTCTGAGTATGTGCTTTATTTAAACAAATGTAAAGTTGACGCAGAAATCGTATCTGACACTAATAATAAAAAGCTGTCTGAAAGAGCGTCTCACAAGCTTAAATTTCTTTGTTGATGTGACATACATTTTTAAAAAAAACCTTCAGACAAACAAAAAAACACTTTTTCTTAAACAACTGTCAAAAAATTTATTAGTCCTATTTTTTGAAATGGAAGTTTCATAAGCTCAACATTTGCAACAAAGCGATTGACCATAGCAACATTTTTTTTTATTGTGTGTTAGTATGTATATTTTTAGGGTGGTCAAATCTCCCGGGTGAAATGAAAATCGGGGGAAATCCCGTGTGATCACCGGGGATTTCACCCATAATCACCCGATTTTAACTTTTCGTTTTTAATACATTTTAAACAAACAAAAATTAGTTTGACCTCAGTTTAAAAATATTGGCAGACGCTACATCTTCTTAATAGCCTGAAAAAGCTGATTTTTATTATAAAATGCAATTTTTGATTTGTTCAAGGACTGCCGTATCGAAGAAAAAAAGCGCAACTAGAAAACAGGGAATGATAGACATAACGTAGAAGAAAAAATAAATTGCAGAGGATTTTTTTGGGAAAATTTATAACTATCTGAAAAACATGCACAAAATATGATCCATTTTTCAACAACTGTTATGAATGAAAATGGCTTTGATCAAATTATTAATGACAATTCACCGTAAATTGTTTTGGAAATTGAAGAAGATAAAATAAATTTTAATGCTTTTACTTCTAATGTGCGTCATTCGTTTTCAAATTTATATGCAAAATCGTGTAATCATTCTCTAAATCTATTTATTATTGAATGCCCTCGCAGTAGGCTCTTGATCTTTAGTATTTCTGTTAGTTCCAACTTTAAAAATTTATACTGTAAGTATTTTGACTAAAATCATACACATCAAATTATTAAAATATTATTTCAATATTAAAAAAAAATTTCAGCAATATCAAAAAAAGTCGTTTCTTGCTTGAAGCAAATAAACAACATCTACGTTTAATGCGTCTTTTAGCCCTTTTTGTCTACAATTCTTTCAACACTAAAAGACAATGTTGAAATAAGCGGACAAACACACTCATCCTTTCATCGATGTTCTTTGAATTATTAACTAAACGGAGACAAACCATGTTTGTCAACTAATCAAAAATCCAAAAACTGCGTCACATATGAGAATATTGTTAACATTTTTGTTCTTGTTTTTATTCTGAAAAATCATCATCGGAAAAAGACAAACAGTTTTTCTTTGAATTTTCGAATGACATATTAAGGGATATTTTAGTTACATACCAAAGAAGAGCTAATGATTTTAGAGTCATTTATAAACAAATCATCCCAGTGTTCCAATCATTATAATGGAAAACTTGTTATTTCTTCCTTCATTGCGGTTGTAAAAATGCAGTATGACTTCTTCCATCATATCTGCTTACAAGGGAACCGGCAGAGATGATATTCCGGTTTTGCCACCAAATATGGTGCAAAAGGTTCATTGGGGTCCCAAACCAACCCCCAAAAAATGTTTCGTGCCGGTTTTCACTTTTAAGTACTTTTTCGGCACTTTTAAATTTTACTTTTACCCCTCCTTTTTTTCGTCATGCATTTTTTGCGTCCATGTTTTCAAGGCTCTTTGGCGCAATAGGGTTGACAATGTTGTAATTGTTTTCTTAATTTTTTTAAAATTTTTAATGAGACCATCTATTTTTTTCATGGCTTTTTCATAGTATTATGTTTTTTGTCAATAGCAGTTTCAAAAAATAATCTTAAACTTAATAAAAACAGCGAATACAGCATTTTAAAATTTGCTTAAATATTCAAACAAACGTCCTTTCAATGTTTTAAAAAAATTGCTATTTTTTCTTTGGCAGAAGTAATTCTTTTTAGTTTTTTGTTAAAGTAGCTTTAGATTTTGTTTGTAAAGATTTTAAACCATTACAACATTACGTTTTTTTATTTTTCAAACATACATTTAATAATGATTGTTGCACATCTGTTTTTATGTTCGTTGTTTTCCAATTTGCAATTTAAAAGTACAGTTTAAACTTAAATTGTGCATGTAACATACTCGAAGATTTCTGCAAATATTCAAATCATACAAAGAGCCAAATAAAGTTCTTTAATTGGAAAGCTTAAAAAATGCCCTTGAATATTGATGATTTTGTTTAAAAGAAAGAGCACAATTTCTTTCTTTTTCTTTGGGGATTCATTCATTCAAGGGCAGCCATGTCGAAAGAAAATAGTGCGATTTTAAGAAAAATGGGAATGAAAGACAAACATATAAGCAACTAACAAAAAATACACAAAATGATTCATTTTAAAGTAACAGATTTGAATGAAAATGGCTTTTTTCTTTGGATCAAAAAGTGAATTTTTTTAACTGATAAATCACCTTAGTTTGTTTTGACAATCAGATTACCAACTACATCTAATGCGCATTTGTTGTATTGTTATTCAAATAAGCTTTTTGGCCTTGATCAGTAAAGCAATAGAGAAATATATTTAAACATTTGCATGATGCTGTAATTATTTATAAATTTCATTTTAATACTTAATGATAAAATGATTGCTTCAAAAAGCTTATTATTTCTGTCATCTTTTAAAGTTTATGCTTAAATAATTTAAACTGAAAACTTACATATCTAAGCATTTTAATAGTTATTTAAATATTTAAAAAAATCTATCAGAAAAAAGCTTTTTGTTCATACTTTTCAGAGTATAAATGCCCTTTACATAATGAACAAAAAATGAGATAAACGTGCTTTCTTAGTAGCCAATGATCAAAAATTGTATTACACAAGAAATACTGCCTATAGATACCTGATGAACACTTACAATTTATAAATAAAAAGATTGATGTTGTACAAATGCGGTAAAGCTTTTTTATCATATTTGCTTAATTTTGTAATCATTTCAATATCTTCTAAAATTTTTAATGATCATTTCTTCATTTCATGGTAGTGTTCTTTATTTCTGCCCATGGCAGCTTCAAAAAAACAATGTTAAAATATTTAAGACAAAAAGCGGACACAACATTTTAAAATTTGTTCAAATATTTAAAAAAACTTTCTCATTGCTTAGGCTATTTTTTTGCTATTTTTTCTTTTGCAAAAAAATGTGAAAGAATAACTTTCTGTGTTTGTCACAAAAGGTTTATTGAACTTTTCAGTTTTTGCAAAGGCAGTTATTTCGTAACATTCGTTTGTCATTACAGTTCTGCAGCAGCCAGAAAAGCGTTTTTTCGAAGAGATGTTTTTCATTTTTCCCTAATAAAAATAGTTAAGGGCGAGTGTTTTTTGAACAAGAAATTGGAATATTTATTATGCCTTTTTTTAGAAATTACAACGGTTATGAAGATTGTAAACGTGCTTTGGAAGGTAAAATGCTAATAAAATATATGAAAAAATAATAAAAATTAGCAGCTTCACTTTATGAAACATATGTCTTTTTGTGGGTACTGATAAAGAGCAATCGCATCATTTTTTTGTTTAACAATCCCTTTTTTTGCACGAAAAAAATGTTTCCAAATAAATCGATTTCTTCTACATTTAAAAAAACTCAAATATTTTATTTCAGAAAAGAGAAAAATTTCGTGTTTTGCCGTCATTAGCATTTAAAAAGAGCATTCACTTTATTTTTTGTTGCATTCAGTGTTGTCTGCTGGGAAATTTTTGTTGAACATCTGAATGACTGGCAACAAAAATGCATAATGTGAGTCATTTTTTCTTTGTTGCGATAAATTCACATTTATTAAGAAATCTGTTTGAACCAGAGGCCCTGCGGGCCTCTGTGCCACGTAAACAGTGTGCTACGTAACTTCTACAATAGCTTTCCTTCATTAAATTACTTAATCTTAACAATATTTTACAGGAAAAACCCTACCCAATTACTCCCGCATTTTGCTAAAAATTACGGAGACATAACTGTTATCAGAAAATCGCCTTCGGCGATTTACAGCCGTTCCTAGAGCCCTTCGGGCGCCATAGCTGTAAGCGTTAACGACGATGTATTATAGCTTTTACGCATAAGCAGAATTTGGAACATCTGATAATGTTTCTCTTTGTGAATTTATTAAGCTAAAAAGCACAGAGTAGACATGAAAGTACGGTTATAAACTCACAAATGCAACGTGACACCATTATCTCGAAGCATTTTTACGGTAATTAATGGAGAAAAAATATCTTGAGAATATTTGTCTAAAATTAGCACCTTCCATACTGGTTCAATTGCAAGTGAAGATGATACAGCTTGATTTAAATTTAAAATTTGCTTTAATGCAGCTAAAGATTATTACCTGCGTTTAATTGGTTTAAAATAGAAACATACTTACCAATTTGTCGGATTCTAACATTATCTATTTTATCAGCCGTGTTCTGCATTTGAATTTAAATTTTGATAATTTTAACAGGTAAAAAAAGAGAAAAAGCAGAAAAAGCATTTAATTTGTTTTTCCAACGGGGGCATTGTTTTAAAAGTCGTTACGAGAAAATATTCGTTTCTGATATATCATTGATTGCCGCAATAAAGAAAGGAAAAGAGCAGTGATTTTTTGCCGTTGATCTACTTTTCACTGTTTCCAAAAAGTTGATACAAAAATTATTTACAGAGACGTTATTTTTAAACTAAGGAAAAATTTATTTGTATAAAAGTTATTTTTTAATGAAAAAACTTTTAAATGTGCAAATGCAGAAGAAAAGAATCATTTCTATAAACATGTCGTCAAAAACTTTCAACTGGTACACCATTTGTTCAAAAGAAAACAACTTTAAGGGATTACTTTTAGACACCGTAATAAAAAACTACCGTGTTTTTTTCTTTTTTTATGACATTTAAAGTTAGATTTTTATTGAAAAAATTCACCCGGAACAGACAATACAATAATAACATAAATAAGTAATAACATCAAGTGAATAAAAAAAAATATTAAAGGGAAAAGTTAATAAAGGTTAAATATAAGTTTACAAGTGGGGAAAAAATTGCATAATGCAAGAAAAGAGTAAAAATATGAGAGAAAAAAGAAAATTACAATAAATATGAGAACTGGAAGGAAACAAGAAAAAAAGATTAAAGAAATGAAAATGAAAGATTAAATAATAAAAACTTATTGAACATCACTTAAATGACGGGAAACAATTCTTAACGCAGCTTTTCGTCCTCGTAACTCTGTACGACGTTCAAGTTCCCGTAATTCTTCTAAAGATTCATCTAATTGAGGTTCTTGTAAGGCTCCAGTAGGTGCTGTGAATCTTCTTCTACCATTTTGTTTATTTTCTCTATTTTCATCATATCTTGAAGCTTCTTTAGCTAGAGCGACACGTTCACGTCTTTCAGATTGTCCACCATAGGGTTGCTGCTCCATGTTCTCTGGCATTTCGTTCAACTTCTTCTGTTTCATTTTGATTATCGAAGACATTTTCATCATCATCTGAAGATTCTGGAAGCTCCACATAACAATAATCTTTTGATGATACTGCAGTACTTCTTTTTTGTTCAGGTTGACTTCGAGATTTCTTTGTAGCAACAATTTTCTGATCTAAAAAAAGAAATAGAGCAAATAGCCACCACAATCAAACGTAAAAAAACTTTAATACTACGCTGCTTTTAAGAATGGTTAAGAATTTTAAATCTCATCTATGAAAGTATATACAAATCAGGGGAAGCTATTCCACTCACATATTCCACATGCAAAATTATGCTTTTTTGAGAATTCTAACAACAAGGTGTAATCTTTGTTAGTTAAAAGATTGCCTTGGCACGGATAAAGCTTATCATGTCTCCATCGAAAATGTTCGGCGGCATCTGCACCAGATTTAACAAATTTCATTTCATCGATGTAAACAGCGTCATGCAAAAATTTCCCAGTAAATTGACGATAAAGAAAAATAGCTCCTGCATAAAAAATTCAGTTTATAACCAAGTACATCAAAAAAAGGATGCCTAGCCAAAAAAATTTAAAAAAGAAATAACTTGCCTTCAGCTTTGAATGAAAAACAAACATCCTGAACTAAGCCTTTAACAGCTAAATTATCAGTTACCATTGTTTCTTGCAGCTTTGAAACTGGAAGCTTTCTTTGAAAAAAATCATTAGAAGATTTCTTTTCTTTGGCACCAGGTTGTGAAACGCCCCCTGTTACCGGCGACGTTTCAGCAGCATTCCAATTTTCATTGCCTAAAAAAACAATTGTTATTCAATTGCATTCGAAAAACCCAAAGTCAACATACCGAGATCTGCACCAAAAGCACATTTTACAAGCTGTGGATCCAAACAGACCAACAAGTAGATATTTAATAAGTGTAACAAAACATACCTGCAGTTTCAGAACTTTGTTTTTTTGGAAAAAATCATTAGAAGATTTCTTTTCTTTGGCACCAGGTTGTGAAACGCCCCCTGTTACAGGCGACGTTTCAGCAGCATTCCAATTTTCATTGCCTAAAAAAACAATTGTTATTCAATTGCATTCGAAAAACCCAAAGTCAACATACCGAGATCTGCACCAAAAGCACCTTTTACAAGCCGTGGATCTAAACAGACCAACAAGTAGATATTTAATAACCGTAACAAAACATACCTGGTTTAAACAGGTATGTTTTGTTACAGTGTTTGATTCTTTAGAAGAACGTGATCAAGCTCTAAAAAAGCATTACTATGAAACAGTTGGAAACATTTGCAAGCATCACCTTGAGGAGTTACTCTTTTAAAATCAGAAAGCACTTGATTTTCGCTTGCCACAAGTAGTTGTGTTCTTGTGCTCGAAGGAGGAACAAAATCTTTAATACGGCTACCATTTTTCTAAAAAAGAAATCGGAACTAGTTATAGTAACAAGATATATTACCTTGACTTTTCTTAATTGAATAAATGGAGATGCAACAAGATAAATATCAATAAAGCCTGCACGTGAAAACATTGTTTCAATAATTCGATCATCTTCCACCTATAGAAGAAGAAAACAAGATTAATAAATAGTATACAATAAAACAAAAATTTACTTCTTTTCGAGATGCACAGAAACGTTCACAAAGTTCAAGACTGATGGTCGCATTTTCTTCAACCAATTTGCAACATTCCAAAAAGTTTTTCCTCTTCCTCTTCCATAAGTTTTGGTAGCTTCATTTACGACAACACATAGCGGACAAGCTGTTGAAAATAATTCAAAGAACTGGAGATCATCTTTTCTCCATACTTGGTCACCCATAGTAAATTGATCAGAAACTTCCAATTCTTGGATAATTTCAGATACCAATAAATCTTGCATTAAAAAAGAAAGAATTTTGATATAGCAATGAACTTTCTTTGCATCTTCCGGTGTTGCATTCATTATAAAATCATTGCATATTGCAAGATCCATATCAATTAAATACTTCAAAATCTTTTCAACCTTTTGAGTGGCACCTTTTTCAGCTGAAACTAATTTTTTAGTACTATAATGAATTACAAAAACTATTACTGGAATAATCATCGATGACAATAAAATTAAAGACGCATTCAAGAAGTTCAGGAGGAGGAACTACTTTTTCAGCAGGTTTTGAAAGAGGGCCCCTAGTTACTAGCGACTCTCTTTCAGAAGTATTAACATTGAGAGGAACATGATTTTCTAAAAATAAAAACGCAATATAAAAACAAATTGTTGTAAATGGAAAGAACAACCTGGTGGACAAAGTGTATTGCAAATCAATTTAATCCCAACGCAGCGAAGACCAAGAAGTACAGGGTTATTCAGATAGATTTGACATTTTGTTTTTGATCGCAAATGAGTTCTAAGAGGTTCCAAGAGTTGTCACAGTGTGGGAAGGGTCACCACTGACGGGAGTATCTTTTCCATATAAAATTTTGGCATTTGGGAACACAACGCCAAACGGCGCCAAATTCAAATTTGACCTCGAAGCAGCTTAAACTTGGCATATATTATGAAAATCTAGACTCTCCTACACCCACTCGTCAAAAAATTAAGTCTCTAGCTTCAAAAATGACAAAACGGCAGCCATTTGAAAAGATGAATTTTTTTTCATAGCTGCCAAAATGAAAAGTAAAAAATTTTTCACTTTTTCCCAATTTAGATAAAATTTTCAAATGGCTGCCATTTTGCCGTTTTTGAAGCTAGAGACTTGATTTTTCGACGATTGGGTGTAGGAGAGTCTAGATTTTCATAATATATGCCAAGTTTAAGCTGGTTCGAGGTCAAATTTGAATTTGGCGCCATTTGGCGTTATGTTCCCAAATGCCAAAATTTTATATGCAAAAGATACTCCCGTCAGTGGTGACCCTTCCCATACTATAACAACTCTTGGAACCTCTTAGAACTCATTTGTGATCAAAAACAAAATGTCAAATCTATCTGAATAACCCTCCCGATGCAGCAAAGAATGAGCGTTGGGGGTAAACGCGGGGTAAAATAGCAGAGCGTCGCAGAGAAAAGGGGGTAAACGAAACGCTGAACGTTTTTACCACATTTTACCCCAAACGGTCACCATTTTTACCCCCTTTGACAATTTTTTATTTTGTTTTTTTAATTAAATTTTTTATTATTAATATGTACTGCTTTTTTATCACTCTGATAATCAGAGTAAAGGCCCTGATAAGCTTTCAGAAGCTTATCAAAGCTGATCCAAAATTTAATTATTCAAAATAATTTGAATAATATACAAACCAAAAAAAATATGGAAAAAATATAGGGGGAACGCGAGGGGAAATAACACGAAAAAATGGGTAAAACCCGAAAAAAAAATTGATGCGAAAAAATATCTGCAAAAAGCAAAAAAGATTTTGAACGAGTTGACCTTTTTCGAAAAAATTGACTAGAGAAGCAAAGAAAAATTAAAAATTAAAATGCCAAAGAAGGGGGTAAAAACGTTGACCCCTTTCGTTTTTTCTTTTTACCCCGTTAAAACGCTGAACGTTTTTGCCATAATCGCTCTTCCCTCAATGCTACTACCCCGTTCGCTCACTCGTTGTTGCATCGGGCTGTACTTTTATTTTTTCTATATTAAATTAATTTTTTGATATTGCCCATATAAAACAGCATGCAAACATTATAAAAAAATGTTTTGTTCACAGTGCGACATTGTTAAAGCTTTGTGACTGTATTTTTACGCTACACATTTTCTATCATTGATTCTTTCAACATTGTCCAAAAATAACGTGATCTTTTTTTCGTATTTTTTGAACCCCTCCCACCCCCTTGGTGATCCTTTTTGCTTTGATCTTGTGCCGTTTTTCAAAGCGGCGTGATAATTCGGCTTATCCTCGGATCACGTAACTTCTGGACAGTCCCTTATCATAAAATATCAAAAGTGGCACCTTTTTCAAAAAGAAGCAATGTACGTAAATGAATCATTTTAAAAAAACAAATACATCCTACCTTTTTTTGCTTTTCCTTTTCTTTAACCGTTTGCGCCACATGCACACTACAACGCGTTCTCCACACTTTTGCTCTTGCGCTGCGTCTCTTCTTTTCTCTTTTCTTTTTTTCTTTCTGCGGCAAAAGAGAAAAAAAGAAAAGAGAAAAGAAGAGACGCAGCGCAAGAGCAAAAGTGTGGAGAACGCGTTGTAGTGCATGCAGCGCAAACGGTTAATCTTGGTGGTCAAGACGTAACTGATTATTTTAGAGAACTTTTAAAAGAACGTGGACATTCATTTCATATCAGAAAGAATTTACAAGAGTTGAAGGAGAAGTGTACGTTGATGAAGGTGGATTATGAAAAAGTGATGAAGTCTAATTATCCGAATCGTAGTTTTGAAATTGGAAATGGATCGGTGATTGATGTTGGGAAAGAAAGATTTCAATGTGCAGAAGTTTTGTTAAAGGTACGTAGAGCCCATTCACAAGGGACCGTTCTGAGATGTCATCTATGGATTTCTTCGAAAATAGCGGGGATGAACAGCTCATAGTAAGACATGAAAAACCCCCAAGTACTAGCTGCCCGTTCGCCATTTCAGGATTTTAGTAGTATTTTGCTATTACACCATAAGTAGCAGGCGATGAACGTTTTAGTATATGAGTTACGTTTATAGTGATCATAGATGGTTGTATATGCCAAAACATGATTTTTCATAGATAATTAATCACATTCCAAGCGTTTACAACCATCTATAATCGTCACAAACGTAATTTGTTAGCTATGAACTTCATCGCCTGCTACTTATAGTGTAATAGCAAAATACGACTAAAATCCTGAAATGGCGAACGGGCAGCTTGTACTTGGGGGTTTTTCATGCCTTACTATGAGCTGTTCATCCCCGCTATTTTCGAAGAAATCCATAGATGACATCTCGTAAAGGTCCCTTGTCAGTTCAATAAACAGTTGTTCAAATGATTACAATAGTTTTGTACAGGGTTATTCAGATAGATTTGACATTTTGTTTTTGATCACAAATGAGTTCTAAGAGGTTCCAAGAGTTGTTATAGTATGGGAAGGGTCACCACTGACGGGAGTATCTTTTGCATATAAAATTTTGGCATTTGGGAACATAACGCCAAATGGCGCCAAATTCAAATTTGACCTCGAACCAGCTTAAACTTGGCATATATTATGAAAATCTAGACTCTCCTACACCCAATCGTCGAAAAATCAAGTCTCTAGCTTCAAAAACGGCAAAATGGCAGCCATTTGAAAATTTTATCTAAATTGGGAAAAAGTGAAAAATTTTTTACTTTTCATTTTGGCAGCTATGAAAAAAAATTCATCTTTTCAAATGGCTGCCGTTTTGTCATTTTTGAAGCTAGAGACTTAATTTTTTGACGAGTGGATGTAGGAGAGTCTAGATTTTCATAATATATGCCAAGTTTAAGCTGCTTCGAGGTCAAATTTGAATTTGGCGCCGTTTGGCGTTGTGTTCCCAAATGCCAAAATTTTATATGGAAAAGATACTCCCGTCAGTGGTGACCCTTCCCACACTGTGACAACTCTTGGAACCTCTTAGAACTCATTTGCGATCAAAAACAAAATGTCAAATCTATCTGAATAACCCTGTATTTTTACACATTTCTTTCTCATGTTCATTTCAAAAAAGAATTGCAATTTTTATGAACGTTTTTTTAATGTTCGACATTTCTTTTCCCACTATTTTTTTGAATCTTTTGTTTCCGTTTTTTAAATGTTAAAACTCCTTTCGAGAACTCTTTTTTTTTACTGCCATTGATAGTAAAAAATATCTTGTTATAATTTCTGTTCTACAACATTCAGAATGCAAAGTCATTAATAATTTAAAAAAAATAGAAAATCGTTAAACAGTAAAGTACGATAATTGACTTTCCAGTGATATTTTACAACTTATACACTAAAATGTTTTCAAAATTTGCAATTTTTTTTAGTTATGCTGGGGAGCACGCTTTCTTACATATCCAATGTTATTTTGCTTTAACATTTATCTAACACCTTTATTAAGAAAAAGTACAATGCCATAAAATATTGAAAAAGAAAGAAATTGTGCTCTTTCTTTTAAACAAAATCATCAATATTCAAGGGCATTTTTTTAAGCTTTCCAATTAAAAAACTTTATTTGGCCCTTTGTATGATTTGAATATTTGCAGAAATCTTCGAGTATGTTACATGCACAATTTAAGTTTAAACTGTACTTTTAAATTGCAAATTGGAAAACAACGAGCATAAAAACAGATGTGGAGGCTGCAACAATCATTATTAAATGTATGTTTGAAAAATAAAACAACGTAATGTTGTAATGGTTTAAAATCTTTACAAAATCTAAAGCTACTTTAACAAAAAACTAAAAAAAAATATTAAGAATTCTAAAAGTAAAAAATTGCATTTTATGGCTGCAGATACATTTCAATAAAAAATTTAATTTTAACAATGCATTTCATTTTTGGTTCTCTGCTCAATTCATTGAAGCTACGCATATTTTTTTGCCTATTTCGATACATTAAAGAGCGATGAAAAAGATCAACAAAAAATGTTAATACATTAAGAAAAGCAAAATATCAAATAAAAAGGAAGAAATGTCTGGGCTAGTAGTCATACACGATGTTATTACACGTTTGGCTTACCGTAATCCTCCAAACTTTACGGCAGCTACTTATGGAAATACTGTGGACCTTCTTAAACTTTCTATGACCCCTACTTAAAGCTTCTAGGATTCTGGAGTTACATTGGGGTTTCTTTACAGTACACCTTCTTACATTCTGTAGGTTACTGTAACTTTATGGGAATAAATTATTTTATCACTGTTAATAATACTTATCAGTTACAGTAATCTTTCTTACTGTATACTTAAGGTTACTGTAACTTTCTTAAATGTTTTTTATACTGTAGCTTCTTAAATCTTTCCTTCTTATTTTTATTGCTACTTATTTTTTCTTCCTTCTTTTTGCGGTAAAGGATTAAAAGACCACCAACGACGACTGTGTTTTTTTTAGACAACGATCTTGTCTTTGTTTTTTAAAGTCTCAAGTTGCATTGCTTGTTCTTTACTTTGCTTGTCTTTGCTCGATCCTGCACTCTTTCCATCGATGTTCGTTTTTCGTCGCCCTTCTTAAATCTCTCTTCTTACTTTTTTGTGCCACTGCTTGCCTTCTTATTTTTTTAAGTATGCAAATTTTATCATCAACAAATAAAATATTTCACAATACATGTTTGGTATCATTTGAAAGCAAATAAAAAAATACAATTCATTTCTGTTAAAATTAAATGCAAATGTTTTTCAATTTTAAAATTAAAATGCTTACAAGTTTTTCCTTCTTTTTTTTAATGCCGCTTTTTTCGGCAGGTTCTTTCTTCGATTGAGCAGTGAGAGAGGGAGAGGGAGAGAGACATGGTAAAGAAAGGGACGTGGTAAGGAAGAGGACATGACAAATGAGATGGAGATGAAAAGGAAAGGCAAGACAAGAAATAGGAAAGAGAAAGGGTCAAGGTCATGGCATCGCTATCTTTTTCGCGTTTTTGCTTTTATCGAGCAAGCCATGGCAAATTTTTATCCGTTTCAATGTTTTATCACTTATGCCCTGAGGCGATGCTGTTATCAGTCTTATCATTTGCATTGAAAAATTTTATTAGATCGATTACAATAAACAAAAAACAATACAAAAAAAATGGATTAGCGTTTATGGATAGCAAATACAAGGGTAAAATCACAATTAAAAAAATTTTACATAAACAATTACATTATTAATATCTGATCCAAGGAGCGCCAAATGCTCCGTCTTCCATTTTGAATACAGGAACTATTAAAGCATTGCTTGTTTTCTTTTCGGTTCTGCCAATCTCGTCTTCTTTAGCATTATTTTCATACAAAATGCATTGAATTTCTTGACCATTTCGTCTAGCCGTTTCAGCAAATAGTTCCAATTGCTCCATAGGTTTCATCGTTGTTTCATCTGATTTTGTAACTTTTGCTCTTAAAAGTGCTTTTCTGTAAACCATTGGATTTCGTTTTCTCCATTCTTGATCACTTTCATATTGAGGCTCGAAGAAAAATAAAAGCTTTGATATCATTTTATCAACACTTCTTACACATCTGCCATTATTTTTACTCTTATAAGTCCTTAAGTAAGTAATTTTTTACGCGTGCCATTTTTGTCTTGCCCCCCCTTTCGATTTTTTTGGTATTTTTAAAATTACGATACGCGTGGCAAATTTTCAATATGAATGCCGTAATCATGCAATGCAAAATTTAACATATGATTCATAAGGCTTTAAAAAATTACGATACGTATCCTATACTACTTAAATATTTAATCCTAATTCAACCAAACAATGTTAAAAACAGTTTGGCATCCTCGATTTAGTTAACCTTTGGTGGATCTGAAAGAATATATCCCCGCCCATGGCTACCAGATTCACTGCTACTTTCAGGTCCAAATTTACTCCAAAACCAGCATCCCAGACTAAACATACCTTTGATAATAACTATTATCACCAAAACACTCCCAAATATTCCACCAATATATAATCTATCACCCAAGATAAATATACTTTCACCACAAAATAAATTGATAAGAAATAATAATATTAAATAACTTTATTATCTCTCTACCATAAAATAAAGACCATATATCTTTTACACAAAAAGAAACATACGAATACAACGAGCCCAAAAGAAAAAGCAATGAGAGCAATCAAAAAAATAGATGGAACATAATGCCAATAGGAATTACAATAAAAAGGAGATGGACAAATAAAGTGGAGACAAAATATAATTAACATAACTACCCCCCTCTTTGATAAAATAGCGTCCTCGCTATTGGCTTTCTTTTTGATGATAACCACGACCAGAGGTGACAGTATCTTTTTGATGATCACAAGAATTACATATTTGACCACGATCACGCACTATACCACGAAATTGATGACCACGACGAACAGTTGAACTCCGAAATTGATGACCACGACGAACAGTTGAACCAATATGTTGATTTCTCAATTCACCATTAAAAGATTCACGAGTAAGACGACGATGAGCATCTTGTTGCCAACTTTCGACTTTTCTTTTATAACCACGATTTGAATAAGGATCATTATCACGAGTTGAACTGCTTGAAGCAAGACCACGACACCAAGAATTACCACGAGCATCACGAACATTTGAAGTTCTGCTATTCACATTTGAAATATACGGTAGATGAGCACGATCAGCTTGTTTCTTTTTTATATGATCACGATAGAATATTGTATTATAAAATACACGACGACCATTTTGCATTTCTTGTTGCTTTCTACAATCATTTTGTTTATTCTTACCATAATTCTTTTGTTTTTCAACATCTTTCTTTTTCTGAAGTTCAAGTTGAACGATGAGTTTCTTTTCATTAATTTCATGCTTCCCACAAGTTGTTGCATTAACTTTTTGATGAGAATCAGCATCAATACCACGTCTCCAAGAATCTGCATCAATACCATGTCCACGAGATTTAACACGATCACGAGTTTTACGAGATTCGCTACCAGAATAATAAACATCACGTTTCATATTATTTTGTGGCATTATCAAATCAATAGATTCATTTCTTCCATTACAGTAAATATTTGTGTTTGGAGGATCTCCTCCTAATGCAATACCAAGTGCTTCAATCCAACCATAATCGTTTTGTAAAACGTTTGTTCCAATCAGTACATCTTGTTGTAATCCTGAAACAACGAAAAATTTAACAAATTTGGATGGATATGAGCCCCATGAAATTGGCATTCGAACACAATTTACAACATTAAGTTCAACTCCATTAGCACTAATTAACCTTTTATTCAACCAGCTTTCTGGTTTTTCTTCAAAGATTTTACGAACACCTTGAGGTCTTTGTTTTAGGATGCTTCCAATAGCACGATCACTAATGACCGAAGCACATGCACCCGAATCAAGCATTGCATTGACTTTAACGCTATCCATTAAAACATTTAACATAGCTTTTTTACCAAACAATGGAACAGAATCTTGTTCAACTGAAGTTATAGCATCAACTGGTACTACACCCATCAGTTCTAAATTTTCAAGTGTTTTAACCTTTTTACCAGGTGCAACTTGAATCCTAGAGCTATCAGCAGCATGGTCACCAAGTTGAGGGCGTTTAACGTAATTCAGTGAACGTTCATAATCATTACGAGATCGATGTACTGACTGATGATAATTATCAACAGTATTATTAGCCTTATGCAAAAAATCTCCATTCTGATTATCACGACTCTCTTCTGAAGTTCCAGAGAAATTTTTGGAAAAATTCATTCTTGCATTATCATATCTGGTATTAGTTTTAGCAAAATTTCTTGAAGTTTTACTTTGTAAAGCTACTGAATCTTCAATGCCAATAATCAATTCTTTCAATCGATAATATCCTTCAGAGAGATGAGGGATAATAGCAGCACTAAACATGGTATTTTCATCTTCTTGCACTAATCGAATGAGAATTTTCTTTAGCTCAGCAACTTCTTGATCATTATCATCATTATATGCTTCTTCAACTTTTTGTTCAAGTTCTTCGAACATATCTTTATAAGATTTACCTTTAGGCTTACTAACGCGATCAAGAGCAGCACGACTTGTAAAAGTTCTAACGGAGCTATCGGAGCCTAGCGCATTGAGAAGTTCACGCTTTATTTCATCATAGCTTGCATGCCTCTTCATAAGCCTATCATGAGTAACTTGAAGCTTTGGTACATACTGTCCGATTACTGTAGCTTTCTGTTTATCCGTATAATTAAGGGATTCAACAGCAGCATCAAAGTAGCGATACCATCGATCAAGTTCAACTCGTGTTTTGCCTTTGAATTCCTTTGGCATTGGTAATGCTACAGCTTTAGCAACGTTACTACCGTAACCCCCAATAATTTTATCCGAAGATGACCTACCTTGGTTCTTCATTATTTCCCATGATCGATCAAGATGCCTTTCTTTGGGTTGATTCAAATAAGATTGATATTCAATTCCACTTCGATCACGATGCCTTTCTGTTGGATGATTCAAATATGATTGAGATTCACCTCTAACAAGCCTTTGTTGATGATCCTTCTTTGATTGAACTTGAGCCTGTAAAAGAGTATATCGATTAATAAGATCGTCAATATCAGATATCCCCAAAGTCTCAAGCTGATCAAGTACCAGTGAATCTAGGCCAACATTTTTAGCTTTTTCTTGTTCAAGCTGTATAGCAAGGTTATCTCGTTCATCAGCAATAGCATGATAAGCTTTTTGCTGTTCATCCAAATCCTCATAAAGGCGTTCAAGAGCTTCGTTTTTAACAGCAAGCATTGTCATTAACCACTCCGGTCCACGAACAAGGCTATTTTGTACTTGTACCATAGTACTGTTGGAGATTATATGATACTTTTTGCTTAATTTTTCAAGCATATCATTAGCTACTCGCACTTCTCCTTGCAATTTGGAGAAAGCGTCTTTAGCTTTTTGAACAATCCTTTGAGCTTGTTCCTGGCTGTTAAGTACAGAAGGTTCAACAACAACTTGTTGTTGCTCTTCATATTCATCTGAAGGATTTTCATCACCAGCAACCGAAGAAGCTGGAGTAATATCTTCATTAGGTGCATCAGGTTGATTCATCATTCCAATATGAATAACCGTATCCTTTTTATGTGCTGCAACTTTATCGAAAGTATGAATAGCACCAGTATCAAAGTTGCAAATTTCGACAGGATGCCCTAAGCACAATCCTTTATCGATAGCACCAACAGCACTTTTAATAGATTCTCCGTGCTTTTTTTTGGCTGTACCAAGTCCATTTGGTTTAACAATATCAGCTTCAAGTGGACGATGTAATCGACCTGCTTGTCCACCAACTTTTCCATCAAGTTGTGATTCTTCAATAGCTTCTCCACAAGCTTTATCATATATACCATATCCATATGGTTTATCTTGATCACCAAAATTTGCACAAGGTGATTCATAAGCTTTTCCATCAAGCTTTAATATTCCATCAAGTAGTGGTCCAGCACCACGAGGATATATTTTATCATCTTTATATAATCGGCTGCATATCATCTCTGGCTCACATTCAGCTTCACAATCACTATTTGGAATGATTGGAGAGGTTGAACGAAGGATGGAGCCCTCCAAGTTAACCTTTGGTGGATCTGAAAGAATATATCCCCGCCCATGGCTACCAGATTCACTGCTACTTTCAGGTCCAAATTTACTCCAAAACCAGCATCCCAGACTAAACATACCTTTGATAATAACTATTATCACCAAAACACTCCCAAATATTCCACCAATATATAATCTATCACCCAAGATAAATATACTTTCACCACAAAATAAATTGATAAGAAATAATAATATTAAATAACTTTATTATCTCTCTACCATAAAATAAAGACCATATATCTTTTACACAAAAAGAAACATACGAATACAACGAGCCCAAAAGAAAAAGCAATGAGAGCAATCAAAAAAATAGATGGAACATAATGCCAATAGGAATTACAATAAAAAGGAGATGGACAAATAAAGTGGAGACAAAATATAATTAACATAACTATTTCTGTCATTTTTTCTTAAATTTTGCACACGTTTTTCAAAATTTTTCCTTGAATTTCGCTCTTTTTTACGCATGTTCCCAATTTTTCGCTTACGCGTGACGCGTGGTACTACGGACAAATCCTTAGTAATCCCTAGTCGTGCCCACGTATGATGGATATTCCCGTTTTAGAGAATTATGAACCACCAGATTTCCGTTTTCAGTGTTTTATTAAAAGTCACAGTAAAAGGCAAATAAGGTATTTTCACCAAAAAAATGTCCACCAAATACGACATTTTGGTGATGGCCGATTCACCAAAACTGAATGAAATCTGTAATAATTACAGATGACATTATTTTTTAAAAACTTTTTTTGTAAAATATGCGGTAAAAATTCTGTTTCTATATATAATGGTTTTTAGATTACTACCATTGTATCAATGAAATTAATTTAATTTCGTCTGGTATCATTCTTAAAATACATGAAATATAGTGTAAAAAGGTAATTTTAAAAATTCAAAATTAGCAAACAATGACCTTCTCTTTCACTTTTTTAATATTAAAATGGTTGTTTTAGTTCTTCTTTGCTTCTTTTCTCTTTTTTAGCTTTTTTGCTTTTTGAAAATGTAACTATAAAAAGCAGCTGTTTAAAATAATATTTTGCAAAATTTTAACATTTATTTGAATGATTCTTGAATGGCAGAAGACCTTTTTGTGAGTTGAGGTAAGCAAATGCAAAAAAAGACGGCTATTTCTTCACATATGATTTTTTTGCTTTTGCACCCAAAGAAAAAAATGTCAAAGCTAAAGAAAGATGAATGAATAACAACAATATACACAATGTTTCTTTTCCCATTTGGTAGCGATTGATGCTCACCAGAGAAATAAGAAAAAAAAATAGTTATGAAATGTAACGACTGAATGAAAGGCTAAAAAATTTTATAGTTACATTTTCAAAAAGCAAAAAAGCTAAAAAAGAGAAAAGAAGCAAAGAAGAACTAAAACAACCATTTTAATATTAAAAAAGTGAAAGAGAAGGTCATTGTTTGCTAATTTTGAATTTTTAAAATTACCTTTTTACACTATATTTCATGTATTTTAAGAATGATACCAGACGAAATTAAATTAATTTCATTGATACAATGGTAGTAATCTAAAAACCATTATATATAGAAACAGAATTTTTACCGCATATTTTACAAAAAAAGTTTTTAAAAAATAATGTCATCTGTAATTATTACAGATTTCATTCAGTTTTGGTGAATCGGCCATCACCAAAATGTCGTATTTGGTGGACATTTTTTTGGTGAAAATACCTTATTTGCCTTTTACTGTGACTTTTAATAAAACACTGAAAACGGAAATCTGGTGGTTCATAATTCTCTAAAACGGGAATATCCATCATACGTGGGCACGACTAGGGATTACTAAGGATTTGTCCGTAGTACCACGCGTCACGCGTAAGCGAAAAATTGGGAACATGCGTAAAAAAGAGCGAAATTCAAGGAAAAATTTTGAAAAACGTGTGCAAAATTTAAGAAAAAATGACAGAAATCGAGGATGCCAAACTGTTTTTAACATTGTTTGGTTGAATTAGGATTAAATATTTAAGTAGTATAGGATACGTATCGTAATTTTTTAAAGCCTTATGAATCATATGTTAAATTTTGCATTGCATGATTACGGCATTCATATTGAAAATTTGCCACGCGTATCGTAATTTTAAAAATACCAAAAAAATCGAAAGGGGGGGCAAGACAAAAATGGCACGCGTAAAAAATTACTTACTTAAGGACTTATAAGAGTAAAAATAATGGCAGATGTGTAAGAAGTGTTGATAAAATGATATCAAAGCTTTTATTTTTCTTCGAGCCTCAATATGAAAGTGATCAAGAATGGAGAAAACGAAATCCAATGGTTTACAGAAAAGCACTTTTAAGAGCAAAAGTTACAAAATCAGATGAAACAACGATGAAACCTATGGAGCAATTGGAACTATTTGCTGAAACGGCTAGACGAAATGGTCAAGAAATTCAATGCATTTTGTATGAAAATAATGCTAAAGAAGACGAGATTGGCAGAACCGAAAAGAAAACAAGCAATGCTTTAATAGTTCCTGTATTCAAAATGGAAGACGGAGCATTTGGCGCTCCTTGGATCAGATATTAATAATGTAATTGTTTATGTAAAATTTTTTTAATTGTGATTTTACCCTTGTATTTGCTATCCATAAACGCTAATCCATTTTTTTTGTATTGTTTTTTGTTTATTGTAATCGATCTAATAAAATTTTTCAATGCAAATGATAAGACTGATAACAGCATCGCCTCAGGGCATAAGTGATAAAACATTGAAACGGATAAAAATTTGCCATGGCTTGCTCGATAAAAGCAAAAACGCGAAAAAGATAGCGATGCCATGACCTTGACCCTTTCTCTTTCCTATTTCTTGTCTTGCCTTTCCTTTTCATCTCCATCTCATTTGTCATGTCCTCTTCCTTACCACGTCCCTTTCTTTACCATGTCTCTCTCCCTCTCCCTCTCTCACTGCTCAATCGAAGAAAGAACCTGCCGAAAAAAGCGGCATTAAAAAAAAGAAGGAAAAACTTGTAAGCATTTTAATTTTAAAATTGAAAAACATTTGCATTTAATTTTAACAGAAATGAATTGTATTTTTTTATTTGCTTTCAAATGATACCAAACATGTATTGTGAAATATTTTATTTGTTGATGATAAAATTTGCATACTTAAAAAAATAAGAAGGCAAGCAGTGGCACAAAAAAGTAAGAAGAGAGATTTAAGAAGGGCGACGAAAAACGAACATCGATGGAAAGAGTGCAGGATCGAGCAAAGACAAGCAAAGTAAAGAACAAGCAATGCAACTTGAGACTTTAAAAAACAAAGACAAGATCGTTGTCTAAAAAAAACACAGTCGTCGTTGGTGGTCTTTTAATCCTTTACCGCAAAAAGAAGGAAGAAAAAATAAGTAGCAATAAAAATAAGAAGGAAAGATTTAAGAAGCTACAGTATAAAAAACATTTAAGAAAGTTACAGTAACCTTAAGTATACAGTAAGAAAGATTACTGTAACTGATAAGTATTATTAACAGTGATAAAATAATTTATTCCCATAAAGTTACAGTAACCTACAGAATGTAAGAAGGTGTACTGTAAAGAAACCCCAATGTAACTCCAGAATCCTAGAAGCTTTAAGTAGGGGTCATAGAAAGTTTAAGAAGGTCCACAGTATTTCCATAAGTAGCTGCCGTAAAGTTTGGAGGATTACGGTAAGCCAAACGTGTAATAACATCGTGTATGACTACTAGCCCAGACATTTCTTCCTTTTTATTTGATATTTTGCTTTTCTTAATGTATTAACATTTTTTGTTGATCTTTTTCATCGCTCTTTAATGTATCGAAATAGGCAAAAAAATATGCGTAGCTTCAATGAATTGAGCAGAGAACCAAAAATGAAATGCATTGTTAAAATTAAATTTTTTATTGAAATGTATCTGCAGCCATAAAATGCAATTTTTTACTTTTAGAATTCTTAATATTTTTTTTAGTTTTTTGTTAAAGTAGCTTTAGATTTTGTAAAGATTTTAAACCATTACAACATTACGTTGTTTTATTTTTCAAACATACATTTAATAATGATTGTTGCAGCCTCCACATCTGTTTTTATGCTCGTTGTTTTCCAATTTGCAATTTAAAAGTACAGTTTAAACTTAAATTGTGCATGTAACATACTCGAAGATTTCTGCAAATATTCAAATCATACAAAGAGCCAAATAAAGTTTTTTAATTGGAAAGCTTAAAAAAATGCCCTTGAATATTGATGATTTTGTTTAAAAGAAAGAGCACAATTTCTTTCTTTTTCTTTGGGGATTCATTTATTCAAGGGCAGCCACTTCGAAAGAAAATAGTGCGATTTTAAGAAAACAGTGAATGAAAGACAAACGTATAAGCAACTAACAAAAAATACACAAAATGATTCATTGTAACAGATTTGAATGAAAATGGCTTTGGATCAAAAAGTGAATTGTTTTAACTGATAAATCACATTAGTTTGTTTTGAAAATCAAATTACCAACAACATCTAAGGCGCATTAGTTGCATTGTTATTCAAATAAGCTTTTTGGCCTCGATCAGTAAAGCAATGGAGAAATATATTTATACATTTGCATAATGCTGTAATTATTTATAAATTTCATGTTAATACTTAATGATAAAATCATGATTGGTTCAAAATGCTTATTATTTCTGTCATCTTTTAAGGTTAATGCTTAAATACTTTAAACTGAAAACCTACATATCTAAGCATTTTAATAGTTATTTAAATATTTAAAAAAAGCTGCTTTTTATTCATCTGAAGAGAACGAACAACGTCTACATTTTATGCGTCATTTTTTTCCCGTTTTTATGCAATGCTTTCAGCATTGAAAAGCGATGTTGAATTTTTTGGTCAAACACAGAGTATAGATGCCCTTTACATAACGAACACAAAATGAGATCAACGTGCTTTCTTAGTAGCCAATGATCAAAAATTGTATTACACAAGAAATACTGCCTATAGATACCTGATGAACACTTACAATTTATAAATAAAAAGATTGATGTTGTACAAATGCAGTAAAGCTTCTTGATCATATTTGCTTAATTTTGTAATCATTTCTATATCTTTAAAAATTTTTAATGATCAATTTCTTCATTTCATGGTAGTGTTCTTTATTTCTGCCCATGGCAGCTACAAAAAAATAATGTTAGAATATTTAAGACAAAAAGCGGACACAACATTTTAAAATTTGTTCAAATATTTAAAAAAACTTTCTCATTGCTTAGGCTATTTTTTTGCTATTTTTTCTTTTGCAAAAAATGTGAAAGAATAACTTTCTGTGCTTGTCACAGAAGATTTATTGAACTTTTCAGTTTTTGCAAAGGCGGTTATTTCGTAACATTCGTTTGTCATTACAGTTCTGCAGCAGCCAGAAAAGCGTTTTTTCGAAGAGATGTTTTTCATTTTTCCCTAATAAAAATAGTTAAGGGCGAGTGTTTTTTGAACAAGAAATTGGAATATTTATTATGCATTTTTTTCAGAAGTTACAAAGGTTATGAAGATTGTAAGCATGCTTTGGAAGGTAAAATGCTAATAAAATATATAAAAAAAATAATAAAAATTAATAATAAAAAATTTTTAGCCATTAAATAAAAAAAAAATTGTTAAAGAAAAGTTCACAATCATAAAAATAAATAGGTAAGAGTTTTTGTTATTTTTCTGATCACATGCGAAAAGCTTATTCGAATGCGAAAATGACCGACGAGTGTCATCTTTAATAAAAAACAATAAAAAGCAAGTCTTAACAGAAAGAATATTGCTTTTTCCTACTCTTTCAATCTTTAATACATTTTTCAAAATTTTCTCTTGAAAATTAAAAACGGGATTTTACAAAAATCATGGATAACGTACTTATTTTTTTTTTTTTTATTTATTCCCTCCAGAAAGCCGAGGGGGCTATTTTACATGCGCAAATACTACATGTTTTTTGGATATTTTTAACCTGGAATCCCTCCAGCAGCCTAAATTTTACTGTCATGGTGTAGACGTGAATTATTTTAACCTCGGATCAGCCGAGCACCGAACCTTCTACAATCATAGTGGCCCATCAACTGGACACTCATTAACTGAGTGGGAGCCACGCATGCGTACCACTAGACCAGTTAGGCCGCAAATGTCGGAATAGCGACTGTGAACTATAATAATGTTGAAAGGATAATTTAAAAAAGGATAATAGCAAATGTTATGTTACAAATGGAAAAATATGATACTTTATAATGAGCTCAGCTTCACTTTATGAAACATATGTCTTTTTGTCGATGCCAGCACTGATAAAGAACAATCGCATCATTTTTTGTTTAACAATCCCTTTTTTGTACGAAAAAAATGTTTCCAAATAAATCGATTTCTTCTACATTTAAAAAAACTCAAATATTTTATTTTAGAAAAGAGAATAATTTCGTGTTTTGCCGTCATTAGCATTTAAAAAGAGCATTCACTTCATTTTTTGTTGCATTCAGTGTTGTCTGCTGGGAAGTTTTTGTTGAACAGCTGAATGACTGGCAACAAAAATGCATAATGTGAGTCATTTTTTCTTTGTTGCGATAAATTCACATTTATTAAGAAATCTGTTCTTTTGTTTGATGAAAAGGGAATTCAAAATAAAACAATTTTATTCTGCAAAAAAAACAGATGTCCAACAACTCATAAAAAAACGTCCGTCTTTCACATTTTTTTAAAAGATCAAAAAAATTATACGAAAATGGATTGCAATAAATTTCTTAATCAAATGAACCAACAAATCTATGAAGCCTATTTATCACAAGATCCGGAATTATATGATGCTGTTTTTGAAATTGAAGGAAAAGTAGGTTTTTATTTTTTTTATCAATCAATTAATTGTAGATTTTAGAATTTATATGCTGAAAAAGTGCTGCTATCATTGGCATCTCTAACATTCACGTCAATGCTTTCTAATCAATGGCATCAAAACAAGAATGAAGCAATAAAAATAGAAACTTACAAATACGATGGGTTTAAAGAATTATTAACTTTTATTTATTCTGGTAACTGTAAACTTTCAAATGAAAATATTTTTTTTTGTAATGCTTATTTTTGGTTATTAAAACGTACAAAATAAATGGGATAAAAAAGAAAGAGACTAGCTTTGACAGATAAAATGGATAAGAAATGGATAAAACTAAAAGAAAAGAGAAAGTGATAAAGGCGGTGCTTGTCCACCGCACTCGACAACGGTTAATAATTTTCTACAAAAACACAACAATTGTAATAAAAAAAGTTTGCTTGACTTTTTTAAAGATTTTTTTGCACAATGGGTGCATATAAAATGTTAGTGATTAGATATAATAATTTTGTGGTAAAAATGCAATGGTTTTCAACTTTTAAATTAATTGTTACTGAAAATGTCTGAAGTAAACCAGTGTTTTTACACTGTCATTTTCTAAAAGAATTTTGCAGGGCTCTAGCAATCAGTATTAACTTTTTATCACAAACTGAAAACCTTAATTTTTGTAATATATTCAAAATTGTTTGAAAACACTGCTTGAATTGAAATCAAGTGAATGATACATTTTATCTCTAAAAGTAGCGTAGATATTTCTTTCTTTTTGTATGACATTTTGCTTTTCGAATTCACCAACATATTTTTATGTTACGCTTTCTATCGCCGAAGAAAGTGTCAAAATTAACAAGCAAAAGAAAGATATTCGTAACATCGCCCTGTATGAGCAGACGGCCAAATGTTACACAAAAATTTAGTGATGAAAAAAACATTGTTTTTGAATGATTTAGAGCCAATTTTTTTGAAAAAATATTAATAAATCATCCAAAATAGTTACATAACAAAAAGCAAAAATAGCAAGTTTCACAAGAAAAAAATCCGCTATTAATTCGTGAATTATTTTTCATTGATGTTACAGATCTTTTTTTTAAAGCAATTATTTTATGTAATGGCAGATAACTTATTCATTAAAAAACATAAATTTAAGAAAATTTGCATTATCTTTTTTGACAAAATCATAATCTTTTCAACTATTCAACTAAATAGTGGCATTTATTTATTTATATATAATATCATTTTCAAAGCAGTTGTTTTCTAAACTGTTTTTCCGATTGTAAGTGATTTTTTATTGCAAAAGTAATACTCAAACGTTGCTATAATATTCAAAATGTAAACACAAAATCGTTTAACACTAGAGCTAACTTTGCATTTAACGAAATTATAAACACATTTTTTTTTCTCTAAAAAGTGTCGTAGACGTTTCTTCCTTTTTGTGACGTTTCTTAAAGTCTAAACATATTCGTGACATTGCTTTTTTTTCCAACGTAGAAAAAAGGGTCGAAATAAGCTAAAGAAAAATATACGTAGCATTGAGAGAATATTCGAAAATGAAAAACATAGATCGGATGTGTAAAAATTTATTTTCATGAGAAAGATTTGTATTACAAAATGTTTGGGCATCCTCAAAAAGCATTTCTTTTTCTATTTTTTGAATTTTTAATAGTTTTTTTGATTGAGTACAATTAGAAACGTAAGAAAAACTTTTTGATTTTGAAAACACTAGGTTATTTAAAATACGTTTATGCACGTATTTTTAGACTTTGACGCTGATGGAACTCGCCGGTTTTACATCTTTTCAAAAACAGCTTACAAATTATTGGAGACCATGCTTTAAACTACTAAAAAAATTAATTTGAAGTTTCTATTAATTACTAATGCGTTTTGCATTATTAGCCATTTTTTGTTTCTGTTGTTCGTATTGGTTAAAAACATTATTTAAACTAAAACTCTGCATTTGACATAAAAATAATTTACATGAAAATCTTTAAATACTGGCATTCGCTGCGAGGACAAATATTTAATAAAGAAAATCTCGGCAGCAACTTTTCTGCGCAAATCTAAAAAAACTGCGCTGTTCTTGCTTTTCTGTAAAAAGGAGCACGAATATTAGTGCTGCGTCTTTTCAATGTTCACTCATCCGTGTGAATGCTGAAAAAAAGAACACAAATGTCTGCTCTTTCATAAATCAAAGTAGCAACTTATAGAAAATAATAAATAAGAGACAAATGTTGGAAAAAACCTAGCCAAGAAAAGTAAATATTGTTGTGACGTTTTGTTTCATCTTCTTTGATTAATAATGTGACAGCCGAAATCTTTGAGTGATTCAAATTGAATCAATTTCTTTTTTGCCATTTTTCATTTTAGTAACCAATTTAATTTTTTAAAATTAAGAATACATCTAAAAAATATTTAAATACTAAAAAATGATGAAAAAAAAACAAGTTTAGTCGACTTTAGTCATTAACAGACGCAAAACGTAATTTTTTTTGGTCTGCGATTTTTTGTAGCAAATAAGAGCCTCGTTTTTAATGCTTTCCCTTTTGACAAAAAGTCAACAACCATTGCAATAAAAAAATTTTCGCGAATAAAAAGTCTTCAAAAAGAAAAGTTTATAAAAATTTCGTTACAAATTTTTTTGAATGTTTTATTGTATTATATTTTATTTAGCAAAAGTTTACATAAATATTAAAGCAAACTAATATAAAAATTTGCGAAACATCAATATATTGAGCAGATGATTGAAAAAAGAGACACTGTCGGGATTAAAATGAACTGTTCTTTTTTAAAGCAACGCTGATGTTAGAATTTTAAATTATTTAAACATTTTTTGTAGAAAAAAAATTAATACGACGCTGTAATTTATATTGATTATTGCAACTTTTAGATCTTCTTTTATGTTTGTTGTTTTTCATTTAGTGAATTTAAAAATATAATTTAAAGTAAAATGTCACATGTAACATTTAAAAGTATTCTGCAAATATTCAAATCAGACATAAGTCGAAAGAATTTTTTTGCTGCAAAGCATTAAAAAAATGCTCTGAAAAGTTGATGATTTTCTATGGAAAAAAAGAGCACGATTATAAATGGTTTTTTTGAACAACATCTACGCTTTATGCGTCTTTTTTGCCCATTTTTATGCAATGCTTTCAGCATAGAAAGATGATGTTGAAATTTGCGGGAAAACAAATCTTTCTTTCCCAACATCAATCACCGATCCATTTCCAATTTCAAAACTACTTTTCGGATAATTAGACTTCATCACTTTTTCATAATCCACCTTCATCAACGTACACTTAAGGCCAAAAAAACATCTTTAAAAATTATTCAGATGCATCAAGCATCCACCATTATTAATAAAAAAGAAACCTTTTGTGATCTTTTATAACAGGTTATTTTAGAACAATATTTTCAAGTAAAGCTACATTAAAATTAAGGTCACAATTGATTTATTCAAAAGATGGAGATGAACTTTCATTTTCTTGTGCTGTGAAATAAAGTTTTGCTTGGTGAGTATGAATTACGTCCGTCGTTCAGATGTACCTAAGAATTACTGACCTCCAAAAAATGTTTTGTGGATTAGTATATTACTATTTTATTATTTTCCTTAATTCGCATTTACTAAGTTTCAGTTTAATTTCCCTCTTGTGATAGAACAATAATGGAAAGCACTATTTTTCTTAACCAAATGAATCAACAAATCTATGATGCTTTTGTATTGCAAGAACCGGAATTATATGATACTGTGTTTGAAATTGAAGAAAAAGTAGCTTATAATTTTTTTCATCAACCAATTATCTGGTGTTTTTAGAAATTGTATGCTGAAAAGGTGCGGCTGTCATTAGCATCTTCAACATTCAAATCAATGCTTTCTAATCAATGGCATCAAAACAAGAATGAAGCAATAAAAATTGAAACTTACAAATATGATGATTTTAAAGAACTATTAACTTTTATTTATTCTGGTAAATGTAAACTTACAAATGAAAACATTTTTGCTATGGTTGATATTGCTGAATTTTATCAAGTTCCTTATATGAAAGAATTATGTGATGAGTATTTATCAAAAATGGATTACAATTCTAGCAATATTTACAAGATTATAGAAATTTTAAGCAAATATTCTTTGAGTGATACAAAAACAGCAGTTGGTACTTATGTTACCTGCAACTATAAAAGTTTTGTTGGATCAAATCAATTTTTAAATGCTAGGAATGCAAGTGTCCATGATATTGTTGCTTTAGGATTACAACTTGAAAACATTTTTGAAGCAGTAAGTTTGTTACCTCTCTTTTATTTCGTTGAAATGCAATGAATTGTAGGTTTATAAATGGGCGGAATATCAAGCACAGAAAAAACAAAAAGAATTCACTGAAAAACATAGTGATTATCGTGAATATATTAAAGCTGAAATATCCGAATTTTTACCATACTTTGATTTAACAATGTTGAAAAAGAGCTTTATAGCTAATTTTCTTGGTATACTTTTTCGATTTCTAAGGGTTGGATGCTTCTCATATAAACTTTTTTAGTTGATAAAACTTTTATTTTTTCTGATCAAAAAGCAGTAAAATTCTTGAAAACTTTTAATCCTGAAGTTAAAGGTAGGTGTTTACTGCATTTTTTTCCATGTAATATTTTTATTTTCTAGTTAAAATTACAAATTCATATGGTCAAACTATTTCCGGAACTCTTTCATACAAAATAAATGAAACTGCAATTGGAATTATACAATCACTTCAAAATAGAATTTCAGACAATCCTGAATATGGATATATTTATTGGGATATAAAAAGCCAGAAGCCTTCTATTTCAAGTTGTATTAAGAGAAGTAACAGTATTAAGTGGTACTTAATTTATTTTGATGATGGAGATATTGGCTTAAAACGTGGTAATGACATTTATAACTTTGAATATTTAATCACTGAAATGACGACTGAAAAAAAATCAGATGATTTTGTTTCAACACAAAATAGTTTTATTGAAATTATCGAATAGCTTTTGCTTCGTTATTGTGTTGTTCAATGTTTTTTTGAATAAAATTTTAAATTCCTGCCATTTATTTATGCATTTATCTAGAGATAAAAGTAACAAAAATAATAAATTTTCAATGACATTTTTGCTTTTCAATAATGTCGATGACCCAATATTGATTTATTTATGTTATGTTTCAGGGTTTTATGCAGCACTTTTTCTTTTATATTTCTTTCTTAAAGTGCTTTGAAAGAAAAAAATATAGAGCAAATCATAATGACCAAACGTATGCTTATTTTTTAGGCAGTCCTTTTTTTTAAATTTTTAAAAACTGTTTCCATGCCTGCTATTAGTAATGTTCCGTAATTCATTTTGTATACAATAATATTTGTTATCACACAAACAGCAAAATGCAACCACTGTGGTCATTAATATAAAATTAAAAAGAACTATGTTTTTTCTCATTTAAATTTAATTTTTGATGTTGTTAAGCATTGTTTCCAAATTTATTTTAAATTATGTGTTTTGGTTTAGAAATGAAAGTAAAAAGAAGTAATATTTTTAAAACCAAGACAGTCAAACTAGAATTTAAGCCTTCATTAGAAAACACGGTTTAATAAAGATAATAGTGTGGTTTTTTTATGACAACAAACAGGGCGTACACGTTATTTGTTGCATTCGAGACACTTTAAAGCCATCAGAGATAGACACCATCGTGTTTAATTGAAGTGAAATAAAAGTTATGACTGAATTAGGATTAAAGTATTACTGTAAATATACAATAAAAACAAAATTTAGTCCAAATTAACAAGAATTTCAGAAAAATCAAGCGTTTCAAGATAGTGTCGAAGAGCGTTTGAATTACAATATTCATGAAGATTAATTTTATATTTGTTGAGAATAGGAGTCATTCTAGTGGAAAAATGGAGATCAGATAATTTATCAGTATGAATTTTTGTTTTAGTTGTATAGTGTCCACCATTTCTGGATATTGATGAAAAAAATAATAAATCCAGTCTATCATTGTATCTAACGATTTTTTCGCTGACATAATTCATAAAAAATTGTCCACTAGTGATATTTCAATTTTATGAACGTTTTTTATGTTTTGAATGTTTTCTATAACTTACTTTCAAAAGGTGATTTTTGTTACAATTTTGAGTTCATGTTTTATCGAGAAACAAACTTCTAGTGAAATGGAATATGTTAATAATAAGATGAGCATCTCACAAATTTATACTTTTTTGGTTCATGTGGCATACATTCTTAAAAACATTTCAATGAAACAAACAGAAAAATTCATCTTTCTTCACCATCTGTCGAAAGAGTTCTATAGCGCTGTTTTTTCCGACAGAGTGATTTCGTAAGCACAACATTTTCAACGGAGCAACAGATCATTCCTTATGCACACATTTAATGGAGACAAAAGTATTGTGTTTAAATATTTTTTGAATTTTAAAAAGCATTTTTTGCATAAATGAGAACAATACTATTAAAAAAAATTTCTTTCAATTAATTTATATACAACGCAAAAAAAGAAAATAGCTTACTTCTCGTGCGTGCACACAAAAGAAGTTTGTCATTAACGAAATTCGGAAATAAGCTTTGAACTAGAATTTATTTCTATAAAAGACAATTTTTTTATCTAATAGCATAAGTTATAATAAAAAATGTTTGCTTGACTTTTTTTTGCGCAAATAAAATTTTAGTGAATAAATATAATAATTTTGTAGTAAAAATGCAAAGTTGGTTATAACTCTTAAATTAATAATTACTGGTCATGTTCATAAATAGTGGCTCTTGTTGTAATACTGGACAGATCTTTTCTAGCAACCAGTATTAATTTGTTACCACGTATTAAAACGTTGAATTTATTAAAATATTCAAAATGTAAACATTTTCAAAAAAAATTATTACACTGCAAAAATTGTCAAAATTAAAATGAATGACACATTTTACCCTAAGAATAGCGTAGACGTTGCCTTCTTTTTATTTGACATTTTGCTTTTTTTTGTGTATCAACATTTTTTTTCATTGCTGAAGAAAGTGACGAAAGATGCAAAAGAAAGATATACACAATATTGTTTACCATCTTGCACTTAGCGAAATTATGAACACATTTTTTTTCCCAAGACATTTCTTTCTTTTTCATTGACATTTTGTTTTTCCTGAATTTCAACATTTTCCTATTTATACTGCTTTTTTTCGCCAAGAGCAACATCAAAGAATGAAACAGATTCATTTTTTACTTCCATTTTTTGCGACATATTCTTTTTTATGTTTGTAAATTTTGAATATTTTCTTTAATTGTACTTCTATATGATATTTGTTGTATCTTTTTTGTGTATGAGTTTTACAAAATTAAAATTTTCACCAAATTCTGTACCTATTACTTGTACAATAGTAATAGAAAAAATAGGATCGAAGCTTTTTCATTATTAATGATTGTTTCATTTTTATTAACAATATTTTATTCCTGTTGTTTGAATAGCTGAAAACATTTGTTGAACTTTATTATAACGTTTGACATACAAAACAATTTCTATAAAAATATTCAAATACTGTCAACCAGTGCGCGAAAGAAAATTTAAAAAAGAAAATTTTATAAATAAATTTTGAGCTCAAAGCTAAAAAAAGTGCGCTGAAATGCTGTTGTTCTTGTGTAAAAAAGAGCATGATTATAAGTGTAGCTTTTTTTTCAATATTGAAGAAAAGGAAAGCACATATGTCTGCCCTTTCAAAAACAAAATAAGCAACTTTGACAAAAGAATACATAAAAAAACAGATTTGGAAAAAAATATAGCAAGGAAAAGTAGACATTGTTGGGCATTTTAGAACAAAGCAGTAAAATCATTTAAATCGTGTCATTTTTTAAAATCATAATGCGCTAAAAATTATGGCATTAGAAGTTCACAGACAGTATTTAAAAAATGCGATTTTGTCCTAACACAGAAATTGCAAAAATAATTATTTTTTGTGATATTAAAAAACAGGGAAAAAAAGAAACAAGTTTAGCCAGCTTTTGTCATTGACTGACAGAATATGCATTGCCTGTAAAAAATTTAGCTGGCAATTTTTTTAATATTTTATGGCATTATACTTTTTCTTAATAAAGGTGTTAGATAAATGTTAAAGCAAAATAACATTGGATATGTAAGAAAGCGTGCTCCCCAGCATAACTAAAAAAATTTGCAAATTTTGAAAACATTTTAGTGAATAAGTTGTAAAATATCACTGGAAAGTCAATTATCGTACTTTACTGTTTAACGATTTTCTATTTTTTTAAAATTATTAATGACTTTGCATTCTGAATGTTGTAGAACAGAAATTATAACAAGATATTCTTTACTATCAATGGCAGTAAAATAAAAGAGTTCTCGAAAGGAGTTTTAACATTTAAAAAACGGAAACAAAAGATTAAAAAAAATAGTGGGAAAAGAAATGTCGAACATTAAAAAAACGTTCATAAAAATTGCAATTCTTTTTTGAAATGAACATGAGAAAGAAATGTGTAAAAATATTATTCAGAAAAATTTTAAAAGGGCAAAATGAGGCGTTTTTCTTATTCATCAATGAAAAAACTATCGCTGTTTCATTTTCGTAAAAGAGATGTAACAATAGCGATATAAACTTCTTATTAAATTTAAATGATGAAAAAAACTGTTTTTGAATATTGAATAGCCAGTCTTTGGATTAAACAAAACCACGTGTCCAAAAATGTTTATGCATAATAGGAATAAATTTTACAAAACAAAAAACGCAAAATGTAAGTCTGCAATTTTCTATATCGGTAAAGCCCGTTATAAATAAAATTAAAAAATTTTTCTACACATAGAGCAAAATTTTAAAGTAAAAAATTAATGAATGAAGAAAAAGAAGATTTTCAATATTTAATAAAAAAAGTGATGCTCAACATGCCCCTTTTATAGTCGCTGATTATAATTACTTCATGTCCTGTAAAAAATATGGAAAATGTGAATTATTATAAGCCATTTTTTGTAAAAAACGACCTTCACTTCGGATTTCAAAAAAATTTTTTTTCAAATTTTAAGGCTAATTCCTTGCCTATATACCAAATCGAGGTCGTAGATCACGAATTTGAAGTCGGTTTTGCTCTCTGGTGCAGCTGCACCGAGATACGGCACCCCTTGCTCCGGAGGCTGCCAAAAATGACTGGTGTTATGAAATGCCACCTATAGCATATCAACGGGTTCGTCTCAACCTACTGAGTCATAATATAGAAGAAATTATCGTTTAAAGTTATTTTGACCTCAAGTTATTGGCCATCAAAGTTGGTGCTATGTGGTTTTTTGGTGTTTTAACCCAAATGCCAAAAAACGTGCATGGTTTTTTATTGTTTCATTGGATGCCCCATTCAATACTACATACATCCCAAACAAAAAATTAAAAAAATCCGCAGGGTCTGATGGTTTTTTCGGCCATTTTCTATAAAAAACTCTATCTCCAGCATCATCTCGGAGGCAGAACTCACGTTATATGCAAGATATTGGCCTAATTTGAACTGTATTTTGAAATACTATGCTATTGGAGTATTCTGGGTGATTTTGGGCATTTTTGGATATCAGGGGGCAATATGTCGTCCATATGAAATCTCAAAAATTAGCAACATGGGTGCTTTTGGCAAAATGGCTCAAAATGATGTTTTCTGTTGTAGAATGACTACGAAATGGCTTGAATAATTTAAAATACATGCAAAATTACTATATTTAAGCATTTAATGTCATATATGGAGGATTTTTAGGTCCTGGGGATATGCGCATTTTAAGCAAATTTTAGGGTATTTCCAGTATATTACGAAATGACGTGAAATGGAAGATATCGACATTTTGAGACTTTTAGGATGGAATCCAACGTATTTTTGATGATTTCAAGCTATTTTAAGCAGTTTTAAGTATCAGTTGAAGTACAAGCATAGTTAACACATCGAGCACTTAAGTATACTCAGACAACCTAAGTTGATATTCAAATGGTTAAAAATAGCTTGAAATCATCAAAAATACGTTGGATCCATCCTAAAAGTCTCAAAATGTCGATATCTTCCATTTCACGTCATTTCGTAATATACTGGAAATACCCTAAAATTTGCTTAAAATGCGCATATCCCCAGGACCTAAAAATCCTCCATATATGACATTAAATGCTTAAATATAGTAATTTTGCATGTATTTTAAATTATTCAAGCCATTTCGTAGTCATTCTACAACAGAAAACATCATTTTGAGCCATTTTGCCAAAAGCACCCATGTTGCTAATTTTTGAGATTTCATATGGACGACATATTGCCCCCTGATATCCAAAAATGCCCAAAATCACCCAGAATACTCCAATAGCATAGTATTTCAAAATACAGTTCAAATTAGGCCAATATCTTGCATATAACGTGAGTTCTGCCTCCGAGATGATGCTGGAGATAGAGTTTTTTATAGAAAATGGCCGAAAAAACCATCAGACCCTGCGGATTTTTTTAATTTTTTGTTTGGGATGTATGTAGTATTGAATGGGGCATCCAATGAAACAATAAAAAACCATGCACGTTTTTTGGCATTTGGGTTAAAACACCAAAAAACCACATAGCACCAACTTTGATGGCCAATAACTTGAGGTCAAAATAACTTTAAACGATAATTTCTTCTATATTATGACTCAGTAGGTTGAGACGAACCCGTTGATATGCTATAGGTGGCATTTCATAACACCAGTCATTTTTGGCAGCCTCCGGAGCAAGGGGTGCCGTATCTCGGTGCAGCTGCACCAGAGAGCAAAACCGACTTCAAATTCGTGATCTACGACCTCGATTTGGTATATAGGCAAGGAATTAGCCTTAAAATTTGAAAAAAAATTTTTTTGAAATCCGTGAAAATAGCAAAAAAGGTCGATTCTTACAAAAAATGGCTTTTATATTGTCGGCTACTGTTTATCATATTAAGGCAGAATTTAGCTTACAGAATCAATCATTTACAATGGCAGATGATTTTTCAATAAAAACCACAATTTTGAATTTTAAAAGTTGTTTGACATTTCTGACAAAAAATTTGTTACTCATTTTTATTGTAAAAAGCAAATATAATGTAAATAATTAAACAATCTTGTGCTAAAAATGTATATGTTTTATAATTTATATAAATAATGACGCAATGTTACATAAATAATGCAGTATTACAGCAATGCCAATGAAAATTCTTTTACCAGTCAATGTTATTTTTTTTTCACATTTTCAAAACCTATAACTAGCTAAAATATTTAAAAAACAGTTCAGAAGCAATTGACAACACAGTGAAATATTCAGCAAAATTAAACCGAAATAACAAAGTTTTAAACAAAAGCACGAAAAATCTCATTTTATTCATTACAAATCACTTTTATTTTTGTTTGCGATGTAACATCACTGATGTTTCACTTATTACTATTCATTTTTTTATTGATTGAAGAAGTTTGTGCAGTTATCAAGTTTATTGTTAAAATTAAACCACGTTTGTAAATATTTATTGAGAACCTCAATGAATTATAACATAACTCACAAAATACATGAAAAATAACGGAAGAACAAACAAAAATTCGTTTCAATGTAATTTTTTTGTTTGTCGTTGACATTCTACATTAGAAAAAAAATGCGGCATAATGCTTTCTGTGTCCTTTTTTTCTCAGTGCATGTAGAGGTGAACATATTCAACAGAAACGCTTTCATAGCAGAATCGCATCATTTATATTATTATTCAAAAAAGCTTTTTTTGGCCGTAAAGCAATAAAGAAATTTCTATATACAATTGCATAATTTTGTAATAACACCTACGTTTAATCAGATAATTTTTTGTTCATATGGTTTATTATTTTTTTAGTATGAACTTTTAAAGTTTATACTCAAACTGTTTAAACTGAAAGACATTTCAATAGTCATTAAAAAATTTAAAAAATCTGTCAGAAAAAAGCTGTTTTTTTTTCATCTGAAGAGAATGAACCACGTCTACGTTGAATGCGTCTTTTTAGCCTTTTTTTATGCATTGCTATCAACATTGAAAGACGATGTTGAAATTTTGGGAGGAGCAAATACATATTCCTTTGTGTGTCGATTTTCTTTGCATTCACCCGGTTACTTTAAATTTGTGATAAAAGTAGAAAAACATTACATTTTTCTTTATGTTGTAATTACATTTCAAAGTTTTTTAATTAATAATGATCCAGCTTCCACCGCTTCATTTTTTTATTAGTGTTTTTCATTTAACCAGTGTGAAATTGTTATTTTAATTGGTTTACATTTAACATACAGAGAATTAGTTAAAATATTTAAATGTTGTCATCACCGTTTGTGAACGAAAAATCAAAAAAGTTCTTTTTTTGACTGCGCTAAAAAGTTGTGAAAAAAAGCACAAGAGAGTAAATGCTTTTTTCTTTGACCATTCATTCAATCAACGGCGACGATGTCTGCCGTGGTAAAAATATATTAAGGAAACAATAAATAAAAAACAAATGTGGAAACATGAATAAGGCAAAAATAAAATTTTATGAATTCCTTTGCCATTTTTTTTGTGGCACCAAAATTGTGGAAAAGATTTGTTTTTCACAATCAATCAAAAAATGGATGTTTAAAATAACGTTCATTTTTTGATTGTGATGTTTTTGTTGAGACTTACAACAAACAAAAAATGGTAAAACAAATAAACGCGTTGAAAAATATCTTACTTTCATTGAAAAATCGACGGAAAATTTTACATTTTTAGTTTAGCAAAAAAAGCACAACGTAACGCTTTTTTTTGCGAAGCTATGAAGAAACTTTATTTAAAATACGTTAACAAAACCATGTTTATTGAATATTTCAATCATTTTTAAATGAAGTGTGCTATAATAAAAATTTTTTCATCAAATAATGAAACAGAAAATTTAATAAATTAAGCCAAAAAAGTGGAAGAATATCAAGGAAATTTAAAAATCATAACTTAAAAATAATTTAATGTCGTAAATAAAATTACTAAAATTGCTTTTTTTAAATTATCTTTAATACGCACATGAGGGGATATCATTGTCATGCAGAAAATCACAACACTTTTATAAATTTTAAACCCAAATTTGAATAATGACCAAAAAACTGTTTTTGAATATTTAAGAGCCAATCTATGACGTAAATAAAAAACTCGTCTTAAAAAATGTCTACCTATTATATATAATAGAACACAAGAACAAAAAATGGAAATTGTATTATTAATAATAGGTTTTCACGTTTCATTTAAACGTGAAAACCTATTATTAATAAAACTAATAAACAAGCTTTTTTATGCCTTACAGGATCAATTTTCAATAACAAATAATTTTTCAAACGAAAGTTTTTATGTAAAAAGTTGCATTTTTAGCAAAAAAAGTCCTTGCATAATGAGCGATAATAAAGTGTAAACAATTAAATAATTTTGTGATAAGAATGTATATTATTTTTAATCATTAAATAAATAATGATTTAAGGCTTCATGAATATCCGGTATTTCAGCAGTGCCATTGAAAACTCTTTTAACAGTCAATATCAATTTTTTAAAACATGTGAAAAGCATAAAGCATGCTAAAATATTCAAAAAATATGTACAGTTAGAAAGCTATTGTCAAGTTGTCGCAGTGAAAAATCTATTCTGCAAAATTGCAACTAAAAAAATCATTTTTTTTGCAAAAATAGCATAGAGATTTCTTTCTTTTTATTTGACATTTTGATTTTCTTATTGCATCAACATCTTTTTATTGTCGTTGATTTTTTTCGTCAATAACGAAAGTATCAAAATAAGCAAAATAAAAATTTGCGAAACATCAATATATTGAGCAGATGATTGAAAAAAGAGACACTGTCGGGATTAAAATGAACTGTTCCTTTTTAAAGCAACGTTGATGTTAGAATTTTAAGTAATTTAAACATTTTTTGTAGAAAAAAATTAATACGATGCTGTAATTAATATTGATTATTGCAACTTTTAGATCTTCTTTTATGTTTGATGTTTTTCATTTAGTGAATTTAAAAATATAATTTAAAGTAAAATGTCACATGTAACATTTAAAAGTATTCTGGAAATATTCAAATCAGACATAAGTCAGATGAATTTTCTTGTTACAAAGCATTAAAAAAATGTGCTGAAAAGCTGATGATTTTCTGTGGAAAAAAAGAGCAGGATTATAAATGGTTTTTTTGAACAACATCTACGTTTTATGCGTCTTTTTTGCCCATTTTTATGCAATGCTTTCAGCATAGAAAGACGATGTTGAAATTTGTGGGAAAACACACCTTTCTCGCTGTATCGATGTCTTTTGCAGTATGAACAAAACAAAAATATTTTTCAAGTGACCAAAAATCAAAATCTATCTGACATTCGATTTTGTTAGTAGGCTGCTAAAAAAGAAGGCAAGAAAAACGAAGCTTTTTTTCATTGTTTCTTTTTTTGTATTTTTGAATAATATTTTATGTAAAATTTATCTGCACAGATAATTACCCAAAAAAGGGCTAATAATTTTAGATGAAAGAAGCGCCATTTTTTAAATTATTGAAAGAAATTATGCACGTTTTCCTGACATTACCACTTTTAATAATGCACATGACATGGCTTTCACTTCTTACGGTAAAGGTATTTAAGACATTTTATTCAGAGGCTTACAAATTTAAGATATTTGTGTAAAACGGTTTTTTTTTATTTATTAAAAAAAACAAATTTTTTTTCAACAAAATCAATCGAAAGTTAAATTTATACAAGGATAAATAATTAAAAGAAACATTTTGTACCAACAATTTTTAAACCATTTTCTGCATAATCTTTTTGCGTGATAAACATCTAACTTTTTATTCATAAATTAAATCTCTTATTTAAAGAACCAAACCGGTTGAAATGTGGATAATGACGCTACAATAGAGCCACCAATCCAAGTGGAATACTTGCGTTCTTCTGGAGCAGCAATTTTTACATCCAAACTCATAGAAGTTAGCTCTTTTGTTAGCCTTTCTTTTATTCCAGGGAACATTGTTGAACCACCTCCCAAGATAATATTGTTACATAAAGATTGTCTGGTATCAGCTTCCGATTCCATTATTGATTTGTAAAGCAAATAATTGATACCCAAGCAATGATTTATATTTATCAGTGATGGCTGGAAAAAGAGTAATTTATATTTTTTAATAATGTCAAATCTAACAAGTGCAGCCATTTTTAAATAATTTCATGCTATCATTTTTAAAGTTTTATTTTTTGGAAACAACTGCTAACAATTGGCTTTAAAACAAGATTAAAGTTTTAACCAAATATTCAAAAAAGTGGATTATTTTCATAGTTATTTCTCCTTTGAAAAAAAACACACACTGGAAGATTGATTGAATAAAAGAGCTTTCTTTTTTTTCATAGAACGATGAAAGAGATAAAAAAAAACCACCAACAAAAGATTTTTTTCAAAAAGTGTTTCGAAATTTGTCGCAAAAATAATAATGTAAGACATACGTTTTTTTAAGAACAAAAAGATCATTTTTAAAGTTGAAATTGACTTAGCTATGATCTTTTTATAAGGAAAAGCTTTGCGTCTTGTTTTTATTCCAAATTTTTGAATAATTTGTTTTTTGTTTTTTTACTCCAAGATTTAAAGTCTATAAAAGTATGTTTAATTTTAAAAATTTATTATTCTGGAACAGTTTGAAGAAATCACCATTAATAATATTTTGTTTTATTTTGCTTTCTGGTTCTATGAAACCACAAGGATTCAAAATGTTCATAGACACAGTTTTTTTTAGTGTTGTTACAAAAGATCAATAGGAAAACTTGTATCAACTACAATACGTTTCTCGTTATAAAGCCAGAAGAAAAGAAAGTGAAGAGCGTCAGACAATATCGTGAGCTATTTGTTTGACAGGAATATAAAATTTCTCAATTATGTATGACCGCAAGAAATTGTATTACACAAGGTATCATTTAAAGTCTCTTTTGCTTATCATAGAATGCTTTGTAAACTGATATGATAACAAATGTAAACGTTATTGCAACATTTGGTGTACAATATAAGTCTAACATACCTTTAACAATACTTCTGCACAGTGAAATCGCTCTTTTCCAACTTCAATCACTGACCCATTACCAATTTCAAAACTACCATTCGGATAATCTGATTTTATCAGCTTTTCATAATCCACTTCCATAAACGAACATTTTTCCTTCAAAACCTGCAAATTCTTTCTGATATGAAATGAATGTCCTCGTTCTTTAAGCAGTTCTCCAAAATAATCCGTTACATCCTGACCCCCAAGATTAACACTTTGTGCTGCATGTGGCATGGCATATCCTTCATGAATAGGAATAATTTGGGTTACGCCTTCTCCGCAATCCATTGTGATTCCAGTTGTTCGACCACTTGCATATAAAGTTGCAACCCCAGCTTTGAGGAAAAATAGTCTTGAAACATTAAATTTTTCAAATAAAAGCTCTGCCGTTTTTTCACAGTTGTTTTTTGAGAAAAATGCTTTTTCTGTTAAAAGGAAGGCATGATTTTCAGGGTTGATTTTGAGCTTATTGTAAAAGGTTTGATACCAAATATCTTCCATTGCATTCCAGTCATGGACAATTCCGCGATCAATGGGGTTGATGACATCCGTAACAGAACCTTAAAAATGTGTATTAATTGAAACATAAGAAAAATAATGTGCATTCTTTTTTTTCTTATTTATCAAAAAGACGAGAGAGTTGTTCATGCTGAGAGCCTTAAAAATCAAACTAAAAAGAAACACTTACCGCTAAAAGAATGGGAGACATGTTTTTCAGCTGCAGTTGGAAATATAAATCTTGGAGAATCTTCACCCGCAAATCCTGCTTTTACGGATGATGTCCCCACATCAACAACAATAGGATCATATAATATTCTAAAAAGGATTTCTCATTATTCTTTCTTTTTTTAATGAAATATTGTTGTCCTTAAAATATATCTTTAGTTTCAATGTTTGGCCAAATTGATTTTATCTTAAATCACTGGCAACACCCTTGAAAGAGAAGAAAATGTATGCATTTTCAGAGACAGTGGCACTCCTTATAAAAACAATGGAACAAACCCATCTTTTGTTGCATCAAAAAATGTAGTTGATTGTTGTTGCTTAATTTGTTCATTTTTTGATTTGTTCTTGGTTTTTCCAGTAATTTTATTAAACACTTTTTTCATAATACAAAATGATACTCACCACAAAAACAATAAAATCTAAAAACAAAATTTAAAAATGGAAGCGCACAAAATGAGAATAAAAAAACCAAAGAAAATCACAAAATATCAAGAATCGTTTGTTTGTTTCCTCAATAACCCAGTGGCAAAAATGATAAGAAACATTTTTTATAAGCGACCTCCTTTCTTTTGTTTGCAAAGTGATTAAACGTGTTGACATTTTATGGGGCAGAGGTATCATAAAAAAATATAAGCATAGCTTTACACATTTTTTCGTGATCTTTTTACGTCAAAATATTAGAAACAAAAGAGTAGAAACAATATGTCGACAAAAAGGTAGAAATCAATTTATTTTTTGATGCTAAAAAAGGCAACAAATCGTAAAAACATTTTTTTGTTGTGTTGTAAAAAAGTAGTTTTTGCGCTAAAAAAGAGCGAACAGATTTTTTGAAACACTTACAAAATGCCATTTGTTACGAAATAACCATTGTGTTATTGTGTTAAAAGGTGCCTTAATTTCAAAGAAATATTTATAATTTATAATATTGAAAACTTTTTGTTTTCCAATTTTGAATTTTTTGGTGTTACATGTGCTTCTTCAATATTAAATCGACTATAATTTGTCAAAAACAAATGTCTTTTCCCCTATAATCCTTAGATGCTAAAAAGAAAGCAATAAAGCATAAAAGCACTATTTTGGTTGTCTTTCTTCTTCGTAAAAAATAGATTTTGCGCTCAAAAAGAAATCAATTAAAAAAATTTAAAAAAATTCTAACAGGGCACTTGTTACAAAAAATTTATTGTCAATAGTGGCTTTAATAAGATATTCGAACATGGAAAATTTTTTATTTCAGCATTTTGAATTTTTAATTATTACATGCATGAACAGTTTTGTTTGCGATAAGTAAACGTCTGCATTTACAAAATCTTTGAAAGAACCTGGATTGAGAGACATAATAGCACAGTAAATAAAAATTAATTTTTGAATGTTTTTAGCTTTAGTTAAATAAATGCTTTAAAACCATTCACATATAAAAAAGCTCTTTTTTTAACATACATATATGAAAACAATCAGTTGTTCATAATATTTTTAAATAATGGAATGATCAGTTGCGAAATATTTATCAAACACACTATTTGATGTTTTTTAAATGATTGCTATTTAAAAATTTTAAGACATTATTGGTCATATTGTGTATTATGTCATTTTCAATCCTGTTTGAATGTGAGAAAAAAATACAAATATCTTCAAATTAAAAGCGCAAAACGTGAAAAACAAAAACTTAAAATAAAAAAATTAATAATTTGCAATATAATAACTGAGATTTGCGCTACAAGGTTTAAAAACAAATACAAAAAATTCAAAAATATTTTAGAAAAAATTTTCCATTTTTTTCCTTTCTTCCTCTATTAAATGAATCATTTTTTGCTGCAAATAGTTTAACGTTGTTCGATTCTATGATCTTTGTTACAAACCATTTGAAAATAATGCAACGAAATTTTTCATTGAAAAACGACCTACAACGTTTTTTTTTTAAATGGTATTTCAAAGGGAATGTTAGTCTTTTCCTTTTAAGTGTCAAAAAATGACGACAGACAAGCAAACAAATAACAATTGTTCATCAAATAAATTATAGCAGCAAAATTGCAATTGTAGCCAAAAATAGTACATTTTCTAAAATTGATTGTGGTCGATACTCATCTAACTGAAAGGGTGGAACAAATATGAAAATTGATACAATGGAAAAAGTTTACCTTTTAAAGTTAGCACAAGTCTTATGTTTCACAACAAGACTAAAAAATATTTTCTAAATTACACAAAGCTGTTTGTGTAACTGCGATGAGCTGATTTTATATGGGTCCATTTGACCTGGTTGATCTTCAAGAGGTTTTGCTGGAACTTTTTTGTGAGAAAATGAATATGCAGGAAATTCGCTGCAGGATTTCCAGACACTGTTAATTTAAGAATGCACTTGTTTGTTTATGAATAAAAAGTCATTTGGCAAATTTTTAATGGTTTTTTTAGGAATAGCTTCACTGTTTTGTTCCCTATTTTTAACAAGACCTTTAGGCAATATTGGTTTTTACTATAAACAATTTAAACTAATATTCAAAAATAAATTGAAAACATAGAAGTCTTTTAACCAGATTTGTCTATGTTTTCTCAACCGCAAATTTTTCCCATTGGAAAGCCTTGCAAATTTTCTTTTTTTGACGTTTCTTTTAAAACCAAGTTTTTTTGTTTTTAGAACCGTGAATTATCATAAAAAAACATTAACAAGGGAGGTACCAGAAGTGATCTTTATTTCTTTCTGATAAATATTTTTACGTTTCTTATTCCAATAAAAAAGCAATTATTATAAAAATTAAAACAAAATTAGTGTCATAAAAATATGACCTAGAAGGAACCATTTCATAATTTTTCTTTAACGTTGAAAGCACAATGCTGGTTGTTGTTGTTGCTTCTGTAGTCATCTCGTTGTTAGCAGACAAAACTTCAATATTCACCTGTGCTCCTCTATATCCAATTCCAGTATCTTTATATAGTATAATTACCTCTTTGTCATCATTACCATTTGCGATAAACGTTTTTTCTACCAACTGAAAAATAATATTTTTTTTAAATAAAAAAGCCTTTGAATCTTTTGAGTCAAATTATTGTGGATAATTTGCAAGTATCCATTTTCTGATAAATCATAATCTACAACAGTAAAATCGACCATTACATTTTCAACAATTTTATAATTTTTGGAATATTTGATTTTTTTAGTAAGTAAAGATTGCACCTGAAGAGAAACAGCAAAAGTTTAAATGCGATGTAGAGAAGCAATTTTTCGTTTTGAAATATTTGGGCCGACTTTCGGTCCGACAAGTTTGGGCCGAAGTGCTACATTTTTAACATTCTTGTATGAAAAGATCATTAAGTCATGAAATTTTTAAATAGTGAAAATTTATTAACCATTCAATCGTGTTCATTATTTTCGACTTTTAGTTACCTGTGATATCAATTTTTTTTTGATTTGTATTAGATTTTAAAGGAAATTCAAATATTCAAATAAAAGGTGATATTATAAATAGTTTTGTTTAAAACTAGTTTTTTCAGTCTCTTACACAGATGAGATGCATCTGTTTTGCGCTGAAAAATCTTTTAACGTTCTTGCATAGATTTGCCAAATTTTATATGCGATGAAAAAAGGCAGTTTTTCGGTGAAAAAAAAGAACGACGACTTAAAATGCTTGCTTTTGTTCTTGGAGAACTAAATATCAACAAACAAAGAGCTACCCTTTTTTATGCTCTATTATACATGGCAGGATTATAATTTAAAAAATTCGTTTTTTGGTGTGACTCCTTTTTTTGAATATTTGAAAAAGCTTTGAGGAACTAAATAGCATAATGTAAAAGCTTATCCAGAAAAAAGATAAAGAATTTAGTAAAAAAAATTAATTCAAAATATTTACAAAATAGCAATGACACAATTAAACTTTATTAAAAAAGGATTTGATTTGTTTTTCATCTCATGTCCTGAAATTCTTTTAATCAGTTGAAGTTGTGCTCTTTTGTTTAGTGGTTACATTAAAACAGTTTCATTTATTGTAATGCTATTGTCGAAATTATTTTTTTTTCCATAATTTGCTTTTAAAAGCTTATTTTGAGTCTTATCTTAATTAACATAAAAATTAAATAAGTTTTCTATCATTTACTTTGTTCTGAGTTTATATGTGATTAAACAATTTGACGTCAACAGTTTTTTTTTTATTAAATATTCAAAGAAAAAAAGAAATTTTTCGAAAATATGTTTTTTGGTCAGCATTCTGCATACCTTGATGAAAAATACTAATTTTAACTGTATTGTGTTTTTGAATATGATAGTTAATTTTTCTAGTTATTATATTAAAAATGGATTCTTTGTTGATATTGTTGGAAATGCATTTTTTTAAGAAATCTTTATTTTTTAGATATTATTTATTCTATCTGTCAAAAACAAAGGGGAAATTAAAATATTAAAAAAAAATTGACAGCAGTTTGACAAAGACAAATCTGTTTTTTAAAACACCCGCGTAGCATCAACTAAAAAATGAAAAAGACATTATTTTTTCGTCAAAAAGATGCAAGTGGTAGACCAAAAAGAAAAGCAATTGGTTTGTGTTTGGATGAACAGGGCAACACATTGTGAAAGCACTTGCTACTGTTTTTTCCAGCGAAAAAAGATGTTTGACAGCAAAAATAGAGCTTCGTTTTTGAGAGACATGCGAAAAACAAGTTACTGAAAAAAGAAATAACATTTCTATGCATTAAACTTCTCCAAAAACATAGTTTACTTTGTTCAACATCATTCATCAGTTTGCAAAAGTTTTGCAACAAGATTTTAAACTAAAAACAACTTAAATATTCGAAACCAAAAAAAACAAGTTCAACATTTTCTTTTAATTTTTAAATGAAGAACTTTTTTCGCTTGTCCGGATCATAGGCTCTTTGTTACAGTTGTTTCGAAAAAAAGGTGTTGAAATATATGATTTTTCATTGAGAAGCAAAATGACGAAAAAATACATTTTTTATTTTCGCAACTAAAGCTTCTCTGAAGAAATGGCAACCTTTTGGAGCGCACTTTTTTACAAAGATGTGTAGAACAACCATTGTAAAAAAAGTTTAAAAAACAAATAATGTTTAGTCGTTGCTATCATTACTAATTTTTGAATATTTGAGTAGTTTTGTTTTAATAATGGCTTACATAATGTAAAAAATAATTTAGTAAATGAGATTATTTAACTACCTTTGCATTGTTTTCGGTGGAAAATTAATTATTGCCACTTTATTTTATAAAAGCGAAAAACTATTCTGACTGATCATTAGCATATAGACGATCTTTTTTGTTACTAAATGCTCATTTTTTCAGGAAAAGTGCTGGCGTCAAATTTGCCACTTTTTTGCAACTTTTATGCTATTTTTAGAAAATAATGTTTTAATTTTCATAATAAATATTTTTACAGAGCGCTTCTGTTATAAATTCTATGCTCATTTGTTGTCAGGATTACCCAATTACCTTATCTGTAATAACATCACTCTTTTTTTTGCAAATTCAGGGTTTGTTTGATAAATATATTGCTCAAAAAAGTACACATTATTTTCACTCGAACAACACTAGCTCGTTTAGAGCTATAGAATTTACAACAGAAGCGCTCTGTAAAAATATTTATTATGAAAATTAAAACATTATTTTCTAAAAATAGCATAAAAAAGTTGCAAATATGATTTAATTGATATTTACTAAATTATTTATGATTGTTGCAGTGTTTGGAATTAACACACACTATCAGGATTACATTTAAGATTGCATGGATTATTGTCATTACCCATTTGTGAATTAAAACCATTGCAAAAAGCTTTAACTTGTTCACAGTCACAATCAGTTTTAATAACTTGAACAGCACAATCAACATGGGCTTGTGCTTCTCTAAAATATAGGAAACCTAAAGATTACAGTTTTGAAAGTTAAATAAAACATACGCGCAAGTATGATTAGCATTTAAAACACATTTGTTATTGATGTCGTCTACAAAGTGGCTGCATGAATCTGCACCTGTAAAATATTGAAGCTTTAAAAAAATTGTAATCATGTTTATTGGCCGCGTTTCATCTCCCTGGCTTGGTATAGAGTTTTATGATACCTTAAAAACTTACTTCGGGGCATAACTTGCTTTGAGCTAGATAAGATTAGTTGTTTTAAAGTTTCATGGTTGAATTCACACAAAACAGCAGCAGCAGTAAGCAATACGATAGAACCAAAAAAGTATCCACGCATCATTTTCTCTCTATTAAAATAAGTTGAGCACAAGACGAAAGAAAAAACAGTTTTTTAACTTTAAATTATTCAAAAAGGTTGGTATTTATATCAATAATTTTACTGACAAAAAAGGTGCGTCGTTTAAGCTGTTAAAGGTGAAGCATTGTTTGACGTCAAACAAATGCTTTTTTAATCTGCTTTTAAGCACAAAATTTTTTCATTGTACAGGGTGATTCATGTATTTTTAATCTTTTGTTTTGATTTTGGCTGGTTCATATTTGCAGGGATAGCCAGGGGTTAAGGGTAGAGTATCTTTAGCCTAAACGATTGGCATATGAAAGCACTTTGTCAATCGGCGCCAAATAAAAATTTGATATCTTTCTAGCTTAAAAGTAGCAAATTACAATGTAGGACTAATTTTTGTCGTTAAAATTTTGCTCAAATCATTTTTTTGCTTTCATCCATCTTTTCTCTTGCTCAAACTGGAGGTCAGTAGTCGACTCTTTCAATGCATTTTATTTCAGATAACACATTTTTAAAGCAATCAACAAAAACAATTACTTTCATAAAAAACATTCTTTTCAAAAAACTATATAAGACAATAAAAGTGTTCCAATACTGTTGAAAATAAACAATGAGCTAGCAGAATTACATGAATTATCCAATTTACAATTTTTATTGCCAGTAGCATCAAAAATGTTATTTGCATCACATGTAATTTTGCATGGAAGATTGGCTTGATTAATTAATTGATCAACCGTACCACAAAATGCATCTATTGCATCACAACCACAATCGCTTTTCACATAATCTACAGCACAATCAACATAATCTTGTGCTTCTCTAAAATATACAAACTTTTTTAAAGCATCTTTAACTTTTTTGAGTCAATTTAAAAATCAGATATAAACATACTTGCATGTGGGAGCAACAAAGCTTAAATGACACTTATTATTGATATCACTTTCAATATCAGTGCATGATGCTGCATCTGTAAATTTTGGTAGATACAGATAATTTAAAAAATATGCGTTCAAAAAATTTGAATATATGCATCACACAGTTTCTAAAATACTTTCAAAAGAACTTACTTAAAGGAACGATCTTTTTTGAGCTGGATACAACGAGTTTTTTAAAAGTTTTTAGATTCAAAGATGTTTCTCCAAATACGAATGCAACAAGAAGAAGCAGCAAAAAACTAAGAACAAATGTGTGCATTAAAAAAAGAGCAAAAATAAAAAAACTGAAAAGCAAAATAGGATCATAAAGTCGGAAAAGTGTCGTTTATTTATATTGTTAACCATAACACCAATTAAGAAGGTGTGAATAATACTATACTAAAATTTAGAGTTTTGTTATCAGCCATATGTCGGCGGCTTTTGTGACAAAAAAAAGAATAATTGGTTTTATGAGGCTGTTAAAATTAATACATTTTTATTGATGAATGAAAACACATTTTTTCTCAACAAAAAAAAATTTTAACTGACAAAAAAGTTGATCAATAAACATTTCCAATAACATGGTTTTTTTCAAATACTCCAATAAGTTCTAAGTTTTTTTGGATGTAATTTGTAAACGAGTAAATTGCCAGAAAATAATACAAGCCTGGTTTTTTTTAGTAAAAAAACATAGCTATCAAAACGGATGACTCTTGTCGAAACAGTCAAAGACACCATCCCTCAATCCTTGTCGACTTCTTTGTGCTTAAAAACTGCCCATGAAGAAATAATTTTGACAATAATAACTGTATTTTTCAATTTTTTTGGGCCGCCACGATTTATGAATAGGTGATAAATGTATTGATTTCAAGAGCCTAATATTTTTCTTTGTTTAGTTTTTTGAAGTTTCAAACCATTTTGGGCAGCTTTTTTTTTCATTTTATTCAACTACTCTTTTGTTTGCAGATTGAATTGAAAACTTTTTATTATTGAATTTTCTCTGAAAAAATGGAACCATCCACAGTTGTAAGTTTATGTTATTTAAAATTATTTTTGTTTAATTTGTTATCTTTAGATTATTACAATTGATAAAGAATTCAAATTCAAAAAAGTTGATTTGGAATTACTCAAAGATTCGACAGATGGTTTTTTAGATAGCAAAATTTATCGTGCATGCACAATTTCAAATGTTCAATACAGTTTAAGAATTTTTCCAAATGGAAATCAAGATATATGCCGTGGAAGAGCATGCATGTTCTTTCGTATATGGAAATCAAATGCTCTTATCGTTGAATCTGAAATTACCTTATATATTAAATCAGGGAATTTTAATTATGCCGTGAAAAATGGAAAAGGTATTGATCTTGGTTCTACAAAGAAATTTTTTGATTCAAATTTTTTTGTTAACAATGTTATGACTGTACATGTTGAAGGCATTTTAAAGATTGTTTTACCAACAGTAAGTTAAATTTTTGAGTAAAACATAATAACAAGGAAAGTACGTTTCAGAAAACTGTTTACCCAATTACAGCAGAATGGAAAATTAAAGAATCTGATTTTGAGGGCTTAGAAAATGATAATAAAGAGAAATATTTATTTAGCAAATCTTTTGCAACTTCTTCTAACTCTGAAGTGACTTATTGTATCGGAATTTGCCCAAATGCAAATAGAGAAAATAAACGGATAACATTAGCTTTTTTATATTTAAAATTGGGAACGTTATCAAAGATAGAAGCTCATGTTAAATTTATTATTGATTCTGCAAATAACTCACAAAAATTCAAATGTGAATATGAAAAAAATGGAGGACAAGGGGTGTCTATTTGTTCAACTAAAGAACTCTTTAATCCTGATAATCGATATTTTGTTGATGGAGAAATGATTATTAATGTTACTGGAAATTTATTTATTGAAAAGGAATCAGTTGTACCTACAGTATTATCATGTGAAAAAGGAATTGCATCAAAAGCTTATCAAAAACATCGTGGAAAAGAATTTACAATTGTTGTTGGTGAAAAGAATATCAAAGTAAGTTTTTTGTTCTGTTTTATGACTTTTATCAAAATTGTTCCAGGTCCATAAAAAAGTCCTCATTGAATCATCGTCTGTTTTTGAAGGAATGTTTAGATCAGGCATGATAGAAGTAACTAAAAAGAAAATGGAATTAACTGATTTTGAACCAGATATTGTTGAAGCTGCTCTAAGACTTTTATATTCTGATTCAATTCCAACTTCTTTTACTTTTGATCAAATGCTTTCACTTTTACAATTTGCTGACAAATACGATATCAAACTTATTATGGTAGGTTTTTTACTCATGAGTATTACGTAATATTTACTACAATATTTTTTCAGAATCTTGTTCAAGATTATTTAATCGATAAACTTTCACCATCAAATGTTTGTTATCTCATTAATTTCACATCCACAACGACTGCAAGTGCAACAAAACTTCATTCCAAAAGTGTAGAATATTTAATCAAATGTTCAAAAGAATCAAAAGCTGTTCATAATTTGGATACTCTTGACAAAGATTTTGCTTATCAAATTTTAATGAAAACTTTTACTCATTCTCTTTGAATAGATGTTAATGTATGACATTAGCTTTTTCTGATCTTTTTTATGTATCGATTTCGTTGCGTTTGTATTTTATTTTAAAACTTTATTTATTCATTTCATAATTTACTGTTTGATGATGATGTTTTTTAAATGCACAAAACGGTTATGATGGCTTTCTATTTATTTGGTATTCACAAAACTGCAAGAAAATAAAAGTTTTAATATATGAAAATCGATATTTTTTTGCAATTAAACTTCTTTTTTGCAAAAAAACTCTTCTTTATTAATTTTTAATAATGGTATAATATTCAAGATCTAAAGGAATCTGACATTTTTAATACTATGCGTTTATTAAACTGTAACTTTTTGTTCATAAACAAAGCCGGAAAAAGTAACTAAAATATTCAAACGTGAAAAAAAACAAAAAAAATATGTATCTTACTTTTCTGTTTTTTTTAAGCACAACCAGTTTGGATGAAAAGATCGTCTTTTAGAAGAAAAATTTATTTCGAGTGTTATTTGCGCGTCGAAAGGTATTCGATAACCATTTTTTGAAAGTTATTTCTCTGCACTATGTTCTTTCGAAACACTGCCCGTGGTTAACAAAAAGGTACATATTTCATCGCTGTTTGTGTGTGTATTCATACGTTGAACAAATATGGCAACGTTGAGCGTTATTCTAATAAGAAGAAAAAAAAGCATTTTGTGAGATAGTGTAACAAATGGACATAATAAAGTTTTTGAGAAGAGCAAATATTAATAATTTTTTTCTGCAGCAAAATGTCTAAATGTTTTGGGAAAAGGGAAACATTTTAGTCACAAAAGACATTCCTAGTTTTTAGGGGGTTTTGAATAAACAGTTTTTTTATACAAACTTTCTTTTTTATAAGGTAAAAAGCGAGTTGATAAAAAAACTTATTGCAATTTATCCATGGTGTGTGAAGATGGCACCAAAGCGTTATTAAATAAATTAAATTTTAAATCGTTTACAAAATTATAAATAATGAAATTGTTTAATTTATGATTAACTTTCAATACGACAAAAGAATGTCTGTAATTTGCACAACTAAAAAATGAGTTTTTTTTCTATATTTTTAATGACTTCTTCGTCTTTTACAAATTTCACACGGCGTTAGACTTATATATTATTACTTATTACAATATTAATGGCCTTTTTCAATAATAATTTGTTAGTTTACTCAAATATTCAAAAAAACAAAGAGAATCAACGCTATTATTACACATTATTAGCTTTTTTCTCGTCAAAGTGTTTCGCAATGTTTTGACAACGACAATCCTCAAATGAAAATTTTTCCGTCGGTCGTTCTTTTGACATAGAAAAAATCTCTTTTGCAGCCCTTTGTTGATGTTGAAAAAAAGGTGGAAAAAAGACATATTGCTTGTCATTCCAAAAAATAAATGAAGAAGTAGTGCAAAGCAGTCCGTTTCACAACATTGCTAGCAAAAGTTTACCGAAATGAAAAATGTCTGCGTTATTAAAATTTTTATGATTCATTTTTCCGGCGCAAAATGTCAGAACATCTTTGAAAAAGAAAAAGAAAGAAACATTTCAGCCTCGCTGCTCTGTTCGTTTTTTTAACTTAGCTTTGTATTTTTTTATTATTTTTTTCTTATATAAACTTTTTTGCTTTCACCTGATAAGAAGCTTGTAGTTTAAAGATCTATTACAAATTCGTCGCCGTTAGTTACAGCACTTGATCGTTATTAAATAAGTGCAATTACATTTCAGCATTATTACGAAATTAAAAATAAAAAAAATTTGTATAATACATAATTAACATTCAATGTGACAGAAGAATGTGTCCAAATTAGAGCAAAAACATTTTATCATTATTTTTAATGAAATTGGTTTTTTACATCAGTATGCCAACTATTTTTTTTTTATAACTCTTTGAAAAAAATTTCTTTATTAATTATTTGTTAATTAAAATATTCAAAAAATTAAAGCAGAACAACACATTTTTTTACAAATTTTGTCATAAGAATTACTACGTAATTTATTCATCAAATTTTAAAAATATAATAATTAATGATTATAAGCTGACTGTACTTTTGAAAATATATAAAGCGCGATTTTGCTTTTTTTGAACACACCAAAAACACAATTTTTGTCATGGAAAACATAATAAAATTTTAAAAAAAACGATTCTTGGAAGAAAACTGCAATATTGTTTGTTTATTTGAATAAACAATCGTCTGTAAGCCTTTTAAAAAAACTGCGCAAAAGATGTTTTTGTGCGCAGACATCTGACTGAAGAAATCTTTAAACGAAAAATTTCATTACGATTTTAAGCTTTTAATGGCTAAAATGGTTATGAATGCGATGTACATATTTGTTTGGCATCTAAAAACTATCAAAAAAAAGTTTTATTATATGTGAATTAATTTTTTTGGTCAAACTTCTATTGTGTAATAGAATTCTTCTTTATTTTAATTTTTAATAATGGCAGATGGATCATCGAATTTAGGATTTCCATTATTATGCTTTAATATAATTGTTGCTTTTTATTTGTAAGCATTATTCGAAAAAGTAACTTAAATATTCAAAAATAAAAAAATTGCACTTTATTTTTAACGAAAAATGTTCCTTTTTGCTGCAGAACCTTTGGAGACATTTTTCTAAAGTAACTAAGAGACTCAAAATTCTGGTTTTTTCCATTTTTTTGAAGAAACTTTTTTCGTTGTTTGCGCATCGAAAAGTTTCGATAATCATATTTTAATTTCTTAGTGTTTAAATCAAACAACTCTGCTCTTTCGAAACACTGCCCGTAGTTAACAAAATGTTCATTTTGTTAACTACGACATTGATGTTGAAGAAAAGGTGAAAAAAAGGCATATTGCTTCTCAGTCAAAAACATAAAAAACGAAATAATGCAATGCAGCGGATTTCACAACATTTTCAATAGTGATCCTTGTAATAATTATATATAGGTTTCTAAGACTTATAAATTTATTAAAATATTAAAAAAAGCACTGCACAAAAAAATAAAAATTCAAGTAAATTTAGTGCTGTTATATTCTTAATATTTATCTGATTTATTATTTTTTATGAATATTTTATATTAATAATGCGCATGCAGATAGTGGCAAATTTGTTTTGCGCTATCTATCGACATTGCAACTTTATTTTATCTTTAATTTTATTTAATTAAACATAATAATATTTATTCAAATGCTAAAAACTGAAAGAATCAAAAATGACAAAAAGACTAGTACACTAAATGATTGAAAAGCAGGTTGCAGTTTTTTGTCTTATCTGTTTTCCAGTGCCAATTGAGTCAGGCAAAAATAACAAATAATCGTCTAAAACAGCGCAAACGACTTATGCGAAGGAAAAATTGACGGAAAAGAAATCTTTGATATTTTTGTTGTTTTTAAATTTTTGTACTTGAAAAATTTACTTTTGTCTTAAATGCTTTCTTTATAAAGTTAAAAATTAAAAAATGCACCGATGGATCACATTAATACATTTTTAAAAAGTATGATTTGAGTGCATTTATCACAAAATAAAAACCACAAACTTGGTCCATCATCTTTTATCAGCTTTGATTTTCAAAATCCGACATCAAAAATTAGCTTCGATAAAATCACATGGATTGTAAAATGGATGTTATATTTTTTGATTATTTGCTAAAGAATTAAATCACTTTTTTGTTGCTTTTTGAAAGAGGAATGATAAATAATAATAATGAATAATATAAAAAATGCAGCAGTTTTAGAAATATTTTTATAACATAATTATTAATGGGTTTTCCCTTTTTTTTGGTTTTATGTCTTTATTTTGTAACATTTATTTTTTTTGTTTAATTTACTAAGATAATGCATTTGTGACTTTTATAATCATTAAAATATTCAAAAAAACATTTTTTAAAAACGATAGTTGCTTATCTGCGAAAACAAAAGAGCAAAGAATTCGGAAAAAGAAACTGCGACGATTTTTTTTCTCTTTAGTCGTAAACGATCCATATATTTAAGCAAAAGAATATTGCGAAACACGATTTCCTGACAATATTAATGAATAAGTTATTATTAAACTTATTATACTTTTCTAAAAAGTAATATGTTTTTCATGCAAATAATTTTTTAATTTTTTCGTAAAAACTTTATTTTTTCTTGGCGTCAAACATTATTGTCTGTTAAAATAAAATCGTCATTAATGTAAATTTCATCTAAGCAAAATCATAACTTTTAATTCAAAGTGCTGCGTAAAACGTAATTTCCAGAGATTTTGTAACACATTATAAGTGTTTTTAAAAATACCTTTTATCATTGTCTGAAAAAGAAGAGCTACACTGCATAGTCGTAAACAATATTTTGTCATTTTTTAATGACAAAATTCAAATCTTCTTTAAGTTTCAGCCTCTTATAAATTTTCAATAGAAAAGATTACGATAATCATAGGTATCTAGAATTCTGATTTTATTAAAATATTAAAAAAAGCACTGCACAAAAAAATAAAAATTCATGTCAACATCTTTTTTTCGTAGACAAATGATTTACCAACGAATAAAAAATATTTCGAAACACATTTGATTTGCTTCTTCTTTTTTTTTGACTTTTTCGTCGCTTTTTTGTTTGCGCTCAAAACCAGTGAAAAAGGAAAGCAGCAACGATATTTTTGCATTTTGAATATTTAAAGTTCTTTTTAAACAATACTTGTTGATATATAATTTTTCACAATGTTTCAATTATTATGTGCAAAGCAGCTTTTTAAGTAATTTTGTTACACAAAGATGATCTTACGTATTCTATCATTAACAATTTGTTTTATTTAAATATTGCATTAATCTTTAATGAACATGTAATTCAATGGCCGTCTAACTAAAAACTTAATGAACATGTAATTTATAGAATGTTTCTTATAATGTTATTATTAACGTTAAATTAATGATATCATCAAGGTTTTTATTTTGCAACACTTATTATTTCCTTTTCTACACATTGTAATTATCCAAAAAAGTTCATAGAAAAATCAATAAAATATTTAAAAAAGTCAGAAATATTATTTTCTACAAACGGCTGATTACTAGCTGGTTAAAAGGGTAAAAGCGAATATGTGTAAGCAAACGCGATGAAATTTTCTCTTCAATCGTATGATTTATTTACGGAAAAAAATATTGCAACACATAATTTTTTTTTATTTCTTTTTACATTGACAAAGTCATTTTGGTGCTACGTTCGCTTTTATTTTATTTTCAGAAGATGAAATTGAAATGAAGAACAAAAAATATCATTTTTGTTTTTAAATTTTTGAAAAATAAAAAAAACAATTAATATTGGTAAATACAATATGTTCAAAAAGAGTAATAGTAATTTTCCACCAACAATATTTTGTTGTACACTTTTAGTAAATAACTTATTAAGGTAAATCTTGAGTTTGTAATAATAGTAAAGCAGAGGTATCATTCATAAAAAGCATAATAGTTTTCAATACAAGAATTATATTTTTATTTGAATGGTGCAAATCTGTGAAAAATATATTTATAAGAATGCTGACGAAAGATGACAAAACATTTTTCTATAATGGCACATATTGTTATTCCAACACCGCCAGTATATTTTATTCTGTCTTTGATTTCAGTAATGATAAAAGAATTTTCATTATTTTTTTCTCCTTATTATTTATAAATTTAAAATATTCAAAAAAATAAGCCACAACTTTATATTTTAACAAAATACTTTTTCGTAGGCCTTCTGACTGAATTTTTATTTGAAAAGAGAATTTTTTGTCCCACATTAAGAAACGAAATATCTGCAAGTAATGTTTTTCTTTGTTTCAAAACTGTTTTTCATTTTAACGTTTTTTTGTAAATTTGTTGTTAAATTTTTAAATATTTAAAAACTTTTAGCTAGCAAATATTGGTATTGCAACAACATATAAAAAAAGACATGCTTAAAAAGTTTAACAATGTTCGCACCAAAAGTATTTCCAAAAAGTAAAAAAAAAGTTATGGTTAGATTATTTATTTGTAATACGCCAAGTATTTATTAAAGGGAGCGGACGGTTACGTAATTTTTTTCAAATTTTAAGAAAATATTCGTTAAATTTTCATGATCAGGAAAATGAAAAAAGGCTGCTTTTTTTTTTGACACGAAAAGGAATGCATTTCTGCTGAAAAATCACTCTCTCATGCTTTTTTTAAGTTACGAATATTTTCGTAAGATTTGAAAAAAAGTACGTAACCGTCCACTTCCTTTAAGTTACAATTAAGCATTAGTCAGTTTGTTAGAATATTAGTGAAAGCACTTTAATAATTTATTACACTTAAACTTTTACCTTTTTGAAAAGTTGTCAAAAACCTTTTTTCATTTTTAATGTAAAATACAAGTAACTTCAATAAATAACTTTTCAATGTTTATGTCTTAAATTTTATTATTTCTGCATCAACAACAATGATTTCTGACAAAGCAGAATAATAAAATAATAAAAAAAGCAGTTTTTCGTTTACTTAACTAAAAGCACAAATTACGAAAATAGTGTTTTAAAAAAATGCAACCATTTTCTTCGTCGTGGCAGATGGGGCATCAGACATGGCTGACATTTTTTTGCAAAAAAGCATAATATTTCTTTTTGCTGAGCTACCATTTCAGTCTTTCTTTTTTTGTTAACCAAACAAATGGTTCAAGAAAGTGGTGCTGCTGGCAGCAGCCTGACTTTGGTTTCTTTGAATCTTTAAAATATTTTTAAAATAATGTTTTTATGATTTTTAAAAGGATTTTTCTTAAATTTCATAACAAATTACTGTTAATTTTTTTCTCAAGAAAACATTTTTTTTATTCTAGTTATTAATGTACTTCTGAAAATGTTGTTGGTCGTAATATAGTACATTTATGTTGCAATAATTGCTTTTTTCTTTAATATACGGTATAATTCACTAAAATTGCGCATTGATGACCTTAAAATATGCTAAAAAACATAATTTTTTAAAAGCGATAGCTCTGAAAAAAAATATCAAAAGCACAAAGAAAGATGAGCAGGATATAAGACACGTTCTCTTTAATCGAAGACAAACAATTCGTTTACGAAAAAACATATTTCGAAATTCTCTTTTTTTTTCTGAAATCACTTTTGCATATCCTTTTATTTTAGCAGACAAAAGTGGAATAAAAAGTAAGCCAAAAGACAACGGTGCTTTCAAAAGCGGCATGAGATCAAAGCAAAAAGGATCACGATGTGGGAGAGAGGAATTCAAAAAATACGAAAAAAAGATCACGTAATTTCTGGACACTTCCAAATAGCATTTGAAAGCAAGTTGATACAATAAAATTTTTCAATGAAACTTTTTTCTATCTCTGAAATTTTCGAAGAACGACCACTTTTTTGTTTATTTTTCAAATGACTTGAGAGTGGCTGTCAATTAAAAACAAGCTCATCCCTTTAAGATAACATTAACATAAAACAAAAAAGAACGTAGAGAAATCAAAAGATGGGTTTTTTTATTTTATAAGTTTTCTAGTTCAAAAATTTATTTAATAGCAAATTTTTGTAATGATAATATGCATTGTACATACATAAAAAAAAGACTTAAAACATTAATAATTTGTACAAAATTGTAAATGTTTTAAATATATCGAGAATGCACCTAGTTTTTTTTTAATCTTGTAACCAATATTTTTCCAAAACTGAAGTAACACAACAAAAACATGTTCTCATTTATATGCGTGGGGTTCTTCTTTTAATACATTAAGAGCTGTGATCAACTCTTATCAATGATAATGTGCTTTAATCATTGGCCACTTTTATTTGCTGTATTAAAAGGAAACATTATCCTAGAAAAATATTAATGATAAAAGACAAAACACAGAGACCAGACACAAATTTGATACATATCGATAGTAGCTTTGAATAGTTTAATTCCAGTATAAATACCAGTATAGAAAAATTATGATAAACAATAAAACATATATTTGTCACTTTCGCAACAACATCAACAACAATGCATAAAATTTTGCTATTAACTTTTAGTCTTTTTCCTTTGACGATTTTTTGTTGTGATAAATTCCCAAATGGCACTGAAACAACACTTAATTGGTTTCAGTCATGTTCATCTCCAATAATTATTTATACAATGGACGTGACAGATCCATACGGGAATGTTGAATATCCCCTTCATTTAACAAAGCCAATCTTTGCTCATGCTAATTTAACAAATACCGGAATTATTTTGGATGATTTAAAACTTGACATAAATCTTTGGACATGGGGTGGCTGGAGTGGTTGCGAGTGGCATCGCCTTGATACAATTGGAATTTTGTAAGGGGTTTGGTTTAACTAGGGTTGTTAATTTCCCGGGAAATCAGAAAAATCGGGACATTTACCGAGAATTTTTCGTCATTTCCCGAAACTGAATTTTCGAGATTTTTCAATTCTGATACCCCAAAATATGAAATTTGGCAGATTTTTTTGATATTCAAGCAGTTTTATGCTTTAAAGTTGATTTAAATCAATTGTGTCAAAAAAATTAGTTTTTGAGATAACCTATTTTGGATGTAGATGCAAGCCATCAAAACATATTTTTTAAAAAATTGTGAATCATGGAATTCAGAAGCCATTAAATTCTATTTTCCAAAAATTTCAAAAATTCGTTTTGATAGTCTCTCTTTTACTACAATCCTCAGTTTATCAGTGCAGCTCAACATGAGAATAATATCGGCATTCTGCCATAAATTATGTTTTTTGGAATACATTCTAGCAAAGAGACCTTGGTGTCAAAAATGATATGGTGATCTCTTGACTAACTCGTTACTTTTAAAAGACTGACTTAAACAGTTATAGTTTGATGCTCCTGAAAATATATATCCTCGGCCTTGGCTACCGGGTTCACTATTAATCCTAAATCCAACTTTATAAACTCCCAAATTAAACATACTTTCCATAAATAGATTCTCCGATCTATTATCACCAAAGCACTTCCACGTGCTACTATTCCCACCAGATATATAATCAACCAAAGATATATTTAAATATATTTATTAAACACCACATTCAACATCCAAGATAACAACGTTCTTTCAATCAAAGAAAAACACACCACTGAACGAATACAGAGAAAAAGCAAAGAGAGAAATCGAATAAACAAGAGAGAATCAAAATGGAACACAATGCCAAGAGAAATTACAATAAAAAGTAGAAGGACAATGTCATCCTTTTCTAAGGAAAGAAATGGGCTACAAAGTATAAATATCATAACTACCCCCCTCTTTGACAAAAATAGCGTCCTCGCTATTGGCTTTCTTTTTGATGATAACCACGACCAGAGACGACAGAATCTTTTTGATGATAACCACGACCAGAGACGACAGTATCTTTTTGATGATCACGAGAATTACATATTTGACCAAGATCACGATGAGATTGATATACACGACCAGCATACGAATTACGAAGTTGATGAGAATCACCATTTAGATGAATATCACGACGTTGATAAGGACCACGACACCAAGGATTATCACGAACATTTGAAGTTCTTCCATTTACATTTGAAATATACGGTGGACAATCACGATCAGCTTGTTTGTTTTTCATAAAGTCACGATAAAATATTGTATTGTAAAATACACGACGACCATTTTGCATTTTTGGGAATCTTTCATAATCTTTCGATGACTTTTTCCAATGTTTTTCAGACGTTGCTTGGTGCTTCTGTTGGATATGATGCATCTTTTCTTTCACATTTTTCTTTACACATAATTTAACATTACAATTATAACCAATACAATGTTCAAAATTACAATTAACAATATTTGAATCACAAATACAATTTTCATCATTACTATTTCCATGAGACGAATTTCTCCGTTCATTAACATTGTGAGGCAATATAACGCCAACACTTCCATTTCTTTCATAAGCTTTTGCATTCGTTGGACTTCCTCCAAGAGCAACTTCAAGTGCTTCAATCCAACCTTGGTCGTTTTGTAAAACGTTGCTTCCGACTATTACATCTTCCTGCACACCAGAAACAACGAAAAATGTGGCAACCTTAGAAGGATATGAACCCCATGAAATTGGCATCCGAACACAATTTACAACTTTAAGGGCTTTGCCATCAGCACCAACTAATTGCTTATGCAAATAAGTTTTAGGATCTTCTTCAAATATTTGACGACCAAATTTTTTCCTTTCTCGTAAAATCTTTCCAATAGCAGATTCACTGATAACAGAAGCACAAGCACCAGAATCTAGCAATGCATTTACTTTTATGCTATCGATCAAAACATTTAACATAGCCTTTTTACCCAACAATGGAGCACACTTTTGTTCAACTGTAGTTAAAGCGTCAACTGGTATTACACCCATCATTTCTAAATCATCAAGTGCTTTAACCTTTTTACCAGGTGCAGCTTGAATCCTTGAACAATCAGAAGCATAACGACCAAGTTGATGGCGTTTAACGTTATTCAGTGAACGTTCATAATCATTACGAGATCGATGTGTTGATTGGTGAGAGTTATCAACAGTAAGATTAGCTTTATGCATATGCAAATAATCTGCTCCGCTTTGACTATCATGATTCTCTTCAGAAATTTCAGAGAAATCTTTGGAAAAATTAATTCTTGCATTATCATATTTGCTGTCAGTTTTAGCAAAATTCCTTGAAGTTTTACTTTGTAAAGCAACTGAATCTTCAATACCAACTACCAGTTCCTTTAATCTATAGTAGCTTTCATTTAAATGAGGTATTGTAGCAGCACTAAACATCGTATTGCTATCTTCTTGAGCTAAACGAATAAGAATCTTCTTAAGCTCCGCTTCACCATGATCATCATCATCCACGTATGCTTCAGCGATCTTTTGTTCAAGTTCTTCGAACATAGCTTTATACGATTTACTGTTAGGCTTATTTATTCGATCAAGAGCTGCACGAGCCGTAAAAGTTCTAACTGAACTATCTGATCCTAAAGCATTAAGAAGTTCCTTTTTAATTTCTTCATAGCTTGCTTTCTTTTTCATTAACTTATCATGAGTGAATTGTAACTTTGGAATATAGTTACCAAGTACTGTAGCTTTGTAAAAGTCTGAATATCCACGTGATTCAACTGCAGTATCAAAGTAACGATACCATCGCTCAAGTTCAACTCGAGTTTTTCCTTTAAATTCTTCAGGCATTGGCAATTCAACGGATGGTTTAACAACATCACGACTACTGTACCCAATAGCTTTATCGGAAGATGATCTATCTTGCTTTTCCGTATGATTTATTTGCCTTCTATCTTTAACCTTTGTTTTATTCAACGATAGCTTGGATTCAATACCAGTTTTAGCAAACTTTTGTTGGCGTTCAACTTTGCTTTCAGCTCGAGCTTGTAATAGATTATATCTATTAATAAGATCATTAATATCAGAAATTCCCCAAGTATCAAGCTGATCAATTACAAGTGGATCTAGGCTTTTATCTTTAGCTTTTTCACGTTCAAGGGCGAGAGCAAGTTTATCTCGTTCATCAGCAAGATGTTGATAAGCTTGTTGACTTTCATCCAGCTCGAGATAAAGTCTTTCAATCAATTGGTTTTTAACATCAATCATAGTCATTAACCACTCTGGTCCATGAACAAGACTGTTTTGCACCTTTACCATAAGCTCATTGGTAACTTTATGGCCTTCTTCATTCACCTTTTCCAATATATCATTTGCTATTCTAACTTGCTTTTGCAAATTTAAAAAGCAATCTTTAGCTTTATTAACAATCGTCTGAGCCAAATCACGGCTACTAGGACTAACAGTACCAACAGATGGATTTATAAGCTGTGGTTGTTCATTAGCATGTTCATTCAATGAATTGCTATTACCACCATTCAATTTTAGCATATCACCATGTGCATTATCATTGGATTTAGCAGCAGTATTATCTTGTGCTTTAATCATTCCAATAAAATTATCCATATCCTTTATATATCCATTACTCGTTGCAACTTTATCAAAAGTACCAACATGAGTATTTGTATTACTGTAATCGAGTGGATGCCCTAAGCACAATCCATTATCGATACAAGTACCAATAGTACATTCAACAGCACATGTAATAGCTTCACATTGAGCTTTATCACCAATAACAACTCTACTTGGCTTAGCAATACCACCAACATATATGCGAGTTGATTGTTGTTCAAATGCAGTAGCACTTTGTATAGCTTCTCCGTGAGCTTTATCATATGTACCAAGTCCATTTGGTTTAGCAATAAATTCACGTGGTGATCGATTATCATGTTCATCAGCATCAAGCTGTAACATTCCACGAGCTTTTCCATCAAGCTTTCTCACAATATTAGCTTTTCCATCGAGCTTCAATCCAACATTAGCTTTTCCATCAAGCTTTAACATAGCATTAGCTTTTCCATTAAGCTTTTCAGATAGTGGTCCAGCAGCAAGAGGATATATATTACAATCTTTATTCAATCGGCTGCATATTTCTGGCACACATTCAGCTTCACAATTACCATTCGTGATAAGTGGAGAGGTTGAACGACGGAGAGGGCCCTCCAAGTTATAGTTTGATGCTCCTGAAAATATATATCCTCGGCCTTGGCTACCGGGTTCACTATTAATCCTAAATCCAACTTTATAAACTCCCAAATTAAACATACTTTCCATAAATAGATTCTCCGATCTATTATCACCAAAGCACTTCCACGTGCTACTATTCCCACCAGATATATAATCAACCAAAGATATATTTAAATATATTTATTAAACACCACATTCAACATCCAAGATAACAACGTTCTTTCAATCAAAGAAAAACACACCACTGAACGAATACAGAGAAAAAGCAAAGAGAGAAATCGAATAAACAAGAGAGAATCAAAATGGAACACAATGCCAAGAGAAATTACAATAAAAAGTAGAAGGACAATGTCATCCTTTTCTAAGGAAAGAAATGGGCTACAAAGTATAAATATCATAACTAAACGTCACTTTTTTGCCATCTAAAAGATGCAAGTTTTGCTCCAAAAAATTACGCAAAAATAAACTTTTTGAAAATGTTTTTTCAAAAATATTTCTTAGGTTGAGTAATAATTTTGAATTTTAGAAATAATCTTGATGCATGTACCAATGGAATCATTTGCCCAATTTTGCCTGGAAATCAAAATAATATTATGTCACTTGATTTTACAGAATTTGATGGTTTTATTGATCTTTTACAAGATGATGTACCATATCAAATTCAGCTAATTTTAACTGCACCTAATAAGGATCAATTTTGTATGACTGTACAAGCTCGTTCACGTGTAAAAGATTAATAAATGACACAACTCTATAGAGGCGTGACTTAATCCTTATTTTTTATTTTTTTATTTTTTTCTTTGAGCATTAATTGACTAAACGACTGCTATTTACTTTGTGAATTTGTTTTTTTCTAATAAAAAATCATTCCAATAGGATTAAAGTACATAGTTAAACAAGATATGAGTTATGAACAATAATAAATTGGCACTGTTGAAAAGTTTTATTCCAAATTTTTAAAAATAAATAATGCACTTACAAGCAATAATTTATTCCAGTCAAACTTCAAATTTGTCCAAAAACTTGTTTTTATATTGCGTAATAGCTTCAATAACTAATTTTTGAATTTTTGTGTTTTACTTTATATGATTTAAATCAACAGCAATGATTTCTGACAAAGAAAAATTATAAAATAATCAAACAGAAAGCAATTTTTCGTTTACTTAGCTAAAAGCAAAAATTGCGAAAACAGTGTTTAAAAAAAGTGCAACCATTTTTTTAGTTGTGGCAGATGGGGCATCAGAGATGGCTGACATTTTTGAGCAGAAAAGCGTAACATTTTTTTTGTTGCACTAATATTTTCAACAACACGTATCAGTCCGTCTTTTTTTCTTTCTTTTTTTCTTAACCAAACAAATGATTTCGGAAAGTTATGCTGCTAACAGCAAACTGCTTTTTTTGAATCTTTAAAATATTATATTTTTGAAATAATATATTTGTAATTTTTTAAACGATATTTCTTGAATTTCATAACAAATTACTATTAATGTTTTCCTCAAGATAACTCTCATCCTGTCAGTAATAAAAAAATGATTTATTTCAAAATGTTTAAAGAATTCTAACATGACGTCCAATACATTTGTACCAATACTTTTTAAACAGCAATTTGTTTTTTTGTCTATGGATATTTTATTTTAAATTAATAATGTTTTTGCCATATTGCCTTTGTTTGCCACAGTGACCTTTCGATATTTGATGTTGCGCTTTTATTATATCATTAATATTTTTAAGATTTATTGAAAAATTCATTTTTAGTTTTGAAAAAACTTATCAAAATATTCAAAGAAAAATGTTAAAATGACAAAAATGCTAGAACTAATGCACTAAACGTTTGAATAATTAACTGGTTTCACATTTTTGTGAAACCAGTTAATAAAACATAATTTCAAAAGAACAGTGGAATAGAAAACTGCAACGACACGTTCTCTTTAATCGCTGACAAACAATTTGTTTACGAAGAAAAACATTTCGAAACAAATTTTCATATCTTCTTTTTTACGATCCTTCATTCCAAAGAATCTGTTTTACATTTTCCTTTTCTTTTATAAGTCAACACTGACATAAAAAGCTGCAGGGATGCTTTTTTGGTTTTTGAATTTTTTAATGTATTTTTAAATTGGTATTCCTCAAAGTGTACATTTTTTAGTATTTTTAGTTTAAGAAATGCAAAAAAAGTTTAACAATTCCATAATGAATTTTTACTTCCAACAGTTTTAATAAAAAAAGTTTATGACACAAAAGTAACAGCATCTTTCAAAAAGGATTATAGTTTTCTTTATTATTGTTATTTTAACAAAACATATTTTCTACGAAAAAAAAATAATGGCAGTATTTCATAATGGGTTTAAAACATTCATTTAACGAGAGTGACCTGTGTCAAACTGTTGAAAGAAATATTAATTATTTCGACAACTATGATTGTTAAATACAAGAGATTTTTTTCATTAATAATGTCCTCTATTCCGATTAATTAGTTTTTTAAGTATTTCACTATTCCTTCATTGTGTCTTTATTTAATTTATTATTTACACATTTTATTGATTTACAGACATAAAATTATTCAAAAAAGACAGAACCCCGCAACAGCTTTCAGCGTTTTTACTGAAAACATGTATGTCAAAGCGAGATTTTAAAAACATTTTCTTTTTTGAGAGTAGTGTTTCAACATAAAAAAACAATTTATATTTTTCCGTTGCAGCTCTATATGAAGGACAATTGTCAAGAAACGCGTGGCAAAGTAGCCAAATAATGTGGTATGAATTTAAGGACTTTTATTTTATCATTTTAACATTTAACATTTTTATACCCATTAAAAGCGGATCGGCCGATCGCGGGGAAAAGATTTTCAAGCAAGTGAAAAGAAACAAGAAAGAAAAGAGCTTTCTTTCTTTATCAGATAAGAAAAATGAAAACATCGCGATTTGTTATGACAAATCTCGACATTCCCGAGCACAAAAGTGAAAACAATTTTATTGAAATGCAAAAGTATTTGGATTAGTAACAATTTTAAAGATTGCAAGAATAATTTTTTTGCTCAAAAGAACAAAAAAACTTTTTACACTTTGTCTGTTTATTCAATGACTTGAGAATGGCTGTCAATGAATGACAGATGCTCTCAAGTCAAAATCATTGTATCAACATAAAATAAAATAAATTAAGAGAATCAAATCTTTGTTGGAACACAGATGATTTTTTTAAATATTTGCAACCTTTTTCAGTAGTGTTTGATATTCTTCGAACAATTTCATTTTCCTTTTTTTGATTAATTGATTCATTGTGATTGCTTTTATCAAGAAAACATTAGTAAACTTAACAATTCAAAAAAACGAGCAAACGCGTAAAATAATTTGAAATAAGAAATCAATGAAAAAGAAAGATTGCTAGAACAATATTTTGTTGCTTCCTTTTGTCCGTTTTGCTTTTTTTCTTCTATGTAGATGTAGACTGATAAAGTCTAGAAATAAAGAAAACGGCACCTTTTTAAAACGACAGAAGTACCAGGCACAAACAAAAAACTGAAGACACATTCTGTTGTTGGAATTTTGAATTTTTCGGAAAATGCCAAACTTTTAATTTATTGTTTTCTAATGAAAAATTATACATCTTCTTAGAAATTACGTGGTACTACTGAAATTAATTTTGTTATATACGATATTGAACAAAAAGCCAGATAAGCAAAAACGAATAAACGAAAGCCAAATTTATTTAATTGATAATGCCCAAACTTTTCGTTCAGCAAGTTGGTGGAAAATTTAGGCAGCACTGATGGCAAAATAAAAAACAGAAAGGCTAATAGCAGCTCGGTTTTTTTGAATCATTAAACGTGATGAAAACAACTGTATGCTTACAACGAAATATAAATATTAGTCCATAAGACAATGTCAATCAACATTTACATATTTGTTAAATTAATGAAAGCTTTCTTTATAACTTGAACTGTTTTTTTGAATCATCAAAAATGAATAAAGCAGCAATTAATATAGAATAAATGTGTTAGTTTCCAAAAAAAATTTTTCTAATAATTAATGTCTTGTCGGTGATCATATATAACAAAATTAATGGCTTTTGTCTCGAGTCATTCGCATTTCTTGGTGCAAGAAAGGTCTTAAATTTGAAGCAAACGTTGTTAGCATCGAACATTTATTAAAATATTTAAAAAAAGTTTTTATTTCAAGCGTCTGCCGTTTTATGTTGTAGATATACGTTTCAAAAAAAAGAAAGAAAAAAAGCCGTAAAAGTTTGCACCAACGTTATTTTCATTTCCCACGCGTGCATATTGCTCATAGAAGCCTAAACATCTAACATATAGTTTTTCGCGAATTTTTCTCTTTCTATTTCTTTCATAATACATAAACTAGCAACGCCTAAATTTTTTGCAGTATTTTTTTCATTCGAACAAGAGAGATCAGAAGAGTGTCTGTCTTCAATGTTTTAAAAAATCCTGAAAATACGTTGAAAGATTTTCTCAGCTCTCTATCGAATAAAAGAAAATGAAGTTTGCAATAATGATATTTTCTGAATCTTTAAAATATTTTTGTTGTTAATATGTATGTCTATGCAACTATTCTTATGGGTGAACTAAATAAAAACAGGAACACGGAAAATTTCGGTGCTATTTCTTGCCTGAATATTTTACCATTTTTAAAAAAGAATGGGCATACTGCATCGTTGTAAATTACACAAACAGCTTTAGAAAATTACTGAAAATTTTTAGTAATAAGAAAACCACATATAACTCTTTATTAAAAAATCCAAAAAAAAACACGCATTCTTGTGTTTTAAAGATTCAGAAATATCATTATTGCAAACTTCATTTTCGATAGAGAGCTGAGAAAATCTTTCAACCGGTAAGTTTCAAATAAATATAATAAACTGCTTTTTCATCAAACAGGCAAGATTCTTTAATCACTGTAAAAAAGGACTTCTTTGAAATCTAATTCTTTTTGCACGTTAAAACTGATCAAGGCTTGTAGCAATTAAATTTTGTTTTGTATGTTATTTGCTTTTAAAAATTTTAAATAATGCCCAATTTTTACTAAATATTCTAGATCATTTAGTTGGTTATCAAGTATTGTAATATTGATATTTCTTTTAATCTTTTCTACAACGAAAACTTTATCAAATATTCAAAACAAAAAAGGAAAAATGTGAAAGATGAATGGAGCATGCTTGCGCAGAAATATTTCCAAAAAAATCTATTTTTTTGTCACTTTTTGCCTTTTCTCAACCTACACTGAAAGACAATGTCAATACGAAAAGGAGAAAAGCAACATTTGTCTGTCCTTCCAGTGGAGTATTTAGACTGCGTTTGCAGGACAATTGCCACTGACGTTTACTACAAGACTAGAGAAAAAAAAACTCATTAAAATGCGACGATAAAGTGAAACAAGAAAATCAATTTATAAAGAAAGCTCTTTGGGCATGCGAGCATTTTTGTTCTTCTAACAGCACTAGAAAAATATTTCAGAGCTTATTCCATTTTCAGTTTTTAACAAAACTTTCGAGCTCAATGCAGCATGGAAACAAAAAAACTATTGGTATCATTTAATTTTTTTAAAATTATTACTGCGCTTGAATAATTTATTTGCCGTGAATTATGTATTGTCTTATGCATTAATGCATTTCACTATAAGTTTATTACATTTAACATCAATGCCAGGCATATCGAATATCAAAATTTTATACTAATATTTAAAAAAAAGTCAACAAATCTTTTAAGATGTCTGTTTTTAGTGCAAACCAACGCGGAAAAAAAGCTTATAAAATGTGCTAAAATTTTCTATCGTCGTTGTAGACCATTCTTTCTGGTATTTTTGTTTTATTATTTATTACCACCAACATCATACTTTCATTTTAACTACATGATAACATCAGTTTTTAAAAAGTTATGAATATTACTTTTTAACTTTTAATAATCATTTACAAAAATTTTAAATGTCATTTCTGTTTAGGCATCACATAAAAATCAAATTTTAATCACCAGCACCAAAAAGAGATGGACAAAAACAAATTTTCAAATGCTATTTTTATTATTCAAAAAAATTTTTTGTTAACGATACAAAACAAATCGAACAAAAATATAAATAAATTAAGCATCAGTGTCAACGACCGGACAAAAAGTACTCAAAAACATTTCAAAAACTAAATCTTTATCCAAGCTTTCTAAACCATAGACAGGAGTTGTTTCTTTTGAACATTTAACTAAATATTGGATACAACTTTGATGTAGTTTTAAAACGTTAAAATTTGTTGAAAATTTTTCAAGTTGACAAACATTTGCTGGTGAAATATGATTTATTAATGATTCCTCAACATGGTCCTATAAATCTTTAATTTAATAATACATAGAAAGAGGTAAGAGAAACTTGCCATAATAAGTTTAATTTCATATTTTTCACCAAATTGGTAAAGTAATAGCAAGTCATGTAGTACAAAGTTTTGCGGAACATTGGAGTCGTACATAATGCTGACAGCAGCATCAACAATTTCAAAGGGGAATCCTTTAATAACCATTTTATTTTCGATGGTTTCTTTCATTCCTGAATTAAACATTCCAACAAAAGCTGATGATGCATCCATTAATTTTTGTTTGTGAACCTATAAGAAAAGCAAACTAATTATTTCAGCGAGTCGTTATTATTAAAGTTGCAAGAGCATTTTGAAAGCTTTATCTTACGCAATGGGTAGGATCTTAAGCTTCGATAAAATAGCATGGGATAAAAAATTCTTGAACAAAAGCATTAATGTTACTGAAATTTGAACAAGAGTTAAAAATTATTATTAACATGTACATGACACTATATGGGTAACCACAGTCTTTTTATACTTTTTCAAACTCCACAGAATAGACTTGTTAAAACTGCTGAACCCATTTTATGATAGAATTAAAAAAGTCTTACTGGAATTTCCTTATCATCTGCAATAATTGTGAAGTCTTCTTTGGTTTTATTAACAAAATCTGGTTTATTTCGTTTAATATTTGATACATTCTGACTATTATCTTTTTCCTTATTAATCAGTAAAATTCCATTAAAATTAACTGTTAAAAATCCATCACTGATATAATTTTGTGTTGAATCAAAAAATTTGTTTGTTGAACTTATAGCCAACCCGTATCCATTAGACTTCTCAAAAATATATTCAAGTCCTTCATTACAGTTAACAGAATCAATGCCAAAATCGTATATTGCTTTGATTTTTAGCTTTTTTTCATTTTCAATATTTAAAAATATGAATGTTTTTGGCGTACTATTATTACTACAGATTACATTCGATCTGATTGAAAGAAAATATTTTATATCAGAAAATGATGCAATATCAATTCGTTTACTACGTAATTGTTCATTTGATTCTTTTTTGGTTCTTAAATCTTCTTCTTTAATTTTCCATTGCATTGAAATTGGATACAACATTGTCTAAAATGTAAAACGTAGAATCTTTTAAAACGCTTTTTCCAAAAATTAACATCTCCGTACTTACAGTAGCCAATGATAGTTGAGTTTTGAAAACTCCTTTAATTCTAATTGTAAGTTCGCCGTTTACAAAAAACATATTTTTACTTGATTTGAAAAATTCAAATGTTTTGCAGCACGTTTCTCCCCATACTTTATTTTTTTGAAAATCACAGGTCATGCATTCGGAGAAATTTGATGATTCAACACAAATATTAAAATTAGCATAAACGTTTTGTTCACCAGAACAATTTTGAATATCCAAAAATATCCATGTTTCTCCACGCCGTTCATCGCTACCCCCGTCTGGCCATACATGTACGCGATATCGAAGACCTGGAATACTGTATGCATAAAAGTATTTTCCGCGGAGAAATGCATTCTCTTTATCTTTAATGGCCAAAAAATCTGACTTTTGAAATTTCCATTCTGAATCAAAGGGGCATACAATTTTCTAAAATTTAACAAAAAAAATTAACAACTAAACTGGAAAAACAAAAGCTTGCATGACTTAAACACTCCATTTTTGCATTTAAATTATCAATATTAGTAATAGTTAAAAATCCATTGAAGTTAATTGTTAAAAATCCATCCATAATAAATTTTTTCGCAGGATCAAATAGATCATTTGTTGAGCATATGGGGCGTCCGTATTCTCTAGATCTTTCAAAAATAAAACCACCGACACAATTACAATTAGCGGCATTTACGGAAATATCATATAATGCTTTAATTTGTTTGCCATTTTCCATTTCGATATTTAAATAAACTTCGACGTTTGTTTCATTTTCATCATACTGTTCAGTTGGATTAATGGAAAGAAAATATTTTACGTCAGAAAATGATGCAATACTGATTAGTTCACTGCGTAATAATTCATCATCTTTCTTGGTTATCAAGTCGTCTTCCCTGATTTTCCATTCCAGTGAAATGGGGTACGTTGAATACTAAATTTGATGTTGATTTTAGTAATATAAAAAATCATAGAATTACAGTAGCCAAAGGCTTTTTAAATGTTCCTTTCACTTTTACACTGATTTCATTATTTACAAAATATTTTGAACCAAAATTTAAAAATTCACAAGTTTTGCAGCAGTTTATTCCAAAACCTTTGTATGTTTTGTTTGCATCGTTAACACTTTGAACAAATTCTGCCGATTCAACAAAAATGGTAATATCTGCAGAAAGTTCTTCTGAATCACATGTCTTCAAGTATATCCATGTTTCTCCACGATGTTCTTCGCTATCACCATTTGGATAAATTCTAATAAAAAATTGTATATTCGAAGCATAATAACATTTTCCAGTCAAATATCCATTTTTTGAGTTTTTTAAGTTTTCCAAGTCTGCTTTGGCAAATTTGCTTTCGATGCCAAAGTGATGAAGCATTTCCTGCAATTCTAAAAATTTCAAAATTATGAATTCAAAGCTTACGTTTGTTGAAGATTCCATAATAACTGAGTAATCAACTTCTAAATTAGATGAATCACTTATCTATAAAAAATAAATTATATTAAATAAATCCTTAGCACTATGTTAGCCACAAAAATTAACGCTTTTTAGGTAAAAGTATTAAAAAATCAAAAAAATATATTTCTTTACTTTCATTTTAATATGCTACTAGGATCCCTTTTATCTTTACTTTCTCAAAATGACAATGAATTTGATAGCAAAAAAAATGTCATCATTAAATAAAGAAATCTTAATGTGTACATTGATTTTTTTGCTTCTCATGAAACAAAAAGAAAGATGTTTTTGATAACAACCCTCACCCCCTACAACTAGAAAAATCAGTGGTGGTTCCAACTGTTAAAAAAAAGCTTGTTGATAACTTTTTTTTCTTAAAACACATATTTAAAGACGTGATTTTTTTAGTCTCTCTTACATGATAAACATTTCTTTAAGTCGAGTTAAATATTATAATGATTAAAATACATGGCAAATATTATATTTTACATTTTTTTATATATTTTACAGCGAACAACTTAGCACACACCTGAAATTGATTGATCAAAAGAACTTTACTTTTACAAAGCTATTTGAAAAATAAAAACTGAATGATCTAACTTCTTTTTGTCTTATTGTGTTAACCAGCAGTAACAAAAAACTTTCGTTTTTTGTTAGAGGAAATATGGCATATTTTAATAAAAGATAACATTGACGAGATTGAGTGTCATTTTTTCCTTTCTGTTTCAAGATTCTAACAAGCAGGCATGCTTCATGTGATAGTCTTATTGCCTTGAAATAAAAGGGGTAAATGTCTATAAAGCACAATTTTTGACAAAGTCAAGAAATTTTACTTCATTTTGGCATAGAAAAAAAATATGTCAGAAATAAGGTATAAAATGCATTTTTAGGATAAACATGACCCAAAAACACAATTTTTGAGGTCAAAATTACCGTATCTCTTACCGTATCCGAGTTACCGTATACCTGACCCATAATTCGAAATTTCGTCAATAAAATCTCGACAAATTTGGTACCATTGGAAAGCCCTTGACGAGCTGAATCCGAAAAAAGTAAAGTTAAACTGATTTGACCTACTTTTATAATATTTATTGGCCACAGAACGCCCAAATTCATGGTTTCCCACCGAAATGTGGCTGTAACATTTTTTTTTCTCATTGTGAGACACGAGATCTTTCCAGAATCGGATTCCCCATGATTTTTTACCCCTAGGCCGAGGAATATCAAAATTTTCCTGGGGGCAGGCGGATTTCACAGCAGGCCAAAGAGCGCCAATTTCAAAATTCAAAAATGCGATTTACGTTGTTTTAGCTCCCAATGACCTACTTTTTTCTGGAAATGGTAGAAAAATATGTGGGAAAAATTATGGGAAAGGTTTTGGGTGAAAATTTTCAAATTTGGGGTCATGCCATCAGCTACAAGGTCAAATGTCATAAAAATGCGATATATTTGGAATAAATTCTCTCAAAAGGTTTTGGTGAGGCTATATTCACCCCAAATGATAATTTTGACTTTTTTAGGATGTGTCTCAACTATTTTGGTCATTTTAACATTTTTACATAGGTTTTGCGCCCACATTTGTAACTCGTGTTTTTAAGAAAAAAATCACGTTTTTCAACACTACAAGAAATCTATAAAAAATCAATAATTAATACGAAATACACTTCCAACGGTTCTACCTGGATATGATGTAACTTCTGAGATCATAATATACCCAGTCTCTGACCTACTTTTGAAATGGGAACTCAGCAAACTGGTATTGCTTTTGTAAAAACACTCATTGTTGTTATGACCTCGTAATATGCTTGGACTTAGGCTTATAAAATATCTAATTATCTACAATTTCAATACTTTTTAACCACTTTAAATGCCTTATCAACTAATAAATTACGGTTGTCTTTTTATTACATTGCTTTAAAATTATGAAAGACAAAACTGGATAGCAAACAAAGTTATTTTTTGCTATTTATTAGCTATATTCGTTTAGCTATTAAATCCCAGGGAGGAGGATCGAGCAGCTGATTTTTTGTCCCCAACTATCCCTTACTATGACGAGTATATAGGCATAATATGGGGTCTCAACTCCACCATCAGTTGGAAACGTTTACGGTCAGTATAATTTATTAGAAAGTGGATACAATGAATTTCGCTTCATTAATGAACAGTATTCAACGTATTTTGAAAAAAATCGTCCACATTTTTTCTAGTACAATTTTTTTTGTTATTAAGTGAAAAATAGCATTGTGATAAAAAAAAATTTACAGAGAAATTTTTTCAACACTTCTGCAATTCACCAAAATTTTTTCAATACACGCAAATATGCTATATGCTGGCAGGCAAAAAACAAACTAATTTTCAACGTGTAATGGAAGTAATGAATTTTTGTGAAAATAAAAATTTTAATTCAATTCCAAAATATAAAGAAATAACCAACAAATTTTAAAAAATAAATAGAGGAACTCATAAGCAAATCAAAAACCAAGGGTTTAAACTTCTAGGAGCAATGATTTAATAAATTGTTGCAACTTTATTTGAGTTTTGCAGAAAGATAAGACATCAAAGCATTTGCAACAGTAACAACTTTTTTATCAGCATGGCTTTGATGCTTCTTAATTTTATCAAATCCACTCCATTCTTTTATCATTTCTTTTTCTTCTTCAGATGATGATCCTCGAATAAAAGCAGCAACAACACCAAGACCCGCAAGAATAACTTTTGGGTCAGCATGATCAAGATGTTTAAATGCAGCTTTGATAATCTGAAATTGAAAATTTTCTACAATTTCGATAAAAACGCTTGATTAGCCAAATAAAAAATACCAGTAAGAAAAACTTACACCTTTATCAACAAGTATTTGTCTTTCTTCTTCTCCAACATCAATAAAATAATGAATTGCATCCAAGATATCTTTAAGAACATTTGCATCTTGATATGAAATAAATTCTTTTAAAGCAGATAGAAGGTTGTAAACGACAGAGCCTTCATGAAAAGTTCGATATGCTGCTGGCATATTATTATATTTTAATAAGATGTCTTTAGCCTCACGAACAGCGTTAAGTCGCCTATCAACATCATCATCAATTGCACCATAATTTATTCCAACAAGCGTTTCGGCCAACCATGGAATCGAATCATTATCTTGGGCGCCGTACAAAAAATTCATGGCTCAAATATTCTGAAAATATAAACATATTAAACTCTAAAGTATTTACAGAATCTCGCAAGTCGTGTAACATAGAAAATATGCATATCATAATAAAGCAAAGTAGCATGGAGATGGAAAACAGTTATGCAAAAAAATCTTTAACAAAGTTGTTGTGGTGCAAACTGCGGTACTGAATCATGGCTTTAAAAAAGAACCAAAAACGGCTCAGAAATTTGTGCAACAAGAAAGTGCTTTTTAAAAGTTGAAAGTCAAAAAATAAAAGCAACAGAAAGGGGTGAATGAAAGTGTTGCAAATGTTTGATCAAAGGGGTGGAGCCAAACAATGAAATATAGTACAGCAGTTCGGAAGAGAAAGGTGCAAACGAATGAATCTTTTTTACATTTTTCCAGAAAAAAAGAACAAAGGCCGTGTAATGTGTTCCAGCAACTTTTGCGCGTCAAACAAAACAGGCGCCAAAAAGCAAACGAAAAAAAAAGAATAAATGTTTTGTCAGGGCATGCTTTATTAGACATTTTTCCCTGGTGTATCTTTCTTTGAACGTTAATAAAGGTCAGTGAAAAAAAATTAAACACTGACAAAAACAAAAGAAACAAAGCAAATCTTTTTTTAAAAAAAAATGTTGCGTTCGTTGTCTCTTTGAATTTTTTAAGTTTTTTGAAATCGTAATTTTTTTTTATTAAAAAACCCTATTTTTTGCGATCTGCTGTCGAAAATATTAATATTTTGTGAAACGCATTATCACAAACAACATGTACACTATGAAAAAAAGAAAACTGGTGTTTGCTACAGTAGCAACAAGTGAAAAAAGTGTTACCTTAAGTGTCATTCAACTAACAATAGAAAACAAAAAAAGCTTCTTTAACCATTTATCGATAATTGCAGTAAAATAATGCAGCAGGAATAGTTTATTACAACGGACAATTGTAGAAATAATGAGAAACAACAATTCTTTTTTCCGTGTTTTTTTTGTGACAAAAATTCAGACTTTTTTATCGCATCTTCATCTTCTGCTCTTAGTGCTGTTCATCAATCAAAAAAACATTGTTATAACTTTACGCTGTTAGACAGTTTGTATCATCGGATGCTTTTTTACCAAGACTTTTGCAGTCTAATGAAAGTCTCAAGATGCTTTGTTTGAATAAATTATAATAAAATTTGTTCTTTCTTTAGTTTCTTATTTATTTAAAAAAATGTGTGGAATGCAGAAATGTAGCAACAACAATTCAGAAATTTGCATTTAAATACTACCAATTTTTTAATTAATTTAATACTGAAGAAGATTTTCGGGCTTTTGTCTTCGCTTTTGTTTTTAAATTAAAATACATTACAGGTTATTTAAAACTTATTTACAGCATTTAAAGCTTTCTTAAATATTCAAATAAAGAATGGAATAGTCAATGAAGAAAAAATCATCAACGGAAATATAAATTCGACCATTTATCGCGAAGAATAGTTTGTCTGTCACATTTTTTTTCTTCGATACCAACATCGATTGAGAAAAACAATAAAAAAAACCAACACCCCGCTCAGCATTGTTTAGGCTTTTAACATCTTTCTTTCTTCTTTTAAAAAATGAAAGAAAGTTTTTTTGACACAATTCATAATTTAAGCATTAACAATTTTTTTTGTGTGTGCACTCGCATATTATTGCTTAATACAAAGACAACATCACTGATAGACAAGAATAAATAACGATAAAAAACATTTGTTTATTTATTTTCTTTTAGTGTTACATTGCGTATTATATCTATCTATAAATTTATTTCTCAAATATTCAAAAAACCATACAAAAACTGTCGTGTTCCTAAAAAGCGCTGAACAAGGAAACGTGTCTAAAAAATAGCATTTCTATTTCATTTTCAAAAAAATTGCCATTTCTTTTATTTTGTGTTAATGTTTCTTTTTTATTCTATTCGATCAATGATGAAAGAAAGCTCTGAAAAAGAACAGGAAAACATTTTTCAATGAAATTAGTTTTTCTGTCGTTGACATTATTTGTTTATGAAAAATGCTATGTAACACTTTCTTTGTCTTTCATTAGTTTAATTTGAAAGAAATGACGCTATTGCATCAGTTTTTTTTGAATTTTTTAAAAATTGTTGAAATAATTTTTTTTGATACACGGATTTATCAACAGTGTATTTTACCACAAAATAGCTTTTATTAACTTTGAATCAAATTGAGGACAAAAACAAACAATAAAAATTATATGTATTTCTAAAATCTTTATTTTGACATTTTAAATTGGTTATTGTATTAATTTGCTTAAAAAAATTCATGACAGTCAAAAACAGTAATACTTTGACCTGTGTATTATCAGTATTTTTAAAGTTCGACAAATCAAAAGTTTAATTAATGAAATTATCAACAAAAATCATTTGGTCAAAAAATGAGATCGAAATCATTATTCTTTTTTAATAATGCATGATTACAATATGAGGACCATTCCTTTTTGTTTTGAATATATGTTTATGTTCTTTTTCTCTCTGATATTTTCAACTAACCAAGAAAATAAGATATTCAAAAAAAACAATGACAAATTTTGAACAGAAGAAGAACAGCGATGCTTCTTTTACAAAAGGGAAAAACTGATTATTGTTGTTTTGAAATTAGTTTTTTCGTTGATTTTACATGTAAAAAAGATAAAAATAAAAATGTGTCATGTAAGAAACGTAGGGTAAAAACTCAGATTAGCAAGAAAAAATAACAAAATTAAAAGTTGTTTTTTTTATTGGATATTTGGCGATAACCATTCCAATTATGTATTTTCTTTACGTAATTTGTTTTTTCATCGTTTATTATTTTCCTTTGCAATTATTGCTTTATCAAATATTCAAAAATGGTACCGGCGTGTTTACGAAAAACTTTGAGCACTATTTCAGAAAAAGTTTCTCAAAAATGGTGTGTTTTCTTCGCATTTGGACCTTTTTCAATTTCTAATTTTCGTGCAAAAAAAGAAAGCTTCGAAAACGAAAACATTTTTCACTGAAATATGTTTTCTTGTCGTTGACACTTTACATTTGCGAAAAGTGCTGTGTAACGCTTTTTTTGTCTGTTATTCCAGTTTTAAAAAAACAGAATGACGCTGCTGCATTCATTTTTTTGAATGTTTAAAAAATGCTTCAAAGTACTACACGCAAGCTCGCCGAAACATGCACTGCCAAATTACCGCAAAAACAGATTCCAACATTGTATTAAGAGCTCGTTGGAAATAAAAATGAAAATAAAGAAGCTTTTTAAATTCAAATATTCAAAAAACCTCACAAGTTCATGAATGGTTGTTTTTATTGTTGTTTTTCGTTGATTTTGTATGTAAAAAAGAAATTACATAAAAATATACCATGTAAAAAAATAGGACAAAATCTCAAATTAGCAAGAACAAATAACGAAAGTCAAATGTGTTTTTATTTTATATTGGGTAGTTTGCGATTATCATACCAATTATGACTTTTCTTTACGTAATTTTTTTCCACCCTTTAATACATCCATTTGCAATTATTACTCTCTCCAATATTCAAAAATGATATGCAATGAAAAGCCGTGAGCACTATTACAAAAAAAGGTTTTCAAAAACAGCGTTTTTTTGCTTCCCAAAGTTGGCAAAAACAGTTTAGACCTTTTTGTGCCAGTTTCACTTTTCTTTGACCACTGCTTAAAGAAAGCGTCGAAAAAAAGAAGAAAAAATCTTTCATTGTTTTTTGTCGTTGACATTTTGCATTTGCGAAAATTGCTGTGTAACGCTTTCTTTTTCTATCAGTCCAGTTAAAAGTTCCTTTGGAAAGAATGACGCTTCCGCATTCATTATTTTAAATTTTTAAAAACGCTTTTTAAATAATTAATACAAACAAATTTGCAAAAAAATATTATCTAATTACCACTAAAATAGTTTCCGAATTTTTTTATGGAAACAAAGAAAACAAATGACCAATAAAAATGAAATACGGTTTTTAAATTATGTTTTGATTTTCTAAAAACCCACTGAAATTCTTTTTTCATTTGTACAGACGACAAATATAAGAATAATTCTTTATAGAGCATTGTTAGCATTTTACATTTACTTTACACACCCAAATTTTCCGCTAACATAAAAAAAAGTTCAACAATTTTTTTGGAAGTACCGTTTATCACAGAAAAAACAGATCGTACAAAAGCTTGCAATAAAAAAATTACAGTAAAAAGTGAGATTAAAAAAAAGAATTAAAAATAGTTAAATTTACTTTTTAAATATTGATTGCGTTACTTCCGGAACATTCTTTTGCAAAACATCGGCTATAATTTGTTTTCTGTAAGTAATTTCTGTCACATCCCTTGTCGTTTTTGTTTGCGAATGCATTTTTAAATATTCAAAAAATGTGCAACAATCGGCATGCTTTTAAAAAAATTGTTTCTTAAAAAAGAGCTTTTAATTTATTTCCAAAACAAATCGCCATTCGCATTTGTCTATTTTTTAATTTATTCGACAAATGCTGAAAACAACTTCAAAAAGAAGCAGGAAAACATATTTCGTTGAATTTTCTTTTTTGTCGGTGACAGTTGTAAAAAAGGAATGCTTAGTTCTTTTGACCTTTTTTCGGAGCCAATGGAGAAATATTCTATAGAAAATAGTGTCACACTTTTGAGCACTGCAAATAGATTTTATAATAGAAAACTTTTATTTCCTAACAAATGGTTTTCCTTTTTTTTTGAATTTTGTATTAAATTTTTTAAAGCTCACTTTGATGAAATTAAGATCTTTGCAAATTTTATTAAATTTTTGTTTTTACAAAAATTTTTGAGCACTTTTTACAGAATCATCGATCGTTATTAAAAATATACCAAAAAAATTTAAAATTCTTCATTTAAAATAAAAATATATGTTCTAAACATTACAAGCTTTTGAAAAGCTCTGTAACAAAAAAAATTGACACATAAGGAATTATCTGCCTTACAGTTTGATAACACTTTCAATTAGCAATGTTCATTGAAATAACAAAATCATGAATTTTTAATTACTGTTACTTTTCGCCAATGTTCTTTGGTATTTATAGTAATCTTTTATTGTTTTTGTCTAATTAGAAAAAATGCCGCTTTTTAAAAAACATATGTATGCATAAAAATACTTATTCTAATATTCAAAGAAAAAGTGATAATTATGGTTGTACAAGAAAATTCATGATATTATCATTTGCATCGCTGACGTTTTCACTGCAAAAAGTTTTCTTTCATTTATTTGTTTGTTTTTTCTTCTGCGCCGATTGAGACTGACTTGGAAAAACTCCATCTGTCTAAAAACTGCTAACACGAAGAAGAAAAGAAAGGGAACGAGAGAAAAATTTTTGTAAAACAACGTCGTTCATTTTTTTTGAATCTTTTAAAAAAATTTTAGCTTTAACGTACTTTTTGTGGTTTGAGAAAAAAAATTAAATACAGATTAAGAGATATGGCTTTTAATAACAGAAAAATGCAACTGTCTTTCACACGTATATGGATAAACAGTCATTTTTCAAAATTATAATGAAACAATGGTAGTTATTTAATCACTTTTTATTATTGTCAGATACAGTGTTGGTGGAATGAAAGCTTTTTTTATCTTTATCATAATTTATACAACAAAATTCAAAATGCAACATTTTTAATCAAATATGTTGTCTATTAACAAGTTAATAAAATATATATATTTTTTAAATATTGGATTGCATCAATTTGTCAAATTAATTGTTTTACAATGCATTTTTGATTTTTTCTTATTAATTAACGAAATAACTTTTAAACATAAAATATTTTTTCAAATAGCAAAATATTCAAATAAAAAAAAGTTTCGAACAACTGAAAAAAAAATTTGATATAGTCATCACAAACGTAACAAAAATCTTCAAAAACATGTATTAAAGTTTTTTAGGTGTAAACAGATGACTGAATTTGGAAAAATGAAGTAACATATTTTAAGTTGATTTAATTTCCCAACAGCGAACGTTTGTTCTGCAACACTTTTTTTATTCCAGTTAAAGACTGATCAGAAAGAGATTTTGTTGTTGCATTCCGTTTTTTTGAATTTTTAAAAGTTGTTGAATTTATTATTTTTCCACAAAACTGTTTATGAATGATGTTGTCAATTTGTCACGAAAATTAGTTTTATAATTTGTAAACAATGCATAGCATCTTCAACTGCCAATAATAATGAAATTTAGGTAATTTATAATTATTATTTTGATGTTCTAAAAAACTTTTTGTTTATTAAACGCATCTTATCATTTAAAAGCATACACATCTAAAAATATTTTAATTAATAAAAAGTTGGTTTTGAAACGGTTAACAGAATTTATTTGTTATTGTTAAAAAAACGTATTACACACAAAAATGTGATGTAAAAAACTGTGTCAAAGGCAGAAATAAATAACGAAAGCCAAATTTATTGAAAGCTTGGGCTTTTTCTGTTTTGGTATTGTTCAATTGCTGCAGATTGTTAATGATTGTCATATGAAATTGCGTTTTTAAATATTCAAAATAAAATTTAAAACGTTATTGATTTTCTTATTTATCGAAACACAAAAGAAACATTTCAACAAAAACATCTCACTCTGTATTTTTTGCTACTATATTTTTTCTACCAACGTTCAAAGATTGTTGCAGTTGGAACAGAACCTCGTGGACATATTTTGGCAAAGGCAGTAACAAACAACAGATTAACTAATCCGAGAAGCAAAAAAATTTTAAGCAACATTTTTTCAAAAAAAATTATTACAAGAAATTTGTAAATACTATTGTAACAAAAGAATATTTTTAACAAAGCAAATGAATTCTATTTCTTCAATCCAAATATTTGTTGTTTGCACTAATTAATGGCTATTATGAAGAAAGCTGTTTTTTAAAACAAAAGTTACAGTAGTAAATGCACTGATTTTTTCATGTGGCCATCCAGACAGTCAAAGAGAAAAACACCCGTCGGGCGTTGAATTTTTGAACGCATGTTTAAAATTTGCTCTAACTTTTAAGCTTTTAAATATTAAAAAAAATCTAATAGTGCGATTAAATTAATAAGATCCGGAGCTATCCATTTATATAAAAATGATTCATGAAATCGAAAAACTTTTTTTTCACTCGGTTGTACCTACACAGAAGATCTAAAAAGCAAAAAAAGATTCAAAGATCAATAAAGAAAAAATAAGAATACAACAATTACAAAAATTGCAGTGACAGTACTACTGCTTTTGCCTGCCATGTTAGAAGGAATTAAACAAATATAATTTAATTTTGTTTCACATTTAGTAGTGAACCATTTTCCATTGTAGCGTTCAAAACCTCCACAGTTATCACCAAGTTGAGAACCATCCCAATTTGTGTAATCCTCGGGTGTACCATCTTCCCATTCCCAGTTCCCAGTCCATTCCTCAGCATCGATACCAGTCCAATAATTATTTAGTCCAGATTGATTTTGCTGTTGCATTCATATTTTTTTTGTTGTAGAATTGTTAATGATTATTATATCAAATTGTTTTTTTAAATAATCAAACATAAATTTAAAGCATCATAGATTTTTTTATTTTTCGAAACACAAAAGAAACATTTTTAGCAAAAACATGTCTCTCATAAACAGCGCATTCACTCTATTTTCTCTACCAACATTCAAAGAAAACATAAAAAAGACAGAGAAAAGCATCTTTCGATGAAAATTTCTTTTTCGTCGTTGATATTTTTCATTTTGCGACAATTTGTTCTTTCACATTTTTTTCTTATTTATCGATGGAAATTTTCAATAGAAGGGAAGCAACACTCTTTTTTCAATAGTGCTAAAGAAATTCTTTTTTTCCGCAAAACTCTTTTTTCATATTTTGTTATATGTTTTAAAAATTGTTCAGCCAGAGAACACATTTCCATCAGCTTTTAAAATGAAATGTTGTTATGACATTGCTGAAAATACATTAATTAAAGAATAAAATAAAATTCAAAATTTCAACTAACTCGTTTATGTCAGCAACAATTACGTTACTGCTTGTTTTTAGTGTCCGATTGCAAAACAAAACTGTTTTAATAGATAAATAAAAGGCTTAAATTTTTTTAATTACTTAACACCTGATACATCTTCTTTTTTAATTTAGTAACTGTAATAAGAAATTTACATTTCTAAATTTTAATATATAAAACATATGTATTATAACATTAAAAATTAAACAAAATTTTTTAAAAAATAAATAAATAAATTAAACAGGTCAGTTTAGCTTTTTGCAACCACAGCTAGAAGAAAAAACATGCAATTTAAAATTGTAATGGAAAATAGAGCATGTGTCATAGAATTTCATGTTGTTCTTCAATGTATTTTTTCACACTAAATACGTGAAAAGGTAGATACATTATTAAGCCTTGTTTTTTGAGGTAAAAAATTTATAAAATAATTCGAGTAGCAAAGGGACAAAAAAAATGATTTGTTTTGTTTTTTGCTGAAAACGTTGTATGTTCTAGTTTCGTCTTTTTATCTCGTCAAACATCGTTTTCTATTTTCAAACATGTTTTATGTCAAATTCAGTTGAAAGTCAACAACAAAAAACTAGAAAATTATCTGTTAGTAAAATTTCACACATTTTCTAAAAAAGATAATTTTAACTATAGTATTTTTTTGATTGACAAATAAAAATGCTGATTATCAGCAATAAATTTTTTACTCAATGAAAAAACAAACAAAATGTTCTTCGATGAATATTATACTCTGATACATTAAAAATATCGCTTAAAAATGGAGTTTAAGGAACCCAAGTTGTTATTAAAAATCGAAACTATCTTATTTATTTGCAGAGCGAATGCTAGAAACTGTCATGTTACTTTTTGGTAGGAATCATACAAATGTAATCCATTAAAGTTTCACATTCAGAAGGAAACCATTTTCCACCATAACGACCAAAAAATCCACATACATAATCATATGCGACAAGATGCCAATTCAAATAATTTACAGGTGTACCATCTACCCATACCCATTTTTTATCAACACCATTAATGCCTATCCAGTAGTTGGTACTTGAGCCATCTCTTGTCAATAATTCTATGAATATAAAAAAAGTAATCGTTGTATTAGAGACAAAAATAGTTACCATATAGATAATCATTCTCCATTTGATTATGAATTGATGCCAAATGTCCACCTTTTTTATTGCATGCAATTCAGCATTAGCATAGGTAGCAGGAAGATCACCAGAAGACTGTTTTGTCCATGTATAACACATGGTTTTGTTTGTTGCAGTTGGAACAGAACCTCGTGGACATCTTTTGGCAAAGGCAGGAACAAACCACAGATTTACTACTAATTCGAGAAGCAAAAAAATTTTAAGCAACATTTTTTTCAAAAAAAATAATTACAAGGTATTACAATTTTCTGATGACTTATTTATAGCGTAATTGAATAAACAAAAACAAGATCGTATGTTTTGGAGCTATTGTAAGACGACATTTGCAAATACCATTGTCTTACTAATTAACAAAACAAAGGAATTCTATTTTTTTCAATCCAATTGTTTTTTCTCTCAGAAAAAACGAATGCTGAAAACAGCCAGCTGTTGTAATTTCTATTTTATAGAAGGAAAAATCACGTTTAAAGTACAAAGCGTTTTCTTTTCTAATCACAAGATAAAACAAAATGCAATGTTACAATTTTAAAAAAGCATTGTTTCGCTAATTAATGGAACAATAAAAAAATTTTAAAAAATGGAAGTTCGTTTTTTGCATACGTTAACATGTGTCCGAATTATGCTTACATGATTTCTGTTTAAAAATTTTTGTTGAGATTAATCACAACAGAAACATATTCACTGGTAAATCACAAATTTCTGTAATCAAAAAAAGTATTTTTTATTGAAAGCCAGCAGCAGCTACCACCAACACGCAAAATACAAAAACAATTTTCATGGTATTACAGCTTCCGGGTTTTGTTGCCTGCTTCAAAATTTAATTTCAACAAAAATAAACCCCAAATAGAAATGTAATAAGAAAAAATAGACGGCTTTTATAAAAATTTAATGTTAAAGGCATATGACACAGAACAACTGTGTGTATCAATTTTAATGATGATATTTAGAAATTGAAAAAACGACGATGATGCGTTTTGATTCTTCTTAAACTAATTTTCTTCATCGACCACAATTTTTTTGTTGAACAAATTGCTTTTAAAATAACAAATGGATTTTAAATGTTAAATGTAATGTAAAAGAATTTTGTCTCATTTTCAATGCTGATATTTTAGATTACAAAAACAAAGATGAATCAGTTTTATTAATCAATATGTTCCCTAACATTAATACAGAAAATTTTTGTGTGTATGACTTTGAGAGAAAAACATTGCACTCACATTATATATGTGAGTCAGATAAAACGACCGTTGGTAAAGGAAGCATAACAGCTTTTATGGCCTATTCATAAACACCTCATTTTTCTTTCAAGAGAGAAGCTTCGGTTTTGAATAAATAAAAGCAAGCAAAGAAATTCTTATAACGAAAAAATATAAACTTTTCTTTTTTTCTTGCGTTGCCTTGTTTTCTCATAAACAATTGACTCACAATAATTGTTTTTGATATATTTATCATCATCACTTGATTTTCTAGTACAACAATTTTGTTTTAGTAAAAAGCTTGCATATCCAACTATGTTTACCAATACTACTCAATCTTCCTCAACTTTAGTATCGCAATTTCCAAGCTGTGTTATAAGTTTTTCACCAGGTATGTAAAAAACACTTTCTACTCCCCTATTACAGTACACATTAACATATTTTAGATAAAAATTATGCTAAATATAACAACATTTGCAATGAACGATTTGGTGGCTTAAAAAGTTATCCATGCAAAAATCTTCAGGATGGTACGAATGTTGAATGGAGTGAAATAAAAGTTGCTAATTTCTCTGAAGTTGAACAAAAAAATATTTTTGAGATTGCAAAGATGTTAAAGGATTTAAAGAATCCAAATATCAGTGAAATTTATGATTGCTGGGAAAAGATTGATGATAATGGTGAAAAGTATGTTTCTGCATACGGTACAAAGGGATAGACACTTCTATCATATATTGCTTCAAAAGCTTTTTCTGTTAAAATAATGAAAAAAAAATTATCTAAACTAAAGAAAAGTGCTATTTTTTTCTGGACGTTCTCTATTTGCTTCCTACAGTACCTTAAACCTCCATTTTAGGTTCTTTGTTTTTATTACTGAACCAATCACCTCTGGATCCTTACATGATTACATCAAACGCTTCAAACAAATTAACATCAACGTTATAAAATTATGGTGTCGCCAAATCTTGGAAGCCCTGAATTTCTTGCATTCACAACAACCACAAATTGTTCATGGCAAACTCAGTTGCAATAATATCTTTATTACTGAAAAATCTGGAAAAGTTAAAATTGATGTCTTGGGTTTTTTGGCAGCTGCAGTAAGACATCCAGAATTTGTGGCCCCTGAAATGCAACAAAAAAAAGAATATGATGAAAAAGTTGATATATATGCTTTTGGAATGTGTCTTCTTCTAATGGCTACTTCTGAAATTCCATATTTTGGATGTGCCAAATCTGTAACGGATATTTTTGATAAAGTTTCTCAAGTAAGCTATATATATATAGGGTAAAAATTGTTATTAATGTAAAATTTGTTTAGGGAATTAAGCCGGCATGTTTTCATCGAATCCCACCTGCGTATCCTGAGGTTGCAGAGCTTGTTGAAAAATGCATTGCTTTACGAAAAGAAGATCGTCCCACAGTTAAGGAATTACTTGGAAATGAATTTTTCTTATCAAATTCAAGTAGCAAGCCACAACCAGTTGGAGATGCAACAACTGAAACAACAGTAAATGTTTCTGTCAAAGAGGCCAAAGCTACTACTGAAGCAACCATTTCCTCAATTTTGAATAGTGCTGAAATTGCAGAAACACTTGTTAAACGACTACCAGATATTGCATATCCTTCAACAAATGTTGAAAACTCAAAAACCGAAAAATACAACAGTGAAAAAGATGGGGAAACTATACGTAAAGAAACAGAAGAGACAGAGGCTAAAATAGCAGAAATAGAAGGGCATTCAACACCAATGACATTATCTGAAGGTCAACAACAAACTACAAATCCATCAACAAACTTCAACTCACTTGGATTATTTTTAGTACAAAATGCTGAAAGGATACGGGAAATAAATGAATTAGCATCACAGCATGCACAAGCTACGCTAGATCAACAAACACCTTGCACTTTAATGGATTCTGTTTGTCCGGATTGTAAAACAACTTCAATTAAAACTATGTTGCGCAATTATAAAACTGGAGTAATATCATGCATGTAAGTTCATCAAATTTGAGATAAATATATTTTTAAATAAGTTTTGCCAAAAAACTTTAGTGTATGCAGCAATAGAAGTCATGGAAGTTCACATACTGAAAAACTAAAAGAAGCAAAGCAACAATCATTAAAATCAGTTGATCAATTAATTAAACAAAAGTCAGTTTCACAAAATTCAAATGTATTGGAAGAAGTAAAAATTGCATCAGAAGATAATACAACGATCACTCCAGCAGCTACTCCTACCTCAGCATCTTCTGCCGAAGAAACTGCATCATCATCAGGATGGGCCGCTTTAAAGGCTGAATTGTCAGAAATATATGGAAATAAGCCAGATATTACTTTTTCTTCAAAAACTGCTCCAACAACTAATAAGCTATTCACTTGTAATCCATGTTTATCTTCAAATATTCCATTTCCAAATAGTTCTATTACACCATTTCCATGTCCACCTGGAGAAGATATCTTTTCATGGAATCCTTTTAGACCACAACCATCAGCTTCAACAGCTTCAGCAGCTCAGATGTCAATTTGTCCAAATTGTAAAACTGCTTCAAAAGCATTGTCTTGTAATTATCAAACTGCCCAACAAATATGCAGGTATGCCGATAATTTATTTTCCATATATATTTATGTAGTAAATTTTTAGTACATCTGGTTCTGGCATTTGTAAAATGCCATCTATTACTGCTATAACCAAACCATCCTCTCCAATACCACCTAATGAAGATATATGGAATCCATTTAAATTACAATTTTCGGGAAGTTCAGTAGGTTATCCTGGAAGACAACTTGTTCGCCCAATTTGTAAAATACCTTCAAAAACTTTACCTATAGATTTCAAAACTGGCAAACATATTTGCAGGTAAGCCGAAATAATTTAACGAATATTTTTATATTAATTGTATGCAAAATTTTAGATCATGCCTTTATGAAAAAAGTAAAATACCCGCTGTAGAATCTCGAAGACATGGAGGAAACATTTTACCCCATTCTTCATTATTTTCTAAACAACAGCCTACAACTCCATCAGGTTTTAAAAGTTTATTAATACCTTCCAAACCTGCATCATATGTTGTAGCAGAATTTATTCCTGCTAAATCTCTCTCTGATGCTACTTGTGAACGATGCAAAACTTCTAGTACAATAATATGGATACGAAATGTTTATGGAGAAACGTTTTGCTTGTAAGATTAGAAAAGCGCCAAATTATGAAATTAAACAAAAAGTTTTCAGCCCTTGTAGCAGTTTATGGATGCCAAAAGTTTCAGTAACATCTGGCAATCCAACCGGTATGTCACCAAAATTTATTTGTTTAACGTGTAAATTTTCTGGTTATAATATTACATTCAAATTTTTAAATAATAATGAAATTATTTGCAAGTAAGATTACTGTAATATCATGGTATATATCTATTTAACATAATTTCAGTTCATGTTGGCAAAACAGAGATATGCAAAATGTTTCTACAGTTATGTTACCATCAGAAGCTAAACCAAACAATGATTTGTCAAATCCTGCACAAGCCTCTGTTAGACCAACACTACATTCTCCATATTGCTCTAAATGTAAAATGAATAGTAAACATAGTTTATTTAAATGGTTCGCTTCTAACAACAACAATGAACTTCTCTGCAAGTAAGGCTACAATAATAGAAAAAGTGTATTAAATATTTGAATTATTTTAGTTTGTGCTGGATTGGTAATCAACAAAGTAGTAAACTTCCACCAAAGGAAGAATATTTTGCTAAACTAAAAAATCGTCGACGATCTCTTAGTTCTGTATTTTATCCCCCAGTAATTAATTCTTCATTGTTAAAAAGTACATCAAAACATGGCACAGAAAAAGAGAATCTTGATTGTTTAAATTGTAAACAAATTTTGTTAAAAATTGAAGGTACTGAACTATCAAATGAAGAATTTGTTTGCAGGTAAGTGATTACTGTAGCTCATAAAGTTATTTAAAAAATTTAAATTTTTAGACGTTGCAAACTTGTCTTCACTTTTATTGACGGCAAAGTTATTATCAAAAATGAAGAAGAAAATCCTGCACAGGAATATTATTATTATTCTTATTGCATAGAATGTCATGCAGGATTGTATGAAAATGAAGGTGTTGATACTGAAAAGGGTTTTATCTGCAAGTATGTCATTATTGTAGCTTGATATATATTTGACACAGTGATAATTTTTTAGATGTTGTAGTCTTGCATGTAAAGAACCACAATCAAAAGAACCTTCAGTCCAAAAAGGCATCACTAAAGTTGTTGAAAAAGATGAAGCTTTTGTTGATCCTCTGGGCGTTGCCACCAAGCAACAACAACAAATGCGTCGAGCTTATGAAAAGCTTTCAGCTGAAAAAGAAGTTACCACTGCAAATGAAGCTGAAAAAGCTAAAGAAACTTCATCAACTTGCTCATCTTCAACCACAACTTTAACTGATGCCTTTACATCACAAAAATATTCAGATGTTGTTTTTCTTACAAATGATTCAAAGAAAGTTTTTGCTCATCGATGCATTTTATATTCATTCTCTGATATTTTTACTGCACTATTTGATCAAAAACCTGAAATTTCATGTGAAATTGAAGTTGATTTTTCACAAGATGCTGTTATTCGAGCTCTTCAATTCTGTTATGGTAATCCAGCTCCTATCAAAAATTGGGAACGAACACTTATCAAATTTGCTGAAAGTTATGAAATTAAAGGATTAAAAGTAAGCCTTTAAAACATCCACCAATTTTTAAACACTAATTCATTAATTTTTAGGAAGCTTGCATCAAATCTCTTGAAGATAAATCCCTTACTTTTGATAATGTATGTTATTACATTATTCCAGCTTTTGAATATGATATTGCTCCATTAAAAGAAAAGTGTATTAAATTTATTGGAAAATTTAAGAAAGAAATTGGAGCACAAGAGCTTTCAAAGTTACCTGTTGATATTCTTGTTTCAACTGTTTTATCTATTTAAATTGATGTTTTACGTCTTTATGTTCATTATTTATCAAGTTATGTTTTAACTTAAATGGCTGTTGTAGTAATGAAAAATTAAATAATTAAACGCATTTTTCGGTATTTAAAATTAAAATTATTTTTTGTATTTATACTTTTATTGTATGTTATTCCTTTTATTTTTCTTTATCCTTGCCCACTCAAACTTTAAGAGTGAAATAAATAAAATAAATATTTTATTAATCCGCAACTGTCACAGATATTATTATATATTTTTTGGGGTAAGCGATAAAATAGACAAACATGAAAAGAGAAAAATAAGCAGATACAAGTTTTTCCTGTTAAAAAAGAAAGAATAACCAGCAACTGTAAACTTTTTATGAATGACAGCAGCAATCTAATCTTTATTAAATGAATAACACAGCTCAAATATTGCAACAAAAAATAAAGATCATATATTTATCGAGAAAATTCAACTTCAGAATTGGCTAAAGAAATTTTAACTAACAATACATCAAATGGGAAGTAAATGATAAGCATTCTGTTTTATATTATAAGAGATCATTTGTTTTTGATATTTGTTTATTTTTGATCATTTCAAGTTAAGCATTTTATACGATGCAAAGAATTTAAATAAATAGTTTCAAAATCTTCAGTTTAACATTATAATATAAAGTACAAGTGCAAAAATTGAAAAAGGAAGATTTGTATTGCTGGAACTTAAAAATTGATATTCTAAAAGAAATTCATTTTCATCAGAAAAATCAACATAAATACTCATTCCACAAATGATTTTTTCTGTAGCTAAATCTTTGTACCTGCAAAAAATTAGTAGATTATCGAAAGAATTTTGTAATAACTAACGTATAATTTCCTGTCATATTATCTTCCAATAAAACATTATTCTCAGGGCCAGTAAATGATTTTAGATTAAATTTGACATAGCTGCAACCGCTCCCAACACCTGCATTTATATTTGTACCCATTTTTCTGGTAGCATTATTTTGTGTATCCAAATATCCGTTGTAATTTGGTGAAGCTATGACATTCTTTTGTCCTTCAAAAAGTCTTCGTGGACCTTAATGAAAAAATTTGAATGAATTTTTTTAATGAATTTTTTACCATAATTTTCTTCTCCATAATATGATAGACGTGTATTTTTGGGTAGAATTATACTTAAAGCAGGAGTATATAAACCTAATTCTTGCCATAAATGTGCATCATTCTTTCTAAAATATGTATTTCTTTAAAACACACTCTGTGACAAATTTTGAATGGCTTAGCACAGGCAAAAATAGATCTTTCTGAAAATTTACATATGTTTTCGATTATGCCTAACATGCCCTGAAGCAAAGTGATTTTAGCACTTTTTTGTGCCATTGAAGATTAAAAACGGCATTTTTATAACTGCCATTGACAATATTGGCATAAAAACAATCAAAGCATTAAAACTTGCGTAAATGAAAATAATGGTTTTTGATTTATTCCACTTAAAAATGAGATTGTTTCATTTGAGTAGGATGATGTAACAGTAATATTTCGAATAGACATTGGAATATTCCCAGATGTTAAAACTATATATTTACAAGGTTCACCAGGATTTGAGATGTTTAAAAATCCCCAAGAAGTTTGATAAACATTGCAAAATTCAGGTGAAGCTAACATAAAGAATTATAGTTGTTTTTACTTTTTTTTTAAATGCTTACGATCTTTTAAACGAAAAAATATTGAACCAAAGTCATAATCATTGTAATCAATTGAAAAAAATTCTCGATAAATTGTAATACATTTCTTTGTAAGAATCAAATCAAGCTCGTATAAGGAGTTATCGTTTGACTTTCGAGATGATTTTAGGCTGAAAAAAATTTGAATTAATATCCTATAAAAATTGAGCTCTTTTTTCATTAAAAAATTATTTTTATTTATTTTCAGCTAAATTTCAAAGAAACATTCAAATTCGGCTTTGCTTTGGAAAATTTTCTCAAATGATATCATAATAATTTCTGGGAGATCGTATTTAGAAGTGTGGGTCATCACCTACATGAGGATCGTTTGCATATAAAATTTTGGAATTTGGAAACACTTTTCCAAACGGCGCCAAATTCAAATTTGATTTTGTTTCGATTAACAATTGATATAGAATATGGAAATCCAGACAATTCTGCACCCGATAGACAAAAAATAAAGTCTCTAGCTTCAATAGGGAGATTTGGTAGCTGTTTAAAAATTGCAATTTTCATAAAAAAATTTAAAAATCGTAAAAAAACTTGACTTTTTTACGTTTTAGGCTAATTTTACAAGTGGCTACCAAAGCCAAAATTTTATATGCAGCTTATGTCACTGATGATCCTTCCGACTAAATATGACCTTTAGTAATGCCATTTAAAGATTTATTTGTAATGAAAAAAAAAACAAAAAATTCAAAAAAATTTTTTTCGTTTTTTCAACAAAAAATTCACTTTTTCAGTTGGCTGGCATTTTGTCAGATTTGAAGCTAGAGGCATGATTTTTTGACCATTATGTGTAGGAGAGTCTAGACTTTCATAATATATGCTAAGTTTGTGCTGGTTCGAGGTCAAATTTGAATTTGGCGCCATTTGGCGTTGTGTTCCGAAATGCCAAAATTTTATATGCAAAAGATGCTCCTGTCATTTATGACCCATAACTAAAAATATCAGCTCACATAAGAAAAAGGGAACGATTTGCCGTCCAAAAAACGAGTTGCAATATTAATGGACCACCCTGTATTATTTATTTAAATCGGCTGCTTCTTTTGAGCATCGATTTTGATAATATTAAAAACGAACTCTTGAATAAAAATATCATAGTTGCCAGTATCAGATTCATAAATATAATAATCTCTCCAACCGAATTTTGTTACATACAATTTTATTCCAGAAATCTCCGAACAAACAGTAAGAGATTTTCCTGGGAAAAAATTTCCAAGCCAATAAGCGTAACTTGAATTTTCTTTGTTTAAAATGACCGTTTCTCTGGTAATGTTGGAAGGCATAACGGTAAAATATACCAAAATAGAAGATGAAGCTGATGGATAAAAAATATCAAATTTTGAACCATTAAAAGAAGAAAAATCTTTTGTTATTGTATAATTTTTATTTAAATTCGTATCTTGTAAAATCAGCGGATGTTTTTCATCCATTTGTATTATATCAAAGGTTATGGTCGCATTATATTCAAATCCATCTAAATTAAAATTCAATTGATCTGAATTCACAGTTGCTTTAAATCCACCATATTCTGGAGAAGTTATTAAACCTTTTAGGATTGAAACATAGCTAATCGCATGAAATTCTAAAAATTAGGATTGTTTTTTTATTATACAAAAAAAGTTACGATTATTTGATGTAAATAAGATTGTTGTATTTTTTAAGGAATATTTTAAGCATAGAACATTTGTATAAAACCATAAATTTTGCCAATGCCAGTTATTTTTTCCTGTAATCCTAAAAACATTTTATAAACTGCTAAATCAATTTTGAAGTCACATTCAAATTGTAATTCACAAGTCGACAGATTCAAATGTAACACACAAATTGAGATGTGACATATTTCATGTGAGTTCTCAACTATTCAATGGCATATTCATGCCAAATATTACGTGCCCAAAACCCCAAATGCCATTTTCTTTCATATTGAGTAGCACAAGATATCGCTTGCTACTTATATTTTAAATTGCTCATTTTCTTTCTTTTTTTAAATTATGATGTTTCGAAACACTTTTCCAGCTCTAATAATATTCTGTCCTAGGATAGCTATCATTTACGTGTTTGAATACCCTAAAATAAGAAATTTAGAAGGATTTTAAAATATACTTAGCCCGTAATATTTAGCATGAATTCTATTGAATAGTAGAGTAATCACATGAAATATGTACTATCTCATTCTGCGTGTTACATTTGAATCGGTCCCCTTGTCAAATTTTTTTTGCTGACGAAAGAACATCAAAAAATAAAAGAGATAAGCATTTCTATTACCGAGTATTAAAAAAGATATTTTGATTTATTGCACTTTTGAACACAATATTACTGCTTCCATTTACATAAATACTATCAACACCGATTGCAGGTAAAGACGATTGTGGAGCTAATATATACACTTCACACACTAAAAAAACCTGTATTTAGCTATAAAATATGTAACATTTATATCAACTGTTTTTTTCAACAACATAGCAGGAGCTTGGAAAACTTATTTTCGGTAAATACAAAGAATTTTCCCAATTTTGTGCTTGATAAACTGTTCCATTTTCATATCCTCCTGACAATTGCTTTTCAACATTTTTACGAATAAAAAACAATGTCACATTTGTTGGCTGTGAAGATGCTTGATCATGATTTATTACGAAGCAACCAAATGTTGAATGAACATTGGAAGGATATATCGGTGTAGGTGAAGAAAAATTACTTAATGTTAGCCTTAAAATTTATATAGTTTTTATTAAATTTATAATCGTGATAAAAAAATGAAATATACTTTTTTAAAACATCAATATCATCAGAATCATAGAAACTAAAATCCATAAGTTTTTGGGGGTCTGCATTTAAATACATCTTCAACGGATAATATGAATTGTCATCCGTGCAAACAGTGAAATTTTCATTTTCCTTTATATCATCTAACCAATATGGATAATAAAAAATTGTTGAATTCAATAATATATCAAATGTAAAACTCCATTTTATTAGACACAGAAAAATCAATGCAGTACCTTTCATTTTCTTTAAATTAAAAAGAAACTATATTTAAAAAGGACAAAAAATAATGGTGAGAGGATAAGTTAGGTGATCATTTTTTCTGTTTCTTATCAGTAATTTTAAGCAACTTATGTTTGAGAAACACCAATTTTTTTAACATTTAAAGAAGAAGGAAAATGAAAGCGGAAAAAGTTTTTTGTATAAGCAAAAAAGACAACAGATATTTTTCTTTTAAGATAAAAGAATAAATGACGCTGATCAAAGAAGCTTTTTTTTTACTTTTTGCATAAGAAACATCCTGTAAAATGTGTTTTCGATGTTCACCTGTAAAAGTAAACAACTGTTTTAGAAACTCAACCAAAAATTCTTTTGATTGTCAAGATCTGACTTAAGCATTTTTAGAGGGACTACTTTTTTCAACCATCATATTATTTCTTATCATAACAAACTACTAACATTTTACTTTGACTTTGCAAATTTTGGATTGAGCATGTCTTGGATGAACTTGTTTAAAGCAAATATAACAATATGTTTTTGCTTGAATAACATGAGTACGAGATACATCAGTAACAGCAATATCACAATGTTGTGATACATGAAAATTTGTTTCACAAAAAAAAGAAACAAGACATTTTCAAGAAAATATAGTAGTGAATGACTTGTTTTAGCAAATGGACAATTTGTCTTTAAAATTAATATAAGACCAAAAATAAATTTTGAAAAAAAAACAATATCACATCTTTTTTTTCAGTATTTTCTGCCAATATTATCCTCTGTTGAATGAATTTAATTGCAGCTAATCAGCATCACACAAATTATAAAACGTAAAACGTCACTAATGACCCATCTCATCAAAGATGAGATTCTTACAGCTAATAAGGAATAACACATTCTAAAAGAATATAATTTTATTTCAAAAAAACACTTATGGAAAAAAAACATATATGTAATCATGATAAAAAGCTTTGTTTTCGCTGTTAAATTTACAAGTAAGCTTCCAGAAATGGTTATTTTTGATGTATGGAACATTTGATGTGCTCAAAGTAGCTATGCAGATAATTCATTCATAGTGAAATAGCCATAACAGCGATTTTGTAATTCGATGCGTAATTTGGGTACGTCTTCATAAATATATGGAACAAGAAAGTTTTGGAGTTTTTGCAGCACCGCATTTTGTGTGCTAACTGTATAACATCTGATGTAAATTCCACCTTTAAATGTTGGTAAACATTTTGTCTAAAAATTGATCGCTTAACACAACTACATATACATTGATATGTTACTTTAATAAAATTATGCAAATTTTCAACATGAAAATCAGTGTCTTCAATTATGATTTTAAGTCTTGTAAAATTATTTCCAACTTTAAATTGTAGTAAATGCGTTGGCCAATTATTATCAATAGTGATATTTGTTCTACCAATATCCAGTTTCAATCGCTGAACATTTGGAATGTGTTCCAACATTTCAGCAAATGAGATTTTCGGAATGACTTTTATGTTTCCTATTTCCAAAATTTTTGTATAAGGAGTTAGAATTTGAAATATTTGTTGAGGATGTAATTGAGTATCGCAAAGCTTAACAATCCTAGCTTTTATAAAAATTTCCTTAGTGTTTATTAAATTAAAAAGTTTTTGACCTTCATGTGGAAAAGATTCTTTCAACCCGAAAAATTCTAATTCATCATTCATTATGACTGCAGAAGATGCTATTTCGTAACCGCAATAATTATGTCTTATAACTTCTATACGTTTTTACATCCAGCATGTTTGCGGCGTAGTACTTGCTAATGAAAAATGTTCAAGTGAATCAAAAGTTTGCAAAATCTTTTGATTAAGAAAATACAGGAAATCGCAAGAAGTCGACATTACTTACTTGAAAATCTTTCTGGACGAAAAAATGTATGATGATCTTTTGTAAAACAAATATAACATCTTTTTTTAGCTTTGCATTTTGGAGCATGTTCACCATCTAATGGGTAAAAACACAAGTAACAAATTTCTTTTGATAGAATAATTTGATTTCGAGATTCATCAGTAACAGTAATATCACAGTATTGTGATACATGAAAATTTGATTCACAGAAAAAACAAGACATCCTTGTGAATTAGCAAATATGGCAATGAACAAATTGTCTTGTCAAAAGGGATGGACAAGAAAATATTTCTTTAAAAATCAATAATATTGCTTGCGACCGTTTTCAAATTATTTTTTAAATTATTACTGAGCTGATTCTTGCGAAGTAATATTAGGCATTACAAAATTTTATTCTAATTTTAAGGATTATAACATTGATGACATGCACATGAAATACTAAAAGCTTATTTAAATATTCAAAAAGACAACAAATGTTTTTGAACGTTTTTTTGTGTGAATTATAAAAGTCCCAAAGAAAGCTTTTTAAAGTTTTAAAAAAAAACAAAATGTGCTAAGAAAAGGCTTTCGCAATCATAGACGACTGACTCATTTAGATAGAAAAAAGAGATTGTGAAACAAACATTTTTTCTTTTTAAACTTTCAAGACATCAGTCATCAAATCATTAGAAAACTTTAATTAGGCTCCCTTTTTTCGTTTTCTCTAGCATTTTTTTCTTTGTGCGTCGATTGAGATTGAGATTGCTATAACATTGCTTTCTGTACAATTTTGCTCTTACGTTGTGTCTCTTCTTTCCTGTGTTTTTTTCTTCTTTGGCAACTGCGAAAAAAAGAGTCTAAACAGGTTAAAGCATTGAAATAACCACATTTGTCTAAAATAACTGCAAGCAACTAACATGAAGAATAAAAGGAAGAAAAAGAGAGAAACAAATATTTTTTTTTTGATTTTTTAAAAAAATTTTGATCATAAGATTATGCTTTGTGAAAAACTTTTATTTTAAAAATATAGGGTAAATATTAATTTATATTTTGCAAAACTCTGTTATCATATTTTATTGAAACTGTTTAGTTTAAGAATTCATTAATTTTTAAAATTGTGAAATACATTTTTTTTTCGTTACATCATTCAACAGCGTCAAAAAAATTGGCGACACTTCTTTTTTTTATAAAATAGGATCAGAGAGAAAAGCGATATTGCTGATATTTGGAATTTATTAAAAAAAGTGTAAATTGTAATCTTTATTATTGTAAAATAATATCACTGAAAAAAATTCATAATTTCGATTGATTAACATCATCAGGCGAATTATTCACCGAAGCGAAGCGAATTGCTTTTCACTATTACAAAGTAAGAATGATTACTAAATTTTAGTGCAACAAAAAGCAGAAAAGATTTTATTCACGCTGCATCGTTCGTCAGCAACATCACTATTGCTACCATTTTTTTAAATGACTGCGATGAAAATAGTCACAAAAAAGTGACGATGGCCAGCAAAAACAGAACAAATGAAAGACATTGTGCTGCTGCCAAAATGTCGATGAAAAAGAGCTTCTTTCCACTGAAAAATAAAAGAAAGCAACCGGAGCTTTTTCCAATAACAAAATGGAAGAAAGAATTGAACTATTTTATACAAATGTATGTTTGGGACAGCTTTAAATTTGAATGAAAAAGCAAAAAGTTTGTTTTGATTAATAAGTAATGTAATGAGTGACGATTCGAACTAGGTATTAAAAGCTTTATAAGTGCCTGTCTTAAGAAACGCTGTTTTATATATTTAAAATTATTAATGTTTCATAACTCAAAGATTCAAAAAGGCAATAATTTTTATATTTAAATGGTTTCATTCATAGAACACTAAAAAAAACTTTTGGAATATAGGTGATCAAGGACGTCAGCATGAAAAAGTTTCGGGAGGGACACAATAATTTTGGGGAGGGCAAGCCTTTGATTTGTTTGTCTGTTTATTTTATTTTTGTGTTCTTATGTTTTTAAGCTTTTGATTTTCGAGAATAAAAAAATGAAAAAAAGCCCAAAAAGATGTGTAAAGATTTGCTTTTTTTAAAACTTTAAAAAGATATCAAACAAGCAAAAATGCAATTATGCGCTTTGCAAATTCTCAAACAAAATGAACCCTTTGTTTCACTAATTTCATTAAATGCCAAATGTCATCATTCATCTTAAGAATGCCTACTATTGGAAGCTTAACGGGGCATTTAAAAGTTTTAAAACTAACAATGGCTGTTTTTTAAAAAAAAGTTATTCATTTTAGCTTTAAGACTTTTTCACGTTCTTTTTCCAACATTTTTAATCACATAATAAAAAATTTTCAGCGGCATAACAGTTAATTGCTTGTTTGATACAAATTTAATGAAAACTACCATAATCTTTTATCGAGTATCAGCTCCCTATTTAAATCAAAAAATTGCATTCCTTACAAAAGCAATATTGTAGTTAATAATAAAAAAAAAAGAATACTACAGTAATCATCCTTTTTTTAAAAAATTAATTTTAAATTAAAATTAAGAATTACAAAAATACGATCAGCTAACATTTGTGGAATAAAAGTTTTAAAATTAAAAGTATTTATATGGCACAAAATCTAAAATAAAAAGAATTTACAGAAATAAATAAAGAAAAAAATTAAAGTAAGAAACAAAAAACAAAGCTAAACCAAAAAAAAAAAACAAAAATTATTTAAGGCGATTCTACAATAGATTGATTGAAGCTAAACAGAGTTGGGTTTTTCATACATCGTTGAAGAAAATATTAATAAAAATGAAACTCGGGTAAAAAACGAGCATTACTTTTCAATGATAGAGAAAAAGATGGTTCTAAAAAAAGTGTTTTTTTAAACTGATATAGTAACGACTAGTAGCGACAAAACAACAGTAAATCTTTTTAAAAATAAAAACATACCTTCGATAACTTTTGAATTTTATCTTCCATTTTTGCTGTTGACATATTTGTTTGATGATGACAGTTTTATATGATAAATCTTGGAATTGTTTGACTTGATGTTATTGATTCCAACATTGTATTGAGAAAAGAAATGGTTTTTTTGATGGAGTAAATGGAGATTTAGAAATTTTTATATATTTGATGTTGAAGTTGCTGCAGGTAATAAAAATGGTGAAGTTAAAGTTTTACAACTTTCAGTATGTTTTGATGCATATTTTTCTGGAATTGATTCAGATTCTGATGGTAAAGAAAAAAATGACTCTGAAAATAAGATTTTTAAGAATTTTTATGATAAAGACACAGTTATTTTTTTGAAAATGAAGAGACCTTCAAGCAAATTTAATATTTCGCGAAACTTCTGTTGAACAAGCACATTTCAAGTGTTAGTGATGAAATGTCAAATCATGAAAATGGAAGATGTTGGAAATGAATATCGAGTACAGTTTATTGACAGATCTGGGCTTAGTGGTGATAGATTATTTTATTTTAGATTTTACGAGTTGGACATTGAAATATTGATTCTGGTGAAAAAAGAAAAATTTCATGCCTGAAAAAAAAGATTACCGCAACTTTAAACAACATAAAAAACAAAAACTAACTTTGAAATTTAGGGTTAACTAATCTTGATTTTTCTTCTGCAAACAATGTTTGTCGTGATAGCTAATGTTTATAAAAAACTGAGCAAGGAAAAATAAATTTGAATTGTGATTTTTTAGTTGGATAACGAATACACTTTTAATATTACTAAATAATTTGATTACTGTAGAATTTTAATAACTTCTTTTGAAGAGCAGTATGGCAAAAAAATTTTGAATTGAATTGGTTGGGGCTGGTAAGAAATGTTTAAATTGAAAAATAAAGGAAATATAAAAATAAATTATGCATAAAAAGAGCCAGTGCAAATTCCATTCGCTTCACAATAACATTTAAATTTATTTTCGCCATTATTTGCAGAATAGTTGAAAGTAAGTTCTTCACCAGGGGAAATATTTTTGATAGTAAATATAACATTGTGTGGAGTACCATCTGCTGATAAATATTCACGTGTTTCACAATTTGGATCACATGAATGATTCATATAACGCATGGATGATCCACGAAATTCACCATCGACGAAAAACTCTCCAAGTTTCATTAAATAAAAAGCAGCACCATCTTGTCTTTGGGCATCACGACGTTCTCTTTCTTCTTGATCAATGATTTCTCCATTGTATTCTCCAACATAAGTTCCCTAAACAAGAAAAATGAAAAAATGTTTAACGAAAAATTTTAAACCTCAGGAATAGCAACTCTTGCTTGAATGCCATAATCTTTGTTACGAGTTAGAAACATTTCTATTTGTTTCCCAATTTTTAATCCACGTTTTTCAGAAATAAAACGATTTCTGCATTTTCTGCCATTATTTTTACATGCCCGTGGACATTCTTGACTCATAGAAACATTTCGACAAATACCATATCCACATTCACAATTTTTACATACATCAGATTGTTGAAAAATTTTTCGGACATATTTTTTGAAAGCAGCTCTAATTCTTGAATTCGGAAATATGTTTGCATTGATAATATCGACACCATTGTTTTCACTTTGATTTGATGATGATGGTTGTTGTGGTGGAGATTGATTATTCCCATGTTCATTTGACAAGGCTAAAATGATACGGTATTAATTAAAAAATGTATTTCAGGATGTAGTTTTATCCAAGAAAATTTTAACTTACCATCCTCTGGTGCTCCAAATAAGCCTTCTTCTTCAATAAAAAGATCACCGACACCTGAATCTGCTGTAATATTTGAAATTGTTGAATTGACATCGTCCTGAAAAAGAATATTTTAGATAAAAAAATTTTGAAGTAGCGAAAACATACACAAATATTATCATGTGGTTGTGGTTCAACATTACCATTTCTTAGACGTTTTTGAATTATTTTTTCAGAAGAAGTTGTTGTTTCATCACTGCGTCGTTTTCGGGAAGCTGATTTTCCAATAGCAGGCTTACGACGTTTGACAATAGGCTCATCAGAATTAGTAGCATTTTCATCAATTGATGAATAGTCGCGTTTCCGGGTCGAAACCATTATTGATAGCTAATAAATATTTTGTAGATAGAAATAAATCTAATTTTTAAAAATGAAATAACAGAAATTTTTAATTCGCTATTTAAAAAATTTGCGCCATTTATTTTTGGCATATAAAAAGTGCTAAAAAACATCATTTTTTTCACAGTTTTTACAAAAATGGGGTCAAGAGTTTTGCACATATGCTTTCATTGTCATAAATTTTCAGCTTGAAGTTTTTTGTTTTTGAGTCATTTTGTTTCTAAAGGTGTGATTTTAAATTTTGAACTGTTTTCGGTTGATAAGTAAATAAGTTTGAAAAATTTTGTTCATTTATTTTGTAATAATGTTATGTCTCAATATAAGACGACTATAACTAAAATATTTTGGATGCCCACCAAAAAAGAGGTGAATCTGCTGTTTTTCACTCATACAATTTTTGAAAACCTTGTTTTTAGTAGTTTTCACTCATCAGTAATTTTTAGTAAACTGATCTGAGTGAATTTTATCAGATTCACAAAATTTTTAAATTGTATTACTCATTTACTTAGTCACTAATAATTTGAGTGAAAAAAGTGATCATTTTTTTCACTCAGCTACTATCTGAGTGATTTTTTCAATTGCTTTTTTCACTCAGCTTTTTTTTGAGTGATTTTTTTAATTATTTTTTTCACTCAGCTTTTTTCTGAGTGATTTTTTTAATTATTTTTTTCACTCAGCTACTTTCTGAGTGATTTTTTCAGTTGCTTTTTTCACTCAGCTTTTTTCTGAGTGATTTTTTTAATTATTTTTTTCACTCAAATTTTTTTCTGAGTGATTTGCCTTGACTGAGATTCGAACTTTTGACTTTTGCATGAAAGTCAAACGTCAAAACCACTTAGACATTGCGCCAAACGTTTTTGTGTTTCTTTTTTGTCTCTTGTCAAACAAAGGAATTTCAACACGCGCGCAAAGAAAGAAAAGAAGCAACAAAAGAAAATTACTCGAGTTCTTTTCTCACACTTTTTTAAACACATCTTTTTTTATTCAATCAATAAAAAGGTAACAATAAATTTCAATAAAATGTACAACAAAAGTAAATTTAAAAAAGTTTTTAAATAATATTTACCTCTTTTTTGATCTTTTGTTGGAAGGTGGAGTTTTTTCTGTTGTTTTGGCAGGTGGTTTTCGTTTTCTTTCTTGAGTAGCATTAGAAGCAGCTTCAGAGGATTCTGGTTTATTGAGATCCCAAGGTTTTTTGATTTTTTAAAGGAATGCTTCCATAAGTTCATTATCAGTATCTTCAGGAATTGTTGCATTAATCTTTTGCGAAACAACTTTTTCAGAAATACGTTTCAACAAATTTTCAAAAGGTTCAGGCTTGTAATTTTCTTTAATAAATTGTGGAAGATTAAAAGTTCTTCGTAATCTTGATTTAAAATTACTGAACTAACAAATAACAACTTTACAAAGATCATCATGCTTTTTAACATTAAATTCTTTTGGATCAATAATATTTGGAAATTCTTCGACGTTTGGTGGTTGCTAAAAATAAAATATTAATTAATTTATTATTTTTGATTGACAAACCTTAAATAATGGATTACCAGTTTCTTTTCAACTCCTGTGGAAAGATATTTTTCAGATCTTAAAAATCTTGCAATTTTGATTGTCACAGTTCCATCTTCTTGCTTTGTTAGTCCAAAAAAGTGATTTTTAAAAATTTGCCTATTTTCGTAAACATTTTCTCTAATAAGTGAATCAAAGTCATAAGTTATTCTTCAAGTATTAAAAGAAGGGAAATGGGATCGTGATATTCCACTTTAAGTTAAATAAATTAAATGATAAATATTTTGTTTTTAATGGAAACGCTCGACTAGATGCATTAAAAATGTTTAATGAAGAAACCCCAGATAAACACCTTCAAATTACTCAAGTAAATTGTAAGAATTTCAACGAATTAAATTTTGATCACAAATTGGTTGTCTCTTCACGTTCAAACAATCCAAAAACGAAAAAATTTCAATCAACAATTCTTCAAGAGGTAATAATGTCAATACAACAGCAGAAATGCATACAACTGCAGATACAACAGCAGATACAACAGCAAATACAACTACAGAATTGGAAGAAAATGGAGAACACTGAATATGATAATAATTTTTTAAATTAACTTTTGTTGTACATTTTATTGAAATTTATTGTTACCTTTTTATTGATTGAATAAAAAAAGATGTGTTTAAAAAAGTGTGAGAAAAGAACTCGAGTAATTTTCTTTTGTTGCTTCTTTTCTTTCTTTGCGCGCGTGTTGAAATTCCTTTGTTTGACAAGAGACAAAAAAGAAACACAAAAACGTTTGGCGCAATGTCTAAGTGGTTTTGACGTTTGACTTTCATGCAAAAGTCAAAAGTTCGAATCTCAGTCAAGGCAAATCACTCAGAAAAAAATTTGAGTGAAAAAAATAATTAAAAAAATCACTCAGAAAAAAGCTGAGTGAAAAAAATAATTAAAAAATTCACTCAAAAAAAAGCTGAGTGAAAAAAGCAACTGAAAAAATCACTCAGAAAGTAGCTGAGTGAAAAAAATAATTAAAAAAATCACTCAAAAAAAAGCTGAGTGAAAAAAGCAACTGAAAAAATCACTCAGAAAGTAGCTGAGTGAAAAAAATAATTAAAAAAATCACTCAAAAAAAAGCTGAGTGAAAAAAGCAATTGAAAAAATCACTCAGATAGTAGCTGAGTGAAAAAAATGATCACTTTTTTCACTCAAATTATTAGTGACTAAGTAAATGAGTAATACAATTTAAAAATTTTGTGAATCTGATAAAATTCACTCAGATCAGTTTACTAAAAATTACTGATGAGTGAAAACTACTAAAAACAAGGTTTTCAAAAATTGTATGAGTGAAAAACAGCAGATTCACCTCTTTTTTGGTGGGCATCCAAAATATTTTAGTTATAGTCGTCTTATATGTTCAGATTTTATGATTTCTGCATAAAATGTTTTTATTATTTATTCAAAATTAAAACAATTCATTTAGAAGTCATTATTGCGAATGATTGATTAACCCCATCAGTGTTACAAATAAAATTACTATTAACAAAAAGAAAACATTTTAGAAATGTGTGTAATTAATTTGTAGAAAAATGCAAATATTACCATGAATTCAAAATATTGGAAATTTTTTGGTAATAAAATCGACGAATAATTTGTTGAACAGTAATCTTAGATAGATAGAATAGTTAACAAAACGATGGAAACAAATGAATATCCTGAATCCATTTAACGAATTTTCCTTTATTAGCCTAAAAAAGAAGAGAGAACTACGGTAATTTGAAAAATGCCAAAATTTTGGTGCACAATAGCATGGAAAATAATAAAATCCAGTAATTGCAAATAAAATGGAGATCATTAGAAACATAAAAAGTTGTTATACGTTTTACATAATCTTTTTAGCTACAATATTCTCTTTACTGATAGCATTTGAGTTTATTTTAACATAATTGCTGTTACTGTTTGCTTGCCCATAAAGCATGTTCATTTATTGAATTCGTAAAAAAATAATAAAATAATGAAAATCCTGTAAAAAAGAATACAGTTCCTACACATTTGTTTGTCTGTTTAATTTATTTCCTAATTTTATGTTTTTGAGCTTCTGATTTTTGTGAATAAAAAAACGCAAAAAGCCCAAAAAAATCTGCAAAGATTTGTTTTTTAAAAATTATCAAACAATTTTTTTGTAAATTTATTCATGCAGGCTCTATTTTTGCATTCTTCAGGGCATTCTTAATTTGTGTATCGATTAAGACATCCATCATCGTAACATTGGCATTCGGGCTTCTCACATTCATCAGACACAATATCACTTTTTTGAACCATTTGCTTAAACGCTTTTCAATGTGAATTGCAGAATATATTTTCATTAATAATGTGAACACCATTTTTATGGGTACGATTTGATCGACGAGGTTTTTTAGGTGGAGTTCGAACATTTGCTGTTTCATCTGATGACCCTAAAGTAATGAGGTATTAATTTATTTCAAATATTCAAAAAGAAAAAACATGCTTTAAATGGTTTGAAGCAAAAATAGCATTTGAAAAAAAGACGTTCTGAAATTTTCTTTGTCATCGTTGACGAGTAATTCATATAGGCAGGAAAAACTATTGTGAAAGTACATTTTCTTTTAGGTTACGTTGCTTTTCTTTTCATTACATCATTCAACAGCGTCAAAAAAATTGGCGACACTTCTTTTTTTTAAAAAGGATCAAAGAGAAAAGTGATATTGCTGATATTTTGAATTTTTTAAAAATGTTCAAATTGGATGTCAGGAATAATTATCCATTCATACCACTAACTGAGACAAAAGAAAAGTTTTTGTCTCAATTAGCAATTTTTTGTAGAATCTCAGTTTTTAAGTTTTTATATAATGCAAATGTATCATTTATTGCAGTTATTATTTATTATTATTTAATAATGCAATACTATTGTTTCGATTATAGTTTCACATTAAAAAATTAATCAAATATTTAAAATAGAAAAATGATGAAAATGGGTTGAGCAGGCTGGCACAAAAACATTTGTCCACAAGTTAAATGACATTTCTTTGCGTTTTTTCAAGTGGCTCTGATAGATGTTATCGACAAAAAGCAAGATTAGTTTTACAAAAAATTTTCACTGCAGTTTTTATACGGATTGTTGATGTTTTGTTGCGAAGTATGTTTATTGGAAAAGAATAGAAAAAATGTTTATCATGAAATGCGACGATAAAAAGAAAGATAGAATAGTCGATTGACAATGAAAGTTATTAAGGCATCTAGCGGTAAATTTTAGAGTTCTGTACAGTCTAGCTTTTAAACAGACCTTGTGGCATTTAAAAAATCAGTTATGAAACAGCTAATGATAAGATATTTTTAGTGAGTGGCAACATTCAAATTTTCTAAGGTGTTGTAGTTAAAGATTTTGAATTATGTTGCAAGATATTTTATACTGTAATAGGTTTATTAATTTTATTTTAGTTTTTTTAAATATTTAATGTTTATCAGTATTTGAACATGATGGTTGAAAAGAGTTGTAATTAATTTTATCAAATTTTGAAGCAGTTTTATAGTTTCTAAAATAACATCACACATTTAAAAATTAAAAACTTATTTAAACATTCAAAAAAGGACAAATTTATTAGTTTTTGTATGTTGGAAATAAAAGTTGCCAATAAAACTTTTGAAATGATATTTTCTTTGACATTGCAGGGATCTTGCATAAATGAACAATGTGCGTTTTCTTACTTTATCGCGCTGTCTCAGGTCTAGTGTTAATTTCTCGTTCCGTTTTTCGAAAAAAGCGAGAAACGAGAAACTCTCGTTTTCCAAAATTTTGCGAGAATCTCGCAATTCTCGTTGAAAATCAATTGTCCCATATTACACCAACTTTTGGGTGTATAATTTTCAGGAATATTGTAAAACCGAAATATTTGATGTAACTATACATTAATACTACTAAATTACAAGGCTGCAGCACTTTTGACAGAAAAAAAAACATTACAAATAATCAATTGGTGGCAGATGATAAAAGTTTTACAAGTATGTATGTTTTTATATAATATCTCAATTTGTACAATTTTTAAATAACGTTTCAAATTCAAACTGTTGTGGATTATTTTTCATTTATTTGTTCCTCTTGCATTTTTTTTTCTTTTGTGCCGATTCAGATTGAATAAAGCATTAGAAAAACACCATCTGTCTAAAAATAACTGCAAGCAATACACACACAACGAAAGCGTTATGTTGAAATAAATATTTTAAAACAAACAACGAAAAACCAACAAAAAAATATTTTAAACTTTCGTTCTTTTTTGCTTATTTTGAATTTTTTAAAATAAAATTTTTTACATTGCTTGCTTTTAACATCAATAATATCGATTCAATACAGAGAAGAATGTTTTATATATGAACGAAAAGCTTATAGCCCAATACATTGATGGCTAAATATCCAATATTTATGATATAAGACAATTAGTACCCTTTGTTACAAAAAAAAGTTTTTAAAACTAAGTTAGCATTTATGGCTATGCAGTTATCATTTGGTTTTAAATGAGACTTGCATAATCAAAACTGACTATGTGCTATTTTATCGACGAATTTTCATTGCAAAAAAGAAATGAAAAATTATTAAAAATATTTTCAATATTTAAAGCTGGAGATTTCATCACCAAACAAGAAGGTACCTTAACCTTTTAAAAAAAGCTTCGATTGGAACAAAACAATGTTGTGTAACACTTTTTTGTTGAAATTGCTTTTCTCTTTTTATATCGAAGTAAACAGCGTTAAAAAAGGGATTCTTTGCAAAAAAAATAAAAATTACGATATTTAATTTTTTTTCTAATTTTTTAAATTTTTAAATCAATATTTTAAAAAACTATTTTTTTATGATTTCTCATCTAAAAAAATATTAATCCGTAAACAGCAATTTAACCCGATAAGCAGAATAATATTTATACATTATAAATGAAAATTTAATTTTTAACCTTTTTCACTACGCTTTGCCAATGTTTTTTTACTATCAGCTAAGCAGTGTAACATAATAATACATGTTTCACAAAGTGTTTATTTCTAACAAAAATAAAAATGGTGTACAAAAAATGATTAAAATATAATTTTTTTGTTTTTTAAATGTTGCACCAGCTGGACCATTTACAATGCATTTTTAATTTTTTCTTATCCTATTTCTGTAGTAATAATTATGACTTTTACACGAAAATATTTATCCAAATATTCAAAGGAATGTAAAAATAACTTTCCATCCAACAGCACAATGGCATTAAATCTTTCGAAAACCAAAGTATCGACTGCAAAAAAAAGAAAGTTATTTCTCCACATATTTTTTATTTCTATTCTGCTTTTTTTTCAACCAAAGTCAAAGACAAATGTCAAAATTTAGAAAATTAGGGACGACAAATAAAAATGAACATTGTGTTTCTTTCTCGCGGCATAGTAATCGATGCTCACCAGACAAATAAGAAATAAAAAAATAGTTGTGAAATGCGACTGCTAAAGTTTATAAATAAAAATGCTGACTTCATTATGGAATAATTACAGAAAAGAATTTATCGAAGCAATCGTTGACATTTTATTTTGGCTTAAAGTATTTTGCAAGAAAAACCTGCATTTTTTATATTTTTAATGCTTTTTGCCCACTTACGGGTAATACATCTTTTGTAAAGTATTTGTTGAGAAATTTCGCAACATATTTGAAATTTTAACAATTCGACAAAATTTACAAAAGTAAAGGCTTATTTGAATATTCAATAAGAAAAAAAAAACATGTTTTTAAAGTATTTGCTCTGTCTGCTAAACAGAAAAGAAGCAAAAAGAGCTTTTGAAAAAGGACGTGTTGAAATTTTTTTTGTCATCGTAGACGAATGTTTCATATGGACAGGAAAAATTATTGTGAAATATATTTTCTTTGAGTTTGTGTTGCTCTTTCTTTCTGTAACATCGGCCAACAGAGTCGAAAAATCTGGAAAATTTCCTATTTCCAAAAAAAGATCATAGGGAATGATATTTTGAATATTTTAAAATGATATCAATTGTAATCTTTATTGTTGTAAAATGATATCTTTCAAATAATTTCATAATATCAATTTCAATCGCGTTTTTATTTGACACACATAAAAAAACCTATGATCAATAAAAATATAAAATTGTAATTATTTTTTATTGCAACAATTTAAATGCAATGACACGTCACTCTATCGAAATATACACACTTACAATTGCAAATGGTAAAAACATTTTGTTGCTTTAACGAAGCAATGTTGGAAACTTTTCTTTCAGTTTAATGATATGCCAGACACAGTTCGGAGTGATTACAAAATTTTAGCGGATAAATATTGTTTTGTTAGGTAACAACTTTTATACGTTTTTTTTTCAATTATGTTTATCATTTCCGTGATTATAAATATTATTTATTTAGGCATTAAATGATTTACTTACTTTTACTTCTGTAACAATGTTGCTCATTTTATTTTTTACACCCAAACCCTAATAAAATATTCAAAATGGAAATGCAAAAAGTGACAATAAGTTTTCTCATTTTTGTGCAAAAAAAGCACACGCACTGCATCGATCGACAACAACATCATTATTGCTACGATTTTTGTTAAAATTATTGCATTGAAAATAGTCGTTTTTTGCGTTTAAAAAAAGTGACGATGGCAAGCAAAAACAGAACAAATGAAAAACACTGTATTGCTGCAAAAATGTCGATGCAAAGAACTTTCCTTTCACTGAAAAATAAAAGAAAGCCAGAAAAGTTTTATTTTTCAATTATAAAAATCGAAAAAAGAACTGACCTAGTGTACTGACAAGCTGTACGATTTCCACAGCTATAAATTTGATTGAAAAAGCAAAAAGTTTGTTTTGATCAATCATTAATGTAATGAGTGGCGATTTGAACTGTTAACGATTTCAACAACAGCTTTATAAATGCCTGTCTTACGAAGCACTGTTTTACATATTCAAAATTATTGATGTTTCAAAATGTGCTTTCTTGTTTAACATGAAGCTTTTTATGTAGAATAAAATTTATAGTAGATTTATATTTTTATCACTGTGTAAAACGTTTTTGAATAACTCAAAAATTTAAAATAGTAATATTTTTTTAAATGACACTAAAAATGCATAGAAAAGTTTTGAAATAAAAATGTTCAAATTTTCGCTTTTTTCAATAACAACAGGATGTCGTGACAATTGTTACGAAAGTCACGCATTCTCTCTTTTTCAACCATCCGTATCTTTCTAAAGGGCAGACAACAAAGGAGGAATACGCACCATCGCCGCCCTTTTCTCTCCGTTTTCGATCTCTCTTTTCCTTTTTTTCTATATTTGCAATTTTCCAAGCTTGCAGTCGGTCGACCAAGTCTTTTAAGGAAATAAATAAATATGTTAAACTAAACACTGATGACGTGACAGAGGAAATGACAAAAAAGTTACTGGGGGACAAACATTTCATTTTGTTATTACACTTTTGTTCGTCTTTTCACATTTGTCAACAGTAAAAAAAGGTTGTTCAAAAATTTGATCAGAAATAAAAAGTGTTGTTGATGCTATTTTGAATTTTTAAAGTTAATATTTTTGGAAACAATTTGTAATATTTAAGTTTGTTGAAAAATATCGTACAACTGATCTGGCACGATCAATTTAAGTTTTCTTTATGGAAAACTTTGCTCAATAAATATAAAAAATTGTAAAAAATTTTTATTCATTGCAAAAAATGTGATTATTACAAAAGATAGAATGAAGATTGCAAAACAATTTTATTCAAAGTTTATGATGTTTGTAATGTTCAAATTTGAAGTCAAAAATAATTCTCATCCATATCACAAATTGAGATCGAAGAAAAGTTTTTCAGACTAAAATTTTGCTTTGTAGTGTCTCAGTTGTTAATTTTTTATATAATGTCCATTATCTCCCCGATATTGATTAGTATTTAGTTTTATTCAATAATGCAATAATTTAGTATTATTTCGATTACTGTTTCATATTAAAAAAAGTTAATCAAATATCAAAAATGAAAATGCAAAAAGGACGAAAAGAAAGGAAACAGACTAGCAAAAAAAATTTTGTTCCCGAATTAAATGTTCACTACAATTTTTTTACCGATTGTATGCTTTTTCTCTGTCTTGCTTTTTTCCAATTGCGCTGAAAGATGTTATCGAAAAGAAAAAAAGCAACGCGAGTCTGTGAAAAAATTTAGACTGCAATTTTTTTTGAAGACTGTTGATAATTTGTTGCAAATAATGTTTTTTGGAAAAATAGAATAAATAAGCAATAAAATGAAAGATAAAAAAAATCGATTGACAAAGAAAGTTTTTAAAACATTTAGCGATGAATCCGAGTTTAAAGATTCGTTTAGACTTATTTCCTATCAAGATTTTAAGCAGGCCTTGTGGTATTAATATCAATTATAGAACAGTTAGTGAAAAAATATTTTTAGTAGCAACATTCAAATCTTTTAAAATTAATGATGCTGTTGAAAATGCTGCAAGATATGCTACGATGTAACACGTTTACTGATTTTAATATTTTTATTTTTTTATAATTTATGTTTTCATAATTTAAACATGCTGGTTGAAAAGAGTTGTAATTAGTTCTATTTAATTTTACAGCAATTTTGTAATTCCTACTATAACATCATTCAATCGAAAAATCAAACATTCAAAAAATAAGACAAATTTATTGGTTTTCGCTTGTTGGAAAACAAGCGGCCAGCAAAACTTTTGAACAAAAAATGATGTTTTCTTTAACATTGCAGAAATGAGCAGTGTGCATTTTCTTACTTTATTGCGCTGTCTCAGGTCAGTCGTCGTCAAAATAAGTGTGTTATACCTTTGGCTTTTTGCATAATTGTTTTCAACCACCAAAGCTCAAAGATTTTATTATGAAACACTTTTGTTTTCTAAGAAATCATTGATCAAAGAAACAACTACTCATATGAATGATTGAACATTTGAATTTTTAATGAATACTATTGATTTTTTGTTTTATGGTTTATTTAAGGTTATGAACATAAACATAAGGTTGAATATTGCTGCAAATAAGTATTAACCACCTCCTACTCTAGTAATTGATCGTTAAAGATTTATGAATATTTTTATATGTTATACAGCCAAAGTTTAAAAATAAAACAAAAAAATTGACTCTTCAACAGATTCTCGCTATTACTGAATTATTACAAAAAACAACAGCGCAAAAAATCAAATTGCTGCAGACGATAAAATTTTTACAAGTATGAATGTTTTTATCTAATGTCTCAATTTTTAACATCTTTTAAATAAAGATGTCGAATTAGAATTGTTGTGGATTATTTTGGTAATTTTCATGTACACAGTTTACATAACTATTCAGTATTGTTATTTATTATATAAAATGCAAAATTTAAAAATTCAAAGAAAACTGCAAAAATAACGTAAATGAACAGAACAAGCTCGCATTGAAATATTTGTTTTACACATAATCGCCATTTCTTAAATGTCTTTGTTTGTCTCTGTTTGGATTTTTTATCGACACCAAAAGATTATGTCAAGAGTAAAAGAAAAAAATGAATAAATGAAAAACATTCCTTGTGACAGTTTTTAATTTTTTTTTTAAATTATTATTGCCATTAGGTAAAGCTGAAATTTGGGATTACGAAATTTTACTGTAATTATATTAATTATAACATTGACGACATGCACATGAAATATTAAAAGCTTATTTAAATGTTCAAACAGACAACAAATGTTTTAAAACTTTTGTTTTCTTTTTTGAATCATAAAAGTCGCAAAAGTAGGTTTTAGAAGAAAATGTGCTAAAAAAAGTTTTCGCCATCATAGGCTGGCTCATTTAGACATAAAAATGGTTGCGAAACAAACATTTTTTCTTTTTGAAATTTTAAGACATCAATCAGCAAACGAAAAGAAAACTCCGGAAAACCTTTTTTGTACTCAGCGAACTAGTTCAACTGCAGCTGTTTTAAGTAATGATGCCTTGTTTTAAGGTATCCGGCTTTTGGAAACGACATCTTATTTTTTCATTGCATTAAAAGCTTTTTTTTATTCATAATGTTTGATTTTTGTGCAAGCTTTTTCATAAATTACGCACTTCGAATTTTAAAAATTTTTAATTTTCACAGTATAATTAATATTTTTGGAATTGCTCACATACATTTACGTTATGGAAAAATTTAAAATATTTCACCAAAAAAAATTTTAAACCTTCTTTTCTTGCAGACCAAACATATTTAAAAGAAAAAAATTTTGACAAAAAATGTTTTTTCATCGGCGGACACTTACGTTTTAAAGAACTAGACATCGTTTTTTGCGTTTTTTGTTATTCAGTATACTAACAAAAAACTGCAAGCAACTAACGCCGAAAAAAAGCGAAAATCTTTTAACGACGCAGCTTATTTTCTTTTTGAATTTTCAGAACATCTTTGACGTACATTTTGTGTTTCAAAAAAAGATTTTATCTAAGAAATACAGACTAAAAGAAAAAACTTTTGGATCAGCATTCATTTTTTAAAAATTAAAATAATAATGGAACAGTGGCGGTTATTCGATTATCCTTGTTTTTTATTATTGTAATGTGCAGTGTTGGTGGAATTTTATTATTGTTATACTTTGTTAATTTAAACAGCAAATTTTAAGATTTTTGCTCTTTGATCACATATGTGGACTATTAACAAATTAATAAAATATATAAAAAAAATTAATTCTTTAATAAATGTATGCTTTTCTTCACCCGGTAAAAAGGAGCCGAAACCTTTCAAAAACGATTCAGTCGCTGATGACCGCCTTTTTCAACAAAAAAAATGTTGCGTGACACTTCGCTAACGTTCCCCTGTTCTTTCTTTTTTTCATCAGAACATGAGAAAAAAAAAGTACTCCTTATTGTTTTATTTATTTATTTTATTTTTATACATTTTTTTGTTTAATAAGGATTGTTCGGTGTCACCCGTAGGCGTTTTCAGTTGATGCTGGAGCTGAGGCTGCGCAGAAATATTCTTGTTGATATAATCCATAATTGGAGCTGGGGATTGAAATTCTTGTTGAACCATATTATCAGCATTTAATGTAAGCATGTTTGATGAAGATTATTGCTTGAAAAATATAAAGAATGTTATTAGGAGATAGATAATAGAAAGATATAATTCGATCGCGATCGAAGATATTGTTTTTTCCAGCGTTGAAAAAGCAGCAGCAAAAAAATTTAAAGTGGTGGGATGAAATGTTAGGTGTCATTTAGCCAAACATTGAAGAAACAAACAAAAGAAACAAAAGTGTTTTCGATTGCTGCTTTTTCCCTCACATCTCGCTGCTCTTTTTTTCTTTTATTTTTTATACATAGATAGATTTCAGCGAAACTTTTATAAATCTTACTAATCTAATATTTTAAGTTATCAAGTAATCAAACAATAATGGATGCTAAACAAAACTTGTATGAACTTCAACTTGATGCTTTAGAACTTTTTAAAGCTCAAGATAATGATGCAGGAGATTTTGATGTTACTTTTTTGATTGATGGAAAGGTACGCTATTGCTTTTATTTAGCATATAATAGTATTTATCTTTTAGAAGCTTTATGCTCATAAGCATCGTTTAACAAGTGTTTCTCCAACCTTTCGTTCCATGCTCTCTGAACGCTGGATTTCCAAAGATGCTCCTCTCGAAATCAAAGATTATTCTTTTGAAAATTTTAAAGAATTTTTTCTCTTCATATATTCTGGTTCTTGTTCTTTTACTGAAGCTAATATCTTTGTTATGGTAGATATCGCAGAATTTTATGGTGTCAAAGTTTTCAAGAATGAATGTGATAAATTTGTATTCAACGTTAAATTCAATCTTCAAAACGTTCTTCAATTTATTGAATTATCTGAAAAATATACATTGATTAAAGCAAAAGCGTCATTGAATATTTATATTGCTGCTAATTTTGGAAGCTTTATTAAATCTGAACAATTTCAAAGCCTTCAAAAAGATGCTATGAAAAATGTTATTAAATCAAATCAAAGTAATTTACGTCCTGAAGAATTATTTGAACAGGTATGTTTTTTTATATGGGACATATTGTTTTATATGAACATTGAGAAATTGACGTATACAGTAAAGCGCTCTCACAAATGGTTTTCATATATAATTTTTTTATATACCACTTTTTTACGTGAACATTCTACCGTATACATAAAGTACACACCATGACTCCTTAACCGAGACTGTTATGTTTCAATTCATTTTACATTTATTTGTTTTATATCTGTGCTTATAGGTATTCAAATGGGCAGATACTCGAGCAACAGAAAAGCAAAAGAGTGATCCAACTCTTATTGTCAATGATTTAATCAAGGATGAATTAGCAGATATTCTACCACATATTAAATTTCAAGATATGTATTTCGATTTTCTTCTCAAATTTGTTGGTCTGTTTTTTTTCTTCCATGTAATTGTTATTACGGTATTTTATAGTTAAAAAATCTTTTCTCTTTTCTGGTGATCAATTGAGCGAGATATTATTGAGCGCTCGTGGTAAAGTATACGGTAGGTTTTTATCTTTCCCCATAAATGTTTACTATAATTTTTTTAGTTAAAATCTTCGATGAAAATGGAAATATTATGAAAGGTTTGCTCAATTGTCCTGATATGGAAAAAGTCTGTGCTGCAATTGAATCACAAAAGAATATTTTATGTACTCATCAAAATGGATTTTATTGGGCAACTTCACAAACATTACCATCTGCACCTAGCAAAGTAACTAGAAATGATAATACTTATTGGTATTTGGTTTACGATAGACAAGGAAATCTTTGTATTAAACGTCAAAAGTCAATTACTAATTCTTATTACTTACTTGTTGAAACGTCTGCAGAAGCTGGATTTGAACGTAGCAATAAATGTAAGATTGAAGTTTATCGTGCTTAAATTGTTTTTTTCTGTCATGCGATTTTGTCAATGAGCGTTTTGTTTGTTAATAAATGTTCTTTTTTTTGTTTGAATCTTGTTGATTCTAAGTGTATACTGTAAGTGATCAGTGCTCTACGGTTTTACCTTTCTAAGGAAATTATTCTAAGTCTGTATAAACTGTTTTCGTTTATCTTTAACTCTTTAAAGTTAATTACAAACATGTTGTTTGAAAAATGCTTTTTAATAATTTCTAACCGCAGAAAATGTTCCATTTTATTCATTCAGATGCCAAGCATAAAACAATATAATTAATTTTTCTGGGATTTTTTAGGAGCATGCTTGCAGTGAAAATATTTTGAGAGAAAAAATAAGAACAAAATACTATCAAATACAAATATTGCATCAAAAAAATAAAACCTTTCTTTAATCCAAAAATAAAAAATTTGAAATTTTGATGTTACCCGAAAAGTCTTTAGTAAAAATGACTGTAAGCTTGATTATGTTTGATGGGAAAAAATCATATTCTACAGTATGCAAAAAACAAATTTTATTTAAAAAAACACTTTAAATCAAACAAAAAAAAAGATTTTGTAATAATAAAAAACACAACAAATTAAGAAGATTCTTAAAGAAGATTTATAGCATTAACAGGTAAAACAGCTCCTTCAAATGACTTTGCAGCATCAGAGGCGAGAAAAGCAATTGCATTTGCTACTTGTTGATCACGAGATTTCTTTAAATTTTGTAAATATGTTTTGTAATCAGCATCATTAATTCCATCAGGACGTGGCAAAGTAGTAAGAGAAGCACCAGGACTAAAGGTATACTGTAATTATTAAAAACTTTGAAAGCGAAAAACACATGCCTGACGGTATTAGTTCGAACACTAGCTGTTGCAAGTAGAAGTTCAGTAGCTTTAATATATCGTTCAAGATCAAAAACAGATACTGTATTTTCTGGTTTCTAAAGTGTAAGATTTATTGGAATAAAGTGAATGAATAAAAACTTACAGTAACCAATTCACTTGAAGTCGAAACATTAATAATAGTTCCTTTTGCTTCAGCCAAATATGGAGTTGCAGCGTGAAGAAGGTTATAATGACCTTGTAGAGCATACAAGTTCTCACGAGGTTCCTGTTCTAATTCAACATTTGGAACAGAATACCATCTTGAAGGATCAACGTTAACAACCTAGATATTACTTTACGCAACAGAAAAAAAAAAGTGATAATACATACTAAAATATCAAAATTTAAACCAAAACAGCATTCAATTCTTCCAAGAAGTAGTTCAGTGTCAAAGTCATTAAATGTATCAATCGAAATAGTATGAATAAAACCCTGAAATGAGAACAATTATTTTTGTTCAAATGCTTGAAACTTGAAACATACATCACTTTTAATATTTTGGCATTCTTCAGTCAACTGTTTTAACTTTAAGTTATTACGCGCAACAGCAATTACAGAAGCACCAAGTTGACGAAAAAGTATTACGGTAGCTCTTCCAATACCATCCAATGCACCTAAAAATATAATAAAAGTTTTAATACAAGTCATAAAAGAATTAAACAGCACCAGTAATAACAGCAGTCTTTCCAGTCAAATCAATGAAAGATGATGATGCAAGGGCAGGTGGAAGCTCAAGTGAAAGTTTCCATGCAAAAATACCCTCATTAATAATTTTGTAAAATTCTTCAACAGCAACTGGATCAATGTCAAAAAAGTATTCAATATCAGGTACAGCATGTTTCTGAAACAATAACAATATTTATTAACAGTATATATATTTCATCCAAAAAACTAACTTTAAAAAATTCAATAACAAGCAAAGGATCTGGAATACCAAAGAGACTGTGAAGATGAAGTGATGTAATTTTTGTTTGACGATTTAATGCAATTAATTTTGTCATATCCATTTCTTCTTCGCTAAAGCTATCTTGAGTTATGCTAAAAAAAATTAATTAATCACTCAACAACTATAATGGGAGATGTATCACCAAAGTAAAAAAAGATACTTACTCAAAAGTAGAAACCTGCGGGGCTTGTTCAATAATTTCTTCCAAAGAAAGATTTCTTTCATTTTTCATATCATGCACTTTACCACTGATAATTAAATGACGAAGTGTTGGACATTTAACCAAAAACTGAAAATCTTCAACAAAAAATAATTCACCAACAAATTCAAGTTTATCAATTGTTAAACGAGCAACTTTTGAATGATCTATTCCAAGATTTTCATTCATATCAACAAAAGTAAAAGAATTGCTAATCCAAAGATTATTCAATTTTGACCAGACAGAATTACGTTGCCGAATTGCCATTGAATTTCCAACAATACGTTCGTAATTTTCACCTTCACGAATCTCGAAATCTTCAATAATGTTAAGACGAAATTTGGCGTAAAAGAATTTGCAAGTTTTGTAGAGCTTTAGAAGCTGAGCAGCAGAAACATTTTTAAAGATGTAATCCATAATTGGTGCTGGGAATGGAAATTCTTGAGCAACCATATTATCAGTATTGAATGTAATCATAATTGATTGAATTGATGTCTGAAAAAGATAAAGAATATTAGAAGTTGAATATAGAAGGCACACGATATTGTTTTCTAACGTCGAAAAAGAAAAACAAAAAAGTTGAAGCGTTATAGTAACGAAAATGTTTGGTGTCATTTTGCCAAACATTGTTATTCAAAACAAAAAAAAATTTTGATTGCTCTTCTTAGTTAAAATAATTGCCGCTTTTTTTAAAGAGATTACGTGTAAAATACTTTTAAATGATTTCGTTCAACTTAGATAACTCTTACTTATTTAACACTTTTAGTTATCAGATATTAAAACAATAATGGATGCGAAACAAAACTTGTATGAACTTCAAATGGAATCAATTAGACTTTTTAAAGCTCAAGATACTGATGCAGGGGATTTTGATGTTACTTTTTTGATTGATGGAAAGGTACGCAATATCTTTTATCTATTTTTAAAATTGTTATTATCCAGCTATTGTTTTATTGTATTTATCTTTTAGAAGCTTTATGCTCATAAGCATCGTTTAACAAGTGTATCTCCAACCTTTCGTTCAATGCTCTCTGAAAGATGGACTTCCAAAGATGCTCCAATTGAAATCAAAGACTACTCATTTGAAAATTTTAAAGAATTTGTACTCTTCATTTATTCTGGTTCTTGTTCTCTTACTGAAGCTAATATCTTTACTATGGTAGATATTGCAGAATTTTATGGTGTAGGAATCTTCAAGAATGAATGTGATAAGTATATATCAAAAATGCAAATAAATCTTCAAAATTTTCTTCAATTTATTGAATTATCTGAAAAGTATTCATTGACAAATACTAAAGGATCATTGATGTCTTATGTCTCTTCAAATTTGGGAACTTTTATTAAATCTGAACAATTTCAAAGTCTTCAAAAAGGTGTTATGAAAAGTGTCGTTCAATCAAATCAAGATTCATTACGTCCAGAAGAGTTATTTAAACGGGTAAGCTTTATTCATTTATAGTTTTTACGAACATTACAATTCGGGTGAAATAATTGCTCGGACTTGATACTTTTGTTTGTTTATGTTATTACATACATATATTTATAGGTATATTATTGGGCAGAAAAACGTGTAGCAGAAAAACAATTAGAAAATGGATATTTAAATTTGAATGAAGAAATTAAGAAAGAATTAGATGAATTTTTGCCATTTATCAAATTTCAATCTATGGATTTTGATTATGTTGTTAAATTTGTTGGTAAGTTTTTAAGCTCTTTGAACTTCTCCGTTTTATTGCAATTTTTTAGTCAAAAAATCTTTTCTCTTTTCTGGTGATCATTTGAGTGATATCTTAGTGGGTGCTTGTGGTAAAGTATACGGTAAGCAGACACATTCTTCTAATTACGCAAACAATTATCATTCGCTTTATAGTTAAAATATTCGATGAAAATGGAAATATTATGAAAGGTCTTCTCAATTGCCCTGATATGGAAAAAGTTTGTAAAGCTATTCAATTACAAGAGAGTTCTTTATGTATCAACAGCATCAGTGGCTTTTATTGGTCTACAAAACAGCCAGTGCCGACTACATCAAGCAATTTAGTTAGAAATGAAAAGGTTCAATGGTATTTGGTATATAATGAAATTGGAAATCTTTATATTGAACGCCAAGCTACTCTTGATGATAGTTGTTATTTGCTTGCTGAAATGACTGCAGAACCTGGTTTTAGACGTAGTAATAAATGTAAAATTAGAGTTTATCGGTGTCCTTAAATTCTTGTTATTTGTGCCCTATTATTATGTGATATTTTTTGTTTTAATTCGTGATAAATAAATGTATGTTGTTTCTTGTATATATAGCTTTTCGATTTCATATGTATACTGTAGTTGATCAGTACTCTACAATACTTTAGCTAGTAATATTTTTTTGATAAAGCTATTTTAGCATGACATATTTTTGTTTAGCTTTAACTGTGCGTTAATTACAAATGTGTTGCATAAAAAAAGTGTTTTTATTTGTAAGCACCTCATGCATACATGATGCTACAGTAACATTTGATTGAAGCACTAGTAAAACAAAAAATCTAGACACGAAAATGATTTTTGTTATTATTTTTTTAAAAAAATAATTGGATCTTCTTTTGAATCGATATAATTGCAGTAGAAAAACATTCTTTTATCGTGATATTTTCGTTTTTGTTAAATATTACAATTGCAGCTTAAATATCAAAAAGTCGTACCGCCTTGTGTAACGTTATCATGTAATGATGGATGAGAATTCGCATCTTCTTTTTTATTTCTTCAGCGCTTATTTGAGTGAATATTGTTTATGATAATTTGAACATCCATAACTTTTGCTAATCTATCATTTTTAGATGACTGTATACAGTACACAAGCATTGAATCCTATGCAATATCTACAGTATTTATATGACCTTCAACAAGATGCTTTAGAACTTTTTAAAGCTCAAGATGCTGATGCAGGAGATTTTGATGTTACCTTTTTGATTGATGGAAAGGTTGGTATTTATTTGTTTAATCTTTTGCTATGTTCCTTTTTAGAAGCTTTATGCTCATAAGCATCGTTTAACAACTGTATCTCCAACCTTTCGTTCAATGCTCTCTGAAAGATGGACTTCTAAAGATGCTCCAATTGAAATAAAAGACTATTCATTTGAAAGCTTTAAAGAATTTCTTCTCTTCATATATTCTGGTTCATGCTCTCTTACTACTGACAACATCTTTACTATGGTTGATATCGCGGAATATTATGGTGTCAAAGTTTTCAAGATTGCATGTGATGATTTTTTGTCAAGGATGAAATTTACCTTTCAAAATTTTCTTCAATTTATTGAACTTTCTGATAAATATTCATTAGAAAAAGCAAAAGCATCATTGAATATTTATATTGCTGGTAATTTTATATCTTTCCTCAAATTTGGCAAATTTCAAGCTCTCGAAAAAGATGCAATTGGGACTGTTCTTAAATTTAATCAAAATACTTTACGTCCTGAAGAACTCTTTGAGCAGGTATGTTTGCTTTTGTTTTTCCTACATGTCATTTGGGATCAGGGATGCCGAGTTGCAGTCACTGTAAAGTTGACTCGACTTTTCTGGCATATCCTGACCATAAAGGTTTTTTATCTCAAGTATCATTTCTTGCAGGTATTCAAATGGGCTGAAACTCGTGCAACAGAAAAACAAAATGCTGATCCAACTCTTATTGTCAATGATTTAATCAAAAATGATTTGGCTGATATTCTACCATTTATTAACTTCACAGATATGCATATTAAATTTTTACTTAATTTTGTTGGTATGTATTTTTCAACCTTTTTCTGACATAGCAGTGTTTATTTTTTAGTCAAAAAATCTTTTCTTTTTTCTGGAGATGGATTAAGTAATATTTTATTGGGTGCATGGGGAAAAGTGTACGGTAAGCAAACATTATTTTGGTACTAAAAACTTATATACATTTATTTATAATAAATTTTTAGTTAAAATCTTTGATGAACATGAAAGAATTATGAAAGGTATTCTTGATTGCCCTGACATGGAAAAAGTTTGTACTGTTATTGAATCACAAAAGAATATTTTATGTACAAGTCATTATGGATATGGATTTTATTGGCCTACAAAACAAAAAAAGCCAAAGACACCAAGTATAGTTATTAAAAATGAAATAGTTAAATGGTATTTGGTATATAATGAAAATGGACATCTTTGTATTAAAAACCAAACTTCTCTTGATGATAGTTGTTATTTACTTGCTGAAATGACTGCTGAAATTGGTTTCACATTTATTAATAAATGTAAGATTGAAGTTTATCGCTTTGCTTAGAACTGTTGTTTTATGTTTTTGTTTTGTCCGTTTTAATACGTGAAAAATAAATGTTTTTCCTTCTTTGTTTATAACTTTTTGATTTTTTGCGCATGTTGTAGTTATAAATTGTTATATTATACAGTAGTTAGAATTCTAAAAAAATGTTTTTTCAACCTTTTCCGCTTTTTTTCTGTGTTTCATTTAGGCAGATGAGAAGCGCAAAACAAATGTAATTGTTTTTTCTTGGATTTTTTTAACAGCAAAATATGCAAAACTACGTCACAGCTGTTTAATAAATTATTTAATATTGTTGCTGCTTTTCTTTAAGCAGCAAATTTCTTCAATGAGAAAGTGCAGTAGAAATTTAAATCTTGAATGAAAAATGTTATGTTGCAAAAAAATATCTCATGTTATTTTTTGTTGCTTCGGGTGATTTTGTTAAAGGGACAAAAACAAGTAGGAACACAAAAACGATACTTTTGGTTTGTTTAAATTCTGTCGTCCTGATTCAAGTAATTTTTCAAATGTTTTGTCTTAAAATTTAGCAAGAACTATAGTAGCTACAGTATCCCATTTTTTAGTAGTTCGTTTGTATGTTGTAACAACATCAAAATTCGAATATTATCTGCTTTCAAATTGTGCTATCAAACAATTGTTACATAAAGAAATAAACGTTTTTAATCAGTGATGTATAGTTTTTTTTGATCATCATTAGATCAAATGCACTCATTAATTGTAGTTTACTTCTTTTTCAAAATATCACGTTGACCAAACTTTCAACAGAAAAAGAAAAATTCATTTCAAAACAAAAATAACAATTTCTTCCAATTTGTTTATTGCTTTGTGTTTTTATTTTATTTGTAGTGGTTTTATGACTCCAGAAAAGTATTTTCAGTGATAAAATACATTATTTTAAACTACAATTTGTTAGGGACAAAATCTATTCTATTGATTTCAACAAATGATACTGTAATTTTTAACATACCTTCTAAATATGACCTTTAAAAGGAGAGTTTGACCCCTAACACAGTTTTATCGGGCAACCATCTTGGTACGTATCTTTTGACATGAAAATGAACTTTTTTCTTTGCAGTTTTGTTATTTGTCATCGAAAAATGAAAAAATATTACTTTTACAAAAATATGAAATTTTTGTCGACCTTTTTGGGTGCAAATAAAGTCTCTTATTTTAGTGTAAAACCTGTTATTCTATTTGATCTCGGTTCAAATATTGCAAGTGTGTTGTTTAAAATACACTGAACATACTTTGTTGTAATAAATAAATGCGTCAAAAACAAAAGGTGAACGTTTATGTATTACGTAATTGGATCAAGAGTTTATGGTCAACATAGAGACTATTTGACGCAATTTCTTTCTAATGCCAACAAAATTTTCATTTTTTTGCTCAGCGTTTTCTTTGGAAAATGCGTAAATGAATTTTTTTCATTATAAGTACAGTAATCTTCAGTTGCAAACAATCGAAACATAGTTTGCAGAAAAAACCTAAGCAAAAAGGCACAAAATAATAAAACACACTTTTTTAGCTAAAGGATATTGATTGGGATCAATGGGATTGAAATCAATAACAATTGCGAGTTACTTTTTTTTCGTTTCAAACAATGTCACCACCACAGCTGTTTATCTCTAATAGAAAAAAATAGATTTGAAGTCAAAACGTTTAGTTTTGGATCAATTTTTTTATGTTTGTTTTCACTTTTTTAAAACAAAAAAGTGGATTTAAATTATGGGAGACGATGATGAAGTACAAAAAAGAATGGATGAACTGAAAGCGGAAAAAGTAAGTTTTAAAAATTATTTCTTTTTTTGTCAATTTCGTTGATTCTTGTAATTTAGGAAGAAGCTCTTGCACGAACTGCTGCTGCAGAAGAAAAACTTCAAAAATTAAATGAAAAAATAAAGCAAGCTGAAAAACAGATTAAGAAAACTCAAAAACAAAAAAATATTAAAAATGATAATGACCTAACGAGAGAAGATTTATCACCCGCGGAATTGATGGCAATATTAAAGAAAGGACCGAAGAAGTTTAGGAAATAGTTTTGGGTAAGTTGGAAGATTTGAATAACTGAATTTTTTACCTATAATTTTCATACTGTATCTTTGATAGATCCAGTTTTACTTAAATTTTTGACTCTTCAGAAGTACTGTACTTTATAAATTTCCTATTTGATAACATTTTTATTCTGGAAATTTTTCCATGCCCCAAAAACCCATTTTTTTGCAAAATCTTGTTGTTTTTTCTTCAAATATACATACACTTCCATTTTTTTTCAGGAGCATCAAAAATTGAAAACAAATTAAAAATCTGATTGATATGACATTTTTGGACCAAAGATGTAAGCCCCCACAGAAAAGGGTATTCACTTTTTTTGTGTTCTGTTGCCCTGGCATTTCTCTAATTCACTTTTCATTCATTCTTTTCATGTGTTCATTCAACAAATAAATGTAAGAAAATGTCAATAAATATCATATTTCAAATTGTTAACCGATTTCATATTATTATTGTTTTTTATTGATCCCACATTTTCTTTGATAGCCATTGAATGTGTACTTTTTCTTGTTACAGTAGGATTTCAACAGAGTTCGCTTTTGTTTTATTTCAAAAACAGCATTTAAATTAAATAAATATTATCTTTGAAAAAAAGTGATTTATAGCTTTTCTAATTTCTTGAAAAGTTAAAAGTAATAATCAAAAAAAGAAATAGAAATGTGTGATGTTTGTGTTTTCCAAATTTATACACACACCAAAAAAGAAGAGACGGAAATGAAGAGGAAGAAAAGGAAGACGATGACGAAGAAGAAATGCCCAATTATTATTATTGTTTTCTAAAACGCATGACTTTTTTCTTTTTCGAAGGTCGTCATTTTTGATTTCCTTTTGAAGAACTTTCTTTTTTGGAATATCACTTTCTTCGTCATGCATTTCTTTGAAGCTTAATAAATGGTAGTAATTATTATCTATGTTGCAATTAGATAAAAAAAGTTGTTAAGGCAAGAAAAAAAGAGAAGGAAGTTTTTTCAGTGACATGGATATGAATGAGTAATAGTTGTAAGGTACTGTAGTTGGCTCGTACACAAAAAATGGAAATTTTGGGATTTTATAAAAATTGATAGTAATCTGGAATATAAAAGGCTTGCATTTTTAGTGTTACTAGCAAGAATCTATTAATGCCAACACACCCTAACACAAAAATCAATTGCAACAAATGGAAATTTTCATTGTTCACGTTTGCTGCTGAGAACACATTCGATAAACAAATAAAAACACATATATTTTTAAAAAACAGTTTTACAAAAAATACATATTACATATATTTAATAGCAATTATTAAGAAGTAAAAGTTTTTGAACATGCAGAACTAGGTGAAATTTCAGATTCTAAAAACTGTGAATGTAAATGATCACCACGTTCACGTTGAAGATATCCAACACGTAAAATTGTTTCTAGCGCATTTACAGATTCCATTCCACATTTTCTTAGAACATTTTTTAACAAACATTTTTCCATATGATAATATGCTCGACATTTAAAGCCTTCAATTCTTTTAATACCTGCTAGAGTTTGAAGCATTAATGTTGTGCTAAAAATACTGTTAGATAAGATATGGTAAAGATAGTGGTGGTGTACAAACCTTTCTGTTGAAATTTGTTCCAATTCTGATTGAGTTTTTGCTCTACCAACAAGATCTTCAACTATTGATAAAGTTTTTGCATATGAAGTAATCATTTGATCATTGATATCTGTTCGAGTAGCATTGTAATTTTCAATGGACTAAAAAATATGATTGTTTAATTTATTTTCATTGATTTTAAAAAAATGACAGTAACACTATTTTATATATTCCTTATCATTTTTGGGTTACTATCATATTTTGGAAAAGTGTTCCATTTTATGTATTTTAAAGCCCATTTTAAATGTTTTAAATCTTGTTATTGATCATTTTGCCCCAAAATTTGCATATTATAAACTTACAACATGACATTCATCATACCATACATCAGCATTTTCACCAATGCATGCATATGTTGACGGTGTTGCTTCAGGTCGTTGACATTCATTTTCAAACATAACTTTAATATTTCCATCATTTTCCATCATTGTTGTAATATGTTCAGCAATTTTATTATGATCTTGTAAAAATCCAAATGCACATTGAAATTGTAGCTCATTTTTAAGGCATGCTTCATGGATTGTTTGTTTCATCTCTTTTAATGGCATTGTCATTAATGATGCTGACTAAAAAAGAAAGGATGGTCATTAAAGATGAAAGTTAAATGGTGTATATTTGGAAGATTTAATTGCAGCAAATAAAGCTTAATGGGATTTTATATATCACATGGTGGATAAAAGAGGGGATATATGAAATCTCATGCATGCAAGTTTAATGTTGCATAAATAACCGAAGAACTTAAAAACGCTAAAACAAAAAAAACAGCAAAACTATTTTAGTATTATTTTGATAAAGGGATTTCATATATCCCACACCTAACAAGGGGATATATGTAATCCCATTTATGCAAATCTATGTTCCATAAAAATTACAGTAAGAATACTTACAACTGAATCAACACCAATTGCTTTTAAAATTCTTTGAGACCTTGCTTCTGGAGAATCAAGCTTTGGAGCTTCTGCTTCAGCACCAATTGTACCAACTAGTCTTTGTGAAATGTCTGCAGCTACTGTAGAACATTCACCAAGATGTGTGGCATATAACATCATTCTGAAAAAGTTGCTTATTGATTTTTTTGATAATTTACATGTTTTGTATTTATGGTATACGGTATTATAGTACCCCTTATTGAATGCAATAAAATGTTTTTTTTTTGCAGTCAGATTTGCAAAGTCTTTCTTTCTCTTTCAAAACAATACTATAAAATTCTAATTTCATTCATTCATGCCTCAAAAGACTTGTTGTTTTAATTTTTATAATATTAAATTAGTTTCAATGAACTTTAAGGAGTTGACTGACGCCATGAGGGTGGACAAGAAAGGAGAAGGTTGCGTGCAAAAGCATCAAAAGCCTTTCAATTCAAAAAATAATTTTTTATGTATCAAAACAACAAAATTTTTTTAAACAATGAAGTGTTAAAAAAAGTGACGTTTGTTTTTTTGTTGTTTTTGGCTTGAAGTGTTTTTTTAACAGTGTGTTCCATGAATGCCAAGAGGCATTTTGTTCATCAATGGTAATTCTTGGCAATGTGTCCGTGAATGAACCTTTTAGGCATTCTATCTCACGATGCCAAAAAATGTCATTGATGAAAAAACAAAGGTTTTTTTATTACGTTTGAATGATAAATTACTTCCACAAAAAATCTTGGAGTCCCGAAAATAAACAATAGTTAATTTCAATTATTTGTCACATTTGTCAACAAAATTATTGCAAAGTTTAAAGACTAAACAAAAACGAAAAAGTTTTTTACGTTAATGGGTGCAATCGTTTTATTTCTTAACTTTGATTTATTACCTTTCACTTAAAATTTCTTGTTTTAGTTGCAATAATATTTTTTTTATTTGATGAAAATAGAACACCTAAAATTTTAAACGAAAAAGAGATTTTTTCGGGGGTAATAAAACATCAAACAAATTCACCGGAAATATGATCGCGCATGTGGTATCTATCAAAATTCGTCGCTTATCGTCGAACTTTAAGGGTTTTTTAAAAAAAAGTTATCAGCAAAAACTGACAGCTTTTAAAGGAAAAATGTTCAGTTTACACTTTTGGAAGATTGTGAAAGTGCAATTTTGCAATAAAGAACCAATATGAAAGTAGTTGAAAGTTGAAAAATAAAAGTTTAAAGATGCAAGTACATTTCTTTGATACGTTGCCTACGCGTACTTATTCGAAAAAAAATTTTTTGTAGAAGAAGGCTTCTAATTTTTATGGTTTCATTGAAAGAAAGTAAAGTAAAAAATTACTGAAATGTATAATACTACTATTTTTAACTCAGGGCTTGTTTTTCATAGAGTTAGACTTGAGGAAAATGTTTAGTGCAACTCCGAAGCATACTGTAATTGCAACATTGCCCGTCAAATGTTTCAAACATCATCGCCTACTTTTTTTCTCTATAATTGCCACGTTTCTTTTTTGAGAAATGACTAGTAACTAGTATAAAAGACGTTTTATGAAAATTTCTTAAAAATTCAAGCACAAAGTATATCCAAAAATCAAAGGTACTCATTAACTTTTAATTTTTACTTTTAGCATAAAAATGCAACACTTGACCTAAAAGAAAAAGTACATATGCCCTCAGGGGATAAAAAATGCAAAATTTCTTTTTCTTTGTTCAAGTGTGCAAAACTCAATGTTCTCTGATTTTCACATTTTTTGCTACAATTTTTTTTAAAACTACCATAGTTTTTTGCTTTAAAGATTGCAATACTTAAATTAAGCAAAAATAGTTTTTGCTTAAAAAAACTCCAAAGCTTTCAAAAGCCTTTTTTTCTATTTCTGGCAGCAGCACCACTAATTTAGCTACAAGAGTTATTTTAAAATTCACGGATTCTTGCTTCCAAAAATGGAAACAAAAATGTGCTAAAAAAAGAAATTGCAATTTTTAAAGCTGAAGATTATCCCATATTTCTTTACTGCTGCGGCTTTTTTTAATCCAATAAAATCCTTATGTTTTTTTGTAAATAGTTATTTGAAAACAGTCAACATGGTATTAAAATTTTATTAAAGCTAATATTATCGTTCCACGACCACCTAAGCTTCTGATGTTTTTGTAAGAGCATGATGATGACAAAGTGACATCAAACAACTTTAAAAAAACTGAATTGCATCATAAAAAAGACATGTGATGCAAATTGTATTCTATTGTATTCTAATTTTTTTGCTAATTTTTTTCTCACTCATTTTTTACCTCAATAAAGTTTTTTTTGTAAAAAATACAAAAACTCATGTGAAAATTTTAAAACACACAAAAAAAACTTTTCAACGAACCTTTCATCATCATTTTCAGCCTTCTGTAGTGATTGTTGATAGCTTAGTCGTTCTAAAAAAAGAAATTTGCATAAATTAAGGTTTTGAGAGATTCCAAAAATGGACATAAAACAATCTTTCATAGAAAAGGAGTGCCAAAAAAAGAAAGCAAATAAGGAACCAAAATTAAGCTTATTTTTGGAGTATGGTATATTAATTATGACAACCCACAAAAAAGAGGTCTTATGCATTATAATGCCTTTTAAATAAATTAATAAGTAGAACAAAAGAAAAATAATAAAAAAAAGAAAGAAAATAATGCCATGGCATCATGATAAATCAAAATTCTTCGAAATACTGATACAATTTTTGTTCCAAGAAACTTTTATTGGATGATAGTAATCTCAAATGTTCAAAAATAGTGAAAAACGTGTTATTATCAAAATTTTTAATTTATAAAAAATAATGCCACGGCATCATGATATATCAAAGTTCTTCTAAAAAAACACTACAATCTTCGTTTTAAGAAATTTGGATGATAATAATTCTAAAAGTTCAAAAATAGCCAAAAACTGTTACTATCAAAATTTCAAAATATTTAAAAAAATTAATCCAAAATTTCCGGTTATAAGGTTTATGTGATTTTTAATGCTCTTGCTTAATTTAAAAACAACAACATAATAACAACTTTTGATGAAATTTAAAGAAGAAGGGATTAAAACAGACAGACACTTAACTTACCATTTTCACCAATTTGTTTTGCAGCAAATATCATATCAGATGGTGCATTTTTATAAACAAAATATTTTGCATTTACAACATTAATAGAAAAAATAACAAATATTAATAAAATAAATAAATTATTAGCATTTTTGAACCCAAGTGAATTATATGTAAACATTTTTTGTAGTAGTATTATTAGGTGATCTGAAAAAATGGTGGTTTAAAGGATGGCTACGGTAGACAAGTAACAAAATATGCAAATTTTAACACGCAAGTATTGTGGGAGAAGTAGTAAAAAGAAAAAATTGAGATATCTCGAAATACGCCAAATCTCTTTTACTCAAAAAACATCAAAGGCACTTTACCGCACATCAAAGAAACCTTGTCGCACTTCAAAGGCGGCAGAAGTATTTGCTCCTCAAGTTTTCATTTTGAGTATCTGGATGGCCAAATAAAAAGAGGACAACAAAAAACACAAAAAAATAGTTTGAAAAAGATCTCATTCATGTAAGAAACATGTTCACGTTTTATATGACTTAATATTGTTATCCATGATATCACTTTAAAATCGATAGAAAAAACAAATTAACATCAGTCACAGCAGCTGATAATCAATGATATCAAAATAATTCGATCATATTCGATCGCTTTGATTTAGACAAACATCTCTGTGGGTGTTCATCAGAGAGATGTTTGATTGTGACGAAACAAACCACAAACATCCCCACCAAAAGAAATTGATAAAAAAAAGTTTTAAAGAAACTATTAAAAACTATTAATAACTCATTAAAAAGTTCTAAAAACCAATAAAATGAAACAAAAATAGCATTTTTAAACCATCTTAAAAAAAATTTAAACGATTCTCAAGAATAAAGTACATTCTCGAGAGACATTAAATACTACCAAAAATCACTCATTCCAAAAAACAGTGATCTTATGACATCTCATTTGATCCGCCTCCAGAAGAAAGCCATAAAATTGCGAATTTTCATAACCTTCAATTATTTTTTATTACTTTTTATCGTCATTTTCTTCTTTTGCCCATCCTAAGGGGCTCATCATCGTCCCTTTCCTTCTGGGCTATAAATCAAAAAACAAAAATATAATTTCTAAACCCCCATTAAACATCTCTATTCTGTTTTTTTTCTTCCGACTCATTAACAAAAAAAAGATAATAATAAAAAAAACCAAAAAATGAAAGACTCTTTTTTATATATCAATGACTTCTAGGGTCTCTCTCTTTAACTATCGACAAGATTTTTTTTTAAATGGACCGAAGAAGAAGAAAAAAAAGGATGATGCCTTAAGGCGTCTCTTCCAAAGAAACCAAAATTATATATAATTTTTTTTCTTTCTCTTTTTTTGCTACTATTATGTGTTTTTTTTAACTTTCATCCAAATAAGCAAGCAAAGCAAAAGAATAGGCGTAATATTAAACAGAAGAAGGATAAAAAGTGGGAGGAGCGATAATATTTAAGAACGTTTTTGGATTTCTCTTTTTTTATTCATGCCTTTTCTTGCCAAGACACACATTTAATGTTGAGAAAAAAGTAGCCTAAAAGGAAGCAACAAGAGAATACAAAAAAATTTTACTGGCACATTTCATTTTTGTAGTTTTGGTTATAAAGTACAAAAACACATATACATTTGCACAAAAATCTTTGGCTTCTGGTATCTTTCTTTCATTTCCTATGTGCCACCACACCTTCTCATTGCTATAACCATCTAGTCCAGCTAACAAGCTTTTGAAAAAATGAAATCCCAAAAGGCTGTTTTTTGTTGCAAAACTTTTTCTCTTTTTTGTGCCATTAAAAATGGAAGTAACACTTATATTAATAAACAAAAAAAAGATCTCAGCAAAAAACAAAAGCAAAAAAAGAATTTTTTTGTGGAAATCCTAAGTACCACTTAAAGCTTGAGAGTGAATTTTTCATTGATGGTGGCACAAAATGAAGCAATAATAGTTAAAACTTTTGAAATACTTTTTTTTTGCCAAAAAACAGAAAACAGTTTACTTGAAATGACAGACGTAGGAGGTGTGTTCCAAGTTGAAAGTTCATTCATTATTAGCAACAACGGTGAAAAAGGGAATCTGCAAAAAAATGTTTCAAAACAAAGAACACTGAAAAAAAATGATAAGAATTTTAAAAGTCAGACAAATGGCAAGTTTTCAAAACATAATTTTAAAATTTTAAACGGTAAGCTTGATCTTCATGGATCGTCACGGAATTTAACGGATTTTATTAAACCCATCTGAAATTCATACAATACCTCAAGCTCCTAAAAAGAACAAAAATAATGAAAATAAGCTTTAAAAATTCGTGAAAAACCGTGGAAAGTCGTGAAAAATTTAGCACGATTTTCTACGACTTTTCACGAATTTCCACCAATTTTTACGGTTTTCCACAATTTTCCACGAATTTTTAAAATTTTAATACTTTCTTTGAAAAATTACGTGAACGCATAGTGGACACGTAAAGAACTGTGAAAATCTGTGAAGAAAATGGAATACAACCCTTTGTATTTGTAGAACGGAAAATATCAGCTTGCTATTCATTTTTATACACTGTTCTGAAAAATGGTGGATGTGGCTGTTTGTAGCTCCCAAAAATACACGATTTTCAGATTTTGCCGAAAAGAAAAGTTTTTACTAAAACCCCTTTAATAAACAACATTTAAATTTAAATATTTTTCTATATTTTGCAACAAAATAATTTATGATTTTTGCATGTAACATGTTTTCTAAACTGTAGCAGTCCTCTTATCCATTTCTGATGTTTAAAGCTACCGCGGCACAGACACTTTTCAACAATCTTACACAAACTTGCAACAGTCATTATTACCAGGTAAATTCACAGCTTTACAAAATTAATTGAATTAAAAAAGTTGCATGTTTTCTGAAAATCAAATTTAAACTAATTAAAAATAAAAAATTGTCGATCAAAGAACCAAAATGCTAATATTTAAGATTAAAATTGTGCTAATTGATTGTAGTATTATTGTTCAAGTATTGCTCAAATTAGAAACACGTTAATTAAATAAGATTTCAATTTTATCAGTTTTTTTAATAAATTCAGGTAACAGAGTTTAATTAAAATATTAAATATTAGCAGCAATTATTTAAAAAAAATTTACGCAACTTTTTGAAAACAATGTGATACTGTAAATATGTTAAAAATGGAACACGACTGAATCAAAATGAACAACAAGCGAACTTTTTTTTTTCAAGCCCGCGACTCACTTTTTGCTGTTTCGAAGTGATAGTGGTGTGTGGCGGTCGCATACCGCCGCTGCTCTTCCGGAAGACTGAAACTAGTCACTTTAAGAAGGTTGCTTAAATAAGAAAATTCAGTTTCATTAAAAGAAACCTTTCAAGACAATAACATGAGTGAGGGAGTGTGGTGTTGGTGGATGAAGATGAAATCTTACAGCTTCTTATCTTTTTAAAAAAAATTTGTATTTAATCAAAAAAATGATTCTTTATCACATGATGTTGTCAAAAAACAATGCCTGAAGACAAGGAAATATCAACCATTAAGATGACATGGCAGTTGCAACTGCGTATATGTGATTTTGTTAAATATAAATGTATCTTTTCTAAAAAAGAAAACATAAAAAAAATGTCAGCAACAAAAATGAAACTTTTAATTAAGAGCACAAAGTAAAGATTTCTAATTTAAATTGTTACAAAATGACGCAAGCAATTATTAAGAATTTAATTAATTTTTTTACATTTGAATTCTGTAACAATGCTGGTAGGGAAAGATGCTAGAAAAATTGTAGCATGAATAATATGAGAAAAAGAAGTTGGAGTATATTGTTGGAATACTGTAGTTTCACAAAAAATTTAGTTTTTAAAAGTTTCAATTACGCATGTAAATTTCACACAAAGTGACAAATTACAGCTTACAAATTTCAGTCTCGTGAATTCTGCAAAATAAACAATATTGAAAATCTAAATTTTGTTTAGCTTTTTTAAATGTGCTTGATGGTGCACCATTGAAATATGATGTTCATCGTAAAAAAGAAATAAATTTAATTGTGTTCTATTTGTTTAAACTGAATACTGCATTTTTAAATCACCGTTACTAAAAATCTGCATAAACCTATAAAATAAGCGAAAAACATGGTTGGCATCAGATCAATCTGCATCTGCAGATTCAAAAAAATGTATTAACAGTAGCTTGTTATACTAAACATCGCTTCTAGCGTTTTTGATTTTTGTTTTTAAAGATATAGTAATTTTAGCCTCGTGAAAAATTGCAAGAAACATGACACAAATTTAATGACAGCCTTTTTTAAAATATAAATTGCATGCTTTTTCTGTTACGATTAAAAGAGAAGATAATAATGATATCTCTCTTGCTTTGCGTAATTTCCGGTCTTCATTTACGTGAATGTAAATGTTTCATTTTTTAGCGTATGACAGTGCCTGATAAAGAAAAAACATCAATTAAACTAAAGTTTTCTATGTTGAAGGCAATATTTCACAGGAGAAATGGATTTGTAAAAAAATTTGTAAAATCCATATCTCCATACTGCTTTCTCAAACAGTTATTAAAAAACATGATAACAAACAATTTTATTGGAACAAAAACAAAGAAATTACTTTTGAAAAAGTTCACGAAGTTTATTGTATTTTGTATTATCGCATCCGAAAAAATGAATCATTGGTGGCTTGTAGATTCGAGTACCAGCATTTAGAATTTCATCATTAATTGCTGCAAGTCGATTTTTGTATTGTTGAGAAAGATTTTCATCAAATGAAAAACTGAAAGCAGTAATCTTATTTTTCTAAAAATATGTTGTTTTAACACGGAGAACAAAAAATTGTAATTCTTACTTTCATGTAAGCGTAAAATGCTGCAATATCAAAACTTCTAGAATGGGATTCATACCTAAGAAGCCGAGCTTGAAAAAATGTGGAATTCTTAAAAGTTCTTTAAACGTATTTGATGTAATATTTGTTAGAGGTAAATCATATTGATAATATCAACTCCTATTCCTATTATGGCATAAAACAGTAAAGATATTTCTAAAGAAAGTTAAGAGGAACAATCAATAAAAATTCATTGCATATCAACGGCATCTTGCCCAATGCATGCCTCTTGGTTTTTTTATTGAACCACTTGATCTCAATGAATAGTTCTTTGTCTGTCCACAAAAAAGAGCAACTTAAAAAAATAAGAAACTTTTTCATTCTTTTCATTAGTAGTCATTTGTTTCTATTTTGCTGTTATTTTGTTTTTCTTTGCTCTTCCATCAACGAAAAATTATGTCATATATAGAATTTCCATTTCTTCAAGAATTAAATCTTCAAAAGCTCCAAAATTCCATTAACGAAGCTAGTGAGTCAGATATCACAATGGCAAAAATTTTATATCAATATTCAGAAAAATTTTTAATGACTCCAGATTATTGGCTTCATCTTATTACGTACGTCAGTAACAATTTAAACATTTTTCCCACTTTACTGTTCTCCACCCTAAAATTGTACACACATATCCCCTCAGACCGCCCGATCCCCTCTATCCAAATTTTTGACTTTTTGCTTTTCCCCAGTTCTAACATTGTCAATCAACAATTTATTCAAACATTTTCAGATTACTCGAAACAATTACCACTGAATGGGAGACCCTTCATTCTTGCCGAGTTTTAGCCCTTTCACATTTTTATTCAACAATTTATGGAAATAAAGATGATAAGCATATTGAATGGGATGGTTATGATTTGATAATAGCAAAATGTCAAACATATGATATATATCCTGAAGGAATTGCAATTCTTGAAGATGCTCTTACCTTTCCGCATCATGAACTTGAAATGTGCTATAATGCATATGAAACTTTGTCAGGTAAGAATTTAAAAAATTTGCATAAAAATAGAAAAATTAGTTAAAAATAAAATTTTATGCCACAACAAATTTACAGAAACTATAAAGATAAAAAATCTACAAAAAAATCCCGCAAATCCCATATTCATCGTTTTACGAGTTTTTGTTTTTCCCAAAAAGAGATATATGAAATCCCTGACTACCAACATTACAGATTCATGCCCAACAAATGGATAAATGAAATCCCATTAATCTTTTTTTCAAGCAGGATATGTTTCCATTTCTCTAATTCAAGCTAACAAAGGGATATATGAAATCTCAAACAAGCCCTTTATCCCAAACTTGATGAAATTCGACTCAATAATGGGATATATCTAATACGAGATATCTTTTTTCCCTATTTCTACCAAATAGTATGTTTATAAATAGGATATATGAAATCCACGACAAATACTTTAGCACAAAAATTTACCAAATTCATCAAAAGCTATATTAAATCCACTTTTAATCCCACATCCTCCATTTTCAGCAAGACCTATCTCTAAAGATCTTCAAGCCAAATTTGATCAAGCTCTAAAACTCTTCGACATTTTAAAAACCTCAAATTTTGATGACGAATGGTTTGAAGCTTTAATGGCTATCAACAATCACGAAATAATTGTAATCAATTTTGAATACTTCTTGGGATTGAACTATTCTTGTCAAATTTTATGGAAGAAATATATAAGCTATATGAAAGCTAAGAATTCAGTGGTAAGTGTAAAGTTGCAGCATATTGTTAAATTTATACCACTACCTATAGTTACTTTTAAACTTTCTACAGTACCCCTAAAAATTTACTATAAAAAATAAATAACGATAACTTCGTAAAGGAAATCTCTGAAAAGTTTTTGAAAAGCTTTGTTGTAATATTTTCACTGAAAACAGTATACTACAGTACCAGTCAGATATACATCGACTACCTCCTATTACCATATCTTTAAAACTCAAAAAAATAAAAACAATTTTTCAGGCAGCGCTAAACATTTTTCGCCGATATGTCCGATTCTTCATCGGTGACATCAAAATGTTGGATAGTTATCGTGATGAAATTGAAAAACTATCAATGATTGAAGATGTAACAGATTTTTGGGTAGATACAATTGAATTTGAACTTAATAATTGTGGCCTGAAGCATGCTGAAGAACTTTTTGATCGAGCAATTCTAGCAACAATGAAACGAGATTTCAAGGGTCATAAGCATGAAAAAGAAATTATTAGTTATTGTCATGGATTTAAAGCTCAACGATGGCTTTATCCATCGAGTATCGGCAAGAATTGTGATGAAGCGGCTGATGAATTTAAAGATGCTGTAAATAAATGGAAAGAAATGGCTGCAAAGAAGTATCCTCCAAAGGCTAGCAGTGTTCAACCACCTCCAGTACCCCAAGTAGCTGCAACACCCTCAAGACCGTCAACACTCTTCAATCCCACAACAGCTTCAAATCAAGCCTTTTCTCTTCCATTTTCATTCATCTATCAAATCCTTAAATCTGCTTTACCTCCAACCTTGATAAAACTTTTCCAATCCTGTAAATCCCTCTTCAAACTCCACTCTACCCCTCTCTGCTATCAACTTGGTGTTAATGATGAAGTCCGTCCCCAATACTTCCAACAATCTCTCTTCCTTCCTGTCAGCCATATCACTTTCCCTGGCCTTGACCGCCTCCACATCGTCAACTCCCTCGATTGGATTGTCGAAACTGATCGAAAAGCTCTTTCAAAAGTTATCCCAAAGTTACATAAATGCAGTGCAAAATACATTCATATTAGTAGCCAAGATTTGACTGTCGATGAATTCAAATTTATTACTGCAAACATGCGAGTTATGCATTTGCATAAAACTAATATTTTTGATCGCAATGGTAAAGCATTATCTGACAAAGAAATCGAAGACTTAGCTGGTGGAATTGTAACATTTGAAAATACTGATAGGTGACTTTTGTGTTTTAGTGATATTGTTCTATGTTGTATTTATTTTTTCGTTAAATTTGTATATATTTTGTGTTTATTGTTTTTATTTGATTGTTTTGTGATAATAAAATTGCTTGAAAAAAATATTAAAAAACTCATCATAAGAAAAAGTTATCCTAATGCATTATCACATGTGATGCCCTTAGGGCATCGATCGACCAACGTTGATATAGATAGATGGAAGAATGAGAAGGTGGGGATATGAGAGCATAAGATAATAATCTGAGAAATCGGCTCTATAATCAAGAAGCCATATTATTCCTCTAATATTTGTGGCGGTCTTTCTAATTTTCCATTTTTATTATTTTGGAATTCTAATTTAGATAAACGTTAAAAAAAAGAAATGTATGAATGACCCGAAGAAATGATGCACTTTTTGTAGTTGCTAGAAAAAAAGGGGACAATAACAAAACTGAAAGAGGAAATATTTTTTTAGCTAACATTTTTTTTATTCATTATTTCCTTTATGTCTTTCAAACAATTTTATTAATAAATAATTTTTAGAGCAATATTTAAAACAAACAAATGGACGCTTCTTCATCTTCATCAAGTAACAGTGATAATATTGTTGGTACATCAATTCTTCTTTCAAAACGTGCTTTATTTCTTGCATCATATCGTCGAAATCAACTATTTTCATTACCAGATTCAATAATGTATTATATTTCAAAGAATCCATCAACTCCAAATGTCTATCAAAAATTGGCCCAAGCATGCAAATATTTCTTTATCAAAAATTCAATTATTGTTTCTCCATATTCAGATTTTAAATATGTAAACAATGAATGGCAAATTTGGATAAATGGAAAATCTGTGGATTTGAACAATTCATTGGGTAAATTATGTGTTATCGAAAGTCTTTATATTCATTCTGGAAATTCTGATCCTGTTACTATTCCAAAAATTTATCAAAGTGATGCAAAATTTATAACTCTTCGGGGACAAAAAATTTCTTTCAAAGAATTTATTTTTCTTGTTTCAAAATGTGAATCTATTACCTTAGAAAGAACTTCAGTAATAAATGAAAATGGTTCGACTGTTGCATTGGAAAAGCTTGTTGAAGTTCTACCAAATGTTAAAGAATTTACATAGTAAGTTACTGTTTTTAATATTTAAAATGTCAATTCTTTCGTTTTAGTGATCTTCATCGTGGTAATGCTTCAAAAATTATTACTTCCAATGCTGTTTCCGAGTTATTAAGAATTCCACATTTTTCTAATATTGTTAATTTTACTTTAACTTGTGTGCCTGAAGCTTTTGATATTGATCAAATCTTTAATTACGTCAAAGTAAGCTTTTTTTAATACTTTTCATATTCTTGTGTAAGAATAATTCCACAATTTTTAGAAACAAAAGAAAACGAAAATTTATGTTTTTTTTTGTTATCAAATTTCTCGAGAATACAAGAATCGTCTTCATAAAATTGTTAAAGAAATTCTTGCAACTAAAAATCGTGATTATAAACCACCATTTATTCGTTTTAGTAAAATGGTTGAATATGATTTTCATAAGCTGTGGATACTTTTTGATGAAAATTAAATTCTGTTTGCTAGTAATCATTCTTCTTTTATCTTTTTTTCAAGTTTTTTTCATCTTTTTTGTTAGATTTTTAAAATCTTTTTCTTTCTCCATTTTTCTTGAAATAAATTTTGTTACTAAATTTCATCTATTAACTTTTTGTGTTTTGATCAGCCATGTTACATCTCCGCCCTTTTGCTGTTTTTCTTAAATTTTTCATTTTAGAAAAACATCAAAATTATAAAATGTCTTTGCCCACGTTGTATGCACAGTAATTATTTTGTGTCACTCACTTGAAATTAATTGAAATAATAAGCAAAGAAATTTTATGAATGCTTTATAACAATTCATTGATGCCAAAAATTCTCTACTTCAATCAATTACTTTTTACCAAGAGAACCATGAACGTTACATCCATCAGTTGCACAAACATATGCTGAAAGCAAAACAATAACAGCAACAAAAATCCAAAAGAAACGTTTTCCACGATTTGCTTTAACAAATTCTTCGATGTTTTTCACTTGCATAATCGTTCCATCTTCCATCATTACAGTATATGTATGTTGAACACTTTCATCAGATTCAAATGAATCAATAATTGCCTGGCCACAATCACCATTGCATAAAAATTTGCATGATTGTTTATCATCACATTTAATTTCTTGTTTACGTTGTGAAGATGATTGTTGTTTACGCTGAAAAGAATAATCTATATTATTAAATTCTTTTTCTAGAAACTGAAATTTTTACTCCTTGTTTTGCCAATTTATCTTGATACAAGCTCTTAATCATATCCAAATCTTTGATGGGAATTCGTGTGCTATTTTTTGTTTTTAGTTGAAATTCACGATTTCCACCTTTTTCATATACCTCTAACAATGCATTAGGACAATTTCCATCACAAACAAATTTGCATTCTTTATTGTCACATTCAAGTCGAATTTCTTTTCGAATGTATTTAACTTCTTGTTCAGCTATTTTCTAAAAATATTTTTTTCACATAATAGTTTTTTATGATTAAAAACCCTTTCAGCAATTTGTCCATTTGCAAGAAAAATGGTAAGTACAACAATGAGGATTTTCAGTGTAATATGAAGATTCATTGTTGAAGTTGATTAATAACCTTGTTTATAAATTATTTGGATGCTGTAAGCTACTTTTATACACAAATTCTAATTTTACTCATTTTGTTTTAACTAATATTCCTGAATCTTTCGATTTAGAACTTTTTTATGACTATATTAAGGCAAGCTTTTATATATGTTATTTTTTTGTAAGAAACATAATTTTTTAGAAAAACAAGAAAACAAAAATTAATGTCACTTTTAATGATAACCTTTCTCAAGAGTACCACAATCGACTTTAAACAATTGTGAATGAAATTGTTGCTACCAAAAATCGCGATTACAAAGTACCACTTATTCGTTCTCCAGGAAGTGATAGTTTATCAGATATTGAATTATGGAGACTTTATCATAAACACTAATTTTTCTTTGTCTATGTGTTACATGATGTCACTTTTAAAAAAATTTCATGTTTTTGCTTTTAATGAATTTTATATGAAAATGTTTTTAAAGAAATAAATGTGGTAATATTTTCTGTTTACAAAATGTCGTATCCGTAACAATTGAAGTAGTTTTCGTTTAATATTTTAAGACGAGAAACATAAATTTTGCAAAGTCAAAACATTTTTATATAACAGTTCTGACTTTGCGGATAAAAAATTTCTCTTGAGTATCTATCATATTTTCACCCTTTTCGTTCGAAGGTTCTGTAACTCAGTGGTCTAGAGCTGGCTCACTTTGAATTGAGTCCCACTAATATTAACTGACAAAAACCACATTAGTTTTTCATTAATGTGCATCTTTCCTTTTTCACTCCTTACTACTACGAACAACTCCTTCATATGTGTATGTTTTTATGCAGTGTCTTTTGAATGGTAACCCATGCCCTCATTACCTCGCAGTTTTTTTTTGTAAAAATAATTGGTTTTCCACTTTTAATTTTTCTCATGCATATACGTTTAATAAAAAATTCTTTTTAGCATTTTATTTTTTTCGTAATATAAAATAATGGATGCTCCTCTTCCAAGAATAAGGTTTACTACAAAGAGTGAATTTAAAAAAATGGATGAAGCAATTATTCGTTTTCAACGTGTTGCGTTTTATGCAACATATCGTCGAAATCAAATGTGGTCGCTGCCAGATACAATCATGTTTTTTATCTCCAAGAATCCTTCAACATTCAGATGCTATCAGAAATTGATTAGAACCTGCAAACATTTCTTTTATTCAAAAACCTATTCTTGTTGTTTCAGACTTAACTCTTGATTACAAGGAAAATGGATGGAATGCTTCATTTAATTATGAAAAACATTATTTAAAAAATATTTCTAGTCGATTTTGGATTGCTAAAAAGCTTTATATTTATTGGGGAAAAGAATCAATTGCTTCATTTATGCCGAAAATCTATCAATGCGATATTAAAGAATTTAATTTATGGAATCGTACTATTTCTTTTGCTCATCTTAAATTCCTTGCTTCAAAATGTCAAAAAATTTGGTTATGCCATGCTAGTGTAACAAATAAAGATGGTTCTTGCACAGCATTAGATAAAATAGTTCAAGCTTTTCCTAATGTTACGAATTTTTGCTAGTGAGCTCATTTAGTGTTTTCGTGTTTGAAGCTATTTTTACTGTATCATTTTTAGTGAGCCTGGCAATCATACTTCGAATATTATTTATTCAGATACTGTATCCGATATGCTCAAATTTCCACATTTTTCTACTATTACTGATTTTGTTTTAGCTGATATTCCTGAGTCATTTGATATTGAACATTTCTATGGTTTTATTAAAGTAATATGTTTTAAATATTTTTTAAAACATATTTTAAAAAATTTTTAGGAAAACAAGAAAATTAAAGTTTGGCTCAGTTTTTGTAATGAAATTTCTGATGAATACAAAGCTTGGCTACAAGGAATTGTTAATGAAATTCTGGCTGCCAATAATCATGATTACAAAGTTCCATATATTCGCTTTCCAGAAAAAAATTATTATTCAGATATTAAGTTGTGGACACTTTATCATGAAGAGTGATTTTTCATGTTAGTGTTCTTATATGTACCAACTGTCTTGTTAAATTTTTTATTTATGTCTTTTTCGGGAATTTTTTTATAAAGTATTTTTGTTGAAATATATTTGTGTATATTTCCCCTATAAAACTATCATATTTTCTATAAAACATTAAAACATATTTGGTAATAGTTTTATATGTATATCTTTTTCTTTTAAAAAAAGCGTCGTTTGTCAACTATGATTGAAAAACAAAAGCAATCCATGCAGATGTTCTGGGTAAATATAAAGTCAGGTCATGGGTATCTGATACCAGTATAATATTGGGCTCTGCAATGCATACGGTCAAATTTTCTCGAACTGTTTTGATTTATAGCTAAATAAAAAAACTAGATGCTAATAAATAAAATAAAAATAATCATGTAATTTAAAAAATGTTTATAATTTTTTTACAGGAAACCGTCGCTTTTTAGTACCTGATTTTGTCACAAACATCATGATTTCTCGGATAAATTTATTGTACATCTTTCCTTTGTTATTCCTTTTATACGAAGAACTCCTTTTTTGTGTATATTTTTCGTGCATTGTCTTTTTAGGTTCATATGGGTCATTTAGTTAATAAAAATATTTTGCGCCACTTTCAAAAATACTTCAGGTGCAAATAAGACTATATATGTTACATCCAGATCACGAAACTTTATTTGTTTCAACTTTACGTTAAATTGTTTTTATAGAAATATATCCTTTATCATATCGCATTTCTTAAAATATTACAGTATTTTTCTTAAAAGGTACAATAATGTGACGGTTTTATTCATTTTTTTTCAAATGTAAAAACAATTTTACCCGTTCTGGAGAGCAGTTAAAACAAATACAGATTGCACTGGTCAGGTTTTAAAATGTTCGGCCTCCTTAACTGCCAGCATGGGTACCTCCTTCTAATGCATGAAATAAAAAAAATATTAAAATAATCAATTAATGTCTTCCTCTGACAATGCATTAAACTGCCAAAAGTTTGGTGGATGTGGCCTTTATTTTTCTGTGCCTTTTTTTTTTATGATAAATATTTTACAACTTTGTTTTAGCTTTTTTGTGTAAGAAACAAAAAATTTTAATTTTTAGGTTATACACTATTTTTATGCTAGAAAATGGATTCTTTCATTTTTGCAAAAACATCTTCTTCAACCTCAAATTCATCATTATTTAGCAGTGAAAGTAATTATGATGAAAAAGTTACAGTAATTCTTCCTTCTAGTAATGCTCGCTCCTATGGAGCATATCAACAGCATCAGTCATTTTTGTTACCAGATTCAATCATGTATTATTTGACGAAAACACCATCCTCTGCAAAGGGCTACGAAAAGTTGATTCAAACATGCAAATATTTTTTTGCACAAAGCTCTATTCTTGTTGTTTCATATCTGCATATTGGTTATGATTTTCGTGCAGGGGATACAGGATCTCATTCAAAATATATAGATTTTAGCAATGTTTCAAGTCAAATTTGGGCTACTGATAAACTTTATATTTATCAAAAATCTACATTAATATCTTTTTCTTCTGTTTACCCAAAAATCTATCATTGTGATATTAAAGAAATCGGTCTATATTATCAAAACATTTCTTTTCATCATTTCCAGTTTTTTTCTGCAACATGTGTGAAAATTAATTTTTTGGAAATTACTGTAATCAATGAAGATGGTTCGGTGACTGCCTTGGAAAAAACTGTTGAAGTTCTTCCAAAAGTCAAAAATTTTCGTTAGTATGTGTTTTTTTGTGTTTTTTTATGCTTTATTCATCTTTATTTTAGCATTTTTGATGAGCGATCCTCAAACAACAGTATTACATCAGAAACTGTTCAAGAATTATTAAAACTCCCACATTTTTCAAACCTCGATCACTTTATTTTATGTGGTATTCAAGAAGCTTTTGATATCGATTACTTTTGTGATTATATGAAAGCATGTTTATTTTTTTAATTAATTTTTGCTAAGATTTTATGCAATTTTAGAAAAATAAGAAAATAAAAGTTGAGCTCTACTTTTGTGATACAGTTTCTGAAGAATACAAAAATCACCTTCAGCCTATTGCTAATAAATTTTTTCATGGCTGCTATTCATTTTTCTGGAATTGAGCAGCTTTTTTTATTCTTTTTGATGGAGAAGAATGCAGAAAAGTTTCGTCAAAGCTATTATGGACGATATATTTTTTTTTACTTTAATCGTTGAATTTGTAATTTTTTGCATAAATTGTTGTTGATGTTTATAAAGTTGTTTTGTGAAATTTCATCACATGCATTGCGTTCACCAAGCCGATTTCATTAATTTCTATAAAGCCCTCTTTGTGTACATAGCTAAGATTTATTAATGTTAAATAAATACTTTTCCGACTAACATTAAAAACGAGTTACGGTAATAAATGATACAGTCATAAAATTATTGTTCGACAGAAGGTTTGTGAAACATCTTTTTTAAAATGTTTTCTGCATGATGATATTTTTTATTTTTTTAAGAATCTTTCCTTATTTTTCGAGCAACTCCTATTGTGCATCTTTCCTTTATTTTTCCTTATTACGAGCAACTCCTTCATTTGTGCATACTTTCTTTTTAACGATCACTCTAGCCATTAGTACCTCACACAATTTTTATCATAGCATTGGTTTTTAGACCTTAATCTTTTTCTCAGGTGCCTACCTTTTCTCTTCATGTGGTTTCTTCCATTAAAGAAATAAGCATAGGCTTTTGTTGAAATATTCTTCTTCTGGTACCTTACTTATTTCGTAATACACGCATACATAATTAAATGATGGAACTTCTTTTTCCAAAAATTTTTTTCTCTCCAATTATTCGTTTTAAACGTGATGCCTTTCATGCAACATATCGTCCTAGTCATATATGGTCATTACCAGATGCCATTATCTTTTATATTTCCAAACATCCATCATCTGCGAAATGTTACCATAAAATGATTCAAAGCTGTAAATATTTCTTTGCTCAAAAACCCATTCTTGTTGTTACAGATTTAACTCTTTTTTGATCAGAAACAAAATGAATGGAATGCTTCTTTTAATTATGAGAAATATTGTTTAAAAAATATTTTAAGTCGATTCTGGATTACAAGCGAGCTTAGAATTTATCAGGGAACTGAACCAATAACTTCAGTTATTCCAAAAATTTATCACTCTGAAGTAAGAGAATTTTTTCTTACTGATCAAAGTATTTCTTTTGCTCATCTTAAATTCCTTGCTTCAAAATGTCGAAAAATTTGGTTATGCCGCGCTACTGTAACAAATGAAGATGGTTCTAGCACAGCATTGGATGAAATTGTTAACATCTCTTCGAAAATAACATATTTTTACTGCTTAGTTGAATTTCTAGAGTTGTTGCACACATCTTTACATGTATTCATTTCAGTGAACTTAACAATAATGCTTAAAAAAGTATTTCTTCAAATACTGTTTCTCAACTGATGAAACTTTCACATATTGTAAATTTAACAGAATTGAAATTAATGAATGTTCCAGAAAGTTTTGATATTGCATTCTTTTATGATTTTATTAAAGTAAGCTTCTTAATGTCAATTTTACAAAAAAAAATGTTTAAGTTTTTTCAGAAAAACAAGAAAACTAAAATTTATCTCACTTTTCATGATCATCTTTCTCAAGAATACAAAGATAGACTTCAAATAATTGTCAATGAAATTCGTGAAGACAATAATCGTGATCATAAAATACCATATATTCGTTTTCTTGGAAGCGATGAATCCACATATCTTGTATTGTGGATACTTTATCATAAACTCTGAATTATTTTTTTCGTTTTTCGTCATTGTTTGGTATGACTGTTTTACAATTGTTTTGTTTGATTTATATGAATTTTATACAAAGTTTTTTTTGAAAATGTTTTTTATTTATCCACAGAGCGTCGAAAATGGATTATACAGCAAGAATTGTAACCACAAAAGTTACTGTAATTTGTTTGTTACTTTTTTCATTTTATTGTTAAAAATTAGGTCAACTAAAATTGTATTTTTTTGAAAACATGTGTTAATTTAAAAAAACTGCCAACTTCAAATTGTTGGCTAAGGAAAGTACATGAAAGAAAAAACAAACGTTATTCATTTTTATGCAGTGTTGGAAGAATTGTTTTTATCTACACATAATTTGGCCAAAAATCTATCAGGCGGATACGGCTGTTTTTTTCTCAATGATTCAAATAAAAAAATTCATGACCGGCAGTTGCTCTCTCTGACTATGGAACAAAAAAAAGTTAAAACTGATAAATTTTTAGCACCCATTGTAAGCCTCATTTGTTTCCAGATAAAACGCTTTGTTACGCTTATTTTGTCTTGCATCACTCTTTTTGCATTAATTTTTTTCTTTCGCGTTGTCTCTTTCATTAACTATACTTTTTTAAGTCATATATATTTTTAGAGAAATATTTATCCTTTTGCTGTTTGAAAATGGAAATGAAATTTTATTCTTCATCAGATAGCTATTTTTCAAAGTTCACAAAGATTATTGTATCAACTTTTTCTTCAAAACGAGCTTCCTTCTATGCAACATATCGTCGAAATCAACCATTTTTTTTACCTGATTCAATCATGTTTTATATTTCTAAAAATCCATCAACTTCAAAATGCTATCAAAAAATGACTCAAACCTGCAAATATTTCTTTGCTCAAAAATCTATTCTTGTTGTTCCAGAAGTTGCTTTTGAATATAATAGCAACAATTTTCGCAATGGATGGAGTGCTTCAATAAATATGCAACTTTTTGATGTAAATGAGATTTCAAGTCAATTTTGGATTACCAAACAACTTGTTTTTCGTTGGGGAGAAGAACCAATTGCTACTGTTATGCCAAAAATTTATCAATGTGATATTAAAGAATTGTGGATATGGAAACAAACTATTTCATTAAAGCATCTTGAATTTCTTGCTTCAAAATGTTCGTTTGTTAGCTTCGTATATCTTATTGTAATCAATGATGACGATGGTACTGAAGCTCCAAAAAGATTATTGAAGTACTTCCAAAATTAAAAAACTTTCAATAGTAAGTTTATTTTTGGGTATTTTTATTTTTTAACGTCCTTATTTTCAGTGTCTTCAATTCTCATTCTTCTAATAATTTTACATCAAAAACTGTTCCTGAAATTTTCAAGCTTCCACATTTTTTAAATTTTACTGATTTTGTGTTAGAAGATATTCCAGATGGTTTCGATGTAGAAACTTTTTATGATTATATTGTGGTAAATTTCTTAAATACCTTTCAAAAAAACTTTAAAATATTTTTTTAGAAGAATAAAAAAACCAATCTTAAACTTGAATTTAGCATAAATATTTCTCAAGAATATAAAATTCGCCTTCAAAATTTTGTCAATAAAATTCTTGTCTCACAAATCAGTGATTTTAAAATGCCATTCATTTATTTTCCTGGAATTGATCATTCTTCTTGTAAAAAATTGTTAAAGATTTATTATGGTAGTCAAACAGCTTATTAGTTTTTTATGTGTTGTTTGTTGATGTGTTTTTTATTAGAATTTGATTATGAAATAAACCAAAATTTTTATGTAATTATGTATAATTCAAACTAAATTTTTGACAATAAAGCATAGAAGTCGAAATACTTTTGAAAAATCTCTAATTTCTCTAGAATCTGAGGACTCAGAATCTGTAAAGTCTTATATGGATAGAAAGTTAGATGTTACCAATAGTTATCGGTTCCGTTTATGGATTTAATTTACTATGTAGGAACTAAAGTTATATGCTTTCGTTTTCTTCCCGCCATTTATTTCGAATCAGTTGTCATTTTTCCACCTTTCTTTTTAATCAATCAGGACGCAGCCGTGCGGACAAATATTTTCTTTCAGCATGGCTGATGACGGACTTACTTATGTAAGAAAATTGTTTGCTGAACTTCAATTATAGTTTTCATTTATGCATTGAAGAATATTTGTTTATGGCAGATTGTTGATCGTCCAAAAAAAACACGCACATTTTTTTGCAGCTCCTGTATAACATTTTTGTTTCTCAGTTGTCAATAGGAATACCAAGTTGCGAAATATAATTCAAAAAGCTTAACATATTGCAACAAATGTAAACTTTGCATCTTTTTTTGGCTGGCTAAAGGCAAGCATTTAGAAATTTCTTCTTAAACATTTTTTATTTATTCACTGTTGTCACTTTTTTTCTTGCTCTGATTTTTTTCTTCGCCTTCTTCATCACTTGTTTGTGATTCATTGCATTTAAAATTGTTTATTTTTGATTTTTATATCTTCTAATTATTTTATAGTTCATTACGTACTTTTTTTTTCAATTAAAGCTGACAAAATGGACATTGCATCATTGACATTAAATTGTAATAATGATAGTAGAATGGCTGTTACTTCAAAACGCTCTCGTTTTTATGCAACATATCGTCCAAATCAATTATTTTCATTACCAGATTCTATTATTTACTATATTACTAAAAATCCTTCAACCTCAAAATGTTATGAAAAAATGATTCAAAGTTGCAAATATTTCTTTATCCAAAATTCAATCCTTGTTATTTCTGAAATTGATTTTGACTATAATAACGATGAATGGGTTTTTTGGATTGGTGGAAAACGATATCGTTGGTGTAATGTATTATCTAAAATTTGGATTACTTATCGACTTAATATTGGTAATGGAACTTCGGTTTCTTCTATTCTGCCAAAAATTTATCAATGTGATGCAAAACAATTTACTTACTTTGAATTAACTTTATTCTTCGATGACTTTAAATTTCTCGTTCCAAAATGTGAAGAACTTTTTTTGGACCACGTTATTGTAAAGGATGAAAATGATGCTATTGTTACACTGGAAAAGATTATTGCTGAACTTCCAAAAATTAAAATTTTTACTTAGTAAGTTAAAACTTTGTGTAAGTTTTACTCGCTCCTCACTTTTTTCTTTTAGCCATTTTAATGATAATGCTTCATCAAGAATTGTTAAATCAAAAACTGTTACTGATTTATTGAAAATTCCACATTTCTCATATCTTACTGAAGTTGTTTTGGTAAATGTTCATCAAGATTTTGATATTGAACAAATCCATGGATATATCAAAGTAAGTTTTTTCTTCCACATTTTTGTATAATAATAATTCTACAATTTCTAGAAACATACAAAAACTAAAATTTTCCTCCGTTTTTGTGATCGAATTTCTGATGCATGTAAAACTCGGCTTCAAAAATTTGCAAATGAAATTCTCGCAAATGAAAATCGTGACTATAAACTATGCATTGTTTTTCCAGGAATGGATCTAACTTTACACAATAATTTGTGGAGACTTTATGATCGAAGCTAAATTTATACTTTTTATTATCATTTTGTTCTGATTTTTTTGTTCTTTCTTTCTTCTTCATTGTCTTTGTTTTCACTGAAATAAAACTCATTTATTACTTTTTGCTACAGCGTAGCTCTCCAAAATACTTTGCCTTAGATCGTCATTGCAGGAAAAGTGATCTTTTTTTCTCTGTTGCGCCATTTACACTTCGCAGCAAAAGATCGAAGAATTTTGTCGTTTTTGGAGAGGGCTTTTGCCACTGTCTACTGGCTTGCTCGGCCGGATATAAAAAATCATAGAAAGGAATCAATTAAAGTCCTACGAGGTTAGTTATGCTGAAATTTGGTGGATGTGGCCATTATTTTTCTTTGCCAATTTTTTGTTGTCCTTTTACATGATTCTTTCGTGTATACCCTTTGTTTTTGTTTTTTTCGTCACTAAAAATATATTTTTTTTTAAAATTGAAGAATGGAAGCTCTTATTTTTGCACCAACGTCTGCAAGCTTATCTAATTTTAACAGAAAAAGAAGTTCTAATGAAGGTGCAGTAAAAAGTATTCCTTCTAGATATGATCCTTTCTATTCAACATATCAAAAGCATCAATCCTTTTTATTACCAGATTCAGTTATGTATTACATAACTAAAACGCCATCTTCTGCAGAGGGCTACGAAAAGCTAATTCAAACATGCAAATATTTTTTTACCTAAAAACCTATTCTTGTTGTTTCAAATTTACATTTTGGTTGGAATTTTCATCTTTGGGAAAGTTGTTTTAATCAAAAATATATTGATTTAAGCAATGTTACAAGTCAACTATGGGCTACTAATAAACTTAAAATTTATCAAAAAACTGCCTCACTACCTTTTTCGTTGGTGTTCCCAAGAATTTATCAGTGTGATATTAGAGAATTATCGATTCAGTTTCGGACTGTTGCTTTTTGTGATCTTCAGTCTTTTTCATCAAAATGTGTGAAAATTAATTTATACCAGATTACTGTAATCAATGAAGACGGTGTTGTTGTTGCATTGGATCGGCTTTTTGAGGGTCTTCCCAATGTCAAGGATTTTCATTTGTAATTTTTTTCTTTTCTCATTGTTGCTTATTTACATTTTTTTCAGTATTATTTCTGATCATACTTCAAACATTATTACATCAAATACAGTTTCTAAATTATTAAAAATTCCACATTTTTCAAACCTTGATTATTTTCATTTATCTTACATCCCTGAAGCTTTTGATATTGACACTTTCTGTAATTACTTAAAAGCAAGTTCTCCTTTCGAACTTGTTTTTTAAAAATTTAAATCCATTTTTCAGAAAACAAATAACAAAAGCAAGATTAGTCTCTATTTTTGTGACCAAATTTCAGAAGCATACAAAAATCATCTCCAAGCTATTGTCAATGAAATTTTTGAAGAAGAAGATATCCAATGGAAACCACCTGTTATTCATTTTCGTGGAATTGAGCAGCTTTCTTTTTACTTTTTGTTGTTTCATTTAGCTGGACCAGAAAGCAGAAACGTTCTTACAAATAAACGATAAGCTTATTTCCATTGCTGAAGCGTTTATGGATGAGAGCCATATTTCTTTTTTCTAAACTTTTTACTAATTTTTTATAAATAAATTTCTCCTAATTTTTTGGGAAATGGTATATTTAAAATTCAACTGCATTTCCCAAAAAATTAGCAAATATTTGTTGTTAATATTTCTTTTTTCTAAACTCACCTTCTTGAAACGATTTTAAGCTTCGAACTTTTTTAGGCGGGTAAATACTCATTTTAGCAAATATTTTTTAGCGTTTTTCATTTATTCTCGTCATAGGTTTCTCTGGTTACTTGTTTTTTCACAGCCCTTATTTTTTGAGCATATAAATTCTTTTTTTATAAAACAGTTTTTCTTCGATTGAACTTTCTATATTTACTTATGTTATTAAAATATCTGCGAAGCTTTTCGTTCAGTTATTGTATTTTCTGTCAAACGTTTCATTATTGATTACTTTTTAGTTCAGTTCTAACTTTCTGTTTCTCAAAGTTCAAAAATGGATGCTTTCGTTAAATCATAATGAAAATGTTGTTGAAACATCTAATGTTTTTTCAAAACCTATTTTCATTTCAACATATCATCGAAATCAATCATTTTCGTTGCCTGATTCAATCATGCATTATATTTCAAAGAATCCATCAACTTCAAAATTTTATCAAAAATTGACATCAAGCTGTAAATATTTCTTTATCCAAAATCCAATCCTTCTCGTTTCAAATTTATTTTTTGATAACAATCAAAATGGATGGAATGTTCGCATAAAAGGAAAAGAAAGCAGATTTTTCAATACGTCAAATAAAATTTGGGTTACCGAAATACTTAGTGTTGAATATGAAGCTTCATGTCTTTCTATTATTCCACAAATTTATCAATGCAATGAATTAGTTTTTTCTGATACTAATGTTCCTTTTAAATGTTTTATTTCTCTTGCTTCAAAATGTGAAAGAATTGAATTATATAATAATACGGTAATGGATGAAAATGAAAATGTTGTTGCACTAGAAAAGATTGTTGAAGTTATTCCACATATTAAATATTTTTATTAGTAAGTTGTTACATCATTTTTTTAATGCTGTCATATAATGTTTTTAGCTATTTACGTAATAATGCTTCAAAAGTTGTTACTTCAAAAACTGTTACTAAATTATTAAAAATTTCGCATTTTTCAAATTTTACTAAATTTCGGTTGGGGGGTATCCCACAAGTTTTTGATATTGAAAGTGCTTATGATTATATTAAGGTATGTTGTTTAAAAATTAATATAGTCATTTACTCCAGTGTTTTCAGAAAAATAAGAAAGCAAAAATTTGGTTAGCTTTTGATAATGAAATTTCTCTTGTTTATAAAACTCGCCTTCAAACAATTGTCAATGAAATCCTTTATGCTAAAAATCATAGCTCAATAGGGGGGTTGGAAAAATTTTTTTTGCTATATTCCCAAAGTGAAATCCCGAAAAAATCTTGCAGGGGTCCGTTGAGCTGTTTTGCTAATCTGAAAAAAAATTTTCGGCGAAAATTTTGTTCACCTGTCACACCCTTCAGGGGTCCGTCGACCTTTTTTTCCAAATTCTATAACTATACATCAAAGCTCTTTAGCCGCAGATCAAAGACTTTTTGCCGCACATCAAAGGCGGCACGGTAATTTACGTCAACTAACTATTTTTTTGTTTTATTGATGATTGCGACATTTTGCGTGGTGTGAAGTTTTGGAATTAGTTTAAATAAAACATGTTTTGCGTTTTTACTACAGCCCGATTATTGGAATTTATTATTATTTTTATAGAATGTTTTTAACATTGATAATTTAACGGCTGAAATATCATATGTTCAGATAAATTATATATTTAAGGCATAGACTGTTAACAATCCCAAAACTGTTTTCAGGCGATGGAAAAAAAATATATATAATTAGCCAAAGGAGAAATTTGGCAACTTTTTGCAGAAGTTCAACTTGTTTGATTAAGTGAACATCAATTAGCTTCGTCTGCAGGAAATGCTCGCATTCAGTGATAAATTTGAAAAAGTGCATTTTTATATTACGGGGTTGTCATTCGTATTTGCTTTTGTTACTTTTAATTCTGTTAGATAATGCAAAGTCCATGGAGATTGATTAGAGCAAGAAGAGCTTATTACAAGTGTTTTCCCCATTCCGCTTTTTAGTGATCCTGATTCCAAAAGCTTTTATCGATTCTGCATTTAGATTAGTTTTCTCCATTTTTTCCATCGGGCAAACACTGCTGATTTTACAGTAGCAATATAAGTTTGCTGCTCGATATTAACAAAAATATCAAGCAGCAAACTGTTTTCAAATAAAAACTATCTTTGTTTTCCTCCATTCTGATTGATAAAAGTAAGATATTATACAACCAATTATCGCTGAATTTACAAAACTGCTTGATGTCTTTGAGAAAGATTTTTTTAAAAAATCCTGAAAGAAGAAAAACTTTTGACATTCATAATGAGGTATATCGCACGGATCCATTTTTCAAAGAAAAACGGCAAAGCTAACGTAACAGTCGCTAACAAAATGCTGTTTTCCATTTAGAAAATCGATCTCGCATTGTTGAATGCTTAAATCCGCCATGATGATAAGAGTTAATATAAAGCACATGGATGATGAATTTTGCTTATGCAAACGATTAAGCAATTACTACTGGCTTTTTCTCCGTCTTTTTCAAACTATCATACTATATTGCATTCCCATACAAAAGTATTTTTTGCAACAAAAAATGATGAAACGCTGCTCTACCTTGATCGCAGTTCATTTTGATGAATACGAATCTCGTAAAAAAATGGTAGCTCAGTTGAATCGCTATTATAATGATGAGCATATCGCCTTTCTTGTGATGTCTTTTTAAGAAAAAAAGAACGTTTTAAATAAATATAAACGGATTTCATTTTAAATTTAAAAAAAATACGTTGAGAAAGAAATTCCTTTATTTCAAAAGCCCTATGTCACAAGAAAACAGCTACAGATTTCGCGAACTTATCTTTAACCCCTTCAACAGCTACTACCATAATCTTGCTGTGAAATTTCATAAAATGCGATAAGAAAATACGATTCTAAATGCCATGGGGACTTTTTATTATTACTTAGCAATGCCATTTTGACCTGTTAAACATTAAAAAACACTATTTTTTAAAACAATTATAAAAAAAACGGCGATGGAAATTGGTCGGAGGCGGGGAACGGTGAAAAACGGCAATGAAATGTCAGCGGGGAGGGGAAATGGGGACGTCCCCGGCGAGGAAGAACGGGGATCCCCGCTGGGGAATGAGAGGGAAAGGAACGTTAATATTGAGTGACTTAATTGTTTAAAAATAAACTATGATATTTTAAAAATTTAACAAAAATGGAATACACAACAAAAAAATTTAGAAAAATCATTTGTTTCTTCTGAATTGAATTAAACGTGGAAAACGAAAAATTTTGGGAAACAAAAAATAACTAACAATTAAGGTATTTTTTGAAAATTTTGTTCATTTTCAAGAATTGAACGTACTCCCCCCTTTGGCCATTTTTCCAAAATTTTTCACAAATTTAACGTATAGCTATATGTGCTCTTTTTTTCCAAAAATTTTCGGCTTGCAGGGAGGGGGGGAGGGGGGGGGGGGGTTGGAATTCCAACCCCCTATTGAGCTATGCTAAAAATCTTGATTATAGACCACCATATATTTATTTTCCAGATAACCTCCATTCTTCTTGTATGAAATTGTATGATCTATATAAGAAATTCTAAAATTCTTTCAAATTTATTGCATTTTTGTAGACATGTTTTCATTTTTTTTGTTTTTGTAAAGTTTCTTTGTTTTTTATTACTGTTGTTTTTTCTTTTACTGAAATAAAATTCATTATTACCCGTTAAAGGTTTCTTTTTTGATAATATCGTTATGATAATGAGGAAAAACAATAGATTATGTTTATCATTGTTTTGTACGGTATTCCAAAGTATAAAAAAACATATTTTTTTAAGATAGTTTGGAGATAATACGAAATTATTGTATTGTGGATAGTTTTTGCAATCAGTTTTTTTTAAAGCTCGACGGACCCCTGCAAGACATTTTTGAGATTTCAGTGTGGGGAGATAGCAAATTTTTATTTTTCCAACCCCCCTATTCATGTACGATGACGGACCAGAAAGCAGAAACGTTCTTTCTAATAAACCTTAAGCTTATTGGCTAGAATGAATATTTTTGCTAAAATTTGTACGAGAGATTTTTTTAATACCTAAGCTTTTTGGAATTTTCTTTTTATAATCTGTTTTTTGAAACTTTTTGTTGACGTTTTATAAATTTTTCTTATCTGCGTTTGCCTTGCCAGATTTTACAGGCATTTGATTTATTTGTTACAGTACATTGTATGGCGTGCGATTACCATTTGTTGATTCTAAAAAAGTCTTTTTTAAAAATATTTCATTTTTTTGTTTATAATAAATTTATAAACAAATACAAAAAGATGTACAAAAAAATAAATGAAGTAATTTATATCATGGTCAAAATAGTTCAAGAAGTTTTTCCCATTGTTTGGATCAACATTGTTCTGATAGAGGGAGACCAAAAAAAGAGGAGAAATTGAAAGAAAGAAATAGGTGATTAATGATCAGGAAAGATTAAAAACAGTACCTGATACTACCCACGCCTCCCAACAATTGTGGATGAAATTCCGGCTACAGAAAATCGTGAATACAGACCACCATATATTTGCTTTCTTGAAAATGATAAAGTTTCGAGTAATATATTGTGTAATCTTTTTTTACATGGCCAAATTTGTTTGCTAAATGTTTTTTTTTGTAAAAATTATTGTTTAGTTTCTCATAAATACGTATTTAATCGAGATTTTCTTTGCGTTTTTAACGCCGTATGTTGCTTTAACAGTTGAAGTATCTAGTATTGGAGATAAAAAGATTTAAGCAAAAATGTTTAGAGCTTAACTTTTTTTATCATTTTTCAATTTTGTTAATACTTTTCAAAGTTACCTGAATACAAGAAATAAAGATCTGATCACCAAAGAATGATGCAAATATTGCAAATGTAAAACTCTCTTGAAATCCAAGATAAAAATCAAAACCATATTATTCCGAGAAAAAAAAGCAAATAATTTTTGAGATAAAAAAGGCACCCCAGAAGATTAGAACTGAGGGCAACGTTTCCACATTTGATAACGGGACATGACATTCATGCCATGGAAAACAATGCATGGTGGTATATAATCATAATTTTTTGTTACAACAATTTCATCGACAATAGATTGCAGACCAATTTTATGGTGCTCCGATGGATGATCATCGAGAAATTCAAAACGAATTTTCGTTTTTTTATTTTTCTAAAAAGTTGCCGATTAGTTTATTATGAAGGAACTACAAAGCACAAAAACAAACCTTTATGAAATCACAAAAATCATTTATTTGTAAATCACCAAGAGGACCACGAAATTCAAAGCGTTCAAATTTTGTTAATGCTAATTTTTGAAAAGTTTTTGATGACAAACAATTTTGTTGAAAAAAGCTACAAGAAAACATTTTTTATGGTAATGATTTTTGCATTAAAGAAAATTATTGCTAACTAACCTATAATAAGTCGTAGCATTTGGAAGATTTTCTATTACCGTTTCTAAAGCAACAAAAGCTCCATCATTGTTTACTACGAAAGCGTCTTTAAAACAAACACCTTTACACTTTGAAGCAAGTAAAACAAAATCATTGAAAAAAATATCTTGATTACAAAGAACAAATTTTTTTATATCGCGGGAGTAAAGCTTTGGAATAATAATTTTGAATGGACTTGTTTCTGTTGAATTCTTCATATCGACAACAAAATTACCTGCAACCCAAATTTTGTTCATTGAATTTTTAAACTTAATTCCTTTTCCATAAGATATAAGTTTCCATTCATTCTTTCTGCGGTAAAAATATAAATGTGGTACAACAATAATACGATTTTTGATAAAAAAATGTTTACAACTTTTAATCATTTTTTCGTAACATTTTGGAGATAATGGATTTTTGGTCATATAATATATGAGATTATCAGGAAATGACCAAGCTTGATGACAGTTGTATGTAGCAAAAAAGGAATCTTTTTTAGACAATACCATATCAAAAGAAACGTGAACTATTAGTACAATCCAGTAAAAGCGAAGAAATATTCGTTTATATTTATCAACAAAAAAAATAGATAATGCACACTCAGTTTAAATACAATTATTTTTGGTTTGGGAAAAACCTTTTTCTTCGCAAAATAGAATGACTTTGTTTTTATTGAAAAGTCAGACCAGAACCGAACAAACTTAATATACCACCATTGATTTTGGTTTTTTTCTTGCATACTCCTTGCAATTTTGGCAACACCAGCAATAATAATTTGACTACAATTTTTTTTTCTTTAAACAAATTCTCTGTTCTCTTATATTTTTTTAAAAAAACTTGCTTTGTTATATTTTAACATTGAAAAATGAATACTCCTGATGCTGCTGTAACAACTTCAATCTCAAATTGTAGAGTCAGTGCTGGCAGAATTGATTCATCGGTTATCCCTTCAAAATGTTTTCTTTTCCTTGCAACATATCATCGTCATCAAGCTTGGTCAGTACCAGATTCAGTGATTTACTATATTTGTAAGAATCCTTCAACACCAAAATGTTATCAAAAAATAGTTCAAAGCTGCAAATATTTTTTTGTTCAAAATCCGATCCTTATTGTTGTGCAGTTTGATTTTAAGCAAGAAATTTCTGGGCAATATATTTCATGTTCAAGTAATGAGAAATTAGTAGATACAAGAAAAGTTAAAAGTAAAACTTGGGTTGCTGGTACATTAAGAATTTATTACGATGATCGAGTTGTACCATCTTCACGTATTTTTCCAAAAATTGACCGATGTGATGCTAAGGTTTTGAACATCTGGAATCAAACAATTTCTTTTGAAAATTTTAAATTTCTTACATCAAAATGTGAGCGATGCTGGTTGAAGCTTGTCACTGTGTTGAATGAAGACGGTTCTGTTACGGCGTTAGAAAAGATGCTGGAAATTCTTCCAAGATTAAAATGGCTTAATTTGCATGTTTTTCCTTATCCCTATTCATACAAGTTTAACAGCAATTTAAGTAAAATTGCAATTACATTATTGACCCCAAAATCAGGGAACCACACATTAAATATGTTTTAGCATTCTCGGTGATTTTGCAAAAAATGTTACCTCATCAACTGTTACAGAATTATTAAAATTTCCACATTTTTCAAAACTTGAATATCTTGGTTTGAACTAGATTTTTGAAGCCTTTGATATTGATCGCTTTTATGGTCATATAAAGGTAAATTTTTGTTTTTTGCTTTTTTGTTAATAGCTTAAAACTTTTTAGACCAATAAGAAAACATTCTTGGATCTCAGATTTTGTACAGAGATTACAGTGCAATACAAAAATCGACTTCAAGAGATTGTAAACGAAATTGTTGCAACTAAAAATCATGATTACAAAGTACCGCATATTTGGTTTCTTGGACATGATTCTTCTGCGAGTCATAAATTACGAAACTTATATCTTCAAAACAAAATCTAAATATATTTGTTGCATATTATTATCATCCAAAATGAAAAAATACAGCTTTCAAAATAGTAAATATTAAAGAACTGTTGTACCTTCATTTTTTGTGTGTAATTTGTCTATAAAATTTTTTGGTTTGGTTTTTATGTTATTTTTTTTGAATGAAACAATTCTTGTTGACGCTTGCAAAAAGGGTCAACAGTAGTATAAAGTGAAACAAATGGTAAAAGATGTTGACTAATAATTTTGTATGGGCAAAATATCGTGATTAAAGTTTGATATTACAGGGTAAAAAATTTTACTCAAGCAAAAATTTGATTTACTTGACGCTAAAAGCAAGTTGAACTTGAATTAGTTTGTGTTTCGTCTTTGTTCCATTTTGGCTGTTTTCTGATAACAACTGAGAAAATGGTAAGTGGGGTAAGAGGGTGTTGTCTAGAGAAAGGAAAATTTGCAAGCCATGGGAAAAAGTTAACAAAGGCAGCAACAAAGAAAAGCAATGATGGCAAAATAATTCTTGATTTTTGGCAGAATAAAAAGTTTTTCTGTATATCAACAGCAGCAGTTGAAAAAGTACTGAACTTGTTTGGCCGTCATTCAATATAAAAAAACGGTTGCGAAAACACTCATTTCTGCCATATATTATGGAAACGTTTTTTATATATATTTTTTCAAAATAGTATTTTTCAAATAACATTTATTCAGAGTTTGTTTTTTCTGAAGAAGGAAAATGTCATTACCTCCTAATAACGATGAACCAAAAACTGTAACATATACCTTTAACAAATCAGATTTTCTTTCTACATATCGCAATCAAAATTGGTCAAAACCTGATTCACTCATTTATTATATTTCAAAAAATCCTTTATCTCCAACCATCTGTCAAAAATTATCCAAAACATGCAAATATTTTATCATCAAAAATCCGATCCTTGTTATTCCTGATTTATCTTATTTTACTAGAAATGGATGGAAACCTTTATGTCTTAGAACAGTTGTGAAAAGCAGGGCTACCAATATATGTAAAATATGGATTTCTGGTCATGTTAGTATTGTACCTGAAAGATCAGCAAAATCAAAACTTCTTTCATCACTTGTGCCAAAAATCTCACAATGCGATATTAGTATGTTGCAATTAACAAAACAAGTTTTTACATTTAAAGATTTTGTTTTTCTAATAAAATTTGCTAAACAATTTTGGTTTTTTGATGTTACTGTAAGAGATGAAAATGGAACAATAGTTGGATTGGAACAGCTTGTTGAAGTAGCTCCAAAAGTTCAACGGATTACTTTGTAAGTTTTTAAACGACTTCTTCGTTTTTTCAAAAAATGATTAAACCGAAAAATAATTACAGAAATGGCAATCGAAAATGTTTATATATCACATCAAAGACAGTAACCGAACTCCTAAAAATTCCACATTTTTCAAAGCTTATATCTTTGATCCTACACAATGTTCCGGACACGTTCGATATTGAAACATTTTATAATTATATGAAAGTAAGCTTTATTTATATTTTTAGTTCTATATTAATATAGTAATCATTAAAGGAAAATAAAAGTACCCATTGGGAGCTCAAATTTCATGCTACGATTTCTCAAGAATACAAAATTCGACTTGAAGAAATTATTGATGAACTAAATGCAAAACATTCTCATCCTTTTATGATACTTGATATCTGGTTTAATGGACTTGATACCACAAAACACAATCAACTTCAAGGAAAAATTTATAAACCTCTTGGTTGTTATTAACAGTTTTTTTATTGTTTTATTTATTTATCACAAACTCTTTTTTTTATAAAATGCATTGAAAAAAATTGTTTTGAAAATATTTGTTTATGCGATCCCTCAAATCTTTTCTTTTACTACTACTCTTCACTTGTCTCAACAGCAAAGAGAAAGTTCCTTGAAATAGGTAACAAAAGCAACAGCAGCGGGATAAAATAGTGACCATTTATCAGTTTCGACCATTCAACAAAACTGTTAAATAAAAAACATTTTGTTGAATACTTATCGTTTTCACCACAGTCAAACCTCGATTTTACGTCTTTCAAGGGACTGTGCAAAAAAACGACGTAAATTCAAGGTAGACGTATAATCCAGGTTCATTTACATTAATTTTGCTTTGAAGGGATCGAAGAACAGAGACGTAAAAGCGAGGTTCGACTGTGATATAAAAACACCAAAATTTAAAGCCGAAACAAAGGTTTTACCTTTTTATATTCGACAATCATACAAATTTGTATTTGTCGTGCCTTGAGCATGGATCAACAAGATATCGAACAGCATTCTGTAAAATTTGATTGTTTTTTATTGTTACTTTTTATTTATGATTTTTTACTTTTATATATCCTGCATAAAAAATAAAAATACTATTTTCACATTTAAAATCATCATTCCAAAAAATGAATGTCTTGTTGCAATGCAAAAATCAATAGAAGATGCTTGCTGCCAATCTTTTTTGTGTTATTAGTGTGTGTGCCTTTTACTGCTGCAAAATAGTGTTGATTTTCTTGATCCTTCCTTTTTTGCCAAGGTGCTCTACACATCCACAAGATGCACCTACTTAACGTTTTTCCACATTTTTATCTGACCTCAATCAAAAATTTTTTTCGTTCTCCTCCCATTCATGTACCATTTATCACCACTGCCAATTCCTTTTCTCTAAAACGAAAAGTTGCTTAAATTTTATAGAAAATGAAAGCTGAAAAAATAAATTTCATTTTTTTAATTGCTTTTTTCATTTGGAATATTTCTTATACTGTTGCCTTTTGGTCCGATGATGTTGATGGAAAAGGATTTTTTGTTACTTTTGGATTTATAATGGCATTTTTCAATGTGTTGGCATACAAATATAATCGCTGTCATTTTCACGTAATTGGTGCTACTGGATTTGTAAGTTTTTTGTTAGTAAATAATGAAAATTGAAAAATGTAATCCTCATTTTTAGTTGACTCTTTTTGTTTCACATTTCGCTAATCTTTTGTTCCTTCTTAAGGGCATATTCTTTCATGGTAGGTTTTGACTTATAATAGGTATTTTTTAGACAAAGAGCCAGTTTTTATTATTCTATACTTTTTTATTTTATTTTTTACAGCTAACCATAATAATATCCCATGTTTACCACATGTAATTATTGCATCTTCCCTTGCACTCTTTGGTTTATTATCAACACTTTATTGCTTTCAAGAAAAATGCAATAAAGAAATTGATTACCGTACTTCTTTTATACCACCAAAATGTTCTCAATTTTTGCTTTACTTTTGTGTCAAAGATTTTGTCCACTGTATTATTTTATTCAGTGTTGAATTTTCAATCTGCTTGGTTATTCAAACAATTTTAACTTATTATTACAGCAACGAATTTGATATTCGTGATTATCTTGGCCTTTTATTCCTTGCCATTCCCATGTTCACTGCTTTAACAATTTATTATAAAAGCAGAAAATTTTGTATTGGAGCAATTTTTGGATGGGTAAGATTATCGAAAGTAGTAATGCCACAAAACGTTTTTTTGTTACTTATATTTTTCAGGGGATATTTATTGTTGTAACTTATGGATTCTTCTTCTATGTAGTTTATCAAACTTGTAAGTTTTTTCATATCTGACATTGTGAAACGCATTTTTTTTAGATAGAGAAGGTTTTACCCGCCGAAATTTGTCATATTTTCCTTTCACTTTTTCGACTATATCTATTTGTTCATTCCTTGGCATTTTTACAACCCATCATCTCTATCAAAAATATAGCCCCCAAAATCAAGAAGCTGAATCAGAAAATTCTCCACTTTTAACTTACTGGACTTATTCTTATCTTTAAACAAGAAATCAAAGAAGCTTTTTAGTAACTTTGATTATAACGAAAATTTGGTGTTGAATGTTTTTATTTGTGATTTTTTTTGTTATCGTTTGAAGATGAAAAAAATTGAGTTTTAAAAGATATAAAATAATTTGCATGACGCATTATAAAAACAAAGATAGAATCCCATTCCAGAGATCATTTGAAAGAGCAAAAAAATTGTTGTTGACGTTGTAATAATTAAAGTGCAGAAATTAATGTTTAAAACAAAGATGTTGACTTTTTTTGCGTTTTATAAACCTGATTTTTTTTATCGTTTATTGTTGCTCTCAATTTTTTTTCTCTCGAAACCTTTAAACAATAACAACAACAAAAAAAACGTTTGTTTACGATAAACCACTAATCAAGAAAGAGAGAAGAAATGCAATCCAAAAAAGAAGTATAAAAAGGAAACTATAAAGATGAAAAAATATTTATTTGAATGAAAAAAATACGAGTTCACCAGAAGTCAATATTTAAGGAGGAAACGTGCCCCCCAACCAAACGAGTATTTAAGAGGCACATTGGAGACACGTGTCCAAATCGAGAAATTTTCTTTGATCTTTTGCCGACACGTGTTTAAGAGGCAAAATATCAAAGGCGTGCCTTCCGGGAAAGTCACTTCAGAGATAATCAAGTGACGCCGTACTTTATTGAGCAGAGATATCTAATTCTATAATTACTTTCATTTCAGATATGAAACTTCTACTTATTATCTTTCTTGCTGCTACTACATTTGCTTTACTTGAAGCTCGACGCCCTCGTCGTCAAGCAACAGATCGTTAGTTTTTTTGGTTCAAATCTTTTTAACACCGTCTAATATGCTTTTATCATTTTTAAGCATGTTCTGTAATATTATGTGATAACGGAGAAAGATGTGCAAGAGTTTCACCATCTTGTACTTCTTCAAATGATTGTGTCGTTAAAGGTGTCTGTGTTGCAAATGAAATGTATCAACAACAATATTCTCAGTATCAACAGTACCAACAACCTCAGTACCAACAACAAGGCTATGTCCCACCATATCCCGTTTTTCAACCAAATGCTTTTCAACAAGCTCAAGGATTGTTTGGAAGATAAAAGATGCGAATTTTTAAAAGTACTAAAAAAACAATGTTTTTAATCTCTTTTGCTACATTACTATATATATATATAAATTTTTCATTTAATTCACATTTATTTTTAAAATAAAATTGTACCTCATTAAACGTTGTCAAACTTAAAACAAAAAAGCACATTATTTTTTTTCAAATTAAAAAGTGGATTTATTAATAGTATTATGAGTGGAGGGTTTCGATGATTTTGATGCAACTGTAAAACTTTTGTTGAATTTGAAAATTAAAAGAATAAATAATAATCTAAAAAAATTAGATAAATTTTTAAAATTCAATTTTTTGCAAAATAAACTGCGCTTACTCATTCATTGAATGAAAAATTAACCAATTTCCAACCATACCAAAAAATCTTGTCCAAACAGAAGCAGGAAGGAATGCTTGAACCAGCAATGGAATAATTTGCATCAGACCATAGATAAGAGTGGTCAGGCATGCCTACAAATTTACATAAAAGATATATCGTATATGTGGTCAAGGAAGGGGGGGGGACATTCCCTTCTTCCCCTCAAAAGCGAAGATTTCCCTTTGATCTTTTGCAGCAACTCTGTAAAACCGGCAAAATATCAAAGGCGTGCCCCTGTTAAAATTCTTTTTGCTTATGCCCTTGTAAGCCTTGCCATTTACCCAAGTGTAACAACATGACTTACCAAAAAGAAGAAACGTTTTTCTTTGCTAGCAATGGCGTGATTTTGTGCTTAAAATTTCTCATTATTTCTTTTTCATAATTAAAGCAACACAAACCCATCATTTGATTATTAAATTTTCTTAAAAATAACCATGTTATTGCATCCCCAGATAATGCAATTCCCATAACAGCATATTTAACATATTTATTAAAAACCCTCCAAGGACTTGTAAAGCATGATGAAGATCGATATACAAATCCAAAGGTCTCAAAATCATATGTCATATTACATTCATATTCAATAAAAGGTGTAAGTTGAAGACCTGTCAATCCCAAGGTAATAGCAATTAAAATTATTGCGGTTTTTGTTGTAAATACATTTCGATAACTCATAGGAAATATTATAGCATAGCAACGATTTAGGGATTTCAGACATTGAAAATTTGTAGCTGCATAATGAAAATAATTTGTTACTGCACCCACATATGCAAAGTATATTTCACGTGTACTTTCTGGGTAGCTGAAAAATGGTACATGTACTCAGATGTGCGCTTTTGGTTGTTGCAAAAAGGAAGTGTCTCAAAAATCGAAATTTCAAAACTGAAACAAAAAATCTTCAATCCAAATTTCGATTTCGTAGAGCTCTGATCTCAGGTAATAATTTTCTGCGACTTTTCACAAAAATGGGTTGTCATTTTTTGCATTCTACTTCCTTATCAAGGAGGGAATGAAAAGAAGGCAATAGTAAGACCATCAAGAAAAGTAGTAGAAACAAACCACGTGTCTTACTTGTAATTATCTTATTATAACTACGTCATAATATGATAATTACAATTTCAGAGAAATAAATAATTTTTAGAAACACCAAAAATTATGCTTTTTAAGCAATTTTAAGTTAGTCAACTAAAAAATTTTAATTAAGAACTTGATATCTTTATTTAGTCTATCTAACAAAATCTCGTTTTATTGTAACAAATTGCCGAAAATTTTTAATTGCTCTATAAGAGCAAAAAGCTAAGTTTTAGCAACCATATTTGATAGAGAATATAAAGAAATCTATTGAGCAAAAATGATATTATATTTTATGTCATTAATCTGCTGCTACAGTAATTGAAGCAAAAATGTGACTTTTTTTATGTCACTACTATTGGACAATCTCTAGAAAATATGACAGCCAAAAAATGCGCATACACAACTTTAAAATCCAATCAAGGAATCTCTGATGTAATAAAAAGCACTTACAGTAATGCTGAGGTAGTCCCAACAACAGGCATTGTTAAAAATATCCCACATTCCACAAAACTATGAACAACACAAATACAACCAAAAGCATTATGCAAAATTTTTTGTCGATAAACAACATACATAGCAGTAATGGAAAAAATAATACCAAGTGATCCAAACTAAAAAAATAATAATACAAGAATGTTTTATATGACAAATTTCTTAAATTATTTTTTGGCTAAACATTTTCCGTATACAAGGGAGACATCTGGGGCTTGTGCCTTCCCAAAACTGAGAATTATTCTTTGATATTTTGTCGACACTTTTCAAAGAGGTAAAAAATTAAAGGCGCCTCCTCCCTTTTTATGGATAGGATATTGACTTACCGAAATAATAATTACCACTATCCATGTAGAAGCTTCGTTCATTTTTTCATACAAGAAATTACAAAAAAAGTAGAAAGAAAAAAGCTTTTTCCTTGTCTTTTAAAAGCTTTTAAAATAGCTTTCTAGAAGTAATTAGCAAAGTTTTTACACTTCATAATGAAAATAATTTTAATTTAATTTTTCAAACGTGCAAAACACAAAAAACGTAATTTCCCTTCTTCTCTTTAAAGGTTATTAACAGCATGTGATCATTTTAATTTTTAAAATTAATAATAATTAATGCAACTACAAAAACTAAAAAATTTAAGATGATAAAAACCAAGATGCAAATATTTCTTAGGCTACAGGAGACAATTATATTTTGCTTCCTGGAAGTGCTTTTAATTTTTTAACTGCAAGCTGGAAAAGGTGCATTTCAAGAAACGTTTTATTTTTTCCTTTTTTAATTAATTAACAAGCCGTATAAACAAAGTAATGTTTGACCATTTGTGTTTGAAAAGTAGAGTTACATTAAAAGTTCATTTTTTTGTAACTACTAATAGTGTAAATTTCCCCCCTCCCCGTTTTTGGGAAATCACGGGGAAGGGGAGGGACGAAACGTCACGGGGACGGGGACGCGGGGATAACACGGGACGAAATTCTACGGGGACGGGGACGGGGATAAAGAATTTTTGGAATTTTAAGGTGAACATTCCCAAAACTCCTATAATTCGTTTTTAATAATATGGAATGCTACTAATACCATCAAATACAGCTATTACGCACTGTTTAACAGTAAAAAACGATGATTTTAAAATATCACGGGGACAAAATTCCACGGGGACGGGGATACGGGGATGAAAATGTCACGGGGACGGGGAGAGGGGACGTCCCCGTCCCCGCGGGGAACGGGGGGGGATTTAACACTAACTACCAATGTATCGCAAATGCACAAAAAGATAAAATAAGGAACAATTATTTTCTAGAAAATAACTTCCATAACTTTTCATTAAAAGATAAATTATTACAAAAAATAAAGGGAACTTTATAATCGTGATCTTTTGTTGAAAGAATTTCATTTACAATTTCTTCAAGCCGAACATTAAATGCTTCCGATACATCATCATCAAAGTAGAGACGAATATTAGTTTTTTTATTACACTAAAAAATATTGTTATTTATGACAGTCTTTTTTGCCGTTTCCGAGTAAGCCTACTTTAATATGTTCATAAAAAAGATCAATGCCAAAAACTTCAGGAATATTTTCAAATCGAAAAAAATCAAGGCTTAAAAATTGCGGGAATTTTAACAGTGTTTTTACTGTTGCTGAATTAATCATCTTTGAACTGCTACTATCAAACCATCTAAAATACACAAATAAAAAGCGAAAAAAGCAACATATACTTTAGTCTTGGAACAATTTCTATAATCTTTTCAAATGCCATTGCAGAACCATTTTCATCGACTACCGTAACCCTATCAAAAGAAATTGTTTCACATTTTGTAGCAAAAAAGACAAAATCATTAAAGAAAAATGTTTGTTTCGAAAGACCAATATCTTTTATATCACTTTTATAAATTTTTGATATAGCGATAGAAAGAAAGGAACTTTCCGTTCGATAATTATAATCTATAAGAAGTTCGTCAGTAATCCAAATTTTACTTAAAATATTGCAAAAATTAACATATTTGCTTTCAAATCTAATTCGTTGTCCTTTATGATTTTTTGAAAAATACAAGTATGATATAACAAGAATGGGATTTTTGTTGAAAAACTATTTGCAGCTTTGAATTGCTTTTTGATAGAATTGTACTGATAATGGGTTTTTAGTCATGTAATAAATTAGAGAAGAAGGTAATAAAAAATATTGTTGGTGATGATAAGTAGCATAGAATTGTGCTCTATTTGAAGTAACAAGTTTTAAATCATTTTCTTCCATTTTTCTGTTTCCATTTGAAGCTAAATTTGTTTTAACTGAATTATAATCAGCAATGAATGTTGTGCTGAAAGACTTTGTGGCACTAAAATATATGCGCTGTTCATGTTTATTCCCGAGTTATTTCTTTCTTTAAGGTCATAGTTTGAATGAAGGGTCATCAGCAACGGGAACATCTTTTGCACCTACTGCTGATGGGCATGGTACTTGTAAACAGATTCAGAGAATTCTCTCTTTGCCGTTGAACAGAAAAAACTTAATGCTAAAAATTGAAAAGAGAGATGTGAATGACACAAATATAAATGTCTTCTATCTCTTTTTTCTATGTTTCTCTTTCTCCAGAGGCAATGAGAAAATTCTTTGCGGTAGGTGATTAGTACCTTGTGCAGCAGCAGGAAAGAAAAATTGGACCATTGCATATATTTTGGGTACTTTTTGGTTACCAGTACTTACGTTGAGTTATTCTTACCATTGTTCTATAGTGAAAAAAAAGCATAGTAATAGCTTCATCCTTTATTTTTTGTTTTACAATTTTTAATAATATCTTAGTCCAATACTCTGCTAAGTTGAAAAATGTTTGGAAAAAATGATTCAAAAAGTATTTCTTTAAAACGAGCTGATTTCTATGCAACATATCGTCACCCCTCCTTCGCCTTACCAGATTCTCTAATCTATTATATCACAAAGAATTCTTCAACACCAAAATTCTATAAAAAAATAATAAAAACTTGCAAACATTTTTTCATTAAAAATCCTATTCTCCTTTTTCATAGCTTGGATTGTAATTATGATCAGAATGGATATCGTATGCGTGGTAGAAAATACGTTAACTTAAAAAATTTTTCAAATGGAGAACATGTTGATTTAAAAAATGTTTCATCTAAATTCTGGCCTACCCACAAAATTCATTTTACTTCCAATTGTCAAAGCCAAAGAAATTTTCTTTCTACTACTATTGTTTCTAAGATTTATAAAAGTGATATAAAAGAATTGATTGTTTTTTGTCAAAATATTTTTTTGAAAGACCTCAAATTCCTTGCTTCTGAATGTGAACAAATTTATTTTATGGTTGTTACTGTATTGAATGAAGACGGTACTTTTACTGCATTTGAAGAGGTTATGGGTTGTCTTATCAAAGTGAGAAATGTTAATATGTAAGTTGTTATAAGTTATTTTCGATTATAAAAGAGGGAAATTAACTTACACCCTAGTTTAAAAGGGACATAGATACCTAAAATTCAATCTCCTATAATCTGTTTTTTCAGCGAACTCGGTGCTTATTCTTCAAGTGTTACATTGAAAACTGTCCCAGAACTTTTGAAACTTCCGCATTTTTTGAATCTTGATCATTTTCGTGTAACAACAATCCCTGAAGCTTTTGATATTGAGCTCTTCTATGATGATTACCTCAAAGTAAGCTTTCGACATTTTTCGTTACAACGTGAGCTGTAGTAAACATTTTATTTCAGAAAAACAATAAAACAAAAGTTAATCTAATTTTTTCTACTGATATTTCATTACAATATAAAAATCATTTACAAACAATTGTAAATGAAATTATTGAAATGGAAGATCATGATTACATGCCACCATATATCAGGTTTCTTGGTTGTAGCCAAATCAATGATAATAAATTACGGAATCTTCACATGCAACGTAGAAGAAATCCATTGGTTGCGTAATTGAGTCTTTTTGTGTAATTTTTTTGCAATGATTTTTGGTTTATTTTTTTCTAAGGTAGCTCTTTTTTGTGTACAATAAAATTTGTTCTTATCTACATTGGCATTTCAGTATGCAAATTTTATTAATAAAAACAATTGAGCAAAATTTCGAAGTAAAACATGGCAAAAACATTTTTTATTGTTCAGCAACCATAGGTTGTAGTTGAACTGGTAGTAGCCCTTTTGTTCCATCGGGTAATGTTGCAAAAATGTAATATTGTTGTGTTACAGTATCAACATAAATTTCTTTTGCTCGACGAAAATTTGATGGAAGATATTGTAGAACGTCTTCATCATCATTTTCTTCTTGTGGGGATTGTTGCTGTTGTGGTTGCTGTATTTGTTGTTGTTGAAATTGATGTTGATTATTGACTGCAGTAACTTTTGTAGCTGTGTTTGCTTGTCGATGATTTTTTGAAGTCTGTGATGGCAGTGAAGTAGGAGTTAAATTTTGTCTGGAATCATTTGTTGCATTAATTTCATTGCTTCCACCTTCATCTTTTGTGGAAGATCGATTTGCATCTTTGTATCTAAAAAATGGTTTTAATAACTGCACAGAAATTTGCATAAAGTTGTTCTTGTTACTTTAAAACCAACCAACTCACCTTTTCATAAACAATTTTAATGGCACCAACAAATTATCTTCGAAACCAAGTTCTTCCATTGCAGCTAACAAATCTTCTCCGGTGATAGTTTTTCTCTTTTCTGTACAACATTTTTCTGCAGCTTCTGAAGTAATAAATAGAAAGAATTCTGTGATACATTCTTGAATACATTCTTTTGATTCTTTTGATAGCTTTGCATGGGATGGTAGTACTCGTTTCATAATTCTTGAAATATTTGCAATTGGCATAAATCTTTCTTGTTCGAGAATAAGTTGTTGTTGTTGTTGTTCATGATTGGTGTTGTTTGATGAATTTTGTTGGTTATTGTTTATGGAAGTTATTGGTAGTTCCTGTAGCTTAATAGTAGAAGATGGATCTGCCATTTAAAATATGATATAACTAAAATTACATTTATTTCATATTAATAAATTTGCATAAAAATGTAAGTTCACGTGGACACAAGAAAAGCAGTTTTGAAATCGGTAATTCCTTAAGAAAACGCTTTCAACGACATTGAGACATAAATGTCATTGTGAGCTTTTAAGCTTAAACTTAAAATGGGGCACACGATATCGCCTGCTATTTTCAATTCATGGATTTAAAAGATCCGATAATGCAAAAGTGCCAAGATACTCCCTTATGCAAATTTTCTTGCGTTGCATCTTTTCCCTCTTTTTTGCTATAAAAATTATTTAAATAGTTTTCCTAATTTAATCAACAAAAAATTCTTTCCATATTTTTTTCATTTATTTTTGAATCTTACTGCAAAAACTAGCGGAAAAAGAGTGACAACTAGAAAAAAGAGGATGCAACAAATTGAGTTAAGTCTTTTTCACTTGTCCATTTTGGAAGCTGTTGCCATTCAACAGCAACAAAAAAAACCAAAATTGAATCAATCTTTTTTTTGAGGGTGGTCCTGTTTTTTTATATGTTTGCGCAAAAAAAATAATGTTGCAAGGACACTCAAGGAGGGGGAGAAACGCCATCGAAGAGATCGATTGCTGCTCTTTTTTTCTGTTTCGTTTCAAACACATAGAAAAAAATTGTTGTTGTATGTGAATGAGTGAAGGGCCAATGCTGGTTTGGTTTGGCTCGATGGTGATGGACATAGAAAGAAAAATTGAGGAAAGAGAGGAAGGCGGAGGCGAAGAAAGAGGGGGAAAGAAGCTGAAAAGGAGTGACTGCGCAAAAAGGGACAAGAAAAAAAGGATGGCGACGAAACGGTTCAACATCAATTTTTCTCCCTCTTTTTTTCTTTCTTTGGCAGTGGACGGATTTTTAAATGGCAACAGCAGCAACGAGAAAAAAAGAAGAGTGACCAATCAAAAAAGATGTGTCTGTCTTTGACACACATTCTCAATGCTTTGTTAGACATTCCCAGCAGCTTTTTTCAAACATCGCGCGCAAGGCTCGGAACAATTTTTTTTGGAAAAAAAGGAATGCCCCCAGCAACAACTCTTTTTGTGAATCCCTAATCAGTTATATTTTTGTCTTGGATTTTGCCATTGCTATTTCTGCTGTGATCTCTTTTATCCCACTTTCTTCTGTATCCATTTTTATGCAAATTTTTCTCATTGCCTCATTTATGCAAATTTCGCTATGGTATGTTTTTCTGACTTATCACTACCATGTTGGACGATGCCATGGCACCATCGCCACAACCCAAGTTACAGCCCTGAAGTCTTTAACAAATTCATTTTTCTCCCCTCCGGAAACAATTTTTAAGCTGGACTTTGCTTGCATGCTTTCATGCTTTTCCCTTTTCTAACTTTTTGACAAACTTCTTTTTTCTTCTTCCCTTTCTGTTTTGCTTTGTCCAAAACAATTCATTTTCATCCCTTTTCCCTTCTTTTTTTATCTCATCTCACAAAAATTGCCGTCCATTTTTCACTTTCCCATGTAAAATGCCAAAACTTTTTTTGGATGCCTTTCGGCAACTTGTCATCTTTTTTTTTCATGTTTGCTTTCTTCTTTTTTTGAGCTTCCTTGAAAAAAAACTTATTTTTTTGCTTAAATGAAAATGTTTTTTATGACAAACTTTTTTCTCATATTTTTTATACGTTTGAGTCATCTCTGAATCAATAATATAATTTTGCTTTAAATGAATAATGGAGGCTTGGTCATGTCCACTCTTTCTTTTATATTAAAAAAGTAAACAAAAACAGCAATGTAAAAAAAGAAAGGAAAAAAACCGTTTGAAAGTATGTACTTTTTTTAGATTTTGGTGTGCCATTTAAGTCTGAGAAGAAGCTAAAATATTTATTTGTACATTTTTTATTTCTTTTTTGAAAGCGATATTTGGGGTTTTTTAAACGATAGGTTTGTCTCTTCTAGTTTTGTCTAAACGTTAACCGTTGGTATCCTTTTTTATTAAGACAGTAACTCAGTAAATGATGACAATCAATTGTGAAATCTGTTAAACTTTAATGTTAAATTTTTTGTCCTTGCAATCTCTGACGATCTCCACTTTTTATTGTTTTCCCTCTTTTCTAGTATTTTCATTTTACTCCATTCAATTCATTCATTCACTGACACTTTCTCAACTTGTAACATCTGGCGTTCATTGAAAAAAAAAACAATCGATCGAGTTACTCATTCATTTTTTTGAAGCTATTCTTATGTGTCAAAAAAGCATTTCTCACTCACTTATTTCAGATCTCTCATTCAAATTTATCGTTTCTCAAACACTTCTTTCATTGGTGGTCCATCATCAATTCAACCTTCTTCTATTTTACTGCTCCTGCATTTAATTGCAATGATTTCAATGTAATAAAAAGTATTTATTTTTGAAGGGCAAAAAAGAAGAAGAAAAAGGTGTGAACACAAAAAAAACTTCATTTTGGACACTCATTTTTTTTGAAGGATACTTTTTTATTCACTTTTTTGTTGTATATGAGTTACTGAAATTTGCATATTTTTGAACAATATTTATGGATTATTGTATTTATTTATCTTACTAAATCAGCTTAATTAAATCTCAAATATTTTAATCTGCTTACCAAAAAAGCTTTTTTTATCCAAAAAAGAATCAATCAATAATGACTCATTCAAGGTCACTTCAATTTTATATTATTTCTTTATTATATTTTATTTCATCTTATTTTATTACTACAGTAATTTCTGTAAATGCTACAACAGACGATATAGCCGGGTTTTATCCAGGTTTGAACATTTTATAGTTTTATCAAGCGGTAGATTTTTTCATTGATTGTGAGTGTTTCTGTAATCAATCAAGTTCTCACTTTTTTGATTTTTGACGGAAGTTCATTAATTATTTTCTCTGAAAATGTTTAAAAGGAGAAATGATAGTAATCAAGAAATGAAAAAAATAAGTACTTTTGATTACTATCATTTTTACTGTTACAGTTAACACTAAAATACAGCAATTTTTACCTGTCTTGATTTAAATTGTTTTTAGGTTAAAAATTTTTAAGGCTGCTTTTTTTGAGACTTTTTTGGAAAAAGATAGTAACCAGAAAATGAGAACATTTTGTCTTTTTCCATTACTATCATTTTCAGAAATGTTTTATTTTCGACGGTCACTTTCCACAAATATTTATTTTTCTTTTTTTTTGACCGTTAATCCCATTAATAATACCTCTCTATTGTTTTTTAGATAATGTATTTTCACGGGGTACACTTGGTTACGGGCCAATGATTGTTGATTCAAAGACAACAAGCTTATACGTTGGAGCAAAGGGTCATCTATTTAAATTATGGCTTTTTAATATTAATCAAACATCATCTGATAATCTTGTAAGTTTATTTTTTTAAGGAGGATTTGTGAAAGGCAATATGCAAATTTTTGTGCTATAAAAACGGAAAATCGATGCCGAAAAAAATCGAAATTTAGAAAGTTCGTTTTTTTGACGAAGAAAGAAATTAGTAATTTCGAGCTTTGCTGAAAGAAAGTTTTTATGCAAATTAACCAAATTGAGATATAGAATATATGAAATTCTTTTCCCTAACTGCTGCTCATAAATATGAGCTCTAAAAACAAAAAGTTGCATATGGCTTTTATGACAAACAGTGTGCTCTCGACAGAATTTATATAGTATGCAAATTTTGTTGATTGATACATAGTCTTTAGGACATCCCTAAAACTGCTTAAATGTGTCTTAAAATGTTGACGTAGGAGGTACTTGAAATTCCAAAAAACATTTAAAAGCAAATAAACTACATTTTTTATAGTTATATTATAACTGTTTTTTCTTCAATCAATTTTTTGTCAATTTTAATAATGCTTTTTATTTGAATATTTAATTTTAAAAAATAACACTAAAAAAGATATTTCTAAGACAAACATTTTTGAAACTGTTTTGACGTTGAGATAATACTTAACAGATTAATTCAGTTCAAGAATTGCTAATATTTTAGAACAATAATTATTAAACTTGTTGCAAACTTTGCGTAAACAAATTTTATGCAAATTTCGATAGCTGGGGGTAATTCAATGTTTTAATCCTCTATCATCCATTTTCAGTTCCTTGAACGTAAATTTGAAGCCCGTCCAGAAGAGCTTGAAGAATGTTTATCAGAGAATTCTGCATCAGAATGTGATTCATGGATTCGTTCTATCTTCCTCACTTCTGATAATCACCTCTACCTTTGCATTTCCTCCGCAATGAAACCTCAAATCTTCCATCTAACTGCTCATAAGCTAGACGATAAATCACATCCTCGAACAATGCTTGGAATTTGTTCCCCACAATCGGGCCTCAATACTACTGCCATCTATGTTGAAGATGGAAATCCTGATGGCATTCCTTCCATCTATTCTGGCATAAGAATTGGTCTAACCCTTGAAAATTATCTAATTTATCGACCACCGCTGGAATTTAATAATCGTCAAATTCATTCTGCTCTTTCAACAATTTATACAGATTCAAAATGGTTGAATGAACCACAATTTGTTGGTTCGCTCAATACTGAAAATTATGTATATTTTTTCTTCCGGGAAATTGCTATTGAAGCTGAATCTTGTGGAAAAGTGGTATATTCAAGGGTGGCAAGAGTATGCAAAAAAGATTTGGGGGGTAAAAATGTGTTATCTCAGAAATGGTCATCATTTGTTAAAGCAAGACTTAATTGCTCGATCTCTTCTTCACAGTTTCCATTCTATTTTGATCATATTCGTAAGTTTCTTTTTTGAAGGCATTGTAAAAATTAGCATATTTCAAGAAATTATTAAGTTTTAATAAAATAATTTTAAAATTACTTCTGCAAAAAAAGAATTTTCCCACTTTTTTTGTTTCTATCATTTTCTTTTTTATGCCGCTTTTCTCAAATAATCAATATTTTAGAATCAATTGAAAAAGTTAATATCGGCACTGACACACTCATTTACGCTACCTTCTCAACTACAGAATCTCCATTTGTTTCTTCTGCAATCTGTGCCTTCACTCTAAATTCAATAAATCGAGTCTTTGATAATGGCCTATTCTTGGAACAACCAAGCAGTAATGCTTGGGCTACTACTCTCCCTGATACTGTGCCACAACATCGACCGGGATCTGTAAGTAAAGGAGATGCTAAAGTCAATAAGCATGTAAATTTTTTTAGTGTGCACCAGATTCTCGAAATTTACCAGATTCAGATGTACATTTTGCTCAATCACATTTGTTAATGGCTGATTCCGTTTCCGCTGGAGAGCCTTTGCTATATTCTGGTAATCAACAATTTGGAAAAATTGTTGTTGATCCAAGAGATGAATATACTACTGTACTCTATGTTTCACTGCCACAGTAAGTTTTTAGCTGTTTATTTGTGACATCCATATCATCACTCTTTGAAAGCTTTCAAAAAACCCTCATTTCCCATTTCAGCGAAAAAAAACTCATCAAACTTCTCCATGATCGACATGAATCTGATCCATCCCTTGCATCTCGAAAACTTGCCGAATATAAACTTCCATTCCCAGAAAAGATCAATTCCATGACAATTCTTCCCAATGACTATCTCTTTATTGCTGATAATAAACGAGTCTCCCAGTATCGACTTGCACAATGTCATTTACATCTTGATTGTGGCACGTGTGCAACAGATCCACATTGTTCATGGAATATTGCAAGAGCAGAATGCTTCTCCCAGGAAACTGTTCACTCCACTGCAGTTGGATGGATTACAAATTCAAAGTCTGCAGAACGCTGTGCAGCTTATGTTAAATCTATTCCAAAAACGATTTATCCTGGCGACTCGTTACATTTGGAATGTGTTGGAGATAATGTTAATTGGTTTATTGATAAAGAGTTATTTGTTGAAGATACTGATAGAATTAAGTTGACGAAAAAAGGTGGATTGGTTATTATTAATGTAAGTTCTTTTTGGACTGGAAACCTGACAAATAAAAAGTATTTCTGATATCCATGCAGATTTTTCTTTATTAAGTAATAGAAAAAATTTGCATAAATTTGATATGCAAATTTTGCTTTTCTTGAATGTCAAAAAGCCGCTTTGGAAAGTTGCTGCATAAAAATTTTTGATTCTATCTATGTCTGTAAAATCCTTCCTCCCAATTTTTCAAGATTTCCTAACAATGAGATAAAAGTGATAGATGATATCGTTTATGCAAATTTTCACCACAAAATTTTCAAACATTTGAAAAAAAGTATAATTCAATGGTTTTTAGCTTTTTTCGAATTTCCTATGAAAGAAGGGTTAAAGAAAAAATTTGCGTATTTTTTGAGATATTATAAATCCCTGAAATCTTTTTTCACCCTACTTCAAACAACACCCCTTTTAGGCTACCAGCTCTGAAAGCGGCACCTATCAATGCATGGTCCTTGGAACTCCAGTTATTGATTATCTTGTTCGAATTGATGATGGTAAGCTTAATCTTCCTCTCTATCATCCATATTTATCTACATCTATTTTTTTACTTAATCCATTCCTCTGACATTGCATTAATTCACATTCCATCTTTTTTAGAACAATGCTCTCGCCCTGCAACCGTAGAACAATTTCAGTCAATTCAACGTGAATGGTGTCGCAAATTTGATAGCTATAAATCAAATATGCTTAAATGGCAACGTTGGTATGAAAATAATGTAAGTTATATTTGCTTTTGAAAAATTAGAGATTAATAAATACAAACTTTTTTAGAGCCATTGTCCTCGACTCCCTGAAGAATTTAATAAATCTCATCATAAAAAAGTTGCTGCCGTTTTGTAAATATATATGTTTTTTGTGTTTGTTTTATTAAATTATTTTTGTTTAAAAATTCATAAATTTTACAAATGACACATTATTACTATCAAAATGTGAGCAAAATTTTTGGTAAAACAATTTCAAGGTTTCATAAATTTTTACGATCATACAATTATACTTTATTTTAAAACTTTTAAAACAACAGATCCTCACCATAATTTAAACAATTTGCAAATTACTTAATTATTTGTATCATTTTTGTGCACTAATTAAATTTTTTGGATCAGTGTTTATTTGTCACTCTCAAAATTGCTTTCTATGAAGATCTTCTTCTCTCACCACGTTTATTCTTCTCGTTTCTTTTCGTCGCTCTTCTTGAACAAGTGTGTTCAAGTAGAGTGACGAAAAAAATGCATTTTGTTTTTTTTCAACGTCCATTGAACTTTATTCTCTCTCATATAAATTGTGTTAGCATTTAATTCGTTACTTTTTCTAGTCTTATTTTTGTTAATAGCTATTATTATATCTTTGTGAAAAAATTTTACAAAAGAATAATCTTGTTAACGTTTGGCTGAAGTCTTTAAATTTTGTAGTGCTATTCCTTTTTGTTTTTTACTGCCGTTCAAATTCGTTTTTTCATCACCGTGTTAAATATTCAAATTTCTGCTATTAATACCGCTTTTTTAGACATCCTTTAATCAAACATGATTACTTTCAACACTGATAATATGGTTCAACGAAAGTTTCCATTTTATGCTCCAATTATGGATTACATTTACAAGAATATTTCTACTGCTCAACTTCTCAAGCTCTACAAAACGTGCAAATTCTTCTATGCCAAGTATCGTCTTAACATCATTGAAGATCTTGAAATTTGTGAAAATAAAGAAAATGAACGAATTGTTGGTAATTCTATGGTAGTTTGTTATGACAATCCAGCTTGGTCAAAACTGGAGAATCTTTGGATTAGCAAGTCTTTTAATTACTATCATGGTGAAATTGATAATGTATATGTTCTTGAGTATGACAAATTTTCTCGTTTAACATATACCAAATTAAATTTATGTGGTTATTTCTCTGCTGAAGAGTATGAATTTTTGGTTAAACCTTCTACTCTTCGACATTTAACAGCTGATTGATCATGCTCTGATGATGAAGTAATTGTTGAACATGCCCCACATATTTCAGCTTTTGAGTAAGTTTTTTTGTTTGTGGTATTTATTTATAACCATATATTTTAGCTTATCTTTTTATGCAATTGGAGGTTTACCACAAATTGATATGACAAAACTCATTGCTTTGGAACGTCAAACAAAATTAACATCTTTTCATTTTCGTGGGGTTGAAAATATTCCTGATCCGTTACTCGTTATTGAATTTTTCAAAGTAAGTATCATTTTAAATCTTTTAAGATTTAAAATGATACTTACTTTCACTTGCGGCGTCGATGCTGATCACCGCCTATCGACGCTGATGCCGATGCCAACGTCGGCATTGGCGTCGACGCCACGACGCCGGCGTCGGCGTTTCGATAACACTGGCTATTGGTCTTTGTGCTGCAAAATTGATTCATGAACCTGTAATGAATGTTAAACCTTTGATTTTTCATTAAACTCTTTCTTTTATGTTTGTTTTTGCTTTTTTCTGTGATGCAAGTTTAATGTTGAATAAAAAATTTATGCATACTGTAGAAAATGATTTTTGTAGATTACTGTAAAAAAATATCGAGCACTTGGTAATAAATTAGATTGAAGCATAACTGATTTATGATAAATCACATTTGTCAACAAAAATTGTCGGGCTTTTATTTGTCTAATACAGTATTATGAGAATCAAAAAAATTGCAGCTGTTGGGTTTTTTAAAAGAAGTGAAAAATAGTCAGGCTTCAAGGCTAAACTTTAAAAAATTGCAATTGCTTTTCTTGCCTCTGATGCTGCAAAATTGATTAATGGTTCTACATTGAATGTTAATCCTATGAATATTCGTTAAACATAATTTCTTTGTTTTGTTTGGTTAAAATTCTTTTTCTTTTATGCAAGTGTTTTGATAAATAAAAATTTTGTTATGCATGCTGTAGAAACCTACAATTTTATGAAAGATTGGGAGTAGCTTTTAAATATATTTTTCATTTCAAAATGTGAAATTTTACATTGAAGCAGCGCTTTTATTTTACAACATAGACGCAGTAATAACTATTCCCATTTAACAATTTATTTAATTAGTATGTACGTGATAATCAAAGATTTCAACATTTTCCCGCACAATAAGCTCTCGCTCTTGTTTGTCTTTCATTCATTTATTTCTCACAAAATTTTCACCACGATTGTTCTTATCGCTTGCTTTCATCGCTCTTCTAAAACGTTCTTTATTTTATTTTTGCTAGCTGTTTCTTTTTTTTTTGAGTCATGTCGTCTTGCTCCTGTGTGCTCTCTATTTTTGTCTCCTTCATTTTTTGTAATCAATAAATAAGTACTTATTTACAGTTTTGACGCTGTATATCAGTTTTTTCGTGTTATAATAAAGCGTTCACGTTATATTTCTGCCGTTTTTTGTCACTCTATGATCACATTTACTATTTTTCTTGTTCGATTCTAGCTTTATATCTCTTTTCCAGGCATCGTTCTCCACTATGCTTACATTTAACACTGATAATATGGTTGCTCAAGAATTTCCATTTCCAGCACCAATTATGGATTATATCTACAATAATATTTCAGCTACTCAACTTCTTAAACTCTACAAGACTTGTAAATTCTTTTATGCCAAATTTGGTCTCAATATTATTGAAGATTTTGAAATTTGTGAAAATAAAGAAAATGAACGAATTGTTGGAAATTCTTTGGCAATTTGGCGTCAAAATCCTTCTTTCTTGGAACTTAATAATTTATGGATTAGCAAGTCTTTTACATTTGTCAATGAAGATCCTGAAGATGTTCTTCCACATGAAAAATTTTCTCGTTTAACATTTGATAAACTTGAAATTGATGGTGTTTTTGCAAGTGAAGATTATGAATTTTTTGCTAAAGAAAATCCTTTTCTTCTTCATTTAATTATTCGTGGAGCAATTTTATATCCTGAATCTGAAATGATCCTTTCCATTGAAGATATTATTGAATGTGTACCACAAGTTTCTACAATTGAGTAAGTGCTTTCATCTTCTTTTTTTAAATGAGTTATATTTGTTTGTTTTGCAGTTTAACTCTTGATAATGAATCCATTGAATTTCCACCAATTGATATGACAAAATTACTTTCACTTGAACGTCAAACAAAATTAGCAGCTTTGCATCTTTCTGATGTTCCTAAAATTCCTGATCCATTGCTTGTTATTGAATTTTTTAAGGTATGTTTTTAATTTCTTTTTTTAACCGTAATTGTTCTAATAATAAATGTCCTTATTTTGAATATATACTTATCTACTTCTGGAATAATTTAAAACAAATCCTTATTATAAGATTTAATAGCTTCTCTTTATCCGTTTTCCTTTTAGAAACATGGTGTACCTGAAATTGATTACTACTTTGAATTTGATAAGAATGATGCTGATTATAATGTCGCTAATGTTAAAACATTTTACAAAACTTTTGATGACGATCTTCAAGCATGGAAACTTTCACTTCAGCTTCCTCCAACAATTTCATCATCTTCTATTGATTTAACTGGAAAACTTGTTGTTATTACTGGTTAGTTTTTTCATTTTTATACAAAAATAACGTTAGAAAATGCTCTATATGCTTTGATTACTGTAATTAATGTTTTCATAAATGGTTTGCAGGTGTTTCTCATCCCATTGGAAAAGCTACCGTAATTCTTTTTCGTCAACTTGGAGCATCTGTTATTGCTGTTGCAAGGAATCAAGCACAATTAAAAGATTTAATTACTGTATGTCAAAATATTAAAAATAATGTATGATATTTTCTTTTTAGATTATTATTTATTCATTTTTTTAGGGTTTTCTTCATACTTCATCCCAGAGTTTTCCATATGGTGATGTTGCTGTAAAATTTTTTGCCAGAGTTTATTACAAATTTGGTGGCAAAATTGATATTTTGGTATGCTTTGAAAACTTTTTATAATTTACTACACTTGTTTTTAGGTTAATGTTAATGATAATTTTGGATATAGAATTATTCCTAACACTGTTTATGAAAAAACTTTTTGTCAAGATTATTTTAATGTTCTTAAAGCTCATTACAATCTTATTCGAGCTGCATCACCATATTTAATTGAAGCTAAAGGATGTATTATTAATGTTCCAACTTCAAATGAATTAAATATTGTAAGGATTTTTTTCGTTGAGTTACTCTGTTAATGCTGTTTATATTTTAGCGGCAAGAAAAACTTTTATCCATTCCTGTCGTTAACAATACTATTAAAAATATTGAAGCTGAACTTGTATTTTCTGGTGTTCGAGTTAAAACTGTCAAGTATGTTTTTAAAATTCCATTACAATGTTAATTGTAAATTTTTAGTTCTTATTCTACTTTTACTCCTTTTCCTTGTTCAATGCCTGAAAATGATAGCAAAGTTCAAAATTCAAAGATGACTCATGATGAAGAAGTTGCAAATGCTATTGCTTCTCTTGCTATTGGATCAGATAAATGAGTTAATGAACCTGGAATGAAGCTTAATGCTTTGAATCTTTGTTAAATTCTTTCATTTTTGTTTGCTACTCTTTTTTTCTTTGATACAAATGTTGTTATAAATATAAAAATTTTTTATATGAATGCTGTAAAAGATGATGAACAATTATATAAAAAATTGCGCATACGGCAAAACCACAAATCAGGATCACCTTTCATTTCACAAAGTATTTTAGATGTTAGACGTGATAGTACTTTGCTTGATAAAGATTTTTTGCTTGCTTATTTGGATGTTGAACTTGGTGAAAGATGGGTTGGAACTCATAGTACAACACCTAAACTTTATCATGATTTTAGAATTTCGTATTTTTCTTGTCTTTCCTTATTTTCAAATTTTGTTTGTGGGAAATTCAACCTAGTGTTTCTCCCTTGTAACTGTGTTTTCCTTGAATTTGAATTTTATTACTGTATCTGCAAATTTAATTAAAAACTAGATCATGCCACCTATAAATCTACTAAAAAATAGCATGACAGCAACAATCAATCCTTAACAAAAAAATTTGTTTTTCTTGTTCAAACATTTGACCTCTTTTTAGTAAATAGAAATTTGCACGCCATAATGCAAAAGAGTGTCCAAATAAAAGCCCGTTTTTTTGCATTTGTTATACCTTTTTTACTTCAATTACATTGTGAATTTTAAAAAAAACTAAACAACATCATTCTGGTTTTTTTCTATCAGAAAATATGGATATTAGTAATGAATTTCTCAAACTTCAGCAAATGAAATTTGATTTATTCAAAGAACAGAACCGTGAAAATGGTCTTTTTGATGTAACTTTTGAAGTAGAAGGAAAAGTAAGTTCTCTTCTTATATTGCAATATTATTAATAGTGTAAACAAATTTTAGCTGCTATATGCTAACAGAAACATGTTAGATTATATTTTACCTACTTTTACTTCAATGCTCTCTGAACGATGGACTCAAAACAAGGATGAACCAATCAAAATTAAAGATTATTCGTACAATGATTTTTATCAATTTCTCACATTTCTTTATACTGGCAAATGCAAACTTACTCATGCAAACATTTTTACAATGATTGATATCGCTGAATTTTATGGCGTTCAAATTTTCAAGAAATGATAGTTGCTGCTTCTGGAATACCAAATGCAAAATTCCAACAACTCCCAGTCCAGTGAAAAGAAAAGAAGGTGTAAAATAGTATTTAGTTTATTTGTATGATGGCGATATTGGTGTAACACGTTCTTCTGATATTGTTGAAGAAAATTATCTTCTTGCTAAATTAACTCCTGGAACTTCTCGATTCAACACTGCAGTTGGTTGTAAAATTGAAACTGAATAATTTTTATTACTGTTTTTATTATGCAAAACATTTTTTCTTTGCTTTTTTATTTCATAAGTTTTCATATTTATTTTACGAAATAAAATTTTGTTTATTACATTTATATTTGTCATAGCTGCCGTATAATTTTTGTAACAAATTAATGTGCTTCAACAGCAGCTTAGAAAAAGAATCTATTTTACAGCAAATCAACTAGAAAATACGATAACTGTTTTAATTATAATAGGAGAAACATTCTTCGAAATTATAAGAAAAATAAATTTTAATACCATATTTTTTCATCAACAAAACACCGCGTTTCTTCATGTTTTGAAATGTAATAAGACAATAATTGATCACAACGAACAGAACTAAAATATGTGAGTTGTTGTTTCTCGTCTGGTCTCAAAATTTAGGTAATTAAACCAATTTTATTATTAACCAAATTCTAGGAATTTCAATCACTGCTTGAACTAGGGCAACACCATTTCTTATATGTGGTGAAGGTTAAAATACAAATCTTTTTTCAAGTTCTCAGGTATCAACATTGGGTGGGTATTGTTGATATCATTAAAGAAAAATGTACAAAGATGGGTTGTAACTCATGATACTACACTTGAAATTTATCAAGATTATTAGGCTCTAGTGCAGAATCCCCGTCCTATGAAATTAATTCCCGTCCAGAAAAATTATTCCCGTCCAAACACCATTATTCCCGTCCAATGAAATTTTAGTGACTCATTCCCGTCCAATAAAAATATCCCCGTCCAACCGTAAATTATTTTTTCATAATGCATTATCCCCGTTCAAAAAAACTGTTTCCGTCCAAAAGATTAATTTAGAATTCAAACATGAACAGCTAATAAATTACCCACGTGTTCCATCTCAATTCATATACTTCGAAGAATTATCGACACATTTCTCGACTATTTTGATGTGTCGAAGATACATAAGGGGTATCAGATGCTACTACTATAAATCCAAATATTACATTTTAAAATTTCTAAGTGACTTTTTGTTATCCGAAACTACTCTAACCTTACAATCGATCCTGAATTTTCAACTCGTTATCTATTCATGGTTAAACATCAGTAGAAGGGATAGGCCGTTCCACAACTTCAAGAATATCTCAAAAGTCGTAAACCATCTGTTGTTTAATGAGGCAAAATTTCTTTAATTTAAATTCAAATGAGCTAAAACCAGTGGGATAATTTATTTATTACCATTAAAATCGGGTCAAAAATAACATGGTCTTTTTTTTAATCCCAGGATTCAGAAACTATTTAAATAAATAAAGTATTGGACGGGGAATAATTTTTTGGACGGGACCTATTCATTTTATATCAATGGACGGGAACACTGGTGTTTGGACGGGAATATTTTTCATTGGACGGGGATAAACCTTTTGGACGGGAATTGTGCACTAGAGCCGATTATTAAATAGTTTTAATTTTTTTACTTTTACAACACAGATTCTGTATGTGAAAATTTCTATCAAATCAGTTTTTCTAGTAAAGGGTTTCCTTCATAAATGTTATTGCCGTGTCTGTCAGCCTTACTTGTTATCACAGTATGCCACCCCGAAATTTAAAAAATCAATTTGCAGTTTATAATATATTGATCCTTTTTTAATGAACAGAAATTTATCCGACAAACTGCAGTGAAAACACCGAAATAGCAGTTCAGTTTCTTTGCATTCTTTCTTACCTTTATTTTGTTCTATCAGTTTGTGAATTTTTGCAGCCATGGATATTAGCAATGAATTTAATAAACTTCAACAAATAAAATATAATTTATTCAAAGAACAAAATGCTGAAACTGGGTTCTTTGATGTTGCATTTGAAGTGGAAGGAAAAGTGAGTAATTATTTTGTTTAAAAAATTATAAGAACTATAAACTAATTTTAGATTCTCTATGCACACAAAACTATGCTAAATTATATCTCACCTACTTTTGCTTCTATGCTCTTTGACCGATGGAATTCAAAAAAATGAACCAATCAAAATCAAAGATTATTCTTATGACGTATTCTATCAGTTTCTTACTTATTTATATACAGGCAAATGTCAACTTTCTGACTAAAATATTTATTCAATGGTAGATATGGCTGAATTTTAGGATGTTAAACTTTTCAAAAAACATTGTAAAAAATATTTAGCTGCTATGAAAATTAAAATCGAAAATATTTTCAAGCTTATAAATTTGGCTGATAAATATTCTATGACTCAGCTAAAAACTGCTACACATGATAAGTTAATTACTGTAATTTTGTATCTTTTCTATTGCTTTTGCATTATCAAACTTTAAGCTTTTCTAGAAAGCAGAAGATGTTTCATTCATTGCTGAACTTGAACAGCTTGTAAAACATTCTGAAAAGGAACTTGTATCTTCCGGTGTTCGAATTAATAGTGTCACGTATGTTTTTTTGGCTTTGAAGTGCTTTGTTAATTACAGTATACCTTAGTTCTCGTTCTTCTTTTATTGTTATGCCACACGTTGGTTATATGACCGAAAATGATCGCAAAAAGTTTATTGAAAAATCAAAGAAAATCCGTGAACAACAAGCAGCAAATGCCATTGCTTTCCTTGCATCTGATGCTGCCAAATTAATTAACGGTTTTACATTGAATGTTAATCTCATGAATCTTCGTTAAAATACTTTTTAATTTCTTTGTTTTGTTTGGTTAAAGAATTTTTTATGCTCTGAAATTCTGTCATATTTGTTTGTTACTCTTTTTTTCTTTAATGAAATGTTGTTATAAATATTAAACATTTTTTATGAAATGCTGTAAAAGATGATGAATATTAAAAAAATTCCTTTTACTTACATTGTCATTCGATAGACGTTTTGAGAACTTTCTAAATCACAAAAAGTTTTTTTGTAAAATTTTTCGTTTTAAACACATCGTATACGACAAAACCACAAAAAAAAGCTTTTTGTTTGTTAAAAGAAGGATGCAAGTGGAGCTAGATCCTTCTTTTTCATTTTTTCAGCAAGCTATTTTCTTTCTTATTTTTTCTTTTGAGCTATTTTCAACCGACACCTGGCACATTTAAACAAGTCTAAAAAAAGTGATCGTTTGAATTTTAATTAAAAATATCGCAATGTCGATTTTTAGTTTTAAATATATCTCATTGTTTTTCTGGCGCTAAAATTTTTTCAGTTTTAAGCAGCAGTGTTGCATATTTACATATAAAATAGTCACATAATTTTGTTTCGATCAAATAAAACAAGGGATGTATTTGTTTTTTTGCTAACACTTTTTATTTTTTTTGCAGCTTGGTTTATGATTTTTATCTTGTCGTTTTGAACTGCTATTTTTTTTTAAAACCCCTTTTTTTTACTTTTTTGTCAGCAAAAGTATAATTGTTTACCATCGTTTTTTCAGGTATCAACCAATCATGTTGAATTTCAATAATAAAAATATGGTTTCCCAAAGCTTTCCATTTCGTAATACCACTATGGATTATATTTACAAGAATATTTCTGCTTCACAACTTTTAAAACTTTATCAGACATGTAAATTCTTCTATGCCAAATTTGGTCTCAATATTATTGAAGATTTTGAAATTTGCGATGAAAAAGATGAAGAACGAATTGTTGGGAATTCTTTGGCAATTTGGGAACATAATCCTTCATGGTTACAACTCAATAATCTTTGGATTAGCAAATCATTCACATTCAATAATGATGGCTATTATGCTAACCTTCTTCAATATTTTATTGAATATGAAAAATTTTCTCGTTTAACTTTTAGCAAACTTGAAATTTGTGGTGGTTTGGATGTTAAGAGTTTCAAGTTTTTCGTTAAATGTTCTTCACTTCGTCATTTAATTGTTCATGGTGCAATTTTTTATCGAAACGATGACATCCTTTCAGTAGAAGAAATTATGGAATCTGCACCACAGGTTTCTACAATTGAGTCAGTACCTTTTTATTATATTTTAAGTTATGTTTTATTTTTTATTTTTAGTTTGTCTGTTGATTTTGATGACATGGGCTTTGGTCCTATTGATGTGACAAAATTGGTTGCTTTGGAACGCCAGACAAAACTTCAGTTTTTACATGTTTGTGATATTCCCACAGCTTTCCTTGATCCATTGCTTGTTCTTGAATTTTTCAAAGTAAGCTGTTTTTTGAAAACTTCTTGAAACATTTAATCTTTGTTTATTTTTTTAGAAGCATGCTACTCCAGATATTGATTACTACTTTGGTTTTGATAATGATGATGAAGATTATGATGCTGATGTAGCTAATGCATTTTATAATACACTCAATGCTGAACTTCAAGCATGGAAGCTTTCAACCCAAATTCCACCAACAATTCAATCATCTTTTATTGATTTAACTGGTAAAACAGCTGTTATTACTGGTGCATCTTCTGGTATTGGAAAAGCTACCGTTATCCTTTTTCGTCAACTTGGTGCATCTGTCATTGCTGTTGGTAGAAATTATTGCCAAATGAAAGATTTGTTTGATGAATGCCAAAATATTAAAAATATTGTATGTCATTGATTTCCTCTAAATTTTAAAGATTAAGCACTCAATTTTAGGGTTTTCTTCACATTCTTTCAAAGAGCTTTAATGATGATATTAAAAAAGCTTTGGAACGAATTGATAACAAATTTGGCAAAAAATTTGATATTTTGGTATGCATTCAAAGCTTTTTTTTTACTTCCTTTTTTAGGTTAACATTCCTGATACTTCTGGATTAAGAATCATCCCTAACACCGATTTTGAAAAAAGTTTTTGTCGTGGTGTTCTTCAAGGTCATTATAATTTTATTCGAGCTGCAGCCCCATATTTGAATAAAGCAAAAGGCTGTATTATTAATATTTTAATGCCTCATGGTTTATTTACTGTAAGCTTTCATATCGCTTCCTTGTAAACAAATGTCCAACACTTTCTAGAAACTAGAGAATGAAGCAGCAATTGCCGTTTTTGAATATCGTATTAAACATGTTGTTGAAGCTGAACTTGTATCTGCTGGTATTCGATTTAATTCTGTCAAGTGTGTTTTTGTTTTTTAAAGATTTTTTCTTGAATTACAGTATAACTTTAGTCTTGGTGCATCTGTAGCTGCTTTGCCTCGTCCCCCTGAAGTAACTGATAATGATTACAAAAAGTTATTGGAAAATTCTAAGAAATTTCATGAACTACAAGCTGCAAATTCAATTGCTTTTCTTGCCTCTGATGCTGCAAAATTGATTAATGGTTCTACTTTGAATGTTAACCCTATGAATCTTCGTTAATATACTTTTTAATTTCTTTGTTTTGTATTTAAAAAATCCGTTTTTTGATGCAAATGTTATTATAAATAAAAATTTTGTTATGCATACTGTAGAAGTTGTTACTTATTTTGTAAAATTCCAGCTGAAAATCATATTTTTTTCAACAACGGCAAGGCAAGATCTATATTTTTTGTTATTATAAATTCTCATAAACAATTTCAAAGCACTGAATAAATAAAATAGAAAAGCTAGTTTTTTTAAATTGAATCATATGTGGCTGGAAAAAGACCAAATCATTTTCGTTATCATTCAGGTGAGTTACAAGAAAGAAAACACATGCACCGGTAAAATTTAATCAACATTTCCTCTTGACCTTAAAACATTTCTAAGCTCCAAAAAGACACTTTTTGGAATCCATGTTCTCATTCTTATCTTAAACTAATATCAGAAAGCACAAATTTTATTAAAGTATTTATAAAAACATTATAATAAAATCAATAAAAAAGTAAGAAACATGAAACATGGAAAAATATATGAAAAAAAGTTATATAAATGAAAGTGAAGCGGAAATCAAAGTAAAAAAATTTCGACGAAGATTCAGATAGTGCAGTTCCATTAATTCATTTTCCCGCATTTAAAGCAAAGCATACAATAGCATCTGCAGCTTGTTGTGCTTCAGATTTATTTGATTCATTCATTCCAGCTGGACGTGGTAAAGCAGGTGAATCTGGACTGAAAAAGATACAATAATATATAATAATTTAAAAAGACTGGAAACATACTTGACAGAATTGATTCTAACACCAGCAGATACAAGTTCATCTTCTATTTTTTTAAAGCGCTTATTATTTTCTGCAGCTTTGACAGTATCTGCTGCTACCTGCAACAAAAGTATTACTTTCTCAGATTTGAAGCATTTGGAAATAAAAACTTACAACAGCTAAGCCATTTGAAGTGGAAACATTAATAAGAGAACCTTTTGCATTAATCAAATATGGCGCAGCTTTTTTAACAATTTTATAATGTGCATCAATGACACTTTCACGAACATAAATATCTTCATCAGGTTCAATTTCATCTGCAAATGCACCAGCTTTATTGACCTAAAAATGAAAAATGAAAATGAGTATAACCGAACAAAAATCTTGTGAAGCATACCAAAATATGGAATTTATCACCAAATTTGTAACCAATTCTTTCAAAAAGTTTTTTAAATTCATCACTGAATTGAATGTCAGACCAAAAAATATGAAGAAAACCCTAAAATTTTCACAATCAATTTTTTTCAATGTATAAGAATAAATCTTACAGTATTTTCAATATTTTGACATTCACCGAGTAAAGTTTTTAATGGGCTTTTACATGGTGAAACTGCAATAACAGAAGCGCCAAGTTGACGAAAGAGAATTACGGTTGCTCTTCCAATAGCATCAGTGGCACCTGTAAGAGGAAAGATGTTGATGACAGTAATCCAAAACAACAATCACAGACAAAAATAAATAAAAAAAAGTAAACGAACCCATAATTAAAGCAGTTTTTCCAGTCAAATCATTAAATGTTGATGAAATTCTTGGAGGAAGCTGAAGTGAAAGCTTCCATGCTCGAATACCACTATCAACAGCTTTATAAAATCTTTTAACATTCACTTCATCATATTCGTCATCATATATATCAAAATCAAACCAGTAATCAATATTAGGAATAGCATGTTTCTAAAAAACAAATATATTTTTAAATATATTTTACTTTCCTCCGTGTTTCAAAAAACTTACTTTAAAAAATTCAACAACGAGCATTGCATCAGGAACTTTTGAAACGTCATTAAGGAACAAAGACGTAATTTTTGTTTCACGCTTCATTTCAGTCAATCTTGTCATATCAATTGGTGGAAATACTCCAAAATATTCACTATCAAGTGTTAAACTAAAAAACGAAGGAAAAGTTAAAATTGTTTTTAATTCATGATGAAAAAGCACTCACTCAAATGTTGAAACTTGTGGTGCACGTTCAATAATATCTTCAATGGAAAGAAATTCATCATCAACAGGATATTCAATTGCCCCCCTGATAATTAAATGTCGAAGAGTAACAGGTTGAACCAAAAATTCATAATCTTCAACCGTGTAATTATCAGCACGAAATCGAAGGGTATTGTATGTCATCCGTGAAATATTTTCATATCGAAGAGGTGCTTTACCATTATCATAATAAGTCATAGAACTTTTAATCCATAAATTATTTAGTTGTAACCAAGAAGGACTATCAATACAAACTGCAATAGAATTTCCATCAATAATTTCTTCTTCTTTATTGATGCAAATTTCGAAATTTTCAATAATATTAAGGCCGACTTTGTTGTAAAAAAATTTGCATGTTTGATAAAGCTTCTGAAGTTGAGATGCGGTAGCATTCTTGCAAATATAATCCATAGTGGTATTACGAAAAGAAAAGCTTTGGGGAATCATATTTTCGACGTTGAAGATGAGCATGATTGAAAGCAATGCCTGAAAAATAGCATTTACAAAAATTAAAAATTGTACAGCAAAAATATTAATGAGTTTTTCAAGTTAACAAAAACAGAAAAACTTATGAGCTATTTCTGAATCACAAAAACAAGTTGTGATAATAGCCAATTAAAGCATCAACAAAGAAAATAACGTTTAAAGAAAAAAATAGACCACGCAAGCTAAAAAAAAGAAAAACCAAAAAAAATTTAAAAAAGAAGTGCTTGAGTGATTCTGCAGCAGCTGCAGTATCTTTGATCTAACAGCAGATGCCCAAAAAAAGAACACTTTTCTTTGCTTTAGAATGATACGAACAAATAGTGCGTCACAAGAACAAAACCCGAAAAAAATAAGTGAATCACAAAAATCTCTATTTACATAAATAACAAATAAATAATTAATAAATAAATAATGAAATAAGGTTGTATAAGACGAGTAAACTAAAGCTATCAAGTCATCAAGCTTAAGGACGATTTGAATTTTGTTTAATAAAAGTAACAGACGCGAAAAAAGTAAAAGTTTAGACAAAGAATTTAAAAAAAATAAAAATAAAAGTAAATTCAGCTGCAAAAAGGTAAACAAAATTGCCGCCAAAAACAGGATCTTATACAACACTGCAACACAAAATGAAGACGCTTTTAACAAAAAAGAGACTTTTGCCTTTGTGTTTAAATGTCAAAAATGGGCATAGAGAAATATTATATTTTTTAGAAAAAAATTCAAAATAAATGTCAGTTTTTAAGCGTCGAGAAAAAACCCTTAAAAAGAAGTTACGCGAAAACTAAAAAAAAAGAAGCAAAATGTTTCTTTTTGCTGGGCAGAAAAATGATGATAAATAGGAAGAATATAAAATACCATAAAAGCGATATTAGAGATAACCCTAGATTTCGAATTATCTCTCATGCAAACTGAAAACAACTCGGTGTTAAAAAATTGTTCCTTAAAGAAGTGGTGAAAATTGATGTCAAGAAATTTTCTAAATGTAAAAATAACTGAATGTCCTTCGGATAATACAAAGCGAAAATCACAAATCAAGTATCAATGAAGTCAGTGCTTGGTTTAACACATATTTATTTTCTCAAAAGATTTTGTCGGCCGATCGCAAGCTTGAGAATATGCATAGACAAAAAAAAATAGGAAAAGAGCGATCGAAAACAGGGAGAAAAGGGCGGCGATGGCTCCTTTTCCTTCTTTTTTGTCTGCCCTTTAGAAAGGTGCAGATAGTTGAAAATAGAACAATGCGAATTTTTTGATGAAATTCTAGCAACTGCTTTTTTAAGCTCCACCTTCAGTATCCAAGTGATTTTGCTACAAAAAGAAAGAGTGTAAAAGCATTAAAAGAAAGAAAAAAATAAATTTATCGTCCAAAGAATTACTCATTTTTAATAATTATGAAAATAAATTATCAAAACTTATAAAACATTGTCTTATCTATTCTGTTATAGAATTATAGAACTATGACAAAAGCAAATCATGTTGTTCAATAAACGAAAATTTAAGCATCGAATACACTGAAATGGAAGGCAATTTGAATTTTTCGTAGCATTAGTTTCATGCAACAAAAAAGGATATAAAAGATTAGCAAAGGGGGCAAAATAATTGCATGAAAAAATCCAGACACAGTTTTTTTTCAAAAATTCCAATGACGGTATTAAAGAAAAAATATATCATATGATATTTTTTAATGTTCCATCAGTACTAAATAAATACACATTTTTAAGAAGAAAGAAAAACAGGACTTGTAACATTAAAGATAAATGCCAAAAAATCGGCATTACGAAATTGTTTATTTTTAAAATAAAATATGGAAGATAGGAGCTAGTTTCACAATATTGACTAAAAAAGCTGGTGCAAAGTTGAAAATTAAGTAAAGTCCGTCTTTCTTAGGGGAAAGAAAAAAGTATTAGAAATATGTCAAAATACGCAAAGTTGGAAATAAATGTGTTAGCTTTAGAATTCTAGATTATGGATATTTTGTTGCCATACTATTGGAGATCACCGATAAAAAATTTTTCCTTCAAAAAGATGATGAAAAATGAGACCACCTTAAAAATATTAACAGTTTTTTTAATGCATCAAAAATCACATTATCTTCGGATTAAACAGAGAAAATAGATCTTGCCAGAATTGGATTACAAAAACATTAGCAAATCACTTGATCAAAAAAGATGACAATGATGAGATAACACTTTTGCTAATCTTTTTTTTATATTTGAGCATCTGGGTACCAGAAACGCGATACTATTGAATTTGCTACACCTAAAACTTGTCTTTCCGTTGAAGATATTGAGGAGAAAAAAACTATATTTGAAGATGGCACTTTTTTGCGACGAAAAAAGGGTAAAAAAACTTTAAAGGAATCACTTCTTTTTTCTCTGAGGTGTCAAGCCTTTTTTACGGCCGCTTTTTTTGGGGACAGTTAAAACAGTGTTGTGTTTGCTTGCATTCAAGCTCAAAGTACTCAAATAACTTTTGGCTCAGAAAAATAAAAATTGTTCTAAACATTTTTTTTATATTTTTTATGGATCTCTAAAAACAGTGTAAAGGTCAACTAAAATCAAAACTGGCATTGATTCGATAAAATAGATTTTGATTTCGAGAAAAAAAACAACTTTGACAGTATGCATTCTGAAAAACAAATTCTGTAGTTTTTATTTATTCAAATTACAAGAAGTTTTTTCAAAATAAAAAAATAAATCTGTCATGAATGTTAAACCTTTGAAACTCCTCTTAATTCTTTCATTTTTGTTTGCCCTTGTTTATTTTCTTTATTGCAATTTTTTTTCATAAATAAAAGTCCTCTTTTTATTTTTTAAGCTTCTTTGCTCGACATTTCGAAGCGTTGCACATTATCTTAACAATCTAGACATTTATGTTCCAGCTTTTGACATTTATGTTTAACGATGTTTGGCGCAAAAAGTTTTTTAGTTTTTGCTTTCAAAGTTTTTATACGGTTCTTCAATATAAAAAATTTTCACGTTTTACATATAGCAAATTGAATATACAGGGTGATTTAGAACTTGAAGAATATGAATTCTTGGTTAAACCGTTAACTCTCCAACATTTAATTTGTGATGCAGACACTTATGATAACGATAGTGATAAAAAACTATGCCTTGAAGATATTATAGAACGTGTACCACATGTTTCGACAATTGAGTACGCTATTTTAAGCTAAATTTAAATATTTATATCACATATTTTATATTTAGTTTACCACTCCATGGTTTATCGGATGTTATACCGCCACCACTTGATATGCTCTAGTTAATTTCACTGGATCGTCAAACAAAATTATCTTCTTTTCTTATTACTAATCTTAGAAATATTCCTTTCATTAAAAATGTCCCATTGTCAATTTTTGACATTTACTTTTTATTTTTTATCAGTGTCTTTTTAGCGCCAAAATTTTCTTTTTTAAGGTGCGGTTTTGTACATTTACATAAAAAAATGTTTCACATTTTTATTTCGGTCATTTTTAAATTTAAATTTTAAAAAAAGGGTTTGTTTCTTTTTGTTAAAATATTATGTTAGTTTTTTGCTTTTTCGTTTGTGACTTTTTCTTTTCATTTTTCGCATTGCTTTTTTGTCGTTCTATTTTGGATTTGCCATAATTATTGTTGTTTACCATCCGTTTTTTAGGTATCAACCAATCGTGCTTACATTTAACATTGAAAATATGATTCCATAAAGCTTTCCATTTCGTGATACTACTATGGATTACATTTACAAGAATATTTCTGCTGCTCAACTTCTAAAACTGTACCAAACATGTAAATCCTTCTATGCCCATTTTGATCTCAATATTATTGAAGATTTTGAAATTTGTGAAAGTCAAGAGTATGAACGCATTGTTGGAAATTCTTTGGCAATCTTGCGACAAAATCCTTCTTGGTTAAAACTCAAAAATTTATGGATTTTCAAATCTTTTACCTACTTTGATTACGATGATGATGGAAATGAAACTCTTGAATATGAAAAGTTCTCACGTTTAACATATGGTACTCTTCATATGCATGGTGAAAAGTTTACTGCAAAAGATTTTGAATTTTTGGTGAAGCCTTTGTCACTTCGTCATTTACTTATCAATGGAGCTATTGAATTTGCTACACCTAAAACTTGTCTTTCCGTTGAAGATATTATTGAACGTGCTCCACAAGTTTCAACATTTCAGTAAGCAATTTTTTCTTTTTTTAACAAAAATTGTGAATTTGATTTATTTCTAGTTTAACTCATGATAGTTACCTTTATGAAAGGTATCCAACAATTGATATGACAAGATTAATTGCACTTCAACGTCAAACAAAGTTAACTTCTTTTCATGTTTTTGAACTTGCTGATATCCCTGATCCATTATCTGTTATCGAAGTTTTCAAGGTTAGTTTTTTTTAGCAAAGTCTAATTAATAGATATTTTTGTCTTTTTTTAGAAGCATGCTGTTCCTGAAATTGATTATTATTTTTTCATTGGTCATTTTCAAGAAAATGTTAGACAATTTTACAAATTTATTGATGCTGAACTTCGAGCATGGAAACTTTCAATTCAAATGCCACTTACTGTTTCATCATCTTTTATTGATTTAACTGGAAAAATTGCTGTTGTTACAGGTAAGCAGCCACCCTTTTTTTTAAAGGTTCTTGTTCATCGATTATTTAATTCAAAATTTTAGGTCCATCTGATGGCATTGGAAAAACAGCAACTGTTATGCTTCGTAAACGTGGAGCTTCTGTAATTGCTTTATCAAAAAGTCCTAGTAAATTAAATAATTTGATGAAAGATTGTGAAAGTATTACAAATCATGTAAGCTATACGTTCATGTCTTTGACAAAATTACCATGACAATTTATAGGGGTTTCTTCACACAGCCATCTTTGATGTGGGGTCAGATTTTGATTCTTTTTTAAAAGCTAGCGCCAAATTTGGTACTAAATTTGATATTTTGGTACGTTTTAAAAGTAATTTTTCAGTTCTATGTGATATTGTTTAGGTTTATAATGCTGACATTTTTGAAAAACAAATTATTCCTTATGAAGATACATTTTGCCCTGATAAGCTTAGTGTTTTCACAGATTATAAAAATACTCTCAAATATGCAATTCTAAATATGATTGAAGCAAAAGGATGCATTATTACTGTTTTAAATTTTAATGACTTTATTGCTGTGAGTTCCCATTCATCTTTTTTTAATTTTGTTTGTAATTTGACTTTTTAGAAACCAGAAGATGTGCCATCAATTATTGATGTTGAAAACTCTGTCAAAATTTGTTGGAAATTCTTTAGCAATTTGGCGTGGTAATCCTACTTGGTCAAAAATGAATAATCTGTGGATTAGCAACTCATTTACTTATTTTGATGATGAAGAAACTGATGATGATTATCAAATGGTTCTTGAATATGAAAAATTTTCACGTTTGACATATAGCAAGCTAACTATATCTAGCAGCGTTGATCTTGAAGAATACGAATTTTTGGTCAAACCTTTAACACTTCGACATTTAATATTTGATGGCTCAATTCATTCCATGGTTGTTGAAGACCTTATTAAACGTGTACCACATGTTTCAGCAATTGAGTACGTACTTTTTTAGCTAAAATATTTAGACCACATATTTAATGTTTAGTATTTTACTATCATTCAGTAATATACGATCACTTGATATGGTCAAATTAATTTCTATGAATCGCCAAGCAAAATTATCTTCTTTTCATATTTCTAATCTTACAAATATTCCTGATCCTCTACTTGTTATTTAATCCCCCCACTGTTTAATTTTTTTGCATGAAGGGAAGATTAAACAAGAATAGTATCAGTTTGTATTATAATGTTAAAATTTCATAAAATTTGCTTTTAGCTCTGATGCTCCTATTACTGCTCTACCACGTCCAAATGAAATGAATGATGCTGATTACAAGAAGTTATTAGAAAATTCAAAGAGAACTCATGATGAACAAGTTGCAAAAGTCATTGCCCGCCTCGCTTCTGATTCTGCGAAATTAACTGATCAATCTACTTTGAATAATAATCTTTAAAATCTTGGTTAAAATCTTTGATATTTGTTTGTTCTTTTTTTTGAAGGTTTCTTTAGTTATGTTATAAAAAAGCTTTCCTATACATACTGTAGACGAATGTTGAAGCACAGATAAATTTCTGCATAGTTAAATAAAAAGAAACGATTTAATGTCAATATTTTGTTGACTACCTCATCGAAAAAAATATTTATGAAAGCAAAAAAAATAAAACAGAAACATGTTTTTGTAAATGATGGCAAAAAAAATCTATGACAGAAGCGATTGCACAAGAAGATAAAAAAATGTGTTTTGCTAAAAAAGAAATCGACCAACGTTAAAACAGCGCCACAAACATCGGAATTTAATTATTGATGGAGCAATTTCTTATTCCGATACAAAAGATACTCTTTCGATTGAACGTCAAACAAAGCTTACATCGTTTCATGTTAAAGTCGTTTCCAAAATTCCTGATCCACGTGCTGTTATTAAATTTTTCAAGGTTTGATTTTTTGGTGTTTCCATACGCTGGTATATGGGGGGTTCTTCTCTATGCCAGCGGTGGGAGGGAGTTGATTAAGACAGTAGAAAGAAAAATGACATGATAGCAGAAAAAAAGCATGTCCATTCTTTTTCAGAAACATGCTGTACCAGAAATTGATTATTACTTTGATTTTGATGAAGAAGATGATTATTATGATCTCGGAAATGTAAAAAGATTTTATGCAAGTATCGATGCACAACTTCGAGCATGGAAAGTTTCACTTCAAATACCACCAATTATTTCATCATCTTCATTTATTGATTTAACTGGAAAAATAGCTGTTGTAACGGGTATGATTTTTATACAATAAAAGTAAAAACTAAAATGGATTACAAGTGTTTTGCAAAACTTATGCCAATATATCTTATTTTTTAGGTGCATCTGCTGGTACTGGAAGAGCAGCAGCATTTCTCTTTCGTCAACTTGGAGCTTCCGTTATTGCAATTGCAGAATGTCATGGTCAACTAAAAACTTTAATTGATGAATGTCAAAATATTAAAAATGATGTAGTTTACATTTTCATATTCTTTGTTGAATTTATGCTAATTGTTTTAGGGCTACTTCACACAATATGTATTAACAAGTCTTGTGTTAAGGAAGAGATTAAATATTTTTTTGATATGATTAAATATAAATTTGCAGGAAGATATGATATTTTTGTATGTTTTATCTTTAAAATTCTTCTTTGTGCTTCACACTTTTTAGGTCAATGTTGGTGACATTTATGGAAGCACAATTATTCCAGATAACGATCGGTTAAGTGTAATAGATACTTTTCGTGGACAATATAAATTTCTTAAAAAATCAATGGAATACTTGGTTGTTGCAAAGGGAAATGTTATTAATCTTTTACCTTCAAGTGATTTAATTATTGTAAGCTTTCTTTAAAATTTTTGACTTTTTAAATTAGATACATTTTAGGAACCACATAATGCTGCCGAGGTTGCCAAGCTTGGAAAAAAGCTAAAAATTGCTGAACTTCAACTTGCAGCTTTTGGTATTAATTAATTCTGTCAAGTATGTTTTTTTCATTTTTTTATCAAATATATATTGTCGTATAATTTTAGTCCTGGTGGTCCTGTAACTGCTTTACCACGTCCCGACGGAATGAATACGGCAGATTATAAAAACTATTTAAAAGAATCAAAGAAATCTCATGAAGAACAAGCTGCCAAAGCTATTGCATTTCTTGCTTCTGATTCTGCATCGTTTATCACTGGTGCAACATTACCTGTTAATCCTTTGAATCTTCTTTGAAAATATTTATTTCTTTTTTAATGTTTTAACTTTTTATCTTTTATTTATTACTGTAAGAGCTTTTTCATGCTTGATGAAATTCTTATCAAAAAAATTTTGTGTTGTCGTCTAAATAAAAATTTATTCAAAAGCTTTGATGCGTTTCCCTCAACATCATCCATCTTTTTCATCATTCGTGTCTATTTAAGAAAACATGGCCTTGAAGCCAAAACAACTCTTTCTTTTTGCAAAAGAAAAATCAAAGATATTGATCTATTTTTGCATTTGAGTTATACATTTTTTCTGACATCTTTTGCAATTTCTGTGATACACCATTACCTCCAAAGTCACAACAATAAAATCATCGTATTTTAAGCAAACACAATTTGATATTTTCAATGTTAAAAGTTTCGTAATTTGTTGTTTAGTTTAAGGTGAGAGCCATGATTACATTTTGCAATGAAAATATGGTTATTCAAACGTTTCCATTTTGTGATACAATTATGAATTATGTTTACAAGAATATTTCTGCCACTTTAGTTCTGAAGCTTTATCAAACATGTAAATTCTTCTACAACAAATTTCGTTTAAATATTATTGAAGATTTTGAAGTTTGTAGTCATAAAAATGATGAAAGAATAGTTGGAAATTCTTTAGCAATTTGCTGCAAAAATCCATCTTTTTTGAAGCTGAATAATTTATGGATTTCCAAATCATTTATATTTTGTGACCCAGAAATTGAACATCCTTTTGGAATTAACTATGAAAAGTTTTCACGTTTAACGTATACAACATGTATGCAAGGAGGATATTTTTCTGTCCAAGATTTTCAATATTTTGATAAACCTGCTACACTTAGTGATTTAATTGTTGAGGGGCTACTTAACCACCCCGATAATTATTTGACTCTTTCAATTGAAGATATTATTGAATGTGCTCCACATGTTTCAGCAACTGAGTAAGTTTGCTGTTGTTTGTATACATTAATGAAAGTGTAAGTTTTAGTATAGGTGAATATGAACCAGCAAGTTTTCCACCAATTAATATGAATAGATTGCTTTCCCTTGAACGTCAAACAAAGATTACATCTTTTTTTTTTTTTTTTCGGAAGCAGTTTGCGTAAATTTTGTTCTTAAGAATTTGTTGGATAAGACGTCCTCCTTCTGTCTTATCTAAGCTTATTTTATACAGCAGCAGTTTGTGCAGCTTTTTGATGAAGAATTTGTTGGTTAAGACGTCGATCCATTGTCTTATCCAAGCTTTTTTGATTCGGAAGCAGTTTGTGCAGCTTTTTGATGAAGAAATTGTTGGAAAAGACGTCGATCCATTGTCTTATCTAAGCTTATTTTATACAGCAGCAGTTTGTCTAACTTTGTTATTGATAATTTGTTGGATAAGACGTCCTACTTTTGTCTTATTCAAGCTTATTTAATTCAGCTGCAGCAGTTTGGGTAGCTGTTTTATGAAGAATCTGTTGGATAAGACGTCGATCCATTGTCTTTTCTAAGCATTTTTGATTCGGAAGCAGTTTGTGCATCATTTTGATGAAGAATTTGTTGGATAAGACGTCGATCCGTTGTATTATCTAAGCTAATTTTATACAGCAGCAGTTTGTGTAACTTTGTTATTAAAAATTTGTTGTATAAGACATCCTCCTTTTGTCTTATCCAAGCTTTTTTGATTCGGAAGCAGTTTGAGCAGCTTCTTGATGAAGAAATTGTTGGATAAGACGTCCTCCTTCTGTCTTATCTAAGCTTATTTTATACAGCAGCAGTTTGTGCAGCTTCTTGATGAAGAAATTGTTGGATATGACGTCGATCCATTGTCTTATCCAAGCTTTTTTGATTCGGAAGCAGTTTGAGCAGCTTCTTGATGAAGAAATTGTTGGATAAGACGTCGATCCATTGTCTTATCCAAGCTTTTTTGATTCGGAAGCAGTTTGTGCCGCTTTTTGATGAAGAAATTGTTGGAAAAGACGTCGATCCATTGTCTTATCTAAGCTTATTTTATACAGCAGCAGTTTGTGTAGCTTTGTTATTGATAATTTGTTGGATAAGACGTCCTCCTTTTGTCTTATTCAAGCTTATTTAATTCAGCTGCAGCAGTTTGGGTAGCTGTTTTATGAAGAATCTGTTGGATAAGACGTCGATCCATTGTCTTTTCTAAGTATTTTTGATTCGGAAGCAGTTTGTGCATCATTTTGATGAAGAAATTGTTGGATAAGACGTCCTCCTTCTGTCTTATCTAAGCTTATTTTATACAGCAGCAGTTTGTGCAGCTTCTTGATGAAGAAATTGTTGGATATGACGTCGATCCATTGTCTTATCCAAGCTTTTTTGATTCGGAAGCAGTTTGAGCATCTTCTTGATGAAGAAATTGTTGGATAAGACGTCGATCCATTGTCTTCTCCAAGCTTTTTTGATTCGGAAGAAGTTTGCGTAACTTTTTTTTGAAGAATTTGTTAGATAAGACATCGATCCATTGTCCTATCTAAGCTTTTTTTATACAGCAGCAGTTTGTGCAGCTTTTTGATGAAAAATTTGTTGGGTAAGACGTCCTCCTTCTGTCTTATCTAAGGTTATTTTATACAGCAGCAGTTTGTGCAGCTCTAGCATTTCTGTAGTTCTTATCACGCAATCCAAACTCACTTAAATCTAGAGTTTAAAGAGACTATCACCATATTTTAAGTTTTTAGCATTTGTGCACTAGAATTCAAGCAAGTCAAACTCACTAAAATCTAGAGTTTAAAGAGACTATCACCATATTTTAAGTTTCAAGCACTTCTGTAGTTGTTATAACGCAAGCCAAACTCATTTTAAACAAGGGTTTAAATAAACTGTCACCATATTTTAAGTTTCTAGCATCTGTGCTCTAGAATTCAAGCAAGTCAAACTCACTTAAATCTAGAGTTTAAAGAGACTGTCACCATATTTTAAGTTTCAAGAATTTCCGTAGTTGTTATCAAGCAAGCCTAACTCACTAAAATCTAGAGTTTAAAGAGACTATCACCATATTTTAAGTTTTTAGCATTTCTGTAGTTGTTACCACGCATGCAAAACTCATTTTAAACAAGAGTTTAAAGAAACTATCACCATATTTTAAATTTCTAGCATTGGTGTAGTTCTTATCACGCAAGCCAAACTCACTTAAATCTAGAGTTTAAAGAGACTGTTACCATATTTTAAGTTTCTAGCATTGGTGTAGTTCTTATCACGCAAGCCAAACTCACTTAAATCTAGAGTTTAAAGAGACTGTTACCATATTTTAAGTATCTAGCATTTCTGTAGTTCTTATCACGCAAGCCAAACTCAATTAAATCTAGAGTTTAAAGAGACGATCACCATATTTTAAATTTCTAGCATTTCCGTAGTTGTTACCACGCATGCCAAACTCATTTTAAACAAGAGTTTAAAGAAACTATCACCATATTTTAAATTTCTAGCATTTGTGCACTAGAATTCAAGCAAGTCAAACTCACTATAATCTAGTGTTTAAAGAAACTATCACCATATTTTAAGTTTCTAGCATTTCTGTAAGTGTTACCACGCAAGCCAAATTCATTTTAAATAAGAGTTTACAGAAACTATCACCATATTTTAAGTTTCTAGCATTTGTGCACTAGAATTCAAGCAAGTCAAACTCACTAAAATCTAGAGTTTAAAGAGACTACCACCATATTTTAAATTTCTAGCATTTCCGTAGTTGTTACCACGCATGCCAAACTCATTTTAAACAAGAGTTTAAAGAAACTATCACCATATTTTAAATTTCTAGCATTTGTGCACTAGAATTCAAGCAAGTCAAACTCACTATAATCTAGTGTTTAAAGAAACTATCACCATATTTTAAGTTTCTAGCATTTCTGTAAGTGTTACCACGCAAGCCAAATTCATTTTAAATAAGAGTTTACAGAAACTATCACCATATTTTAAGTTTCTAGCATTTGTGCACTAGAATTCAAGCAAGTCAAACTCACTTAAATCTAGAGTTTAAAGAAACTATCACCATATTTTAAATTTCTAGCATTTGTGCACTAGAATTCAAGCAAGCCAAACTCATTTTAATCTAGAGTTAAAAGAGGCTGTCACCATATTTTAAGTTTCTACCATTTGTGCACGGTAGTTCAAGCAAGCCGAACTCACTTCAATCTATAGTTTAAAGAGAATTTGTTGGATAAGACGTCCTCCTTCTGTCTTATCTAAGCTTTTTTGATTCGGAAGCAGTTTGCGTAATTTGTTTCTGAAGAATTTGTTAGATAAGACATCGATCCATTGTCTTATCCAAGCTTTTTTGATTCGGAAGCAGTTTAAGCAGCTTCTTGATGAAAAATTAGTTGGATAAGACGTCCTCCTTCTGTCTTATCTAAGCTTATTTTATACAGCAGCAGTTTGTGTAACTTTGTAATTAAGAATTTGTTGGATAAGACATCGATCCATTGTCTTATCCAACCTTTTTTGATTCGGAAGCAGTTTGCGTAAATTTTGTTCTTTACAATTTGTTGGATAAGACGTCCTCCTTCTGTCTTATCTAAGCTTATTTTATACAGCAGCAGTTTGTGTAACTTTGTAATTAAGAATTTGTTGGATAAGACGTCGATCCATTGTCTTATCCAAGCTTTTTTGATTCGAAAACAGTTTGTGCAGCTTTTTGATGAAGAATTTGTTGGATAAGACATCGATCCATTGTCTTATCCAAGCTTTTTTGATTCGGAAGCAGTTTAAGCAGCTTCTTGATGAAAAATTAGTTGGATAAGACGTCCTCCTTCTGTCTTATCTAAGCTTATTTTATACAGCAGCAGTTTGTGTAACTTTGTAATTAAGAATTTGTTGGATAAGACATCGATCCATTGTCTTATCCAACCTTTTTTGATTCGGAAGCAGTTTGCGTAAATTTTGTTCTTTAGAATTTGTTGGATAAGACGTCCTCCTTCTGTCTTATCTAAGCTTATTTTATACAGCAGCAGTTTGTGTAACTTTGTAATTAAGAATTTGTTGGATAAGACATCGATCCATTGTCTTATCCAAGCTTTTTTGATTCGGAAGCAGTTTAAGCAGCTTCTTAATAAAGAATTTGTTGGATAAGACGACCTCCTTCTGTCTTATCTAAGCTTATTTTATACAGCAGCAGTTTGTGTAACTTGTTTCTGAAGAATTTGTTAGATAAGACTTCGATCCATTGTCTTATCCAAGCTTTTTAGATTCGGAAGCAGTTTGTGCAGCTTTTTGATGAAGAAATTGTTGGATAAGACGTCGATCCACTGTCTTATCCAAGCTTTTTTGATTCGGAAGCAGTTTGCGTAAATTTTGTTCTTAAGAATTTGTTGGATAAGACGTCCTCCTTCTGTCTTATCTAAGCTTATTTTATACAGCAGCAGTTAGTGTAACTTGTTTCTGAAGAATTTGTTAGATAAGACTTCGATCCATTGTCTTATCCAAGCTTTTTTGATTCGGAAGCAGTTTAAGCAGCTTCTTGATGAAGTATTTGTTGGATAAGACGTCCTCCTTCTGTCTTATCTAAGCTTATTTTATACAGCAGCAGTTTGTGTAACTTTGTAATTAAGAATTTGTTGGATAAGACATCGATCCATTGTCTTATCCAACATTTTTTGATTCGGAAGCAGTTTGCGTAAATTTTGTTCTTAAGAATTTGTTGGATAAGACGACCTCCTTCTGTCTTATCTAAGCTTATTTTATACAGCAGCAGTTTGTGTAACTTGTTTCTGAAGAATTTGTTAGATAAGACTTCGATCCATTGTCTTATCCAAGCTTTTTAGATTCGGAAGCAGTTTGTGCAGCTTTTTGATGAAGAAATTGTGTTATAAGACGTCGATCCACTGTCTTATCCAAGCTTTTTTGATTCGGAAGCAGTTTGCGTAAATTTTGTTCTTTAGAATTTGTTGGATAAGACGTCCTCCTTCTGTCTTATCTAAGCTTATTTTATACAGCAGCAGTTTGTGTAACTTTGTAATTAAGAATTTGTTGGATAAGACATCGATCCATTTTCTTATCCAAGCTTTTTTGATTCGGAAGCAGTTTAAGCAGCTTCTTGATGAAGAATTTGTTGGATAAGACGTCCTCCTTCTGTCTTATCTAAGCTTATTTTATACAGCAGCAGTTTGTGTAACTTGTTTCTGAAGAATTTGTTAGATAAGACATCGATCCATTGTCTTATCCAAGCTTTTTAGATTCGGAAGCAGTTTGTGCAGCTTTTGATGAAGAAATTGTTGGATAAGACGTCGATCCACTGTCTTATCCAAGCTTTTTTGATTCGGAAGCAGTTTGCGTAAATTTTGTTCTTAAGAATTTGTTAGATAAGACGTCCTCCTTCTGTCTTATCTAAGCTTATTTTATACAGCAGCAGTTTGTGTAACTTGTTTCTGAAGAATTTGTTAGATAAGACATCGATCCATTGTCTTATCCAAGCTTTTTAGATTCTGAAGCAGTTTGTGCAGCTTTTTGATGAAGAAATTGTTGGATAAGACGTCGATCCACTGTCTTATCCAAGCTTTTTTGATTCGGAAGCAGTTTAAGCAGCTTCTTGATGAAGAATTTGTTGGATAAGACGTCCTCCTTCTGTCTTATCTAAGCTTATTTTATACAGCAGCAGTTTGTGTAACTTTGTAATTAAGAATTTGTTGGATAAGACATCGATCCATTGTCTTATCCAACCTTTTTTGATTCGGAAGCAGTTTGCGTAAATTTTGTTCTTAAGAATTTGTTGGATAAGACGTCCTCCTTCGGTCTTATCTAAGCTTATTTTATACAGCAGCTGTTTGTGTAACTTGTTTCTGAAGAATTTGTTAGATAAGACATCGATCCAATGTCTTATCCAAGCTTTTTAGATTCGGAAGCAGTTTGTGCAGCTTTTTGATGAAGAAATTGTTGGATAAGACGTCGATCCACTGTCTTATCCAAGCTTTTTTGATTCGGAAGCAGTTTGCGTAAATTTTGTTCTTAAGAATTTGTTGGATAAGACGTCCTCCTTCTGTCTTATCTAAGCTTATTTTATACAGCAGCTGTTTGTGTAACTTGTTTCTGAAGAATTTGTTAGATAAGACTTCGATCCATTGTCTTATCCAAGCGTTTTAGATTCGGAAGCAGTTTGTGCAGCTTTTTGATGAAGAAATTGTTGGATAAGACGTCGATCCACTGTCTTATCCAAGCTTTTTTGATTCGGAAGCAGTTTGCGTAAATTTTGTTCTTTAGAATTTGTTGGATAAGACGTCCTCCTTCTGTCTTATCTAAGCTTATTTTATACAGCAGCAGTTTGTGTAACTTGTTTCTGAAGAATTTGTTAGATAAGACATCGATCCATTGTCTTATCCAAGCTTTTTAGATTCGGAAGCAGTTTGTGCAGCTTTTTGATGAAGAAATTGTTGGATAAGACGTCGATCCACTGTCTTATCCAAGCTTTTTTGATTCGGAAGCAGTTTGCGTAAATTTTGTTCTTAAGAATTTGTTGGATAAGACGTCCTCCTTCTGTCTTATCTAAGCTTATTTTATACAGCAGCAGTTTGTGTAACTTTGTAATTAAGAATTTGTTGGATAAGACGTCGATCCACTTTCTTATCCAAGCTTTTTTGATTCGGAAGCAGTTTGCGTAAATTTTGTTCTTACGAATTTGTTGGATAAGACGTCCTCCTTCTGTCTTATCTAAGCTTATTTTATACAGCAGCTGTTTGTGTAACTTGTTTCTGAAGAATTTGTTAGATAAGACTTCGATCCATTGTCTTATCCAAGCTTTTTAGATTCGGAAGCAGTTTGTGCAGCTTTTTGATGAAGAAATTGTTGGATTAGACGTCGATCCACTGTCTTATCCAAGCTTTTTTGATTCGGAAGCAGTTTGCGTAAATTTTGTTCTTTAGAATTTGTTGGATAAGACGTCCTCCTTCTGTCTTATCTAAGCTTATTTTATACAGCAGCAGTTTGTGTAACTTTGTAATTAAGAATTTGTTGGATAAGACATCGATCCATTGTCTTTTCCAAGCTTTTTTGATTCGGAAGCAGTTTAAGCAGCTTCTTGATGAAGAATTTGTTGGATAAGACGTCCTCCTTCTGTCTTATCTAAGCTTATTTTATACAGCAGCAGTTTGTGTAACTTTGTAATTAAGAATTTGTTGGATAAGACATCGATCCATTGTCTTATCCAAGCTTTTTTGATTCGGAAGCAGTTTAAGCAGCTTCTTGATGAAGAATTTGTTGGATAAGACGTCCTCCTTCTGTCTTATCTAAGCTTATTTTATACAGCAGCAGTTTGTGTAACTTTGTAATTAAGAATTTGTTGGATAAGACATCGATCCATTGTCTTATCCAACCTTTTATGATTCGGAAGCAGTTTGCGTAAATTTTGTTCTTAAGAATTTGTTGGATAAGACGTCCTCCTTCTGTCTTATCTAAGCTTATTTTATACAGCAGCAGTTTGTGTAACTTGTTTCTGAAGAATTTGTTAGATAAGACATCGATCCATTGTCTTATCCAAGCTTTTTAGATTCGGAAGCAGTTTGTGCAGCTTTTTGATGAAGAAATTGTTGGATAAGACGTCGATCCACTGTCTTATCCAAGCTTTTTTGATTCGGAAGCAGTTTGCGTAAATTTCGTTCTTAAGAATTTGTTAGATAAGACGTCCTCCTTCTGTCTTATCTAAGCTTATTTTATACAGCAGCAGTTTGTGTAACTTGTTTCTGAAGAATTTGTTAGATAAGACATCGATCCATTGTCTTATCCAAGCTTTTTTGATTCGGAAGCAGTTTGCGTAAATTTTGTTCTTAAGAATTTGTTAGATAAGACGTCCTCCTTCTGTCTTATCTAAGCTTATTTTATACAGCAGCTGTTTGTGTAACTTGTTTCTGAAGAATTTGTTAGATAAGACTTCGATCCATTGTCTTATCCAAGCTTTTTTGATTCGGAAGCAGTTTGCGTAAATTTTGTTCTTTAGAATTTGTTGGATAAGACGTCCTCCTTCTGTCTTATCTAAGCTTATTTTATACAGCAGCAGTTTGTGTAACTTGTTTCTGAAGAATTTGTTAGATAAGACATCGATCCATTGTCTTATCCAAGCTTTTTAGATTCGGAAGCAGTTTGTGCAGCTTTTTGATGAAGAAATTGTTGGATAAGACGTCGATCCACTGTCTTATCCAAGCTTTTTTGATTCGGAAGCGGTTTGCGTAAATTTTGTTCTTAAGAATTTGTTGGATAAGACATCGATCCATTGTCTTATCCAAGCTTTTTTGATTCGGAAGCAGTTTAAGCAGCTTCTTGATGAAGAATTTGTTGGATAAGACGTCCTCCTTCTGTCTTATCTAAGCTTATTTTATACAGCAGCAGTTTGTGTAACTTTGTAATTAAGAATTTGTTGGATAAGACATCGATCCATTGTCTTATCCAAGCTTTTTTGATTCGGAAGCAGTTTAAGCAGCTTCTTGATGAAGAATTTGTTGGATAAGACGTCCTCCTTCTGTCTTATCTAAGCTTATTTTATACAGCAGCAGTTTGTGTAACTTTGTAATTAAGAATTTGTTGGATAGGACATCGATCCATTGTCTTATCCAAGCTTTTTTGATTCGGAAGCAGTTTAAGCAGCTTCTTGATGAAGAATTTGTTGGATAAGACGTCCTCCTTCTGTCTTATCTAAGCTTATTTTATACAGCAGCAGTTTGTGTAACTTTGTAATTAAGAATTTGTTGGATAAGACATCGATCCATTGTCTTATCCAACCTTTTTTGATTCGGAAGCAGTTTGCGTAAATTTTGTTCTTAAGAATTTGTTGGATAAGACGTCGATCCATTGTCTTATCCAAGCTTTTTAGATTCGGAAGCAGTTTGTGCAGCTTTTTGATGAAGAAATTGTTGGATAAGACGTCGATCCACTGTCTTATCCAAGCTTTTTTGATTCGGAAGCAGTTTGCGTAAATTTTGTTCTTAAGAATTTGTTGGATAAGACGTCCTCCTTCTGTCTTATCTAAGCTTATTTTATACAGCAGCAGTTTGTGTAACTTGTTTCTGAAGAATTTGTTAGATAAGACATCGATCCATTGTCTTATCCAAGCTTTTTAGATTCGGAAGCAGTTTGTGCAGCTTTTTGATGAAGAAATTGTTGGATAAGACGTCGATCCACTGTCTTATCCAAGCTTTTTTGATTCGGAAGCAGTTTGCGTAAATTTTGTTCTTAAGAATTTGTTGGATAAGACGTCCTCCTTCTGTCTTATCTAAGCTTATTTTATACAGCAGCAGTTTGTGTAACTTGTTTCTGAAGAATTTGTTAGATAAGACATCGATCCATTGTCTTATCCAAGCTTTTTAGATTCGGAAGCAGTTTGTGCAGCTTTTTGATGAAGAAATTGTTGGATAAGACGTCGATCCACTGTCTTATCCAAGCTTTTTTGATTCGGAAGCAGTTTGCGTAAATTTTGTTCTTAAGAATTTGTTGGATAAGACGTCCTCCTTCTGTCTTATCTAAGCTTATTTTATACAGCAGCAGTTTGTGTAACTTTGTAATTAAGAATTTGTTGGATAAGACGTCGATCCACTGTCTTATCCAAGCTTTTTTGATTCGGAAGCAGTTTCCGTAAATTTTGTTCTTTAGAATTTGTTGGATAAGACGTCCTCCTTCTGTCTTATCTAAGCTTATTTTATACAGCAGCAGTTTGTGTAACTTTGTAATTAAGAATTTGTTGGATAAGACATCGATCCATTGTCTTATCCAAGCTTTTTTGATTCGGAAGCAGTTTAAGCAGCTTCTTGATGAAGAATTTGTTGGATAAGACGTCCTCCTTCTGTCTTATCTAAGCTTATTTTATACAGCAGCAGTTTGTGTAACTTTGTAATTAAGAATTTGTTGGATAAGACATCGATCCATTGTCTTATCCAAGCTTTTTTGATTCGGAAGCAGTTTAAGCAGCTTCTTGATGAAGAATTTGTTGGATAAGACGTCCTCCTTCTGTCTTATCTAAGCTTATTTTATACAGCAGCAGTTTGTGTAACTTTGTAATTAAGAATTTGTTGGATAAGACGTCGATCCACTGTCTAATCCAAGCTTTTTTGATTCGGAAGCAGTTTGCGTAAATTTTGTTCTTAAGAATTTGTTGGATAAGACGTCCTCCTTCTGTCTTATCTAAGCTTATTTTATACAGCAGCAGTTTGTGTAACTTTGTAATTAAGAATTTGTTGGATAAGACATCGATCCATTGTCTTATCCAACCTTTTTTGATTCGGAAGCAGTTTGCGTAAATTTTGTTCTTAAGAATTTGTTGGATAAGACGTCCTCCTTCTGTCTTATCTAAGCTTATTTTATACAGCAGCAGTTTGTGTACTTTGTTTCTGAAGAATTTGTTAGATAAGACATCGATCCATTGTCTTATCCAAGCTTTTTAGATTCGGAAGCAGTTTGTGCAGCTTTTTGATGAAGAAATTGTTGGATAAGACGTCGATCCACTGTCTTATCCAAGCTTTTTTGATTCGGAAGCAGTTTGCGTAAATTTTGTTCTTAAGAATTTGTTGGATAAGACGTCCTCCTTCTGTCTTATCTAAGCTTATTTTATACAGCAGCAGTTTGTGTAACTTTGTAATTAAGAATTTGTTGGATAAGACATCGATCCATTGTCTTATCCAACCTTTTTTGATTCGGAAGCAGTTTGCGTAAATTTTGTTCTTAAGAATTTGTTGGATAAGACGTCCTCCTTCTGTCTTATCTAAGCTTATTTTTTACAGCAGCAGTTTGTGCAACTTTTTGATGAAGAAATTGTTGGATAAGACGTCGATCCACTGTCTTATCCAAGATTTTTCGATTCGGAAGCAGTTTGCGTAAATTTTGTTCTTAAGAATTTGTTGGATAAGACGTCCTCCTTCTGTCTTATCTAAGCTTATTTTATACAGCAGCAGTTTGTGTAACTTGTTTCTGAAGAATTTGTTAGATAAGACATCGATCCATTGTCTTATCCAAGCTTTTTAGATTCGGAAGCAGTTTGTGCAGCTTTTTGATGAAGAAATTGTTGGATAAGACGTCGATCCACTGTCTTATCCAAGCTTTTTTGATTCGGAAGCAGTTTGCGTAAATTTTGTTCTTAAGAATTTGTTGGATAAGACGTCCTCCTTCTGTCTTATCTAAGCTTATTTTATACAGCAGCAGTTTGTGTAACTTTGTAATTAAGAATTTGTTGGATAAGACGTCGATCCACTGTCTTATCCAAGCTTTTTTGATTCGGAAGCAGTTTCCGTAAATTTTGTTCTTTAGAATTTGTTGGATAAGACGTCCTCCTTCTGTCTTATCTAAGCTTATTTTATACAGCAGCAGTTTGTGTAACTTTGTAATTAAGAATTTGTTGGATAAGACATCGATCCATTGTCTTATCCAAGCTTTTTTGATTCGGAAGCAGTTTGTGCAGCTTTTTGATGAAGAAATTGTTGGATAAGACGTCGATCCACTGTCTTATCCAAGCTTTTTTGATTCGGAAGCAGTTTGCGTAAATTTTGTTCTTGAGAATTTGTTGGATAAGACGTCCTCCTTCTGTCTTATCTAAGCTTATTTTATACAGCAGCAGTTTGTGTAACTTTGTAATTAAGAATTTGTTGGATAAGACATCGATCCATTGTCTTATCCAAGCTTTTTAGATTCGGAAGCAGTTTGTGCAGCTTTTTGATGAAGAAATTGTTGGATAAGACGTCGATCCACTGTCTTATCCAAGCTTTTTTGATTCGGAAGCAGTTTGCGTAAATTTTGTTCTTAAGAATTTGTTGGATAAGACATCGATCCATTGTCTTATCCAAGCTTTTTTGATTCGGAAGCAGTTTAAGCAGCTTCTTGATGAAGAATTTGTTGGATAAGACGTCCTCCTTCTGTCTTATCTAAGCTTATTTTATACAGCAGCAGTTTGTGTAACTTTGTAATTAAGAATTTGTTGGATAAGACATCGATCCATTGTATTATCCAACCTTTTTTGATTCGGAAGCAGTTTGCGTAAATTTTGTTCTTAAGAATTTGTTGGATAAGACGTCCTCCTTCTGTCTTATCTAAGCTTATTTTATACAGCAGCAGTTTGCGTAACTTTTTTATGAAGAAGTTGTTGGAAAAGACGTCGATCCATTGTCTTATCTAAGCTTACTATTCACAGCAGCAGTTTGTGCAGCTTTTTGATGAAGAATTTGTTGGATAAGACGTCGATCCACTGTCTTATCCAAGCTTTTTTGATTCGGAAGCAGTTTGCGTAAATTTTGTTCTTAAGAATTTGTTGGATAAGACGTCCTCCTTCTGTCTTATCTAAGCTTATTTTATACAGCAGCAGTTTGTGTAACTTGTTTCTGAAGAATTTGTTAGATAAGACTTCGATCCATTGTCTTATCCAAGCTTTTTAGATTCGGAAGCAGTTTGTGCAGCTTTTTGATGAAGAAATTGTTGGATTAGACGTCGATCCACTGTCTTATCCAAGCTTTTTTGATTCGGAAGCAGTTTGCGTAAATTTTGTTCTTTAGAATTTGTTGGATAAGACGTCCTCCTTCTGTCTTATCTAAGCTTATTTTATACAGCAGCAGTTTGTGTAACTTTGTAATTAAGAATTTGTTGGATAAGACATCGATCCATTGTCTTATCCAAGCTTTTTTGATTCGGAAGCAGTTTAAGCAGCTTCTTGATGAAGAATTTGTTGGATAAGACGTCCTCCTTCTGTCTTATCTAAGCTTATTTTATACAGCAGCAGTTTGTGTAACTTTGTAATTAAGAATTTGTTGGATAAGACATCGATCCATTGTCTTATCCAAGCTTTTTTGATTCCGAAGCAGTTTAAGCAGCTTCTTGATGAAGAATTTGTTGGATAAGACGTCCTCCTTCTGTCTCATCTAAGCTTATTTTATACAGCAGCAGTTTGTGTAACTTGTTTCTGAAGAATTTGTTAGATAAGACATCGATCCATTGTCTTATCCAAGCTTTTTAGATTCGGAAGCAGTTTGTGCAGCTTTTTGATGAAGAAATTGTTGGATAAGACGTCGATCCACTGTCTAATCCAAGCTTTTTTGATTCGGAAGCAGTTTGCGTAAATTTTGTTCTTAAGAATTTGTTGGATAAGTCGTCCTCCTTCTGTCTTATCTAAGCTTATTTTATACAGCAGCAGTTTGTGTAACTTTGTAATTAAGAATTTGTTGGATAAGATATCGATCCATTGTCTTATCCAAGCTTTTTTGATTCGGAAGCAGTTTGCGTAAATTTTGTTCTTAAGAATTTGTTGGATAAGACGTCCTCCTTCTGTCTTATCTAAGCTTATTTTATACAGCAGCAGTTTGTGTAACTTGTTTCTGAAGAATTTGTTAGATAAGACTTCGATCCATTGTCTTATCCAAGCTTTTTAGATTCGGAAGCAGTTTGTGCAGCTTTTTGATGAAGAAATTGTTGGATAAGACGTCGATCCACTGTCTTATCCAAGCTTTTTTGATTCGGAAGCAGTTTGCGTAAATTTTGTTCATTAGAATTTGTTGGATAAGACGTCCTCCTTCTGTCTTATCTAAGCTTATTTTATACAGCAGCAGTTTGTGTAACTTTGTAATTAAGAATTTGTTGGATAAGATATCGATCCATTGTCTTATCCAAGCTTTTTTGATTCGGAAGCAGTTTAAGCAGCTTCTTGATGAAGAATTTGTTGGATAAGACGTCCTCCTTCTGTCTTATCTAAGCTTATTTTATACAGCAGCATTTTGTGTAACTTTGTAATTAAGAATTTGTTGGATAAGACATCGATCCATTGTATTATCCAACCTTTTTTGATTCGGAAGCAGTTTGCGTAAATTTTGTTCTTAAGAATTTGTTGGATAAGACGTCCTCCTTCTGTCTTATCTAAGCTTATTTTATACAGCAGCAGTTTGTGTAACTTGTTTCTGAAGAATTTGTTAGATAAGACTTCGATCCATTGTCTTATCCAAGCTTTTTAGATTCGGAAGCAGTTTGTGCAGCTTTTTGATGAAGAAATTGTTGGATAAGACGTCGATCCACTGTCTTATCCAAGCTTTTTTGATTCGGAAGCAGTTTGCGTAAATTTTGTTCTTTAGAATTTGTTGGATAAGACGTCCTCCTTCTGTCTTATCTAAGCTTATTTTATACAGCAGCAGTTTGTGTAACTTTGTAATTAAGAATTTGTTGGATAAGACATCGATCCATTGTCTTATCCAAGCTTTTTTGATTCGGAAGCAGTTTAAGCAGCTTCTTGATGAAGAATTTGTTGGATAAGACGTCCTCCTTCTGTCTTATCTAAGCTTATTTTATACAGCAGCAGTTTGTGTAACTTTGTAATTAAGAATTTGTTGGATAAGACATCGATCCATTGTCTTATCCAAGCTTTTTTGATTCGGAAGCAGTTTAAGCAGCTTCTTGATGAAGAATTTGTTGGATAAGACGTCCTCCTTCTGTCTCATCTAAGCTTATTTTATACAGCAGCAGTTTGTGTAACTTGTTTCTGAAGAATTTGTTAGATAAGACATCGATCCATTGTCTTATCCAAGCTTTTTAGATTCGGAAGCAGTTTGTGCAGCTTTTTGATGAAGAAATTGTTGGATAAGACGTCGATCCACTGTCTAATCCAAGCTTTTTTGATTCGGAAGCAGTTTGCGTAAATTTTGTTCTTAAGAATTTGTTGGATAAGTCGTCCTCCTTCTGTCTTATCTAAGCTTATTTTATACAGCAGCAGTTTGTGTAACTTTGTAATTAAGAATTTGTTGGATAAGACATCGATCCATTGTCTTATCCAACCTTTTTTGATTCGGAAGCAGTTTGCGTAAATTTTGTTCTTAAGAATTTGTTGGATAAGACGTCCTCCTTCTGTCTTATCTAAGCTTATTTTATACAGCAGCAGTTTGTGTAACTTTTTTATAAAGAAGTTGTTGGAAAAGACGTCGATCCATTGTCTTATCTAAGCTTACTATACACAGCAGCAGTTTGTGCAGCTTTTTGATGAAGAAATTGTTGGATAAGACGTCGATCCACTGTCTTATCCAAGCTTTTTTGATTCGGAAGCAGTTTGCGTAAATTTTGTTCTTAAGAATTTGTTGGATAAGACGTCCTCCTTCTGTCTTATCTAAGCTTATTTTTTACAGCAGCAGTTTGTGCAACTTTGTAATTAAGAATTTGTTGGATAAGACATCGATCCATTGTCTTATCCAATCTTTTTAGATTCGGAAGCAGTTTGTGCAGCTTTTTAATGAAGAAATTGTTGGATAAGACGTCGATCCACTGTCTTATCCAAGCTTTTTTGATTCGGAAGCAGTTTGCGTAAATTTTGTTCTTTAGAATTTGTTGGATAAGACGTCCTCCTTCTGTCTTATCTAAGCTTATTTTATACAGCAGCAGTTTGTGTAACTTTGTAATTAAGAATTTGTTGGATAAGACATCGATCCATTGTCTTATCCAAGCTTTTTTGATTCGGAAGCAGTTTAAGCAGCTTCTTGATGAAGAATTTGTTGGATAAGACGTCCTCCTTCTGTCTTATCTAAGCTTATTTTATACAGCAGCAGTTTGTGTAACTTGTTTCTGAATAATTTGTTAGATAAGACATCGATCCATTGTCTTATCCAAGCTTTTTTGATTCGGAAGCAGTTTAAGCAGCTTCTTGATGAAGAATTTGTTGGATAAGACGTCCTCCTTCTGTCTCATCTAAGCTTATTTTATACAGCAGCAGTTTGTGTAACTTGTTTCTGAAGAATTTGTTAGATAAGACATCGATCCATTGTCTTATCCAAGCTTTTTAGATTCGGAAGCAGTTTGTGCAGCTTTTTGATGAAGAAATTGTTGGATAAGACGTCGATCCACTGTCTAATCCAAGCTTTTTTGATTCGGAAGCAGTTTGCGTAAATTTTGTTCTTAAGAATTTGTTGGATAAGTCGTCCTCCTTCTGTCTTATCTAAGCTTATTTTATACAGCAGCAGTTTGTGTAACTTTGTAATTAAGAATTTGTTGGAAAAGACATCGATCCATTGTCTTATCCAACCTTTTTTGATTCGGAAGCAGTTTGCGTAAATTTTGTTCTTAAGAATTTGTTGGATAAGACGTCCTCCTTCTGTCTTATCTAAGCTTATTTTATACAGCAGCAGTTTGTGTAACTTTTTTATAAAGAAGTTGTTGGAAAAGACGTCGATCCATTGTCTTATCTAAGCTTACTATACACAGCAGCAGTTTGTGCAGCTTTTTGATGAAGAAATTGTTGGATAAGACGTCGATCCACTGTCTTATCCAAGCTTTTTTGATTCGGAAGCAGTTTGCGTAAATTTTGTTCTTAAGAATTTGTTGGATAAGACGTCCTCCTTCTGTCTTATCTAAGCTTATTTTTTACAGCAGCAGTTTGTGCAACTTTGTAATTAAGAATTTGTTGGATAAGACATCGATCCATTGTCTTATCCAATCTTATTAGATTCGGAAGCAGTTTGTGCAGCTTTTTAATGAAGAAATTGTTGGATAAGACGTCGATCCACTGTCTTATCCAAGCTTTTTTGATTCGGAAGCAGTTTGCGTAAATTTTGTTCTTAAGAATTTGTTGGATAAGACGTCCTCCTTCTGTCTTATCTAAGCTTATTTTATACAGCAGCAGTTTGTGTAACTTGTTTCTGAATAATTTGTTAGATAAGACATCGATCCATTGTCTTATCCAAGCTTTTTAGATTCGGAAGCAGTTTGTGCAGCTTTTTGATGAAGAAATTGTTGGATAAGACGTCGATCCACTGTCTTATCCAAGCTTTTTTGATTCGGAAGCAGTTTGCGTAAATTTTGTTCTTAAGAATTTGTTGGATAAGACGTCCTCCTTCTGTCTTATCTAAGCTTATTTTATACAGCAGCAGTTTGTGTAACTTTGTAATTAAGAATTTGTTGGATAAGACATCGATCCATTGTCTTATCCAAGCTTTTTTGATTCGGAAGCAGTTTAAGCAGCTTCTTGATGAAGAATTTGTTGGATAAGACGTCCTCCTTCTGTCTTATCTAAGCTTATTTTATACAGCAGCAGTTTGTGTAACTTTGTAATTCAGGATTTGTTGGATAAGACATCGATCCATTGTCTTATCCAAGCTTTTTTGATTCGGAAGCAGTTTAAGCAGCTTCTTGATGAAGAATTTGTTGGATAAGACGTCCTCCTTCTGTCTTATCTAAGCTTATTTTATACAGCAGCAGTTTGTGTAACTTGTTTCTGAAGAATTTGTTAGATAAGACATCGATCCATTGTCTTATCCAAGCTTTTTTGATTCGGAAGCAGTTTAAGCAGCTTCTTGATGAAGAATTTGTTGGATAAGACGTCCTCCTTCTGTCTTATCTAAGCTTATTTTATACAGCAGCAGTTTGTGTAACTTTTTTATGAAGAAGTTATTGGAAAAGACGTCGATCCATTGTCTTATCTAAGCTTTTTTTATACAGCAGCAGTTTGTGCAGCTTCTTGATGAAGAATTTGTTGGATAAGACGTCGATCCATTGTCTTATCCAAGCATTTTTGATTCGGAAGCAGTTTGCGTAACTTGTTTCTGAAGAATTTGTTAGATAAGACATCGATCCATTGTCTTATCCTAGCTTTTTTGATTCGGAAGCAGTTTGTGCAGCTTCTTGATGAAGAAATTGTTGGAAAAGACGTCGATCCATTGTCCTATCTAAGCTTTTTTTATACAGCAGCAGTTTGTGCAGCTTTTTGATGAAAAATTAGTTGGATAAGACGTCCTCCTTCTGTCTTTTCTAAGCTTATTTTATACAGCAGCAGTTTGTGCAGCTTCTTGATGAAGAATTTGTTGGATAAGACGTCGATCCATTGTCTTATCCAAGCTTTTTTGATTCGAAAGCAGTTTGCGTAACTTGTTTCAGAAGAATTTGTTAGATAAGACATCGATCTAAGCTTATTTTATACTGCAGCAGTTTGTGTAAATTTGTTATTAATAATTTGTTGGATAAGACGACAATCTTATCCAACAGATTCATAGATGTGTTTACGGAGACTATCACCATATTTTAAGTTTCTAGCATTGGTGTAGTTCTTATCACGCAATCCAAACTCACTTAAATCCAGAGTTTAAAGAGACGATCACCATATTTTAAATTTCTAGCATTTCTGTAGTTCTTATCACGCAATCCAAACTCACTTAAATCCAGAGTTTAAAGAGACTATCACCATATTTTAAATTTCTAGCATTTCTGTAGTTCTTATCACGCAATCCAAACTCACTTAAATCCAGAGTTTACGGAGACTATCACCATATTTTAAATTTCTAGCATTTGTGCACTAGAATTCAAGCCAGTCAAACTCACTAAAATCTAGAGTTTAAAGAGACTATCACCATATTTTAAGTTTCTAGCATTGCTGTAGTTGTTACCACGCAAGCCAAACTCATTTTAAACAAGAGTTTAAAGAAACTATCACCATATTTTAAATTTCTAGCATTTGTGCACTAGAATTCAAGCAAGTCAAACTCACTATAATCTAGTGTTTAAAGAAACTATCACCACATTTTAAGTTTTTAGCATTTCTGTAGTTGTTACCACGCATGCCAAACTCATTTTAAACAAGAGTTTAAAGAAACTATCACCATATTTTAAATTTCTAGCATTTGTGCACTAGAATTCAAGCAAGTCAAACTCACTATAATCTAGTGTTTAAAGAAACTATCACCACATTTTAAGTTTTTAGCATTTCTGTAGTTGTTACCACGCATGCCAAACTCATTTTAAACAAGAGTTTAAAGAAACTATCACCATATTTTAAATTTCTAGCATTTGTGCACTAGAATTCAAGCAATTCAAACTCACTATAATCTAGTGTTTAAAGAAACTATCACCACATTTTAAGTTTTTAGCATTTCTGTAGTTGTTACCACGCATGCCAAACTCATTTTAAACAAGAGTTTAAAGAAACTATCACCATATTTTTAATTTCTAGCATTTGTGCACTAGAATTCAAGCCAGTCAAACTCACTAAAATCTAGAGTTTAAAGAGACTATCACCATATTTTAAGTTTCTAGCATTGCTGTAGTTGTTACCACGCAAGCCAAACTCATTTTAAACAAGAGTTTAAAGAAACTATCACCATATTTTAAGTTTCTAGCATTTGTGCTCTAGAATACAAGCAAGTCAAACTCACTTAAATCTAGAGTTTAAAGAGACTATCGCTATATTTTAAGTTTCAAGCACTTCTGCAGTTGTTATCACGCAAGCCTAACTCACTGAAATCTAGAGTTTAAAGAAACTATCACCATATAAAAAGTTTCTAGCATTTATGCATTAGAATTCAAGCAAGTCAAACTCACTTTAATCTAGAGTTTAAAAAAACTATCACCGTATTTTAAGTTTCTAGCATTTCTGTAGTTGTTACCACGCAAGCCAAACTCATTTTAAACAATAGTTCAAAGAACCTATCGCTATATTTTAAGTTTCTAGCATTTCTGTAGTTGTTACCACGCAAGCCAAACTCATTTTTAACAAGAGTTTAAAGAGACGATCACCATATTATAAGTTTCTAGAATTTCTGTAGTTGTTATCAAGCAAGCCTAACTCACTAAAATCTAGAGTTTAAAGAGACTATCACCATATTTTAAGTTTCTAGCATTTGTGCACTAGGATTCAAGCAAGTCAAACTCAATTAAATCTAGAGTTTAAAGAGACTGTCACCATATTTTAAGTTTCATGCACTTCTATAGTTGTTATAACGCAAGCCAAACCCATTTTAAACTAGAGTTTCACGAGACGATCACCATATTTTTTGTTTGTAGCAATTGTGCCCTAGAATTCAAGCAAGCCAAACTCATTTTAAACCAGAGTTTAAAGAGACGATCACCATATTTTATTTTTGTAGCATTTCTGTAGTTGTTATCACGCAAGCCTAACTCATTTTAATTTAGGGTTAAAAGAGACTATCACCATATTATCAGTTTCTAGCATTTCTGTAGTTGTTATCACGAAAGCCAAACCCATTTTAAACTAGAGTTTAAAGAGACTATCACCATATTTTAAGTTTCTAGCATTTCTGTATTTGTTATCCCGCAAGCCTAACTCACTTTAATTTAGGGTTTAAAGAGACTATCACCATATTATCAGTTTCTGGCATTTTTGCACTTGTTATCACGAAAGCCAAACCCATTTTAAACTAGAGTTTCACGAGATGATCACCATATTTTAAGTTTCTAGCATTTCTGTAGTTCTTATCACGCAAGGCAAACTCATTTTAAACAAGAGTTTAAAGAGACTATCACCATATTATCAGTTTCTGGCATTTTTGCACTTGTTATCACGAAAGCCTAACTCACTGAAATCTAGAGTTTAAAGAGACTATCGCTATATTTTAAGTTTCAAGCACTTCTGTAGTTGTTACCACGCATGCCAAACTCATTTTAAACAAGAGTTTAAAGAGACTATCACCATATTTTAAGTTTCTAGCATTTGTGCACTAGGATTCAAGCAAGTCAAACTCACTTAAATCTAGAGTTTAAAGAGACTATCGCTATATTTTAAGTTTCAAGCACTTCTGCAGTTGTTATCACGCAAGCCAAACTCACTTTAATTTAGGGTTTAAAGAGACTATCACCATATTAGCAGTTTCTAGCATTTCTGTAGTTGTTATCACGAAAGCCAAACCCATTTTAAACAACAGTTTAAAGAGACGATCACCATATTTTTTGTTTGTAGCATTTGTGCACTAGAAATCAAGCAAGCAAAACTCATTTTAAACCAGAGTTTAAAGAGACGATCACCATATTTTATTTTTGTAGCATTTCTGTAGTTGTTATCACGCAAGCCTAACTCATTTTAATTTAGGGTTAAAAGAGACTATCACCATATTATCAGTTTCTAGCATTTCTGTAGTTGTTATCACGAAAGCCAAACCCATTTTAAACTAGAGTTTAAAGAGACTATCACCATATTTTAAGTTTCTAGCATTTCTGTATTTGTTATCCCGCAAGCCTAACTCACTTTAATTTAGGGTTTAAAGAGACTATCACCATATTATCAGTTTCTGGCATTTTTGCACTTGTTATCACGAAAGCCAAACCCATTTTAAACTAGAGTTTCACGAGATGATCACCATATTTTAAGTTTCTAGCATTTCTGTAGTTCTTATCACGCAAGGCAAACTCATTTTAAACAAGAGTTTAAAGAGACTATCACCATATTATCAGTTTCTGGCATTTTTGCACTTGTTATCACGAAAGCCTAACTCACTGAAATCTAGAGTTTAAAGAGACTATCGCTATATTTTAAGTTTCAAGCACTTCTGTAGTTGTTACCACGCATGCCAAACTCATTTTAAACAAGAGTTTAAAGAGACTATCACCATATTTTAAGTTTCTAGCATTTGTGCACTAGGATTCAAGCAAGTCAAACTCACTTAAATCTAGAGTTTAAAGAGACTATCGCTATATTTTAAGTTTCAAGCACTTCTGCAGTTGTTATCACGCAAGCCAAACTCACTTTAATTTAGGGTTTAAAGAGACTATCACCATATTAGCAGTTTCTAGCATTTCTGTAGTTGTTATCACGAAAGCCAAACCCATTTTAAACAACAGTTTAAAGAGACGATCACCATATTTTTTGTTTGTAGCATTTGTGCACTAGAAATCAAGCAAGCAAAACACCGTTTGAACTAGAGTTTCACGAAACAATCACCATATTTTAAGTTTCTAGCATTTCTGTATTTGTTATCCCGCAAGCCTAACTCACTTTAATTTAGGGTTTAAAGAGACTATCACCATATTATCAGTTTCTGGCATTTTTGCACTTGTTATCACGAAAGCCAAACCCATTTTAAACTAGAGTTTCACGAGATGATCACCATATTTTAAGTTTCTAGCATTTCTGTAGTTCTTATCACGCAAGGCAAACTCATTTTAAACAAGAGTTTAAAGAGACTATCACCATATTATCAGTTTCTGGCATTTTTGCACTTGTTATCACGAAAGCCTAACTCACTGAAATCTAGAGTTTAAAGAGACTATCGCTATATTTTAAGTTTCAAGCACTTCTGTAGTTGTTACCACGCATGCCAAACTCATTTTAAACAAGAGTTTAAAGAGACTATCACCATATTTTAAGTTTCTAGCATTTGTGCACTAGGATTCATGCAAGTCAAACTCACTTAAATCTAGAGTTTAAAGAGACTATCGCTATATTTTAAGTTTCAAGCACTTCTGCAGTTGTTATCACGCAAGCCAAACTCACTTTAATTTAGGGTTTAAAGAGACTATCACCATATTAGCAGTTTCTAGCATTTCTGTAGTTGTTATCACGAAAGCCAAACCCATTTTAAACAACAGTTTAAAGAGACGATCACCATATTTTAAATTTCTAGCATTTGTGCACTAGAATTCAAGCAAGTCAAACTCACTATAATCTAGTATTTAAAGAAACTATCACCATATTTTAAGTTTCTAGCATTTCTGTAAGTGTTACCACGCAAGCCAAATTCATTTTAAATAAGAGTTTACAGAAACTATCACCATATTTTAAGTTTCTAGCATTTGTGCATTAGAATTCAAGCAAGTCAAACTCACTAAAATCTAGAGTTTAAAGAGACTATCACCATATTTTAAGTTTCAAGCATTTCTGTAAGTGTTACCACGCAAGCCAAATTCATTTTAAATAAGAGTTTACAGAAACTATCACCATATAATAAGTTTCTAGCATTTGTGCATTAGAATTCAAGCAAGTCAAACTCACTTAAATCTAGAGTTTAAAGAGACTGTCACCATATTTTAAGTTTCTAGAATTTCTGTAGTTGTTATCAAGCAAGCCTAACTCACTAAAATCTAGAGTTTAAAGAGACTATCACCATATTTTAAGTCTCTAGCATTTGTGCACTAGGATTCAAGCAAGCCAAACTCACTGAAATCTAGAGTTTAAAGAGACTGTCACCATATTTTAAGTTTCATGCACTTCTATAGTTGTTATAACGCAAGCCAAACCCATTTTAAACTAGAGTTTCACGAGACGATCACCATATTTTAAGTTTCTAGCATTTGTGCACTAGAATTCAAGCCAGTCAAACTCACTAAAATCTAGAGTTTAAAGAGACTATCACCATATTTTAAGTTTCTAGCATTGCTGTAGTTGTTACCACGCAAGCCAAACTCATTTTAAACAAGAGTTTAAAGAAACTATCACCATATTTTAAGTTTCTAGCATTTCTGTATTTGTTATCCCGCAAGCCTAACTCACTTTAATTTAGGGTTTAAAGAGACTATCACCATATTATCAGTTTCTGGCATTTTTGCACTTGTTATCACGAAAGCCAAACCCATTTTAAACTAGAGTTTCACGAGATGATCACCATATTTTAAGTTTCTAGCATTTCTGTATTTGTTATCCCGCAAGCCTAACTCACTTTAATTTAGGGTTTAAAGAGACTATCACCATATTATCAGTTTCTGGCATTTTTGCACTTGTTATCACGAAAGCCAAACCCATTTTAAACTAGAGTTTCACGAGATGATCACCATATTTTAAGTTTCTAGCATTTCTGTAGTTCTTATCACGCAAGGCAAACTCATTTTAAACAAGAGTTTAAAGAGACTATCACCATATTATCAGTTTCTGGCATTTTTGCACTTGTTATCACGAAAGCCTAACTCACTGAAATCTAGAGTTTAAAGAGACTATCGCTATATTTTAAGTTTCAAGCACTTCTGTAGTTGTTACCACGCATGCCAAACTCATTTTAAACAAGAGTTTAAAGAGACTATCACCATATTTTAAGTTTCTAGCATTTGTGCACTAGGATTCAAGCAAGTCAAACTCACTTAAATCTAGAGTTTAAAGAGACTATCGCTATATTTTAAGTTTCAAGCACTTCTGCAGTTGTTATCACGCAAGCCAAACTCACTTTAATTTAGGGTTTAAAGAGACTATCACCATATTAGCAGTTTCTAGCATTTCTGTAGTTGTTATCACGAAAGCCAAACCCATTTTAAACAACAGTTTAAAGAGACGATCACCATATTTTTTGTTTGTAGCATTTGTGCACTAGAAATCAAGCAAGCAAAACTCATTTTAAACCAGAGTTTAAAGAGACGATCACCATATTTTATTTTTGTAGCATTTCTGTAGTTGTTATCACGCAAGCCTAACTCATTTTAATTTAGGGTTAAAAGAGACTATCACCATATTATCAGTTTCTAGCATTTCTGTAGTTGTTATCACGAAAGCCAAACCCATTTTAAACTAGAGTTTAAAGAGACTATCACCATATTTTAAGTTTCTAGCATTTCTGTATTTGTTATCCCGCAAGCCTAACTCACTTTAATTTAGGGTTTAAAGAGACTATCACCATATTATCAGTTTCTGGCATTTTTGCACTTGTTATCACGAAAGCCAAACCCATTTTAAACTAGAGTTTCACGAGATGATCACCATATTTTAAGTTTCTAGCATTTCTGTAGTTCTTATCACGCAAGGCAAACTCATTTTAAACAAGAGTTTAAAGAGACTATCACCATATTATCAGTTTCTGGCATTTTTGCACTTGTTATCACGAAAGCCTAACTCACTGAAATCTAGAGTTTAAAGAGACTATCGCTATATTTTAAGTTTCAAGCACTTCTGTAGTTGTTACCACGCATGCCAAACTCATTTTAAACAAGAGTTTAAAGAGACTATCACCATATTTTAAGTTTCTAGCATTTGTGCACTAGGATTCAAGCAAGTCAAACTCACTTAAATCTAGAGTTTAAAGAGACTATCGCTATATTTTAAGTTTCAAGCACTTCTGCAGTTGTTATCACGCAAGCCAAACTCACTTTAATTTAGGGTTTAAAGAGACTATCACCATATTAGCAGTTTCTAGCATTTCTGTAGTTGTTATCACGAAAGCCAAACCCATTTTAAACAACAGTTTAAAGAGACGATCACCATATTTTTTGTTTGTAGCATTTGTGCACTAGAAATCAAGCAAGCAAAACACCGTTTGAACTAGAGTTTCACGAAACAATCACCATATTTTAAGTTTCTAGCATTTCTGTATTTGTTATCCCGCAAGCCTAACTCACTTTAATTTAGGGTTTAAAGAGACTATCACCATATTATCAGTTTCTGGCATTTTTGCACTTGTTATCACGAAAGCCAAACCCATTTTAAACTAGAGTTTCACGAGATGATCACCATATTTTAAGTTTCTAGCATTTCTGTAGTTCTTATCACGCAAGGCAAACTCATTTTAAACAAGAGTTTAAAGAGACTATCACCATATTATCAGTTTCTGGCATTTTTGCACTTGTTATCACGAAAGCCTAACTCACTGAAATCTAGAGTTTAAAGAGACTATCGCTATATTTTAAGTTTCAAGCACTTCTGTAGTTGTTACCACGCATGCCAAACTCATTTTAAACAAGAGTTTAAAGAGACTATCACCATATTTTAAGTTTCTAGCATTTGTGCACTAGGATTCATGCAAGTCAAACTCACTTAAATCTAGAGTTTAAAGAGACTATCGCTATATTTTAAGTTTCAAGCACTTCTGCAGTTGTTATCACGCAAGCCAAACTCACTTTAATTTAGGGTTTAAAGAGACTATCACCATATTAGCAGTTTCTAGCATTTCTGTAGTTGTTATCACGAAAGCCAAACCCATTTTAAACAACAGTTTAAAGAGACGATCACCATATTTTAAATTTCTAGCATTTGTGCACTAGAATTCAAGCAAGTCAAACTCACTATAATCTAGTATTTAAAGAAACTATCACCATATTTTAAGTTTCTAGCATTTCTGTAAGTGTTACCACGCAAGCCAAATTCATTTTAAATAAGAGTTTACAGAAACTATCACCATATTTTAAGTTTCTAGCATTTGTGCATTAGAATTCAAGCAAGTCAAACTCACTAAAATCTAGAGTTTAAAGAGACTATCACCATATTTTAAGTTTCAAGCATTTCTGTAAGTGTTACCACGCAAGCCAAATTCATTTTAAATAAGAGTTTACAGAAACTATCACCATATAATAAGTTTCTAGCATTTGTGCATTAGAATTCAAGCAAGTCAAACTCACTTAAATCTAGAGTTTAAAGAGACTGTCACCATATTTTAAGTTTCTAGAATTTCTGTAGTTGTTATCAAGCAAGCCTAACTCACTAAAATCTAGAGTTTAAAGAGACTATCACCATATTTTAAGTCTCTAGCATTTGTGCACTAGGATTCAAGCAAGCCAAACTCACTGAAATCTAGAGTTTAAAGAGACTGTCACCATATTTTAAGTTTCATGCACTTCTATAGTTGTTATAACGCAAGCCAAACCCATTTTAAACTAGAGTTTCACGAGACGATCACCATATTTTAAGTTTCTAGCATTTGTGCACTAGAATTCAAGCCAGTCAAACTCACTAAAATCTAGAGTTTAAAGAGACTATCACCATATTTTAAGTTTCTAGCATTGCTGTAGTTGTTACCACGCAAGCCAAACTCATTTTAAACAAGAGTTTAAAGAAACTATCACCATATTTTAAGTTTCTAGCATTTGTGCTCTAGAATTCAAGCAAGTCAAACTCACTTAAATCTAGAGTTTAAAGAGACTATCGCTATATTTTAAGTTTCAAGCACTTCTGCAGTTGTTATCACGCAAGCCTAACTCACTGAAATCTAGAGTTTAAAGAAACTATCACCATATAATAAGTTTCTAGCATTTGTGCATTAGAATTCAAGCAAGTCAAACTCACTTTAATCTAGAGTTTAAAAAAACTATCACCGCATTTTAAGTTTCTAGCATTTCTGTAGTTGTTACCACGCAAGCCAAACTCATTTTAAACAATAGTTCAAAGAACCTATCGCTATATTTTAAGTTTCTAGCGTTTCTGTAGTTGTTACCACGCAAGCCAAACTCATTTTTAACAAGAGTTTAAAGAGACGATCACCATATTTTTTGTTTGTAGCATTTGGGCACTAGAAATCAAGCAAGCAAAACACCGTTTGAACTAGAGTTTCACGAAACAATCACCATATTTTAAGTTTCTAGCATTTCTGTATTTGTTATCCCGCAAGCCTAACTCACTTTAATTTAGGGTTTAAAGAGACTATCACCATATTATCAGTTTCTGGCATTTTTGCACTTGTTATCACGAAAGCCAAACCCATTTTAAACTAGAGTTTCACGAGATGATCACCATATTTTAAGTTTCTAGCATTTCTGTAGTTCTTATCACGCAAGGCAAACTCATTTTAAACAAGAGTTTAAAGAGACTATCACCATATTATCAGTTTCTGGCATTTTTGCACTTGTTATCACGAAAGCCTAACTCACTGAAATCTAGAGTTTAAAGAGACTATCGCTATATTTTAAGTTTCAAGCACTTCTGTAGTTGTTACCACGCATGCCAAACTCATTTTAAACAAGAGTTTAAAGAGACTATCACCATATTTTAAGTTTCTAGCATTTGTGCACTAGAATTCAAGCAAGTCAAACTCACTATAATCTAGTATTTAAAGAAACTATCACCATATTTTAAGTTTCTAGCATTTCTGTAAGTGTTACCACGCAAGCCAAATTCATTTTAAATAAGAGTTTACAGAAACTATCACCATATTTTAAGTTTCTAGCATTTGTGCATTAGAATTCAAGCAAGTCAAACTCACTAAAATCTAGAGTTTAAAGAGACTATCACCATATTTTAAGTTTCAAGCATTTCTGTAAGTGTTACCACGCAAGCCAAATTCATTTTAAATAAGAGTTTACAGAAACTATCACCATATAATAAGTTTCTAGCATTTGTGCATTAGAATTCAAGCAAGTCAAACTCACTTAAATCTAGAGTTTAAAGAGACTGTCACCATATTTTAAGTTTCTAGAATTTCTGTAGTTGTTATCAAGCAAGCCTAACTCACTAAAATCTAGAGTTTAAAGAGACTATCACCATATTTTAAGTCTCTAGCATTTGTGCACTAGGATTCAAGCAAGCCAAACTCACTGAAATCTAGAGTTTAAAGAGACTGTCACCATATTTTAAGTTTCATGCACTTCTATAGTTGTTATAACGCAAGCCAAACCCATTTTAAACTAGAGTTTCACGAGACGATCACCATATTTTAAGTTTCTAGCATTTGTGCACTAGAATTCAAGCCAGTCAAACTCACTAAAATCTAGAGTTTAAAGAGACTATCACCATATTTTAAGTTTCTAGCATTGCTGTAGTTGTTACCACGCAAGCCAAACTCATTTTAAACAAGAGTTTAAAGAAACTATCACCATATTTTAAGTTTCTAGCATTTGTGCTCTAGAATTCAAGCAAGTCAAACTCACTTAAATCTAGAGTTTAAAGAGACTATCGCTATATTTTAAGTTTCAAGCACTTCTGCAGTTGTTATCACGCAAGCCTAACTCACTGAAATCTAGAGTTTAAAGAAACTATCACCATATAATAAGTTTCTAGCATTTGTGCATTAGAATTCAAGCAAGTCAAACTCACTTTAATCTAGAGTTTAAAAAAACTATCACCGCATTTTAAGTTTCTAGCATTTCTGTAGTTGTTACCACGCAAGCCAAACTCATTTTAAACAATAGTTCAAAGAACCTATCGCTATATTTTAAGTTTCTAGCGTTTCTGTAGTTGTTACCACGCAAGCCAAACTCATTTTTAACAAGAGTTTAAAGAGACGATCACCATATTTTAAGTTTCTAGCATTTCTGTAGTTGTTACCACGCAAGCCAAACTCATTTTTAACAAGAGTTTAAAGAGACGATCACCATATTATAAGTTTCTAGCATTTGTGCACTAGAATTCAAGCAAGTCAAACTCACTTAAATCTAGAGTTTAAAGAGACTGTCACCATATTATAAGTTTCTAGAATTTCTGTAGTTGTTATCAAGCAAGCCTAACTCACTTAAATCTAGAGTTTAAAGAGACTGTCACCATATTATAAGTTTCTAGAATTTCTGTAGTTGTTATCAAGCAAGCCTAACTCACTTAAATCTAGAGTTTAAAAAAACTATCACCGCATTTTAAGTTTCTAGCATTTCTGTAGTTGTTACCACGAAAGCCAAACCCATTTTAAACTAGAGTTTCACGAGATGATCACCATATTTTAAGTTTCTAGCATTTCTGTAGTTCTTATCACGCAAGGCAAACTCATTTTAAACAAGAGTTTAAAGAGACTATCGCTATATTTTAAGTTTCTAGCATTTGTGCACTAGGATTCAAGCAAGTCAAACTCACTTAAATCTAGAGTTTAAAGAGACTATCGCTATATTTTAAGTTTCAAGCACTTCTGCAGTTGTTATCACGCAAGCCTAACTCACTAAAATCTAGAGTTTAAAGAGACTATCACCATATTTTAAGTTTCATGCACTTCTATAGTTGTTATAACGCAAGCCAAACCCATTTTAAACTAGAGTTTCACGAGACGATCACCATATTTTAAGTTTCTAGCATTTGTGCACTAGAATTCAAGCCAGTCAAACTCACTAAAATCTAGAGTTTAAAGAGACTATCACCATATTTTAAGTTTCTAGCATTGCTGTAGTTGTTACCACGCAAGCCAAACTCATTTTAAACAAGAGTTTAAAGAAACTATCACCATATTTTAAGTTTCTAGCATTTGTGCTCTAGAATTCAAGCAAGTCAAACTCACTTAAATCTAGAGTTTAAAGAGACTATCGCTATATTTTAAGTTTCAAGCACTTCTGCAGTTGTTATCACGCAAGCCTAACTCACTGAAATCTAGAGTTTAAAGAAACTATCACCATATAATAAGTTTCTAGCATTTGTGCATTAGAATTCAAGCAAGTCAAACTCACTTTAATCTAGAGTTTAAAAAAACTATCACCGCATTTTAAGTTTCTAGCATTTCTGTAGTTGTTACCACGCAAGCCAAACTCATTTTAAACAATAGTTCAAAGAACCTATCGCTATATTTTAAGTTTCTAGCGTTTCTGTAGTTGTTACCACGCAAGCCAAACTCATTTTTAACAAGAGTTTAAAGAGACGATCACCATATTTTAAGTTTCTAGCATTTCTGTAGTTGTTACCACGCAAGCCAAACTCATTTTTAACAAGAGTTTAAAGAGACGATCACCATATTATAAGTTTCTAGCATTTGTGCACTAGAATTCAAGCAAGTCAAACTCACTTAAATCTAGAGTTTAAAGAGACTGTCACCATATTATAAGTTTCTAGAATTTCTGTAGTTGTTATCAAGCAAGCCTAACTCACTTAAATCTAGAGTTTAAAGAGACTGTCACCATATTATAAGTTTCTAGAATTTCTGTAGTTGTTATCAAGCAAGCCTAACTCACTTAAATCTAGAGTTTAAAAAAACTATCACCGCATTTTAAGTTTCTAGCATTTCTGTAGTTGTTACCACGAAAGCCAAACCCATTTTAAACTAGAGTTTCACGAGATGATCACCATATTTTAAGTTTCTAGCATTTCTGTAGTTCTTATCACGCAAGGCAAACTCATTTTAAACAAGAGTTTAAAGAGACTATCGCTATATTTTAAGTTTCTAGCATTTGTGCACTAGGATTCAAGCAAGTCAAACTCACTTAAATCTAGAGTTTAAAGAGACTATCGCTATATTTTAAGTTTCATGCACTTCTATAGTTGTTATAACGCAAGCCAAACCCATTTTAAACTAGAGTTTCACGAGACGATCACCATATTTTTTGTTTGTAGCATTTGTGCACTAGAATTCAAGCAAGCCAAACTCATTTTGAACTAGGGTTTATAGAGACTATCACCACATTTTATTTTTGTAGCATTTCTGTATTTGTTATCACGCAAGGCAAACTCATTTTAAACAAGAGTTTAAAGAGACTAGAACCATATTATCAGTTTCTGGCATTTTTGCACTTGTTATCACGAAAGCCAAACCCATTTTAAACTAGAGTTTCACGAGATGATCACCATATTTTAAGTTTCAAGCACTTCTGTAGTTGTTATAACGCAAGCCAAACTCATATTGAACTAGGGTTTATAGAGACTATCACCATATTTTAAGTTTCTAGCATTTGTGCACTAGGATTCAAGCAAGTCAAACTCACTTAAATCTAGAGTTTAAAGAGACTGTCACCATATTTTAAGTTTCTAGCATTTGTGCACTAGGATTCAAGCAAGTCAAACTCACTGAAATCTAGAGTTTAAAGAGACTGTCACCATATTTTAAGTTTCATGCACTTCTATAGTTGTTATAACGCAAGCCAAACCCATTTTAAACTAGAGTTTCACGAGACGATCACCATATTTTTTGTTTGTAGCATTTGTGCACAAGAATTCAAGCAAACCAAACTCATTTTGAACTAGGGTTTATAGAGACTATCACCATATTATCAGTTTCTGGCATTTTTGCACTTGTTATCACGAAAGCCAAACCCATTTTAATTAAGGGTTTAAAGAAACTATCACCATATTTTAAGTTTCTAGCATTTCCGTAGTTGTTACCACGCAAGCCAAACTCATTTTAAACAAGAGTTTAAGTGCAAGGATTAAAGCGCCATTATTATCACCAAATTATACTACTGAAGATGATTATGTTATTCATAATCGAAGTCAAATCCTCCAATATGGAACATATCAGTGTTCAGCCCCTGACAAAGAAGCATATATGGATACGGCATTTTCATGCTTCCTTTTTCAATTTCCATTTTTTCTTGAAAAACTTCAGCTTGGATGGATTGGTTTTGTTTTTGTTATTCCAATTTTGATAATTTCAATTTTTGGTGGAATAAAAGAATCTTATCGATGGTTCATTTTAAATCAAGCTATTTGGGATGCTTTTCTTTGTTATGATTATATTTGTGCTCCACCAACCTCATTTGGATGGTCAAAAAAACATTTTTTAGAAACCACATGCTTTTATACAAAATTAACTAAACTTGAAAATGGCCTTATTATTTATTTTTTAGCAAGTGGTTTTTAAATGTTTTTACGAAATGCGTCATTTATTCCAGTATTTCATTTGGCACTTTCACGCTTTATTTGTATGTATTTCACGAGATTTTACAAAAGTTTCACAAAAAATGGTTATAAAATTTTACTTTTTTTTTTAATTTTTAATTTAATTTGCATTGGAATCTTTGGTTTTGGTTATAATACTTTAACGAATGCATTGTCTACGGTGTTAAAAGAATTTGAAGAAAAGTGTGGATCTTTATGTCCCACAAATAACACTGTTTATTGTGCAATGAATATTCCAAAATATTTTCAATGCCGAAATCGAATAACAATAAACTTTCAAACTTCCTTAAGCGATCAACAAACGCTCTACAAAATCATTAAAAACATCTCATATTTAATTCCAGCAATAATGCTATCAATTATTTGTGCAGGATTTCTTTTGTATAAAATTTCATCACAGCTAAAATTTCAACTTAAAACTAATCAAGAATCTTTTAAACAGACCCTTAAAATTTCTTCTGTTGTTGGATTTCAATGTTTAACAATGTCTGTGATATTTGTAATCACGGGAATACAAAAGTTTATGCAAGTTAGACGTGAAATTGCTGGCACGTCAAATGTTTATAATGATTTACCATCATGGCTATTTTTGTTACAGTATTATACGACTACAGCTTCGCTAAATATGATTAGAGTTATTTTGGATTCTTTTATTATTCTAAGCGTACTAACTGGATACTCAAAATGTGTTGCTACAACGTTTAAATTTATTGCTTTATGTTTTATTAATCCCAAAAAAGCTTACAAAAAAATTAAATATAATATCACCGGTAGCAGTGTAACAATTATTTCAGTTTCAAAACCATAACTTTTATAATGTATTAAATTGTTTTTCATATTGTATCTTGATATGTCTGGAAATAAAAGAGGAAAAAAAGTCATTATACAAAGCAATGTTTATGAGATAGATATTGTAATTTGCTTCACAAAAAAAGGAAATAAATGTTTAATACTAGCAAACACTAATTATATTTACACAAAAACAGTCCCTGTTAGCTGTTTGCTTGTAAAAAAGAAAAAAACTTAAAGTTGCTTATCAAAAAATATAATAAATGCTTTGTGTTGTAAGCAAAAACGACTCTGCAAAAAAATGATAAAATGAAATTGATTTGTGTAGTGTCTTTAACATTAAACTCAAATTTTCAGACAACATTTTTTCTTTCATCTTATTTGAACATTTTATGTTGAAAAAATAACAAAAAACAAAAACATCAGAATTAAGTGTAATTTCATTATCGCATTATTATAACGTAGTGACAGATAAGATACATTGTACCACATTAGTACAATTGCAATCATAATACATGTATTAATGTGGTATTACCACTTTACTGTTTTTGACAGTTTCTTTTATTAAAAAATAAATTACTGGAATTTTTGTTTTTTGGTTATAACATCTGAATTGAAATCACTTTTAAAGTCAAAATAAAGCAACAATAGTTTTCATAATTTTTTTATTTTTTAAAATAAAACATTGAATGGGTACTTAAATGGTTAAAAGTTATTGAAGACAGTTTTAAAATAAAAATCGCCAAAACTTTCTTTCTTCTTTATACTCTGAGTTATGGATATAATTCAGTACTGTTTTAAAATTTGTTAATGCTAAAGTTAATTTTTTTAATGATGTTAAAAAGTAGTTAGAAATAATGTTTTTTCTTTCTTGAAAGAATGTAATTATTTTAATGTTTAATGCTATGGATCTTCAAATTGGTTGCGACCTGTATTTGATAGATAAATTGACGAAATGGTATTTGATATATTAGGCACTTGTTCTTTTAATTGTTTAGCTTTTCTGTTGTTTTTTTGTATACTCTTATTTATTCCAATTTTCTTTATTTGTTTTGAAAAGCTAAAAGTTTATTGTTTGCAATGTTTCACATTTGGTCTAACTTGTTTTAACTCTTGTAATAATTATTATTGTTCTGCAAATAATAAACAAGTCTTTACATTTAATCGAAAAATAAATTAAAAAACAAAACAATTTAATTTATGTTAGTGTATTAATTTTTCTAAAGAATTCTTTAACACAGTTGTTGAGAGTCGCAATTGAGAAAATTACGGTATTGGCAAAACGACACCAATAAAAAAAATTTTTTGCTCTGTTTTTTTTTGTTGTTGTTCCTGATGGTTGCAACCAACACTTTTTTCTAGGAATTGATATAACCATCAATAAAGTTTAAATTCTATTCTTATTTAGTTATCTTTTTCAAGCATCACTCACACAATCACGTTTACCTTCAACACTGATAATATGTTTCAACAGGAATTTCCATTACGTATGCTATGAATATTTGGTTTAACCTGCAACTCCTTACTGGTTTCTAGAAGAATTGATCGTTCAAGAATAACAAAAAAAAGATTTTTTTGCAGAATGTATTGAACGAGCACCACATGCTTCAACGATTGAGTAAGTGCTTTTGTATAATGGTGTAAACGATTTTACAAATCTGTTGATGAAGGTATTCGAGCATGGAAAACTTTTCTTCCATTGCCGCCAACAATCACATCATCGTTCATTGATTTAACTGCAAAGATCGATGTTATTACTGGTATATTTATTTTCTTTTTTACAGTAATTTAAACACATAAATTTTCCAGATGAATCAAATGGTTTTGGGCGAGCTACAGTAATCCTTTTTCGTCAACTTGATGCACCCGTTGCTGTTGCAAGAGATCTTTTTCATTTAAAAGCTCTAATGGATGAATGTGAAAACATTAAAAATTCCGTAATATTTTTATAAACTTAAACTATTCTACTTATAACCTTTTAAGACTTTCTTCATATTGTATCAACTGATACTAGTGAGACTTACGATGGTATTACAACACTTTTTGAAAGAATTAAATATAAATTTGGTACAAAGTTTGATGTTATGGTATGCTTATACAAATGTTTTGTTTTTTATACAGTTTTTTTAGGTTAATTATGCTGATATTTCTGGATGGGGTGGTGTACGTAATATTCGACTAGAACGAAATTCTTGGTGTAATTATCTTACTGTACTTGAAGGACATTATGATATTCTTGAGGCAGCAACACCAACTTTAATTGAAGCTAAAGGATGTATTGTTAATGTCACATATCCAGATGGATTACTAAAGGTAATATTTTTTTAATGTAGTAATACAATCCATGCCGACGCCTTTTGAACAGTTTATCGGCCGGCATCGTATCGGCAAAAGCCGTGGAAAAAAAAGAGAAAAACAAAACTACAAAATTTGTACTTTTTTTTAGTCAGACAAATATTTTCTATTTTTAGAAGCCAAAAGATGCAACATTGCCGAGAATGAAGAGGCTATTAAATATGATGAAGCTGGACTTGTATCTGCTGGTATTCGAGTTAGTTTTGTTTGGTATGTTTTTAAGGTGCTACATTTCTATTATGGATACCTGTATACTTTTTAGTGGTGTTCCTGTAACAACTATACCACGTCCAGATGGAATAACTGATAATGATTATAAAAAGTTGTTGGATAATTTAAAGAAATCTCATGAAAAACAAGCTGCTGCAGCTATCGTTTTCTTAGCTTCGGATGCCGAAAAATAAATTCCATACATCATTGTTTTCTTTCTTGCTTTCATCACAAATAACTTTCACAACAAAATTTATGTAAAAATTTATGTAAATTTTGACAAAATTGAATGCTGTTTCTTGCATAAGAGTCTGTTGGCAGCTTTTCATTTCATTCATTCACTTTCAACTGGGCAGCAGCAACACGATCTTCATCAGCGGCAGCAGAAGAGAAGAATATCTTGGAAGCAGCTTTTTATCTTCGTTTGAAATAATTTTTTATTGATCGAAATCAATCATGGATGATGCAACGAAACGAGTATTGAATAAAGAGCAATATGATGAATTGGTACGAGCATGGCATAAACTTGGAAAGGTAAGCGCATGTACAATATCAAGGGATGGATTATAAACATGTTTAAAAGGCTGTAATTAGCTTGTTCAAGCTAAGAACACGACTTTTTCTAGTTCGCAGTTAATTAACTGTGGTATAGTTATTTTAAATAGCACAAGATGAGGTTTTGTTAAAAACAAACTTTATCAGTAAGTTCTTTGAGAGTTCAGGCCCGCTTATACATGGTTCCGGGACGAAAGCGGCCCTAGTCCGACCTTTCTAAAGGTTGGGTTGAGCTTTTTTTTCGCACTAAAGAATCCTTATACCAGTCCCGCTTATGCATAGCTCCGGTATGAAAAAGGCAAGTGTCAGACCTTTCAGAAAGCCGGGTTGAGTTGTTTTTGCGGTGAAAAGTCCATGTACCATTTGATAGCTAAGATATGGAGCTATTAACGAGCTTCATGCCACCTAAATATATGCAAATTAAATGTCGACGGGACCGGGTGTTATCGACTTTTTGGCATTTTTTACTAATTCTGTGAAAAGAATCCCATTTTCGATTCAGGGCCATGCTTAGTCCCACTTCAACAGAATCAAACTTTCGTTATCTGTTTCGTGAAAAAAAAAACAAAAGGTCGACGCAAAAAGTGGCTGGATAGTCGAGTGGTCCAATGCTAGCTCAACGAGGCGCAAGTCTGTAGTTCAAATCCCCGCCCTGCAAACTTGTTCATCTCAGAGTCACTCACGGAATATCTTAAAGTTTCCGCGAGAAATTTGAATCTCTAATAATATACCTGTATTAATGTAACTTTTTTTTTATAGTTGTCACCTTCATCATACAAGAATTTTTTCAATAATATTGCTCTTCAAGAATTCCCATTTCTTGCTCCAATTATGGATTACATTTACAAAAATATTTCTGCTCCACAACTTCTCAAGCTTTATCAAACTTGTAAATGCTTCTATATTAATTATCTTCTTATCATTATTGAAGATTTTGAAATTTGTGCTCGCAAGGATGATGAAAGGGTTGTTGGAAATTCTATGGCAATTTGTCTTGATAATTCTGTATGGTCAAAGTTGAATAATCTTTGTATTACCAAATCTTTTACATATTGTGAAAATGTTGAATCTAAACAACCTCTTGTACTTGATCATCAAAAATTTTCACATCTTATATATGATAGCCTTACTATTAATGGAAAATTGGGTGTAGCCGATTATGAATTTTTGATTGAACCTACTACTGTTCGTCAACTCTTTGTTAATAGTAAAATTTATTATCCTGAAACTGCAATAGTTCTTTCTATTGAAGAAGTGCTAGAACGTGCTCCTCATGTATCTGCATTTGAGTAAGTCTCGTTTTTCCTCTCTTATACTTACCAGTATATAAATATATATATGCATATCATTTTTAGTATGTATGGTATAAATTCTCCACCAATTAACATGGATAATTTGATTGCTTTGGAACGTCAAACAAAATTACTATCATTACATCTCTATGGTGTCTCAACGATTCCACCTGCATGGCGTGTTGTTGAATTTTTTGAGGTAAGTATTTTTTTAAATATTTTCGAACGGAGCGTTGTAGAACTAATTTTTTTTAATCAATCAACTCGGCGCTTTTCCTTGTTTACCCAGTCTATACCATTGTTCTGATTGAAAGAGTTGTTCCTCTACATTGTTAAAAACAAATTAAATTTTTTGTTATAGAAACATGCTACTCCAGATATTGATTATATGTTTCATTTTGATAAACGTCATCCTGAATATAATGCTGATAATGTTGAAACATTTTTTGCTACTATTAATGCTGGACTTCGAGCATGGAAAACTCGTCAGCTTCCACCTGCAATCTCATCATCTTTTATTGATTTAACTGGAAAAATTGCTTTAATTACTGGTACGTTTGTTTTTATCATGCTTTTTGTAGCTTATGTAATAACTTTTTTTGCAGCATGTGATGGAATCGGAAAAGCAACTGCAATTTTATTCCGCGAACTTGGTGCATCGGTTGTTGTTTTTTCAAGAAATAGCATCGAATTGAAAAGCTTGGTTGAAGAATGTCAAAGCATTGAAAATGATGTAAGTTATATTGTTGTATGCTTCTGTAGAATAAGTTAACCATGCTTTAGGGTTCTCTTCGTACTTTTAAAGTTGGATCATTATTTGGTTGTGGTTTTGAAACACTTAAATATAAATTTGGTTCAAAAATTGATATTTTAGTATGTTTAAAAGTTTAATTCCTATTTTATGTTCAACTATTTTAAGATAAATTATTGTGATGTTAATGGATCTGGAGGCGTTCCGAATATTAAAGAAGAACGAAAGTATCATACTAAGGATTTTGTCAAATTTACAAATTTCATTCTTATTAAATGTGCAAAACCATATTTGATTGAAGCAGAAGGAACTATGATTAATGTTTCGAATCCTCATGATTTGATTACTGTAAGTTTTTGCATTTCATCAACCTGAAACATGAAATTTTATTTTAGAATCCAAAAAGAGCAAAATTTATTGCAGAATGTAAAAATTATATTGAAGATGGTGAAGCTGAACTTTTAGCTGCTGGCGTTCGAATTAATAATGTCAAGTATGTTTATATTTCTCTCATTCTGATAATTACAGTACACTTTTAGTTCTGGTGCACCTGTAACTGCTTTGCCTCGTCCAGAAGGAATGTCTGATTTTGATCTAAAGAAGTTACAGGAAAAATCAAAGAAATCTCATGAACAAGAAATTGCAAATGCTATTGCTCTCCTTGCTTCTTCAAAATTAATTAATGAACATACTGTACCTATTAATGCTAAATTGTAATTCAATTTTACTGGTCTGTTTTGTAATGTATAATTAACTGATAAGTATTAATGTATAATCGTATATGTGCTTGTATGAAGATAAATAAAATCTTTTTGAGAAATTTTCTTTATGAATCTTCTTCATTATGATAGAACTCCTAAGGTAGAATGATAAAAACTTTTCAAAAAAAATATTTCAATCAAGAGAAATTGCGATTGAGGAAAAACACTGCCGACGAGCATACTGTAATTGAATAAATTTTTCGACATTTCTTTTTTGTCATTCTCGACACGGATACCGTAACGTTGGAACAGTAGCCAGTTAAAGAAAAAACATTTTCATTCAAAGGAGAAAAATATATTACCGTAACAAACAAAGAAAACCAAATAAATTAAACAAAAACAACAATTTTTAATGAAGATTTAAAGCTTTAATACGCAATGTAGTTTTATTGACCATTGCTAAATCAGCTGAAAGATAAACTGTGGCATTTGCAGCTTCTTCTTCATGAAATTTCTTTGAATCTTGTAAATATTTTGTAATCAGCTCCATTCATTCCTTCAGGACGTGGTAAAGTAGCAACAAGTTTACCAGGGCTAAAATAATATACTGCATAGAGAAGACAAAAACTGCGAATAAAACATACCTGATAGTATGAATTCGAATACCAGAAGATACAAGTTCATCTTCAGCACTTTTAAAAAGCTGTTTAAAATCAGCAACGGATGATGCTTCTGATCGTTTCTGAAATAAACATGTTTAACGAAAAATACATGCATAACAATGACTCACATAGTATAATCCAACTGCAGTTAAAACATTAATGATGATTCCATTTGCTTCAATCAAATATAGTGCAGCTTCTTGAATAAGATTGTAATGATTTTCTACAATTATATGTTTATTAAGCCAATATTCTCGTTCTGATTTAATATCAGCTACACACCTTCATATCCCAAAGTAGTATCAAACTTTTTAATCAAAAAACTTTGAGTAATTGCAATTACAGAAACACCGAAAGGACGAAAAAGGATTACTGTAGCTCTTCCAATAGGATGTGCTGCACCTAAAAGTCATATATATATCCAAGTTCAAACAAATAATAAACAAACTCGTAATAACAACAGTTTTTCCAGTTAAATCTAAAGTAGATGCAACTGCAGGGTCACTTGCAGAGAAAGCTTCCACGCTCGAAGTCCATCCTAAAATACATACATACAAACGTTTAAATAGTTGTAGTTTCTTTTGCGATCTCACGCAGTTCAAAAGGATAAAAGACAAACCTTCAAAAATTTAACAACAAGTAAAGGATCAAGAACTTTAGAGACACCAAGAATATGCAAAGATGTTATTTTTGTTTGACGTTCTATTACAAGTAATTTCTTGATATCAATTGGAGGAAACATTCCAGCACCATTGTTACAAGCAATACTAAAAATACATAAATTAACAAATCATAACAACAAAGAGCATTAAAACGAACTCAATGGTGGAAACATTTGTGCACATTTAATATCTTCAAAAAAAAGTTTCTGTGATGGATACCAAATTAATCCATGAACGATTAAATGACTCCGGAGTTTTAACCAAAAATTCATAATGTTTTACACTGATTTCTCCAGTCAGTACATGTCGAATAAATGTTAAACGAGCAAGCATTCCAAGATCAAGTTCCTTTGATTGATCAACTTCAATAAAAGTGAAAGATGTAGTAATCCATAAATTATTCAACTTTGAAAAAGAAGGATTATCACGGCTAGTTGCTAATGAGTTATCAATATAAAGGTTTTGCAGAGCTTAAGAAGCTGTGGAGCAGTAACATTCTTGAAGATGTAATCCATAATTGGTGCTGGAAATGGAAAATCTTGGGGAACCATATTATCAGTGTTGAAGTTAATCATGTTTGATCGAATGATGCCTGAAAAAGATAAAGAATGTTAGATAGATATAATCTGAAAATAGAAACAGCATTATTTTTTTCATCGTTGAAAAAATTGGCTTTTGCAATTTGAAAAATCACAGTGTGTGTTTGGTAGCAATTTGCCAAAGATGTTTGCACAAACAAACAATTTTAAATGTACTAAAAAAGTTACGAATTTTTATAGCTGACATTTTAGTTTTACTGCTTTAATTTTTTTGCGTGCTATAATAGTAAATGCTAAAAACAGGCAAGTTTTTTCGAACACTACTGTATACTGTAGCTTTATAATGAAAAAAACTACAGTATAGAGTAGTTTGTGTTGTTTGTAGCTTTTTTAATCCTAAAAACAAAAAATTATTAATTATTAAAAGTTTGTAAAAATTTAAAAAACCATGATTCCTTTGTTTGTCTTTTTTCTGTTATCTCAAAGGATGTCTTAAGATCAAAATTTCAAACAACAGTTACCAAACATTTGCCATGTAATTAGTCAAGTAGAAGGCGTTAATAACACATTTTTCTAATTAAAAAAGCATATTTTGTAATAGTATGACAAATTTTGTAGTTGTTCACAAAAAGATTAATTAACGGTAAAATTATTCGAGCATTATAATTATTTCGCCACCACATTAACACAGATGATATAAATATTCCTTCTTTCATTTACTTTTTTCAACAGTAGTTTTTCTCTTAAAAAAATGGTGGATACATACTTCATCGTGTTACAAATTGTTCAAACTATTTTTTATACTTTTCATTTGACAGTTTTGATTTTACTGGTTAATAAAAGGGATGCTGCTTTTAAAGGACCATTTTTTAATGTTTTCAGAATTGTAATTGTCGCAGATTTTTTGCAATATTTTCATGTAAGTTTTTGTTTTTAAAAACTTTAAAAAATCGTTTAGTGTTTAAATTTTAAAAAAAACCAGCCAAGGGCTCAGATACTCACCTTCTTCGATCATTAGGGTTACGGTACTTGTAACTGGACGGGTTAAATGCTCGAAAAACATAGAAGACTTCAAAAATTACTAATACTGAATTTCAGAAATACACCGTTTTCGTATTGGTTTAAATTGTTATCAAGAAAAGTATTCGAACCTTGACTCCTATTGTATCTTAGCTGGTGGTATTAACCACTGCACCACAGCTGCAGAAAAAAATTTATTTTAAAATCACAAATAAACTTACAAAAGCGATATTCAGATCAAAAGAAAGAATACTGGATCTAAAAAAAGCTTATGTATTTTAATGTAAGCTTTTCTTTTGTGCAGCTGTGGCATAGTGGTTCACGCGGTCGGTTGTGATACAGCTAGAGGCAATGTTCGAATCTTTGAAAATTTTTCTTGAAAAACTTGTTTTTTTTGGTCCAGAAATGCTGAAAAATACACATATTTGACAATTCTAATTTTTTACAGGTAATTCTGTCCACCAAGGTTCCCCTTATCCCGGCTATAGCAGCAGTATACATCAATGACGTAATTTTTGCGTCAATCTTAGCCACCTATGCTGCCTATGTATCCCATCTACAATTCATCGGCCACACTCTAATGGCTTTGAATCGATTCACTTTTATTTGGTTCCCTCTAAAATATACTCTAATTTGGAAGAAACATTGGTATACATTTTTGTTATTCTTTTTACCATTTTTATGTGTCTGTTGGAAACTTCATAAACCGTCTATCTTTGTTCCCTCGCCAGATGGAAGCTATGTCCTTGGTTTTAATCCTGACTTTACAATCCTGTATTATATCGTAAATTCTACAATTTATATTTTTACAACTTTTCTTGCTGCTGTTTTTAATGTTTTAGCTTTTTTTAAGTTTTATTTTTATAAACAAACTGATGCAACTTTGCAGGTTAATGAGAAAGGTTTGCTGAGTAAGTTATTTCTGTAACAACACCTTTAACAAAGTTACTTTCATTTTCAGTTGTTTCAATCAATATCTTTTTTGCACAAGTTTGGCGAACATCCATCTATTTTTTACGTGCTGTTTTTCCAACATTTGTCACCAATCCTTCAACAGCAGCATTCTTTGCTATTCTTTTCCCTCTAACTTATGATATTTTTGCTCTATCTGGAACAATATCTTTGCTGGTTTTAAGGTAACAAACTTAATTATTGTTAAATTAAAATAATCCACGTTAAATATATTACAGTAAAACAACTCAAAAAGAATATGCATTATTTTATTTTCCAAAAACGTGTTACCCAAGCAATTCTGTTACTGCTGCTTCGTCATATCTAAGAACACTTCCAAAATAATTAGATTTTTGATGAGATTTAGAGAAAATTAAAAATGGATAAATTGTGAATGAGACAATCAGAATTTGAATGCATATATTTTGTTATATTTATTTTCTCTAGAGAACAACTGACTTTGGGGTAATAAAAATTTATTTAACTTTTTTATTAAAATCGTCAATATTTTTTAAATAAAAACAATTACAATATACTAAAGCTATTATTCAGTCGAAGAATACAACCGTAATTCAACCTTTGAAATTTCGGTGCTTTAGAAGCTTCATCTTTGATTAGAATTTTGAGCACTTATTGAAACAATTCTGTTAGTTCTAGAAGATTCTCGAAAAGCTCTTGAATAAAAGAATGCACAAATTGTCATATTTATGATTAGCACTGTTGCACCCCATGGTCCAATGATATCAATTATTTCAATGTTCCAGGTCTGAAAAAATGTTAGAATTACATATGGGTTAATAGCTTTACTGCACAACGATAAATCAATCTTAGAAACATGTAATTTGTCATTTTTCAACAATTTACCAAAAATGATAGTAACCCAAAAATGGTCAGGAATATATAAAATAGTGTTACCATCACTTTTTAAAAAATTTTACAAAATTGTTGTATTGACTCTCTCAAAGCTACTCACATTCAAAATAATCGTTGATATATTATTAGGAACAATATCAAAAAATGTTTGACAGAAGATTATTGTAAGAACTGTTCGATTAATTCGTTTATTGGCATCTGCAGAAACAATCTTTTTCTTGACAAGCAGTAACAAGAGAAGACCAAAGAAAACATTTATGCCCTGAATCACATATGTTGCATTGATCAGTGATGTGAGATCAATCATTCTTATCAAACAACCAAATGCCGCACAAAATGTTTCACTTTTTTTTGGAATAGCACCTGGTAAAATTGGCCCGAAGTATAAATATGCTGCCATAACAATTACAACAGCACAGAAAGAAATATAACCAAATAGCCGTCGATTTCTTTTAGTATATTGTACAGGATATTGTACAGTAATGCATCGATCAACACAGAGTGCAATTTCAAGAACATATCCAATATATTGACATGAAAATGGAATAAACGCTAACCAAAAAAGTATTCTTTCATCATAGATATTTTCAGCCGGACGCCACCAAAACATTGAATATCCTCGATATATAAGAGAAGAAAAGCTTGTGAAAATGATATAAATAAAGAATTGAGTGATGATAGAAGATAGCTGTTGTTTTGTGTTGTTGTTTGAGTTTTTTGCATAATTATAAAACACTGGTAGTAACCATTTTAAGCATATAATTGATAGTGATGCACATATTATGTGATGGAGGAGAACAATATAGATGTATATATCCATGTTTCTTTTATAGCCTTATTAGCTTCCACGAATACAACAACTGCTCGCTGGCTTCATAAAAAAAGAGAGATAGAAGCTTACAAAAGTTGTAAAACTTAAAAGTAATAAAATGACTACACTTTAATTTTTTGCACCTATTTTTATTTCGCTTTTACCAACTCCCTTAATAACAGCATTAAAAAGTTTACATTTCACTTGAAGCTATTAATGGGTCTATGATTAAGTTTTACAATTCAAAAAAATTTCTTTGAAATACTTAAAAAAATTATGTTCAAGGTGTAGTTTTCAATGTTTTTTTTGCAGGTGAAAAAACATATTTCTGTAACGCGTGACTATAATAGGTGGGCACAAGATTGTGTTCGAAGAAAGAGAGAAGAAATTTTCATAGAGTAGAAGTACAATAATTTTACAATTGACTATAAAAAATTTATTTACACCTGTTTTCAAAGCTGTAAAAACGTTTACAGCTGCTGCAGCAATAATAAAAATAATTATAAACTACAGAGTGAATCAAGTATGTTTTTTTAAACAAAAATCGCCCCTTTTTGATTTTGCGAACTCAAAGAATGGGTAACAAAATGTTGATTCCGTTTTTTCTGTTTGTTTCCATCTTTTTCATAAAACAATTTTTAGAAGACCACATTACATAAAACTTTTTGAAAATTTACATATGGACCTGGGGAACAGATCTATATCACTTTTGGATCCAAAATAAAACCTTTGACTACATTTGGAATTCATAGAACACCCCAAACCCTGAAAAATGACAAAAATAATGAAAATATTTGTGAAAAATCGTGCTAAATTTTCCACGATTTTTTAGGGGTTTTTATGACTTTTCACGTTTTTCCACGACTTTCTTCGAATTTTTTAAACTTATTTTTACCATCTTCGTCATTTCTCGGGATGTGCTTTGGGTCCTAGAGGGGGTCAAAGAGTAAATTGAGATCAATAAAAATCTGTTCACTATGACCAAATTTAGCCTTGCAATAGCTAAAAATTAATAAAGATTATTTGCACATATTCGTCAAACAATCAGCCTTCAAGCTTGAAAAATGAACCTTTGGCAGCCATTTGAAAGAACACCCTTTTAAAAAAACAAAAAACTTTTATATAATTTATTCTGTTTTAAATTTGCTGTTTTGTCTTTCTGAAAACCAGAAGATTAATTTTGTGACTTGCGTGCAGAAAAATCTGGATATTTTTATTATCCACGTTAATTTAATTAAATTGGCGCTGTTTGGAAAAGCATTCCTAAAAGCCAAAATCTTAAGTGCAAAAGATGCCTCTGTCAAAGATAACACATTTTTACAAAAAATGAGTCCCCAGAAGTCAATGGAAACAACTTGTCATTAAAAAAGTTAACTCGGCAATTTATTTTAATCACCTTGAACTTTCTTTATTTTCACATTAAAAGGCATGTTATTAACAATAATGTATTATTAAGTTTTTCAATTTAAATTTCTTTGAATCATTTAATTTTCTAAAAAAAGAATAGCATTTTTGATAATGGCTTCTTGAAAGAGCGTAACTCTAAGAACTTCAGATGAAATAAACGTGAACGGAGAAAAAAACAATGGTAAAAAAAACAACGGTAAAAAAGACAAAAAACAACCGGAGAAAAAGACAACCGGAAAAAAAAACAATGGTAAAAAAAACAATGGTAAAAAAAACAACGGTAAAAAAAACAACGGTAAAAAAAACAATGGTAAAAAAAACAATAAGTAATAACAACTGCAATACTTCACTGCTATGCTTTGGCAATGTATTACTCAACATATCATTCACTGCGTGTTATAAAAGTATAAAGCTTTTGATGTGAAATTGAGTTACGCAGTGAAATTATGTCCCTCGTATTTTTGGCTCAAACTTTTTAAATGAAATTAGTATTACAAATTTGTTTCTTCCTTTAACAAAAATATTTTTTCTAAATTACTTCTAAAATGGATGGTGAAGATATAAATACCTATGAGATTGGTGATACAATTCAAGTTTCCAATGAAACATATAAAAAACCTGTTGCACAAGTAGGTGGATATGAATTCAAATGGTCACATGAAGCTAAAAGCACTGGTTTTCATTATTGGCGATGTATAAAGTAAGTTTTATTATTATAATTACTGTTTAAAAAAATTCGTTTTTTAGTCATGGCAGAAACAATTTTGCAAAATGTGCAGCAGTTATTTATACAGATGATAAAACTTGGATTCATGCAATTCTATTCAATTTTTGCAAATGTTGGACAATCTTACAAAGCTTGCGTTACGACGCTTATGACTCAACGAACAACTCGAAATTATGAATATGTTCTTCAAAAATTGGTTGAACTTGAACCTAGATTTGATCCATCAAACATGGTTATGGATTACGAACAAGCAGCAATTACTGCCTTCAGAAATGTTTTTCCTGATATTGTCATTGATGGTTGCTTCTTTCATTTAGGTTTGCTTTCCTTTTTTAAGAAATTCTTTATTCTTTGTTTTTAGGTCAAAGTGTTTGGCGTAATACTTGTGACAAAGGATTAAAAGTTCCGTATTGCAATGATCCAAATATTGCTCAACATATTCGAATGATAGCATCTTTAGCATTTTTACCACCCAATCAAGTCCCATTTGGCTTTACTACTCTTTCCAATGTTATTCAACAAAAATTTGGAAATCAAATTGATGTCTTATTGGATTATTTTGAAGATTTTTATATCGGTCGATTAAATGCCGATGGTTCTCGTCGTGATCCTAGAATTCCTATTGCTCATTGGAATGTTTTTATGCGTGTTGCAAACGATGAACCAAGAACTGGAAATTCATATGAAGCGTGGCATCGCGCTTTGAAAATCTCTCTTCCATCAGAACATCCTAGTATTTGGAAATTTTTCGAAGTTATGAAAGAAAAATTCACTTTATCAATTAATGCTGCAAGTCAAGTCGATCCTCGTTATTCTCAACTTCCAAAATATCAAAGAATTTCTGCAGATTTACAAAGATACCAACAAGCATTTATGGCTGGAAACACAGCAATTATTCGATTCTTGTCTCAATGTGCAAATAAAATCAAATTTGGCGGAAATTAAATATCTTTTTCTTATGTTAATTTGTTTTATTGAATTTTTTGTTTTGTTGAATTCTGTTTTGTTGATTTTATTATTTTTTATATAAAGTTGCTTTTATATCCGGTTGTTTTTTTTACCATTGTTTTTTTTACCATTGTTTTTTTATCCGGTTGTTTTTTTCTCCGGTTGTCTTTTTTACCATTGTTTTTTGTTTTTGTCTTTTTTACCGTTGTTTTTTTTACCATTGTTTTTTTCTCCTAGTGCCGAAATAAATTACAAATTTTGTAGACTAATTTTAAACTTTTTTTTATCTGAAATTAGCCTATCTGTTTAATTTAAAGCATTTCTGGAAAAAAAAATTATAAAAATATAAATCATAATTTTGAAAAAATTTCGTTACAGTTCAAAACTATGATCAAGGTCTCTAAAAAGTGATGTCAAAATTTAACCAGTATATGATTATGTATTTTATTTCTCTGTTTTTGTATTATCTTTGTCACAAAGAACCATTTTACATTTGCACCTATTAGCACTGTTTGACAAATTTTTCACATTAAAACGTAAACTTTGCTCGTACATATTACATTATCTAAGGAGCCCGTATAACACATTCTTAGCACGTACAAGTTTTCTATTACTACAAAAAAGCTCAAATTATGCCATCTGCTTTTTTAAGGTATAGTTATATCTAACATGTAAGGAAATTAAGATATGGATAAACCTTACAATATAATTCATTTTGTTGCAAGCAATAATTCATGATCATTATTAAATATGTTTCAAAGAAAATCATAAAAAATGATAAAACTGTTGATGAACAATTAAAAATTTGTGTATTTTTTGTCTCAAAATCATAACCGAGAAAAAATCGATCTTCTGTAAATTAAACACTTTTTATAAGTATATGTTTTATTTTTTTCAATAGGAAACATCTGGGTAAATAAACAAAATAAAAGAAATGTGACACGTTACAAAAGTTTACAACCCGATTATGACAAAACTGATAAAGGCTAAAATAAAAGCTTGATATAATTCAAATTTTTTAATAAAAAAATAATAATTTAAAGCAAAGTTTTAAATACATAAAGCTCTTTAAAAGAAAATGAAAAATGCTAAATAGAAGAAGAAAGAAGAAGACAAGAATGTTTAGAAATGCTGAAATTCTATGTACAAAAGATGATGATGACCTTTTCTGGAAATACAATTTGAAGCAAAAAAGAGAAATTTGCCATCTACAAAGTAAAAACAAGATTCATTGTGGGAAAAAATCGATAGATAATTTTTTAAATATCTTGACCACAAAATTACAGCTTTCGCTTCTCTTCAAAATTTGGTGGATCACCTTCTACAACAACATTACCATCTTCATCAATAATAGCATTAGCATCAGAGATATCAACACCACATGCTTGAGCTTTATCCATTTCAATTTCTGATAAACCCATTTCATCTTTTGCAATCCAAATATATGGTTTTTCATCCCCGACTGCAGGATCATAATATGCTGTAGCAATAAAAGCTGGATCATATTCCATAGCTTTAAAATAAGCTGTAGGCATCATCTTTCGTATCATTTCAAAAGTTTCTTTTTTAGGATTGAAAAATTTTATTAACCAATTTAGCACTTTTCGAGGTGGAGTAAGATGACTGTCGGAAGCATCAGTTTGATGGGGTAGATCAACAAGCACTTGTCCAAAATGGTTAACATTAAATCGATTTTCACCTTCCCAATAACTTTGTCCAACATGTTTAATTTCAGCAAGGCCATGATCATGGTAAGGGTATTGATAAGAAGAATCCCCTGAGGCCAGTTTGATAGCAGAAAGTGGAACAGCATCAAATAATGGCAAATATTTCCATGTAATATAAATGTGTGCTAGTGCAGTCACAACAATCCAAATAGCTTCCAGCACAACTGTTGCCCAATTTTGTTTGAATATAAATAGCGCAAGAAGACATAGCTCACCCAAATAGATGCCAACAAACAGTTGCAGTAATGCTCGTGGATAAAATCTTCCTCTCATATCAGTGATATTTGGTTCTTGAACATATACCAAGAAATATATATATGCACAATACAGTAAGATAAAAGCAATAGCAGCAAATCCAAGAATCAATGGAGCAATAATAGCATATACCAATGCAATAACACCAATGAGTTGATATGGTGGATAAATGACAGACCAAATTGGTTGATTCAAAGTATTATATCTCGTCCATTTTGCTCGTGGTGTACTATCAAGAATCCTTCCCAATACTTGTGGCACAATTAAATCAGCAATCTGCAACAGTAACCCAGAAGAAAGTGCTAAACTTTGATAACATGTATTTGCAATATAGAAGTTACTTGCTGGTGGAACTTTTTGTCCCAAAATCGTTAAAGCACTTTTTGGATCATTGATAACAGAGGTGATTGCAGCCGTCGCAGCAGAAGCAATTGTAAAAACAAGAAAAGATTGTACAACTTGAAAAGCATAATACCATCGATGACAAAAACCTTCAAGTTCTTGCTTTGTTATACAACCAGCAAAGCTACCAACTAATCGAATGAATATAGGAACAAGTGCCATCAGAATAGCTAATGCAACAACAGGTAACAAGCCTGTGATAAGTCCAAGTAGCACATTTGGCATATTATTAATGAAACTGAGGAATTTCACTTTATCAGTTAACATATTAATATTAGAAATGATACCAACAACTGCAACTGGGACTGCCCAAAAGATAATCATAAGTGATAAAATTGCTGAAGCAATGAGTTTCTTGAGCTTTCTTATGATGGCAGATGATTGTAAGTTATCCCAAATTACGTCATCAGGTGAAACACCAGTTTGTGCTTTGACACTTTTGAAAAATGGATGATATGGAATTGCTTGATATGCTCGTTGTAGCTCTAGCTGGCTTGGGAATTCAATGAATACAGCAGAAAGTGGTGGATTACCAGCATGATTTTGTTGACGTTCATCGATATCAACATTTAGCTCACCGAGCTTGTTAGGGCAATAATCCAGAGTGTCAACTTTCTTTCCAATAAGAAATTTCAGTCGATGAGTTGGTCGCTTTTTTCTGTTCTTCAAATATGCATTCAAATCATTTTCAGGCATGGGTGGCTGCTTGCCCTTCTTTAACTTCTTATTTCTCTTCTTCACAGCTCCCGTTAACACGCCATTCAAAGCACCTTCATATGTGCTTGCCAAATCCGCTCTTTCTTGAACTCTTTCTTTCAACTTTGTATAATCATGCGCATACCAAATATTTGAAGCGGCTGGAAATAAATCTCTCAACACATCTTCATGATATAAATTTTCAGGAATTTCTGTCAAAAATAATGTTCTCGATGATAGCAATGAATCATAGAGGGGGGTAGTTTGGAGGGCATGTCGGAATCGAGTGTAATAAACAATTTCACGATAAATATAAAATGTAACAGAACCAAAAAAAATCCATGACAAAAATAGATGTGCAAATGTTCGATTTTCATGTTTTACATTTGCCATTGATAAAATATCGAAACCTTTTAGATTGTTTGAATCTGTGGCATTAAGAGGGAATAGAATTGGCCATAGCAGGAAGCACCCGAGAATACATATAGCAGCAAATCCAAATAAAAATTTAGTGAAAAAGTACCCATCAGCATTTGTTTGTTGAATAATAAAACTTTCAGGCTTCCGTAGCAAATGTATTAACCAGCTAAAAAGGCCACTTGGAGCTTCATCAGGTTTTAAATCTTTTGGAAGGGTATCCACAACATATCTCGGTTCATAAACTCTTCGCTGTCGTTTTCGTAATAAAAGAAATATGGCAATAAAAGCAGCAAAAAGTGCCAAGTTAGTAATCAACACAGTAAGGAATTGCTGCAGGGATGTTGTTTGTGGTTGAGTAGCCATTTTCTTGTGACAAAATCAAAAACGTGAAGCTATGAAATAAAATTTGACAACAATAATACAATTATTTCAAGTTCTTCTTGTACAAAAATATATTTTTTTCTCCAATCAATGCAGCAGCAACTTGTTTACTTAAAGTGCTGCATTGATTGAAAAAAGATGAAAGAGAAAAAAATAACAGGGGCCTCAAGTGTGTGTTGGAAAGGCTCACTAAGGGGAATGTAAGAAAAATTTTGACGTTGTTTCCTCTTCTTTTTTTTGGTCTCTGGGCATATGCGTGTGCATTAGTCAGCAAGTAAACAAAAAATAAGAATAACTTGTTAAAAAAAAGAGGCGAGAGTAGAAATATAGAAAAGAATAGAAAAGAAAAGAAAAGCGGGAAAACAAACCTGATACTTCTAAAAGTTCCAAAAACCACAACATGTTCAAAGACAAAATAGAAAGTGAAGTAAAAAAAATTTGTACCCTGTTGAAGAACAAATGATCAGCTCCATCTAACGGTTATGTACAAACCCGTATTTAAGGGGTAACTGAATGCACTGTACACGAACCCTTGAAAATGCAGTGCCCTTTTTTTAAATGTAAATTTCTTTTCATTGTCATTTAAAGCTTTTCGGATTTATAATAATGCCCAATTAAATTTTTAAAAGATGTCTCTGGAAAAAAGAAAATCAGTATGAAGAATATTATCAGCAGTCCATCTTTTATCATCAAAGTTTTTTTTTCTTTTTAAGCGTAAAATTGTCTTTTTATTGAAGTATTGATTGTGTGCTTTTTAAATATGGATTTCAAAACTGATTTTCCCTCGGATGTTTTAAAATGGATGAAAGCCAATGCAGCACCAAAAATGGCCATAAAATTAATGAAATGTCACAAATATTTTCAGCATAAAAATTTTCCATATTTTGTTGTTAAAATATTTGTTATTAGTGATTGGAACTGGGAGTATACTACTTTATCAAACATTGAAAATAGATGCAAAACTATTGAAAGTATTTCAGATAATTTATGGATAACCGGAAAGTTGGTTGTAATAAGAAATTCTATTCTATCATTTCCTTTTACAAAGATTACTGTATTAGATGTACAACATATAGAAATTATTAAACAAGAAATTTGGTTCAATGATTTTAAATTATTAATTGCAGAAAGCAAGATTAAAGAAATTCTGTTAAGTTATACAAACATCTATAAAGATAATGGAACAAAAGTTTCTCTTGAAGAAATATTTGAACTTTTTCCTTATATTGAAAAAATTGAACTGTAAGTGTATATAAGTTCTAATTTCTAATAAATAACTTAAAAATGTTATGTTTTAGTGAAGATAATGTTCCATCTATTCAGTCATTAGAAGCATTCAGACGTTTACCTTTTACTAAATTAAAAGAAATTAAATTGAAAAATATATTCAATGACATAAATTTTGAAGCATTTTTTGCCTTTATGCTTGTAAGTCATCAACAGGAATAGAATTTGCAAACAAAAAAACTTTTTTTCAGGAAAATCAAAGAATTTTTTATGATATATTTCTTGTAATGTGGCCACTTCCTGTTTATCTTTCCAATTTACAATTATATGTTGATAAAGGTATGCAGACGTTTCCCTGACTTCCATTTCCCTGACCGACGTTTCCCTGACTGACATTTCTCTGACCGTCATTTCCCTGACTAAGACGTTTCCCTGACTTTTTCAAAAATTGAGTTTATTATAAGTAATATGAGTCTATTTCGTTTTTCATTTAGTATAGCAGTCACATTTCTCAGCCCTGTAACATACCTTACTTAGTAAAGTTGTCATTTCAACCCCAAGCTTAGGATGGGCTCGCGAGGCCGAAGGCCGAGCGTTAGGCTTAGTCTTAGGCCTTAGGTCTTAGGCCCTCAGGCTTAGGCGCACTGGAAAATTTGAATTCATACCTTATTTAGTGTATGTGTCACCTCATTTTATTGATATTTCTGGAGCAATAACTCAATTTTTGAAAAAGCCAGGGAAATGTCCAGTCAGGGAAACGTCTTAGTCAGGGAAATGTCCAAGTCAGGGAAATGACAGTCAGGGAAATGGAAGTCAGGGAAACGTCTACTAATCGTTGATAAAATCATTGACAATTGGTCACTTGATCATAAACCACCTCAAATTGCATTCGTTGGTCAAACAATTGCACTAAAACAGCTGCAACAAAAATTTTTGGAGAAGAAAAATCAAGAGTAATGCTAAAATTTTTTAACAGTTCTTTGTTTTCTTCTTTTCATTGCCGTACTCTGTATGATCAAATAAAAATGTAATTACAGAGAAGAAAAAATAAATTTTATTTTATACAAAAGCGTTTTTATGCTTATTTGGCAGCATAAAATTTGACAACAATGAAATTTCAAGACGTGATCCCAAGTTGGCAATTTATTCATTTTTAATCTTTACAAATGATTAAAAATGAATAAAAATATCAGTAAAAAGCCGATTAAATGAACTGCTGAAAATAAAAAAAAGATTAAGCATCTCAAAAATAAGCTTGCAAAAACCGTTACAAAATAAAAATTACAGCTTTTAAAACTTTGTTTAAAAAAAGTTTATTTATGTAGTCATAACATATTATGTGAAGTAACCCAAAAAATAATGCAGTGGCATTGTATTATTTTTATATCATTTACAGTTTTGTATGTTTACGCCATTGAAAATGAGGATGGAGATTGTAAAAACGTCTTCATCCTCATTTTGAAAGCTGTGACACCATGATATTTTAAATTCAATAATTTTCTTTTTAAAAATAAAAGCTTTTCAATACATATTGTGTTACCAAAAGATAATTCTTCTTCACAAAAAATAGAAGAAAAGATTCAAGAGTTATTTTTTTGATATTATCTTGGCTTTTGTGATTGCTCTTCTTCTTCAAGTTATGTATGTATGTTTTAAATTAATTCAATGTTTGTTCAGGAATCTTATTGTTTTAAATAGATAATAAAAAACGAATTTAAAGAAATAATTTTTCTTGTCTTCTAAAGCATATTTAAATATTAAAAAAACTTTTAAACAATAAAAAACAGGTGACAATGTATGTACTTCAGAAAGTTCAAAAGAAAGGCAAATCGGCCTATCCATTATAGCAATCAATAAAAATGAGTACTGATTGCTGTAGTTGTTAAAGAATTTTTGTACAGATGCATCTTTTTTTTCATTGCAATATCGAATGACTGCAACACTGGTGTGAAATCACAACGTTATGTTTGTTATAAAAAAAATCTTGGCAAAATGGAACTTAACTTTCTCACAAATTTTTATTTTTCGCGCTGTTGTTGCTTACTTTTTCTCTTGTTTTTTTCAACGCTGATTAAAGCATTGCTGTTCATTTTTTTTAAGCTTCATTAATGGCATTTTTCTTTTTTAGGCATTATCAAAAATGCTTACTTATAACACTGATAATATGGTTCAACAAAAGTTCCCTTTTCCAGCTCCAGTTATGGATTATATTTACAAAAATATTACTACACCACAACTTCTTAAACTCTACAAGACTTGCAAATTCTTTTATCATAAATTCCGCTTGAATATTATTGAAGATCTTGAAATTTGGAATATTCATTCTGAACAAAGAATCGTTGGAAATTCTATTAACATTTGTCTTGATAATCCTGCTTGGTCAAAGTTGAAAAATTTATGGATTTCCAAATCATTTACTTATTGTGAACAGATCGAATCAGAAGAACCTCTTGAAATTGATTATACGAAATTTTCACGTATGACATACTCAACACTTGATATGTTTGGTGAATTGAGTGTAGCAGATTACGAATTCTTGGTTAAGCCTACAACTCTTTGTCATTTAATTATTAATGGAGCTATTTGTTATTCTGGTACTGATGTGAATCTTTCCATTGAAGAAATTATTAAACGTGCACCTCATGTTTCAACATTTGAGTGAGTTGATTTTTTGCTTTATGTTAACTTTTGAAGTTTCTTTAGTTTATCTCGTGAACAAGTTTCTCAAAGTTTTCCATCAATTGATATGAAGAAATTAATTGCAATGGAACGTCAAACAAAATTAACATCTTTGCAAATTTGTGATATTCCAAAGATTCCTGATGCTTTACTTGTTATTGAATTTTTTGAGGTAAGGGTTATGGAGCGTCCTCTTCACGTGATTGAAGGGAAGATGCGTGACTTTAAAGGCTTTTGTATCGTCATAATGTTAGTTTTTTTGTTTTAGAAACATGCTACACCTAATATTGATTACTTTTTTGGTTTTGATTCGGATGATGACGAATATGATTTTGAAAATGCTGAAGCATTTTTCAACACTGTTGCTGGCGGTATTCAAGCATGGAAGCTTTCACTTCAACTTTCACCAACGATTTCAACTTCTTTTATTGATTTAACTGGAAAGACTGCTGTTATTACTGGTTTGATTTTTTTTGATATTTTTGATTTAACCAATTGTATTTTTTCAGGTGCATCAGAAGGCATTGGAAGAGCCACAGTAATTCTTTTTCGTCGCCTTGGAGCTTCTGTAATTGCTATTTCTCGTAATCAAGTCCAATTGAAAAACTTAACTCTTCAATGTCAAAATATCAAAAATACTGTATGTCATTGAGTTCTTCTAAATTTTAAAAACTAAGCATTCAATTTTAGGGTTTTCTTCATACTTTTTGGTCCCATTATATTTATGACTACAATATTCGCAATTTTTTTATTAGACTTGATTACAAATACGGTTTGGAATTTGATATTTTGGTATTTGATTTTAGATTTATTTCTGTGGTTATATTCAATCTTTTTTAGGTCAATCTTGCTGATACTTTTGGATGGAGTGGTGTTCCTGATATTAAGTTGGAGACTAAATATTGCAATGATTTGCATACAAATGTTGAAAATCATTATCATCTTTTACAAGGAGCAAAAGCATATTTGGAAAATTCTAAAGGATGTATTATTAATGTTCCATATTCTGATGGTTTAATCACTGTAAGTTGCTTTTTTATCTGCCGCTACTGCCATCTGTTGCGCAACGCAATTGCGGTAGCGGGTTTGTTGAAAATCGGCAAAACACTGCTTTTTATAATATGGTTTTAAAAATAGGTTATTTATAGCGACCTGAAAAAGCTTCCTTTATTGCTATGCGAAAAAATCTAATTAAAAATGTTGAAGCTAAACTTGTATCTTCTGGTGTCCGAATTAATACTGTCAAGTATGTTTTTTATATTTCTTGACTTTTGTTAACTACATTATGCTTTTAGTTCTAGCGCTCCTGTTTCTACTTTACCACGTCCTGTTGAATTGAATGATATTGCTTACAAAAAATATTTAAAAGAATTAAAGAAATCTCACGATCAACAAGCAGCAAATTCTATTGCTTTTTTCGCTTCAGATGCCGCAAAATCACTTAATGGTTCTACTTTGATTGTTAATCCTATGAATCTTCATTAAACTCATTCGTTTCTTTTGCTATGTTAAATTGAATTTGTCTTACTGTAAAATCTTTTTCTTATTAGAATTTGTTTCTGCATACTGTGGGATGTAATTTTTTGTGTAAAATGATGTTGTTAATACATATTTATACTGTTTAATTTCCTTTATAAACTCATTGCATTTACATTTTAACAATATAGTTTTGCATGTATGAGATATACTGTAGGAGTACATTTTATAAAAATGGAAGAGCTAATTAATAGCATCCTTCTATCTACAAAAATTTGGATTTTTTATGTTATTATTTCGGACAAGCTTTCATAAATTAATTCACTTGATTTCTTTTGCTCAAGAAAATTATTTTTACTTCGTTTAAAAAATGTTTGGCATTTTTTAAACGAAGTAAAGTAGTAGATTTCCTATTTTTGGCAAAATGAAACCGAAAATTCTTTACAATTTTTGTGATGTTGTTTTTTTGCTGATGCTTTTTTAAATGATTCTTTGAATTTTTGAGCTTTATTTTCTATATATCCTTCTAAATTTTTCAGGCTTAATCATGATTACTTTTAATACTGATGATATGCTTCCACAGAAATTTCCATTTCCACCTCCAATTATGGATTATATTTACAAGAATCTTACTGCTTCACAACTTTTAAAACTCTACAAGACCTGCAAATTCTTCTATGCTAAATTTCGTCTTAACATTGTTGAAGATTTTGAAATTTGTGATGATAAAGAAGAAGAAAGAATTATCGGAAATTCTATAGCAATTTGTCTTGATAATCCTGCATGGTCAAAGTTGAATAATCTTTGGATTAGCAAATCATTTACTTATTGTGAAAATGATGATGCCGAACAACCTCGTGAACTTGATAATACAAAATTTTCACGTATGACATACACAATGCTTGATGTGTTTGGTAAACTCAGTGTATCCGAATATGAATTCTTGGTCAAGCCTCCTGCTCTTCGTCATTTAATTGTTAATGGAGCTATTTGTTATCCTGATAATGAAATGAATCTTTCTGTTGAAGAAATTGTTGAACGTGCATCTCATGTTTCTTCATTTGAGTAAGTATCGTTTTGGCTTTCTATTTATTTTATTTGCTAATGTTGCTATCCATGTTTAGTTTATCTCGTGATTATGTCTCTCAACCTTTTCCACCAATTGACATTAACAAATTGATTGCATTGAATCGTCAAACTAAAATAACATCTTTGCAAATTTGTGATATCTCAAAGATTCCTGATACTTTACTTGTTATTGAATTTTTAAAGGTAAGAGTTATCGAGCGTCCTCGTAGATGGCGGGGAAACTGAAAACAAAAACGGCATGAGTGTCTATCTTCAAAGGCACTTGCATCTTGTTATAATTTGTGTTGAGTTTTTTAGAAACATGCTATACCAGATGTTGATTATTATTTTGGCTTTGATGTTATGGATTTTGAATTTGATAAAGAAAATGTTAGAACATTTTGTAAAACTATTGATGATGGACTTCAAGCATGGAAGCTTTCACTTCAAATTCCACCTGCAATTTCATCTCCTCTGTTTGATTTAACTGGAAAATTAGCTGTTGTTACAGGTTTGTATATTTTTGTGAAGCATGTATAATAATAAGGTGCTTTAGGTGCATCAGAAGGAATTGGAAAAGCCACCGTAATCCTTTTTCGCCAACTTGGAGCTTCTGTTTTTGCTGTTTCAAGAAATCGTGGACAATTAAAAAGCTTGATTGAAGAATGTCAAAATATCAAAAATACTGTAAGTTTTTTGATTTTCTTTGAATTGTACAGACATACTAATTTTGATTTTAGGGGTTCCTTCATACTTTTTACTCACCTTATAATTATAAATACAATATTGATAAAATTTTTATCCGAGCTTATTACAAATATGATTCAAAATTTGATGTTTTGGTAACTTATTTTGAATTCTATTTTTTCGGTTTTACTGTATTTTGATATCATAGGTTAACAATGCTGATACTTTTGGGTGGGGTGGTGTTCCTGATTTTGATTTGGAACAAGAATATTGTATCAATATGCGTACTATTGTTCAAAATCAGTATAATCTTATGCATGCTGCTAAAGAATGTTTGACATATTCAAAGGGATCTATTATTAATGTTGCATATTCTGATGGATTAATTACTGTAAGTTACTGCATTTCATAGTTGTAAAATAAAATGCTATTTTTTAGCGATCTGTTGATGCTTTATCCATTGCTAGCAGTAAAGAACAAATTAAATGTATTAGTCGTGAACTTAAATCTGCCGGTGTTCGAATTAATACTGTCAAGTATGTTTTTTTTTATCTCTTTAATTTCGTTAATTACAGTATATATTTAGTCCTGGTTCTCGTTTTGCGCTTCGTCCAGAAAGAATGAATGATGCTGAATATAAAAAGTTCTTAGAAAAAACGAAGAATCTTCATGATGAACAAGTTGCAAATTCTATTGCTTTTCTTGCCTCTGATGCCGCAAAAGCACTTAATGGTTCAACTTTGAATGTTAATCTTTTGAATCTTCATTAAACTCATTTGTTTCTTATGTTTTCTTTAATTGAATTTGTTTTACTGTATAATCTTTGCCTTGTTTGTTTGAAAATGTTTTTCTTATAAAAATTTGTTTATGCATACTGTAGGATGTAATCTTTTGCGTGTTGTTATTATTACATACGAATACTGTTTTTTTATTTTATAAACCTGTGGCAATTACATTTAGATGATATGTTTTTGCATTTATGAGATAAATTTGTTTTGTAAATTTATTAATGAAGCTTGTTTGTGCATACTGTAGGACATAGTTTTTCGAGTAAAATATTGTTTTTAATACAAATGATTATCGTTGATTTTCTTTTATACACCTCGTCATTAAATATTGAAAGATATTGAATGATTTAAAGAAGGTGGTAATCTGCAGGTATACGGTAGAAATTTCTTACTGCAACTTTTGTTTCTCAGCGATATTAAAGTAGAAAAGATGTGTACCGAATTATCTTGTATAATTGGGAGGATTAATTTTAAACATCCATTCATAGATATATAAATTTGGATTTTTTTGTTTAATTTTAATAACAAAAATAGCTACAAAATCAATTTTTGCTGTTGAAGAAAATTTTTTTTGTTGTGTTTAAAAATGTTTGGCAAAATGTCACAAAAGTTTCTTGCTACTTTATGTGTTGCTGTTTTTTTATCATAGTTGTAAACCGAATCATCTTCAATAATTTTTTAGTTCTGGTGGTTATATTTATTATTTATTCATCCGTTTTTCAGGCATCGTTTAATCAATCATGCTTACTTTCAACACTGATAATATGGTTCAACAGGAATTTCCCTTTCCAGCTCCAATTATGGATTACATTTATAAGAATATTTCTGCTGCTCAGCTTCTCAAGCTTTACAAGACTTGTAAATTCTTTTATGATAAATTTCGTCTTAATATCATTGAAGATTTGGAGATTGATGAACAAAAATACTCTGAACGTACTGTTGGAAATTCTATGGCAATTTGGCATCAAAATCCTGCTTGGTCAAAAATGAAAAATCTTTGGGTTAGCAACTCTTTTGCTATCACTGATGACTTTAAAAATGTTAATCTTGATCATTCAAAATTTGCTCGTTTATCATTTGATAAACTTAAATTTGAAGATAATTGTTTTTTTGTTGAAGATTTTCAATTTTTGGTTAAATGTCCAACACTTCGTCATTTAATTATCTGGGGAAAAGTGCATGATATGAAAAATAAAAGGAATCTTTCTTTGGAAGAAATTATTGAACAAGCTCCGCAGGTTTCTACATTTGAGTAAGTTTATTTTCATTATGTTAAACAAAATTGATAGTTTTGTATAATTTTAGTTTAACTCCTCATAGAGAAGCACCCATTGATATGACAAAATTGATTGCATTGAATCGCCAAACAAAAATTACATCATTTCATCTTCACTGTCTCGTTGGTAGTCCAGATCCTTTATTGGCTATTGAATTTTTTAAAGCAAGTTTTTTTCGATGGGATATATATATTTATACCATTAAAATATTGTCATTGTTTTAGAAGCATGCTGTACCTGAAGTTGATTACTACTTTGGTATTGATCCAGATGCTTCTCTCGAGTTTAACAAAATTGTTGACGATGGTCTTAAAGCATGGAAACTTTCACTTGCATTGCCACCAGCAATTTCATCTTATTTTATTGATTTAACTGGAAAAGTTGCTGTTATTACAGGTTAGTTTTATATGTTTTGTATTACTGTAATTAATAAAAGTAAACTTTCAGGTGCCGCTGAAGGAATTGGAAGAGCTACCGTAATCCTTTTTCGTCAACTTGGAGCTTCTGTAATTGCAATTGCAAGAAATAAGTTTCAATTGAAAGAGTTAACTGAAGAATGTCAAAGTATTAAAACTGATGTATGTTTAATTTTTATGCATTTGAGAAATACTTTTTGCATTTTTCAGGGTTATATTCATACTGTTAATGATGATCTCCCTGAAATATTTTATGATAGATTACGTTGCAAATTTACAAAAATCGATATTTTGGTTTGTTTTTGAACTTTTATAACTTGTTATATACATTAATTTTTTAGGTTCATATTCTTGATGTTTCAACATGGTATTGTTTTCCAAATCCTAAAAGAGATGATGAACATCGTGATAACTATTCTTTTCAACAAGGTCATTTGGATATTATTTCATTTTCATTCTGGTATTTGAAAGAAGCAAAAGGAACTATTATTAATGTTTCAACTCCAAATGAATTGATTACTGTAAGTTTTTGTAGATTCATTTTCTTTCAAAAAAACGTTATGTTTTAGAAACCTGGAAATGCAATAGATATTGCTAAATTTGAGCGAGATATTAAAATTGACGAACTTAAACTTGCAAAGTCTGGTGTTCGAACTAATACTGTCAGGTATGTTTTTTTCATCATCAAAGATATTGCTATTTACAGTATGCTTTTAGCTCTGGTGTTAGCATTACTGCTTTATCACGTCCTCATGGAATGAATGATGCTGATTACAAGAAATATTTACAAAATTTCAAGAAATCTCATGATCAACAAGCAGCAAATTCTATTGCTTTTCTCGCCTCTGATTCTGCAAAATCAATTGAAGGAGCTGTTTTACCTGTTAATGCTTTAAATCTTCTTTAAAACCTGTCATATTTTGTTGCGTTTTTTCTATTTTGAAATTTTTTTGTTTGTTTGATTAAGAGCATTGTTATAAATAAAATTTGTTTTATGCATACTGTAGAATACGATTTTTCAGTTTAACAAAATTTTGATGGTTAAATAAAGTAACAAAATTGTTCAAATATTGCTTAAACAAAAGTTTATTTTCTTTTACTCTTTAAAGCTTATTTGTTTGAGGAAATAGACTGATAACACAACAACCGCCAAAAAACACAAAGATGGAAAAAACTAGCTTTGTAAAAATGCTTTTAAATCGATGGCACAAGCAAGACTAAAAATAGAAAGCAATAAACAAAAAGAAGTCTGTTTTGATGTCGTTGCCAAAGCTGTCCTTTCTTTGTCGTCAGCAGACTAGTGCAGTGGTCGACGACTTACTTCCTTTTGTGTTGGAAAGAAGAAGAAGCAAGGAACAAAAAATGTAGTTTAACCTTCATGTAAAACATTTTTTTAGATTTTAACGCTGAATTTAAATTATATTTATTTGCATTTGTATCTAGACAAAAAGATTCATTAAAATTTAAGTAAGTCTTGATTGTCGTAGTTTTTACTATGTTAAATTGCCACATTTTTTAGATTTTAAACACTGAAACTTGGACATTCGTTTTTAAAAAGAAAAGACTCTTTTTATGTCAACGACGAAAAATCAATACCCTCATTTTCGGCAGCAAAAAAACCAAGTTTGTTTGAGTCAATGCTTTTTTTGCTTATGCAAATTTTATTTTATCCTGTTTATTTGGTTGGAAGAATTAAAAAAACTGTTAAAAAAATGTCCTGCTTATTATGTGAAAGCTTATATCATACTTCACCATATTGTGATAAATATATTTGTGACAAAGAACGAAAAAATATTGTTTTATCAAAAAATTATTATTACCTCAGCTCATTGCACAAAACTTGCTATATTTGTTTTTCTCGGCATCACAACACTATTTATTGCCCAAATAGATTTAATGGTAAATTATAATTTTTTTATCAATATCAGGTTGGCGAAAAATAACTAGGCTTTCAAGAGATGAACGAAAATTCTTTGATCTTTTGCCGCTGTTTCGTGGAAATGGCAAAAGGTCAAAGCCTTACCCCCTCAAAATCATATCTTTGGTCGTAGACCATGATCAAAATACCTCTGCGCTGGTGAAACTTGGTAATAAAAATTATAATTTTTCAGTTTCAATGACGTTTGTTCCCAAAATTGATAATGATTTATTTCCACGATTTTTGCAACTTCTCAAACTTGAAGAACAATATCAGCTAGCATTTTTGTCGCCAAAAATTTTTAATTCATTAAAAACAAAAAACTTCAACATCAACAGCAATAGTCGGCCTTTCAAAAATACGTCTGATTCAAATGTTGTCATATCGGATTCCTTTTATCTTCCGCAAAAGAGGATTTCCTTACCGCCTCTGGAAACATTAATTTTTAAATGTGAGAACTTGTATATTAAAAATGTATCATGGTTATCAGCATCTGAATTTTTAACGATGCTGACCTCAACTCTTAAACGGCTTAATTGTATTAATGTTTGGCTTACACCATCCGTATCATTTTCATCAATAATTAAAGCTGCTTCAAATCTTAATTACATTTATCTTGTTGAAACGAATATTGCAACTAAAAATTGGCTTGATGACATCTTTAAATGGGAACAAAGGAGAAAAGTGCAGATGTTAAGAATGACAATTACAGATCTTACATTTAGTGTTAAAAATTTGGCAAAATTCTTAGAGGTAATGAATTGAATAATAGAGCTTTCATTTTTCACATCTTTTCCTTTGGATTATCCTATTTCACTTTAAAAAAATAATAAAAAAAATCTTTGTAGGAAAATATAACTGATAATGTCAAAGTAGACACAGCGCATCGACTGTTGATTTTTAACAAAACGCCAAAAACGAAAAAAGTGAAAATTTTAACTCATTTTGTTTTGGCTCAAATTAATTTTTTTAAGTTAAATAAAATTTATATTTTTCCTGGGGTAAAAAGGGATGAAAAATCTGATAAAAACATGTATAATTCATAAAAAACAAGTGTTTGTACCGGTTTTAGCAGGCGTTGAAAAAGATTCTATTTTTTAAAAGCCTTAAGCTCGGTGATTTACCATTACTTTTTCTAAGGTAATATTACTAAAATGTTCACTACTATCAACTCTACAAAAGTGTGAGACAGATTTTTAAATTGTCTATTCAGTTCAAAAATTTCTCAGTTTTTGTGAAAAGTACGGTAAAGTAGTACTACAGCATGCTTTAATTTCAATATATTCCTATAATGCTAATCAAAATAGCTTCTAATCAACTGTTTATAGTCAAATATATGTGTTACATTTAAAACAATTACTATTCAAGTCAATATCTGCACTATCAAAGCACACAACTTCATCAATATCCCCAATATGAGTATATATGGAAAAAAAACAGCAAACTTCATCAATTGTTATTACCTGAAAAGCTAAATTGGATTAGCAATGGTGTAACAACAGTAAAAATAAGTATTTTATATATAACTTTAACAAGTTAAGCTCTTTTAGATCGGTATTTGGTTATCAACAACGTTGCATAATATATTATATACTGTAATTCGTGTATCTCATAAAGTTTACTTAAAGATAGCAAATATTTGCTTCTGGGATGCCCTTAAGAGTTGGATCTTCATCATATGTACATTATCCAACATTGTTACCGCTTATACGTTGTCGTTTTTCATATATGCACATCTATGATAATAGTTAATAACCACAGTATATATGTAACTTTGTTGATAACCAGATAACGATCTAAAAGAGCTTTATTAGCTTATATTATATTTTAAGCACTTACTTTTATCTATTTGCATCATATTTAATTCATTTCAACGTTTCAGATAACACCATTTGATGAATTTTGTCGATTTTCCCATATATACTGATGGTGGAGGTATTGATGCAGTTGGATGCTTTAGCAGCACATATATTGAGTTGAATAGTATTTATATCATCTGTAATCCATAAATTGGGTCTTAACTAGTTGATTAAGAGCTATTTTGAGTAATATGTGAGCAATATAATATAAAAAAATGATGTCGTAGTACTACTTTACCGTACTTTTCACAAAAACTGAGAAATTTTTGAACTGAATAGACAATTTAAAAATCTGTCTCACACTTTTGTAGAGTTGATAGTAGTGAACATTTTAGTAATATTACCTTAGAAAAAGTAATGGTAAATCACCGAGCTTAAGGCTTTTAAAAAATAGAATCTTTTTCAACGCCTGCTAAAACCGGTACAAACACTTGTTTTTTATGAATTATACATGTTTTTATCAGATTTTTCATCCCTTTTTACCCCAGGAAAAATATAAATTTTATTTAACTTAAAAAAATTAATTTGAGCCAAAACAAAATGAGTTAAAATTTTCACTTTTTTCGTTTTTGGCGTTTTGTTAAAAATCAACAAGCAAAGGGATTTCGTTGCGCTGTGAGTAGAGCTGAATTTTGTTACTGACCCCAAGAAAACAGAACAGATTCAAATGCTTTTTAAATTTGCTAAAAGAATGCTACCATATATTAATCCATATTCTGCTAGGGATACTTATGAAACGCTTGTGTTTTTGTCATGCAGACCACCATGGCAAAGGAAAAAACCATTCAGAAATATTATATCATTTTTTGATAACATTTTGATACTGATATTACGCATATTTGGAAAACTTCCAGCGTTGCATAAAAATATCGTTCTTTGTATTAGCAAGGATATACCAAGGTAGTGTCTCAACTAATTTTAATGAGTTAAAAAAATTAATTTTTTAGGCCACAGAAAAGAACAACTTACAAGCATATATGGAACAATAAAAAATGTATTCATAGATTTTAAAGTCAAAATTACAGAGATTTATATACGGATGTGCCAGCTTTATTTATCAAATCTAGCAGATTTACAATGTTATGAGAGACAGTGAATGGTTTGATCATTCTTGCTCGAGGCGTTAAATTGTCACTGAATTGTCTTTGGTGTTTTTGATAGGAAATGGATTATTTGTTTCCTGCAACCTTTATGATTGCATTTTTAATTCCATCATATGATTCTTTTATGATCGAGTAGCATTGGCAAAATTCTTGCAAAACGGGTTTTCTCCTAGTCATTAACTTCCAATTTCTGACAAGCCAGTAAATCTTCTTTAAAAATTCTCTAGATTTGTTGCGTTTTTTATAATTATAAAATTGTTTTGTTTGTTTGATTTAGAGCGTTCTAATAAAAAAATTTGTCTTATACATACTGTAGAATACGAATTTTCAGTTTAATAAAGTTTTGATGGTTAAATGAAGTAACATATTTGTTTATAAAAATTGTCAACAACAAAAGTTTCTTCTGTTTTGTTATAAACAGTTTTGTATACATAGAACTTCTTTATTATTGTGGAATTCTTCATCAGTTATAAACAAACTAACATGTTTTTAACGATTTACAAAAATATAATTTTCATAAACCTTTTTAATAAAAAATGGTTTAAAGAAAACAATGAAAACATTAGTAATTAAAAAATTCAAATAAACGCAAGTAAAACTATTAAGAAGAATAAAAAAAGAATATGCAAAATGTCTACTTTATGGCTTGTCCATTACGCAGATTGTCTATTTTTTGTTCGTATCTTTCCAGTGTTCCTGTCTATTTGTTGTTACGCTCTTTCATTCACATAAGTTTGAATAACATAACCAAATTGCTCGTTTGATGAACATTTCTCAAAGAATATTCCCATAGTATTCAAACTGTGACAATTTTTTAACAAAAGAATTGTCAGGCTATTGACCCAAGTCAATAAAGCCAAAGAAATACAAATGCTGTTTTTATAATGTTTCGTGATTTCGAAATAAATGCACTTTACAAAAAAAGCACATCGATTCTTTGTCTACTTTTTCCTTCAATGTTTCTATGTGTTTGTTGTCTTCTTTTTTTGTTCACTGCCACAAATAATCTTTAAAGCTTTTTTTTATATTTTATTGAATCTTGTAGAAAAAATGTTGAAATAATTGTACAAGTTACAGAACAGAACTACTGTCTTAAAAATGGACAGGTGATCGTAATGCTACATTAATAAAAAAATAAATGAACAAGTGATTACTCTAACAAGATCTTAAGCAATGGTGGGCAAATGCGACGCCAAAACTCAACTTAAAACAGGACTAAACATTTTGTAGAAAAAGTAAATAGGGTATTTTAAATTCCAAAAATTTGTAACTCAGTAAAATATTGTTTTCTATACTTCTTTATTTTTTGTCAATTGTCTCAATAATCAAAAGGCAGACAAAACGATAAAACACAGCACTGTGAAGTGAACAAAAAGAAGGAAAGAACAACATGCAAAAAACTCTGCTATTCTTTTTTTCTGCAATTGTATAAGGTTTGTATGCAAAATTTCATACAATTTTCTACAATAAAGCCATTTGAAAACTAACAATGAATTATTCACAAGCAAATAAAACATTTTACTGATACACCTATCAGCTGTCGACAAATAAATTTGTGATAAAATCTTTATTGAACAATTTTCCATGTGTGGAATTCAGTTTTAGTCATTACCATTTAACAAAGCATTAATAAAGTTAATTTATTGCAACACTTTTTAATTTTTTTTTGCTATCGGAATACAGTAATCTTAAATGCTTGGCAAAATGACAGCAATGAAATGTACCGATATAAAACGGTAAAATATAAAAGTTTTCAAAACTCGATCAAAAAAAGTCAAAAAGGTGTTTTTTTGTAAATTGAAAACTTTTTTTGGAAACCTTTTTAAAATTTACGGAATAAGAGGTTTTGCCAAAAAACATGTTTAACTGTAAACAAAATTTACGGTTCGAAAGCTTTTGTGCTGACAGCTTTCAAACTGTAATGAAAATTTACAATTAAAAAGATTCTCTAAGAAAACATTTCAAATTGTAAGAAAAATTTACAATTTGAAATGTTTTCCCAAAATGCCTTTCAAATTGTAAAGGGTTTTTTCAAATTTACAAAAAGTCATCATCACTTTTTGTAAATGAAAAAGATTTACAAAAAATCATCATGAATTTTTGTAAATTTTTTCATTTACAAAAAATGATGATGACTTTTTGCAAATACCGTAACCCATTGATGTGCAGGTTGTTACCGTAACCCATTGATGCGCAGGGACCAGCCAGCCTACTCTTCCATTTTTGCGAGCGAGCAGCGGCCATTTTCATTCATTTTTGACAGCAGAGAGCAGTGATCACCAGCTCGCAGGAAGAAAATGGGAAATGAATGGAAGAAAATCAATGCTCGCTCGCATAAATGGAAGAGTAGGCTGGCTGGTCCCTGCGCATCAATGGGTTACGGTATTTGCAAAAAGTCATCATCATTTGTTGTAAATGAAAAAATTTACAAAAATTCATGATGATTTTTTGTAAATCTTTTTCATTTACAAAAAGTGATGATGACTTTTTGTAAATTTGAAAAACTTGATAGGTTTTCTTGAAAAACCTTTCTAATTGTAAACTTTTTTTACAATCTGGGACGTTTTTGATGGAAATACTTGAAATTGTAAACTTTTTTTACAGATTAAAACGTTTTTATACAGAACGTTTTAAACTGTAAGCAAAATTTACATTTTGGAAGGTTTTTTGACAAAACCTTTTTGAAATTTACATAATAAAACGTTTCAAACAAAAAGGTCTCAAAATGTAAGGAAAAATTTACAATTTGGAACCTTTTTAGCTTTTTTTCATCGAGTTTTGAATAACTTTATATTTTACCGTTTTATATTCTTGGCGTTGCATTTTTGTTTTTATTTTTTTATTCAACGCTGAAAAGAAAGCCATCAACGATATTTAATTTATTTTTGTAATTTATTTATTAATTTTCAGGCAATAATCTCCATTAAACATGATTACCTTCAACACTGACAATATGGTTGCTCAAGAATTTCCATTTCCAGCACCAATTATGGATTATATTTTCAAGAATATTACTGCTGCACAACTTCTCAAACTCTACAAGACTTGTAAATTCTTTTATGATAAATTTCGTCTTAATATTATTGAAGATTTTGAAATTCGTCAATGCAATAATTGTGAAAGGGTTGTTGGAAATTCCTTAGCAATTTGGGAACATAATCCTTCATGGTTACAACTCAATAATCTTTGGATTAGTAATTCTTTTACTGTTATTGGTTCTGAAGAAAAGCTTAATCTTGATTATACAAAATTTTCTCGTCTAACATTTGATAAACTTTATTATACTGGTGAAGCTTTTGCTATTGAGGATTATGAATCATTGGTTAAATGTCCGTCTCTTCGTCACTTGATTATTAATGGTAAAGTCTATAATTCTGAAAAGGATATGTATCTTACATGCGAAGAAATTATTAAACTTGCACCACATGTTTCAACATTTGAGTAAGTTTGTTATTTATGCATAAAAAGAACAATTAAATTTGTATATTTATAGCTTAAGATTTTACACTGAAGCTGATGTCCATGAAGAACCAATTGATATGAACAAATTGATTGCAATGAATCGTCAAACAAAAATTACTTCATTATATCTTCATAGTCTCTATGCAATTCCAGATCCTTTGCTTGTTATTGAATTTTTTAAAGTAAGTGTTTTCTATTTGTTGCAGTTTTTATGTAGTAGTCGCGACTATAGTCTGGTTAAATATAGCCACAATAATACACACTTTTTTTAGAAACATGCTGTTCCTGATGTTGATTATTATTTTGAAGCATATGATCATGATGATCCTGATAATATGGAAAGATTTTGCAAAACTATTGATGCTGGACTTCGAGCATGGAAGCTTTCACTTCAACTTCCACCAACAATTTCATCAACATCTTTTATGGATTTAACTGGAAAACTTGCTTTGATTACTGGTTTGTCTCTATGATATTTTGCATTACTGTAATAAATTAAATATATCTTTCAGGTGCATCTGATGGCATTGGAAGAGCAGCAGCAATTCTCTTTCGTCAACTTGGAGCTTCAGTTATTGCAATTGCAAGAGATCATTTTCGTTTAAGAGAACTGTCTGAAGAATGTCAAAAGACTAAAAGTGATGTAAGTTTTAGCTTCCCATGTTTCATGAAATATATTTCTTAATTATAATTGTAGGGTTTTATTCATGCTACTACAAATGATCCTTGTGGAATAGCTTACATTGAAGAAATCTTTGAAATTATGAACAATAGATTTGGTTGGAAATTTGATATTTTGGTATGACTTTCTTTGTTGCTTTTGTCTAATTGTATACTGTAATGTTTAGGTTGTAAATGTTGATCGTTCACGATGGCTGAGGGTTCCAAATGCTAAATTAGAAGAAAAACATCATGATTATTTTTATGCTCTTAAAGGTCGCTTCAAGCTTCTTCAAGCTGCAGCTCCACGTTTAATCGATGCTAAAGGAACTATTATTAATATTTCATCATATGATGATTTGATTGCTGTAGGTTTTTCTTTTTTGAATTCTTTCTATAAAAAGTTATAATTAAGAAAGCAGAAGAAGATGCAATGATTGCAAATCTTGAACAACGTATTAAAAATGTTGAAGCTAAACTGGGATCTTCTGGTGTTCGCATTAATACTGTTGAGTATGTTTTTTTATTTTTAAATTTTTTGTTAAATTACAGTATACCTTTAGTCCTGGTGATTCTGTTTCTGCTTTACCACGTCCTGAAGGAATTACTGATTTTGAATACAAAAAGTTACTGGAAAAATCAAAGAAAACATTTGATGAACAAGCAGCAAATGCTATTGCTTTTCTCGCTTCTGATGCTGCAAAATTAATTGATGAAGCTGTTTTACCTGTTAATGCTTTAAATCTTTGTTAAATTCTTTCATTCTTGTTTTTTAAAATTTTTTGTTTGTTTGTTCGAAAAAGAATTTTTTAAAAGTAAATATGTTTTTTCATACTACAAACCAGTGATGAAAACGCGGCCGGAAAAAACCGGCCGGCCGCGGCCGCGGGCCGAAAATCGTCGGCCCGGCCGGCCGCATTAAAACACTAAAAATTTTTAAAACGTGTATTTTAACGTATAAAAATTTTTTAAAGCGATTTTGTATCTTTGAGGTGTTGTAAAGTGCATAATCAACCTTAATTTTGCAAAATAGGTTACTTTTAATGAAAAAACTTTTGTTGATATACTAACGTTTGGGGGAAAATTTTCTGATTTTCGACAAAAAATGGGGAAATGAAGCTTCTAATGAAATACTTAATGTTCATATAATTCAAAAACTTCAAGAAGAACACGTAAAGTTCTTCGTTTTTCGTAAATTTTGAGGAAAATAGCTTAAAAATTTTTGGCAAAAAAATTGAGCGGCCGGCCCGCGGCCTGAACCTTCGGCCCGGCCGGCCGCGCGGCCTGAAAATGTTGGCCGGCCGGCCGGCCGCATTTTTCATCCCTGCTACAAACGTGTCAGCATTAACACAAGCTTTTATTTTTTCATTTTAAGCTCATTACCCTGACTAGCGTCGCCGAGACAACTCTTGAACAAACTTGCGATAATCAGGTAGAAAAAAAATCGCCACCTATTCTGAACAAATCAGGTATAATCGCCAAGTATACTTAAGTATTTGACGGCAATATCGTCAATTTGAGTATACTGTAACTAATGAAAACAGATTTCCTATTTTTGGCAAAATGAAACCGAAAATTCTTTACAATTCTTGTGACGCTGCTTTTTTGCTGATGCTTTTTTAAATGATTCTTTGAATTTTTGAGCTTTATCTTCTATTTATCCTTTTAAATTTTTCAGCCAATATCCAATCAATTATGCTTACCTTCAATACTGATAATATGGTCGCTCAAAAATTTCCATTTCCAGCTCCAATTATGGATTATATTTTCAAGAATCTTACTGCTTCACAACTTTTAAAACTCTACAAGACCTGCAAATTCTTCTATGCTAAATTTCGTCTTAACATTATTGAAGATTTAGAAATTCGTGTAATTAATACTCATGAAAGAGTAGTTGGAAATTCTTTGGCAATTTGGCATCAAAATCCTTTTTTCTTGAAATTGCAAAATTTATGGATTAGCAAATCTCTTACTCTTATTGCTTTTACAGGAAACGTTGATCTTGATTTTACAAAGTTCTCTCATTTAACGTTCAGTGTACTTGAATTATCTGGTAATTCTTATTCTGCAGAATGTTATGAATTATTGGTTAAATGTCCTAATCTTCGTCAATTAATTATTGATGGTAAAGTTTATGATTCAAAGTCTAAAAAGAATCTTACTTTTGAAGAAATTATTGAACTTGCACCTCATGTTTCAACTTTTGAGTAAGCTGTTTTTCTATTTCGTATACTAATTACTTAATTTTTAGTTTAACTCTTTATGATGCTGGTGTTCCACCATTTGATATGACGAAACTTCTTTCATTGGATCGTCAAACTAAATTACAATTGTTACATCTTTACAATGCATATCAAATGCCAGATGCTTTGGTTATTGTTGAATTTTTTAAAGTAAGCTACTATTCTTGTCGTATTTTTTACGTTGTCAATGTCCATCTTTTGTTACACGTTTTCATTTCAGAAACATGCTGTACCTGGAATAGATTATTACTTTGATTTTTCTATCGATGATGCTTATAATGCTGAACAGTTCTACAAGACAGTTGATGAAGGACTTCAAGCATGGAAACTTTCTCTTCAACTTCCACAAACAATTTCATCATCTTTTATTGATTTTAGTGGAAAAATTGCTTTAATTACTGGTTAGTTTTATTTGGTTTGGATTACTATAATTTATGTAATAAGTCTTTTAGGTGCAACAGATGGTATTGGCAAAGCAGCAACTATTTTCTTCCGTCAACTTGGAGCTTCAGTTATTGCGATTGTTAAAAGTCGTAGCAAATTAAAAAGCTTAGTTGCAGAGTGTCAAAATATTACAAATGATGTAAGCTTTCTTTGTGGTTTAAAATGATTGATTACCAAAATTTTAGGGTTTTCTTTTTACTGCTTCAAATGATACTAGCCATGAAGACGATATTTCAATGCTTCTTGAAACAGTTAATTACAGATTTGGTTCAAAATTTGATATTTTGGTATGTTTACAAAACTCATTGTTTTACATGAATGTATGCCGCAATTTTTAGGTTGTTAATATTGATACTTCAGGATTTTATAGTGTACCTAATGTTCCTGTTGAAGAAGGATATCATCAAAAGTATTATATTCTTGAATCTCATCATAATATTGTTGAAGCAGCTACGTCATACTTGTTAGATAATGCAAAAGGATGTGTTATTAGTGTTTCAAATACTGATGGAGTAATTACTGTATGTTTTTTTCCCTGTAATTTATGCACTTTTTAAACAACTTATATTTTTTAGAAACCAGAAGATGCATCATATGTTGCTAATCTTGAACGACGTCTTAAAATTGCTGAACTTGAACTTGCATCCTTTGGTGTTCGAACTAATTTTGTTAAGTATGTTTTTTAGTTCTAAATTATATCACTGCTTACATAACGTTATTATTTAGCCCTGGTGTTAGTATTACTGCTTTACCACGTCCTGATGGATTGTCTGATGCTGATTACAAAAAATATTTACAAAATTTAAAGAAATCTCGTGATAATCAAGCTGCAAATGCTATTGCCTTCCTTGCATCTGATGCTGCAAAATCAATTGAAGGGGCTGTTTTGCCTGTTAATGTTTTTAATCTTCTTTAAAAATTTTCTTGTTTTGTTTCTTATTGTAAGATCTTTCTTTTCGTTTGTTTAATGAAAGTTATTATTAGAAAAAGTTGTTTATGTGCATACTGTAGTTTGGATAGCTTATGATTAATTTTAGTTTTCTTTTAAAAACAAACAATTTTATTGTAAAACAATTTTCTGTATACAATTTTTATCAATCACAAGCATGCTTACAGTCGGTTTTTTATTACCTCTTTTTGAAGACACTGTTATTTTACGCTGTTTTTTATTCAGATATCACATGAGTATCACATTTCTCTTTTTTTCACAATGATAAAAGTTTATGCTATTTCAACTATAGTTTGACGTAATGTTTATTTTTTTGTCGATCATCAAAAGATAAAAGCTCAATTGGTAAAATTGTTGATTAAAAAGCAAAGAAGAATGCTATTTTATTTCGTTTACTGATAATGAAAGAAAAATCAGTCATTTTTTGATGTCTAAAAAACCAGAAATAATGTTTTTGTTTTCACCTTTACTTTATTTTTGTTAAAGTTGATATTATAAGCTGGTCGGTTTTGCTTTTATTATTTTAGGATTTTCTGGAATACTGTATAACTTAGTTAAAAAGTCAGCTATTATTCTTGTTGTAATACTGTAGTTCTCGTATAGAAATGTCTATTTTTGGAACTTTGTTGTTAAAGGAAAAACATTTCTTTAACAACACAGATGTGTCTCCAAAAATTTGAAGATTCACTCAAAAATTGTCTTCCGGTGTTTTCATGCTTAGACTTTAAAGCAAAAACGCCAGCGTCGGCGTTGATTTTGTTGTTTTTGTTTTGAAAAATTGGTGACACAGCATTTTATCTTGTAAAATTTAGTACATTTTTTTTATCATCTTTGTTGGTTCGATGCTTCCTTTTTTTCCTCTTCACGTGAAAGATCATAGACGTAATAAAAAAAGTAAAAGGTGTATTCTCTAATTGTCCTTTCTTTACCTTTAGCTTTATTGTTTTACAATGATGGACATTGGTAGTTATAAACCCAGAAAGAATTCCATAATCAGCTTTACACCCCCAAAGAAATCATTCGACAATACATCTAATTCCTCGTATTTGCATACCACTGAATCCTCAACAAATTCTTCATCTGAAAATTTTGAAGATCATACTTTTGAAAATGGTGTCTTTGAGAAGAAGGAAGGTCTTTCATGGCCAATTACTGGTCTGTTTGTTGTTGGAGATATGGCTGGTGGTGGATTAGTGGCATTACCAACTGCAATGGTGCAGCTAGGGATTGCATTTGGGATTGGATTTTCATTGTTGATAAATTTTTTAACAATGTTAACTTCGCTAATGCTTGGAGCATCATGGAATATTTTAATTCGGCGATGGCCAAAATATCGGAGACATTGTCGAAAGGTAAGAGAGGGTTAAAAATGGAAAATGACATTTAAAAGTTAAAGTTTCTTCATTTTTTAAAAAATTTTTCCACTGTTTCTTTGGCTCTGTGGTAACGCTGTAGGCTAACATGGTATGCAGACGTTTCCCTGACTGACATTTCCCTGACCGACGTTTCCCTGACTGACATTTCCCTGACTGTCATTTCTCTGACTTGGACATTTCCCTGACTAAGACGTTTCCCTGACTGTACATTTCCCTGACTTTTTCAAAAATTGAGTTTATTCTTAAAATATAGGGAACAACGTTAAAATACCAGTATCATTTGCAATTTTAAATTAAATGTAACAATCTCTGTCCAGTAATTATACTATTTTAGTGAAGCTTAGGATGGGCTCGCGAGGTCGAAGGCCGAGCGTTAGCCTTAGTCTTAAGCCTTAGGTCTTAGGCCCTCAGGCTAAGGCGCATTGCAAAATTCGAATTCATACCTCATTTAGTGTATGCGTCACCTCGTTTAGTATAGTTTTCACCTCATTTTATTGATATTTCCGGGGTAAAAACTCAATTTTTGAAAAAGTCAGGGAAATGTCCAGTCAGGGAAACGTCTTAGTCAGGGAAATGTCCAAGTCAGGGAAATGACAGTCAGGGAAATGTCAGTCAGGGAAACGTCGGTCAGGGAAATGGAAGTCAGGGAAACGTCTACTAATCGGCTAACATGCAGATAGAATCAGGTTCGAATCCTCTTAATTTTTTTTTCAAAAATTCAATATTCCAATAAAAAGCATGACTGAAATTATTCTTTATTCAAAGCCAAATTTAGGAATTTAATATGTACCAATTTTTCAGCCATACCCTGAAATGGCCTATCGAGCTATGGGACCTTTTTGTAGAAAAGCTGTTTCGGTATGCATTGATGCAACACAATTTGGTATTGCTGTTGTTTATCTATTGTTATCAGCAAAAAATATTCATGATGCAATTAAAACTTTTTCAAATGCCGATATCTCCTTTTGTTATGTTATTATAATTGTTGCAATTTGTTTATTGCCAGCTCTATTTTTAAAATCACCACAAGATTTTTGGTGAGTATATTTTAGAAAAGAGTTTTCGATTCCCCTGATATTGGATGAAGATTTTCATTATGGTACCCTATTTGATCTATATATAGCATTCAGGAACACTTTGCCAAAACCCGCCAAATTTAAATCTTAGTTACTTTTTTTAGGCTAGCTGTTGTCATTGCAATGTTCACCACCTGTGCTGCAATTATTTTTATTCTTATTGGAACATCAAGGGATTACGAGACATGCCATAAATCTCATCATTTACCAGACTTTAAACTGACAAATTATTTCTTGGGACTTGGAACTCTTATTGCCTCATATGGTGGTCATTCAGCATTCCCAACAATCCAACATGACATGAAAAAGCCTACTGAATTTTTTAAATCCACATTTTTAGCTTTTTCAAGTAAGCTATTTTTAATGTTTACAATTTCTTTTTTTATGCAAATTTTTTTAACCCCGTGTTTTTGAATGCACATATTTTCAGTTCTTTTTTGCATGTATTCACCTGTATGTTTAATGGGTTTTATCACTTATGGTGATTCACTTCGAGATTCTGTAATTAATTCAATTCAAACACAATGGATTCAACAAGCTGTAAATTTATTGATTACAGTTCATTGCATTTTAACCCTTACAATTGTTTTTAATCCGCTGAATCAGGATATTGAAGACTTGTTTCATGTTCCGCACGGTTAGTTTTCCAAAAGCCATTTTTTGGGGTACATCATTATACCTGCAACAGTATGCCAATGCCGCATATCTTACGAAAATACTTTTGCTAGCTTACTTAAAATATGCAAATTTTCAGAATTTGGAATTAAACGTGTTATTGTTCGAACGGGTACAATGATAGCTGTAACTTTCCTCGCAGAATCAGTACCAACTTTTGGTCCAATGCTTGATTTAATGGGTGGTACAACTCTAGCTTTGACGTGCCTAATTCTTCCACCATTTATGTACATTTTCTTATTAGCTGGTGAAAAGCGGGCCGAAAGATTAAAGGCTCAAGGAAGATTTAATGAGGAAGCAGATAATGAAGCATTGAATATTCGTGAAATGATAGAAGAAATTCCAAAGTTTATTTTAATTGTTTGTGTGTTCATTGCAGGTATGTTACTATTCTGTGCACTGCACTTAGTTGTACATTTAAGACATTATCAAACTTTTTAACACGTTGAAATTATCATGGATTGGTTTAAAAAATTGTAAATTTACATAAAACGTGTTCTACAATTAAATGTTTTGTTGCTATTTTAGTTGTTGGTTTTATCGGTGGCGCAGCTGCAACTTATTCTGCAATAAAAGAACTTTCAACAACACAATTTAAAGTTCCCTGTTATGTTCAGCCATTTATTACAACTGACTCCGAAGGAAATACAACATCAACAAATTGTTGCGGAAGATATCAAAATCTTACAACTCATTCTGATGTTACATGCAGTTCAGAGAAACTTGATTTTTATGGAAAAAGAAAGATTCCTTAATTTTTTTCGATCTTCTTAAAGTTTTACTGCTTTCAACAACTTATGCTTCTTTTAAGCTTTTTTCTCCCGAAAACTGTAATTTTTTTTAATAAAACTGAATGTGATTTTTTTTAAAATCCCGTTTATTAATTTTTACATATGAAAATAGACCGTGTTTACAAAAAAAAACGCTCTGAAAAAAAGCAAATATAAGAAAAATAACATTGCACGATGAATCGATTCATATTTTTAAATATTGGTTAATAAATCAGTAATTCTTGTCTTCATTTCTGCAAAGTTCAGATGCTAGTAAATAATGTTATGTTAGAATTAGTAACAATTTACTGATCTAAATGTATAAAAAATGCAAAAAAAAGTGCAGAAGCAAAATGAAAAAATGAAACTATAAAAAGAAGCGGCGTTTTCCATTAGAGCTCTTTTTTCTCGCTGTATTTGATCTTTCTTGTGTAAAGTAAAATAATATTTTTAATAAAACGGAATGTTGCATGTGTATAAAGAGCTAGCAAATAAATTGAAACAAATGTTTTTCGTCTGAGTTTTTTAATTGTTGGAATATTTCATTAATTTTTATATGCTTCAATATTTTTTCAAATTAGAATATTTATAAAACAACAATCATAACATAATAATGAATATAGGTTCACAGCTGATTTTAAACATTCTACAACATTAATAAAATGTTAAAACATTCTTTTTTGCACGAATGTGTTAATTTTCACTTTTAGTTGCTCATTTGTTTTAATAATTAAATGTTGAAAAAAAACTCAGAATTTCCTATGGTACAGTGCTCCACATATGTTTACGACACCTCTAAAAAGTGCTGAATTTTCGTCATTTTTGGGTTTTTTTTAAAATCCTTTGGGGTACTGATAGTAAAATCAGTTTACTTGTTGACCTATTTCAGCGTTTTAGAAAATTTCGATTTTCGGTGGTTTCGCAGCGAAAATACTAAAATGGCCTAAAATCGAAATTTCGAGATACGGTAGGTAGAAATGTGAAGCCATATTAAGGGTTTTTTAGGTTATTTTACAAAAAATTTGCATAAGCCGGATCTGGCATGTTTAACATTGGCACAATATTTTGGATAGGGTTTCTGACATCCTGTTCATCATTTTGAGGCTAGAACTTTCATATTTAAAAAAAAATTTTGTTGACTTTTAATGCAAAATATGCTGAAATCCGGGTTAATCCCCGTACATCTCCCAAAAATCCGCCAGTATCAGAGATACCTGAAAATGCTTTTCAGGCATCATTTCTGACATCCATGGGCACCTTTTACAAAAAAAATTAGAACATTTCATCAAAAATTAAAAAAATGCCGGGCGATCCAACACCTGCACGAACTTTTCGAATCACCAAATATTTACGAAATTTTGCTTAAATTTTTGTTGGATTTTTATTTGCGCTTATTTTTGTTGCAGAAGTAATTTTTTATTAACTTTTTCTTGTTAATTTTGTTGAAAACTATTGTTTTTCTTATCTTATTTACTTCTCTTCTTTAATGATGTTCTTTTGGCATCAATCTTGTTAATAACAACTATTTATCGACACTCATTTTTCTGGCGGGAGTGTAAAGAATAAGGCTTTAGCCAAAGCTACAAAGCCAATGGCACGCACAAGCACCGCCTTTCTTTCTATTGTAACCCAAGAGGTTCTTTTCCTTTCTCTTCACTCCTTCCTTCTTCTCAAGCTCTTATAAAGTCGCTTTTGTATTTCGTCTCTTAAATGTATTGGATTTAATGTTGTAAGAAGTTAAATAAATCAGCCCAACAAATACCTCTCGTATCTTAAACCAGAATCAATTTACCGGATAAACACCTGTTTATCCACATAATGTTAACAAAATAAAATGTTTGAATGCTTTTGAGTCATCAGTAAATTCAAATAATGTAATCTTTCTGTCGATTGAAGCATAACAAAACGAGCTTTAATTTTTGACCTTATTTTTATACAGCTTTTAAAAATGTTATTTAAAATTGCTTCTTTTCTGAAGTATAATTGTTAATTGCTTTTTTTTAGCTTGATCAACGTTTGAGTTTGTTTTTCTTACATACACCCCTTTAAATATAGAAAAGACAGCCAAGTGCAAAAAAAACCGATGCAGTTGGCTGCACTGATAAAAAAGTTATACCTATAAAAGACAACTTTGCACCTTAAATGTTAGTGCTGTATTTTTATCAGTGAGTCTTTTTAAAATAAGTCCTGTAAAAATTTTTTTTCACCAAAAATATCATTTGCTACTCAGTTCACATTTTTTTGATGCAAGAAAAAGTTTTTTTAGAGACTTTTTTAATCATGAAATTCTTTCAAGTCTTTTTATGTGCTCCATTAGATTAAAAAAAATTTTTTTAATTAGAATCGAGATTTTATGATAGACCGTCTCTCTTAAAATGCGAAATTAAGCATAGTGAAATTTTTATTTAGATTTTAAAAATATAAATTTAGTTTGTTACAATCTTTCAAAACCTATTTTTTGTACTAAAAGTTAAAATTTCAGGTACAGTTCATCTTGGCACCTGTAAGCTGAGTTTAATTTGCTACCAAAAAATGGAAAAAGTAGACGCTGCCGGAAAATTTTCCAAAGCTGGTGATAGTGTCACTATCACGGGGAAAATTCCAATGTAAAACTGCATCTTTTTTTTCTTTTATGTATTTTTGTCAAAGCAAAGTTTTAGGGATGCCAAAAAAATTGAGTTTCACTTATGCCTCGCAGACAAGAATTTGATGTTGGTTATAATGTACTTTCATCCAACTGAACTTCAAATTTGTGGAAAATCATTTAAAGACCCATCATTTCATCCTGGAGAATATTTTCGCCTGGTTCTTACCATCGAACAAAGAGAACTTGTTGTCAGCTGGCAAAGCAAAGTTCTTACCACAATTCCATGGCAGGATCAACCAGTTCTAGCTGTAAAATACAGCAATACGGTTCAACATGCTTCCGTTTCTTGGAATTAGGCACACTTAAGATGCTGTGAATTATTTATAATTTACATGAATTGTTGATGAACGAATAAATTATTAAATTTAGTTGCAAAGGAATATAATTTACAATAAAATGGTTTACATTTAGAGGCGTCGAGTGATAATTTGCAGCTTTAAGTTTTTTGTTACCGTAAATGCTCTAATTGAAGCACAGCAACAGATCTGTAAAACAGAGCTTATTTCATTTTTTCCTTAATTTTTGTCGTTTATGGCTTAGTTCAATTTTTTCTTTGTGGCCAATAAGAGAATTATCTCGTTTTTTAAATTGAATATTTAATATTTTTGCAAGGAAAAAAGGAGCAGGAACATGGAAATGATAGAGACGCGCTTTTCCGTCCATTTTCTTTTTTCAGTTTTTATATATTTCTTTCGTAAAAGCTGAAAGAAAGAACACATCACATCTTTCTTATTTGTTCAGACAAATTTTTACATAAAAAAGGCCGCAAAAGTTGAACACAAATGTCATTTGCAAAAAAATATGTATCTATTTTTGACGGAGTTTTTTTAAATGTTTGAATATTTTCATTAATTCTTATATACTTATAATGCCTTTTTTAAACATGAATATTTGAATTCAACAGAAACAATAGCGAATATTGGTTTCATGCCCTTACTGAGCTTCTTACAGTATTAAAAAAAGTTTGAAATATGTATTATTATTTGCACAAATTTTTTTTAAAGCAAAACCATTTAACGGGTTTTTTATATGCACCTGGTTTGTTGCTTGCATGTTATACTATTTTATTTAAACAATTTCACCTGCAACAACAAGAAATTATTCGACATCTGTTATACTCGAAGTCTTAAAACAATATCTATTATTGATTTTCTTATGTTTTAAAGGGAGAGTCTTAATCAAACAAAAAAAATACGGCAATGGTCTGAACGCTTCAGATGCAGAATTTTGGAATTCTGAAGAAACCATCTTTTTTTGTTGATTCCAAAATGGTATTAACTTAAAAAAAATTATTGAATATAGTTTAAGATCCAGCTATTTTTCTTCTTTTTTTTCTTGATTTTGCTTGAACCGTGTTTTTTTTACCGGACTAAGACACTCCCCTTAAACGAAAAGAACTGCCAGAAAAGAGAGAAGATAAAGCAGAAAAGAGCTATAATAAAAGAGGCCAATATTAGGTGTTAAGTTGTTTCATATTTTTTGAAATTGTTGGTATCACCATTTTGGAGAAATTATTGCGCTCAAACTATTTGTCTTTATATTAACAAATTTTAAAAACAAGTAAATAAAATAAAGTTAAAATTTGTATTAATAAATTTGCCCAAATAAAAAATGCAAAGAAAGAGCATCATCAAAAAGGAATAAAATCCGTCGGTGCTTTCCCCCCCCCCCCCCCTTTTTTGCTTTTTTTCGTAAAAGCAAAAAGGATTTTTCTCCAACAAAGCATTATTGTGCATTAAAAATGGCAACAAAAAACTGAAAATAAATGTTACATGTGCAAAAAATACGTATTCTTTTTTTCTCGCATATCTTTGAATGTTTGAAAATATTTTATTGATTCTTTTATGCTTATATAATATTTCATACTTGAATATTTTAATTAAACACAATAACATCATAAAATCGTATGATGCTAATAATGAGCATCACCCATTTTTAATAAAATCTTATATTTTTTTGTATCAATAACGTGTTAGTTATTATTTTTGCAAACTTGAAGAACCTATTATGCAGCAAAAAAATGTATTGTTGATTGCTTTTTCTTGTTCTTTCTTTGCTTGCTTATTTTTTTCTCATAAAGGGTTCAAAAAAAAACAAAATCGCAAAAAAGCTGCTTGTAAGAAGTGCAGTGAAACATAAAGTTTCGTATAACAAAAATAGTGAATTGAAAAGCTTTCTGTTCTTCTGCACATCGCTAAATCTTTAAAAAACAAATCGAGCTTTTACTTGTGTAATCGTTTAATTAATTTTAAAAAATGAAACATCAAAAGATTCTGGATCTTTTTTTAAATATCACTTCAAAATGTTTTTAAAGCTTGATTAAGTTTACATTTTTACTTTTATAAAACAATGAGAAAATTGTTTGAAATATTCAAAAGAAGCGAAGCAACAAGCTTTTAAAATCGAATGATTTATTTCTGCATTTAAATTGTTTCGTCATTGTTCTTTTTAATGTGCCTTCTCTTATTTTATGTTTGGGTCTATTTCATTGACAAAAAATTTTTCTCACAGATATTACACTAACAAAACATTGCAGTTTTCCCGGAACGAAAAAATGAAAGGAAAAATTTTTTTGTCGATGAGGACTTGAAAAAAGTTGTTTTTTCTCCATTCTGCCTTTATTGGAGGAATAATTTAAAAGGATTTTTTAATATAATTTTTTAGCTCTATTTCTTTATATATAATAGTTTATTGTTGGTTCATCAGCATGGATGATATGTTTTATTTACCTCGTGATGGTGATGATGCGTTGGACTTTGATGAAGAGGAAGAAGACGGACAAGCAGTACTTGTGGCAGAAAATGGTGAAAATGAAAGACCCCGCGTCCGTTTCTCCCCACAAAAGCGTCCTGATGGTCCACTTGAAGTTGAACGTCCTACTAGACCTCGAAAAGATCATGATGACCGACCTGGTGGCCCAAGTGAAAGTTCCGTTTATGCCGAACCTCGTAATAAAGTAAGAAAAACTGCTGATGTTACTCTTCATGATAGCATTAAACAACTTTGTGAAGTGAACAGCACTTTATTACAAAAGGTTCAAGCCCTTGAAAAGGCACAAGGTCCTTCCCAAACGGTTGATGAAGAGGTTGCAGTAACAATGGCAACAAATGTTTTTCAAACAAAAGCTTTCGAAAAGCAATTCTGCATTAATACAAAGGTCCTTTGCCTCCTTCGTCGTCCTGGTGCAGATAATATTAAAGAAGCTATTAAACTCCTTACTGAAAGGAATGCCGTACTAAAATTAGCAGACAAGAATCCACAAGTACTTAAGCTCGTCGATGCTCGTGAAGCAACTATGGAACTGGAAGCTCTCTCTAAAACCCTCTCCAAGGATGTTCGAGATCTTATGACAAGTGAAACTGGTAATGGCCGTAAACGGCGTTATTTTCATGAAACCGGTAATGTCCAAGCCCGTGGCTTTACCGGCAATTACCAGGGCCCTTCCTATCCCCAACTTCATCGTTCAACGATCCCCAGTCTCTTTGACGTCCCCATTCAACGTCCAAAGGGCCGTTGCTACCAATGCGGGGTCTTCGGACATTATGCAAACAAATGTCCAAGACGAAATGATCGCCGACAATATTGGTAAGTCGTTTAATTCAAAGATTAAAGCTAATTCTTTATCAGGTCATGTTGAGTATTGGAGGGAGATTGGAACCCCAGAATATATGCTAAGAATTATACAAAAAGGTTATAGATTGCCATTTAATCCGGATATGCCTGAACCAAAGTTTACCCTGCAAAATCCTACTGTATCTTCAGAGGATAAATTATTTCTTTCAAAAGAAGTTCAAGATTTAATCGAAACAGAAGCCGTATCCCAAGTCCCGGTGCCCCCACAGGTAATTAGCTCGTTATTCGTAGCAAGGAATGCATCAAAACCCCGGATGATCATCAACTTGAAACAATTGAACAAATATCTTACTTGTCCTCGATTTAAATATGAAGATTTGGATCTGGTAAGCAGATGGATTGTCCCACAAGGTTGGTTGGCTAAATTTGATATGAAAGCCGGTTACCATCACATCGGTATACATCCGGATCATAAAAAGTTTTTAGGCTTTACGTGGAAATTTCCTGATGGAAAAGTAAAATACTTTGTGTTCAACGTCCTCCCCTTTGGCCTTAGCTCTGCTCCATATATTTTTACCAAATTATCACAGTCTCTGAAGAAAACATTTTTCGCTCTTTTTTATGTTGAAACACAGGTATAAAAGATGCATTCGCTGTAAAAGATAGAAAAAGGGCGAGGTGAATAGCAAAAAAGTTTTTATGTTGCGATAAAATAGCAACAGTTGCAACCACTTTGTTTAAAAAACCTTTTTTTCGATTTTTGGAATCAGCGTAAAAAATTTCACCTAGTAAGTTTTATAGTTAAGGTGTCACGAAGTTCCATCTGAGATTACTGTAACCACAAAAAAACGCCGAAGGAAAAGAAAAAAGAGTGTTCACTGCCTGTTTTTAATTATAAAAGATATGATCAGCACTGTCAAACAACAGTTTCTTTATAATAAAAATCGATACACACAAAATTATTAAAGAACATTTATTTTTAAATTTGAAAAAATCAACAAAATCGATACAGAAAAAACCAAAGTAATAGAGAAAACGAAAACATGTCCACAAAAAAAAATGAAGCACATTAATATCAAACTTAGACATGTTCACCAACCCAATTCTTTTGGAGCTTCAACAACATGAGACCGATCGAAATCATATTGCATAAAAGCAAAAATAAAATTCCAAATTCTATTAAATGCCACTTTTGTATGTTGGCGCATAAGGCCGCTTCTTCCATCCGCAGGATAACGAGTTGAAAAAATAGGAGGAATCACAACTTGATCATATGCATAATTTTGCCAATCAATTTGGAGATATTTTGTTGTTTCATAATCAGGAATTTCATGGATTACAACAGTAATTTCAGCACCATTATCATCGGTAATCTATTTCATATTTACAAAACCGGTTTGCTTCATTTTCAAATGTAGCCGAGATCAATAAAACTCGCATCCACAAATCGTTCCAAAGTAATTCCGAATAGGTTTTCACTAAATGTTAGAACCATAACAAAAATTGATTTGAGATTTTTGAATTTACCATTTGAACAATGGTAGAGAAGGCTATTAACAAATGATGCAAGAGAAGGTTCCATCGTATCTCGAAGATCAATTGAATAGCTTGTGATAAGTGGTCGATGCATTAAATAGCTAATTGCAAAACGTGAAACCATTCGATTCATATTAAATCGCATCATTGAAATGCGATTACATTCTTTAGGTAAGCGTTTGAAAATATGGACAATATTGTCAGCAGATTCTTTATCACCCCACATTGCTGGAAGATATTTTGCTTCTACATGATCTTGATGCGGTGCATTAATATTCAAATAATCAACAATCAAATTTGCATAAAATTGATCACCAATATTTGATGAATCCATTGGAGGTACACCATATTTTTAAGGTTCTTCAGGTGTTGCGACATCCAATAACATAATTTCTGCCACCAATATTCTTTTGAAAAAGACAATACGTTTCGTCACTCATATCTTCATCAAATTCAGAAACATCTGGATGATTCTTTACCATACTCATGCGACCAGCTTCAGTATACTCAGTGCCATCATCAAGCAATTTCTTCATGCAAAGATCTTCATGTGCAAAAAGAAGAAAAACTTCAGCACCTTCAGCAAGAGCATTTGCAAAAGCCTAAAATAAAAATGGGATAGGGTAATAATGATAAACAATAACAAAATCAAACAACAAAAACAACTATCATTAAAAGCATTAAATTAAAAACTGACTTGATTAGCTTCAATAGCAACATCATAATGTGGTAAACCTTTTTAAATAAGCATAACATGTTCAAGAGGTCCACGTTCACTATCTCCAATCCTATTTCCATATCGATGTAAAGCTTGAAAGCTTTCAGCAACAATTGTTGCTGTACCAATTACATGAGCTGTTATTCCCTTCAATTTTGAACTTGTGATATGATCGACAATATTTGAAAACGAAGGCGCAGCAAAATAAGTAAAAGACATCTTTTGAATATTCGTAAGTAATTGTTAGAAACAAAACCAGTAATAAGATCATTTGGATAAGCACCATTAAAATTGATCTAAAAAATGAAGTGTGATCAAGGTGTTAAAAGTATTCAGAATAATTTTTGCAAAGAAAACAACATTAGCTTAAAAGAAATCCACATTTAAAAAAAACAAACTTACAAGAGTAATTCGATCAAATGTACCCCAAAAACGTTCACCATGTCGAATCCAATTAATCCAAGAATTCACCAGCTTTAACAGAAACTCGAAAATGAGGATCAGCTTGAGCTCCATCAAGATGATGACCATGTCCAGGCAAAATTTCACCTTCATATCCAGACTTATAAGTAGCAACACCATTCACCACACCAATTCTTATTTCAGTAACACTAAAAGCGATTAAACATTTAAGTAATTTAAAAGCACTACAGTAATCTAAAATGGAAAAAAAACTTACTTTTTTTCAGCCGAAGCTGCATGCTTTAAATCAGTAGAAGGAATTTCTTCCATTTTTCGTAAAATCAGACTGAAAAATATGAAAATTAGTAATGAGTATAAATAGTAACAGACAAAAGAAAATATAAAGAAGTTAAATGAATACGAACGACATCAAATATACATGACAAATTTAAGACAATTAAAAACACATAATAAACAGGAAATGAGAAAAACACAGATATCAAAATTGAAAACACAAGTACAAAATGCAAATTCGCTGCTACATGAAAAAAATTTAAGAAACACATTTCCACCGTTTTTTTAAACTGCCGATGAAATGAAGAGAGTTGATACAGCAGGCTCGATCTTAATCTCTGCATTACGATTTTAAGATACCGTATACAAAATAAATTCTCTTTTCCGTTATAAATGCAAAAAAATGGATTAGAATATTTACGAATCACAATTTTAGAGGGTTGTAAAATCTTTGAATTTACATTGTTCTTTTCTCAGAACCATTAATAAGAAAAACAGTATCTCATTTACTCTGCCATTTTTCTTTACTTGCTAACCTTCAAATAGTTTTCGACAAATTAATATAAATAAGGTGCTAAACTATCAAATATTTTTCAAGTAAAAACCATCAGCAACATTTCACTGCATTACGAGAAAGAGTGTTAAAAATAATCATAAAACTCAAAGAATAAACAATAAAGAAAGAATTTCTACATTCCACTATTGCGCGAAAACAAATTTTTGAAATATACGAAATCATAAAGCGAATTTTGTCACAAGTCTTCAGTCACCTGGTACCAACTCAACTTGCGCATCAAAAATTTTTTAAAACTGCAGAAACTATCATTTTTATTAGCGCAGTAACGAATATAGCTTTTTGTTAAAAAAAGAATCGACAATTTGTAGCTTACTTATATAATCTAAATAAAAATTTCAGATTATAACTAAACAATCAAGCTACTATCAAAAACTTACAAACGCGTAATGATGTCTGCACCAACTATTTCTGAAATTCTTGAAGCTGTGACTGCTTGTTTGACTGATTATCAAAAATGGAATTGGGTTGCTGTAACATTTGGTCAATTTAAAACTGATTTAAAGAAGTGAGTTTTATAAACAATAATAATTAAATATTAATTATTACCTACGTTCAGAAATTTTGGATATGATCTCGACAAGTTTGCTACTGATAATGGATATCAAACTGGTCAAAATAGTATTGAAAACGCTACTGCTTATAAAATGGATGAAAATGGTTATCTTTTAATGCCTCCTGTACATTTCAGTATTTTGATTTGTGAAACCGCTGTTAAGTGCTAATACATGTTTTATTGAAATGAATTTTACTTCTATTACTAACGAAACATTCAATGTTTTGTGATGGAATAATATATGTAGTTTGTGTTGTAACAAAAAATTGATATAAATGATGCAGAAAATAATCAACTTTGGGTGTTAAAAGGAATTCAAATTTTTAATTATTGGTTCTTGATTTCAATAATTGTAGGGGGCTGTTGCGGTTAATATATATTTTTTGTCTTTATTCTTAGAGGTTTTACAAAAAAATATTTAAAATTGCAATATCCTTATTCAAAAGTCTAAAAAATTCAAACAAGAAGAGTAAAAAAATAGACACAAATAGTTATGAAAGATCTGGCGTTTTCTTCAATGCTCCTCTTTTTTGATTTTTCATTCCGTAAAAGTAAAAGCAAATAAGCAGCATTTGCTTCATTTTCTTTCGAAAGAAAACTAAAAAACAAACTTTACTTTTAATAAAACAGTCAAAAATTATTTAAATAGTCCAATATTTATAAAAATCAAATAAATTTGCTACATTCCTTTTTTATTTTTAAATTATATTTTTTCATTGTTCTTTGTTTTAAGGAGTTTGAAATTTCGTTTTAATCATGAAATGTGTGGGAAAATAGAAGTTTTCTAATTATCTTGATTAGTGGTACTGCTATACAGACCTAAACATGTTTTATAAAAAATACTTATTTTGTATTAAAAATGCCAAAATTGTCTTGGCATTTTAAATACTTGATTGTTACTATTTTTAAAATTTTTCGATAATTAAAAATCGTTATGAAAGACATATAAAATGTAACGAAATATTAAAAGTTTTTATAATAAAATTTGTCCGTTTGGCAACAAAAAAAAACAATATCTTTTCTTACTAAAGAAAGTTTTTTTTGTCTGTCATTGCCATGAAACAAATATATTTCACTGTTTTTGTATAAGAAATACAGCAGCAATATCAAGCATAAAAAATAGGGCGGAGTGAATAAGAAAGATTTCAAAAAATTATTTATGTTGTCAGGGGAAACAAAAACACTTGCAACAACTAACTTTATATTATATTACTATTTTGAATATTTGATATTGATTTTTGTGTAACATGGCTTTAAACCTTATAGTTTCATAACAAATGTAGTAAAAAAATGAAGGAATTACATACACAATCTTAACTTGAATACATCAATACTTAAAAAAGTGAAATAAGATTGTTACATTATTCCTTGGATTTTAAATGTTACAACTGTTCATATATGCTTTTTTCGATTCGTTATTATCATAAGTTTTTGTATCAAAGTTTCATTTTTACTATTTATTAAATCAAAAGTTTTATTAAAAAACTGTTTAAAATATAGGAAGAAGCAAGCAAAAGTTTTCACAAAAAAATACAGTTTATTCTTTACCTTGATCGATTTCTCTGGTTTTCAGTTTTTATGTGTCTTTTACGTTCGCCCTTTTTGACTTTTATTGTTTTTTTAAGTTCATTTCATAGACAAAAAATGTTTTGTCAAAGACGCTCGCTAAAAATAAAAAAGTTTTTCGTTTGCGATGGGGCGGTTTTTTTATTGGAATTGCCGACGTTGCTGTAGAAATCCTGTAACAACTGCAGCAGCATAAGTTTGTTCTGTGCAAAAGATTTGTTTTTTTTTCTTCTCTTTGACAAACACACTTTTTATTTGTGATGACAATGACTTTTTTTCTGTTTGGAATATTTAATCGCTATTTTTTTTGCTGAAAGTTAAATAACAAAATTTTTAGTGTGATAATATTTGCAAGCCAAATATGCAAAATAAAAATTTTCGTCATCCATTTTTAATAAAAAGTAAATTATGAAAGTTTTACATGCTAAAGCCATATTTAATAATTTTCATTGTTAGCTTTATGTCAATATCTTAACACAAAATTTTCTGGTTCTTTATCGAAATATATGCAAAAAGCAAATCTTATTTGTAAAAAATTTTTCAATCAACAAAAATAAAGATAAAAATATAACAACTAAAATAGGAATTAAAAAAGTAAACAAAATGATAATACTTAATGAAGATTCATGGGATAAACATACAAAGTAGAACCACAGATTAACTTAGCAGGATCAGATGCAAAAAAGGCATTTGCTGTTTGTTCTTCATGAATTTTCTTTGATTTCTTTAAAAACTGTTTGTAAGCGTCATCAGTTAATCCACCAGGATATGGCATCGCAGTTGCAGGAGAACAAGGAGTAAATGTGCAATGCTTCATATTTTAGCATTAGATGATTTCTTATTAATCGGTATTGCTCTTTTAAACATTAAAAGTGGAAAGTATGGTATGCATCTATCTTTATTTTTAACGCATGAAGATCGATCAGTAGTAATGCCGAAAATTTTGCTGTATAACAAACATATTTGTAAGAATAAATTAAACATTCAAAATCACAAAAAAAAGAGCAGATAAATGAACAAACAACAAACACAAATATTGCTGCGTTTTTCTTCATTGCCATATTTTTTTTCTTTTTTGATAGCGTTTTAAAAAGAAAAGAAAAAGACCTTCATAAAACATGACCTGTGTAAAAACGACTGCAAAAGCAATTAGATAAGTTAAGCTTTTTATATTTTTTAAATGTCTTACTGTGATTTTTATACAATCATTCAGTATCGCATGATTCCAGTTATATTTACAAAAATAACGGAAAATAGGTACTTTTTAATGAATTTTATGTTTGTATGATTCATTATTTAAAAAGTGTAAATGCCATGTTACAAATTTATTTAGATTTTTTAATAATGTGTAAAAGATAACTTCTACAAAAGAATTCGTTGGTTGCAAACATGGCAACATTTGTTGAAAACAAGTGGCAATGTAGTTAATTCATAGTACATAAAAATATTCAAAAAAAAGATTTATAAAAGAAGAGTCTGGATTGTAACCGCAAATGGTTTTTAATTCATTTTCTATCTGTTATCGTGTCTTTTTTATTACGCTAGTCTTAAAAAATTGGGATTTTTCTTTGACAAAATATGTTTTGTCGAGGATGGCGCTTCTCAAAAAACAGTCAGAGAATATAGGACTTTCAATTTTTTCATAAATAGAAGGTCAGCACTTGCGTTTGTTGTTTGTCTATTTTTCTGGTTTCTATCGTGCTTTTGAATATTTAATTTCTTTTTACGAATATGTCTGTTTATAGTATTTTCTAAAATTACTAATTGCTTATTTACAAATGCAGCATGACTGTTTACAGAAAAAATTCATTAAAAAAACTTTATAATTGTTTTAAATTTTTCATCTATGAATCCGCAAAAGCATTGTGTTTCTAATCACTTTATAAATGTTTTTTTGATTATGACAATTTTGACGCATCCAATATTTGTTTTAACAGATTACATAGATATCAAATGTATTATGCTACGCTACTTTTAAAAATTTTCTTTTCACTATCTTCAGTTACGTCAAATATTCACAGACAAATTAATCAACAAAAATTTAAAAGCAGAAAAACATTTTTGCAGTGATAAAAAGTGTTTGTTGTTTGCAATGTCAAAGTATTTTCTCTTTCGAAATATTTTGACAATGAAAGAGAAAATATTTAAATATCACTGAAAAAAGTGTTCTCTCCGATTAAGTCGCGTTTTCATTTTTTTTTAGTTTTTGCTGCTGATTGTGCTAAAAATAAAAAGCATCTCTATGTAAAATAAAATGTAAAGCACAATTTTTAAATACTGATCTTTTTTTTTGGTTTTGAATACTATTTGTTATTAGAATAATTGAGAAAGTAATTACAAAAAAAATAAAGCAGCAATTGAAGCTTTAATTACATCATTAAATAAAGGAATGTTGGTTTTTAAAAATTTCAATGCTGTGTCTTTCATTTAAATTTCTCATTTCATAACCAAATCTTCGATCTTAATTATTCATATTCGTGTATTATTTCGCGAAATCTTGCTACCGTTGAAAAACATTCGGAAATCTTGCATGTATTATTTACATAAAATACGGAAAGAAAAGAAAAAAATTATGGTGGTTATGAATTATTTTATTTTACAATAAAACAATGATAGTACTAGAAAAAAAATGTCACCAAAATTTATTAGTGGGTGGGGTAAACGACCGTGCGCCGCCTTTCATGGCAAAAAGTGCCTTTGATGTATAGGGTTTTATTGAAAATAACGATAACATAATTTATGGAAGCCGCTAATGGTAAAATTAGGTCACTGAAACAATTATAAAAATTGATGAATTCTTTGGAATTTCGATGGTATATACGTATGAATTCAATGTTAAATTTTTCCAAGTGTTTTGGGATTTGGAGCTAAAAAATTTTTGAATGCATTAAAAAAACTTTTAAAGAAAAAATAGCTAACTTAAATTCGGCAATTGTGGTATTTTGAAAATTTCCACCAAATATTTTTACATTTTCTTTTGCGGAAGTTGTCCAAACTTTTGTGATTTCTGTTAAGTAATCAGGATTGGGGATTCCAACCATAAGAATAATTGAACAAGGAATATTTGGACGGGAAATAAATGATACAATTTTTTCTGACTAGAAAATTTATGTTACTTCAAATGGATGAAAATCTTTTAAACTTATTTACATTTACGAACTCTTCAGTCACATGAATTATTGATCTTTCAAACAGACATTTTTGATTATCTTAAATAATAATTGATTGTTTTGTGATATTACAAAAATAAACTTAAACAAACTTGAAATTTGTACAGCAGTATATGGATAAAGGTTTATATAACCAACAGAATATACGACAAAAGTCTTGTGATTTTTTATAGTACAGGTGTCGAAATTTGTAAGTTCTTGATTTATAGCAGTACTGGAAAAACATTCATGAATCTATTTTTTTAATACTTAGCATACCATTTTGAAGGCACCTGCATTGTTAATGTTTCATCAGTCCAAAAATAAATTTCGCCACCTCTGTTTCTGTTTACTTCAGTTGAAAAATTGTATGGCGCCTTGATAAAATTTTTGTTTTTATTATGTAAATGTCAGTTGCACTTTAATTTACCAAATCGTCAGAAATTTCAAATACAACTTTAGGATAAGGTGTAGCATCCATGATATATGTCGGATTTTCGAAACTTAATTTCACGTATGCATTTGCCTTTGTTACTGCAAAACAGAGTATAATATAATTAGATTTTTTATGGCGATTTTCGAGAAATTCACATTTTGTACCGTATTTTGAAGCAGGGCTGCACGAAATTTTCGTTTCGTATTTCGCGAAATTTCGTGGCTTTTTCCAGTTTTGTTTCGTTTCTTGCCTCAGCGAAACGAATTTTTCATTTCGTGTCGTTTGGTTTTGTTTTGTAAAAGTCAGTTTCGCGCAGCCCTGTTTTTTAGGCTTTCTGTTAATCTTTTTTAAACTATACGACAAAATCAACCAATTTTTTAAAAACTTACTAAAATATGGAAGTGTGAAAAAGCCGAAAGTTTCTATTAAAGTAGCTTGAAACTTAAAAATATTTTCGGCGCGAGAATGTAAAACTACCACATTTAATCTAAATTATTACAAAAAAATTTTTTGCTTTTTTTAAACAAAAAACATACATTGAGCAAGGATTTGGATCTTGCAGCTGATACACTAATGTACCATTAGAATACACTTCATAGTAATCTGAAGTATGTGAACCACCTGTTATTATTCCAGTGAAATCAAATTGAAAATATTCGGTTAAACATGGGTGAAGCTATAAAAAACTTATTAAAAAAAGGCATGTAAAATAAAAAAAAATGAAAAGATACTGTAAAGACATATTCTACATTAGCACAAGCAGCAGTTACAGCAGAACCACAAAAAAGTTGCTGATTTGTTTTTCCACATTCTAAAATTTTAGAAAATATTATTGTTAATGGAATCAAATTTTACCAGTAATAGTAAAAATCATCTGAAATCCATATCCTGGTATACTTCCATCACTGAAATATTCCCATGTAATATTTCTTATAGAGTCGTTCTTATAACCATACAAATAATAAAATGGATACTCGGGGTCTCTAAAATATGATTTTAGATATTCGCCTACTGTCATTTCGCCGATGAAATAAAAAAATTTATCGAGGGGGCCAAAAATCGTAAATGCAACGTCACTGATTTTGAAAACTTCATAAAATTAGAGTTAAAATTCCCATTCAATGATTTACATGGACAACTATTTTGCCTTTGGCGATCCTTTTTGATAATTAACGTTAGCGCACTTTTAAAAAAAAACTTTTTATAAAGCACCTTAAGGCAGATAGTTGAATTTTTTTATATATTTCCTTATTAATTGTATAACTCATTTAACAACTTTTAACGTACTCTTCTGTAAAATATTTAACTAAGTTTCCATTATTGTCAGTGTCATAATATCCAGTATAATCACCAGAATCTCCCATAATATGCCATGCATAATTAATTCTTATTTGAGCGTTTGGTAAAATAGAAAGCTGATAGCGACATCTTTCATTATTTGAACGAAGAGAAAGATCTGGCATCGTTCCCCATGTAATAGTGTTTGGGGTTGTGCTGCTATCACTGAAACATGTTACATCTTCAATAATAACTTCTTGTTTAACAATTGACACTGTAGCATTAAAACGCAAATATTTTTGCTGATTAGATAAAAAAATTTGGATGTAATCGTCACTATTGTAAATTGGATGATGTAGTATTACTGATCTTTCACTAAAAAATATTTTGGTCTTGCTTTTTTCAAATCCGAAACTAACTTTACTAAAATTTCAGTTCCATTTTTAATTAATAATTGTGTATCAGCATCAAATTCAAAGGTATTCACAACAATTTTAAATCCATAACCATTTGGAGCAGTAAATTGCCATTTACATGGTGAGACAATTGTATTGTCTTCATCAATACCATTTTCAAGATATAACACTTGCTTTATATCCGTAAATTTAAAAGGTTTTTCACTGGATATAGATTCTAATGGACATTTTCTTCCTTCTTTCTCGTATATCACAAATCCAATTGTATATGATGCAATTACTGCTATGGGTATAGCAGTTTCATCAAAATAATATATCGTTGGATATGGATATAAATTTTTTTCATGAATAAATATCCTTGAAGCCGCGTATCCAATCATCTTCTAAACATATGATGATTTTTATAAGTTCAGCAAACGTCTGGAAAGTTTCTAAGGGACTAATCGCATAAAATTTAGGCTTGCATAAAGCTAAGGTTTTGGTGTAATAAAAAATACCTTACAGTTTTATTAGGATTATTAAGGTTAAACGTAATGCTACATGGCGGACAATAGTCAGGTGCAAGAGATGTATCAAAAAAATATATTTCATTAATTTCTAGCTGCGCAGTTATATCATCTTGACAATATCTTAGCGGAGGGCAAACTTGTGAATAAATTCCAACAATGTAAAGAAAAAATATCAAACATTTCATTGCAGCCATGAATTCAAGGAAAAGAGAGGAGACAGGTGTCAAAAAAAACTAGTAAGCAATAAAAACTTTTTTCTTCAATTCCATAAAGGTGTGTTTTTATCTTGGAAGACAATAGAGTACTCATTTGAAAGAGAAAAAAGGCTAAAAAGTGTAAGTGTGTGAAAAGGCTTAAAATCACTCGTTATTTCAAAGTTTATCGGATTATTCACAAGGCATTAACGGTTATATCAATGCTTTTGTCTTTTTTCATTCATTTTAAAATTTTGAATTCATCAATCTTTTCTTTAGTTTTTATCCACTGTTCTTTATGAGTATTCTTTTCTGGAATAATGTAGATTAAGAAATGTTTAGAGCTTGAACTATTGAGGTTTTGATCACGCAATGTCAAAAATCATTTATGCGATATTTCTTATATCTGAATATTTCAGCGTGTGATAAGACTCTCAAATTTTTTATGCTTTTTAAAAGAAGTTTATGCATTTCTTTGTCAAAAAAAGAGAAAGTTTTAGAGAGCTTGGGCCATGTTTTAATGCAGCTTATACACCTAAAAGCTTTTTTTCGAAATTTAATACCCAGCATTTGATAAAAAATATACTTGTTTTATGACATCCTTGTCTAAGTTTTTGTCTCTCCTTGCTTCCAGTCTGTCTTTCTTTAACACTTTTTTTACCTATAATACGCAATTTTTATATTGGCTTTTCAAACATTTTAAAATGCTACTGTATATAATTTTGATTACATTTGCAACAACAAAAATTGCCGCTTATGAATCTAAAAATATTACATTAACAAATGATTCTCCAATGCATGTAACAATTCTTAGTGACATTCATATTAATTCCTCAATAACTGTGCATCTTGCAAATATTTCGTTATTTAAAAATCTGGAATTAATTTTTCCTTTGAATACAAGTTTGGATGCTTATGAATTATACGATGGTGAAAATTCAAAAAAGTGGTAAGTTAAAATAAAAATTTATGGTTTTGTAGCCTGCGGCTGTGGCAACGCAGTCGTGGAAGCCCCGCACTTCGGAGCGAGCCTTTAAATAGCCAGTTGCTCTCCCTTCTCGTCAGTTCCTTCCTCGGGGCGCAGACGAACCGGTTGTGAATAAAGAGAGAATAATAACGCTACAGTCTCTCACAAGCCATGAACTACACCATAGAACACATGTAAATTATAGTTTTTTGAGCTACAATTATTTGACCATTGAGTTCAGAAATGTCTGAGTTTCAATAATCCATGCCAGTCAGTTTTTTTAAATTAGGCTCGATATTCGAATGTCGAAATTTTGGATGCAAAAAATTAGATGCCCTTTCCCATTATTAAATTTCTAGCGCCAATTTGTTTTCAGGGATGCTTCCACCGAAATACAACCTTACGGAAGGATGAGATCAAAAAGCGGCAGTTTTACTGTCAAAAATATTGGTGATTTATTTCAACAAAATTTTATCATTTTTCGATGGTTAGAAGTTCAAGCGAAAAACTGCTTTCCACTGTTAAATAATTTATATGTCGTTGGAGCTGTTGTTTCTTATGAATCACTAAAAAAGAATGAAACGTGCGAAATAATTTTACTTACAACTCCAAGTAATCTTCCAGGGTTTTATATTGATTTGTATTCAGATGTATGTTCTTATGTCATTTTCCCATTTTGCTTATGCCAGAGATAGTTCAAATAAGTAGTTGAAGCCTCTAATATCATTTTTCTAATTATCCCATAACTAAACGAGTATACTTGCAAGTGGTCTTCAAATTTGGCGTAATTTGGAAAGATTTACGGCCTGAAATTGGATATACATAAGAATGTACATTTTTTTAGACATCTATGAAAATAAATCTGCAAAGTCCTTTAAATAACAAAACTATACCATTGTAAGAAGTATTTTGATTTGCATATAGTATTAATAAATGTATCAAAATTTAGTCCTGCATATGTTACGGAAGCTAATTTCGCTATATATTCTCCAATTCTGTTAACATCAACCCAATCAAGAATTGTCCTCCTGGCAAATGATCTTGGAAATGGAACAGTTCGTGAATACAATACTCCAAATAGTGGCGGTTTAATTACATCTCCAAGTTATAGTGCTTTAAAAGCCAAAAATTATGAACAACCTATGTATGTAATAAATACAAACAAATATTCGAGTTTGAAACTTAATGCAGTAATTACGGCAACTGTCATTACTGGCAATGAGATTGTGGTTGTTTGGAGTGATATAGAAGACAAAAATTATACGTAAGATTATTTTTAGTTTTATGATTACTTAAAAATACGGGGGAAAGTCAGAATTCTATGACAAATTTATTTTCAATTTGGAGGCTCATATTTTCGATCAAAAGATACTACCAAAAGTAGTATCTTTTCATCTGGAATTTCGGTAATAAAAAACAATTTCCCATATGGCGCCAAATTCAAAATGATAAAAAAAGTAATTGACGTAGATTATGGAATCAAAACTTTTCTGCATTCAAAGGGCGAACCGAAAGTGATGGCTTTAATTACGCTAAACATTTTTTAGTTTCACAGCAGCAGATGTTGGACGAAAAATTGCCATTGCTGCTTATGAAATTCGTTTTTATAATTATGAAATTGATCCTTCAACAGATATGTTTTTGTTTGAATATGCGTATTTTGAATCTCTTCCTTTGGAGGTCACTGACATACCCTCTACATCGACATTGTCTGATACTACAGAATCTACGATACAAGATTCTACACGCTACTCGAAAACTACTGTTCTAACAACGCATACTTTATCAGAAACAACAGAAACTGTGTCATCATCGTCTGTCAGAATCTGTCTGTGGAAATACATTTTTAACCATGTTTTTTATCCTGCAATATTCTATTTGTCAATAAAATGATGTAACTATGTAGATTTAAAAAAAATTTAAAAAGCATATGATTCAACAATTATAACACATGAATATTTTGTTCACAACAATTTGCAACTAAAAAACTCAAATTTTAAATGATTTTTAAAATTTTTACTTTTACGAGTAGGACAAGATACAAAAATTTAAAAAATTGATACACATATTTATTATACAACAAAATTCTCATTTTATGAATTATTATTACATCCAACAGCAACTTTGTTAATCTTTTGATTTCCAATTGGTGATTGAAAAGCTTTTACAAAAGCTTTGGAATAAAGATAAGCAGAAATTGAAATATTTATTGAAGCAAAGGTGGGATCATATGGCCCAATATAGTTTCCCATGCGAATATTAAAAACCTAAAATTATGATTTTGATTCATTTTGTTGGCACACGATGAGTCGAAGCGTCCCGCGAACATTTTTTTGATCGTCTGCTATTTTCCCTTTTTTCAATGCAAAATTCAACCCAGAATCCTGAGAGAACGAAGCTATCAAAACGAATTCTGTAAACGCAGAAAAAAAGCTGATGGTCGAATTAGTATAGTTTTGCAGGGATATCAAATAATATGGATTCTGAATCCGACAGATTCTGAATCCTGATACTGAGTTTCTCAATGTTGCTTCAAAAATCACAAATTTGTTATCGTCGGATGCGCCTCGGCGAGCTGATTACAATGATAGCAAAAAAATTTATTTTTCATGGATTCTGAAGTCGGATTCACCGTCATATGAAACAAAACCTTTAGGAAGCTGAATCCGACTTCAGAATCCATGAAAAATAAATTTTTTTGCTATCATTGTAATCAGCTCGCCGAGGCGCATCCGACGATAACAAATTTGTGATTTTTGAAGCAACACTGAGAAACTCAGTATCAGGATTCAGAATCCGCTGGATTCAGAATCCATATTTTTTGATATCCCTGCAAAACTATACTAATTCGACCATCAGCTTTTTTTCTGCGTTTACAGAATTCGTTTTGATAGCTTCGTTCTCTCAGGATTCTGGGTTGAATTTTGCATTAAAAAAAGGGAAAATAGCAGACGATCAAAAAAATGTTCGCGGGACAGTTTTTAAGGTATTCGACTCATCGTGGGCACCATATTTTTTTTTGTTTTTACTTACACGATAAAGCAGCAAGGTCAAACATGCAGGTAAAACTTCGAAAATCGTTGAAGACGTAATCATCAATAACAGAACTTTACACATTTGTTTATTTTTAGTATCAGCAATTTTCAATCTTGTTTTTATTAAAACAAATATCACAAACCCCCCAACAACATTAATTCCAGCAATAGCAAATTTTGATGGAGCTAAATTTTGTGTTGGCAAATTGGCAATTAAACAACCAAAAACCAGACAATTTGTTTCAGGTGTTATTGGAATAGCAGAAAAGAAATCATTGATTGTGAGATAAATAGCATTAAAAACAATTAATGCAATAACACTTCCATAATAAAAATATTTTTGATTTCTTGAAGTATATTTGATATGACAGATAATTGAAACACATCGATCAATACAAAGACATATTTCTGTTGCTGTCCCATTGAACCTAATGATATAGACAACAAATCCAACCCAATACATAATTCTTGCATCATATTCATTTCCTTTAGGACGCCAAAACGCTACCATATAACACTCATTCAACAGCGACAACAATCCCCAAAATAGTACAAAAATAAAATAAAAATATAAAACTGGTGAAAATTTTATGCTATTTTTTGTAATCTTTTGGTAAAAGGTTACTGTAGCTGTAAATTTTAATGCGAATACAGCAAAAATTATGCATAATATGTGATGAAATAATACCAGAAATTGATAGTAATCCATTTTTTAAAAATTTCTGTGACTAAAGTTCAAAAATGATTTCTTAACTTTTTTGAATGCTTTAAAAAAGCCAGCCATTTATTAGTATCAAGAGCAAAATGTCGCAAAAAAAAATTTTAAAGCATGCCATTAAAAATAGTAATGATAGGGTAATTATAGAAATAAAGTGTCAAACAGTAACAGTTGAAGGTGACTGAAAAATAAATGGTCTATTTTTTGCAAAATAAAAAATTAAACTGTTTCCCGGAATTTGGTCATATTTTCATAGTACAAGATGACTAAGCAAAAAAAAGAATTAGTTTTATTTTTCTTGTTAAAAATATTTTTTCGTGCAGCTATTTTGGAGTGCAAAAGTTTGAAAAAAAAGAATTTTAAGACATGTCATTAAAAATAATGGCATAACAAATGTGAAATTTAACGGTCAAATGTGAACTAAGGACATATGTGGTTTACAGGATGCACTTTAAAATAAGATGTATATAAAATTATAAAAATTTTAACTTTTTTTAAGTTAATTCCGATACAATTACTTTATTAGAATCTTCAGAAGATCCCGAAAAATGGACAAAATCACTTTTGTCGAAAAATGTTTTTTTTATAGACAAGTAGTTTTGCGCATGCGCGTTTTATTAATAATAAGAGAAGATAATTGAATTTTATATCGCAAAAAAATGATGTTCCTCTTTTTACAAAATGTATGATTTTTCTGAAAAAATGTTAAATTTAAAGATGTATATACACTTCTACAATAATATCATTTAAATAACCACACGAAAACAAAAAAATTCTTGCACAAACGTATTAATTTAAACAGAAGCTCAATATTAAAAAAAATTTGGTAAATTATTGTTGTTTAACAACTATATTTTTTTAAATTAGTCGTTTAACAGTTTCAAAAAGTATTAACATTTTTGTGAGTGAGGCTTTTAAACCCGCACTTTAATGCTTGCAGATGTTCCATTTCACAAGTGTCATTTTTTGTGTGACTTACTTTTTGCCGCTTTTTTTCTTCAGGGAGATTTGTCTTTGACAAAAATTGCTTTGTCAGTGATCATTTTTTTAAAAAAACAGACAACCCCCAGCTTTTCTTTAAAATCTGCAAATTTTGTGTGAAAATTTTTTTCACTATTTTTATGTCGAAATAAAGATTTTAGTATTGGAACAAACAACATTCGAAAAAAAAGAGCTAAAGAAATATCCTTTTCTTTAACAACAAAACATCTGTTAGGTTGGTAACGCTATAAAGTTTTTAAATATTTTGTTTGATTGCCGATTACTGAATAAATAAAAAATGTGTCAAAGCAAAATGAGTTTTTTCGTATTTATTTTATTCTTTTTCCAGAATTTAAATGTTGAAAAATTCACAGTAAATATTGAAAAAAATTATTTTAAAGGTTTTGTTAGAAATAACAATGTTACGGAAAAAGAAAACTTAGTTACAACATATATCACTAGGAAAAATTTTTATTGGCACAGTGTTTTTGACAATGAAACACATTTTTTCTTAAAATAAGGAGTTCAAAGATGCTTCCCTAAAATGGCAATTTTTCGTGTTTTTTATTGTTGACAAATATGTGTTAGAAAACAATTATTCACAGACGTTTTATGTTTTCTATTTTATTCAGCAGTTGTGTTTCTATTTGACAAAAAATGTTTTGTCAATGATATTTCATTTAGGAGAGATTGGAAATAGTGAAATTTTGTTTGTGACAAACTATTTATTGGTTTTTTTATTTTGAAAAAGTGCAAGAAAGCAAAAAAATAGCTTCATTTTAATTTATAACAAAATAGGCATCGTAAATGTGAAGGTTTTTTAAAATTTTGAATATTTTATTTGTTTTCTAAATGTTGATGCAAAAACAGTAAACTTATTGAAACCAACATGTTATAGGTAAGAACTTCATTCTTGACTTTTGTGTATTGTTTCACCAAATAATGCTAATGGGGCAAACAATAAACACTGAAAGCTTTGCATTTGATTTTTATATCAAATGTTGAAAGAAATTTAAAAAGAAAACGGTAATTAATTCCTTTTTTACAATAACAGATGGAGTGAACAAAAGTTATTAAAGTTTTATTTACGGTAAAGTTGTTGGATTTTTTCTTATAAACGAACTATAAATTATGTGTAAATAATCAATTTTTCATTAATTAATGAATTTAACAAATCTGCTACTTTTTTAAGCTTTTTATATCAGTATCTAGTGTGTTTTCTAACATGGTTAACATTTCATAATAGATTCATCTTTATGTAGGCTAAAAAGACAATAAAATATTAGAAACCCCTTCACATAAAATTTAATGTGCTCATTTAGCAATGACAAAGTTAAAACATTTTTCTCTTTTTTTTGCGTAGACACTGTTTTATGCGCATATTTGTTTCGAAATATCGAAAAATAGGAAAATTGCTGCAAAATATTTCATTGAAAATAACGATCGGTCGTAAAAGAAAAGGGAAAATGTTCAACAAAAATTTAAAAAAAAGTCTTTCTTTTTTTAAGACGCAGAATATTTTGATATTTAGTTAAATTTTTAATACGTCTATGTTACAATTTAGAATAATTAAGAGACGTGTTGTTTAACTTTTTATAATTTATATTTGTGGAATAAATGAATAAACATTTTAAAAATAAAATGAACCAGAAAAAGTCGTATTAATTCAACAATAAAGAAAGCATTTTGCATGTTTAAAACATTTTCAATAAATAGTATTTGATTTCAAATTCAATATCATGCTACGTTCAATATCATATGTAATACAAGGTAAAGATCAAACATAATCGTTATGTATTCAATTGTCTTGAATTTTCTATACTGAATCAAAGTTATCAAAATATTTAAGTGTCTGCTTTTTTTATAATAATTTAAGAATTACAATTAAAAATATTAAAGAAAAAAGTGTCAAAATAAATTAAAAGATTCAAACAGCCTAAAATAGCAGAAAAATGAGCAAATGCTGTTTCTCCTTTTCCACAGCGTCGTTTTTTTTGTCAAAGTAAGAGAGAAATTTTAAGTATATTTTTTGTTTGTCCTTCATTACTCATTGACTATGTTCAAAAAAGCCGCAAAAAACTAAAAATAAATGTTATTTACACAAAATTATGTATTCTTTTTTGTCTATTTCTTTAAAATGTTAGAATATTTTATTGATTTTTATGTATTTTTTTACACTTGAATATTTGAATTCAACAAAAACAATCACAAGATAATAACGAATATTGGACAAAATTCATTCAGTATTAATAAAATTTTGAAATATTCTTTTATGCACAAATATTGTAGTTATTTATAAATTTCTAAATCCCAACATAATTACAAAAAGATACACAATGAAATAAGCCTATTTTGCAGGGAAAAAATTTAACCGTTAATTGTTTTTTCTTTGCATAAGACACCAGTTCCGTTTTTTGAAAAAGCAAATTTAAACAACGACTCCTAGTATTTTTTTTAAAAAATGAACTTGTTACTTTCTTTCTTCTTTCAAATATAATACAGACATAAAAGAACAGCTGCTATAAAAGACATGTAAAAATGGGGCGGAGTGAATAAAAAATAAACGTTTAAATTGTCATAATGTGGGGGAACAGGAACATCTGCAAAAGAGTAGATAAAAAAAGCATTTTTTGTGTTTTGAATATTTGTTATTAATTTTCATGTATTGTGGTTTTAGACACTAAATTTTCATAAAGTTACTGACGTTAACACAATAAATTAAAGAAATTACATACAACAATCTGAACTTGAATACTTCAATATTTATGAAAATCAAATGATTTAGTTACATTTATTTTTTTATTTTTGAATTGTATTTTTTCATTGTTATTTTAAGTAAAGTTTAAATTTAAAAAACGTGTAATCTTTTGTCATCCCAGATAAGCACTAACATTAACTTTTTTTAAATAATGTGACGAGTTTCGTGATTATTCTTTTGCTGATTTCTTATTTATTATTTTAGCAATTTCTTAAATGTTATTTTATTAAAAACAATATGATAAAGGAATACTTCGAAAATATTCAAATACGACATCAACCAAAAAGCAACACTTTTTGACAATTATTCTTTTTTGTTCTAAAATTTCAGCATAATTGTTTTGAATTTCAAAATATGTGTTTTTAGTCTTTTTTTTCCTTAGAAATTCGTAGTTTTTCTTTGACAAAGAAACCTTTTGTCGATGTTGACATTTTTATTGGGCTGAGCTCTGAATGCGGCAAATATTTTATTCATTTTTATGTCGAAATAGAGATGTTAAAAGCTAAAAAAAGAGAGAAAGAAAATGGCTCTTTTTTTACTGTGTTGGAATGAATGTTTTATAAAGTTTTTGAATATTCTATCGGTAGTACAATGTTCGTTTAAAAATTATTAAAAACATCTCATTATTCATTAGAATATTGTTTCTGCCTTTTTTATCATTTTTGATTGAAAAGAAGCAATAAATATTGAAAGCTTTGCATCTATTTTTAATGATTGAAATGTTGCCAAGCGTCTGAGGTTGTTGAAGCTGCCTGACCTGAATAAGGTCGTACCCAAGGCAATCATTTTTAACATAAAATGTTGAAAGAGGGTGTTAATATTTTTACAATAAAAAACATAGAAGTAGAACAAAAATGATTCACGAAAATTTAATTTGCATTTTAATATATTTTTTTTTACAAATAAAACTACGAATAAGATATAAATAATTGATTTGTGATTTATTAATACTGTATTTTGGAAATCCTTGTCATGTTCAAACTTGTTATAGAAATATTTTTGATGTGATGTATAAGACGGACATTAACATTATTTTATAACTTCAAATAACTATGAACAAAAATGTAACAAAATATTAAAAAGCAACAAAACACCCGAAAAACTAAATTACCAAAAATAATACAACATTGCTCTCTTTTTTTGGCATAGAAATTGCTCATGCTCACATTAGTTTTAAAACCTCAAAAACTAGCAAAAGTGCTGCAAAAAATATTTTTTTTTGGAAAAACAACAATCAATCATTAAACACTATGGAAAATAAGTGCCTTCAAACTATACATTTTTGTCTTCCTTTTTTAAAAAGCTAAAACAAGCAGCGTATTTTTTATAGTTTTTTGGAACAAATCGTAATAGTTTACCAATATGCTTATTGTCTTACATTAAAAAAGTAAATAAACAAATAATTTATTTATTTTATCTATGCTCAAAATGTAGAACTAGACAATATTAAAAAAGCTATTTGTAGTTCTTTAAACTTTAATTTAATAGTAGATTTTACATTCAGCATTATGTTACTTAAAGCACCTATGTAAGAATTAAATCAATGAAAAGATTTTATTCATTCTTTCTTCCAAGCATACCAGCTACATCAGGTGTTATAATGCAAAAAATCATTTAGATTTGTCAATATCATTAATTATATTAAATTCTTTGGCTTAATTGGGTAATGCTTTTTGGACATTTTTTTATTTTAGAAATGATTGTTTCATCGTTGATCAATTTTTAGCGCTGTTTTTTTTATTAATTTTTTTATTTTTATCAGTTCTTAAATGTAAACGAAATTTTTTTGAAATAAAAGAATTACTTTAAAAAATTCAAAATAAGAAAAAGTGCAAATATTGTAGAGATCTATTCTTTTTAACCAGATGAATCACAAATGTGTCAAAGCTTTCTTCGTTCATATGCATATGTTTTGTTTGTTTTTATTTTCTTTCGTAACATTTCTTTGCTTGCCAGGCAGGCTTTTATCGACAATGACACACCCCGTAAAAAGTAAAAAACTTTTTTTACTACGACCAAAAACGCAAAAAATTGCAATAACAACATCATTTCTATGAAAAAAGAGCAAACAGCTTACATTTTTTTGTCATATGAACTGGACTGCGGAGTCGAAAAGCGGCATTTTTTCTTTAATCATTTGAAAAAAATGGAACCAGAATGGCACAACACTTTTTCTCAAATGATTAAATTATTACACAGAATGTTCAGCTAGATTAAAAGGAAAAAATCTAAACAACGTATTTATTGAACAATAAAATTCTCTTGATTTAAAAGACTTTGTCGCAATTTTTTGTGTGTTTGTTTTTTTCATCTGTAGAAAAAAGCTTGATGCCATGATTTTATTGAATGTATTTTTCAGTGACTAATTTAATATTATATATTAATACTGATCAAAATGCTCGTAATTTGATGTGTATTGCCACTATTTTTGCAGTTTGTTTAATTGTGCTAAAAAAATTAAAGATTTCTTAATTTGCAAATGTGAATTAAAAATTCAAAAACGCAAAAAAGAGCTGCAAAAAATGAGAAAACGAAAAGGGAAAATATTTTTCAGATTGCCTACGTTTCCGATCACTTATTTCGTAAATGTAAAAAGCATTTTTTTCTTTTGCAAAGACCTTTGTTTTTGAGAAAGAGACAGCCTTTGAAAAGCAGCGAAAAATTGCATCTTTTTATATTTTTTCAATGTCGTTTCTGGGGGTGAAGGAAGAGAAGACACTAGCTGGCGTTAAAACCAAAAAAACTTTTTGCGATTCCTATTTTTATGAGTGTTTGAATACTTCAAAAAATTCACGTGTCTCTGAAATAATACTAATCGATTTAATAGTAGAAGCAACAGATAGTTATAAACGAAAAATATGGATAACTTAACATTAATTAAAAAAGTAAAAATTTATGTTTTTTTACAAAGCAGAGTCTCTGAAATACTATTTGTAATAAAATATGCGTATTTTAAATCAGCGAATGCTTTCAGAAATTGCATTTATTGATAAAAAATGAATAAATTCCTAACACTTTTTTGATTTTTATTTTTGTCTATTTTACAGTTGCCTATGATCACGGGCCGGCTTTTTCAAGAAAAAACGCGTTTTAACTTTTTTATGCTAGCCATTTTAACATACATAAAAATCGAAATTCGTTTGTTGTGAATAATTAAAAGTGAATATTAACCAGTAATTGCAGATAATTTGTTATTATTTTTTTAAAACTGCATCATTAATCAACGTCGATGAATTAATTAGATTGGTAATAAAAATTTGGAAGTTGCTAATTTTTAAACACTTTTTCATATTTATTAATAAAAATTAAGTCACAGATATTCAAAAAAAATGACTACAGCTTTTTAGAATGACTTGTTTTATTCTGCTCTTTGAACACAAGTGTTTCCATTTTCATCTTTTTGTTCTTCGAAACTTGGGATTTTTCTTTGGCAAAGAATGCTTTTTTGATAACGGCACAATTCAAGAAAAGTAAAGATCATTGGGTCCGCCTTTAAAACCTGCAAGTATTTGTGTGAAATTTTATTTTCGCAAATAACGATCATAAAAATAGGAGAACAACAGTTTAATGTTATGGACAAAAAGTGAAACAAGAAAGATGTTTCACTATTTGTCCATAACATTTTCTAATATTTAATTAAATTTTTTGTTTAATATAGAAAAGAATGGATTCTTTTGTCCTTGAATTTCGTTGTTGATAAAAACTGGTATATGTTTTCGATCAATAAATATTGAAGTTATTTGACGTGTCATCAACAAGATTCACTAAAATAGTATTGAGGATTTTCAAAATCTCACAGTAAAAAAATGTACAACAAAAATCGTTTGAAATAGTTTCACAATTTTCTTCTTCTATAAAACAACAAATTTCTGTGTCACTAATTAGTTTAATGCTTATTAATTATTACGGTTTAAAAGCACTTTTTTTTAAATTTATTATTTTAAAAAAAGTGACGTAGACAAAAAATTTTTTTGGGGGAGGCAGGCCTTTGATCTTTTGCTGCTTTTGGCACGCGTCGGCAAAACATCAAAGAAATTTGTCAATTTCAGGGGGGGGGGCACAGGTACCCTTATGCCCCCCCCCCCCCTTAAATACGGGCTTGTTCATATATAAAGTATTTTATTACAAATCATTATAGTTTAGTTACGTAAAATTTACACTAACAAAAATATATCATTAAAATAGCAAAAACAACATAAAAAGCAAAAAAGTGTTTTTCTTTTTCTGGCATCGTCAAAGTTGTCGTGCACATTTATTTCGAAATATCAAAAAACCGAAGTAGCAGCGAATAAATTGCCGTCATAAAAAGGTTTTATGTCCTAATACTTGTTCTAATTTTTAAATTTTTTTTCAAAAATTTACAATTCTTGGTTTTTTTCCTTGAATGTAAGGGGATATTATTAAAAGCTAAAAAAAAGAAAAGTCATTTTTAAAAACGTTTTCTTCATAGGTCATACTTCTGTACACCTCTCTAATTAAAGGAGTTATTTAAAAAATGGTATCAAAAAACACTGAATTGTTTTAATATGAAAAAAGAATTTTTACCAATTACAAAGATTTCAAAAGAAAAAGTTAAATAGAATTCAAAAAAAGTAAACGAAATGATAAAGCTTAAAGAAGAGGGTTAAGATTCATTAATTGATTTTGCAGCATCAGAAGCAAAGAAGACAATAGAATTTGCTGCTTGCTGATCGTGAGGTTTCTTTGATTCTTTTAAATATTTTTTGTGTGCAATATTATTTATTCCTGATTGACACCAAGGTTAAAAACAAAAAATATTCAGTAAGGAATTATATATTTTGAACATACATACGATTTACAATGACAAATGGCCTTATTAGTCTCCACTATGTTTTTTTATTACAACCACGTAAACATTTGTCTCATTTTTTGCTTCTTCAAATAATCTTTTTTACGTCTTTTTTTTCAGTTTTAGTGCTGTCTTTATTTTGATGAAAAGAGCAAAAACGAAATAGTAGTTTCATTTTCTATGTTAAAGTCTTTTTTGAAATATTTTATTGATCTATTTCTATGAGCTAAATGTTTTACACACTGATTAAAAAAAACTTAAAACTGCAAAAAAGCTTTCATTAACAAATTAGGAACATTCATTTAAAGAACGTTTGAACATTATACAAAAATTTAATCTATTAATTAATGACACTGACAAATCTTTCTAATAAATTTTATTTATGCAGGTTCAACGTCAAATTAGGCATAAATTTGATGATAACGAGTTTTCACCATTATTTTCTATTAATAATGGATTGTTGTATTCGCTATTTGTTTCATATTATCTATTTTGAGGGGTGTCACAATATTTATTTAATAACAATAAGTTCTTTAGTTAAAACGTTGTTCAAAAATATTAAAAGAAATAAAAAAAAGAAACAGCGTTCGACGCTGATTTTTATATTATGCATTGTAATCGCAAACAGTGTACTCCCGCTCCCTAATTTCCCGCTCCCGCTCGCTCCCGCTCCTAACGTAGCATCTCGCTCCTCGCTCCCGCTCGCTTTTGCCGTTTTTTAATCCGCTCCCGCTCGCTCCCGCTCCTTTCACTTACTCCCGCTCGCTCCCGCTCCCGCTCCGGCTCCCATGTTTAACAGCTTTTCAAAAAAATTTTTATTTAATTAAACGAAATTGCAATAAGTCTTGCTAAGTTAAGTTCTTGTTGTTGAAGAACAGCTTCAGAAAGTTTTGTAGATTCAAAAAAATTTTTCTTGGGTTTTGATGATCTTGCTGGATTTGGAGTTTTGATCACATCCATTTTTTCACATAAGCGTAAAATTGATTATTTTTTGAGAAAATATTGCAAAAAAACTCTGAACTTGGAAAGAGCCGCTCTTTCGAAGTCGCTCCCGCCCGCTCCCGCTCCCTTAATAAGAGAGCGGGAGCGGGAGCGGGAGCGAGGAGCGGGGCGGGAGCGGGAGTACACTGATCGCAAATGTTCAAGAAAAAGCGTATTTTGTTTTCCCATAATTTTGGCATTTAATTTGTTTTATTCTGGTTTTCTTTTTTATGAAATTTAAAGCTTGCATCATTTCTATATTTTTTTCAGTCTCTTCTGCGATGATAAATGAACAGGGATAATCGGCTGCCGCTTTAAAAAAGAAAATATTTTTACGCTTGCATTATAAATGTTTGAATTTAAAAATTTTGTTATTTGTAAAGATACATTTAATATCCTTTTTTTAATAATACAATCAACAGATATTGTTAAATGTAAAGGGGAAGAAGAATATGGTATGCATCACATTAATGAAAAAATTTAAAATTTATATTTTCATTACAAACAATTTTATGATTATTGTTGTAAATATTTTTATGTAAGGTAAATACCTTACATAAAAATATATTGTATAGATAACTTTTTTAATGTAGTATATTTTTACTGTATCATCAATCACATTTTCAATTATATATATTTTTAGGTTGCAGATTTCTAAGCATTGTGTCATATATTTTAAAAACAAGTAAAACTGTAATTTATAAAATTTACTCACAACTATTCAAAAAACGTCCTAAAAGAAACAGCTTTTGAGAATCGATTTGATTTATTCCGCACTTTCGTCACAAATGTTTTCTACTTCGTTTTTTTCTGCTTTTAATGCGTATCTTTTTTTGAATTTTTCTAAAAAATCTAAAGGTTTTCGTTGACAAAGACAAAGACAATAAAAAATGGCGAAACAAGCAAAACCCTTTAAAAAATCAAATGCGCCATTTTGCAATAAAAAATAAAACATACTTGTTTTCTGCAGTGATGTTGTCTGTATGCGCATTTGTTTCGAAAAAAGAAAATTGCGAAAGTAATGCAAAATAAATTTCTATCAACAACAGAAAGCACTGAAAGAAAATTATTTGACGATTTTCTTTTTTTTCAAGAGGTTGCACCTTCATGTAGAAAACAAATGTAAAGGAAAAAGTCTTACTACCCATGTATGAATTTTTCGGAAGCCTTTTTTAATATAACCTTTTGCGTATCTGCATCAGTAATTTGAAAATTTTGAATTATTGAACAATATCAAAGTATTAAAAATATTAGCAATTGATTTGCATTTAAGGGAACTATTTATTTAACACTAAAGAAAATAACGTCAAAGTGAATTTTAGCGTAATGGTTAAAATACAGAATCAAACGCAATCAATTCGTTTTTTTGTATGCCAGATCAGTGTACTCCCGCTCCCGCCCCGCTCCTCGCTCCCGCTCCCGCTCCCGCTCTCTTATTAAGGGAGCGGGAGCGGGCGGGAGCGACTTCGAAAGAGCTGGGAGCGAGCGGGAGCGACTTCGAAAGAGCGGCTCTTTCCAAGTTCAGAGTTTTTTTGCAATATTTTCTCAAAAAATAATCAATTTTACGCTTATGTGAAAAAATGGATGTGATCAAAACTCCAAATCCAGCAAGATCATCAAAACCCAAGAAAAATTTTTTTGAATCTACAAAACTTTCTGAAGCTGTTCTTCAACAACAAGAACTTAACTTAGCAAGACTTATTGCAATTTCGTTTAATTAAATAAAAATTTTTTTGAAAAGCTGTTAAACATGGGAGCCGGAGCGGGAGCGGGAGCGAGCGGGAGTAAGTGAAAGGAGCGGGAGCGAGCGGGAGCGGATTAAAAAACGGCAAAAGCGAGCGGGAGCGAGGAGCGAGATGCTACGTTAGGAGCGGGAGCGAGCGGGAGCGGGAAATTAGGGAGCGGGAGTACACTGTTTGCGATTACAATGCATAATATAAAAATCAGCGTCGAACGCTGTTTCTTTTTTTTATTTCTTTTAATATTTTTGAACAACGTTTTAACTAAAGAACTTATTGTTATTAAATAAATATTGTGATTTTTACAAAAAACGATTGTAGTAATAAAAATAAAATCACTATTTCTGTATTTTTTACATTTTGTTAAATATAAAATTAAAATTAATAAAAAAAAAACTAAAAGAAAATTTCCCAGGATTCGAACCTCTGACACCCTGTTCGAAACCCTACCGTCAACACCACTTCGCCATAGAGGCTTGAAAGAAGGGATGCTCGAAATGCATCACATGAAAAAACCCTCGTAAATTAAAAACTTTAAAGCGCTAAAAAACGGCGTAGCGCCAAAACTGGCACGAAATATTTTTTGGAGGTACTTTTTAGACCCATATGATACTGTTAGACTATATTTGGTAGCAAAACTCAAATATCATATGGCGCGGTTCCCTTGTTAGTTTTTTTTCTTTTAATAGTACAATGCTAATTTAGAAATTGTTAAAAACAACATGCAATTAATTGGAATTTTACTTCTGCCTTTTTTTTATTCTTTTATGAAGATTTGGATAAAAAAGCATTAAATATTGAATCTTTTGCATTTATTTTTATCATAAAATGTTTAAAGATAGTGTCGGAAGTTAATTAACATTTTTACAATAAAAAACGTAGTAGAACAAAAATGATTAACCAGAATTTAATTTGCGTTTTAAAATATTTTTTTTACGAATAAAAATACAAATTACCTAATAATCATTTTTTTAAATAATGATGCTATTTGTTAATCCTCTTTATGTTTAACCTTTTTATATAAATATTTTCGATGTGATATTTCATGTTTAGTCTCACGAAGAGACTAAACATGAAATATATACATACAAAAAGAAAATATATACAAAACAAAAAAAGAGAGATTTTTAGGAAAGATTTACCGGACGAAATCTGAGATCACCACCATTTGAGAAGGTCGAAAGATTGACTTTTGATATATGATTTTTGAGAGCATCAGTTGTTTTGAGTTGGAGAATATTTGGGTTCTGTTGCAACAATGGCGACATGTAACGAGTGGTTCTTGGAATTGTTGAATGAAAATGATTTGAATTTTGACATTTTCCAACAACATGGTATGTGCCACTGTCTCTGGTTACTGTATTGGTTTTTTGAATATATAAGTTTGAATCAATTGTTGGATTTTAAAGTAAGCGAATACCAAAGATTGCATCAGCTTCTAATCTTCTTGATTCTAAAGTTTGAAGTTCAAGCATTTGGCATCTTTCGAAATAATCGGGAATTCCTTGATTGTTTTGAACCAACTTTGATTTGCATCTTAGAAATATTCTCTGAGTTGCCTTTCTTTGTACACTTTCAATTAAATCAATTAGTCCAGCTTCTTTTGGTGAAAACAATGTTGAACTTGATTCTAATATGGGTCGAACATATGAAGTATATGCTTTGATAAGAATATTTGGATCATTTGTTGTTAATATTTTGAATAAAAGATAAGACTTTTGTTTTGCTGCAGCGACAATTTTATTTATATGTGCATCCATTGAAAGATCATTTGACATAATAATACCAAGATCACGCACTTCAGTTTGAGGATTGAGTGGAGTATCATTGATATAATATTCGTATTGTGGATTATTTTTTCCGAGATGGAATACAATTGATTTTGCTGGCGCCAGATTTAAACCCCATTTCATACACCATTCTTGGATTCTTTGGAGAGCATCCAGTAATGGTTGGGGATCAAAATTTTTGTGATCAAAGCGGAAACTTAACTTTGAATCATCAGCAAATAAATCCAAGCGAATATTTTCGTCATCAATACATGCAGGAAGATCGGAGATGTAAATTGAAAATAACAAAGGACCAAGTACAGTACCCTGTGGCACACCAGATGGAACATTTCTTTCACTTGATTTTGAATCACCAATAGTTACGGAATATGTTCTATTGTTCAAAAAATCCGTAATCCATTTGAGCAGAAGATCATCGACACCAATTTTTTGAAGTTTTTGAAGCAGAAGGTTATGAGGTACAGAATCGAAAGCCTTTGAAAAATCCAAATAAACGACATCGACACATTCATTTCTTTCCATGGCTTGATACCACCATTCCCGACAAAGAGCAATTTGAAGAGTTGTTGAACGTTGAGGACGAAATCCAAATTGGGATGACGGAATAATATCATTTTTTAAACAGTAATTGAGAAGTTGTTTGGCAATGATTCTTTCATTGATTCGGCATACTTGGCTGGTCATCGAAATTGGACGATAATTGGCGGGATCAGAATACGGCGCTTTTTTCGACAAAGGAATAACATGACTTTGACGAAAAACAGCTGGCACCTTTCCTTTGACCAAAAAAATTTCGAAAAGAGTTGTTAATGGTGTAGCAATATTTTCAGCGCATTTTTTTAAGATAATACCTGGAAGATCATCTGGAACTGGAGCAGCTGAAATTTTGACATTTTTAAGTTCCTTTAATACCATGAATGGATGAATTGGGTGAAGGTTCATTTTTTCATGGATTTGAGGTTGATTTGGATCATCTTCTGGAACATGTTCGTTTTTGTTGAAATTTTTTTCAAATTCATTTGCCAACATTTCCACTCTTGCATCATAACTTCCATGATGTCAAATAACTATGAACAGAAACGCCATAAAATATTAAAAAGCAACAAATCCCCACAAAAAACTAATGCACCAATCTTGCAATGAAAAAATAAAACATTATTATCTTTTTTTTCTTCAAAGATATTGCTTCTGCTCAAGTTTGTTTCAAAACATCAAAAACTCGCAAAAAGACTGCAAAAATATTTTTTTTTGGAAAAACAACAATCAATCATAAAACACTATGGAAAAAAACTGCCCTAAAAAGGTACATTTTTGTCTTCCTTTTTTAGGAGTTAAAAAAAGCAGCGTATTTTAACATTTACTTGAATTCTTAGTATTTTTTGTAACAAATTGTAATCGTTTACAAACATTCTTTTTATTTTACATTAAAGAGATGAATTAACAAACAGTTTTAAATTTTAACTAAGTACAACAAGGAGAAGGAGACAATATTAAAAAAATATATGTAGATTTCTGATTTTTAAACTTTAAAATAATAGTAGATTTCACATTCAATATCATGTTACCTAAGCTCCTGTGTGAGAATTAAAAGACTATCCAAATTAGTGAATAAAAAAGTTTGTAGGAGATTATATTCATTTTTTCTTCCATGTATACCAACTACGTCAGGCTTTACAATGCAAAAATTCAATTAGATTTGTCAATATTATTAATTTCTTTGGCTTGATTAGGTGATGCTTTTTGGACATTATTTTTTCATTATAAGTGTTCTTTTGTTGATTGCTTTATAATTTTTAGCGTTTAGCGGTGTTTTTTTCTTAATTTTTTTATTAATTAGTTTTCAAATGTAAAGGAATCTTGTTTAAAATAAAAGAATTATTATAAAAAATTCAGAAATGAAGAAAAGTGCATCATTTGTAGAAAACGATTTTCTACAATTGATGCACTCTTTATATTTTATTTTTTTATTTTATTTGTGTGCATATAGCACTGCCTCACGAAGAGACTAAACATGAAATATATACATACAAAAAGAAAATATATACAAAACAAAAAAAGAGAGATTTTTAGGAAAGATTTACCGGACGAAATCTGAGATCACCACCATTTGAGAAGGTCGAAAGATTGACTTTTGATATATGATTTTTGAGAGCATCAGTTGTTTTGAGTTGGAGAATATTTGGGTTCTGTTGCAACAATGGCGACATGTAACGAGTGGTTCTTGGAATTGTTGAATGAAAATGATTTGAATTTTGACATTTTCCAACAACATGGTATGTGCCACTGTCTCTGGTTACTGTATTGGTTTTTTGAATATATAAGTTTGAATCAATTGTTGGATTTTAAAGTAAGCGAATACCAAAGATTGCATCAGCTTCTAATCTTCTTGATTCTAAAGTTTGAAGTTCAAGCATTTGGCATCTTTCGAAATAATCGGGAATTCCTTGATTGTTTTGAACCAACTTTGATTTGCATCTTAGAAATATTCTCTGAGTTGCCTTTCTTTGTACACTTTCAATTAAATCAATTAGTCCAGCTTCTTTTGGTGAAAACAATGTTGAACTTGATTCTAATATGGGTCGAACATATGAAGTATATGCTTTGATAAGAATATTTGGATCATTTGTTGTTAATATTTTGAATAAAAGATAAGACTTTTGTTTTGCTGCAGCGACAATTTTATTTATATGTGCATCCATTGAAAGATCATTTGACATAATAATACCAAGATCACGCACTTCAGTTTGAGGATTGAGTGGAGTATCATTGATATAATATTCGTATTGTGGATTATTTTTTCCGAGATGGAATACAATTGATTTTGCTGGCGCCAGATTTAAACCCCATTTCATACACCATTCTTGGATTCTTTGGAGAGCATCCAGTAATGGTTGGGGATCAAAATTTTTGTGATCAAAGCGGAAACTTAACTTTGAATCATCAGCAAATAAATCCAAGCGAATATTTTCGTCATCAATACATGCAGGAAGATCGGAGATGTAAATTGAAAATAACAAAGGACCAAGTACAGTACCCTGTGGCACACCAGATGGAACATTTCTTTCACTTGATTTTGAATCACCAATAGTTACGGAATATGTTCTATTGTTCAAAAAATCCGTAATCCATTTGAGCAGAAGATCATCGACACCAATTTTTTGAAGTTTTTGAAGCAGAAGGTTATGAGGTACAGAATCGAAAGCCTTTGAAAAATCCAAATAAACGACATCGACACATTCATTTCTTTCCATGGCTTGATACCACCATTCCCGACAAAGAGCAATTTGAAGAGTTGTTGAACGTTGAGGACGAAATCCAAATTGGGATGACGGAATAATATCATTTTTTAAACAGTAATTGAGAAGTTGTTTGGCAATGATTCTTTCATTGATTCGGCATACTTGGCTGGTCATCGAAATTGGACGATAATTGGCGGGATCAGAATACGGCGCTTTTTTCGACAAAGGAATAACATGACTTTGACGAAAAACAGCTGGCACCTTTCCTTTGACCAAAAAAATTTCGAAAAGAGTTGTTAATGGTGTAGCAATATTTTCAGCGCATTTTTTTAAGATAATACCTGGAAGATCATCTGGAACTGGAGCAGCTGAAATTTTGACATTTTTAAGTTCCTTTAATACCATGAATGGATGAATTGGGTGAAGGTTCATTTTTTCATGGATTTGAGGTTGATTTGGATCATCTTCTGGAACATGTTCGTTTTTGTTGAAATTTTTTTCAAATTCATTTGCCAACATTTCCACTCTTGCATCATAACTTCCATGATGTCAAATAACTATGAACAGAAACGCCATAAAATATTAAAAAGCAACAAATCCCCACAAAAAACTAATGCACCAATCTTGCAATGAAAAAATAAAACATTATTATCTTTTTTTTCTTCAAAGATATTGCTTCTGCTCAAGTTTGTTTCAAAACATCAAAAACTCGCAAAAAGACTGCAAAAATATTTTTTTTTGGAAAAACAACAATCAATCATAAAACACTATGGAAAAAAACTGCCCTAAAAAGGTACATTTTTGTCTTCCTTTTTTAGGAGTTAAAAAAAGCAGCGTATTTTAACATTTACTTGAATTCTTAGTATTTTTTGTAACAAATTGTAATCGTTTACAAACATTCTTTTTATTTTACATTAAAGAGATGAATTAACAAACAGTTTTAAATTTTAACTAAGTACAACAAGGAGAAGGAGACAATATTAAAAAAATATATGTAGATTTCTGATTTTTAAACTTTAAAATAATAGTAGATTTCACATTCAATATCATGTTACCTAAGCTCCTGTGTGAGAATTAAAAGACTATCCAAATTAGTGAATAAAAAAGTTTGTAGGAGATTATATTCATTTTTTCTTCCATGTATACCAACTACGTCAGGCTTTACAATGCAAAAATTCAATTAGATTTGTCAATATTATTAATTTCTTTGGCTTGATTAGGTGATGCTTTTTGGACATTATTTTTTCATTATAAGTGTTCTTTTGTTGATTGCTTTATAATTTTTAGCGTTTAGCGGTGTTTTTTTCTTAATTTTTTTATTAATTAGTTTTCAAATGTAAAGGAATCTTGTTTAAAATAAAAGAATTATTATAAAAAATTCAGAAATGAAGAAAAGTGCATCATTTGTAGAAAACGATTTTCTACAATTGATGCACTCTTTATACACCGCATAGATCGCAAATGTGTCAAAGCTTTTTTCGTTTCTATGCATCTTTTTTGTTCGCTTTTGTTTTCTTTCGAAACCTTTCTATGCTTGACAGACGGCCTTTTATCGACACTGACACGTTGCATAAAAAATGGATATTGTTTTTTCATTCAGAATGACAACGCAAAAAATTGAAATAGCAATAACATTTCTATGAAAATAGGGCAAAAAACTCAGCACAATTTTTTAAAGAAAACAAGAAAAAAACTATTGCCATTAACGTTGAATAATAAAGTTTCCTTGATTTAAAAAACTAACAATTTTAAACATATTTTTTTCAAAAATTTAGATATTCGAAAATTTTTGGATACGCGCGCATGCGCCCACTTTTTTCAGATTTCCCAACCCTATCACCATTGACTGTGCATAAAAAAATGCCGCAGAAAACTAGAAATAAGTGCTATTTGCACAATACGTACGTATTCTTTTTTGTCTACTTCTTTAAAATGTTAGAATATTTCATTAGTTTTTATATGCTTATCTATTTTTTATACTTGAACATTCTAATTCAACAAAAACAATCACAAGATAATAACGAATATTGGAAAAAATTCATTCAGTATTAACGAAATTTTGAAAGATTTTCATTTCCACAAATATTGTAGTTAATAATAATTGTTTAAATTCTAACATGATTACAAAAAAAGACACAAATCAAATAAGCATCTTTTTCAGAAAAAAAATTTAACTTTAATTGCTTTTTTGGGTTTTTCCTGTGCGTTAGACAACAGTTCCATTTTTTAAAACAGCAAATTTAATCAACGACCCTTTTACTTTTTTTTTTAAAATTGCACTTTAATGAAATTTTTCAAATATCATTTCGCATAGTTTTTTTTGAAAGCTTATCAGTTGTTCTTTTTTACATGCTTTTTTGAAATTAATAAACTTTTGAAAACATTGCTTAAAATATTCAAACATGCTAAGCAAAAAGCTTCGTGAAAAAGATTATTTCATTTTGCAAAATGTTTCCGTTTTGTTTCTTCTTTTCTTTAGGCTCTATCGGAACTGAATGTTAGGAGCTATCTCAGTAAGAAAATATCTTTTGTCGCAGACATCACATTGACGAAAGAAAGTTTGTTTTATTTTGACTGCCTGTTTTAAAAATTTTACTGTCTCTGAAGAAAACGTTTTTCGCTCTATTTTCATTTTCGAAATACAGAGATAAGAAATACAGCTGCTATAAAAACGTTTAAAATGGAGCAGATTGAATAAAAAGTAAACAATAATAAACAATTGTATTGCTGTCAGGGGAAGGGGAAGATTTGCAATTAAGCTATTCGAAAAACCATATTTTTTTGTTTTGAATATTTGATATTAATTTTCATGTATTGTAGTTTTAGACACTTAAGTTTCATAAAATTATTAACATAAACACAATTAATTAAAGAAATTACATACACAAATCTTAAAAAACATCATGCAATTCATTGTAATTCTATTTCCGCCTTTTTCTTGTTGTTTTACGATGACATAATTGTAAAAAAGGAACCAATAAATATTGAAAGTTTTGCATCTATATATTACATAAAATGATGGAAGAAAATTAAATGAAAGGGAGTGTTGGAAGTCTTTTAATAATTAAAAAACTCAGGTGTTACAAAAACGATTAACTAAAATATAATTTACGATATAATGGTTTAAAGATGTTTTGTTTACAAATAAAACTGCGAATTGTGTTTAAATAATTGATTTTTGATTTATTAATGATGCTTCTTGGAAATCTTCTTGACTTTTTATATAAATTTTTGATGTGATGTATAGCACGCACATTAACATTCTTTACTAACTTCATTTATGTCAAACATCTATAGAGAAAAATGCCATCAAATATTAAAAAATCAAAAAAACCCACGAAAAACTATAGCATCAATCTTGCAATGAAAAAATAAAACATTGTTTTTCTTTATTTCAGCACAGATATTGCTTACGCTCACATCTGTTTCGAAATATCAAAAAATCGCAAAAGTGCTGCAAAAATATTTTTTTTGGAAAAACAATGATTCATCATAAAACACTAAGGAAAAGAAATGCCCTAATTTTTAAACTACGCTAAAACAAGCAGCGTATTTTTAATATTTATTTAAATTATTTATATTTTTTGTTGTAATAGCTTACTCTTTTTTATATTAAAAAAACAAACAATATGTTTATTTTAGCTGGGTACAACGAGGAGGACGTGACAATATTAAAAAAGATATTTGTAAATTTCTGATTTTTTTAACTTTAAATTAATGGTATATTTCACATTCAAAACCATCTTACTTAAGCTCCAGTGTATGTCAAAGATTGCCAAAAGTAGCCAATAAAAAAAATTGTGTGAGCTTATATTTATTCATTTTTCCGTGTATATCAGTTTTGTCAGATGTTATTAATTTTATTCAGTTCTTTGGCATGATTGGTATGGACATCATTTGTTTTTATTATAAATGTTCTGGCATTGATTGCCGTTGAATATTTAAGCGCTGTTTTTTATTAAATTCTTTATTTTTATCAGTTCTTAAATGTAAGGGAAAGAATTATTTTTAAAAAATTCAAAGATGAAAAATAGTGCAATAATTGTAGAGAACGATTCTTTTTAGCCATAAAAATTGCAAATGTATCAAAGCTTTTTTCTTCCATATGCATCGTTTTTGTCCGCGTTTATTTTCTTTCGAAACATTTTTTTGCTTGACAGACAGCCTTTTATTTATTGACATTAACACGTTGCATAAAAAAACGGAAATCGTTTTCTATTTTTTTTTTTTAAAACGCAAAAAATTGAAACAGAAATAACATTTCTTCTTTGATCGTTTGAGAAAAAAAATTCCAGAATGGCAGTCGCAACAACACTGCTTACACGCAGTGTTCGGCTAAATTAAAAAGAAAAGATCTAAACAACATATTTATTGAATAATCGCAATTTTATGTTTGTTTTTTTCATCTGTAAAAAAAAGCTCGATGCACTGATTTTATTGAATGTGTTTTTGAGTGACTATTTTAATACATATTAAAATAGTCTCTCTTTTTACGACAGCTATTTTTATAAATGTTTGAATATTTCAAGAAATTTGTTATTTCTAAGGATGCATGTGTCTCTAAAATAATATTTTCTGTTTATTAATACGAGCTACTGATAGTTATAGATACAAGCGGTACCAATAATATGGCTTACCAAACATTATTTTAAAAAATTTCAATATTAATGATTTCATTGCAATGCAGTATTGTAACAACATATGCCTTTTAAAATATGTGAATGCTTCCAGGAATTTAAAAAAAAATAAACTGAACAAGTTCCTATCGTTGTCTTTGTAACAGTTGCCTAAAGTAGTCATTTTAGCGCACATAAAAATTAATATTCGTTTCAAGCCATATTAAAGTTAGCATTTTCATTTTGTGAATAAATACAAATAAATATTGCCTTACGATTGTAGATTATATATTATAATTTTTTTTTAATATTGAGTCAGTAACATGACGAATGCTGTTTTTTATGCATAATTTTATCTCTAATACTCATTTTGTAACTTAACAAAGCAGTTGTTGTTTAGCATTAAAATATTCAAAAGTAATAAAAAAGCAAGTATTAATTTTTGCAAACAGTGATTTCTCTTCATTACAATGACAGCCAATATTTTTGCTTGGCCATTTTAGTTTTCAAAAAGTTTTTTCTGCTTTTTTCTTTGAATTTGCGAAAATTTCTATGACACTGAATGTTTTGTCAAAGATGTTTTGTTTATCGCCTTGTGAAAAGCATTTCGTAAAACCCCTCCAAAGTTGTTTTTTGAGTATTAAGATTATATTTGCAAAGTTTCATACCCATACGATCATTTTGAAAAAATCGAGTTGAACACGGTTTTGATTTTTGCTCGAGTTTGAGAAAAAATGCGATATAAACGCAAAAAAACACTCTATAAAAATGTTTTTCAGATATTTCGAAACACTAAAAAGGCTACAAATTAGTGATGTTTTTTGGTGTCTTTCTTTTTAGTATACTGAAAAAAATGTGTGATGGAAAATCGCAGCAATAAATTGTCGAAAAATGTTCTCTATCTACATATCTGTTTGAATTTTTTAAAAAATTTTTACGAGTGCATCTTTTTATCCTTGAATGTTTTTTAAAAATGTTTGTTGCAGAAATAGTTGAGTACCGTTATAGTTCAGGTGCTGAAGAAAAACCATTTTTATAAAATAAATTTTTCTCATTTCAAACACTTTTACGCTTCAAAATAAAGGTATTATTTAAATTTTATTCAACAATCGATGAAATAACAACAGTTTCTTCTTATTATGTAGGCAATATAAAAAAAGAAGTCCGGCAAACAAAATGGATGATGGAGCATGTTCTGGAAAGCTAAAGAAAATATGGAGCAAAAACATTTTTGAAATCACTTAATTTCAAATCCTATGGTATGCAAAACACAAAATTTTATTATAAAAATTCAATCAAACAAAAATGAAAAGGATATTAGAACAAAATGGTAAAAGAAATCAAACAAATTATAAAGAAGTTTAACGAAGATTTAAAGCATTTACAGGTAAAACAGCTCCATCAATTAATTTTGCGGAATCAGATGCAAGGAAGGCAATTGAACGCGCAGCTTGTTCATCATAAGTTTTCTTTGATTTTTCCAATAACTTTTTGTAATCAGAATCATTCATTTCATCAGGATGAGGTAGAGCAGTTACAGTAGTACACGGACTAAATAATAAAATGTGAGAATATATATAACTTAAAACTGAAAACATACTTGATAGTATTATTTCGAACACCTGATGATGCAAGTTCAAGTTCAGCCATCTTTATCTTTCTTTCATGATCAGCAACAGATGCGGCATTTTTTGGTTTCTAAAACAAAAAATTATTTAAAAAGTGCAAAAATTACAAAGAAAAAACAAACAGTTGTTACTCCATCACTATTTGAAACATTAATAACACATCCTTTTGCATTTTTTAAATATGACGTAGCTGCTTCAATAATATTAAAATGAGATTCAAGAATAATATATTTTTCATAATTTATTTCGTCTTCTGGGATATTTGGAATATTATAATATCCTGATGTATCAACATTAACAACCTAAAAAGTTACTGTAAAAAAAGAAGAAATGCTTTCTAACCGTAAACGTTTCCAACTGATGGTGGAGTTGGGGCCCCATATTTTGCCTAAATACTCGCCTACTATAGGGATAGTTAGGGGCAAAAAATCAGCTGCGCAATCCTCCTCCCTGGGATTTAATAGCTATATGAAAATAGCTCAAGTAGCACACGGTCATTAACTTTCATAACAGAGATATTCTAATGAGGGAGGAATTAAGTGTCCATATTCTGTCTATACACTCATGTAGTTAAGGGATAGTTAGCAACAAAATATGAGAAGCCCAAACCGCCTTCTTTACCTGCTTATATACCTATATAATACGTCACGCATACTTGCTGTAGCTATAGCCATAGTAGACGGTAGCCATATTACGGTTCGATCTGACTTATGTTTTTGAAAGTTTAAACAGCTCAAATTATATTCATATAATACTTTGAGGCTGGTTATGGCATACTAGACAGAAACAATTAGTGTCCCAGCATAATGCGAAATATGAGTATTCGACGGTGGTTGTTTGTCATAAACATACATAAGTGTACTTGACGTAATATATGTATATAAAAGTATGTGATGGAGGTAGATTCTGCTGTTGATGTTTTCTCTCTAACTATCCCTTAACTAGAAAAGTATATAGGCAAAATATGAAGACTTAATTCCACCTTTACTTAATTATATGAAGTGCAAAAGTTATTGATCGTGTGCTACTTGAGCTGTATTCGATTAGCTATTAAATCCCAGGGAGGAGGATTGCGCAGCTGATTTTTTGTCCCTGACTATCCCTATAGTAGGCGAGTATTTGGGCAAAATATGGGAGCTTAACTCCACCATCAGTTGGAAACGTTTACGGTAAATATATACCAAAATGTCTAATTTTGAACCAAATCTTTTATCAATAATAGAAACAAGTGCTTCATCATAATACGGATCATACGTATCAGCCGAAAAAGTCAGAAGAAAGCCCTAAAATTTTGTAAACAATTTTTTATAAGAAAATAGACAGCTTACGTCATTTTTAATATTTTGACATTCATCGGCCAACATTTTTAACTGTCCAATATTTCTTGCAACAGCAATAACTGACGCACCAAGTTGACGAAAAAGAATTACTGTAGCTCTTCCAATGCCATCAGATGCACCTGAAAGATTTATTAGATAGATTACAGTAATCCATAACTATAAAACTGACCAGTTATTAAAGCAATTTTTCCAGTTATATCAACGAAAAAAGGTGATGATGAAGCTGTAGGTGACATTTCAAGAGAAAGTTTCCATTCTCGAAGTCCATCATCAACAGTCTTATAAAATTGTTCATCATTGTGAGCAATATTGTCAGAAAAATCAAAGTAATAATCAATTCCAGGTGCAGCATGTTTCTAAAAAACAAATGTACAACTAATGCCGTAATTTAACCAAACTTCTTGCTGGTGTAATGGTGTAACAACAAAAGAAAACTTACTTTAAAGAATTCAACAACAACCAATGGATCTGGAATTTCCAAAAGATTATGAAGATGCAGTGAAGTTATCTTTGTTTGACGATTGAATGCAATAAATTTTGTCATATCAATTACTGTATCATCATCAAGAGAAATACTAAAAATACGCACTTATATTATTCATTAATATTAAAAAACACTTACTCGACAGTTGAAATATGTGGTGAACGTTTAAGAATTTCTTCAACAGAAAGATGCAGTGCAGTATCTGAGGAATAAATTGTTCCATCCACAATTAAATGACGAACAGTAGCAGATTCAATCAAAAATTCATAATCTGCTACACTCAGTTTACCATACATAAAAAGCGATGTGTATGTCATACAAGAAAATTTTGTATTATCAAGTTCAAGAGATTGTTCAGAATCAAAATTTTCACAATACGAAAATGATTTGCTAATCCAAAGATTATTCAATTTTGACCAAGCAGAATTTTGATGCGAAATTACCATAGAATTTCCAATAATTCTTTCTTCATCTTTTTTGCCACATATATCAAAATCTTCAATGATATTAAGACGAAATTTGGCATAAAAGAATTTGCAGGTTTTGTAGAGCTTAAGTTGTGAAGCCATCTTTCGTTATTCCGCATAATGTTTTGTCAAAAGATAAAGACCGCACGAAATTTGAAGAAACAAAAATTTATTCTTTTGCAATTGCCATTTAGTAGATGGTGTTTATTGGTTCTCTTTTTGAATATTTATTTGATAAATGCATTGGTAAAAGTTTGAAAACACTTTTGTGCAACATAAAATTTTTGGATTGGATTGTTCTTTACAATACAAGCATCCACATTTTTTCATTAATAAATTTTAAAATTAATGAGTAAATTATCAATTTCACTTTTGTTTGTTATTTTTATTACTGTTTTGCAATATAAGATCCAGCTTTTGTTTATATGAAAAAATTTTGTTTGTTTTGTGCACAGTGTAACGTTACTGAGTAATGTACTAAATCGAGCGTTTTGTTTCTAAAAATTTATCAACAATTCAAAAAAAAGAACACAACGGCAAAAAAGCAGACATTAAAAGAAATGCGATGTTTTTTTCTGTATTTTTGATTTCCTTTACCAAATTCTTAAAGCAGAAAATCATTGAAAAAGACGCTTTTGTCTTCGTCTTTTTTTATAAGACATTTTCTTTGTTTTTTTTGATGAAGAAATAAACTGTCACTAGCCAATCAGTGGTGAAAAAATTTTTAGGCGCGCTATTTTCGTAAATATTTTGAATATTTTAAGCTTATCCGTTAATGCATTTTTGTAATTGTATCCTCGTGATAAACATAATAAGTTATAAGCAAACAAAGAATTGAAAGGAGGAAATGGTCATAAAAAATATAAAAAATTATGCTTGCATTGCAGGAAATTGACCAAAACTCTTCATTTTAAATTAATAACAACAATTAAATTATATCAATTTGTGTTATGAATTTATTCAAATCCTGTACATTATCGACACTTTTTGTGGTACGTTTGCCTTTTCAAATGATGTGGCATCTGAATGATATCTTCCTGTTCTGCAAAAAAGTAGGTTTGAAATAAATGTGACGCTCTTCATTAATGCTCTTTTTTTATTTGCTTTTTCTTTCCAAAAACCAAATATAAGACAAACGCCATCGAACCAACACTTGTTTACGTTTGTTTATTTTATGCAGAAAAAATGATGATCGTTCTTTTTGATGGAATTTGTAAACCCCTTAAATATATTATGAAAATTTTAATTAGCAGCAAAGCTTTCATCAGATGTGAAGGCACATTTTTTGACATTAATATCCCGGTTGTTGTTGACTTTTCTTGCCAGCTGTTAATAAACATAATTGAAATCACTGAGACTTAGTGGTTTATCATATTGAAAAAATTTGTACAGTTAATGTTTTCGTTTAAGGAGTGTAATAAAATTTCATGAACAGTAACTTTTAAATATTCACTTTTTATTAATGATCAAATACTTCCTTTGATCATTGATACATAAAAATATTTCCTTGAAATTATGAACTTTATCACTAAATTTTTTTATTGAATTGTTTAAAAACCATTACAAAATATCATTAAAATATTTAAATCAACGAGCGATCAACAATCTTTGCAAATAGTTTTTTTTTTCTTTTTTACAATGATTCGTTTCGCTATTTTTGTTTTCAATATTTTTTTATTGCCCTATTTATCTTTGAATTTACGAGCATTTCTTTGACAGCGAATGGTTTGTCACAGATGTGTTTCAAGTCTTGCGTATAGCTTTTCGCTTATTTTTGATGTCGAAAGAAAGAGTCGTGCAAAAAAAATCCAAGAGTTCCATTTCAATTTTTTCATAACTAAAGTAAAAACTGTTTTCTATTTATCGGCTCTATGCAATTTTAAATATTTTATTCTTTTTTGTTTTGATGGTTTTACTTTAGTGAAAAAAATAATAAAATGTAGTCATTAAAATCTTATCGTCCTTTTATAACAACGGCACCATAGTCAACACAACCAGTAAATATTAAAAGTGTTGCATGTGTTGAAAAAAATTAATGGTTGTTTTCGTAGTTTAAAGAAAATAACTTATCAAAAACATCTATCATAGTGGTTGATAAATGCATGAAGAAACAAATGTATTTTCACTTTTGTTTGTTTTATTTATTTCTGTTTTACATCAATCAATAAATTTTTTGTTTAAAGAAATTTTGTTTTTATTTGTTAAATGCATAGTTTAATGTTATTGAGCAATGTACTAAACCTAGTTTGTTGTTTATCATTGATTTGTTATTTTTACGACGAAGAAATAAAAAGACATTAGTCAGACAGTGATGAAAATTTTTTGATGTACACTTTTTTCATATGAATTTTGAATATTTAAGTGCAACATTGGTTTTTAAACGTTAGCGAATTTTTATAATTATTCTTTATGGTTTATGAAAAATCAGAATTCTTCTAGAAGCGAACGAAGCATTGAATGAATTAATAATTCAATAATAAAAACCAATTGTCACGTGTAAAATCGTTATTAATTATTATTAATGAAGGAGCTGGAAATGAAGAGAATTATGCCCTTAAAATTGTTTTTTATCATTGAAAATCTTTGAATTTAATGAAAAAATCATAACATATATTGAAGACATCAACAAAAAGTTCAAAAAGAATGACAAAGAAAAAATTTTTTTACTCTTTTCTACCAAAAAAAGTGTATTTCCTTTATAATAAACTTCTTCTGGCAAGCTCGTATCTAAAGGGGGGGGGGGGCTTTTGGGGCCTGTGTCCCCTCCGAAATCGAAATTGATCTTTTGCCGACGCGTGTCAAAAGCGGCAAAAGATCAAAGACGTGCCTTCCCTAAAAACAATTTCTGTCTACGTCCTTGACCGTTACTAAAAAATAGTGATAGCTGGAAATGCAAGTAATTTCATAAAAAAATGATAGAAAGCATAATTTTCTATTTTTAAAAAAAAGCAGAAATTATTGTAAGAAAAATAAACTCTCTGATTTTTTATGACAAAAGAGAAATATTATTTTAATAAAGAGTATGGACACATGTTGTAGTTTTTTTAAAAAAAGTATTGTAAATTAAATTATAATACTTTTTCACTGTGTGATAATAAAGCCGTCCAAATATAGCAAATATTATTGTAAAAAGATCACAGAATATTCAAAAACGGCTATTTTTAAGCCCTAAACATTTATTCGAAAAAAGAAAACTATACGACTTGCAACAAAAAAGGATCCTTTTATTTTAGTACCCGCTTTGTTTTTGCTCTGACTAAAGCAAACACCTGAGACACTTTTTCTGTCCTTCACAAAAAAAAATATAAAATGCAACAAAATTTCGGAAAATTGATGAATAGCAAAAAATTTGCAATTACGTTTTATGCCTTTTTTTGAATATGTTGATTTATGTAAAACAAATTTCGTAAAAATTAAAACTTTAGCATGCATGTTTTTTTAAATAAATAAATACGTAAGCCGTACAAATTTTGTAATGATTTGATTAAAAAGTCATTTTCAAAAAAAATACTGGTTGTTTTGATTTTTTATTACAAGGGAAATTGTTATATATTGTTCCCAAACACATAGAAATTTACATTTATGTAGCTATAAAAATTTTTTTTGCTTCATTTTTACTGCTGAAATCTTTTGAAAAATGTTAACAGGTTTATGCCCGTTAAAAGCAATTATTTTGTACTTTTAGAGCAAGAAAAAAGATTCAAAGACGAAAGCACATTTGTCAGAAAAAGCAAAAGAAAAAAGTCGACAGAAAAAATTTCTTCTTCGTTATATAATTTTTTTCGTCATTTAATTTTTCTTCGAACTTTTGAGCATTTCTGCGACATTGAGTGCTTTGAAAAAAAGTTTTGTTTATGACTGAAGAAAAAAAAGAATTGAATGAAGCCAGAAAAAAATTCATTTGTTCAAAGTTTCTTTTGTGATGGCACACTGACTTTTTAATATTTTATTTGTTTCCCTAATTGAACTATTTTAACCACAATTTTAATAAAAAAGCATACAAAAATTATATTTTTTACTTCATGTTATTGTTGATCCATTCGATCTCAATAAATATAGAAATTATTGCATTTAAGCTTTACATTAAAAGCTGAAATAAAATAAAATAGTGTTGTTAAAACTGACTGAATTTTCTATTGTAAGAAAAATTTGTATAACAAATGACATCTTTCAAGAGTGTTTAAGGACAAAAAGAAATTATGATTTTTGTTTGTATGTGGTGTTATCACAAAAAATAGGTCGTAGAAATATTTTGCCAGAAAACCTTGATGCTTCGTTTTTTAGAAAGAAACTTTGTTTAATTTGAAAAACATGTGCATAAATACCATAGTGCATAACGTGATTTAAAATGTCATTAAATCTTGAATAACCATTTTATAAATATATTGATAATAATTATCAATTTTTTTAGGTGATAAGAAACAAAAGTTATTAGACCAAAAAGACACCAAAATATTTCGAAAAATAGCATCATCAAAAAGGAGAAATATTCGCCTATGTATACGATTTGCGACAACCTTTTTAGTTTCCACTATGTTATTCTTTATAACCAAGAAAAAATCTGTCGCATTTTTTTCTTTCTTTAGCTTTTTTAAACAATCCATTTGTGCGTCTTTTTGCAGTAATTCAATTGAATGCTGCCTTTTTTTCAGTCAAAAGAGCGAAAATGAAATAGCAGTTTCATTTTTATGCTAAAATTTTTTTTGAAATATTTTATTGATTTGTTTCTATAAGCTAAATGTTTTACACACTGATTGAAAAAAAACTGTAAAATGCATAAAAGATTTCATTTACAATCTTTAAACATTTATTTGAAGAACATTTTATCATTAAATAAAAATTCAATTTATTAATTAAATGACAATGACACAACCTTTTGTTTTAAGCATGCATTGAGAATAAATTTTGTTTTATGATCAAATTTTTAAAATATAAATTTAATGATAATGAGTTTTCACCCTTATTTTCTATTAATAATGGATGCTTCTATTTGTTTCAGGTTAGCCGTCTGCATGGGTATTTCAATATTTATTTAATAAAAAAAAGCATTATTCAAAAATATTCAAAAAGAAATAAAAAAAAGAAATCGATTTCGACAATGACTTTTATATTATGCGTTTTGTTCGTAGATGTGCAATAAAATGCGTAAGTGCATTTTTCTTTCCCACAATTTTGACATTTGATTTTTTTTTATTTTGTCTCTCTTTTTTATGAAATTCCAAGTTTTTCTTTGACAAAATTTGCGTTGTATGCCCGCTTGCTTCTATAAACATCCTTTACGTTTGTCTTTCAGTGTTTCAGTTTTAGCGCTGCTTTTATTTTGTTGAAAAAGACAAACCAGATGTCATTTTCTTACTTTGTCAATGTTTTTTTTGGAATATTTTATTAATGGTTTGTTCCTATAAACTAAATTCTTTATAAATAAAATGAAAAATTTTTTAACTAAACATTAAAGAACAACAACTTCCACAAAATAGTTGTGATGATGAAGCGTTATGTAAGTATTTCGTCAGTTAATAAAGCATACCATAAATCTTTTTTGTTAATTTGGAATGATACGAACTTCGATCATATATTACATTAAAAAATTCTGGTCATTATAGTTTTATTTCAAATCAGTTACTGTTAAACCTTAATTTATTAAAGAAATATAAAAAAATAGATTCGAGATTACACAAGCGCTGTTGTATTTATAACTGAATTTCAAAATAAAATGTTTTGTTAAAAAGTGTTAGACTTTTTTTCATTCTTATTGAATGCCAATGGTGAAAATAACTCATTTTTTAAAAACGAGGATTCAGATGCTGCCTGTTTCTGTTGAAAATATATAAGCATTTAATCCTTTTAACATGAAATTTTTTGTATTTCAAAAATTGTTAGTTGTGATATTTCAAAACAAAAAACGAAAAATTCAAAAAAATAAAGATTTGGACTTCTTTTGACTGCTTTAAAACCAGAAACCAAAATTATTAACAATGACAAAAATTGCAATGATGAAACATATTTTTAGACGAAAAATAATATGTTTAGCAAAAGTTCTTGTCAAAAAATGCGTCTATTTTTAGGCGACAAGAAAGCATAAAAAAGATCCATATTCCTTCGTAATTTCGTAGTGTTTTGCCAAAAAATAAAGAGCACACGAAATTTAAAAGAAACAGAAATTTATTTTTTTGTAATTGCCATTTGTAAATGTTTAATGTTGATTGATTCTCTTTTTGAATATTTATTTGGTAAATGCGTTTGTAAATCTTTGAAAACACTTTTGTGTAACATAAAATTTTTGGATTGGAGTTTTCTTGACAGCACAAATACTTACCTTGCTTCATTATTAATAAAGTTTAAGACTAAGGGGTATATTATAAATTTCAATTTTGTTTCTTTTATTTATTACTGTTTTACATTAGTAAATCCAGTTTTTCGTTTGTATGAAAAAAAAATTTACTGCACAGTTTAACGTTATTAAGTAATGTACTAAACCAAGTTTTCTGTTTTAAAAAATTTGTCAAAAACGCAAAAACAAAAGGACAGCAGCAGAAAAGCAGGAATTAAAGGAAATGTGATGTTTTTTTCTGTCATTTTGATTTTTCTTTCCCAAAAATTTAATGCAAAAAATCAGTGAAAAAGATACATTTGTCTTCGCCTTTTTTTTTATTTGGGATCTTCCTGATCTGACGTCAGCAGTTTTAGGGGAGGGAGGGGGTCAGCCAAAATCTGATTTTCACCTTAATCTCTAAGGAAAAAGTGCTGATTTAGGGGATGTGGGGGTCAAAATTTTGAAAAAAGTGCTGACGTCAGATCTGGAAGCTCCCTTAGACATTTTCTTTGTTTTTTTTACGATGAAGAAAAGAGACATTAGCCAGTCAGTGATGAAAAGATTTTCATGCACACTATTTTCTTAAGTATTTTGAATATCTTCATGAGTCAAAAAATTTGTGGATTTTTTATGATTGTATGTTGTGGTTTATGATAAACATAGGCATTGAATGGAATGATTGTTCAATAAAAAAACATTTGTCATGTGCGAAATTGCTATTAATTATTAATAATGGAGGGATCCGCAATTGGAGAGAACTATGCTCTTAAAATTGTTTTCTATCTTAGGAAATCTCTGAATGTAAGGAAAAAATCATAATATATTGAAAACATCAATAAAAAATTCAAAAGTGCAAAAGCGAACAGCTGCAAAAGAGCAAATTTTGAAATAAATGTGACGCTCTCTCCATCAATGCTCTGAAAATTTCACTTTTTTTTTGGTTTTTCTTTACTTTTTTTCTTTAAAAAAAGAGTTTTCATGTTTTCTTTATGCACTTTGCTTTTCAACATAACATATTGACAAAAACAAATGATGGAAGAAATTGGAAGGGTTACAAAGAATGTTCCTTTTAATTCTTTTTCAACAGGCAAAAAAGTGGCGAAAAGTGGCAAAAATGGAATGAAGTTTTTACAACCCATTGTATGTTTTTCTTTTATAACAGTTAGTCAACAGAACAACAAAAAAGTTTTCTGCAGTCGGTTTTCCAAAACTTTTTTTCTTTTTCTGTTTTTACCAACAGGACAAACTCAACAAATGTTGGAAGGCAAAGTTCTTTCGGTGAAAGTTGAAAGTGTCGGTGAAAGTTCAGGCATTTCATTTTTTAGCAAGAGGCCTTAATGTTGGCACCTTTTGCTAAAAACTAACGATCAAAAAATATTATGTGTAAAATGTGTTTTTTCGCAAAAACGCTTTCCTTTTTCTTTCGTTTTAAGGTGTTGAAACGTTGAGATGTCAATGAAAAAAAAAAACAGTGAATAGACTGAAAAAAGATGACATGTTTCTGCATTTGTTTGAATTTTTAAATTTTTGTATACTGGTTTTGTATATCCCTTGATAACGAACAAATTTATACAATTAATTACTGAAAATCTTTTGCAAACGAAAGCTGTTCCAAGAAAAAAACGTTATTAAAAAAGTCTATGTAATGAAAGCACAAAATCTTTACACAATGAGCTCGTCCTGAAAAGGACGAGCTCATCCTTTATTGTGAAAAAAATTTTTTTATGATGTATTCAATAAACACTTTCCTTTAGAAACACTGAACATTTAATAATGAATGCTAAAAAATCAGCAGAAATGTTACTGATGATTCATTTTTGTTCATCAGTGATGAACAAATATTTCTACAATACAATTAACAAAAAAATATGCATGATTAGTTAGGTCACTTTTTTATTAAAATAGCATCAACGAGTTTCGCTAATCCCCGGCGTCATTTTTTCTCTTTATTTTGTGACACTATCTCTTCTAGATTGCTGCAATCACTTGAAGAACATACAACAAAATATTAAAAAAAATTTCAAAAGAAGAAAAACGCTCAAAATTTTATGATGGCAAAGACATTAACTGACGTTTTATGCCTTTTTTATGTTTAGCGCGCTGCTGTTTCGAAATGAAGTAATCCAACGACTGCATCAGCTTATTTTAAAAATGTTGAAACATGGTGTAAGAACATTTATGTTTGACGCCTTTCTCTTTTCTTTCTTTTATTACAATGCTGAAATGTATATGTGTGACGAAAAAAGCCAAAAAAATACTTTTTTATTTTTTATTTGTTTGAATTTTTGTGTTTACTGTTTTTTAGGTTTATACGTTTGCAACATATCTTTTTATGTCAGAAAAATTTACTGAATAATTAATTACCAATCCATTTCCTAAAATGATCATTATTGAAAAAAAATATTTTGCTTATAATCTTTTACTAAAAAATGAAAAATGCAAAGAGTATGAGAATACAAATTTTAATGAACGTTGATTTTTTATGATTCAAAATTTTATTGTATCTTATTTCTTCTTTGGATTTGTAAGTTCTGCTATACGGTATAACAAAACGTATGTCTCTTGCGATGTTTTTCATCAATGTGAAAAACAATATAATAATCCTAACTAATAGAGCGATACTGTATAGATATTACAATCATTAGTAAAACTGCTAATTTTACTTTGTAATATTCAAAGGACACAATAATACAGTAACATTTTTATCTATGAAAATACCATAGAAAAACAAACAAAAAAATAATAAAAAGCAAACATGAAACAATTTTAATGGAGATTCATAGGATTAACATTCAAAGTTGATTTATTAAAAGAGGTTTTTTCTATTTTTCGAAAAACCGTTCGATGTTGAAAAAAATTTTTTTTCTCAGATTTGGCTAATTTTTGGTATATATAGCATTTTGGGGTCGAAAAACCCGAATTTGAAGTCATTTTTGAATTTCGGTGCACCGGGGCAGAGCTACAGTAATCCTGGGGCCAAAAAATTTCCATAAATTTATTTTTGACTATATATATATCATTCGACGCGTCTCGATGAGCTGATCATTTTTTATGTTGGTGTCAATAGTCTCCGACAACTTTTAAAGGGTGTTTCCTTGGTTTAAAGATAGGGCTTTTTAATCAAGGGGCTGAAATGTGCCAAAATCACTTGTCGGGCAAGGGTTTTTTTTCTTGAATATTGTTCACCTATTGCTTGTGCATATATATGCTTAATATCAAAAAATAAAAACGTGGCTGAAGCTGTTTTTTATAGCTATGAAACACGTCAATCCCGTTTTTCATGCATCATGTTGGAGGCATAACTCGCGTTACATGCAAGATATTGACATAAATTAAGCTTTATCATGAACTACTATGATATTAGGGCATGCTGGGTGATTTTGGGCATTTTTGGATATCAGCGACAGATATGGCGTCCATATTAGACTTTAAAAATTAGCAATATGGCTACCAAAGGGAAGTTGCCTAAAAATGTTAATTTTTCTTAATGAATTGAAACAAATATGCTTTAATAGTGTAGTGCACATACAAAAATATCAAAATAATGCATTTAATACTTAATTTGGGTCATTATTGATTTTTGGGGATCAACTGATTTTTAGCTATTTTTAGGTTATTTTCACTGTATTACCAAATGATGGCTAATGGAAGATATCAACATTTTGTGACATTTGGAACAAAATAATGCATGTCTGGAATGGTTAGGGTCAATTTTAAGCCATAGGGAACAGTGGTTTTAATGTGGCAGCCACTTGAATATATGCGTATTTTTTAATACTAAATCACTAAAATTATTATTTTTTTCAAACATATTTATGATAAAAATGCTAATTTTTGTGCTTTTGTATGCAGTTAAACTATTTAAAAGCAACATTGGGTTATAATAACCATTTTTGCATTATCAATAATTTAGACGTAATTTTACCCGAGGACTAAAATTTGAAATTATTGATTAAGTGTTCAGTGATTTCAGTTTTGTGTCAAATTTGAGGAAACATATCCTCCCATCATTATAAAAGCATTTTTGACATAATTCTTTAAGAAAAAAATAACTTTTTTAGTGCCTTTGTATTGAAAAATATGCCGATATTCAACTGGCTACCACGTTAAAACCACCATTCCCCATGGCTTGAAATTGACCCTAACCATTCCAGACATGCATTATTTTGTCCTAAATGTCACAAAATGTTGATATCTTTCATTATCCATCATTTGGTAATACACTGAAAATAACCTAAAAATAGCTAAAAATCAGTTGATCCCCAAAAATCAATAATGACACATATTAAGTATTAAATGGATTATTTTGATATTTTTGCATGTGCCCTACATTCTAAAGCATATTTGCATATATTCCTTAAGAAAAATTATCATTTTTAGACAATTTCTCTTCGATAGCCATATTGCTAATTTTTATAGTCTAATATAGACGCCATATCACCCGCTGATATCCAAAAATGCTCCAAATCACCCAGCTTGCTCTAATATTATAGTATTTTATGATAAAAGTTAATTTATGCCAATATCTTGCATATAAGCTGAGTTATGTCTCCGAGATGGTGCTGGAGTATATGAAAAAGGGGGTTTACGTGTTTCATAGCTATAAAAAACCGCTTCAGCCACGTTTTTATTTTTTGATATTGAGCACAGTTATGTAATAGAGTTGGGGGAACAATATTCTTGCAAAAAAATCCTTGCCCGACAAGTGATTTTTGCATGTTTTGTGACCTTGAATAAAAACCCTTATCTTTAAACCAGGGAAACACCCTTTAAAAGTGGTCGGGGACTATTGACACCAACATAAAAAATGATCAGCTCATCGAGACGCGTCGAATGATATATATATAGTCAAAAATAAATTTATGGAAATTTTTTGGCCCCAGGATTACTGTAGCTCTGCCCCGGTGCACCGAAATTCAAAAATGACTTCAAATTCGGGTTTTTCGACCCCGAAATGCTATATATACCAAAAATTAGCCAAATCTGAGCAAAAAAATTTTTTTCAACATCGTTGAATTTTCAGAAATGCTTGAAAGTTAGAAAAAACCTCTTTTAATAAGTTTGGCAGCATCAGATGCGAGAAAAGCAATTGCATTTGCTGCTTGTTCATATGTTTTCTTTGATTGTTCCAATAACTTCTTATAATCGAAATCAGACAATCCAGCAGGACGAGGCAAAACGTTGCCAGGAGGACCACGGCTAAAGATATACTGTAATTAACGAGATATTAAAACTCTGATAAAACATACTTAACAGTATTAATTCGAACACCAGCAGATAAAAGTTCATCTTCTGCATTTTTAATGCGTTGTTCAAGACTAGCAATTGTAAATGTATTTGGAGATTTCTGTAAAAATTAATATATCTAGACAAACCATATTAATAATATTACCGCTGCTGTTGGAACATTAATAATACAAGCTTTTGCTTCAATTAAATATTCTCTTGCTTTTTGAAGAATATTATAATGACCATAAAGAATACAACTTTTAGAAGGGTAAAGCAATTCACCGTCAAGAATAACAGGAATAATAGAGTATCCCACCTTATCATCATTATTAACCTAAAAACAATGGCATAAGTTTAAATATGAAACTTAGGATACATACCAGGATATCAAATTTTGTACCAAATCTGTAATAAATTCTTTCAATGAGTCTTGCACCAATGTTAAGACTGTCTTCATGAAAAATATGAAGCAAACCCTAAAAGGAAGGGTACAAATCTAAAGAGGTATAAAGAAACAAACATACATCATTTTTAATAATTTCACATTCTTTAGCCAAAGTATCTAAACGTCCACGATTTTTTGAAACAGCAATAACATTAGCACCAAGTTTACGAAAAAGGATTGTTGTTGCTTTCCCAATGCCTTCAGATGCGCCTAAAAATGCAAAAACGTAAATACGACAACAGTATGTGCCGTGTACCTGTAATAACAGCAAGCTTTCCAGTTAAATCAATAAAAGACGATGAAATTGTAGAAGGAATTTTAAGTGTAAGCTTCCATGCATGAAGTTCAGCTTTAATAGTTTCGTAAAACGTCATTACTCTATTAGCATCATATTCATCATCACGATTATCAAAATCAAAGTAATAATCAATTTCAGGAGTACCCTGCTTCTAAAAATATCATATGTCAAATTGTAATCAAAAGACGCATGTATAATAATGATATTATGCCGGTAGTATTGCACTACCGTATAATAGCATATTTTGAAATTACCGATTTCAACATGATCGCAGTTTTTAAAGACAATATGGCATGCGATCATAAATGTATACAAAAGGAAAAGTAACAGCGTCGGAAATATAGTAATCAGTATTATGTCAAAGAGCTGTCAGTACATGTGCAAAATCGATTACACTTATACGTAACTGTAAGGTGAGTCTATAGAAAGGCTCTGTAGGATCAGAGTTGGGCAATGGCAGTTGAGGATTCAATCAACAGAACCATAAACTGCTGTTGCCCAGCTGAGTGTACAACAGATCTTTCTTCATGATTATTATGAAAAAACTTACCTTAAAAAATTCAATAACAAGAAGTGAATCAGGAACTTTTGAAATATTATAAAGATGAAAAGATGTTAATTTTGTTTGACGTTCAAGAGAAATCAGCTTGGTCATATCAAGTGGTGGAAAGCTATCAGGAAATACATGTTGTCGTGTCTGATCAATAGACAATCTAAAAATAAATATAGCATTCAAAAAGTCTTAGATATATATACTTACTCAATTCTAGCAACTTGTGGTGCACGTTCAATTACTTTTTCAATGGAAAGGTTTTCTCCAGTTTCTGGATTACGAATTCTTCCACCAATAACCAAATTACGAAGAGTAAGAGGTTGAACCAAAAATTCATATTCTCGAACAGTAATGTCACTAAGGATGTGAAGGGTATCATATGTTAAACGAGAAAACATTCCATAATTAAGTTCATCAGGTCGTTGAGCTTCACGATAGGTGAAAGATTTAGTAATCCATAAATTATTAAATTCCATGTATGCAGGATTTTCTGGACAAATTGCTAATGAGTTTTCATTACGTCTTTCATGATTATCATCATAACAAATTTCAAAATCTTCAATAATATTCAAGCGGAATTTATCGTAAAACCATTTACATGTTTTAAAAAGTTTAAGAGGTTGAGACCCAGTAATGTTTTTATAGATGTAATCCATAATTGGAGCTGGAAATGGAAATGTTTGTTGAACCATGTTATCAGTGTTGAATGTAAGCATGATTGATTAAATGACGCCTGAAAAGAAAATAATTAGTTGTAATTAAGAAAAAAAACGTTAAAGGCGCTCAAAGAAACACCACAGCAACAAAATGCAAGGGTAAAAATAGATGGGAAAATTGTTGGTTGATATATAGCCAAACCCATCAGCGAATAAAAAATTCCAGGTTATAAATCAATAAAAAGTCTGTATAAAAAATTATTTAGCCGACGTTGTAGAATTTGCAAGCTAAATATTACAAATCATTATTTATTAAACCGAATAAAAAATAAAAAAAAGAATATGAGCAAGTGTTCAACAGAAGACGATCACAACTTAAATGAAAGAAAAAAGAAGGAAAAAACGACAGCTACATTGCAAATAAGCTGAACGTTCGAGAACAAAGCAACAAACATTTACGAATATTTATATTCGTGGTAAGAGCATAAAAAGCGAGAAAACATTTTTTAACACCTGCAAAGGATTTTCTTTTTATTTACTATTTTTTAAAAGTTTGCATTGTATTTCTTTCAGGTGTCTGCAGCTATAAGTGATTACTAATTTTTTACATAACTATTACCTTGTTGTATAATTACTTTAAAGCCAAAACTTCATCGAAGAATTTTATTCAATCAAAAATAAAGCATGAAAGAAAAACGTGGAAACATGGATGAAAGTAAATGTAAAGATAAAAACATGAAGAACATCATTTAAATGTCACTACTTTCTGCAACTTTTTGTAAAATAGCTTTAGCCTTTTCCAATTCTTCCAGCTTTGCAAAAGTTTGTTCACGCTTTTGTGTAATTGCTTCATTTTCCCTAGTTAATTCTTTTACAACGTCTCCAAAAACAGAAATTTTTTGTTCAAGTTCTTCATGAATATTATCTTTGACGTGATTGACAAGTTCCATCATAATTGCTTTTGGAAGTTCAAATTGTAATGTCTTGCAAACAATTTGAAAGTATTGGATTACAAGTTTTTCTGAAAAAAGGGAAATAAATTGATTACCATGGTGTTTTCTTCACTTACTCAATGTCTTGCAATCTTCAAGTTCGTCTTTGTCGTATTTTGGTGTTGAATGAGCTTTTGGGGGTGGAAGAAATTCTTCAATAACATATTCAGGATCTGATGACAAACTTTCAGAAGATGAATTTGAAAGGGCAGCAGATTTCTGAATGGCAGTAAATGGTTGTTGTTCTGCTTTAACTTTATTTCCAGGTTGATGTTGTTGGGATCGATCACTATTAGCATAACATGGTGGTGAAGTATTGGTAGATGATGAATGAGGTGGAGGAAGTGGTTTTGACATAACGGTATTATTTTGTAATCCTATAATAAAGCATATAAAGTCTTTTTTGTGAATTTTATAATAACCGACCTGCATTTTGTCGAGGTTCTTGTGGCAATGGTTGACGCTTGCCGACTTCTTGATGGTTATTATTAGCTTCAGGAGAGACATTTTCTTTTGACCCTGAAGTATTTGTTTGTTGATTTTCTTTAAAATTTTTAACAGATCGTTGTTGTTGCATAACAAATTCTGGATGTCGAATATTGATATAATTAAGTTGCATATTAACAATTTTTTCAACAAATTCTTTTGTTGGTTGAAGCCGATCATTTACAGTATCACAGGCAACTTTATTAATTCGTCGATAAAGTCGTGGAAAACGATTCTTTTCTTGCTCAACAATTTTGCCAGTACAATAATCAACATTTTCAAGAAGAACATTTTTAATTGTATCAACAAATGCAACACATGGTTCTTTAAGACGTTTAATTTGACGAATACAAAGTTGTACAAAGCAATGCTCAGGAATGAACATTGGAACTCGAGTACCCTATAATGATTAATTGTTTTTAGCCTCTTTAGTGTTTAAAGATTTGTGGATGGAAACTTACATGTGAATTTCTTAATGCATTGATAACAACTTCATCAGTCAATCCATCATCAGGTTTTATATCTTTGAAGGATGAGAAATTCTTGAATGCATAATTGATACATGCACCACCAATTCTAAAATGTTTCATCAGATATCAATGCAAGCTAAAAAAGATACTTACAGCTTTGTGACTTCAATATCTTCTTGCATACCATTAAGAGAAGTTTTAAAAACTTTAACAAAATTTCTGATTACTTTATTTGTTACAGCTTTTGATGAAGCTTCATCTGGTGCATTTCCAAAAGTAAGAAGAATTTCATTTTGTTGATTTGCCATACTGTTAATAGTATCTCGTAATCCCGGTAAGTTTTCAGCAATATGGGCTTCCAAGAGCTGAAATCATGAGTGGTTATGGTTTTGATCAGTAAATGGAAAAAAAAATTTTGTACAAGGAATTAAAACAGAGAACAGAGGATTGGTGTGGTCATATGAAAATTGGCACATGTTTATGGTCCGCATAATAAGTACCAGAAAGTTTCAAGAAATGGTATATAGTGGGAGAATCAGAAACAAAAAGGATTGCAATTCTCAAATTGCAGCTAAAATTTGAGGAACAATGCCAAGCCAAAACTTGTAATTCAATATTTTCAAATTGTATGTAAGACTTTACAATTTGAACTTCCAAAAGCAATTATGATGGAACTTGTCAATCACGTCAAAGATAATATTCATGAAGAACTTGAACAAAAGATTTCTGCTTTTGGAGATGTTGTTAAAGAATGAAACAATCACACAAAAGCGTGAACAAACTCTTGCAAAGCTGAAAGAGCTAGAAAAGGCTAAAGCAATCTTACAAAAAGTTGCAGAAGTTGAAGTTTATCTTGTTTTTAAACGCGACATCTCTTGGAACCGACAAATAGCTATTTGCATACAAAAACCGTGAGAGCATTTCATTTTTAAAGTAAGTTACAATAATGTTTTAGTTTTAAAACAAAAGTAATGGAAAAAATCTATTATGAAAGCAATTTCTGCTTCTCTTATTATATGAAAATTTTCTGCCATGATTAAAAATTTGTCATGCTGTAATGAACTGTGTCCTTACCTTATTCATTTGTTTTCTCAAAAATGGCATTCCATTTTTTTCTGCAATGCTTGGATAATTTGCGGAAAAGAATCGCTCTTCTTTCTTCAGACATTCTTCAATGCTTTGATTATTAGCAATTTCTTCTTGTGAACGATTTCGTACACCAATAATTCCAAGCTTAACTGGGATTGTTTTCCCACTTAACATATCATATGCATTAGTGCCACGATCCATGATATCAATTTTTGTTAAAACACAAAGAGTTCTTTTGCCTTCAGGATCATATTTTTTTGCGTAATACAGAGCATCGGATACTGCTGCATCTTGATTAGCAGGAGTTACAGCAAGGATAAGAGATTTTGGACTGGAAATATATGTTCCAATCATTTTTTCAATGTCATCCTGAAAAAAGCGATTGATGATTGCAAGTTGTATTTGAAAATTGAAAATGTCTTACCTTGATAGTATCAGATTGATTTGGTAATAAAAATCGAATGGCACCTGGTAAATCTACTAAAGATAAATCAATGACTTTTGAAGAGTAGATTGTTAAATAAATTGGATTTGGAGAGATATTCTAAAAATATGTATTTTTGTTTGTCAACTACAGTACATTTGATAAAAACTAATTTGCATACTTTACTATCTCCAGCGACTTTTAAAGTATCCCTTTCAATTTCATTTCTAACATTATCAAAATTTGTAAAATTTTCACCAGGTATATGATCAAATGTTGCCCAATCACATGATAATCCTGAAATATTATCAACAATGATCGAGTTATAGAGATAAAGTAGCAAAAATAAAATCAAATTTGTTTTTTTACCTGTTTGTTCTCGTCGTGGATCATCTTCAGGAACATTGACCAAATTAAGCACTAATGGACGACGAGTTACAATTCCAGTCCCACGAGGCAAAAAATCCCATCCAACAATTCCTTCCAAAACTGAACTTTTACCAGATGACTAAAAATTACTCGTTTATTTTATTTATTTATTTTATTTAAAACCTTTTATCTGTCACGCAGGACGAAAGGGGACATATTACAACACCAAAACTCAGTTAAACAAAGTGAGAATAGTTCATGAGATTTTTTATTAGAGAATTTCGTGAGATCATCCATCCATCTTGTAGGTGGTCTTCCAATTGGTCTTTTAGCATTTGGCATCCATTCAGTTAGTATTCGATTCCAGCGATCTTCAGGAAGTAACATGAGCTTTTTGAGATAATTCCATTTTCTTTCACGAGCACATTGGACAATATCTTTCAGTTGTGTTCTTTCACGGAGCCATTCACGAGAATTTCGATCAATCAGCCTAACATTGAGCATTCTTCTTTCCATTTTTCGTTGAGCTACAGCAAGTCTTGTTTCTTCAGTTTTTGTCAAACACCACGTTTCACATCCATAGAGAATAGCAGGAAATATGCACTGATGGAAATATCTTCTTTTCAAGTTTGCAGATACCCTTCTCGAGATAAGCAATTTCTTAGCTTTATTAAAAGAATTCCAACCCGCACTAATTCTTCTGGATATTTCTTTGTTGAATCTTCCAGGATGTGATGGCCATTTTACAAGTTGTCCCAAATAGATGAATTCAGTTACCTTTTCAACTTCTTCATTGTTTAACAATATAGCTTCATCTGGATCAAGAATATTTGACATCCATTTTGTCTTGTCCACATTAATATGGAGTCCAACAGCACGACACCGTTCTGCAACTTGATCGAGCAAAGACTGAACACCTTCAATAGTTTGAGACAGCAAGACAATGTCATCAGCAAAATCTAGATGACCAAGAATTTTTCCATTTATATTAATACCAGTACTCCAGTCGATTTGATTTAGAGCAAGTTGTAAAACGAGAACGAAGAGCAATGGCGATAGAGTATCACCTTGTCTTACTCCCTTCTGAACATTAATTGGTATAGAAGAGGAACCTACGTTTACACTTGATGAACCATTGGCATAAATCATTTGAATCATTTCAATGGTACCAGCATCAACACCGAATCTTTGTAGTGCCTCCCAAATAGCAGGAAGTTCAACAGAATCAAAGGCCTTCTTAAAGTCGACGAATACAGCATAAAGAGGCAATTTGAATTCACGACATTTCTCGAATACTTGGTTGAGAGAATGAATATGATCCACGGTTGAGTAACACTTTCGGAATCCAGCTTGTTCAGGAGGTATAGCACGAGCAGTTTCAACGGCGACAGTAACACGATTGGTGATAACACGAGTAAGCAGCTTGTACAGTACAGGAAGCAGTGAAATTGGTCGATAATTCCCAATATCAAGGCGGTTACCTTTCTTGTACAGTAAAATTGTTTTCGAATAAAACAGTTCAGGTGGCATAATGTTCCCCTCGAATAAACCATTTAAAGCAAAAGCAAACCTTTCAGCAAATGTTGAAATAGTTGATTTGACGACTTTAGATGGAATATTGTCGGCGCCAGGATCAGTGTTCGCTTTCATATGTCGTGCAGCATCAATCAATTCCTCAGGAGATATTCTTTCCAGAGCAACAGTCGGATCACGATCATGTACAGGATTCCCAGCTTCGGACGAATAGAGATCATTGTAGAAACGAGCAATTTCTTCCATAAGATCAGCAACAGTTTCAGTGATAACACCATCAGGACGTTGAAGATGTATCATCTGATTCCGCTTTTGAACCATTTCAGATCTACCACGCTTTATACGGTTTTCTTCTATTGCCCTCCCCATCACTTTCTCATAATGCTTATCAAGATCAGTTTTGAAACACTTACGTATCAATTTCGAAAGTTCAGCAAATTCAACAAGAGCACGAGCATCACCTGATATAGCATGTTTCATTTGGCGTCGACGTTCCATCAGTTGTAAAGTTTCAGGAGACAGACGAGCTTGAATATTCGGCAGGCGAGCACATTGACGAGCAGTTGTTAGAAGAGCATGTTTGATAAGATTAAGTTCAGCATCGGGGGTTTCAGCAATTGGACGTTGTTGAAGTTGAAGAATCATAGAGATCAATAACGGTATCTTTTCATAATCTGGTTTCACAAAGCTAAATGGACGAGATCGACCTGCTCTAATGGGAAGGCTTACAGTCGTTCGAACCATACGATGATCACTCCCAGAAACTTTGGATAACACGTTGACATCTTCAATGATCTTCTTCTTTTTTGACAGTATATGATCGATTTCTTTTCTGACTCTTCTGTCAGGTGAATGCCAGGTCCAACGGCGATTTCTTCCCTTTTTGAAAAACCCGTTCATGAGGTACATTTGATGTGACACACAGAAATGGCACAAAAGATCGCCTCTTTCATTTCGAGAATCCCAGGAATACTTACCAATGAACCGTTCACCATTTTCACGAGGACCAGTCGAAGCATTGAAATCACCAAGCACGATATCATATGTAACAGGACGAGCAAGAGATGAACTGAGTTGATCAAGAAACGCATCATATTCATCTTCACCACGACCACTTTGAGGAGCATAGACCTGGGTAATCCGCAAAGTCTTGCTAGCACGTAATTTCAAAAGTACTTGGATGATTCTGTCCGAGACATACTTCACACCGATGATTTGACGATTCATTTCGGCAGAAATTAGTAATCCGACTCCAGAGAAACGAGGATCCCCAGTTTTCCCACTATTGTAAAGGAACTCACCACTATCCAGTTCAACACATGTTTGACCAGTTAACCACGTCTCTGCTAGTCCCAGCACGTCGAATTTCTTCAATTTTGCTAATTCCGTTTGAAGAGCCAGTAATCGATTAGTTTGAATGGATTTGCAGTTGAACGTCATCACATTCATTTTCTTCATTTGTGGTGCCATAATCAGTCAAGAATAGCTACTTCCCAAAGTTTTACCTTTGTTGTACCCGCAACGGTACGGTGGAAGGTGCCCCCAATTCGCCACTATCTTCGAAAACTTGCTATGCAAATTTCCGGAGAATTATGTTTAGAGAGCGACAGCTGCAAACCGACCGCTCCCAAACACGCGTGAGAATGAAGACTATTTACTCGTTTATTATTTTTTTATAGTTATTTACAGAAAAATTATCCAAGCTAGCTTTTAACTAATTATTTACCTGTGATCCAACAACTACAATTTGTGGCAATTCAATTTTTCCATTACCAATAATTGTATCAATTTTTCGAAGATCACTAATTACAGATATCATGGATTCCATTTTTAATCAATAAAAAGCGGCAATGAAACACAATATGCAAAAACTAAAAAGTTTAAAAATAATTTTGAAGAAGAAAAATTTTTAAACGGAGTAAGCGATTCAAAATAATGAAAAGTTGATTTTTTGTCTATGATTTTTACACGAACAAGGATTTGGACAGAAAAAAAGTGAAGTGATTGCTTTCTTTAAATTGGCAAATGAATACATCAAGAAAAAATATTTGAAACTACAGGTGTACATTTTTCCTTGAAAACATAAGTTCCCATCTTGTTACTTCCAATTAATGTTTAGGAGGTGCAATTAGAACATTTGTCTATGATTTTAGAACCCACAGCCTCCAAGGTAAAGTGTGAAAAATGATTTCAAGTCATGTGCAATTTTTATTTTCCCAAAGAGTAACCTCAGAGAGGCTTTGGCAGTAGTTTAGGTATTTTATTTCTGAAAAAGACCTGTATTTTGCATCAACAAAGAAAAACATTATTGAATCATTTATTAAGAATGATGACAAAAGAAAGAAAAAACTGACTGACATTGTGAGAAGCTCTTTTTTTCCAAGAATTAAAATTATATCATTGAAATGACAAAAAATGCAAAAAAGAAAACACCTTGCTTTAAAAAAATCATTCTTGAACAAAAAATATAGATTACTGTAAATGCACTTTATAATTAGTTTTTTTAAAATTAAGCAATAATGAAAAACTGTATGCTGTCACTTTTTTCATTGTTTGTTGTTAAGGAAAACTTTCTTTTTATTAATGATGCCGCATTTTTTGCAGCATTTCATTGGGCAGGGGGACTTTTTTAGCGCTCATTATACATTCTTCGATTTTCCTTTTTAGTGAAAATATGTTTTAAATATTAAAAAAACGTTTCACGCAACTGCAATGGAAAAAGTGTTAAATAAAACTCTTTTTTTCGTTGACACAGAAAAAGGTAGATGCTCCGTTATATAGTTTACGGATATAAAAAATGGGTTAGACACATCTTTTCTTGAAAAAAAAAGAAATGAACATTTCTCGATTCCAAAAAAAAAGAAGTGAAGTTTTTGACAATCTATTTTTTCATCTTTTATTTTTTTTATGTTTCCCTTTTTTCTCTTTCGGTCATTTTTTATCCGTCGTTCATTAAAATCTAATGGAACAAAAGCTAATTCCATCTGCGGTTTTTGAAGCGGATAAAACTGGTGAGCTTAACTGTGATGAAGCTGCTGATACTATGGCATAAACGAAGATAAATCTCGAAAATATATTTTTTTAAAATTTTGCGTCGCTGATAAAACAACAAACAAAAAATCAAGAAAAAAACCCAAAAAGAAACAAAAAGCTTTTTAACGAAGATTCATATGATTAACATTCATTGTAGATTGATTAATAAGTTTGGCAGAACCAGATGCAAGAAAGGCAATAGCATTTGCGGCTTGTTCATCATGAATTTTCTTTGAATCTTTCATTAACTTCTTGTAATCCAAATCATTCATTCCATCAGGACGTGGTAAAGCAATATCAGAATTACCAGGACTAAATGTATACGGTAATTTAAAACGGTTATAAACCAACTAAAAACGTACTTAACAGTATTAATTCGAACACCAGAAGAAACAAATTCATCTTCAACATTTTTAATGCGTTGTTCAACTTTAACAATAGCTGCAGCATATCGAGATTTCTAAAATAATATTTGTACATCTAGACAAAACATAGTGAAAATATTACCGCTGATGTTGGAACATTAATAATACAACCGTTTGATTCAATCAAATATGGTTTTGTGTATTGCATAAGATCCAAATAACCACGAAGGATAGAAATTTTAGGAGGATAAGGATATTCTCCATGAAGAACAAGAGGAATAGTATAGTATCCCATTCTGTCATCATTATTAACCTAAAAACAATGGCATAAGTTTAAATATGAAAATTAGGATACATACCAGGATATCAAATTTTGTACCAAATCTGTAATTAATTCTTTCAATGAGTCTTGCACCAATGTTAAGACTGTCTTCATGAAAAATATGAAGCAAACCCTAAAAGGAAGGGTACAAATCTAAAGAGGTATAAAGAAACAAACATACAACATTTTTAATATTTTCACATTCTTTAGCCAAAGTATCTAAACGTCCACGATTTTTTGAAACAGCAATAACAGAAGCACCAAGTTGACGAAAAAGAATTGTTGCAGCTTTTCCAATACCTTCTCCTGCACCTGCAAAATGAAAAGGTGTATATATGTTAGCAGTAAAAACAGTAAAAGTGTACCAGTGATAATAGCATTCTTTCCAGTTAAATCAATAAATGAGGATGAAATTATTGGTGGAAATGTAAGTGAAAGTCTCCAAGCACGAAGTTCAGCATTGACAGTTTGGTAAAATTCTTTGATATTATCAGGATTATATTCATTATCAAATTTATCAAAATCAAAGTAATAATCAACTTCAGGAATAGCATGCTTCTAAAATACCTATCATATGTAACATTAAATCAGAGGAAATTAATACACTAGTGATAGAAGCAACAAAAATACTTTGATTTTTGCCGCATTTAAGGTGAAGCATTAGATTTGGCATGACCATATCATTGCTTAACTTGCTGAAGTCAGCTCTGAACAATCTCTTATACAAAAAGCTTACCTTTAAAAATTCAATAACAAGAAAGGAATCAGGAACCTTAGAAACATTAGAAAGTTGTAAAGATGTTAATTTTGTTTGACGTTCAAGAGAAATCAGCTTGGTCATATCAAGTGGTGGAAAGCTATCATCACGAAATGCATTTTGTCGTGTCCGATCAAGAAACAATCTAAAAATAAATATAGAATTCAAAAAGTCATAGATATAAATACTTACTCAATTACAGTAACATGGGGTGCAAGTTCAATACAATCTTCAATGGAAAGATTTTGACCAGTTTCAGGATTATGAATTCTTCCACCAATAACCAAGTTACGAAGCGTATCAGGTTGAACCAAAAATTCAAATTCTTTAACAGTAATGTCACTAAGGATGTGAAGGGTGTCATATGTTAAACGAGAAAACATTCCATAATTAAATTCAAGAGGTTGAATCTCTTCATCATAAGCTTCATAATAAGTAAAAGATTTAGAAACCCATACATTATTCAATTGTGCACGATTTAGTCGAGAAATTGCCACTGAGCAACCAACCATTCTTTCATCATCTTTAATAGCACAAATTTCAAAATCTTCAAGGATATTAAGACAAAATTTATCATAAAACCATTTACAAGTCTTGTAGAGTTTAAGAGCTTGAGATCCAGTAATGTTTTTATAGATGTAATCCATAATTGGAGCTGGAAATGGGAACTTTTGTTGAACCATATTATCAGTGTTGAACGTAAGCATGATTGATTAATCTGAAAAAATTATATGTTAGAAGATAAAAAATTATTGAAGAGTTTTTTTTGGTGACGCAGATGAAAAAGAAGAGTCTTAAATAAGAGCGCGAAAAGTTGAATGGGGAAAATGATAGGTATCACTTTGCCAAAACTTGCGGGAAACAAAAAAAGTCATGCATGCTTCACCAACTAATGCACTTATTAACACCTGAGTATTATTGCTCTACAGTAATTTCATAAAAAGCAGTTATGAATTTTTTTTAAAATATTTTTGTTTTTGCTTTTGAAATTATTTCTTATAATGCATGTTTTATCATTTAAATGTAAAAAATAAACATATTTCTATTGACTGGAAATGCTTTTTTTGACATAAACCGAAGAAAGCATTTGCAATCTATCTTAGTTTTTTCAATTAACAACCTTTTGTTTTGTAGTGAAAACTACTTTGCATCAATTAACTGATTTCTTGTGTTGTTGCATCTTAAAATATTTTATAACTGTAGCATACATATAAATAAATCATTTCTGTGATGTACAAACATTTCTTGAAAACAGTTTACTTTTTTTTGTTCAAATGTTGTAGTTTCTGTAGAATCAATGTACCTTAGAACACACAAAAAAGTATATAAAATATTAAAACAAATTTCTTTTGCAACAAAATTGATTCTATTCAAAAAAAGACTCAATGTTTTTTTAATCGTCTGTTCAACATTTTGTGTGCCCTTTTTTGAATAAACAAACTTTAATTTAATGCGTAGCATTTTTTGGAAGAGCTTTTTTTGTCTTTTATTTCGTTAATGTTTCGTCATTAGTATATGTCTCATTCATTTTTTCTTTTGATTTTGATGCATTTCTTTGACAGCAACAGTTTTGTCGAAGACAATTTGTTTTTTCGTTTGCTGTTACAGCTCGTTCAAAAAAAGGGTTTTCTTTTTTTTAGCAAAAAAGCGTACGACGCTTTTTTTATTTCAAAATACAGATGAAAAATATGTCCTCACAAAATAAAAAGAGTAAGCAGATTGGACAAAGGGGCTGTCCAGATGTCACGTGACACAAAAATCGTCATTTTTTACCCCACCCACCCATTTGGTGACAAAATATCAAAGCTTTTTGCCGACAAAATCAAAGCGGCGTAACAATCGGCTACCCCCACCCACCCATCATCTGTGTCACGTGACATCTGGACAGCCCCAAACCACAAAAAGAAAAAGTTATAAAGAAAATAAAAACCGGCATTTAATTTTTTTGAATTTTTTCTTGATTTTTCTTTATCTACGTTATAAATATCAAAATTTTAAAAAAGTTTTAATGGTAATAAAGAAATATGTTTCAGAACAGTTAAAGAATTATAAACTTAATAATATTTTAACACATTATTAAATTTATAAGCTATTGCGAATGTTCAAATATTTTTTTCATTTTTTTCACCTTTGCAATGTAAACAACAGTTTTTAATATCTTAATCTTTTTCCAACAAAAGCCAACAATTGATGCTGATAAAAGAAAAATAAAAAGCTGTTTTTGCAGTCATGATGAAAAATAACAAAAAAATCAAGATATTATAGTCAAAAAATAATATTGTCTGCATCTTGAATGAAACTAATCTAGGTGCAAGCATTAAAAGTGTACTTTTAATAATTCACTCTTTTCTTTCACTATGCTTTAACGTTTATAGGAATCATTATTTCAAAAAACTCTTTCAAATGTATAAAATCGGCTTTTAACTTTCAATTAATAATGTTGCGGCATCCTGTGTCTCTATGAGAAACATAGCATTAAACTGCAATAACATGGAAAAAACGGTTGTTAACAGTGGCAATGATAAAAATTACATAGCTTTTACCAATATTCAAATATTCTCAAAAAAACAAAATTTTTAGGAAGAAATAACAGCTTTTTACTTTCGATCCAATATTATGAAAGAGAATTGTACATTAAAATCGATGTGTAAAAAAGGCGTTTCATCAGCGTAATGTTTCATAGCGCAATTTTTTTTTCAATCTTCTTCCAAATGTTTTTCATCGATCATTTAGCACATTATGTAGAAAGATTTGGCAATAACGAACACAATATATTTTGTGAAATCTCTGTTTTGAATATCTTTGTGAAAGTAAAGAAAACCTAAAAACATTCTTTTTTTAAAACTTAAAAATGTGTACAAAGAAAATTATTTTTAATCGTGTTAAAGAAGTGATTCAATAAATATTTAAAGTAAATTTATGGACAGGTTTCATTTATTTTATACATAAAAGTTACTTGTTGTGATAAAATTTTTAACACTTTGGTTATTGTATTTGTAAAAGTTTATGGAAACAAATTTTGGGTATCTCATCAAAAACTATGTGAATAACTAATCCGTAATGCCTTCAGCATTAATTACCTTTTCTCAAAATGAAATAGTTATTACCAAACTTTGATGAAAAAATTTTAAAACGAAATTTTTGTAAATAAATTAAATAAAAAATTAAAATCTTTGAACGTTGACGATATGCTCTTTTTGGGAAAAAAATAAAAAAAACAATAAATTGTTCTCTTTTTTACAGAGACAGACATTCATTATTGTGCCTATATGTTGCACGACAATAAGAAGATTCGAAAAAAAAACATTTCATTTATTGCTGATATTTTTGTTTTAAAAAAACAAGAAATAATTTGGTAAACTTTGAACAAGCATGCTAAAGATAATCTTATTTTTTTGTGAGGACGCCAAAATATGCATTATTTTTTTTAAAATGTTGAATTCGACATAGTTCCATCGTTGATATTCTTTTTCGTTTTGTTTATCATAATTTTAGTGTATTTGTAAAAGAATTTACCAAAAGCATTTTATAAATAACTTTTCTCCCTTTTTCATCTTCCATCTTTAGCGTATTTCAATGACAAATAACATTTTGTCGACGCTGCGTCAGGGAAAAAGATATCGTTATCGTATTTGCTCTTATTGAAGAAAACATTTTTCGCTGTTTTTTATTTCGAAATATAGCAAATAAGCTTTTTGATGCAACAGAGGGCTATCAAAATATAAGTGAATAAATATGACATAAATTAGTGGCAGCAAATATAAAGATTTGTAAAGAAAATGATGTTTTTTGACTTTGAATATTTTATTAATTTTCTCCAAAATAAGCTTGTTGTTTGTGACTTATGAAAATTACTTTCATATCCAAAATAAATAAATAAAATTAAAACATACATGCAGTTACATTATCTTATTTACTTATGGCAAATACATCTGTAATAAATTTTTTTTAATAATATTGTGATGACCATTTTGAAGATTAAAAATTTTGTTAAGTAGTATTTTTTTAAATAATGTGGCTAACAAACAAATTATAACACTGTTAGTGCTGCTAAAATATCACAAATTAAAAAATAGAAGAAAAAGAAGTAAACAAACAATCTAGAAAAGCAGCCAATGTAAAAAACATTTGTTTTTCAAACCCTCCTCCGCCACCGGTGGAGGTGACAATTTGTGCCTGCTGTGGCTAAGAAACATTGGATGCTGTTTTTAATAATGTTTGCATCAATTTTTAAAAATGTGGGGCATTTGTGATACTATTATTTGTTAACGACTGTCATATAACGCTCTTTTTATCAGAATCGAGTATGCTTGTTCAACACAATTTTTTTAAAATGGTCGTATTGACTTAAAACTTTCAAAACTAGGTAAATATGGTCCAAAAATAAGATTGGAAGTAGTTTTGAGTCACTCCGATATCCCGGACCCGAGATACCGTAACCCAGCTACCGTATACAACCAAAAAACGAAAATGTCGGATACCCCAAATTTTTATATTTGGAATCGATTAAGGGACTCAAAATGAGTCTAAAATTAAAATTTCAGAATTTTTGGACATCTACAACTGAAATGGGATCAACTTAAAATTTCAAAAAATTTTCAGGTATAGTAAAACTTTTTTTTTTCGGTACATTGTCATACACCAAAATAGCCCAAAAAGTTGCCCCAATATCTGAGGTTTATTTTGGTATTTTTGTATATGCTCTACATTATTATAGCATAATTAGATTAATTCTTTAAGAAAAATTGACATTTTAAGGCGATTTTACTTTCAAATCCATATTGCTTATTTTTGAGATTTCATATAGACCCCATATCGCTCGCTGGTATCCAAAAATGCTCAAAATGACCCAGCATGCTCTATTAACATAGTATTTCATCCCAAAAGTTAATTTGTGCTATTATCTTGCATATAACGTGAGTTATACCCCCAACATGATGCTGGAGATGTTGATTTTCAACTGTTTTTGGCTGAAAAAACAATGCTCCCCATCTGGCATTGCAACAAATCATATACCAAAATAAACCTCAGATATTGGGGCAACTTTTTGGGCTATTTTGGTGTATGACAATGTACCGAAAAAAAAAAGTTTTACTATACCTGAAAATTTTTTGAAATTTTAAGTTGATCCCATTTCAGTTGTAGATGTCCAAAAATTCTGAAATTTTAATTTTAGACTCATTTTGAGTCCCTTAATCGATTCCAAATATAAAAATTTGGGGTATCCGACATTTTCGTTTTTTGGTTGTATACGGTAGCTGGGTTACGGTATCTCGGGTCCGGGATATCGGAGTGACTCAAAACTACTTCCAATCTTATTTTTGGACCATATTTACCTAGTTTTGAAAGTTTTAAGTCAATACGACCATTTTAAAAAAATCGTGTTGAACAAAGCCTTGAATTTTGCTCGATTTTGAGAAAAACAGCGTTATATATACTCAAATTTAAAAGATTCATTTAAATATTCAAGTACATAGCTAAATGCCCAATAAAAAATTCAAAAAGTAAAAAAATCGAAGGTTTTTCTCTTTCTGCACTTCAGTGAGTAACAAATTGCGCGTAATTGTTGTAACATAAATAGAAACAAAAAAGGCAGAAAAAAACTTATTTTCAAGCATTCGCATTTGCTTTGATTCAACAGCTGTGGTTTTAAGAATGAAAAAAGTGTTTGCTTTGGTTAAGAATGCTCCTTTAACATAAAAAAATGAGAGAAAAAACTATTTGGTTTTCATTTTTATTCATATCGAAAATAGGATGCTCGTTTTTCAATTTTTAAATATTCTATTGAATTTTTTGTGTCAACTTTTTAACAACCCCCAATTTCCAATAAATATAATTGATTTGAACAAAAAAAATACCTTGATGTGCATATGGATTTACTAACATTATTAAGAAAGGATTATCTCTTTTTTAGGCAACACAATAATTTTTTAAATACTAATTTGATCATTTTCCACATATTCAATTCTTAAATATGAAAAACAAAATTAAAAAAGAACATTGTGCAAAATCAAATTTCTTTTTTGCATATATTATTCGAAGCTTTTTATTTGATAAGCATGAATATGATAAAAATATTTTACCGATGACAGATCATGAGTGATAAAAAAGTAACGGTGATATTATCACTAATCAAGATCGTACACAGTAGTTGCTTTTTTATAATCCAAGGGCGGCAAGCCTTTGATCTTTTACTGCTTTTGGCAAAAGATAAAAGTCAATGTTGAATAAACTTTTATGTCACATCTGACATATTGAATAAGCCACACATTTAAAAAAAGGAAAGAAGATTTTGCATTGCTTTTGTTGTATCAATGAGTTTTGAATATTTGGCGCTTTGGCTATCATTTTTACTTTGCAACAATCTCAAGGTTACTAAAAAAAAGTCAGAAATCAAATTTTTCAAGAAAACAAAACAAAACGTTTTTTAGAAATGTTTGTTAAACCACTGCGATGTTGTGATTTATATGTATGTATTTATTTCTTTTATTAACATTCGATTAGGCATTAAGCAAAAGTTTAAAAACATATTCAAAAACACAAATACAAAAGTAATTTAAAGCATTTGTTTGGAATGACTCTTTTTATTCTGCACTTTTTTGATATTTCGCCACCAGCGTATGTCACTTTTAATTTTTCTATGATCTAAAGCGTTTTGTTGATAGCAATAGAAACTATGTCTTTTTTGTTTGCTATTACAGCTCTTCGAAAAAAGCGTTTATATTTCTTTTCGAAACGTTGCATATGACGCTTTTTTTGATGCTGAAATACTGACGCAGAAGTTGTTTTGGCAAAATAAAAAGTGGTAGCAAATTGGATGGACAAGCCATAAAAAAGAACATTTATGAAGAAAAGAAAAAAAAGCTTTTTTTTTGAATTTGTTTTTTTTATTTTAAATACTAAAAAACGTTTAATAAAACGGTGAAAAATAAATAGAGTTTAAGATATTGCATTAAAACAATATTAAAGTTATAACTTATTGTGAATTTTCAAATATCATATAAAATTCTATAATTCTAAATTTGGATAAAACTGAGCATGAAAAGATAATGGCAGAGGATGATTAATTTTACATCGTGCAATTTCCGCAAAATTTTTTGCATCTAAAACAACAATGAAGGGAAGGTCGTCATCTTTAAAGGTCACGACAGGGGCCAAGATCAAACCTAAAAATTTATAATTTAGTTAAACAACAAATTTTTGCATAATTAAAAGTAAGCACCATCATCTTCGTCTTTTGCATCAGGATGTGGAATAAAAACTGGTTCAGTTGCAATTTGTTTATTGTGATCACGGTGCCAACTAATGATCTTTCCAGTTTCAACATTGAGCTTAATTAGGCCATCGAGAGATTCTGGCATTCCAAGAAGAATTGATCCATAAATAAATTTATAGGGTTTTAAATTGTAGCTGAGGTTGTATCTGGGGAATTCGAATCCTGAAAAATGTTTAGATAAATTTTGTATTTCATCGATCGTCAACACACCGATGTCACACAAGATCTTTTGTTCAAGCCAGATCTCTCCATTCTCCTTCAATATTGCGCTATAACCATTACCACAACCTTTATCTTTCAAAAGATCATCCCCAACTTTAGCGTCATCAATCTCTGTCTCCACTGGAATAATCATTCTTGATCCAAATGCAAGTTGCTCTTTTGAAAGAGCAGCCAAACTTCCTTTCCTCATGCTTTCCAAATCAAACAAATGCAAATCAGGATGCGAGAATTGGCAGTAATCAACAACGAGGCATCCATCTTTTTCATAGGCATTTGCGTGGTGAAAGACAAAGAAGGGGGAATGACGAAATTTTCGATCAACAATCTCTTTTCCGGTTCTTTTATCCAAAACTCGAACATAGACTGGAGTATCTTTTTTCCAAAATAAGCAATCAAGATTTGTAAAATCTAAAAACTTGTTTATTATGTAATAAAAATTGTATGTTTTTCATTACCATCAGAATGTAGATTCAATCTTAATGGAGCCTCAAATGCAATAATATAATTTTCAGTCATTCCAAAAGAATGAAAATAACATGGTTCATCGGTAGCAGGTATTGTTCCTATAATGCTTGTTTCAGTAAAGGGATTTTCCGGTTTTGCAGCAGCTGAAATAAGTAATAACAAGATCTACTTTTTTATCTAAGTTTGAGCCAGCAATACTACTCCAACAACAAAAACAGTTATTCACCCAAAAAAATTTGTTATAAAAAAGGGCAACAGTATTGATGATTCTGTAAAAAAAAATGAAAAAAATTTACCGTCAGAATTTTCAGGATTTTTCGTTATCGCAAAGACATAAGTTGTTTGAAGTCCATATGTAATTCCAATATGATAAATATTTCCATCGTGATCATATTGTTGATGAGCAGTAAAGGTATTAAGGGTAATTATCTTTCTAATGTCTGTCTAAATTGTACAAACTAACTGTAGAACGGGTAGAAAAATTCTCCCCGGGGATTTTCTTTGGCTCAAACGGGAAAAGGGGAAGAGAAGAGGGACAAAAAATGCAGTTTCACTTGTCTGGTAAGTTTTAAAAAACTACAAACTTTTCCTATAGTATCCAATGTATTAGGATCAATTTGATGCAGCTTGGGGCTTTCTGAAGTCGCCCAAACAGTATCTCCAACGGTCATGAAATTAATGCTTGAATTATCATAGATTCCATCTTCCATGAGGTTGGTAGTAGAAAGTGGTCCAAGTGCAATTTTACATGGATCAGGAAGTTTTTGAATATGCCCATGCTTATTGATTACTACTCTTTCATTTGCCTTATGAAAGTGATATGCTTCACTTTGAAGATATCGAGCAGAATATTTCATTTCTCCATCTTTAAAGCAAAACCGTTGCATAAACGCTAAGCCATCAAACCAATGCGCAAAAGAGTAGCCTCCAATTTTATTCAATCCAGGGCCATTTCGAAGAAGGGTTACATTCAACCATGACGGGATTTCACCTGTCAAAAATTATCAATGACTTCTTAAAAGTGTGTGATCCAAAAACAAACCTTCGATGATAGCATCTTCTGGCTCGGAGACTTCAGAATAATTTTCGAATAACTTCGAACATTCGTTGTCTGTTGTTTTTTCGACAAAATAATCACCCATTTTTTTGTTTTTAGTTTTACACAACAATGGAGAAGAAAGCAAAAGAAATTTTTTTAGACTGCTTTTATTTTTTTTGATAAGAAGATAATAGCTGTGGAAGTTTAACTTGTGACAATAAAAGTGCAGGTTTTAATGAAAAAAAAGCATAAACAAGAACTTTTATGCTCTAAGATCAGCATTTTTTCTTCGATTTGTTCCTTTAAAATGTCAAAATTCATCATGTAATGAAAATATTTTTTTACAGCCAAAAAGAGTTTTTTGCCTAGTTTTCATCGGGTATTTGCTAACAATTTGTAAGCTACAGTGAGTGACAAAATGTTCATCTCGTTTCTTCCATTTTTAAATTAAACGATTCCTAGAAGACAAAAGGATGGACCTTGTGAACATCACTTTTGTACTCTTATATACCCAATGACCCCATCTGGTACCCCCCCCCCCCCAACATCCCAAACCTCAAAAATAACAAAAACAAATGAAAAAAGTTTAAAAAATCGTGGAAATCCGTAGAAAACCGTAGAAAGTCGTGGAAAATCGTGAAAAATTTTCCACGACTTTCCACAAACATTTTTAATTTTTTTGTCATTTTTTGGTATTGGGGTTGATCTTTGAGCAGCAGATGGGGTCAAAGGGTATATTTTGTCGAAAAGCGATATGGATCTGTTCCACAGGTCCATACTTACATTTTCTAAAAGTTTCATGTAATTTTGTCTTCTTAAAATTATGTTTTGCTTTGAGAAGCAAGAAAAAACTAATTCTTAAAAAAATTTGTTTTTGCAGTTTTCTTTTCAATCAATATTTGAAAGTGATGAATCATTGTTAGCACACAAAAAGAGGGTTAACCCTGACAATAACTGACAGTCGTTGAAATTGATAAAACGATTTTATTTAGAAGCTTTTTTTACCAACACTACAAAACAAAGTGTATATTATTTTTTGTTTTGTTTTTTTACATTCATTGATTTATTTTTATTGTTTTGAAGATGCAATATGGCTTTGTGCAATGGTACGATAAAACAAAAGGATATGGATTTATTTATTGTGGAAATCATGCCTCAAAAGCTGATACGATTTTCGTTCATCAATCAAATATTTTAGCGTCATCTCATACGTCTAAAAATGGTATTAAACGTTTAGTCAAAGATCAAAAAGTTCAATTTAAAATTGTGCTTACTGATGATGGAAGATCCAAAGCTATAAAAGTTTCTGATATTAAAACCATTCGAATACCTAAATACAAGAAGTTGAAGCGTAAGCCTGTGATACTCCCAAATCCTGTCTTATTTTTCAACAGTCAACAACAAAAAGTTATTCCTGATCCAAAAATAAAAGCCGTTCAACTGCCTAAAAACAAGAAATCCAGGCCTGTGAAGCCCAGCAAATCTGCCGTAATTCACCACCCCAAGAAACTACAACCCAAAAAACAGCAACACCATCTTACTCTTCCTCCGAAAATATTTTTCAAGATGCGCTACCGTTATCGAAAAAAGAATAATAAAAAACAAAAGTGGAAGACAAAAATGATGGAGAAACGTTCTGTTCAAAAGCATAGAAAAGGTTACAATAATCGACGGAAAATTTCAAATTACAGAAACAAAAAACATTTGAAAGAAAAACAAAGAACGAAAATGCCATATTTGATATTGAAAATTAAAAAAACTCGATAAAATTATGTGCTATGTAATGTAGTTTTATAAGATATCGCAATATAAAATAAAATTAATACATAAAAATTTAAATGAAAAGGTGCAACATTATTTTAGAAAAACACAATCCCAAAATAAAATTTGAGGTTTATTAAATAAATACAACATAAAGACAGATTTATCACAGGTTGTAATTTTCTCGCTGATCATAAAGCTTCCATAATTTGGAGGAAGTAGTCATATCAAGGCCATCAAAACATAAATATGGTACTGAATATTCATAAATTTCAGTAGTAAGAATTTCATTTATAATTTGTAATAGACGAGTTATTCACCAGGAATTTTACCAGAAAATTGGAGTTTGTTTATTTTTCTAAAAAAACTATTAGATTTTCGCTAAATTGCAAGAAATATACCTTTATCCAAAGTTTACATGTAGCATTTTTAAGAAAGTTCATGAATTACAGTACACCATTCTTTTTTGGACGAATAACATGCAAATCGAATTACAACAATTGGATTACGGATAAAAAAATATTTGCAGCTTCTTATTAGCTTTCGATATACATTTGAATTTTCGGATATTTTAGCCATGTAATAAATATATGGTGCAGGTAGAGACCATGTTTGAAAGCAATATGTTGCATGAAAACTAGAATGTTTAACAGCATTATGTCTGCTAGTCCATTTGTTGATAATTTTTGTGAACACTGCATTCATGATTGTTTCGATAAAAGCAGTAACCTCCATTTTAAAAGAGCCCTAAAAATTCATTATCATGTTATAACATAAAGATGTTAAAGATATTTAAAAAAACTAGCATAGAGTAATAAAGCACGTGTCAAAATTTATGAAATTTTTATGCATAAATAATTGTCCATGGACTATCCATGATTATGCAACAAAGTGGAGATAAAAATTGTACATACAAGCATTTGATTTGTCCGGGTTGTCCTTCACTAAAAAAATTATTCAGTATAAACGCAGATAGCTCTATTCTTTTGGAAAGACGGTGTTATAATAAAAAGTTTTTAGTTGACTTTATTCGTCTTCTCATATTCTTTCAGGTGGTGATTATTATTTTTTATGTCATAAATAAATATAAACTTGTACCTAAATCAATATTCTTTAACTGAACGATGGCTTTGTAACACACAAAATGTAATACATTTAATAAGAAAATACCTCTTCTAACCATTTTTATCGATAAATTTTTAATAAATTGATAAATTCTTTCTTTTATTTTTTAAAGTGCCATTAACTGTTGTAACAAAAATTTTAACATTGTAATTAAATGTTCTGATTATTACATTTTTGAAAATTCATTAAAATAAATTTTAAAATCAAAACAAAAGGAGTTTTGGTAATTAAATTATTATTTATAAATAATGCCAGAAACGAAAATGTTTACCATGCTTTCATACGATGATTTTTTCAAAACGACATGATATTATTTTCATTAACCGAACTAAAATTAAATAAAAAATTTTAAACTTTGATCGTCAAATATGTTCTTTTGAATGCTCAATAAAGACAGAAATCGCAATGATGAAATATTTTTTAAAGCGCAAACAACTAACCCCTTCAACATGATCAATTTTTGAAGGGTCGAAAGTGTAAGACGAAACATTTTCTATGGAACTTAAAATAGCAATGCGTCCGCTTTTTTTAGCCTTGCGTGTTTTTAAACAATTTTTTTGTTAGTGCTTTTATTTCTCCGAGCCAAATGATCGGTCCTAAAAAAGCACAAGTTTGTTTTGTTCTTTACAATTTAAATGTACACATTTTTATTTGAATATTTTGTTTGATAAAAATAAAACTATATTTTATGAACCAAAAATTTGAAAAGTTTTGAAATCGGAAGAGGCTATTACTAACAATTGTAATATCAAAAATTGTCTCACAAAGAAATTCATGTCATTATAAATGAAATTCATTAATACCCTTTGCTTCATTTTGTTAAAATGTTCTGTAACTGTGAACTTAATGATCAGTAAAAAGAGCAGTTTTTGCTGCAAAAGCGTTCAAAGCAGCTGCCTCTTTTCTTTTATTTGCAGATGTGTAACAAAAAAATCACTTTATGTTAAAATAAAACTTTTCACTTTTTTCTTGGAACAAATATTCGTTTGACATTAGAAAAAGAAAGAAAACACTTTATTCCAGCTATTTTAACACAGTGAATTGTTAAGCACAAATGTTTTTACATTTTAAATGTCCTACTTGCGTAATAATAGCAATAAGGTTTTCTTAGCTTTTTTTCTTAATGTCTGAAAAATGAAATACCCCAAAAAACATTATTTCCAACGTCCGAATTCTTTCGCAAAAAAAACAAACAAAAAAGTATCTTCTTTTCAATTCAATCGCCGCCCTTTTTTTCTCTTTAATAAGAAAAACAAGATTGTTTCTTTTTATTCCAAAAGAATCCCAAAATAGTAATAATGATTAGAATTTTGTGGTAGTTTTTTTTCTATTTGAATTTTATAATCATAATTTAAGAAAATGAATTTTGTGAAAAACTACACTTCCATTTATCTGGAAAACATTCAATCGACGAACATGACGCATAATTTGCGATATCAACGACATGGTAAGACATCCATTTATAAAAAAATTAAAGTGGGTTTAACCGCTTTTATTGAAAAAATAGAATTTAATAACTTGTTGCATTATCGTTACAAGAGAACAGAACACTAAATTTTTGTTTTGCTTTCATTAAAAAAAAGAACTAAAATATTTTGTAAACAAGTACGCATAATTTAACAATTCTGTGAATATAATCAACCCAATTTTAAACAATTTTTAGAAATGTTTATAAGCAGTAGAAGTAATCTTCTGCAGTAATCATGTTGTTAATTATATCTTTAACAAAGCAATATTTAATACAAAATTACAGCAGTATCAATATTAAAACGTAACAAAAATTTAAAATATTCAAAAAAATCAAAGTCAAAGAAGCAGTCTAGCAAATCTTAATATCTGTTAAATGCTTAAAGCAAAAAACAAAAATATTTTCTCCGAAAAGAAAAATCGTCAGTGTATCGACTTCTTTGCAAAAAGTCACGGCAAGTATCGAACATTATATTTTGGCTTTTGAAATAGTTTCATTTTTTTTTGTAAAAACAGCAACATAGTGTTTAAAAAATGAAGAAAACTTTTCAGAAACTTATACTGTGTTTTGAATATTTTTTTAAATACAATCTTTTTAAAAAACTTATAAAGAAATAAGAAACTGTTTTCTTGAAATTAGGGAATATAACCATCAATCAAACTTAAAAAAAATAAAAAATGAATTCTTGATCACCACAGTTTTGTCTTTCAAAGTGTTATCCATAGCTCAGATTTTAAGCTGTTATTGACTTTACGGAATTTTGATGATATCACTTGTAACAACTTTTTTGATGCAGATCGAAAGTTATTTATGTGCAAAATATGTTTATATTTCAAGCTTGATGTAACGATCTTATTAAAAAGAGAAACATGTTTTTTATAACAAAAAGCAAATCTGTATGTTTTTTTGCATAGCAAATATAGTAGTCATAAGCCATTGATATCATGATAAGCATTTTTGATTTACTTTTCAGGCATCTGTCATTTTTAGCTACAAGTATAAATAAAAAAAAGCTTTTAAATTATTTGCTTCTTTTCAAATAATGATTGTAAATATTTTTGCTGCTTCGCAACTTTCGTTTTTAACTTGTTCCGTATTTTAATTGATTTCGAAATATTTCATTGACAAAAGAAGTTTTGTCAAAGACATTTTATCTAAGACTAAATGCGCTCTCTGTTGTGTCTGGTTTCACAGTAGCAATGCATTCCAAGCAGTAAAAGTGAAGCGAATTCGTTGATTAAAAGAAAATTGCATTAATTTTTTTATATTTTTAAAATTTTCTTTATTAATACTTAGAAAAACAACATGGTTGAAAAAGAACAATACCACTAACGCGGATTATCTGAATTCCCAGAAGGAGAATTAAACATTAATAAAAAAATATAATTGATTATTTCATAACCAATTATATTTTTCATTGACAACAATTTTATGATTTTTGTGTCAAATTTAAAATAACATTAATATATATATTCAATGTCATAAAAAATTGAGATAAAAAGTAACAACAATATCAAAAAAACAAAATAATTTAATCAGAACAATCTTCCTTTGTACAAACACCGGTTTCAAGATTTTCAGAAGAAAATGAATCAAGAATAGATCGAGTCCATTTTTGAATGAGCCGTTTTTTGTGATTTAACAGTTTTGAAAGTTCTTTGAAAGCGCCAAGTTTTTTAAAGTCATCATGAATTACCATTTTCATTTCAGGGCTAGCAAATTGAATCATAACATCTAATGCGCGCACAAACATTCTTTTATCATCATCATCACTTGTTTCAATTAGGATATTGTAAAGCTCGGGAATAAAATACATATTTAACATTTCGGAAAGATGTTCTTCTTTGCCTTGATGTGCAGCAGTTGATAATATTGAAGCAGCTCGGCCACGAATGAATGAAGATTTATGCGAAAGCTTATCAACAATTAATGGAATGAGATTTGCATTAAAAATAGCAGACATTTGATCATGAGATGGATGAACAGATTTGAGAATAAAAGTAAGAAAAACTTGAACAACATCTTCATTATCATTCTTTATAAGTTTTGGCATTAATTCAAGGATTTCTTTATCAGGATTGAGTTGATTGGCAGAATTGACAATATACATTAATATTCTAAGAGCAGCTTGTGAAGTTTCTTCATCTTTATTTTCCAAAAGTTGAATAAGGACTTTATTCATTTCATTATCAAAATCAAGTGGAGGTTTGAGACCTTCGCCATTTTCAGTAATGCTTAATAGAGTAACAATTGAAGCTTTAGCAATTTTATCATTAGAATGATGCAATAATTTGAAAAGCACTGGTACGAATATAGCAGCATGTTGATGTAAAATTGCAGAAGGTGTTGGATGATGAATGTATAAATTTAAAATAATTGAAACAGCAAGATTTAAAATTTCTTCTGATGGTTCTGTTTTGATAAGTGCATTCAAATGTTTGTCTAATCCCATTGTAACAAGCTTTAATCCCAATGTAGGCTTTCCTTCAACCATGAAATATAAAGTCATTAATGCCATTGAAGCAACTTCTTCGTTTGAGGAATGACTGTTTTGAAGAAGGGGTGGCACAGCACCTTCGTTAATAATAAAGAGAGCAAATTTTTCTTTTTCCTTTGTGAGATACATTAATGCTCGAGTTGAACTCTCTTGAATTGTTGAACTGAAAAAAAACAGATGATTACGGCTACGAAAAACATTTGCATAAACACTATTCAAAACATTCATAAACATTTCCATCAAAGATAAAAGCTAAAAAAAGACTTACTTTGGTGAATTTAAAAGCTTAATAAGATTAGGAACAAATTCATTTTGAAAGATCACTGAATAATATCCTTTATCAATTAAACCACGAACTTCATAAATATACTTTAATTGTTTTTCCGGATCATTGCTATTTGCATAGGGATGTTCCATATTGCTGTACATACAATTAGAATAGAAAATATAACTCTAAAAATATAAAATTTGTACTTTAGTCTTAAAAAATTAGATGCAAAGAAGCATACATACACCAACAACAGCTAATAAAGCAACTAAAACAGCAAAAATATAAAAGAACCATTTTTGAGATTTTGGTTTTTTATTAGCTTCCTTTTTTGATTTTTGTTTCATCTTGTTTCCTGGAATCACAAATTTTAATATAATATTAAACTTTAGCTTAAAAAATATATATCAGACTTCTCCAATCAAAACAACAAAATTCCAAAAAAAATTTTTGTTTGCAAGAAAAAACCAAGTCGCTTATGTTAACAGCAAAATATAAAATACAATTTTTTTAGTGCTTTGGTGGATGCACTTTTCTTTCTTTGTTGTTGTCTCAAATCAATAATAGCGTTTTTCTACATAATGAATGTTTCAACCAGACTTAAAAAAGGCAATGCATTAAATCACTGAGAAAAGAAAGAAAATGTTGTTGATAGGTAAATTCTCTTAATAAAAGCTTTATTTGTAATATACAAGAAACAGAGAACAATATTTAAAAACAAAAAACTCGAACAGATTTTAAATATTCAAATAAATTTTTCTTTAATTTCAGGAATCTTTTCGATCAAAGTCTTCAGCTGGTCTTTGTTGAGTGCGACATCTTTCTTACTTGGACTAAGTTTACCATCTTTTTTGCGATAATATTCTCGAATATCGACATAGTTTTTACCTTTGTATTAAGCGTTAACTCATGGCATTGAAAGGCTAACACATTCAAATCTTGAAACGTTACAAACTGCAGAATTACAAGATGTAAGATATCAGACCCCTTTAGCAGAGTTTTATTTTCCGACTTATCCCCCAAGTTTTTATGACGGCTTCAAAGAATGGGCTGTAAGAATTCATATTTATGATTATGTGCATCAAGAAAAGGGGGCGATAGGCCACATCAGAACACCCACAAATTTGTAAATAATAATACAAGAATCAACAAGCAACACCGATAGAACAACTCTAACAACAATCAAAAACAACTCGAAGAAAAGAGGAAAAGGAGAGAGGGAAAAATTGTCATTCAGTGGAAGGTTGGCCAAAGAGGCGCACAATATAAAAAGAGGGAAAACCCGTTTGTTCCAACATTATGTGTAACTGATTTGAACAGTTCTTTTTTTGATTGCTTAGGAAACTGAAAACTTCTATAAACAATTGCAGATATGTTGCTCATTGAATCTTTAGAAAAGTGAGAAAACCATGTTTCGCTGTAAAAATAATATTAAATATTATGAAAAAAATTTAAGCTGAACTAAATTTTTGTCACATTGACAAAAACTGCAATGATGAAACATTTCTTTCTGGCGAAAAAAGTGCTAATATTTTGTCTAGCAAAAATCAACAAATTTTTAGATATTCAGTGTGAAAAATGAAACATTTGCTTTTTAAAAAACACACAATTATTTTGATGAGGGGGCAAAAGATGCATTTACATTTAAAGCGTTGCTTTTCAGAACTCCATTGTTGAAATTATTACTCATCCCTAAATTCAGTGTATACTTTAATTTTAGTAAGAATAATAAATAGACAAACATGATATAACAGAAGATTTGGTCATTATAAAAATAGTTGTATTGCTTTTAATTACAAAATAATAAGTGTTATTGCTGTTTCACTGAAGCTTGTAGCAATCTAACATTTACGCAATTAATATCACTTTGTAAGTCTTCTTTAGTGTTTTTTTGGTTGCAAAAAAAGTTACTGAACCCTAAATTTTGTGTGATGTATAAAAACAACCAAAATCTTTGGTAAACAACACTATATTTTACATTTTTGATATAATAATTACTCCATACTTTCAAACTGTTTTTAAAAATGTCTCGACAAAGATCATTGGCAATTTTAATTTATAAGTTTGTTGCTCGTAAGCTCTTTAAAAAGGAATAAATAAAAGCAGCTAATAGTATTATAAATGTAAAAAAAACTTTAAAACATTCCAAAAAAAATCAACGACAAAAAAGCAATGTAGCAAATGTCGATGCCTTTTAAATGTTCAAGTAGAAAACAAAACATTTTCTCCGAAAAAAAATAAATTTGTTCGTGTCTATTTTTTAGCAACGACACTAATATCGACATCTTTTTCTTTTAGCCTTTCAAATTGATTTTTTTCGTAAAAGAAGAGATCAACAAAATCTTTAAATAAAGACGAAATTTTTTTTAACCAATTCGTTATTCATTTTTTTCGGTGTTTTGAATATTTCTTTACGACGATCATAAAATTTTAAAAACATAAAAACAAAAAATGTCGAATTAAAAAATATAAGAGATACCAAAAGTTTTAGCGAATATACGCAACAAGCACTTTGAGAACACATTAATAAAAAGAAAATGAATAAACCGTTGATTCTCTGTTATGTTTTATAGTGCAAAATTTTAACTGTCATAAGTCAAGCAGAAGCTTAATAATAGTATTTGTTACATTTACTTTGAGGAATAAAGAATGTTGTCTAAATGTAAAATAATTTTCTCGATAAAAGCTTCTGACGTACAACAACATAAAATATTTAATGAACTACTGATGTCATAAATTAAAAAAATATTAGTCTTTGTTTGTAGTAATGATAAGATTCGTCATAAAAAAGCATAAATCAACAACTTCTCAAAAACATGAGTCAAATTACTTTTCAAATAAATTATTTTTACCGATAATAGATAATGAAAGTTATTTTTGTTTTTCAAGTTTTATGCTTTCCAAAAATAGTTTAATTACAGATAAGGTTTTAAGGGGCCATGAGCAACCGGCACTTTTTTCAACTCGCACCCCACCTCGACTGGCACCCGCTCAACTGGCACCCCGCCTTGACTGGCACCCCCTCAACTCGCACCCAAAACAGTATCAGTGATTCAGAAAACTTTTTTTTGTTGAGCATGAAAGGTGCATAATTTAACTTGAACATTTGGGAATATTTCTTTCCAAGCTTTGATTCGCTTTCGCCGACAATTTCTTTAACTAATAATAACAGTACCCATTTGGTTTTTCTAACACATCTAAATAGTTGATAATCCTTTGATTGAGCTGCTGTGTTGAAGTAACTTTGGGATAATTCGACACTTTAGTTCGAGCAAATGCATATTTTGCTGCTGTATTACCCATTGCTCCTTTTCTAATTCCACACATAACATATTTTTTGATGATGCCTTTTTTTTGAAAAATTTTCTAAGTTATTGTTAATGCTGGTGCCAGTTGACCCGGGGTGCCAGATGACCAGGTGCCGGTTGGCAGGGGGTGCCGGTCGATTAGGTGCCGGTTGATTTTGAAAAAGTGCGAGTTGAAAAAAGTGCCGGTTGGTAGTCGGTCGGTTTTAAGCGGCTCATCATAGAAAATGCATATAAATCCAATCAAAAAATAGTGAAACTAAATTACTTTTTTTTAAAAAAATATGAAAACTTTGTTATTATTTCTCCTATGTTCAGTATGTCTCGGTAAAAATGATTTACAAAAAACTGCTATTGGTCGTAAAACTACTGTTATTGTATTCTTTTTTAATGACATAACGTATGATGAATTTGACAAAAGGTGGAAAGCAGTGGAAAATGAAAGAAAAAATGAAAGTTTATGTGTTTTTCTTCCAATTGCAAAAGACGAGTAAGTTTATTTGTAAGCAATAAAATTAATCCTGGTGTATTTTGCTACAAGAAACTATATACCGTATTTCTTCTATTTGAAGCGATATCAATATTTTAATCAATAACTCTATGAATATGCAATAAAATAAAAATTCAATTTAAAATTCTATTTTATCACCCCACTGTTCTTTTGGTGCGCTTACCTCTATTTTTTCGTGATGACTTTTTCATGCGCTTTAATTAGAGTGTAACTTCAATTAGAAGAAATAGGGTAGGATCGGTTTTCGAAATACGTACATTCTCTTTTAATAAGCCGCCTTTGATCTTTTGTCAATAAAAAAAATTAAAGGGATTTTACACGACAGAAAATGATAGTCTGCGATAAAAATATTTTTATAGCTTCTTTTCATGCGATGCTACAAAAGACATGGAACACATTTTCAACGCTTCACAATACAATGGCACATACGAACAATTCCTTAATCAAGCTCGTGCTTCAATCCCTTCTAGATGCGATCGATGGAAATATATTCGAGACGATAATATCATTTTGTTAACCAACTATGGCAATGTTACAACGGAAAAATACTTACTCAACGAACTAGAAAAAGATAGAAAAAAAAATGTGAACTTGGAGAACTTCCCATTAAAATGATGCTTTATTCTCTTCTTATTTTTGCTGTTTTGGCTGTGATAATTGCAACAATCTTTCATCAATGGAGAACAGGTCAAGATCGAAAGGATATTTATAAACAAAAATTCGTGTTAGCGATGGAAGGGAATTTGTGAGTAATTTGAGAAGAAAAAATTACCTTTTTAATTTTCTCTTGGTGCGAATTTCAGTGGTTTGGCAATTGACTTGCCTTCAGAGAAAATATGATGCTTCTGTGTTTACGCACAGATTCAAACTCAATAATATTTACCAATTTTCAGAAGCCCATCAGAAATCAAAAATGTTGAAAACCTATGGGATAAAATGTATATTGACCATAAATTTGTTGAAGTTAAGCTGACAGTAAAAGGAAGAGGCAGCTCTTCGGTTGTTTATGACGCTTTCGTGCACACAAAAACACCAGTTATTGAAATGCATCCATGTTTTGAAACACGAAAATTTCAACACTGTAAAGCTGTAATAAAGATTGCAAATAATCATGGAAATGATGAATTCAAGAATGTTTTGAAAGAAGTTACTGTTGCACTTAAGACTGGATGGCATACACATATATGTTGTGTTCTTGGATGGACTTTGTATTCGGAGGTAATATGAAACGAATCCTTTAAGTCAAATCCTTATATTCATTTTTTCAGACCTATTCTCTCATCTACGAATCTATCGATGGTGGAGATCTGCTCACCTGGATTAGACGCTTCTCAACTACTACTGCACTAGTCACAGATATGCATATCGCTAAAATCCTCTGGCAAATAACTAATGGCATGGAATACATTTCTGCACTCGGCATTGTTCACAAAGACCTTGCTGCTAGAAACATTTTGCTTACAAAAGACTTCGAAGTTAAAATTAGCGACTTTGGTCTTTCTTCTTTCTGCGGCATTGATTCTGTCTATCATGCACCAGCAGATCAAAAACTTCCATTTCGATGGATGGCGGTAGAATCATTTCGTTCAGTATTTTCAGAAGCTTCGGATGTATGGGCTTTTGGAGTAATAATTTGGGAGCTGAAGACTTATGGACAAGTACCATATGGAGACAAGACCAATGAAGAAATCGTTAAATTTGTTATTAATGGAAATCGTCTGATATTGCCACCTTCAGCTGGAGAACCATGGCAAATGCTAACACATGATTGTTGGAAGCATAATCGTTATCATCGTCCTAGATTCACTGCTGTAAAAGGGTTATTAAAAAGATATCTTGAAAGCAAAACTGTTGATGAAGGTTATTACAGCTGTACTAAATGTTTTGAAATTGAAGAAGTGGAGTAGTTTTTGGAAATGTATAGTATAGTTGAATATTTGTGCGCTGTTATGGTATTATTCTAATTATAAATAAATTTTAAATAAGCATAAAAAGAATGGATTTTCATTAATGTGCACAACGTAGTGATCAATGGTATAACAGATAGATTATCATGCAATAAATTGAAGGAAGCAGTTTTTTTTAATACTGCCATTTGGGATTTAACATTGTCAGCAACGCAAAAAGTTTAAGAAACAAAATTCGTGTAATTCTTTACTATTTGTCTTGCAAAAAAAATTGAATAGAGCGAATGACAATTGAGAAAAATTTTTGGAATATTCAAAAATATGTTTTTCTATGGAATTTATGTAGACATAAAAAATAGTATGCTTTAAAAAAAAGAAAAACAGAAAAAGCAGTTTAAGAAAAAGAAAAAAGCATGGTGACTCAAGAGTTTCCAAGTACCATTGTTGTCTGGAAAGAGGTGCGAAAGAAAAAAAGCTTTTAGGGGAAAAAGGGACCACAATGCTTTGCTAGAAAAAATGCAAAAAAAGGAAAAGATGAAACTACAAAAATATATTTTAAAAAAGTTTCAAGAAATGCAAAAACGTTATACACAATAAAAATATAATTTTGAACATTAAAAATAATAATAATAAATCAAGGCATTCTTGGTCGAAGTTGGGGTTGTTGGGGTTGTTGTTGACGTGGAACATTAATAAATCTTTGATGTGGAATCATTTCACGTGGATTAATAAGATGAGGGAATCGAAGATGTGGAAGATTTAGTCGACGAAATTGTTGTGGATATTGTTGATTTCGTGGACGAGGATTTGGAAGTTGTGGTAATTGTGGACGAGGATTTGGAAGCTGTGCTAATGGTGGTTGAGCATCAGCATGTGCTGGATCAAAAGTTGGACAAGAATTATATGTTTGATGTCGACAATATTATAACATTACTTCAAATGGAATTGGAACTTGTAATTGCAGAGTTTGAAGCATTGATTGTCGAGCTGCAATAATTCTTGATTCTGATTCAACATATTGTGCTTTTCTTGTTCTCAAATATTCAGGAGGTTTATCTCTAATGTAGATATTATGTTTTAAACAAAACTGGTGAAACAATTATGGATAATCTCGATGCTGCTTTTCTTATGGGACAGGAATTTGGTGATGCTCAATTTCAGAAAGAACAACTCCAGAAGAACGAAATTACTATAAATCTGATATTGGTCTCGTCAAAAGTTCTTTGCTTGATGGATTAATTGTTTCCAGATCTCATCCACACTTTATTCTTAGCTATGATATAAAAAGAATTTTGGAATCATTTGAATTTTATGTTCGTGAAAATCTCAATTAAAATCTGAAATATTACATTATGGCTGATCGTTTTTTATTTACTTTGAATTGAATGTTTTTATTATTACTGTTCGTTTTTTTTATGTTCAAAATCGGAATAAATTTTTGTATTCAAAAATATTAATTTTTTTGTAGTTTCATTTTTGGCATTTTTTTAATATTTTTTTGGCAACCGCAGTGGTCCTTTTCTTCTTTCCAGGCACAAAAAAGGGAGGCTCTGAGGGGTTACTTGGAAACTCTTGAGTAGTAATCGAAAAAAGAATTGTGGAGTTAGGAAATACTTTCACATTCGCTGAAAGGCCAGCACAATGAATCATACTGACCGAGCTGTTCTTTCTCTTCCATCTTTTTCTTTCTTTTGTGCATTTCTAAAGTTTAAACAAGATGTGCCGGTCAATGTGTAATCTATTTTTTTCAGTTTTTGAATATTGCGAAAAAATTGATAAAAAAATAAAATTATAAATAATACATTTGAGGATCTCGGATGATAAAGAAAGTTTTATTTCATTATTAATATATAAGAGATAACCTGTTGAAAATTACACGTTTATTACTGTTAAGCAAAATGGTTGTATAACAGTTATTTATTAATCATTAAGAGAAGAAAGCATTTAAGGATTTCTGAAAAAAGAATATAAAAGTATGATATTGATTAAGTATGATAAAACTAATGCACTGATAGACAGTTTCTTTTTCTTATGTTAATCTACGATATTGTTGATAAAGCACAACTTTTTTTTTTATATTGTTTGAAGAAGTTTTAATAGGCATTCATAGCTTGCGTACTGTTGTGATTATAGACATTTATATTAACATGTTTTGAGTCAAGAAAAATAATTTTTATTTTTTAAATGTTGGTGATTTAGTTATTTTTCTTGAAAACAGAAATTTTTAAAAAATAAGACTGCAACAATATGTTTTGCAAAATTCTTTAAAACAATGTTGCAAATTTTTAAAAAATATTCAAAAAATAAATCTTTTTCAAACGAATAAGACAAAATGTCGTGTAACTAATATTATCAAGAAAAACCGTTTTTTTTTCTACCCGAACTAACATGGAAGGCGGAAAAATGACGATCGATTCGAGATAAATGGCGGAATGAAGGCGGAAGCATATAACTTTTGTTCCAGATTATATTTAGCAAAACCATAAAGGGAAAGTAGAACATTTTTATGGACATTTTTTCTTTTCCGCCTTCTTTCCTGCTTCTTTTTTGTTTATTGTTAGTTCGGGTAGTGCAATAGTAAAAAAATAAAAGGTCGTTTTTTTAGAAAATAAATGTTGTCTAACATGCACTGCTAATAATTTTGAGGGATGAATAAGAAGCAGTCAATCAACAGAAAGTCTATATTTTTGTGGGTGTTTTTTAAATTTTAAATTTTTAAAATAATTAATTACGAAACATACAATAAAGTATCTAAGGGTCAAAAAAATTTTTATGCAGAATTTTTAGCGGTCACACTGTCATTTTAAATATATGTCAATTTTATTTTTTAAATAATTACAAATTAAATTTGCATTTCGAGACTTCTAAATTAACGTTATCGTTGAATATAATAGTGTCCTAATATTGTCGCTGATACCCATTATAATTAAATGTGGCGATTGTTGTCGCTGTTGTTGACCATTTTATCCAAAGCTGTTAGAATCACCATAATGTGGTACGAATTGTCCATTTTGTTGTTGTTGTTGTGGATATTGTCCAGAGCTATTTTGATTTGAATCACCATAATATGGTATGAATTGTCTATTTTGTTGTTGTTGTGGATATCCAGTTCCTAATTCAGTAAAAGAACTAAATGGTGATTGACTTTTTTGATTGCTGTTATAAGTATTACTGCTCATACCATATTGATATCCCTGTCCATATGGGTATTGGAGGGAATTTGAACCATATTGATTTTGTTGTTGATTTGCTTGATTCTCATAACCATATTGTGCTTCTGTAGCAATAAAAAATAAAACAAAAAATAACAAAAATCTTAAAACAAACATTTTTTTTTAAATTTTTTTTAGCAAATTGTTTTTTTTCTACTTTCTTATATATATATCATTTTCTGCCTTAAAAATTTTGTTTTTCCTTCAACTTGATCCAATGACGTCTAAAAACAAAGTTTAGGGCAAGAGTAGTTTGTTGATTTAGTGTATTTGACAGGCTTTCAGTTAAAGATTTTAACAACAGTGCAAACAGTCAATCACCGAAATAATGAAAGCAAGAAAAATTTTAATGAGTTAGTAAACATGATCATGTTTCAAAGTAAAAACATAAGAAAAAAAGCACATATTGCAAAATATTTTTCTTTCCAATTTCAAGCAGCATCGTAACTGGCCGGTCCCCTTCAACCTAGAATGTTTCAAAAATGCTGAAATTCTCTCAATGGTCGCTCTAGTGTTCTTGTTCCCCCCTCGTTTTTGGAACATGAATTTAAGTATTCACAATTATCACAATAAAAGTTTGCATTCTTATTTCATAAATCTCCCAATTCGATTTCGTTTATGTGAAAGACCGGAAAATTGTGGCAAGTATTCCCTTTGTTTTAATAAGTAAAAAAACAAGACAATTAAAACCACTTTTATTGAAAAAAAGAGAACAAAAAATTCAAAAAAAACGTTTTTTCCAACGTCCAAATATGATAGTTAGCGTAAAAATATAGCAACCAAATGGAAACACCTTTTTCATAAATTCAATCACCGCGGCGCGTTCTTTTTTCTTTTCATCAAGAAAAACAAAATTATTTCATTATTCTAAAAGACAACAACCAGAGAAAAAATAAATTTTTTTTCAAAAACTTTTTACTGCCTCGGAGAAAACAGTAATTGATAGTTTTTGTTTCCTATTTGAATTTTTTATTCATGATTTTAGAAAAACGAGACTATAATTTATCTAAAAAACATTCAATAGACAAACGTTATACAAAATTGGCGAGGTTAAGGATACAGTTTTTAAATAAAAAATATGCTTTTCAATCAGTATCGTCTTAATAATATCTGTGATTATATTTTTTCCCACTATTGTATGCAGATTGCAGTGTTTTTTATTCTTGTTAAATTTATTTTCCATTTCCACAACAGAAACAATTTTTGTTTGATAATGTTTTGACTGTATCAAAAAAAACAAAGAAAAACAGCAAAACCTTTGTTTCTTTCATCAAATTTTTTTTGAATGTTTCATTAGCTTTTTCGATAATCACTTTATAGCAAATAAAGCTTTGACATACTAAAATAAAAAGATAAATTAGAAATGCCAATAACATCTTAACAACTATCAATTCTGCATTTTTTTTTTCCATTATTAATACTGATTGAATTTTGATGCAGGAATCGTTCCAGTAAAAATTTAATTGTATTTTTAGAGGTTTACTTTTTATTAATACAGAACAGTTTTCAATAGAAACTGAAATATTCAAAAACAGGTGATTCAATTACTCAACAAAAATGTTACATAAGTGTATTTTGTATTAGCTCCGTTAGCATTGCGTTTCTTGCACTTCTTCTTTCCTTTTTTATGGGGATCGTTTTTTTTAAAACCAAAACATTTTTTGGTTATTTTTATTTGCTTGCTAATTTTTAGTAAAAGTGATGCTAAAATTTCAATATTACGAAATTTGTCTCTCCCAAAAAAAACAGCAGATTTCTTTTTGCTCTTCGTCTCTTCTTTAAAGAAGCTATTGATTTGGCTTTTTTTATATTTTATTAATTATGCCAACTTTTGATAAACTTTTATTAAAATGAAATAAAAAAAGGGAATACTTGTACATTACATCTGCACACTGCGGCTACAAAAATGCAGAGCAGCACGTTAAAAATTAAGAAAATTATGATCCCAATGAATAGTTAACATATCTAACCACATAAATTTGTTCATGAAAGTTACTAGCTTACAGAGTAATTACAAAAACTTTTTTTTATTTCAAAATTGCTTTATCCGCTACAGTTGTTTCATAAAAACATGGTGTTATAAAATTATATTTGTTTATTTTTTTAACCGTTCATCTTTAATATCCTTAAAAAAACCATGAAATACAAATTACAAAATCTTCAAAAAAAATTTTTTTTCATTAAAAAGTGTCTTCTTGCAATTCCCCCAAAAATAACCTTTAGTGCATTCTGACACAAATCAAATATGAGAAATAGAAGAAGAAAGGAAAACTGTAACAAAAAAATCGCAAACGACTTTTTCGTTACACCTTGGTTTAGACAGAAAAAAACTTTGCTTATTGCTGATCTTTTATATTTATTTAAAGTGGTGGCAAAAAGTTTTTTTCCTTCTGTCTAATAGATTTAGCCCGTATTTGAAGAAAATTTCGTCCAAAAGAAAGTTCTTAGATCTCGGGAAGCTTTTTAGATTTGAATGTTTAAATATAATTTTTATAAATAATGTGCAAAACATATACAACGTCAACAAAGTAAAATGATTCTCTTTCGATAGAAACATACTTATTTAATTACTACCAAAAAATTAAAATGCATTGATGACAGTAATAATATATATCTCAATTATTGTATTTCGTACAGTTAATGAAAAAGTTTTGCTATTTAGTTTTAATCATAGTTAAACATCACATTTTTTGTTAATTGAATGAGGTTTAATAACCTTGCAAGTTTCCGTATATTTGTGCTCAACAGTTTTAGTTAAAATAATGGTTTTCTATTTTTTTAAATCTTTATTTTCTGCCAGTGCTTTTTATTGCTAAATTTATTTTTTAAACTTTTTTACTTTTTTCTTGCTCATCTCAGCTAGACATCATAGTACTTTTTTTAAAGTGTTATTTTCGAATAGAAATGTTATCGCCTTCGTAAAAAAGGGCAACAAAATGAGTTATACTAATGAACATGTTCCTTTTGTCGGATTTTTTTCTTTTTTTCTGCATTTGTAAAATATTGCAGTACTATACTGTTGAATGCAAAAAAGTGTTGTGCGTAAGAGATGTGTTTTGTATATTTTTTTGTTAACACAGCCGTAAATAAAAAAATGTTGCCCGCTAGTGACCTTCAATTTTTCTGATGCGGCAGCAGGAAAGCACATCGTCTTCTTCAAAAAAGCAATTGTGACTAACACACATTGCAAATAGTTTTTTGAAGTTCAAAGTTAGAAAAAGGCATCACCAAAAAAACGATAGTTCTCTAATTTTTTATTAATTTGAATATTTAAATAAAATTTCTAGCATATAAATATTAATTATATAATGAATTATGCTGTAATAAAACTTTTTGAGAGAAGAAACATAAATTTTGCAATCTGTAACGAATTAAACTTTTTTTTCCCCTTATGTTGACTCTTTTTTCCCCTTAAAAAAAAGAGTCCCCTTATCGTTGCTTTTTTTTCCCCTTATAAAAAAGAGTCCCCTTAAATATGTTTTTGGTCAGAATTCTTCGGGAATCTGATGGCATCTAAGATTTTTGGATTTTAGGATTCTGGAACCTCTAGAATCCGAGATTCTGACGCCAAAATTTTTTTTGTTAATATATTTACCATTCAAAGCAGAATTTTGTGCTGATTCCAAATCTAAAAGAAATTTTGCATTTTGACTTCTGGAAAGGCTGTTGGCGGATTCTGAAGTCAACATATGAAGCTACTGTAGCTCAGCTGCTAGATAAGGTATTAACCCACTCTAAAATGGATATCTAACAAATCAACCATAGAGAATCTGTTGGTCATGATTTTAGGATTCTGGGGGATTCAGAATCCTCGGATTCAGAAGGCTCCAAATCTTTTTTTCTTCTTTTTGCATTATATAAACATGTACTATGGGGTAATCGGCAACGGCGAATCCGAATTTTTTGGTTTTAGAATCCAGTGGCTTCAGAATCTTGAGATTCAGAAGGCCAAAAAATTTTTTCACTCTTTTTGTATGAATGTACTTTACATATCAGAATTTTGGGCGGATTAAAAGAAATATCATTTCAGATCCTCAGATTTCTATTTGTATTTTGAAAAAATGGACTATTTTTGTACAACATTAGATGTTTGAACACACTATTTGCTGTGGGTTTGTCTGTTTTTTCATAAAAAAACAAATTTCAATTTATTTATGAAAGAAAGGAAAAATAAAATACGGCAACAATAATAAAACATTCAACAACAAATGCAACAGCATCAATTCATATATCAGCAACAAGCTAAAATTCTACAACAAGTTTAACAAACAACAACAATTTCGGAAAAATTCAACAGCAACATGTAGAGCTTCATAAACGAGATAATGCTTGTCCACGTTTTGCAATTCGTGGACGTCCAGGACTTCTTGGACCTTGAATCACATCACTAACAATACTTTCAGGATATTTGTAGAAACCGAGCTTGCAACCAATCGCAACATTATGTTTGCAAGCCATTTTTCGAGATCCAACAGGACAACAGCAAAAAATAACATTTTGAAAGGAGCTTGCAACACGAACGACATAACAAGTTTGAACAACTTGTAGATAATCTTGCCAGCTATCAAATTCCATTAGTCGACGTTTTTCAACAGCTTTATTAAAATCAGCAGAATCTTGAACCTTTGATGATTGCACATAAAATTCTTCATCATTATCAAAGCTTCCAATAAGTGGCTTAAGTTTCTTAAATTGATATCCAGCTGCATAATCTTTTTCTGCAATATCAGGAGAAGTTCGAACAACATAATCTGGAGCTTCAGAATAAATTTCTGCGGCAATAAGTAGTTTTTCAAAAATTTGCTTCACAGATAATCTTTGCCTTCCAGTTATTTGATCTTTAATGGAACAATTTTGCTTTTCAACACCATTATTTGTAACACCAAAATCCGATGCACCAGTAAACCAATAGCAAAGATCACTATCAAGCCATTGCTTTTGAAAATATGCAATAAATTCTTCCTTAATCCCATTCGATTTCCAGCTATTTAACATTAAAATTGTTCTTTTGGCTTCCGTTTAAATATTTTGTTGGTGAATTTCTTATTATTATAGAACATCAGCCTCCATTAAAGATATGTACATTACGTCTACGTGACATTTATGAAGCAAATGGACCACACGCTAAAAACTAATAAAAACTACCATGCCAAGAGAATACTCATACTGCTAAATAAATGTTTTACTCCTTGAAATACCGTCAAGCATAATGTTTACACCTGCTTAACACCTTTGTCTGTTTCTTTTTGCAAGGATGATTTAAATCGATCACAAATTGTTTCTTTGAGTAGCTTTCTCTTTTTCTTTTTTTATTTTAGACAAATGTAGGTGACCAATTCGCATTTTTGAGCAAACTTTCTCTTTTTTGAATATTTTGTTTAATTTTTAGTATACTTTTCATGTTAATAAAGATTTATATAGCGTTATAGTCTCTAAAAAAATTTCTTTCGATATGGTTTAATAAAATTACTGGTGTTTTCCTGATCAATATAAATTAAACGAAAAGCATATTACATTGTTATGGTATTTATTGAGGCCAATCCTAAAACTTTAGTTCTAAAAGTCATCAAATGAAACCTTATATAAGTTTGAACCTCTATCTCATAGCTACCTTGGGGAAGGGAAACCATGCCCTGAAGAAATAGGTGGCCGATTACTTTTGCACGCAACACTTTTATAATCTGCTGTAATTTTTCGTTGTGAGATATTCAGGGCATGGTTTCCCTGCCCCAAGGTAGCTATGAGGTAGAGGTTCAAAACTTATATAAGGTTTCATTTTTTTTTATTTATTTGTATGCATATAGCACTGCCTCACAAAGAGACGATTAAGAGAATACAAAACAAAAAACAATGTAAAATACAATAAAATTTGAATAATAAAGTTTTTGTTTTAGAGAAATTTTTTAGAAAAGAAAAATCAAAATATTGAAAAAAATGATAAGAATTTTATAGGTAATTTTTTAGAGATTTGGTTGTTTGCACTGATTGATAACGGTTTGGCGACTCTCCAAGCAAGTAATGATTGGAGTATGGAACAATAGCTATTGCGCTTTTGAATAGTTACCATAGCACCACCGCGAATCAGTGTTACCCCTGGTTATTAAAAATATTACCGTAAAAATTTTTTCACTTTTTTGAAGTTTAAAACTTTTTCTTTTCGAAAAGTTGCCGAAAAATACAACAGAAAAGGAAAAATATATACAAAAATACAAAAAAGAGTGATTTAAAGAAGATTTACCGGTTGAAATCTGAGTTCACATCCATTTGAAAAAGATGAAAGATTGACTTTTGAGATATGGTTCTTGAGAGCATCTGTTGTTTTGAGCTGAAGAATTTTCGAGTTCTGTTGTAATAGTGGTGACATATAACGGCAAGTTCTTGGAATTGTTGAATGGAAATGATTTGAATTTTGACATTTTCCAACAACATGATAAGTTCCGCTATCACGGGTTACAGTAACAGTTTTTTGAATATATAAATTTGAATCAATTGTTGGATTTTGAAGTAAGCGAATACCAAAAATTGCATCTGCTTCTAATCTTCTTGATTCTAAAGTTTGAAGTTTGAGCATTTGACATCTTTCAAAATAATCTGGAATTGATTGATTGATTTGAATAAGTTTTGATTTGCATCTTAGAAATATTTTTTGAGTCGCCTTTCTTTGTACACTTTCAATTAAATCAATCAGTCCCGCTTCTTTTGGTGAAAATAAAGTTGAACTTGATTCTAATATTGGTCGAACATATGAAGTATAAGCTTTTACAAGAATATTTGGATCATTTGTTTTTAGTATTTTGAAAAGTAAATATGATTTTTGTTTTGCTGCTGCGACAATTTTATTGATATGCGCATCCATTGAAAAATCATTTGAAATAATAATACCAAGATCTCGCACTTCATTTTGAGAACTGAGTGTTGTATCATTAATATTATATTCAAAATTCGGATTGTTCTTTCCGAGATGAAATACAATTGTTTTTGATGCTGCTAAATTTAAACCCCATTTCTGACACCAATTATGGATCTTTTGAAGAGCGTCCAATAATGGTTGAGGATCAGGGATGTGCGGAATTCCGTTTCCGTTTCCGTTTTTACGGAAATTCCGTGCTTTTTTCCACTTCCGTTTCCGTTTCCGTTTCCGTAAAAAAGTGGACGGAAATTCCGTTAAAAGCTTGTGTCTTTAAAAAGACAAGAACTGACTTTTCCCTTTGAAGAAAGCAGCTCTTTTGCGGTTTTTTTGCGCCATTTTTTCGTTTTAGGTTATCAAAGATGCGTTGAAGAAAGTCAAAGATTTCGATCAGCTTCTGAAAAGAATCAAAAAATTTATCAATAAACTACGAAAGAGCTACAAATTATCAGATGCTTTTAAAGATGCTCAATTTTTGGAGAATCTGCCTGAATTGGTTTTGCAGCGTGGCATCGAAGTTACGTACGTGACTCTTTAAATGCCTTCTGTGAAGCTACAACAATGATTCAAAAACGTGATGCATCAATTGGTTTGGAACTTCCATACTTCTTCTTGAAGTATGGAAGTACCATTTATTTATTTTCTTGAAAGAAAATAAATAAATTGTTATTCGACAATAAATGAAAAAATTTTCCGTTTCCGTTTCCGTTTTTACGGAATTTCCGTATATTTTTGGGCTTCCGTTTCCGTTTCCGCTTTCCGTTAAAAAAGTTTTGTTCCGTTCCGTTTTCCGTTCCGTTAACGAAAACGACTTCCGCACATCCCTGATCAAAACGGAAACTTAGTTTTGAATCATCGGCAAATAAATCCAATCGAATATTTTCATCATTAATGCAGGCAGGAAGATCAGAAATGTATATTGAAAATAATAAGGGTCCAAGTACAGTACCCTGTGGCACACCAGATGGAACATTTCTTTCACTCGATTTTGAATCACCAATAGTTACAGAATATGTTCTATTGTTCAAAAAATCTGTAATCCATTTTAGCAGAAGATCATCGACACCGATTTTTTGAAGTTTTTGAAGCAGCAAATTGTGTGAAACAGAATCAAAGGCTTTTGAAAAATCCAAATAGATAACATCCACGCATTCATTTCTTTCGATTGCTTGGAACCACCATTCACGGCATAAAGCAATTTGGAGAGTAGTTGAACGTTGAGGACGGAATCCATATTGACATTGTGGTATAATATCATTTTTCAGGCAGTGATCAAGCAGTTGTTTGGCGATGATTCTTTCATTAATTCGGCACACTTGACTTGTCATTGAAATTGGACGATAATTGGATGGATCAGAATATGGTGCTTTTTTCGACAAAGGAATAACATAACTTTGACGAAAAACAGCAGGCACCTTTCCCGTGACCAAAAATATTTCAAAAAGAGTTGCTAGTGGTATAGCAATATTTTCAGCACAATTTTTTAAAATGATACCAGGAAGATCATCAGGAACAGCTGCAGCCGAGGCTTTGACATTTTTTAGTTCTTTTAATACCATAAAGGGATGAATTGAGTGGAGATTCATTTTTTCTTTGATTTTAGATTGATTTGAATCAGCCGCTTCTGGATTATATTCTTTTCTTTGATGACTTTTAGAACTAAAGTCATAGGAAAAAAACAAAGTGGCCGATTACTTTCGCACGCTACAGTATATTAACAGAAATACAACACATATAGGTATAATTTTGCTTAATACACTTTTTAATAACTGTGAAATTGTTAAACTTGAAGCGTTAATAAAAAATTTTCGAAGTGTAATATAATATAAAGTAAGTTTATAAAAAGATTTTGGTACTATTGGCATCATTTTCTCATTATTCATATTTACAAAATTTTTTTCAAACAACTTTTGGCAAACTTTAGACAGCTAAAAACAAAAAATCTTGAAATACACTAAACGTTTGTTACAGCAGAAATGTTGAGTGTTTCAATAAAAAACATTGCATCATCGGTGTAAACTGTAGAATTGTAGACTAAGTCAATATATGGCCCGTAAAATGTAACAGAATCTCCGATTTTGTTAATGCTAAAATATGGAAAGTTATTTTTAAAAACAAGGGTACGAAGTTTTAAAATGGTTTTTTTTGGATAGATGTTTATATTAAAAATTTTTTGAAAATACTTGAAAATTTTAAAGGAGGCGGACAGTTACGTACTTTTTTAAAACGTTAACCTATTTTTCGTTAAGTTTTCCTGACGATTTGGGCAACGTTACTAACAAAATAAAAAAATATTTTTTTCAAAAACAAAGATGTCTGTTCCTTTTTTTAAATGGGTCGATCTATGGGGAAAAACATTCAGAGAAAAAAATCTCGACGCGCAAAACGATCTAATTTTTAATTTTTTTAAAAAAAGCAAAAATCGACATATGTGTGAAAGAGACCTATACTCACTGTACAATCGTTCCGTTAATAAACTGGTTGTCAGGATAGGAAACAAAATAAAATGCTTCTTTCTTAGACATATTGTAATATATTGCTATAAACTTCAAAGCGATCCCCCCTGTTGAATATCTATACATGAATGAATAATCATCTCTTCTTTTTGTAGTTCCAAAATCCATTGTTGTACACATTGAATGATGAGGGTATGTTAATACACTATCATCCTTAAATTTTACAAATAAAGCTGAATTTTTTGGAATTTTTAATATATAATCACTTGACACCAATAAAATGTTTTTCCATTTTTTTGCAGAATTTGAGCTTAAAAACTTTTAACGATGAAAACCCAAACAAATGAGTAAGAAAATACTTGAATTCAAAATACAATCTTGTTTTATCTAATCCAATGAAAACCTTAACAGTTTCGGTTTTTGATGTTGTCCATAAATGGCTTATAACGTAATCTAAGTAGTAGCCAGTGAATAATATGATGTCACATGTGCCTTTTGAATTTGCAATACCTGTTATATTGCCCCTTTGAGTATAAAATACTGTTTCAGAAAAGACGCAACCATCAAATGTTCCTAAAAAATTAATAAAAATTAATCTATTTTTTTGTCGTCGATGCAAAAAATTTGGGCTTAAAATCGGCGGCGAAAAAATTCATTCATGTGGTGGTATTACAAAAATTATCATTTCATGATTATTGTAAAACAAAAGGTGTTAAAAATAGAGAAGGGCAGCTCAATAAATTTTTTTTATAAAAAATTTGTCAAACTTGTGTTGCATTTTACATGTTAATGACAAATTTCTCGTGAAAACTATAATAAAATACCGTAGTTACCTGATAATCTGACAGCAGCGTACATAGAAGCATCGTGTGTATCATCATTTTGTAAATTTTGAATTAATGCAATTTTATCTCTTTTTATTTCACATTTTAGTGGATTAATACCAACAAAACTAAAATTCGTATTAGTTATAGCAATTCTTTTCAAATTTTTGTAAGAAGCGCAATTAGATGGTTAAAGGCAAATCTCACATTTTTTTATGCATTTCATGTTTGTAAAAAATAAAAATATAGCGAAAGGTTTACGAAAACATTTTTGGATCTTGTAAGGATTACAGAAAAATTTTGTCTTTCTAACTGTTCCTTAAATTTAGTTATTTTTTAATTTTTAAAACATACCAATTTTGAACACTGTTTAAATTAATGCTAAGACTTTGATTGTTGAAAATTGAAACATCACGTCCATAAATAAAAAATGAAAGGTTTTTTGATTTCTTAAAGATAAAATACGTTAAAACAACGCTATTTAAAAAAGTTAAGTGAAAAAATGCTAACCAAAGCATGTGAAATTTCTATAATTGGCACAGGATGGATACTCAAATCAAGAATTATGTAAGGAGATTCTGATGTAAGTGTCACATGTAAATTGGAAGAAGGCACTGAAGATTTATAATATTTAAAAATATATCTGTTATAACCAGTTAATAGAACAACTAGGCAAAACGGGTAGCCAGTTTGTAACATTTGGATTACAGTATCGATCATTACAATAAAAATTAGTTATTTAAATAAATGAGCATGTGATTTCAATTTTTTTGCGTGCCAATTTAAATGTTTTTTTGTTCACGCTTTAGCAAAGTAAACTCATTTTAGAGAGTTTTTAAGCTTTTTAAATAGCATCGTACTTCTTCTTCGCATTAATAACTCAAACTGCAATGAAGTAAAGCCCTAAAAGGTAATAATTCGTATCACCTAGCTATCTTACATACTGGTTGTATTAAAATAATGAAAACAAACTGTTGAAAGATTGATAAGTAAGATAAAACTCCTTTGCAGCAAGTGACGGCTGCGTTTTTGCTTCTAAGACATTTGTATTTGAAGAATTTAAACATATAACAAATATATTTAATTTTCTGTCAGAATCTTTAATCTCTAATACAGTTTCTCCGTTTGATATAAAATTAAAAACATCTAATAATGGTGCATTTTTGAAACCAAAATTGGTTAAAATTCTCATAAAACCGTAATCAGTGGAACAGGGCCGTATCTAAAAGTACAGAATAAAATGAATGAGATTTTTTTTGGATTTACGGTTAAAATGCAGCTTAAATTTCCACAGTAGAAGATGGAAGACGCCATTATTGTTTGATAAGGAAAATCTTGAGGATCTTCGCACTCAATAAAACGATTACATTTGCATTCTAAAAAAATTACTTTTTATAACTTCATGAAATTTAAATAAGTAACTAATTTTTATTAAAAACTGACCAATAAGTTGAAATTCCAAAATAAATCCTGTTGATGGAACGCTTCCATCACTCTTAAATTCAAATAATATACTATCACCAAATCCATCAAAATTTGGTTCAAATAAAAAAGCATCGATTACTACTGATTTGTGTATTTGAACGGCATCCGTTTCAGTTCGATAGTATTGTAATACATCTGCGTTAGTTTCAAGCCCCCAACCCAATACACTCATACTGACTACAAAATTCGGTGGAATCGTTAAATTATAGGTACACCAAGCATAATTGGTCAGAACTAAATATGGCGGGAAAACGTTTGTCCATCTAAATATATATTTACTAGTGTATACAATTTCGCAAACGGTGTTAGAATACTGAAATTCCTTTTTAACAATGCTTATTGAAGCAAAAATTCCCTTCTCTTCAATATTCAGTGGCAAATTAAACCAATAAATTTGTATAAAGCTATCACTATTGTAATATGGGTGATCTAATTTTAGGCTCCTTTCACTAAAAAAAGCTTCATTTTTTATGGTTCAGTTGCTTGCGACTTACTTGGTAATAATATCACTACTATTTGATATTAAAATTTTTGTAGAAAAATCAAAGCTTGAAATTATCACTTTAAATCCATAACCGTCTGGTGCAACGAATTTCCACGTACAAGAATTTGTTAAATTGTAAAATCGGTTAGCATTAAAATAGATTATTTGTGTTTCATCCTCAAAAACAAATGGATTGCTGATAGATTGCAGCGGACAGTTATCACTTCCATCATCAAAGACCACAAATCCATATTGAGCAAGATATTGATAATATTCAAAACTATCATTTGGAAAAATATAATCTGATTCTGAGTATCCTTTAAAATATGGGTGGTAGGTGTCAAAACCGTTATAAGTGCCCCCATGTCCATACTGATTATATCCAATAAGAACTCGGTAATCCTGAAATGTAAAAAAAATTATGTTAACAAACTTTAGTATTTTTTGTGAACCGTTTGATTTTGACATTTCAATTTAAATATAAAATAACATGATCCAAATTCTTTTAATGTAATCATGGCAGGAAAATCATAGGTTTCATAAAACGCGATTTCATTGTAATCTAAATATATTGTAGTATTTTCAATACAAACGTATTTTCCATTGACAAAAAATAAAAATAAATTTGACAGTATAAGATAGAATGTTAACATGACGACACAAAAAATAAATGCTAGCTAAAAAAAATTTTATTCATTGTTTTAAAAGAAACGAGACAATTTCCAAATCAGCTTATTTTTTTTGTGAAATAATCTCCAAAAAATAAAGAACTTTGATAACAGAAGAACAATTGTTGTGAAGCTTTTGACACCAATTTTTTTGTACACTGCACACACTGCAAAAACAAAACGACAAAACTAAAACAGAGATGCAAAAATACAGAAAAATACATAACATCATTTTACTTTCCTTAAAATTCTAAGCAGATTATACAAAATTGCTTTTAACACCTCTTGCATTAAAACTTAAAACTTTTTTGAAGCTTGTTGCAAACAATTTTTTTTTCTGGTAATAACAGGTTTTTCTGTTTTTAGGATAGACTCTAAATTAAATCAGTGCAAAAAATTCCTTGTTTAATTTTATAAAAAAGAAAATACTAACTTTTATTTCATTTTCAGTTTTTTGTCTTTTATCATTCACTGTAAATTTAAATGAGATATCAGACTTTTATTCAGAAAAAAATTCATCTTTCATTAAAACAAATTTTTCACGGTATTCAGATGAGCTTATTTTTTCTACCCCAATTCTTTTAACATAAAATATTACAAAGATGAAAACGTTTATCATATTTATTGGTTTGATGATTTAGAGCAAAATGATTATTTAGTTATTTGCGCAGAGGGCGATGATCTACAAATGTTTCTTCTATATGGAGTTGAGCGATATGATCAGGAGAATTGTGCTATATTTGATCATATATGAAAGAATTGTTGGAAATTCCATGGCAATTTTTAATCAAAATCCTTTATCGTCTAAACTGAATAATTTATTGAAAAAGAAATGATCTATAAATTTGAATGAAAATAAGAATTTTTGTGTATTATGAAAATTGCAATAGATTTGTTTTCTTTCTTTTTTATCAGATGACTTTGCAACCAAATAAAGTTCTCAAAATTAATTTTTTTTTAAAATAGTATTTTTAAGACAGATTTATGCAACCAAACGGAGTGTTATGACATAGATAGGCAGATCTGCTATCAAGTAATTATCTGTTCCAGTGGTTTAAGAATTTGATAACTAAAGATTATAATCAGGAGGTCAAAATTTTTTTAGTTTGTATAAAAGATTCTTCGAAAAGTTTGATTAAATTTTGCAAATGTATTATTTTTAGTGTTTTTCATTGCTTTCCTGTCATTCAATCAGGTAATCAATTAAAGGAAAAAATATATAGCTAGACGACGTTAATGGTATCAAGAATATTTTAAAGTCATTGTACTGTATTGTTAAATTATGTAAAGTGCTTTCAAATCTTAAACCTTGTTTTGCGTTGCTCATGCCAAATTTTTATGATTCCACAACCTAATTATTACTTCTGTTTTCGTCACTATTTGTGACCGCAACGGGTTAATGTTACACAAGCTTTTTTAAAAAACTTTTTTAACATCTTCTCCTTTAAGGAATCTGAAGATATAGTTTCAGTCAATTTCCATAGCTTCACAAGTGTCAGAAATAGGCATTTGGGAAAAGCTGTTTATCATATCATTAATATCAGTCGGTTGAGGAGATGAAGGAGTTGGTGAAGGAGGATAATAGACAACAATAATAGTAAGCATGTTTGAAGATGAAAAAACTTCAAAATGTTAGCTTTTTGACTGTTGCTTTTATACTGATAGTAATGGTTGATGATAACAATAAGGAGCAACGTCAATCGTTCTAATCAATAAAAAAGATGACTAATTGCTATTTGCATTTCACAAGCAAACTACATACATTTTCAAAGTAAAAGAATCAAGACTTGTATTAATGAGCAACTAAAATAGCTTTTTTTTCCAAACCAAAATAAAGGATCGGCTGAAGCAAATCAAGGTTCATGTAAATGATACAATATGTGCAGCATTAGAGAAAGCAAATTTTGTTTAAAATTTTGTTTCAAATAAGTTTGTTTTTTTCTGGTATTGTTTTCAATGCTCATTCCAAGTTTATAAATCTTTTTTATTTTAAGTGCCCATTATTACAAGTCTTGATTACCTTGCTAGGAAGATGTATGTAGTTTCTTGGTAAAATGCAAATAGCAATTAGTCATCTTTTTTATTGATAAATTTATTGATTAGAATGATTGACGTTGCTCCTTATTGTTATCATTCAACCATAATTATCAGTATAAAAGCAGAAATAAAAAAGCTAACATTTTCTTGAAATTATTTTCATTTTCAATCATGCTTACTATTATTGTTGTCTATTCACCTCCTCCTTCACCTTCTCTTTCACCACCACCTACACTTCCTCATCCGACTAGAATTAATGATATGATAAACAGCTTTTCCCAAATGTCTATTGGTGACACTTGTGAAGCTATGGAAATTGACTAAAATTATATGATCACCTTCCACACGTTGGGATAAGTATGGACAAAAACTCTCAACCTCGAAAATTCAAAAAAATGAAATTTTAACAAGTAATTAATATTAGTAGCTTTTTTATATTCATTTTTATTATTCTTATTTTTTTATTGTTCTGCAGAAAAATGACTATCGAATGGTGTATAACTCGTTTTAAAAAAATATAGTTAAACGCGAAAGGGATCGACATCAAATTTTGGGGGACACAGAAAACCGAATTTCCTGGAGACTCCTCGAATTAAAATTCGGCTTTTTGATGAGAGTAAGTTATATGAGGATGACAGACAAGGGAGGATTTGTAGATTTTAACAAGAATTAGAATTTAGCAGACATAAACGTAATAGAAGTGGTAACTCTTGTATTTTCCATTTTAAAATCCATAAATATTTTAGTTAACAAATTTGGCCAAAGCCGTATACAGAAACGACTTTCTTTTTGATAATTGCTGGGTGGCCTTGCTTTTGCAGCTTTTGGAATGAGTGGGCAAAAGATTAAAGAAAATAAAATTCTCGATTTCGGACGGGACAACTGCCCTCCCCCAACTAAATACGGCCTTGCTTGTTATAAATAGAAAAAATATATACATTTTCCATGTGTTTTGATAACAGAAATGGATAATCAATGTTTAAAATTTTTGGGTTTTGTACTTCTAAAAAAATTCAATCGGATGCGGTTCCAGGAAACTTGGTTTTCTGAATCCACCAAAAGTTGATGTCGATCCTTTTCTTGTTTAACTATCTGTTAATTCGGAAAGTTCGTGCCGCTGGTTCTTCTTACGCCTTTTTTTTGTTTTTGGTGAAATTTTATAATTTCTTCTTTAAAGGGAGCCTATGGAGGTTAGTTATCATGCCTCAAAAGCATTTTTATGTGTCTTTGAACCTGACGGATTTTTGTGGGATATACTGGGATTAACGCGGATTTGAGCATATTTTGCATTAAAAGTCAACGAAAAAAATTTCAGAATATGTAAATTTTAGCCTAGAAATGAAGAGCAGGATGTCAGAAAGCATATCCAAAACATTGTACCAGCGTTCAAAAACCAAATCCATTTTATGCAAATTTTTCCAAATTATGGGTTTTTTATGGTATTTTAGAAAAAATCAAATCTGGCATTTTAAACATTGTCACAATGTTTTGGATATGCTTTCTGACATCCTGCTCTTCATTTCTAGGCTAAAATTTACATATTCTGAAATTTTTTTTGTTGACTTTTAATGCAAAATATGCCCAACTCCGCGTTAATCCCAGTATATCCCCCAAAAATCCGTCAGATTCAAAGACACATAAAAATGCCTTTTTTTGCTTATGGAGGTTAGTTATAGGCATGATAACTAACCTCCATAGGCTCCCTTTAAAGAAGAAATTATAAAGTTTCATCAAAAACTAAAAAAATGGCGTAAGAAGAACTTTCCGACTTACCTAATACATTTTTTCAAAACGAATTATGTACCATTTGATAGGCATTTTTCTGCCGAATATTAAAATAATAAATAAGGATAATAAAAATTAAAGGCACTGTTTTGTTGTTCTTTTATGAACGCAACACGTACATTTAATATAAAAAAGTTAATGGTAGATTTAATGATAGATTACTAGTGATCAGATTCCGTAATTCCGTACCACGCCAATTTTAATATCGCGAAAATTCCTTAATCCCGTACCGTGGCATTTTCAATTTCGTAAAAATTCCGTTTCGTAAAAAAAATTTCATAAAAAAATACTAGAAAAAACCAATAACTGGTCTATTTATTTTCCCACTGGAAAAGTTTATTTTTTTATTGCGAAAGTAACATCTTTTGGCGCTCGTTTATCCAAAAAGTTTTGTTTATAAACTCACCCTGTTGCATATTTTTCGTAAATAATCTCTTGGTAAATTCAATGTTTTTTCAGTTTAAATATTCAAAAGAGTGTTTGAATACAGCAGAAAATGAAAAAGCTCTAATCGTAGAGGTCCCTAAGTGGATCCGGAGTAAATCCGCCATATTTTGCCTAAATACTCGTCATAGTAAGGGATAGATAGGGACAAAATATCAGCGGCCCAATCCTCCTTCCTGGGATTTAATAGCTGTTTTCAAATTTTCAAATAAAATATGGCGGATTTACTCCGGATCCACTTGGGGACCTCTACGGTAAATGCTCTGATCATTTTAAAATGTTTTTTCTGTGCTTTAAAAGCAGAAAAATATGCTTCGCGATGGTTCGGTTTTGCTGCTTCTTCGGAGTAAAAAACGCAATATGACTAGTGTTCCCCATCGTGTATAACTCAACATTATTGGCTGTTGTGGTAATGAAAAATTAATTAATACACATTTTTCGATATTTAAAAAATTCTTTATTCTTTGCTTTTTGTTTTCCTTTTTCTTTTGTATGTTATTCTTTTATTTACTTTATTATCTTTGCCCACTCAATCTTCAGAAGTGAAATAAATTAAAATTAAATCAATAGTTGATTTCATCATCAAAAATAGCGTTGTTTTGAAACCTACACAACATTTTTTTCGAAAGAAGAGTGCCGGACATTTTCTTTTTTTTTGTTGTTCGATTTCTCTGGCGTCAGGCACATGATATGAGAGAAGAAAAGAAAAATGAATCTTATGACTTTTTATTTTTTTTAGATTTTAATTTTTAATAAATTTTTATAAAAATATTTTGGATAGTGTAAAATATAATTTAAATTAGGATAGCAAAAAATTCGTAAAAATCGCACATTATATTTCGCTACAATAATTAAAAAACACGTTAATTGAATTCTTTTTCAAGATTTTACGCCGAATTACAGTATCAATTAATCATCTCACACTACTAATGTTTTAAAAGTCAATTGTGAATTATGTGAATTATTCTGCTCTTTTTACTGACAACATATTCATAAAAAGAGCAGAATAATTCACACTAATCGAAAAATATCTCTGTGTCTTTATTTCTTTCATTCCGTTTCATCGCAGTTTTTCCTTTTTCATTTTTTAATATCGATAAAAGAAGGGGGCATTTTTTAGAAAATATTTTTTCCGTGTCTTTTTTTCTATCTAGTATACTACTGAAATAAATGTTTTTTCATAAAAAAAGCCTATGCAAATTTGATTAACCTTCAGCTGATGAATCCAATAGTGACAGCGTCAATTTTAATTTAATGTCTAGTAATCTACTGGTGTCGTTTTATTAATTTTTTTTAAATGCTGCTCTTTTGCATTTCCGTTGAACAAATAGTAAAGCTCTGTTATTAACAAGAGAATAAAAAGAATTTTGAAACACCTTTTTATTTACAGAAATAAAACACACACAAGTAAAATTTATAATGGCACATTTTTTAACAATATTTGAGCAAATATTCAAAATTTTTAATTTTCAATCTATTATTACACCATCACATCATGTCCGGATGTAAAGTCACTGCTTATTTCATCCTAAAAAATTATTATAAGAAGCTACAGTGGCCATCAGTATCCTTACCTTATCACCAATAATACTACAAGATGATTCAACTATTGTTGAAAGTCTTTTTGCAGCTTGTTGATCAGAATGTGTATCAGATGTTGAAAGGCCTTGTTCCACAATGTCATAGCTTCGAGTGACTTCTTCTTCATCAATACCATCCGCAACCCATGCCATTCCCTTCCATACTTGGTGCATGATATGCACAGCCGGGGCTAACATGGCTACAGTAGCCCGAGATTCTTGTCTGAAAAAATGTTTTTTGAGGGAGTTATGCAAATTTTTGGTCAACTATAAAGATTTAATAGACAAGTAAAAATTAGCATAATTATGCAAATTTTTGACATTATAAAGATTTAATAGACAAGTAAACATTAGCATAATTATCCAAATTTTTGACATGTTGAAGTAGCATGTCTTTAGGAATGTTAAAAAAATCAATGAAACATTTGCACACCTTAGAGGGAGCTTTGAATCCGTTTCTCGACCCGTACTGGCATTATTTGTTGCAGCACTTTGAGCCTGCTGCATTGCCATCATTCGGCTCCTTAGACCATTCATTTTTGGACTTGATGTTCCATCTGATACCGGATACATTTCCTGAAAAAACAAAGAAGTTATTTATAAACGTTTAAAAGTCATGTTTGCTTCTCAAATTTCTTTTGCGTGCTTTTTTTAAACTTTCATTTTTTAGTGAAAAACCAGAAAGGCAGTTTTCAAAGTACTTTCATTGAAAAAGAAAGTGTCAAATTTATTTGTTTCCTTGTTTATCTTCTTGATTGACATGAAGAGTTAAAAGGGCAAAGAAAGAATTCTTTAAAAAACATAATTTTTTTAGGAGTAATGTAAAAATAAATTACCTGTAACATTAAACAAAATTTTGTATACCATGATGGATTTTGACATGCGTTTGGATTTGCTATGCACAAGGCACATGCTAGCATTGTACCTAAAAAACATTAATCTCAAAAACAGTGTTAAAAATTGAGTTAAAAAAGTGCTTTTTTATCGATAATGTTAAGGACGCCAAAAATCTAGACTTCATCGATTGATTCATTGATATTGTACCTTTTCAGCAAATGTTAAAAAAGAGTTTGTTTACGAATTTTTTAAATAATGATTTTTTATCCAAATAGTGTGCGATGTTTATGCCTTATTTGCTACTGTAATATAAATTGTATTTTTTTAATATGTACAGAAAAAGTTTATAAGCCTCTTTAAATGGTACTAAGAATTCAAAAAAACTATGATCACTAAATTCATTTTTCTTTTTTCGAATCGTTTTTCTGCTGTTATGTTTAACGCCCGAGAAACAAAACAAAAATAGTACCACAAAATGCTTGACACGTCTATTGAAAAAAAAAACAAAAAACGTTTGTTTTCCTTTGTATATTTTTCGTAAAAATTAATCATTAACATTTTTAGTGTTGCTTCAAGGAAGAGACAGAAAAATGAATCATCATGAACTATCCTTTTCTGCATTTGGTACACAAAATTTTTTTAAAAATGATCAAAGCAATTGCAGCTATCTTATTTCGTGAAATTTTTAGGCAATATTTGAATATTTAAGTGTTAAGCATCTCATAATTTTTAAGCAAGTGTTTGTTGCCAAAAAATAGATAGTATGTTACAAATTATAAAAGAATAGCTTCTGAAATTGCTAAAACACTTAAAATTAAGCTCTATTATAGCTGAGAATGTCACAGTGATGCCAGTTGATGCAGCGTCAACAAAATTTTAACGACGAAAAGCAGTTTTTTGCTTTTTCATTTTTGTTTCGAAATAATAGCGACAGGCACTAAATGCTAGCTTTCCAGTTTGATTTCTCAGTCGTCAGACATTGCAACATACTCCTGATTTGCGAAACATAACAAAAAATGACTTTCTTTGCTTTTTCTTTTTTGAATATTTTATTGATTATATAAGTTAAAGACTGTGACACAAATAAAAAAAATAAAAAATTGTTATTTTTATAAATCTTCACAAGAAGCTAAAATTAAACAAAATACATTATTAAAAATTAAAAAAGTTATTTGTCATTAACTTTTTTGATCAAATTATGGTTTTTGCACAACACTATGATAGCTAAAATGCAATATTTTCAAGAACACGTTTATATTGTTCATTTTTTCAAAGACATTTTAAGATTAAACGTTCCAACAAAAATGCAAGGACTATTTTATCTGTTTTTAACGCAAAAAATACAGCATTAGCATGAAAGGCAAATCAATTGATTTTTTTACACAATTGCATTTTTTTCTCATTTTGGCAGCAGCATTTTTGCTTTTTCGGTCTTTATTACAGTAGCTGTCTCAAATTTTTCAAATGCTGATCTGTTTTGTCTCATACTTTTTGAATATTTTTATTTTCTTTTGTGCTATAAATGATTCAAGAACTAATATTTTAGAACATAAACATGTTTGAAAAAATCAATTACGTGACACGTTTTTCTAACCTTGAATATGTCCTCAAAAACAGTTTTAAAGAATGTTAAATTAAAACATTTCATTTGATTTTAAATGTTTCTAATGTTCTGTGATCGAAATGATTTGTCCTAGCAGTTATGAAAAAAGCGTCAAAATTCTTTACTAACAAATTTGTCAAAAGCTAAAAAGAAAGACTATTTTTCGATGCAAAAGGGAAAAACTGCAGTCGTAAAAAATGAGCAGAATGATTCATATCGACCTTTGTGAGTTTCATATTCAATCAACGTCCCCTAAAAAAGCAAAAAAAAACATGTTTATCTATTTCATCATTTTCAAAGATCATTGCAGAATAGTCTAAACAAAATACAAAAATGGATGAAATTTGAAAAAAAAAAGTCGCATAAAAGGCAAATTAGCGACTGCTTTTTTGTCTAAAATAGCTTGATTTCTTTTTCTCTCTTTCTCATTTTAATATTTTAATTTTTCTGATAGGTGCTATTAATGTAGTTTTAAAATACACATTTAAACGCTACTATCAAGTGCAACATCGATACGCAGTGATTCCAGAAGAACCATTATTATTAAATTTTTGATAATTTGGGAAAATCACTCAAATTAAGTTTTTAAAAAATTTTTTGAAAGACGCTAATTTTTTTCAAATGAAAAAAAATTTGATTATTATTTTTTATGCATAAATAAAAAATCGAAAGAAGTGAACGAATGATTCATATTGATCTCTGGCAGTATTATATTCAACAAACGCTCACCTTTTTTTGCTTCGCTTTTTTTTAGTTTTCAGCCTTTACTGTCTGCATATCAAAATGGTTCAAATTGCATTTTTTCGCAACACATTTCTTGCTATTTTGTGTTCAATATTAAAATATTTAATTTAAATTTTTTTTGCTATATGCTCTTAATGAAGTTTGAAAAATTTGCATTAAAAAAGTACTCTCAGTTTTAACAATATAAGATATTTAAAAAATCACCAATATGCAGTATGAAACATTATTAATTAAAAGCTTTACGAAATTATTATAAACATTTGAATATATTTTTTAAAAAATTTTACTTTATTAGTTTTTTTCTATTTACTATTTTCATTCAATGCAAAAACAAAAACTGCAGTCATAAAAAGTAAGCAAAATGATTCATATTGACCTTTTTCTCTCTTTTGCATTCCTTTTTTGCTGCAGTTTTTTAGTTTTTGTTTTACACCGTCTTTATAAAAAATGTTGTTCACAAAAAAGGCACGAATCGTGGTTTTTCGTAGCGTATTTTTTGATTTTTCGTTTAATTTTTGAATATTTTGTTTAGATTTTTCTGCCAGATACTATTAAAAAAGCATTAAAATTTGAATTTAGAAACCTTTCTCATCTTTATAAATTAGTGATATTAACATGGTAAAGATAAATAAAACAATATTAATTAAATTTTATAAGAATTCACTGCTAAAAATTGAATTTATTTTTTTGGAAAAATTGTCACATCGTAAACATGCTGTTGCAGCAATATTCTATGATAGCAAATTTGTCTACACAGGCACATAAATGAAAGACTCTTTTTCACTGCGAAAAGAAAAATCTTTGCGGTGATTTATTAATAGATCTTTGTCCGTTTTGTATTCAACTAACATCACCAGTATTTGTTGCAGCTTTTTTAGTTTTTTGTTTGAAACTTATTGCTATCAATATTATCAGGGGCATCAGTAAGTTCGTGCCGCGTTTTGAATGTAAATAACTTTGAAATTTATGAAACAACATGAGGTAAAATTTTGCATACTGGTGGCCATGGGAGTTGTCCTAAGGGTCCTAACATGATTTTTGAGGTAGTTGGAATTTTCACGGAATTTTGAGCGATTTTCGTGCCAGAACCAGTTTTTTAGGGAAATTTATAAAACGAGCTATGCCAAAAATTGGATTTAAGCATTTTGGCAGTCCATATGACCCAAATGGGTTGCCAAGACATTGGTCTATCAGAATTTATTGGTTTTGGAATTTTCTTGAACCTTCTAGAATCTTCAGGGATTTTTGAAGCCCGGCTACTGCACTTTAATGGATGTTTGTGTATTTTAAAGGTATTTTTTAATAATAAAAAAATTACTTGAAATTGCATCAAATATGCTTAAAAAATATGATTTAATGGTTTTTTAGTTAATTGGTATGTTTTTGGAGCCATAAACATTTAGAATTTTTATAATGATCATTTGACAGTTTTACTAAGAAAAAGGGGTTTTACGACAAAAATCGCTCAAAATTCTGTGAAAATTCCAACTACCTCAAAAATCATGTTAGGACCCTTAGGACAACTCCCATGGCCACCAGTATGCAAAATTTTACCTCATGTTGTTTCATAAATTTCAAAGTTATTCACATTCAAACCGCGGCACGAACTTACTGATGCCCCTAATAATTATGCATATTAAGAAATCACTAAAAACATTTAGCGATTTCTTAATATGCCGCCGTAAAAAGTGAGCAAAATGATTCATACCGACCTTTTTGTCTCTTCTACATTTTTTTTGCTGCAGTTCTTTTAGTTTTTAGTCTTCACTGTCTTAATGTCGAAAAAACAAAAATGTACAAATCGCACCTTTCTCTCAACAAACATTTTTTATTTTGCTTAATTACTGAATATTTTATTTACATTTTTTTTGTTCGGTGCCTATTTATGTTGCCTAAAAATTTGCATTTAAAAGCAATTTTAATAACCACATAATCTATTTAATTTGTGAAATTATTTTAATGAAGCAGAACTCAGTATTAATCAAATTTTTTAAGAATTTAGTACGAACAGTTGAATAAATTCTTAAAAACTCTGACACACATTTACACTATATTTGTTAAAAACATAAGCTTACCAACAATACACAACAGTACAATATATAGCCCAAAATTATATGTTTCTAAATCAATAATTGCAATTGTAACACAAAATAGCATTATTGCAAATAAAATTAATATTGAAAGGCAGGCATAAAACATCTTTCTAGCTTGGAAGAAATGTTGTTGAACAAAAAAATATAATCAAATAAATACTAAAAACCAAAATTTGCAACTAATTGTTAGGTAGATTTACCAATGCCAAAGATCCATTAAATAAAATTGTTGTAATAAAGAAGGCTGGATCTGAATAAAATAAAATGAAGATTTTTGAGCTTTAAAAAAAGTTTGAACAAAAAAAAAGTTGTAAAATAGCAAGAAACTAAAACTGCTATGATAGCACGAAAGACATCCGGTTGAGAGACAAAAGACGAAATTGTAAAAAAAGAATTTTCTTTGAAACAATAAAAGCTTGATTTAGTATTCATTTTCATGGGACTAACTTTTTTTGTTGGTAGAAAAACGAAAAAAAAGAATTAAAACTTTGACTCCAAAAAAGAAGAAAAAGAGAGACATGAAAGGATTCTTTCTTTTTTTCAAGTCAACTCAATGAGATAAAAAAAGGGTTTTATGCAACATTTAAGGATTCTTAAAAATAAAAGAATTAAAAGAGAATTTAATCGATATAAATATTAAATGATGAGGCTTAAAACGAATTGAAAAAAATTAAAACTAACACAAACAATAGCTATAAAATTGGTCTAAAACGCAGAAGTAGAAAATTAGCATAAAGTATCACATTACTTTTTGAAACTTTCTAGGCCAGCTATTCTCTTTACTTTAAAAGTAATTTTTTGTCATAAGCAGCAAACAATGCCTCCAGAGTAGACGAGCTGATTCACATGTTTGGTGAGCATTGCCCATCTCTGATCAAAAAAATGCTTATCTAAAAATATGTAACCAACAATCGTAGAGTGAGAAATATAGGTAAAAGTCAAACCAAACAATTTGTCAAGGCGGAAATTAAAGTCTTTCCACAAATATGAAAAAGTTAACAACAAAAATGTATTTTATCAAAAACAAAAAAACTGCTTTGACTCACAAAAAACTTCACCCAAAATAATGATAGCTTTTAACTATAATTAACAATTTTCCTTTTTTTAAAAGGCATTGATTATAAACTAACACGAAAAATGACGAGGTAATAATATATTTATGCATACATTACTTCCTTCTTAAAATACATTTTTTCCTTTCCTTTATTTGATGTTAACAAAAGCAGCGACACGGAAACAAAAAAGTTAATTATAACTCTTGGGAATATATGGATTTGAAGTCAAAATGATAACAGATAATAGAATGGGTAGGAATTCTTTAAATGATATAATAAAAGACAGAGAATGAGAAAGAAATGGATTGAAAATTTAGATAAAAATGTCGTCATTGCAATGAAAGTTTTGCAGGTTTCAGTCTAGGAAAAAACACTTTTAATCTATAAACTGCAACATCAAATTTTAAACCTAATAGCACTGTTACATAAAAAATGTATTCAAATTGAAATAGCAGTAAATTTTTTTTGCATTTTGCTGAGATCACATTTCATTAGTTTTATCAAGAAATGAATAAAACATAGGCAGATTAAATATGAATGAATCCTTTTAAAAAACAGCTGAATTGTTTTTTCACCGTCTTTCAAGGGATTGTAAAAAAAAGACGTAAAATCAAAGCTTCGTAGAAAATTGAGAAAAACCGTGAAAATTCGTGTAAAATCGTAGAAAACCGTAGAAAGTTGTGGAACATCGTGCTAAATTTTTCACGATTTTTTACAATTTTCTACGAATTTTTGCAAATTTTTTATTTCAAGTTGATCTCGCCTGGGACAGACAGCAGATGAAAGACATAAAATCGAGGTTCACCTGTACAGGGGGGGGGGGGGGGGGGTGACAAAATGTTCAACCCTTTTATTCATTATTTTAAATATACAATTCTTAGAAGACCAAGCTACATGAAATTTTTAAACAATGTACACATGATCCTGCAAAACAGATCTATATCACTATATACCTTTTGACTACATCTGGAATTCCAGCAACACCATCAACCAAGAAAAATGACAAAAAAATCTTGGAAAAGCGTACTACATTTTCCACGATTTTTTACGGTATCCTGAAATTTTCTACGACTTTCCACAAATTTTTCCATGTTTTTTTGTCATTTTTCGGGATTCGGGTTCCAGATGGGTCGAAGGTTATATTGGGGTCCAAAAGTGATATAAATTTGTTTTCCAACTCCATAAGAACGTTTTCTAAAAGTTCCATATAATTTGGTTTTCTAGAAATTGTTTAATTAAAAAATATGAAAAATTTCTCTTATAAGAGAAAAAAGGGTTCAACATTTTGTCATCCATTGTATCAGAAAATGGGACAAAAGAAAAAACACATCTGGAACCCAAATAACACCCCTAGCCCCCGAAAAATTAAAATAGAAAATGATCCGTTACAAGACATATTGAGATTTTTAAATTAATTATCTGGGAAATACAGTATCACAATTACCATGAAAAATAAATATTTCAGAAAAAGTAATGTAGATTTTGCGATAAAACACGTTTTTTTATCACCCCCAATAAATGCTTATAAAATACAGTAAACCACATTAAAATTCCACAAAAAACCCATTAAAAACAAAAAAGTTTCATTTTTATCAAATATCACACGTATACTTTTTAATACTCCAAAACGTTCAAAAGCCAGCGCAAAAACGAGAAAAAAAGGGTTTTCATTTTTTTCTCTTTAATTTTTTCCTACTCTGCCCTCTCCCTTTCTTTTTAACATTTTTCTTTTTTTTTGGTATTAACGAAGCTAATCGTTGCCATCCGGACACCCCACTTTTTTATATGGCGCAAAAAAAGGGAAAGTCAAAATAAAGGAGAATTAAAAAAAACAACAGAGAAAATAAGGGGATATAAAAAAGAAAGCTAGAAAAAATTGGAATCAATGTTAGCTGCTTTTGGCGGCTACTACTACAAGCTATAAAGGTGAAGTGAAGAGAAAAGAAGGGATTTTGCTTTTATCTTTTTTCATTCTTTTTTTAATTCAAGTTGCGCAGTAAAAAAAGCAAGACTTTCTTCTAGGATCTCTTTTCTTTGAAGAAACAAAAAAGTGGATAAAATAGGGATAAAATACTTGGGTCAATTAATTCTAACTTCTTTCCCTATTTTTTTTGTTTTTGCTTCAAGAAACATAGCTTCACAGAAGTTCACTTTAGCGGACATAGTGAAAAATAGAGAGGCAAATTAGACTCAAACTTTCACGTCAATTTATTTTATGAAGCGTAACGAGGAAATTAATTTTGTTCGAAATAAATGAATGAAAAGGATAAAAATAAAAATAATAACAAGAATAGTAGGAAAAAGAAAGAAAGTCAAAGGTTAACAAGAAAAATGTCTTGTCTGCTTAGTTTAAAAAGAAAGAAAGTTGATGGAGCTTGCAAGAAATTTTGCTGTTCATAATTTTTTGCTGTGTTTCATGGAATTCATGGAATAGCGCTTTTTAAAGGTTTCTGATAAAACTTGTTTAATTTTTTAGACTTTGATGATGGTTTTAAGTTGGTTTTAAAAATGTTATAAAAAATATTTGAGGATAAGACGTAAGTTTAAAACTTGGTGAAAAAAGGAATTAATATATTTTTCGTTTTCGAAACTTTTCTTCCATGTTGCTGTGGCTCGCCGTAGAGGGTTACAAGTGATTTCGGGATTGATATTTTGCCTAAATACTCGTCTTATAAAGGGATAGTTAGGGATAAAATATTAGCAGCTGAATCCTTGATCTGTGGATTTCATAGTTATATGGATATAGCTAATAAGTAGCAGACGATATCTATTTTTGTTATAAAAATTTTGATGTCAATGTTTTTAAAGGGATGTAATAGCAAGGATAACTTAAATAATCTATTAATAATACATTTAAAATACCTGAAAAGTATTCATCAGGCAGAATATTGGATATTTCATAACAAAAATAGATATCGTCTGCTATTTATCAGCTATATCCATTTATCTATTAAATCCCAGGGACGAGGATTTAGCCGCTGATATTTCGTCCCTAATTATCCCTTACTATGACAAGTATTTAGGCTAAATATGGTAGCTCAAGTCTGAAATAACTTGATTACCTTTACTGTCAGTTGTAATGATGCAGACTGATATGCAGGTGATATCGAAGTTCGAATCCATGAAGGGCTCAATTCGAGTTTTTGAAGCTAAAACAACATGATACTGTAAAATGGTATTAAAATGGAAGCAAAAAATTTTAAGGGTTCTTTTGGGCTACTTTTTAGTTGTTTTTTTTCTATCACTGATTAAACACTCCATTCAATAAATAAGAAAAAGAACATTATGTCATTGACTTTTCTGTCTATTTTTTCCCATTCATTCATTTAACTTTTTTTCCTTAATACATATGAAAACACAAAAATTCTTTGCTCTCATTTCTATCTTTTTTTAATATTTCACACATTTTTCTTCTTCTTCCTTTCTTATGGCATTTTTTCTATATTAAAACAAAAAGTGGCAAAGTAAGAAAAGAAACGAACTCATTAAATAAAAATAACGTTTCTTTTTTTTGAGTTCAAAGCTAGCTAGGCTATAACGGGGACAACAAGAATAAAAACTTTCTTCTTTTTTCACACGCATAAATAAAACTTTAACACAAACAAAAAAAAGTTTAATTGCGTCAAGTTTTTTATTTAAATAAAAAGCAAAAAAGGGAAAGGAAAAAGGAAGAAGCTGCTGCTGCTGTTGGTTCTTCTTGGATTAATCGGTGCCATAGAAGACCAATGCCATCCAAAAAAGAAAAAAAGAGAAGTGAGACTATTTTGCATTTTTTTAACAACTTCTCAGATTGAAAATGAGACTAAAAAATAAACATTAAAAAAATTTTGCACTGAACAAATTTGAAAAGTTGTTTGGATGTAATCCAAAAAAAGGGCAAGTGATGAGAGAGTATACTAGTACTGGAAATAATCCGTTTCAGTTGGTTTCAATGTGAGGCTTATTTGCAATAGTAGACAAGATTATAATAGATTTACTTGTAATTAATCCTAGGTAATAATCTATGTGGAATAAGTTATTACCTTGCATTTACAAAACCTTAAAATAGCTGTTGAAAAAATTTAAATGCGTTTTTCACAGAAAAGAAAAAAATGCGGTTATTCTGTGTTGAGATTGGACACACACTTTAATACCAAAAATCAGCTTTTAGGCTATCCAGATACTACCAGATAGAATAAAATAGGTAAATAACCATGCCGCATTTGATGTGTGGCAAAAGTGCTATTAATATAAGCGAGTAAAAGAAAATACTATATCAAAATATCTGAACAAATTCTTTTTACTTTTCTCAAAAGGTAAATTCCAAATGCAGTAAGCTGTTAATGTTGAACTTTAAACATTAAAATAAATAATAAAAAACAATTAAGTAATTAAATCATTAAAACATTAAAAGAGCTTAAAGAAATTTAATAATAAACCCATCAAACTACATAGCATACTGCTATTTAAAAGCTTTTAAGCTTAAAAGATAATAATAGCTACAGCTTATCTTATAAATATTGTTTTCAAAGAATATGAGAAATTATAAATAAAACCCGCTAGAATTCAAAAATCATTCTTTATAAACATTTTTTTAGGGGATAAACAAATGAAAACATTTAACCATCAACACCAAAAAAAAATAAACTTTTTTAATACCGTTTAATACTTTTCTAAAAGTGCCAACAAATGTTAACCATCAACGGAGAAAGAGAGACATATGATTCTAGTTTTTAAAGTTTTTTTTATTAAAATGGTTTCTTCTTCTGTTTTAAGTCTATAATTAGCTCTTACATAATCCTTAAAAACAGACTTTTATGGATTTTGTCTTTAAAAGTTATAATTATTTTTATAATAGGCTTAAAAACATTTTACGTATATGTAAATATAAGCTATGATTAGTTAGAAAAAAGATAGCAAAAATATTTTATGAAAAAATAACAACAATTTTGGTTTTTTGCTTGTGAGACAAAATTTCACTCAAAAAAAAGTATCAGCGTGTTCAACATTGTGTCTAATATGGTTTAAAAAAAATAAAAACAATTCTTTTAATAGATTTTAATAAATATATTCCCTAAATCACCGTAGAGCTATAAAAAAGTTTTTTGTTTTTGTCTAAAAAAGGATAGACGAACAAAACATTGATAAGGCAAATCAAACACGCTCTTAATGTAATCCTCGGTAGTATAGTGGTAAGTATCCGCGTCTGTCACATGCGAGACCCGGGTTCAATTCCCGGCCGGGGAGAATACATTTTTTTGTGTTCTCTGATAATTTTGTGTTCAACATGAATTTTTTTTTTTTAATTTTTTAGCATTTTTATAGTAATTTTTGTTATAAAAACACTTATATTTTTGGTGTAAAAAAGGTTCAAAGGTTTTTTTGACACAGATTTTCTGCAAAAAAAGCATTTTTGACCTTTGTTTTCCGTTTTGCAGTTAAAGTGATAAAAAAAGAGAGTAAAAAGTTTTTTGATACAAAAATAAAAATGATACTTTTTAAACTACTATTTTTGTCTTTCTTTTTTTACTCCTCCACAACCACAAATAGGAAGCAGCATGTAGACTTAATTGGAGTCAAAACTTTCTTCTTTTTTTTATCATCATTGAAAAAAATCCAAAAAAACAGATTGATGAAAATAGAAGAGGAGGAAGAGCAGCAGCAGCTAAAAAGAGAAAAATAGCAAAATTAAAAATGAAAGAAGTTAAAAGGACAGATTTTTAAAATAAAATATACTAAGATAACATTTATAAAATTGCAAACATTTGGCTTTAAAAAACTTTTTAAGTGAGAAAGATAGTAATATTCAAAGCTCTACGGAAGATAGCGACATTGAAAAACAAAAATTTGGAAATTGTTGCAAGCAAAAAAAGAGCAACAACGTATTTCTCTTTCATTTGGAAAAGATACGTCCAAGCTCCAATTTGCATAATTTATACTTGAATTAAAACTTTGTTTTTCTTTTATAGCATATATCACGGATAAATATATAATTTATTCTTTAAAGAAAACAAGAATAAAATCAATAAGCAATTTTTTGCAGCTAATTTGCAGAAAAATAGTAATTAAAAGTGAATATTAATTATGAAGAGGTAAGAAACTTTGAACTAGTAGAAATGCTAAAAGTCAAATATTGACTAGGTAATTTTATATCAATTTTTTATTTTTTAAAGTTGTTAAAAATGCGTAAAAGTTCTGAAATAATAAGCAAGTGTTTTATTGAATTAAAAATATAAAAAATTACATAATACTGCTAATCACAGACTCAAACACAACGCTGAAAACATTTGGTATTGTTAGGCATCAGATCATCATCTTTAACAATTTAGCAGTCATTGTTGCTAAAAATTAAGCAAAAATCACATTATTTTGTTATTCTTTTTGTCTTATATAATCAAACAAAGACTAAAGAGAAAAAAACATGAGATTTTTTATGTGGAACGGATGACAAATTCATGTTTGTCATGGTGAGCGAATAAATAGGTTCCAAATTGTGATCAAATTTTTTAATGATGACAGAAAAAAATGAATAAATGAGCGCAGTTTTATGCACCAATTGCACTGTTCTTCACTGTCTGATTGTGGCCCCTTTTTAACGATTTTCGTGTGTTGTATTTATTGCAAAAACATTTTTAAATAACTCATTTGATTTCAACTAAAAGCTGTTTCACTGTATATCAACAATGGGGGCCGGTAATTCTATAATAAATAATTTAAGAACTTCATTTCGCAAAATTATTTCTTTCAAAAACAGCTCTTCGAAACATATCCTTTTCTTTTCTACCTATCATCAACAAACATTTTCATTCCCTGATTCTATGATATATTACATCACAAAAAATCCATCATCTTTAAAAGGCTATGAAAAATTGATTCAAACATGCAAATATTTTTTCATCAAAAATCCTATTCTTTTTGTTACGGAATCATTATATTTTGGAAATCACGCGAATGAATGGTATACTATCATAAATTTAAATTTCGTATTATTAAAAAATGTAAAAAGTAAATTATGGAATACCGATGAAATTACTATATCTGATGATCCTGATACCGACCGTTGCTGTGTTTCTTCGATTATATTTCCCAAACTTTATCAACGGTCTTTCAAAAAATTAAAATTTTCCAACTTGACTATGTCTTTTAATGATTTTAATGATGTTGCCTCAAAATGCTTAGAAATATCGATTACCAATACTTCTATATTGGATGTAAAGGGCATTGCTCTAACAGTTGAAAAGATTTTAACAGCTTCTCCAAATGTTAAAAATTTTGAATAGTAAGCTATTTTTTTGTCATTCAAGAATGTCCGAAATTGACAAGAGTTTTTTGATCTTTTGCCGCCACCGTGTTAAAGCGGCAAGAGATCAAAAGCGTGCCCCCTTTGAAATTGTTTGTGCCCTCACCGAAAGAACATCCTGCTGTCGTCCTTGCAGTCATTAAGTAAAATGGTTTGTAATTAATTCTTTTTAGTGGTTTTAACAAGGACTACCCGGTGTCCTCAAAAATGGCTCAAAATTTATTAAAAATTCCTCATTTTTCAAATCTTGATGAATTTCACCTGCATCAAATTCCCGATGGTTTTGATATTGATTTTTTTTATGATTATTTAAAGGCAAGTGGTTTTCTTTCATAAACTTTACAATTTTTTCATCTTTTAGACCAATAAGAAAACCAAAATTTTGCTAACTTTTTGTGATGAAATTAATGAACAGTTCAAAATACGCCTTCAAACAATCGTAAATGAAATTAATGCAATAAAAATGCATGATTACATGCCACCATATATTAAGTTTCCTGGTATTGATGCCCGATCTTCTGATGATTTGTGGAGCACTTTTCTGCTAAGTCGGAACCTAAAATTTTGATATACAATTTTGTCTGCAATAGTTGAAACGTATTTTAGACTCTCTTATGTAAATTTTCAAAACACTTTTACTTGCTACTTTTTTTTCTGCTAACTTTTACAAGACAAAAAACAACAATGTTTTTGATTAAACATTTATTCTTAGAAGATACTGGTCCCATTTACTATTTTGTGATTTTTGTCCTTCCTCAAAATAAATTTTCTATAAATTATCTGTTCCGTTTTCCCTTTTCTCGCTTATCACGTTTTTCTTCTTGATTTTTTTGCGAGGGAAGTTCAGCAATGCTTTCTTTTTATTGCCCTCCTTCCATTTTCTTTGTTTGCTTCTTCCAAAAAAATAAGTTGTACACTTCTTGGTGTCAATTTTCAAAAAAATGTATATTCTTGAATCGTATGCTTCCACATCAACTATATATCCAACTGTAAGTGGTGGAATTCCAGTGATATTTGAAAATTGTTCATCATATCAATATCCAAGTGATAATAAATATGCGGAATGTGATTTATCAGCGGATAGTGATCCATGTGAATATCTTAAAGTAGGTTACAAATTCGGAGATGAAAGAAAATTATGTAAATTTTTTATCTTCACGTTTCTAACTAGTGAAAGTTATTTGTTTTTCTAACGCTTTTTTATCCTAAAATTGCAATGTAAAAAAATAATCAGTGGTTCTTTGTTTTTCAAAGCAATAAAAAAGTAGTCTTATAAATTTGCTGCTCTGCATTTGTTGTTCATTCCAAGAATAGAAGGAAGCTGATAAGACAAAAAGGAGCCAATTATTTATGCTTTTTATGGCATTTTCTTTGCAATAATAAAAATTTTTAGGATTACATTTTTAAGATGTAATATTTATTATTGCAACTACCGTCGCCATCAAAAACGTTGATAGCAGAAACACCAGGTTCTAAAAACTGTAAAAGCTGTTTTTAACTTGATCGAAATTTCGGACTTGAGTCACTTAAAAAACCTTCATGAGTAGCATTGTAAAAGATGAAAAGCGTTTATAGTTTAGTTTATCTATAATATGTGTAGAATAAAAACACTTATATTGATTACTTTTCGACAGTTCTGATGTCACTTTTTCTTTAGTTCCTAGTCTGTTAGCGCATTTAGAGGACAGCATACATCACTTTCTTCTAAAAATGTGTAACTGATAAAAGAAAACAAAGATTGTTTTTACTGAACAATTAATCGATTTTTACTTTCACTTTTTTTGCAATTTAATCTTTAAAAAGCTTAAAAAAATAATGTCAATTGGTCATCAGTAAAAATGACAAATTTCATTATTAGGAAAGATTATTTCGCAACAAACAAAAAAGGAGCGTTTATTTTTTCTTCCGGAGGTGTTCCCCTTTAATTTGTTTTTATCAAAAAAAGATAGTTTACAAGTGAGCAAAATGATTCAATGCAGGGGATTACCGTATATTTAGAAACCAAAAATTATTCAAATATAGGGCAGCAGCAAATTTTTCCAGTAAACAATTTTAAGAGAAAAAAAACTACGCAAATTGTTTCAGACAAACAATATTAATTAAATCGTACAAATTTCAGGCACTTCATAAAGCAAAAAATTTTCGTCCATATTTTTTGGGCTTGATTCCATTTGTATTTTCTGTCATTGCTCTTATTGTCAATGTAGCATATGCAGCAATTTCAATTTCATTTTTGATGAAAAGAAAGTAAGCAATTTTTCGGATCTTCTTACAATCCCAGAATCAGGTTGAGCAAGTGTCATAAACCCATTTCTACTATCAATTACTAACCTCTTTTCTAGACCAGAAGAACGCTACACCTTCCTTCTAAGCCGATCCATTAGTACAATATTAGCACAAATAATGTTTTATTTTGTGCTAATTTCATGGCACAACGAAACTTTTGAATATTTTCCTGCTGTAATATTTTTAATTCTTGGAACTTTATCTTTTCTTACTCTCGCTGGAACCTATGTAGCATTTTCAACAACAATTTATATTGCAATAACACATTCAAGCTGGTACAAGAAAAATATAAATGTGCAAATTTGTGCATTTATGAATATTGGCATTTGGATGGTTACGGTGTCGTTTTCGGTGAGTTATAGAAATAAAGAGGAGATTTCGAATATTGACGATTGGGCCCTTTTTTGAAAGCAAATTCATGCAAATTTCCTCATTTCCAGATATTCGTCGGCATCTATGGCGCAACACTATTCTACCCAGAAACAGCTCCATTTACTTGTAGCTTCAATAACTGCCAACAGCCACTCCTAATCACCATTGTAATTCTCTCTGTTCTTTGCTACATCACAGTCTTTGCTGTCTACATCTTTTCATTGCTTCGAATGAAAGCAAAAACAAAAAATTTAGCAGAAACTGTTGGAAAAGGTTCAATTCGACGAAATATAAACGTTATGAATCGAATGTCATATAATTTGTTGATATTTGCATTGTCGAAAATGCCACTGTTAATTGTTTGTATTGTGGCGCTATTTAATTCAAGGGATTTGAGGAAACTTGGTGATGGCAAAAAATCTCCATGTAAAACTTTTAAAAATGGAAAAACTTATTTTGAAGCTGAGCTGTTGGCAGCGATTGCAGGGTTTATTTGGTTAAGTGGTAAGCATTCATTTTGTTGGTGATATGAGAGATAGCATCTGAATGCCACGATAACGAATGTTTTTGTATGTTGATGTTCCACAAACTTTACAGTTTTTTTATGCAAATTTGCACTTCCATTGTTGTGGCATGTTTCCAACAAATTAATAAGTATTTATTTTTCAGGTATGATCCTTGACCCAGTGATAAATATTGTCATTGATCATAAAAAAATAAGAAATCGATGGAGACAAGTTTATCAGAAGTTTACAACAAAAAATTTATGAATAACTTTATTTCTTTAATTTGCATAATAAATATATGGTTTGTGGGTTATAATTGACTTTAAATAAACATGTGCTGATTCATGACAAAACTGATCACATGATAAAAGCAATATACTATTTGAAAATTATTTGTTCTTAAAAAAGGGGAAAACAACCTTATCAAATTTTGAGCGAAGGTTGCTACCCAGGCTTTTTATCAGCTTTTTCAGTTGCTAAAAATTGAATCAATAACTTCGAAAATTTAAAAAAACCTTTATTTTTAATTCTTGTGTTTAATTGTATTGAAAAATTTATCTACCTTTGTCTGAAGATTGTCAAAATGGGTGCTTGTTTTTCAAAATGTATTTTGCTAAAACGTAAAAAAAAATCGAAATGGACAAACTTTCTTGTAACATATCGCCGCCATCATGCCTGGTCATTACCAGAACCTATAATTTATTACATAGCAAAGAATCCATCATCAGCCAAATGCCATGAAAAAATGATTCAAACATGTAAATATTTTTTCGTCCAAAATTCAGTTCTTGTTATTTCATTATTATCTCTTAAATTGAAAAATCACGAGTGGCATATTTCGCTTGATCATCAAAAATATATTAATTTAAACAACCTAACTAACAACATTCGATTCACTGATGTACTGGCTATTCATAATGACATCCAAACTTCACATACTGCTCTTGCTACTATCATTCCAAAAATTTATCAAAGTGATATAAAAGAATTGGAACTTCTAAGACAAGATATTTCTTTTAATGATTTAGTTTCTCTTGCAACAAAATGTGAAAAGATTTGGTTTTATGAAGTTACTGTAAGAGATGAAAATGGATTTGCTGTTTCATTGGAAAACGTATTTGGAGTTCTCAAAAATGTTAAACGTTTTCGGTGGTTAGTTGTTTTCTTTTTTCCCTCATATAGCAGCATCAAGTCATACAAGTTTATTTTTTGGGGTAATGAATAATGATATTTAGGGAATTTGGTAACTATGCTATTACAACAAAAACTGTTCCCAAACTTCTCAGCTATTCTCATTTTTCAAATCTTGATAACTTTGGATTGCTTAATATTCCTGAAAGTTTTGACATTGATACTTTTTATGAATATTTGAAGGTAATTTTGTTTTACTCAAGTACTCACTAAAGTTCATTATTTAGACAAATAATAAAACAAAAATTTGGCTTTCTTTTTGTGATGATATTTCGGAAGAATATAAAATACGCCTCCAAACCATTGTCAATGAACTTATAATCCCTGACAATTGCGATGATTACAAACCACCATTTATATTTTTTCGTGGCATGAATTTATTAACTTTTACATTACTGCGAAAGCTTTATATTGATAATTATATATTTTCCCCGACATATCCGCAGGAAATTTCTTAACTGCAAGAATGGAGTTAGCCTGCTATGATTCCTTCTATACCTTTGGGGTTACATAACAATGTGTATATTTGTCAACTTGGTAGTGTTCTTCTAAATTATTTAGGCTATGTTGCATAATCTAGAATCACCGAACTTAGAATATCCGAACTTGAACCGAACCTAGTATTTGTATACAACATAAGTAAACCATACACTAAGAATCGTTTCACTTGCAAACATGATTATTGTAAATACGGCTATAAATCTGACAGCTGAAAAATATTAGGTTTTACGATATTAAAATCAAGAAGAAGCTTACCAGTTTTTTCGTTTCTTGCACCCCATGCCCTCAGGGTATGTACCTGTACACCACAAAATTAATATTACAGTTATTAAAGTTTAATAGAATCCAATTTGCACAAAAAAATATGAAAATTTGACATATTTTGACGTGGTACCCCATGGTACCCCCTGACCGCACCCCAGGGACCCCAAACATTCAGGGTATGTTCCTTAACCCTAAAACAATATTCCCTGAAAGTTTGAACCCCTACGGATGCCTATTTATTGAAATATAGCTTTAGTTCGGTGATTCTAGGTTCGGTTCAAGTTCGGATATTCTAAGTTCGGCGATTCTAGATTATGCAACAACACCATTATTTATTGTAATTTATCTACGGCAGAACATTTACTTTATTTTCTTTTGTCCATCTTCTTCTTCGTATATTTTTTCTCGGGCTTCCATTATAACATCATAGTTAATTTTTTTTCATTTTACATTTGTTGGGCGTTAGATTATTTAGCATTAAAAGATACATTGCTGCGTAATCAGCTAATTAGAACACGACTTTTGTTTATTACTGTGAGGCTCACAGTAATCATTAAAAAAACAGTGTGAGCATTGCTCACTGAGCAACTTATTATTGTAAAGATTAACTGTTTGGCGAACCAACGGTACAATGCCAAGCTCTTCCATCACTATTTTCTGGTTGTTGTTACTTTTTTTGTGTATGCTTATTATATATGGAAAAATTTAATAAATCTGTTTTTTTTATATAAATAAAGAATGTCTTTTTTGCATACCCATATTGTGCACCCGTTTCCCGCATAAATGTTAAAACCAAATATTGTTGTTTTGCTTTTTTTTCTTTTGTTGCATGGGAAAATAATGATGTGTAATTAAGCCACTTTTGCTCTTGTTATTTTTTATGTTTATCTTGTTTAATTAATTCTTTGACGATGATATATTTATAGGTAACTACATAATATTCTAAACTCAACGATGGATATACCAAATCCTTTACCTATCTCTTCAAATAATGAAGTAACTCCAGCAATGTCAAAACGTGATTGCTTCTTTGCTACTTATCGTCGCCAACGTTTTTCTTTACCTGGATCAATCATGCATTATATAGCAAAGAATCCTCAATCTCCAGAAGCATATCAAAAGATGGCAAAATTATGCAAATACTTCTTCGATACAAATCCACTTCTTATTGTTTCATCTTTATCTCTTGGTCAATATCACCAAGATGAATGCAATATTCGACTTGATCGTAGACTGACTAATTTAGCTAATCGATCTGTCAAGCTTTGGATTACTGGTAGCATTTCTGTTTTTCATAGTAATATTCCAACTGAACAAGATGCTTTAACTTTTATTCTTAAAAAGATTTATAAATGTGATGCAAAAGAGCTAGAACTTACTCGACAAAATATCTGCTTCAATGATTTGCTATTTCTTGGATCAATATGTGAAAAGATTTTTATGGATCGAGTTATTGTTAAAAATGATGTTGATTCAACACCTGTTGTTCTGGATGAACTTGTTGCAGGCTTTCCTTATATTAAATATTTTCGACAGTATGTGTACTCTTTTTTATAATATGTTTTTTAATATTAAATTGTTTTTTTAGTGATCTTGGTAGTGCTGCTCCATCAGCTGTTTCATCAAAGACTGTTCAAAAAATGCTTCAACTTCCACGTTTCTCTGAACTTGATTATTTCTTTTTAGCTGATATTCCTGAAAGCTTTGATCTTGATCGATTTTATGATTATATGAAGGTAGGTTATTTTTAAATAATTGTATATTAGGGTAGTACTCGAAAAATGCTGAGTTTATTTTTGACTGTAAACGGAAGCAAATATGAGTAGCTTTTTTGCGCCACTACGGTGAAGCCAAGTCAACAAATTTACTGTAATAATTTAATAATTTTTAGACAAACAAGAAAACCAAAATTTACCTTGAATTTCGTAATCATCTTTTTTCTGATGCATATCGAACTCGACTTCAAACAATCGTAGATGAAATTGTTGCAACAGAAAATCATCAATATAAAGTACCTTTTCTTCGTTTTACTGGTATGCTCAAATATGGTGCCTTGATGATGCTTCATAATCGACGTTAATACCTATCTTTTTTTGTTTGTTTGTTTAATTTAATCTTCTGTGTGTTTTTGTTTGTTGAATTTTTATAAACTGTTGTAAGATTTATTCTTCGGATAAGTAAGACATGAAAATTTGCTTTTGATTGCTACAGTACTTTTTAACAGAATACCATACTTTGTTAATCAAATGTTTTTCTTAATATATTTGCTAATTAATACTGTTATCAAATACAAACATGATATTAGGATTGGGAAAAACGTTCTTTCATCTAATGCATAACGTGAAGCAACATAGACTTGTTAGTAATACATTTACTTCACATCAAATCTCATGAAGACTAAATAATAAAAATTGTTAAATATATCTACACCAATATAATTCAATATTAATTTTAAAACTGATTGTTTAATTAAAAACATACGCATTAGTTATGGAGTATTTTACTGCATTATTATTTAATTATCGTGAAAAAAGTACGTTCAATAATGATTGTATTGGAAATGTTTCCTTTAATAAATTTTCCTGTTGTTAATTTAGAATTAAATATTCAAATAAGTTTTCTAATTTTTGAGTGATTTTAAATTGTTAAAACTAAAAGAAAAATGTTAGACAATAGCACAGCCATGACGAGACTGCAAAAAATGTATTTTTTTTATTTTTTGCTGGTTTTAATTGAAAAAAGAAAGTTTTTTAAAAACATGTTTTTCTTAGTTGTTTTAAAGTAATTTGAAAGTTTTGTTAATAGTGAGTTTTACAGCCATTAGATCGATACCGAATAATTTAGCAGTTAAAGTGTTCAATCAATCCGATAAGTAAAATGTAATACTTTTTATTAAGCACGATGGATAGCAAGCATATTTGTATTTTTCAAATCAAATATTCAAATAAAAAAAAGATGCGTGAGAAAATTTAAAAGCTTTTCAATGAAAAAGACTGCTGTGATCAAAATACGAAAAATTTAGTTTAGCAGCCGTTGCTTTTTTTTTTGCATTTCACAAATCACACTATTTTTTCTCTTTTTTTGACATATGAATGTTTAAAATATTTTACGCATTACAAAGATTTGAATGAAAATGATGACAGAACGCTCTGTATCAACTTAATTTAGTAGCGTATTCTTTTTTGATGCTGGAAATCTCTATAATAACACCTCAAACTCGCACTAATAATTATATGAAAAACGGTGGTACATGAACTATCTTTATAGTTTATCCTACGAGCTCATTTAGCGTTTGGTTCAGGCAGATAGACTTCTTATCGTGAGAATTTTGCGACTTAGCGTTGTTTTTTTATTAATAATTGATTCCTGTGGTCCATACTATAATTACTTCTTCGTGGATGGTGATTAGAAGTACTAGAAACCCCCAGGACAAATGCATCACTTTATAAATCAATTTTAAAAGTAAAATAATAAAGCAATTAAATTGATTACCACTTGATGTTAACAGAAACTTAAAACAAAAGTTTTCTTTCTCTCAAAAAATTTTGCAGTTGTTGATAAAAAAATTTGGCTGACAAAAAAAAAAGTAGTTTATGGAAAAAAATTTAAGGATTTTACTTTGTCTTAGTTTTTCGTCATCTCATTTTTCTATTAAAAAATTGTACATCGTAAATTTTATTTTTTTTTTCTAGATTTGTTACAGTTTTAGAAATATACGTATCTCTGATTATTGTTAAGGTGTTGATAATGTCAACGCGCTGTCCTCGAACTTTTTATTCACGTCGACATCAATCAAAGTATTCAAGAAATGCAATGTCAAATCAAGACATAAAAACTATTTTCTATGCAACATATTGCCATCATCAGCCATGGTCATTGCCCGATTCAATCATGTATCACATTTCAAAGAATCCTTCCACATCAAAATGTTATGGAAAAATGGTTCAAACTTGCAAATATTTTTTTATTCAAAATCCTATTTTAATTTCTCAAGAGTTACGTTTAAACTGTGAAGGAAATGGATGGTATGATGCCCCGTATTTTGGAAATAAGAAGATTGAATTCAAAAATGTAACAAGTAAAATTTGGGCTATTGGGTCACTATGTAATCAATCCGCTTCAACATCGTCGATTCCTTTATCTCCTCTTATTTCAAACATTTATCTAAGTGATATAAAACTATTAATGCTTTATCATAATACTATTTCTTACAGTAATCTCAAATTTCTTGGTTCAAAATGTGCAGCGACTGTGTTGAATAATATTACTGTGAAAGATGAAAATGGTTCCGATCTTGCATTAAACGATATTTTTGAAGCACTTCCGGAAGTTGAGCGATTTTCATAGTAAGGTGTTTCGGTATTTTGTTTCGATTACAGTCTAATTTTTTTAGCTATTTTGGCAATTCCGCTTCAAGAAACATTCATGAATTGATCAAATGTCCTAATTTCTTGGATATTACCGGATTTAATTTACATGCTATTCCAGAAAATTTTGATATTCAAGGATTTTATGATTTTGCAAAGGTATCGTTTTTTGATTATTTTCTTATATATTTTCATGATACATGTTGTTTCAGAAAAATGAGAAAACAAAAATTTGCCTCTCTTTTTCTCCTCAAATTTCTAATGGTTATAGAAGTCGCCTTCAAAAAATTGTTGATGAAATTATTGCTGATAAGAATCGTAGCTATAAACCACCACTTATTGAATTCCCTGGAATTACTCGAGCATCATATGAAACATTACGGAAACTTTCTGGTCGCTAAAATAGAGCTGAATTCATTTATACTCTTTTTTGTGTAGAATTTGTTTGAAATTTTTTGTTTTGTTTTTATAAATTTATTTATTTATTTATTTTTATACATGCCAAGAGCATACCGATGTAAATATAATAACATACAATAAAGAAAGTAAATACAATAAAATAATATCAATACATAAAGCAATTTGCAATATTCGTCTTACTCATGTGGAACTAGATTTAAAAACAATTATAGTTACAGTATGCTTTTCACTCAAAATTTTATAACTGTCGAAAAATGTAAGGGTAAGCTTGGAACGACAAGCCAAAAGTATTTTATGGAGATTTACAGTATTTCGAGAAAAAAAAACATATATATTTTGCCGGTATCAAACATTGCAAATACGATTTTTCTAACCGTAGATGTTTCCAAGTGATGATGGAGTTAAGGCCCCATACTTTGCCTAAATGCCCGTTTCTGTAAGGGACAAAAAATCAGCTGCGCATCCTCCTACCTGGGACTTATTAGCAAAACGAATATGGCTAAAGTAGCACACGATCAGTAACTTTTACGACAGAGATATTCAGTTTAAGCAGGAGTTGAGCCCTCATATTTTTTCCAAATACTTGCCTAGCTATATGATAGTAAAGGGCAAAATATAACCAGTCAGTTAAAAGGTTTCGGATAACTAAAACCAAAAACTGAAAGATTTTGAGTAATCGACAACACTGATGATGAGTGCCAAACATTATTGTAAACAAAAAATTTCAAGATAATGTATATGCAAAGGCCATTAAAAATACCGCTAACATTTGTTTTTCCTACACTATCTATCTTCGAAAAAAGAGATAAACTTTTTGTAAATCAGTGAAAAATGCACTTGTTTCCTCTTTTTCTTTGAATTTTTTATAATTTGTAATTTGTGAAATAAAATGCATTCTTAGATTCGACAGATTTTATCGTTTATTATAAAACAACGTTAACCAATAATCCAATTAGTCCATTAAAGTACCCTCTGCCACATATTACATTTTAAAAAGTGTAACCATTTTGAGTATGTGCGAATATTCCGCAATATGATGAAGGTAAAATCATAGTCGTTGTTTAAAAAAGTCATTGCTTTTAGAAGTTTGCAGTGAATATGAAACGTCTGTGAGAATCTTAGACTCCATCCAAAATTTTTGAGAAAAAAAGCCACAATCATAAAAGGCTGTACACGGTCTTTACAAAAGTAGTTCATCTTTTTAAGATAACCCTGATGTCATATAGAACTACAAAAAACGGCACTTCAAACTTAATTTATTGGTTTGAAAAGGTCTTTTTCTCTCTAATTATTGGTTAGGAAAATAAAATCTCTAAGATTCTTTGAATTACATTAGTTCCGTATTTGAGTGTTAAGAGTGTAATTTATTTTTTTAGACTGTAGTTTTAATCTGCCACATGGACTGAAATTAAGCATGTAATTAATCTCATTTAATTTTAGTTTTGTGTACTGGACCAAAAACATGCAGATGTAAGGGACCTACTAATGATGCGGGAGCTACTGCAGGCGCTGCAGGTGGAGCAACAGGTGGAGATGTAGCTGGAGCTGTCGGTGGCGCTGCAGGTGCTGCTGGTGCAGGAAAATAAACCAATATGCCATTAATGTGATTATTAAGTTGTTAAAGTTATGTATAAGATTTAAATTATTAACTTTTTGTTGTAGAAAATTTAATTTATTATTATTCTTTTGATTTTAAATGTACATATATCGTAGTTATCTAAAAAGCTTGTCATATATTTGCCATGGTTTGATCAAATAGTACGCTGTAAAATAAACATTTGGTACACTTTTTTATAAAGATTGTTTATTTTAATGCTCTTTATGTTTTAGAATTTTAACTTTTAATAAATTTTTAAAATCAAACTGACAGTCATTGAGAAAACAGCTTCTATCAAGAAGGTACACAGCTGCAAAAACATGTGCATCAGGAAAAAGTTGCTGAAAAGTGTTATATTTTTATTTTAACCATGAATAAACCCATTCATAACTTAATTGACTATTAGTAATACTGCTTTTATAACACTGTTTGATTGTTTTTTGATAATATGCTGTACTCTTTATTTATGTACAAGTTCCGGTGACACATTGATTAATAATATAGTTATGCAACAAAATTTCATTGAAAAAACTTTTTTTTAGATTTATCTTAGTTTTTTGTTCTTCAAAATTATTTTAAAAATTCAAACATGTGTCTAAGAAACAAAACGTGCTAAACTTTCTTTTTCCACAATAGTTTTTTATAAAACAATAAAAGTATATTCATTTAAAAAGAAAATTTTTAAGATCACGCAAAAGAAAACGTTGTTCCATTTTTTCTATCACAAAACACAGAAAAATGATTGTTTTGATTCACATTCAAAACATTCATCTATGAAAAAGCATTTTCAACTTTGTTCGTTCTTTTTTTTTGCATTGAAAGAAAAATGCAGTTGCCCTTTGAATTTTTAAGAACTTTTTGAGACAAAAATGATTACATTGCAGATAAGGATTTCTGTTTTAAAATTTTGTGGGTTTTGTATTGTTAATTGAACAAAAGAGATGTCTTGCCACAGATGAAGCATTTCTGCATTTCTAAATACCAAGCTACTTTTAAACAATTAATTTCAGCTTTAACAACCATATATTTAGAGCGACAATATTTTTGCATTACAAATGATATATATAAGCTCGCATAATCTTCTGGTGACAATGCGGGCTTATCATTTCTCAGTGTAATGAGTTTTTACAGCATGTATTTTCATCTAACAACCGAAAAATCTTTTGTGGCTTTATTTTGTTTTTCGATTTTTTCTTAATTTTTGTTTGTTTTTATTTATCTTCTTTTTGTCTTTGCCAATAGCATTGACGCTTTCGACAACAAATTGAATTAAACCAAAAATATTTAAGGAGCATAGGGTTTTTAATATTTAACCTTTTTATAAATTCATAAATGTTAATTGATTGTCAATTGAGAAAATAGTTTCTACATAGATCGTAGACATCAGCAATACAAATAATATTTAAATCAAGAAACGGCTGATGAAACTGTGATAATTTAGTTTTAACTATTACTCGATTCATAACATAATTGACTATTAGTAATGACGCCTTTTCTACAATGTTTAACTGTTTGTTGATATTGTGTTTTACTCATAAACCGACATATTATTCAAATATTAAAAATTATGGATCGATCTAAACGTGCTTCTTTCCTCATTACATATTGTCAACATCAAAAATGGTCATTCCCAGATTCATTAATTTATTATATCTCCAAGAATCCATCAACTCCAGCCTATCAAAAAATGATTCAATCCTGCAAATATTTCTTCATCAAAAATCCAATCCTTATTGTTCCACTTTTATGTCTGACATATGATGAAAATAAATGTGGAATTTATATTGAAATCAACAAAAAGAATTTTGATATGACTAGAATTTCAAGTAAAATATGGGCAACAGATGAACTTTTTATTCGACAAACTAAAGTTGCTGTACCTTCTTCAATGCCTTCTATTATGTCAAAGATATATCAAAGTGATATAAAGTCTTTATATTCTAGAAGCCAAGTAATGTATTTTAAGGAATTGTTATTTCTTGCTACAAAATGTGAAATGATTCATTTGAGCCATGTTAATATTTTGGATGAAAATGGTTATGCTGTACCATTGGAAAAGATTGTTAATAAGCTTCCAAATGTTAAAAATCTTTTTTAGTAAGTTCTTTGCTGTGCATTGCGTTTTTTAATTCGGATCTGGGTTTTTAGCGCATTCAGTGATAATTCTTCACCTGCTGTAACGCCCAAAACTGTTCCTGAATTACTTAAAATTCCACATTGTTCAAGCATTGATCGTTTTCATTTTCGTGATATTCCTGAAGCTTTTGATATTGTAGTTTTTTATAATTCTTTTATTGAAGTAAGTTCCACGTATTTGCTTATTTTCTCGTTAAATTTTTCAGTTTTTTGAGAAATACAGAAACCGATATTCGTCTTAATTTTTGTAATCCTATTTCTGAAGCATAGAAAATCGTCTTCTAAAAATTGTCGATGATATTGCTGCAACTGAAAAAACTAATTTTCTGATTTTTATGAAACGTGATGATATGTAAATTGTGTTTTGAAATTTTTATTATGTAATTTATAAAAGTTTTGTGTTTACTTGAGTAATTGAATTTGCAATTTCTAGCTTGACATATCTAAAGATAAATATTCAGAAATATGTAGTTTCTCTTTTTTCTGTTTATCCGCTTATGTTGATACAAATAGATTTTTTGGCTTGAGATATAAAGCTAACACCCTATATTGATAACTTATAAACTAAAACAACACATACAATGTAGAAAAAATATTAGCTTTACATTCATTTTTTGTATAACATTGTTTTCTCTTAAAATAAAAAATTCAAAAAAAATTATCTGCTGACAAAAGAAATATGACATTGCTAAAAAAAGCGATGACAGCACGCATTTTGAATGACGGACAAATAGATTCTTTTCGACAATAGCAATATACCACGTTACCTTCTCTTATGTCATACAACAGTTAAAAAAAATTATAAGTAAATGCCATTTTTTTCTTCAAAAAGAAACACAAACATATTTATAAGAAATATAACCAGTGATATATGTATAAACTTTAATTTTTTGCAATAATTTTTCAAGAGGCAATAAAAATGTTTAAAAAGAAAACTTTTCGAGGTAACGCAGAAGGAAAACTTTTAAATGTTTTCTTACAAAAAACAAAAAAATCATTGTTTTGATTCACATTCAAAGCAGTCATCGGTTAAAAACATTTTCAACTTTGATCATTTTTTGGAAGAAAAATGCAGTTGCTTTTTGAATGTTTAAGAACTTTTTTAGCATAAAATGATTATATAGCAGATAAGGACTTCTGTTTTAAAATTAAGTGGGTTTTGTATTGAAAATTAAAAGAAAAAACTACAAAATGTGAATTATTCTGCATTTTTAAACAATTACTATGAGGTTTTATTACCTTCAAAATAAAAAAAAAGAAATTTTTTTCTTTCTTTTTTTGTAGCACAAAAAAGGGAATCGTTTGTTTGCTTTACAAATAATATTTGCAAGCCCACATAATCTACTGGTGACATTGCAAGACTTTCTCAGTGTAATAAACAATACTGATGTCTAAAACGTCGTTCAGTTTTTACGAAAAATATATGGATTTAAATATTAAAATATACAGAAAGGAATGGTAATCTAAAATTTATACGTACGAAACAAAAGCTTTATTTTTTTCAACATTTTTTTCATATAACATTAAATAAGTTTTAATTTTTGAGTGCGTCATCTTGAAAATTTTTTTTAAAAAAAGCAAAAATTCTTTTGATGACGCAAAAGAAAATATTGCTCTATTTTTTTCTCACAAAACAAAAACAAATGATTGTTGCAATTTACATTCAAAACATTCATTTGTTAAAAAACATTTTTAACTTGAACAATTGTCTTTTTTTGCGTGGAAAAAAATGCAGTTGCTTTTTGAATTTTTAAGAATCTTTTGAACAAAAAAAGGTAATAGATAACAATTGATATGTTAAAATATATCGAGGGTTTTGTAATTTAAAAAAAGAAATTTGTCATCATGGTGCTTAGATGAAGCCTTTTTACATTTTTAAAAAACAAGATACTTTTAAACATGAAGGTTTAGCAACCATAAAAAGCTTTAGAGAAGCATAATATGATATTATCATGAACTGATTCAAATATGCAAACATTTTTTCTCCGAAAACTGTTGTTCCAAGTTTTGGTTTGACACACGGTGAAAATAAATGGGAAACATATTTCTTTAAAGGACCTTTTATAGACGAAACAGATCGTTGTAAGGTGATAACAAAAAGTGTTGTATTGGTTTTGTTCATTGTTTTTTCAAAGGATGTACTGGAATTTTGTTGGAATCAAGCAACAAATTTTTCTAATTAAAAAATTAAAGCTGTTACAAATACCACAAGCAAAAAAAAAGAAAACAGGTCAACTGATATTTGTTTACAAAAAAATTTTTGCCTTACGAATAATTATTAAAAGAATTTATTTTGATTTATTGCCATCGTTTTTCTATAAAATAAAAATTTAGCCATTATTCTCATATTATTATTACAAAAATCCAAGCTTATCTGAATATTATTTGTTTTAAACATGGATTCAACAAATACTCCACCAAATTCTTCAAATACTGAACGTGCTACTTTTCTTGCTACATATCGCCGTCATCAAACATGGTCATTACCAGATTCTGTCATTTATTATATTACAAAGAAACCTTCAACTCCCAAATGTTATGAAAAAATGATTCAAAGCTGCAAATATTTTTTTGTTCAAAATTCTATACTCATTATTCCACGTTTAGGTTTTTCATATGTTGACAATAAATGGGGAATGTATTACAATAAAGGGAATGATTTGACCAAAATTTCAAGCCAAATATGGATAACGATTGAACTTATTATTAGACAACGTGAAGTTGTTGTACCTTCTTCAATGTCTTCAGTTATGTCAAAGATTTATCAAAGTGATATCAAGTTCTTATATTTAAGAAGTCAAATAATGTATTTCAATGAATTGATATTTCTTGCTTCAAAATGTGAAATGATTCATTTGAGCCATGTTAATATTTTGGATGAAAATGGTTATGCTGTAGCATTGGAAAAGATTACTGAAATGCTTCCAAATGTTAAAAATCTTTTTTAGTAAGTTCTATTTTATATTATTTGATTGCGCTAAAAAATACTTGGTATTTTAGCGCATTCAGTGATAATACTTCAACTGCAGTAACATCAAAAACAGTTCCTGAATTGCTCAAAATTCCACATTTTTCAAGCATTGTTTGTTTTCATTTACGTAATATTCCTGAAGCTTTTGATATTGAAGTTTTTCATAATTCTTTTATTAAAGTAAGTTACCGCCATTTACTTCTTTTTGTTACAAATCCTTTAATTTTTAGAAAAACAATGAAACTGAAGTTCATCTTGACTATCGTAATCCTATTTCTGAAGCATATAAAAATCGTCTTCAAAAAATTGTCAAAGATATTTATACAACTAAAAATCCCACTTACAAATTACCATTTTTTTCTTTTCCTGAAACAGTCTTCTGATTTTGAATTATGGAATCGTCAAAACAACAGTTTCTGTTTATCATGGATTTTTTATCATATGATATTATGTTTTTGAATTTTTGTTGTTCTGTTTTATAAAAATTTCAGTCAACATGTTTATTAATACTTGACATGAAAACTGCACAAAAGAGCAAAGACAATAGAAAACAAAAACATTAGTTTTTATCATAGAGTTGTTGGAGTTTATCATAAGAAGATTCATCCATACCAGGGTAACGAATAAAAGGAACTTTATATTCATGGCTTTCTGTTTCTAGAATTTCATTCACTATTGTTTTGAGACGAGCATTGTATGCATCAGAGATTTGACGAGAAAAAGAAAGCCAAACTTTTGTTTTCTTATTCTTCTAAAGTGAATTAACAAGCTGTAATTGCTTCAAGAAAAACTTACTTTAATAAAAGAATTAAAAAAGCTGTCAATATCAAAATCTTCAGGAACATCAAGTAAAGCAAAATATGTAAATTTTGAAATTTTTAACAAGCTCGAAGCTGTCATGGAGGTTATAATTTCCGCAGGAGTATTACCAAGGTCACTGAAAAATGTTGATTTTATACATTTAAAGATCATAAAACAAAAATTAGCATACTATTTAAAATCATAAACATTTGGAAGAGCTTCAAAAAGTTTTTCCAAAGAAACAATAGAATCATTCTCATCTATTACAGTAACCGAATTCAGCCGAATTAATTTACATTTTGAAGTAAGAAATTCAAAATTGTTGAAAGAAATTTTTTCATTCCAAAGGACAAGTATATGAACATAACAGCGATAAATTTTTGGAAGAACAGAAGACGTAAGAGACAGAATTGAATCAAAATAAAAAAGATAAGTAATCCAAATTTTAATCGGAATTTTTTGTAGATTCACGTCCTTCAAGTCAAAAATAGTTGTACTATGTCTATTTTGGTCATTGATAGTGACGTCTCCAACAAAAAGAATAGGATTTTCGATGAAAAAATGTTTGCAGCTTTTGATCAGCTTTTCATAGGCTTTTGGTAAAAAAGGATTTTTGGCCATATAATTGATTGTATAGTATGGTAATGCCCATATTTGTTTACGATGATATGTTGCATAAAAGAGTTCACGATTTGAAGTAAAAGGTGTTTCATCTTCTTCTTCGTCAGTTTCATATGAGCCACGTGAGTTTATATATTCTTCAGAGTCGCTTGTATCCATTTTTGCGCAAAATGTTAGAAGAAAATAGACTAAAGACAAATCATTATAAGGAAACAAGAGACATACAAAAAATAGAAACTGACAAAAATAGTGTCATTACTATGTGAGTCATTCTATTTGTCTTGGCATTTTTTGCATATGAGAGGTTGCTACTCCACGATCAACATTTGTGAGTTTGTCTGTCTCATGCATGAGAAATAGCCTTTCTTACCGCAAATAGGAGAAACAGATTTTTTAAGAATAATGCGGTAACCAGCTAACGAGGGACAAAACCTTCTATTAAAATATACTGTCCATAAAATTAGGAAAGCTTTTTTGTTTGTCTCTGCAACCCATTTAAGTGATTTTTTGCAATTATTGGACAGTGAAGTTTGCCATTGAAAACCTATTACTTAAGCATAAGAATCTATCAAAATAGCTTTGTAAGTCTTCTGATCAAAATCAAGTCTCATTTTTTCTTTATTGGACAGACGGTGAACAATCATTCGTTTGCATATTCATTTTTTATATGCTGGCCAGTCTATAAATAAACTTTTTTACAAAAAAGTGCTTAGAAAACAATATTTAAATTAAGGATGTTTTTGACCCCCTTTTCACAAAAGACATTCCATATTTTTGGTGCTTTCTTTCATAAACTTTTTTTTACGTTGCAAAAACAAAATGTAAAGCTTTCTAGCGAAACAAATTTTTTACCAAGAAAAGCAATCAAAACTCGGGATAAAATGCTATTTATTTATTATTTTATTTTTTTTTTTCAAGATTACATACTGTGACAGCCAATTAACAAAAATTTATATTTTGCATCTTCAATATATTCGTTCGAGAAAAATGAATGCTAATGTTTTTAATGAGATTTTTAGCATTAACATGTGATGGAAAATCGTTGGCCAATGCAGCATTTGATTGTTACGACGAATTAGGCTTCAACATAACAGAGACGAAAATACTTATATAAACTTTTTGAGGAATGAAGCATTTCAAAGTTCATTTATGCTAATTTGCGAACATTCTTCGCGACATTGATGCATGAAATGCAATGGTATTTGCAATATGTTCATCATGACTTTTCTTTAAATTTTCAGAAATTGCTTTATTACTGTTGTCAGTAATTCCAGCAGGCATACTACTTCTAAGTAATTCGCGACTAAAGAAATGTTGTAGTCAAGCAATTATATTCATAAAAGCATACTTAACAGAAATAATTCGAACACCAGCTGATGTAAGTTTTGTTTCGAAATCTTTAATACCCTGGTCAAATTCAGCAATGTATTCCGCATTATCCGGATCCTAAAACCAAGTAACGTTTTTTAATTTCAAAAAAGCACAAGTCCATACAGCACTTGAATCAGGAGGTGGTGATATATTAAATACACATCCGTTAGCTTCTATTAAATATGGTGTTGATTTTTGAATAACACAATAATGACTTTCAATAATATAATAATAATCAAGAAGTTCTTTTTCAAATTTCATGTCAGGTATACCACCAAAGCCGAAAGTGTCAGCGATGTTAACCTTAAAATGATAGGATTACAAAAACAAACACAGTGCTATAGACATACAAAAATATCAAATTTTGTACCAAATTTATAATCAATCCTTTCAAAAACTTTTTTAACAAACTCTGCATTTATATGTGGAATCCATAAAGTACCCAAAGAGCCCTAAAATATTTTGAAGTAATACGAAGACATAGCGAATTTAACTTACACTATTTTTTATACTTTGACATTCATCAACCAAAGTTTTTAATTTTACGAAATTTTTACCAACAGCAATAACAGAAGCTCCAAGTTGACGAAAAAGTATTGTTGTAGCCCTTCCAATGCCATCAGACGCACCTATATATTACATCTATAATATAAAGAACACAAAAATTATACCAGTAATAAAAGCAGTTTTTCCACTCAAATTAATAATAGATGATAATATTGTAGATGGCAACTGTAATGAATTCTTCCAAGCTCGAAGACCGTCATCAATGGTTTTGTAAAATGTTTTAACATTTTCAACATTATATTCATCATCAGCCTTGTGGAAATCAAAATAATAGTCAACATCAGGAATAGCGCATATCTGTGAACAATAGTACAGTGTGATTTTATTAAAACGCCTCCAGCGTGTATTGTTTTTAAATGAGTACAAAAATGTCCCAAGCGCTTTTATAAATGAATTAACTACAACACCGCGGGCTTATTATCGTCCTGTAGAGGCATCCTTGCAAAATATGTTAGAACACACTACATGGAAAAATCATATATGGGGTTATTTTTATGAGGTATTTTGGAATTGTGTCGTTGAAAAAACCAAAATGGCTAAAAATGCCTTTTTAGCCGATTTGCCAATTTATAGATCGCTTTTGAATTTGTCGCTGTTTCACGATGCGTTCGTGAAAATTCGGTCTTAAAAAATCACCCTGGGCACTATTCTCGTTTACGCCCCCTTCGTTTTTTATTGTTTTTCATTTTCTTCATTCACAGTGGAATCAACGACAATGTCGTCTAACCTCAAAGTGTGTATACGCTTATATGCAAATATTTGTGTTTTTCTTCCAAAGACAATGCAAAACAAAAATATGAAAAATGGTAAAAAAACGAAGGGGGGGGGGCGTAAACGAGAATAGTACCATCACCCTGTACAATTAAACTACAAAAGAAAAAGGCGCTTGCACGCGCCTTTGTATGCATCTTTTCTTCCAGTATACGCTATTATCATAAATATAGAGCTTACCTTAAAAAATTCAAGAAAAAGAAATGGATCTGGAATCTTTGAAACATTGTAAAGGTGCAAAGACAATAATTTTGTTGAGCGCTCTAATGAAAGTAGCTTTGTCATGTTAATTGGTGGAAAAGATTCAGCAAAATCTTCAACATCACGATGTATGCTATAAACGTACCATGGCTTTATGAAAAACATAGTAAAAAAAGACAATTACTCAATGGTTGAAATATGCGGTGCAAATTCAATACATTCTTCAATAGAAAGATATTGATCAGATTCTGGACAATATACTCTTCCCCATATCGTCAAATAACGAAGAGTAGGGCAGCTAACAAAAAATTTATAATCTGCTACTTTAGAGTCGCCACACATATGAAGTCGTTTGTATGTTAAACGAGAAAATATTTTATAATTAAGGATAAAATCTTCCTCAGGACTATAAGTAAATGAATTGCTAATCCATATGTTATTTAATTTTGAAAATGATGAATTTTTTTGCCAGATTGCCATAGAATTTTTAACAATTCTTTCTTCGTCTTTATCATCAGAAATTTCAAAATCTTCAACAATATTTAGACGGAGTTTAGCATAGAAAAATTTACAGGTTTGATAAAGTTTGAGAAGATGTGGAGCAGAAATATTTTTGTAAATATATTTCATTACTGTGTCACAAAAAGGAAAAAATTGGTGGGTCATATCATTCGCGTTGAAAACGAGCATCATTGATCTATGCCTAAAAACGAGAAAAACAAATTAACAGCACAAGTAAAAGATAGTGATGCTTAAGGTAGTGATATAGGGGGTAAAATGAAAAAAAAATGTTTAAACTTTAAAATAAAGATTTATTAAGAATAACTTAACACAAAAAAAAGTGCAATGACAATTAGAACATCCTCAAACATTGTTTTTTTCCTCTAAATAACACTCTTTCAGCATTGATTTTTCTTATCAGTAATATTATAGAACCAAGCAGTTTTTCTAGAATGAAAAATAGATAGCTGCTACTTTTTCCAGAAAAACACAGAAAAGTGTTTTGATATTCAAGCAATCATCTGTTAAACAAATATTATTTTTTTAATTGAGTCTTTTTCTGTTTTAATCAGAAGAAAACTGCAAATGATTTTTTGAATATTCAAGAATATTTGGGCTAACAAATGTTAGAGTTAAAGTACTTTTTTATACTGGTTAATATGTTATCATCTTTATGCAGAACTAAATAAAGATAAAATTAAAGATATCTTTAATCCAATTTTAATCCTGTTAAAAGTTACAAAATGCTTTTCATTTTTTTACGGAAAAAATATTTTTTTTACAATTCACCAAAAAGTTATAACTTATAAGTAGCAAATGAATAATTTTAAGATAATTATCTATAACAAGTAAAAAATAATAAAATTCTAAATCGTCATAAAAAACTGCTGTTTATAAAAAACAACCAAAACTTTTCAAAAACGTTTAAAAGAATAGTAAAAGCAGCATTTAGCATTGCATGTAAACAAGGACGTCAACAGGAATTTTTTTCGGTGTGGGCACAAATAATTTCAGAGGGGGCACGCCATTGATCTTTTGCCGACGGCGGCAAAAGATCAAAGGATTTTTTCAATTTCGGAGGGGGCACGTGTCCCTCGTGCCCCCCTCTACTGACGTCCTTGCATGTAAAGCTTATGCAGTTTCTTAAAAGCGATTGCCTTCAGAAAAATAAAGTCAAATACAGAAACTATTTCCTTATATCTTTCAGATGAAACAGTGTTAAAAATTCCAGTTTTTGGTGATCATTTGTATAATAAAATGACGAAAAAGCTTTTTGTATTTTTTATTCTTTATTAGTTTTTTAGAAAAACGAAAAGTGTGAGCATTAAACTGTTTTTGCAAAAATGGAATAAATAATTTTATTTAGTAACATATCAAAAATTTCAGCTATATCCATCAAGATGATGTAAGTCCTGATACATATTCGAAAACTTCAAACATTTAAACTTAAGAGTCATCTTTCACAATCTTATAATTTTGAAGATTTGTTACAATTTGTGCTTGTATGTTTTTGAAGAAATTTGTCTTTTTTTCATTTAACTCATCAAAAATATTTTAGAAAAACAAGCGTATTGATTTTAAACTTGATTTCTTTGATATTTTTGAAGAATACCTTGATAAAGTTGAACTATTTGCTGACACACTGATGCATGAAAGCTATGGTTCTCATAAACATCCATTGATTCGTTACAACAATATTCTTATAAATCAAAATGATTAAATTGGTGCTTGTGGTACTGAAGCTTCAGCTGAAGGAATTGTGCTTAATTGGTAACAATCATTTTTGTTTTAAGATGTCATTTACAAATTTTTAAGAGTTTCCTTTTTTTCTCATATTTTATAACTATGCTTGTTGAATAAGTTGTTATTGAGCTATTTTTTGTAATGCTTTTCTCACAGTATGAATTGTATAATTGTTGATATATAAAATATAAATATTTCTGTAAAAAAACATTGATCTGGCATGACTATGATTACGTTAGTATGCTCAAAAATTTGTCAAAAATTTGCTGTTTGAAAAAACACAAATTTTTTCAGCGTCACAGAGCATATTATATTTGCCAACGCATCCTACGCTTTCTATTGTTTCTTTCCAACTAAAAGTGCAAACAAAATGAATTTTGTATTTCCAAAAAATTCTTTTTTTGACTCTTTTTTGGAGCATTGGAAAAGAATATTGCTGTTGCAAGCAAACGCATATCTTTTTTATGAAACAAAATCACCTCCACTCCATCAGAAGAGAGAAAGAGAGAGGCACATAGTTAATACAGAAAAACAAAAGAAAAAAATTACTTTTGTGCTTTGATTGTTTGAAAGGCTATTCAAAAGGAAAAAAAGGAAACGAATTTTATGCAAAATGTTTATGCACCTGGAACATGGAAAAAAACAAGAATCAAGCAGATTTTGTGACGTAAAATATTCTAGATGATCTTGACATTATCTGTGTGCTACATGTAATAACATAAATATGAAAAAATAAAAACAAATATATTTAGCCCCGAATATAAAGCTTACGCAATTCCATAAAAATGGATTCCTCGCCTCTAGAAAAATAAATATTTGGCGGTTTATAATCATATTTTTTAGTTGCAACAATTTCATTGACAATTTTTTGGAGGCGAATTCTATATGCTTGAGAAATTTGATAATTAAAATCAATCGAAATTCTTGTTTTCTTATTTTTCTAAAAGTATTTGGTAAAACAACTATCAACGAGGAGATTTTTAAAGGGACTTACTTTGATATACCCATAAAAGCAATCTAAATCAAAATCTTCTGGAACGTTATTGAAAATGAAATAATTAAGATTCAAAAAATGTTTGATTTTGAGAAGTTCTGACATAGTTTTAAACGAAATAGCTTTGGAAGTAGTACCATCATTTTTGCTAAAAAAAAGTTTTAAATACGTGTATAAAAATTTCAACTTACTAATGAAAAGTTTTGACGTTTAATAAAGCATTAAAAATAGTTTCTATTGCAAGAGGAAAACCATTTTCGTCTAATAAAGTTGCAGAATCAAAATAAAAATTTTCACATTTTGAAGAAAGAAGTTTAAGATCATTCAAAGAAATTGTTTGTTCAAGAAGACGTATTTCTTTTATATCACTTTGATGAATGCATTTAATAGCAGAAGAAATTTTGTCGCATGTAGCATCATTATTGGCAAAAGAGATAAAATTCATAACCCATATTTTGCTTGTAATATTCATTAAATTAATAGATTTTACTTTTACCAAAGTATACCATCCATTGTAGCCATAATGTAAATTTCTTACAACAATAACAGGATTTTTGATGAAAAAATATTTGCAACATTGAATCATTTTTTCATAACATTTTGGAGATGATGGATTTCTGGTGATATAATAAATAATAGAATCTGATAATGACCATGCTTGTTGACGACGGTATGTTAAAATGAAGCGAGTACGTTTCACTTGAAAATTTGCCAAAACACTCTTCTCTGCTTTGCGTTTACAATTTAAAAGTAATGCATTTCTACTTGGATTTGGAGAGTTCATTTCCCAGGTTGAAGGATACCTACAGGTTTTGTGCTGAAAATAATGTAAGGTGGAATAAATGAAGGATAAAACGCAAAAGAAAATAGTTATGGAAAATTATTTCTGCAAAGAAAGCAGTGCAGTTCCAATAAAAAAAATTTTTAAGGAAAAAAGAAAAAAATGGACAAAAAAACTGATCTGGCATGACTATGATTACGTTAGTATGCTCAAAAATTTGTCAAAAATTTGCTGTTTGAAAAAACAATCCTGATTTCAATAAAAAAAGAATTATGCTACAAATAAATCCACAAAAATTTTTTTACATCAAATTAAATAAATAATCTACGTTATAAGTTCAGCGTCACAGAGCATATTGTATTTGCCAACGCATCCTACGCGCTTCCTATTGTTTTGGTTGAAATAAGAGTGCAAACAAAATGAATTTTAACTTCCAAATAAATGAAGGATAAAACGCAAAAGAAAATAGTTATGGAAAATTATTTCTGCAAAGAAAGCAATGCAGTTCCAATAAAAAAAATTTTTAAGGAAAAAAGAAAAAAATGGACAAAAAAACTGACGTTTGGGTCGGGTTACTTATAATTAGCTAGTAAAGAGAAAAACGACCAAAAAGGACGGACTCGTGCTTTTCACACCTCTTTTTTCATTGACTTTATATTTTTTTATTTTTTTTAAATAATAAGCTGTAAAATGCATAAGCTATTGATTTCAATTAAATTGTACAAGCAAAAATATCAGAATAAATTAAACATCGAAAAAGTTAAAGCATTTTAATTTATTTTTTAAAATTTGTGAATTTCAACGATGGAATTTATTGGATACATCAATGGAATTACTAAAAGAAATAAAACAAATGTTATTTATCATTCAATGATCGATGGAGAATTAGTTTATGAATATCAGATTCATCATATGTACAAGAAGATAAGAAAGAAACTGGTGCAACTGGATCAGAATGTATTCAAGCTTTAAATAAAGAAGTTAGAGATAAAGAAGAAGATGGTGATCATGATGGTGTAATGTTTCATATTGGAAAAACAGAAACTCTCAAACGACAATTTAAAAGATATACAAAGCCAGTTCATGTCCAAAATTGTGAAGCTGCTGATATTGACGAAGATTTGCAGGTAAGTTGCTTTATGATAGATAATATTGAAATTTATATATGTATTTTTTAGAAATCGACATTTTCCGTTGGATCAAATATTGTTCGTATTAAAAAGTAAGTATTTTATATACTGTTGTACATAAAATACTTACTTTACTTTTACTTTATTGCTTGTTGATACATTCACATTATTATTTACGCGCGCATTTATGAGTCTATTTTTTGGCAATTTATTATTTTTTCAATGACTGACCTTTTTTGCCTTAAAGCAATCCTTTTTTTCTCATTGATTTTCCTTCTTTAAAAAACCCGACCCAAACGTCCGGACCCCGGTGTATTGGCATAACTGTTTTGCGATAAAATATGTTGGTATACAAGAAGAAAGCGTCAGCTAGTGCACCCTTTTGCTTTTGGAATGCCGTCATTTCATTTTTTCTATTTTTATGCATTTGATCATTTTCTACAGTTTTTTGCCTATTTTTTTTAAGCAAAGCTAACATTTTCTTCAACAATCGTTTTTTCCCATACTATTTTTATTATTTTTTTTGTCGCAAAAACTATTCACCGCTTTTGCTGCAGTTGCGAAATTATTTTTGTTTTCCAAATGTTTCTTTTAAATTTAAAAGCTTTTATATATGTTTTTTTTAAATCGAGTGAATGCCACGTTTATTGTTTTTTTTTGTAATACGCAGTTATTTCATAATAATAATGTAAATATTTGTAGATTTAAAGTTACTGTAACTATTTAATTTCAGGCTTAAAATGGATATCTTTGATCTTCTTGAAACTGCTACATTGAAAAAGTGTCGAACACCTATCTTCAAACATGGATCATCTGAACGACAATATTTTTTTGCATTTCCAAAACATGTTATCGATTATATTATTGCAAATCCAAAGACACCAAAACAATGGAAAAAGTTGATTCAAACATGCAAATATTGGTTTGATAAAAATCCGATTCTTGTTGTTTCATGCTTACATTTTAAAGGTCGTGAAAAACTTAGTAAGTTTAGCTTATTTTCTTTAAAAAGCTAAAAAAAAATACTATTTTTACCGCTGCATGCCTAAAAGTGTCTCCACTTTTTTCTTTATGTATATAACCTGCTATTTTTAAAGGAAGAACAACATTTTAAAAAAAGCTAAATTTTCAAAGCCATTGAAGCAATTTTATTAACACAAATATAAATTTTAGCTAGACAACTCCGTGTAAGAACATGTTCTACAGATATTTGTAATGTTAAACCTGATCAAGATATTAAAGTTTTTGATACATCTATCAAATTTTGGATTACAGAATGTCTTACCTTTGTTGATGTCTCTGTTGATAAAGAAGTGCTTCCTCGAATCTTTAAATGTGATATCAAAAAGTTTTCTGTTGTCATTGAATTTCTGACTATTGATGATATTCAATTTTTCACTTCAAACATTGAAAAAGCATTTATTTATGCTCGTGTAAAAGATGAAAATGGAAAATATATTCCATGTGAAAAAGCTTTAGAACTTTTACCTCCAACTCTTAAAGCATTTTATTTGTGAGTTTTTATATAAAGTTAATTGTACACAAGCCTGTATCCATGATTTCGTTTTGTTAGAGGGTAACCTTTGAATCTTTTGCCACCTTTTGTGGTTTTTTGGCAAAAGATGAAATGTCGTTCTTCAATGAGCGTCAATCGCATCAGCGCCCTCTAAATATCAGTTGGGTATAGATATACTTTAAAAAATTTATTTCAGTTTTATACATGGAAATGATGTTACTGCAGATACATTTAAAAAACTTTCTGAAATTGAACTTGTTCAAAAACTTCATGGATTGCGACTTAATTGTATTCTTACACCTTCTTTTGATCTTGATGCTATTTTGAAATTTGTGCTTGTAAGTTATTGAAAAGTTCTTTTTTTATTTATTTTATTAATTTTTTAGGAAAACAAACAAATTAAATTTGAACTTGATTTCTTTTCTTCCGTTGAAGTATACCGTAATAGAGTTAAAGCATTTGCTGCAGCACTGATGAATGAAAGCTATGGCAGCCATAAACGTCCGTACTTGCGTTTTAACAATGATATTTTGTAAGTCTAAATAATTAAATTGTTACTTCTAATAATTTCAAACTGTCATTTGCAGTTTTTTTTGTTGCTTTTTATTTCTCATATTTTATAACAATGTTTGTCGTTTTATTTGTGCTATTTTTTTGTTACAGTATGAAATGTGAATTTGTTGATATATAAAATATTTTTGTAAAAACATCAATTTTACATGACTATGATTACGGTAGTATGCTTAAAACTCTTGTAATCCAATAAGTTTTGGTTTGAAAAAAAACATTTTAATCCAAATTTCAATTAAAAAAATTATGCTTCAAAATAAATCACATAAATTTCAAGACCAAATTAAACAAATAATCTACGTAACAAGTTCAGCGTCATCGAGCTTATTGTATTTTGCCACCGCATCCTACGTTCTTCCTATTGTTTTGTTTCAAATAAAAGTGCAAACAAAATGAATTTTAATTTCCAAAAAATTGAATAGACTCTTTTTTGGAGCATTAAAAAAATATTGCTGCTGCAAGCCAACGCATCTTCTTTTTTTATGAAACAAAATCACTTCCACTCCATTAAAGAGAAAGAATAAGAGGGACACAAAGTTAATACACAAAAACAAAAGAAAAAAATTATTGCACTTTTAAGCTTTGATATCCAAAGAAAAAAGGAGGAAATGGTTTTTATTCAAAATGTTTATGCACCTGGGAACACAGAAAAAACAAGAATTATCCAGCAGATTTTATGGCAAAGGAAATTCCAAATGAACTTTTATTTTGGCAACTAAAGCATCTGTCTGTGGGCTACATGTAACTTGAGATTGCCTTATTATAGCTTTTATCGCTTTAAATAAAAATACCTAAAAAAATGACAGAGTTTGCTGAACTTGAGCATCAAACAGTTTTTTCATATTTCAAGAGAAAAAAATTCTTGGTTTAATTTTGTGTTAAGTGCTTCGTTTGTGATACACAAAAAAGTATATTTCAAATAAGTGTTTTTATGACATTAACAACAAAAAACCAAAAACAAAATATATAAAACTAATACAAAAAATTTAGCCTTGAATATATAGATTATTTATTTTGTTAGAAGAAATAGGATCACTTTCAGGAAAACCGATAAATGGAATTTTGAAATCACAAATTTCAGAAGCAAGGATTTCATTTACGATTTCTTGAAGACGAATTTTAAATGCATCAGAAAGTGGTTCACGAAAATTGAGCCATATATAAGTCTTCTTATTTTTCTTAAAATCACATTATTTACATCAGTAAATCCATTCAAAAAATGGTTACCTTAATATATTAATAAAAAGTATCAATATCAAAGGCTTCTGGGATACCATGCAAGTCCATTGAAACAACGTTAAAAAAATGAGGAATTTTAGGCAATTCTGATACCGTTTTTGATGAAATAACAGTTGATCCATGTTCACCAAAATCACTGAAAAACAGAGTTTTATTAAAAAAAACTGTATAGAGGAAACCTACATATTAACTTTTGTGACGTTTAAAAGAGGCGCAAAAAGTTTTTCGAAAGCAACAATAGAACCATATTCATTTAAAACAGTAGTCTTATAAAACCATATTTGTTCACATTTTGAAGCAAGAAATATGATAACTGTGAAGAAAAGATTTTGTTTCCAAAAATCTAATTCTTTTATGTCACTTTGACAGATTTTAGGAATAATAGAAGATATAATGTTAGCAGAATCATTGTTGTAGTTTGCATTAAGTACGTCAGTAATCCATATCTTACAACAAACATTTTGAAAAGTAATTCTGCTACAGTTTTTAATGAAATAGTTTTTGAAGAGTTATCATCATTGTTGCTAAAAAGCACTTGAAATACATTTAACATTGTTACAACTTACAAATAAAATTTTTTGACGTTAGATAAAGTTTTAAAAATTTCTTCTAATAACAAAAAAGAACCGTTTTTATTCAATACAGTATCCAAGTGAAAATTTAAATTTTCACATTTTGAAGCAAGAAAAACAAAATCAGTGAAAGAAATAGTTTGATTCCATAGTCTGAATTCTTTAATATCACATTAAAAAATGAAGCTGATAGCAAATTTTGTCACATGATTGTTCACTAGCAGCAATACAATTGGTAACCCCCATTTTACTTGAAATTTTCTTAAAATTAATAAGTTTATCATTCAGCAATGTACTCAATCCATTGTAGCAAAAATGTAAATTTGTAACAACAAGAATAGGATTTTTTATGAAAAAATATTTGCATGTTTGAATTAACTTTTTAAATTTTATGCTAAAGATGACGTAAGATCGTGAAAAAAGAGCGAATAATAAATAAAATAAATCTGAGAATTACAATTTCGAAAAAAGAAAATAATTTTTGCGAATATAAAAAGGTAATTGCACTAGTAAGCAATTTTATGGAGAAAATAGGGAGTGAGGACTGTTGTAGATGAAAAATTTTTTTCTGCCTAATAAAAACTACTCTTCCTCACCAATAATGCATGTCTTTCTCAATCAATCAAATAGTGACCAAAACTCTTTTGTGAGCATGGGCATCAATGAGATTAAAAAAGCATGTGTTTAACAATTTTTGTTAATTTCATAGACAAAATACGTCGCATATAAATAATTTTGTTGAAAAAGTCATTTTTGATTTACCACATAAATATCAAATTCATTTAATCTAAAATATATTGTGGTAAATGGAGCTTATGGTGAAAAAGTAATAAAGCCAAGTAATATTGTGTGTTCATGGGGGCTGTTTTTCTTTGAATAAAATATTTATTTACATTTGTATTACATTTTTTTTTGGAGAGCCGTAAATGTCATTCAATTTAACACTTTCTTACGCGTTTCATCTTTTTTCTTTGTTTTTTGCAATATTTCGAAAGCAGTACCAGCAGTGTCTTCGACAGCCATCGGTTTCGATCTATCACTTTTATTTTTTGCTTTTCAACTTTTTTTTGCTGCATTTACGAAAATATTCTTGCTTTTCAAATTTTCTTATTTAGCAATTGCAATATCTGAATTTATAAAATTTAAATATTGTTGTGATTACTTGATGTCAATAATAACTTTCAAGCGATAATAATTTTTTTGACTTATTCTATTTGTTTTTTGATAACATTAAAGTTGTAATTAATGTTTATTATAAAATAATTTGTAATTGTTTGTAGGTTTTTGTAGTTATTATTTTTGCTTTTTTTCAACCTCCAAAATGGATATTTCTAATCTGCTTGAAACTGTAACATTTAAACGTCGTCAAACTCCTGTCTTCATTCATGAATCCTCCAGCCCTCAAGTCACTGATTTCCCAAAATTTATTATTGATTATATTATCGCAAATCCAAGATCACCAAAGCAATGGAAAAAGCTGATTCAAACATGCAAGTTATGGTTTGATAAAAATTCAATTGTTGTGATTCCATGCTTACATTTTAATGATCATGTTAGTCAAGGTAAGTTTTTGGATATCTTCTTTTGTTACAAACCTGCCGATAGTCGAAGAAAAAAACACAACTTATTTATACATTTCAGGTGCACCAAAAGGTTGGAAGACTTGTTCATCTGGATTCTGTGATGGTAAACGTGATCAATCTGTAAAAGTTTTTGATACATCAGTCAAATTTTAAATTACAGAAAATCTTGAAGATGTTAATGGGTGTATTGGTAAACAATTAATTCCTAAAACTTACAAATGTGATGTTAAGAAGTTAATTCTTTACAATGAAGTTCTTACTCTAGAAGAAATTCTATTTTTTACTCAAAAAGTTGTTGATGCATCCATTTGCGTCAGAGTCGAAGATGAAAGCAAAAGACGTCTTCCATGTGAAGAAGTCATTCAACGTTTACCGACAAGTCTTGAAAAACTTTATTTGTGAGTTTTAATAATGTATAATCTTTTAACTTAATCATCAACTTCTTTAGCATTTTTCATAATGATGTTACTCCTGATACTGTTAAAAAGCTTTCTGAAATGGAACATATTCGAAAACTTCAAGAATTAAAACTTTTTGGCGATATTTCACCACCATTTGATCTTGATGCTTTCTTACAGTTTGTGCTTGTAAGCCTTTTATCATATTTAACCACTTAAAATCATCAAACATTTTTATAGGAAAACAAACACATTAATTTTGAACTTGATTTCTATGCTTTTTCGATCACTGCAGAACTCCGTAATAAAGTTAAATCATTTGCTGAAAAGCTGTTAAAAGAAGATTATGTTGGTCATCGACGTCCATGGATGCGTTTTAACAGAAAAATTTTAGTTACCAGTGATTGAATTTTCGCTTCAGGTATTGAAGAATTTTAGCTTAATCGATAACAATTGTTTTGTTTGAAATTGTCATTTGAAAATTTTTAAGCATGTATTTTTTATTTCTTATAGCTGTGCTTTTCTTGTAATTTGTTATCGAGCTCTTATTATAATATTCTTTTTTACAGTACGAATTGTGAATTTATTGCTATATAAAACATTTTTTGTACAAATTACGTATTTTGCTTAACAGTGATTACGGTAAGTTTATTAGTATGTTAATGAATGGCGATTTAAAATTTCAATAAAAAAATTATGCTACAAATAAAATCACAAAAATATTTACATTGAATTAAACAAATAATCTACGTAACAAGTTCAACGTCACAGAGCATATTGTATTTGCCAACGCATCCTACGCGCTTCCTATTGTTTTTTTCAAATAAAAGTGCAAACAACATGAATTTTAATTTCCAAAAAAATTGAATAGACTCTTTTTTGGAGCATTTGAAAATGTTGCTGCTGCTGTAAGCCAACGCATCTTTTTTTATGAAACAAAATCACGTCCACTCCATCAAAGAAAAGAAGAGACACAAAGTTAATACACAAAAACAAAAGAAAAAAATTATTGCACTATTGTGCTTTGATAGTTTGAAAGGCTATCCAGAAGGAAAAAAAGGAGGAAACGGTTTTCATGCAAAATGTTGATGCACCTGGAAATTATTTGATATAAAAGGAACATGAGAGAAAGCATAATTATCCAGTACATTGGGTGACAAATGCAATGTGATACAGTGTTTCCAGAAACCACAGAGCCGTGTTTTTTATAAAAATAGTATCATAATCTCGCATTTTTAGGGTAACAAATTTTTATAATGCATTTCGCATCATCAATCTTAATTGTCTTCTTCTGCTTTCCACTCACCGTCTATGGAAGAGTTGAATTGAATGATTTCTTTTCTTTTGGTCCAACAAATGGTGACAGCTTGCTTCCATATGGTGATGATAATGGGTAAGCATCAAATCAAGATATAAAAATAAGAACTCCTTAAATTTTTAGAGAATCAGTAACAATTTCTCGACCATTCCCATTCTTCAATACTTCCCAATCATTTATCTATGTCAATACAAATGGAGCACTTTCGCTGAAAGATGTTATTCAACAATATTCACCAACATGTGGTGGGCCATCTTCATCAGATTATATTATGATTGCACCATATTGGTAACTGTTATCTTAAAAGAAGGTTTTTAAAAGTTGTTTTTTATAGGTCTGATGTTGAGACATCTTTTTCTGGAACAACCGCAGGAGTTTATTACCGTGAAAGTACTGATGCAGCTGTAAGTTTTTTTTTTTAAGTTGTTGAGTGCTCATGACTTTTTCTAACGCTAATTTTCTTTTACAGATCCTTCTCAAAGCAACTCAAGAAGTTCAACGCGCATTCCCTGGTGATTATCCAACTTTAAGCCTTAATTGGGCATTCATCACTACATGGTCAAATGTTACCTTCTACAATGCCATTGGCTGTTACAATATGTCAACAGATCAAGCACCACGAAATACTTTCCAAGCTATTGTTACTACTGATGGAGTACATTCATTCGTAATTTTCAATTACAACAAACTTACATGGAGTGCTGGAATTGCATCTGGAAGTGATTGTAATGGTCGTGGAGGTTTCCCTGCTAAAGCTGGGCTAGATTCAGGAGAAGGACAAGATTTTCTTTTAATTGGTGATTCATGCTCTGAGAATGTCATCAATCTTGTTGATCAAAGCAATGTTAATCAACCTGGTAAATGGATTTTTGGAACCGGGGAAGCTCATATTCAAACTCCTAAACCTGAAGTTATTACTACAACACCAGCACCACAAGAAAAATGTGAAGCTGGATGGACATATTTTGAGGAAACACAATCATGCTATACGGTAAGAGAATTAAAAATTGTTTAAACAGCACTATTCAAGTTTATCAGAAAATATATATTAAACAAATTTACATATTTTTTAGGTAATTTTCAATTGCAGTTTCAATCAATGTGAAACCATCTGCCAATCTAAAGCCTCACATTTAACTTCCATTCACAGTCAAACTGAAAATAAATTTGTTAACGGTTTGTTTCTTTTCCCTTAAGCTTATCAAAATATGCAAATTTTATATTCACATTACAAATTTGCATATTTTCCTTTCAGATCTTGCTGCAACTGGTCAACCACAATGGAATTTCAATCAAACTATCATTGGTTTTCATCAAATTGGTGGTCGTTGGGTTTGGACTGATAACACGTCCTTCTCCTATCATCCATGGGCACCAGGACAACCAGATTTTAATCGACAAATTCAATGGTGTGGCCTTACATATTCTGATGTTGCAACATTCCCTGGAAAATGGGGTCTTAATCAATATTTTTGGGATGATGTTGAATGTAATATTCCTGCTAGGTCAGCTGTCTGCAAAAAAGCTGCTGTTAATTAAAGAAAACGGTATTCTGTTGAAATTAAGAAATGATGCGTTGAATTATTTAGTTGTCATTTTTTCAAATGATATTTTAGTTAATTCTTTGAAATATGCAAATTTTTATTAATCTTGTCAAACGATTTATAAACAAATTTGAATAAATTTTTTAGCAACTTTGTCATTTATAATAAACACTGAAGTGAAGCTCGTTTAACGTGATATGCATGATAGCTCTGTGCGCAGAACAAAAAAACACTTTATTAATGAATTTACAGAAAATTTTTCAAAAAGGGTCACATAAAAAGCAACATTTAGCTCTCATCATAAAGCTTTAGTAATTCATTAGAAATAGCAGTGCTATAAATTTCTATATTGGGGGGTATTCATGATTTTCAACAGCAAGAAGTTCTTTAACAATTGTTTCAAGGCGATTTCGATATGCATGAGAAATGTTATAAGTAAAATCAAGCCAAATTTTTGTAGTTTCATTTTTCTAAAAAAAATAAAGAATGTTAATCTTTAACAGTGTTTTTCAATAGTAACTTACTTTGATGTATTCATAAAAACATTCGATATCGAAAATATCAGGAGTTTTATACAAGCAAAAAAATTCGAGGTTCAAGAAATGAGGAATTTTGATTAGATTTGATGCTGTTTCTGATGTGATAAGCTTTGAAGCGGTGTCACCAAAAAAGAAATTTAAAAAAACAAGCTTACAAATCAAAAACTTTGGCATTTGGTAGAACTTCTACAACATTTTCTAGTGCAGCAACAGAATTATTTTCTTTTATTACCGTAACCTCGGTGAAATGAATTCTCTCACATTTCGAAGCAAGTAGCTGAAGATTTTTGTAAGAAACTGTTTGTTTATAGAAATTAACTTTTTTGGCATCACATTGGTAAATTTTAGATATATTACCAGACAGTTTGTTCGTTGTATTATTGTCATAAATAATAAGCTCATTAGTAACCCATATTTTGCTTGAAATATTATCAAGATTATAATGTTTTATATTTGACCATGTACACCACTTATTTTTTTCAAGTGCTAAATATGAAACAAAAAAAACAGGATTTTTGATGAAAAAATATTTGCATGTTTGAACCATGTTTTGATAGGATTTTGGGGATGAAGGGTTTTGAGTTATGTAATAAGTTACAGAATCCGGAAATGAAAAAGTTTGATGACGATATGTCGCAAGAAAAGATGCGCGTTTTGAAGACGATGATGTTGAAGCAGTTTTCGCTTTTTTCTGTCTACGATTTGAATTTTTTACAGCAGAAAAAAAATTCATCTTTTAATTTCAGAATATTAAGAAGCACTAAAAATGACAGTATTGAATAAAATATAAAAATAATATTGAGCACAAAAATACCAGACAATAAAATTTTGTTCTTTTAGTTAAAATGACAATAAAAAAAATGAGAATATAGTTTTAGAGAATGAGAAGGGTGTGTGCTATATGTACCATTAACGCATGCAGTGTGTAACTAGTTTGTTTTTCATAACAAAAAAAATGTTTTGCTCTAGAAATAATTACCCATACTTGTTTTTTCTTATTCTATCAATTAAATGAACAAATAAATAGCATCATATAATATCATTGATATTGATTTTTCCTTTTCATTTATATTTAAGTTACGAAAATTAATCAATTCTGACATTGTAAATGACGGAGTGCGACAACTTTTAAGCTCCATGTTGTTTGAATTAAAAGCCACAAAAACATACAATCTGTTTTTTGGATATGAAAAACATTTTTTGTTTAATTTTGACAGCTGAAAATCTAGTAACATATTACTAGTAATCTACAATTTCATCTGTCTAACAATAACATGTTAACATTTTTTACATAGAATACTTCAGCTGACTTTATTTTTGCCATTTAAAACAAAAAAATGGATAATAAAAAATTAAATTTATCCCAAATCTATGACAAAGAATTTATGTCACAAGCTGTCTTTTTATTCGACTTTCCATCTGGAGTTACAATTGTTCTCACTACGATTTTGATTATAATTATTATAACAAAATCTCCAAAGCAAATGAGCAGTTTTAAGCCATATTTACTTTCATATTCATGCATAAATTTGCTGCTTGCTGTTTGTTGTGCACTATATTGCCCAACAATCGTTCATCCATATTTCGGCTTTTATCCACTTGGATATATCAAAGCGTTAAATCCAAATATTTCATTTATATTCTTGGGATTTATTTTAGCCTTTTTTTGTGCCTTACTTGATTCATCTGCTGCAATGTCGCTGGAAAGATTTTATGCTATGAGAAATTTATCTTCTTCAAAGATCCCGACACGAATTTATGGATTTCTGTTATTTTGTGATGCGCTTTTTATGTTTGGAATTTTTGTGGCTGCATTTTGTCCTACTATTTTCAACAGTTTTTTACTCTCAGAATCACAAATCGCTATATTTGCTGAACAAAATTTTGTGGATTTTGGAGTCTTGGATTTTCGATTCTTAATAATCTTTCAAAACCCTGTCCCAAATTCTGCTCCAATGCATTTGTTGATCTTTGCAACATTTTTCTTTCTTCATGTTCTATTTCCATGTATCTTACTAATAATGAATTATTTGTATTTCAAAAAACAACAAAGCAGTCAATCCTACAAACTCCGAAATATCAATCAAATGCTTCTTCGTACAACAATGTTTCAATTTTGTGGTTGGATATTTTTTGTTTTAACAAGTTGCAGCTCACTCTTTTTAAATATTCTCTTTTTTAAAGAACCAAATAATTTTATCAGTTATGCCATAGCTTTCATGAATTTATTTTGTTTTTATGATACTTTTATTACTATTTTTTTTATTGAACCATATCGAAAATTTTTTACAAATGTGGTAAAAAAGCTTCTGCCAAAAAGTGTCAAAATTCAACATCGAATAATGGAATATCAAAAAGAAAATACTGGAGCGGGCGTTTCTGTAATAAAAGTACCTACTACTACAAAGATTTTGTAGATTTGTTGTTTTGTTCTTTGTATTATTTATGATGTCATTCTTATTTCTTTTAATACTAGAATATTGTTATATGATTATAACTTTGAAAAAAAATACAGTATATTTTTATTCATAAATCTATATAAAGAAAAGTCAGGGCATTTTATCAGAAATCAAAAAATGCAAACAAACATATAAAAAACAAGATTTTTTTTAAAACAGTCTGCACGAAAAAGCAACAAAAAAGGAATGTTTAGCTTGTACCATAAAGCTTAATCAATTCATCTGCCGTTGGTTCATCATTTTCATAAAATTGAATAAATGGAACAGCGTAATCACGATTTTGAGTAGCAATAATTTCATTGACAATTGATTGAAGACGACTTCGATATGCTGGAGAAATGTCAGCACAAAAATCAAGCCAAATTTTTGTTTTCTTATTTTTCTAAAAAATTAACAAACATTAATATAAACAAAAAATTTAGGAAAGTTACTTTAATATATTCATAAAAACAATCAATATTAAAGCTTTCTGGAACATCATAGAGATCAAGACGTTCAATATTTGAAAAATGAGTATTTTTGATCAGTTCTGTTGCAGTTTTTGAAGTGATAGCTTTCGAAGAGTCATTTTTATGACCGCTAAAAAACAATGTAAGTTCATAAAACTAGAAATATGTAACTCACAATTGGAAACGTTTAACATAGGGTACTGCTTCAACAATATTTTCCAATGCAACGACAGTGTCATTTTCACTAATGACAATAACGTGATTTAAATAAAGTGATTCACATTTTGTAGTAAGAAGTTTGAGATTATTGAAAGAAACAATTTGATTCCAAAAAACAACATCTTTTGCATCACATTGATAAATGTTATTGAAAGACACATTTGAAGTTTTGTCAATTGGACGAACATTAAAATAACCAGTAACCCATATTTTACTTGAAACATTTTGAATATCAATTAAATTTACATCTAACCATGTACACCATTTGGTGAAACGAAAATATAAATTTGAAACAATAAGAATAGGATTTTTCATAAAGAAATATTTACAGCTTTGAATCATTTTTTCATATGCTTTTGATGATGACGGATTCTTGGTAATATAATAAATTATTGAATCAGGCAAGGACCATTTTTGATGATGTTGATATGTTGCAAGAAAGCAAGTGCGCTTTGTAGAAGCATTCGAAATTGATGCATTTAATGAAGTTGTTTTTACAGAACCAGTAAGATCCATTTTTTGAATTTCACAACACTAACTTGACACTAAAAGAAGGATATATTATCAAAATACTAATTCTTTAAAAAAATGACTACAAAGATATTAACGGTTAATAAAAAGTCATTTAAATAAATCAAAAATAGAGCGACTTATCTATTTTATTTTTGCGAATAATATGCAATAATAAGTACATATATGGGTTATATTAACAATAAAATTTGTTTCTAGCAATTTTTTATGCTTCAAAAACTCAAGGCTTTATCTGCACTTGTTGTTTTTTTTTGTAAATAGTTGTAATATTGATTTTACAATTTTTTTTCGCTCTTTTTCATTAATTATGTGCAAAACTTTTAAATGGTTTTTGAAAAATACTTCTGACACAATTTAATTTTTGAAAGTGAAAAAGTAGAAAAAGTTTGTTTTACATTATCTAATAAGTCAGCAAATTTTGTTTTGTAGCATCCTTTCAGATAAAAAATAACTAAAGATTTGAAAAAGATTCTTTTGTGTCTGTCAAGGTTATAACCTTCTGTCAAGCAAATGCTTATTACTGAGAAATATCTGATGCTTTATTGCATCATTTTTTTTCTTCTTAAAGCAATGTGATCGAAAACAAAAAATATTTTAAAATGTCATAATAATTTTTTCATAATAAAAAATAATAAATTCTTGTATAAACAAAACAATAAGTTCAAGTATCAAAAAACAAGGGCTACAAAAGATAAAAATATTCAAAAATCCATAATTTTATGCGAATTTTTGAAATATTTAATTTCACATTTGTTTTAAGCAACAACTGGAATGAAACGAATTTTTGGATATTGATAAGAACCATAATCTCGTAATTGTTCAGTAAGAGTTATGATCTTATCAATGTATACATCACTGGCTGGAGTAACATAAAACTTGAGTTTGAATCGAATTTGTTTATTATCCTGAAAAATAATTTGATGTTATATATAAAATTTCTTTTTTTGCGAATGCAAAAATGAGCGGCACTTTTTTTAGGGAATTTCATTTTCCTCCATTTCAAAAATATTTTTGATTACCGCATTTTATATAAAGAAATGAAAGCAAAAAAATAAACTTACAACCATAAATTTGAATAAACCATCAAAATCAAATGATGGATAAAAATAACCAAAAAATTTTACTTCTTTTAGCTTTCGAACATGTTCCATTACAGAAAGTTTTTTGAAAGTATCAGGAGTAATATTTTCTTTTTTAATATGGCTAAAATGAGTTTTGAAATACTTAATGCACAAAACTTTGAATAAAAAATAACTTACTATTCAATTCTTTCAAGACTTGCAGGTAAAGCTTCAACAATCTTTTCCAATGAAACGTTTTCTCCATTTTTATTTTCGAAAACACCAAATAAACGAAGATCAACAATTTTTGGAGCCAAAAGTAAAAGTTCATCAGAAGATAAAACTTTACCACAAATATTCATCTTTTTGACATCACACTTGTAAAGATAAGGAATTAATTCTTGGCTAAGATTTGCACGAACAACATCAAGATTTTCTGTAATCCATAGTTTGAAAGGCGCATCAGCAAGATTAATAGCAAGATCTGCATGACCATTACAGTTAGAAGATGAACAAATTCTCCAACCTTTTGTGGATGCTGAAATTTGATAGTATTAGACACGGATGTTAACGGGTATATTACAGCTCAATATTGGGATAAAAGTATCAAAAAATTTGTTGTTAGTAATTAAGCAAAAATGTGGTAAAAAAGTGAACAAAACAAACCATTCGATTGATTACAAGCAAAATGTAAGCATGAAATAACAATAATAGGATTTTTATCAAACCATAGTTTGCATGTTTGAATTAACTTTTTCCATTGTTTTGGTGATTTTGGATTTGCGATTATATAGTCATTGACATGTTTTGGAAAAGCAAAAGAATATTGATGTGTAGATGATCCATGAACAAAGACTGGTGCTTGGCGATGATTATAGGGCGTTTGTTGTCGCTTTTTACCAAACTTTAAAGTTTTAAGAAGCTTAGAAAGATTCATTTTGGGGTTTAGGCTCTGTTTATGACTAAAAAATTCATAAATAGAGCAAGTTTTATAAAAAATAGGAATAATTTAAAAAATCCGTTTTCTAACAAAATAAAAAAGCTATTTTTTAAAGGTTTATTATAGTTTTAAACCTTTAAAAAATAGCCTCCAATCAGCACAATATTTCAGTTTTGTAAATATAAATAAATGAAAAAAATGAAAAAAAGCTAAAACTAATTTTGTAAATTCAGAAAAAATGAGCAATGTTTTGTGCAATTGCAAAAAGAGTGAACACAGCAAAAGAGATAAAATCGATGAAATGAAAATTTCGTTAACGAAACATCGCAAAAAAGCACCGAAAAAGATGTGATGAAGAAAAGGGAAAATATTTATCGTTCACAAAATTGTAAATAGAAAAAAAAATTACAGCGCAATATATCATCTTCTTTTTTGATCGACAAAGTAGTATAAAATTTATAAAAAAGCATAGAAGGATTTGCCGAAGTAACACACACACATCCAGTATTGCAATTTGAGAAATATCTTTCATTTTTTTAATCACAAACAAAAATAAAAAACAGGAAATTCTTAGCCATAAAGTTTATTCAATGCATCAGCCGTTGGTTCATTATCTCCAGGAAATTGAATAAATGGAACTGTATAATCACGATTTTCTGTTGCAAGTATTTCATTGACAATTTCTTGAAGACGAATTTGATATGCTGGAGAAATGTCAGCACAAAAATCAAGCCAAATTTTTGTTTTCTTATTTTTCTGAAAAAATTAAAGCCTTAAGATATTAAATTAGTAGTAAAGACTTTACAAAACTTACTTTGATATATTCATAAAAATAATCAATGTTAAAGTATTCTGGAATTTCTGTTAAATCAAACTCTTCCATATTCGGAAAATGAGGGATTTCGATCAAAGCTTGCGCAGTTTTTGAAGTGATAATTTTTGAAATATCATTTTTAAGATGAATGAAAGAGAAATTACAACTCAGAAAATAAATGCATACAAAACTTACAAATGAAATTTCTTAACACTTGGTAATGCAGCAACAACATCTTCCCCTGGAACAACAGAGCCATTTTCACTGATAACAGTAACGTGATTTAAACGAATGTTCTCACATTTTGTGGTAAGAAATTTGAGATTATTGAAAGGAATATGATTAAAATAAAAAACAATATCTTTGGCATCACATTGATAAATGCTGTTAAAAGTTGAAGAAGAAACTTGGCCATTTGAATTATGAACGGCAAGAATATCAGTAACCCATAATTTAGCTGATATATTTTTGAGATTAATTGATTTTCCTTTCGACGAAGTACCACACCATACATTGCTATAACGTAAACTTGAAACAATCAGAATAGGATTTTTGTAGAAGAAATATTTGCATGTTTGAATCATTTTTTGATAACACTTTGGAGATGAAGGATTCTTGATAATATAATAAATTATTGAATCACACGCAAAAAAAACGATGGGGCTTTTTAACGAGGGCCAAAATTGCTTTACGTTTAGGGTTAGCAAAAAGTCCTAAAAATGGGACTTTCTTGTTGTCCTTAGACCGTCGAAGTTTGGGGTTAACCAGCTAACCCCACTCTTGGAGTTAAGCTGTTTACCCCATTTTTGGGGTAAATTGCTAACCCCATTTTTGGGGTTTTGTAGGAAATGTCTTTTTTTTTAAATTTCTGTGTGCCCCGATATCGCTGATAACAGTTTAAATAACAAGTTTTTATTACAGATGACAGTTGATAAAAAAAAAAAATAGAAATACTTAAAACAACCAAAAACAAAGAGGACACTAAATTAAAATTACAAATAAAAGATAAGTTTACAGTATTTTCAGTTTTGATAGTATCTATCCCATCCATCAGAAGTATCATCCAGTTTATCTCCAGTAATAATAGAACTAAGACGTCTTTGCTTGGCATCAAATCCGAAAGTGAATGTTCTTTCATCAAGAACTTTGCAGTAAGTATGATAAGACCATAGTTCATTTCGTCGGCAATAACCAGAGCAGTAAGTAATACCAACATATGTGAAAGCCCATGCATTCATCCATTGGAAAAGGATACGTTGACAACAAGATTCTAGAAAGACAGATTTAACAGCTGTGTTAAATATATAGTAGAATTTACTTGCATAAGAGTTTCGACAACTACTTTTGTTGCAAAATCTCCCACATTTAGATAAATTCGTCGAAGATTAGCAAAATGCTTAGCAACAAAATTAGCATTTGAGTACAACTGTTTGCTCTCAATAAGACGGCATTCAAACCTGTAATAAATATTTATGTGACATGATGTCGTGTAACAGAAAAACTTACAATAATTCTTCTAACTCAATGCAGAATTTGCGAAGAGCCATTGAATTCTGCCAGCAATATGTACGGTGAAATGTTGCATTCAAAAGAGCTTGGCAGTAGGTGGTAATGTTTTATCGAATTCTTCCCATCAGTAGGCTTCCATGGAAATTTTGCTGCAGCAGCAGGAGATTATTTTGCAATTTTGATAGGAGCAAAAGTATTAACTTCTGTTGCAGCTTCCTTTCCATCATCAGCATTATTTTGTTTCTCACCAGCACCAGTATTTTCACGTGCACCAGCTTGTTGAGTAGCAGTTCCACTGCCTGCAGTTCCAGTTACACAAGTTGTTGCATTATCACCACCTACAGCAGATGTTGGAGCAAAGTTTGCAAATGAAGCATTAGTTGAAGGTCCCGTTAAAAATGAACCAAGTAGGCCAGTTGATGGATAACGTTGCATACTATGCTGAGGTGGTAGCAATTACTAAAAAACGAACAGTTTTAAAAAAAAAGGCTACTGTAGCTACCAGAAAAACTGTCAAACGTGGCCCGGCTTGTAGTGTAATGTTTTAATAACTGTCTGTTTCCAATAAATACACAAGCAAAAAACTTACGTCAACTTAATCAGCACGAGTTCGTCGGCGCACGGCAACAGTATTTCCACCTCCACCACCAGTATTTCCACTTCCACAACCGATATTTGAGCTTCATCGACCAGCACCACCTCCATAAACACTCGTCCACCAGTAGCAGAACACGATACAGCAGCAGCAACATGATTAACATAACCACCTGGAGATAATGCGCTAGTTCCACGAAAACCCGTTGAACCAGTTGGAGCTGTAGTTGGAGCACCACCTCAACCACCAGCATCAGAATCTAATGCAGCAGCAGCATAAACACCAACATTAATCAATTTTCAACAGTATCAGTAATTTGTGTTACATCGATTGAAGCAGTAGTGGCAGTAAAAGCAATATTCGTCGGCGCACGGCAAAAGTATTTTCACCTCCATCACAATTATTTTCACCTCCACCACCAGTATTTTCACCTCCGCGGTCAGTATTTTCACATCCACGACCAGTTTTTGAGTTTGATCGAGCGCCACCACCTCCATAAGCGTCCACCAGTTGCAGAAGTTTTGATTGGCCTAACCGTGTGGAGACAAAATGCTGCAGCCACCAATACCAATTCGTTTAACTAGACAGTTGATGATAGAACAGCTGGAGCAAAACCTTTTCGACCAGATATAGCAGCAGTTGTTATATTTGTTGAAGCAGTAGTTGTCCAAAGAGTTGGATCAGCAGCAGCATTGTTGGCACGCATAATTGTTGTTCTAAAAAAATTAGAAATATATTATATAATATGTTTAATTAGCGAAAAAAAGTTTGCTCAAAAGAAAAAACAGACTCGAAAAAATGATGCAAAAAAGCAGCAAAAAAAATAGAAAGAAGCAACACAACAGGCCGCGTTCTTTTTTTTTCGAAACATTTCGAGATAAAGAACGCAATGAAGAAATAAATCTGACGCGAGTTTTAAAATTTAAAAAAGATATAGCAGAAATATCCAATAAACATATACACTAATTTAAAGTAAAAAATTTAAAACATTTTTTTAGAAAAATTCGAGAAAGAAAACATATGCATCGACAAAAAAACGATGCAATAAAATCGAAAGCATAAACATTGAAGAGCAGAAACAAATGTCGAAAAAAGTGATGCAAAAAAAGAAGAGAAGAGAAAAAAAAGAAAGACACAACTAGCCGCGTTCTTTTTTGTGAGTCTTTACTTCTCTTCTTTTTCGAAACTTTTCGAGAAAAACAACGCAGCCAAATGTGTGTAGAAAATCTAACAAGCTGCCAGCAAAGAAAAAAAATTGGGCGCGCTTTTTAAAACTTTAAAAAGACTTAGCAAAAAGAGTTAAACTTTTTTTTAACCATTTTTTAACATTTCTTTGGAAACAAAATATTTTTATTTTTACTATAATATTTTTTATATTTATTAAATACTAATTTGGATTTTTTTGAGATTTGCGTTTTTCTTTTTTGTGCTTTGTGCTTTGCTATTTTGCACAGTTGTGTTAAAAAATTACATGATTTTTACTTTTTAAACCGAAAAACTGGTAAAATATCGAACACAGGAGTCGATTTATATTTTAACAAATTACATTTTCCTCATCAAAGGAATATGTAATAATTATTTTTAGTTTATTTTTATTATTTTAAAAAACTAAATGAAAGTCGATGGATAAAAGCAACGCTCAGAAAAAGAAAAAGCATTCTTTGTGTGTTTGTCTTTCTTTCGTTTTTTCGTTGACTGAGTGTTACACCTTTCCACACATGCTGCGTAAGCCTTCTTCTTTCTCGAATTTTTTCGAAAAAAGAGAATGCACAACTGACTGTTTTCTATTTCTTTTCTTCTTGCATTTTTCTCGCGCATTTTTTTGTTTAACACTACATTTTTCCTTCACACTATTAATATGTTGTTACTATTTTTAGATTAACTGGGTTTATCAACAGTCTATTATCTCCTTACTATTGATGAATGGCAAAAATTATACCTTTTGTAAGATGTTTTACTCTTTTCTTTTATATACATTATCATTATATGTCTTTTTTAGCTCGGCTTTTTGCGATTAATCAACTCCTGCTGCTTTTTCCTACAATGGCGTCAACAATTGTAACAACATGGATGTTGCATATATCTATAAGCTTGGTGAATGTGTTCAACGAGGTAAAGAATTTACCGACATTACACATACAAAAATCTCTAATTTTGACATTTTTTAGGTTACCTTTAGGCCATAATAGTCTTTAGCAACTGTTTGGCCTTTAATAAAATCAACGATTGCTGTTTCACCTGGACCCGCTAAACAAGAGCCTTAAAATACTGCTACAACATCTTTGCTGTCCTATAAACTAAAGTCGATAGTTGTTTAATTGCTACTGCTGTTTGCTAATATAGTAACTGTAAGTCTTCTTTCTCTTTTCTCTGTTGTTGCTGTCGTTCACATTTTTCGACATATTTTCTTTCGTGCAATTATTAAATATTTGTAATTTTTTTCAGAGCGTTTTCTCAAAGATCAATCGAACTTATCATTGATCCTGTTAAACCAGCTCCAACAAATACTGCTCTTACTGCTACTACTGCTTCAATGGATGTACCAGAAATTACTCATACTGTTGAAAATTGACTAATGTTGGTGTTTATGCTGCTGCTGCATAAAATTCTGATGCTGGTGGTTGAAGTGGTGCTCCAACTACAGCTCCAACTGGTGGTTATGTTAATCATGTTGCTGCTGCTGTATCGTGTTCTGCTACTGGTGGACGAGTGTTTATGGAGGTGGTGCTGGTCGATGAAGCTCAAATATCGGTTGTGGAGGTGGAAATACTGGTGGTGGAGGTGGAAATACTGTTGCCGTGCGCCGGCAAACTCGTGCTGATCAAGTTGATGTAAGTTTTTTGCTTGTGTATTTATAGTATTGGAAAAAGGTGAGCAAACAGTTATTAAAACTTTAAACTACAAGCCGGGCCACGCTTGACATTTTTTGAGCATAAGAAGCGACTTTTTCTTTTAGGAAATTCGTTTTCTTTCTTTTTAATGTACTTTATTTAGACATGGGTTGTACTCCAACACCTACTGTAGCTGGTGTTCATCCAACTGGCGCTGCTGGAACCAGTGCAGTTGAAATTATTGTAGCTGGTGACAAAGCTGTAGCTGATAGCGATGCTCCTGCTGGTGCCACTGGTGGTCAACAAAGTGGCTCAGCTGATGCTCTATTAACTGGGGCTGCAGAAACTAATAATATTGAATCTGGTCCAGGTAAAACATTGAATATGTGATAAAATATACCATAATTTTTTATAGATGCATCAATTAATAGCTCAAATGATTATGTTATTCCTCATTCAACTCCTCGAAGTACTAAGCGAGTTAGACGTACTGATCCTCCTTCACCTACTGCAAGCTCAGCTGCAATTCATGCTCCTTCAAATGACTTTGTTTTTGGCCAAAGATCATCCACATCCACATGTAAGTTTCTTCTTCAAATCATTTATCTTTTATAAAAATACTTTTAGCAAGTACTCTCAACAAAATACTGTCTCCAGTCAACAATCTACTGTTTCTTCTTCACCTAATGTTAATTTTGCTCCTGTGGTTAGTCCAGCAATGCCTTCTAGAAGCAGAGGCTCAATGTAAGTAATTACCCTTTTACTCCATGAATTAGCAACTTTTTTTACAGTGAACCTGTCGCCAAACGATCTCGAGGACGTCCACGATTAACCAAAGCCAATATCTTATCAAAATCACTGCACTGCAATTCCTAAAATACTGTATTCTGTTTTTTTGTTATGTTTATGTTTTTAAAGTTTAAATAAATTTACTGTTATCAACTGCAATTTTAATTTTTGGGACAGAGAACAAGTATACAAACTTTATATTAGTCGTATAACATAAATATAAGAAAATATGCACATTTGGAGATATCGGGCCACACAGAGCTTTGAAATAACAAGTTTTAAAGAAAACCCTAAAAATGGGTATTTTTTGTTAACCCCGAATTTGGGTATTTTACGTTACCCTAAACTTTGGGTATTCCCATCTACCCCACTTTTGGTATATTTCTCATATAACCCCATTCGTTATATATTTTTATTTCATTTTTTTAATACCAAAAAATGGGTATAGGATATACATACGAGTGGGTTTTTTTTTTTTGCGTGCAGGCAAAGAAAATGACTGATATCGAAGAAAAGTTACAAGGACATTAGAACGTTTGCAAACGCGTTTGAAAGCAGCAATTCGTCTATTTTGATCTTCCATTCTTCGTTTTCGCATTTCAATTATTTTTGGATGTGTTTGTGTTTGTTGACAATCAGAGCTATCCATATTTTAAATTCAATAAAAATACACAGTTGGCACTAAAAACGAATTTTTCATTTTTAATCTTTTTGAAAAATGGTTAAGAAGAAAAACCCTTACCTTTATTTAAAATATATTTCAGCAAATAAACCTAGATGAATTCTATTTTTATTGCAGAATATTTATTAATAAATTTTATGCAGCAAAGTAAGCTTTTCCTGCCAAAAAATTTATATTGCTTTAAAAAAACAAATATGATAGCATTATCCATTGCTGCGGCCTTTTATAGTTGAAAGGAATAATAAGTAATATATTGATTTTTCTATTTTTCAGGTTTTTAGTAAAAATGTTTGTAAACCGAAGATCTTCTTCAATTTGTTTAAAAGAGTCTTTTTTGGAAATTCTTTGTAAGGATTTTCTTAGCGTGTTTTTTGTAAAGTAAAATTTACTTTATCAAATATAACAATTGTTAAAAAACCAAGTGCTTATTGTTGCCTAATTTTTGTAACATTATTTTACAAAAAGCAAAAATATTACATTGCAATGTGTTTTTTAGTCTCTTAAAAATTGGGATTGAAAATGTCACTTACGCAATTCTTTTTTGCGCATATGTTTTTAGTGGCGAAAATAGCGTTGCAGCGTTGTAAATGTCATTATAGGCAAGATACTTTTTTTTTTCAACGATGTTTTTGCGATGGTTTTTTCCGATCTTTAGGTTTTCTTTTTTTTACTTTTTCTTTCTTTTGACAGTCATAAACAAAATTGAGCTTTTCGCAGCATCTGCAACATTATTTCTTGCTTTTCTTTGTATTTTTGTCTAAAAATTGGTTTTTTTTACAAATTTTTAACATTGAGTATTTTTAAAGCTTATTTCTTAAATCTTTGCGATTTTTTGTTCCAAGCATTACCCATTGTTGCGGTTTTTATGTTTTTTTTGTAATTCAATTTGTAATTTTTTTTGCAGATTTTAACTCACTGCTACGGCTTTAATACGGCTTAAAATGGATATATCTGATCTTCTTGAAACTGTAACATTCAAACATCATCGAACACCGGTCTTCAAACATGGATCATCAGAATGTCAATATTTCCTTGCATTTCCAAAACATGTAATTGATTATATCATTGCAAATCCAAGAACACCAAAACAATGGAAAAAATTAATTCAAACATGCAAATTATGGTTTGAAAAAAATCCAATTGTTGTCGTTTCATGTCTTCATTTTAGCTGTCATCTTTGTTCCAGTATGTTTTTTTGTATCACATAATTAAAACTGCTGGATATCCATTTAAGGTTCAAGTCTAATACAAAAATATTTCAGAGCACATAAAGGGCTGGACAACGTGCTCATCTGCTTGCTGTCATGGTGATACGTATAAAGCTATCAATTTTGTTAATCCGCCTATCAAGCTTTGGATTACAGAAAATCTTGAACTTTTTAATGCAAATCTTAGTCAAGGATTAATTCCTCATCTTTACAAATGTGATGTCAAAAGGATTAAACTTTGCAATAACGATAAGCGTTTGTCTTTTGAAGAACTTTTATGTCTTACTTCAAGTATTGTTAATCTTCGACTTGTTGGTTTCTTTGAAGATAACAATGGAGAAAAAGTTTCATTTGAAAAAATTATTGAATGCTTACCTGCAAGTCTTGAAGCAATTGAGTAGTAAGTTACTTTTATGAAAAAGCTTTTATTTGTTAATCAATTTTATTTCAGTTATGTTCAAAAAGAAAGTTTTACTCCTAACACTTTCAAAAAGCTCTCTGAAATTGAACATGTTAAAAATTTTAAAACCATAAAACTTTTTGGTCATTTTTATGCAACATTTGATTTTGATGGTTTACTTAAATTTATGTTTGTATAATTTTTTTGACTAGATTTCAAATGCATTTTAAACACCGTATTGTTTTTTAGGAAAACAAACAAATTTGGTTTGATATTGATTTCCTTGTTACTTCAGTCAACGATGAGGTTACTACTAAAATAAAAAATTTTGGTATGCGGTTACAGAATGAAGAATATGGAGCAAATCGACGTCCATATATTCGCGTTCTTCCATTTTTTCCAGGACATTTGCAAAATTAATACTTTTGAAATAAATTTCCATACTTTTTTTTAACTTTTTGTAATTTTTTTTGTCAAAAAATCGATTTTTATGCATTTGTTACAGTATATGCTATGGTATTATCTCTATCCTTCTTGTTTTTGTGTAAAGTTATTTTTTAATAAATATATGAGATGTTTTCTAATTTAAAATCTGTATGATTTGGAAAATGAGGAACTTTCATCAGCTGATTAGCGGTGGTAGACGCAATAATTGTTCCAGTAAAATTGATCAAATCACTGAAAAGAATGAGAGAAAAATTAGAATTTAAAAAGTAACATACTATTTAAAATTTTTTATGTATGGAAGAACTTTAACAATTTTTTCTAATGTTGCAACAGTATAATTATCATTTCTTACAGTAACTCTGTTTAAATCAATCTTTTTACATTTTGAAGCAAGAAATGCAAGATCATTCCGAAAAATTGTCTGATTCTATAAATAGAATTTCTTAACATCACTTTGATAGATTTTGGAGATAATAGAAGAAATTATATATTGGGATTTATTTTTTAAAATATTGATAATCCATATCTTGCTTGTACGATTTTTTAAATCAACACGTTTTCTATTTAACCAACAATCATTTTCACTTACACCCATTTCTGAAGCAATAAGAATAGGATTTTTGATGAAAAAGTGTTTGCATGTTTGAATTAACTTTTCATAGCCTTTTGGTGTGGAAGGATTTTTTTTTTATATTTAAGCTGTTGTAATAAATTTTTGTATTACGTTTGTATGCTATAATATCTGTAATCACTTCTATAAACAAATTTATAAATAAATCTTATAAAAATCTGATCCAAAATCATTAAAATCAGCAATTACAATATTTCAATTTATTGAGTTTTCACAATTATAAAATAATATTCTTTGTTATTTAATCATTGCAGTAATCTCAAATTCACTTTGAAATACAACTATTCCAAAAGCTAATTTCATGTTCAAAGATTGTCTCCCATTCTTGAATAACTTCTTCTTTTTCATCATCCTTTGCTATCTCTGCTTCTCTTTCAATAGCCACTTTCAGGTCATCAATGTATTTCCCAAATTCATCAGAACTCCAACGATTTGCAAATTCTGCATATTTCTCGCTTTTCACAGCTTTCCATGCTTTAAAATAGCAATGTTCAAATCCATAAAAAATTGTTAATAACTTCAAATACGAGGCAGGTTTAGCTTCGATTAAATTTGTCAACCAGTTTTGATAAATAATATTTTCTGGTAATGGTTTTATCTCGGATGGTGTGATGCTTCCTTCGGTGAGTTTTTCTTCAACCCATTTAATTTCATCTGAGAGAGTTGAAAGTCCACCAATTAAAAGTTCAAAATCTTGTTGAGGAGCATTTTGGAGAACAAATGCCGTGAAATGAATGTATTTAATTACGAATAGGTAATCTTGTGATAGCCAGGTGTTGAATTGTTCTTCGCTGATTTCGTTATTTGAGACCATTTGAATGAATTTTGATGCTTGTTTTAGTTTTTCGTCAGAGAGAGAAGCAATGAATGAAGGCATTTTTAGAACTTCTAAAAAGGCTGCTGAGATTATATTTTTGACAGTGGCTTTAAAAATTAAACGAAAATGAGCTAAAACACGGTGTGGTAGAAATTTTAAAACAAAGATTAGTTTTTATTATCAAATTGGTGAAGAAGTTACCAGAAATTTCTTCCCAAAACTAAATATTTTTGTTTAAAAAAATCAATCATTTGTCAACTAGCAAATCATTTGTTATCATAACACCCACCAACCCATGTGTTTGTTTCTCAGATTATTTTTAACCTAGTTTGCTTTTTCGTTATCTCTTAGGAGTTCTAACAACAACAAATGGACACGTTTGTTTACAACAAAGGCTGCATGCTTTTTGATTGGAAAAATGCTGCTTTTTTTATTCTACTAAAATTAAGTACTAAGTTGTTATTAAGCATAGAATCTTTTTTCCATAATATCCATACAAACAGGTAATCTGTGAGAATGCAAGAAAAAAACAAACTAAAATTTTTGGTATGATGCTTTATCAATAAATTTATTGCTTGCAATTTTTCTATTTGTGAATGCGGACGTATTCATTATGTTTTGTTACATGATAACCACTGATTTTTATTGTCTTATGACTTCTTGGTAACTGAGTTTAGATACTTTTTTTAAAAGAATTTTTGTCCACTAAATTTTGTTCCTGTTACAACATTGTTTATGACACTTTTCTTTAGAGTTTTATTGCATTTGTGGAACAATAACATTACTGAAAACAAAAGAATCTTTTTTTGTGAGCCCACGTATAATAATGTTTTTATGGGCATAAACATGCTTTGATTTCGCAATCGGTACAACCTCCTGCACAACATTTTGCAGAGATCCCTGAAAAGAAGAGTGAATTTTATCGTAACTTAAATTCAAGCAATTTACCTCCTTCAGGACAAACATTTTTAAATGGTGGCGGTGTGGTGGGACAAACTTTAGCAACTCTTTTTGCAAGAACCGGACCGCAACTTTCAGTCTTAAAAGATATGAATGGTGAATACCTTTTTTTGTATCTTGTTACCTTTTCTTCTGAACAATCATCAGCTTTATGAGGAGGACGAAAAAGAAAGGCATCAGTCATTACAATGATGCAAATAAATGCGACACAAATGAAGGCACAGAGGCGAACCATGATTGACAACGATAATCCTAAAATTAAGAAATTAGAGGATTTAAAAGCAACAAAAAATTTTCGTAATTTTTTATTTGGAAAAAAATTGAATTTTTGTGACAATCTAACATTTCAGCTGACTATTCCAAAACTGAATTCATGTAGAACTGATTTTTAAGAGGAAAACAGCCTTCCTTTTATGCATCAAAATTGTTTGTGGCGCTAAAATCCATTAAAGACGTCTGCAACGTGTCTTTTAAAAACAATTTCTTCATAGTTATCCTTTTACAAAGTACATCAGTGTTAGGAAATATGTTAGAAATTTTCTCGTGATATTCAAAATCAATTAAACTTCAAACACAAACAGCACTTAAAAAAAATATTTTATTTGAAGACTTGACATCATGTTTAGGCTGCAGTTAGGTAACAAAAGAATTATATCACAAACATGTCGTTTCACAAAGGATATGAAGCAAAAAATCGTATGACAACAGTTTGCGAAAGCAACAGATTTCCAAATCAATAAAAAACAGCCACATGAAATGCAATAACAAAAACATTATTCTTGTTTATAAAGATCATGTGAAATTTTAGAAGACGTCACATCATTTCCTGTGAACCAAATATATGGAACTTTATAATCACGATTTTTAGCTGCAATAATTTCATCAACAATATTTTGAAGGAGAATTTCATATGCGTCTGAAAGTAGATTCCAAAAAGCTAATTCAACTTTTGTTTTCTTATTTTTCTAGAAAATGAGATATTAATAAAAAATAAATAAAAAAGTGGCATAAAGAAGCTTACCAAAAGATAAGTGTAAAAATTTTGAATATCAAAAGTTTCAGGAGGACAAAATAATTTGAAATGTTTAAGGTTTAAAAAATGTGGAATTACGAGCAGCTCTTGAACAGTTTCTGATGTAATAATGTCAGTAGCATTATCACCAAGGTAACTAAAAAATTGTACAAAAATGTTTTTAAAAAACAACAAATATTGAGCTTACTACTCTAATTCTGTAAGATAAGGGAGAAGCTCAACAAGTTTTTCTAATGTAACTATAGTACCACTTTGATCAATTACAGTAATACAACACAAAATAATTTTTCGGCATTTTAACGCAAGAAAAACAAAATGATCGAAGAAAATTGTTTGCCTCCAAAGATTCAATTCTTTAACATCAGATTGATAATTTTTTGGTAAAAGAGAAGAAATGTTAGCTGTGGAATATTTATCTTTGATAACAGAAAGTATATCAGTAATCCATATTTTACATGTTAGATTGCTTAAACCAATAAGCCACTGATCACAAAAAATTTGCCATTGATTTTCTTCATATTTAAAATACATTTCTGGAATAACAAGAATAGAATTTTTGATAAAGAAGTATTTGCATGTGTGAATCAATTTTATGTAGCATTTTGGAGAACATGATTTTTTGGTTATATAATGCATCATAGAATTAGGAAGCGAAAAAGCTTGAAGAAGATATTTTTCGTAAATGCAAGTACGTTGACGATGATGTTGATCATAGAAGCGAGCTTGTTCAGCATTTGTCGAACTTCTTTTTTTACTTGCATGATATATTGTGGAGAAAAATATTTGATATGGCGACATTTGTGCCGAAGACATAGCAACAATTTTGCGGATCTTAATCTGAAATATCAAAAACGTGCCTCAAAAGATGTATGGATCAAAGAATGTCTAAAAAATATGTTTAAAAGACATGTATTAGTTAGAATAAATAAAATAGATAAATTAACGAATGTATCAAACGAAATAGAAACGCTATAAAGGTTTTCTGGTCGCAAATAAAGTGAGTCGTGCCAACCATTAAAGAATGGTTCAGTAAAAAACTATAAATAAAATATGTGTATTCTTATCATTTGTCATGCACACAATGTTTTTTGTCTCTCGCTTTCTTTCAGCAAAGTGACACAAGGAGAAAAAAGAAAATTTATGCTGATAAAAACAAGTCAATAAATGAAAGATGTTTTAGCAAAGGAGGTAAAAATAATATGAAACTTTTCAATATATAAATAAAAAATAAGATTTTAGAGCGCACAAAAACAGGATTGTTTCATGAAAAAAAAACATTTATCCTTGGTTATAAAGGTGACACAAAGTAGTGGAAGAAAAAATATCATTTCCTGGAAAACGAATAAGTGGCACTTTGAATTCACGACTTTCAGTTGCAAGAATTTTGTTAACGATTGTTTGAAGTCGAATTTGATGTTGTTCAGAAATTTCATCGACAAAATCAAGATATATTTTTGTTTTCTTATTTTCCTGAAAACAGAATATGGAAACTATCTTGATTTTTCAACTAACTGAGTTGAAAATAAAAATTTTGGAGTTTAGTACTGTAAGGGATCGAAGATATGTGGGGGGTTTTTTGTACCTCTTGTAACGAAATCAGAGCAATCTTGTAAAAAAAATATGATTAAAGCTTACCATAAGATGAGTATAAAAACTTTCAATATCAAAAGTTTCAGGAGCATTGAATAATTTAAAATAGTGAAGATTTAAAAAATGAGGAATTTCTAGCAATCCTTGAACAGTTTTCGATGTAATGATTTTTGAAGCATTGTCACAGCTGAAACAAAAAGTGGGTACAAAAAACTCTTTCTAAAAGCAATAAATAATTAACTTACTACTCTAATTCTACAAGATCTTTGAGAACTCCAACAAGCTCTTCCAGTGGTACTATAAAACTATTCTGATCAATTACAGTAAGACAACACAAAATAATTTTCTGACATTTTGACGCGAGAAAAACAAAATCATCGAAGAAAACTGTTTGTCTCCAAAGACTTAATTCTTTAACATTGCTTTGATAAATTTTTGGGGTAAGAGAAGAAATTTTTTCAATGTAACTTTTATTTGTGATAAATGAAAGTTTATCAGTAATCCATATTTTACATGCTAAATATTCTAAATCAGCAAGTACATGATGGCTAGAAATGCACCATTGATCTTCTTCATATTTAAAATACAATTCTGGAATAACAAGAATGGGATTTTTGCTGAAAAAATATTTACATGTTTGAATAATTTTTTGATATCCTTTTGCAGAAGATGGATTTTTGGTCAAATAATGCATGATTGAATTTGGGAGGGCAAAAGTTTGGCGATGATGCGTATCACAAAGATAAGCATGATCGAGCGGAATAACTCCAAACCCATCAACGTCAAAATAAATGAGTGAATGACACGGCATCTGGTAGGAATAACCAACTTTCATCTTTTTTTCTTAAAGTTGAATGTTATTTAAAAAAAATTGAAAGTAAAAAGTGAAAAAAAAGCTGTACAAAATCTAATTTAAATTTATTGAAAAAAAATGTTGATCAAAAAATATCAAAGAAATTAGAAACTTTAAAATGCTCAGAATACTTGCAGATAAAAAATATTGGATTTTTTAATATTGGTACAACTAAAAGTGTATGTATGCTTCACATAAAGATTGTCCGTTGTCATTTTGCAATATGTTTCTAATATTTATATGTGAACAGACAAACATATTTGCTACAAATGATTTTACTCATGCATGGATTCGTCAATGATTGGTACATACGTATGACATACGCCACTCAGTTATACATGTACATAAACTGTCAATTTTTTATTTGCAATTTAATGATACACATAAATTTTCAAAGAGATGCAGTATTTTCCACCCTTTTTTTACAAATAATCAAATTCAATTGCAAATTTTGTAATTTTGCAAAAAAAGATTTTTATTGCAGTTTAAGAATCAGTTAGGATTCAAGGTCTCCGATAAATTGTTTTTATTGCTATTTTGTGTAAATTCTGATGACAAATTTTAATGTAACAAATATTTTTTAAAATCTGTAAACCAGGCAAAAATAAAATTTTTAGGGGTAATAACAATAATAAATAATTAGCATGGCATATACAGTTTAAACAATTTAGTATATGATGATCGTTCAATGTCAGGAAATTCAATTAAAGGTATTTTGTAATCATGATTTGTAGTGGCAATAATATCATTTACAATAGCTTGTAGACGTGTACTGTACGGATTAGAAAGCTGAGCGAAGAAATTGAGATTAATTTTTGTTTTCTTGTTTTTCTAAATATTTAAAAATTATTGGCGGCTTTGATTATATCACAAAGTATTTAAAAAAGTTAAAAGTTTCATGTGGATAACTAGCCACTGCCTTAACCACTACCCATGAGGTGGAAGACGGAATTGAACTCGGGGACCGACCGAGGACGGACGCGCATAATCATTTTTAAACTGGCCTTGCAGGCGACTCGAACCAGCGGGGAGCTTACAGTTCTTGGATGAGTCATGGGCGCCCTAGACCAGTCGACTATGCGGCCGACTTTTACCTTAAAATATTCACAGAAAGTGTCAATATCAAAATCCTCTGGAATACAGCACAAGTCAAAATAATTGAGATTTAAAAAATGTGGAATTTTGAGTAATTCTAGAACAGTTTTTGCGGTAATACCAGTGGAGCCATCATACTTTGTACTAGAAAGAAACAATTATATATCAAAAATTTTATGTTTGGCAAAAAAACTTACTGCTCAAAGTCTCTGATGTAAGGAAGTACTTCAACAATCTTTTCAAAAGCAACTTGAGAACCACTTTCATGTGTTACAGTAACCAGGTACAAATTAATCATTTCACATTTTGAGGAAAGAAATTTAAAATCTTTGAAAGAAATAGTTAACGGTCCCCAAAGAGTAAGATCTTTTACATCACACTGATAAATCATTGAGATTTTTTGAGAGGGGTTATAACTAGAATCGTGATTACTATGAACACAAAGTTCATGAGCTATCCAAAGTTTAGTTGAATCATTTTTAAAATTAATAGATTTTCCGAAAAGTGATGTAAATGGTGTATTTTTGATAAAACAAAAATTGTAAGCAACAAGAATTGGATTTTTGATGAAAAAATATTTGCAGCTTTGAGATATTTTTTCATAGCATTTTGCAGAAGAAGGGTTCTTTGAAATATAATAAATTACAGAATCAGGTATTGACCATGGCTGATGTTTACGGTAAGTTGCTAGAGAAGATGCTCGATTAAATTCACGAATGTCTTCTTCATTTGAAAATGTGGCATACGAGGGAGATGTAGTTCCTTCAGAAGCATTCATTTTTATTATCAAAATGCTGAAAAATAAACACAACTGAACCACGAAAAAAGGTTAACAAGTAGGTTTTAAGAAATGCCTGTTTACCCCGGTACAATTCTTGCAGCAAGAACAAATTGCATAAACTACTTTTTTGAACTGAATGAGCATTGAATTTTTCTGTCTTTCACAGCAGACAATATTTTTTTTGCGTGACAGACTAATTTATTTTGTTGCAAAAACATCTTTTTGGCATTTGAAAACATTTTTTGTTTCAGAAAAAATTTCAGGTTTTCTCATAGAGATGAGACGGAGTGAATCAAAAAACACTGGAAGGTATCCTGGTCTACAGCCATTTTCACAAAGACATTTAATTTCTCTGTACCGGTCTGTCTATTTTATTACTGAGAATTGTGGGTTTTGCTATACAAATTTTTGTTTGTACAAATTTGTTTTGTGAGTTATTTTATTACGCTTTCGACAATTTGTGCATATCTTTTCAGTTTAAGATTTATAATTTGATAACAGAAATTGATAAAATGGATGCCTCTGCAGAAACAGCTTTGTGCTCAAGTGCATCAAATTTTAGTCATTCTAAACGAAGTACTTTCCTTGCAACATTTCGGAGTAATCAAGCTTGGCCCTTGCCCGATTCCATCGTATATTATATGGCTAAAAATCCTTCTACCGAAAAATGCTATGAAAAAATGATTCAAAGTTGCAAATATTTTTTCTTCAAAAAATCTATTCTTGTTGCACCAAAATTACATTTTGTCCAAAATACGCCACTTACTTCAATTTGTGAAAAATCTGTTGACTTCAAAAATGTTTCAACTAAAATATGGCCTAAAGATGAATTATGTGTTCATAACAATCATGGTCAGGTTTTTAATGTGTCTTCTATCATCCCAAAAATATATAAAAGTGATGCAAACTTTGGGAATCTTTAACCATTTCTTTCAAAGATTTCATTTTTCTTGCATCAAAGTGTGAACAAATTAAACTCTACAATGTTACTATAACACATGAAAATGGTTCTTATGCTGCACTAGAAAATCTTATTGAAGTATTACCGTATGTTCAAAGCTTTGAATAGTAAGTTTCTTTGCTATGTATTTGAGATACCTAATAGTGTTTTTAACAGATCACATACATTCGCTCAATCAACTGTTCGAGAAATGTCGTGAATTCAATTTGCCTCTGTATGCCGTATTCATTGATTTTAAGAAAGCATTTGACTCAGTCGAACTACCTGCAATATGGGAAGCGCTTGAAAGATTTGGTGTTGATGCTGGTACAGTTGAACTTATCAAAATGATTTATGCCAATGGAACATCTAGTGTAAACGTAGGTTCTTCATCTATTACAATAAATGTTCAGAAGGGAGTAAGACAAGGTGATACTCTGTCGCCATTGCTCTTTGTTCTCGTTTTACAACTTGCTCTAAATCAAATCGACTGGAGTACTGGTATCAATATCAATGAGAAAATTCTTGGTCATCTAGATTTTGCTGATGACATCGTCTTGCTGTCTCAAACTATTGAAGGTGTTCAATCTCTGCTTGATCAAGTTGCGGAACGATGTCGTGCTGTTGGACTTCATATTAATGTGGACAAAACAAAATGGATGTCAAATATTCTTGATCCAGATGAAACTATATTATTGAACAATGAAGAAGTTGAAAAGGTAACTGAATTTATCTATTTGGGACAACTTGTAAAATGGCCATCACATCCTGGAAGATTCAACAAGGAAATATCCAGAAGAATTAGTGCGGGTTGGAATTCATTCAATAAGGCTAAGAAATTGCTTATCTCAAGAAGGATATCTGCAAACTTGAAAAGAAGATATTTCCATCAGTGCATATTTCCTGCTATTCTCTATGGATGTGAAACGTGGTGTTTGACAAAAACAGAAGAAAGGAGGCTTGCTGTGGCTCAACGAAGAATGGAAAGAAGAATGCTCAATGTCAGGTTGATTGATCGACATCCTCGTGAATGGCTACGTGAAAGAACAAAATTAAAAGATATCGTCCAATGTGCTCGTGAAAGAAAATGGAATTATCTCAAAAAGCTCATGTTACTTCCTGAAGATCGCTGGAATCGAATACTGACTGAATGGATGCCGAATGCTAAAAGAACAATTGGAAGGCCACCTACAAGATGGATGAACGAATTTACGAAATTCACAAATAAAAAATCTCATGAATTGTTATCGCTTTGTTTGTCTGATTATTGGTGTTGTAATATGTCCCCTTTCGTCCTGCGTGACAGATAAAAGGTTTAAAATAAATAATAAATAAATAAATTTTGATGGTCCAAACGTTATTTCTGCAACAACTGTAGAAAGTTTACTTAAAATTCCTCATTTTACAAACCTCATTTTTTTTGACGTGGTCAATATTCCAGAAGATTTTGATATTAACAAATTTTATGACTATATAAAAGTAAGTTTTTTTAAACAGTTTTCAATGGCATAAAAGTTTTGTCTATAATTTTAGAGAAATAAGAAAACCAGAATTGAACTCCAATTCTTTCATCCACTTTCAGAAGCCTATATTACTCGTCTTCAATCAATTGTTGATGAAATTGTAGAAACAGAAAATCACGATTATAAAGTTCCGTATATTGGCTTTCCTGAAAGTGATCAAACTTCTGCAATTAAACTGTTCAAACTATATATGCCATAAAATTTTTTTGTTGTTACAGCTTTATTGCATGTTTTGATTTTTTTTAAAAAATATTCTTTTTGTTTTTATTTTTTTGTTAAACAAATTATATTCTAAGTAGTGTTTTTTTCTTTGTATAAATGGTTTGTTTGTAACAATGCCAAATACAATGTTTTCTGCAACAAAATAAATTAGTTCATACTAAAGGGGTAAACATGGGGGTTGACACCTAAAAACGGTCCCTCATCAATCATCTTTTTTCATAGCAATGACAAATGCGCTAACTCAAAAACAATAAATATTAAATAAAGATAGAATTCATCAATCACAAAACTTTTGAAAATAAAAAAAAATAAAAAACACAACAAAAGAAATTCAGTCATGGCATAGAAACAGCTCTAATAGCAATTTCAACTTCAACGATAAAGATTAAACAAATTTAAAGAAGCAAAACCAGGAAAACGAATAAATGGTACTTTATAACCGCGATTTTGAGTGTTCAGAAGTTCATTGACAATTTGTTGAAGGATTTCTTTGTAAGCACCGGAAATTTGATTACAAAAATCAAGCATAATTTTTGTGTTTTTATTTTTCTAAAAATTGAATAAAAAATTATTGCGTTAAAGATCAATTTATCAAAAACTTACCTGGATATAATCATGAAACGTTAAAATATCAAAAGTTTCGGGAATATCGAATAAATGAAAATATTTTAGTGTTGAAAAATGCGGAATCTTGAGTAATTCTGTAACAGTGTTTGATGTAACAGCAGCTGAAGCTAAATCACTAAAGCACCTTAAATTTTGCAAAGTTATTTAAAAAAATGACTCATATCAAAGAATAACTTACATTCGTAAATGTTTTACTTTTGAAAGCAATGCCACAAGCTTTTCTAATGCAACAACAGACCCATTTTCTTCCATTACAGTAACTTTATTCAACCGAATCTTTTCACATTTTGAAGCAAGAAATTTGAAGTCATTCAAAGCAATAGTTTGTTTCCATAAAATTAATTCTTCTGCATCACATTGATGAATTTTTGGAGCAACAAGAGAATACCAGCTTTTGTTTGCTTGATTATTTTCATTAGCAGTAAGACCATTGAGAATCCATATTTTGCTTGACATACTTTCAAAATTTACTGATGTTTCATCAAAAACAGTTTCCCAAGAATTATTTTTGTATTCAATACGGAAGTCTGGAACAATAAGAATAGGATTTTTGATGAAGAAATATTTACAGCTTTGAATCATTTTTTGATAACATTCTGATGATGATGGATTTTTAGTAATATAGTAAATAATAGAATCTGGTAATGAAAATATTTGTCGACGATATAAAAAATAAAAGCGAGCACGCTTTGATGAACTAATTGGGGAAATATTTTCATCAGAGCTGCGTTTACGATTTAAATTTGATGGACTTGAATTAAGTTTTTTCATTGTTAAAGTAACTTCCATTTTTTTAATTCAACAAAACAAAAATGAAAATTTTTTCATGAAAAACGAAATATTTTCAATTGTCTGAATGAATTGTGGAAGAATGTATTAAACAAAAATTTATAAAACAAATCGATAATAAAATAGAACAGAAATAAATGGTCTATAAAAATTTTGTTACAAAAATGGTTCGATCGTGGAATAACAGAAAGTGATATGATTTAAAGGGATTGTCTCAGCCAGGCAAAAAACAAGCCGTCAGAGAGAGAAAAATTAATACGTTGAAATTTCTATCTTTTGTCCAATCTATTGTTCCCTTTCAATCTATACTTTATTTTTTTTGTATTTGTTTAACATTTTTCCAAAACAGTCCTTTATCTAAGCAACTACCGATGAGCCTACTTATATCACATATCATTGGTTTAAAATTATAAAGCTGTCTAGTTGTCCAAGGCGAAACAGCAATTTTTCTTTTCTTTAAAATTTTTTACTCTTTCCCTTTATCCCAATACATCTCCTTTTTTACATTTTATTGTAGTTGATTTATTTTTTGTGTATTTGTTTTTATAATATATATTCAATTTTAGAAATTTGATTACATTCTAAAGCTGAAAAATGGATTCAGTTGGTTCTGCACAAGCATCTTCAAGCTTAAATTCATCAACATATCAACGCAATGTTGAAGAAGCTGATTCATCAAATATTCCATCAAAACGTGCTCGATTCCTTGTTACATATCGTCGTCAAAGCTTTTCATTACCTGATTCAATCATGTATTATATTTCAAAGAATCCTTCTACTTCAGAATATTATGAAAAATTAATTCAAACATGCAAATATTTTTTCATCAAAAATTCTATTCTTGTTAAGGAACGTATTCTGTTAATCAAAAAAAGAGACATATTAATACAAGCATTGTTTCGAATTTTCGACAAATGGATCTTTTATTAGTACTTTTTTAAGCTATTCAATAAACATGACAAGGATTTGAATCGCCCGCCCTTCGAAAAAAATCTACATCAAAAAGAAGAATTATTCAGGGCATATAATAAAACTTTGCTTGATGCCTTACTTATCCTTAAATTGTCAAAGTTTGCAATGCCGAAGGAATTTTCATGGAATAAACATTTAATAATAAAATTTTAAAATTTTCAAAATTTGTGCTTTCTGCATGTTGAATTAAATATTTAAATAAGGGCCCCTAAAATATTTGATTTGATGGAAAAACATTTATTTGAAGCACACTAAAAAGCTTTTAAAATGTGTAAACTGCAAAAATTTTGGATCTTGGTTGCTCAAACTAATTTCTCCGAAGTCATGAGGTACTAATTTCAAATTCTTCCCCTTTTTGCTTTTTTTCCCAAGCAATGTGATCTTTACCATAAAAATTTAAAAGTAAAAAACGGTACGAAAAAGAAAGCATTTTTAAAATAAGTTGCAGATGTTTCTGCTAAAATTGATAAACAATATTTTGTTTTACATAAACTTTTATTTTTTCATTAAAAAAGTGGAGTAATGTTTCGGTGAAAGTTCAACCACCTGTCGATGAATTAGCTGCGAAAGATTTTTATTGAGCTTTTAAGTTTTTAAAGTTTAAGCTTATTTCTGTTTTTATTTTCTTATTTAAAAAAATGAACTGCTCCAAGATCATCTTACCTTCTGAATTTGTTCTCAACTTTTATTCCCATTATACAAATTTAACTTTGGGACTCACACTGATTATAACTCCCCTCCAATTTTACATAATTTTAACAAAATCTGAAAAGCTTGGCACTTTTAAATGGTACATCTTGAATTATTGCGTTTGGTGTTTTCTTTTCCATATTACCATCTCCGCGATTAAGCCGGTGATTCTAGTTCCAGCAACTGGGGGCTTTCCCCTCGGAATAATAAGAAATGGATCTTCAAAGACTTCTATCATCTTCTTTTTTCTTGGATTAATGGCGATGGTGAACACCTTGGGCTCTGTTGTAGCTGCTGCAGCAAATCGCTATTTGAAGGCTTTTCCTTCAAGAATGTCCAGTAGTTTACCAAAGTTCAGAGTCTTCTTTTATGGTTGCATTGTATTCGGATATGGCCTAGTTGGATTCTTCCTTTACCGCAGCTTGGATTTTGATAGGAAAGACATCGAGAATGCTGCAATGGAATATGATCCCTGTTTGGAGCAGTTCTTGGTAGAACCTGGGTTTCTGTATGTCCCAAAGGAGGCCGCAAAATATCCTTCACTATTAGCTTTCTATTTTAGCGTTGTGGCTATCTGTCTTCTGCTGTTTTATTGTCTCTTCTTTATCGTTCTTATATTATTTACCCAAAAAACTGTGACCGTTCAAAAGTTTCAAAAAACTCTCATTTTATCCTCTGTAATTCAAATTTCCATTTCCATAATCTTTTCGGTAATTCCACAATCCTTTATTTTGGGGGTTATTGCCTATGATATTTCTATTCCAGTAAATTTTTTCTGTATTGCAGATTGTTTAACTTCCACTCAAGCTCTTTTCGAATGTGCTACATTGTTGTTTTTTGTTGCTCCCTATAGAAATGCGGTTCGAAAAATGCTTTTTAAATCTCAATCGCTTTCTTCAGTTATTTCTCAACAAACTAATACTTCTGTCGTTGTAAATATTCGACGGTCGTATTAATGAGAAAAAAATATTACAATAGAATCCGTTAAATTCATGTGAAAAGGTGATAAAAAAGCTTTTCTGTTTGTATTTTTGCTTTGTCATAAAAAATTATAAATTTTAAAAATTTATTTAAAAGATAAAGATTTTTATAGCTCGATTTTTAAAAAAGCTAAACATGGTTTGGCACAGGCGAACAAAAATCATAGAAAGATGGTATAAAACGCATTTTTTTTCAAATTCGAGTAGGTGTGTTCAATTGCACCATGCCCGTAATTTTTTTTATTCTTTTTATCAGTAATATATGTATTTTTGCAAGGTAAAAAAGATCCCATAGTGTTTATCCGGGGGACCTTTTTTACTGGTTATTTTCTGACAAAAAATATGCAAATTTTTGGACCCATATACGGTATCTCAAAAACCTGAAGAGATACGGCGAAAATAACCACAAAAATGGTGGTTTTGGGTCATGTAAACTTAGGAAAAGTACTTTATACCATCTTTCTATGATTTTTGTGCGCCTGTGCCAAAATCAGATCAGAATGCTTGAGTTTTTCAAAAATCGAGCTTTATATTTCCAAATATCTCAAATTATTATTGCTATATAATTAAAAGAAAAAAGACATACTTGATGACGTTTTTTCAGGGTAATTCGATAGACAAGAACTTTATACATTTTTTTACTCAGGAAATGAAGAATAGTTCCTATTAATAATGTCAAAATGTGAACAATAAAAACGTAAAAGTTTAACAAATCCAATAAGAACAATTTGTTTGGCACATATTTTGCTAAAAGAAACAGTTTTAATTTTTAAATTTCAAAGTTTTTAACATAACAGATAAATCTCAGCCAAATAAAGGATATACCATAAAAAGACCCTGTCATTTTCCAGAACAAGGACAAATTATGGGGCAATGGGCTCGTCCAGATATGACGTCATACAAAAATCGACTTTTTTGGACCCCTCCCTCCCCCTCCGTCATACTTTTCCCTTTGATCTTATGCCGCACTTCAAAGCGGCGTCATTTATGGCTGACCCCCTCCCTCCCTACCCTTGCATGACGTCATATCTGGATGAGCCCAATGTATATTTTTCCAGGTAAACTGTAGCCACAATGCTCTCAAAAGTAGTTTAATGTATGCCACCGCCATTTCACAAACGCAGTTAATACTGTCATCTCAAAAATCGCCAATACAAGACTAACCAAATATAAAAAATTTCAAAAAATTTTAATCTTATTTCTCGCTCTTTTCTTCCTTCAGAATATTAAAATGAGTTATTAATGATTATTTTAGTTGGCACAAAAAACCTCAGCTTTTGTAAGTAATTAAGCATTTGGAGTGCTTTTGTGTTTTTAATAAAGAGACAGAATAAATGAGTAGTTATTTATTGCTTTTTTATATTATTATTATTACTCATTTTAGATTTCATTATTAAAAAAAGGTTAATTTAAAAAAAAGGGATAAAAAGGTAATACCAATAAGCAAAACTTTATGATATTATTATTTTTTCATAATATTGTTTTATAAGAATTATCAGAAAGATGAGGATAACTACTGGGTCATTTCTAGCCTCGGGGTGGACCATGCCATTGATTTCCATTGTGGACACCTTGTCGCTTTTCACGAGGAGGACCGTGCCATTGACCATTGTGTTCGGTTTGACGCTTTCCTCGGGGTGGGCCATGCCATTGATTTCCATTGTGGACACCTTGACGCTTCATTCGGATTTCTCCATGCTCATCCATCAACTGTTGATTGCCTTCAACTGGGCTTCTAAAAAGAGAGAAAAAGAGTAGTGTGTTGTGTTAGAAAAAAGGGGAACTTACAGCATAACTGCTGTACATACCAGGGCAATCGCAAGAAAATAAACAAACTTCATTTTTGATAAATTTCTTGAAGAAACTGATAACCTTTTTTAATTTTGCTTTCCTTTTAAATGTGCATTTTCTCGTTGGAAAGTTCCACCCATTTCTCCGAAAAATATGTTTATACTTTTTTTTGAAGGGCGAATTTTCTCTGAGTGTCATCTGATAATCGGTGAAATGCATTGTTTACAAATTCCAAAGGTTTGTTTCTGCACAAATATTTTTTTGCAGATAAAATCGGGAAATGACCTTAATTAATAATAAATAAAAATTGCCATGTGGTTCGGTTCTATGTGATATAACATTTCCAAAGAAAAAAGGGTGTGGTTTTGATTCTCTTAAGTGTTTCTGACAAAGCAAATAAACTACTATATTGATAAAAAAACAAAAGGAAATGATTGTTTACCGGAAAACTAAATTTTTATGACACACAAGAAAAGGGTGTGATCAAAGTTGACTACAATCTCAAAAAAAAAGACTACAATTAGCACATAATAATATTTTTGGTTACTTTGGAGCTTTGTACAAAGATTCCGCGGACACTGGAAAAAAAGTGTCCATTGTCCGAATTTTAAACATCAATGTCCACCGAACCCTGCTTTGTTCTTCTACTACAATAATAAGTCGATGATAAATAAAAGAAAACTAAGACATAAAAACAAATTTGCGTAAAACTTTTTTTCTCTTTTTTACTACTTGATACTTTTGCAAAAAAAATATTAAAACTCTTTGAAATGGCACATCAATACAGAAATATTCCAAATCTAATACTTTAAAAAATATGTGGGTACTTTTTTACTTTAGTGACCAAACTTTGATATTTTGTTTTTTTTTTAAAAAAATATTCTTCATCAAATCATCACATAAAAACTTTCAAGTTTACTGTTACTACAAGTTAATTTTACATTCTTTTTCGAGAGAATTGCTTAGAATTAAGTTTAAAATTCTTTTTTTATTTCTAAAAATCTTGTTTATAAGACAACCAAAAACAAAGAAATGTTTTCCGGAAAAATCGACGTAATATTCACAAAACGATTGAATAAGTAATTTTTAGTATATTTTTGCTGAAATTTTTTTTTTCAAGAAGCAATATTTTTGGAATTTGAAACCTTGTGTTTTTTTATGCATACGTGATAATCCAACAACAAAGAAAAGTTGTTGTTGATCGACCGAAAAACCTGTTTTTTTATGATTCATCCTGCGGTTCAGTTAACGTTGACTACAACCGGTTAACCTTGAACAAAAAAAAAAGAAAGAAAACGCCTTTGTTGTTTACCATCAAAAATGGGCGGAGTAAGCACTCAAGATTTTTTTTTAAAGATTGCTAATAATAAGATAAATTTTTTTGACTGATAAATTGAACAAGCAAAATAAAAAAATTTTTTTACAAGATTGAATTTGTGAATATGCAACAGTTAAAGATGTAACATTAGAAGATTTATTTTACAATCCTTTTTTTTAAATATGCAAGATTTGAAGATTTTTCATAATCTAATAAATTTGCATAAAAAATAGGTCAAATTAATTCTTTAAAGGAGGCAGACGGTTTGATACTTTTTTTTCTTTTTACGTAATTTTTCATAGAAACTTCCTGACGATCAGGCAAAAAGAAAAAGTATCAAACCGTCCGCCTCCTTTAAAGCTGAAATGGACAATTCTGTTAAAGGAAGAGGGGTTGACAAATATTTTAATGCTGAATCTTAAAAAATTTGCATAAAAAATGGGAAAAAAATCTTCAAATGTCGCATAATTTAAAAATACGTCTTTTAAAAAAAATTCTCAAAATTTTGCTTGTTTAAAAAAAAGTCTTCAGACAAGGATCTTCTAAAATTGCATGTTTAAAAAAAAGTGATTAAATATTGATCTTCTAATATATGATGAAAAAAAATTTATCTTATTAATAGCAATCTTTAAAAAAAAATCTTGAGTGCTTACTCCGCCCATAAATGATTTCGGAGAAGATTGCAAAAACGGTGCAAACTTTTGCAATAAATTTTTATTGGATAAATAAAAGGGCGTTGCATGTTTCTCAATTTGGAACTGACTTTGATTTTGTTATTTTTTTGTAAACAACTAAATGGGTATATAAGAAAGTCATTAAAACCAATTTTGTCTCAGTCATAAAATGTGATTGCTGTTATTTTTTCTGAGAAAATGAAACAATTATTCTTCATTGTTCTTGTTTTGGTTGCATTATTTGCTGCTATGGGGAGTGCTTAGTAAGTTTTAAAATCTTAAAAAAAGAACTATCCATAAATTTAAAAAAAAATTCTAAAAAAAAACAAAAAAGCTAAAAGCTTTTAATTTTCTTTCAGAAAAATTTTATTTTTTAAGAATGCAAGAACCGTTTTCGGAAAGTATTTAACTAATTACCTATAACAATTGCAGCAATGATGAGCATCTTCGAGTTGCTCGTGAAACCCATAGAAGTGGACCTCACACTTTCAATGGCTTAACTCATCCTCCACCTTCCGATGACTAAGAAAAAGAATCCATCCTTGCCGAAAACGTTTTTGCTTTTCTTTTTGCTTACTTTTCTAAAATAATTAACTCCAACAACTGCTAAAATCCATTGATAAAATTTTGTCGATTTTCATAATATGATTATAATAAAATATCACTGCCAACAGTGTTGTCTTTTCCTGCAAAAAAAAAACACATTTATTGTAAAAATAAGTTTTTCTGTAAACACTCTTTTTTTTAAAGATAAATTTAGGCTGTCTCATAATCCTTTAGTATCAATAGAAAACTACCAGAAGAAAAATAAGTAAACAAATGTACTTAATTGGAGAACTGAAAACACAATTAAAAGTAAAAAAGGAAACAAAAAACGGGGGTAAAAGAGATTAAAACGCGTTTTGTGAGAAAGTGAAGCATTTGAGATCAAAAAAAGCACAGAAAAGTAAATTTTAAGCTAGAAGTCTGAAACTTGGGTATATAGGTTATTTTGAGTAGAAATTCAGGATTTTTGGACATTTTTGTTATAATGTACAGTAGGGTATAACCTACAGTATCCCATGGGCCCAAAAATCGCAACTATGTCGAAATGCTTCAAAAGTATTACCATTCGACGCGCCTTGACGAGCTGAGTACGAATATAGAAGACATTTTCATATTTGATGCATTTTTGTTTGAATTTCGTCCATTTAAAATTTAAAATTTTACTATTTTTACATTTTTTTGACCAAAACTCGAAAATTTTGTATGGAAGGGAAAGCTATGGATTGCATATTCGGATTCTACGGGTCTTTTTACCCCTATACAGAATATTACTATCAAAAAATAAATGTGCTTGCCGGCTCAGAAATATGGCCAAACATGACTCTCTCAATATGTTCAACATCAGCTATTATGCAGAACTCATGAAAATACTTATGGATCAACTTCTAATGACTTGTATATTTAAATATAATGTTATTGGAGTATTCTGGGCAAGTTTCAGCTTCCTATTATCAAATCTGAGAATTTGGGATCAATTTATATTGATAAAATATACTAACATGGAAAAAGTCATTTTACAGTCAAAAAAAATTGTTTTTCGATCCTTTATTAAATCAAACGTGCTTTATAAATTGAATCTGCACATAAGATAACCTTATTAAACTCTCCGATAACAAATCTGGAGGTATATGGATGTTTAAACATGTATTAAAGTACATCAGATATTGACGGTAGAATTGAAAACATTTTAGGGAATACTAAACAATTTTTTTTTGATTTTAAATTTTTCAATGTATGTTTTGATTTGAATTTTATACATGTATGATTTTTTACAGGGGCAAATATACACCTGTTCACCTGCAAGTTTTTTTGCTAACTTTAAATAAATTCATCCAATCAATCTGTTTTTTCGCATAAACATAGTTACAGAAATTGATAAAATAGGAATAAATTCATAAATTTGGGGTTGCAAATTGCCTAGAATCTTTCAATTTTTATTTTTTTTATTTTTGTTGTTTACAGGAAGTCGCTAGATATCATACATAAGTAGTTATAAATTTTTAATGATGTTATAGATATTGGAAAACCAACTTTTTTCATGGTTAACATAGTTTTCCAGTTTACATATTATTCATAGTAATTCCAAAAATTACTAAAATGTCAAAAACATGTAAAGAACTGAAAATCTATTTTTTAAAAGTCTGAAAACAATTATACAATGACGAAAAACAGGAAGTGAAAATTTCTTCTATATTCGTACTCAGCTCGTCAAGGCGCGTCGAATGGTAATACTTTTGAAGCATTTCGATATAGTTGCGATTTTTGGGCCCATGGGATACTGTAGGTTATACCCTACTGTACATTATAACAAAAATGTCCAAAAATCCTGAATTTCTACTCAAAATAACCTATATACCCAAGTTTCAGACTTCTAGCTTAAAATTTACTTTTCTGTGCTTTCTAATGCTTCAAAATCTCACAAAATGCGTTTTAACCATTTTTAATGCGTTTTAAATCGGAAACACAACCAATAATAGGAATTGCTGAAAGTTTTGATTAATATTACGTGTATCTTGAAAGTAATAGTACTGATTCTGATTATTATTACTATGGAAACTCGTATCAGGAACCATTCAAATGCTTTGAAGGCAGCGGAAAAGGAAATGCAACTTTAACGAATCATGGCTTCAAAAAGTGCAGCAAATGCATTTCTTTTGTTAATTTTTGTGACAATTCTTGGGCTACTTCTTGTTATGTCAGCTTTTGCCTTTTTTCGGTAAAAAAATTCAAAGAAGTTCAAACAAGAACTCGAAAATTTCCCAGTAAATTCAATATATTAAAGGAAAAAGTGATTTTAATAATTCCAGTTGTGTGCATTTAACAGTAAAAGCAATTTTATTAGGAATTTCTTATATGCATAGAAACTATTTGGAACAAATTAAAAGGATCCTCAACAATCAAATATTTGAAGATTTATCCCTTTTAGAATATTTCGAGTCAATATTATAGTTTTTGATCATTGAATTTGCTAATAAAGAAGAATGGCTTTGCTTTTTCGGACGTTTGTTTCCTTTCCACGAATAAATTAGCATTAAAGGAATATCAGAATCTTCAAAGAGGTCTTCTTGAAACCGTAATTGAACTATTCCCATCGATTTTGGGCTTACACCCATAACTAGGCGATTATTCGTGGCATTAAAGGATCGATAGAAGGTGAAAATTTTGTTGAAATTTTGATTTGGGAAAAGTATACAGTTTGTAGGAGGTATCACGGGTTGTTTATGTTAAAATAATGAAAATATTTTAGTTTTAGACTATTAGAAGCTATTACATTAATGCAAATGCCCGGTAGCAGAATATTTGTGGTTCAACATTTACCTGAAGATTCTTTAAAAAATTGCATACATTTTAAACTTTTATCTCTGTTACCGGAGAAAATATTAATGTATTAAACCAACAAAAATCAACAAATTTCGATCAATTTAAATATTTGGGGTATATACCCCAAATATTTAAATATACGTATAATTTTCATATTTTTCATTAATTTATCACATTTTAAACTTTAAGTTTTGTGCGGCTTTCATAGAATCTAAGAATCTATGACATAGATCATTGTTTTTCGAAAAAAGTATAAAAATAGTTGTTAAAGTATCTTTGCGTTGCATTTCCCTACAGTATCCAAAATATGTTTTTATTTTAGAGAGCACATAATTTTTTTTTGTGATCGTTTTTTTCTACGATAAACAAAAAACTCGATTATTTTTATTTGCACTTGTTTATCTCAAAGAATATTAAATTTTTCCTTTTTTTAAACTGCTGAACGAATGCCTAATTGTTTTGTATTGAATTTCACTCATTTAAACATTCATTTGTTTTTTTTCAAAAATACAATCAGAACTATCATAGACTTCTTGAGCTGCAATATCATCAATGAAACCTTATTTATTTTTTTAGAGCCAAAAGAATTCATTTAATTTTTTGAAATTGTTTTTATTGAAAGTTTGTTGAAACTTTCAATAAAAAAAATAAGTGAGAGAGAGAAGTAGAAGAATTCTTGTCACGATAAATTGACGATAAAAATGTTGATTGCGATTGAAAAAAAAAGTTTGTGTATAAATTTTTGTTCATTATCATCAATTTTGTTTCCTCCAACTTTTATTTTTGGAGTTACAAATGAATACCAACTTTTATTTGCTTGATTGTTTTCATTAGCAGTAAGACCATTGAGAATCCATATTTTGCTTGAAATACTTTCAAAATTTACTGATGTTTCATCAAAAACAGTTTCCTTGTCTCAGCCAAGCAAAAAACAAGCCGTCAGAGATCAGGTATGCTCAGAAAAAAATGAAACAAAAGAGCTGATTACCAAGTTTTATCCAACCATTTTTTTAAGCAGATACCGTTTTGGAATCAGCAAGAAAGATAAAAAAAGATGGGATTATATATGAAGCATTTTTGTTTTTACTCTTTCCCTTTATCCCAATACATCTCCTTTTTTACATTTTATTGTAGTTGATTTATTTTTTGTGTATTTGTTTTTATAATATATATTTAATTTTAGAAATTTGATTACATTCTAAAGCTGAAAAATGGATTCAGTTGGTTCTGCACAAGCATCTTCAAGCTTAAATTCATCAACATATCAATGCAATGTTGAAGAAGCTGATTCATCAAATATTCCATCAAAACGTGCTCGATTCCTTGTTACATATCGTCGTCAAAGCTTTTCATTACCTGATTCAATCATGTATTATATTTCAAAGAATCCTTCTACTTCAGAATGTTATGAAAAAATGGTTCAAACATGTAAATATTTTTTCATCAAAAATTCTATTCTTGTTAAGGAACGCTTATTACTTGAATATAAAAATGATGAATGGTGTACATATTTAAATGGCAAATATATTAAGGTGAACAATCTTTCAAGTACATTCTGGGTTACTGATGAGATTCGTATCCGTAACTATGTAAATCCTGAACATAGTATTATTACTTCTGTTGTTCCAAAGTTTTATCAATGTGATGCAAATAATTTACATCTGTGTAAACAAAATATTTTATTTTCTGATCTTCAATTTTTTGCTTCATCATGTAAATCAATTTATTTAAAAATGTCTACTGTAATCAATGATGATGGTACTGTTGTTCCATTAGAAAATCTTGTGAAAGCTTTTTCTAATATTACATATTTTTGTTAGTAAGTAATTTTGTTTATATTCATATTACGACTGATTTTACAATAATATTTTTAGCGATATTGCTCCTGATGGCAGAAATGCTGTTACTTCAAAGACTGTTAAAAAATTGCTTGATATTCCACATTTTCAAAATCTCAACTATCTTGATCTGTTAAAAATTCCAGAAGCTTTTGATATTGATACTTTTTATGAATACATTAAGGTAGGCATGTTTTAAGGCATAACTGAAAAATGGCATTTATTCAATTTTTTAGACAAATAAGAAAACAGATATTTATCTTACATTCTGTGATCAAATTTCTGAAGCTTACAAAGCTCGTCTCCAGACAATTGCGGATGAAATTCTTGCTACTAAAAATCGTGATTTCAAGCCACCGTATATTAGCTTTTCTGGACATGATGAAGTTTCAAGTGATGAATTGTATAATCTTTATATGCGTAGGTAAATTTTTAGTTGTTTTATATACGTTTTTCGCGTTTGAATTTTACATATACTTTTTGAAAATTTTGTTTGCGTTTGCCGTGAAAAAGATATAAAAATTTTATTATCCGCAATTTTTTTGTTTGTTTATTCCGATAAAGCGTGGTCAAAATTCTAAACAACATTTGTGAAAACATAAAGATATAAAATAATTTTGGTTGTTATAATTTATCGAAAAAAGCGCATCTCTAATAGAAGCGCAGCAAAATCTTGCTCTGAAAAATAGAAGCGCAGAGTTTACGGTATATATTTCATTTTTTGTAGAAAAAATTGAATAAATAAAAAAGTGATTTTTAATTAAAAATAATTTGTCTGAACGGAACATTTATGGTGATATTACTAATGGCAACTTTCCCACCGATGTCATTAATGTGTAAACTTTTGTCTGCTCCTGTTGATCTTTTTTTTGCGTTTTCTCTTTTGCTGCATTCGGGAAAATACTTACCTTTATAAAAAACAATCGGACCTTTCTTAAACCCGGTTGTCCTCTTAAAAAGAACAAATTATGAGAAAAAAAAGTTTAATTCGTTGAAAAACAATAAATCCCTATTTTAAAAAAACATATAAACGCACGTTTAAGTTAATAAACTTTAATCACATTTCTAGAATCTTAAAATTTCACGTTTAATGTTCTTTGTAGCAATTGTAAGTTTAATAATTGTATGTTGTGATGGCTGTTTAAGAACACCAACAGTAGATTGCGGGCCAACAATTCCAATATCAACAATGATAATTGTAACAACAACTACAAGTATAATAAATTTATTTTGAGTCAAAAATTATAATCATCTTTTTTTTCAGATCTTAATCCTTGTTTCGGATCTTTCACTATTGGACCAACTGTTATTATTGTCAGTGAAGGCCCGGATGCTTCAGGAATTTATATGATTACATTAAGATGTACGACTATGTCTGCTATAGTATGATGTTTATTTATTTTAAGAAAAGTTGTAATTCAAAAACTTTAGCTTATAAATGGTGGTGCTTATGCTACACTTCCTCCCCAAACATTAACATGTGGTGCAGGTGGAAAATATTTCTTCCAACCTGTTGTCATGCCCCCGCCTAATCCTCCACCTCTGCCTGTTGATTCTGTGACATGCATGTAGTATGCAAGGATACACTCGAATGGATTTAGTTCTGTCGGTCAAAGTTCCGTCGGTCAAAGTTCCGAATACCATCATTTTTACGTTAAAACAACATAATTACTAATAATATGATATACATAAATAATTTTAACTGAAACATCTTGTTCGTTTTTTTGAAACATGATTTTGAAATCTTCTCGTATTCTTTTACATTTAAAGATTCAACTTTTCTCAAATGCAGCAGAAAAGTCACAAAAAGAAGAAAAAAAGATCAACATGAGCAAACAAAAATTCACACAATTTATCATGACTTTTCTAACATCTTTGGGGAAGATATTTTGCGTCAAACATCTTTTTTCGGATATCACAGAAAAATTATTTTTGAAAAAAATATCACTTTGTATTCGCACATCAATCATAATACTGTTGTCATTTACTTACAGGAAAAATTGAATTTTACTTCACACATTGATATTTTCCATAGTAATCAAACTACATCAATTAAAATAATTATCAATTGACAAGTATTTTTTATTCTTAATAAAAATGGAGCATTATTGCTGCTCAAAACTTTTCTTCTTCTTTTATGATGTCTATGAACAGCTTCGATTTTTCAAATTTAATAAAAAAAGTATAAACTTTCTTTACCAAAAACGATACACAAATGAATTGTGAAATTAAATTATTAAACAAAAATTTATTAAATTAATAACAAATAGCACAATAACAAACGGTCAACAAAATTTTTGCTACAAAAAATGGTGCACTAGAAGAATAATAAAAAGTGGTATGATTTAAGAGTAAAAAGGAATAAATAATAATATAACGTTGCTACCTTAACGAAATCGAGCATTTTTAAATTTACGAAGTCTTTTAGTCAAAGTTTCATCGATGCCAGAAATTCATAATTTGTTGTTGTAAGAATTTCATTAATAATTGTTACAAGTCGAAATTTCTGTGCTCCAGAAATTTGATCACAAAAAGAAAGCCAAATATCCATTTTTTGTTTATTTGAAAATTACAATTGTTACAAAGGAAGTTGCATAGAAGCTTACCTTAACAAAATCATAAAAACAATCAATATTAAATTTTGGAGGCATATCTATCAATTCAAAATAACCAAGATTTGAAAAATAAGGAATTTCGAGCAATTCATGAGCAGCTTTTGACGTAATACTAGCTGAAGTAACAGCATCAAACCAGCTTAAAAAGTCTTTCTTTAACAAAATAAGGTAAGAAAAAAGCTCACCATTGAAAATGTTCAACATTTGGAAGAACTTTAAACATTTTATCCAATGTAACAACAGAGCCATCTGCATTCATTACAACAACCTTACCTAAGATTATTGTATCACATTTTGCGGCAATCATTGCAAAATTATTTAAACAAATATTTTGATTACGAAGGGCTAAATTTTTAACTTCACAACAATAAATTTTTGGAATAATAGATGAAACCAAATTCTTATCATCAATATTGCCTTTATAAACATTGATTTCATAGGTAAGCCATATTTTGCTTGTAAGATTTTTCACGTTCACTTGTGTGCCATTAAAATAAGTTTTCCATTTATTATCCGTGTAATAAAAAACTAGACTATGAACAACGAGAAGAGGATTATTGATGAAGAAATATTTGCATATTTGAACCATTTTTTGATACAATTTTAGTGATGACGGTTTAGTGGAAACATAATTCATCAAAGAATCACGGAATGGCCATTTTTGATCACGATATGTCGACAAAAATTGTTCACGCTTTGAAGCAGAAGCATTTCTTTGAACATGATTTTGTGAGATTGTAGAACTTTCATCAGAATCGGAAGTATCCATTTTATCAACTTTAGATGTCAACATATCTAAAAAAGAAGACAATTATTACGTCAAAGTAGAAAAAATAAACTGAAACATCAATTAATAAAAATAAACAAGCAAAAAAACAGTCATACATTCAAGCCTTTCACCTTTTACAAATGTGATCAAAAAAAGGAAAAAAATGCATTCAACCATGTATTTTGAGGGTGAACCAACATAAGCATTCAATGGTTGCACACTGCTGTTGTAAAAAAGAGTGTTTTTGTTCATCACTTTTATCGCTGTGTTTTCGACGCTTTTTTTGTTCCTTTTTCTTGGTGCTTTTATGCTTTTTTAGCAGTGTAATATTTCTTTCTTCAGAGGTTACACTTTTTGAATTTTTTTATTAAAAAGAATGACTAATACAAATTAGTTTTTGCTTTTCTCAAAGTGTTGTTTTTTATTGTTCAATGAAGGCTTCATTATGAAGCAAATTATATAAAAGCCAACATTCTAAATAATCTTTCTTGACACAAGATATACAACAATTTGTAACAAATTTTCAAGCACATTTTTGGGAGCATACTCTGCGAAAAAATAGTGACGAAAAAAACCTCACCGGTGATACTTCGACAATGATGCAGTGATGAATGAATGCGTCTCAGTTGCATCACTGTCGATGATGCATGTATCATCGGTGAGGGTTTTTTCAACACTATTATCGCACTAGTGTTTTGATTTGTTTTGCAAGAATGGAAGAAAGAAAATCACTTTACATGATATGCTTTAAAAAATCAGCAATACAGATGAAAAGATTATGTTATTTTCTTAAATCACTAAAAACGTTTTTTGTAGTCTAAAAGAGATATGTTTCTGTTATTGTCACACTGGATATTCAAAAGATAGGATGCTAAAATTTAAAATAAAATGCAATTGGATAAATGGAAATTGTTTAAATCATTTGTATATTCAACTTACAGTGCATTTATTTTCTGAAATTCATAGTTTAATTAGGTATTATAGACAGCAGTTTTTTTGTCTTTTTTCAAATTATCATAACAATTAAGAAGAAAAGGTACCGATGGATCAGTAAATTTCTGAAACATAATTTCTTAACTTCTTTTTTTGCTGCATAAGAAAAATAAATTTTTGTTCAATTATTAATGATTCATTTTATTTTAAAAAATTTTAAAACACTTTTTAAAAAATATTTGTTAAAATATCGGTAAACAGCGATTACGGCTTTTTTTTAAAATAAACAAAAATGGAAAAAAACAACGATTTCTTTCTTTTTCCTTTAATTCTTTTATTTGTTTTTGTTGATAAGAAATTATTTTTAAACCTTAAAGAGAGCAAAAAAACATTGTTTGTTGAAATAAGTTAACAATGAAGGTGCAAAATGTTGCTACAGCCAATGATGAGGTACCAGAATTTTTTAATTGTGAAAACAAAAAATACTCATTAATAGATTTTGATGGTCAAAATTGTTTAACACATTTGAAGAGAAGTGCAGATCCATGTGAAAATTTAGAAGTAAGAGCTTTTCTTTTATTTTAGGACGTTAAACCAAACTATTTAAGTATCTCATGGCCGCTAACTCTATCATTTTTTACACTTTGGGCGTAATGCCATTTGTTCTTTCAATTATTTCAGGTATTATAAATATTATGTTTGTTTATATCAGTGCTTTGGTTTTTTCTGATTATGCTAATTTGTAAGTTTTTGTTTTTTATACATTTGTGGGTTTTTTATAATAGCTAATGGTAATTTTTTCACAAGTTTTAAGTCATTAGAGGCAAAAATATAAAATTGTTTCAGCTCACGAAAAACCTATATATTTCTTTTTAATCGTTCTATCAGTATATTACTAGGACATGTAATATATTTTTTTATAATATTAATGATGAGTTATTTTGAAATACGTGTAGAAATATTTTCATTTACTGTTATTTACCTCGTTGTCGATATTTTATCGTTTTTTAACGTTGCTGGAATATATTTTTTACTTTCTATAAATATATATCTTGCAATAACTCATCCGAAGTGGCACGATAGAAATATTACAGTGACGAAGTGCATTATTCAAAATGTTGTAATATGGATCGGCAATTTTTTAATTAGCGTAAAATTAAATAAATTATTCTTTTATATCATTATAGTAAATTTTTATAGGCCTTTTTTGGAATCAGCATTGCAGCGTTAGCTTTTCCAGATAGTTTCAATTTATTCAACTGCAAAAATCGAGATTGTCAAACACGACTAGCAATAATTGTTGAAATTTTATTATTAATTTCCTATATCACTGTATTAGTTGTATATCTGATAGCTGTTATAAGAATTAAATTATCAGAAATAACCAGAAATTACAGTATTTGCAGCATCAATCGACAAATTACCATAATTAGGCGACTTGCATACAATATTATAGTATTCGCATGTACAAGAACTCCTTTATTGGTATTAATACCTTTTGTGATAGATAATTCCAGTGACTTAATTGATTTTCGAAATGGTGAACATGCTTTATGCGAAACCTTTTCAAATAGTAAAATTTATTTAAATATTGTAATTCTTTTAAGCTTTACTGCATTTGTTCGATACATTGGTTAGTTTACAATGAAAACATGCTATACAGGGTAACCTTTTATTTTACAGGAATGATTATTGATCCACTTATCTCGATCACATGCGATTTTAAAATGATCAAACTTTTGGTATACAATCACATAAAATTCTTAATAGTGAAGTTCAAACCAAATTAAAATTGTCCAAAAACGATATACAAAAACGAGGTATATGCTAAGAATTCATATTAATTATTTTTTCTATAATACGTATGTGTATACTGTTATAAATAGCTTATCATCAAAAAAATTTGCAAAAACGCAGTTGTCGTAAATCAATCATGAAAACAAGCATAATTAAAGTAAAAATGAACATGCTTGCAAGTTTTTGATTTTTTTAGTGAAATTATAGCTAAAAAATAGATATTAAAGTATTTAAAAGTTATCGTCTGTTACTCAATGAATTTAAATATTTTGTAATATCTATTTTTTAGCTATAATTTCACTAAAAAATGGAAGCAGGTTGTTTCCCATACTATTTCCAACCATCCATCCATTTTTTTGAGTAAAGATAAATATGCAAATTTTTCGACCCTAAAAATTTGCATAATGCCCTGTGGGAAGTTTATAAATGGAAGGTGTTGGATATGATGCTGCTAGTCCACAAATGTCAAAATTAATTAATAACACAAGAGTTATATCTTTCTTCCCCAAGATACGTTCGTAATGATTCAAAAGCTGTGAAATTATTCCTTGCTTCTGCAGTTGTCAAACGTAGACTAACAAATACATATTCGTATACTCGAGTTGTATAGTTGTATAGTTTAACATGAATGTTGTCGCAAATTTGCACTATCTAAAATGGGGGAAAAATTATTGAAAATAATTTTTCCCCCAATTTTTCCCACTAAATATTAATTAGCAGAAAAAATTATTGGTAAAAATTTTTTGCTTTTTTATCAGCATCTGTACAGTCTGCTCCACAAACTTTAAATAAACCGCTAAATATACGTAAAAGTACTAAACTTAAAAAACATATTTTTTTTAAAAAAACCGTCATCCAATAAAAAAATGCTACCAGTTACAAATTTTTTCAATTTTAAAATTTAAAATGCTGTTATTTTTAAAGTTTTTTTTAAATTATACCTTTTTCAATGGAGGCAGAGATTACACGGGTTTACAGATGCTAAGCATTAATTTAAAAAACTACTTTTCCCTTAATTTTTTCTGGAAAAGATGAAAAAAAAATGTTATTACATTCTTTGCACTTACACAAGCAGAGCTGGGCATTAGCCGGGCTAGCTTAGCCGTAGCTGCTGACATCACAACAGCTACGTAGCCGTAGCCGTTATATAGCCGTTGGATTTCTCCACTGTTTTTTTTCTTTCTTTCTTCTTTCAAAAAATAACAGTGGGCAAAAAGATTTTCGCAAAATGTTTTTATTCTTTTTTGTCAAGGCTAACAGTTTTAGCCGTTAGATAGCCGCGGCTATGTAGCCGTTGCTTGAAAAATTCATAGCCGTAGCCGTGGCTAAACGGCTACGGCTAATGCCCAGCTCTGTACACAAGACAAATTTTTTTGTCGTTATCAAAATGCTTATTGACCTTTTTAACGGCTTCAATACTATTTTTCAAATTGCTCTAAATGCTTATTAATATTGTTTTCAAAGTTTCTGTAGAAGTACGAAAAAAGCAGTAATAAGATTTTAATATGAATGGTAAAAATAATGTTGCATATTTTGGTCAAAACAACTTCATGATCAATATTTTGTTAAGGCAAGTACTTCATAACATTTTCCATGACGTAGTTAAATAGAAACAAAGAACTCCTTAAGGGAAGTAACACAAAAAGTGTTAAAGCACTCTAAAAACTCTTTTTTTTCAAATGCAGTTGTGGCAACATAAAAAAGTTTTCTTTTTCTCAAAAATTTTGTATTGACGTTGTTGCCATCAGTTTTCTCTGACAAAGTCAAAGGTAATAATAATTTTCCAAATTATACATATACTAATTTTATTTTTAGATGGATCATTTTATAAAGAACGGTTTGATTTCCAAAGATGGTGCTTTTCCGACTGTTCCATTAAAAACTACTTCTGCTCCAACTGATGCTTCAAAAACTAATTCTGCTTCAACTTCTTCTTATTCCATCAATGACAAATTAAAAGCTCCAGTTTCAAAAAGAATTCTTAAAGCACCATTACTAAGTGGAAAAACGTTATCAAATCTTAAACGAAAAGCTGATGGAAAGAATACAAATAAAATTATTCCATCAAAAAGATCTCGTTTCTACAATGCTTATCGTCGTCAAAGCTTTTCACTTCCAGATTCAATAATGTTTTATATAACAAAGAATCCTTTGTCTCCAGAATTTTACCAAAAATTGATTCAATGCTGCAAATATTTCTTCACCAAAAACCCTATGTTTGTTGTTTCACATTTATTTTTTATTTGCAAAAAAGATAATTGGAATATTAGCCTTAATGGAAAGAAATATGATTTCAAACATTTAACCAATAAAATTTGGATAACAAATAGACTTGCTATCGACATCAAAAATTCAACTGAACGAAATTCATTTTCATTAATTATTCCAAAAATTCATTCAACTCATATCAGAAAATTTACTCTTTACAATCAAAATATTTTTTTCAATGATTTTGTTACGCTAGCTTCAAAGTGTGAACATATTTGGTTTAGTGATGCTACTGTAATGAATAAAGATGGCACAGTAGCTGTAATGGAAAAAGTTATAGAAATGCTTCCAAACATTGAAAATTATCATGAGTAATACTTTTTATTTAAATTCCCTAAAAAATAAATGTTTTCTTTTCAGCTCCAATGTTTTTAATAAAATTACAACTGGAAGTTTTAAAAATTTGCTTGTAATCCCTCACTTTTGTAATATTTGTGATCTAAGTTTGCGTAATATTCCAGAAGTTTTTGACATTGATTCATTTTACGCTTATATGAAGGTAAATATTTTTCTTAAATTTAACTTTAATTCATATTTAACATTTCAGGCAAACAATAAAACTCAAATTAGACTCTCATTCAATGATCAGCTCTCTGCTGCCTATATATCGCGACTTCAAACAATTGTTAATAAAATTGTTCAATCACAAAATCATGATTACCTAGTACCATACATCAGTTTTACTGGAATGATTTATGTTTATGCTGTAGCTTTACGTACGCTCTATGACAAAAATCTTAAGTAGCTTTTTATTACTTTTGTGTTTTTATTTTGTACACTTTTTTTTACAATAAATTTTGTCACCAAAAAGTTTTCATTTCAAATCACTTTTTTGACTGTTTTAAGATAGCAGACAATCGTTGTCAGAAAGCTTAATGACCTATTTAACAGTTTTTATACATCACATTTGCTGTAAACGCTTATTAATATTGTATTTAATGTTTCTGTAGTGGTTAAATGAAGATTATATCCAAGCATACGGCCTATAATATTTTGGCAATAATTAAACTCATGCCGTTCAATGTATGTAGGTTGAAGTAAGAAATCAATGGACTGGACAGACCCTTCCACAAAAAAAGTCTTTTAGAGATTTTTAGGTCACCACATGACATCTCTATCACAAATATCTATATTTTTTTGAATTTTATTGACCATAGCTGTAGATAATGAATAAGAAGAAGTTACTTTTTTTTACTCTCACACACGCACATATTGGTGGGACAAAGTTATGCGAGATCTCATAATTGTGTGTAATGAAAAAAACTCTCATATAATATTTTGTTGCTATAAGAAAAATTGTGATACCTAAATGTTATAACCCCTTTTTTTCGTTTTTTTGTTATTATAATTTATTAAAACAACATTTTATTTTTAGATAAAAAATGCCTCGAATTTCTAATCAATTACAATTTAATCGTATGCTGTTTCGTCAAGTTTGTTTCTTCATTGATAATTTTTAAAAATCTTTGCTTTAGACTGGAACTCGGCAACTAGCAAATCTTACTACTACTCCACAACATAAATCAATTTTGCTGCAACCTCAAACTTTTCAACCACAAGCACGTTTTATTCGTAAAAATCGAGAACACTTTCCTAAAATTATTGAAGTTTACGGACTTGCATTGGTTGAATCCCTTTCAGAAGGTACCATTCAATGGATTAAAGAAGAGGGTGATTACGTAAAAAAATTTGAAGTTATTGCTAAAATAAAAAATAACGACAATTTCTTTGAAGTTTACGCTCCATATTCTGGTACAATTATAGAAATATTAGTTGACGATGGTTCATGTGTCAATGCAACACAGAAGCTTTATAAACTTTACACAACAGGTGATACTTCTTTATCTAAAAAGCTTGATATTGCTTTTGATGGAGTACAAGAATTTATTGCTTATGAAGGAAGACGTCATCGATTCATCGAAAAACCTGTTGACAAAAACGTAAGCTTCCATTTACCTGTATTATTTTTAAGGCACATATCCTATTCCATTACCTTTAAAATTCGGAAACATTGCCAAAAACTAAACAATTTGGTCAAAATAAAATTTTAGGATCGCATCTTTTGGTTTTTCTTTGGAAACATTCCATTAATTGTTTGTTTTTCATGCGGCTTTCTTTTATGGTTCACAAACTGATTCACTGCTTTCAAAAAAAAACTTTTGATTCTGTTGTTTATATTCTGTCTTTTTATGTTATTTTATTTATTTGATACAAAAATAAATTTTTCAAGTGATGAAAAAATAATTTAATCATTAATCTATCACATGTATATTGTTCCAAAAAGATGCGAAACATATCGATGATGCCTTCCCTTGTTATTTTCTTTTTACTTGCCTTTTACAACTTTACTTTTTTCTATCTGCAAAAAATATGAGTTGTTGAAATCATCGACCTACTTGATTTCATTGTTATCTTGCTGTTAATTACTCCATACAGAAAATTTATAATTCAAAAATTTGATAGAGTTTTTCCCAAAAAAGATTCTATTGCTACAATTGCAGTTTCGATTGCCGTTTCAACAGAATACCAATCGATGAAAAATCGAAGATAGAGTTTCACTGTAGAGATCCCGAGGTCAGTTAAGTGCCCATATTTGTTCCATGAACTGGCGTAGTATAGGGATAATCACTGCCAAAATATCAGTTGCCCACGTGGCATCTTATTAATTTGACAGGGATTTCAGTAGTGGTTGAGCCTCTTTAAAACCAAATAAAAATTTTATTTTTATTAGTTTTAAAGAGGCAAAAATATGACATGTTGATTGTTATTACTCATATTTACTCATCACTATTGAATGCTACTTTCCAGCTTGAATGTAATCCCTGTCAAATTAATATGATGCCACGTGGGCAGCTGATATATTTTGTCAGTAATTATCCCTATATTAAGACAGTTCATGAAACAAATATAGGCACTTAATTGGAAGATGTATTTCCCAGTATTTTTCGGGAAATGAAATTCTCCTTTTTTTATTATATAATTTCGCTATTTGTTTTTAACTTTTAATTATTATATCAGCTCTTGTTTGTTTATGTTTGAAAAAAATATTGTTTTCTGTCTCATTTCTTGGTCTTTTTATTTAAAGTAAATTTTTATTGCAATTTCAAATATTTCAAATATCAGTAAGTCAATGGGAAATTTAACATAACTTTTGATTCAGTACAAACGTGGAATGGTTGTTGCAGATAACAACAACTTCAATAACAAAGATCATGCAACTGATCGAATGAATGCCTATCGTTATCTGGAAATTCAATTAATGGTGGTTCATAATCACGATTTTTGCTTGCAATAATTTCATTGACGATTGTTTGAAGGCGAATTTTGTGAGCTTCAGAAATTTGTTCATCAAAACTGAGATAACAATCTATGGTTTTGTTTTTCTAAAAATGAATTCACATCAGTAGCAGGAAGAAATGTTTTTAAAAACGAAAAATGTTACCTTTATGTAATCAAAAAGAGTATCAATATCGAAAATTTCAGGAATGTCAATTAAATTAAAATTAGAAAGATTCGAAAAATGAGGAATTTGTAGCAGATTTTGAACAGTTTCTGCTGTAACCAAAGATGATGCAATATGGCCCAGATCACTAAAAAAACAATTTGTAGTTTTAAAATGCAAAAAAATTATTAGCTAACCAACGAAACATTTTAACTTCAGTAAGAATTGCAATAATTTTTTCCAATGTAAAAACGGAACTAGCTTCGTCTGTCACAATTACCTCCCATAAATGAACTTTTTCACACTTTGATGCAAGGAATTTGAAATAACTCAATGAAATAATTTGGTGGCAGAGAGTAACTTCTTCTAAATCATTTCGATATATTTTAGGAATTATTGGACAAATTTGGACGCGTTCATTATTTTCTGCATTACTGATTCTTAATCCAAATGTTAGCCATATTTTACTTTTAACATCTTTCAAAGCAACAGAATTGTCTTTAAAAGAAAGATTCCATTTGTTATTTTTATAATAAGCGTGTAGAAATGAGATGACAAGAATAGAATTTTGAATGAAAAAATGTTTGCAGCTTTGGATCATTTTTCCATAGCATTTTGGAGACAAAGGATTTTTTGTTGCATAATAAATTATTGAATCTGATAATGCAAAATTTTGTTTTCGATGATACGTAGCAAAAAAACGGGCACGCTTAGATTGATAAATTGGAGGATTTAGTTTTCGTCGAAAATAATAAAATGATGGATTCAACATTGAAAATGATTTTTTAAAAGTAGTTATATCTTTTTGTTTTTAAATACAGTATCAAGGAAAAAGAAAACTGTAATCTAAACAGAATAAATATATTAACCTCGGTTCACAAATTTATATTGAAAAACAATGTGAGTATGCTTTTAATTAATGGCACTAAAGTAATGGAAAGAAAATAGGGGAATGCAAAATCGAGTAAATAAGATAAGTGATGGTTGTTTTGTCAAACTAGCCAGTACATCTTTGCCTTTAAAAAATCAATGTTTGGGTAGTCTATTATAGTTGCAGTATTATTAAAGAATTGAGGCACAAACGAGTGGTTACAAACATCATGGTTTTTGAAAAATTGAGTAAATGCAGACAGACTATTTGTAAAAGGTCATATAAGAATTAGTAGTATAAACAAATATATTGTTTGGAGACTTATGAGTAGTATATTGTAAAAAAAATTTTAATTCATCGCTTTAAGATCGTGGGCGATCTTTTGTTGTTCTGCTGACCTGAAGTTAATGACATCAGATTCTCAAGAAAACAGAATCCTGGCACGAAAAAATGTTTTTTTAGAAAAACAAAGCTCATTATTGAATTCTCCATGTTTGAAAACCTAAAAATACGAGAAATTGGGGAAAACCAATCAGTTTTTCGATTTTCGTCATTTTGAGGATTCAGAATCCGAAGGCAAAAAAGTGACTCCAGATGCTTCAAAAGCACATAAAAATAGTTTTCAACACTAAAAAAACTATTTTGAACCATTTGGACTCAAAAAAGAGAGAAAAGAAATTTTTCGATTTTTCCCTTATATCGTCGACCGTGGGTTACTTAGTAAACTTCAGAATCCCATAACTTCTGTAGAAGCCCGAAAGCGCAGCTAGCACTTGGGGGTTTTTTATTACTTGAGGGGTACTATCGATCCCACATAGTGGCCAGATTTACTGCTAAAAACAACTCCTATGTTACCAGATTTTGGATCGAATAGTGGTGAACAAACAGCAGCAGCCGCTCAACAAGCTTTTCAACTTGTTCATGATAAATTGGTTAAAAATCGTGAAACTCAAAAAGATAAAACTGATCGATTACGACATGCCATGGATAAACCTATCAAAGTTGGGGATCTTGTTCTTCTTTACCAAGATTACATTCCCAACAAAAACAAATTCAGTCATCGTTGGGCAGGTCCATTCAAAGTCTTGGAGATCAAGCGACTTAATGTTTTGTTGGATAACAACAAAGTAACGCATTTAAACAAATTGAAACGTTTTCAATCACAATAATTGTATTTCGTCTGGAATTGTGTCTTTGTTAAATTTGATGTAATGTTTAAAAATTGTCCATCCAAATTTATGCTTCCTTTTTAAAATTGTTGTCTTCTTCCTTCATTTCAATATCGTAATTTGAATTCTTACTGATCAATGTTTCGTATCATTTTATTTTGAATTTCTATGCTTTGAATTTATGAATTTTACCGCTACAACAATTTAATCTCTATAGTTTACTTTTACTGTCTTTTCTAAATTTTAATTGTGACTGATGCTCTTCTTTAATTTCTTTGGCGTCCATTTCACTTGGGTAACATTTTCTTCCATTTTAAGCCTTAGCCAAAACTTCTATACATTCAATCATTAATGGCTTTTGCCGTCATATTTATGACGAGGGCGTCATCTCTTTTTCACGGGGGGGGGGGGGGGGGGATATGTTACGCCAATAAATGGACCGCCTTTCAAAAACGAGCAGTCTCCTTTTTACTCTTTCTCTCTCTCTCTTTTTGATTGCGCTCACTTCTGACTTTGACTCACTCTTTTATCCACCGCTTTTTATATATCAGAGAGAATAAATATTATATAATAAAAAAACCCATCGAAGAGACAGTAGAGTAACAGTGTTAAATCACTGTCTTCTTTGAGTGTGGAATTTGCAGATTCAAAAGTATCCATTTAGCAAGAAATGTATTAATCAATTTCTAAAAAATGACATTTACGTTTTTAAGATAAAAAGTGATAATCACGAAAAAGCATTTTAAAGAAAAATTATCATAGCAAATGTATTGTATCGACAACTGAACAACTGTTTGTTACGACCAAAGAAACTATATTTTATCGTTTCTGCACCAACTATCGTATATAACTAAAGGGGAGCAAACAAGAAGAAAAAGATGGTTACTATAACGGAATATGTAAGTATGCGGTTTGTCCGGTTTGACCTTTACAGCAGGGCTGTCCGGTGCTGTCTTTTCTGTCCGGTCCGGTCCGGTTACCGGTGCACCGGAAAATTTGTCCGGTTTCCGGGATTCCGGTTTCCGGTGTCCGGTTCTTTATAAATACTGTAAATTTTAAAGGAAAAAATCAAAAAATGTCAATTAATTTATGGTACAAAAAAGGAAATAAACCACAAATCATCATCTGACTTAACTGGAGATGCAGGATTTTGTGCAGGAATGATTTCAAGTAAACTTTCATCAAGTTTTCACTTTTTGGATAATGGTTGAGGAACTGATTGAGCAAAATTTTACAAAAAAACCATCAATTTTGCAAAAAATAGTGCATGATTAATGCATGCACCGGAAACCGGAATCCGGCCAAAAATCCGGGATTCCGGTCCGGGGCAAAAAACACCGGAATAATGGCCGGTTTCCGGTGTTCCGGTGCACCGGACAGCCCTGCTTTACAGGCCATAAAGTTGTCTCTACCTATTGATTATAAAAAGTGTATAAAGTTATTTTGCTTACTCATAATCTTAAATAACGTTGTAATAAAAATTCTGCAGCTGATAACTCAAGTTTAACTATGGTAACTTCTCGTCGAGCTGCATTTCTTGCAACATACCATCGTCGTCAAACATGGTCGTTTCCCGATTCTTTAATTTATTACATTAATAAAAACCCTTCTTCTACATATGTTTATCAAAAAATGATAAAAAGCTGCAAATATTTTTTCATCAAAAATCCTATTCTTATTATACAACGTTTACGTTGTAGATATAAAGATAATAAATGGGATGCTTTTGTTAATGAAAAAATTGCTAATTTTTCAAGCAAAATTTGGGTAACTTCAAATCTCGCCATTTTTAATGATTCTAGCACTCCTGATCCTATTCACCTTATTTCTGTTATATCAAGAATCCATCAATGTAATGTAAAAAGATTATATATTTGGGATCAAAATATTCATTTTAAAGATCTTAAATTTCTTTCTTTAAAATGTGAAATTATTCATTTCAGTAATGTTACTGTAAGGGATGAAGGTGGTTCCATTCTTTCACTGGAAAGATTAGTTCCTGTTTTTCTTAAATGTCGAAGTTTGGATTAGTAAGTTGTTTCACATTTACATTTTAATAATAAATATAATGCATTATTATTCTAGCTGGTTAGATAATAATGCTTCATCTGTTATTGCGTCAACAACCGTAAAAGAATTATTAAGGCTGCAAGGTTTTTCAGATTATGATAGAGTTTGTTTTTGTGGTCTTCCAGAAACTTTTGATATCAATAATTTTTATGGCTATATCAAGGTGAAAATTTTAGCGATCTTTATTGAGAGTTAAATGATGCTGATTTTTTTAGAAGAACAAAAAAACCAAAATCGTGCTAGATTTTAGTGATCAACTCACTGAATCCTACAAACTTCGCCTTCAAGCAATTGTAAATGAAATTTTGGCAACTAAAAATCTCAACTTTTTACCACCATTTATTTCATTTCCTGGTATTACTCAATTATCTTATAGCAAATTGTGGAAACTTTATTTTCAAAAATAATCGTATACTTTCGGTTATTCAAAATATCATGACATTTTGTTGCTTAATTGTTTTTAAAAATGCTTTGTTCATTTTTTATAAATTTTTGTTTTGTTATATGAGAAAAATTTATTGCAGCAAAAGTTTTGCAAATGGCTTTCATGCATTTCTAAAAAAATGAGATAAAAGCTGTTACAAAATAGCAAGCCAGTAAACCCTTAAGCTTCTAATTCAAACATTTGGCTTTTCTATGATATTAAAACTGTTGAAAGAAAAGTTTTGTTGCCATTGAACGATAAGTCTTGTAATAATAAAAGTAAGAGAAGTTTTTTTAATTATTGCTTGTGTTTCCAAAGACACAAGAATTGTGCAGGAGAAAAACCAAAATTAATTGTATATTGAGTTTGTCCGGCTCTGGTCTGATCTTTTAACAAAAACAACGTCAGTGGCTCCCATTTTTTCCACAAAAAAAGTCTTTATCCACAGCAAGAAATTGTATTTTTTCACTTACATTGCATCGTTAACTTGTTACTGATTTATTTAAAAGAATATTTTTGTTACTGCAGCTTAAAATGGATGTTACACATGCTTCCAACGTACGAGACTTCTTCTTTGCAACATATCATCGTAAACAAGTATGGTCATTACCATACTATATAATTAATTATATGGCTACAAATCCTTCTTTACCAAAATGCTATCAAAAAATGGTTCAAAGCTGCAAACATTTTTTTATAAAAAATCCTATTATTGTTGCTTCAAATTTATACCTAAATTACAAGGACAATGAATGGTATACCTGGATGAACATGACACAGCGTATTGAATGGAGCAAGATGTCTAGCAATATCTGGTTTACGGGTGCATTAGATATGCGAAATTATTATACTGCAGCAAAAAATGCTGTTTTTTCTCTTATTCCAAAAATTTATAGCTGTGATATTATGAAATTAACTCTTTACAACCAAAATTTTTCGTTAAATGTTCTTAAATTCCTTACATCAAAATGTGAAGATATTTGGTTTGACAAAAGTACTGTAATGGATGAAAATGATTTGCCTGTTGCATTGGAACAAATTTTTGAAATTCTTTTAAATGTTAAAGATTTTTATTAGTAAGTTCATTATTTTAGAGTTCACAATTTGAAGTAATGTTACTTAAGTATATGCAAGAAATATTTTAGCTTTAATGGCCGTAATAACTTTACATATGTTACATTCCAGAAATTAGCGATAACAAATTTTAAAATTTTTGAATTTTCTGCTGACGGTCTTGACGGTTTTGATATTAAAAATTTTTATGAATTTATAAAGGTAAATTTTATTTAATTACTTTTTACTGTTAGATGATATAACCCGATTAATTTTAAGAAAAATCAAAAGACAAAAATTCGTGTTGAATTTCGTGCTGATCTTCCTGAACGACATAAAATTCGCCTACAAACAATTATCAATGAAATTATTGAAATGCAATTTCATAATTTTAAACCACCATACATCTATTTTTATGGCATGTCTGTTTCATCTAGTGGTGAATTGTGGAAGCTTTATAATTATCATTGAATTTCTTGTATCTTTTTTGTTGTCATTTTTGAGTTTAGAAAATATGTATTTATGAGTTTGATAAAATTTTATTTCACTTTTTTTCGTAAATCAGTCAACGCTTTATCAGCTTTTTTCACACCTTTTTTTTAAAAATAACAAGAAAAACCTTAAAAAAACCATGAATTATGGCCTATAAATGCCAGGAAAAAAGTAAAATTTTTTTCGTAGGCGTGAAGAATAGTCGGGAATTTGTTTTTGTCCAGTAATGCTCTTCTCATAAACTTCAGAAACTCTGTTATTCACCTAAAATGTTTTTGTTTAGCGTTGTATACTGATAATATTTTACAAATTTGTCAAATTTTATTGATATTTTGATCCTTACCTTTGTCAAAAGTGAACAAATATCTTCATTTTTAGAATGTTCACTAAAAACTTCACAAATTGATTGTATGAACCAACTTCCATTTTTCTTGTTTCTCCAAGAAACAGAGAATGGCGTCGATTTTAATTTTTAAATTGCATAAACTTTTTAATGCTTCGATAGAATTTTAATTTTTTTTAAAAAGTTTTTACTTAAGTAGGGACTCTCAAGCAAAAAAAAATTTGAAAAAAAAGTCATTCTTTTTTTCTACGAAAAAAACTAGAGCCCGGCTCGTTTCTTCATGTCTCTTTAGAGCAATTGGTTGCGGCGCGCGCGTTCAAAAAAGAAGAGGAAAAAAAGGACAGGTTCGACTCCCGTCAAGTGAAAAAGCACTATTTGAGCAAGATTTTATTTGGGCTGGATAAAAAAATTATTAGACGATCATTAAAAAAATAATTGACACATGATTAATAAAAAATCTGATTTATTTATTTTATTTTTAGTTGTTTTAAAGAAGATTTAACGAATTTCTCATTCTTTTTTCTTTGTGAATCTTTTTTTTAAAATCTTAAAGTATATAACAATAAAAAAGCTGTTTATTATAATACTATAGTATCAATGTTTGCTAACAGAAAAAAAAAGGAAAGCTGGCATATCTTTATCTAGCAATGCCATCTAGAAGGCTATAATGTTTGTAACCATTTTATGTACTAAAGTAACATTTTTATTTCAGGTAAATTAAGGGTGGATATCATCTATGTCATATATAAAAAATACATTAGCGTATTTGAGTTATTAAAGTATATTTACTTTAACATTTTCATGGGGAAAAAATACTCGACAAAATTTTTATTAAAGAATGTCATCACGAAGACTATAATAGATGATTAATGGTTTTTCAACATATATCTGAGTATTAGATATATATAAACTAAACTAGATATTTCAGTTTTGGATCTGCTATCTTCAATGCCACAGTATATATGATCTAATTTTTGATTATGGTCGTCATTATGTTAGTTGGCGAATATTTAACTTCTTTCAGACAGACATCATCTACAACAAACTTATACTTATATGAGAAAAAAAGATAACGATTTGTGTTAGTTTCCAGGTTTTTAATAAATGATTTGCGACGAAAGAACATAAAAAATCGGATAAATTCCTTTACAAACGATAAAAAAATGTAAAATCAATTAAATTTTTAATTAAATTTATGCCAATTATTTTTTTATTGATGGCACAATATTTTGGACGCGGGACACTTGGTGGAAAAGACACTTGGTGGAAGTTGCGTTTATATCACTTGCTGCATTCAAGAAAAAAGCATGCATGGAGGTTGGCATATAAACGCAACTTCCACCAAGTGTCTTTTCCACCAAGTGTCCTTTTACGCAATATTTTTAATGCAATCCAAAATAAATCTTGCTCAAATAGTGCTTTTTCACTTGACGGGAGCCGAACCTGTCCTTTTTTTCCTCTTCTTTTTTGAACGCGCGCGCCGCAACCAATTGCTCTAAAGAGACATGAAGAAACGAGCCGGGCTCTAGTGTAAAATTTTCGTAGAAAAAAAATTTCAGAGTTGCCGCCGTAGAAATCTTATAACTTTTTTGATATTTTATTTAAACGAAAAATAATAGCACATCTGAGTTCAGAAGATCTGGAACTACAAGGATATATAAAAATTTCTTTTAAAATGTGATTTTCATTTTTTGCTTGAGAGTCCCTATACTTAAGACGCCAAATATTTTTAAGAGCTTTTGTCGAAAAAAATTGTTTTCAAAAAGTTTATGCAATTTAAATATTAAAATCGACGCCATTCTGTTCAGAATGCACTGTTTTCATAACTCTGAAAAGCAATCTACTCCCATATATGTTGTGATTATGTTTAAAATAAAAAAAATTTATTAGAAAAAGGATTGTTTAATTTTACGTGTTTAACACAAGCAGTTAATGTTTAACATTTTCTTGAAAAAACAACGAATGTCTCTCACGGATTTTAGCTTTTTTCGTGCTAAGAGTTTTTTGGACCTGCCGTGCAGCTAACTTTTTTTGTCACTCTTTTTCTACACTTTTTTATTTGCATGAGCCACTTTAATTTCAATAAAATCCTTAATATAGATTTTTGAAATTCAATAATTAAAGTTTAGAAGCTTTTGTCGTCCGATGACTGCTTTTGATTGTTTCAGATGCAAATATTTAGTTTTCTGATGAAATTTGAAATTCTACTGTAGTAAAAAAAATTTACTAAAGTATACAAAAGTTTTTATCACATCAAAAAACAACTATCGAAGGACAAAAAGATTACTTAATTATGACTGTTGAATTCCAGGGAAGAAGTAAAATTTCTTTTGTAGGCGAGAAACATATTCTGGAATTTGTTTGCATCCGTCAGGGCTTGATTTATAAACCTCGGCAACTCTTCGATGTACCTAAAAGTTATTGTGTCACCGTAGCATAGTAATTATAAAATCAAATTGTTTTATTATTTTTACCCTTACCTTTGTCAAAAGTGAACAAATATCTTCATTACAAAAACAAACAAATACAAATATTTTTTTATAAAAAATCCTATTATTGTTGCTTCAAATTTATACCTAAATTACAAGGACAATGAATGGTATACCTGGATGAACATGACACAGCGTATTGAATGGAGCAAGATGTCTAGCAATATCTGGTTTACGGGTGCATTAGATATGCGAAATTATTATACTGCAGCAAAAAATGCTGTTTCTTCTCTTATTCCAAAAATTTATAGCTGTGATATTATGAAATTAACTCTTTACAACCAAAATTTTTCGTTAAATGTTCTTAAATTCCTTACATCAAAATGTGAAGATATTTGGTTTGACAAAAGTACTGTAATGGATGAAAATGATTTGCCTGTTGCATTGGAACAAATTTTTGAAATTCTTTTAAATGTTAAAGATTTTTATTAGTAAGTTCATTATTTTAGAGTTCACAATTTGAAGTAATGTTACTTAAGTATATGCAAGAAATATTTTAGCTTTAATGGCCGTAATAACTTTACATATGTTACATTCCAGAAATTAGCGATAACAAATTTTAAAATTTTTGAATTTTCTGCTGACGGTCTTGACGGTTTTGATATTAAAAATTTTTATGAATTTATAAAGGTAAATTTTATTTAATTACTTTTTACTGTTAGATGATATAACCCGATTAATTTTAAGAAAAATCAAAAGACAAAAATTCGTGTTGAATTTCGTGCTGATCTTCCTGAACGACATAAAATTCGCCTACAAACAATTATCAATGAAATTATTGAAATGCAATTTCATAATTTTAAACCACCATACATCTATTTTTATGGCATGTCTGTTTCATCTAGTGGTGAATTGTGGAAGCTTTATAATTATCATTGAATTTCTTGTATCTTTTTTGTTGTCATTTTTGAGTTTAGAAAATATGTATTTATGAGTTTGATAAAATTTTATTTCACTTTTTTTCGTAAATCAGTCAACGCTTTATCAGCTTTTTTCACACCTTTTTTTTAAAAATAACAAGAAAAACCTTAAAAAAACCATGAATTATGGCCTATAAATGCCAGGAAAAAAGTAAAATTTTTTTCGTAGGCGTGAAGAATAGTCGGGAATTTGTTTTTGTCCAGTAATGCTCTTCTCATAAACTTCAGAAACTCTGTTATTCACCTAAAATGTTTTTGTTTAGCGTTGTATACTGATAATATTTTACAAATTTGTCAAATTTTATTGATATTTTGATCCTTACCTTTGTCAAAAGTGAACAAATATCTTCATTTTTAGAATGTTCACTAAAAACTTCACAAATTGATTGTATGAACCAACTTCCATTTTTCATGTTTCTCCATGAGACATAATTTGGTGGTGTGGCATATGCAATTAACATATCACTTTCAATAGGTTGTTTGAAGTTAACCGGTATAATCGAAGGGATTGTAACATTTTGTATAGCCGTTGATGTGGTTGATGCCAAGTAAGGTTCTTGCCTTGAAGACGTGGATTGCAAACATGGAAACAAACAATCTGGCTTGTCAGTCCCTTCGTCGTATTTTTCTAAAATAAGAAAGCAGTAACGAATTTTTAAATCAAAAAATGCATTAAATCACCTCCACGGCAAGCTTGAAGAAAAAATAGCTTAGGCTTTGCTTTTAAAAGTGGTGCATTTTTGGAGTTGAAACATCCAACAAAATCATGAAGAATAACTCGTTCACCATCAGAACCTAATAAAACGTCGTATGCACCATGAGTAAGAACAACAACAATACAACTGTCATAATCTCTGTGAGCAATGTCATTAGCAAAATTTTGCGCCGCTTTCAGCATATCCTAAATTATACGTAAAATATTTATATATAAATATTCAGTTAATGCACAGACCTTGCCAGATAAATTATGTTGTGTTTCGTTGACTTTATATCCTAACTTGGTAAGGAGTTGGCGTATATTCTTTTCGTCAATTTCAGTTCCATGTCTTTCATCTTCATATTTAACAAATTTTTTATTATTGATAATCAAAGCCAAGCCTTTTGGAGATGTGAAATTTCGATAAACTTCATTTTCATGGAAAAGTGAAGAAAATGTGGCGTTGTCTGTTGTATCCACATCAATATTTAATAAACCTGCAGTTTCTGGTACACCGTCATCTTGAAAAGTAAATAAAGAATTTTTAAGTGGTTTTGTAAACGGTTCAGTGACAGCGATAGGCGAATTTACAGGAATACTGAGAGTGTTTACGCTAATATCGTAGATATCATTTATGTCCACCTGAAGCGTTATTTGTGCCTGTCCTTTACATTCAGATTTGATTGAAGATGTATGTATATCATTTTCATAAATCTAAAAAAAGGCTAATTAATAATTTCTGCATTAAATATTATTCTTACTTTTAAATCTTCTATCCCATCGCTAAAGTCGACAGTTTGTCTTTCAGTTAATGGTAAAAGATGAAACTGCCCAGCTTTAATTTCCATTTCGTCATTCACTTTAACAATAATTAATCTTTCAGAAATTCTTTCAATTCTATATTTTGCATATTCATTTTCTCCAGAAAGATACCGTGAATATTCTAAGCAAGAGCTTGGCACCGGTCTATCTGGTTTATATTGATAAAGTATAGAGTCAGGAAAAACTTTTTGGATGTTTTCTTCACCAGATTCTCCTATACCATGCAAAGTAAACACAAACACTTTACATGGTGTTAGAGTGCCTATTTCGGTTTTTTTTATTTGTTCCTTTAAATTTTCTAAATCTTGCGTGAGAACAAATGAATTTCCTGATTTGTCTCGTCGAAACTTAAAAGTATTATGTTTGTCTTCAACGCACATTACATGAAACATCCATCCAAATCTTTCTTTATATTTCCATACATAACAGTTTATTTTTTCTAAACAATATTCAATAATCCAGAAAACATCATTATCTTGACAACTATGCGTTGAAAGCGCTAACGAATCCATAAGAAGCGCTTTTATTTCACCAATAATACATACATTTTTAATATTGAACTGCTTCGCTGTAGCAACAAATTTTTTTCGAAATTCGTTTCCGTAACAATATGGCAGCCTAAAGCAAAAATAATCAATAGGATCTTTCACCATTCTCGTAAGTTCATGAAAATATTCATCCATTAGATCAATTTCTTGTGCTGTAATTAAAAAATATTAAACTTTCTGTGACACTAAGAAGAAATATTTACGTAATTTTATTTGATGATGTTGTACTTCTTTCCTCTTTGAGTTAAATATTTCTGTCCAAATGAGTGCAACTTCTGGTTGAAAAACCCTAGAGAGTAAAGTTTTTTAAAATCGGTCTTGAAAAAAGTTGTTCATTAAGTTTCAAAACGTTGCTAGAGAACCTGCATTTTAGTACGTGTCAGCAATTTTAGGGGAATTTAAAAGAAATTGACTACTTTTAAACTCTTCTTCAAGTTTTTAGAAATCACTAATTTCTTTAAACTTACTCTTTCTGGGTGGCTGTACAATTTCCAACACATACAACCATTTTTTTCCACTACTTTTTCACCAAAAAATAATGAAAGTGCTTTACTTTTCAATAAACAGAGAGTCTAAAAAAATTTCTTTTTATTGAACAATAATCAATAGACTGATAAGAGGTATACAAATCAAAGTCAATATTTATGTGAGAAAGGCTTCTTTAAAAATAGGTGTGGTTTAAGTTGAGTATTGTGGATAAAAACTTTAAAGAAATCAGTGCATAAGATTATATATATACAATACTAACCGTAGAGGTATTCAGTTGACGCCGGAGTTGAGGCCCCATATTTTGCCTAAATACGCGTCATAGTAAGGGATAGTAAGGGGCAAAATATCAGCGGCGCAAATAGCCTTCATGGGATTTAATAGATATATGGATATGACTAATAAAGAGCTGACGATATCTATTTTTGTTATAATATATCCAAATTTCTGCATAACGGCTACTTTCCAAACATTATATGTGTATTATTAATGGATTATTTTAGTTATTCTTGCTGTTATACCTCTTTAAAATCATCGACATCAATGATGGCAGACGATAACTATGTTAAATATGCATTCTTTAAAAAATGTTTTTGTTTTAGCTTTTTCCACCAAAATTGTTTGTCATCAAAAACTTTTCAAAAGTTGGCAATAGCGAATTTAAAAAGTTTTGAATTTACTGGTCCTCTTGGAGACTTGGATATGAATGACTTTTATGATTTCATAGAGGTTAGTTTTCTCAAAGTACTTTGTTATATTAATTGGCAAATTTTCAGGAAAATAAAAAAACAAAAATTCGTTTTGACTTTCTTGGTGAGCCATTCGAGCAACACAAAATTGGTCTGCAGTCTATTGTCGATGAAATTATTCAAACAAAAAATCATGATTATATGCCGCCATTCATTATTTTTAATGATATGACTTCATTGTCTCGTTATCAAATGTGGACGCGTCGCCTTCACCAATAATCTTTTGTTATGTTTTTGTTAAGAAGCATTTGCTGTTTTGCAATGATATGTTTTTGGGTTTTATCATAAATTTTAAGAAAATTTTACGTCTGTTATTTTGTGCATCAATCGCTAATAATCTAACAAAGCTTTATCACTTGCATTCAATTAATTGTAATAATTACCGAAGGGTTTAGCTTTGAGCAACCTCTCTCAAAAACTACAGTACTAAAAATTTTAACATTTCCTGCGCTCGTGTGCTATTTAATATTATAAAATAAACAGTGCTGTCATGAATGGAAAGAAAGTAAACACATTTTTATTCAAAAAATAATGAAGCAATCCTGTATAATAAAAAATGAATCAAACATAAAAATCTAATTTCAGTTTTTTACAATTAAAGAAGGGGCTTACAAACAAGGCCGTACGCAGAAAAAAATTCTGGGGTGGGCAAAATCATTTCGGTGGGGGCAAATCTTTGATATTTTACCGCTGTCGGCAAAAGATCAAAAGAAAATTTTCATTTCGGAGGGGGCAATTGCCCCTTTTGCCCCCCCCCCCCCCCCCCCTTAAATACGGCCATGCTTACAAAGATCAAACATTTTGCTCCATGAAAATTGAACATCTTTTGGAAAAGAAATAAAATGGTGGCATGTAATCATGATTTTTAGTTGTAAGAATTTCATTGATAATTGTTTAAAGACGAGCCTCATATCGTTCAGATAATTCACAACTAAAATGGAGTTGAAATTTTGTTTTTTTATTTTTCTAAAAATTAAATGATTTATGTATGAAATTTATTTTAAAACATTTTTTACCTTCATGTAATCAAAAAAATGATCGATATCAAAATCTTCAGGAACTTCTCTCAAATCGAAATGATCAAGTGTTAAAAAATGAGGAATTTTTAATAGCTTATGAGCTGTTTCTTTTGTTTTCTGCCAAAACAAGCGAAAAAATGGCTATTTTAAAATCAATTTTTTATTCCCATCAACAATTGTGAAGGGACATACAACAATGTAACAAAATTTAATTAGAAAATATGCAACATCAAAAAAACTGAGTGTGCCATATTTCATAAATGCTGATTCGAAATGATCAAGTGTTAAAAAATGAGGAATTTTTAATAGCTTATGGGCTGTTTCTTTTGTAATGCCAGTGGGGCCATCTTTATAACCAGGATCACTAAAAATCATTTGTGCAATTCATTGCAGTATTACGTCAATCAGCATTTATAAACAACTTACTAGCTAAAATCTTTGACATTTTTGAACGTTTCAAACAATTTTTCGACTGCAACAATTGTTTCATTTTCATCTCTTACAGTAACTTCATAAGTTCGAATTTTTTCACACTTTGAAGCAAGAAAAATCAGATCGTTGAAAGAAATAGTGTTGATGGTAAGCAACAATTTTATAACATCGCTGTGATAAATTTTTGGAAAAATAGAATAAATTGGTTTTTGTTGATTTTCATTATTTATTGAAAAGTCTTTTGTAACCCATAATTTACTTGTGACTTTTCGCATATCAATATATTCTCCATTTAAATAAGCACCCCATTCGTCATTTTGATTGTAGTGTTCAGAAGAAAACCTTGGAAACAACAAGAATCGGATTTTTAACGAAAAAATATTTGCAGCTTTGAATCATTTTCTCATAGCACTTTGAAGTAGAAGGATTTTTGGTTATATTTATATACAAGTGTTGCTGGTAATGACCATGCTTGGTGACAATGATAAGAATTATAAAAACATGAACGTTTTGAAGGAATAACTGATGAAACAATCCCAGCTGCATAGCGCTTGCGATTCAAACATGGCGTTTTTGAGATTGAAGTTAGTTTTTTGAAAGAATCCATTCTTGTTTTTTTTATGTAATCTTTGTGCAAATATTAACAAATTGAGCCTCCGACAAAACTGTTAAAGATGTTAAGGAGCAGTAACTGTAAGATAATATAACAGAAATATACAGACTGTTTTTTTGGCTGCAATTAAATTTACCTCCAAACAGTTGTATTGTTTTTCAGACAATGGTACTTGAGCGTCCTTTGCAAACTTTTTCAAAAATGCTTATAAATTGTTAAGGCGATAACAATTTTAACTTCTTGTGCACAGCTTGTGCTTATGGCCGTCGTCTTTGCAGTTAGCTGAATAGAAATAGAGGCAAAAATGAGTAAGACAGGACGAAAATCAATTGCATAATGAGTTTGTCCGGTTCGATCTTTGAGAAAAACTTACTTAACAAAAGTAAAATTAGTGGCATACTGATGTGACCTCATGAAAACAGCAGATTGGGCAAAATAAACTCTTCTCTGCATTGAATTTTCAGCATCATTATAATTTTATTAAAAAAATTATATGATATTTTCTAATTCAACCAAAGGAACTTTCCCTCTGACAACTGCACAATGAATTCTTCGAATAAGTTTTTAAATGTAGCAGAACTGATGTTGCTTCCTTCTAAGCGAGCTTCATTTCTTGCCACATATCGACGTCAACAAACATGGTCAATTCCTTATTCAATTATTTATGATATTACAAAGAATCCTTCATCATCAAAATGCTATCAAAAAATGATTCAAGGCTGCAGATATTTTTTTATTAAAAATTCTATTATTGTTGTTTCAAAATTATATCTAAATTATGAAGGCAATGAATGGTATTCCAAAAAATCCTATTCTTATTGTTAAAAAATTATTCCTTAATTTCAAAGACAATAAATGGTATAACTTGAATAGCATGACTAAACGTATTAAATGGAGCAAGATGTCTAGCAGTATTTGGCTTACGAATGCATTAGATATGCGAAATTATTATACTGCAAAAAATCCTGTTTCTTCTCTTATTCTAAAAATCTATTATTGTGATATTATAAAGTTAGGTCTTTATAGTCGAAATATTTCGACAAATGATCTTACATTTCTTACAACAAAATGTGAAAACATTTGTTTTGATAAAAGTACAGTAGTAAATGAAAGTGATTCACCTGTTGCATTTGAAGAAATTTTTAAAACTTTGGTGAAAGTTAAGGAATTCTATTAGTAAGTTTATCTGTTACTTTCTTGACAAAACATTGTCAAGCTAATAACAGCGTTCTGTAATGACGTATGTAATATAGAAGTGCTCTCAAAAAAATTTTTCAGCTGTCGTGGCCACAATAATACTTTTACAAAAACGTTTCAAAGTTTAACGCTTACAAATTTTGAAAATTTTCAATTATATTATTCTCATGGAGATATCAATATGGATGATTTTTTTGATTATATATTAGTAAGTTTCCTAACAAAAAACATTTTTTCATTCAATAAATTTTTAGAAGAACAAAAAAACTAAAATTCGTGTCGAATTTTATTCACATCTTTCTCAATATAATAAACTTCGTCTACAAACAATTGTCAATGAAATTGTTCAAATAAAAAATCACGATTTCAAAATACCTTATATTTATTTTTATGGTATGACTATACCGTCCAAAAGTGAATTGTGGAAGCTTTATATGCAGCAATAATAATTTTTTTTGTTTGACATCATCTATGTTGAAGTACATTTTGAATTTTTCATGTTCTGATAAATTGTAACAAACACAATTATATAACATTTTTATTTTATCACAGATGCTGTAGGATTTGTTTAGAATATAGTCCATGCCTTATCGCAGTAATCAAAAAAACTGCCGATAAAAAAAGTTTTATATTTTTATCATAGTAAACGCAAAAAGAAATTTTAAAAAGTGTTTAGAAAGCTCAAAAACAGTATAAAAGAACGAACCATTTAGCTATATAAATAAAGATTATACAATTCATCACTAGAAATTTCATCATGTCCAGAAAAGCTAATATAAGGTGGCTTGAAATCACGATTTTTAGTAGCAAGAATTTCATCTACAATTGTTTGAAGACGAGCTTTGTAAGCTTCAGAAATTTGATCACAGAATGTAAGATAAATATCTGTTTTCTTATTTGTCTAAAAAATTGAATAAATGCCAGTTATCAATTATGCCTTAAAACATGCTTACCTTAATGTATTCATAAAAACTATCAATATCAAATGCTTCTGGAATTTTTAACAGATCTAGATACTTGAGATTTTGAAAATGTGGAATTTCAAGCAATTTTTGTACAGTCTTTGAAGTAACAGCATTTCTGCCAACAGGAGCAATATCACTAAAATATTATTGTAAAAAAAGTGATATATAATATATAAACAAAATAACTCACCAACAAAAATATGTAATATTAGAAAATACTTCAACAATATTTTCCAATGGCACAACATTACCAATATCGTTGATTACAGTAGACATTTTTAAATTAATTGATTTACATGATGAAGCAAAAAATTGAAGATCAGAAAATAAAATATTTTGTTTGCACAGATGTAAATTATTTGCATCACATTGATAAAACTTTGAACAAACTGAAGTAATAATACTATGTTCAGGATTTACATAGTTACGAATACGAAGCTCATCAGTAACCCAGATTTTACTTGAAAGATTTTTCGTATAAATATATTTTTCGTCAATTCCAGTAAAAAAGATAAGTGGTAGTTTATAATCTCGATTTTCCGTTGCAATAATTTCATTCACAGTAGTTTGAAGGCGATTTCTGTAAGCTTTAGAAATTTGATTACAAAATTGGAGTTGAAATTCTGTTTCTTTGTTTTTCTAAATTCAACAATACATTTCATAAAAAATAGTGAAGTAAAAAAACGTGCCTTGATGTAATCAAAGAAACCATCAATATCAAAAATTTCAGGAATAGTGTCTAAATAAAAAGAAATAAGATTTAAAAAGTGTGGAATTTTAAGCAAATTTTGGACAGTTTTTGCTGTAATAGTATCTGCAGAACCACCGTTTATTTATTATCCTGCCATTGATCACTCTTGGATTTATCTAAACCAGGTTTTTGTTCATAATTAATTTTTTTTGTTGTTCTTTTTCAATACTTTTTTTTTTGAAAATGTTGTTTTTAAAAAAACTTCATTTAAATCTCGAATATGAAATTCTTTACATTTGAAAAAATGTAGATAATACAATATTGATGCTAAAGAAGATTCATTAAAAGAAACTATTTTTATATAAGTTTTCCTCGGATAACCTTTTTTACATACGGCGAAGAAATTTAAGTGTTTGTTTTCCAATTGTTTTGTTTGGTTTGCAAACTGTTGTTTTTCATTTTTCGTGACAAAAAATTGATCTTTTTTGATATACATTGTTTCTTTATTATAATGGATAAAACAATTAAAATATATAGCCGAATTTTTGATTTGTCAATTTTTAGATATTTTACACTTATAAATATAATAGATAGCTCTATCGCGTACATGTAGTAAGAAAAAAAATTTCCGCACAAAAAAAGAGTTTCAGAAGATCTATGGCTTTATGTTTATACTTTGACGTTGTCATAGTGGAGTCAAAGAAGATGCTATAATTTATTAAGAAGAGTATATTTAAGACAAAATGCAAAAGCAGGTTCACATTTTAATTCCTGGGAAAAAATAGAATCGTTTTCGCAGGCGAGAGATAAATTCAGGAGTTTGTTTGTGTCCATCAGGGTTTGATTTGTAGACACTTGATACTCTTTCCTGAACCTAAAAATATTATTTGTTTAAGATATGGCTTAAAGGGAATGTCTACGTTTAGCAAAATGAGTATTATGACATGTCGGTCAGTGTGCAATGAGGGGGAATGCATTCGTTGCGTGCGGGCGCACACACTTTTTCATCCCCCATCATTGCAGATTGACCGACAGGTCATAATACTCATTTTGCTGAACGTAGATACTCCCTTTAATAGGGAATATAAAAAAATCACTCTAATTAAAAGTGAACATATATCTTCCTTTGCAGCGTGTTTGCTAAAAACTTCATAAATTGATTGAATGAACCAGCTTCCATTGTTTGGATTTCTCCATGAAGCATAATTTGGGGTTGTTGCATATGCGATTAGCATATCAGTTTCTGTTGGTTGTCTTGAAGTACCCAGAAGTAAAGCACGGTTTGCAGCATGTTGAGTTTCAGATATAAATGTTGTGGGTTGTCTTGGCGGATCTAAAAGTAATACAGGGTTCGCCACATTATGTGAAACACTTGATTGTGCAGAAGATAGAGAAGGAAGAGATGTTGGGTGAACTTCTTCAACGGAATGATTGCGTTTTAAACATGAAAAAATAAAATCTGTCGTATCTATTCCATTATCCTTTTTTTCTAAAATCAAACTATTTTCGTGCATGTCTATAAATAAAGCGCTTTCAACTCACCACCACGACAAGATTGAAGAAAAAATAGCTTCGGTTTTCCCCTCAAAGCTGGCGCATTTTTAGCATTAAAGCAATCAAGAAAATCATAAACATTGACATAGTTTCCATCAGAACCACACAAAAAATCATACTTTCCATGAGTGAAGACAAAAACGACGCAACTATCATAAAGCTTATGGGATTTATCGTTAGCAAAATCTTTTGCTGCAGATAGCATTTCCTTAAAAATAAAATAAATTAGTATATCACTGAAGGTAATTTCCAAACCTCTCCACTCAAGTTGCGCTGAATTGCTTTAATCTCATATTCTAATTTGTTAAGAAGGTGCCGGGTATTTAATTCATCAATATCTGTCCCATTTCTCTTATCTTCTTTATCATATATTTCGTTATTAATAATCAAAGCTAAGCCTTTAGGTGATGAAAAATTTCGATAAACATCATTCTCATTGTAAAGTGAAGAAAATGTTTCCGAATCAGTTTCATCGACTTCAAAATTCAATAATCCAGATGTTTCTTCTACACCAACATCATCAAAAGAAATTATGGGTTTTAAAATGTTTGGTATACTATAATAAGGTGTCGTTAAATCAATGAGCATAATTTTTATTTCATAAATGCCGTTTACATCCACATTTAATGTAATATTAAAATCTCCGTTAGTTGGGAATGGAATAGATAAAAATTGATATATGTTGTTTTCATAAATCTATAAAAATAAACTATTTGTTAATAAATATTTTAAAAAACTACTCTTATTAGTAGGCGATCACATTTAACACTGTTAATAATCAAACTTTCTGATAATGGTAAAGCACAGAACCGCTTCGCTTGTATTACCGTTTCTTGGACAAAATCAATGTTCATCTCCACCGTTATATCATCTACTTTAATTTCAATTAATTTCTCTAAAATTTCTTCACTTTTGTATTTTGAATATTCAGCTTCTCCAGATAAACAGCGTGCATAGGATAGTGAGGTATTGGTTGAAGATCTCTTTGGTTTATCAAATACAATCTTTTTTGACGGAAAAATCGTTTTAAATGTTCTTACGGCTGTTTCTGCTATTTCAAGCGGAGTTAATACAAAAATATTAGGCGTTATTTCAGTTTCTTTTATTTGTGATTTTAAATCCAATAAATTTGTCATGGGAATCTCAAACAATCCGTCACGTTCTCTTTCAAAATTCGCACTCCATTGATGATAATGCGATTTAAACTTCCATCCATGTGTTTTATGATACTCCCAAAGATAGCAATCAATTTGAGAAAAATCGCATGAAATAACCCAGAAAACACTGTTGTGTTGAAGTTCTTGTGTCCAAACCAAGGCTTGGAAATGACCGACTAACGATCACACGCAACACAAAAAAAAATGTTGCGCACAACTTTTGTTGCAAGCGACAGGATCAGCCACAACAGTTTTTCTTTTTTTGTTGACTGGCCATCACATTTTTTTTTCGTTTGTTGGCCGCAACAAAAAAAAGTTTTGCTTGATCACTAAACTGTTGCGGTTGATCACTTTTTTGAAGAAAAAAGAATGCTTTTTCCTCTCTAAAAAAGAGAGAGACACACGCAGCTGGCAGACAAAAGTGATCGGCCACAACAATTTAGTGATCAAGCAAAACTTCCTCGCAGCCAACTTTTGTGTTGTGCGTCCGGCTGCACACAACAGAAAAAGAAAAAAAGTTGTTGCCAACAGATCGCGTCCAACAAATGGGCTGTTGTGTTGACTGACTGCGGCCTATTTTGACTCAACTTCCAAGCCTTGGTCCAAACTGATAATGTGTTCATAAGCAAAGCTTTTGCTTCTTCAATAAATTGAATATTCTTAATACCGTAGCTCTTGGCTGCTTTTATGAATTCTTTTCGATAATCATTTTTATTAGCATCAGGATGTAGTCGAAAACAGAAATAATCGATGGGGTCTTTCACTAATGATTGGATTTTATGAAAATATGGAAATATTTCACTTATTGCTGTGGCTACAATGAAAAACTATTATAAATTTTTTGACAAAAAATTGTTTACGTTCGTTGATTTGAAAACGTTCAACGTCTTTTTCATTTGAGTTATACACTTCTAACAAATTAACAACTGTGGGAAACATTTGAAAGGCCCTAAAACATTTATTGTATAAAACTTAAAAAAACAGAAAACAAATTGAAAAAAATGGCTTTCGTATTTATCGTTCTTTAATTATATTAAAAGGAAAATTAAACCTACTTTTCGCAAACTTCTGTGGAATTTCCGGCACAAATTACCATTTTTTTCTTGAATTTTCTGAACACAAAAAATAATCTAAAACACTATTTTTCACTCACTTTTGAAAAAAATAAAAAAAGCATTCTTTTGCTTATTAAGAAAAAAAGCGAAGGAAAAAAAGAATCGCGAGTGTTTTGTGTGCAAATTATTTTTCTAATCCTTTATTTTTAAAGTAATAAAAGGTGTGGCACGCTTTCTAGCCACGTCTGTGGTTAGTGAAGTGGTAAAACAGGGATAAAAAGTCAAGAATAATTTTGACAAAGTTTACACAAAACAGAATTTTGTTTGTTTCGTCAGTAAGTTGAATTTTTTTATAAAACGTTAATATAACTGTAATTAGATGTACAAAGCGTGTGGATAATATCAAGAAATTTTTGAGTTAATAGCAACGCAGTGTATAATTAACTTATGCGGTTTTTTTAAACTGTGTTTTATGGATATTTTGACCACAACACAGTTTTTGAAACATTTTTCAAGGGTTGGCTTTCACAAATTTGAAGAATTTGAATTTATTGATGTTGCACTTGAAGATATTGATCTTACTGATTTTTATAATTAGTTAATGGTAATTTTTCGTTAAAAATACATTTTCAACTTGTTAGTATTAACCGATAAATTTTAAGAAAAACAAAAAAACAAAAATTCGTGTCGAATTTTATTCACATCTTTCTGAAAATAATAAAATTTGCCTGCAAACAATTGTCAAAAAATTATTCAAATGAAAAATCACAATTTCAAACCGCCGTATATCTATTTTTATGGCATGTCTATACCGTTTAGTTATGAATGGTGGAAGCTTTATAATCAGAAATAAATTTCTATGTTGCTTTTTTGGTCGACATCATCTATTTTGAAGTTTTTTTGAACTTTTTTTTTCTGCTAAACTATAACAAGCAAGGTTATATTATATCTTTATTTTTTCACATATACTGTAGAATTTATTAGGAACTTTGATCATGTCTTATTGGAATAAACAAAAGAAACCCGCCTGAAAAAATTCTTTTATCTTTATCGCTGTAAACGCAAATAGAATTCTGTAAAAGTATTTATAACGTACAAACACAAAAAATGTACAAAAACAGCATCATAAAACAACTAAAGATTTTAGCTATATAAATAAAGATTATACAATTCATCACTAGAAATTTCATCATGTCCAGAAAAGCTAATATAAGGTGGCTTGAAATTACGATTTTCAGTAGCAAGAATTTCATCTACAATTGTTTGAAGACGAGCTTTGTAAGCTTCAGAAATTTGATCACAAAATATAAGATAAATATCTGTTTTCTTATTTTTCTAAAAAACTAAATAAATGCCATTTATCGTTTATAACTTAAAATCTCCTTACCTTAATGTATTCATAAAAGCTACCAATATCAAATGCTTCTGGAATTTTTAACAGATCTAGATACTTGAGATTTTGAAAATGTGGAATTTCAAGCAATTTTTGTACAGTCTTTGAAGTAACAGCATTTCTGCCAACAGGAGCAATATCACTAAAATATTATTGTAAAAAAAGTGATATATAATATATAAACAAAATAACTCACCAACAAAAATATGTAATATTAGAAAATACTTCAACAATATTTTCCAATGGCACAACATTACCAATATCGTTGATTACAGTAGACATTTTTAAATTAATTGATTTACATGATGAAGCAAAAAATTGAAGATCAGAAAATAAAATATTTTGTTTGCACAGATGTAAATTATTTGCATCACATTGATAAAACTTTGAACAAACTGAAGTAATAATACTATGTTCAGGATTTACATAGTTACGAATACGAAGCTCATCAGTAACCCAGATTTTACTTGAAAGATTTTTCGTATAAATATATTTTTCGTCAATTCCAGTAAAAAAGATAAGTGGTAGTTTATAATCTCGATTTTCCGTTGCAATAATTTCATTCACAGTAGTTTGAAGGCGATTTCTGTAAGCTTTAGAAATTTGATTACAAAATTGGAGTTGAAATTCTGTTTCTTTGTTTTTCTAAATTCAACAATACATTTCATAAAAAATAGTGAAGTAAAAAAACGTGCCTTGATGTAATCAAAGAAACCATCAATATCAAAAATTTCAGGAATAGTGTCTAAATAAAAAGAAATAAGATTTAAAAAGTGTGGAATTTTAAGCAAATTTTGGACAGTTTTTGCTGTAATAGTATCTGCAGAACCACCGTTTATTTATTATCCTGCCATTGATCACTCTTGGATTTATCTAAACCAGGTTTTTGTTCATAATTAATTTTTTTTGTTGTTCTTTTTCAATACTTTTTTTTTTGAAAATGTTGTTTTTAAAAAAACTTCATTTAAATCTCGAATATGAAATTCTTTACATTTGAAAAAATGTAGATAATACAATATTGATGCTAAAGAAGATTCATTAAAAGAAACTATTTTTATATAAGTTTTCCTCGGATAACCTTTTTTACATACGGCGAAGAAATTTAAGTGTTTGTTTTCCAATTGTTTTGTTTGGTTTGCAAACTGTTGTTTTTCATTTTTCGTGACAAAAAATTGATCTTTTTTGATATACATTGTTTCTTTATTATAATGGATAAAACAATTAAAATATATAGCCGAATTTTTGATTTGTCAATTTTTAGATATTTTACACTTATAAATATAATAGATAGCTCTATCGCGTACATGTAGTAAGAAAAAAAATTTCCGCACAAAAAAAGAGTTTCAGAAGATCTATGGCTTTATGTTTATACTTTGACGTTGTCATAGTGGAGTCAAAGAAGATGCTATAATTTATTAAGAAGAGTATATTTAAGACAAAATGCAAAAGCAGGTTCACATTTTAATTCCTGGGAAAAAATAGAATCGTTTTCGCAGGCGAGAGATAAATTCAGGAGTTTGTTTGTGTCCATCAGGGTTTGATTTGTAGACACTTGATACTCTTTCCTGAACCTAAAAATATTATTTGTTTAAGATATGGCTTAAAGGGAATGTCTACGTTTAGCAAAATGAGTATTATGACATGTCGGTCAGTGTGCAATGAGGGGGAATGCATTCGTTGCGTGCGGGCGCACACACTTTTTCATCCCCCATCATTGCAGATTGACCGACAGGTCATAATACTCATTTTGCTGAACGTAGATACTCCCTTTAATAGGGAATATAAAAAAATCACTCTAATTAAAAGTGAACATATATCTTCCTTTGCAGCGTGTTTGCTAAAAACTTCATAAATTGATTGAATGAACCAGCTTCCATTGTTTGGATTTCTCCATGAAGCATAATTTGGGGTTGTTGCATATGCGATTAGCATATCAGTTTCTGTTGGTTGTCTTGAAGTACCCAGAAGTAAAGCACGGTTTGCAGCATGTTGAGTTTCAGATATAAATGTTGTGGGTTGTCTTGGCGGATCTAAAAGTAATACAGGGTTCGCCACATTATGTGAAACACTTGATTGTGCAGAAGATAGAGAAGGAAGAGATGTTGGGTGAACTTCTTCAACGGAATGATTGCGTTTTAAACATGAAAAAATAAAATCTGTCGTATCTATTCCATTATCCTTTTTTTCTAAAATCAAACTATTTTCGTGCATGTCTATAAATAAAGCGCTTTCAACTCACCACCACGACAAGATTGAAGAAAAAATAGCTTCGGTTTTCCCCTCAAAGCTGGCGCATTTTTAGCATTAAAGCAATCAAGAAAATCATAAACATTGACATAGTTTCCATCAGAACCACACAAAAAATCATACTTTCCATGAGTGAAGACAAAAACGACGCAACTATCATAAAGCTTATGGGATTTATCGTTAGCAAAATCTTTTGCTGCAGATAGCATTTCCTTAAAAATAAAATAAATTAGTATATCACTGAAGGTAATTTCCAAACCTCTCCACTCAAGTTGCGCTGAATTGCTTTAATCTCATATTCTAATTTGTTAAGAAGGTGCCGGGTATTTAATTCATCAATATCTGTCCCATTTCTCTTATCTTCTTTATCATATATTTCGTTATTAATAATCAAAGCTAAGCCTTTAGGTGATGAAAAATTTCGATAAACATCATTCTCATTGTAAAGTGAAGAAAATGTTTCCGAATCAGTTTCATCGACTTCAAAATTCAATAATCCAGATGTTTCTTCTACACCAACATCATCAAAAGAAATTATGGGTTTTAAAATGTTTGGTATACTATAATAAGGTGTCGTTAAATCAATGAGCATAATTTTTATTTCATAAATGCCGTTTACATCCACATTTAATGTAATATTAAAATCTCCGTTAGTTGGGAATGGAATAGATAAAAATTGATATATGTTGTTTTCATAAATCTATAAAAATAAACTATTTGTTAATAAATATTTTAAAAAACTACTCTTATTAGTAGGCGATCACATTTAACACTGTTAATAATCAAACTTTCTGATAATGGTAAAGCACAGAACCGCTTCGCTTGTATTACCGTTTCTTGGACAAAATCAATGTTCATCTCCACCGTTATATCATCTACTTTAATTTCAATTAATTTCTCTAAAATTTCTTCACTTTTGTATTTTGAATATTCAGCTTCTCCAGATAAACAGCGTGCATAGGATAGTGAGGTATTGGTTGAAGATCTCTTTGGTTTATCAAATACAATCTTTTTTGACGGAAAAATCGTTTTAAATGTTCTTACGGCTGTTTCTGCTATTTCAAGCGGAGTTAATACAAAAATATTAGGCGTTATTTCAGTTTCTTTTATTTGTGATTTTAAATCCAATAAATTTGTCATGGGAATCTCAAACAATCCGTCACGTTCTCTTTCAAAATTCGCACTCCATTGATGATAATGCGATTTAAACTTCCATCCATGTGTTTTATGATACTCCCAAAGATAGCAATCAATTTGAGAAAAATCGCATGAAATAACCCAGAAAACACTGTTGTGTTGAAGTTCTTGTGTCCAAACCAAGGCTTGGAAATGACCGACTAACGATCACACGCAACACAAAAAAAAATGTTGCGCACAACTTTTGTTGCAAGCGACAGGATCAGCCACAACAGTTTTTCTTTTTTTGTTGACTGGCCATCACATTTTTTTTTCGTTTGTTGGCCGCAACAAAAAAAAGTTTTGCTTGATCACTAAACTGTTGCGGTTGATCACTTTTTTGAAGAAAAAAGAATGCTTTTTCCTCTCTAAAAAAGAGAGAGACACACGCAGCTGGCAGACAAAAGTGATCGGCCACAACAATTTAGTGATCAAGCAAAACTTCCTCGCAGCCAACTTTTGTGTTGTGCGTCCGGCTGCACACAACAGAAAAAGAAAAAAAGTTGTTGCCAACAGATCGCGTCCAACAAATGGGCTGTTGTGTTGACTGACTGCGGCCTATTTTGACTCAACTTCCAAGCCTTGGTCCAAACTGATAATGTGTTCATAAGCAAAGCTTTTGCTTCTTCAATAAATTGAATATTCTTAATACCGTAGCTCTTGGCTGCTTTTATGAATTCTTTTCGATAATCATTTTTATTAGCATCAGGATGTAGTCGAAAACAGAAATAATCGATGGGGTCTTTCACTAATGATTGGATTTTATGAAAATATGGAAATATTTCACTTATTGCTGTGGCTACAATGAAAAACTATTATAAATTTTTTGACAAAAAATTGTTTACGTTCGTTGATTTGAAAACGTTCAACGTCTTTTTCATTTGAGTTATACACTTCTAACAAATTAACAACTGTGGGAAACATTTGAAAGGCCCTAAAACATTTATTGTATAAAACTTAAAAAAACAGAAAACAAATTGAAAAAAATGGCTTTCGTATTTATCGTTCTTTAATTATATTAAAAGGAAAATTAAACCTACTTTTCGCAAACTTCTGTGGAATTTCCGGCACAAATTACCATTTTTTTCTTGAATTTTCTGAACACAAAAAATAATCTAAAACACTATTTTTCACTCACTTTTGAAAAAAATAAAAAAAGCATTCTTTTGCTTATTAAGAAAAAAAGCGAAGGAAAAAAAGAATCGCGAGTGTTTTGTGTGCAAATTATTTTTCTAATCCTTTATTTTTAAAGTAATAAAAGGTGTGGCACGCTTTCTAGCCACGTCTGTGGTTAGTGAAGTGGTAAAACAGGGATAAAAAGTCAAGAATAATTTTGACAAAGTTTACACAAAACAGAATTTTGTTTGTTTCGTCAGTAAGTTGAATTTTTTTATAAAACGTTAATATAACTGTAATTAGATGTACAAAGCGTGTGGATAATATCAAGAAATTTTTGAGTTAATAGCAACGCAGTGTATAATTAACTTATGCGGTTTTTTTAAACTGTGTTTTATGGATATTTTGACCACAACACAGTTTTTGAAACATTTTTCAAGGGTTGGCTTTCACAAATTTGAAGAATTTGAATTTATTGATGTTGCACTTGAAGATATTGATCTTACTGATTTTTATAATTAGTTAATGGTAATTTTTCGTTAAAAATACATTTTCAACTTGTTAGTATTAACCGATAAATTTTAAGAAAAACAAAAAAACAAAAATTCGTGTCGAATTTTATTCACATCTTTCTGAAAATAATAAAATTTGCCTGCAAACAATTGTCAAAAAATTATTCAAATGAAAAATCACAATTTCAAACCGCCGTATATCTATTTTTATGGCATGTCTATACCGTTTAGTTATGAATGGTGGAAGCTTTATAATCAGAAATAAATTTCTATGTTGCTTTTTTGGTCGACATCATCTATTTTGAAGTTTTTTTGAACTTTTTTTTTCTGCTAAACTATAACAAGCAAGGTTATATTATATCTTTATTTTTTCACATATACTGTAGAATTTATTAGGAACTTTGATCATGTCTTATTGGAATAAACAAAAGAAACCCGCCTGAAAAAATTCTTTTATCTTTATCGCTGTAAACGCAAATAGAATTCTGTAAAAGTATTTATAACGTACAAACACAAAAAATGTACAAAAACAGCATCATAAAACAACTAAAGATTTTAGCTATATAAATAAAGATTATACAATTCATCACTAGAAATTTCATCATGTCCAGAAAAGCTAATATAAGGTGGCTTGAAATTACGATTTTCAGTAGCAAGAATTTCATCTACAATTGTTTGAAGACGAGCTTTGTAAGCTTCAGAAATTTGATCACAAAATATAAGATAAATATCTGTTTTCTTATTTTTCTAAAAAACTAAATAAATGCCATTTATCGTTTATAACTTAAAATCTCCTTACCTTAATGTATTCATAAAAGCTACCAATATCAAATGCTTCTGGAATTTTTAACAAATCTAGATACTTGAGATTTTGAAAATGTGGAATATCAAGCAATTTTTTAACAGTCTTTGAAGTAATAGCATTTCTGCCATCAGGAGCACTATCGCTAAAAATATTATTGTAAAATCAGTCATATAAACAAAATAACTCACCAACAAAAATATGTAATATTAGAAAATACTTCAACAATATTTTCCAATGGCACAACATTACCATTATCATTGATTACAGTAGACATTTTTAAATTAATTGATTTACATGATGAAGCAAAAAATTGAAGATCAGAAAATAAAATATTTTGTTTGCACAGATGTAAATTATTTGCATCACATTGATAAAACTTTGGACAAACTGAGGTATGAATATTTTGTTTAGGATTTACATAATTACGAATACGAAGTTCATCAGTAACCCAAATTTTACTTGAAAGATAATTCACCTTAATATATTTGCCATTTAAATATGTACACCATTCATCATTTCTATATTCAAGTAATAAGCGTTCCTTAACAAGAATAGAATTTTTGATGAAAAAATATTTACTTGTTTGAACCATTTTTTCATAACATTCTGGAGTTGAAGGATTCTTTGAAATATAATGCATTATTGAATCTGGAAATGAGAATGATTGACGTCGATAAGCAACAAGAAATTGAGCGCGCGTTTTGATGGAATATTTGATAAATCTGCTTCTTTAGCTTTTCGTTTACGAGGTAATGAATTTGAGCTTGAAGATACTTGTGCAGAAACAATTGAATCCATTTTTCAGCTTTATTAGGTAATCAAATTTCTAAAATTGAAAAAAACACATACACAAAAAATAAATCAAATACGATAAAACACGACAAAAGATAGAATATCAAACATATGTTGTAGCAGGAATATATTAATTTCGAGTGCATACAGAGCGCTTTTTTAATAGCATCAGTTAAACGAAGAGATGAGAATACCATTAAAATAAGAAAAACATTTCAAGATTGTTTCTAAAAAATAACTCAATTCAAAGTTTCTTTTGGCGCTCATTTTGCTAAAAATTTTACGGATGGAAGCTACATAAAAAAAGTTTTTATTCATTTGTTTTGTTCTCAAAATTAAGCGGTCACTTATTATTAAAAATAATTTAATAGAAAATTTTGTTGCTTTTATTGTACATGTTTTTTTTATTGGTTTTCATATTTTAAAAGAATTTAAAAATTTTACATTTCAAAAACAACATATTTTTTCATTTTGATGACAACGAAGTAATTCAAAAAAATTTAAATAACTGAGAACCTTGGACTTGCAAACATTTGGATGTTTTGCATTTTATCTCAAAACACATGCAACAATGACAAATTCACTTCATTATTTTAGCTAATACAGTAATATGCAGAACAATAATTGTTTAAATAACCATGGTAGACTTGGAAAAAAAGAAACTGTTAGCATTTTTTGCACAAAAACAAAAACAAGTTATAAACCATAAAAAGCGTATGCCAAAGTACGATAAGAATTTTCATCAATTCCAGGAAAAACGATAAGTGGTAGTTTATAATCTCGATTTTCCGTTCCAATAATTTCATTCACAATACTTTGAAGGCGATTAAGCTTTAGAAATTTGATTAAAAAATTGAAGTTGAAATTCTGTTTTCTTGTTGTTCTAAATTTTATAAATTAAGCAAATTTTGAACAGTTTTTGTTGTAATATCAGCAAAAGCACCCTCTTTGAATTTACTGAAAACAGTAATTATGCGTATATGGAAATGTTTTTAGAAATCAGAAGAAACTTACTAACGAAAATACTTTACATTGGGAAGAACTGCAAATAGATTTTCTAATTGAATAATTGAATCTTTTTCATTTGTTACAATTACTTTGTGTAAATGTATACTACCTTCACATTTTGAAGCAAGAAAAATAAATTCATCAAAAGAAATATTTTGATTTGTAAGGATAAGACTTATGCCATCAAATTGATAAATTTTTGGAATAGTAGAAACATTTATCAGTTGGATTCTCATTGGTTACATTAAACATATCAGTAATCCATAGCTTACTTGTAAGATTTTTTAAAACAATAACTTTGTCATCAAAGTAAGCCCACCATCGATTATCTTTACATTCCATTAATAGACATAAAATAACAAAAATAGGATTTTTAATGAAAAAATACTTGCATGTTTTAATTATTTTTTGATATCCTTTTGCAGATGAAGGTTTTTTGGTCAAATAATGCATAACAGAATCAGATAACCAAAAGCTTTGATGAGGATATGATGCAAGGAAGCAATCGCGTTTTGAAAGAATAATTGTTGAATCATTTTTTCGAACTTTGCAGTCACGACTTGAAAAAACATCATTTTGTTGAAGTGTGCGTCGGAACATTGATATTGCATCAAGAAGAAGAGCTTTTGCTTCACCAACAATGTAAGCATTTTTAATTCGATGACGGTTTGCTGCTTCAACAAACACTTTTCGGAATTTGTTATCATAACCATTATGTAATTTGTAGCAAAAATAATCAATTCGTGCTCTCACAATATCCTGAATTTCTTGAAAATATGAAAATATTTCATGAATTTCTTGAGCTATAATCAAGAAAATATTAATATTCTGTAACAAAAAAAATAAATTATTTACTTTCAGATATTGGAAGACGTTCTACGACGTTTAGATCGGAGTTAAACACATCGATATAATTCATGACTGTTTGTTGAATTTCTCCCGTGCTAAAAATTTAATTTAACGAAACTGGAATTTTGGGGAACCACATTCAAAAATAGAGACATTTTCTAAATTTACTCACATTTTATTTGTATTTGAGTAAGTAAGTTTAGAATTTCCAACACAAATAATCCGTGTAAGCCCCATTTTGTAGCACCTGCAAAAAAAAATTCTTTTTTATATAATAAAAAAACTTGAAAAAGTGCTTGTTCCCGTCACAAAAATCTAATTGTTGTTATCATAAGAAAACAAAGGGGGTTGTGGCGACTCGTCGTTAACTCGTCACCAAGAATAAAGCAGATGAATGAATGAAAGTAAAGAAATTTGCATTATGTAACGTGCTTGCTCTCGTTGTCTATATAAATACCCTTTTTGTTTCTCTCTTTTTGCTTGTTCTTTTATCATCATCTTTTTGTGTTGTAATCAACTCGTCTATTTTTTTTTTCAATTTATATTTATTTTTTCTTTCTCTCTATTCTCAAGTCCTGCGTGGCAATTCAGGGGATTGGTGTGGCAGCCAATTCATCTCAACAGGGGTGTACAAAATTAACGTTAATATTTTAGTGTGAAAGATGTTTCCTCGGTAAAATTTTCAGCACAAACAACCTTTTTTTCAAGTGTTTTAACACCAAAAAAACATTGAAAGCACTTTTTTACCGAAGAACCGCAAAAACAGTTTGCCGCAGCAGAAAAAAAACTGATTAACTGATAAGAAAAAATGATTGTACAAAATAATGTCTTTGTTGGGAAAATTTCTTTACAGCTCGATTTTCGAGGAAACAATAGAAGGTGTGGGCATCGTTTGTCTGTGATCTTGGGAAAGTAAGAAAATAATCTTTAACAGAAAAGTTTAAAAAACAGCAAAAATATTTAAATTCTAATAAGCAAAAGATTTTAACGGGCCTGTACGGATATCATTTTTGTTCATTATCAGTTTAAACTACATCATCCTTTTTTACAACACAAATAAAGATATTTTTAATCCTAGACAATTTTTCTTCCTAAAGTTTAATTTATTACATAAATAATTTTTAACGAAATTCCGTCAGCCATTTTATGGAAACAGAAATAAAAGTTTGCACATCGTTGATCTTAACTAAAAACTACATTTAAACAGGATAATTCTCCACGTAACAATTAAATGACTAAAAAACTTTTGTTGTATTTAATTGCTGTAATTTTGGCTAATTCTTTTTAAATAACGACAATTTGCAATTCTTTAAATGTGAATGCACTTTTTTAAAACAGCAGAAACAATTACTTTAATTTTGTAAGCTGTTCATTAATGTCTTAAAGTTGAAGTAAAATTATTGAACCACTTTATTGCCATTATTTTTCTGCGAGAAACTTTTTTATTTGAATTGTTAAAATTTTAAATTCAAAAAAATGATTTCGCCAGAATTAAACAAAACGTTTCACATGATTATTACAAGTGCTAATTTATTAATTTGTTTTATAATGTTTACAACGTTTTATTCAGTTAGCAAAAAACCACAACGTATTTCAAAAGATTTAAAGTAAGTTGAAGAATTTTTTTTATCACGGACGAAACCAAGGGCGTAAAAATGAGACAAAATAATTCTATTCCTGCATTATATGAAACCATTTCAAATCCATTTCACGAAATCCAGTAAACTCGTTTTTTTTCAGATTATATTTTGCTTTTTGCCTTGACCCCTATGGTTTCCTTGTAATTATTTGTTCAATAATCACTGGAATTCACTGGTTCATTTTTGCTGATGTTGATTTACTGAGTTACAAGATATTTCGAATGATTCTAGTTTTTGCTGCTATGCAAATTCGATATTCATATTTATTTCTTGTTTTATCTAGAATTATTGCAACAATGTTTTATAAACGCTATTCAAAATACTCTAATAGTACTCGATCTATAGCCGTTACAATTATTGTTACATATGTCGTTTCAATGTTAAATGGATATATCGAGTTTATACGTAGGTGTCTTTTTTGTAAAAGGGCTGTCCAGAAATTACGTTTTTATGAAACCTTGCTTCCAAACATCAAAAGAGTTTTTTGCCGCACATCAAAGGCGGCATTTTCCTTTTACTCCCTCCTTGAAACATAATTTCTGTATAGCAATAAAGCATTTGTGATAGCTAATAGTAATATTTTTAGGTGTTTTTGTTGATATAAATCAATACTTTTTTGCAGCATACATTGGTTTACTACAACATCTGATAACTTTGATCCTATGTAAAATTCTACACGATACTAATAAAAAGAAATATAAATCATTAGCTTATCAGTCTTTATTAGCAGAGAGGCATCAGGTAATTTTGCACACGTTTTATGGCCGAAAAAATTTGGCCTTAAAAAACCAAAAAATGGTCATCTTTAAAACATTAAAACTTTTGTAGATTTATAAAAATGTTAAACTCCTCAAATCTATATGGCCCATGATTCTAATTTTTTCAACAATTTCTCCGCTTGGTCCTTTGTCTGTTATTGCATATAGAAATATATTTGAAGTTGCTGGGCCTTCTGCTTTTTATTATGTGGTAATACTTTATATTTAAATTATTTAAGCACTCAACAACTGTTTTTCAGTTTTACAATCTTGCATTTTTGATTATAATTTTTTGGAAGCTATCTTTACCAAATGAAAATATGCATCACTTAAATACCATTGGGAAAAATGTTGTTCATCCAACTACTGCAGCAACAAAATCTTTTCAACGGGAGAATCGGCCACAAATTATTCCAGTAGAAAAATATTTTAATAATTTAGAAAAACAATGGAAATAAATTTTTGTTAAATGAATTGCATGCATTCTAGACAAGGATAATAGAATTTGCATTTTTTGTCAAGGAAGCTGTTTTGAGCTAAACACATTTATTTTAGGCGGAAACAAATTCCGAAAAGATTTTGCAAATTTTAAAGGGACACAATTGCGTCCCCTTAAATAAGAGCATGATCATGATACTTAATCATTAAGATTAGAGTAACTAACAATTATTGACAAAAAAACTGTTTATTTTGATTACTTAATTACTTTATCTGCAAGAGACATAGTTAGTCTGACGTGATGACGTCTGCAGTGATAATAAAATTACAACAAAAAAACCAATATGTTTTTTGGCATATCGTTTTCAAAAGGAGCAGCAAATTAACTGATTTTGTTTGTCCGGTTCCAGTTATTTTATAAAAATGTGCAGCTATAATAAAATAAGATTGCAGAGTCATAAAAGTTTTACGGCAAAAACAAAACATATCCTCCCCTCGTTGACTTGTTTTTCATCGGCTATTAATTTAAATATTTTTTGTTAGTTTTACTGCAATTCACTTTTATTTTGAATATTTTTTGCAAAACTATGACTTCTGTTACAACAGTTCCTTTAAATAATAGCAGCTCTATAATGTGTCAATCAAAGCGAAATTCATTCCTTGCAACACATCGACGTCAACAACAATGGACATTACCAGATTCAATAATCATCATATCACGCAGAATCCTGCATCCTCAAAATGTTATGAAAAGTTAATTCAAGCATGCAAACATTTCTTCATCAAGAATCCTATCCTGATTTTTCAACGCACAATGATTAAGTGCCAAAATAACCAGTGCCGGGTTTCTTCTTTTAAAGATGAAATAATTCAAATAAATTTAATCCATAAACGAGGACACAAGTATAAAAGAAAAAAAGCATGCGCTTTTGTGCTGGCTTTGTTTGTCTGTGTTGTAAATAACAGTCAACGAAGTACATCCCTCATCACCTGACTTTATGTATATTTAATACAACAAATTTTTAAAAGTGAATAAATAAAAAAAACAACTACACAATTTTAGCGATTTTTAACTGACGGACGGATCAAATTTCAAGTACGAAGCTTCTATGATTTTCTTCATTTCTTCAGAAGGTACGCTAAAAATAAAATTGACATAAACATTTTTTGAAATGGGAAATAAACCTTTTCAGCTTTTCATCAATTTTTTCTCGGATTAAATTTACAATTACAGCATCTTTAAAAGCATATAGTTTTCGCATTTTTTTCAACGGCCGCTTGCCCCATTCGCTTATCTGGAATGTTTTATCTAATTCAAATCCAGTAGTTGCTAGAGAAAGTTTAGCAAGTGAAGATGAAACACGAATTTTTTGAGCAAAGATGTTTTCCAGATATTCATATTTGAGAATTTCTTCTTTCATTTTAACAAGATCCAAAACTTTGCTTTCTTTTTTGACCAATAAATCTTTCAAAAATGGAAAAGTTGTAAGCAAAAACTTGAAATCATTTTCAAAATCAAATCCAACTCGAATAATATTTTCGTCAAATACAGTTTTAAAAAAATAAAACCATTTTTCTTCATGAAGCTTCTTTTTTCTTAACGTAGTGACGTCAATAATGGCACACCAGTTATCAGCAGAAAGTTGAATTGTAGCTGCACTATAAGTATCTACTTGTTATTTTTTTCATATTTTAAAGGGGGAGGGCAAGAAAAGGGTAGCATCTTTTGAAATTTGAATTTAGCGCCGTTTAGCAAAATGTCTTACCGTAGACATGTTTGACGGCTCCGGAGTTAAGGCCCCGTATTTTGTCAGTATAACGGCATAGTATGAGGCAAAACATTAGCGGCATAATCGCAAAACCGTTAATTTAATATCCGATTGAATATACGTCATATAGTTTACTGTAAGTAATGACATGTTACACCAATTTTTTTATACTATACAATAAAACTTTTCCAATTCGTTGGAATACATAAATAGTAGCCGAAGAAGTGAAAATAAGCTAGCTTGATAATATTTTTTGTTTAAAAAACTTTAAAACATATTGGTGTCACATGACATTAATTAAAGTACCCCACCATCAGTTGAATATGTCTACGGTTAACATCAAAGTTTTTTTTTGGAAAACGATACTCTTTTTTACTTGAGATTTTCTCTTAAAGTGTGTGCCCCTGATACAATCCCTAATAAAATGGGACAATAAAATAACTTGGCAGTTGAAAAAGACTTACTTTCTATTTTCATCGGTTTCAATATCAACACCCAAGTAACCTGGTTTAGAACAAACAAGTCTTTTTTGGGTAAATTCGCTTAAAGCTTTTTCAGAATCAATTGTCTCTGCTTCATAGGACCTTCCGAAGCATTCAAGAACTTCTTTATTTGGAGGCGGGATAAGTTTTTCTTTCATCCTGAAATATACACATATAAAACATGAAAATGTAAAGTTTTTCAAAAAAAAGTTTTTTTTGCGATTCAATGAAAATTTTGTGCCGAATTTTCAGAGAACTGTTAAACAACCAAAAGATTGGCAACTTTTTTTCATCGAACTTTAAAAAAAATTTTCATTGAATTAAAAAAAATTTTTTTGAAAAAATTTTACATAATATTAACAAAACTAAACAGGAACTCACGACTTTTTAAAAGCTTCAGCAGCATTTTCAAACGTTGAGCATTCATTCAAATACCCAGGCAATTTTTCGAGATTGTAATATTTCCACCAACAATATGCATATTCTTCGTTTTTGAACAGTTTAAAAAATAGCATTTCAACAAAGCCCTTTTTAGTATTGTCATCGGTATCTTCCAACAAATGCTAAAAAATTAAAAATTGAACAGTTTTAGTAAACAGAAAATTTGTACCTCGGCAGATGATTCGAAATATTCCAATTTCTCTTTTCCACTTTGGCAGAATTTAAAAACATATTGAATTTTTCGGAGAATAATAACTTTTGCTGCATTAAAGTTTAACTTTACAATATCAATATCATTTTTCTTTTTCTTTTCTTCTGCTTTCTTTATGATTAATTCTGTCAATTCTTCCATACTGATATGATCTCTGAATTCTTTATCAATATCACTATTAAATTCTCCATGAGAATAAAGACCCAAGAATTCGTCAAGAACTGAAAGATATTTTAGCTGCATTTCATTGGACGTGAAAAAATGACCAACGCAGCTGCTTTCTCCATAAATAATTGATTTAAAAATAACCTGCAATTTTTTTTTTACCAAACACTGACTACATATCACAGAGGGCATTACAGAGGAAGGGGATACTGGGGGCACGTGCACTCCCAAAATCGGAAAATTTCCTTTCATTTTTTGACGCCCATAGTTGAAAGTGGAAAAAGATCAAGGAGTGTCCCCTTGAAATTTTTGCCTCGTTTTTAAAATTGAGCCAAAAAATCCGGAATTCGGAACACAAAAATCGTTCTGAAATCCGGAACGGAATTCCTGACAACCCTGCCAAGGAAGCCATCGAAGGCGAGGAAAGCAAAGGGGAGAATTGTACATACCTTCTTCAAAAGTTCCGGATTTTCCAAATCATTTTCATGAATCTGTTTGCATGCAGGTTTGAAACCTTCTTTTGTGTCAAGTAAATTTAGCTTTTTTATGAATGGATCAAGTTTTATTATACCAGTTTTTTCCACAAATAATTCGTATATATTTGTTTTCTCCCATGTTTGACCTTTTGACTACAAGAAAATTGTTATGTAAAAATACAGATGCCTAAACTTACAAATAATTTGTTTAATTCTTTTTCTTGACTGCAAACATATTTGGCATGTTCATGGAATATATATTGTAGAAGGTGGTTTTTTGCAACACGTTCATTGAGAATAAATGGAAGTTCATCGAGATTAGATTTATTGAAAAAGACATTGCCCAACCCATCATCGACGTGCCATCCTATAAAATAGAAAATAGTAAGGAACAACCCGGTTTTTTGAGCTGACAAGCTCTCAAATATATTTTTTGGTAGACAATTTAAGAGACGCTCTACGACATTATCAAAATCGAGCGGCACATTGAAATTTCTTTTGTCGATTTTTTTTGTCCATTCGATAGAACTAGGTGAAAAAACACTATTCTGAAGGTTTTGGGGCTCTACCACGTATATATCCGGTTTGGCACGTGCGCAAAGGTCGAAAAACGCTGAAATTTCAATAATTCGAGAAATTCCTTTGGCTTAAGCTAGCAAAATGATATCGCCCATGATTGTACACATATGTAAGGGCTATTTAATGGGTATTACAAAACACTTTTTGGTGACGTTTGATGCCGAAATTTTGTTAAAAGAAATTTTCGACCATAGGAAAAAATTTTTATTCTACGTGGCCCAGAGCTATGGAATACATCATTGAATAGCCCAATATGTGAGGATTCTAAAAATATGTAGTTTGCAGTATTTCACTCGGTACTTAGGGATTTTGAGCTATAATAGTGCGCGCAACCAATATCTCCGACATCATCTCGGAGGCATAACTCGGGTAATATGCAAGATATTGACACATGGTGAAAAGCATTATGTAATACTATGATATTAGAGCACCCTGGGTGATTTTGGGCATTATTGGATATCATTTGGCTATATGGCGTCCATATGAAATTTTATAAATTAGCAACATGGATGCTTTTGGCAAAATGGCTGTAAATGACATTTTTTGTTAAAGAATGACTGTGAAATGACTTTAATAATATAAAATACATACAATACTATTATATAAAAGCATTTAAGATCATATATAGTGGATTATAAGGTCCTGGGGATATGTCAATTTTTGGCAATTTTCAGGGTATTTTTAGAGTATTACCGAATGATGAATAATGGAAGATATCGATGTTTTGAGACATTTGGGATAGAATCCAACATGTGTTTGATGATTTCCAGCAATTTCAAGCCATATGGAAAAGCCACATTGATTTGGTAACCACTTGAACATATACATATTTTACCAATGTAAAACTCAAGAAATCATGATGATTTTGCTGCAACTTGCAGCTAAAAGGATTAAATTTATGTGTTGTCATTTATTTTCTTCTATTAAAAGTCTTCGTGTTGAAATCTGAAGGATCCTAAATTCATTAAAAGTTCAGTATTATGTGTGTTTTTGCTACAAACAATTTTTATATCAGTCAAAGTCACTTCGTGGTTTATTATAAAAAGAGGGACTCCCTAATTGGTGGATGGACGTATCTTGTGGAGTGGATCCCTAAAAGTTGTTCAAGAATGAATTGGATAAAATAAATTACACACAAAATTATTATATTAAAGCATTTTTGACTACATATTGAACATTATGATGTCATGGGGATGTGCTACTTTTATGCAATTTTTAGAGTATTTTCAGGGTATTACCAAATGCTGAATAATAGAATATATCGACGTTTTGAGATATTACAGATTTTTTTAACGAAAAAAGTTACCAAAAGATATGGCAAATAATCAAGATTTGATCAACAACAGTACTTTCTTCTTTAACAAATTGATTTTTCTTTAGTTGCTATCTTTGGTAAAAAATTGCATTAAATGAATTAGTTTTTTGCTAATAACGTTTGTACGCCTTTTGATTTATTTGCTAGCTGTATCGGTTTTCATTTAGTACGTCTATTTTGTAGAATTTCATTGTCCATGTCCTGGCATGATGGTTGAGACGATAACGCAATCGTCACTCACACATCACCGGGTCAGTGACGTTTCTTCCACATTAAGATTTCTTGAGTTTTACATTGGTAAAATATGTATATGTTCAAGTGGTTACCAAATCAATGTGGCTTTTCCATATGGCTTGAAATTGCTGGAAATCATCAAACACATGTTGGATTCTATCCCAAATGTCTCAAAACATCGATATCTTCCATTATTCATCATTCGGTAATACTCTAAAAATACCCTGAAAATTGCCAAAAATTGACATATCCCCAGGACCTTATAATCCACTATATATGATCTTAAATGCTTTTATATAATAGTATTGTATGTATTTTATATTATTAAAGTCATTTCACAGTCATTCTTTAACAAAAAATGTCATTTACAGCCATTTTGCCAAAAGCATCCATGTTGCTAATTTATAAAATTTCATATGGACGCCATATAGCCAAATGATATCCAATAATGCCCAAAATCACCCAGGGTGCTCTAATATCATAGTATTACATAATGCTTTTCACCATGTGTCAATATCTTGCATATTACCCGAGTTATGCCTCCGAGATGATGTCGGAGATATTGGTTGCGCGCACTATTATAGCTCAAAATCCCTAAGTACCGAGTGAAATACTGCAAACTACATATTTTTAGAATCCTCACATATTGGGCTATTCAATGATGTATTCCATAGCTCTGGGCCACGTAGAATAAAAATTTTTTCCTATGGTCGAAAATTTCTTTTAACAAAATTTCGGCATCAAACGTCACCAAAAAGTGTTTTGTAATACCCATTAAATAGCCCTTACATATGTGTACAATCATGGGCGATATCATTTTGCTAGCTTAAGCCAAAGGAATTTCTCGAATTATTGAAATTTCAGCGTTTTTCGACCTTTGCGCACGTGCCAAACCGGATATATACGTGGTAGAGCCCCAAAACCTTCAGAATAGTGTTTTTTCACCTAGTTCTATCGAATGGACAAAAAAAATCGACAAAAGAAATTTCAATGTGCCGCTCGATTCTCAGAATTTGAAGTTTTGTCGTAGAGTGTCTCTTAACTGCTGCTTAAGTATAAAGTGCATATTTTTGCTTTATATAGGACTAGTATTAACAAGGGAACCACAAGATATGAGTTTAATACGAGTTAGGGAGTTTAATACATGTTTTTGGGAAGACTTTTAGGTTCAAAACAAATATGCCAAAATTTTACGTGGAAATATGGGACCAAAATGTTTTTTCGTCTTTTATGTTATAAAAAGATGCATGAAGGGATGTGTAGAATTGCGGTTCCGGTTCCGTAAATGGCAGAATTCTGCCAATTTATTAAGTTCTGGCTCCGCAAACAATTTGCGTCGCAGTCGCAAAGTTTTGAAAAAAAGGAACGTGTTTTTTCCGACTACCACAATTTCTCTCAAAAAAAGTTTTTTGTGGTGGTGAGACTCTCTCTTTAAAAGAGGCAGCTAGCTTATCGCAATAAATAAAGCCAAAACTTACTTGTTATTTCAATTCGTGGAGCATTTTTTATAAGTATTTGTAAATCTTTTTCCAGATGATCAAACAGAGCATTCGAAGCGGCACGAAAAATAAAAGAATTTTTTTGTGCCACGCTTACAAGCAACAAACATAAAAACTTTTTATAATCACTTTTTTGTGACCGAATCGGCAAGTTCTTCGAAGTATGTTGGCATCCCGTAGCTACAAGCTCATTGTAATCCTTCAATGTTTTTTTGAAGAAGTTTTCATTTTTGTTCGTATATGCTGAAACAAATACTTAAAACAGAGCTCAAGTATTTTGATGAAAACTGACCATGGATGATGACGTACATGAATTTCTCAAACGCCTCCATTTCTGGTGTCTTGACTTCTTTGCACGCTTGTTCCATCATTCTTTTAGGTTTTCCTCGTTTTAGGTTCATTTTGTTCCGAATAGATTTGAATTCAGTTTTAATTTCTTCTTGTGTTCGCTTGACGTCAGAATCTCTAAAAAACATAGAACATTAAGTAATATTATCAATATCAATTTCGAAAAACAGACTTCTTAAAAGTGTTAAAAGCTTCAGTGATTGTTTCAGCCCATTTCTTTGTTTCTTCGTGATTCAAACTTCGCACTTCAGGGTACAAATTTTTGCATTTGGTAATCAGGGAATCCACTTGTGCACGTGTAAGAAATACCACACGTCTTCTTGACATATTCCAGTTCCATTTCGTCCTAATTGAAGCTGCAATAATCCAACAAGCTTTATGAGTATCCCGTTTAATGCTTCTAATAATATTCCAAAATGTTTTTTGATGCTCTAATTCAGATGTATTATATCTGAAAAGAAAAGCCAAAGTTGGAGAATACCAAGCCTTCCTAAAACCGTCTTATAATCATTGACAGAGCGGATCAGTTTCCCTACCATCTATAACAGTTTACAATAATAGAGAGAGCAGTTTTCTAAAAAAATACTGTATGAATTAAAGTTTCATGCTAATAACTTACAAAGCTTTTTGGAGAAACTTTTTCTTTGAGATCTTTTCGATGAGCTTTAAAATACTTGTATCTGAAGCGTTTATCATGTGAAGCAATGATTCTGTTGATTAAAAAATTTGAATCTTCAGTTGATTTAAAAGTTTTGCTGATATTTACTATAAGCTTCATAAGAGGTTCGGTGTATACTTGTGAATCATGGCATTCTTGTAGAAAATCATCTAAACAATACTCAAATTCATCCATTACTCTATCACTTGTCCTTGTTTCCTTAAATCTTTGATACCATCTTTCAAATTTATTAGCAGCATTGTTACCAATTTCTAATATTCTATTTTGGATCGTTGACATCTTTTTGTGTAACAAAAGAAAAAAAAATTGATTTGTGTAAATAACCTGTAAATGAATTAGATATTTTATACGAACTAAAATCATCCATATGTGCATTGCCCAGTTAAAGACATTTTCGTGGTAAGAGTAAAAATGCCCAAATGAACAAGCCGAAAAATGAGTTTTTAAAAAAAGGGTGTAAAAATTAGTTTACAAAGATAAAATAGCTGTAATAAAAACGAAAAAAAGAATCGGTAAAAGTTTAGACTAAAAAATCGCCAAAAGAGTGCCGTCAACAGAAGGAACTAATTAATAAAAAAAGATTCAAAAAAAAGCATAGTACAAACACAAAAATTATATGATAGTAAAGTAATAATTTTACACAAAATAATAAAAATAACAATGTAAAAAAAAGCAACTAGAAGAAAATTCTTGATGATGTTTGTCAATTATAAAACAAGATCTTTTTTTGCGATAAATTTTATTTAAAAAAGGGCAAAACATTGCACGTCTCCTTCAGCTAAAGTAATGTGGCTCGTTTTATGGCATGAGATGTTGGTGAACGGGGACAAAAGATAATGAAAAAGCGGGGCGTTTAAAAATTTCTATCTCTCTTTTTCTTTTATTTTATCGTTTTTAACAAAGTTGATGGGTTGGACCCGGTTTTGTGGTGGAGGAGGAATATACTGGGTAAAGAACAAAAGACCAGTTTGATTCCGTTTATCCCCGAAAATAACACTACTCCCGATAAACAAACTCACCAAATTACCAAATCAGCTTCACAACAACTTTCCAATCAATAAATTCCAACAATTTTATTAAATAATTAGCAAAACAAATCAAATAATAAATAAAGACACATCAGATACTTTCAACACGTGCAAAAAGTTGATCAGAGAGAGTTTTTATAAAAAAAAGCAACAGATAAACAACAAGTCAGAGAGAGAAAACTTGGTGGCAATTTGTCAAGAAAACAATAAAAGGAATTACTTAGAGATGGGCAGCTGAAAAAAAAATTTTGGAAGAGTCTTAATAACAATATAGAATAAAAAAAATAATTAAAATTCTAAAAAAGATGCCAAAAAAACCCTGGCAAAAAGAAAATAAAATTGAGCATTTTTGGTTTTTTTTCAAAAAACTTTCGTGGTGCGTTCTCAAAACGCTGCTTCCTTCTTTGTTTGGCTGCGAACAAGAGAGAAGGAGACAGCCAGTCAGCTGACTTTCTCTCTTTGGCTATTCTAATTCCACAGACCACACATACCAAGCAGGATTATGTTTATAGTGAGACCAAATACCGCCACAAATCAATGCCAGCGTTGTTTTTTCTTTAATATTGAGCTATTCAAGGGTACTCGATATGTCTGTGTATTTTTTTAGTTTTAATCGATTTAAGCAACGCATACCAATAAAACATATATCTGGTATGTGGTTGCATTAAACATGAGATGCTCCAAACAAATGTTTAACCAGATGCTGTCATAGTCATTGTATCACTCAAGGAAACTGTTTTGGGCTGAGCACATTTAGTTTAGGCGGAAACAAATTATGAAAAGATTTTGCAAATTTTAAAGGGACACAATTGCGTCCCCTTAAATAAGAGTATAATCATGATGCTTAATCATTAAGATTAGAGTAACTAATAATTATTGACAAATAACTGTTTATTTTAATTACTTAATTACTTTATCTGCAAAAGACATATTTAGTTTGATGTGATGACGTCAGCAGTGATAATAATAATTACAACAAAAAACCCAATATGTTTTTTGGCATATCGTTTTCAAAGGAGCAGCAAATTAACTGTTTTGTTTGTCCGGTTCGAGTTTTTTCAATGAAATATGCAGCTATAATAAAAAAAGAACGCAGAGCCATAAAAGTTTGAGAGCAAAAACAAGACATATCCTCCCCACGTCGACTTGATTAGTTTTTCATCGGCTATTAATTTAAATATTTTTCGTTAGTTTTGCTGCAATTCACTTTTATTTTGAATATTTTTTTCAAAACTATGACTTCTATTACAACAGTTCCTTTAAGTAATGGCAGCTCTGTAATGTGTCAATCAAAACAGTCTGCCTTCCTTGCAACACATCGACGTCAACAACAATGGACATTATCAGACTCAATAATCTATTATATCACAAAAAATCCTTCATCTGCCAAATGCTATCAAAAAATGATTCAAACCTGCAAACATTTCTTCATTAAAAATCCTATTCTTATTTTTCATCAAACTTTTCTACATCATAGAAAGAATGAATGGCATATTGAGATTTGCAATAAAAAAGTTGTTTTAAAAAACATTTCATGTAAAGTATGGGTTACGGAGCATCTTGTAATTATACATGGAGATGAAGCAAATATTCTCGCTGCTGTTATTCCAAAAATTTATCAAAGTGATTTAAATGGTTTATCGTTATGAGATCAAAACATTTATTTCAATGATCTGAAATTTCTTACTACAAAATGTCAAAAGATTTGGCTCGAGAATGTGACAGTATTGAATAATGATGGCTCTATTGTTGAATTAGAAAAGATTATCGGAGTCCTGCAAAAAGTCAAAGTACTTCATTAGTAAGTGATTATTTTTATTGCAATTATGTTTTCAGTCGGGTTTTTCAGCTATTTGCCAAAAAATGCTTCATCTATTATTACACCAAATATTGTCAAAAAATTAGTGTCATTTCCTCATTTTTCAAAAATGGATTCCCTTCATTTGTTTTATATTCCAGAAACTTTTGATATTAATAGCTTTTATGATTTTATTAAAGTATGTTTTTCCGACTATGAAATAATAATTGCATGAAGTGAAGTTTTTTCAGAAAAATACAAAAACAAAAATTGTAATCCATTTTTCTTATCAAATTTCTGAAGCTTACAAAAATCGCCTTCGAGCAATCGTAAACGAAATTATTGCAATTGAAAATCATGATTATAAACCATTTTATATTCGTTTTTCTGGAATGGATGAATCAGCTTTACCGGTGCTAGAGAAACTTTATCGAAAATAAATTTTTTGTATGTTGTGTTTCTCATTTGTCATGTTGAAATTTGAATAAGAATTTTTGGAGTAAATATTATTTGCGCAATACTGTTTGTGGAGGATGTATTTTATCAGTGGAGACTGGAGCGTCTGTAGTATTGTAGTTTTAGACTATTTTCGGAGAATAATGTTTCAAATGTGCTGTGTACAAAAATTTTCGTCTAATTTTACAATTCTTTGTGCATCCAGTAAAAGTTTGTCAGTTCTATTTTTTTCTTTATTCAAAATAAAAACTTTGGTATAATACATAACTTGAACAAAAATCAGCATTGAAAAATCAAACGTTTATTGTTGGTCGTAAAGTTTCTATAATTTGGCAGCAGAGATGGGAGTAATCCAAGGAAATTGGATATATGGCACTTTGTAGACACGGTTGACAGTGGCAAGAATTTCATTCACAATTGTTTGAAGATGAATTCTGTATGCTTCTGAAATTTTACCGCAAAAACGAAGATAAACTTCTAATTTTTTATGTGTCTAAAAAATTATTAGTGAAAATTTATTACAACTATAAGTTTAAAAAATATTTACTTAAAATATAAGCATAAAAATTTTCAATATCAAAAACTTCAGAAATATTTTCTAGCAGCAATACCATATTCATTGAATACTATAACATTTTCCAGTAAAACAGATATTTTGATTAGAGAAAGATAATTCTTTTACATCACATTGATAAATTTTTGGAATAAGAGAAGTTTAAATATTTTCAACAAGTATATTTTTAGTACGGTGCACAAGAATGCCAGTACTCCATATTTTACAGGTTACGTCTAAAAACTTGTTTTTTTCGAGCAAAAGTATACCATCCATTTTCAGATGAATATCGAGCTCTTGGAAATACAGGAATAGGATTTTTGATGAAAAAATATTTGCATGTGTGAATTAATTTTTCATAGCATTTTGAAGATGAAGGATTTTTAGTTAGATAATATACTACAGAATCGGGGAATGACCATGTTTGATGAGGATAATAAGATGCATAGAAAACGAAAAACTTTTTACACTACATCCTGCAATGCCTAAGCCGTTGTTAAGAACTAAACAAAATTTGACCCCGTCTAATCCACTACACTTTTTGTGAAACAAATGGGGCTAATGAAAAAAACTTTTTGTATGCTGACCTTTAACTATAGCATTAAAAACACTAGTTTATTTTAATAAAAAACAGAAATAAATAGAAATAAATAATTTGCATATTATTTTCAGTTTTTAGTATGCAACAAATCTTTTATTTTTATAAAAAAAATACAGTACAACAATTTTCAAAAAAATGTTCAAAGTTGTTTGCAAAGTTCCCATAATTTGTAACTGGATGTTTCAGTAATACCAGGAAATTCAATATATGGGATAACAGAGTAAAAAATGGTTTTAAGATTTTTCGATTAAAATTTATTTTTTTAACGAAACACTCGTAGTTGTGCGTTGTCATGAATGAAAAAAGCCGTGCCATAATGGGATTAATAAAAAAATAAAATATCCATATTTGTCCAGCGGATCATAGTTGCAGGCGGACAAACAGTTTTCTTTATTCAGAACAAAATTAAAATCCCGTCTGTGTGTTACATTTTTTTGGTAAAGGAGACAAACGAAACCTCAATCATAATCATAAAAATTAAATACAATTTTTTGGCAGCATTTGGTTTATTTTTACTCGTGAAAACATCTGCGAATATTGTCAATTGAGTAATGAATTCAACTCCAGTATTTTCTTCAAATAATGAAAATGCAGTGATGATCTCCTCTAAACGAAGCACTTTCTTAGCTACATATTGTAAACAACAACCATGGACATTTCCTGATTCTATTATTTATTATATGGCCAAAAACCCTTTATCAGCAAAATGCTATCAAAAAATGACAAAAACATGCAAATATATTTTTGTTCAAAAACCTCTTCTTCTTTTTACAGTATTACAGTATATATTTGGCAATGATGAAAAATGGCATTCATATCTTGATAAAAAAGAAATATTTGATTTTAATAAAACTTTTTCGCAAGGTTGGATCACTGATACTTTCAATTGTCGTACACATTGGTTAACAGAACAGCATTTTATTACTTCATTCATTATTCCAAAAATTTATAAATGTGACGTTAAGGAACTTTCCATTTCAATTCAAAAAATTTTTTTCAATGATCTCATTTTTCTTGCTTCAAAATGTGAAAAAATTAGTTTATGCGGTGTTATGGTAAGAAATAACGTTGGCGCAGTTGTTACTTTGGAAAAAATTATTGTACCTCTTATAAATGTTAAATCATTTTCTTGATAAGCTTTTTCTTTTTCATATTTTTTTCCTTTAATATTAACCATTTTCTTCAGGTCTCATGAAAACGCAGCAAAAATTGTAACTCCAAAAACTGTTCAAAGATTGCTCCGTATTCCCCATTTTTATAAGTTGAAAGAATTCTTTTTGAGCAGTGCTCCAGAAACTTTTGATATTGAAACATTTTTTAATTTTATAAAGGTATATATTTTTTGCATATTGGTGTTAAGGACGTTAGATTAATGTATTTTAGAAAAACACCGTAACAAAAATATATCTGTATTTTTGTGGTCAACTTTCTGATGCTTACAAAAATTGTCTTCAAACAATCATCAACGAAATTCTTGCATATGAAAACCGTGAATATAAAGTACCATTTATTTATTTCTTTTTTATGGAACCGTCTTCTTACCGAAAAATGTACAAACTTTATTATAATTAAGAATTTTTTGGTGTTGTTTTTTTTCAATGTTCTATTAAAAAAATCTTGTTTTTTCTTTCGTGAATTTTAAATTCTTGCCTTGGATCGCCCCTTTCCAAATTGGAAAAATAAGCTTTCCTTGAGGAATTATAAATTTTTTGTTTCATTTTGACAGTATTCAAAGTAAAGCCATTATTGTAACACATCGATATAAAAACATATTGTACAAATCGAATGTAGGAAAAATTTGAAAAATGTTTTTCAATGCTAAGATGTTTGTTTTCAAAATTTAATTTTTATTAACTTCTTAAGCATCTTAAGAACAAAAAACATAAGCAGCAACAACGCGATTTTTTTGATTTTAGTCAAAAAGTTTCTTTCGTAGTTATTAATTTGTCATGGGTGAATAAGAAAACCAGATTTTTGTGCACTACATTTTTTATGTAAAGAAACAGTGGTCAAAAAAAAATGTAGTTGTCTGTTTTGAGCACAGACAACTTTATTTTTATAAAGACACAATCAACCGAACAAAGACATCAATCATAAGATTCAATACTAGCATTTGATTTTATTTTTATTTTACAAGTGACTACATCTGCGGATATTGTGAATTGTGCCATGAAGTCAAATCCAGTATTTTCTTCACACAATGGAATTACAGTAATGATCCCCTCTAAAATATATATATTTATTCATAAAGAATATTCCCCCATGGCCTAGACCAGGTGGATAGTTATACAATTTAAAAGTACAAAAAGATAAAAATACAATAGAAAACAATAATACCTAGCAATTAAGAAGACAAATTATTTTTAGTTTCTTTTTGAGAAGAGTTTTGATTTCTTTTATAGAATTGAGCAGCTTCGATATTTTCATCACATTCAACACGTTTGGTTTCATTTGTAGATGTATCATGCACGAAGATTTGTTTTCCTTTAATAAAATATTTGATTGTTGTATTTCCTCCACGAGCTTTATAAAGTTGATCTTTCTTTTTGGTGAGTTTCACTTGAATTTTATGAGCATCAGGAAATTCATAATTGTTCACAAATACTTTCCATTCTTTTAATTTTTCTTGAGTTTTGATATATTCTGGAGCATTTTTGAGAACAGCATTCTTTTCATTTTTGGTTTTAAAAGACACTTTAATTGGACGATTTTTGGTTTTTGAAGCATCTTTTTTCCCCATTCTTTTGGCTGAAATAACTTTAGCATTTTGATCAATTTTTTGAATAAATTCTTCCATTATTTGTTGATCAGTCAAAGTAGCTCCATCTTTATTTTTCATAATTTCAGGAATATTTGTAACCACGACCGACGATGTAGCACTTTCTTCATTTGTTGGTAATACATTCGAAGTAATAGGAATATTTTCATCCATATGAATATCAACAGAAATATTTTGATTCATTTTGAATATAAAAGAGATAAATTCCTAGCTACATATTGCAAGCAACAACCATGGTCATTCCCTGATTCTATTATTTATTATATGGCCAAGAACCCTTTATCAGCAAAATGTTATCAAAAAATGACAAAAACATGCAAATACTTTTTCATTAAAAATTCTCTTCTCGTTATGTTACGCTTAGAATGGGTAAACGGCAATGATAAAAAATGGTATATATTTGCGGATGATGAAACAGCAGACTTATATAAAGCTTTGTTGCAATGCTGGATTGTTGATGCATTCCATTGTCACACTTATGATTCAGCAGAATGTATTTTTGTTAATTCTTTTACTTCAAAAATTTATAAATGTGATTTTAAAGAGCTTTACCTCTTTTGCATACGTCTTTCTTTTAATGATTTTGTTTTTCTTGCTTCTAAATGTAAAAAAATTAGTTTATGCTCCGTAACCATTGTTAATGAATATGATTGTGTTGTTGGATTGGAGAATATTATTGAAACGTCTTATAAATTAAAAGAATTTATGTGGTCAGTTGGTTTCTTGTTGTTGTTCTTCAATAATAAATAGTTTTTCAGCGATTTTAATGAAAATGTATTAAATGTTATTACTCCAAAAACTGTCCAAAATTTATTAAAAATTCCACACTTTTTTGAGTTAAATTCTTTCATCTTGACCCGTATTCCAGAAACTTTTGATATGGAAAGTTTTTATGATCATATAAAGGTAAATTCTTTTTTAATTTTGTTGTTAATAGCTATAAATTCAATTTTTAGCAAAATAATGAAACGAAAATTCACCTTAAGTTTTCCATTCCAAGTTCTGATGCATATAAAAATCGACTTCAAATAATTATTAATGAAATTCTTGCCACTGAAAATCGTTATTACAAGCTACCGTTTATTTATTTCAGTGGCAATGAACAATCTTCTTATAAAAAGATGTTTCAACTTTATCATGGTTATGATGGTTTTGGTTAAATTTCTTTGTTTTTGTTTTGATACAAAATTTTAAAAATGTTATTTCATATTCTTCATTCAATAAATTTCGACTTAGTGTTTTTCGCTAATTTTTTTATTACTAATAATTGACGATATCTGTATGTTCATAAATAACCTGCTATGGAAAACACGTAATCACAAATTAAGTATTAAAAAAAGCATTCAAATTCATTCTGATCTTTTGTTGCAAGCAGCAGGTGATAAAAGTTCGAAAGATTTCTCCATTTTGGTGACAGGACGGATCCTTAATATCTTCCACGTCATTGTTTCTGATCTATTTTATTACATAAGATCAAAGTTTAGAAAGCTAGATATCAATAATTTGAGGAAGAGAAAAGTGATGAGAGCGAAACAGAGTCCAACAGTTGAGAGTTAAGCTACTTGTTTGTCCGGTTTGACTTTTTTTCTCTAATACCTTTACCAGCACAAACAAAATCAGCAGCATTTATTGTTAGAAGGCTGCGATATAAATAATTACCTATTTCACTTGTTGGTTTTATCTTTCATTACTTCCAAAACCAACTGTTGCAACAACAACTTTTATCTCTGACAATAAAATGCCATCTAAACGTACATCATTCCTTGCAACATACCATCAAACTCAACCATGGTCATTGCCAGATTCTGTAGTTTATTATATCACTAAAAATCCTTTTTCATCTAACTGCTATAAAAAAATGATTCAAAGCTGCAAACATTTTTTTCTCAAATACCCACTTCTGGTCATTCCACGGCTATCTTTAGAATACTGCTGTACAGAAATTTCAGTAGGTGAAAAGTGGCATGTTTTTGTAGAAGAAGACACATGCGATTCTTATGATATGCCATTGCAATGTTGGATTACTAAAAAATTCCGTGCCCAAAATTGGAATTCAAACATTTACAATTTTGTTTCTGATTTTACCTCAAAAATCTATCAATGTGATGCAAAGGAGCTAGAACTTTTAAGACAAAATATTTTTTTAAAAGAACTCGCTTTTCTTGGGTCTAAATGTGAAGAGGTCATTTTATGCGAAAATATTGTCAAAGATGAAGATGGCTCTATTGTGGCATTTGAAAACATTGTTGCAGTTCTCAAAAGGGTTAAAGTTTTTCATTAGTAAGTTACACTTTTTTGAAACTGTTGTTAAACCGAAAAAAAACTGAGAATGCAACGTTAAAAAAAAAAAACTGAGAATTTTTTTTTGACGGCAAAAATACTGAACACCTTAAAACGGTTCGCTTTTTAGTTATTCCACTTTTCTTGCTGAAGAACTTCGTATTGCATCAAAAACTGTACAAGAGCTACTCAAGCTATCTCTTTTTCCAAATCTCAAACGCTTTAAGTTAACCGGCGTCCCTGAATCTTTTGATATTGAAAGCTTTTTTAATTATATTAAAGTAAACATTTTTTACAATGGGTTGTAAAAACTTCATTCCATTTTTGGCTTTTTCAGGCATTTTCTGGCATTTTTTGGCATTTTCTGGCATTCTTTTAATTAAACGATTTCTAGATATCCAAAAATCATGAAACCTTCAGGAATAATACATATGGACCTAGGGAAGAGGTATATAGCACTTTTGGACCCCTATGTACCCTGTTGCCCTCAGGGCAACCCCTACAGTACCCCCAACCCCCAAGAAAGAACAAAATAAATGGAAATCTTTTTTTAAAAATTGTAAACATCATTGAATAAATCTATAAACACACATACATAGCAAATCAGCTACGGGGAATCTGTTTTTTTCATTTTCAGAATTCTGGCGCCTTCAGAATCCCCGGATTCAGAAGGCCAAAAAATGTTTTCTTTGTTTTGTATGATTTAAACATGTACTATGGGGTAATCGACTATGAGGGATCCGAAAAAAATATTGTCGGAATCTTGTGACTTCTGAATCCTTAGATTCAGAAGGCCTGAATATTTTTTCTTCCGTTTTTTTGTATGAATATACTTTATACATCAAAATTTTATGAGGAGTACGAAAAAAGCATTTTTAAGATTCTGCCGGCATCGGATTCCAAGTTTCAGACACCTTAAATATTTCATTTTTACATATAAACGTATTTTATAAACATTTGTACTTTTGAGATGTTAATGCTTCTCATAACTACAGTAAGCCAATATATAAAATTTCATTATAAATCAGAAGTCACAAAGTTTTTTAGGATACAATAATATAGATGATTAATTATAAATTTGATGTGAAAAACAAGTAATATATATAAACATTTTTCAAAATTGTTCTTCTCTGCTCACTTTTTTCGACACTTTCAACCAGTTAAACAGTTGCCGACGGCGCCGCTTTTGTTTCTTTTAGCAGCAACATTTGAAATAAAACAGCTTGTGGCGCATCCTTGTTTGCAGAAGCAACCTTTAAAATAAATTTAAGAGATTTCACAACAACAACATCTCAAAAGTACAAATGTTTATAAAATACGTTTATATGTAAAAATGAAATATTTAAGGTGTCTGAAACTTGGAATCCGATGCCGGCAGAATCTTAAAAATGCTTTTTTCGTACTCCTCATAAAATTTTGATGTATAAAGTATATTCATACAAAAAAACGGAAGAAAAAATATTCAGGCCTTCTGAATCTAAGGATTCAGAAGTCACAAGATTCCGACAATATTTTTTTCGGATCCCTCATAGTCGATTACCCCATAGTACATGTTTAAATCATACAAAACAAAGAAAACATTTTTTGGCCTTCTGAATCCGGGGATTCTGAAGGCGCCAGAATTCTGAAAATGAAAAAAACAGATTCCCCGTAGCTGATTTGCTATGTATGTGTGTTTATAGATTTATTCAATGATGTTTACAATTTTTAAAAAAAGATTTCCATTTATTTTGTTCTTTCTTGGGGGTTGGGGGTACTGTAGGGGTTGCCCTGAGGGCAACAGGGTACATAGGGGTCCAAAAGTGCTATATACCTCTTCCCTAGGTCCATATGTATTATTCCTGAAGGTTTCATGATTTTTGGATATCTAGAAATCGTTTAATTAAAAGAATGCCAGAAAATGCCAAAAAATGCCAGAAAATGCCTGAAAAAGCCAAAAATGGAATGAAGTTTTTACAACCCATTGTAATTAGAGTAGTAAATTATTTTTTGATACAATGATTGAATACTTTTTTTGTTTTTCTGAGTTTTTGCATATTTATAGTGTTCACATATATCCATTCATAATAATATTAAAAACAAAACCATAATTTTTTAATCTAGCACATTAAAAACGTTGTTCAAAGACAAAGACAATGTGAACATGTTAATGAATAGTTTGATATAATTTGTAGAAATATTGTTTTGTTAACATATTATTGAAGGGGAAACAGTGAAACAAACAAAGAAATTAAAATTCAAAGTCAAGCAACTAACAGCGAAAAAAGCATTTTAGTCAAACAAATTTAGCTTCGGCAATATTGTCTCCACATTCTGTGATAGGTAGATGGATCCATACCTGAAAATACAATAGCAGCAGATTTAAAGCTACAATTCGTGCGTGAAATAATTTCATTGACAATTAATTGTAGACGATTTTTGTAAGCCGGAGAAATATGATCACAAAAGAAAAGTTGAATTCTTGTTTTTTTATTTTTCTAAAAAGGAAACATTTTTTTTGAAAGAAGAATATGTACTATCTATTAGTAGTAATGCTCTAACTTTAACGCGGTCTGAGCTACCGTAATCCCCAAAACGACTAAAGACATTTGGAAAAAGTGAGGTAAGTAGTTTGGACCTTCTTAAGAAATCTTACGGTAAATATTACTGTTAAAAGTACGGTAAGTTTGGGATTCTGAATTTGGGCTTCTGAATTCACGAGATTTCTTATCAGTGATCCTTATCAGTGAACCAAAATTATCCAATTTTCAAAAATTATTTTTCAAGGTCAAATAAAGATATAGCTACAACCCAAAAGCCAAGATATTAGCCGCTTATCACTTATGCCCTCAGGCAATGATCTTATCACTTTTTTATCAGTAAAGTAAAATTTTTTATTTTTTCATTTTTATATCATATTTTATCAATGTTTTTATTTTCTTATCAATCCTTATCATTCTTATCACTAATTCTTATCAGTAATAATTTTTTCGCTTATATTGAGCATTAGCTGAATTATTATTTGTTTCAATGTTTTATCACTTATGCCCTCAGGCAATGTTGTTATCAGTCCTTATCAGTTGTATTCAAAAATTTTATTAGATCAATTACAATAAGTAAAAAACAATACAAAAAAGGGATTAACGTTTATGGTTAGCAAATACAAGGGCAAAGTGACCGTGAGCGTCCTCACATGCAATCGGATTGCCAAAGAAATCTTTAAATTCAACAGAAAGAAGATTGAGTCTTGTAGTTTCTAGTTTGAACCATAGTGGATTGGGAAAATGTTCATATACAGCTTTAGTGTGATCGTTGACGGGAATTATTCCAACTTCTGCTGTTTCTTCGTCGTTCAGTGGACGCAAAATATCATTGATTGACATGCAAATATGACTAATATCCGTTTCAGTTGTTGGATAATAATGTGCAATATCTCCAGTTGTAATTGTTTTACCTATAGGAAAACCTAAAGCTTTAGCAAAACCGTTACTTAATTTTATTTCTCGAACGTAATTCACGTCCTGTATTTTTTAAACTAACGCCTGTAGAAATTGCTAGAAAAAGAAGCAATCAATCGCTTCGAAAACCAAAAAAAGGTTTATTTCTATTGTCTTTTGCATGTTCTAGCAAATTCTAGCAAAAAAAGAGAATAAAAAAGCTGCAAAAAATAAAAGATTTGACCATTGTTTGTGATCTCGAAGCGATTGCCTGCTTTTTTTTCTAGCAATTTCTACAGGCGTTAGTTTAAAAAATACAGGACGTGAATTAGGATCAAACGTAACAGTATAATAGTTATCAATATTTTTCTCTATCCTGACAGAATTATATCCTTTTTGATTAAATTCTAATACTTCAGGTGAGATTTTTACTTCTTCCTTGACAATTTCAGTTTTAACTATAGGGGAAAAAGCTTTTTCTTCCTCAGGCTCAACTTTAACCGTGATAGGCTCTGTTTTCTCTCCTTCTAGTAAATCATGCTTTTGCGTTTCCATGTGTTCAGCTGGAGCTTCAGTTTCTTGTTTAGGTTCTTCGGGTTTTGCTTCTTCAACTGGTCTTGGATGCTTAGGAACTAACTCTGAAAGCGGTTTTGGGGCAGTAGGAATAGGATTTCTAGCAGGAATTGTTGGGAGCTCAATACCCGGCTCTTTTTTCTCTTCTGCTTTTTCAACTTGTTTATTTTCGATTGCTTTTTCTGCTGCTGCTTTATCTACTGCTGACTTTTTATCAAGCAAATCTTGTAAAGCGGTTATATCCGGAGCTATTGGAACAGGTTTTCGATCAATAAGGCTCTGTGGAGTGGGCAATGTTCGTTCAACAATGTCAGAAAATTGACCCTCCATCGAAACTGGTTTAGGATAAATTTTTTCAGGACCATTTGGATGAAAGCCCGTTTTTGGTATCCATTGCAAAGTTGCATCCTTTTGTGGTGCTTCTTTTCTAAAAACCGATTCAAAATCTTCCAGATCCGTTTTTTGTTTTTTAGTTTCTGTTTTTGACAGTTCTGTTTTACTTTCTTCTTTCTGGTCTTGTTACAATCGCATCAGCTATGACTGCTTTTGGTTTACCTTCTGGTACTTCTTTTGGCTGTTCAGATGTCTCTTCAACTGCTTCCTCTTCTTCGGCCTCTCCTCCTACTTCCTCGACTACTTCTTCAGTTACTTCTTCGCCATTTTGGTTAACCTTTTTTCGCTTTTTTAGTCCCATCATTTTATTCAAAACATCTTTGCCTCTTTTTACACGTCTCACAGGAAACAATTCAGCCATGATATTGTCAAGGTTATCGACAGAGTGATAAAATCCTGGCTTGACAACAGAATAGTGATCATTTTGATAATAAATTGTAATCTCTTCATTTGAAAGAGACCATTTTTGTTCTAGACTAAACTCACGCAAGCCGCAATACCAATTATTCCCCTGTAATTCTAATCTTAGCTCAAGCTTATTATCCCTCCCCAAAGTAAATTTCTTCCGAATGTATTCCATTTTCACAAGAGCAAATTAATTATCCAACCGATTGGTAAAGATAATTTTTATTCAAATGAATTATAGAAAATTTTCATCCTTTTATACTTTTTTAAGAATGTGCGTCCGTGTATCCATTGCATGTGATTCTGTAAAACCACTTGAGATTTTTAGAAAACCACTTGAGATTTTCGCAAAACCACTTGACATTTTATGAAAAACACGTATTTTCCTTTGATCTTTGCCGAAAATCCGCGTGTGTGCGCGATCTATGGGTGTGAGCGAGTCGTGGGCGTGGTCTAATCTCCGTGTCCATATAGATTCAACACTAAAATATGTATGTGCGTCACGTTTTTTCTTTGCGGGAAAAAGTATAAATACTCTTAAAATTTTGATTACGTCATTCACACGTTTCAAAACGTCTACAGTACAGTCGGTTTTTAATTTCTCTCTGATTAAATTAAAATCATGCAAATCGATAAAGATAGCTCTGAACAAATTCCAAACAATTTAGATCTTTTTTCTTCTAAACCTGTTAACATTGCGTTTCAGCAAACAAATGTTGTCGAGTATAATCCTGTAAACTCATCAGGAACTTGGCCTTCGCGTTTTACTATTAATTCTGGTAGCTCTTATCTTAACCTAGCACATTGCTATCTTCAAACAAGCTTCTCTCTTTTAAAAAAAGTAGATAAAGTTGTTGACGGCAAAACTGTCAGCACTGCTGTTCCAGTAACTGCTGCGGACAAAATAAGTTTTATTCAAGGTTTCGGTGCTACGACTATCAAAAATTTAAAAGTTGTCTTCAATGGCCGTCAAGTTTACAACTCTAACGATCTTTACGCTTATGATGCATATTTTCGACGTCGATTAGGTATTGAAAAACCTCGCCGCGAAGATGATTTGCAGCTTACAGGTTATTTTGAAGATGCCGAAGATAGTCAAATTTCTGGTGTAGGATTTGATAAACGCCGCAGATTCCTTGAAAAATCAGGAGAATTCCATACAGTTACTCAGCTTGACGCAGATATTTTCCACCAAAATAGGCTTTTGCTCAATAATATAAAAATTGATATCGAAGTTACACCGCATAATACACCCTTTTTTATGATTGCTCAAGATAAAACAATGTATATAGGAAAAATTACTGCGCATAAGCTTTACATAAAACATCATCATCTTATGCCTTCATTAGATGCAATGCTTAACGCAAAATTATATGAAGGTAATTTCGCAAAATATCCTTATACACGTAGTTTAGTTAAAAATTTCTTCATCGGTGGAGGTCGACATGAATATACATCGACTTTATTTACTGACTATGTCCCAAAACGAGTCTTTGTCGCACTCGTTGATGATTTTGCATTTAATGGAAGTGGTACAACTTCACCTTTTGAGTTTAAATCTCATGGCTTGGATAGAATCCAAATCAACGTTAACAGTAAAATTGTTCCTCCTAATCCCTATGAACTAGGAAAAGGAGATTACGCGCGCGCTTTCAAAGATCTTATCGATGTCACTGATAATACAGGAATAACTTATGAAAAATTCCTTACTCATTCATGCATTTTCGGCTTTGATTTGCAACATTATCACAGTGACAAAGCAAATAATCCACAAGAAATGGGAACAACCGCGCTTTCATTGAAATTTGCTACTCCCGTGGGTAAAAATGGCATACAAGCAATTGTTTTTGCTGAATTCGATTCACTTTTAACCTTCGACTACGCACGCAATTTTACCACTGCTCTCCCAGTTTAATCCTATTTTTTGTTTATTTTTTTATATTTTGACGCTATTTGTGTAAGTTTATCGTTTTGTCATGATTTTAATTTATCTTTTTTTCATAAAATTTTAATAATTTTGTACAATTTAGATAAATGAAACTTATTGCTATCCCAATTGATCGTTATAATAATATGGTTCGACGACTAAAAGACGAAGATTCAAGCTCAAAAGTTGATAAAGATCTAAAAAAAGATGTAGCGGCAACCATAAAAGCGCAAGAAATGCAAGAATTAATGTCTCGAAAGCAAGAATATAAGGAAGCTCATGAAGAAATTCCAAAGAATTTGGACAAAAAACTCCCTCAAACAGCGGTAACATTGCTTCCACCGTCTGAAAAAAGAAAGAAATCAACCAAAACCATCAAAGAAAAGCCGCCAAAACCTAAGAAAGTTGTTGTGAAGAAGGCAAAAACCTTGAAAACTCAACCAGTTTTACCAAAATATATCACTTATGCAATCATCAACCGCCAAAAACCTTCCAACAATGGAAATTTATCGATGATTAAACATAAATAATTAAAAATATTTACCTTTTATTGTAATTTGCACAATAAAAAAAAAACCACGCACTGCCTCATAATTTTTGTAAAAAGTGTAATTTCTCTTTGTAATTCGTTAAATAAATCGAGAAAATACCATATAAATGTGTCATTTCTAAGCAAACAAGAAAAAAATAAATAAAAACGACAGAAAATAGCACTTTTTCTCTGATTCTCTACTCATATTTGATAGAAAAGTGAGGACTTGCCTTCGATTCTTACCGCTTTTAGCATAAATAAAATGCAAATTTTACTTTCTTTAAGATTTTTGGTTTTTTTACCCATTTTATGAATTCTACAATTTTCTTTTCACGAATTTTTTTGTAGTTTTTTTTGTAAATTGCAAAATGCGTTATCCTATTTACTCTGTTTCTTCTTCTGTTCCTGATAAAATACATCCATTGATGGCCGCTTTCATGAGTTATATCTTAAGGACACATAAGAGTAAAAATAATAGCAGATATGTGAGAAGCGTTGATAAAATGATATCAAAGCTTTTATTCTTCTTTGAACCTGAACATGAAAGTGATAAAGAGTGGAGAAAACGAAATCCAATGGTTTACAGAAAAGCACTTTTAAGAGCAAAAGTTACCAAATCAGATAAAACAACGATGAAGCCTATGGGAGCAATTAGAGTTGTTTGTTGAAACGGCTAGACGAAATGGTCAAGAACTTCAATGTATTTTATATGAAAATAATGCTAAAGAAGAAGAAATTGGCAGAACCTATAAGAAAACAAGCAACGTATTAATAATCCCTGTATTCAAAATGGAAGACGGAGCATTTGGGGCTCCTTGGATAAAATATTAATAGTCAAACAGTTTATGTAAAAAATTTTTAAAATAAAATTTTGCCCTTGTATTTGCTAACCATAAACGTTAATCCCTTTTTTGTATTGTTTTTTACTTATTGTAATTGATCTAATAAAATTTTTGAATACAACTGATAAGGACTGATAACAACATTGCCTGAGGGCATAAGTGATAAAACATTGAAACAAATAATAATTCAGCTAATGCTCAATATAAGCGAAAAAATTATTACTGATAAGAATTAGTGATAAGAATGATAAGGATTGATAAGAAAATAAAAACATTGATAAAATATGATATAAAAATGAAAAAATAAAAAATTTTACTTTACTGATAAAAAAGTGATAAGATCATTGCCTGAGGGCATAAGTGATAAGCGGCTAATATCTTGGCTTTTGGGTTGTAGCTATATCTTTATTTGACCTTGAAAAATAATTTTTGAAAATTGGATAATTTTGGTTCACTGATAAGGATCACTGATAAGAAATCTCGTGAATTCAGAAGCCCAAATTCAGAATCCCAAACTTACCGTACTTTTAACAGTAATATTTACCGTAAGATTTCTTAAGAAGGTCCAAACTACTTACCTCACTTTTTCCAAATGTCTTTAGTCGTTTTGGGGATTACGGTAGCTCAGACCGCGTTAAAGTTAGAGCATTACTACTTCTATTTTTTTTTCATCATTTATTCCAAAAATTTATCAATGTGATGCAAAAGATTTACACCTTATAAATCACAACATTTACTTCAGTGAACTTATTTTTTGGGTTCAACATGTGAAGATATTACATTTTGTAGAGTTCCTGTAAAAAATGCAGATGGATCATCTGTTGTATTGGAAAAAATTGTTGAAGCTCTTCCTTGTGTTAAAAAATTTAATTAGTAAGCAAACGATTATTCATTTTTTAATATTAAAAAACATTTTCAGCTACATCACTCTTAATATCGTCACATCAAAAACTATAGAAGAATTAACTATATTCCTGGAATTTTTGATATTGTTACTTTTTATGATTATCAGGGCTGTCCGGGACTGGCATTTTTGTCCGATCCGGGCTCAGGGATTTGGAACGATTTTGCTCCGGAATCCGGGATTCCCGAAAATTAGTAAAACAAGTCTTGGTTCCCTCTGTGAAGAAAACACGCAACAACCTATTTTGAAATCAGGGATTGCGATCCGGGATAAAAATCCCGGAAAAATGGCCGGGATCCCGGACAGCCCTGATAATAATTTTAAAGTCAGTTCTTTTTTCCTTTTGGATTAACTTTAACTTCGTGACTTTTCAGAAGAATCAGAAAACAAAAATTTTTCTTCATTTTGATCAAATGTCTGATGCCTATAAATCCTGAAAATATCATTAGTGAAATTCTTGCCACTAAAAATCCCATCTTTAAATTGCTATGTATTACTTTCGATGGCGTTGAACCATCTTATTATCGAATGATGGCTGAGCGTTACCATCACTCAAAAAAAAACCTATACGTTTTTAAAACCCATATGGATGCATTTTCCTGTTTTCATCCCGAAAACCCGTATGGAATGACATTCATACTGGATTTTCGGCCGTTTTCATACCAAAAGTCGATATGACAATAGTTCATACGGAAAAAAGACGTTTTCTTCTGGAAAATTAGACCTCTGTTAAACATCTAGGCCACATATGTAACTTCTGATTCTAGTTAACCAGTACCAAAGCATTTTCATACCAATTTTCCATATGAAAACATCTTTGTTATCCGGACAATTGCGGTTTACTTTTTTTTATAAACAATATTCTTTGCTTCTCTAGTCACTGAACAAAAAACACTAACGACCCAACCGCGTCTTTTGCTCGCCTGCGGTCTTTAACAAAGGCGCTAACATTTCGGTTTTTTACCCAAAATTATTTTTTTCTCTTATTTTAATTTTTTAATTTAGGAGAAAAAATACGGCAATGCCGATAAATATTAGCACATGTGCCGATAAAAATTGGCGCATGCAAATATGCTAATTTTGCACAATTTGCATAAATGCGCAAAATTATGCTAATTTTTGAAAAAGGACGCCATGCGGCAGCTATTAAATATTTAAACTTTAAAAAAATTTATTTTATTTTTGTGTTGAAAAATTCGTACCGAAAAAAAGACGTTTTCGTACCGATTTTTTCGGATATTTCCCCAACATCTGGGTCCAAGTCGTTTTCATCTGACAACCTGGAGGGATTTTTTTCTTCTGTGTCAAAAAGATGTTTTCATCCGGAAAAAAGATGAATACGTATAGATTTTTTTTTGAGTGATGTGAACTAAATTATTGTGTATTTCAAACCTTCACTGAGAAAAAAGCAGTGACGAAGAAAACCTCACCGGTGATGAAGCTGTGACGAATTCATCACTATCAGTGATGAATTCGTCACCAGTGAGGGTTTTTTCGTCACTGCCAGTGATGCAAAAGTGATGAATGCGTCACGCCTTTTTCTCAGTGTTGTTGATATACCTACTTTTATGCAATTTGCTTACATATTTTTATTTGTCTATCGACTTTGCTTTTGAATGAAGATTCTATCAAAATTGTTTTACTGCATTTGAAATTATTGAGTTTTTTATGCGTGTCAAAAACATGTTATCAAAGAAATGTCTGTAATTTTTTTGATAATAGCTTGAAGACGTTTATTCTATAGGCTTCAGAAAATGCATTACAAAATAAAAGTAAATTGCGGAATTTCGCAGTATACATAACCCTTATTTGTTATAAATGTGACAAAAATGCCGGAAAAATGACAGGGATTTAGGATTCGGACGCCCATGATTGTTATATAAAATTAAAACCTATCCAGGTGCATATCAATAATCATGCCATGGAGGAAAACCACGTTTGGGGAAGCAAACTCCTAGATTTAATAAAATAAAAGTAAAAGTTTTTTGTTCGTCCGGTTTGACCTTTTCTCTAAAACCATATACCGACGTAACAAATGAAGTTAGCTTTATTCATTTGTTGATTAAAATTTATATAGTTGATTATAATCCGATCAATTAACATATTCTGTGGCTTTATTTTTCACTGCATTTTTCACTTTGCTAATAATTTCATTTTTTGCTTATTTTACAGAAATCTATTTGTATCAAAATACTGTCTAATTTTAATTAGATAATAACGAATTCAGCTGCAGCAAATGGGGGGAGCTTAACAATGCCTTTATCTAAACGCGCATCTTTTCTTGTTACATACCGTCAAAATCAAACATGGTCATTGCCTAATAACCTCATTTATTATATCTCCAAGAACCCCTCGTCTTCAAAATGCTATGAAAAAATGGTCAAAAGCTGCAAATATTTTTTTATCAAATATCCACTTCTGGTCATTCCAGATCTATTAATCGAGTACTGTGTTTATTATGCAATTTCGTACGATAAAGAATGGCATGCTTTTATTGATGAAGAATTTTATGATTTCAGAAGAATGCCGGTGAAATGCTGGATTACAGAAAAATTTTGTGGCAACTATTATGGCTCAGGCATTTCTAATTTTGTTTCAACTTTTACCCCGAAAATTTATCAATGTGATGCAAAAGTATTAGAACTTACGAAGCTAACAATTTCTTTAAAAGAGCTCGCTTTTCTTGGCTCTAAATGCGAAAAAGCTTTTTTATGCGAAAATATCATAAAAAATGAAGATGAATCTATTGCTGTATTTGAAGAGATCTTTGGAGTTCTCAAAAAAGTGAACAATTTAAGTTTGTAAGTTAAGCCAAGTAAAAACAAACCATCACAGTTATTTGCACCAAATTTTTTTCAGTTACTCAACTTTTCATTTTTCACCAGTTGTTATTACATCAAAAACTGTGCAGGAGCTACTTAAAATACCACATTTTCCAAATCTCAAACGTCTTAATCTGGATGATATTCCTGAAGCCTTTGATATTGAAAGCTTTTTTGACTATATAAAGGTAATTCCACATATCTTTTTTCAACTAATTTTAAACCTTTTTTTAGAACAATAAAAAAACAAAATTTAGTCTTCCATTTTGTTACGAGCTTTCTGATGCCTACGAAAATCGGCTTCATGCAATTGTTGATGAAATTCTTGCAACCGAACATCCCACTTATGAATTACCATGGATTGCTTTTGCTGGAATTAATCAAGATTATAATCAACGGATGATGAAGCTTTTCCACGAAAACTAGCTGTTTTATGCTGTGTTTTTTTTATTTTTTTTTTGTCTTGTATTTTTTTACAACACTGTTTTTTTGAAGAAGGATTTTTTTTTTTTTTAAAAATTATTTGTTCACTTTTAAATTATTCAAAAATTACATTTTTATTTTTATTACTTTTGTGCACCTTGTTTATATTTTTTTGAATGAAGATTTTATCACCATTATGTTACTGTACTTGAAATTAATGAGTTTTTCTATCTGCTATACACACGATATAAACAAAATCTCGATAATTTCTTTGATAATAGCTTGAAGACGTATATTTTGTAGGCATCAGAAATTGCAGAACAAAACTTGAGTATAGTGCCAACTTTACTTCTACAGTATGCATAAATTTTATTTATTATAAAAACATTTTCAATCAAACAAAAGTATAAAAATTTAACAGCAGCAAATGAAAAATGAATGAGTTTAATTAAGATTCATAGGATTAACATTCATTGTAGTCTTATTAATTAATTTTGCAGCATCAGATGCAAGAAAAGCAATAGAATTTGCAGCTTGTTGTTCATGAGTTTTCTTTGAATTTTCCAATAATTTTTTGTATTCAATATTAGTCATATCATGACGACGTGGCAATGTAGTAACATTAGCGCCAGGACTAAAAGTATACTATAATTAACAAAATACAACATACACAAAAAACATACTTGACAATATTAATTCGAACACCAGATGATAAAAGTTCAGCTTCAATATTTTTAATTTGTTGTTTTGCTTCAGCAATAAATGAAGTATCTTGTGATCTCTAAAAATATTGTTTTTTTAACAAAGCAAGACAAAAAAAACAAGCTTACAGTAATTAATTCATCTGAATATGGAACGTTAATAACACAACCTTTTCCTTCAATCAAATAAGTTTTTGCTTCTTTAATAAGATTTCTGTGACTTCCAACAATAGTACTTTCATTAAGACAAAACCTTCGTTCTCTTTCAAATTGAGGAACACCGGACCATCCATAAATATCAGCATTATTGACCTAAAAAAAATTAATCAACATAATAGAAAGGCGGCTCAAAAATACCAAAACATCAAATTTCAAACCAAATTTGCAATTAATTCTTTTAAAAAGTTGATCAATAGTTTCATGATAAATGAAAGGAGTATATACAGTATGAACAAATCCCTAAAAATTGAGCAAAATATATGTAGAACAACAAAGAACTTACATCATTTTTGAAATTTTGGCATTCATCAATCAAAGTTTTTAAGCGAAATTTATTTCTTGCAACAGCAATAACTGAAGCTCCAAGTTGTCGAAAGAGAATTGTTGTTGCTCTTCCAATACCGTCTGATGCACCTAAAAATGAATAAATGTATAAATCAAATAAAAGCTATAAAAAATAAACCAGTAATAAAAACAGTTTTTCCAGTTAAATCCATAAATGATGATGTAATTGCAGGAGGAACTGCAAGTGTTAATTTCCATGCTCGAATTCCTTCATCAATAGTATTGTAAAATGCTTTAGCATTTTCAGCATCATATTCACCATCGTCTTCATCAAAACCAAAGTAATAATCAATTTCAGGTACAGCATGCTTCTGAAACACAATGTCAAGAATTAATACTGAGGAAACCAACTTACCTTAAAAAATTCAATAACAAGCAAGGGATCCGGAATTTTAGATACATCACAAAGATGCAAAGATGTTAATTTTGTCTCACGTTCAAATGCAATTAATCTTTTTATGTCAATTGGTGAGATATTTGGAGAAGGATCATCACAAGAGAAACTGAAAATATATATGTAGCATTATCAACTGCTTAAAAAAACAAAATACTTACTCCACCGTAGAAACATGTGGTGCCTTTTCAAGACATTCTTCAACTGAAAGATCCAAGTCACTATCAGGATTAAAAATTGCACCATCGATAATTAAATGTTGAAGAGTAGTAGGTTTAACCAAAAAATCATAATCTCTTGCAGTAAACTTTACACCATGCATGCAAAGTGTTGTATAAGTTAAACGTGAAAACTTTTCATATTCCAGTTCGAAAGGTTGATCTTCTTCAAAATATTTACAATATATAAATGATTTGCTAATCCAGAGATCATTGAGTTGCTGCCATGCAGGATTTTGTTGCCAAATTGCTAATGAATTTCCAACAATTGATTCCTCATCTTTATTACCGCAAATTGCGAAATCTTCAATAATATTAAGACGATATTTTGCATAAAAGAATTTACAAGTCTTGTAGAGTTTAAGAAGCTGAGCAGCAGTAAGATTCTTGAAGATATAATCCATGATTGGAGCTGGGAATGGGAACTTTTGTTGAACCATATTATCCGTGTTGAATGTAAACATGATTGAGATAAATATCTGAAAAATAATATAAACTTTAAAACAAAAAAGCAACGTTTTTAAACAACAGCGACGAAGAATAACATCTGAAGAAACAGAGCAAAAATAAGAAAGACATGTGAAAAAAGTTCCAGTTTCATTTCGCCAAGCAAAGAAAATAACAAAATCGGCGAATCTTTTTTCTTTCCTTTTTTGTTTTCGAAACTTCTAGAACAAAGAAAGTTAGATATTAGAACGAAAAAAAAAGAATTTATCCATATTCTGTGAATCACCAGTGTTTGGAAAATATGTTATTATCGTTTGTTTTTTTTGGTTGACTTTCATTTGTGTACCTTTGTCCACAAAAAAGTGCTAGATTTTTCAGGCATTGTATGCCCTGTCCATTTTCTATGGATAGAAACAAATTGTTTTTCTGTTTTTTTATTCAAGTTATTTTCTTTCTGGCTTGTTTATATATGTGTGTGTTTGAATGAATGTTTTTTAAAAGTCTTTTTTTCATACAAATAAAATTCAACAATAAATTTATCATAAAATTTCAATTTCACAGAGAATAACTGCATAGAGCAATTAAAGAAAAATTTTATCCCTAATGTAATTCATCGACATTGTTAATGAAGAAATGTGATCTATACCTGAAAAGTCAATACGTGGGGCTTTAAAATTTCGATTTTCAGTGGCAATAATTTCATTTACGATTGTCTGAAGACGAGCTTTGTAAACTCTAGAAAGCTGATTACAAAAGTGGAGTGCAATTTTTGCTTTCTGATTTGTCTGAAAATTAAGCATTTTTGTCTTCGTTAAAATATCTTTAAAAAGTTACTTTAATGTGATCATAAAAAGAAGCAATATCAAAGTATTCAGTTATGTTATTCAAGTTAAATTCGTCGAGATTGTAGAAATGAGACATTTGTAGCAAGTTTTGAACAGTTTTTGATGTAATAATCTGTGAAACAGCATCACCAAGTGTACTAAAAGCTTCTTGTCAGTTTACACAGAAAAATGGAAAGAGAAAGTTACCAATGAAAATCTTTAACTTTTGGTAGAACTTCAAAAATATTCTCTAATGCCCCAACAGCACCATCTTCCTTTATTACCGTTATTCCACTGAAGTGCACTTTTTCACATTTTCCAGCCAAAAATTTTAGATCCTTCAAAAAAATTCTTAAACCCGATAGTTGGAGTTCTTTAATATCACATTGATAAATTTTTAAAATAAAAGAATCATTAAAAAACTTTTCACTTATATAATAACCATTGATAGACAGTCTATTAATAATCCAAATTTTACTTTTTAAAAATGTCATATCAACATTTTTACGGTTCATAAAAATATGCCAGATAGTATTTATATAGCTGGAATCTATCCCTTGAAAAACAAGGATTGGATTTTTGATGAAAAATTGTCTGCATGTTTGAAGGATTTTTTGACAAAGCTTTGGTCTTTTTCTATCTTTGGAAATATAATACATCAAGGAATCAGGCAATGAACAAAATTGACGATAAAATGAATCAAAAAATCGTGGACTTTTTAAGAGAAAATGTGTTCGTTTGCTTCCATAAGCTTTTCTCTTGCGATTTGTAATTGACACGTTTAACGCTAAAGTTGCACCGTCCATTTTCAATACAATTCTTGTGCTGAAAATGATGTTAAAAATTGTTATTTTTTATGGAAAATTAGAACATTTTACCAATCAAACAGTAGTGCAAAGTTATAAAATACTTAACAATAAATTTTAATAACAAAAAAGAACACGATGATTATAATAAAGAAATTTCAAAAATGATGTTAGTTATTACACACAAATTTTTAAAAAAACTTTTGTTGAGCTCTTTTGCCTTGGTTACAACTAATTTTTTTAAACACAGAATTATTTATAACGCGATGTGTTATAAAAAAGGGATGAAAACATACATAATGATTTATATAAATAAAAATAGGGAATGAAGGAAATGAAGGTAATGAATACAGAAACAATCTATATTTGCTATCAGGTATAGAGCCACGGATTTATTTACGTACATAAAAAATGGCATTTGTCAGGAAAAAGAAAAATCTCTAAATTCCATATACTACTTTTTTTATTAATTCATAAATTTTCTCCAAATGGTAAAAAAGATTACAACTGAAAAAAAGTGAGGGCTTCTAACAAATTTTTTGGAAGACATACGTGGATGAGAATACCTCACAAAGATTTTGATCAACAATAAAAGTTTTCGGGATAAATTGATTTTCGTTTTTACTACTACATCATTTTTTGTTACTGGTATAAACAAATTATATATTTTTTTTTCAAACAACACTTGGCAATTTTATTGATCTATATGAGGAAGGAAATGCTGATTGTCATGTTTTTTTACAGAGCAAAATGGTATTATGTTTTATTATCCTCAAGTGTATAGCTACTTTTTTACGTTATCTTGGTATTTTTAGACCCAAATAATTTAAGTACTACGAATACTTTTACAGGCATGATTATTGATCCTGCAATTTGTGATTTTACCATGATCAAATGTTTAGATAAGATATTAATTACTATAAAGGTGCAATATCAAAAATAAAAGGTATATTATAAAACATATTTGAGCTATGTCTTATGCTTGATTGCATCTATGTTGCAACATTGCATTTTTTAAAAAAGTTTTCAATGAAAAACAAATTTTTTATAATAAACGTTTCATTGCTGTCTCACCAAATTCATTAACAATTAAAAAAACTCCAAAAAAAATCAAAATGAAAAAGAAGACTCAACGTGACGATGTTTATCCATTTTGTCAAAAGTTGCTGGATCAAGTCCATCATACCAAAAAAGCGGAAGCACATATTCATGGCTTTCAGTTGCAAGAACTTCGTTCACAATAGTCTGAAGACGAGTTTTGTAGGCGTCAGAAATTTGATCACAAAATTTAAGATAAATTTTTGTTTTCTTATTTTTCTAAAAAAGTATTAAATTTGGATCACAAAAGACTGCTACTAAATTTTTGTCTTACTTTAATATATTCATAGCAGTCATCTACTTCAAAAGCTTCGGGAATATTGAACAAATCAAACCACCTGAGGTTCGAAAAATGTGGAAGCTTCACTAATTCTTGGACTGTTTTTGATGTGATCATTTTTGTAGTGTTTTTGCTAGCAGAGCTGAAAATATGATCAACATATGAAAACTTTAATTTTAATTTAATTTATTTCATTCTTAAAGGTTGAGGCAAAAATAAAATATAAAAAGGATAACATACAATAAAAAGTAAAAAATTAAGAATTTTAAATACCGAAAAGAGTGTAATATTTAACTTTTCGTTACTGCAACAGCCATTTAAGTTAAGTATGACATGTTGGGAGACACTAGTCATCGAAGAATGAGGTGGGTGAAGAGTAAAAACCAAACAGGGCTTACACGTTATCTGTCTCTGTCTTCACTTTAAAGCCACCCGACAGTGAATTGGGTGCTAAACAAGTTAAAATGTTAACATACAATCGGAAATCTTTAATCTTGGGAATAACTTCAAAAAACTTTTCCACTGCAACAATATAACTATTTTCATCCACTACTGCAGTTTCAGTCAACCATATTTTTTCACATTTTGCAGCAATACATTTCAAATCTTTGTAAGAAATAGTCTGACCATTGATATAAATTAATTTTGCATCACATTGATAAATTTTTGAAATATCAGAAGAAAGAGGATTGTTTTCCACTGTTTTACGGCAATTAATATCAAGGTTTTCAGAAACCCAAATTTGGCTAGGAATATTTCTTAAATCAATGAATTTGTCATTAAAAAAACTATGCCATCCATTGAATCTATAACCATAATTTAATTTGTGAAAAACAAGAATAGGATTTTTATTGAAAAAATATCTGCATGTTTGAATCATATTTTGATAACATTTTGCACAAAAAGGATTTTTAGCTATATAGTAGATTACAGAATCAGGTAGCGACCATGCTTGAAATCGATATGTTGAAAGAAATGCAGAACGTTTTGAAGTAATTGTTGCTAAATTAGCCATTTGTCGACAATTTGATAGTGGTTTACAATAAGATAATATAAGTAGATCAGGTTGTGAAGAGACAGGATTAAAACATAATCGTTTATCAATATTTCGCTATTAATACAGCATCATCAGGATACAAATATTGATAAACAATTATGTTTTAATCCTGTCTCTTCACAACCTGATCTACTTATATTATTTTATTAATATGAGACTGTTGCAACACATTAACTCTCAACAGAATAACATTTTTATGTGAACTGGATAAACCAAATTTTCCTTTACATACAACTATTTACTCTCGTGCAATAATAGGAAATGAATAAGTTTGTCCGGTAGCACGCAATGAATATATACATGATGGCCAAAAACAGTTTTTTTCTCATGTTCAGATGATGTCTGTCTATCTAGGTAAGTTTGTCCATTTCTTTTCATCGCTGAACATATAGCAATGAACTCGTATTCATAAAAAAACAGCATGTGATGGATGGTAATAAAAGAAGGAATAGTTGTATGTGACGTTTTGTATTGATTTATAAATACAAATTTAAAATTGTCTTGCTGCCCATCCTAGACATGAGAAGAAAAGTCTTTGTTTGAGTAAAAAATTAAAGAATGTTGCTTTTTTGAAAAAAAGATTGTGAATTAAAATATGGCTTTACTAAATGCTGAAAGAGCGGCTTTAAGCGATGATAATTCAGTAATGGTTCTCTCTTCAAAACGAGCTAATTTTCTTACTCCATACCATCGTAATCAACCATGGTCATTTCCTGATTCTATAATTTATTACATGACCAAAAAGTCAGTTTCTCCAAAATGCTATCAAAAAATGATCTATAGCTGCAAAACCTTTTTCATCAAAAATCCTATTCTTGTTATTTCTGATTTGTATTCTAAAGTAACCACAAACAAATGGGTTATTAAGTATAATGAAAGAGACATTAATATCTGCAATATTTCGAGTAAAATTTGGATTGTTGATAGCTTTTCAGTAACTCAAAATATAAATATTTCCACAATTGTTTCGAAGAGTTATCAGTGTGACATAAAATATTAGTCTATTTCTAATCAAAAATGTTTTTCAAGGATTTCAAATGGCTTGCTTCTAAATGCTTAACTATTGTTTTGAGCAGCGCATCGATTATTAATGTAAATGGTTCTGTTGTTATACTGGAAAATCTTTTTGAAGTTCTTCCACAGGTTGAAGTAAGCTAATTTATCTTCAAAACTTTTTGTAATATTGTTTATATTTTGTTAGTTGTCTTAGTGATATCCCTGCAAACGTTCTTACACCAAAAACCGTTTAAGAATTACTTAAAATTCAACAATTTTTAAACCTAAAAAAATTTGAATTAACTGAAATTCCTGAAAGCTTTGATATGGATGCTTTCTATGATTATATTAAAGTACTACACGCGCAATTAATTATCATTCTTGAAACCGGTTTTTGGGAAAAAAAGAATACAAAGATTTATCTCACTTTTCGCCATCCACTTTCTGATGCCTACAAATCTCGTCTTCAGACAATCGTCAATGACATCCTTTTAACTGTAAATCGTCGTTATACACCGCCGTATATTTATTTTTCTCGTATGGAACATTTTAATAAGGTACATAGTTTGTACTATTACAATACTTTTTAAATATTTTTGTTGCTGTTGTATCTTCCTATAGTGAACGTTGTTTGCATTTTTTGGGAAAACAGACACTTGGCGGACAAAAAGGTAAACTTATAATATTTCGACGAATATCATATAATGAGAAAAAATCACGTCCCGAACTCGTATTAACCCAATTTGCACTAAAAAATCTGTGTAATAAAAGATAACTTTTCAAACATAACTTACTAATAATCATTCACTTTTTTTTCGCGTTCAACAGTATCTTTTGGCATTGTTTCATCATCTCCAAAATTTTCAGCTTCTTCTAACAAAAAAGTTTTTGAATTAGTGTTGGAAAATGTTTTGACATGAAGTGACCCAATATTAGCTATTAAAGCTTTCTTTGTATGAAATGAACATGCTTGGACAGTTTTGATTTTTCTTCCGAAAACAGTTTTGCCATTGTAAATGTTCAACACGACATCCACAAAGGAATTTTTAATTAAATTTTTCTCAGATATTATGTATTTTAGGATAAAATTAGCACTTATATAACTTTTTTTTACAGTTTTTGTTTCATAACTTTTTCTGTCCGCCAACTGTCGTTTTGTCCGCCAAGTGTACGGGGTCCCATTTTTTGTCTTATCAGTATAAACTTTTTGAGAAAAAAATGTTGATAAAAATTTTTGCCAAAAAATATGTAAACACGAGCAGTATCACATTACAAAAAAATAAAATTATTCTAGTTGATGGTAAAGTTTCCACAATTCTCTTTTCATCATTACCAGAAAATTGTATCAGGTTGTTCGATAAGTTCGTGCGCCGATATTTGTTGTGGTATTTTTAATAGTTGAAGGGCAATCAAAATGAGGTCTTTTGTAATAGGTAGGCCCATATCTTAGGTATCTAATGATAATACAATATTGAGGTCACCGAGGATACTGTAGGTATACGGTAGAATTTTCTAGAACGAGTTCGGATTTTGGGTGAAAATGAGCTGTAATTAAGCGGAAAAAAGCTGGAAACGACTAGATATGATGTTTAAGGACTCTCTACATCAAATACAACAACTTTCAGACGGAATTTTGCCTCAGGGCATTATGCAAATTTTCAAGGTCGAAAAATTTGCATATTTTCGAAAATTCAAAAAAATGGCAGGAAGGGATTGGAAATGGTCCAGTAAGTCCCCCATAATCAATTTTCGTTAAAATTATGGCTCTGAAACGTTTTTTTATGGCAAGGAGTAACATTGAGTAGCAGGCGATGGTTTAAATTGCTATAAAAAAACGTTTCAGAGCCATAATTTTGACCAAAATTGATTGTGGGGGACTTACTGGACCATTTCCAACGTCTTCCTGCCATTTTATTTAATTTTCAAAAATATGCAAATTTTTCGACCTTGAAAATTTGCATAATGCCTTGAGGCAAAATTCCATCTGAAAGTTGTTGGATATGATGAAGAGAGTCCTTAAATGTCATATCCAGTCATTTCCAGCTTTTTCCCGTTTAATTTCAGCACGTTTTTATCGAAAATCCAAATTTGTTCGAGAAAATTCTACCGTATACCTACAGTACCCCCGGTGACTCCATTATTTTATTATCATCAGAAGCCTAAGTCAAGGGCCTACCCATTACAAAAGACCTCATTTTGATTGCTTTTCTACTATTAAAAATACAACATCAAATATCGGCGCACGAACTTATCGAACAACCTGATATATATGGTAGTATATAATTTCGGTTTGGGGTCTCAATAATTTCCTTGATAATAGACTGAAGACGAATTTTCTTGGCATCAGAAATTGCATCACAAAATTTGAGAAAAACTTTTTTTTTACATTTTTCTAAAACATTTGATTAATTTTAACAATTTTTTTATTAAAATTAAAAGACCTCACCACTTGTCTTTTTCTTGTCAGTCTATTACTTTTTTCCTAAAAAATGCAAACTTTAATATTAGTATGCGCAATCTTCTTAATTATAAAAACATTTTTAATTAATCAAAAATATAAAAATTATACAGGATCATTTGGATCAAATTTTTGAGCCTATAAATCTGATCTTGAAATACCACCTTTTACATAAAATGTTCTCTTTGTCAGTTCATATATTTGTTTTTGAATAAAGATTTTAAAAAATATTTTTGTATAATAAAGTCCAATAATAAATCTATCAATCTTTTTTTGAAAAACGTGTTACAAAGAACAATAATGATGAACAATGAAACAAAATTTAACCCATCATGTATAATTTCCACATTGTCAGCCAAGCAGGCTGATTTCTTCCCAAAAAGTCAATACAAGGTGCTTTAAAATTTCGATTTCGTCTGGTAATTATTTCATTTACAATTGTTTGCAGGCGTAACTTATAAGCTTCAGAAAGATCACTGCAAAATTCAAGACGAATTGATGTTTTTTTATTTCCCTAAAATAATTTTTGTTTATCACAACAGCACTTTAAAAAAACGTTACTTTAATATAATTATAAAAAATAGCAATATCAAAAACTTCTGGAATATTATTTAAGGTGAATTCATCGAGATTAAAAAAATGAGGGATTTGAAGGAAGTTTTTAACAGTATTTTGTGTAATAATATTAGATGCGTTGTCGCCGAGTGTACTAAAAATCGCTTCTTATCAGCTAATACGCAAATAAAAAGAGAAAGTTACCAATAAAAAGTTTTAACTTTTGGTAGAACTTCAAAAATATTCTCTAAAGCACCAACAGACCCGTCTTCTTTGATTACTGTAATTTCACTGTAGCGCACTTTTTCACATTTTCTAGCCAAAAATTTAAGATTCCTCTGAAACATTCTTAAACCAGATAGTTGGAGTTCTTTGACATCACATTGATAAATTTTTGAAATAACGAAAACATTAAACTTATTTTCATTTGTGTCATAACCGTTAATTGAAAGCCTATTATTAATCCAAATTTTACTCTTTAGATTTGCAATACCAAGATTAGCTCCCTTAAAAAGGAAATGCCAGTTACTCCATAAATAATTTATGTCTATGCCTTGAAAAATGAGGATTGGGTTTCTGATGAAGAATTGTCTGCAAGTTTGAAGCATTTTTTGATATAGTTCTGGTCGCTTTCTGTCTTTGGAAATGTAATACATTAAAGAGTCAGGCAGGGAATAAGATTGACGATAAAATGAATCAAAAAATCGGGAGCATTTTGAGAGAATAATCGGTAAATCAATTTCATCAGCTTTGCGCTTGCGATTTGTAATTGAGGTGTTTGAGCTTATAGTTGCAACGTCCATTTTTAATGCAACTCAAGTGCTAAAAGAGAATGTTAGTTATTTTTGCAGAAAATTGCATTACAATGATTTATGCTATCGATACCTTTATTACAGAGATTCACGCAGGAAAATGGACGTTAAAAATAAAAATTTTTAAATGAGAAATAACACGTACAAACTGGCATGACAAAATAGAGCAAAATAATTAATATGATACTTTTTACTCGTAAAAGAACTCCTAGATTTTTCAAAGAATTTTTTATCATATTTTCTATTCAAGCACAAATGTACAGTCCTATCAAAAAAAACTTTTTAGTGAACAATAGTCGAATAGTCAGCAGTCTTGGTAAAGTAGCAATGAATTATGCCATAAAAGAAGAAAGAAAGACTGGTATACAGATTTGTATCAATAAGAAAAGGAAATTGTCTAGTTAACGAGAGAAGAATAAAAAAATTGCATGCTGTTGGTTTCATATTGATTTTACTGAGTGAATCTGCTTACATAAATTAATCTACGTAACATGAATTGCTTCTATCAATTTTTTTTGTTAACCTCGATTGTTTTGTATTGGACACTGTTTTTGCTTTTAACTTTTTTTAATTGTTGTAACAGGTAATATTTCAAATAACGAGAGCAGAAAAACAAATAATAACAACAAAAAAATTCAGTTATGTGAATAATAAAGCTTCAATAACTGATTGCGTGAAGCTCGATCAATACCTTGGAAACGAATAAATGGTATATAATATTCACGATTATGGGTTGCAAGAATTTCATTTATAATTTCTTGAAGACGATTTTTATATTCTTCAGAAAGTTGATTACAAAAAGAAAGCCAAAATTGTGTTTTCATAGTTTTCTATAAAATTATTTTTCACGAAAAAACTACAGTAACATAGTTTACTTACCTTCATATAGTCATAAAAAGTATTAATGTCAAAAGCTTCTGGAATTTCACATAACGAAAAATTTTCATAATTCGAAAAATGTGGAATTTCTAGTAACTTTGATGCCGTTTCTGTCGAAATTTGAGAATTATAACCAAAATCACTAGAAATTAATGAATACCAAAGCAAAATTCAAATAAATTACTTACTAACGAAAACCTTTAAGATTAGGAAAAGCTTTAACAATTTCATCTAATGTTACAGCAGAACCGTTTGCCTTCATTACAGTAACTTCACTCAACAAAATGTCGTCACATTTAGAAGTAAGAAATAGAAGATCATTGAAAAAAATGCTATGCCTGTAAATATGTAATCTTTTAACATCACATACATAAATTTTGGGAACAAAAATAGATTCAAAAAATTTATCGTAGATATTAATAGCACTATTCCTGATTTCAATGAAAGAAGTAATCCAAATTTTGCAGGATGCAGTCATTAAGTCAAAGAATAATTTATCATTTAAAAAGATATCCCATTCATTGCGATTTTTTTCTAGATACAATCGAGAAACAATAAGAATAGGATTTTGAACAAAAAAATATTTGCATGTTTTTACAGCTTTTTCATAGGCTTTTGTTGAAGAGGGATTTTTCGATATGTAATGTATAATAGTATCAGGTAATGACCAATTTTGTTGATGATGATATGTGGCAAGAAACTTAGATCTGTTAGAAAACACAGCCATTATAGATTTCACAATTGTGGATTCAAATAATTTAGTACAGTACTTATGAAACTATTTATGTTTTAATGCATCAAGTTTAAAAAACAATTTTCCTTTGTGCAGCAGACGGATGGGCTCTATGTAAGTTTGTTCATTTTTGTTCATCACTGTACATGTATCAATCGACTGGCACCCAAACGAATTGCAAAAAAAGAGAGTAGCAGTAGAACTTTTTTGATTGATTAATGTCATAAACAGAAGTTTTTGGTTTGCTTGATTTGCGTCCACTTTCTTCCTGCAAAAGCAAATTTATACACTATTACTTTTGTAGAAAAAGCTTATAAATTGTATTTCTTAATTTTGATTTAATAAAGGAATTCTTTTAGTCCCTTCAATGAAATCTGTAGCAACTTTCCTGGCAACATATCGTCGAAATCAACAATGGTCATTTCCTGATTCCGTCATATATTATGCTACTAAAAATCCTTCATCACCAAGATGTTATCAACAGATGACACAAACATGCAAATATTTTTTCGTCAAAAATCCTATTCTTGTTATTTCTGATTTGTATTCTAAGGTAGCCTCAAACAAATGGGTTATTAAGTATAACGGAACAGACATTGATATCCGTAACATTTCAAGCAAAATTTGGATTGCCAGTAAATTATCAATAGATTCAAATGATAATGTTTTTACTATAATCATGAAAAGTTATCAGTGTGACATTAAAGAACTAAATATTTATAAGCAAAATATCTTTTTCGATGATTTTGTATTCCTTGCTTCAAAATGTTTAAAATTTTATTCTACTAGCGCTCTTGTGTTAAATGAAAATGGATCTGTTGTTACACTGGAAAAGCTTTTTCCTGTAATAAAAAATATCAAAAATTTTAATTTGTACGTGATTTTTTTTACCTTAATTTTGTTTTTAATAATCTGTGTTTCAGTTGTTCTAGACATATTACTCCAAATATTTTCACCACAAAAACTATCCAAGAATTACTCAATATTCCACACTTTAAAAATCTCAAAGTATTTAAATTAACTGAAATTCCTGAAACCTTTGATATTGATTCTTTTTATGAACATATAAAGGTAAATCAATTTTATAGTTATTCTCTATTATGAAAATTCTTTAATTTTTAGAAGAATAATATAACTAACATTTCTCTCTCTTTTGCCAACCAGCTTTCTGATGCATATAAAACTCGCCTTCAAACAATCGTCAATGATATTATTGAAACCGAATATCATAATTATAAACTACCTTATATTTATTTTCCTCGAATGATACATTTTAATAAGATACGTAGTCTGCACTATTACAACAATCTTGTATAAGTTTTTTTGTAGTTCGATCGTTTTATTGTGAAAAATGTTTGCAGTTTTTATGTTGTATCGATATAAACTCTTTGATAAAATTGCTAAAAACATAAAAAAAGAGGAAATAAATTAAGTTTCTAATAACTTTGATGTATTAGAAATACTACAATTATTACATTTTTTGAAAAAATGTAATGAACAAAATGTTCTTTAATTCATAATATTTGCCCATAAACAACGAAAAAAAACAGTGATAATACATAATGAAAATTATAATAAAAGGAAACATTTAAACAACGGAAACTAAGCATCTTACAAATTTTAGAATAACCTCGGTTATAAGAAAGTAATAAAGCAGAAAGTATTTTGTTGAAATTTTTAAAAAACAATTATTATAATTTTGCATTTTTAGTATTGCTCCGCTTTTGAAAAGTTTGTCCCAGTTTACAATGGTTTAAATAAGCAGCATCAGCAGCAGCAATTTAGTGATGGCCAACCAAGATAACCCTATTAAAATAAATTTGTGGACATTGCTGTATACTATAATCTTCATTTTGAATCTTTTCAGCAAAATTATCTACAGCTGTCATATATTCTTCAGTGGGTGATAGATGAATGCACTGAACAACAAAACGAATTTGTTTATTTTCCTAAAATTTTTTATTAACAGACTAAAAGTAGACTCTACGAAATTGGAATTTTAAGTGTTATTTATTTATAGATATAATTTTGGTTTCTGCTTGAAATCGAAACGGTCTCAAATCTCACTAGGCGTTATCTTGCATAAGTTATGGTGGATTTAAAGAACCATCGGTATATCCGATGTCCGATATTGAAAGCGTTCGACAACTACGACGTGGGTTCTCTATATCTCACACAATATTTGTAATAATCATATAAGACCTTACAATCATAAATTTGAATAATTCATCAAAATCAAAAAATGATGATAGGGTGCCATGAAGATTCATTTGTCGAAGCTTTCGAACATGTTCCATTTTAGAAAGTTTTTTGAAAGTATCAGGAGTAATGTTTTCATCATAAAACATACTGAAATATAAATTTATAATGCAACAATTTTTTGAAAAGCTGCTGTAAACTTACAACTCAATTGTCTCAAGAGTTGCAGGTAAATTTTCCATAATTTCTTCAAGCAAAAAGTTTCTTCTATTTTTATTGCTATCATGTATTCTACAAAAATACGCTGTAACAACATTTGCAGTTAGCAATGAAAGTTCATGAGAAGATAAAATATCAAAAGCAAGGTATAAATTTTGAACATCGCATTTAAAAAGATGAGGAATTAACGACTGTGAAAGAGCTGCCTTTTCAACTTCAAGATTTTCTGTAATCCATAGTTTGATAGGAGAATAAACAATGAAAATTTCTTGATCTTCACTATCATGGCAATAATCACCTGAACAAGTTTTCCAAGCTTCACCTGAAAGAAAAAACTGGAAATGTAAAATGCGATAATGTAAAATTTTTTTTTTTGCGAATGCAAAAATGAGGGAATTTCATTTTCCTCCATTTCAAAAATATTTTAGATTATCGCATTTTAAATGCACTTGTCGGCAAAAGTTCCAAGGGAATTCTCGATATCGGAAGGGGCAACTGCCACCTTTGCCTACTTCTGATATGTAAAAAAATTGTCATATAAAACTTACCTCCCCAGCCATCAAAATGTAAGCATGGAATAACAACAATAGGATTTTTGTCAAACCATAATTTGCAAGTTTGAACCAATTTTTTCCATTGTTCTGGTGATTTTGGATTTGAAATTATATAATCAATGATGAATTTTGGAAAGGCGAGGGCATATTGACGTTCTGATGATCCATGCTTGAAGACAGGTGTTCGACGCTGTTTTTTATTACCACGTTTTTCATTCTTCTTTTTCAAAGCTTTTTGTTGCGGTTTGTTTTCCTTCTTGTTTAATTTAGCAAGAAATTGAATCTCTTCTACAGTGGAATTCTAAAACTGATTTCATAGCTTAGCTAATAATCAACAAAGAAGAACGTACATCATTCAAATTTTTAACAGTCATTTTGAAAATTATATATGTAATATACAGAAACACCACAGCACCAAGAGTGCCAATTATCAATATATGATCATCAATAAACGTTACTATATCATATTGAGATGCCATCTTTCAATGCTTCCTGAATATTGAATATGTCTAAAATTACATAGTTTTGTGAGAAAAGACTTTAAATGAACAAAATAGACTGCCACGATAAACAGAGAAGAGAAAAAAACGGTTTGTCACTCATTCAATGAACTTCCTTGTTAGTTTTTAAAAGGACCACTTTGACAAAAAAATTCAACAGTTTTTAACCAAAGAGAAAAAAGAAGAGCGGCAGTGCCACAGCAAGATCAGTGTACATCAGGGATGTCAACTGAGGCCGGCCCTGGCCTGTATTTCTAAAAAATGTGTAAAAAAATGGTTTTGCTAAATTCTAGTTAAAGAAATAAGCCAATATTTGATATTATTTCTTATTTAGTGTTTTTAAAAGCCAAAAGCAACCATCATTTAAAGTTGCCAGGAAATTTTTCCTTAAAAAATTTTTGGAACAGAAAACGAGGCCAGGCCGGTCACGTATAAATGGGGCCGTGGCCGGCCAGGCCTGAACAATGTGAGGCCGAAGGCCGGCCAGCCCGCCATTTTTCGGCCTCGTTGACATCCCTGGTGTACATAGCCACTATGCCTAAACGTTCATTAGTTAATAGAAAAAACAAAAATGAGAAAGTCATAGCAAGAAAGATCAATGGCATTTCTTTTTTCTGCTGCAACAACACCAACGAAAGGGTCAAAAAAAGCACATGGCAGTGGACAAGCCAAGCAGGTCATCAAAACAGAATATGGAATATGGTGCAAATGTTCGTCTTCTGTTCTTTATCCATATTGCTCAAAAAATCAACAGTCACTTGTAATAACCATTGTTGACAATAACTACTGAATGTAAAAATGGATAAAAAGCGGCACATTTTAATCGTCCGTTTAAAATAGCTAAAGCTAAGAATTTAGGGTACGAATTGTATTAAAAAGTTATTCATTAAATTGTTATATCTAGTGTGGTAATTAAGTAAAAGTGATTTGTACATAAACACTGTAAAAATTTCTTGATTTATCAAAAAAATTCAAAAACGAAATCAAAAATTTGCAAATTGTAAAACGAAAAAGTCCAAAGGTTAAAGTCGATAATAAAGTTTCCACAATTTGTCATTAGAAGTTTGATCAATATCAGGAAACCAAATATACGGTACTTTATATCCATGATTTTCGGCTTCAATAATTTCATTTACAACTGTTTGAAGACGAGTTTTGTAGGTTTCGGAAAGGTAATCAGAAAAAGAAAGATAAATTTTTGTTTCTTTATTTTTCTAAAAATGGAGTAATTAGTATAGTATAAAAGTCACTTTAATTTAATATACTTTAATATATTCATTAAAATTTACAATATCAAAAATTTCAGGGATACCAGTAAGACCGAACTTTTTGAGCTTTGTGAAATGTTGGATTTTAAATAATTTTTGAACAGTTTTTGATGTAATAATATTTAAAACACTATCACTAAAAAAGCAAGTATTATTTTTAAAAGAAACAAATTTAAAAAAGATTAACTTACTAACGAAATTCAGTAACATTTGGAAGAAATTCAAAAACTTTTTCTAATGCAACAGCAGAACCATCTTCAGTTGTTACAGTGAAATAGAAGAATCGACATTTTTTACATTTTGATGTAAGGAATTTGAAATCAGTGAAAGAAACAGACTGATATCAAATATGCAAGTCTTTGACATTACATCGATGAACTTTTGAAATAGTAGCAGAAATCGGATATTTTAAGCACGTAATTTCAAGTTTTTCAGTGAACCATACTGAACTTTTTAAATTGCTTAAGTCACATGACTTTTCATTCAGATGTGTATAATATCCATGAAATCCATAATTAAAACGTGGAACAATAAGAATCGGTTTTTGGATAAAAAAATATTTACAGCTTTGAATCATTTTCAGATAGCATTTTGATGAAGAAGGATATTTTGCTATATAGTAGATGATAGAATCAGGAAATGAAAAAATTTGACGGCAATACGTCGCATAGAAGAGAGTTCTTGTTAAAGCTATATCATTTTCTTTTGTATTGATTTTGCCAAATGAAAGAAGTTTTGAAGAACATAGAGAATCCATTTTTCAAACCGCTGCAGGGATGTCAAATTTCTGCTAACACACAGATGTCCTGTTAGTCCTGATTAACAAAAAAATGGAGGATACAAACTGTATTATGTATTTAAAAAAGTTTGGTCAACAAAATCGAAAAGTCGACAGTCAGCACGACGTACGAACAAAGTGAGTGGACCAAATCATTTGCTGTTTTTACGGATACAACAAAAAAGTTAATGCAAAACAAAATTGAGTGCCTTTGTTTAAGGGCAATGAGCAAATCAAGTAATATACCTAATATAGGACTGTCAAAATCTTTTTCAGTGTACACATGAGCAATAAAAAAAGTGTTTATTTATTTTTTACAAAAAAGCAAACAAGGATAGGATTTTTATCAAACCATAATTTGCATGTTTGAATCAATTTTTTCCAGTGCTTTGGTGATTTTGGATTTGCAATTAAATAATCAATTACATGTTTTGGGAATGAAAGGAAATATTGTCGTTCTGATGATCCATGCTTGAAGACAGGAGTTCCAGGAGGGGTGGTATCGATGGCTAAAGCTTCAAGCTCATTGGCGATGTCCATGTTTGAGGTAAAAATTGCGCAAAAAAACATGAAACAAATCATTACGAAATAACTTAAAAATATTTAGAAATTTGGTTCTAATTAAAGATATTGATACGCGCATTCAGATAATATTTGTGAACAAACAATTGCAAATAAAGATATACACATATTACATAAATTCTTTTAACGCAGTGTTATACTTTTTTTAGTTTCCTTTTTTATATCAAATTATGTCTGCTCTTCATTTTAGGGAAATAGACAAACACACAACAAAATGAATGTGTTTGCAAAGCCTAAAGATCTCTTACGATGCTGAGAAAAAGCAGCACTGTCACATCTTATGAAATATCGCATAAAATGAAACAGACAATGATCAAAAGTAAAAGAAAGAAAAGAACAAGGCATTGTTTTTACTACAAATTAAAACGCTTTTTTTAAAAAAAAGGCAAAAAAAAGTCTGATTCATTTTTTGGATTGTATCTACGTCTGTCATTTTTGCAGAAAGCTGATTTTTCGATCACAACGTAATACAATTGTTTTGAGAATCATTTCTTTGCTTTATCAAAAAAATACGAAAGTAAAAAACTGCAAAATGATCAAAAAAGTAGACAACAGATTAAAGCGTACAATGCATTTTCCACAATTTTTCATTAGAAGATATGCCAATTCCAGAGAACCAAATATACGGTACTTTAAATTCATGATTTTCTGATGCAATAATTTCATTAATGATTGTTTGAAGGCGAGTTTTGTATGCTGCAGAAAGTGGAAAGCGGTAAGACTCATAAGCGAGATAAATGTCTATTAATTTAAAAAAAAGAAGTAACAAAATTGTAATAAAATCAAAGGATAATATTTTCGAAAAATAAAAAATGCAAAACCATAATATTTAACTTTAAGCATCTTGGAGTGTTCGAAGTTCATACAATTTATGATTGAAATGAGCACCACAAATACCAACATATGGTATTTTATATCCATGATTTTTAGCATCAATAATATCGCTTACAATTGCATGAAGTCGGTTTTTAGAGGCTGGAGAAATTTGGTCCAAAAATTCCAAGTGAATTCTTGTTTTCTGATTTTTCTATAAGAAAAATGTAAGTTATTAAGGAACATCCAGAGCTGACGTCAGCAGTTTAAGCATGGATGGGTTCTTAGCCAAACTGATGTTTCAGCTTAAATGCGGCAAAGATTAAAGAAAATTTGCTGATGGAGGCATGGATGGGGTAAAAGGTTTCAGATTTTTTGCTGACGTCAGCTCTGGATGTTCCCTTATACAGAATTTTAAAAAGAAGACTTACTTTGATATATTTATCATAAAAAGTGTCAATATCAAAAATTTCCGGAATATTGTGTAATGTAAAACGTGTAAAATTTGTAAAAAGAGGAATTGCGAGTAATTCTGATGCAGTTTTTGATGTGATAATATTCGTTGGATTTTTTCCAAAATCACTGAAAATGTATATTATACGAAAGTGAATGAAACAAAAATAAAACAACTTACTAGCTGAATGTTTTAACAATAGGAAGAGCCTCAATAATTCTTTCCAATGAAACAACGAAATCATTACCATCCATTACAATAACATTATTAAACCAAACATTTTCACATTTTGAAGTAAGAAAAACAAGATGTTGCAAAGAAATATTTTGATTTATTAAAGCAACATCTTAAACATCGCTTTGATAGATCTTTGGTGAAACTGCAGATGCCAAGTTCTGATTCTTTTTATCTTTGGTAAAACTGCTGATTTCCATTTTATCAGTAATCCAGATTTTCGCTAATAAATTATTTAAACCAACAAATTTTTTGTCATTGAAAGAAACGTTCCATTTTATTTCATAAGAACTTAGTAAAAAGCGTGAAATAACAAGGATAGAATTTTTGACGAAAAAATATTTGCATGTTTGAATTAACTTTTCATAGCCTTTGGGTGAGGATGGGTATGTAGTTATTTTATATATAATGGAATTCGGCAATGACCATGCTTGATGTGGACAATATGATGTAAGGAAAGAATCCATCATTTTGGTCAAAAAAAAAGACAATAGTGCTACTCTTCAACAAAAGTTTTATTCAAAAAAAAAAGATCACCACATTGACGACGTGGTTAGTTTAAATGAAAGTTAATAAGAGAACAGCGGGGATGATGTAAAAGCAAAATCAATGGAAAAAATTTTATTTGGCAGCAGCGGAGAAGTACATGACAAAGAAATGAGTACTTGTATACATATGTACACTTAATATGAGTAGAGGCATGAGAATAGTACTCCAAAAAAAGAACTGGAAAATTTTTTGAATTCCTTTTGGGCGATAGAGTTTTTTATGATAGAAAGCAAAAACAATAAATGAAATAAACACGCGATTAATAACATAACAAAATAGTACGATTATTAAAATTAAAAAATTTCATTACTGATTAGACAAAAAGCAGAGTCTGCAATTGCATTTTTAAGCTGAAGGATTATTTTCAACTAAGAGCTTGCCATTTAAAAGAATATCTGGACGTTGATAGCCATCATAATCTTCATTTTGAATTTTTTCAGCAAATACTTTAAGTTTATCCATAAATCTTTGCGTAGTCGATAAAATCATGAAAGTAATTCCAAAAAAAATTTGCTTGTTTTCCTTAAACAAAAAAAAAGTGTTAATAGATGTGGATAACATATGCATAAGAAAGAAAAAACATACAATCATAAATTTGAATAAACCGTCAAAATCAAAAACTGTTGGAAAAAAGCCAACAAGAAGGATTTTTTTAATTGTTTGAACATGTTCCATTTCAGCAAGTTTTTTGAAGGTTTCAGAATTCCAACTTCCGCTATATGAAAAGCTGTGAAGGGTTTCTCAATAATTAATTATTCGATTTGTTATAAAACTTACTAATCGATTGCTTCAAGGCTTGCAGGTAAACATCCGATAACTTCTTCAAAGGATATAAGTTTTCCATTTTTATCTTTAATCATGCCAATAAAAGTTGTTGTAACACTGGAAGTTATAAAGGAAAGTTCTTCAAGACTTATAGCATCATTGAAAAGATTCATTTCCTTTACATTACATTTGTAAAGTTGAGGAACTAAAGTTCTTGAAAGAGCTGCACAATCAACGGCAAGTTTTCCTGTAATCCAAAGTTTGATTGGTTTACCAACAAAATTAATGGCTTGATCTGGACGATCATCATTGCAAATACCATAGGAACAAGTTTTCCATCCACGATGTTGAGCTAAAATCAATTCATTTTTTTATAAAGAATGATATATGTACTGTATACCATATTCTGATTGACCATAAAAATGTAAGCATTGAATAACAACAATTGGATTTTTATCAAACCATAATTTGCATGTTTGAATCAACTTTTTCCATTGTTTTGGTGATGATGGATTTGCATTTATATAATCAATGACATGTTTTGGAAAGGCAAGAGTATATTGGCGTTCTGATGATCCAAGCTTGAAGGTTGGAATATCTGTGTTAATGGTTAAAGTTTCAAATGGTTTAGAAACATCCATGGTAATTTTAAAGGTAGCCATTGTAATATGAAAATGCTACAAAATATATTATATTATTACAAGAAATAATTAAGGTAAGATTAAATAAAAACAATAAATGTTCGCGTTTCTTAAGAGAAAAATTTTTTGATGTGTTAATCATAAAAAACGAATTTTTAAAGTTTACTGATGAGCAATGAAGTGGTTAAGAAACAAAAAAATGCAGAACAAAAATAAGTGTTCTTCATTCACATCTTTTCAAAGAGTCCGTTTCGCAAAAATGAACAAGGATGAAATTGTTGGTGTCGATTACAACCTATCACAAAAAAAAGAAGCGCCAAAAAATGAAAATCAAATGTATAGCAAAGAAAATAGGTGTTGACATTTATGCATCCAATTTTATTTGCAACATTAAGGATACATAAAAATGAATATTTTTTTGAAAGATTTTTTCGAAAGCGGGAGAAAATATTAAAACAAAGGAAGAGAAAATGGAAAAAACTTTTTTCATTGACTACGTGTATTGTTGATCTTTTGTGATAATTCTTTTTTTAACACTGTAATCCGCCCTTGAGCTCGCTGGCTGTTGGGGGATAGAAGCTGCTGATTTGTATCTTTATTTAAAATCGCAAAAATTTATAACATAAATATCATTGAGAGAAAAAAATAGCGCTTTTATTGTTACACAAATATGAAAGAAAGAAAAGTGAAGAAAAATGTGATAGCAGATGTTTTAATTAGACACAACAGCGCAAAGCGGAACATTATTTGATCAAAAGAAATATAAGGATATAAATTCGGATACTGCTTCCAAAGTTTTGTCAATAAAAGGCATTTTCAACAAAATCTATATGAGTATAAAGCTTTCGTAATTTTTCAGCAGATGATTCATTAATACCAAGATACCAAATAAATGGTACATTATATTCGTGATTTTCAATGCAGATAATTTCATTCACAATTGTCTGGAGGCGAGTTTTGTATGCTTCTGAAAGCTGGTTGCCAAATTTAAGACAAATTTTTGTTTTTGTGTTCTTCTAAAAGCTTTAAAGATAGAAGTAAAAGTATAGTTAAAGAAATCCACCTTAACAAAATTATAAAAGCATTCAATGTCAAAGTTTTCAGGAATATGGAACAAGTCAAAATAATTAAAATTTTTAAAATTTTGAAGTTTGATCAATTGTGATGCAGTTTCTTGTGTGACAACATTTTCAGCGTTATCATCAAGGACACTGGAAAGAACATGTTATTGTTGTAAAAAACAAAAGAAGATACTTACTAGCGAAATTCTGTAACTTTAGAAAGCACTTCAATAATTCTTTCCAGGGTAACTACAGTACCATGTTTATTTGTATCCTTAAATTTAACAAACCAAACTATTTCGCATTTTGATACAAGAAATTCGAGTTCCTTAAAAGTAATTGTTTGATAATAAAAAATCAATTTTTTTTGCATCACATTGATAAATTTTTGGCAAAACTGCAGAAGAAAAATATATGCCACTTCCTTCGTTTAGCCGGTTTTTCGCAATAATTTTATCAGAAGCCCAAATTCTTTTTGACAAATACTTTATATCAATTTGCTGCTGTTCATTAAAGGTAATGAACCATTTATTATTGTCAAAAATGACAGATAAGCGATCAATAACAAGAATTGAATTCTCGACGAAAAAATATTTGCATGTTTGAATTAACTTTTCGTATCCTTCTGATGACGATGGATAGCTTGTAAAGTAATACACAATAGTTTTGGGTAAGGACCATGCTTGATGAGGAAGATATGAAGTAAGGAAATAATCGGGTTTAGAAACATTCATTATCGAGTACACAAAATAATAAGATACAAATGTTTTTTCTCTTAAAATAAGTCAAAACGTCCTAGCAAAATCAATGTAGAATAACAAGTTTTATGAGTCAGTGAATAGACTTATGAAAAATAAAATTAAGTGCCTTTGTTTAAAATAGGGACAAATCAAGCAGGATAAAAAACTGAATACAAATTTTCTTGAGAACTTTTTGCTTGCCTTTGTTGCACTAAAAAAAGTTATCTACATTGCTGACAGCAACATTTATTTGGAATATCTAATTGTAAAATTACACATAAATTAAAACAATGAAGTTTATTAATGCAGAAAGGTTACACAAATAGCGGTATCATTGCGATCAGCTTTGAATACAACATATTGTCTCAAAAGTGAAAATCAAAATATTTCTTTTTGCATAAAAATCACAACAACGACAAATCAAACAGATGAATACAAGAATACCGGAAAATGCTGGCGATAAAGCTTGTTCAATTTAGTGTAAGCAAAAGGATTCATATCCCCAAAACTGATACATGGTGGCAAATAATCACGAGTTTTGGATAAAATAATTTCTTTTACAATTGTATTAAGGCGATTCTTGTATTGCTCAGAAAGATAATCAACAAAATCAAGGGCAATTTCTGTTTTTTTATTTTTCTATAACACAACTTATTCATTAAAAATTGTTGTAAATGTGCTCACCTTAATATGAATATAAAAAGTATCAATATCAAAAGCTTCAGGAATTTTCATCAAAACAAATTTTTCAAGATTGCTAAAATGTGGGATTTCGAGTAATTCGGAAGCAGTTTTTGCTGTAATAAAATTTGGATGAAGAGAACTAAAAAAGAATAGTTTGATGTAACACAATGAAAAGAAGAAATAACTTACAAACGAAATTCTTTAATATTTGGAAAATCTTGAACAACTTCTTTCAATCCAACAACTGAACCATCTCCATGTACCACTAAAACTCCTTTTAAGCTAAGCTTTTGACATTTTGAAGTAAGAGTTTTTAGATTTGTATAAGAAATATTTTGATATTCAAGAATTAATTCTTTTACATTGCACTGATAAAAATGAATTGTAAAAAAGTGTTGATCATTTCTGTTATCAAAAGAATTTTTGATATTGATTGCATAAGTAGCCCAAATTTTGCTAGATATATTATGCATATCAACTGCTCTTGAATCAAAAAAAGTTTGCCATTTGCTATTTTGGTGTTTAAGAGATAAACGAGGAACAACAAGAAGGGAGTTTTTGATGAAAAAATATTTGCATGTTTGAATTAATTTTTCATAGCCTATTGGAGAAGAGGGGTATTTTGTTATATTGTATATAATAGATTTCGGCAATGACCATACTTGATGGGGGTAATATGTATTAAGGAAAGAATCTAATTTGGTAGGATTCATTATTGCTACAACGAGATACAAATGTCAAATTTAAACTGCAAAAAAAAAGGATAGACCAACAAATATGTCAAAGAAGTGAGAGGACTGGATTGAATTTGCCTCAGCACTAGACCTCAGTGAAGGTGGCAAATTAAAATCAATATGTAATAATTTCTTGTGTGTGCAGCAGCAGAAAATGAAAAAAAAATCAAGGGTCTTTGTTCAGTAGCAATGGACTACTAAATCACAGCACTCAAAAACTGGAAAAAAATTCTGTATTGGTCTTTTTTTTTGTTTCTACGATACCAAAATACTTGTATAATATGTAATAAAAGATAGCAACAATTTACAAAAAAAACAAACAACATTAAATTAAGCACAAAATAATACAATTGAATTACTAAAATGTTGAACAAACACAGTTAAGTCAAACATTTCAAAAATACAATATTTTTCATTTTCATTTTTATGCAAGTCGTAAAAAAGAAACAGTTTAATAACTATCAACTATGCAGACACCATTCAAAAGAATCTTTGGACGTTGATGAATACCATAATCTTCATTTCGAATTTTTTCAGCAGATTTTCTAACTTTTTCAATCATCAGAGTCTTTTGTTCATTAGTGATGGAAAAAACAAAAAAGCTAATATCAAACCAGATTTGTTTGTTTTCCTTAAAAATGTTAAGCATAAATGTTTATGCAATAATGAGATGAAAAAATGCTTACAAGAATGAATGTGAATAAGCCATCAAAATCAAAAGATTCTGCATTAAGGCAGTCAAGAGTAATTTTTTGAAATTTTTGAACATGTTCCATCTTTGCAAGTTTTTTGAAAGTTTCAGGAGTCCAGCATTCTTCATGGCAACAACTAAAAGATAACACTACAGAAAATAAATTAACTAATCTAAAGCCATATGAAACTTACAAATGCAAATGTTCTACAGTTCCTGGTAACCGTTCAACAATTTCTTCAAATGGAATAACCTTTCCATTGCTATCTTTAATTCCAGTCATGATAATTTCAACAACATTAGAAGTTAAAATTGCAAGTTCATCAAAACTTAAAGTGTCATTGAAAAGTAACACTTTCTTTGCATGACATTTGTAAAGTTGAGGAATTAAAGTTTTTGAAAGTGCGGCAGACTGAACATTAAGATTTTCAGTTATCCAAAGCTTGATTGGAGTTCCAACGAAATTAAGAGTTTGATCTGCAAGATCATTGCAAACACTAGATGAACAAGTTTTCCAACCTTTGGGTTGTTCAGCTGAAATTTATTAGTAACATTTTTCATAAAAAAATTTTGTGAAATGCTTTTGCAAAAAAAATTGAAACAAGGACTATTATGAAACACATACCAAAAGCAGTGTAATTGTTATAATGTAAGCATTGAATAACAAGGACAGGATTTTTATCAAACCATAATTTGCATGTTTGCATCAACTTCTTCCACTGTTTTGGTGATTTTGGATTTGCAATTAAATAATCAATTACATGTTTTGGAAATGCAAGAGAATATTGAGCTTCAGATGTTCCATGCTTGAAGACAGGTGTTCCACGGTGATGAATTTTATTAATAACCAAAGCTTCAAATTTTCCAGTAAGTTTCATGTTGACTTAAAGTTAAGCAAAACAACAGCGTTAAGTCTGAAAGAAAAATAATTACGAAATAAAAATTTTTATTTACAAATTTGATATTAATAAAAGCAGTTGTAGTTGCGTATATTGAAAGGTTTGTTAAACAAAAATGGTAAATGTGAAAGTGTTAAATGAAAGAGAAGCAATGATAAAATTTTCAGATTTTATTAATCGAACATAAATATTTAACAAAATACAAACAGAAACGACTGGAAGTAAATTTTTTATGTGTCAGCAAAACATAAAAAAAAAAGTAAAACAGCAACAACGATGAGCAGCTATGAAAAAGTTAGTGCTGTCTACAACATATCGGAAATAACACGCAAAAAAACATTGACAGACGTACAAAAAGCTGTCTTTGCAAAATTTGAAACATACATGCTCGCGCAAAAAGAAGTTTTTTGTTGAAAACTTTTTTTTCGAAAGCAAGGAAATATCTATTGAGTTGCGATGAAAGAAATTTTAGAATCTTTGTATTACTAATATTGTTTTTTTTATTCAAGAAAGCATTAGAAAATTTTTCACATTACAAAAAAAAAACTAATAACAAGTTAAATGCTTAAAAGATAACGAGATAAACTTTTAATAACAAATTTTTGGATAAGAAGTAACCATTGATCAACAAAAGCTTAATCACTTTTAACTAAGCAAACACCATTCAAAATAATACTTGGACGTTGATGATTACCATAATTTTCATTTTGAATTTTTCTTGCGGCATTTTTAAATTGGCCAATGTATTTCTTAAAATACGGTTGAATATGGATATTAAAATCAAAATGAATTTGTTTGTTTTCCTGAAAATTAAAATATATAAATAATTATAATGCCAGCAAGATGAAAGGAAAGACATACAATCATAAATTTGAATAATGAATTATAATCAAAAGATCGTGAAATGCAACCAGCAAGATCCATCCTTTTAAATTTTCGAGCATTTTCCATTTTTGCAACCTTTTTGAAGGTATCAGGAGCCCAATTGCCTTCATGAAAATAACTAAAACTTGTAACATGCAACCATTAACCTAATTTTTAGAAAACTTACAATTCAATTCTTTCAAGACTTGCAGGTAAACTTTCAACAATTTCTTCAAATGGAATAAACTTTTCATTGATTTCTTGAAGCCCATAGATTATTATTTCATCAAGATTTGAAGTTAATAATGCCAATTCTGCAGCATTTAAGACATCACAGTAAAGAACCATTTTCTTTGCATCGCATTTGAAAAGATGTGGAATTAAAGATGCCGAAAATTTTGCACTTTCTGCTGTTAATTCTCCGATAGCCCATAGTTTGATCGGTTTTGCAAAATTGATTGCAATATCTGGATTATCATTGCAAATAACAGATGAACAAGTTGCCCATCCAACTGGTTGACCTTTAAATTTTTAAATGTAAATAAAATGTTAGCCTTTAGTTAAAATAATACAGCAATGGAACTATAGAAAAAGTTTGTTAAAAAGCATTGCGTTGTAACCCTGTTATTTTTTATGCAAATGCATTGAATTTAAAAAAAAACACATACCAAAAGCTGCATAACTGTTAAAATGTAAGCATTGAATAACAACAATAGGATTTTTATCGAACCATAGCTTGCAGGTTTGAATAAGCTTTTTCCATTGTTTTGGTGACCGTGGATTTGCAATGATATAATCAATAACATGTTTTGGAAATGCAAGAGAATATTGAGCTTCAGATGATCCATGTTTGAAAACAGGAGTTCGGCGTTTCTTTAATGTAACAGTTTCAAAAAGATCAGAAATATCCATTTTGCAGTTGAAATGGAGCGAATAACAGCTTTAAATCTGGAAAAAAGCAACAACATTTACAAAATAAAAATGATTTACAAATTCATCATCAACAGAAACGAGAACATGTATCCGCGTTTATTTAAATCTTTTCACAGAAACATTTAAAACAGCTGTCATTAAATAAAGAGTAATATTAAAATTATAAAATTATATTAGTTAAATGAGCAAAGAGGAGAGAAACGTGGACAAAAAAAATCATAAATGCTGTAAAAATGAACGAAAGGCGCCTGTGAAACACATTGAAGTAGCACAACAAAAATGTTTTCAAAAAAAACTGCTGCTGCCGGTTTGGAAATATGGCAGGAAAAAAACAGCAATATTGTATTCATAAAGAAAAAATAGACGCACATCTGCTTTACGAAAACAAACAACCTTTAAGGAACTGCAACACAAAAAACAAACGCGCGCAAAAATTTTTCGATCGAAGCATTCATATAAATGAAACATCAAAACCGAGAAAAAACATATGATAAAAATCTAATAGTAAAAATTTGTTTAAAAAAAAGCAGCTGCATCTTTCGTTGATTCGTTTCGATGATTAGACCAGAAGTTTAAGAATTTCAAGTTGACATTTTATTATTTTTGCTTTTTTGATGTTTACCAATCTTGTTGCAAGCAACTCTGTAGTTGGAGGTTTTAAATTTATAAGCGCTGCATTTGCCCCGGTTAAATAATGCACTCATGATTGTAATGTTCTTTAATTTATATTCGGCATATTGTTGTTGTACTGTATTATTGTTGATTTGCCTTCCCAATCTGTAAATTGCATAATCTTTATAATCGTGGTTGATCTTTTTGCTTTACATGTACTATGAGCTATGTTTTAAAATTGTTTGTTGAATGTTAATAAAATCTTTATTTATGTTTTCTTTAAAGTTTGTTGGTATACTATAGTTTTCTATCTCAGCATTAGCTTTATTTTTTATCGTTTTAGTGCATGCCGTCCATTTTGATAATTTTTTCTACCATATCTCGATGACTTTTTTGGCCACGGAAAAAAATCATTTTTGGTATACGGTAGTCTGTATAGAAATATAAAAATTTGCATATTTGTTTCCAAAAGTTTATTTGCACTTTATTCATTTTTTGTTGTTGCTGCATGTAAAATATAGAGAGCATAAGAATTGAATTCAAGCAACAATGGACAAATTAAAAGCTGAAGAATTTTGTGGTGAAGTTGAAGAAATTCCTGCAAATGTATGTGGACGAATATCTGATCGATATATTATTGAAGCACCAATTGATGATATTGTTAAAAGAGATTTTTCAATGTGTCATGTCTATGATTGTAATCAACCAGAGCTTGTAAGTTAATACTTTTTTATTAATGAAGGGGATTTTGGGAGTGAAAAATGTGCAGTTTAAAGTTTCTTTGAGGGCATGGTGGATGGCGCAGCTGGTTGCCATTTGGAATGCGATAAATAATGTTCAGTTATTATTACAATTAATACCCGCTAATTTTCTGAAAATAAAAATTTTTCATTTTCCGACGTGGATTCGAACCACTGCTTTCTGACTACAAGCCAAATGCGCTACCAACTGCTCCATCCTACCATGCTCTCAAAAACATGAACATTTTTTTCTCCCGAAAGTTTTTGCACGATTACTGTAGTCAAACTTGTTCAAGTTGGTGGAGATAATAACTTAAAAATCGAAATTTTTGCTTGTTAGATGTTTTTCATTTTTCGAAAACAACGAATATTTTTTTCGACAAGACTTTTTTCAACTGCTTGAAAAAGTTTTTCAAATCAATCATTACTTCTTTTTTAGAATCTTTTTCTTGTAATTCCTCGACATGATGTTAAACAAAATCGCCGAAATACAACTGTTCATCGAATGTTACGTGTTCTACAAATTACTCGTAATCGATCAGTACATTTTCCACGAGTAATTTTATCTGGACGAATTTCAAAGCTGGTATTCGGGGCAGATGGTGAACAAGCATTTGAACGTGATCCAGAATGGCCAAGTCGTCCAATGGCGATTATAGAAAGTGATAATACAATTTTGGGTACACTTCCATGCTTTTCAAATAATGGTGCATTACCGGTTGAAACTTCTCTACAAATTGGAATTGGTATTTTTCGTGCTATAGCTGCTTTACATCGTGCAGGATTTGTTCATCGTCTTATTTCACCTTATTCTTTTACCGTTCTAACTCCACTTACACCAGATAGTATTCAACGTGGCGTTACAATTATTGATTTTAGTTTTGTTATACCATTTCCTATTATGTAAGTTATTCAATATATTGGTATAGATACTATAAGCATAAGCTTACATATATCCTTTGTTTGAAATACTTTATTTTATTACTTTAAATAAATACAAGAATGTTGATTTTTTAGGCCGCGGAAACATGTTCCATTTGTTGGTACAATGAGATATTCATCGATGCGAGCACATTTTGGTCGAGAACAAGGTCCATCAGATGATGTAATATCTATAATATATTTAATTGCTGAATTTATTTCTGGAAGGTATGTTTTTAGTATTTGTTACAGGAAATTGGATTGTAGTAATAGTCCAATCCATCCATTCAGCTTGCATAGTTTGTAAAAGGTTACTGTAACTTTTAACATGCATTGTACTGCCGTAATCCACAATAGATTACTAAATACTTTAAGCTCTGAATGTTGTTGGTATATTTTTTTGTACTACAATAATCTACGGCATATTTAGGGTTACTGTAATAGGAGTTATCTAACATATTACTTTCTTTTAGACTTCCATGGCGATCTGTACGTGATGAAAAGACAATTGTAGCGCTGAAACAAAATTTTTGTAAATCTGATTGCTTTCGAAAACTTCCACGTGAACTTCGTCGTCTGTATCGTGATATGTATTCAATACCAGGTCCAGCAGCAATTGATCATCAACATATTTTGGAACAATTTATTTCTGCACTTTCACGAAAGAATCCTGATTTACAAAAGAAACTTCCAACATACTTAAATACAGAAGCAAAAAGAATTATTCCACGTCATTTTCATCGAAGGGGAAGAAAGAATATTTCGAGCAAAAATAATAATGGTAATAATAATAATGTTGAAAATGGTGCAGCTGCTGCTCAAGATGGTGGTGGTGATGCAAGAAATAAAATTGATGCTGCTGGAGATGGTGGTACAAAAAGTGGTGTTGGTGCAGCTGCTGCTCCGGATGGTAATGGTGTTGTTAAAGGTGGTGGAAGTAAAGACGGTGTTGGTGCAGCTGCTGAAGGACGTGGTGCAGGAAGTAAAGAAGGTGTTGGTGCAAAAAATGGTGTTGGTGGTGAAAATAAAGATGGTGCAGCTGCTGCTGCTCGTGGTAATGGTGATGTTAAAGGTGGTGAAAGTAAAGATGGTGCAGCTGCTGAAGGACGTGGTGCAAAAAGTAAAGATGGTGGTACTAAAAGTGGTGAAGCAAAAAAGAGTGGTGGAAGTAAAAGTGGTGGTGCAGCTGGTGCTCAAGAAGGTGGTGGTGGTGGTGGTACAAAAAGTGGTGCAGTAGCTGCTGGAGATGGTGCAGCTGCTAATGCTGGTAGTGGAGATGCAATACCAAAAAGTCGAAAAACAAAAACTTTATAACTCTAATTAAAATTTATTACTATTACTTTCTTTAATTACTTTGTATTATTTTTTATTGATTGATATGAATTAAATAAACAAATATTTTAACAACAAACATTTAAAATTCTGCATCTGGTTCAAGCTTAAAACAATCATCAAGACTTTGTATAATTCTCATTCGTTTTGGATATAATCCTGCTGCTCCACCTTCTTCGGAATCAGAATCATCGGAAATTGAATTATTGCCATGTTGTTGCTGGGATGATGAAGCATAACCATATTGATTACTGCCAGTGTCATCTGGATATTCTGGATAACCATAGACAGAATTTCTTGGAGAACCTTGATTTTTGGAACGACGAGAATTGTTACTAAAAAAACAAGGTCAGATTACTTTTGGAGCTACAGTAATCCCTTTCGAGAAGAAACAAAAGTATACGTGGCGGAAAAATGGAAAGAACAAGATGAACATTTTATTACCCATTGTAAAACCCAAGCAAAACTAAAAAAACTTACAAAATATATGAGCTTGTAGATTTAATAATTCGATCAATTTCATTTCTTTTGTGACCCGCTTCTGGATTATTTGCATCTTTGCTAGATTTATCAATTCGAAAACCTTCATAAAATAATGCTAAAAAATTTATATTTATATAAACTAGAAAATTTGTTGCTGTAAAAATACTTACTTCGAATAGCTTCAATAACTTCTGGAGCAATTGGAGTTAAGCCTTTTTTAACTCGTGAACTTGCAGCTGTATAATGATGTATATTATCACGACCAAAGATCTGAAAATATTATATTAAAAAAAAGTAGTGGTAAAATATCAGAACTTATACAAAGTACATCAACAATTGCTACCGTAATCAAAATCTTCAAGCAAAAACTTACCTTCCAAAGAATATCTTTGAATAAATCTGCAATCTCTTTAGCAGTTGTAATTCCATCTTTACATTTTGGTGAATTATGCATTACTTCTGCTAAATCAATCTTTCGAGATGGTTGATCATAAAATGATATTTGAATTGGAAAGTTTTTTCGCATTCGATTTGTTTCAAAGAATATTGGAAGATTTGTCTGAAAAAGTATCGGGTGTTATTGAAGGTTGATCTTTGGAAGGGTACTGTAGCTTAACAACTCTATTACAAACTCAACAAATAAAAACCAAAAGCAGACTTACAACCATTAACTCTTCAACAGATCCTTGCCTTGTTACAGCTAAAAATAGTTGCTGAATTCGATGTTCTGTTTCTTCTTTAAAGCTGTCAAAATCATGTTGTAGCTTTTCATGATCTGATTTAAGTTTTAAGTGATCCACTTTTAGTTTTGTATATTCAGTTTTTAAATTGTAATCATCACTTTTTGAATCATTTGATATTGCGGGTACTGTAGAAGTAGAAGCTTCAAAAGCAGCTGCAGCAGCAGTAGGAGGTTGCAGTGGAATATATCTTTTTCTGTTGGTGCCATTGGATACAGCAGCAGAAGAATCAATCATTTGAGGAACTGAAGTTGGTTGTGTTGGAATAACAGCAATTCCTTGTGAAGAATCTTCAGCAAAAATTATTCTTTCATCGCTATCATTTGATAGCATCTTTTTTGATAAAAGTTCTAGAGCTTCAGCACGAGAAAGTTTCTTCTGTAAATAGCATTGAATAAAACCAGTATCCATGAAGGTGCTCTGAAAAAAGAAAAAGTGTATTAAAAAGTTAAATTTGATAATTTTTTGAATTTTAACAGTTAAATGACGATAAAAATACAAGTGATAAGATATTAACCTAACAAATTGTTATGCCTAAAATTTAAAAACGGAGTTTAGCAACAAAAAGTAAAACACGTACCAGTATTTCTAAATCAAGGGAAAACGTGGTAATGGTATTAACTTGGGTTTGTTTTTAAAAGTTTTACAAAAAAAATACTTAAGGATTCGAACCCTGACTTCAACTGCACGTAAGCCTGCTGTGTTAGCCACTGCGCCACATCTGCACTCTTTTAAAAAAAAATAAAATACATTACTTTTTAAAAATCTTAATTTATGCCTGACGAAAAAAAGAAATTTTGTAAGCAGAGTGTTTTTTAAAACATTTATTCATTTATGCAGCTGTGGCGTAGTGGTTTACACTGCAGGTTCACGTGCAGCTGTTACCAAAGTTCAAATCCTCTGAGATTTTTTTCCAAGTTGTTTTTTCATTTTTAAAAAAAGCGAATTTTATCACTGTAAATTGCAGTATCAAAAGAGTAATGAAATTTAAAGGAAAATTAAAACCACTGTTAAAGCTTGTTCCAACAAAAAACACAAACTGTTAAAGAAAATCTAAAACTAAATCCGCTTTCTACTTTAAATGACAAAAAGTAAAACGCATGCTAGTTCTTCTTTTTCTCTTTTCAACATCTAAAAACCAAGACTGTTGCATCGATTCGTTTTTTTCACTTCTTTTTGTGCTTTCAAATGTTTACTCTGTTTGCGTGCCTCTTTTTTAAATTTTTCAAGGACTGACTGCTGAAGTGAAGTGGTCTGTGTGTATTTTTATGTGTGCATTTTAATGAATGCATTGCTGCGTATTTTTTCTTCTTTTTGCTTTTGCAGCTGTTACCTTGTCAAAAAAGGGATCCGTTTTTGATAGAAACATTATTTTTTTCAAATAGACATGAAAGTTTTGCTGTCTCTGTTCGAGCATAACGAATCATTTTAGAGGTGATTATTCAAGTTCACTTCGATGGTATTTAAAATGTAATATGCAAAATCGTAAATGTAAAATAGAAACTACAGTATCCTTAAGAAACGTTTTCAACAAAAAATATAATTTTATTTCTAATATCCATCCAAAAACTAACAACACTAAATATATGGCATAAAACATAACAACAATGATTTGAATAACATACATATAACAAATATTATATTACACCTTCAATCTTCAAATACATAATCTTCTTTTTCTTTTGTTTCTTTCAATCTTCGCTCATATGCTTTTCGTTGTGATGGCTTAATTCTTTCAAATGGTCGTTCTTTATCTTCGAGCCCTGCCAGCTTTTCTGCCAATTCTTTATATAACATCCATTCTTCTACCGTAACTTTGGCCACATGTAGTGCAAATGCATCATCTTTTGTATCAAAAATTTTATGAAGTGGTGGATTTTCCTGTAAAAAAAAGTAGTTAGTAATTGTGGAAAAGAAAAGGATACGGTAATTTGTGGTAAATGAAAAGTACTGTAATTCGGAGAAACAGAAAATAGTAATTTGGTAAACAAAAAACTACAGGGGTAAGCAAAGAAAATGTTTTCAAACAAAAACATACCATTTTAAGTTGAGGCTTTTTCGGATCTGGTAATTCATATTTTCCAGTTTTTAACAAAAATTGATGCCGATACATTACTTCTTCAAGCGGCAATTGACTCCACAGCCTTGATTCAATAAATTCATGAGGTTCACAACCCATATGATAATAGATATATTCATAGGCTGATTCAATTTGTTCAAAATTTTTAAGTACAATTTCTGGATCATTTGTAAGAATTTTAGGAAGTATGGAACCAGAAAAGAATGAACGCATTGCTTCAACATTTTCAGCCATCTTTTGTGGATCACCTGCAAAAAGAATAGCAGGACAACGACGTACAATTCGACCAAGATTTCTTCCTGCACGAATTCCAACTCCCAAAAAGGATGTAAGACGTTGAGAAATTTCATTTGAATCGGTTTCAAGGAGTTCAGTGGTGTAGCTGAAAACAGAGGTGTTTAACAATAGGAGGTAAAGAAATAATTTACCTTCCAAACATTCGAATAGTATCCTGAATAGAAAATCCACACATATCACATAAACAATCAAAAATTTCAATACATTTATTTCCATCACGTGTAATAGCAGCAAAAAGATCAGGCTTTTGAGTAAATGCATCAAAAAGGAATTCAGGTAAAACACCAGCTGAAAAAATATATCTACAGGGTGCTTCAAGAAATTTTCCCCTTGTAATTTGGCTTTTAAATTAATACGGTTGAAGTAAGCCAAAAATGGACTTCACAGTCGTTCTCAGCACCCCCAGGCATTGTGGTTTTGATGAAAAAATCTAAATTTTGAGACAAAAAATTTTCGAGTTTAGCTTGGTCCCCCCTGTGAAAAAAAACTGAACTTCACTCAAGTGTAAAATATGAAAAATGTTGGATTTTTTTCACAGGGGGGACCAAGCTAAACTCGAAAATTTTTTGTCTCAAAATTTAGATTTTTTCATCAAAACCAGAATGCCTGGGGGTGCTGAGAACGACTGTGAAGTCCATTTTTGGCTTACTTCAACCGTATTAATTTAAAAGCCAAATTACAAGGGGAAAATTTCTTGAAGCACCCTGTATATAAACTAGTTGAATCACCTAATAGTATACGACTCTCAGTAATGCTAGAGCTAGGGTCAATATTCCAACTATATACTCGCCATATAGTACCAAGTGTTTACCACATGTACAAATAAAGAAGAAGCAATGGATGCAGATATCCATTTGTTTCTAGTTAACCCTCTACAAGACAAGTATATAGACAAAATATTGAACGTTAAGTCGAGTTTGACTTGTTGTACTATTAATACTCTTCTATTCCCCTTAAATAAACTTACTTGTAGTTGTTAGCTCTCGCAAAATTCCCAAAATACTTTCAACTGCTGTATCATCACTCCATGGAAGAACAAATTGTGTTCCTCTTTCTTCAAGCGTTCCAACAACTCTCTTCAAAAATGGTATACCAATTTCTTTTTCTTCTTTTGTAAGTACAATAGCAGGATATTCACTTCCACCATCCTCATGTTCAGGATTAAAATGATATTCTGGACGACGATATGCTCGTTCAGGTTGTGGTAGCTCAGCTAATGCATCTGGAATTATTTGATTATTTTCATCATAGATTGTTGATGCGGCTGGTGGTAATGCTGTTGGTGGTATTCTTGTTGAATGCTTTTTTAATTTTGAATTTTTTCTTGCAGATTTCTTTGTTGGTGCATATGATGCAAATGAACGAAATGGTTGAAATGTTGAAGTTGTTGAAATTCGTTGTGGTAAAAAAACCAGACCACGAAAGATTTGTGGAATTAGCCGTACTGAAGACATAAATGTAGGCAGAGGTACCCTAAAAAAGATATATAAAAATTATCACGTAAAATTTAAAACAATATTAAAATGTGTAAAGAAAATTAAGGAGGAGGGAATTCGAACGTGCTGAACAAAAAACTTTTGTCATCGAGAGATATTTTGCCAAAATTCATGGTGATTCAAATAAAAGTTAAAATTTTGCTTTTTAGAAATTTCAAATCTCTCAATTTGGCTTCTGTAAACAGCTTACAGTAATCTCATAACTTCTGGAAGCACCAAATGTAAAAATACAAATTTCAAAAAAAACTACAGTAATTTTATTTGAAGAAAAAAAATCACCCAACACAAAGAAACTACAATAAAATATTTATTCCAAAACTACAGTAATACACACAGTACAATATAAAATTAAAATTGAGAATCTTCGTAGCGACAAGCAGTTTTACCCATCTTTGTCGATTTATCAGCATCGATTCCAATGTAATAAATCCTTGGTGGCTTATACGTATATACTTTAGTAGAAAGAACTTCATCAACGATTTCATCAAGTTGTTTCTTGAAATTAGCAGAAATTTCAGAAAGTTCATAATACAAAGTAACATGCATATTTTTACATTTCTTAAAATTGTATAAATTATTGCTATATATACACAGACAAAACAATTAACTTACCTTAACATAATCAAATAAAGCTTTTGCATCAAATAATTCATTTGGAATATTATACATACGGAAAGCAGTAATATTATTAAAATGTTGAAGCTTTAATAATTCTTTTACAGTATCTGATGAGACGAATTTACTAGAAGCAGTACATTCACTAAAATGCATACCATATTTTTGTTTTACAAGAAAAAATGAATACTTACCACAAAAAATTACGAAGTTTAGGCAACTTTTCAATAATCTTTTCTAACAATACTTCACATTTTCTGTCACTTTCAGTAATTAGTGTACGATGCGACCAATATATCGCTGCATTAGATCCTAGCAACGAAAATTCATCAAAAGTTAAAACTTGTTTGTTAAGACGAACATAATCAGCTTCAGATCGAAAAAGTTTTGTTTGAATAAAAGTAGCAGCAAAAGTTCTATTCATTTCATCTTCAGGAGGACGTAAAGTAAGGGATTTAGTAATCCAAATTTTGTATGGAGTTATATCCATATCAAGCTCGTATTTAAGTTGAAAGAAACAAATTTTGGAAGGTGGTGTTCGAATGCAATCTTCTGATTCTTTTAGAGAAACTCTCCATTCATATTCTTCAGAGTCAATATCAGTAGGACCATACTTCAAACAGCGAACAACCAAAATCGGATTGATATTGTTAAAAAATTTGCAAGTAAGAATAAGCTTCTTGTAAATATTTGGAGATGCAGGATTCATAGCAATATAACACATAATCTTATCTGAGAATGCAAAAGATTGTTTACGTTGACCACGAAGAATACCACCATCAAGTTGTTGTTGAGTTGTTCCTGACAAAGTTAGAGCTGCTATTGATTCTACCATTTTTGATATGATTGTATTGATGAAAGCATGAAACGCATTGTAGACGACGTCAACCACAAACATCCTCTCAATAAATGGAGATGGTGCGTTTGTCTGACCGTGCGTTTTTATTCATGCAAATTTTTACAAAGAAAAATGAAAGTTGCATAAAACAAAAATGTGAGGAATGAAATGAGAATGGACAGGAAGCAAAATTTGCATAATGCAAAGAGTTAGTTACAAACAAATGACAAAATAATCATTGTCATATTTTCAACTGCCGATGCTGTCGTTGTTATTTTTTATCTGTGCTTTGAGCTTTACGTTTCCCGGTGGACGTATTGCTGTGATTATTAACCGGATATGACTTAGCTATTAAATCGAATGTTAGAGGATCTTATATGACGGGCAAAAGTCTTTTTTAGTCATTGTGAATATTTTGTCATTGAGCTTTTCATGTGATGGCAAACACAATCAGCTTTACATTTGTTGTTTATACGTGTAATGAATTTTCTACAGCATGGACCATTGGTGGCCGCCCCGAAGGGGCGGGGCACCCCTAGTTGTCAGAAAATGAGAATTACAAAATTTCTTCAAAAAAGGGCTGATAATTTTAAAAAAAAAGTGTTTATGCAAATTTTTAAAAGAAAGTACATGTACATAATGTTAATGAGCTACTTGGTTACTGTATTTTCTTAAAGCAAAAGGATATTTTATCGAGTCCATTGGTAAAAAAAAACTGGATTGAAAATTACGTTTAAAAAATAGCTAAAATCTATTTTATGTTTCTGTTATCCATACAGTAACCATAAAAATAAAAGTGTTTGTTCTGTAAATGCATTTTAAAATGCATATACTACTATGCAAATTTTAAAAAACATGGTGATTGAAGATAACATTATTTTGGCAACGCGTTCTTCATTGACAACAAAAATTTTGCCTCACAAAAAAGTTTTTCTTTCATCAATTTCGTTTCTAACCTCTTTTTTTCTATTTTAATTACTTATTTAGTTGTATATTTAATTTTTGTAAATTTAATTATTATTGCTGCTGTAAAATGGAACGATATCAACAAGTAATAAGACGTGTTAAAAGGGATGCTCGATCAGGTAAAGCTTTCTTTGTATTAAGTTTTAACATTTGAAGATAATTTTTTAGAACTAAATTCTGATGAATGGAATAAAAAACAGTATGCACATGCATTTCCAGAATTATATTTTGCAGAAAATATTGAACGAGTTGCTGCACCTTCAGTTGAAAGCTTTGAAAGAGATTATAAGATGCCTGGGGTACCTGCGCTTTTAACAAATTGTATTGATCATTGGCCAGCAATGAAAGAATGGACTATTGAAGTAAGCTTCGTTTGTGGAAGTCTAATGATAGCTAGAAGATGATCGTAAAAGAATAGTTTAATAATGATGGTAGTTTTTTTAGAAGCTTACAGCGAGATTCCGTAATCAATCAATGAAAATTGGAGAAGATGATGATGGAAGTAGTGTTCGAATAAAGCTTAAATATTTTGCAAAATATATGAAAGAAAATGATGATGATTGCCCGCTGAATATTTTTGATAGCTCTTTTTGTGAGGTATAGTTTTTGGATCTGTGTTAAAGCATTCTTCGTAGATTTACAGCGGTGGACAAGATTGCTTTAAAGCTTGAATACATTCTAATTTAATTTTTGCCATTTTTCAGAAACATAAACTTCGCGAATTACTTGCTGATTATCTTCCATTAAAATATTTTTCACATGATTTTTATCAATGTGCTGATTCTCGTCGAACTCCTCCAAATCGATGGTATACTTTAACTGCTTTTTATATTCTAATTTTTAACAATTTTCGTTAAGGTTTATAATTGGTCCTAAACGATCTGGTACGGGAATACATGTTGATCCAATGGGTACATCAGCATGGAATGCTCTAATCTCAGGAATAAAAATGTGGTGCCTTTTTCATCCAAAAACACCTGATTATCTTGTTAAACCAAAGACAACAGAAAAAGGAAAGCATCCCGATGAAGCAATAACATGGTTTACAACTGTCTATCAACGAGTACTATCAAATGATTGGCCACAACAATATCCACCAATTGTGGGATTGCAGCTACCTGGTGAAGTTATGTTTGTAAGTTTTGAAGATTACAGTAATCCTGGTGTATTACTTTGGCACAACCCCAACCATTAATCTATAATAATTTCTAAACATGTTTTAGGTTCCATCTGGTTGGTGGCATGTTGTCCTCAATATTCAAGATACAATTGCAGTAACAGAAAATTTTTGTGATGAATCGAATTTTGAGAGATGTGTAAAGAAAGCATACCTCTCACGGCCAGCATTCTTAGAACATTGGATTGAAAAACTTCGTCTACATTACCCTGCTTTCTATAAACAAAATGAAGATATTATTCGATGTGTTCGAAAGCCATTATCATATGCCGATTCTTCATCTTCTACTTCATCGGATTCCGGAGATGATGGAGATCAAGATTTAGATGAAGAAAATTTCTTTCAAGTTACTCATAAAAGGTTTGTTATTTTTATATAAGAAAGTATTTAGCTACAGTATACTTTTTTGTTTCAGAAAAATCTTGCCACTAACATCAACAGATGATGTACCAGAAGTGCGTCGACCACGGGTTAATTAAAATGACATTACTGGTGTGTTTTTCAAATGTGTGCCTTATAAATATGAAGTAATTATCTCAAATATTGTGCCATCTATTTTATTGTTGCTGCTTTTTGATTTTTTTGATCTCATGTTGTGTGACAGTTGCAGCTTTTAAATATGTCAATTAGAAATTAGCAAATAAAATTTTTTTATTGATGTTTTTTGTGTTACAGTAACCGCAAAAGCAACCACCAAAAAGCTTACAGCAAAACAGTAATTCAAAAACTACAGTAATACACACATATTATTTAAATTGTGCTATACGCAAAAACAAAAATTTATTGGCATCCTTGTCATTTGTTTCTTTTATAAGAAAAAAATCATTGACCTGTAGGGCTTTTATTGATTATGCTTATATATACACATGTATAGACCAAAATTTTTTTTGTGTACTAATTTCTGCTGTTTTTCATTTCGTCAAACTACAACAAGGCTGGCAAACGCATCTTTTCTTCAAAAACAATGTATGGTGGAATTAGAATTATTTCAACAGCTGTTGTAGTTATTGTATTATTCTTTTCAGTTCTTGCAAATATCTTTTATGATGTCTTTTATTACTGTTTTGAATGCATCTGGAAGTGCCACTCGATTGAAGGTTTCAAGTATCGAAGAAATTTTACCATTTTTATGCTAATTTTTCTTATATATTTTCATTTCCTTTTTGATTTTGCATTTGTTATTATAAGCTCTCTTCGAGAATACATTCGAAAAAATCCTGATTCTATAATTCGTCGATATCAAATATTTGAATATTCAAAATTTAAATTTTATTTGTTATTATTTTTCTCTCCAGCTATTGTTGCTTTATTTCTTCTTTTCAATATTCCATTTATTGGATATCTTATTTACAAATTTTTGAAGAAAAATGCAGAATTATATTTTCTTTTAAGATTTTCATTTCAAACTCTTCCATATGAATTACAGCTGAGATTTCTTGAACTTCAAACACCGCTGTACTGGAATCGAATGAAAGAAGCTGTGCCGCAGTTGATTAAAGATAAAAAAGCTGTACATTTAGATAGCTTTAATAATACAATTGATTATAAATTCTGCGTTAATGATTTTAAGCATTTACGGGAATATAAAAATGCAACTGATTGTAATGATAAATCTTGTGAGGCGCATAGTAAGTTAACTATTATTTCGTTTTATTATTTCAAAGGTCTACTAACTTTAGCGATTCTTTTCTGCTTGATTGGAGACAAGAAGGGGATTATTTATAAGATAAAGCTGAATTTATGATTTGAAGACTGATGGAAAGAAAAGTGGAGAGCACGATTATGGTACATAAACATATAAACACCATAGAAATTTTTCCATCACCCACTTTTTTAAAAAAAGGGCAACTGCGTTAATACAAGGGCTCTTTTTGTGTCCGCTTTAAAGTGAATATGCTCCAAAATGATCCAAATAGCTTAAAAATGATTAAAAATCATATATTCGTTGTTTTTAAGTCATTTTACGAAGGTGCCGTAACATTTTAAAAAGCTTATTAGAAAAAATCTAGTTAACTTTTTAAGCTTTACCTTCATGTTCAACATCATGATAACTAGGGGTGCCCGCCCCTTCGGGGCGGCCACCAATGGTCCACGCTATAGGAAATTTATTACACGTATTAAAAATAAATGTAAAGTTATTTGTGTTTGCCATCACATTAAAAGCTGAATGATAAAATATATTTACACTGACTAAAAAAGATCCTATGCCACTGATATAATATTTTCTATCATTTGATTCAAGAGCTGAATGGTTGTAGTACGATATTAAAAATAATAAATAAGGTTTCCCTTTAATGCTCTAGATTTACCGGAGGTATGACCTTGGAATTTTACACGCCCAAGTGCGTGAAACAAAATTTAAGAATGAACAATTAGCAGAGCTAATTGTCAAACAAACGTGAGCTAATAGCAAGCTATTAGTCACTTCCCGTTAATAATCACAGCAATACGTCCACCGGGAAACGTAAAGCTCAAAGCAAAGATAAAAAGCAGCAGACAAAAATGACAATTTTAAAAACACAATCTAGAACCCAAAACGTATTCGCTAATTTCTTGAATTATCTTGAATTTGTTTTTTTCTTTTAAAATCTTTTGTCGGAATACCTGCACTTCCAAAAAGCTTCATGTTTTGCTGAATGATTGTTTAAATTTATCCTTTTTCAGATTACATGTATGAAGCAGCAGATTTTGAACGTGATCAAACATTTTTTTCTGAAATGCAATACATGACATTTCTAATTTCTAACACAAAATTAATATACAAAGTTAGTCACAGAGAAAGCAAAAATAAAAAATGGTTAAAAAAATTAAAAGAAATAAAAAGCTGCAAAAAAATTCTTTATCGAAAAGGTTTTGATTTTTGCAATGCTTTTTCTACATCCCTGAATCCAGTTGGTGTAAGACATTTGGAACTTCATGAATCATCGCTGACGAGAAAAGAATTAATTTTTATTCAGAGTTTTATTAATCTTAACGTTTTTTGTTTATTGAATGTTTGGCTTCTATTTTCACGAAATTTCACCGATACATTATTATTGGAGATCTTGAATGTAGCCCCTCAAGCAAAAAATATAGGGTAAGAGTTTTTTTTGTGTTTGGTGGAATTAAGTTTTCTAAAAACGTCAAAAAACTTCGATAATTTCCAGGCATAAACTAATTTTTCAAGATAGCAATGCATCCCAGATTGAATTGCTTCTTGTAGAATGGATTCTTGAAAATGGATATTTTGAAAGCCTTAAACTGAATTTTAATTTTTATGAAATGAATGATCTTGTTTCTATATCATTTTTATGATTTTGTGATAAACAAATAAAACCAGCATCTAAAAATGCGATGTACAGCACAACGATACAGTTATAACTACTATTTGAAAATTTTTGTTATCATACAATTAATTTTCCTTCAAATGTAAAAAGTTTTTAAATGATGTTGTCTCTTTATCAATTTTATAATTTTGAGTTTTTTTTTGCTTAAAAAACTTTAAACAGTTTCGGGATGTTTCTGAACCTTAAAATTTTGTGCCTTTATACAATAACTTTGTGAAGAACTGTAAAATTAACTTTTAAAAAGTTTTTCTAGATATTAAAGTTTTTGTGTTGTACATAAGAATAATAGTTTCATTGTCACCATCTTCTGCAACAACCCGTAATTCATCAACCATGTTCTCTTTCCTGTTTTTCCCTAAAAAACAAAAAAACAGTTCAACAACATATGCCAATAACAACGTATCGCGGATGAATAGTGTCCGTTGAATCTTGATCTGAAAAATTTTTATCAATAATTGTTCGAAGCTCGTAAAAAAATGACGACAAAATTTTCGGGCGAACTAAAAGAAGCAATCGATGAGCCAAAAATTTGTACAGAATTTTCTGCACGACATTTGACAACGACACCTCCATCAAAAAATCGAGCAGAATCAAGTGGTGGTGACATAAATTGCTGATGATGTAAGAGATGTAAAAATTTGTTTAAAAAGTATTGCATTTGATTATAAAATAGTGAGTTTTAGATCTTTGAGAAGTTTGAAATTTTATCTATCAAAGTTTCAAAAAAATTATTTATAGAATAATGAACTTATACTGAATTAAGAAAATCTCATTTTCAGTAATTTTTTGTTTATAAACTAAAATAATGTTCAATATGAATTGAGAGAAAAGGTGATTGGAAAGTCAGTAAATTTATGAGATGCCATGAACACCAAAAATGGAAAAGTTTTATGGTGATTTGTTAAATCTAATTTTTTTAATGATGATTTCTTGTTGTTTTAGAACGCATTTTCGAAATGGAGAAAAAACTGTTATATAAATATGTGGAAGGCTGTACAATTCAAACCTGTTGCAATCCTCTGTTCCGTCAAAGCCATGAGTCGTCGAAAGAAATAAAACTAGTAAGTTAAAATTTTAAATAAATAATCAAGCGAAAATAGCATTTGCTAAAATACAAAATGTTGTGTCAGTTTTACGACAAAAAAAGCAAGCGATTTAATAAATTGAATGTTGCATACATAGAATTCTTGGCGCGAATACAGTAAGAATGTTCAATGGCAAAAAATCATCTGCTACCGCCGCTGATCTACAGCATTTTTTGTTGCACAGAAATATCTGAACAAAATCAACAAAATGCAATTGCATAATATCATTTACATCTTGCTTTTCATGACATGGATAAATTTCAAAACTTCTTCATCGAACAAGAATTATAAATTTCAATTAACAAATTTTAAAGAAAATGATTTACAAGGTATACAAGATGTTGGAACAGAAAAAGCGAAAGAATCATCTTCAATTGCAATAATTGTTGCAAATAAAAAACAACTAGTACCACCACAATCTGCATCAACTGATGAAACTTTAAAAGTCGAACAAGCTTCAGAATCACCCTCTCTTGAAATTAATGTTACAAGTCAAACATCCAATCTGCAACAATGGCTTTCTCTGATAACCGAAGGTGTTTCTGGTATTTTCATTGGATACGTAAGCTTACTTTTTTACTACTAGAAATTATAGTCTACTTTTTTAAATTTATTGCATTAGTATTAGCAATTTTCAAGTTGAATATCATTTCTTTTTAAGATACCTATCTATTCTTTTATCTACTGGATATCTGCTTACACTTTTCTTCGTCCTGATGAATTACGACATCTTAATTTGTTTTGTGATACATGCTATGTTGTTTGCAGGACAGTTTGGTTACTATCTTAGAAAATCGTATATGGATAATGAAGGTCGAATTGAAGAAAATCATAATTTTTCAAGATTTATAAAGAGTGTTAGAAATACCATAAGCAGAGTAACAACTGTTAGTGTAATTGGATGTATTACTGCCGCTGGTATTATGACATTTGTTCAATACAGAAGAATGGACCTTTACACGAATTCCAACCAAATGATACTCATTATGGCGTCTTTATTTTTGTCTCAATTCATTCCAGGTTTTTATTATAAGCTTACAAGATATCAACCAAAAGATAATGTCTGCGTTGTTATCCTTGGGCGTCAAGGTGTTGGAAAATCTCAGATTATTACCACTTTATCTACAAATAATAGAAATGTCTTAGATTTTTTTTAATAATCCCTTCAATTCAGTTTTGCGGTTTATGGTTAATTTACATGTTCCAATCACTTCTCAATTCTTCACCATAACATCAGTTGAAACTTCTGCTAAAATTCTACATGTTTTTGATATTAATATTTCCCTACAATATCCATTCCTAAATGATTTTTATGGTTCAACGTTGTGTGATTTTGCAATTGTTGTTGTAGGTTCAAGAGATCATATAGACGATACTGAATTTGGAAGAAGGTTATCTGAATGTGCAAAACTATTATATGCAAATGATATTCTACATATTATTATAATAATCAGCAGAATTGATAATGATGCCACATTTGCAAATGCTACGAGGTACATCCAATTTTTAAAATAATATTTAACATATATCTTTTAGATTTTTATTTATTAAACGTGTAATTGGGTCCATCTTTAAAAGAGTTGGCTATAATCCAGTATCTGACATGACATTTATTCCATGTATTGGAACACGCGCTGATGGATTTGTTCAAGCAAGATCACTTGATTATGTATGGTATCACGGGCCAACTCTTCTTGAGAGCATTGATAATTTCTGCAAAGTTTGGAATCCACAAACTGATTCAAAAAAGCTTACAGGTATAGCTTTTTTTAACACCTATTCTTATTTATTAATCCTATTTTTGTCTAACAGGATAATCCTGAAACTGTTACTGCTAAAATTCATTATGGCATTCTTAGAAAAGGTGACGTTTTAACAGCTTTACCAGGTTCTGTAAGTGATTGAAATTATGATGTCCCAAAAAAAACTTAATTTTAGACCCGTGTTACTGTAGATGAATGCTTTGGGATCGTAAAATCTTCAACTGAATATAAAGCGGGTAACTTAGTTAGAATAAAGTTTTTGGAAAAAACTGTTATGCATGTTGGATCAATTTTGTCACACCCACAATCAAATCGAAATCCTGCATTTCCTGCTTATATTTGCACCCTTGATGATAATATTACACAAAATTGCAAATGTCAATTATTTATTAATTCAATTTTTTATACCGTAAGAGTTACTGTAAGTGAAAATCTATTAATTTTGAACTTAACCATCATATTCATATAATACTTTTAACTTTTTAGGAGCTTTGTTTGTACAATGAAGAAACTGATGCCAGAACTCCAATTGAAACAATTCCAGCTAATACGACAGGCTTTGTTAGGATTCATAGTACACAAGGAAGCTTAATTACTGTCAATCGTTTTTTGGATTTTCCACGTTTAAGCCGCTTTCAATTAATAAGAAATGGACGTACTGTTGGATATGGTAAAATTGCATAAAATGTTTTGGTTATTTATTTCATATTTTTTGTTGATTTTTTCAAATATAAATTTTTACAAAAATGATGTTCCATTTTTTAATCAAGGAAGTTGAATTTGAAATTGATTTTTGTTTAGATGAAGAAGCATACTGTAGCACACATAATTTTTACTAAAAAGCGGAAAAAGTGAAAGAAAAAAAACAAGAATAGATATATAAGCAATGGTGATAAGTATTATAGTATATTTTGAAACAGATTGGGAAAAAGATTATTTTTTTAAATGCAGAAAATAATAAAGAGTCATTTTATGTTTCAACACAGAATGCCTGGGGAAATAAATCTAATATTGCTATTTTGCTTGAAACATTTAATAATACGGACATTTGATTAATGTTTTTCTTGGTGATATTTCATACAAAATACACTGTTAAACTCTTATTTATTTTTTTCAATTTTAAAATCAACAAAAAGCATTGTTTTGTTTTTATTGCAAAAAACAGAGAATGCTTCAGAACGAAAAAATTTTCTTTGTACAAACGGAGCAGGAACATTTTCATACTTTTGATTCCAAAGTTTTATCCAAACGGTTTTGGTAATCCAAATTTTGAATGGTATTTTATCCATATCAATTTTGCAAAATGTTGCACCTTCATTTATTATCACTTCCCAAACGTATTTACCAGAATCACATTCAGTTTCCGAAAAACCTAATTTTTCAACAACAAAGATAGGATTGATATTATAAAAAAATTTGCAAGTTAGAATAAGCTTATTGTAAACTTTTGGAGATGCAGGATTCATAGCCATATATTACATAATATTCTTAGGAAGAGAAAAAGATTGATAACGGTGACCACGAAGAATACGACCATCAAGTTGTTGTTGAGTTATTGTTGGAAGAGCTAAAGTTGCCATTGATTCTATCGCTTTTAACATAATTGTATTGATAAAAACTTGGAACACATTTAAGACGAAATCAAGCACAAACAATATTAATCTTTGATGAAAACACGAAAAAAACTCCCAGCCAATTAAAATCAGTTGATGTATCAACAACGTTTAACACAATCGTTGAGGAAATTGAAAGAATAAAAAGACACATTAATGTAATAATAATACTGTTAACCAAAAAACAATTATGTAAATTTTTTGCTACAGTAACCTCAAATAAAAATAAGACAACAAAAGTCACTCAAAGCTTTTATAAAAGCACATGTGCAAAATTTTAAAAATGCAATTTAACAAACAGAAACATCGTGATGTTTTGATATCGAAGATTCACGGCAGAGCTGATACAGCATTATCATAAAAGTTGTTGCTTTTAACGCAACATAAAGAAAAATTTGCTAAAATAACAACCCCAAAGCAACCATAAAAACATAATAAAATATTTATTCCAAAAATTACAGTATTAAACACATTAAAGCAAAATTATAATTGAGTTTTAGTTTTTTCATAACGTTCCTGAATTTCATTCATTTTCGTTAATATATCATCATCATCACGTCCTCTGTAAAAAATCATTGGTGGCTTATAAGTGAACACTTGAGTATTATTCATTTCATCGATAATTTCATCAATTTCTTTCTTAATTTTATCAGAAATGTTAGAAGATTCATATTGCAAAGAAACATCCATATTCTTATGAGTCTAAAAATTATTATTATATAACTTTTTAGTGAAGAAAAAAGCCTACCTTGATATAATCAAAGAAAGCTTTTGCATCAAATTCACTTGGAATACTATACATGCCGAGAGAAGTAATATCACCAAAATGTGGAATTTTCAATAATTCTTGTACAGTATTTGTTGAGAAACATTTACAACAATCAGTCCATTGCCTATAATGTATTTTATTATTGCTTTAAAACAATAGATCAATAATAAACCTACCACCAAAGCTTACGAAGTTTAGGCAACTTTTCAATAACTTTTTCAACCATAACTTCACCATTTCCATCATTTTCAGTAATTTTAATATAATTGAAATTGCAATCTTTTGCTTTTGAAGCTAGCAATAAAAGAGCATCAAGAGTTACAGTTTGATCATTAAGCATAACATCAGAAGCATCAGATCGGAAAAGCTTTTTTTGAACAAATGAAGCAGTAACAGTTTCATATGGTGATTTCCAAGTTCGAATACAAATATACTTAGTAATCCAAAATTTGTATGGTACTACATTCATATCTAAAACAGTACCATCAGCTTCCCATTCATAATATGAATATTATTCTTCTGAATCATCACTTTCCCCAAAACATATTCCAGAAACAACGAAGATAGGATTAAGATTGTAAAAATATTTGCAAGTACGAACAAGCTTTTTGTAGACTTTAACAGATGCAGGATTCATAGCAATATAGTACATAATTTTATCAGAGAATGCAAAATATTGTCGATGTTGGCCACGAAGAATTGGACCATCATAATTATATGAAGATTTTGAAAGAGATAAAGCTGACATTGATTCTTCCATGCTTGACATATTTGATGAGGACACACACAAAAAAGTGCAAGAAGAGCGTCAAACACACACGTTGGCGGAAAATGCACAATGAAAAAACGTTCTTCTAGAAAGCTTATTAAACGAAATATGTAAATTCCTCACAAACTATAGTAACCAAGTATTTACAAGAAAAAGAGAAACTAAAAAAATATAAAATTATTACTAGAAAATTTATTGTCGGACAATGCATTTCTATTACAGTAATCCAAAAAAGTTTTTTATTGTGTACAACCAAATTCAAATTTAATAAACTTCAAAAAAACAAAAACAAACTCAACAAATTTCATATTCCACAAATCTAAATTTATTTCTTTTTACCAGCAGCAGCAAGCTTCTTCTTTTGCTTTTTTGATAATTTTGTTTTTCCTTTTGGTACTTCTAATTTTGGTGAAATAAATGCATTCAACTTTGACGATGAAGAAGTTGGTACTTTATCACCCTAAAAATATCCTAATGTAGAATACCAAACTTCAAGAAAATATTACCTCTTCTGGTTTCTTCTTTAAAGTAATATCAATAGGATGTAAATTCATAAAAGTTCCTTCAAGTTCTAAAGTACAATCTGAACCAAAACCAATAGCAGATACTTTTGGAAGATTTAAAGCTTTTGAAGTTGTCGTAGAGAGATCAGGAATAACATAGAATTTTGTTTCTTTTGTTCCACTGAAAAATGATAGATATATATGCAAAAAGAAGAACACAAACGAGTATTATACCAATGAAAAACCGGTGTCTCATGGTACACGGTAGACATTATGTGCCTATAATAACTGAAAAATAAAGTCCTTACTTTGTAGCCAATAATCCCATAACTTGTCCAACTGCTGATGGGGATACGGTAGAAGAATCAAGTAAAATCCATTTTAATTCATTGTTATTATAAGCTTTTAAAGTTTGTTTTAATCCAATTGTAATTAATTTGTCCTAAAAGAGAATAAAGGCATTTTAGAGACAAACGGTATACAGCAACAGCAAAGATACTGTGGCTATGTATATTCTATTCCCAGATCCACAGCTCCCAAACCAAAAACGCTAACCTTATTTGAATATTCTTGTATCGTTGTAGACGATGATGGTTCTCCAGTATGACTTTTTAGTTTATCAACAATGCTTTGACGAATTTTACCAGCAGAAATTAAAAATTGAATAAATTGTTCTAGAGATGAAGCTGCAGCTTTATTTTCTTCAATATGAAAATTAATTTGATATGCAGAAGTTACATATGAACGTGGAGGAGCTCTTCGAGTAGTCATTTGCTAAAAAAATAGGTGAATTAAAGTGAAATTGAAGATAATACAGATCGAAAACTGTAACATAAAAAACATGTTCAAAAAATTTTTGAAAGCTTTAAATTGGTGTTTGGCATATTGTGGTTTCTGCGCCAAAAGCAAGCTTGAATTTTTTTTGTGGCAAATTTTTGTCCAACATTTTTTTACCCATTTTTCCGAACTTTTTATCTTTTTACATTTTATTACTGTTAAAATATTAATATCCAACATTAGAGTAATACGCTACATTTTACCACCGCAATGGTTCAATACTTTTAATGGAGTTTCATTTTTGGCCAGCTTTTTCCCTCTTTTTGCTTTTCTTTCAATAGCAACGTGGCAGTATTTTTTTCCGTTTGTATTTTCGTGTTGTCCATTTTTTTCTTATCAATTTTGATTTCTCTTTTTTTAGATTTGCTTTTTCAAATCAAAATCGTATATTAAGCATCATGGTTGAGGCCATCAATATTCTCTCCAAGCTTTACAATGATTACCAAAAAACTACACCAACCTTTTTGAAGCTTATTGATGCATATATGTTTTACATTCTTTTAACTGGTGTTTTTCAATTTGGTTATTGCCTTCTTGTTGGTACTTTTCCATTCAATGCTTTCTTGGCTGGTTTTGCTTCTACTGTTGGATCATTTATCTTAGCTGGTATGTTTATTTTTTTGTACTTGGCAGCAAGTTGGTTAAAGTTGTGGGAAGAATACAAATGACCGCCAAGGCATCCACCACCAACAACTTTAGCATGTGTTACAGAGGAGCTATAAAGACGAAATAAAAGAGATGAAAAATGACTCTGACTAAAGCAATAGCATAAGCATCCGTTACTCTTTCCGTTTTTCGAAAAAGATAAAAACGATGATGCTAGTTTATATCAACTTTTGGTTATATTAGAGCATTTTACTTAAATTTTTCGTTAGCTACCATATGCATTGTTTTTAACAAGTTAAAGTTTATTAGCCAACGAAGAAAAGCTGCAAAACATCCTTTTTCATTTTTGGCATCAAAAATTAACTTCATCAATTCATCCTTGTAATTACCAGCATCATTAGCTTCTTTTATACTTCTAACATTCGCTATTTTTGTTGTTTGTAGATGCCATGGCACATCCCAGTTGCTGTCGTTTTTTCTAAAACTAAAACTGTTTTAACAATTCTGTTTTCAGCCTGTCTTCGCATTCAAGTCAATCCCGAAAATACCAAAGAATTTAATGGAATTAATCGTGAACGAGTTTTTGCTGATTTTATCTTTGGACATCTTGTTCTTCATCTTGTTGTCTTCAACTTCCTTGGTTGAAGAAAGAAATACATGTTAAACTGAATTCTTTTTTGGTAATATTAAATAGTTAATAATAATATCATCATTTATGCCTTTGTTTTTTTGTAATGTAACTTATTTATTTTTTGTCATTAATATTTATTGTTTATTAAAAGTAATAAAGTTTTTTGTTTAAAAATTGCTTTTTGAAAACGATATATTTGTTTGCAGCAATGAATACCTTAAAAAAAATTATGTTTGTTACTGAAGGTTTTCAGATAATAATTTTTAACAATGGGCAAAGCAGCAGTAGCTGGAAAGAAAGAAGCCAAAAAAGGCAAAAAGAAATCGTATGTTTACAACAGTTTTTGAAAAAAAATTTAGAGAGATTTTCAGGAAATTTATTAATGAAAAGCGTGATGTTCGTGATATTAAAGTTATTCGTGATAAACTGCTTACAATTGAAGATATTGAAAAAGAATTAGCTGAAGAAGATAATGAAACAAGTGAGTTGTGTTTGAAAAGAACTTTGTGACACTACAGTATACCTTGGTGTAATTTGCTGCAGTAGAGTACACTGTTACTGCCATACGAGATATACTTTTTGTGAAATTTAAAAGCTATTACTTCCTATGATAGCATTTGAGAGTACTGTGCTATCAACTACTAATAACCTGTCTTTTGTTTTCAGCTCAAAAAGAATTAAATGCTGAAGAATCACAGCGTCGATCTGGTGTAGTCTACTTCCCATCAATCCCACCAGGATTTACAGTATCAAAAATGCGTGAAGAACTTTCAAAACTTGCTGAAATTAAAAGAATCTATCTCAAACAAAATCGAAAATTCAAAAAAGGATCACCTGGTAGCCGATATGAGGAGGGCTGGGTTGAATTTGTATCAAAAAGAAAAGCTAAAATGGTTGCTACAATGCTTTGCGGGAATATGGTCCTTGGAAAACGAACATCTCAAGCATATGATTGCATTTGGACATGCAAATATTTACATGCATTTAAATGGGTACATTTAATGGAACAACTTGTTTATGAGCAACGTGTTGAAGATCAAAGACTTCGAGCTGAGCTAAGAAATGTTAAGAAGAAAGCAGAATTTTTTGCAGATCAAGTTGAAAAAGGTTCAAGAATTAAAAGATTAGAAGAAAAAGTTCTAAAGAAAGGTGGTCTATGGGAGAAATACGTTCGACAAGTAGAACAAAGGAAGTCAATTCATGCTAATAAGAAATCCAAAGATGCTTCTGGTGATGACAAGGATGATTTGATGAAGTTGATTTTTGATGCCAAAGATGAAGAAGAATCTGATTAGATTGAGTTGTATGTTTTGTATCTTTTTTGTTGTTGATTTTGAATAAACTTTAACTTGTTTTATAAAAGGTATACGGTAGTTACATAAAATGTATTAAGCATTTACATATTCCATCAGGAAAACAATTGTATATTTACCAAAATCCCATAAAATAAGTTATTGCATTTGCCTTTTTTGCTATAGAAAAGATTGCTCCAGGAATAACCGAACGTTGTACAGGATTTCCATTTGACTCAAATAAGTTTTGAACATTTATTTTTACTTCAGCTGAAAAAAAAAGAACTTTAAATGAATTATAATTAAAACAAAAACTTACTTGGTTCCCGCACAAAATAAGCAATTAAATTAAGATCATTTAAATTGTATTTCATTTCAGATGTAGCAAAAGTTGGTGGATGAATTTTAAGTGGATTATCCTTTGAAAATGGTACAGGTAACTAAAACAGTTATCACTAAAATTTTAGTTTATAATTATAGTTAGATATACCGTAATATACGCATTATTAGCTACTAAAGTATCTTTGTGAAAATCTTTATCAATTTGAATATCAGAAGAATATGTAAAAGAAGTTAATTCAAAAATATTTGGATTTTCTGAATATGTTTTTGTTGCACGATAATCAATGAATACACCGGTTGCTTTAATATAATCACCATTTGAAAAAACATTTTTGAAATGTAGACAACTTGCTGGAGCAAAAATAACTTGATATGTTAACAGTACACCAATACACTGAAAGAACATATTGAATTACAGATGTGTTCAACATAGATTTATGCTTACCTCTTGAGTTAAAGTTGATTTACCATCTTTTGAAATAACTGCAATTAAATAGAATGGATCAACACCATTACTAAAATTACCATCAAAAAATGTAAGCAATGAAATAATAACAACAAAATAATTTTTCATTGCCGCTGATTTGCAGAAAATGGCCAACAACTTTTATCGTCGAAAAAGCAGTGTTTAAGAAAAATAAAATTGTACAAATTTGCATAAAAATCTTTTATAAAACAGCAGTAAAATTGGATAAACATTAACCACACAAACAAGTGGTCGTCGATGCCCAACTAAATCTCTTTTTCAAAACTCCAATCTTTTCTCACAATTATTTGTGCAGTTGGTCCTGAGTTATTTACTGTAGATGGAACGATAAGCATAGCACCATCTGGTGACCAATCCATTCGTAAAAACATTGTTGATTGACTGCTCTATAAACATACTTATATTTTAGCAACATGGTATACTGTAGCTGTTAAAAAAAGAAAGCGTCCCTCCAAAAATGGCCCTGTTAGATCTTACAGCTACCATCTATAGATGTTGAAGGAAGCATATTAGAAGTCGGTGAAAATTCTACATGTAACACTTCAAGTATATGTTCCATAACAGTATATGTTGGATAATGAATTTTGAAAAAAAACTTTAAAAATTTTTTTTTTCAATGTTTCTTTCTGTTTTCATTGAATCGACATTTTGCCAAAGATTCGGAGGTTTTTAATTATCCAAATTTTTTTCCAGATTATTGCTGCTTGAAAATTTTTTTTGTAGCAATTTTTACCAATTTTAACATTTAATAACTATATTTAATTTACCACTTTATATTATTTAATAATTAGTTAACTATTGTATTAAACAAATATATATTATAACCAACAAATAACCGACAAATGCATATTCGAGCATATTTTGAGGTTGCTCATGGAGGTAAGAAAAATTTTGATTTGGATCTAAATTTTTTTTAAAACAAATTTGTCATTGAACTGTTTTTTATTTTACACTATATTTAATCTTAATGTTTCAGGAAATTCAATCAACTCCTTGGATTTTCATCCATCTGGTCGTAAACTTGTTACTGGTGGACATGGTTCAATGGGAATCGCCGGAGAAGTAAAAGTATGGGATGTTACAAATATTTATGGATCATATGGTTCATCTAAAAAAGCTGATATTGGAATACTTGGAACCGCAAATTTTCAATGTAAGTTTTCGTTTGTGATTTAACATGTTCAAATGATAGCTACCGTATACCAAATGCTTTTTTAGATAATGTTAATTGTGTTCGTTTCTCACTATCCGGAAAAGAGATTGGTGTTGCAGATGATGGTCGAACAATTACCATTCTTCGTCTACAATCTCGTACAAAAACAGCTGATGGAAAGATTATTGAAATTTATCGACCAGCACATACTGTGATGGGACATATACTAGAAGTATTACATGTAGAATTTTCTCCAACATCTAATATGCTTGCTTCAACGTCAATAGATGGATGCTGTAAAATTTGGAATATAAAGAACTGGCCACAATGCCTGGCAAATTTAAATGAACAGAATGGTGGTCATAAAGAGGGTGAAGCAGTTAAAGGATGTTCATGGGATCCGATGGGAAAACTTCTTGCTACACAATCCTCTGATCGATCACTAAAGATTTGGAAAACATATACATGGGAATGTGTATGGACGTTAACGGATCCATTTTTGGAGGTAAGATTTTTTGAAACAGCACAGCTACTGTGTACTATGCTACTACAATATATTACATCTACCCATATTTTAGAGCAGTCAATCAACAATGTTTTTACGAATGGATTGGTCACCAGATGGTGCAATGCTTATAGTGCCATCTACGGTTAACAACTCTGGGCCAACAGCACAAATAATTATGAGAAAAGATTGGAGTTTTGAGAAAGATTTAGTTGGACATCGACGGCCACTTGCTTGTGTGGTATGTTTTTCTCATTTCTTTGTTAAATATATTTATAATACTTTTAGGCATTTTGTAAAGATTTAAAAGTATTTACGGATGAAAAAGGAAGGAAACATTTTGGATATGTTGTTGCGTTAGGCGGTCGAGATCGAACGCTTTCTGTTTGGCAAATTCCTAAAACTCGACGACCAATTGTTGTGATCAAAGAAATTACGCAGCTTTCAATTGTTGATATTAAATGGTAAGAAGGTTAAAGAGGAGGATTTTATGGCACAAAACATAGATAAGATGGGATACTGAAGATAAGCGGATATATAAAATCTAATTACAAATTTTTTTGTTTTGGATTTGTATGCATTGTAAATATGTCCCATGAAACGGATTCATATATCCGCATATCCAAGCTAATAAATTATCTCTCATTTATAGGTTTGGTCGACATCTTGCTATTTCATCTTTAGATGGTACAGTGCGATTTGTAATTTTTAAAGAAAGTGAAATTGGTGTCTCTGTATCGGAGCATGAATTAAATCAACATTGTATAAAAATTTATGGTTATGGACTTCCATCACAATCTTTATCACCTACAACAGATTCACAAAATCCTGAAAGCGAGCTAGATGAAGCAGATCAATGGTCAAAAAAGATTTTAGAAATTTTTGCATATGAAAAACGAGAAAAGCTTAAACCAAAGACGACTACTGTAGCAGCAACATCAATTTCAGCAGCAGCAAATCCTACTTCAACAACAACGACAGCATCTACAGCAGCTGCAGCAACAACAGAAACTCCTGCTGCTACAATACCCACAGCAGCACCAGGAGTAGTTGAAGAAGGTCCATCAATGATTGTTCGAACAAAAGTTGGAAAGAAAAGAATAATGACAACATTTTTGGGTGGTCTAGAAGAAGCAGCAGATGAACCAAAAATCTCAAAAACTTCAACAGAATTTCCGGAAAGGCATTCATCAAATGCAACATTAGCATCGAATACAATTACTCCAGCACAAGCAGAATCAACAGCAGTGGTAGCAGAAAAAGTTGATGATGAAAGAGATGTGAAAAATTATTTAAAAAATGCTAAATTTAATTATGAAATGGTGAGTGATGGAGTTTTTGAATGATTTTTGATGGGGTATATGAAATCTGAATCAGCAAAAGCTTAAAGAGGATTTTTTTAAAAATTATTTTTCAGAAAAAATCAACAAAATTAATAATCGACAATGACGCTGAGATGGAATATTACTACGATACATACACAACAGAAAAAACGCTACAAGTTCTACCCTACTTTGCTATTAATTATTGTGATGCAAGTTTTTACCAATGTTAAGCATTACTTCTAAAAGCTACTTTTGTAGGAAAATAATTCAAAGCATACAATTACTATAACAAATGAAATAACACATGGAATTGGAAAAAAGATTTCAAGAATATGGAATTTACAACAAGAAAATAGCAGCAGCAGTGCAAAAATTAATGATGGACATATTCTTGGAGCTGATGTAAATAGGTTTGTGTGAGGGAGATTTTTAAGCAGTAATTTTACAGTAATATTTGTTTAGACAATTTTTGGTTATTCACAAAGAAAGCAATGAATTAGAAATGATTGAAAGGGATACAGGAAGAATGAAGAAAATTTGTGAGCTGCCAGACATTCCAAAAGTGATAAAATTATGTGGTGATCTGTTGATAGTGGAATTTATGAATGGAGATTTTATGGTTTTGTAAGTTCATTAGTTGATTTGCTTTGGATTACTGTAGCTTTAGTAGTGGTTGAACAGATTAAGAGAGCCACAGTGTTCTGATTTTGTTGCATGGTTGATTAATTAAAAGACTTTTTTTGGGTATACTATAGTTATTTATTTCAGTAATATTTCAACCCCATCAATTCCATTTGGACAAGTATGTAACGGTTCAATAGCAGCAGCATTTAAAAATCAAAAAGGACATTTAACAATTCATAATGGACAACTTTTATATATTAATACTTCAAATCAAACAATCTTTATTGGATCAATAGAAAAACGAAAATGGATTCAAGCAACTTTGCCAACAAATTCAAAATTCTCGAAGTTTCCAACTTGGCTATTTCCAGCATTACCATCAAGTACAGCAGCTTTATTCAATAAATTAATAAATCGAATATCTCTAAATCGACGCCAAGAATCATCAACGACAAGAACGACATTTATTCCACCATCAGATAGCCTAATTCGAGCTTTAATACTTCCAAGTGAATTTCAATTTTATAAATTTATAAATGAAGCTTCAAAGAATAGCAGCAGCAACAATCGTCATGAATGTAAACATTTTAAAAAGGTGGAGAACAAAGAAGAATGTCAAATTTGTCAACTTTTTTATTTATTAACAAAATTTTCATTGAATTTTGATATTGTAACAAAAAATAATAAAGCTATCGAGTATTAAAGTTTTTTTGACATTTAGAGGTAAAAATGGAGAGAGCATTAAATGGATAACAATACTTTTACAAGGCAAAAGGAAGAGAAATGATAAAAAGTTTTTGAGCTTAAAAAAGAAAAGAGGCAGTGATTACGGTATATTAAGACATATAGAGAGGGGAGATACTGAGCAAGTAAAAGTTAGACAGCTACAGTAATCCTTTAACAAAAAACAGACACAAAAAATTGAACAATAAAAAGATAAAACATATAACAAAATTTAAAGATACCTTTTTAAAAACCACATTTGCTACAATTCATATATTCTTTTAAGCTTTCTTTTTCTTTGCTGCTGGTTCATCTTCTTCGTCCTCTTCAGCTTCTTCTCCATTATCTTCTTTCTCTTCATCACCTTCATCTTCTTTCTTAGCATCACCATTTTCTCCTTCTTTCTCTTCATCATCATCTTCAGACATTTCAGAAGAAAGATTAAATTCAATTAGCTTCTTCTCATCAATTTTAATTCTTGAGCTTGAGCCATCTTTGGTACCAGTTAAATCAATATCGGGATGATTTTTGAGTTCTTTATGAAAATTTGACTAAAAAAAGCTTTTATATTACAGTAATCCAGAACCAACAGCAAATATTTTCAAAGAACGTTCTTTGAAAATGTTGCGCTGCAAAAAAAGATCCTTACTTCCTGCCATGTACTTTCATTCAACGTAAGATTAAAGACAACTTTAAGATTAAGATTTTCATCAATTTTTGGTTTTGATACAAGATCAATAAATGTTGATGGTACTTCGGTATCAACATTATCATCGTCAATGTAAAGATGAAGTTGTTCAAAATCTGGACAAATTGCTTTTAAATTTTTGATTATGCTTTCTAATGACATATCTGTAGGTCCCCAACCAACGTAGCGTCCAATGATAGTGAGATTTTTGACAGATGGCATTTTGATCCTGAAAAAGGAGAATGACGTGATTACAGTAGATTTATGGAGAGAGTTTTTAAGTTAAGCAGGAGACGGAGTTTTAAAATTTTCTTATATGCTTGTCAATGGTGATAGCTTGGGATAAAGCTTTAACTGTTCTCAGTGCAGTTTTACGGTAACCGCTTACTACTTGAAACACATCTTGTTGATACAAATACAGAAAAATTGCCACTAATATTTTACTTTTAAGTATTTAAGTATCTCTATAGCTAACGAATATGTAGACAAAATTCAGAGCTTCATCTCCAGGATAACTCGAAAATGTATACGGAAATTATAGAAACATACTTAAGATCATCACCATTTTCAATTTGATCAAATGCTTCACCTTTTAATACCAATTCTTTACAGCTAAGAGAAATACCTTCCAAAAACTAAAAACAACGTATCAGCAACATTAAAAGTATTCGCAAAAGCAACTTACACCAATACAATAAATATCAAGTTCGATTGTTGCTTTATCCAATGCATTCAAATTCTTTACAACTTCAACATATTTTTCATTTTCACTAAAATTGAAGTCAGAAAGTTCTAGTTCTTTTACGCCTAAATTAAGTTATCATTAGTTCCATGCAGAAATAGAAAGAAGCATACTTGATTTTACAGCATCCCAAAATGGTACATGTTTTTCATTAAACTTTTTGCAGATAAGCTTTTTGATATTCTTTCCCAGAGCCTCTTTTACGGGTTCAATCTTATCTACTTCAAGTTTTGCAGATTCTTCTTTATCCTGAAATATATTCAATATGCTTAAGAACTATAGTTAGAATTTATAACTTTTAGAGATATAAAAAAACGCTATAACTTACATTAACAATTTCAATTCCTTCATCACTTAAAACAGCAGTCTTTGCAGAAGGATTTTTAAGAATTTCTTCAACAGTAAACGTCATTCTGGAGCCTAAAAAGAGTTTAACAGATTATAAATGGATAAAAAAATTAAGAGAAACATTATAATAAAAAAACGTAAGAAAAAATGTTTAGCAGGAAGAAAAACCGGAGATTTGTAATGGATATTTTTCGTGTATTACGAAAAGAATTAAAACGCGTTTACAAGGTTTTCAGTTCAACAAAGGTATTTAAAAAAATAACAAAAACAACATCATTAAAATAAACAACACAGAAAATATCAACAACAACAACAAGATCTATTTTGTTTTTGTCAACATCGTTTAAAAAAAGGAAGGAGAACATTTTGCTATAATTGTTTTTCTTAATCTTTAACATAGTGTTCTCTCAATTTTTTTTGATTTTGTTTAAAATTTTAAAAAACTTTAATCATGTTATTTCAAGTAATTCAATAAATATTAAATTACAAAATGCATTTAACAATTCCCTAGAAAGCAATGGACGTCATTAAACTGTATTTCGCACTTTTTTTTGACATTTGCTCACGCAAAAAATCTATTTTAGCAGACAAAAGTATCCAAGAAAAATCAAAGTTTTAAAAATTTACATAAACCCTTTTGTTTTAAAAGTATTCAACAATGTACAAAATTTTCATTGTGCATTTTCCGTCAACATTTGTGTTGACGCTCTCCTCAAATTGTTGCACTTTTTTGTGTGTCCTCATCAAATATGTCAAGCATGGAAGAATCAATGTCAGCTTTATCTCTTTCAACGTCTTCATATAAATATGATGGTCCAATTCTTCGTGGTCAACGTTATCAATCTTTTGCTCTCCTTAAGAATATCATCTATTATATAGCAATGAATCCTTCAACTGCAAAAGTTTACAAGAAGCTTATTCAAACCTGCAAATTTTTTTACAATACCAATCCTATCTTGGTTGTTGAAAAATTGTGTTTTTCGGAAACTGAATGTGATTCTGGTAAATGCGTTTGGGAAGTGATAATAAATGAAGGTGCAACATTTCGCAAAATTGATATGGATAAAATACCATTCAAAATTTGGATTACTAAATCTGTTTGGATAAGACCTTTTAATGAAATGTATGAAACTGTTACTGCTTCATTTGTTCAAAAAAAGCTATTTCGATCTGATGCTGATTCTGTTTCTCTTGAAGGTCAAGTTTTAACTTTGGATGAATTCTCATTATTTTCTTCAAAAGCAACAGAGGTTCACTTTAGTGGTGTTACAATAACTGAAAATGATGGAGAAGATGAAGAAGTGATGTTTGAAAAGATTATTGAAAAGTTACCTAAACTTCGTTATTTTCATGGGTAAAAATTATTATTCTGTTTTTATAGGGCAATAATGATATGTATTTTAGGATCTTTCTTGATTCTTGTAAATGCTTTTCAACAAATACTGTACAAGAATTATTAAAAATTCCACATTTTGGTGATATTACTTCTTTCTCTATGTATAGTATTCCAAGTGAATTTGATGCAATAGCTTTCTTTGATTATGTTAAGGTATGAAACTTTTTTTCTAAATATTACGGTAATAATGTTTTTTGATTTTTAGACCCACAAGAATATGTATGTTGATATGACTTATCTTGTTAAACCTTCTAATCGATTCAAGAAACAGATTGAAGAAAACGTTGATGAAGTTCTTGCTACTCAAGTATTTACTCACAAGCCACCATTTATCTCTTATTATGGACGTGATCATGATAAATGGAGAAAGATGAGTGAAATTTCTAATCGTTATTTTAATACTCAATTTTAATTTTATTGTATTGTGTGTATTACTGTAGTTTTGGAATAAATATTTAAATATGCTTCTTTTGATGGTTTCTGGTTGAACAAAATTAATGTAATTCTTTTAAACAAACATTACAATTATAATACTCACAAGAGAACGTTTCGAAGTGCCATTAGTTTTGGAATAAAATTTTGATGGTTTTTGGTTGAATTACTGTAGATCTGAAAAAGGTTCATAAATAATCAGTGATTGTTCGAAGAAAAACTTGAAGAAAACGAATGACGACAATATTTTCGGCGGCCAAAAAGAGACAATAAATAAAACTTTAAAAACTATTTTTTTGCACGATATTTGTCCCTGACAACTCCATCTAAAAATCTAGTACAATGAAAAGCAGCAGCAAAAGTGGCGACGACAAAAAATTTTGATGATGCAAGAGATGTGAAAATGTTTGTAAGAAATCATAGATTTAAAAATAAAAAAATATTAATAATAGGAAAACAATTAGTTTTAATTTATTGTGAAATTATCGAACCTCGGGCTTCATAAAACTAATTAAGCTTTTGCAAAAGAATTGAGTGAAAATAAATTGTCGAAATTCAAAATAACGAAATAAAATCACAACTAATCGAAATTAAAAGGATTTCTCATTCGATCTCTGAATTTCGTGTTTGCCTCTAGCAAAAGACCAAAATTATACTTAAGTTCTAATTGAAAAGTGACAAAAACTGAAAAAAATTGTCGCTTTGCAAAATACAAAAAATAGAAATTTCCAAAAGTTATTTTACTATGCAACAAAAAAAGCTGTAGATCCGCAGCAGCAGAAGATAATTGTTTTGCTGTTGAACATTGTCACTGTATTCGCGCCAAGAATTCTATGTAAGAAGCACTCAACTTATTAAATCGCTTGCTTTTTTTAACGTAAAACTGACACAACATACTTTTTATCAAATCCTTGCTTGATTATTATTATAAACTGACTTGTTTTAATTGGGATTTTCAATGACTAATAGCTTTAACGAAACGGATCATTATAACATGATTTAATATTTAAGGTACATCAAGTACTTGTATAACAGCTTTTTTTTCCAATGCACTATGAAACACGACGAAATCATCAAACAAAAAAAATTGATATTAACAAGTCCCCACATAATTTTATCTTTTTGGAAATTTCAGCAGCTGACAAATTTTCATTAATTGTCCAGTCTTCCTTTTTCTCATTTCTAATTGATTATTTTTTATGTTATAAATAATTACCTAAAAATTATCTATATTATTCCCCTCAACAAAATACGGATCTACAGTTTACAAATTTTAAACACCAGTTCATCATTTTATAATTAAATTAAATTTTTTCTTTTTATATCCATCACAAACTTTTTTAGTCATCATCACTTTTGCTGCTTCTTCTGATTCCGCTGGAATAATTAGGGAAGTTGCTGACAGTGTACTCGTTTTTGGTCGAGCATCGCCGCCGCCGCCAGAGCCCAAAAAATTTTTTTCAAAGGGGGGAGTACGTGAAAATTCCAAAATTTTTAAAAATTTTTTATTTCATTGTCTATTGTTCAGGCATGATGGAAAATAGGTTTAATATATTTTCTGCAATATTTTTGCCACGAGGAGCAGCAGTTTTCGGTTTTTTTCATATTGAATTTTAAAATGATATTGCAGCATTAGGAAAGGTGGTGAAATATGTTCCATCAAATGGGAATAAATAAGAGATTTAATATGCACAATAGTTTAATTAATCTGTATGAAATCCAAACAAATTCCAACGATTTTAAAAAATTTTGGGCAAAAATCAGCGCCGCCGCCGCCGGCGGCGGCGAAAGAACACTGGTTGCTGAAAAGAAAATTCTATTATTCCATATTCAAATAGCATTTTTCACAAACAACAGGTTGTAAAAAAATTCGAAATTGCTATTTATCAGTTTACACCCGCGGAAATTTGGCTTAGAATTCATTCTCTTCTGCGAAAAAACGTTATTATATAGTTTCGATTATAATTTACAATTTACTGGATTTTGGAAAGCTCTAAATTTTCACATCACTTTGATCGTAAATTTTTATACCACCTTTTTCGCTGTTACTTTTTTGACTATACAAGATTTGTTAATGAAGTTGTCGCTGATTAAAAGTGAAAAAGAGATAACATCATTAAAAGATGTATCACATTTGAAGGAAAATTGATTGTATGATCATAAAAATTTTTATTTCAAATAATTGTTAAAACAGTATCATTGTCCATCGTATTTTTTACACTAAAACAACATTATAGATATTGATTTTTTATTTGTTCAATGCAAAACACAAAAATCATAAAATTGATAAAGAATGAGAATCAATTCCTTCAAAAAAGTTAAAGTTTAGTTTTATACTTTCAAAATATCCATTTTCTAGAACCCATTCTACAAGAAGCAATTCAATCTGGGATGCGTTTGTATACTGAAAATTTAGTACATGTCTGAAAAATAAAGACTCGTCATTTTTTTCTCAAGATTTTGGGTCTGGATAATAAAGGTTGGCTTTGGTGACGGTTTTCATATGGTTTTGGTTTTAAAAATTTACAAAAAGCTTTTTATGGATTTGAACTAGTGATCGGATTCCGTACCGTTACCGTACGGAAATTCCACGGAAACGGTACGGAATTGATTCCGTATTCCATACCGCGCTCATTTTAAAAATTACGGAATTCCGTAATTCCGTACCGTGGCTATTTTTAATTTACAGAATTTTTCTATGAAATAATATACCAGAAAAACACAAGAAAAATTCAATAATAGTAATGCAAAAACGAAGTGTTGAAAGTATTGAAGAAGCTTTAGCAGATAGTGAAGGATCTGATCCAGAAGAAGAATTTTAACTTCTGTTTACAATTTTTATTGTTTCCGTAATTCCGTACCGTGACAATTTTAAAACTACGAAAATTTCGCAATTCCGTACCGTGGCTGTTTTCAGTTTACGGAATTTTTCCGTTTCCGCGATTTTCGAAAAACGGTACGGAATCCGATCACTAATTTGAACCTTGATCTCTGTTGCACGCAAATCTGCTGCTTGAACCACGATGCTACAAAAGCAAAGCTTTTCAAAAAAGAAGAAAAGCACTTGAACCCTAATTTATTTTAACTGAAAAATAAAAAAAAGAAATCAGAAACGATAATTTTCTTTCGTTTTTTCTGTTGTGCAGATATGTTCTACTGGTTACGCGCAGTTAGGAACAAGTTTTGAATCCTTTGAGCTATTATTTTGTTAACTTTTAAACCAAATGTAAACCAACTTTTAATTAGCATATTAAAATTTTTTTGATATTTTTAAAAAATCAATTCCAACAAGCACAAAAAAATCTTACCGTATATTTTTTGATTGAGGAGCTGTTTCCAAAATTTCTAATAATAATGCATCGCTGAAATTTGATGAAAATGCAAGTGTAACATTCAATAAACAAAAAACGTTAAGATTAATAAAACTTTGAATAAAAATTAATTCATCTTTTGTCAGCGACGATTCATGAAGCTCCAAATGTCTTACACCAACGGGATTCAGGGTTGAAGAGAAGGCTTTACAAAAATCAAAACCTTTTCGATAAAGAATTTTTTTGCAGCTTTTTATTTCTTTTAATTTTTTAAACCATTTTTTATTTATGCCTTGACTATGACTAACTTTGTATATCAGTTTTGTGGAAGGAATTAGAAATGTCATGTATTGCATTTCAGAGAAAAATGTTTGATCACGTTCAAAATCTGCTGCTTCATACATGTAATCTGAAATAATGAAATTTAGCTAAAAAGATAAAAGAATAGAAAACGGTCATTCTTAATAGATTAATGACAAAATTTTTTATCCCCTTCCTAACTTACTGTGCACATAACAAGATCCATCATTACAATCAACCGCATTTCTGTATTTATGTATATGCGACATATCATGATATAAATGTTTAATTTCAATTGTATTATTAAAGCTATCTAAATGCACAGCTTTTTTATCTTTAATCAACTGCGGCACAGCTTCTTTCATTCGATTCCAGTACAGCGGTGTTTGAAGTTCAAGAAATCTCAGCTGTAATTCATATGGAAGAGTTTGAAATGAAAATCTTAAAAAATAATATGATTCTGCTTTGTGCTTTAAAAATTTGAAAATAAGATATCCAATAAATGGAATATTGAAAAGAAGAAATAAAGCAACAATAGCTGGAGAGAAAAATAATAACAAATAAAATTTAAATTTTGAATATTCAAATATTTGATATCGATGAAATAAAGAATCAGTATTGTTTTGCATGTATTCTCGAAGAAATTTCACAATCACAAATGCAAAATCAAAGAGAAAATGAAAATATATAAGAAAAATTAGCATAAAAATGGTAGAATTTCTTCGAAACTTGAAGCCTTCAATCGAGTGGCACTTCCAGATGCATTCAAAACAGTAATAAAAGACATCATAAAAGATAATTTCAAGAACTTTAAGGAATAATATAAGAGCTACAAATGCTGTTGAAAAAACTCTATTCTCACCATACATTGTTTTTGAAGAAAAGATGCGTTTGCCAGCCTCGTGGTAGTTTGATAAAATGAAAAATAGCAGAAATTATCGAGTGCACATAAAAAAAATTTGGTCCATAGATGTGTGTATATATAGGCATAATCAAAAAATGCCCTACAGGTCAATGATTTTTTTCTAGAAAAGAAACATATGACAAGAATGTTGTGCCAATAAGTTTTGTTTTTTTATTATGCAAGTCTTGGTGATGATCAAAAGAAAAAGATAGAAGAATATTATGATCGATATGAAAAAGCTAAAACTCAATTATAAATTTATACTGTAATGTGTGTAATACTGTAATTTTTGGAATAAATATTTTATCTTTATTTTGGTGGGTGCTTTAAGATTCTTATTGTAGCAAGGTTTTCTCTCTCTCTCTGTTACGTTAAAAGCAACAGCTCGTTTGGTAACGGAAAAAGTATTTTGCGTTATGGTAGGGTATTTTGCGTTATGGTAGATTTGGGTAGTTTGCGTTATGGTAGGTGGACTTAGAAGATTTTCAAAATTTTCAAATTTATGCAAATTTTTTAAATTATGCAAATTTTTCAGATTTTTTCAATTTTTTATTTTTTAAGGTTTTTCAAATTTGAATGTTTCTTTGACATTTTTAATTGTTACTTTTAAACTTTCGAGTTTGTTTTAAATTTTATAAAAAAAATTAATCTTTCTAGATAATAAAGTTAACAAACAAGTAAAAGCATAAGTTGCTGAAATTTATGCTATAATTAAAACAAACAGTTTTAAACGAACTTTGATACGACTTTTCGTCATTTCACCAAAAAAAGAGTTAATAAGTATACCAATATAAACACGATTCAATTTTTAAGCTGAGATAATTTTCCGCGAGTATTTTTCTTTTTCTTCACAGAATTCAATGCAAAATAATAAAAAACATTAATTAAGGCATTTCTCTCTGTAATGCGTTGGATAGCTTCTCGAAGTGGCAATAATTGTGGTTTCTTTAACCCATCATATAAAATCCACCCTTGCTTTGACGGAATTAATCCAGAAAAATGATTTGGTTGAGAGAATGAAATTAGGCCAAGTTTGTAAGTAATTATTTCGTTATTATTCAAAACCTAAAAATTAATCATAAATGCATCTTTTAAGCCATGGAAGAAATGTTCTCACATCTACTTTCAGCGGAACCAATTCAAGTTTTTGAGGAGTTAATTCTCGCAAAACTGGAAAGGCCAAAGGACGAAGTGGTAAAACCCATGGGATATCCGCGACAAATCTTTTGTCAATCACTTCTGCAACTTGTTCACAACAGACTTTAACAAGTGACATTCTTTCGGGTTGTAACGATTCATTAAAACTCTCTTCAACACTGAATAGAATCCTAAACATAAAACATAAAGCAACTTTTTTGAGCTTAAAGTGTACCGTTCAAAGTATAAACAATCTTCGGCCACAGTTGTGCCATTTTCATGACACTGTTGGCAATCATAACGACCTTGTAAAAGATATCTCTCTTTGAAATGGCGCAGTACAATATTCTCTTCGTCGCCTTCAAGATCCCGCTGCTTCTGCACGTATAAAAACGATGAATTATTACTGTAGAAATTGCAAGGTAAAAACTTATATCAAAAATCTTTTTTAAAAAAATATGCTTAGCATCTTGCATCGATTTTGGAGTTGAAATATCTGAAGCAAGTAAGACTTGAAGTGCATCTTCAAAAACATTTTTTTTATCATAGGTATCGATAGCACTAAAACAAAGCTGGTTATAAAATTGATAATAAATATTTGATATGATTAAAGCTTACGCTAAAAGAGCATTATTATTCTGTTCATTGAAAATTTAACATGCTGTAATTAAGGAATCAATTGGACAGCTATTTGTGAATCTACAGCTATGCAGATTACAGTGATCAAACATATCTGGAAGGGAAATGGTACAATCTTTGCAATACCATTCACCCAAAGTTTCTGTTGCAGCAACACATGTAAAAAAATACCAAGTCCTACAACTTGTACATTCAATCATTTTATCCATTAGAAGCTTTTTATTTCGTTCTTCAGAGAGCAAAAAATGAGGACGACGACAGCAACAAAATAATGGTATTTTTTTGCTTCTTGTAGGAAGCTTTGCACCACGAATTTTTCCAACCTAAGGCAATTATATTTACAATGTTTATGGCATCGCATAATAAAAGAATATACTCACATTTAACAAATATTTGGCATCAATAACTTGTGGAATTCGATTTAAAGCAAGTTGTGATGGAACAAAATTAATATCAGTTTCATATTGTTTGTTGTACGCTGACATAACAAGTAACTTCTTTGTTTCATCGTTGCATTCTTCATACAAATAACATCTAACTGAAATATCATCCGTTGAATCTCTGCATACCATTGCGCTATGAAAAAATATTTCGTCTATTGCATTATCAGAAAAAGCTCCCCCAATACCAATAGCAACAACACTGTTACAGCTAACTTTCAAAATATATAAAAAGCTTTCGTCGGAAGTCATTGCAACTATAGATTGTCCATCTTGTAGAACAGGAAGGGGTTCGACAAAAGACCCTTTGAAAATATTAGTTGATATAAGACGACCTTGAGCATTACATTCACGAAACCATGTATTCCGTTGATCCATGTCATACGTTTTTGAAGGACGATGAGTAGTTGCAAAAAAAATTTTGGTTTTTGATTTTGATTGCCGCAAATATTTTTAGTATCTTTTGTTTTATAAAACATCAAGTTTACTATGAAGATAGTATTTCTTTCGTAGAGGATAAACTTGTAAGCATTTGTTTACGTTTTTTCTAAAATATGTTTTCTTTTCAGGTTTACTTTGGCGCCGACCGCAGACATCCACAATTTTACTATTTTCTTTACAATGTGCTTAAAAATGATGGAGTTACTGTTTTACGTTTATTGGAATGTAATGTTACTCCTTATCATCTTTGTCTTTTTGTAAATGACTTATTTTTAAATTATCCATTTCATTTTTCTCACAATGAATAATATTTTTTCCTACTGATTTTTTGATTGTACGAAGTTATTTCAGTAAAAAATGTTTAACTGTTTATGATAATTCAACATTTAAAAATAAATTTAAATAAATAAATAACGTTCAAAGAAAACCCTTAAAAAATATAAAATTGAAAAAATCTGAAAAATTTGCATAAATTTGAAAATTTTGAAAATCTTCTAAGTCCACCTACCGTAACGCAAAATACCCGAATCTACCATAACGCAAAATACCCTACCATAACGCAAAATACTATCCCCCGTTTGGTAATGCTAGATTAGCTTTGCCGTGATTTTTCATTTTTTAATTTTTAAGAAACTACAGTAACCAAACTGCGTTTTGCATACGTGTTTTTAGTAATTTTTGTTGTCTCATTTTTTGTTTTTACTGTAGTATTCAAAAAAATTTACATAAAAACTTTTTTTGGAGATAATCAACATTGATCGATGTCTTCATTCTTTCAATTCCATCAACATTTGTGTTGAACGTATCAACTGATTTCAATTTACTGGTTTTTTTTAGTGTCTTCATCAAAGATTATAATATTTGTGCTTGATTTCGTCTTTAATATGTTACACCTTTTCATCAATACAATTATGTCAAAAGCGATAGAAACAATGGCAGCTTTAGCTCTTCCAACAATAACTCAACAACAACTTGGTGGTCGTATTCTTCGTGGTCAACGTCAACAATCTTTTGCATTCTCTGATAAGATCATGCGTTATATTGCTATGAATCCTGTATCTCCAAAAGTTTACAAGAAGCTTATTTAAACCTGCAAATACTTTTATAATCTTAATCCTATCTTCGTTGCTACAGACTTAAGTTTTTGGGAAGTTTATGGAGAAGAAGAATCTGGTGAAAATATATGGACAGTTCAGCAAGAAAATTTAATGCTTCACCTGAACGTAGTAATAATGGATCTGATGATGAAAGTATAAAATTTGATATGAATAAAGTACCATTCAAATTTTGGATTACTGACTCTGTTGGTTTTTGGATTAAGGAGCAAATGCATCAAGCTATGGTTACTTCTGTTGCTCGACAAAAAATTTTCCGTTGTGATGCTACTTGTATTGCACTCACTGGAATAGAATTAACTTCACTGGAATAGAATTTATATTACTCTCTTCAAAGGCCAAGACAGCCCAACTTTCGTGGATTACAATTACTGAAAATGATGGAAAGAATGAAGTAATGTTGGAAAAGATTGTGGAAAAGTTGCCTAAACTTCGTACATTTGAATGGTAAGAATTTTTTCATTTTTTTTTAAAAAAAGAAATTATAACCCATATTTTAGGTGGTGTGATTGTGATGATTCTGATATATGCATTTGAATTTGATGCAAAAACTTTATTTGAATATATCAAGGTAAGCAGTGTTTTTTACAGAAAGGTTAAGTAATAAGTTTATAGAAACAACAAAAACATATGGATGTTTTATTGGAATATGATTGGTCTACAATTTCTAATGAAATCAAGAAACAAATTGATGATATAATTGATGAAATGTATAATACTCAAATATTCACTTACAAGCCACCACGAATCTTTCATGGAACACTAAGTAAAGAGAAAGGGAAGAAACTGCATGAAGTCCAAAAACGTTATGCTGAAACTAGAACTCATCAATTATAATTTTACTGTAATATGGGATACTGTAATTTTGGAATAAATATTTTATTATAACTTTTTTTTGGTGGATGCTTTGCGGTTGTTATTTTAACAAATTTTTCTTTGTGTATCACGTTAAAAGCAACAGCTCTTATGATAATGCTATATTAGCTTTGTCGTGATTTTTGATGTGCTGTTTTCAAATTTTTAAGGAAATACAGTAACCAAATTGCGTTTTTAAAATTTTGCACTCCGGTTTTTAGTAATTTTGTTTGTCTCATTTTTTTGCGGTTACTGTAATATTTTAAAAAAATTTACATTAAAACATTTTGCAAATTTTGAACAGTGATCGCTGTCTTCATTCTTTCAATTCCGACAACGTTGGTGTTGGACGTATCAACTGATTTCAATTTACTGGACGTTTTTTTTTCGTGTCTTCATCTAAGATTATAATGCTTGTGCTTGATGTCGTCTTAAATATATTTCATGGATTCATCAATACAATCATATCAAAAACGATAGAATCAATGGCAGCTTTAGCTCTTCCAACATCTTCAAATAATTATGATGGTCTAATTCTTCGTGGTCAACGTAAACAATCTTTTGCTCTCCCTAAGAATATTATCTATTATATGGCAATGAATCCTTCAACTGCTAAAGTTTACATGAAGCTTGTTCGTGCTTGCAAATTTTTTTACAATATCAATCCTATCTTGGTTGTTGCTGAATTGAGTTCTTGGGAAGATCATAAAACAGTTGAATATGTATGGAAAGTTTCAGCAAAGAAATTGAATGCTTCACCTAAACGTAATATTCATGGGTCTAATGATGGAACTGTAAAAATTGATATGAATAATGTACCATTAAAAATTTGGATTACTGAATCCATTGCTTTATGCACTCAAAGTCATTATGAATATGTTGCTTCTGTTGTACATCAAAAAGTTTTTCGTTGTGATGCTACTTATATAGGACTTTATGGTTTGGTTTTAACTCTTGATGAATTTTTATTGCTTTCTTCAAAGGCAAAAGATATCGAATTTTGGTGTAACAAAATTACTGAGAATGATGGAAAAAATGAAGTGCTGTTTGAAAAGATTATTGAAAAGTTGCCTAACCTTCGTGAAGTTAAATGGTAAAAATTTTTCGATTGCTTTTTAAAATAGATTTGATGCCACATATTTAAGGGATGTTCCTCATAAATGTTATTCAGCAAATACTGTAAAAGAATTAATTAAAATTCCACATTTTGGTGCTATTACTTCTTTCATCTTGGTTGGCATTCCAGGTGAATTATTTGATGCAAAAACTTTTTTTGATTACATTAAGGTAAGCTTTTTTATTAGCAGAAAAGTTATATAATAATAATTGTTTAGACTCAACAAAAACATATGGATGTTTCTTTAGATTATGATTCTTCTAAAATTACTGATAAAATCAAGAAACAAATTGATGAAATTATTGATGAAATGTACAATACTCAAGTATTCACTTATAAGCCTCCGCATATTTGTTATAGAACACTTAGTGAAGAGAAAGGGATGAAGCTGCTTGAAGTTCATAAACGTTATGCTGAATTTAAAACTCATCAATTATAATTGAATACGGTACTATGTGATACTGTAATATTGAAATAAATGTTTTATTGGAACTTTGTTGTTTGATGTTTGCGCTGCCATACAAGTTGTTTATATCGTCACTGGATATATTTATAGTTGATTATAAGAATTTGAGGATAATTAAAAATGTAGAAGATAAGCTTTGTGTTGATCTTGATTCGTTTTTATTCAACTTTTTTTAAAGGGACACAAAGCATCAATAGAAGAGTTTCACATCTGACGGAGTGTTCCCTTTTCTCTTCCATAAAAGTTTTTCAACAAATTTTTTTTCAAAGCAAAATTTTAAACTTTTAATTGCTGCTTCTATTAATTATATCTTTTGTATTATTTTCCTCAATAAATCATTGTATAACACGTTGATACATATACAATGCTTTCGACGATAAATCAAAGATTGAATCTTTCAAGGCTTTTCTGTTTCTTATCTAAAACAAAGAGTCTCTCATCTTCTTCCGCTTCTTTCGTTCATTTCAATTCATCATCATTTTTTTCAACAACAACACAGGTGTCTAACTTTTTTAACGTTTATACTTTTTGTTCTACTTCCTTTTATGGTCTTTCTCTAACTTTTTGACAGAGAAGGATGCTCTGTTTTTTGTCGATGTTCGCTGTTTTTTCGATTGAATGTTTTACTTTTATTGCTGTCGTTGTAGTTATTATTTTAACCGATATATTTTCAGTCTTCTACTGCAGCTGCTGCATTATCGACATTAACCATGACAGGAAGTAATTGTACAACTGGTGAAAGTCCAAAGCTGGCGAAATTTCGAGGATTATTTGATAAACATGGCATTTCTGCATATGTCCTTCCATCAACTGATGCACATCAAGTAAGCTTTATTATCCATGGAGGATGCCTAAGAGGTGGTGGTAGATCTCTTGGTAGAGGTGGTACAAGTTGGGCATGTTTCCCTGTTTCTGGCTCTATTAATAGATATATATCTGCTACATCCGCTGGCAAAAAAAGATAAAACTGTGATGCTCTTATTTTGATAGACTTTGTGTATTTGGCTTAAATTCTTCTAGCGGATTTAATAGTTCAAGGCTACAGAATTAACAAAGGTATACTGCTGCTACTAATTTCGTAATCACTGAAAAGATAATGTAACATATTTATCATGGTTGGGTCGAAGTTCATCCATTTTTGCTGCTGCTACTAATTTTGTAATAAATTCATTCCCAGCTGCAAGCTCTTTCTTTAACCAAACAAGAAATTGTATTAATGCAACAGAATCACGAATTTGTGCTGCTCGAATTCCGCTTGCTATAGCAGCACTCGGTCCAGCAAGTCCTTTCGTATATCTTCCACCAGCTCTTGGACATCCTTCCCTCTCTTGCCTTTATATGCCCCAATAATAATCTTCTCTCCTATTTTTAGAGTGAATACCTAGCAGATCATGATTTTCGTGTTCGATATCTCTCTGGTTTTAGTGGTTCAAATGCATTTACAATTATTACAAAGGATCGAGCACTTCTATGGACAGATGGACGATATTTTGCACAAGCTGTTAAACAATTTGAACCTGGTTGGGAGCTAATGAAACAAGCAGTCCCAGAATCTATTGAACCAGCGGATTGGTTAACTTGCAATCTTAAAAGTGGTGATAAAATTGGATTTGATCCTCAACTATTTGCATATTGTAAGTTTTTATAGAGGCGTGTTGATTTATCTACATTGGTTACTGTAGCTATATCACATGGCTTTAAATTATAAGATATATAAGTTATGGTAGACTGCAGAAGGATACTGTAGAATATATGTGTAATCTGCAAAATATTTAACTAATCGTTTTTTAGGTTACGGTATTAACTTTGTTAAAAATCTTGAATCTGGCAATCTTACACCTTTACCCATTTCTGCCAATCTTGTTGATGAAATTTGGTGCGATCGACCTAAAGCTCCTATTAATCCTATTACAACTTTATCTGTTGAAGAATGTGGTAAATCAACTGCTGATAAGCTTAAACTACTTCGAGAAAAGCTTGAAAAGAAAAAATGTGATTCTATTTTATTTACATCTTTAGATGATATTATGTGTAAGCATTTGCTTTTTTTATAGCCTACAATGTCAAACCTCACTTTTTTAGGGTTGCTAAATATTCGTGGCTTTGATATCCCTTACAATCCTCTTGTCTATTCAATCCTTTTCGTCACTGATCATTCTGCACATTTCTTTATTGATCGTCAAAAACTTACTAAAGAAGCTGTCAATTTTCTTACAGAAGTTCATATCTATGATTACGAAGAAGCTGAAGGATTTATTCGAAAATATCATGAAGAAAATAAACAATCACGTGGAAAAGAACATAAAGTATACATTCCAGAAGTAACAAATTATTTCTTTGGTAAATGCATTTCAAAAGAGAATGCCATTGTTGCTTCTTCACCTGTACAAGCAATGAAAGCAATCAAAAATGATGTAGAACTTAAAGGTATTCGACAAGCACAAATTCGTGATTCTGTTGCTGTAATACAATTTCTTGTTTGGTTAAAGAAAGAACTTGCAGCTGGGAATGAATCTATTACAGAATTAGTTGCAGCAGCAAAAATGGATGAACTTCGATCCAAGCATGATAAATATGTTACATTAAGCTTTTCAACAATTTCTGCTGTTGATACACATGCTGCTTTCCCACATTATCATCCAGAAGCACCTGAAGGAAATGAAGTTATCAAAAAAGATTCTGTATTTTTGTTGGATTCTGGTGCACATTATCGGTAGGTTTTTTAGTTTTAAAGGGAAGTCAGTTGGTGTGACACACGTATTTGCAATATATTTCTGTTTTACTTTAAACGCTTTACAATAATGTATCTTTTTTTAGTGATGGTACAACTGATGTAACACGTACCGTATGCCATTCAGAAAAACCTGATCCATATTTTACTAAAATGAATACACTTGTACTTCGTGGACATATTGATACTGCAAGACAAAGCTTTCCAGATGGTATTAAAGGATCTCGACTTGATGCACTTTCACGTGTTGGACTTTGGGCTGAAGGATATGATTTCGCCCATGGCGTAGGCCACGGCGTCGGTACGATTTTTTTTAGATCTCTTTAATGGAATAAAATAAGTTTATTTTAGGACACTTTTTGAATGTTCATGAAGGACCAAGTGAGTATATATATTTTTAGATACTGTAGCATCGCTTACTAACTTTTAATTTTTTTAGTGGGAATTAGCTTCCGTTCATCACCAAATGAAGGAACACTTCATCAAAATCAAGTTATTACAATTGAACCTGGATATTATGAAGTTGGAAAATTTGGTATTCGAATTGAAAATTGTTATGAAATTGTAAAAAGTGAAAAGTTGGAATCTGGTGCAGAGAATTTCTTAACCTTTGAACCACTTACATTTGTTCCAATTCAACAAAATTTAATTCAACGTGATTTACTTCAACAAAAGCATGTAAGTATTTTATTGGGGGAATACAATAGTTTTTGGGTTACTGTAACACAAGACAGTAGTTAAACCTTGCATCCTTTGCCGTTGCCTTTTGAAAGTGGCAAAAGCACCCCCCACTTTGAAATCCTTTGTTCTCTATGTTCTTTAATACAGTAATCATTTATTGAATCTTTTTAGATTGATTGGTTGAATGCATATCATCAAAAATGTTTGGATAAAGTTGGTCCATTTTTGAAGGAACATGGTCTTAAAGAAGAGCTCGAATTTCTTGAAAAAAGTTGTCAAAAACTTTGAAATTACTTAATTATTAGTTCTGTATTTAAATATTATTTTTGTTTTATCCTGTGCCTTATTTGAATATTTAAATTGTGACGGTGAAATAAATGCATTTTATTTATTTCGTAAAATCTTTAGTTCTTTCTCGAAACCAAAAAACATAGAATTTCCAACAAATGTTTTTGCTTTAAAACTAATGTTCCTTGTACCAAACTAGCAAAGTTAAAAATAGTGATGTCTTTTCGGCTGTTTTGTTTGTTAATTTTTTTGGCTGTTTTTTTAAGATACGGAACATCTTTTATCTTTTCAAGCATTTAATTATTTTGAAAATAGAATGAAGACACTGGATCACTAATTTGCGGAATTTTATTTCTGTAATTTTTTTGTTTTTCGACGAAAAACATTTGAAATCTCATTTTTGGCGATTAAAGGGGTCTGTATTTCAAATTTAGCCTGAAATTATTTTGCGTTGCTTCTGTAATCACTATTATTAATAGTACTTGTATCATTTTTTAAAATGAATTTTTTTTCATTTGCGATGGTCGCTGTTATTGTTTTGTGTCTACGAAAAGCGCCGTGGTTGAAGATGATGTTTACGTTTTTTTCGCTGAAAATAGCATCAAAATGTGAAAACATAGGAAAGGAAAGATGTTTTTTTTCTAAAAGAAACGCCTTCATCTTGATTTGCTTTTTTTGCTAAAAATAGTTCATTTTATGTTTTCAATAGCTTTTTAAAAGTGATGATGTTTTTTTGCAGGCATCGGTGGTTTTGTAATACAGGGTGGTCCATTTAAAATGTTAAAATGTTTTTGCTCGGCAAATGAGTTCTAGAAGGTCCCAGGAGCTCATATAATGTAGTTATGACATACATAAACTCGTGCAACTTTTCCATATAAAATTTTGGCATTTGGGAACATTTCGCCAAATGGCGCCAAATTCAAATTTGACCTCGAACCAGCTTAAACTTACCATATATTATGAAAATCTAGACTCTCCTACACACAATAGTCGAAAAATCAACCCTCTAGCTTCAAAAATGGCCAAATGGCAGCCATTTGAAAAATTAGAGTAAATGAGAAAAAAAATCGTCTGTGTTTTTGTTATTTTTTTAAAAAATGCATTTTTTCAAATGGCTGCAATATGGTCATTTTTGAAGATAGGGGGTTGATTTTTCGACTATTGTGTGTAGGAGAGTCTAGATTTTCATAATATATGGTAAGTTTAAGCTGGTTCGAGGTCAAATTTGAATTTGGCGCCATTTGGCGAAATGTTCCCAAATGCCAAAATTTTATATGGAAAAGTTGCACGAGTTTATGTATGTCATAACTACTTTATATGAGCTCCTGGGACCTTCTAGAACTCATTTACCGAGCAAAAACATTTTAACATTTTAAATGGACCACCCTGTATTAGCTCTTTATTTATTAAGTTTTTAGACCTGCAATTTGCTGTTCGCCTTCTTCAGAAATACAAAAATAGTGAAGATTTTTAGCCTCCTTTATTTTCCTACAACCAGAAACAGTTAGGTTGTTGCTGAAGGTGAATGAATGGCATCAAGGGAGGGGGACGGGGGTTTAAACATTCTTAAAACGTTTTTTCGATTTTTACCAATTCATTCTTTGCATTTCATCATTCATTTTTATTTACAAGTTATTTATTTTCTCTTTTCTTTTTTACCCTCAGCCTTAATTTACAGAATTTTGTCCCCGCGAATTTTTAATCCTATCTGCAGTGTTAAAAAGTTTGCTAAAATAGCATTGTGTTTAGAAAAACGTACACATTCGGTTTCTTCTTTCAAAATGGTCATTATTAAAGCTATATTTATCAAAAAATTTATTATTCAATTTATTTTTTCAATCAAGTGAATATCAATTCAAATGTTTTTTCAAATAAATTAGAAACAATGAAAAATTTGTTGATATTTGATTTTACAGGTAAGGTGAACTAACAAAATAGATTTTTTTGCCTCAGTAGTGACTTCAACCAAATTTAAAGGGGTAAAAGGGGAAAAACTCTAAATTTTTATGAATTTTTTTGCCTTAAGGATGGATGAATTCCAATGCTTCCTTTTTTTCCAGGTTGCGGCCATGCTTTATTGCTCCACAAATTATTGGACAACGATAAAAATTGTTAATTTGACATTTTTTGACATTTAAGCTATTCTGAGTTTCGCAGTTAAAGTGTTAGATTGCTTAAAACCGCAATTTCGGTGTACGGTATTCACAAAAATTTCGTTTGGCAGAATAGCAGCCTATTCCGATTTGTCAGAATTTTAATTTTAAGCCATTTGACATTTTTACTGCGAAACCACCAAAAATTATGAATACCTCAAATATTGAAAATGTGCTTTAAAACATTTTTACTATCACAGTATCAAATAATTTTTTATAAAGCTCTAAAAAAGATGAATTTGAAAATATTGTCCAATAATTTTAAGGAGCACTGAAGTAGTTGCTAAAAGCTTCGACTTTCCAGTTACGACTTAAAAACCAATGGCATATGTCCCCCTATCCCACATGAGAATGGGTAAAAGAATGAAACATTGAGAAACAGTTGATAAAAAATTCTTACAAAATAGTTAATTTAAGAATAAATTCTTTCAATTTTTTATATAAATAATCTTGTCAACAAACACAGAAAATTGTTTATTCATTTAAGCAATGTTTAAAATTTTTAAGACGTCTTCATATTTTTTTCTTGAACAAGAAGCTCATTCAGATGTGCATTAAATATCTTTGTGTAGTCATGGTCTTTGAATTTGATGTCAGTTATAGTTAAAGGTCCTTTTCCATTCTCCTAAAGAATGCTTTGAAAAATATTAAAATGAAGAATAAAAAATAATACTTTTAGAAATAGATGAAAATCATTTGGTGCTAATTGAGTGTCGATACTTTCCAAACGTAAATGTGATAATTTCTTTTTTCTTTCTGTTGAACACAGTGATCTGATGGTGTTTTCTGTTACATGGCATGGGATAATACTAAAAAAAAGTAAAAATTAGTTGAACTAAATAAACTCAGTTAAAGCATTGCTATCAGAAAAAGATTTCATTTTTGCGCATTGAAAAAAACATACGTAATATAATCTGCTTTTAAAACGCATGCCATAATTCTTTCAAGTGGTACCAATTTATCTTCATTGTCAAAAACTTTTGTTTTAAAAATATGCAAATTATATATATCTCCAGATTTTGTTAATAGATGTAAATCTTTGAATACCAAATTGCTGCAATAGGACAACTCAAGAGAAATCAGATTGCTACGGACAATTTTAGGGAATAAGGATTTGTAAAAAGCATCACTGGCATTGTATAGTCTGAATATACCAGATAACCATAAATTCTCTTTAAAGCAATCAAAATCTTTTTCTGTTATTGCCGAAAATCCATATCTTTTGAAACCAATGCGAGCTTCTTCCCATTCATTCACTAATGCTAGTTTCAAAGTAATATTATAATAATATTTTGCATAGAAATATTTACACGTCTTATTAAATTTTAAAAATATAGCAAAACGAGCGTTTTCAAAAATATAAATCAAAAGTGGTTTGGAGAATGGAAAGTTTTGCGGCAAAAGTTTTGATAAGTACAATATAGTCTTCATTTTTCTAGAATTTGGGTATAATACACTTTTAGACAAGACGTATTCACCTTTGCAATCAAAAATGACAAGAAAACACAGAACTCACAAATATTGCTTCATTTGTTTGTCCTCTTTCTACAACTAATTATTAGTCTATAGTTTGTTCATTATAAAAAGAGATATGGCTGATTGACGCTACTCACTACTTGCACAAACATGGTCTGGCACTCGTGGAAAAGACTGTAATCAATATATCTCTTATGATATGAAAATTGATTATTTACTTAGCTTGCACTTTGTTCTTTTATGATTTTTAGACTTTTTGAGTGAAGCTAGATAAATTTCTCCAACTATTCTCATCACGAGAGTGCAAAGCATTTGAAAAAAGGAATATTCGCAAGAAGAAAATGAACCTCTTTATAATTTTTTCATTGAAAAATTAACTTTATTTAAAACATACAAGATTTTGGTAAAACATAGAAAAGTTAATTAAATTTCTGCATCATCATCAGGGATACTATTAAAATCTTTAATGTGAGCAATACATGAAATTTTTTCTGATCGACTAGGGGCTTGAGGAACATTGGATCGAGAGGAAGATGTTTGTGGAATATTTACGGCTACAGAAGGTGGTGGTTCAGCCTAAAATATAACATGTTTTAGACTGGATTTTATTTTTAGTTATGAACTATGATACTATGATTAGATATTTATAGAAAGTAAATATAAATATTACCAAAGACAGTCCTTGAACATAAGCATGACATAATTTTTGAAGTCTGGTCAATGTTTTTGAATCTTCACTGTTAAGGGGTACCGGCACTTCTTGAAAAGACTTCAGAGCGTCTTCTAATGCATTTTTATGTCTTTTTAAATCTGTTTCAGCATTTTCAATTGTGTTAACAATTTTCTGCATACGCGTTGGAATTGGAGATAATGGGGGCTAAAAAAATGTTCAGTTATATAGATATTGTCAGTTGTTAACAATACCGTAGGCTTTTTTGGATCAGAAATATCGACTAAGGCTGTTTCCATTGAAACTTCTGAAGTTGGTGTTGCAGTGAGAACTCCTTTATTAGAGCCAATATCTTGCATAGCGTTATCTAAAAAAATTGCATAAAACTATATCATACTTGTTAGTAAAAAAACCTAATAAATGAGTATAATCCATCTCATTTAACCCTTCATCAAATACAATAATGCAGGAATAGTCTTGTGGAGCCAAATATTCTGAAAATGTCGTGAGCCAAGCACCTTTCCAGCCCGGATCTTGAAGTAAACGCATCACAGTGGATACCCTCAACCTTTCCATTTTGTGATTGAATGGAATTAATCGTCTCGGTTTCCCGAAAAAGAAAAATTCTTCTCCTAATCGGCAGCAATAAATTGCACAGTCATATGGAGTTTTTTGAAGATTGGAACTTCTTCTACAATAAATCATATTTGGTTCTCCAAATTTTTCACCGTACAGTACTTCCAGACATTTTTTGATTCGAATAAATGGTTCAGGAATATTGTTACCACCTCCACTGTCGAAGAAAAAAGATAAATAGTTTTTAATATCGAAAACTGCTAAAGTAGCATGATGATCATAACCAATTGGTGCTACTAGATATTGTGGATCAGATGTCTTTGATTTGTGAATAAATTTGTTGATATCAAAATCACTTTTGTCTTCCATGATTTCGATCGAGGCATATACAGAAATGTATCCCGCAAAATTGCTTTTGGCGTTGACCTGAAGTAGAGCTTTGAACCATCTGTCAACGTTTTCTCCTTTCATGAATAAATCAACACAGCCAGCATTTTCGTATTCCATTAAAATATGAAATCTGCGAACTTCGTCTACTTTCTGATGTGTATAATACCACGGTTTATTGTCGGACCATCCTGCAGTATTTATTAACAAGAAAAGCTCCTTCATTCTTTTTTCTTCAAGATCGATGTCAAAAGGAAATAAAACGTTGATTTTGCCAGTAACACAAATCTCTTCAACAGCTCTACACATATGTGCAGCAGTTTTGAGGGAATATTGCTGTTCATTCATGAATGCTTTAGCAGTTTCATGCGAAGCAATTTGAAAAATGTATGTGTTACCCAGGTGATTGCTGATCATTTCTTCTAAAGCATTTTTAATCGCAATGAATTGTAAAGCAAGTTCATCATTATAGGGCGAAATGGTATTGAAGTACAGCGCATCATGATTTTGGAATTGAAAAATCCCCAATGAATACCTTTCACCAGAACTAAATGCAGCTACCACAATCTTTCCAAGATTAGGAAAATGTCGATGCAAGCTTTCAATTTGCTGTTGGACGTTTTCAGCCAAATATAAAATTGTAACGTCATGATTGTTTCCATAGTTAGTAAAAAAATATTAGTGGCCAAAACTTTTTTTTATACCTTCTTGCTATCGAAAAGTACGTGAATTATCAAGCAATGGTTGTAGCATAATTCGCAAATAACTATTATTTCAATCTTTCCTTGATTTTGCTTATGCAATGTTTTTTTCTTAGAAATATATCAAAACATACATTTCCAAAAAATTTTAGTTTTTATCGGCTGTTACTATGAATTTTAGAATCTACTTGACGTGATGGTAACAGCAGGATTTGGCCACTAATATTTTTTCCTATGATCAAAGGATTGCATAAGCAGAATATGCAGATTTCAATTCACATGTGTAGAGGACCTTAGAAAGGCACTAACCTTCATGATTCGGATTATATAATCTTTGAGATGTTTTAAATTGCATAATCTCTGGTTCCATGGCTTGCTCTTCTTGCTGCCTTGGGAATTCAAATGGATTTGTTGTTGAAACCAGCTTTGTATTTGTCCATTTCTTAATATCCTTCTTACGTTTGTTTTGCTCAAAATTTGTGCCGCCATTATAACCGGTACTTTCATGAATGGAATTTTCATAAGCAGCAATATGAAGTGAAAGAGTGCTACTATTTTTGATGTAATTTTTCGTTTCTTTGAGAGTATCCTTTGATGAATGACGATAATTATTTAAATTATTTGATGGAAGTTCTTTTTCATGATTGCTCCATGAAGTTGAATCTTTTCTTTTTTGTGAATCATCCACATATGAAAGAGAAGTTGTTGTTTTTAAAGTTTTGGAACAGCAAGGAAAATTGCTGTCATTTTGTGCTTGTGATACATTCGAATTTTTAATATTTTGATTTAAATTAAGATTTGAATAACGCTGTGCACAGGATGTTGATGTCGAAGTTGAAGATTCACCCTCTTTTTTCTTTAACTTGACACCTCCGCCGCCACCCCATAAGGAAACTTTCAGTTGAATAGTATCGTTTTCTTTAATATTATATGTACTTATTCTCTTACTGTTTTCAAGAATTTTTGTTTTGTGAATCATACCAATGTAAGGTAAAAGCTTGAACGCCATTTTGTTAATTCGTTTAGCACTATATTTTTTTTTGCGGTAGAGTTCATTCAAGACTTGAGTCAAACATTTCTGTTTGAATGAATAAATTGATTGATCTTGGAAACACTGTATTGATTTTTCGAACTTTTCTGAATTGCAAGTTGCCTTTACATAAACAGATAATGATTGTCGTCGTTTCTTTTTCTTTCTACCTTCGATAAAATTTTCGGATGGACTCTTTCGAATTTGTGTTAAATATTCTAATTCTCGCGCTTGCTTTGTTTGAGTTGATGGAGTCAATTTTGGAGTAGTGGTCTTTACATTACTAGCAGTTGCACCACCAGATGTTTTTCTATGCCGTCTTCGTTTTCGTCTTCTTCGTCTAACTTTGCTTTTAACTTTCCAAAGATAATAATTGCAATAGCGCATAACACGTTCACGCAATTTCTCAGCAGCACTATTTGGTGATGGAACACACTGCTTTTGGTATTTAATGTTGCTGAGCAGGGATGGGCGGAAATCAATTTTTTTTACGGAAACGGAATACGGAACGGAAGAAAATATTTTTACGGAATACGGAAACGGAAACGGAAGCCAAAAAAAGACGGAATTCCGTATTTTACGGAAACGGAAACGGAAACATTTTTTTTGATAATAGAATAACAATTTATTAAATTGCTGGTTCCTTAAAATATCTTTCAAGTTGTCCACGGATGATCTGCTTTTTTGTTTTGAGCTCATCTTCATCATTTTCTTTCAGTACATCCAAAAAGCAAGTTGTAACAGATACAACTTTTGCCTGTTGTTGTGGTGGAAGAGTCATCAAAGGTGTGTATCTTTTTCTGCACTGCAAATTTCATCCAGAAGTTGTTCAATATAATCTTTCATTGCTTTTCACAGGATCATTTTGCTTATAAGATGGATTCAGAAGAGTAGCAGTAACATAAGTTTGATCAAGCTTAAAAACATTAAACCTTTTTTTTTTAAATTTGATAATAGTTCTTCATTAAGTTCTTTATGACCAATAGATTTTGCAACATTTTTTTGAACATTTGCTTGCAAAGCAGCATTATACGGTGCAACAAAGCTAATAGAAGCATCTCGACCTTGAATAATGGTTGTTGCTTCACAAAATAAATACATACCAATTGTAGAAGATGAACAAAACAATGTGAAGATTTTAACAACCGATGATGCGCCCTCCCGTAAAATTATAAAAATTTTGGATTCATCAAGTTCATATTCTTGTAAAACTTCCTTAACAATCCTAGCCATATTTTCAGCTGAGTGTAGCTTTTTCTTTTTCTTCAAAGTTAATGCTTCATTTTCATCGTCATCTTTTGATTTCTTTAAAGTTCTAGCACCAAGAACAAAATGTCTATTTTCAAAATTATCATCAAGATAATGTGCGGATATTCCAATAAGAGAATGGGTTTGTGATTCATTTGACCATTCATCAAGTACAACACTAATTGATTGTTGATTCTTTAGCACTTTTTTAATCTTTTCTTTAACACTATCATAGCACTCAGTTAATATTGTTCCACAAACTTTTTTCCTATCAACAAATCAAATTTTAAGAAATATCAAATTACGGAATTCCGCCCCTTTTTCTACGGAAACGGAAACGGAAACGGAAGTCAAAAAAAAGACGGAATTCCGTGTTTTACGGAAACGGAAACGGAATTCCGCCCATCCCTGTTGCTGAGCTTCTTCTTTTTTTCTTCATAATTTGTAAAGGCACTGCCATTAATAGAATTTTGAGCTTTTAGATATTTTTCATGACACTTTTCATGTTCTAATTGATTTTGAAAATGATAATCCTCAGAACCCATTCGAGATGTTGGTGGCACAGGTAATTCGTTTGGTAATGGTGGAAAAAGATGGAGTCCTGGGATTTTTTCATTACCTTCACTTAAACGTTTGTATGGTAAAATATTCTTATTGACATTGATACTGTCAAGCTGAACTGGATTCGATGGAAACACTGAATAAATTTGCTGTTTTCTATCAACAGCCTCTTCTTGTTCTTTGTTTTCGGACAACATTTCATCCATATTCACGTATATAATAACTATCTATAGATGAAAACCTAAACGAAAAATGTCAAAAATATCAAAATAAAATTGTTTTTCCATAATATCAATACACGCAGTCTTCGTATATCCGTTTTGCGAATAATTAACTTTCGTAAGATTACAGTGACTACTTTGATGCTTATTTTGATTCCTGTACCGTTATTGAAAAATGTTAGAAGAGGAAATCTCGTTCCTAAAATAATCCCAAATATCAAAAACATTTTTTGTCTTAAATTAACTTAAATTCGAGTTGTTTTATAAAGGAATCGGCACTTCGATATCAATCCCAAATATGGTTCAAAGATTTGGTTTCGAGCCAGAAACAATCATAAAAAAATATTACTTGCCTCTTTTAGGATTTAAGTACTTTTCGGCATTTCTATATTTGTCTTGATCCCTTCAGTAGTCTCATAAAAATCATCAACAATGATTTTTTTGAAATTTAAAACTTTTTTTCTCGAATTGTTGTTGACCGCAGCGGTTCCCACGTGGATCTGGAGTTGGCTCCCCCCACATTTTGCCCATAAACATGTCTAGCTATGGGATATTTGGAGACAAAAGACTAACCATACAGATCTAAGCAAATATCTTGAAACTTTTGTTTACATAACTCGTATTTTCAAAAAGCTACGGGAGTACGAGAAATTCGTTAGTATTGGGTAATAAATCAGCTAAACTGCTGAAACATGTAAACTAGCAAACTGTTTTAACTATTAGTAACACAAGTGGATTTAAAAATAAACACAAAAATAGCGAAAATATGGCACGTTTTAGCCATGTGTGACAAACTTTTGCATGCTATTGTTCTATCTATGCCTCAAATGGTTCTAAATAAAATCCAAGTAAAGGACAATATAACAAATTTTGAACCGTTCCAAAACTTTTGGTCGCCACTGTGTTCTCTAAAATTACAGTAAATTTCGATTTACAATGAATTTTTAGAATCAACGTTTTTTTTAGTTCCAGTGAGACAACACCTGTCGAACTATTTTTTTTTCACGGCAACTCTGAAAGATCAACTGAAAAAAATTTAAAGACACAATTTTGTGAAAATTTTGACATGACTGTGACAAAAAATCAATGAAAAATGAAAACAAAAATGCATTTTTTACAATTTTTATGTAGAATGCTTCACACTAAATCTGTTTTTATTAGCTTTTCAAAACAAAATGTCATCTTACTTTAAATTCGTTAAATTCTTGCAACTTCCGTTTTAAAAAGTTTAAAACGGAATTATATCTTTGTTGTAAACGGTTTAAAATTTAAAGCAGGCTTTGTGCATACAACGCTGTTTTTCTCAAAATCGAGCAAAATTCAAGGCTTTGTTCAACTTGATTTTTTTAAAATGATCGTATTGACTTGAAACTTTCAGGACTATGTCATATGGACCCAAAAACATGAAAAAGATTGGTTTCAGGTCACTACCGTAATCCGGATCTAAGATACCGTAACCCAGTTACCGTATACTGGGAAAAATCGAAAATGTCGGATATCCCTAATATTTAGAATTGGAATCGATTAAGGGACTCAAAATGAGTCTAAAATTAAAATTTCAGAATTTTTGGACCCATACAACTGAAATGGGATCAACTTGAAATTTCGAAAAAGTTTCAGGTACAATAAAACTTTTTTTTTTCGGTATATTGTCATACACCAAAATAGCCCTAAAAGTTGCCCAAATATCTGAGGTTCATTTTGGTATATGATTTGTGGTGATGCCGGAGGGGGAACGTCGTTTTTTCAGCCAAAAACTGCTGAAAATCATTATCTCCAGCACCATGTCGGTCACATAACTCACGTTATATGCAAGATATTGACCTAATTTGTTTTTTATGATGAAATACTATGTTATTAGAGCATGCTGGATGATTTTGAGCGTTTCTGGATATCACCGAGCGATATGGGGTCCATACGAAACTGCAAAAATTAGCAACTTGGTTATAAAAGAAAAAGTGCCAAAAAATGTTATTTATTCTTAAAGAATATATGCAAATATGCTTTAACACTGTAGAGCACATCAAAAAATACCAAAATAGTACATTTAACATTAAATATAGGTCATTATCGATTTTTGCAGATTAACTGATTTTTAGCTCTTTTTGTGTTATTTTCAACGCATTACAAAATGATGGAAAATGAAAGATGCCGACATTTTTTATTATCTGTGATAAAATATTGCATGTTTAGGATGACTAGGGTCAATTTCAAGCCATGGGTACTGTTATTATAAATGTGGTAGCAACAGTTATTATGCAATAACTGTTGTTACCACATTTATATACCTATGGTCAACAGAAACTTCAAAAATCGCGCTTTTTATTGCTTCTAATATTTTTTTTTTGCTTTATATTAATTGTTTTATTAAAGAATAAAATTAAAACAACAAAAAAACTACAACGTCAAAAACAAAGCATGTTTTCCCAGCCGCAACAAAAATGCATGCTGCGCGCATTTTTCCAATGAAAAAAAAAATTTAGAAAAAAGTACGATTCAGAATCTCGTATTTCTTGAACTTATTAATATTCGTTGCTCTCATTTTTTTATTACAAATTACAAGCATCAAAAATAATTATTAAATTATTACATTTTGATATCATGATTGTGTAATAAAACGTTCACCAAGCGGACATTTTTAGATTAGGAAACATTATTTACACATCCCTACTTAGGTGGCTGACAAATTGATAATAACAGTACCCATGGCTTGAAATTGACCCTAGTCATCCTAAACATGCAATATTTTATCCCAGATAATAAAAAATGTCGGCATCTTTCATTTTCCATCATTTTGTAATGCGTTGAAAATAACACAAAAAGAGCTAAAAATCAGTTAATCTGCAAAAATCGATAATGACCTATATTTAATGTTAAATGTACTATTTTGGTATTTTTTGATGTGCTCTACAGTGTTAAAGCATATTTGCATATATTCTTTAAGAATAAATAACATTTTTTGGCACTTTTTCTTTTATAACCAAGTTGCTAATTTTTGCAGTTTCGTATGGACCCCATATCGCTCGGTGATATCCAGAAACGCTCAAAATCATCCAGCATGCTCTAATAACATAGTATTTCATCATAAAAAACAAATTAGGTCAATATCTTGCATATAACGTGAGTTATGTGACCGACATGGTGCTGGAGATAATGATTTTCAGCAGTTTTTGGCTGAAAAAACGACGTTCCCCCTCCGGCATCACCACAAATCATATACCAAAATGAACCTCAGATATTTGGGCAACTTTTAGGGCTATTTTGGTGTATGACAATATACCGAAAAAAAAAAGTTTTATTGTACCTGAAACTTTTTCGAAATTTCAAGTTGATCCCATTTCAGTTGTATGGGTCCAAAAATTCTGAAATTTTAATTTTAGACTCATTTTGAGTCCCTTAATCGATTCCAATTCTAAATATTAGGGATATCCGACATTTTCGATTTTTCCCAGTATACGGTAACTGGGTTACGGTATCTTAGATCCGGATTACGGTAGTGACCTGAAACCACTTCCAATCTTATTTTTGGACCATTTTTACCTAGTTTTGAAAGTTTCAAGTCAATACGACCATTTTAAAAAAATCGTGTTGAACAAGCATACTCGATTCTGATAAAAAGAGCGTTATACAATAATCTTCACCAAGGCCTGTTTCAAAAATCCTAGTCCTTTTTCCGGGATTTTTGGGGGAGATTCCGAAACCGAGGGATTTTTATCACATATTTTTCTAACTTTAGTCGAAAAGTATTTTGGTTCTTTTTAAGGAAGTTTCAAAAGCACGCAAAAAGTACTTTTTTTAGTTTTTCCTTTTAATCTACATTAAGCTGGTAAATCCCAGGATTTCGAATCCCCGATCCAAGGCCGTAGACAGAAAAAATTTTCGAGGTGGGCAAAGACAGTTTCGGAGGGGGCAAGCCTGTGATATTTTGCCGGCGTCGGAATTTTCGATTTCGGAGGGGACACAAAAGCCCCCCCCCTCCTTAAATACGGGCTTGCCCCGATCTGACAAAAAGGTCGGACAACCCTGATCTCCACATTTTTTGTTTAAAAACATCCATTTTTATTTGTTTTGATTTACTGTAATACCATAATCATTCTTTGATTTTTAGACTGAAATCAGAAGAGTTGATTCATTTTTGAAGAAATATGGCCTTAAAGAAGAACTGGAAAAAAAGCTGTCAAATTTATTTAAAATAGAAATATACTGTATTTTAATATTATTATTGTATTATCTTATGCCTTATTTTAGTATTTAAATGTGACGGTGAAATAAATGGATTTCGATTTATTGGGTTATAATTGGATTAACATAGAAATGGATGCGACACTGTAGTCACAAAAAAGAGTGTGAATTATATTATTATTCTAAACTTCTATATTTTCTGTCTTGGTTTGACTTATTCTTTTACAATATTTGCTTTGAAAAAAGCACGAAGAGCAACAACGTTTTTAAAATTGTTGCTGCCGAAAAAATATCCAATTGAAACGTAATTCTAATCCTTATGATGCAACTAAATTTGTTTTGAGTCATTAGATTTTTTTCAATGATTTAAATGGCGTTAATTTAGTTTTAAATATTCAAATCTTAAAACCAAAGAAAATATAACAAAAATACGTTTTTTGAGAATGTAAAAAATTTTTTTGAAGAAAAAAATAACGAAACTGTAAAAAATCTAGTTTCATTGCTGTTATTGTTTTTTAACATTTGCCTTTTCACCGAATTTTAAAAAAACTGCTGCTGCTATCTTTTTTCTTATTATTTCAAATAATTTATTTGAATTTTAAAAACATAATTACATTTTTGAAAAGATTTACAAAAATAGTGATATACCGTAATAAATATTATAAGACGACAGGAACGCTTTTGTTTAAAGATGCAGATATATTTCCAATGCCCTTTTTTAATGAGGTTAAATGCAAATTGTTTTTTTCCATCACACTTTTGTTTTTGTCACATTGTTTGTTTTTACAAAATAGTAAAATAATACAACATCTGTTTTAATGTTTTTTTTTTAAAATTGATTTTGCTTTGTAGTTCGCAGGTTTATCTCAGTATTAATGAAATTTTCATCAGCCGGGAATTGATTCTCGTATAAAAATGATACGGTATAAATGTTTATTATTACCATTTATTTAAGCTTTGTATTTATATCATATTAAATATTCAAACAAAAAATTAAATAAATTTTTTAAAAAAAACTTCTGATGATAAGAAAAGGTTGCTTAACTTGAAAAAAAAATTTTGATAAAACTGCAAAAAATATAGTTTAATGCTATTTGCGTGCAATTTGCTTGTTTTAAGAACAACAGTCTTGCATTCAAAGAATCGTTTTTTCTGCTATCATTGCCGTATTTGAATATTTAAAACTTTTTTAAGCTAAAAAACATTTAAAAACGATGAAAATATTATGGTATCATTATTATCATATACAAAAGAAATCATTGTTCAGTACACTAATTATTTGAAGTTTATTATAGATATCATCTTGTTTTGGGGCTGTCAGGAACTTTGCGTTTTTCTTGTGCAAAGAGAACCACACGTGTGGCAATACTAGGGATTACTAGGGACTTGTCCCTAGTGATGTCACGTGTTACGTAAGGCAAAAGTTGTGATGTCACGTAAAATCCGAGGAGAAAAAACGAAAAAAAGAAAAAAAGAAAGAAATAAAGGGAAAAAAGGGATTAATTTTGCTGAAGTGATGATACGTATAGTAAGGTCAAAACATGCTTTCATTAAGCTATGATAAGTAACGTAAAGTTTAACGTGAATTTTATCAAGTTCGAGAGATACGTAACGTAAACTCTAAAGCTGGATAAACATTTGGTTTAAATAAATTTGACGTTACGTATTTTTACATCAACAGTCAATTAATAAAAGCATGTTAGATACGTAACGTAAGTTTGTGGAGGGGCAAAGTATGTACAATTCCTCAAAAACGATACGTTGTTAGCCAATTTACTTTATTTTTGTATTAATTTCGCACCATAGGTATTGTGTATCTTAAGGGTATCATAAAAAAGCAAGTAAAAAAATTCAATTTTAGAAACTACAGTTGACATCTAAATCTAGTTGTAAAGATAGTGAGCGTATATTTTTACGATACCTATTTGCAGAGTTCATGGATGTAAATTTTTTGATTTTAGTCTCAATAAACTCAAAAATTTTTGCGGCGCTATCGCGCCGCTGTTACGTTTTTTTTTTGTGAATGTGCATATTATCTCTTGATGCAATCATTTAAGTTAATAAAACTAATAAACCAGGAAAGCTTATTTCAAATTTGAAAACATTTTATCCTTGAATCTTTTAAGCATAAAAAGATTTAATTCTTTGTAAGTAGATCATAATAATTAACTTTAAAATTACAACTGCATCTTATGACCTTTACTGACTAAAGAAAATTTCAAAATTTTTCAAAGAGGGGATCAAGGCAAAAAAGGAAAATTTTAAATAAAATTTTAAAAAAATGCAAAGGGGGGACCAAGACAGAAAATATGTCACGTAAAAAAGAATTTTTTTGTCCCTAGTATCTGCCCACGTGTGAAGAGAACCCACATTTTAGTGAAACCCTCTTTTTTTGTTTAATTACTGCAAAAAAGACAACTTTTGGAAGATTACATTTTTGGTTCATTTAGAAAACAGCATTGCTAAAAGTTTAGGTTTTATCCGTATTATCTAAAAATTCGATTTAAAACCTTTGATGTACTAATAATTTTGTGGCAAGAATAACAGTAATTTCAAATAAATATTCAAATGGAACGGGCAAAAATTTGGAGAATCAAAAATCGTTAGGATGAAGCAAAAAAATGTTTACTAAAAACATACGAACGATGACACTCTAAAAAACATAGTTTAGTGCTTATAATTCTTCTGTTTTCAAAAATAACATTTTGTTTCAAAGTTTTTTTAATCTTTCTGGCATTTGAATATTTCAAACATTTTACGCACTGAAATTATTTGTTAAAATAATGAAATTAACAAACTGGAAAAAACATTAAAATGTGAGGTGATGAATCTTTTTGAATACATCAAAAATTGCAAAATAAAGCATTACTAAATTTAATTAAGCTTTTTAAAGATTTGACATTTTTTTTCTGTGTCTCTCTTTCTTCTTGCCATATTTCAAATATTTTGTGTTTATAGTTTTAAGAAAACAATTTGAAGAACAATTTTAATATTGATTTATTGTTGTACTCTTCACTATTTAATTAAATACCGTCTGGTTTTACCGTCATAAAAATTATACGACAAAAATGTTAATTATTTTAATTATTGTATTTATTTAACATCAGGGCTGAGAAATGCGGCCGGCCAAAGATTTTGGTAAAATTCTTTGTTTTCCGCTAGTAAAAATTGAAATTTGGTCGGCCGACGATTTTTTGGCCGCGGCCGGCCGGAAATTTCGGCCGCTTTTCTCAGCCCTGTTTAACATTAAATATTCAAATAATGAAAATTAAAAAAAAACATTTTTGTTGACAAGTAAACGTGAAAAGAAGACTAAAACAATAAGTTAGGATAAAACTGTAAAAAATGTAGTTTAATGCTATGCAAGTTGTATTTAAAAACGATTTTTGTCGTTCTCGCACTTCTTCTTGCCGTAATTTAATATTTAATATTTTTTTTAATGCCTAAGGGGATATCATATATCCCCTAAACCCCCTGAGGAGTTTTATACAAAAAGTGGTCCATGGAAGTATCTTATGTTATCCCAAGGAACTCCTAGAAAAACATTTCAGCGATTTTGGACAACTTTGAAAAATCGCCTTTTCGCCCCTTGTTCGAAGTTGAAATGAGTTTTAAATATGACGGTGAAATAAATGCATTTTAATTATGTTTTTATTAGTACTGGATACATAGTATTATTCTACACTTCTTTATTTCTGCTTTAACTTCTGTTAAACAATATTTTCATTAAAAAAAACTTGAAAAACAAATAATTTTTAAAATTTTTCAAAATGGTTGGTAAAGTAACACTCTAAATTAAAATTTCATATTTATGGGAGCGCTTAACTTGATTTAACACTTTAAAGTGATAAAAAGAGGCAACAGCAGTATTACATACTTGCCTTAACATTTAAACATTTTTTTTGTTTTTTTTCAATTAAATATTCAAATATAAAAAATAAAAGTATTGAGGGTTTAAAAAGTCTTTTTTGAAGCACAAAATTATCCACGAAAAACACGTCAATGATGCAACTCCAAAAAATACAGTTTAATGCTTTTACTTCGTCTGTTTTTAAAAATAAAAATTTTGTTTCAAACACCGTTTTTAATCATTCTGGTGTTTGAATATCTAAAACATTTTACCCGCTAAAGCTATTTATTAAAATGATGAAATTAAATAACTGCATAAAAAAGGACGTAGTGGGAAGTGAACTTTCAAAGTACAAAGTACTGTATTTAATACTTTGAAAGAGATTTGATAACCTCTATCTGTGTCTCCTGTTCTCCCTGCATTTCAAATATTTTGTGTATATGTATTTAAAATGATATTTATTTTAATTTGACTTTTATTTATTAACAATAATTTTTATTTGACAATAATTTGATTTACATTTAATAATTAAAACTCCATAAATTTAATGAAGTTCATCGAACGAAAACATAAGTAATGATTTGCCAATCTAGTAAAATGGTTTTAAAACTGTGTCATAAATGTTTCCATATATTGCAATTGATTGACATTTATGGTTACAACAACAGAATTTTACCCTACTGCAGTAGTATAACCACTAAGTCAATACAATTTTGAAAGTTAAGTTCTTATTCAAAATTTTCTTAAATATTCAAATACAAGGAATAAAAATTCTAAACCTTTCATTAAAAAAACGCTAACATGTTAAGACAGCAATGAAACTATATTTCATGTACTTTCATCACAATTTGTTTTAAATCAATAAATTTTGCAAGAAAAAAAACATGAAACGTTTAAAAAAAAGTCAAAAAAGTCATTTGAATATTTTATTTTAATATTGAAAATGCTATCTTGCAATAAAAGCGCTTTCAGCGAGAAAATGTATAGTGAAAGTCGGATAGAAAAATGGATGTTTATTTCCCCATTTTTTTAAAAAAAAAGATAATTACATTTTTCGCAGAGCCCACAATATAAAAAAATAATCCAATTAAATGCTATGCTGTGAAAATCTTAAATTTAGAAATACTACCGCCTTAAATAGTTATCAGAATGCAGCTCATATTGTTAGCTTTTAAACAGTATTAATCTAAATTGATAACCGAAGTATAACTCAAATATATTCTTAAAAATTCATTACTGACAGATGAAAACCAGAAAAAGTAAATTTATGGTTTTTGTTGTGGAACTTTTACGGATGAGATAAAAAATACAGCATGACTCTTTTTTTTCTTGCCTTAAAGAATGACTGCAGTTGCAGTAATCACAGTGAATGCGAGATACGTTCTTTTTAAAAATATTTAACAAACTGAAATACAATTAAGAAATTGTGTTTACCATTGTGCTTTAAAATAAGAAATGATAATTTTAAAAATAAAGTGTAAGATTCAATCATATCGATTAAACTATATTTTTTTTTACTTTGATTAGAGTTTATTGATAAAGTATTACTCGAATATCTCTTTTAGTGCTTTTTTTTAAATTGACTTGATTCCAAACTTTTTGATTTAATCTTAATATTATTACTAAAATTTTCATCACAATATAATTAATTCTTGTATAGACAATTTTCCATTTAAAATTTTCTTAAATATTCAAATGCGAGGAATAAAATTGTAAATTTTTTATTAAAAAAATTCTGACGTGTAAAACCAGCAATGAAACTATATTTTTTGTGCTTTCATCACAATTTGTTTGAATCAATCAATTTTGCAAGAAAAAAAAACATGAAACAATTTTAAATCAAAAAAAGTGAAAAAAACTGTTTGAATATTTTAGTTTAATATTGAAAAGTTACATGGCACCACCATTGCTTTGAGCGAGAAAATGTGGAGAAATGAAAGTAGGATAGGATAAAATTGATGTTACTTTCACCATTTTTAAAAAAAACCTGAAATCCATTGTCTTTCGCTGAAGCCAACATTGTAAAAATGATTCCAATTTTAGGCTGTACTTTGAAAATATTGAATTTCTTGAAACTATTTACTTAAGTGAATATCATAACACAGATTCAAACAGTATAAATGTAATATATTTTATTAAATTAATAAACGATAGACGAAGAACTAAACCTTCAAACTGAGGCTGCAAAAACTTTTACTAATATATAATTTTTGTTGCTTAAACAGATGAGACAAAATCACGACATGTCATGCATGGTTCATTTTTTTCTAATATATTATTTATTGTTGTCGCAGAGAACTCTTCCTGTTTTATCATTAATTTAGCCAATCACGTTTATTAAAAAACATTCAAGGCAAAACAATCACATATTTTCTTGTTAGTATCATTTTAAAATAAATTTCAAATATTCAAATAATGGACATCAAAATGTTTCAACGGGTTTCAGTTAAGAGCATGACGAAAAAAGCAACTATAATAAAACTGCAAAAAATATAGTTTAATGCTTTTACATGATAACTTTTGTTACAACAATATAAGACATAATTATTTAAGTAGTATATTAAAGTGCAACGACAGTGTCTATATTTTAATTAGCGATGATAAAATTCTCTGATATCATGATTTTTAAATTACGTCAAAAAAGTTTAAATATTAATGATTACTGCATTTATTATAGTAACAACAATAAAATGTATGTTCTTTTAAAAAATATTTTAAAAATTCAAATACAATGAAGGAAATTATTTTTAACACTTTGTCTTTAAAGGATGAATGATGATTTGAAGAAATAACGTGTAAGAATTAAACAGCAGCTAAACTATATTTTCTGCACTTTGATCAGAGTTTGATTTTCATTGACACAAAATTTTTCGAGAGTCATAAAAAAGTTTTTATTTTTTAAAGTTGCATTGTTTTCATGTATTTGAATATTTTATAAAAATTTGAAGAAGCCTGCATTGCAACATTGCCATGGATGAAATTTTCGGACAATTTCATCCATGACAATATACTTTTGTGAAACAAGTTTTTTTCAATAAAATCAAAAATTTTCTATTTTTCGTTTTCTGTTGTTGTCAGCGATAATTAGTAACAACACAAAATTGCTATAATTAATGTAAAAACCCAAACTGTTTATTGACTGAGATCATTATTAAATAAAAAAATTATTAATTACAATACAAGATAATTCTGTAATGATAGAAGAATAGTTTTGTACACAGAGAAAAAGATTGCTTTTTAAAGCTGGAGCTATTGCAGTTTCACCACTTGTATTTATTGACTACAGAGATAAACAACCACATTTTGTCATCGTCAAAAGAACTTCTCAAAAAGCAGTCCCTGCTGCTTGTGATGTAATTATTATTACTACTTTGTATGTTTTTACAACGGTGAAAGAAGTGTTTTTGTAAATAGAGATCAGATGTTTTCTTTTCCATTAAGATTGTATTACTCTGAGTTTCGCCATGTTTATCTATTTATTCATTACTGATGCATATTTCTAAATTTTCTTTGCATCAGATTATGTGATTCTTAAAAAGTAAACTCTATGATTTGTTCTGCACTTTTAAATGCTTCTTTTAGGAAATAAAATATTCAAATAAATGCTTAAGCAAAACAATTGTTAACAAACAACAAAAACTTGTTGAATGAAAAAAGAAACTTTGATGAAACTTCAAAAAAAATAGTTTAATACTCTAGCTGCTGCTTTTAATAATAACTTCTAAGCATGTTCTTTCGCAAAAGTGTTATACTTTTTTGTTATTTGAATATTTAAAACAAGAAAATGCGTTATAATAATGAAATAAAATGCTTACCAAATATATTTCATTATGTTCAACTTTGTGGCAGTGATAAAATTTTTTGGATATGAGCAATAAAAAAAATATTTTAAAAAATGAATTTTTTATATCATTTTTTTTGTAATTGGTTTGATGCCGGTACTCTCAATGTATTGTTGTAAAACTTGCAGCACTTGATTTGCTCCTTAAAATAGAAATTTATCGGTAACGTCTTATATCGTTTTTCTAATTTAAACTTGTTTGACCATATATTATTTTTCATTATTATTTAAATATAGATATTAATATATGAAGATTTTTGAATGTCTACGAAAAAGGTTTAAAAGATTGAGGGTTACTGTAATAATGATAATCGCAATGGATGAAATCTGTTTCTTTTCTTAAATAATATTTTGAAAATTCAAATGTAATAAAAACAATTGAGGAATGATGATTTAAAAAAAGGTGTTAAAATGAAGCTGCAATTAAACTATATTCTTTGCACTTTGATCAAAGTTTTATTTTTATTGACATACTTTTGCGTGAAAAATAAAAGAATCTGTGTTCTCAGAAAAACAGTTATTTATTTGAATATTTTATATAAATTTAAAAAAGCCTAACCGTAAACGTTTTCAAGTTACAATCGAGTTGTGGCCCCATATATTGCCTAAATACTAGTCATAGTAAGGGATGGTTAGCGCCCAAATATTAGCTGCCCAATCGCCATCCCCGGGATTTAATAGTTAAATGAACTATGTTAAGTAGCAGGCGATGGCTATATCAGAGATGGAAATAAACCATTCTGCATGGGTTTTGCTGGGTAAAAATACATTTAAATAATGTTTCTAGAGTGCCTGTGCTTGAATTATAGCAAAATTTTTATTTCTAGAGTGTTTTGAAATTTATGTAGTACATAGCAGGCGATAAAACCGTATTTTTCAAAACACTCTAGAAATAAAAATTTTGCTATAATTCAAGCACAGGCACTCTAGAAACATTATTTAAATGTATTTTGACCCCACAAAAACTATCTAGAATGGTTTATTTCCATCTCTGATATAGCCATCGTCTGCTACTTAACATAATTCATTTAGCTATTAAATCCCAGGGATAGCGATTGGGCAGCTAATATTTGGGCGCTAACTATCCCTTACTAAGACTAGTATTTAGGCAATATATGGGGCCACAACTCGATTGTAACTTGAAAACGTTTACGGTAAGCATTGCAATATCGTCTTGGACAAAATTACTGTATGCTGTTTCATTTTTGGAATACAATATCCAATAATTTTTTTCATTGATAATTTTTTATTTTTATTTCTGTGGTAAAAATATAAAATCCAGTGGCACATTTTTTGGCTTTTTTAAAAACAACACTATTAATGTAAAACCAAAGTGCTTATTATCGGAATTCATTAATAAACTTAAAGAAGAACATTAATTAAGTTACAACAGATTTTCAGGGTAGTGAAAGAAGAGTTTTGGATATCCCATATTTCTCAGGAGATCTCCATTTGACAGCTGTAGTACACAAAGACTGGAAGTGTATTACTTGTGTATTTAAAAATGCACAAGCTTAAGAATCATAAATATCTATTATTTATTGATTTGTTAAGCACTCCATTATAATTTTGTCACCGTTGAAAAGAAGTTCTTAAAAAGTTATCCCTTGAAATTATAAGTGTTACTTTGTAGAATTAAATATTCAAATAAATATTTTTACATTTAAAATTTAAACCAATTGTAAGCGATGAAAAATTTGTTGACAAAAAAAGCAGCGATAATGAAGCTTCAAAAAATATAGTTTAATACTTTTGTTGCTGCTGTTTAATTGTAAATTTTTAAACTAGTTTTTATTCTGCAAAACTTCTACACGTTTTTTCTCTTCTTATTTGAATATTTAAAACTTTTTAACACAAATAACTCTCTTAAAATGTAGAAATAAATTGCTGCTTTAAACACTACTATTGTCAAACGAGTAGAAATCGGGATAAAGAACAGATTTTAAAAACATTTTTAATCTCTTCTTTGCAGTTTTTTTCATCATGTTTTGCAAGGGTTTAATGTATTTCTTAAATATTTTTTCAGCAGAAGGTGACTTAATCCTATTGTCATTTAAGAGTTACTTTTCAAATCTTTTTTCAAATTTTAACTTATTTGTTAGTAATATACATAAATGTTTAAGTAATAAATATAATGATTACTTTCAGTGCATCACCAATTTTTAATGTGAATGTTTTATCTATGTTGAAATTTCTTCAAAAAAGTTAGATCAGCTGTTCAATCTCTGATAAAGTGTTATTTCATTATTTAAATTAAAATATTCAAAAAAAGAGCTTTTTTTTAAAGCTGTTTTTAGATATGACTTATGAAAAGAAAAATTTGTTGAAAAAAAAGCAACAATGTTAAAACTTCAAAATATATAGTTTAATACTTTAGCTGCTTTTAAGCGTTATTCGTTTCTTTTATAGCAAAAATGTCACATTTTTCTTCTTTTACTATTTGAATATTTAAAATGTTTAAATACAGAAAAAAATCGTTAAAATATTGAATTTTTTTTGCTGCCCAAAATTTTACTATTATCTTTCAAGCGACAATAGATATGAATGTAACAACATTTTAAAATAATATTATAAATTAAGCATTTGTTATCTCTTTTTCACCGCCGTAACTTTGCGGGTGGACGGGGTGGAATTCCACCCCACAGATTTTTGAGTTCATGAAAAATAGCACAGGTACATACGTACGTGAATATTTTTATTTTTTTGATTTAAAGCGAACATTTGAATTTGCACTAGGTAAAATGACATTTTTTTGAAATCTTATAAAGGCTTCCACCCCACGAGATACTGTTCCACCCGACTGATTTTGACGAAGTTACGGCGCTGCTCTTTTTTGTAGTTGTTTCAAAGATGTAAAAATGCTTAATATTTTTATCATACCAAAGAAACCTCATACAAAAGACATGGAACTATTTCGATCAAAATTATGATTGAATTTCAGTCACTGAAACCAAAGAAGAAGTCCTATAAACATCCATTTATTTAGTCTTAAATACGTGCTTGATATTTATTCAGTTTTAATTAGTTTATTAAAGTCACTTGCAATGATAACCGTATCTTTAATGTTGACAAAATCTTTAAATTGGCTCAAAATAGTTTAATGATTAACGATTCTTGCATTTATTATAGTAGCCGCAATAAAATCTATGTCCTTTTCAAAAAATATTTTAAAAATTCAAATACAAAGGAGAAAACTTTTTTTAACACTTTGTCTTTAAATGAGGAATGATGGTTTGAAGAATAATGTGTAAAAATAAAGCAGCAGTTAAACTATATTTTCTGCATTTTGGTCAGAGTGTGATTTTTATTGATAGAAGTTTTCGAGAATAAAAAACTTTCTATTTTCTAAAGTTGCATTGCTTCTATGTTTTTGAATATTTTATATAAATTTAAGCAAGTCTGCAAAGCAGCATTTTCATGGATGAAATTTTCGGACAATTTCATCCATGCACTTTTGTGAAACACCTTTTTTCCAATGAAATAATTTTCGTTTCCTTGTGAAAAGCTGCTGGTGTCAGCGATAAATATTAACAACGCGAAATTGTTATAATTGATGTAAAACCCTATGTGTTTGCTGGCCGAAACCATTACTAAATAAAAAAAACATTAATTGTGCTATTGTATATGCCATTCAAAGCGTTGAAAAAATACGGATAAACATGGAACAATAAGAATAGGATTTTCGATGAAAAAAAATTTGCATTGAATTTTTATCTTTTTTTGATAGGCTTTTGGAGTTGAAGGGTTTTTTGAAATGTAATAAATGATTAATCCGGAATTGACCATGGTTGACGACAACAATATGTTGATAGAAATTTAAGCCGTTTTGAATGAATGCAAAAATTGCCTACAATATCAATAGCTTAGAAGACAAAAGATATTGAAGAGAAATTTTAAAAATGGGAAGTTAAAAACAAAAAGTTATGGCATCAAAAAATTATTAATAAAGAAAAAAGTTTTTTTGTCTACGATATTACTGCAAGCTTGGCGGGTAAATGCATTGAAAGACAAAAAGCAAGAAAAAAATATCAATTTGGTTCTTCTTTGATAACCACAACTTGCTGCATTCTAATTTTATTATTTTTTTTTGACGTCATTAGCTTTTTTCATTTTTTTGACTTTGGTATTTTTCATTTTATTCCTTAATTTGTTGTAATTACTTTTTTTAGAATTTTATTAGCTTGCGTCTGATTATTAGAAACTTAAAAATGGATTCAACCGATTTTTTTTATCTGCTTCTTCAATTGATAAGAATTCAACGTTTATTCCTTCCAAACGTGATTCTTTCCTTTCAACCTATCGTCGAAATCAAGCATGGTCATTACCTGATTCAATTATCTACTATATTAGCAAGAATCCATCCACTGCAAAATGTTATGACAATGAATTTCAAACTTACAGTGGTGCAAGACCTGGTGATTCACATGCTCTGCCGGAAAAGTTTGGCCTGCCGATGAATGTTATATTAATCAAATTGCTGGACCAAGCGATGGTCCACTAGAAAAAAATTCTCTTTCTGCTGCTATTTCAAAAATTTATCAATGTGATATCAAAAAATTATTTATTTGGGAAATGGATATGTCTTTTAATGATTTTGTATTTCTTGCTTCAAAATGTGAAGAAATCCATTTTTGTGAAGTTACTGTCAAATATAATGATGGCTCTGTTGTTCCATTGGAAAAACTTATTGACATTCTCAGTAATGTAAAAGATTTCAGCTAGTAAGTTTCTTTTTTGCATCTTCTGTATTCATCTAAATAACTTTTTTATAGTGATCTTTTTGATCAAAATATTATCACCTCAAATACTGTTAAAGAATTGCTCGAAATTCCACATTTTTCATTGCTTGATAACTTTAAATTAAAAAATATTCCTCAAGTTTTTGATATTAAGCTTTTCTATGATCATATTAAAGTAAGTTTATTTATAGCAATTTTTTATAAATTATAATTATTTTCAGAAAAATAAGAAAACAAAAATCAGTCTTTCTTTTTGCAATCAAATACCTACAACCTACAAAGCTCGCCTTCAAAATATTGTTTTTGAAATCATTGCAGCAAAGAAACATAAATATTTAACACCGTATATTTCTTTTCCTAATAATTATTATTCTTGTAGATGTAAATTGTGGAATCTTTATCATAAAAACTGATTTGTTTTCTTTCATGTCTTTTTTTTGAATTTATATAAAATGTTTATCTTGTTCTGTTTTATTATATGCAACATTTTACTCTCTTTAACTTTCTTCAAAAAAAAGTAAATCAAATGTTTGACCTCATGTATTTTTTTAAACTAAAATATTCAAATAAAGTTTTTTTTACATTCCAAAGTTTCAGGATTGCAGTGAAAAATTTTTCAATCAAAAACCATTTGCGGTGAAACTTCAAAAAATGTAGTTTTACTGTATCTTGTCTTTTTCTTTGAACCCAGAAAATGTTTTTGTTTCTTTTTTCTATTTGATTATGTGAAAAAATTTTCATTATAAAAAAACATTTTTCAAAATGATCAAATAAATTACTGTAACATATGGAAACATTTAATACGTAAAAATTAAAAAATTTATGACGTTTTATTGCATTTTAAGCAGTAGAGAGATGCGGGATGCACAATTTTGAGCAGAGGAATAAATTAAGTACATTACATGTTAGAAGGTTCCAATATTAAAGAAGACTAATACTATTACACAATTTTAAATTATTTTTTCATTTTTCATAATTACTTTTAGATAAAAAATGAGATGAACAAAAGCCCATTGGCCTAACAAATTTCTTAATAGGAAAGTCGTGGACATGTGCTGGAAAAACTAGAAAGAGAAATTTAAAAAATTAAAACTAATTGTATGACTTAAATGAATGGAATCATGTTACACACCATGAAAAATTCGAAAAAAATATTTGTGCTAAAGACATTTGTAGGCCCGATGAGTGAAGTTGTAATTTTTCAGTAATTGTAAATTATAACGGATTTTTTAAACAATTGAAGCTCATTTAAACAATATTGTTATTAAATATCTTCACGTAATCGACTTCTTGCTACCAACCATTCAAAAGCATCTGTAATTTCATCAATCAATCGACGAGTATATTCTTGAATTTCGTCATCATCAGAATTGTAAAATGTTTCAATATATTCTAAGCCATTACATTTTGAAAGTTGTCCATACACATTTACACCAAGATTTTCAAGTTCGTCAAGTCCAATCGTTATCTCATAAAGACTTTTCAAGATAGATAAGAATTCAGTTTTGTAGTCAGCTGTTGTTCGTAAAATGCCACAAAGACTCCAAACAATATCCATTTCAAAAATGATTTTAATTTGTTTTGGATTGGCATTTTTAGTATATTCTGCAATGACGAAAACAGCGTTGAGTGAAGTATCAGGATGTTTCAAAAATTTCAAAACTTGTGGTAGAAGATTTGCATCGATCAATGCTTGAATTTCTTTTTCACCTTTTCCAAAAATATTTCTAATTATAAGAAGAACATATACAATATTTCTTTCTTTATCAAAAAATTTGGGCAACTTTTTAAGCAAATTTTTTTCAAGGAATTTTTGAGTAATATTTGCTTCTGTATCAAGTATGATATTATTAATAGCACCAAAAACAACAACATCTGGAGTATCCATATCCAAGAATGATAAAATTTTTTGTATCATTTTATCATTCAATATTGCATCATTCTGATTCTTGTATTCCTTTTTAAATAAATTTTCAAAACTTTGAATGGAATTGAAAAATATAGAATAATCTTGGTGATCCATGTATTTTTTAATATACGGTACAAGTTCGGCAATAGTCTTTTGAGAAATTACAGAACTTTGTGGTTTAACAATTTTTAATATTGTGGAAGTTACAGCTCTTAAAATGGTTACAGGTGTTGCAGAAACTTTTGGGGAAATAAGCTCTGCCAATGTCTGAATTAATCCCATTTCGATACAATCATCTCGAAGTCGGGGTGAAAGTTCTACAATTTTTCCCAAAATATTTATTGCTCCTATGCTAATTGTTGAGTTCTTGGATTCACAAAGATTAATCAAGTTTGAGAATGTTGGATAAAGTTCATAAATGTATGATCGATGTCTCTTAACACAAGCATTAAAGATTTCAATAGTTTTAAAGTGTGATACTGGGCTAAAAATTGTTTACTGATTAGTTTTTGATGTTCAAAAAAAATTACTCTGCCGATTCAATTGATTCCATTAATATTGGTAAAACCTTAGTTTTCATTATTTCATGACTTAGTTGTTTTTCCGACGACAGCAATTTCATAGCTGCTTCAAGTTTTTCGTATTTTTTGTCTTCCTTGTTATTGGTTTTTACAATATTTTCAAACGGGATGAGCTAAAAAGATAATATGCAATTTTTTCGGAGAAATGATCTCTAAACTTTGGATAATTTTCTTTTGCGCATGTGGCAAAAGATTATGTTCATTTTCATGGATGCTTTAGTCCCCGTATCCCCCTCCTCCTTAAACACGGGCCTGAAATAGCACATAGCTAAATAAGTAGCCAAAGTTTTCTTGCAAAATATCTTTTCACTTACTGTAAGTTTACATTGAGGATATAATAACCGACTTGAAGCAACAATTACATTGTAAATTTCAAAGTATCCTTTGTCCCCACAATCCACCTGAGCTTTTTTTGCACAATCTTTTATGCTTTGTTTTAGGGAAGCACAATTTTTGAAAGCCAATGTACAGGAGAGATCCGTGTTAAAAGTACATTTTTTCCAACTGCTTTTTGGCACTATAAAATTAAAAGAATTTTTAAAAAAGTCAAATAAATAATTACTTTTAGATTTCTTTTGACATTCGTAATCTAAGGTTCCATAATATTTTAGTAAACTTTCTGGATCATCAAACATTGCGGCAAATTCATTCATTGTTAAACAATTATTTATAACATTTGGTCCCAAACATTCAGTTAAATTTTTGAAATGTGAACAAAGATATTCGGTACCAACTGTTTCTTTTATCAATGAACGATGTGTGATGATGTAATCGTAATCATCCGCAACTTCCAAAGCTTCAAAAAAGTTGTCGTAACAAGTTTGCAACAACTAAAAAATTTTTATAAAAAGAATGACGCTAGCTGTGAGTCATCTCTAGTAACTATTTTTTAAGTCTGATAACCACTCACTTCACTTTCTGCTTCAGAACAATATCCAAAAACCATTGGTATTATGAAAAAAAGTAAAGAAATAAAACAATGAATTTTATCCATTTTAAAACCTCTTTAATCACCTCGACTTTCAAAAAATTTCTGCTGACAAATTGTGAGCTAAAAAACTTGAATTTAAATCGATTTTATTAGTTTCATTTAAAGAACTGATAAGCCACATTCTTTTTATCAGATGTTTTTCAGAGCTAAAATTCTTGTTTTTTTCCAGCAATTTCATTTAACATAACTTTAACTGCAAAAGCTTGTGTTCATATTTGTTTTGTTATGCTCTTTTTTTATAAACTACAAAACAAAAAAACGCAACTTAAATATGAAAATTTTGTAGCAAGATGAGCATTAAATCTTTATAAAAAAATGAAGTAACGAAAAAGAAAAAAATCATTTAAATAACTGAATCAATGAGAAAAGTAAAAAAAGAAATTTCTTCACCGTAGAGGTCCCCAAGTGATTCCGGAGTTGAGCTCCCATATTTTCTCCAAATACTTGTCATAGTAAGGGATAGTCAGGGACAAAATATCAGCGGCTAAATCCTCGTCCCTGGGATTTAATAAATATATGGATATAACTAATAAATAGCAGATAATAGCTATTTTTGTTAAACAATTTTGATGCCATGGTTTTAAAGAGGCATGGGCGCCGCCAATTTTGGGGATTGGCTTTTTGGGGATGGACATGTTAGGGATTTTTATTTAGGGACTAAATTTTTGAGGATTAGAATTTTGAGGATTTTTATTTGGGGCTTTTTATTTAAGGATGAAAGTTTGCGGACTGCACTTTTGGGGTTTTTTATATAGGGATAAAAACTTGGGGATTGCATTTTTGGGGATTGCACTTTTGGGGATTGTAGTTTTGGGGATTTTTTTTCTTAACGCGAAAATGCTTAAAATCAAATAATAAAAATTTTTGGCTGCAAAAACTGCAATCCACAAAAGTACAATCCCCAAAAGTGCAATCCTCAAAATTGCAATCCTCAAACTGCACTCCCCAAATAAAAAACCCCAAATTTTTATCCCTATCTAAAAATCCCAAAAAAAAATTCCTCAACAGTCTAATCCTTAAAGATTTAATCCTCAAAAATAGCATCCCCAAAATCTTTATCCCCAAAGAGAAATCCCCAAAATTGGCGGCGCCGAGGCATGATAGAAAGGATAATATACAGGGTGAGCCAAAAAAAAGTGGAATTGGATTTTCAAACAAAGGCAAAGGGCTGTGAAGACCCAAGGTATGGGGGGATATATACCTTGGTCCAAGACAATTTCGACCCTACAGTATGACCTCTCGAAAGTTTTCGTGTCAGGAGTTCTAATGCCGCCAAGTTTTGAAAGTACCGTTTTTCGACCCTTTCGTAAAACAAAGTTCCTGGAAGTACCAGAGGTGCTGGAAAAATTCTGTTGGTGGGGCTGGATAGCCCATAGACCAGACTCGTAGATGCTCACAGGTTTGGGTTCCCCAGGGTTTCTTGTCGAGATACAGAGTGATTTCAAAAAATCGATTTCCACATTTTTCACTTTTTGGTTAACTTTGAGCAGCTGGTGAAGTCCGGGGAAGGGGTTTTGGGGGGTAATATTTGTTCACAATAAACTTCAGACATAGGGTGGTCGATTCCACCCCCAAACTTCGAAATCTGAGATATCGAAATTTTTTCGATAGCACAAAATAGCTATTACTGGTTAAGTAGCAGACGATGACGTTAGACTCAAAATTTTAAAATGCGGTTTTTTGCTATAATATTGTAAGTTATGCTATAAAAACACATATGAAATACATTTGAAGCGTTCCTGACTCTATTAAAAGCGTTTAACATAGATATCATTTTCATCGTCTGCTACTTACCTATAGCACTTATAGCAGCTTAAAAGTCGATATTCTCAGATTTGTCCCAAACTTTGCAGGAATGTCACAAAAGATCTGAAGTTTATTGTGAACAAATATTACCCCCCAAAACCCCTTCCCCGGACTTCACCAGCTGCTCAAAGTTGGCTAAAAAATCAAAAAAATGGAAATCGTTTTTTTAAAATCGTTGTGTATCTCGACACGAAAGCCTGGAGAACCCCAACTCCTGTGCGTCTACGAGTTTGGTCTGTGGGCTATTCAGCCCCATCAACAGAATTTTTACACCACCTCTGGTTCTTATAGGAACTTTGTTTTAGGAAAGGGTCGAAAAACGTTACTTTCAAAAATTGGCGGCATCAGAACTCCCGCCACGAAAACTTTCGAGAGGTGATACTGTAGGATCAAAATTGTCATGGCCCCTACTTTATATCCCCCCATACCTTGGGTCTTCGGAGTCCTTTGCCTTCGTTTAAAAAACAAATTCCACTTTTTTTTGGCTCACCCTGTAAATTATCGATTAATATTACATTTAAACTATCAGAAAAGTATTCAAATTGGGACGAGGATTTAGCCGCTGATATTTTGTCCCTGACTATCCCTTACTATGACAAGTATTTGGACAAAATATGGGAGCTCAACTCCGGAATCACTTGGGGACAACTACGGTCAGCATTTTCTCCGTTCACCCAGCATTTATACTACTCTTTTTTTTGCAGCGGCAACTTATTTTCCCGCTCATTTTTCTTAGCATTAATAAAACAACGCACCTTTCACTTGAGACAAGAAATGCAAAAGAAATTTCTTTTCTTAAGATAAATTTTTTTCATTTTGCGCTACGTATTTTTTTAAAATTTTAATATATATATGTTTTGCTTTATCATTTTTATTTTTAAACTGTTGATATTTTAGGCATTTCTTTTTTTCACTTTAATTGTTGTGAAGTCAATTATGAATTCAATTACTCGTCATCGAGGTGGATTTGCAAGTGTGGATGATTCAAGGATTGTCGATTTTTCAAAGCGACCCAAATTTCTTGCTACATATCGTCGTTATCAAAAATGGTCATTACCTGATTCAATAATTTATTATATCACAAAGAATCCTTCTACTCCCAAATACTATGAAAAGATGATTAAAACATGCAAATATTTCTTCCTTCAAAATCCAGTTCTTATTGTTCCATGTGTCTCTGTATTCATCCAAGGTGGTGATTGGCGTACTTCATTTGAACGTTATAATCATCTAATTCGCACTAGTGACAAAATACCGCTTGATTTAAGAAATGTAAAAAGCAAACTTTGGTTAACTAATGAATTTGATACAAATCCATATACTCCTGGTGGCCGAGATCCTCCCCAAAATTATCTTTCTTTCTCTGGCATTATTTCGAAGATTTATCAATGTGATATTAAAAAATTAGATCTTTGGTACCAAAATATTTCTTTTACTGACTTTGAATTTCTTTCTTTGAAAGCTCAACAAATCTGGTTAACTCAAGTTTATGTAATGAATGAGAGTGGATCTATTCTTCCTTTGGAAAAAATTGTTGAAGCACTTCCACTTCCAAATGTTAAAAAGTTCTTTTAGCAAGTTTATTAATAAATCTTTCGTTCAATTATAATTTATTTTTTAGCGATCACGGTGATCATCCTCCTTCAAATATTATTACATTTGAAACTGCATCACAATTAATCAAAATTCCTCACTTTTCAAATTTTGATAAATTTGGTATGCAAAATGTTATTGGGACTTTTGATATTGATTCTTTTTATCATTATATGAAAGTAGGTTCTTATACAGTAATCCGTTCCGGAATTTAAATTGTTAATTTTTTTTAGAAAAATAAGAATACAAGATTTTCTCTTCACTTTGCTTTTCCAATTTCCGAAGCTTACAAAGAACGTCTTAAAACAAACCATCTATTTCTTTCCCTGGTATGGGTCATTGATAAATTATTGCAACTTCATCATCGTCTTAGTTAAATTCAATGATCTTATGCTTTTTTTCCGTTTTGTTTTTGTTCTTTGGTTCCTTTTTATAAATTTATTTATTACGAACACTCATTGGTTTTTGAAGATAATTCATGCCCAACAAACACGAGGAAAGATGAATATTACTGTATTATACAGTTTACAAAAAAAGCTCTTTTAGAAAGAATTTTATTAAGCAAAATTTAAAGTTTGATGCGTGAAAAAAGGAAAAAATTCTCTTTATTATAACATTAAATTACCAAGCATATAAAATTACGGTACTTTTTTTTAACAAAACAATTTGCAAAAAATAATCTCTCACGACAAAATTTTAATGTCATTTTTTATGTACTAACGAAATCATAATCATTTTTGTTGCAAAAAAGAGTATTGTTGGAAATTTGAGCATCTAAGCTTTTGAGGCACAAAGTTGTCTAAAGTATTGTTTACGATGAGAAATATGGATAATAAAACTTTTAAAACAGAATTATAAAAGCTTCTGTATTTTTAATTGCAAAACTAAAAAAAGGAAATATGATTCCCACTCGAGCTCTTATCATCTATTTTTTCCTCGTTTTTTGCTTACCTTCGATTGCTGGAAAAGTGCTTTGTAAAGATGGTGAAAAAATTTACGATGAAAATTTGATCTATGATTGTGTCGAGGGGAAAATGGTTTACTACGGTACCTTTTTCCTTTTAAAAGTTTTTTTGACGAATGTCTGTTCTTTAGGTTGCTTGATTGATGGTGTTGAGTACAGAAGAAATACAACAAAAGATGAAAACAATCTTCGACGACATTTATGTTACAAAGATTTAAATGATGTTAAGCCTATCATTGTTATTGGTAGGTTATTTTGTATCCACAAGGTGACCAAGAGTTTTTGACACAATATAAAAAAATTTTACAGGATGTGTTACCGATGACAAAATTTTTATCAATGAAACAAAAACTATCAAACAAGTTGATGGAAGTACTTTTACATGTATCAAGCAAGTAAAAGGCTACACATTCGCTAAATCACCACCTCCACCGCCAAAACCTCACGGATGCAAACTTGGAAAAACAAAAACAATCTCACGGCGATTTTTACTTGAATGTAAAAAGAAAAATCAAACACATAATTATTATTCCCTTGTTGCATGTTACCCAATCCGCGGAAATCATAACCTTCAAGTTAAAGCTGGAAAAAACTATGATGACATTATTAACAAAGACAAGGGATATGGTTTTCGGTATCAATGTCATACAAAAGGCAATCACTTCTTCTATGATCTTGTTGGATGTCTTGCTGGGCATGAATTTATTAAACCTGATGACGTTTTTCTCAATGAAAGTATTGCTGTACTTTGCTTACAAGAAGGTCCTAATAAACTCCGGCTTAAACCTTTTACTCATAATAAATTTGTTGGAAAATGTTTGAAGGCAGAAGAGGCGCGTGAACCTGTAAAAAAGGTTGTTAAACTATCTTTTCACGCTAATTTGAATAACAAAAACAACACACAGAAATGCTCTGATTCATGGACTTTGAATGGCGGATATTGCTATAAAGTTTTTAATAAACAATCTACATGGAATGAAGCAAAAGATGCATGTGAAGCTGAAAATTCTGCTTTAGCTTCCGTTCATGGTTTAGAGGAAGCAAAGTTTATTGCAAGTAAGATAGTTTTTATTGTAATCGCTTCTCGGCCTATTGGCTAAGATCAATTGTATAGTTTCTGTTCTTATAGTATACGTTTTGGATTATTTTCGATTGGTTTAATTCTATGAGATCACTAAAAATTTCCTTCAGATTCGAACTTTAGTTCACTGCACGTTAGCCTGCAGAGCTACAGGGGGTGATAAAATGTTCATTCTTTTTTCCATTTTTGACCAAATTACCTGAAACTTTCAAAAATGGTACCAGGGAAAGAGATCTATATAAATTTTGGAACCCAATATACCCTTTGACCCCATCAGAAGCCCCAACAACACCCGAAATCCCGAAAAAAGACACACGAAAATGGAAAAAGGTTAAAAAAAATTCGTGGTGGAAAACCGTAAAAAATCGTGCTAAATTATCCACGACTTTATACGATTTTTTACGGTTTTCCACGAATTTTTTTTAACCTTTTTCCATTTTTTTTTTCATTTTTTGAGGCTTGGTGTGTTGTTTGGATTCCAGATGGAGTCAAAGGGTATAAGGGGATCCAAAAGTGATATAGATTTGTTACCCAGATCCATATGAACATTTTCTAAAACAAGAAATCGTGTTATTAAAAAAATGGACAAAAAGGGGTGAACATTTTGTCACTGCCACAGAAGCAAACACATCACCTTTTAAAATCTCTTTTTTTCTTTATGATCCAAATACAGAGATTTCAAAAGCAAGTAGATATTTTTTAAACTTTTTCGTTTATGTGATCATGGCGCGCAGATGCTGCAGGCTAACCACACATAGAAACAAGGGTCAAATCCTTGAAGTTATGTTCTGCAAATTTTTATTAACAAAAATTATCAAAACTAACTTTTACTATAATCCTTTCTATTAAAGCTCAAAAAATCATAAAAAATTTTAAGATCTTGCATATTCCCCTGAAGCAGATACATGGTTTTGGAAAACTCAAGCTTGGATTGGCTTGTACAATACTGATGCAAATGCTGAATGGAAATGGGCTGATAATACTGCATTTAGCTATCGTAAATGGGGTGTCAATGAACCTGATGATGTTGCCCGGCAAAAGTGTGGATATATTCGTATTACTGCAAGCAAAGAAATGATGATTGCCGAGGCTGGTGATTTTCAAAATACAGTTTGTGATGAAAGTTTAGCAAAATTTATTTGCAAAAAACCAGCTTCCTTATAATAGTATTAAGTAACCTGCATTTATTAATAAAGTTTTCAAGGCATCAATAAATGTTATTTTAAAAAATCAAAAAGTAACAAAACAAAAGTTTTTCAAAAAAACATTTTCACAAAAAAAATTATAAAACTTGATTTCGAGTTGCAGTAAGATAAGTGTAACGACTTAAATCAATTCGAAATTGAACATTATTTTGAGGTTTCAATTCAGCAATCAAGTAATCAGTTGGTCCAATCATTGTATGAAATTTGACAGTAACAATTCCATCTTTTTCAAGGCATAAATACCATTCACATCCCTTCATCTTGGATACTGTACTTGGGGTAGTTGGAGTTTTACATATGAGTTTAAAAAATCGTTGCTTTGTTTCACTTTTATGTGAAACTTTTGTATATCCATATTGCCATTTTTGAACTCGATCAAAAATATTATAGTCATCTTTGAAAGTACCAGTAAGGATTTTATCAGCGTTTCGAACTTGAACTAAAAAGAGGGTACTGTAGAGGTATAAGAGTAGCATAAAAAAGCTTACCACAAATATCATGAGCATGTAATCCATCGTCACGAGATAAAATACCTTTTGCAGCTGAAAATAAGGTATTAGTATACGGTATTTCAGCAACATGAAAAAAAAACGCTTACCAACAAATTCAGTCAAAAACTTTTCAGTCATTTGATGAAATTTAACGGTAGGAAGAATGCCAGCTAATTCAGTTTTGATAGCATTGGCAAGATTGAAATCTTCAACAGGAGATGCATTTTGCTTTTCAATAACTTCTTTTTCTGCTAATTCACATACCTAGAAATATATCTATAGTAATCAAGTTTTCATTTAACACTTAGAATTCCACTCAGTCTTTGTAGGATGAAATTATTAACTGTATTTTATAAGCTAATTTAAAACTAAAACTTACAGCTTTAAAGAATTCTTCTTCTTGATTTGGACGTCTTTGAGACTTTGACAAAATCTTGTACAATTCATCAGCAGCAAAAAGAAAGCATTTATCAAGAACTAAAAACATGGGAATATAGTAAAGTATCAAAGCATAAAAAACTCACCAATAAAAGAAAGAACAAAATCAAGTCGCATCTCAGAAAATTTAATATTTGAAAGAATTTCATCAAGCTCAGTTTTGATAGCTTGCTGAAGATTGCTACCATTGTTTGATGATTCTGTTGTTACTCGATGTAAAGCCCATTTGTAAACCTAAAAAGCTTATTAGTTAAGCTCAATGCACACAGTAAGAAAACTTACAGCTTCAAAAAATTCTTCTTCTTTTTTACCGCTTCGCTTAAACTTCGACAAAATTTCCATTACTTCTTTTTTTACATCCAAAAACATTTCATCTCCAACAACAATACCAAGATTTCGATTAAAAAGCTTTTCAATAGTAGCCATAAAATCAGTCAGTGAATAACGTTGAGCAATTTCAATAAATTGATAAATATTCTTTTCATTGATATCATATTTATTCTTTGATAACCATTGATCACAAAAACCCTTGAGAACAGGAACTCCAAAAAATTCTGCCATATCTGTAAGGATGAGAGCATTTTCTTTAGTTAATTCACATTCACCAGAATAAAAAAAAGAAAGTAATTGATAAAAGCTATCATATGAATATGTTTCAATTTTGATATCTTCTTTAACACCATTAACAGCAGCTGCTGCAGTAGAAGTTGCAGTCCATCGATCAGAGATTAAAGCAGTTAAAGGTTCAGAAGTTGAAAGCATGAATTTATGTGCGTGAAGCTTCTAAAAAGTAACAGCTATTTAGTAAGCAGCATATAAACCAATACAAACCTTTCCATTAAAATCAAAAGTAACATCAAAGCTTCCTTTTTCAACATCTTGAGCTTTAAAAAGCTGGTATCTTTCAAGTTGCATACCACAGATATTTGAATTTCGATTGAACTTTTCAACTTTTTGTTTTGGTGGAGAATAAGGTGGATAGCGCCCATGCAAAGAATAATATTCATCGTCATCAACCCCATTATCTTCTTCATCAGTTGTATAATAATTTAATTTTGAAGTAAGAATATATGCCATTTTTACAGCAGCGCGAAGATAAAAATTCGAATAAGTTTCTTTCTAAAAAAAGTGGATAAACTTTTAAAATACAGGGTGATTCAAGTATTTTTCCCGGTCGGTTTTGGACGGCAAATCGTTCCTGTTGACTTCTGTGAGCTCATATTTTCAGGAATGAGTCATGGGATGGGGGAGCATTTTTTAAGAATAAAATTTTGGCATTTGGGAACACAACGCCAAATAGCGCCAAATTCAAATTTATATTTGACCTAGCTTAAAATTTACATATATTATGAAAATCTAGACTCTCCTACACACAATAGTCAAAAAATCAAGCATCTAGCTTCAAAAATGATCAAAATGCAGCCATTTGAAAAAATGAATTTAAAAAAAATAACAAAAACGCAGAAAAAATTTTTTTGACTTTTTTTTTCAAATTTACATTAATTTTTCAAATGGCTGCATTTTGATCATTTTTGAAGCTAGATGCTTGATTTTTTGACTATTGTGTGTAGGAGAGTCTAGATTTTCATAATATATGTAAATTTTAAGCTAGGTCAAATATAAATTTGAATTTGGCGCCATTTGGCGTTGTGTTCCCAAATGCCAAAATTTTATTCTTAAAAGATGCTCCCCCATCCCATGACTCATTCCTGAAAATATGAGCTCACAGAAGTCAACAGGAACGATTTGCCGTCCAAAACCGACCGGGAAAAATACTTGAATCACCCTGTATATAAAACGACTATAACTAAAACTTTTTTCAAGTATGAAAAAAAAGCTGAAAATTAGCGAAAATTACTCATGAATTTATCTATCAAATATTCATATCTTTTTTACTTGTTTTACTCATCAGTAATGAGTGATGAGTGAAATTTTTGAAAATTTAAGTTTTTTTATTTTTTTACTCACAAAATTTATATTAACAAAAATTAGTGATTTTGAGTAAAATTTTTAGTGATTTTTTTTACTCAACTGCTTTGAGTAAATTTTTTGCTGATTTTTTTTACTCAGAATTTTTGAGTAAATTTTTTACTGATTTTTTTTACTCAACTCAATGGGATTCGAACTTCTCTATTGTTGCATGATAATCTAAAACAAAACCACTACGCCATAGCGCCAAACATTTTTTGGTTTCTTTTTGTGCTTATGTCAAAAAAAGAATTTCAACACTGCGTTTCTTTCGTTCTTTTCTCTTCTTTTTCAGCGTGTTGAAATTCTTTTTTTGACATAAGCACAAAAAGAAACCAAAAAATGTTTGGCGCTATGGCGTAGTGGTTTTGTTTTAGATTATCATGCAACAATAGAGAAGTTCGAATCCCATTGAGTTGAGTAAAAAAAATCAGTAAAAAATTTACTCAAAAATTCTGAGTAAAAAAAATCAGCAAAAAATTTACTCAAAGCAGTTGAGTAAAAAAAATCACTAAAAATTTTACTCAAAATCACTAATTTTTGTTAATATAAATTTTGTGAGTAAAAAAATAAAAAAACTTAAATTTTCAAAAATTTCACTCATCACTCATTACTGATGAGTAAAAACCAGTAAAAAACACCATTTTTAAAAAACGATGAGTAAAGATGCAAAAATTTTAGCTTTTTTTTCATACTTGAAAAATGTTTTAGTTATAGTCGTTTTATATCAAAATCAAACAAAAAAGCTCAACGATGTTGTCAGAAAAAATTACCGCGCAAAAGTTTTTTGATGCTTGAAATTATAGGGTCGCTGTGGGAGTCATTATATTTTAAAAGGGGTTTTTTTGCTAATAAAGTTAAATAAAAAATGAAAGATAGAAGCCAATAATATTTTCTAACGTGTGCAATAAAAACATAAACTACAAAGATCAAAGTTAAAGATATTTTAGTTTTTCTTTCTTTGAAAAAAAATAAACAACCATTTACAAAATCTGAATAAAAAAAGGAGAGAAAGAAGAGAGCTAAAAGACGCGCACCAAACCGATAAATCTAAAAATAGAGAAAGTGAATAATTAAAGAGAAAGTGAGCTGCTATTTATAGGCAGCTGGGTCGGTGTGATCCTGGACACAGCTTCAGGCGGAGCTTTGTGCAAGTTTGTCCAAAACAAGAAAATCAAAAGCAAGAAAGAGAGAGTGCCATGGAAAGACAGATGTTTGCAGCTGACTTGCATTTTTAAAAGAGAAAAAGCGCGAACATTCCAAAAGTGAAAATAACATAACTAAAAATGCGCAAAATAAAAGAAATGATTGTAAAAACCAAAACAAAACAATTGAAATAAAAAAGGCGCTAGGACAAAAAAATAAATTTAAGGATGAAACAAATAGGATAGCCCCTCCATAGGATGTTTACTCGCGACTCACTTTTATCGCATTTAGGGAATTAAGGATCAGTAGGTGTCAGGGCCAACGCATGAGAAAGTTTTTAAGTTACAAATTTTTGCAAATTAAGATTCCATCAAATTCTCTTTTGATAGCTACTTGAAGATTAATTTTATCATTTGCTGTTTCAACTGCAGTAGTAGCACACTGTTCAGCCCCTTTGTAAGCCTTAAAAATTGCTATTAACTACACCTGATAGACAAAAATTAAACTACAGCTTCAAAAAATTCTTCTTCTTTTTGAAACTTTGATAAAATTTTCATTACTTCTTTTTTAATACTCAAAAACATTTCATCTTCAACAAAAATGCCCAAATTGGGTCCTTTGACGGTTACAACTCCATCTTTTTCAAGGCAAAGGTACCATTCACATCCCTTCATCTTGGATACGGTACTTGGGGTAGTTGGAGTTTTACATATGAGCTTAAAAAATCGTTGCTTTGTTTCACTTTTATGCAAAACAGAATCCACAATTTGTATACTCAATCGTGTCCAAGCACATTTATGAGCTTGCTACAAGGAGTTCCTGCCTAATCAAAAAAATTTAAGGCTTTTACTTCTTTTAACGCAATAACGCAATAACGCATTTAACGCGTTGGCGTTATGAAATTGGTTGCCAATAACGCAATAACGCATTTTTTTATTTCATTGAATAAATAATGTTTTATTAATACTTTTTTTAAAATAATTATTATTTTTTTTACTGATAAAAATAATAACATTAAAATTATAATATTTATGCAAGAAAGCAAGCTATTAAATATCAATGATTTAAAAAAAATGCATTAAGTGTTAACTTTAAATTAAATGTAAAACTTTTAATTCTTTTTTCACATTATTATTTTATCACTGATTACTATTACTTTTGTTTTTAAACAGTAAATAATAGTGGTTTTGCTTTTTAAAGTAAAGAATACTTTACTTAATGTGTTTAATATTTTTATTTATACATGTTAATTTGCTATTAAAAATTTAACAATGTCTTATGTTAAAAATTTAACAATGTCTTATGGTACATGAACAACAAAGACAACAAATCTTTTTTTAAAAAAAAACAAACAAAAAAAATTTGGATTCTTGCAACGACTGATTGCTTAATGAAGCAACAACGCTGTTGCTTTTTTTACGCGGCACTTTTTTTTGATTGCTTTAGCGTTTTTGAATCAACTAATTTTTTGCTTCAAAAATTATTTGTTCTCTTTTTTAGCTTTACTCTGCTGCTATAAAAATGACTTACAGTCCTACTTCAAAATTAAATTATTATACTACTGATGACGAAGAAGAAGATGATGGTGTTGCTGATGATGAATATTATTCTTTACATGGGCGCTATCCCTCTTATTCTCCACCCATACCAAAACCTGTGAAGTTTAAACAAAATTCAAATATCTGTGCTATGCAACTTGAAAGATATAAACTTTTTAAAGCTCAAGATGTTGAAAAGGGAAGCTTTGATGTGTCTTTTGATTTTGATGGAAAGGTTTGTAAAGGGTTTTATGCTGATAACTATATAGCTGATTTTTTTAGAAGCTTCACGCTCATAAATTCATGCTTTCAACTTCTGAACCTTTAACTGCTTTAATCTCTGATCGATGGACTGCTACTTCTACTGCAGCTGCTGCTGCAAATGGTGTTAAAGAAGATATCAAACTTGATACTTACAGCTATGACAACTTTTATCAATTTCTTTGTTTTCTCTATTCTGGTGAATGTGAATTAACTAAAGAAAATGCTCTCAACCTCACTGATATGGCAGAATTTTTTGGAGTTTCTGTTCTCAAAGGTTTTTGTGATCAATGGTTATCAAAAAATAAATATGATATCAATGAAAAAAGTATTTATCAATTTATTGAAATTGCTCAACGTTATTCTTTAACTGATTTTATGGCTACTATTGAAAAACTTTTTAATCAAAATTTGGGCGTTTTTGTTGAGGATGAAATGTTTTTGGGTGTTAAAAAAGAAGTTATGGAAATTTTATCAAAATTTAAACGAAGTGGTAAAAAGGAAGAAGAATTTTTTCAATGAAAGTTTTTTGACTGAATTCGTTGGTAAGTGTCTTTTCTTTTTGCTGTAATACCGTATACTAACACCTCATTTTTTAGCTGCTAAAGGCATTTTATCTCGTGATGATGGATTACATGCTCATGATATTTGTGGTAACTTATTTTATGTTAATCTCTTTCACCTACAGTACCCTCTTTTTAGTTCAAGTTCGAAACGCTGATAAAATCCTTACTGGTACTTTCAAAGATGACTATAATATTTTTAATCGTGTTCAAAAATGGCAATATGGATATACAAAAGTTTCACATAAAAGTGAAACAAAGCAACGATTTTTCAATCTCAAATGTACGATTCCCACAACACCAAGTACAGTATCCAAGATGAGAGGATGTGAATGGTATCTATGCCTTGAAAAAGATGGAATTGTTACTGTTAAATTTCATACAATGATTGGACCAACTGATTACTTAATTGCTGAATTAAAGCCTCAAAATAATGTTCAATTTCGAATTGATTTAGGTCGTTATACTTATCTTACTGCTACTCGAAATAAGGTTTTATAATTTTTTTTTGACAAATTGTCTTTTTTCTGTTATTACTTTTTCATGTTTGGAAAATAAATTTTATTGATGCTTTGAAAATATTTTTATTACTGTAGTTTTTTTCATGTTTTTAAATGTTTACAATTTTTGCAAAAACTTTATTGTATCAAACTTTTTTCCACCGCAGAAAACACGTGCACCAAGTGTTTTTTAATGCCATGTTAAGGTATTCCACAGTTGTGTTTGTGTTTATTTTCACACTCATCTGCTTATGCCAACGGAATGCTAATTTGTCGTTTATTATACAGCTTCTAGAACTTTATCATTGGTCTAAATGTACCCTAACATATTCCATTTTAGTTTTTTTAAAGTTTCATGTGAAAATTCCTTGTACAATTTCAAACTTGGAGATTATCCAAACCATGTGAAAAAAAGGTGTTTTTTAATTTACCAAGAAAAAACAAAGAAACATTTATAGTCTCAAAAAAGGAGTATAAAAAAGGTGTTCCAATGTCATTTAAACTGACAAAATTTGTTTCTCAACGATTTCAAACTTTTGTCTTACATTAAATTCCCTAAAGTAACTTAACTCCAAAATCCAAATAAAGATGCTTCTAAGATATTCTTCTGAAATTTTAGGAACAATTCTTTTTATCTTTTGCTTTTCATCTTTACTGCTTAATGCTACAGTATTATTTGTGCTTAAAAAAGCTGGCTTCATAAGTTCAGTGCATAGCAGCGTGTATATTTTAGCATTTTATAATATTACTGGTAATTCTTTGTTAATGTTGCTGTATTGTTGTTACTTGTCTCCAGCAGCTATCTTACAAGATTATTTATTTGAAAGCGGAGAAAGGAGCTTTGGCGTAAAACTGATGGGATTCTTTTTTCATTGTTTATGGTTACAAGATCTATTTACACAAGTTATTACTTCTTTGAATCGGTGAGTCATACAGGAAGCATTTAAACAATAACAATGTACTTTAAAAACACAAAATTTTAAAAAAGCTATTCACAAATGAATCAAACAGTAGTCCATAACAGTTTCAAACGTAAAAGAAAGCAACCTACATTTTTTTCTTTTTTTTCTCACATTATCAATTACTAAGATTAAGTTCGGAAAAATACTAAATCTCATTAAACCCCCTTTACGTAATAGCAAAAATAATTTACTTTTCCAGTATTGTAATGGTAATATACCCAAAAGCAGCAATAATATTTTCACGTCAAAATACATTTATCTTTGGAACAGCAGCATTTTTGGCAGCATTAGTAATAGCATTTATATCAAATTTTTTAATGCCATGTTGTGGGTGAGTTTTTTAATTTTGATATTGCCAAGCCGTTAATTTTTAAAAATAATTTTTTTCAGCTTTTATCTTTCGTACAAAAGATTTTCATATGCATATTTTGAAAATGGAATAAATTATGCAAATTTTTATATTGCATTACCTTTGAATATTTCATGCTCAGTTATTTGTGTAACATGTTATATTACTGTAAGTTTAACTTTTGGAGTGGCATGCATTTGTTGTTTTCAGTATTTTGAAATAACAAAACTGAAATAGTAAAATGTGTAAATCCGCTGCCGTCCTTTACTACATGGCATTTGCTACAGATAACATGATAGAATCTTTTACGTAAAAATATTTATATATATTTCAGATCTATCTCTATGTTCGACGATCAAATAAAAATTGTATCAATGTTGTAGAAAAATCAATATATCAAATGCGAAAAGCCAAAGAACTTCGATATGCAATGCAATTTTCTATGTGTACTGTAGCATGTATTTGTAAGTAACTTTTTTGTAATAAAAGTGTGATTACTATACTAAATTTAAACCAACTTTTCTGTTTTACAATACATGTAATTGTAAAATAGAAAAGTGCAGTAATGCCATATCCTCACGGTTACTGTAACTTGTTAATTTTAAAAGATGCAGTTATCAAAAATTACACCATTTTATTAAACCCTTTTATCATCGCTTTTAGTCATCTGGATTAGTTATCGAATTGGTTCCGCGATATTTCCAGAAGCTGATGATCCACTGTTTTTTATTTTAACAATTTTACACATTTTTCATTGTTCTGCAAATTCTTTAATCTTCATTTTTTATAACACTGATGTAAATATACTTTTCTACTTATGACGTTGATCTTTTTGCAATTTTATATATTTTAGACGAAGCGAGAATACAAAAATATTATTTTGGGATTCAGGAAATTTAAAAATGGACCTTCAACTGCTGCTGCAACAATATTTCCATCAACTCTTCAAACTTCAAAGGTTACCATAATTGCAGTAAGCAAATAATGGGTTGGTTAATGTCAAGTATTGAATAACACTATTAAATCAATGCTGAAATATAAATTTAATAAAATTTGAGTTTAATCGTTGGTTAGCAAAAACTGATTTAATTATGTAAGATCAAAATGTTTTAAGTTTAAATTTAATGTTGTATGAAATTGTGTGGTACATTTTTTCGTCAAGTTCTGAAAATAACAAGAGAAACATATTCGTTTGAAACATACAGTGTTATAATATTAACTTGTATAAAAACAACCCAACAGCAACGAGGGAAGGGTCAAGTTTTTATAGAATAAAAATTTCTGGTTCTTTTCTCTAAAAATCTTTTCTCTCAACTTTTTTTTCTTCGATTAGACCTTATTACTGCCTTTACCTTGACCAACCGGCATTTTTTCAAATCCAACTGGCACCTGATCAACCAGCACTCTTTATTTGATTTATTCTGATTAGTGTGAATTAAAGATCTATTTATTCTTCAATTTTCTGATTTAATTGATGATTTTGCAATGATGGATCCTCCATTTACGCATGCCACATTTCTTGCAACTTATCATCGCCATCAACATTGGTCATTACCTGATGTACTTATTTATTACATAACCAAAAATCCATCATCTTCCAAAGCTTATGAAAAATTGTTACAAACATGCAAATATTTTTTCATTAAAAATCCTGTTCTTATTGTTCGACATTTTTTATATACCTATTACCAAGGTGAACGGAATACTTATATCAGTGGGACATCTGATGAAGACCTGAAAAAGTTACCAATAAAAATTTGGGTTACTGATGAATTTCAATCTGAAAGTTTCTTTAATAATAACAATAAAAACGATCAATATTTTGTTACTTCTATTATTCCAAAAATCTATCATTGTGATGTCAAGAAATTGCGACTTTGTAATCAAAATATTTCTTTTAAGTTTTTTCAGTTTATTGCTTCAAAATGTGAAGATTTTTGGTTCGATGATGTTAATGTAATGAACGAAAAAGGTTCAATTATTGAATTAGAAAACCTTTTTGAAACCCTTAGCAATGTTCAACGTTTTAAATAGTAAGATATTTATTTTTTTTGTTTAACAAAAATAAAATCGTTGTTTTTTAGCTATCTCGGTGATGAAGCATCAAGTATTATTACATCAAAAACTGCAATAGAATTGATTAAAAATGCGAATTTTTTAAATCTTCGAAAATTTACAGTAAATCCCGTTCCTGAAACGTTTGATATTGATAATTTTTATGCTTTTATCAAGGTTAATCGTTTTAGTGTGTTTTTTCATGAATATATCTATATATTTTAGAAGAATAAAGAAACAAAAAATTATCTCTCATTTAGTAATCAAATTTCTCACGCCTGTCAAATTCGTCTTCAAAGAATTGTAAATGAAATTATTGCATCCAAAAATAATGGATATAAAGTACCGTATATTGGTTTTGAAGGATCGTTTAATTCTGAATTGTGGAATCTTTACGTTCAGAGTTAAATTTTCGTTGATTTAAGTTTCTGTTTTTGTTGTTATTTTTGTGAAATATATAATATTATTTTTATTTGGTTTTATAAAAATATTTGCAAGTAATATATCCTATTTTTGCACAACGTGAATGTTACGTTATTTTTTTTGATACTTATCGCACTGTTATGCGTACAACGGATAAAAAAATGGACGGTCATTCTTAGGACGCCACTTTAAAAGTATATAGTATTATTTTGAACTGCAGTATCACATTTAATCGTAAATTAGATACTGCCACTTATTTTTACATTTTATGTTTTTAAATTAAAATTTACGATTTTCATTTTCTCACGCATTTAACAACCACTTGACTTGATTCCCTGGAATTGTAGCAAACATTTGAATAGCAATTAAGATTAAGAATAAACACATTAAAAAAAGTCAAAATGCGCATTTATAGCTCTAATAACAGATTGACATACAAGCTTTCCATTAAAAGCGTGGTAGTAGTACACATTACTGTAGCTAACAAGGTACAAAAATGGCTGTTATTAATCAACTTAAAATAAATGTAAAATTAATTATACTCCTTTTTTCTTAAAAAAGGTCGCAAAGCAATGCCAAAAGTCATTTGCAAAAAGTACAATTTTTTTAATATATGTAATTTATCATAAAGTAGTAATTGTGGATGTAAAAAATAATTGTTACGAAGGAGGGGATGCTTTTTTGAAAGTTGTTTTTAAAAAGGTTTTTTTTTCATTTTCATTTTTCGTATTTTGTATTCTCACTCGAAAAAAACGTTGCCGATGACTGTAACAGCAGGAAATTGGGTGAGATGGGCTATTACTTTGGTCCTGACAATCTTCCATGGTGCAGTAGCTTTCTTCATCTGCGTTCAAATTCGACATAAACGTAAGAAGTACTGTACTTCCTTCTATGTTTTGTATCTAATAATTGCATTTGCGGATATATCTACAATTATTAATAATTTTCTTGCTGGTTCTATTATTCTTTTTGATTCTCTTAAACCATGGTTTTTTGAACACCCAACATGGGATACTGTAACATGGCTGGTCTCTGGGTATATGATTTTTTTACAATGCTGTACTCATACTGCAATTGCAATAAATCGAACATGGGTTTCCTTTCAAATTGTGGATACAAAGGTATGGTTACCTAAAATTGGTAAGAAGATTATATGGTTACTATTTTTGGCACCATTTCCAATGTTATCTGTTCGATTTGCTGGACATTCAATGTACTATTATGATGAAAGTGGTGAACTTTCTTCAAGCTATATTGAATCTTATGTCATGGTTGTAAGTTGTTCTTTCTTACCGTAGACGTTTCCAACTAATCGGAGAGTAGAAGCCCCACTCGCCTCAACCATCAATTGGAAACGTCTTCGGTTAGAATGGCATAGAAATTATGTAACTATTAAAAATTGATAAATTTTAGTACCATGTAACTGCAGCCATAACTGTAATTGTTACAACTTCAACAATATGCTTTATTTTAGCAATCGTTACAATTATTCGATATCGAATGTTGTACAAAGAATTTGGGACTCTTTCAGCTTCAAATAAACAAGATCTATTACTTTTTGGTCAAGCTTTTGTAAGTCTTGTCCTACAAATGGCTTTAGTGGCATATCAAATTATGCGATTCATTGGAGGATATTATAATCTTCCAAATTTACAAGCTTTTGCTTTAGTCTATTTTTATTATGTTAATGATGCGTTTAGTCTTGTTAGTCCAATTTCACTATTATTGATATGCAAATTTATACGAAAAGATTTTATCGAATTTATTACTGGAAAACAGAAAACCAAAAAAACTACTCAAAGTTGGACCTGAAAAAATGAAATGCGTTTTAAAGATTTTTTTGTCTTATAACAATGTGAAAGAATTTTGTAGACTATCTTTTAATTTTTGAAAGTACTTTTGTTTTTTTAATTGTTTATCATCGCTTATATGTATGAAAATAAAATTTTTTTATGCTATTTCATAGGTTGAAAAAAGACAAAAAATATATTTTTCGGTCATAATGTAGGGTGGCAACCACCACTTAGGGAGCATCCAGTGCTGACGTCAGCAAAAAATCCGAAATTCGTAACCCCATCCATGCCTAAATCAGCAAAATTACTTTGATTTTTGCCGCATTTAAGATGAAGCGTCAGATCTGGCTTTTTTACCATTTTCAGTTTATTTTTCCAACCAACGTATATGACGGCACTTCAAAGCTAATGAATAAATTAATACATGTTTATATTACAGTCACCGATGATACATTATTCAGCTTACAAAATAAATTTCTTAAGCAAAAATAAACAAAATAAAAAAATCGAATTATAGCTTCTCGATATCCACTCATAAAAAATATCACAATTAAAGATTCAAAAAAAATTCGAATTTGAAAAAAAGTATTTTTAATTGTAATATCTGATATATTTGAATTAAATTCCAGCCATGGTGGAAGAATACTACCATTCGAATATAACGATGATATCCCAAATAATTTAATCAAAAGAATATCAATACATCGAAATCCATCAATACAAAACATAGAAGTATATAGTAAAGTTTGAAATGTAATTACTGCTGCAATTCGAATCGATGAAATTAACTCAGTTTTATGATTAATTAATTGATATTTAAAACGTCTTGAAACTTTTAATATTATCATAACTGTTGAAATTATAGATATGCATAAACAAAATGGAGACTTTGAATATACAGCTATAAATTCAATTTTTGCTAACATTAGCAATATTGTATTTTCCCATCGTTCATCGAATGAACCTGGAAGTGTTTCATAATAGAAGTGAACGGCTATCGATGGAACATTAGTAACAACAACAACAAAATTATATACAAAAATGGTTATAAAAATTCGAGAATTGCTTGTTAATTTTTTATAAAAATTTTTATAATATAAACATAGCACTCGGGAAAGTGATAGCAGCATCAAAGATGAATATAAATTATATTGAAGATGATCAAACCATATATGAAATATTTCATTTTTCCAATAAAAACATGAATTATTAATTTTTGGGAAGGCATAAAGCTTTTCTACATTATTACTGCAAATAAAGTAATAACTAAACATTGAATCATATAAAACTTGATTCAAAATAAACCATCTATAATGTTCTTTTATTCCACCAAAAATTGAAATTATTGCAAGAAGTAACAACAAAAATGCACAAACATATCCAAAATTAATATTATACAAAATTAATGCCATTATAGCCAGTGAACAGCTTGGTTCATCAAGAAATTCTTCTGCAGGATCAAATTCTCTTGTTGGGTCACGTAACCAATCACGATTACATGTTGCAGTAAAAGTTTTATTGTCGTCCATTTTTTTTGTTTTATACAAAAAATGGACAATGTTTTTTTCAAAGTTTTTGAAATGAAAAGAGTCACTTCATTTGAGTCCTTTGTGATCCATTTATATATATAGGTAATTAAATTGTAGCTTGCGTCTGTCTAAAAACACACATTTCTTTTTAAAGGAATTAATTTTTAGCAAATTATTATTACCACTTTATTTGATTAAAAAAAAGAGTTAAAGCTCGTTAATCAAACCTCAATGTTTTTGAGAAAAGTACTTTAAAAAATAACAATACTTTTATTGGAACACTCGATGACATTGCTGATTTTAATTTATTTTGTGTCTTAATTTAAAGACTTTTAAAATGACCAAAAAATTCAATTCAATTAAAGTTTTTCTCTTCAAACCTGTATTGATGTGTTTAAAAAAAAACAAAAACAAAGTTTTCCTTCTTTTTTTAAAGAGTTAAACATCGAAAATTAACAACAGACTTTGATTTCTCTCCCTTTCTTCTTTTATTGTGTCTCTACGTCATTAATTCTTCTCCTTTTTCTTTTTTATCTTATCATTTTTTTAGAAAAGTGCTTAATGCTTCTCTTTTTTTTACAACAAGAAAATGATGAGAGTCTAAAAATGTAAACTGTTGTTCTGTCGGTTTCTTAAAAATTTTGACATTTTATTTAGCTGTTTCGCATCAATTTTTTGATTATATTTTTCAGTTTCGATACCTGTGCCCCCTCCTGAAATTGACAATTCCTTTGATCTTTTGTCGACGCGTCAATACTATAAATCCGATATTTTTAGAAGACGTAAATGTTTTAAATGATAGAACCGGAAGAAATAAATATTTATCAAATATTCATAAAAGCACAACAACAAGAACCGAACTCCCCACAGATATGAGTATTAAAAATGAAAATAATGAAAAAACACCATTAGATGTTTGCAATCAATTCAATCATGAACATCATCATCTTGATTCCAGTAAGTTTTTGTTATTGCTTTAAATTTTCAAATATGAAATGAGAAGGTTTATGTGAAAGAGTTATGTCACATGTTCATGAGTTTACCCTTACAATAGTCGTTTATGACCGTTTTTTTATGTAGCGTAATACTTTGATCTCTCTGATTATCAGTCACTCAAATTTATTGTAGCATTTTATGCACCTTTAAACATCACATTGACCTCTGCATTTTTAGCTACTGCTTCACCTGCATCAGGATCCTCTCGTAAACGGAGATCGTTAACTTTCAAATACATCTTTCGAATTCTTGGTGAAAATATTGCAAAATATCCAAAGCTTTATTTCTTCACATCACTTCTTATATCATCTCTTTCATTTGGAATGTATTTTATGGTTTTAAAAGATCAAATTCGAGATGGTTATACTCCTACAAATGCTCCATCAAGATATGAAACAGATGTAATGAGAAATTTTTGGAATTCATCTGGAGATCCATCGGTAACACTTATATTACTTACCGCACGAGACAATGGTTCCATGCTTCGACTGAAACATCTCGAAGAGGTCGTGAAGCTTCACAATTATTTGTTGTATAATTTTACACTGGAATATGAAAAAGAAAAAATTACATTTGATGATCTCTGCTATCCATATTGTAATATTAATTATGTTTTGAATATTTTTCTACAGGGTTTACAAATGCAAATAGATTTGCTTAAAGCTGGTAAACCATTCAGTAATGAAACAATCTTAAGTTTTCCAGTTTCTTATGTTAATGGTTTTAAAATTCATCTTGAAAAATCATTATTTGGTGTAATTAATACTGAAACGACTAACGACGGACAACTGCAATATCACGGAAGAATGCCAGATGGAAATGAATTAATTGAAGGTAAGCTTATTATTTTTGTAGTTTGTCTATATAGAGGCAATGCTCATGCTAGCGGTAGTTGAAAAGATATATTCTGGGCGTTCTCAAAGATGTGGAATGGAAGAGGATAACAATCACTTTTAATCCAGATCTCGTATTCTATCAGAATACTTTAATTCTGAGAGTCTGCTAAAATTTTAGGATATCAATTTAAAGCATTAATTTTTTATAAGGGATTGTCCAGACCTGCACTTTTAAGGGTAGATGGGGGTCATGCAAAACCTGGCTAAATCTGACGGTGAAGGAGAGGGGATAGGGTTTTTAAAATCTAACGTCAGCAAATTTGTCTTTTTAAAACATTAAGACAATCGTGAAAAACCACGAAAAGTCGTGGAAAACTGTCAGGAATTTCTGCAACGAATTTCCTGTATTTTCTTTTTCTCATGAGAAAGTTCCAGCAAAATCTCCCAGAGCCAAAAAGAGGTCAAGCAACCCATATATAAGCAGCCCTCATCCTTACCAAAAGTCAGCATCGAAGTCATTTCCTCTCCCAGTCCCATCAGTCTCAACGGCAGCAGAAAGGTAGCAGTCCCAAGAGAGTTAATCTCGCCGCAGTTACTCTCGTCCTTTCTTTCCTCCTTTTATTATTGTATTATTTATTTATTGCTTTGTGTATTATTATTGTATATAATAAAATATTATTATTCCCCAATCTTCTTACAAATATTCCAATTTTATTCTCCCCTACCCCCACATTCTTTTCCACAGAAAACCGTGCTGAATTTTTCACGACTTTCTACGCTTTTCCACGATTTATCACGATTTTTTACGTTTTTCCACAGTTTTCCGCAAATTTTCACTGTTTTCCACGAATTTTTTAAGCTTTTTTTCGTTTTTTGGGGTATTGGGGGAAACATTTAAAAGAATTTATAGGGTGGGAAAAATAACGAAGACTTTTTCCATTTTTTTGTCGTTATTTCTTGCTAAGGTTCTTGATGGGATCAAAAGGTACATTGAAATCCAACATTGATATAGATCTGTTTCCCAGGTCCATATGTACATTTTCTGAAAGTTTAATGAAATTTGGTCTTCTAGAAATCGTTTTATTAAAACAATGGATAGATTAAGAGAGAAAAAAGATGAACATTTTGTCACCCTACTTTTAAAAAACCTTGGTAAAATTAGGGGTCAACAAACATTGTTGACTGTATGGGTGAATGAGGTGTTAAATCTGAACCTGATTTAAGGCTGAATTTTGATTTTCTTGCTGACGACAGGTCTGGACGTTATCTAATAAAAAAACTTAAAAACTTGTGATTTTTTTAAGTTTTGCTATTTATTGGACCACAGAAATGCTTAAAAAATTGACTGTAATAACTTCACCGAATAATATTATTAATTTATAGGTAATCAAACTATATCCCATTATGTGACCGATATAGAATATGTAAAAGTAATAATGATGATGTTTCGAGGTGATCGAACAAATTCAAGAAAAGGTGAAATTCTATCAAAATGGGAAACATCAGTCTATAATTTTTCATTGTTACAATACAATAATCCATTAATAGAGATGCAAGTTTTTGGTGCTGAAGTATTAGATTATGAAATGATGAAAGATGGCCTCCGATTGGCACCATTCTTTGCTTTTGGGTTTGGACTAATGGTTTTATTTGTTGTTATTTCTGTGAATGGAACAGCACTTTTATATCGAAAATTTGATGCTGGTAAAATTATGATATCACTTGGTGCAACAATCTCTTCTTTGTTGGCTGTTTCAACAATATATGGACTATTATCGCTGGTTGGCTTTCGATTAAATTCTATTAGTTTGGTGCTGCCATTCTTAGTTTGTGGTATTGGAGTTGATGATGCATTTCTAATGATTCATTCATGGCAGAAATTATCTTCTCTTAAATTGCCTATTCACAAGCGTATGGGATTAGTTTATGAAGAAGTTGGTCCTTCGATTACTATCACCTCTGTCACCAATGTTATCAGTTTTGGAATTGGTGAGTTATATAGGGTGAGGGTCATTTAAAATTTCGACACGTTTTTCTTCGATAAACGAGTTTTAGAGAATTCCAAGTGATTAATGGTTACCTTTTGGCCACGAAAAATAATAATACTACAACAAAACACTTTTTTCTAGGCACATTTCTTCCTACTCCAGAAATTAGTCGTTTCTGTATGACAACAGCGATGGCAATAGGAATGGATTATATTTTTGAATTAATACTATTTGGTCCAATGCTTGTTTTTGCAACAAATTTTGAAAAACCGGTAAATGATTTTGACAACAATGCAATTTCCTCAGCAAAAGGATGGCGAGAAGAAGTAATAAAAAAAGCAGATGTGCTTCTAAGAAAATATTGTACACTTATTTCAAATCGAATAACTTCGATGTTTTTACTTCTTGGTTTTTTGATTTATTCATATTTTGCATTTTCTGGAGTTTTAAGTATTGAAACGCGGCTGGATTCTGAGAAGATCCTACCACCAGATTGCCCCATGCAAAAATCCAATAAAATTATTAATGAATACAGTACGTTAGTTTATATCGAATTTTCAAAAGTCTTCGTACAGCGCCTTTCAAAATTTGACCTTTTAGTCTGGGCAGAATACCATCCTGTAACAGTAATAGTCAACAATCCCTTGGATATCACAAATCCTCAAGAACTTAAAAGATTTTGGAATTTGGTTGATGAGTTTGAAGCGCTGGAAAGATGTAAAGGAAACATTTCAACACTTTTATGGCTACGAGATTATGAAATTTATTTTAAAAAGGGTGACATGATGGATGCTTTTTTTGGAAGTTTAGGATTTAATAGTGGTGGTGACAGCAATGAAGTAATAAGTAATAATAATTCTTCTACTGGTATTGATTTTTCTAAACTTGAGCCATTCTTACGCTCACCATTTTCTGAACATTGGAATGCATTTTTGAAAGTTGGACATAATGGGTACGAATTTGTATTATGGCCAAATAGGGGGGGGGGGGCGGTAACTAAAAAAGTGCCAATGTATTTGTAACAACTATTACTACTTCAGATCCTCCCAAAAATATGTTACATCATTTTGGTTTACAGTTGCATATCAGAATACTTCAACATGGAGCGCTCGAATAGAGTTAATGAAAAAATGGCGTGAAATTGCTAGCCGACATGCCGATATGAATGTTACAGTATGGGAAGAGAATGCAATGTTTGTTGATCAAATGTTAAGTTTAAAAACTGCAGCAATAACAACTGGTTCACTTACTCTTGCATGCATGGCAATTGTTTGTGCAATTTTTATTACAAATTTTTGTGCTGTTATTACTGCCACAATTGCAATTGCTTCAATAAGTATGGGAGTTTTGGGATTTTATTCATGGCTTGATTTGGATCTTGATCCCGTTACAATGGCTGCCATTTTAATGAGTATTGGATTGAGCGTTGATTTTATTGTAAGTTTTTGAAGTGGACTACTCTGTCTATATCCACTTTTACAGGCTCATGTCGCCTATCATTACCAACTAACATACAGAAAAATAATCAAAGATGGAAAAATTACAAAAGTTCCAATCAAAAATACGCAAGAAAGACTTGTAAATACTTTTGAAAATATTGCATGGCCAATGTGTCAAGCTGCATTTTCAACAATTGTCTGCATTCTGCCACTTCTCTTTTTTCGATCATATCCTCCTGTAGTTTTTGTTAAAACTATATTTTTGGTTGTTGGTTGGGGTACACTTCATGGCTTACTACTTTTTCCAGGCCTTTTAGCAGCTTTACCGGAATGTCTTACATTTGCCCCCTGTTGTCGAAGGAGATGTTGTTGTTGTGCGCATTCGAAATCATCAACTAATAATATCAAAAAACTTAATAATACAATTGTTAATTAAATGTTAACGAATGGTTATAAATTATTATTGTTAACAGAAAAAATTAGTTTTATAATCAAGTTATAAGTCAAATAACAGGTTACACAAATTCATTCCATTTTGCAGTGTAATTATTTTTTAAGAATAATTTAGCATGAACCTTTTGTTAAATTATTCTTTACGACAATAAATGAACATCGACGCATAAGATGAGAGGGATAAGTTCAAGAATAATAAAAACATATAAGCAAACTATCTTACAAAAAAGGCATATTAAAAATATTTTTGACAGTAAACGTTTTTTGTTGCAAAAATTTAATTAAAGGCAATCATCAAAAACTTTGTCATCAGTGATATTTAATTTTTTGCTACGTCCAACATAGATTTATTTGATTTATTTAACACAGAATCATGATAAAAAAAACAGAACTAACAAAACAATGTAATAATAAAAAACGCATGAAATTTTTAACAAATTTTTGGATAAACATCACTTCAGTGTCATTTTTGAAATTTGATGTCGGCAATTTTTAAAAAGAAACAATGTTGCAAAGTTAATCCTGCAACACATTTCGAAAGGTGACAAAGATAAAAAGAATGGATTTTAACAAAGTAGTAATTTTTTAAAAATTTCGATAATGACTAAATAGCGCCCATGCGAGATGTTTGTCATGTTTTCTTATTGCCTCTTGTACCATGTCACAGTTATCACTATTAACTAAGCAGCGATGATTTAAATGTATGCTTGGACGGGAACGATCACCATAGTCTTCATTCTCAATTTTCGCTGCACGATTTTGAACATTTGTAACATATTCATCTGAATCAGAATTAACAAATAATCTAACTTCAAAAGAAATTTCTTTATTTTTCTAAGAAAGAAGCTATTTTTTGTACATATTGTATAAGAACTTACAAGAATAAATGTGAACAAAGCATCAAAATCAAAATATTCTGAAATAAAGCCATCAAGAGTGATTTTTTGAAGTTTTTGAACATTTTCTATTTCAGAAAGCTTTTCAAAAGTTTCACGAGTAACATCTTCTTCTTCATCAAAATGGCTATAAAGTAATTTTTGATTCATAAACAATAAAACTTTTTTTTGCAAAACTTACTATTCAACTGTTTCGATACTTGGGGGTAAGCATTCAAGAATTTTTTCAAATGTAACTCTCTTACCATCACTATTTTTGATACGAGAACGAATACAAATATCAATAACATTTGAAGTAAAAAATAAAAATTCCTCAAAATTCAAATCAATACGAAGCATTACATTTTGTGCTTCACATTTGTAGAAGCGAGGAATTAAAGGTTTCCCAAATTCAAGGGCTTCATTTCCAAGAAAAAGATCTTTTGTAACCCAAAGTCTATATGATGCATTCAAAAACTTAATAGCTTCCAAATAACGACGGCTAGCTGCTCGATGAAAGCCGCCTGAAAGCGTTTTATAACCGTTTTCAACTTATATTTGAACTTAGCTTTTAAAAAATTACCGTATGTATGTTTAAAATATAAGCATGAAAAAACAACAACAGGATTTCTATCAAACCATAATTTGCATGTTTGAATCAACTTTTTCCATTGCTTTGATGTCTTTGGATTTGTAATTAAATAATCAATAACATGTTTTGGAAAGGCAAGGGCATATTGACATTCCGATGATCCATGATTGAAAACAGGTGTTCGACGACGTGAATTATTAATCTTCAGACCTTGTAGAGCTTCAGTAATATCCATGACTAGTTTAAAAATTTTTTTTCTGCGAAAAAACGCAACCTTTTTTAATAGACTAAATTACAAATGTTTAGTTAACAACGACGCCTCGTGTCTACCTAAGAAATTGTGATTAAATAACTATACTATATTGCAATCATTTTGGAAGCATCGGTCAAAACTATCAGCGAAGAAAAAGTGAAAAAAAGCGCAAATGCAGCAAAAAAATGACGAGTCCATTTGCATAAAAACTTGTAAATCAAAAATAGCAAAGGTAGGAAAGAAACTGCCCAAGCAATTTACGAAATATCGCAATAAAGAACAAAAACACTAAAAATAGAAAAAAGAAGACAACAAAAAAAGGTCGAACTAAATAATAAAGGAAAAAGGCTTATTGAAAGAAAACGAATGGCATTTACGAATCTGAATATGTTTTTTCGCAACATTAGAAACATAAAAGCACTAAAACATAAATATGTTGGGGATTTCACCAAAAACAAAAACAAAGATGAGAAAAATAAGATAAACCACTTTTTAAAGAAATTTGAATGAATGCAGCAATTTGTTCCCATTTTTTGGAGACGTATTTCCGATTGTCAACGGAGAATGAAAAAAAGAACCCTATTTTTTCCAAGTTTTCTAACAATGCAAATTGAGATAGAGGTATTATGATAAGAAACAGAAACAATTTGTATTGTATTCTGTTTCTTCACATTTGAGAAATAAAGTGCTTTTATCTTTCAATATAAAAAATATGCATTTATTAACAAAATTAACAAAATTTATTTCTGTATAACCATTGTTGTAGAAGGTACAATAATTGTCTTTTGCTTATGCCTAAAATTCACAAATTTCAACAAAAATCTACGATACGGTGTAATAAAAAATAGAGTTGTAAAAAAATCAACAAAACAATGTGATAACAAAATTGCTAATGCCAAAACTGAAATAGTAGAGGTATACGGTATTTGAAAAGAGAATACTGTAAAAATAAAGATATATGGCGACAGCAAAAATACGAGGCTAACAAAGCCTTGAATAAGCGCAGACAAAATTAAATTGTAATTTATTGTTGATTTTAGTATAGCATGATATTTTGACATTTGATATAAAAGAAATGTAATAATAAATACTGCACCGACGTAAACCCAATACAGGAGGAATGTGATGACTTTGAATAGGATTTCGATAGCATAATATGGGGCGACAAAAAATGTTTTTTCATTTAAATACTGAAAAACCAGAACTCTTGAGAATGGAAGAAGTGTTTTTTTTAATAGTTTTTGAGGGCGTGTTTGGATGGCGTAGATGATAGCGCGTTGGGCTTGTACCCATGATGTGACAGGTTCGAATACATCCAAAAACACAAAAAATTTTATTTTTCAAAAAATTAAAAGGAGCTAATTCTGGGAATAATTTAACGCTTTATTGGTAATTTTCTAAAATTAAAATTTTTTGTTCCTGGGTGGACTCGAATCTGCCACATGATGGCTGCAAGCCAATGTACTACCAAATGCGCAGAAAAAACAAAAAATGAACATTTTTTAGCGCTAAAAATGCTTACTTTAATCAAATTACTATCATATTCCCTCGCCCACTGATACGCATCTCCAATTGGAATCTGATGAACTTGAACAAAAATAATCCCTGACAAAATATACGCAGTTACACTAATAAACACAATAAACGCCACAGTTTTTTTCAGTGTAAACCAATCTTTTAAACCCGACGGAAAAACCATTAAATATCGATATGTAAAAGTTGCAACGAGACCAGCAATACAGTTACAACATAGCACAGCTAAAAATGTTGTCATTATAAAAGAGGAAGTAAAGCTTCCAAAATTTCGTAATATTCCAATTTGAATTCCAGCTACAGCGGGGGTAATATACACCGGTTTAAAGAGACCAATATAAGTTGTCAAAAATAAGCTCCAAAATGAGTAATAAGAAATTAGCCATTTTAATTGTTTAAGAGTTTTTGATTGCGTTAAAATTACATAAAACAGAATAGGGGCAATACCCCAAGATATTAGCATTGTGAAATATGTGTAGTAATAATATATTCTAATAAACAATGGTAGTAATTCATCACTAAGTGATATTGTGGACATAAATAAAAATGGAAATAAATTTTTAAAAACAGTTGAAAACTTTTTTAAAATGACTTTTGTTACTTTTTAAAAAAGCATGTCATAATGAAAATGGATGCTGTGAAATATATATTAATTAAAATTTAAGTTTACAGCTGTCTTTTTTCTGTGTTAATCAAAAATTTATTATTTTTAATATAAGCTTTCTTGAGCTTAGTGAAACGAAATGTTTTTCTAAGAATTTGGTAAAGGAAGAAAAAACAGTTACAAAATTTAAAGTTATGTGGCTAAATGCGTTTTCAGGATTGGGAAACAAAACCAGGGGACGCCTTTAAACTTTTGACGTATGCGGCAAACATCAAAGAAATTTGCAGAATTTCAAGAAACACATTGTCTGAGTTTTTCACCTTAAGATGTGGCATCACTTATTGTCATTATTGATTGAAACATTGCAGTTAAAAAAATTACATACCACTGACGACAAACTGGTGTTAGAAAAGGGCCACATTTTTATCAAAGAAAACCTTTATTTCTTTATATTTTTCTTACTCATTTATTGATCTCACAGTTCACTCTGTTGTTTTTCTGGTTGTTTTTAGTACAGTCTAAAAATTCTTATAGAAACTTTGGGTTACAACTGCCTTTCTTTACTTGAATCTAATTATTTTGACAGAAAAATGGATTCATCTGATGGCTTCATAACTTCTCCAACTGAGGAAAATTCATTGATTGCTCCTTCTTCAAAGCGTGCTACCTTTTTTGCTACATGTAATCGTCATCAAACATGGTCATTACCTAATAATCTCATCTATCATATGGCTAAAAACCCTTCATCTTCAAAAGCTTACGAAAATATGATTCAAAGCTGCAAATATTTCTTCTTCAAAAATCCGATTCTTGTTATTTTAGGTTCACAGTTTGATTACAATAATAATCAATGGAATGCTCGTTTTAATCAAAAGCTTGTTGAAATCAAAAATATGTCCAGCAAGATTTGGGTTACATCGTACTTCTATGTTGAATATCATCCATCTCAACAAAATTTTGTTACTTCTATTATTCCTAAAATTTATAAAAGTGATGCAAAAGAATTATCTCTTCAGAATCAAATTATTTCTTTGAAACACCTTAAATTTCTTGCTTCAAAATGTGACGAGATATGGTTTGATGATGTTGCCGTAATGAATGAGAATAAATCAGTAGTGACCCTGGAAAAGCTTGTAGAATCTTGCCCGAATGTTAAAAAATTTCGCAGGTAAAATTTTTTTTGTTTATTTTTTAAAACAGTTATTTTCTTTTTAGCAATGCTGACAACAATATTACGTCAAAGATTCTTACTAAAATTGTCCATTTTTCAAATCTTGATGAATTAAAATTATCTAATATTCCTGACACTTTTGATATCAATAGCTTTTATGATTATATGAAAGTGAGTAAGCTGTATTACTGTTTATTTAAATCATTAAATTTTAAGACGAATAAGAAAACAAAGATTTGTCTTGAGTTTCGTGTTGAAATTTCTGAACTTAACAAAATTCGCCTCCAAACAATTGTTCATGAAATTATTACCACAAAAAAGCATGAATATAAAGTACCATATTTTTCATTCCTTGGCAGCAATCGATCTTCTGCTGATAAGTTATGGAAACTTTATCAAAAATAAATTTTTATTGTTGTTTTTTTACATGCACTATTTTATTTTTGTTTTGTGATATGAGAATTTTTTTTTTAAATTGTTATAAAAATTTTTTTAAAAAAAATAATGACATGCTTTCTTTAAAAACTCAAAGTGAATCAAGTATGTGTTCTTTTTAATTGGGTGGGATAACAGCTCGATAAGTTAAATAGTGAGATTATTTTGTAAACATTTATTCTTACCAGGTATAGAACCCATGCTTACAGCTTCGCTGGCTAAAATCACATTAGGTCAGATTTCAACAAAAATAAGTAAAAAGCTTTATTTTTAAAGGATAATCTTTTTCGGTACAAATTTGCTTAATTTTTGAAAAATGTTTAATGAAAAAGATTTGGCATAAATATAATAGAAAAAGACATAAAAACCCTGGATAGATAAAATTACGAAAAAATCAATTACATTTTTGCAGAACAAAAATAAACAAAAGCTGTAAAGGTCAAATGATTCATACGTGCAAAACTTTAGCATTTACTCAACTTTTTGTTTTTTCATTGTTTTATTTCAAAATATAATTTTAAATTCATAGCATCTTTTTTTGAGACTCTCATATTTTTATTATCAAGCTTTAATTTTTTAGATAATTATTTACTTTACTATTGTGAATTGAAAAATGGATTTATTTAAAAGCTCTAAAATTTCTTCAAATGATAAAACTTCTATGATATGTTCTTCTAAACGTTCTCTCTTTCTTGCCACATATCGACGTTATCAATCCTGGTCATTACCATATTCAATCATTTATTATATTACAAAGAATCCATCAACTCCAAAATGTTATCAAAAAATGATTCAATGTTGCAAATATTTCTTCCTCAATAATCCGATTTTAATTGTTCCAGAATTAACTTTTAAACGCAATGATACAGAATGGAATGCTTATTTTAATGAAGAACAAGTTGATATCAAAAATATTTCCAGCAAAATTTGGATAACATTTGAATTCAATGGTCCATATCGTACAGTTGAACAAGATTTTGTTACTTCTATTATTCCTAAAATTTTTAAAAGTGATATTAAAGAATTAACACTATGGAATCAAAATATTTATTTTAATGACCTCAAATTTCTTGCTTCAAAATGTGAATATATTTGGTTTGATAATGTTACTATAATGAATGAAGACGGCTCAATTATTGCATTGGAAAAGTTGGTAGAATTGCTTGCAAATGTTAAATTATTTGGAAGGTTTGAAGTTTCTTTATTTTAATTTCTTTAACATGCTTTTTCTTTTTAGCAGTGTTGACTATATGGTTACATCAAAAACCGTTGCTGAATTACTAAAAATTCCTCATTTCTCACAACTTGTTGTTTTTGAATTATATAATATTTCTGAAACATTTGATATTGAAACTTTTTATAGTCACATCAAGGTAAGCCTTTTTTACATTGCTAACATTAAAACATTTAAATTATTTTTAGAAGAACAAGAAAACCGATATTTGTCTTAACTTTTGTGCCGATATTTCTGAAGCATACAAATCTCGTCTTCAAGGAATTGTTAATGAAATTGTTGCAACTGTAAAGCATGAATACAAAATACCGTTAATTAATTTTCCAGGAATTGATGAAACTTCTGGTGAAAAGTTGTTGAAACTTTATGAAATTTAATTTTATATAGTTCTTTTTTACTTGAATTATTGTGTATATTTTGTGTTGGAAATTTGTTTTTTTATAAAATGTTTTTACTTATGACTTACGAATGTAGACTATTTTTAAGCACATTATATCCATTTTGCTGCAGTACAAAATATAGCTAACAGAAATGTTCCCACAAGTTAGAACGATTTTCAGAAAATCAAACATTTTTATTCATACACAATAGTATTGACTAAAAAAAAGGTTCATGAGAGTAACGCCTATTTCAATATTTTAAAAGAGGCCACAATCTCTTCAAATTTTCTCCATCCATTGCCTGTTGTTTTTTTAATATAAAAAGCATTTAATTTTAATACCGACTTTGTTAAAATTTTCTTATTAATTAATTTGGGATTAAAAAATGAGTTTATCAGAATTATTAATGAATTCTGCCAATACCAAAAAACGACCAAATGTTAATCCTCATTTTCAACGGGCTAAATTTCTTGCTACATATCGTCGCTATCAGCAGTGGTCCTTCCCTGATTCTGTAATTTATTATATCTCTAAAAATTCTTCATCACCGAAATGTTATGAAAAAATGATTCAAACATGCAAATATTTTTTCGTCAAAAATCCTATCCTTATTGTTAGTCGTTTAACAAGAGATCATTTAAACGATATATGGAATCATTACATCAATGGAAAACATGTTAATTTAATAAATGTATCCAGCAAGTTTTGGATAACAAATGAACTTTTCATTAGAAATAAAGCTAAAACCAAAATTTACCATGCCGCTTATTCAATTGCTTCAAAAATTTATCAATGTGATGTTAGAAAATTGACTTTATGGGATACGAAAATTTCTTTCAATGACCTGAAAGTTTTTGCTGCAAAATGTGAAATTATTTTGTTTGATAAAGCTGCTGTCAAATACGAAAATGGCACAGTAGTTGTTTTAGAAAAAATTATTGACATTCTTCCTCGTGTTAAAATTATTCGTTTGTAAGTTATTTTTTTTTACAAAGTTTTTAATAAAATGCTTTTTAAGTGATTTTGGCAATAAAGCTGCAAATATTATTACTTCCACCACTGTTCAAGAACTACTCAAAATTCCACATTTTTTAAATCATATTCGTTTATCTTTATCTGGCGTTCCTGAAACTTTTGAGATTAATCGCTTTTATGGTTATATTAAGGTATGTTTCTTTATAGTAAGCTTTTATATGTAGAAAGAGCATTCTTAAAATTTTGTTATTTAAAAAGTGGAAATAAATTAACAGGTTTTTTACTTTGTTATAGCACCGTATGTCCATTTTAAAACTCTTATCGTTTTTAGAAAAACAAAAAAACAAGAATTTATCTTAACTTTAGCATTCAAATTTCTGTAGCCTACAAAATTCGCCTTCAAACAATTGTCAATGAAATTATTGGCACGGTTAATCGTAATTACAAAACTCCGTATATTTGTTTTCCTGGAAATGATCAACCTTCTGAAAATAAATTGTGGGAACTTTATTATCATAAAAAATGAAATTTTTTCGCTTTTTTTTGTAATCTTTTATTTTATTCAATTTTTATGACACGTTTGTATTAAAAGTTTGCATGCAATTTACATAGAAAAATGACAAACAAGTAAATTACAGTTTCGTGCAAATGTTTTGGGGGATATTTATAATTGTTCGTTTAATTTTAGTTTTATTGGATATTAATAACATTCACTTATTGTATTGATTAAAAAAATGTCAACTTGAGGTCAGTCAGGAAAAAAGTCTCTGCATTTTTGTCCTTTAAATTCTGGTCAGCCAGTATGCTCCACTGGCTTGTACTATTTTCTTAAAAGTATCATTTCAGTAACTTAGTAGTAATTTCAAGTCTGTGAAAAGGAGTAATGCACTGTTTTTTTTCTCTCTGACAAAAACGAAAGAGGTGGTTTGGCAGACAAAGTCGACAAAATACCTTATTTTTTTGTTCCTTATTTTTTTACTTCCATGCAAAAGATGATCTTAATTTGTTAGCATTTATCTTCTTTTATTTGAGGTGAAAAATGGGTTTATTTAATTCTCGAATTGCTTCTTCAAATGGCAAAAAGTCAATTATTGCTAATGAAATTATTGCAACAGAACATCGTAAATCTTCAAAACGTGCTCTCTTTCTCGCAACATGTCATCGTCAAACATGGTCATTGCCAGATACTATTTTTTATTACATCACAAACAATCCTTCATCATCAAAATGCTATACAAAAATGATTCTAACTTGCAAATATTTTTTCGTTAAAAATCCTATTCTTATAACAAAATGGTTTCTTCAACTTCATAACGGAAATGAATGGCATACAAGCGGCTTTGGAGGAAAATGTCTTGATTTGAATAATATATCTGCAAAAATTTGGATTACAGAAAAATATACAGCCAAAAATGTGTACGACAACAATCAATGTTTTGATTCTTCTTCAATTGTTTCAAAAATTTTTCAATGTGATATAAAAGAATTATCTATGATTAGGTTAAATATTTCTTTCGACAATCTTAAATTTCTTGCTTCAAAATGTGAAGAAGTTTTTTTTAATGATCTAGCAGTGATAAATGAAGATGGCTCAACAGTAAGGTTTGAAGAAATTGTAAGAGTTCTTCCAAATGTTAAAAAATTAAAGATGTTAGTTTTTTTTCACTTTTGCAAACGCATTACTTACTTTTCAGCTATTTTGATGATAATTATCCTAGCGTTATTACATCAAAAACAGTTCAGCAATTGATCAAAATTCCTCATTTTTCAAGTATGACAGATTTTACTTTTGGTCATATTCCTGAAAAATTTGATATCAATTGTTTTTATGATTATATAAAGGTTTGTTTCTTTTGCAATAATAAAAAAAAAATTCTTAAACTTTTTTAGAAAAATGATAAAACGAAAATCTGTCTCTTTTTTTGTGACCAGCTTTCTGATGCTTACAAGAATCGACTTCAAGAAATTGCTAATGAAATTATTGCAACTGAATACCGAAAATTTAAAGTACCATTAATTCATTTTTCTGATATTGATCAAACTACTTTTGTAGAATTGCACAGTCTTCGTATGCAAAGTTAAATGCATTTTTATAAAAACTATTTTTTTTGTACCAAAATACTTTCAAGAAAAAATAATAGAAATAGCGACAAATGTATCTTTAACGTGTGTTGCTATTTGTTTATCTGAAATGCGTAGGATATATCCATATATATAGGTAAAATTTACTTTATAACATATCAGCATAAAATACAATATAATGTTACACAAAAAACAATAATAAAAAATGAAAAGGAAATTCATTTTTGATACCAATGAAGATACCATAATTTACGAGCAGAAGATTGATCATCTCCCGGAAAACTAATATATGGTATTTTAAATGTGTCATTATCCATCACAGTAATATCATCAATAATATTTTGAAGGCAATTCTGATATTCCTCAGAAAGTTGATCACCAAAATCCAGGTAAATTTTAGTTTCTTTGTTTTTCTAAAAAGATTAAATAATTTTTAGCGGTATATGTGAAAGAAACCAACCTTTATACAATCATAAAAACAATCGATATCAAAGGCTTCTGGAATCTGATTTAATGAAACAAATGTGTTTTTTAAATATCAGTCATAAACAAAAACTGAAATTGCATTATTTCTTCAAAAATGCAAATGTTCATTAATCCCAATTTTTTGGGAAAAAACAAACAATAATAAAATAATAGTGCAAAATGAGTTATTTTTAGACTTCAAAAAATTTCTTTATACATCCTAAGCATCATGCGTTTTAATGGGACATTTCATCGAGCTTGTATTTAAGGTTGGGGCACTCTTCCTAAACTTTACTTAAATTTGCCAATAAATTCCAGGAGACCGTAGGTATACCACCTCCATAATTTGTTTTTGTATACGACTTTCTCAATAATCATCATCTGTTGATGTTTATGAGGCAACATTGTTTTTTTTCTTGAATAACGACAAAAATACTGCCAAGAAGAAGGAGCCCCTTTTGTTTTTCACTTAATTTTTTTTGTTCATTGATTTTTTGTGGTCAACAAACTTTCTTTTACTTCAGTACTAAAAGGACTCATGAAAACTGGACAAATTTTTGTTAACCATTTTATATCTTATCCATCTTTATTTAATCTTATTTTTCTGATAGTTATCTTCCTGCATTTAATAGCTGAAGAGTAAAAAATGGAAGCATCATCACCTTCTTCAACAAATTCATCAATTACTAAAACCACAATAATGGCTGACCAATCTTCATTTTTTGCCACTTATCGTCGCCATCAACAATGGCCATTACTTGATTCTCTAATTTATTATATCTTAAAAAATCCATCAATTCCAAAATTTTATGAAAAAATGGTTCAAAGCTGCAAATATTTTTTCATTAAAAACCCAATCATTCTTGTTCACAACTTATATCTCGGTTATCACAAAAATTAATGGCATACTCTTTTAGATGAAAAAACTGTTGACTTAAAGAATTTATCCAGCAAAATTTGGATTACTGATGAAGGTGAAAGTAGAAGATTAAGTGGCAGAAACAAAAATGTTCAATATCATATTCCTTCTGTTATTCTTAAAATTTATAGGAGTGATATTCATAAACTCCAATTTTATAGCCAAAATATTTTTTTCAATGAATTTGTTTTTCTTGCTTCGAAATGTAAACTTATTTGGTTTGAAGGTTCTATTATAATGAATAAAGATGGTTCTGCAGTTGAATTGGATAAAATTGTAGAAGAGCTTCCACGCGTGAATGATTTTCGTTAGTAAGTTATTTGATCTATTTACATAATGAAATACAAAAAGAAGATGATAATTTCTTGAAAAAATATGAGCTCACATATATCAAAAAAATTATGATAATATAAAATTAATTTGCACAAGTGTAAGAAAATTTTTTTTAGCAATCTTGGCGATACCCCTTCAAATAATATTACATTAAATACAGTACAAAGCTTACTCAAAATTCCACATTTTTCAAATGTTATTACATTTTCCTTGTTTAACATTCCTGAAACCTTTGATATTGAAGTTCTTTATGATTATATGAAAGTATGATTTTTGGATCAATCTTTTTGTATTCTAATTTTATTTTTAAGAAAAACATAAGAACAAGCATTTATCTTCATTTTTCTGATCAAATATCTGAAACTCACAAAATTCGTCTTCAAAATATTGTCAACGAAATTATTGCAACTGACAAACATGATTACAAAGTACCATACATTATTTATACTGGAATTAATCGACAGATTTCTAAGAAAATATGTGATCTTCATTTTCAAGGTTGATTTTCTTGTAAGCTTATTCAACTTTGAAAATAAAGTATATACACACAAAATAAGTTAATTGTAGATGACTGATGACTTCAAGCATTTACTTTTAGCAATTTGCACATCTTTTTTCTCCAACACCCGAGATATTTTATGTCTTGATGAATTTTTATCAATTTTATTTTATTTTGTTGTTGTATGATAAAAAATAAAGTTTATTCAACACATACACGACTATTGACAGTATTATTATACTGTAAAAAAACTTTGATTTTTATAAAACAGAATTATAACACTGCTTGCTAGACAAAAAAGATCAAGCATTATTTACTTTAAAAATAAAATAAACATAATTTTTTGACTAAGAAGTAATAATAAACAAAGGGCAATTTTAATAAAAAAAAACTACATTTTTATTACTTTAATTAATATAAATACCTTCTTTCGAATTGGATGAATAAATAAAGAAATGATCAACGTAAACTAACAAAAACATTCGTTTTTTTATAATAATGGTAACAAATAAATTAAGGAGCAAGTAAAATAATAATTTAATGGATAAAATAGTAAAGGAATAGAAGAATAACAGTTAACACATTACATATTTTCATCAAAGCAAAAAAGGTTCATTCAAAAGGCTTGGTCAGCTTAATTGCAAAAAAGGTTCAGGAGATATTCGACTTTTAAGTACATGAAAAACGTTTATGTTGAGAAAACAATGAATTAAAAAGGACTTGAAAGAAAAATATCAAATTTGGTCATTTCTGTAACACTTTCATATCGCATCATTGTTTCTTCAAATTCTGTAAGAAAAGGTTGATTTCCAAAGGATGGATTGAAAGAGACCATCATTTTAAAATTTACTGCTCGATTATCCTTAAATAAGTTTTTTTAAAAAAAACAATGTGGTGAAAATAATTAAAAAAAACTTACAATACAAAATTTCAAAAATCCATCAATATCAAATGGTTCACCTTTAATGCAACAAAGATTTAATGAAAAAAATTTTGAAGCAAAGCTTTGTTTTAACAAGGCTTTAACGGTTGTGGAAGTGATGGTCACAGGGGTAATGCTGAAAATGAAAGAAAGAAATAAGAAAATGTCATAAAGCTGATGAATTCTTTAATACTACAATGCTCCAAGAAAAGGTAAAGCCACTTTCAAATTAGAAAAAGCGTTTGATATTTAATAGCTTAACTTTAATAGTGTCAACCCAAATTCTGCATTTTATTCCAATTAAACTCAATTATCACAATCTTAAAAAAACTGAATGAAACTTACTGCAATTCTTCAATTTTTGGTAAATATTGTGTAATTTCTTCCATTTTTGGAGCATACGGATCTTCTAGTCGATATGCATAATTCCATTTAAAGACAACAACATTTCCACTTTGAAGTAAAATTTTTATTTCTTTTGGAGTTAAGCAGCATCGAATATGAATGTATTTTGCATCACATTTATAAATATTTGCAATAATTTCATGAAAATACTTCTTTTTTATTACATAATTATCAATGAATGCAGTTGTAATCCATAAATTTTTGCATAATTCTGTATCACAAAATTGTAATAATTCTTCTTCACTACGTTGGCGGATAGTAAATTTTAAGCTATCTACAGAAAAAAATGTTCGTGTTTGTGCTTCAAGTTTGTAGCAAATTGGTGTAGGTTTACGAGTAAAAAAGTATTTGCAAGAATGATGCAATTTTTGGAGAATTGATGGGCTTGCAGCATCAAGGATGTACTTGGTTAGAGGTGCTTGAAATGGTAATGATTGTGGTTGGATATTGTGGTAAAACGTTTTTGAAAGTTGTAGAATTTCTGGAGATATTGGTGGCAATTCTTTTTTCAAATGCTCATTAAAAAATCGAAATAGCTTTGGTGGTGGTGGGCCATCATCATCTTCAGAGTTGGATGAAAGTGGTGCATCAGCTTCTGGATCAGGAGCATTGAAATTTTCATCATTGAGCGAAGGGGAATTATTGTTACCAGAATCCCGGGAAGGGGGATTATCAAATTCAGAATCTCGTGATAGATGATCATCGTCTTCTACATCTTGTTCATCTCTTCTATCACCATCTAATGATCTGATCCTTTTTAAACGATTTTTTCGAAATGATATCCCAAAACCAAGTTGATTGGGAAGAATGTCTTTCCTTTTAACACCATAAACACCATCTGCAAGATTTACTTCAAATAGAGTTTCATCATCATCATCATCTTCTTTTTCCTCTTCTTCAACAACAACTTCATCTTCAACAGACATCGGCGTTTCAAATTCAAATAGATTTTCCCATTCGACAAAAACTGGTCCATATTTTTCAACTTCCATTTTATATTTCTCTTTCATTTCCAAATCATCAGCATGAAAGCGACAATATTTTGAATAAAGTTTCAACATTTCTTGTGGATTCTTTTCACGAAGATAATCAATATATAGCTTCCATAATCTGATATCCAATAAATTCCGACCAAGCCGATATTCAATCATTAATCGTACAAATTGATCATTTTTAGATTCATCACCAAATTGAGTAACAAGACGAAACCATTCTCCAACATTTTCTTCAGCAGCTTTAATTTTCTGGTATAATTCTTTATTGACATCATAAATTTTAAGAAGTTGCTTTGGCAGAGCACGATCTATAAAATTTAATGTCATTTTATTTTATGCATATCAAAAAATTTACATAGAAGCTTAGTGTTCCATTTTTATGCAAATTAACGCTATATCTACCCACAATGCTCTAAAAAAGACACCAAAAAATTTGATGAATATTATTGCAAAAATCTTTTTTACTAAATAGACATTTTGTAACTACAGTATTCCAAAATTCCAATTTCAGGTCATTTGATACTTTCGCTAGTATAGACTAATAAAGTCACAACACGAAATATCCCAACTAGCAAATTGTTCCTATTATCGGAGCATCAAAAAGTTTTAGGGATATTTTAAAATTTTGTGGAGCACTATTCAAATGTATGACTTACTTATTGCTGTTTCAAGTTCATATAAACAACCGCTTAAATGTTGATGAGGATAGCATACATCATTTGCATCCGGTAAAAATTCACTGCTTTCATGTTGTTCAGAAAACAATAACATTAATAGTCTATGCATGGGAGTAGCATTATCCTACAAATATGTTAATTTAACGAAATTTTTAAATCTCAAAAATGTCAACAATAATATCTTCAACTAACCTTTGGAGGAAGAAGAAAAACATGTAAATGTTTGTGAGCTTTTGTTGCAAGCATATTTAACAATGTTTCATCACCAGAAGACGTCGCTTCTCTGTAAGAGATTAAAATTAAAATCGGAAAAACAAAAAGTGTTGTTACCCAAGTATATCACTCCAGTATGGTATTGGCATTAAATAATTTGATGAAAATTCAAGCATTATTTGTTGCCGCTTTTCAACATCACCATTACATTCATCCAGTTGTTGTTCAAAATTTTTGATGGCATCTTGGTAACTTGGGCATAATTGCTCAAAAAATCCTTGAGAGATGAGCATGTTTTTGAACTATGAGCAACTGCAAAAATAACTTCAAAAGCTGTAAAAAAGATTCCCGATATTATAGTGATAATACTGTAGCTTAGAGAAAGTTTTCTCAAAAACAACACAAGAAAGATAATAAAAGTAAATGAAAATGTATAATGTCAATTTAAAATCATGTAAGAGCCAATGGTGTTAAAAAACTAAAACAAAATAGTCTCTTACAAAAATAATAAAACGAAAGATTTTGAATTTAAAAATTTACAGTAAAGAGAAATAAAAAAATTACAATAGATTAATAAGAAGGAAAAGCTGATTAATTAACAATTGTAGATTTTAAGAAAAGGTTAAAAATTGAATAGCTTGTCCAAAGTATCATTGGCAAAGTTGTTGTTATAGCGCCATATCCTCGAAAACACAAGAATAGATAACACTCATTTGTCAGTGTTGTTTTGGATAAACACAAATGTGGCAAATGTTCATTTAAAAGTGCCCCTTCTATCGCTTTTTCATCGCATAATATTTAATCATAAATGCAAACTATTAAACAAGCAGATCTCCAATGTCGCAACAACTACAACTGTTTCACCCAAATAAGCAAAAAAAGGTTATGATTTTAATATTGAACAAAGATTATTACATCTGGTCATTTAAGAAAATTGTGTAAATGCCTGTTTCAAACTAAATATAGGAAAAACGGAAATGCCAAAAAAAGAGACAGAAAGAAAGGTCAACAGACGTAATCAAATGAAAAAAAGGGTGATTTATTGGCATCTAAAAAATAGTGATAGTTTTTGGCATCGACGACGAGAAAAAGAAATAAATTTAACACAAACTTTCAACAAAAAGAAAAGTTTAAGGAATACTGCAGAGTTGAAAAAAAGTATGAGTATGCTGTTTATGAAAAAAATTTGCAAGCAAAGAAAACAACAATGCCGTGGTAGAAATTTTATAACAACAAAAATTATTATGAAAATACAAACACTAAAAAGTTATTAAAAGTGAATCACAACGTTGATAAAAAAATTTGGGAAACAGGACGCATGCAAAATAGAAAAATTAGTAAGATAGAAGAAAAAAAGAAAGATTAAGCAAAGAAAGATTACTAATTTCTTATTGTTTTAATAAAAGCTGTTTTTGGAAAAAGCACTTCAAATTTCAATCTAGGACATCAAACAATAGTTATAACTTATGAAAAAAAATTGTTATGTATGCAAAATAGACAGAAGAGGTATTAAAAAAACATTTGCCACATTTCTATTTGAGCGAAAGAAACCAATAAAAAGAGTAATGGCATATGGTATGTTTGAGGTTGGCAAAACATTATCCCGCCTTAACTGGATAACCAAGGCATGGCCATTGATACACTGGACAAACAACAAACACATATTTGACAAAAGAATTAAGATAAGAAAAGGGAGATCCAAAACTGCTGCTAAAAATGAATGCAAAAATTAATTATCTCCATTACCGTATCTCTTGGAATAGTCAACCAACATAAAACAATAATGTAAGAATCTGTAGACAAAGAGAGTAGAAAAAGATTTTAAAATTCAGAGAAAAGTACTGTAATTCAATCACCAATTTTTCATAAGTCAAAACTATCGTAATCTCTGAAGCAAATAATTTTCCTATATCAAACCTCCAACAACAATAACAGCAAATATGTACTAATGCTTTATTAAATTAGCCATACAAAAAACAGATTCAAATCGTTTTATTAAATTACAATAATAAACACGAGAGAAAATTAATAGATCATATTCTTATTATTCTTATCCATATTAACGTTGACCAGGACGTTGTTGATATTTTTGACGAGCAAAGGGATTACCAAGACCTAAAAAAGATATAAACAAAGAAAAAAAACTTTCAATAACAATATGTACTAAACCTAGAAGAATTGATGCTAATGATGATGGAGGTGTGCCAAGTGGATGCGCAGATAAAGATGGATATGGCATTTGTTGTTGTTTTCCAGGTTGTACTTGATGATGTTGTTGTTGGGATGATGGAGAACAACAAACACATAAATAAACTAAGTTTTTGGAGTCTCACGCTAGCATTTTTCGTTATTCCTTTAAATTTTGATTCTTTGTGTTTTCTTAGCATGGTAGATTTTTAAATTAATGACTACATTTCCTTCATCAATATTTCATAAATAAATGTTGGCTACGATTTAATTTAAGGATTGCTTGAAATGTAGCAGTATTTATATTTCATTTTCATTACAATACTGTAAAGAAATTTTTTTATATCTTGAAAATGTTTTAAATATTCAAAAAACATTTTATTTTTTACACAAAGCAACCAATTTTTGCAAGTCAAGCAACATTAGAATAAACTATATTTTGTGTAGTTCGATCCTTGTGTTTTTCTTCAACACTTTTTGCTCTCCAAATTTTTTTGAATGTTTTCATCTTTTTTTAAAAAATATTTGAATATTTTATTTTTTCAAAAGAACATTGCAGCATCGACTTAAAAAATCGATGCATAGATTACTGTAAAACAACCGTTGCATAGAATGTTTGCCTTTTTTTATTAGCGAATACTGTGGCGAAAATAAAAAATAAGTACAGTATAAAAATAAACAACAATTCATAAATTGTTCAAAACCATTATTTAAAAATGATTGATTAAAAAGACTTTGACAAAAGCACAAAAAATATAGTTTAATTAGCTTTTGGATTCGAATTACTTGCACTTAAGTTAAACCTGTAGTTTTCAATTTTTTCTTAGCATTTGAATTTCTAAAAATTTTCTTCACCAAAAGATAAGATTGTTTATTGTGGTGAGGGTATTACTGTAAGCACAATGAACAATAGCTTAAGGTTTTACAAATGCGAAAATATCAAGCATACAATTTTTGTTACAATTGTTGTAAGCATTTGAAAATGCTTGTTCCTCAAAACAAAAGATTATTGTCTGTTACTGTTTTTTTTGTTACAAAGTTTGAAAAAAAAGTTCTGCTAATTTCTACTGAGTAAACATTTTAAACGTTTTAGTGGAGGCTCTTTATTAAAAAGAATTTTATTATTGTCAATTTTGTTAGACATCTTTACTTCTCAAAATTCTTTAACGCTTATTGTACTAATTGCATCAAGGCTAATAATTTTCTGACGCAACTACACTGTTATTCAGTTATTTGTAAAATCTTACAGTATACTAGTGTAACAATTACTAGAGTAAACTACTTTCTTTGATGAAAGTAGCTCAGGTAAATATTGAAACAATAACTTCAAAAACAATTGCTTTTTATTGTTGAAAAAAGAAAAAGTGAATGTTGGAAGTGGAAGTGATCAAACTATAGTTTTTGCACTTTTATCATATAAATCATTGGTTTTTTCATCTTTTAAAGTTTTATTTAAAATCTTAATTAACTTGTTGCTCCTTTTATTTGAATATTTAATTAAAAAAAATGAAATAATGCCGATTATTCACGGCTAATATACGATCCTTTCTGAGAATCATGAGTCTCGATAAAAAACATATAGTGTTTGATAAAAGTATGAAAAAAACTGTCTGATTAAATTTGCGACAATGTAACAATAAATAATAAAAAATGAAATCAAATTGATTAGTGTTCAATCATTGTTAATCAAATGCTTGTCATACGATTTTGAATATTTCTTTAAATAAACAAATACATCAATTAACAATCACTGATAGTTGTTAAAAAATATTAATACCGAAAAAACAATTGCTTGATATTTCAATGAATATGATGCAACATTACGATAATATTATCAGTAGCAAAAATGACACCCAAACAAAAATTAGTAATATTATATACTTATTCAGTGTTCACTCAGCTTTTATTTCATTGAGGTGAAGAAAGATCCATTTAAATTTTATTTTTTTACATAATTAACGAAAATTGCAGCAAAAGATCATAATTTTTATCATCTATAATAAATTTTTATGAACAACTTTCCTAATATTTAAAGAAACCAGAGCCGTAAATATTACAGTTGTTCTTTATTCAAAAGATTAATTTCAAGCAGGATATTTAATCAAATTCCTTCCCAATACTTTGAGAAACACTTTTTTCAGATATTATAAATATTCAAAAAATAGCATTTTTACATGACTTTTTCTTAAAACAATCAATGATTGCAATGACGAAGAGTTATCGTCGAAAACATCAACAAACTATTCTTTTTGTACTTTCATCAATATCTTTTTTCATTGGTAATGTTTTCTTTCCAGAGCAATTTTTGCTCATAAAATCTATTATTTAAATATTTGCATATTTCAGAAAAAACCGTATCACTGTTATGTCGAAAAGTATTTCCTCTTTGAGAATATAAGAAATATTCGGATTCACTAATACTAAACAATTATCCCGATTCCAATGAAGAATTCAGTAAAAATTAATGTTTAACAAACTGTGATGTTTTTAATATTCAATGCTGATATACAAAAATGCTGAAATTTACTGAAACTGAAACTGAAAAAGTAATTTTGTTTTATTTTCATTTCTTTAAATTTGAACACTTTATGGACTACCTTCTCAAAAAAATGCACCAAAAAACTATACGACATTATTGATTATTGCTTTTTCAAGAATTCTTAATAAAGCCATTGCACTCGCTGAAATTTGAAGAAATTAATCAAATCACAGTTTAGGTATACATTTTACTTTGCCTTTCAAAAATATTATTCATCATAAAAATATTTTAAATACAAAATGTTTTTCTTGAACAATTGTTTATTAAAGAATTATGTTGATCAAACAATTCCGTTGAACGTTTATAAAAAGTAACAAATAATTGTTGACGTCCAAGAAACATACCAATAAATTCAAAAAGCTTTATCGAAACATATATTTTTTAATATAATGCATTTGGGTTCATTTCATCCTGCTACAAAAAAGCTTTATTTGCAACTTTTATCATCTTTTATAAAAATTGAAGACTACCAAAACAAATAAATCATTAAAATGCATCAAAAATTTAAAGTCTCTATGGAAGTAACGCGACCCCCACATTAATGATAAATGAATATTAAAAATATTTTAAATATTCAAAGCTTATTTTTATACCACACATAGCAAATACTTTTTCAGTGGCAGCAATGAATAAACTATATTTTTTGAAGTTTCATACTTTTGTTTTTCTTCAACATTTTCTGCACTTAATTTTTTAGTTATAATTCTTTGAATATTTTATTCATATTAGTCAACAGGAAGAAATTGCTTGATCGAGGTGTTTGTTGCTATAAGCAAAATGCATTGCTCACTTACTTTTTATTGCGACCTATGCGGAGCTAGTATTTGCATTATATAAAAATAAACAAGTATTAGTAATAATCCGCTGATTTTTGAGAATAAATATTGAAAACAACCGGAAGTTTTTTTTAGAAAATTTAATATTTAATGTTGATTCTTTAAAATGGTCGAAAATAATAAAAAATAAATTAATATTTATATTTGAAAGTCACTTATTCAAGCCTGGCCACTTTAGTGACTATTTTGTCTATAGACATTGCTACTACATTTTGGTAGTTTTGTTTTTATAAAAATTAAATATTCAAATAAGTTTATCATATAAATGTTTAAAAATATCAAGTATAATTTTTCTTAAAAAGTTGTTTGTCTCATTAAAAAAACATTAATCAAAGTGTAGAAAATGTAGTTTCACTGTCGTCTGTCTTCTATAGTGTGCTTTAAGTAAGTGTTTTTAAAAACCATTGATTAAAAGTTTTTTGAATATTAAAAAAATTTCAAAAATTGGAATATGATTACTATAGCATCGGCGATCGAGAAGACTAAATAAATCAAAACTTTTTAAAGCTAAACAACAATTAATTTCGAAAAAACACAATTCTGACATTATTGGGTGTGGTACAATCCTTAGTTTAAAAAATGTGCGGTTTTCTTCAAAAATGAAGCACAATGATGCTTATTTTATACTAAACCAGTATAAAAATTTACTATTTTGCATGTTCAAATAGTCGACTGTCCTTCATTGATAATAAAGTTTAAACTGTTAATTATTTTATACACTTCTAATTCTTCATTTTTTTTTAATGTTTGGTTAGTAAGAAGTTTTATAGCTTCATCGTTTACTGCCGCTTTGACAATGATAATTGGTCAATTGTAAAATATTACAGTTCAAATACTGTAACAATTATTAGTTTTAAACTACTTTTTTTAAAGAAAGCCAGTGAAAGTATTTCGAATATTCAAATATCAAAGTAAAAAAAAACACTCGATTAATACTGCAAAAAAGTAGAATGCAGTAAAACGAACCAAACTATATTTTTTGCATTTTCATCAAAATCGTCGTTTTTCATTGAAACCTTTGTTACACACGTTAGTCCTCTGTTGTGAATGTTTTATTGAAAAAATGGTACCCAAAATTAAGGGGACAAATGTGGTCCCTTAAATAAATAAAATCAATGCAACTCCAAAAAAATAAAATCCTCAAATAAAAGTGCTTTTAAAACATTTAATGAACCTGATTACTATCTATTGTTAATTCAATAAATGAAATATACGATGTTGGAAACAGTATATATTTTTATCTACAAAAAAGGAATGTAAATAAACATTTTATGCTCAATGGACGGAGTGGAATTTTTTAAAAAACTATTTTATTACTGTAAAGTTCATTAAACCATGCATATAATTTTTCTTTTTTTTGTCACATTCAGTTAAATAATAATAGTATCTTCCTCGTGTACAGATGCTGCAATATTGTTAAGTAATTAATAAAACAATATTACAGCAAAAATTACTGTAAGGATTATTAGAGTGAACTACTTTTTTGAAAGTAGTTAAAAAATTTTAAATATTCAAATATCATATTAAAAAAGATTCTTTTTTCAATGCTCCAAGAGAAAAAAAGTTGAAAGCAATGAAATTGATCAAACTACATTTTTTGCACTTTAATCATAGTGAAAGTTTTTTCAAGTAAAAAAATTCAATTAAAAATTTTAACTTTTTTTTGTGTTACACATTTTATCGCTCTTATTTGAACATTTAATTTAAAAAAAATAATATCCAAAATTGAGGGGTCAAATCAGACTTGCTAAATAAAAAAACTTAAGAAGCTTCAAAGAATAAAATCTTCCAATGAAAGGTTTTTTTATGAATCAACATTATTAAAAAAAATCAATAAATAGGATATTTGTTTTTTAAAAAGCTCATTGTTTTTTGTTTTTATTGGGTTTTTTTCATGGCATACAAAAAAGCGTAACTGGAGAATACTGATTTATTCATAAAAAATAACAAATTGATACTCTAACATCAACAAAAGTAAACCTATTTTTTCATTTCAAACATCAAGAAATACTTTAACTTAAAAATCTTTATCTTCTTACCAAAACAGTGTTAAAATAGCCATTTTCATCAATTTATACTGATTGTATTGAACATCTAATATGCTTCAAATATTTAACGACTTTGTTGTAATATTCAGTTTCGTAAAATAATTGAAAAAATAATGTCTTTTACAGAAGTTTTTCATATCTTCAATTCATTTCAGCGCTTCAGTGAACTTTTTTTCTGCATTTAAAATGTTTTAAATATTCAAAGCTTTTTGAGAAAATTTTCTTAAACAACACTGCTTTCTTTCCAAGCGAATAATTTTTTACTGACAGCAAACCTGATGAGCAAACTATATTTTTTGGAGTTTAAAGGAGGCGGACGGTTTGATACTTTTTTTGAACCTCCCGCATTTTGCATTCCCTGTATTTTTCTCGGTTTTAAAACGAAAATAGCGTTTTTCTTCGGCATAATGATGATTTTAAATTTCCCGCTTCAGGGAATGCAAAGCGCGGGACGTTGAAAAAAAGTATCAAACCGTCCGCCTCTTTTAATGCTCTTGTGACCACATTTGCTCTCAAAATGTTTTTAGAATGTTTTAATTTTAAGTTGTTTGAATATTTAAGACATAATGTGCCAAAGTAATTTATAATATGTTGTAAAGAAAATACTTTGGGTAAAAATATTATTATTTAATGGAGAAATATGCATTATTTCTTGGAAACATATAAAAATAAGCAATACTATATGCTCTTTTATAAAAATTGAACACATTCACTGACTTTGTCACTCAATCCAATTTTTTGCTCAATAATAATCGTTTTTAATGAAAAATTTAATTTTTAAAACTAATATATCGATTTATTTACGCAAATTTTAATCATGCTTATTTGTTTCAAAATAAAAAAAAAACACAAGCTTCTTTTGAATCCAATATTGCTGCTATTTTATTTTCTTTTTCCATTTACTCCAGATATGTATGCTGATTTAACTTTTTTCCTTTTACATAAATAACGTTTAATTCATACATGTCTTCAAATAGACAAGGCAAATCAATTCCCACTGATCTTCCATTGAAATATTACAACTTTTGTTTTCCATTTTTCATTAATTTTACAGTCAGAAGTTTTTCATTTCATTTTAAAATTGCTTTAAATATTCAAATATTTTTTTTTCTTTCTCAAACAACATTGGTTTTTTTAAACAATCAATTTTGCAAGAGCAACATCATTAAGCAACTACATTTTTTGAAGTTTATTGCTTGTGTTTTCCTTTGACCAAATTTGCTATCAAAAAATTGCTTTTCTTGCTCATAATAGCTGTAAACATTTGAATATTTTATATTAATAAGAATGAACTCATTGAATCAAGAAGTAAGTAGAAATTTAGCGTAATCAAGTTAAGTAAAAAATATGGTCACAATATTTTCTAACGTTTAACTGCATTTAATTTATTTCGTTAAAATTGCTTTTTTAATCATCCGCCCCTTTTTTGTTTCATCATTTTTTAGCCTGGAAAAAAGTGAGAGTCACAGAGAGTCAGTGGAACAAGGGTGGAACACAAATAACGTTTTTTTTGGCGTTTGCTTTTTATTTGAATATTTAATACTTATTTTTAAAGTTTAAATCCTATTTCATTAATCTATGCATAATTGTAATACGTTTGGAAAGAAAAATACAAATTACAAATGCAATCAATCCCATCTCACCTTCAGTATTAAATAAATGTTTGAAACACATCTTTTACAAAAAAAAATAAGTTTAACCGATGCAGTAGTGTAATGTAAGCCTGGACGCTGGCGGGCCGGGAAGATAGTCGTACATTCCCTAAAAAACTGGTTCTGGCACGAAAATCGCTCAAAATTCCGTGAAAATTCCAACTACCTCAAAAATCATGTTAGGACCCTTAGGACAGCTCCCATGGCCACCAGTATGCAAAATTTCACCCCATGTTGTTTAATATATTTCAAAGTTATTCACATTCAAACCGCGGCACGAACTTACTGATCCCCCTGATAGTTTTTTTAGAAAAAATACAACATCCAAACAAAATAACGTTGACTTTTTATCATTTGGAAAATTGAGGAACTTATTCTCGGAATCAAAAATGCAAAATGAAAAATCTTTTTTCTTGACCATTTCTGAAATAAAAAATTAAAGTTTTTGTATTAAATAAAAATAAAAAGCTGACTTTTATGATATCACTGAACGACTTCACACTCAAATTAAGACTTTTTAAGGGACGACAAAAATTTTTTAAAATTTTACAGTTAATTGGCAAAGTTTCAAATTTGTTTTTTTTATATGAAGAATGAATATCAGTAAATAAAAATTTTTCGATATTGGGTATCTTTTCGATGAAGTAAACAGGATTCAACAATGTTGTCAACTCAAATGAAACACATTTAAGCTCAACTAGATGTGATGATAAAAGTAGACAGAAGATTTCTGATGTAATTTGTAGCTCACATAATTCAATAATTTAAATAACTGCTTTGATAAAATAGAATCAAATAATTTTTGATAGAGATATTTTTTTATTTCTGAGTTAAGTCTCATATTCTTGACTTTAAAATTTTGAGTTACTAAAATTTTAAAATTCTCAAAATCCGGTATATATCTGTTTGCTCTGAAAACAACCATATCTTTTGTAACAATTAATTGCTTCGGTTTAATGAAATTTAAAGCCTCTTTCGATGAAAGTGTAAATGAATATTGTTCAAAGGCAGCAAGCATAAGCACAAATCTTGGTAATAAAATTTTGTCTATTTTGGGTATAAAAAATCGAGGGTCTGAAAACAGATGATTAAAATGTTATTTTTTTTAAAAAATTGTATTACCACTAAAACATTTGTATGCATCGTCTTTTGTAGAAAGTGATGGAAAAAGTTTTGAGCATTTGTCATTCAGAGAGTATCTTTGACAGATTATTTTCGTTCCCGTAGCAAACTGTATCTCGGTGCCGAATTCGTTGCAAAAGCAGCACAGAGACATGGAGTTTACGCCTTTCTTAGAACTTAATTTCAGCAGAAAGACCGTTTGGATAAAAAGAAACGATGCTATGTTTTTCATTTTATGCGTTGGCAAAATAGATTAGAACAAATGCTTTTTGTGTGCATATGTTTGTCTGCATTGTTTTTAGGCACGCAAGGTACGTTTGTTTTTGTCAACTCAAGAGATGCAATAACTCACTTTTATAATTCTACTGAATGATTCAAAAGTTAATTTCCGGGAAGTAACCGGATTACAAAACTTTTTTAAAGCTTTGCACTTAATAGACGGATCATCAAATTCTCCAATTAATATCAAGCATTTAGTGATATCATATCGTTGAAAAATTTAAAAATGTTGTGAATTTTGTGCTAAAAAATTTGAAGAAAGCAGTTTTTGGAGACAAAAGATGACAAAAATTATTTCCAGTAATTTCAACATTAGACAGTTTCACCACTTTTGCATTGATAATCAAAACTTTAAAGTTATTACATTGAATATTTTTTGATACACATAGTTTGTAGCTCGATGATATGGGCTAATATCATCGATGTACAAACTTTTAGCTACCATAACTGTGAAATTATCGAAAATCGGTATATAATATTCGGCAGTATTAATTGCATCTTTTCTACAATAATTAATCGAGTAAGTTGAGTTACACTTTGTGCCTCCTTTGTAAAAAAGAACAGTGAGCATTCTTCAAGCCCATTAAAAATCTTGAAAAAATATTTATATCAATGTTGGGATAAAAAAACTTCGGATCTAAAAATTTGCTTAATGAGAATGAACGTCTTGTAGCATCAGATTACCTTCAATGCACAAGTCATGGGTTTTAGAAAAACATTTAAAACATTTTAGCATTGGAAAAAAATGGATTTTCTCTTGTACCATGATGTTACAATTTTGACATAAGCTTTCTAACTGAAGAAATTCTATTTTTTCATCGGTAATGGTATCTGTAAAATGATCTCTTCTATCACCATTACTGCCATATTTAATACCACAAAAGCAGCAATAAATTTTGAGTGACAATGCAGCAAAATAATATCTTTAGTATAAAAATGAGTCAGGACAGCGGCACAACTTGTCTGTGTTAAATGGCATGCAGTTTTATGGCTTTTTGTGGCTTTCATCCACTTATGATTTTAAGACACAAAATTGAATTGGTGTGTCTCACTTCTTTAAAAAAAGAAGAACTCAAATAGAAAAATCGTATGTTTTGCTGTCCAACATTGATCGCATGACCGCACATGCAATGACGACCAGTCATATGAGGCCCCCGCCCTTTCCCCGCCCCGGGGGCCCCTTTTTCCCCCGCCCCGGGGGGGGGGGGAAGGGCGGGGGAAAGGGGATGCTTCTGGTTTGTCGAGGGGATTTTGAGGGGATTAAAATTTTTTCGTAAATTTATCAACAAAACTTTGCAATTTGTTAGTTAATTTTAATTATTTGTGGCCTATAAAACACTTATAATTCTTTCTTTTGTTCTTTGTTAGCCTTTATTGTATAATTTAAGTCGAATTTTTTGGTTTTTAGCACTTTTAAAAAAAATTTTCTTAAAAATCACTCGTGGAAATAATTTTGAAGGGGAAAAAGGGAGGAAATGGAGGGGAAAAGGGCGGGGAAAGGGGAACTTTTTAGAACCTGAAGGGGAAAGGGCGGGGATTGGGGAGATTTTTTGATACAATCGGGGAAAGGGGAAGGGGAGGGGGACAAAAATGGCCACTTCACATGACTGATGACGACAGTCACGGTGAAGTTACGCAACATAATCTTTAAAAGGCGGTGGTCGGACTGCAATCGCAGACGAACATTTTTTTCATATGAATGAGTTTTATTCGATTTGTCAAATGTGCTGTCCGTTTTTATCTTGAAGAAAAACAACTTGAATGTCTGAATTTTTTAAATTCTTTTTCTGTTTTATGACAAATTTATTTATAATTTGTTTCGAATCATTTTGGGTCATTTAGCTTACACATAAAAATAAGCTTTAAGAATACGAATTAAAATCAATTATTTTCTTTCCATTAAATACTTTTTGAAGCGATAATTTTATTTTGAATACCAACTTTTTTATGTCGATTGTGATGCTGTTGAAGAAGCGAAAATAATGCAATTAATTCATCAATTTTTGGTCTTTTAAAGGGGTTCTCCATCCAACATTTTAACATTATTTCATAACTATAAATCTACATTGAGCATTATAATAAAAAATTAATAAAAAATACATTTCATCTGGACAGCAATCAGGTTTTTGAAGTCTTTTATTATTTTCCAAATAACGTAGCAAATGTGTTTCTTCGACATCCGCATATGGAGGTTTGCCAAAACTGTACCTTTAAAAAGAAAAATGGATAAAAACATATGGCATTATTGGATGTCTTACATTTCATATAAAACAATTGCAAAAGTCCATCTAAAATGTAAAGGTTTGTTTAGAAAATACCTAAAAGAACCTTACATGTCAGTTTTTAAGCTAAACATATATGATTTAAATGATTCAATAGCCAACCATTTTATTGGAAGTTTTTCGTTAATTCGTGGGGGAATTATATATGTTTTGTTTCGTAATTGAATGGATAAACCAAAATCTGTGATCTAATACAAAGACTAATTAAATAATTTGTTAGGATTTGTATACCTTTGCATTTTTATTTGAATCTATTAAAATATTCCTCGCAGCTAAATCACGATGAACAATACGTTTTTCTGCCAAATATTGCTAAAATTTTAATAGAAGCTTTATTGTTTTCAGCTTTTTACTTTACCAATCCATAGGACATTTGCCATAAGAATTTGAAGAATTCTTTCTGCACGCTTTGCTCGTTAACCTAAAACTTTGTTTAGCCTTCTATTTACAGCTGATGTACTTTCAAACCAAATCGTTTTTTAATTTTTGAGCATACTTCAACAAATCTCCATGTGGGCAATATTCAAGAATTAGACATATACGATCTCCAGCTGTAATACATCTATACATTTTTATTATATTTGGATTTTGATTTATTTTTTTCATCTAAAATCGATAATTAATGCTATAACTCTAATTTAATGAATGCAAGATAAATTTAGTTTTAAAAACCAACCAAATATATTTCATTTAAAAATTGTTCCTAAAAGTAGTATATGATTTAGAAAATACATGTCTTTTTTTACCTTTACTGCATCCGTAGCTAATTTACCTGGCATTTTGATTGCAACTTCAGTGACGTCATTAACCGCATTAGTTGCATTTCGATACTTTCCTAGAAGTATTTGACCATATGCACCTGATCCAATTTCGTTTAGAACAACTAATTTATCCCATGTTAGCTCCCATTCATCAACGTGGAAAGACGGCTCTAAAGTGTGAATTTTTTTCGGTATTTTTTTATGAAAACGTAAAGTAGTGCTTTTTTTCATTAGATCAAAATTTTTTCTTCTTTAAGCAAAGAGAACGAAAAAATTTGAGGGAAAAAATGTTGAAAAAAAGTAAAAAAAATAGGAACAACTTTGTGGTTACTTTGCTAATATTCTATCAAAAACCTTCTAATACAAAGCTACCTTTTACTAAAACTTTTTGTCGAACTTCTCGAGAAACCCTTTGCCGGTTTTTACAATAAATGAAAAGAACAGCAAAAGCTATAATTAAAACTCCACAAATTATTCCGCAGATTATGAATATTGTAGCTGAATTATTTGAAGATTTTTCTAAAAAGATTACTATTAATAATTTAAATGTATGCAATATGCTCTATTTCAAAATCAAGCTTACTTTGGTCTATTAATATAGTTGAAGTATACAATGTCGACGTTGTAAAATCATTGTCTGTCGACTGAGCATTTGTCAATGGTGCGGACGCTGTTAATGCGGTTGTGGTTAATGTGTTCGATGTTGTTGCAACATTATTTTCATTTGTTATAGGAAAAATAGAATAAGAATCTGAATAATTTAATGGAGAAAACTGAAAATTGGTATCATTCTTAATGACTCGAGAATAATATTCAAATCCTCTTTGATTGTAAATAAACATTTGTCCCTGTAATTTTTGACCATCCTTTTCTGTAATTAAATTCATGGATGCATAATTTGTTAAAATTATTATTGACAGAAATCCAATTCTCGCTTTGGTTAAAGTTCCACTCCATGGTATAAAGTTTAAATACCCGTTAAAATGACCGTAATCGTTTACCACATCTCCTAAAAAATGTTCGAATGAAAATATTTTTTACAACGTGCTGGATATTGGAAGACAATACTCACCAGTTGTTGTTAAATATATAACTCTAACAGAGTATACTGAACGAATGTCTTCGTACGATGTAGATATTCCAGTAGCATTCATAACATACCTAATTCTAACTTTTTTAATATCGTAAGTCTCCGTGAAATTTTTTAATCCGTTATATGTTCTGTTATATAATGCATCGTAATCTAATGGATTGTATATGAAATCCATAACGTACCAAATATGCAAAGTTTCTTCCTAAAAAAAGCAATGCATAAATATTAAAATCATTCTTAATCTAGTACAGGATTTGGATTTGGTGTCCATTTTGATGGTGTTTGACAGTCATCAATATCAACTTGCATACATTCGGGTTTATCATTTGAACATGGCATTATACAATAAAATAAATAACTTAAACAATCATAGTTTGGTAAGCTCAAAGTCGTCACATTTGGAATATTTTCATATGCATTTTGTAAAAATTCTGTTGCATTTATTTCATTTCGTCCCAAAAGTATTGTCGTTAATCTTATATTGGCTTTTTCTATTGCTTGGATGATATCCTTAAAAATACGTATTTGTAACTGGGAGTAACTACATGACAAAAGCCTACAATATTTAGATCAATTATTCGATTTGTCAATAATACCGCTGAATTTTGATTGCACTGGATGTGGTGGTCCATTAGTGTTTTTTGCAAAAAGTTGCCAAAGCTTGTGGAGTCGTTTAAATTATTATCATAGAGCTCGATAGAATACATTGATGTCATTGAGTAATAATTCATTGCATTTACAGTAATTTCACATCCTGTTGAATTGTCACAGTTATATAATGTAATGTTACACTCATTCGGATTCATACATCCATTAAATTTATCATCAATTATAACATATCTGAATCCAATGCAATATTGCAAAATGTTTTTCAAAAATATTCTAACACTGATGTCGAAAATTTCGTAAGCCACAATATTTCTAGAAAGATCAAAAATTATTAATGTATCACATTTATTAACTGTTGTTATTAATGGGCTGCTTTGTTGAAAATAGATGTTGTCTATTTCCGGTTCTGTTATTAAATGATGTTCATTGTTTTGCGATCTCACAGTAGCATTGATAATGCCTAAATATCAGAATTAATTATACAAAAAAAAGTGAATAATGTTTAGAAGCAATAAAAATGAAAGAAAACATCGTACCGTAAAAGAGAAGAATTAAAATTAGTGTAATCAAATGCAAATGCTCCATTCTAAATATTCATTTCAACATAAACCATAAGTGTTTAATCCTTATTTCATATTCCGAGCAAGAAACATCTAAAAAACGAAATTAAATTCAATGTGCTAATAGTTACAATGTCAAACAATCATGTGTGATTGTAGTCCTTATTTGCTACTACAAAAAAATAACAAAAAAATGACATTAAATTCAATGTGCTAATAGTTACAATATTATAGTGTCGATGAAATATTGTCCGTTATACCTGATTCATAGTTAACCCCCGAAGTCGTTATTGACGCTTTTAGTTTAACGCCAGTTTTCATTTTTTGTCCGCTCTTTAGTGTTTCTCAAACAAAAAAGTGATAATTCAAAAGGAAATCAATAGCTTTTATTTGACGACATCAAGCATAATAAAGCAAGTATCAACGCAAAAATAAACAACACAAATCAGACATAATCTTTGCATTAAAATTTGATTTCAAAAAATATTAGGCGTTAAGTAATGTCAATTCGAAAAATATTATGAAAGTCGTTAAGTATCGTTAATAAACTTCAAATTTGTTGTCATTTAATTTTTTTCAAGCTATTTATTGTACTTTACAGGTATTAACAATTACCGTATTCCTTATCACCTATTGTTATTTTAAAGAATGAATATTAATGATAATTATACCAAATTATTTTATCAACAGGCTCAGCGCAAAAGCTGATCAGTAGACAAAAAATATGCAAAAAAAATTTTATTTATTCATTTTTTAATACATAATTTTTTTTTAAATTTAAAAAGCTATGATTCGTCAACAAGACTTGTAAATTGTCGCACTAATTCATCATTATTTGTGGAAGATGCGAAATCAAGAACTTCCAGGTACCCATATCCTTCAGCAGAATCTTTCAGAAGCTGTGAAAAACTTTTGATTAGTTCACTGATTTTTGGTCTTTCAAAGGGATTCTTCATCCAACATTTCAACATTATTTCATAACTATAGCATTCTTTTATAATAACACTTAAAATTCAAAAACATACTTTTCATCAGAACAAAAATCAGGTTTATTGAGTCTATTTCCATCTTCTAAAAATGTCAACTGTTCTGCAGGACCATAATATTCAAAGGGAATTTCTCCAAAACTATACCTAAAGATTGATTCAATGTTTTGAGAAGGGTTTCATTATATATCTTACATTTCATACAAAATATTACCAAATGACCATCTAAAAACACTGAGTGAATAAGCCTTTTTTATACAAAAATTTGGCATAGACATTTTGGAAGACGGGCATTTGGGAATTGCGCTCATGCCGCTTCTTATTTGCGGGTAAAAAACTCGGCTGTATGTGAAAGTTTAAGAAGCACAAAATATGATTACACTCTCAAGGTATATTGGTTAAAACTTGCATAAACCTTTTTTTTGCGGTTTTCAAAAAACAGTTCCCCGAATGTCAACTTTTTCTGTCTCCAAATGGCAGGTTCCCTATTGTCTGTGCCCAAAAATTCAAAAAAATACATACATATCACTTGCAAAACTAAATTTAAAATTTTTTAGTGATTCTATTGCCATCCATTTTGCTGGAAGCCTTTTTTTGTCAATATCTTGAACTATTTCATCATTTTTGTTGCTCTCAATGGCAAGGCCAAAGTCGCTGATCTGAAAATGTTTTTTTACTACTGAGAATCAATTTGTTCAGAAAAAACAAGCATACCTTTGCGTTTTTGTTTGAATCAATTAAAATATTTTTAGCAGTTAAATTTCGATGAATGATCCCTTTCGAGGCCAAAAAATTCTTAAAAAAAATTTAGCTTTTTTAAAACTCATAGAAATACAGTTTACCAATCCATGTGAAATTTGCTATTCAAAGATAAAAAACTCTTTTTTAACAGTTTTTTCATTTTTTTCCAATTCTTTCTGAAACATTATTAATTTCGAAAAAATACTTCGTTTCTTTTTGTTGAACTTACTTTGCTGTATTGTAGGGATTTTACAAAAGTATGTAAATCAAGATTGGAACAAAATTCAAGAATCATGCAAATTTCATCACCTGCTGTAATGCATCCGTGCATTTTAACGATATTGGTGTTTCCACTTAAAAGTTTCATCTGAAATTACTGCTGGAGGTTAACTGAAGATTATAAAATGTTATTGTCAGGATGAAGGCATTTCTTAATAAAATGAAGTTTCCTCTTTTTTTTAATTAATCGTTAAGATTAAACCTTATACAAAAAAAACTAATAACTCGCCATTTGTATTTCTTTGAAAAAATTGTCCTAAATATCATTATTAAATGATAAAAAATAATTGTCATTATTTACTTTGGTCAAGCGAAGGGCATATTCTTTTGGCATTTTGATTGCAACTTCATTATCGTCAAATTGCGTCTCTTGATTTATACCCTTTAAAAGTTTTCCATGAAGTAACTGTTCATGTGCACCTACGTAAAGCTCATCGCTTTTAATAACTAGATTGTCCCAGGAAAGTTCCCATTCATCGTGTACGGATGTTTCATGTTCCGCTGTAACCTAAGTTGTAAGGGAATATTTTATTGTGAAAATATTTTACTTTTCGTAGCATATCCCACACGGTTAGCTCGATAGTCCTCATTCAAAGTTAATCGTTGTTTTCTTTTTCTATAAATTACAAATCCAATGACGGATATTACAATTAATATGCCTGTGCATGGTCCCATAATAATAAATATTTCAGTTGTATTTTTTGAAGATTTGACTAAAAAAGGGTTAAATGAAATGTAACTTAATGGTAACTAAAATGCGAACCTGTACTTTTTAGGCTCTGCAAAGTTGTTGCAGAAGAATGGTCTGTAGCTGTTGTGGATGTTAATCCTCTTGACGATGTCGATATTGATGTAACAGTTGTCGTTTTGGGGTCTTCATTTATCAAGGGAAAAATAGAATAAGAATCTGAATAATTTAATGGAGAAAACTGAAAATTGGTATCATTCTTAATGACTCGAGAATAATATTCAAATCCTCTTTGATTGTAAATAAACATTTGTCCCTGTAATTTTTGACCATCCTTTTCTGTAATTAAATTCATGGATGCATAATTTGTTAAAATTATTATTGACAGAAATCCAATTCTCGCTTTGGTTAAAGTTCCACTCCATGGTACAAGACTGAGAAGACTGTTAATGTAACCTCTGTCATCATTAATAACATCGCCTATAAACATTATGAAAAAAGAGAGATAGTATTTACACCTTCGAAAACTGCGAATGGAGATGAAAATATGATTGATAAGGTTAGGAGAGGGAATTCGCATGAAAGATAAAAATGCGGGGGCTGAAGAAGTGCTATGCGTTCCATGAGGAACTTATAATCACAGCTTTATTAAAAAAACTGATGACACAAATTGGAAACATTTTGTCAAGTTTACCTTTCACCAATTCATTAGTCAATGACGGTGAAATGATTAAAATTATCGAAAACTTTTTGTGTTTTAAAAAACAAGTATATTTGAAAGCAACACATTTTAGTTACCGTCTGTCATCAATATCGCAAATTCCGTCTTACAAATTGAATTGACATCTTCAGTAGACAGAGTTACTTCAGCGCCATAAACATATCGAATTCTAACTTTTCTTATATCATAATTTCTTGTATATTTATCAATTCCAAAAAACATGTTGTTCAGAATATCTTTGATATCATTTGCTTGTATTGCATTGTTTACAAAAGCCATAACAAACCAAATATGTAAGGTTTTATTCTAAAAAACGAAATTGTGAAACAAAAAATATAAATAATTTACCGGATAACTATTTGATGATATTGTTGGAACTTGACAATCATCAATATCTTCTTTCATACATTCTGCTGTTTTTTCATCTGAGCAATTCAAAATACAGTAAAATAAATAACTTAAACAATCATAATTTTGAAAACTTAATGTTTTGGCATTTGGAATCTTTTGATATTCTGATTCTAACACATCCTGTGCATAACTTTCATTCCTTCCCAAAAGTATTGCCGTCAATTTTATGTCTGAATTTTGTAAAATCTAAAAAATAAGTTGTAACATATTCTGTAGTTTTTATGCGATAAATTTTTTTCGTCAGTCACTCTTTTGTAACGTTCATTTTAACTTTGGCTTAAAATAAAATTATGTTATCACCAGTGTAGTACTTTTTATTGTTGGTGACTCCGACTCATTTTTTCTTTGATCATTTCGAAAAATCGACTCCAACTGCAACTCCGGAGTCGGAGTTGAGGTGGAGTCGACTTCACTGACTCAGGAGTCGGAGTTGCAACAACACTGGCTATCACCTTTAAAGATCTTAAAATAAGTTCTGCCAAACGAACTAACAGGATCAGTATTAATATAAATAACTCGATTGGTCAATATTATAGTTGATTTATCTTTGCATATAGAAAACTCAGCAAATATTTCTTTCAAAAACTTCATGTAATTTATTGAGCTTGTTGAGTTAGGTATATAGAGATCGTTGGGATATGATGATGCTACACTGATGTATTCCATGCTTTCAATAATTTGCTCACATCCATTCAGCTTATCGCAACCGGTTACTGTAGTGTTACATCCTGCTAGTGTTCCACATCCATTAAAATTATCATTCAACATCACGTATGCGAAATTATTACATTGTTCGAAAATATATTTCAAAAATATTTTAATACTAACATCAAAAATTTCTTTTGACACAATATTCTTTGTTAAGTCAAAAATTACTAATGTTTTGCAATTATCAATTTTTGGTTGAAACTGATTACTTTGAAAATGCTGAATATTGTCAATTTGAAATTCGTTCAAGCTTTTAGATAGATATCCTAGCCCTATTTTGTTTTTATCTAAAATTCATTTTTCTTGTGAACATTATAACCAAAAAAATAAAATGATGTGCTCGTGATATAATCCGAAACCTTACCATGACAAAATAATACAAGAAATAATGTTATTAAATTGCGAAACTTCATTAGTTTGAGACAATAGTAACAACGTAATAAAAAATTGTTCACAATAAAGTGAAAAACAAAACAAAAATTTTTTTAAAGCTTTTTTATGTTTTTCTTTAAACCTTTAATTCCAGGATTATAGGAATTTTTTCTTCTCTTTCAACTTTCTTTTTTCATCCACATTCATTGTTAGAGGAATCAGCAATACACAATTTTTTTCTCATTTATGGCAAATGAAAGATGTTTGTTTGTTAAGCATTTAAAAAATAGTTTAAAAAAGATCGATAAAATGCTTTATTTGAAATTCAAATTTTGAATGATCATTAAACAATTTTCTCCAAATAATTATTAATATAAATTACGAACAGTTGTTAATTTGAACCCATCGATGACAACTGCCGTATTAATTCTTTGTTATCTTTGCCCGCTGCAGCCTCAAGTACCTCTAAATACCCATACCCCTCAGTTGACCGTTTTAAAAATTCTGTAAACATCTGGATTATTTCGGTCGCTGGTGGTCTGGATGCAACAGTTTCCGCCCAACATCTCAGTATTATCTCATAACTAAAATCTTCTAACAACTTCCTTAATTTTAATTAAAAACAAACATTTCATCATAACAAAAATCAGGTTTTGTAAGTCTTGTTCCTGCTTCCAAGTATTCCAGCTGCTCTTCGATTTTAATATCAGCATATGGAATTTCTCCAAAGCTGTACCTATAATAAAGTTTTTGTCACTGCACTGAATGTACAATAATCCGTTCATCTTACATTTCATACAAGACAATCCCAAACGACCATCTAAATATTGAGTAAATGAATTAATTTTGGCTTTTTAAAAAATACATACATATCACTTGCAAAACTAAATTTAAAATTTTTTAGTGATTCTATTGCCATCCATTTTGCTGGAAGCCTTTTTTTGTCAATATCTTGAACTATTTCATCATTTTTGTTGCTCTCAATGGCAAGGCCAAAGTCGCTGATCTGAAAATTTTGTTTTCATGTTAGGAAAATGCCCGGGGTTTAATTCTTTCAGCTAACATAAGCGCATATTCCGAAGATGTATTTTTTATTAGTTTTTGTATTTTTGTTCAACTTGCATTTTACAATACATCTTTCACAGCGTTTAAATCATCTTTTATAAAAACATACATACCTTTGCGTTTTTATTTGTATCAATCAAAATATTTCTTGCAGTTAAATTTCGATGAATAATTCTTTGTGATTCCAAATATTTCTAAAAATATTACATTTATGCTAATATAAAAAACGTGAAGCTAACCAAGCCATGTACAATTTGCCATGCAAATATAAAAAATGTTTTTCTTATTGTTTTTAAGTTGTATGTTTCTTCCTAAATGTAACATATATAGAAAACGGAAAAGTCGATTAAAGCAATATACTGTAATATGTTGTGCTTTAACAAAATTAAGCAAATCAAAATTAGAGCAAAATTCAAGAATCAAACAAATTTCGTCACCTGTTGTAATGCAACCATACATTTTAACGATATTGGTATTTCCACTTAAAAGCTTCATCTGAAATTTTAGATGTACAAAAAAGAAAGAACCTTTTATTTAAATTTCGTAAACACACATGTCAGATCAATGTTACTATTTTACATCTGGTTATTATGAATCCATCCACAATAAATTTTCATTTTTGTCTTTTCAATTGTAAATTTTGTATTATATAATAGTGAAAATAAGAAATTGCTGACTTACCAAACTAACTTCTTTTAAAAAATTCATCTGAAATTTGCATAAGAGATTTTAACTGTTAAATTTCTAAATGCTCTTACTTTTTCCATTTGAGTTGCTTGCTTACAAGATATTTTAATTGCAACCTCGACTCCATCATCAGAGACGGCATTTCTTTCCCGAAGTTTCCCTTGTAAAATTTTGCTATATGCCCCGATGTAAATTTCTTTGTGCACAATTAATTTATCCCATGTCAGTTCCCAGTCATCCATTTTTGTAGTAGTGGTTTCATCGCGCCCTTATAATTTTTTAAAAGATTATTTGTTCTAACTGACAGTTTTACAGTAAATGTGTAAAGTACTACGCTGATAATGAAATCACTTCTGATAACAGAGAGGATAAATGATGTGATCTTATAAAATTTCAAAGTTTTTAAGGAAGGTTACCTTTTTTTGAACGCCGACCATAAAGTGCTTGCATTTGAACGTTTCGATTTTTTCTTTTTTGATAAAATACAAATGCAATAGCTAAAATGAAAACTAGGACGCCAAATAGTGCACCACAAATTATTAATATTATTACAATAGTACTCAAAGATTTTTCTAAAAATTGTGCTCATTACGTTTACTAGCTTACAATGATCAACCTGGCTTGTTTTCCATTGTGCTTGAATCATAATTTTCTGTTGCATCAGTAAAAACAGTTTTTATCGTAGATGGATAAGAAGAATGAGTATCTTGAAAAAAAGTTTTTAAGAGCTTAATTTTTGTGATACTAATTTATAGTTTCCTAACCTTGATTGCTATGATATGTCGTGTCAAATGAGCTAATAGTCCCAATTTCAGTAGTACTTGTTGCCGTCATATTTTTTACAAGAGTAACAGAAACGGAATCCGTGAAATTTAGCGGAAACAAGAGAAAATTTGTACCGTTTTTGAGTTGATTTGAATAATATTGATATGATTTCGGGTTATAAATATACAATGATCCTTGCAAGCTTTGTCCATCCTTTTTAAGAGTTAAGGTTGTTGTTGCATAATTTGTTAACATTATTACTGCTAAAATTCCAATCCTTGTTTCTATTAATGTGTCACTCCATGGAATTAAGTTTAATCTATTGTTCAAAGTATTGTTATCGTCTCCTACATCATCTAAAAAATAAATACTGGGATAAACGATTGTATATTCTATTTTTCTTATAATAAAAAAGTGGTTACCCGGCAAAATAACAACCGCAGTCGTAAGATAATCATAAAGCGTTTCTATATCTTCTATGGATGAAGTAATTCTGTCATTCTCTTGTGTTACTTTAATTCTGATTCGTTCAATATTATTTCTATCTGCGTAATCTTTTAAGCCACGGTGCATACTAAGACCTATATCAGTAAAATCCAGGCTGTTAAGCGTATAATTTTGATTGGGTAGAAAAGCAAAATCAAGTACATACCAAATATGCAAAGTTTCTTCCTAAAAAAAGCAATGCATAAATATTAAAATCATTCTTAATCTAGTACAGGATTTGGATTTGGTGTCCATTTTGATGGTGTTTGACAGTCATCAATATCAACTTGCATACATTCGGGTTTATCATTTGAACATGGCATTATACAATAAAATAAATAACTTAAACAATCATAGTTTGGTAAGCTCAAAGTCGTCACATTTGGAATATTTTCATATGCATTTTGTAAAAATTCTGTTGCATTTATTTCATTTCGTCCCAAAAGTATTGTCGTTAATCTTATATTGGCTTTTTCTATTGTTTGAGTAATTTCCTGAAAATGTTTTAAAAACAAGCATTAAGTTTTTCGTAAATTTTTAAAAAATAGTTGCATTTTCTTATTTACACAGGATAAAAATGAGAAAAAAATTATCGTTTCTGATCAAATAAATCATTTTGACATAAGCACATAGAGAAAGAAAAATTGTTTCATTTGATAATTACTATAAACTTACAGGTTCAAATTCATTTGACATTATGCGATTTGTAAATAAAATAACTGTACTTTCCTGACACAGCGACAGTTTATTAAAAATTTGATTTAAAAAATTATTATAGTTATTTGAATCATCAGAATTATTTTCCAAAAGCTCAGAAGAATACGTCGATGTCATGTCGTTGTAATTCATAACTTTATCAATAATATCTTTGCATTCATGGGAACTTAGGCAATCATTTATTGTAACATTGCAGGTATTTGTTGTTTGGCATTGGCTATTCAAGATATTATCAAGTGCAACATATTTAAAACCATTACAGTATTTCAAAATATATCTCATAAATAATTTAAGACTAATATCAAAAACTTCTTTTGTGACTATATTTTTCGTTAAATCAAAAATTAATGTTGTTTCACATTTATCAGTTTTTAGCAGAAATAAGTTGCTTTGATTATTCTCAGAATTTGATTGCTTTTCGTTATCTAATGTATCCAAATAAAAATTGATGGGTTTCAAGACAGCATCCGTAAATGCTAAAATTTCAATGTAAGAGTTGATGTCTCTCATAAGCGACATTTTTATGAAAGACTCACCGTATACAAATGCTAACGATATTATTACAACCAAAATTTGGCACCTCATTTTTTCTGTTAAGTGATTAAAAGGGTTACCTCTATAAAGCTTAATCTTTTGGAAGAATGCGTTAATGTATACTTTTAATCAAAATAGCATTTTATAGATCTGTACAGTTTTAAATATCAACAATAAAGTTAAGTTTTCAATTATCGTTCTATTGCTTTTAAAAAGCATTGAGAACTCTTGATGCTAGGATTACGTCAATTTCTTTGTTAGCAATGCTTTTTTCATCTATCTGTGATATAAGCCGCTTATTTGTCAAAATACTCAAGCTGTGTTGGCAAAAAAATTTAAACAAGTCTTTTGGTAAAAACTTAAAGTATTATGACACTTTGTTCATTGATTTTTATTCATTTCAAAATAAAACTTTTTAATTTTTTTTTACAGCTGAGTTTTTTGTCTATAAAAATTTCTGTTTTAGTGTCCACAGAAATGTCTATAAACATAACAACGTGTTAGCAACATTATTATCGGAATGCTTAAATTACTTAGTTGAATGTTATAAAAAAGAGAAAAAAGTGTTCAATCTGCTTAAGTTTTGTGAGAAAAGTATAATGGTAAAAGATTAAAAATTTAAATAGATAATTCTTTTCACCTTTTACTGCCTCGATTATGCGTTGTTTTCCGATTTTTTGTATGACCATAAAACCATTTTTAACTTTTTTCAACAGAAAATACTACGAATTAAAAGAAAGCATATTTGAGGGACCAAATCATTCTAAAGTTTTGAAACATTGGGTAAAAAACTTAAAGAACAAGTAAATGTTTTCTTTATCTTACAATATGCACTTTGTTTATCCTTTGATTTTGATAATCTAGAATTCAATTATTTTGATCTAAAACATGGATTCGTCTTTTACAACTTCTTCTAATGTTACAAATGCAATGATTGCCCCTTCTACAAAACGTGCTGTTTTTCTTGCAACATATCATCTACATCAAATATGGTCATTACCTAATAATATCATTATATGGCTAAAAGTCCAAGTTTTTGTTTCTTGTTGCAGAACAACAAGAAACAAAAACTGCAAAGGTCAAATGATTCATTAGTGTCAATCTTTTGCCCAAGTTTTTGTTGTTTAATTATTTCACATTAATTTAATAAATTCTTTTTTTGAGACTCGCATAATTTTATTATCAAGCTATTATTTTTTAAAGAATTATTTACTTGTATTTTAATATCTCGAGAACTGAAAAATGGATTTATTTAATGGCTCAAACATTCCTTCAAATAATTCTGTGATGTGTTCTTCACAACGAGATAAATTCCTTTCAACATGTCGACGTCATCAAGCTTTGTCAATTCCTTATTCAATTATTTATTATATTACAAAGAATCCATCATCTGCAAGAAATTATCAAAAAATGATTCAAAGCTGCAAATATTTCTTCCTCGAAAATCCAATTCTAATTGTTCAAGAATTATCTTTTAAACGCAATAATACTGAATGGAATGCATTTTTTAAAGAAGAACAAGTTGATATCAAAAATGTGTGCAGTAAAATTTGGGTAACATTTGAATTCAATAATCCATATCGTACATTACAACAAAACATTGTTACTTCTATGATTCCCAAAATTTATAAAAGTGAATTAAAGAAATAACTTTATGGAATCAAAAGATATATTTTAATGATCTTCAATTTCTTGCTTCAAAATGTGAATATATTTGGTTTGATAATGTTACTGTAATGGATGAAAATGGCTCAATTATTGCACTGGAAAAACTAGTAGAATTGTTTTCAAATGCCAAAATATTTCGAAGGTTTGAAGTTTCTTGTATTTAATATCTGCAATAGTTTTTTTCTTTTAGCACTGTTGACCATATGGCTACATCAAAATCCGTTGCTGAATTGCTTAAACTTTCTCACTTCTCACCGTTTTTTCCTGCTAACTTTTATACATTTGAATTTCTTTTAGAAGAATAAGAAAACCGATATATGTCTTAATTTTTGTGCCGATATTTCCGATGCATACAAATCTCGTCTTCAAGTAACTGTCAATGAAATAATTGCAACTAAAAATAATGAATACAAAGTACCCTTTATTCATTTTCCTGGAAATGATGAAACTGCAGCTGATAACTTGTTGGAACTTTATGAAATTTAATTTTTTATATTTCTTTTTTACTTGATTTATTGTTTATGTTTTGTATTATATAAAATTTTGTTGGAAATTTTATAAAAGTTTTTTTTTAAAAAAATTAAATTTTTTTACATAAAGGTAAGCTATTCTACGGTGATCTTCTATAAATGTATTCCTTGTATTTAAGAGAAATAAAGAAACAAATTTATCTTAATTTTTCTGAATTAATTTCTAAAGCTTATAAAAACTGTCTCCAAACAATTGTCAATGAAATATTATCAAATAAAAATCATGATTACAAAGTACCTTATATTCGTTTTCCGGATGTTGAACGATCTTCTTGGATAAAATTGGGGGAAATTTGTTGTCAAATTTAAATTTTCTGTTGTTTCTAATGATTGATTTTTTCTTTGCGTCGTTTTTGAAAATTTTGTTGTGTTTTAAAAAAATAAAGTTACTATTAATTATAGGTAAAAAAAGAAAAAGGCAACAGTAGTTCCTTGAAAGTATTACTACCTTTCATGCAAGTGTTTTGGGGTATTGATTATAAATATATTTGCATTTCTATTCTTTAATTTCTCGTGAGCCATTACTATTTTCTTAAAAGATTGAGTTCAATAAGATGGCAAAAATCTGGTCTGTGAAAAAAATGATGCACTGTTTTTTTCCTCTCTGACAAAAACGAGAAAGTTGGTTTGGCAGACAAAGGTATCGAAAGTCGATACCTTATTTTTTGCTCATTATTTTTTTACTTTCGTACAAAACACTTTTATTTATTAGCGTTTATCTTCTTCCATTAGAAGGAAAAAATGGGTTTACTAGTGCTACGAAAATACTTTTATAGATCGAATTTTTTGTCAGGTGGCACTAATATGCTTTCCATTTATGGCTTCTCTTTTTTCAGTTTTTATTTTTCCGATTTAATTTTTTTATTATTTAGTAAATAATTTACTTTCATCTGCAATTGACAAACTGAAATTTGGATTCATCAAATTCTTTACAAAAGATGAATGAAAAATTCTTGATGGTTTCACGAGCTAATTTTCTTTCAACATTTTGTCGTCATCACACATGGTCATTACCTGATTCTATTATTTATTATATTACCAAGAATCCATCATCTGCAAAATGTTGTCAAAAAATGATCGTAACCTGCAAATATTTTTTCATCAAAAATCCAATTCTTATTGTTCGTCATTTATCCAATGAGTTATATGAAAAAGAATGGTATACATCATTAAATGATAAATCTGTGCATATAAGAAATGTTTGCAGTAAAATTTGGATTACTGATGAAATTGTTGTTAAAAATATAACCAAAGATAAAAGCGACCAATATTTTTCTGATTCTGTGATTCCAAAAATTTATCAATGTAATGCTGCACGATTAACTTTTTGGTATTTTCTTTAATCATTTTATTTTTCTTGGTACAAAGTGCGAGCATTTTTGGTTCAGTGATGTTACGGTAATGAATAAGGATGCTACGGTAGTTGAATTGGAGAAGATTAAAGAAGGTCTTGCTTACGTTAAATTTTTTCGCTAGTATGTTTCCTATTTTGATAATTATTTACAAATTTTAATAATATTTAGTGATTTCGATGGTAATGCTTCAAGAATGATTACATCAAATACTGTAAAAGAGTTACTCAAAATTCCTCATTTTTCAAGCATCCCACGTTTTATTTTTAATGCTATTCCTGAAACTTTTGATATTGTTCGTTTTTATGATTATATAAAGGTATCGTTTTCTTATAAGTATCTCTTAACTCTTCTACACTCTTTTTTTAGAAAAACAAAAGAACTAATATTGTACTTGATTTTTGTAATTCACTTTCTGAACCTTTCAAGATTCGCCTTCAATCAATTGTGAATGAAATTATTACAACTATAAATCATGATTACAAAATACCGTATATTGGTTTTCCTGGAGAAGATCGAAATTCTGCTAACAAATTATGGAATCTTTATTACTTTCAAAAATAAATTTTTTTTACAATTGATTTGTTTTTTCTTGTAATGTTTCATCCAATTTTGTTGATGTTTCTCATGAAATTTTTTTGATAAAAAGAAATTACATTTTTTAAGATCAAAAATTTTCAATAGGCAACACAATAAAGTATATACACAAAAAATAAATTAATTGTAGATAATTGATGATTTCATGCATTTACTTTCAACAATTTGCACATCTTTTTTCACCAAATCCCCATTCAGGTGCTAAAAGATAAAAATTTTCAGTCTCCCTTAAGCACTATATAACTTACTATAACAGCATTGACAATTATCACCAATACCAGTTCCAAAAAACCAACAACAAGCATATTGTCCATCAGGACATTTTGCATGGCAATCACCATCAACTGAGCAATAAACTTTAAAAAATGTTGTGATTACTGTAGTACAGTTTTATTTAAAATTTAACACTTACTTCCTGAAGGTTGTGCTTGAATATGACATATTAAATCCAAGAGAAGAAATAAAAGTAATAATTTAGACATCAGTGAAATATCAGACATTTTTATTAATATTAAAACTTACTTAGCAGTTAGCGATAAAACATATTATTAAATAAGCTCTTTTATAGTCTATTTTTTTCAATCTCAAAATGTATTATTATTCAACCTTTTTTGAAATACAATAACAAACAAAAAAATCATCAAACAGATACCTCGAGATTTCGTTTTGTTTATTTTTTTGTTCATCAAAATCAAAGTTGAAAAAATCAAACACAAAAAGGTGTCAATAACAATCTAACAAGATTAAATGTGTTTTGTTGAACATTATGCTGATCATAAACAAAATAGAAACCGCATTATTTTTTTAAAAATGCAAATCGTCATTATTCCTGCTTTTTAGAGAAACAATAATAAAATAATAGTGCAAAATTAGTTATTTTTAGGCTTCAAACAATTTCTTTGTACTGTTAAGGATCATGCTTGCGACATTTCATCAAGCTCGTATTTAAAGAGAATGCACTCTTCCTAAAATTAACAAAGTTCATTCCAGAAATCCGAAGGTGTACCACCCCCTTATTTTGTTTTTGTATACGACTTTCCAAATAATCGTCATCTATAAATGGTTATGAGAAATTATTATTTTTTAAAATTCTTGGATAACCACAACAAAAAAAAAGCTGCCAAGAAGACGGTGCCCCTTTTGTTTTTCACCTAATTTTTTTGTTCATTGATTTTTTGTGGTTAACAAATTTCCTATTATTTGCATAATAAAAAGACTCATGAGAACTGGACAAATTTTTGTTAACCATTTTATATCTTATCCATTTTTATTTAATCTCATTTCTCTGATAGTTATCTTTCTGCATTTAATTGCTGTAAAGTGAAAAATGGAATCATCATCACCTTCTTCAACAAATTCATCAATTACTAAAACCACAATAATGGCTGCATCAAAACAATCTTCATTTTGTGCTACATATCTTCGACATCAAGAATGGTCAATTCCTGATTCTGTAATTTATTATATCTTAAAAAATCCATCAACTCCAAAATTTTATGAAAAAATGGTTAAAAGTTGCAAATATTTTTTCGTTAAAAATCCTATTATAATTCTTCACCGCCTATATCTTTGGTATCGCAAAAATGAATGGCATGCACTTTTAAATGAAAAAATTGTTGATATAAAAACTTTATCCAGCAAAATTTGGATTACTGATGAACTTGAAAGTAGAACATTAAATAGCAATAACAAAACGATTCAGTATCATATTATTCCTTCTGTTATCCCAAAGATTCATCAAAGTGATATTAAAGAATTAACTCTTTGGAAACAAAATATATCTTTCAATGAATTTGTTTTTCTTGCATCAAAATGTGAACGTATTTGGTTTGAAAGTGCTACTATAATGAATAAAGATGGAGCTGCAGTTGAATTGGATAAAATTGTACAAGAGCTTCCCTGCGTGAATGTTTTTCGTTAGTAAGTTATTTGATCTACAAAATGAAATACAAAAAAAAGAAGACAATTTCATGAAAATATTAGCTCATGGAAATCAAGAAAATTAACATAAAATTTACTTACATAAATTTAAGAAAAAAATTGTTTTTTAGCAATTTTGACGATACTCCTTCAACGATTGTTACATCAAATACCGCTCAAAGGTTATTCAAAATTCCACATTTTTCCAATCTTATTACATTTTCATTGTTTAACATTCCCGAAACCTTTGATATTGAAGGTTTTTGTGGTTATATTAAAGTAAGATTTATAGATCAATCTTTTTGCATTCTAATTCTGTATTTAAGAAAAACATAAAAACAAACATTTATCTTCATTTTTCCCCTCAAATATCTGAAACATACAAAATTCGTCTTCAAAATATTGTCAATGAAATTAATGCCCTTGAGAATTATGATTTTAAAATACCTTTTATCATTTATACTTGATTGATTTCCAGGAAATTATGAGATCTTTATTTTCAAGGCGGATTTTTTTGTTTGATTTTTCAAGTTGTAAAACTTTTTGCACATTTTTTTGTCTTGTTGAATTTTTTGTGTAAAATTTATGTTTGGTAAAAACGCAGTTTATTCAACATATCAATTTAACACAACTACTGACAGTTGAAGTATACTGTAAAAAAGTTTGATTTTTTGAAATAAAATTATAAGTGCTCTCTACACAAAAAAGGTCGAGCATTATTAACTTTAAAAAGAAAATTAGCATAATTGTTTAAATAAGAAGTAATAATGAACAAAGAGCAGTTTTAATATAAAAAAACTACATTTTTATTATTTCAGTTAATACAAATACATAAAGAATTAGATAAATGAATAAAAGAGTGATCAACAAAAATATTCGATTTTTTATAAATACTAATAAATTAAGCAGCAAGTAAAATAATAATTAAATAGATGAAATGGTAAAGGAGTAAAGGAATAGATGATTAACTGTTAACACAATCTTTTCATCAAAACACAAAAAATGGTTCATTGAAAGGAGTTATTAACCAAAAAAATATTCGACTTTTAGGTTATACATGTATTAATTGAAATATGTTTACATTGAGAAAAAGCAATTAAAAAGGAATTGAATGAAAAATATCAGAAAATTTGGTCATTTCTGTAACACTTTCATATTGCATCATTCTTTCTTTGAATTCTGTAAGAAAAGGTTGATTTCCAAACGAAGAATGGAAGGTGATCATCATATTAAAAATCGCTGCTCGATTATTCTAAACTATATCCTTGAATTTTGAAGAAGTAAAAAGCGTTAAAAAAGCTTACAATACAAAATTTCAAAAATCCATCAATATCAAATGGTTCACCTTGAATGAAACAAAGATGTAAAGAAAAAAGTTTCGAAACAAAGTTTTGTTTCAACAATGTTTTAATGGTTTTGGGAGTGATGGTTACAGGGGTGATGCTGAAAATGAAGTATTTTTTAATAAAGCATATAAAAAATCGCTATTACTTACGTCAATTCTTCAATTTTAGGTAAATATTGTGTAATATCTTCCATTTTTGGAGCAGATGAATCTTCACTTCGACTTGCTTCATGCCATTTGAAAACAACAACATTACCACTTTCAAGTAAAATTTTAAGTTCTGCTGAAGAAAGATCACACTGGAGCTCAATATATTTAGCATCACAACGATAAATATTTGATAGAATTTGATGAACACCATTTTTATATAAATGATCAGTAATAAAAGAATTTGTGATCCAAAAATTCTTGCTTAATTCTGTACCAGAATATCCCCATTTTTCTTTTTCAGTGTCAGCTTTGTAAGGGGTAATTTTTAAGGAATCTTCAGAAAATTCTGTATGAAAATATGTTTCAAGTTTGTAGCAGATTGGTGTGGGTTTACGAGTAAAAAAGTATTTACAGCAATGATGTAACTTTTTGAGGATGGATGGATTTGCAGAATCAATGATGTATCTCACAAAAGGTGCTTTAAATGGAAATGATTGCAATGATTGCAATCTGGCGTAAAAATGTCCAGAGAGTTGGAGGATTTCTGGAGAGATTGGAGCTTTGTTTATTTCTTCATCTAAAAATTGAAGCAGCTTTGGTGGTAAACGGGCACCATTTTCAAAATATAATGGTGGATTGGCAGCTTCTGGATCTGCAAAAGGGTCATCATTTGCAGGACCAAGTGAAGATGGATTTTTGTTTTCAGTATCCAGGGATTGAGGGTTAACATTTTCATCATCTGCTGCAGGAAGATTATCATTTTCAGAATCCATAAGTTCATCACCTTCAAAATCTGGCAAAACATGCCCCTCATCACTAGCATCCAAAACAATTTCATCCAATCTATCTCCATTTGCATCTCTGATCTTCTTTAAACAATTTGGTCGAACCCATATACCACCACCAGGATGATTCGGTACAAAATCTTTCCGACGAACACGATAAACACCATCTCCAAGATTTACTTCAAAGAACATTTCACCGTCTTCTTCTTCCTCTTCTTCAACATCCATTTCATCATCAGCGGGTAAAAGTGTTTCAAATTCAAATCGATTTTCCCAATCAACAAATACAGGTCCATATTCCTCTTCTTCCTTCTTATATTTCTCCTTCATTTCCAAATCATCAACATAAAAACGGCAGTATTTTGAATAAAGTTGTAACATTTCATGTGGATTTTCTTCACGAAGGTACTCAATGTATAGCTGCCATAATTTGGTATCCAACAGATTTCGACCAAGTCTGCATTCAATCATAAGTTTAACAAATTGATCATTACCAGATTCTTCTCCAAATTGAGTGATAAGACGAAACCATTCTTCCACATTATTTTCAGCAGCTTTGATTTTTTCATATAATTTTATATTGGATTCATAGATTTTTAGAAGCTCTTTTGGCAGAGGTTTATCTAAAAAATTTCAATTTTTAATAATTTTAGATATAAGGAAAAGGTGAATTTTTGTGCGCTACAGTACTCCAACCAAAATTATAAAAGTGCTGTATTTTATTACATTAAAGTTTTTAAAAAGCGAGTCTCTTAATAGCACAACCTGCTGGAAAACAGACACTAATTAATCAAAAATAGATTGCTGACACAAAAATTGGCTATTATTTTTCAATGCGGCCATGTTTTCATCTGATAGTAGAAATGATTAAATAAGCTCTTAACATTTTTCCTTAGAATTAACTCCAGGAGAAAACATTAAATGTTTGTTTTTTAAACATGTCACAAAATATCATAAAAAACACTTGCAATAACTCCGTAGAGCTAACCCAAGACAGCCTTTATATCTAGGGAAAACAGAACTTTTTGCGACCCCTGTTTTTGTCCATAGAAATATTATTGTGCACTTCCAGATGTATAGCTGATATTTGGCGGAAATTTTTGATTTTTTATGTCAGCCCAGTGTATGTCGTTTCCATATTTGTTCATTGTTTTGCCATTAATTAAAAGCAATTATTTACTTTGTTAAACATTTTAACTTTGAATTTTCGTTTTTTTCTGCTTTCTCTAAAATATTCAAAAAAGGGTTCTCGTAAGAGAAAGATAAAAGGAGAGAATAAGAAAGCAAAAAAATGAAGCTTGCAACTATGGATTTTTGTTCATGCATAAACAGCCCGAGAAAACTGCTTTTGCATATTTGAAGAGAGTCGTCATTGGCTTTCAATGTGAATAAAAGAAGAAAAATTGTGTTTTTTTTTCTGCTTTTTTGCACTTTGGTTGAACCTTTTATAGCTAACAAAAATACTTTTTAGTATATAAATGCTTACTTGCAGCTGATGTTTTTTGCTTCTCTTAAAGCCAAAAGTACTAAAAGATGTGAAAAAAAAAACTTAAAATGTAAAAAAAATTAATAGTTTTTGTCAAAAGAAGCATCATTTTTTACTGTCTTTAATAATATTCAGATGTTTCAGCATTATAGCTCATTTTGATTTTTGACAGTGTTGTAATAAAACAAACAAAAACAAGCAACGCTGAACATCGAAAAGTTTTTAACAAGCTGACTGCTATTTTTGCCTCTCAAAATGAAGCTTACAAAAAATAACTTACCAGATTCTGTTTCGAGTTTATATAAACAACCGCTTAAATGTGGATGTGGATAGCATAAATCACCTTCATCATATTCAACATCAGGATCTTCGTATTGTCCAGAAAACATAAACATTAATAGTTTAAGCATTGGTGTTCTTTCATCCTACAAAAATTTATAGTTTTTAGTCTTTTAAAAGTAATTTTAAAAAATGCAATAAAGCAAGACCGTAAAATCTGGTGTGAAGGGAGTTGCCTTTGGTTTTTTGCCGTAGGAGGCAAAAATCAAAAGAATTTTTTAAATAAGTGCAAGTCACGAATGCCACATCCAATATACGAACTTGAAAAAAAATTTACAATGAACCTACTTTTGGAGCAAGATAAAAAACATGGAGATGTTCATGAGCTTTTGTTATCAGATAATTCATCATTGAGTTATCTTCACGACCTCTTGCTTGTCTATAAATTTAATACATATCATACTTTAAAAAAACAACGATAATTATTACCCAATGACTTCCTGCCAATAGGGTATTGTCATCAAATAATTTGATGAAAACTGCAGCATAATTTGTTGCCGCTTTTCAACATCACCGTCACATTCATCAAGATGTTGGTCGAGATTTTGGATGGCATTTTTGTAACTTGGGCATAACTGATCTTGAGAAACTAGCATGCTTTTGAACAACTTTAAAAGTAGTGATTTCAGAAGCTATAAAAATGAATCAAAATAGTAAGCAATTCTTTGCAGTTCCTAAAATATTAATTTTTTTAAAAACTGCTAGAAGCAAACAAATTAGGTTAAAATTTTTAAAGCAACGTTTTTTCGTCGAACAAAAGCAAAGAGTATATATGTTGCAGCCGATTTGTTGAACCAGCCGATTTGTTGAACCAGCCGTTTTATAGAACGGCTAGCCGGTTTATGGAACGGCTAGCCGTTTTACAGAACGGCTAGCCGTTTTACAGAACGGCTAGCCGTTTTACAGAACGGCTAGCCGGTTTCTTGAACCAATAGTTTTTTTTATAATTTTTTGAAATATTTAATTTTAAATGTATTCGGGGATAAGAACTCATCTCAAAAAATGGTTTGTTATTATTGCTGCTAAAACTGTGTTTTTACAGAAAAATCTAATATTACTTTTGTTAATAAATTTATTGCTTTTCTTCTTTTTGAAAATCACTTGAAGTATATTATTAAGATAAAAGATTTATTAACCAAAAAAACAACAATTCAAAAAAAATTTGAAATCACAATAAAAGTTTGAAAATGTATCATTTATTACAACAAGTATTACTATTATGGCATCGAGAGTTACATAACCGTTCAGCTTTCAAACATCTGCATCGACCGCCTTGACAACCAGTTAAACAATTGCAGTGAAGAAACCCTTGTCCACCAGATACAGAGGCTGCATTAGCTGCAGTTCTTAAAGAATTAATAATAACATCAGGAACAGAGTCAATTGAAATAAAGCGTTGAGTAACTGGTTCAATTTGATTTCGACTGTAAAGAGATTTCAACACACCTAAACTTTTTTGTGAGAAATAACAAATGTACAGCATTTCTTCTTACCTGTTTGAGTACCAACTTTAAAAAACCCATTTTTTTCTTCAAGAATAACGCCCATAACACTTCGATGATCAGTTTTTCCTTTATCAACATCAGGAATAGGGATTCTGACATTTTGTCCTACTGAAACAGGGGCAAAACGTCGTTCACTTGCAGCTAGCATTTTTGTAGCTTGTTGATTAAGTGCTACGCTAGTACCATTCCGTTCTTTTCTAATTTGCTGTTGCTTTGCTTCATTTGCTTCAATTTCTTCTTCAGATTCTTCAATATTCTCCTCTTCAGATTCTTCAATATTTTCTTCTTCAGATATGATTTCTTCTTCGTCTTCTTCTTTTTCACCCAGCTGATATAAACTTTCATTTTCACCATCTTCATTTCCATCTTCATCATCAACATTCCCATCTTCACCATCAACATTCCCATCTTCATCATTGTCGGTTGCCGTGGTATAATTAGTTTCACCTAAAATTCTTCTTTAAATGTTTTAATAAGTTATTGGAAAAACACATACCAACAGTCTCAGCATTTGATTCATCAAGGGTACAACGTCTGCCAAATAGTGCTTGATATGGAGTTCTGCCAATTCCACGATGAAAGCGCATATTTTTCTTCAGCTGTACATCACCAAGTAAATTCGACCAATCAACTCGTTGTTGTCGTTGCATTTCAATAGTCAAAATATCCTGCAAATTCCGTTTATAAAGATACTATAATGACTGAAAAATACCTGTATGTCTCTGTTGGCTCGTTCAACTGATCCTTGGCTTTGTGAATGACGAGGACGCCCATGAATCATTTTACCACCATAAAGAGAAACCAGTTCTTCAACAGATGAATTTGCAAATTCACGTCCATTATCACTTTGTAATATTGAAGGAGGACCAAAATCAGCAAAAATCTGTTTTAAAACATTTACAACAGCAGCAGCTGTTTTGAACATCAATGGACGTAAAAGAATATACTTTGTAAAATGATCCTGGTAAACAAAAATAAATGAATATTCACCATCCTTCTTTGATTGAAGATCAATTAAATCCATCTGACATCGTTGATTAAAATCTTTGCATATTATTGGACGAACAACGAGACCTCGCTTTGTTTTATTCTTTTTTAGCTCACATGATTGACAGCACTGGAGAAAAATTTCCAAAATCTCTCTGAAATTTAAATATGGAAACGTTATAAAAGTTAGTGAAAAACCAACTTGCTAATGCCATCGTATTTTTGAAGCTTTGCAGACTTGTACATGACATCGCGCCCTCCATGGCCCTTTTTTTCATGAACACGGTAAAGCAAATCAAATAAAACTGTTTTATCAACAACAATTTTGCCACCAATTGTTTTTAAAACAACATTATCTTCAACTTCTTGATATTGATATCTAAAAATCAATGAAAGAATTTCACAAGCAATTTTATGACGATAAAATGTGACAACAAACCTTTGTATAGCATGATAACCTTTTTTTTGTGTTCTTGAAAAAGATTCATCCCTTTCCGCTTGTTGAAGTAGTATAACAACAAGCAAGGCCCCGGCTAAAGCCGGGCCTTGAAAGCTAACACAATATAAAACTCATGCAAATTCTTTTTATTCTCTTTTTTCATCACACTCTTTTTCACACACATTTTTTATTCCCCAAAAAATTAGCATCAACTTTTTCATTCTTTTTTTGGATCTCACTTTCAAATGGCCATAACTTTTTAAAATGAGCACCTCCGGAAGATGAGGCTAACATTTTCATTTTTGCCATTTTTATCCCTACGTTTCAATACCAAATACCACAACTCCGCTCGCAGATGTAACATTCCACAAACACATTTTCAAATAGTACAGGGTGATAGAATTCATCTCTTCACGACTTTTAATTTTTGAAGTTCTTTTCGACGTAAAAAATCCTTCAATAGCAGTTTGAAATAATTCCTTTGATTGAATTCTTAACTGTTCTTCATTTGGTGCTTCAGAAGGGTCAAGTAATCTTTGGGATGCTTCAAATTGCATAGCTTCTGGTTTGCCTTTTTGTTGTCCTGAAATCTCTAGGCAAATGTTATCTCCTTAAATAAACAATAAATAATTAATAAAATAAAAAAATGAATAATATCTTTATTCAAAAGAGAACGTTTACTTGTCAGCAGCAAACATGAATAACAACACATAAAAACGAGGAACAAATTAACTGCCTTGATTTGCGTGTTAAGAACCAAAACAAGCCGCAACAAAGCGAGAGGGGAACAATAGAAAAATCACAAACGAATATTTACGAAAGCTTACGAATACAACAGCAAGCCAAAATATGACACACTTTTTTTATAACACTTTTGCTGTAGTTAATTTTACTGTTATTGTTGAAATAGATGTTTTAATCTTTTTTATTTTTTTAAGTTTATTAACAAAAGTAATATTAGATTTTTCTGTAAAAACACAGTTTTAGCAGCAATAATAACAAACCATTTTTTGAGATGAGTTCTTATCCCCGAATACATTTAAAATTAAATATTTCAAAAAATTATAAAAAAAACTATTGGTTCAAGAAACCGGCTAGCCGTTCTGTAAAACGGCTAGCCGTTCTGTAAAACGGCTAGCCGTTCCATAAACCGGCTAGCCGTTCTATAAAACGGCTGGTTCAACAAATCGGCTGCAACATATATAATTTCTGACTCCTGTAAGATCAAATGACTGTAAAAGATGAAAGAAAAACTGTCTTTTACGAAGAAAAGATTTCAAATTTAAAAATTTCTAGTAAAGAAAGATAAGTAAGAGAAGCAGAAATTAGCTAATAAGAAAAACACCAAAAAAGTGGAAAAACAAAAAAAAAACGGAAAGATATGGTAACATAAGTTTTTAAGATTCAGGAAAAAAAGAGTTACTGTACAATATTTAAAACAAAGTATCCATAAATTTCTTAAAATTGAAATGGTCATTGTCATTCAACAAAACAAAACATTTAGAAATGTTTTTCTAGCTCAAAAAAAACGTTTTTGGTCCTTATGTTTTTGTTGCTTGTCGTGGCAAAGGTATGTTTATCCAATTAAGGCGGGATACTGTTTTTTGACATCCTTGAAAAAAACATATGCCTTCCTTCATTTGTCAATGTTAATCTGCTATGAACAAACACAACTGTGGCAAATGTTCATTTCATAGAAGTTTGGCTGTTGTCATTTTTTTGTTCGTTGCACAATATTTTTTTTCCATAATTGTAAACAGTATGAATTAAAATAAATGAAGAAAAAAATGATTTACAATGATCAAGGCAATCATAAAAAGAATATGCGCAAATGTTTGTTTGTTTTTTCAATGTGAGGTTCAACTGTCGAAAATTGAATTTTTTTGGTAGAGTGTCAAAGTGTCAAAACAAAGGGAAATAAAATAGTGCGAAAAAAAGAAGAATAAAAACCAACAACTGTTTTTTATTATTATTAATATTTAAAAGAAGATAGATTTATTGCCACTCAAAAAATGATGATGCTAATGTTTGGCATCATTGAACAGAAATAAAAAAGACAAAAAGTTTTAATAGCAAAATAAGCTGAAAGAATACGGTAGAGCCATGAAGAAGTAAGTTACTAGCCAAAGAGAACAAAAGAATTAAAGATATCTTACGATTGAAAAAAACCCAATACCTCAGTGCTGTTTACACATCCACAAACAAGAAAGAAAAAATGTTATGCAAAAGAAAAGTGTCAAAACAGTTAAAAAATGAGTATTTGCCACATTTTTATTTAAACAAAAACATGAACCAGCGAAAAAACAAATGTTTGCTTTTATGGATGGCAAAAAAGGTGTTGTCATCATTGGATAATTACATCTGTGTCAGTGAAACATTTGAACAACCAAACACATATGTGACGACTAAGTTATATTAAAAGAACATATTAATCAAAAGATACATAACTCAAAAAAAATCACTGTTGTAATATTTGCTCTTTTAAGGATATTATTGTATCATGATCTTCTTTCTGCTTTGTTGTTTAAATCTTCGTTTAAATATTTATTTTCTCATACACCATTTTTCATTTGTTAGAGCGTAAACACTGCCTTTAAAAATTACTATTTTTTCAACATGATCAATATTCACTTGACAACAAACAAATAAATAAACTATATTTTTTGGAGTCTCATGCTAGCATTTTTTGTTATTCCTTTTTAAAGCAATTTTTAAATTTTAATTCTTTGTGTTTTTGAGACATACTTTGCATGGTAGACTTTTAAATTAATGGCCACATTTTTTTCATTAAATTTTATAAAATAAATGATGTGGCCTACGATTGCGTTTCAAGATTGCTGTAAGTATAACAGTTTTTATATTTTATTTTCATTACAATGCTGTAAAAAATCTTTTTTTAGTATTTTAAAAATGTTTAGAATATTCAAAAAAACATTTCATTATTTTACATAAAAGTTTTTAAAGCAATCAATTTTATTCGACAACAAACACGTTAAAACAAACTATTTATTTTGGAGTTTCATGCTTGTGTTTTTCTTCAACACTTTTTGTTTTCCGAAATTTTTAGAATGTTTTTTATCGCAGATGTTTGAATATTTTATTTTCCCAAATGAACATTGCAGCATCGACTTAAAAAATCAATGCATAGATTACTGTAAAAAAACCGTTGCTTAGAATGTGTGCTTTTTTTATTAACGAATACTGTGGCGAAAATAAAAAATAAGTGCAGTATAAAAATAAACAACAATTCATAAATTGTTCAAAACCATTATTTAAAAATGATTGATTGAAAAAATTGTGATAAAACACAAAAAATATAGTTTACTTACAATTTGTTAGTGTTTCAATTTAAACTGCTTGCGTTTATGATAAATCTGAAGCTTTCAATTTTTTCTTAGCATTTGAATTTTCAAAAAATTATCTTAGCTAAAAGATAATATTGTTTATTGTGGTTACTGCATAACTGTAAACACAATGAACAATAACTTAAAGTTTTTATAAAAGCGAGGAATTCATGAAAATATTAGAGGTGAATTTTTCGTCACATTTTTTGTAAAATAACAATCGTCATGTTTGCTCCACAAAACAGTTTAAAATTAATGTCTACAACTGCTTTTTTTTTACAAATTTTGAAACACAATTTTTGCCATTTTTCACTGAATAAACATTTTTAAATTTTATTGAATAAATAGAAGCCATTCCTTGAAGAGAAATTTATTACTGTCAGATTTGGTGCACATCAAAATCTTTCAACGACCATTTGAAAAAATAGATTGGCTTTTATCGTTTTCTAATGCAACTACATTGTTAATTAGTTAACTGTAGAATCTTACAGTATACTAATGTAACAGTTATTGGAATAAACTACTTTCTTTGATGAAAGTAGTTTGAGTAAATTAAATATTCAAATATTAACTTAAAAAACAATTGCTTTTTCAGTGTTGAAAAAAGAAAAAAGTTAATGTTGGAAGAAGTGAAAGCGATCAAACTATAGTTTTTACACTTTAATCATTTACATTGATTTCATTCCTTAAAAAATATTATTTAAAATTTTTACGAACTTGTTGCTCTTTTTATTTGAATATTTAATTGAAAAGAATGAAAGAACGCCTTTTCTGAGATTCCTGAATCTCGATAAAAACATATAGTGTTTGATAAAAGTATGAAAGAAACTATCGTAGATTTAATTTGCGACAATGTAACAATAAATTATAAAAAATACAAGAAAAAATTTATTTGTGTTCGGTCGTTATTAACCAAACACTTGCTATATGGTTTTGCGTATTTTTTTAAACAAAGAAATACATTAGTTAACATTCACTGATAAGTGTTTAAAAAATAGAAAAATATTAATATCAAAAAATCAATTGCTTGATATTTCTATGAATGTGATGCAACCTTAGGATAACATTATCATTAGTAAAAATGATACCCAAACAAAAATGAATTTAATATATTTGTTTCTACAATACTTATTCTATGTTCATTCAGCTCTTATTTCATGGACGTGGAAAAAAGATCAATTTAAATTTAATTTTTTTTCATAATTAACGAAAAATGAAGCAGACGATCATGTTTTTTATCAGCCTTGATTGATTTTTTAAACAACTTTCCTAATATCTAAAGAATCAAAATTTAATCCGTAGACATTAGAGCTGCTCTTTATTCAGAAGCTTAATTTCAAACAGTTTATTTATTACGATTTCTTTCCACTGCTTTGAGAAACACTTTTTTTAGATATTTTAAATATTCAAAAAATAGCATTTTACATAACTTTACTTTACAACAATTAGTTTTTGCAATGACAAAGAGCCTTCGTCGAAGACATCAACAAACTATTCTTTTTGTACTTTCATCGATAGCTTTTCTCTTCCATTAAGCATTCATTTCAGAGTAAACAGTTTTAAATGCTCAAAAAAAGTATTAATATCTACTTTTTGAATATTTCTATATTATATAAAACACCGCATGACGATGATATCGATGAGAAGATAAGTTTTAACAAATACTGAAAACTGTTAATATTTATGTGAATATTCGGATAACATTTTAAAATTAGTGTTTAACAATCTATTATGTCTTTAATATTTAATGAGGATTCCATGAAAAAAATGTTATTTAACTTATATAAACCGTAATTTTTTAAGTTTATCGAGTTTAATGATTCAAATGAATTTCAAGAAAAACTGTTCAGCAATGTCAAAGAACTATGTACCAAGACACTGCTGCAACAGTTTAACAGTATTGTTTTAATAAAAATAAAATATTCAAATAAATTTATCATAGAAATGTATAAAAGTATTACATTTATTTCTTTTGAAAAAGTTGTTTGTCATTAAAAGAACATTGATCAAAGTGTAGAAAATGTAGTTTCACTGTCGTCTGTCTTCTATTGTTTGCTTTAACAAATACAAGTTTTTTTAATAACCTATTTGAAAGTTTTTTTATTTTAACATTTATATTTTATAAGCTGAAAGATGATTATTGTACCAACAGCAATCAAGAGAACTAACAAATTTTTGGAAAGACAAACAGTAATTAATTTCAAAGAAAGACAATTCTAACATTGCTGGATGGTGTAAGATCCTTTGTTTAAAAAATATGCGGTTTTGTTCAAAAATGATTTTTTATTCAACATTATCCTTAGGGACGCGCAACGAAAAACTGAATATTCTTTTTAGGTAACAATCTTATGTCGAAACTATGCTTTCGTATATGGGGAATTCGAAAATAGAAATAAAAAACGTTAAAAATTAATTGTTTTATTGTAAATTAGGTTTTAGTTTAATAGATTTTTTGTTAAAATGGTCACGGAAAAAGTCATTAAAAAATTTTTTTTTCAACTTTGGCATTCTGTTTCTTTCGTTTCTCTTTGCAAATTCAAACTTTTTTCTTTACAGATTTAGTGAATATATAAGAATTGTATTTCAATTTGTGCTGTTAAAATAATTAAAAGCTTTTCGGGGTTATAATTTTTTTAGTAATACATTTTAACAAGCATAAAAAATAATATATTAAAAAACGGGAACATTTGGACCATACACTTTTTTGCAATGTTTAAAAAACATACTTTTTTATAGGTTTTAACGGATTTTACCACAAATAACTTTATTACTTAACAAAAATATTAATATGTCCTTAATCAGAATTTTTCGGGCTTTCTTGTGATATAAAAATCGCCATAATAGCATATTTTTGGTTTTTTTATAATTTTTTTGACTTTCTGACCAAAAAAAGTGTTTTGGCAAACTGTTCCCAACCAACGATGCGCGTCCCTAATTATCCTTTAAGCTTTTAGATAAATAAAGTAAAATGCTTATTTTTTGTTGAAACATAATATAAATTCACTACTTTACTTGTTCAAATAACTGTATGTCTTCCATTGAAAAAAATTATTACTGTTAATTTTTTTATACACTTCTAATTCTTCAATTTTTTTTAATGTTAGGTTGGCAAGCAGTTTAATGCCTTCATCGTTTACTGCCGCTTTGTAACGATTATTAGTTTAAGATACTTTTTTTTATAGAAAGCAGTGAAAGTATTTCAAATATTCAAATATTAAAGTAAAAAAGAATACTCGACTAATACTGCAAAAAAGTAGAATGCAGTGAAACGAATCAAACTATAGTTTTTGCACTTTCATCACAATCGTCGTTTTTCCTTGAAATTAAAAGTTCTTTGCCTTAAAATTTTATCTGCTATTAATTTTGTTACACACGCTATTGCTCCGTTTTGAATATTTTTTTTGATATACCCAAAATTAAGGGAACAAATGAGGTCCCTTAAATAGATAAAATCAATGCAACTCCAAAAAATTAAATCCTCAAATAAAAGTGCTTTTAAAACATTAAATGAACCTGATTACTATTTATTGATAATTCAATAATAAAACATACGATGTTGAAAATAATTAATATCTTTATCTACAGAAAAAAAATGCTGATAAGCTCAATGGACTGCATAACCTTCATGGAAAAAACTAATTTACTACTGTCAATTTTACTAACCTCATCAAGTTCAACAACTTTTTCAATGTCACATTCTGTGAAATGATAATGTCTTCATTGTTTTCCAGACGCCTCCTCTATCATGAATCACGTGATTTCTGGATAATCAGGGATTGTCATTCGAACAAGTTTTTTTCTTTGTAAAACTGGCAAAAAAGCGCTGCAATAAATATGTCAAACGTTTTCAAAATTTTGGCAGAAACTGTACCGGCGCGAAACCAAAACTTATTTGGTAAATTTAGCTGTGAGTCAATTTTTTTATCTTTTTTTCTTTGATTTTTTTTAAATAAAAGTGATATTCTTATAACATAATTTTGCACCTCATTGTCATATAAAATAATTGACTTATTTATGTTAAACGTTTTGCTAGAAGCATACTAGAACTTTTTTTGTCCCACTATAGTTATAAGATTTGAAAAAAAATGTCTTTACTGTGATCACATGAAACATGTAATTTGATTTAATATGGTGTTATGTGGTCAGTTGACAATAAAGCCATTAATTACAATGATTAAGTTAACGAGATAAAGGTACATACAAATTCTGTTTTTTTTTCACAGTAAACGGAATTAAAAAATAACACTCTATGCTGTCACACGTGGGCACTACTAGGGATTACTAGATATTTGTCTTTAGTGGCACGCGTCACGCATAAGCGAAAAATTGGAGGCACGCGTAAAAAAGAGGAGAAAAAAAATGAGAAAAAGAGAGGAAGAAAGAAAAAAATAAAAAAACGAAAAGAAGAAGAAAGAAAGTAAAAAGAAAGGATAAATAAGAGTCGTAATATATCATTCGTAAATTACGAGTCATAAGTTAGCAGTCTTAATTTACGATTGAAAAAAATTGAGCGAAAAAATAAACAGGGGGGGGGGGGGGGGGGGCCAAGACAAAAATGGCACGTCCCTAGTACCTGCCCACGTGTGATTTGAAGTTGTTATTTTTACTTCAACATTTTAATTATATTTCGATAAATGAATCATGCCTCAAGTAAAAATCCCTTTAGTCGATCTTCGAGAAACTCAAGAAATTTCTGGATTAGTTTTAAGTATTATTGGATTATGTTTGAACTTTCTATTACTTTATTTAATCCTTCAAAGAACCGGTCCAAAGCTAAAAAGCTACAAGAAAATATTACTTCAAAACTGTATCGTCGATGTTATTTATAATATTGCAAATGGAATCACTAGAACGGTAAACTACCATTTAAATGTTTCCTTAATATGCAAATTATTTAGCAATCAGATTTCAAAGATGGAAATTTCTTTTTGATCATGACGAGTGGTTTCGGACCAATAAAATCACCATATAGTAACCTTTTAATTGCTTTTTGGGTTTTTGCTTTATTTTATTGTGTCACATCTTTGCCAGTACAATTTATTTACCGTTACTATCTTGTTGTAAAAGAAAAACGGATTAGCGGCAAAAATTATGCTTTTTTGCTTTTTCTGTCTTTTCTATCAGCTTTTATTTATGCTGTGATGTCATTTTTATTTCTATGGCCGAATGAAGAAGTTTATGCTGAAAAAGCAAAGCTCCTTGAAGCTGATATTTATTACTACAAAGATCACTTAATTTTTGTCACTGGTGATATTAGGCATTGGTATGCAAGTTGTCAAGCAGTATATGCTTCATTTTTGACAATCTTACATTATTGTAACATGGACAAGTTATAAAGTATGGGAGCATTTGAAGGTGATGAGGTCAAATATGTCTACGCAAACAAGAGATATTCATCGACAAATGACAAAAGCGTTGATTATGCAGGTATTAGTTTATATAACAGGATATTCCACTATTAATTAGAGAAGCATAAAGTTTTTGGCTTGACATTCTAATGTTATTATGCTGTAACCGTTTTCACTGAAACGGCTTTTAAGCTTTCAATAATAGTTTCAAAAATATAATTTTTTGATTATTATCAATCATTTTACGAAAAACTGTTTCATAAAATCTGAGATAGTAATATAAAAACATACTACTTTGATGAAGCGATAGTAACGAAAAAAAAAAGGTTAAATCTCCCCATATCAGACCGTTCAGTCGTGGGCGCCCCGGAGTGCTCCGAGGTTGTTAGCTTTAGGTGCCAGATCCGAAGACCTTTGCCGGCGCAACCCGGTCCCATTGTCGTCCAATTGGTAACGCCTCGGTTGGGCAAGCACGGGGATCGAACCTGTGAGGGAACGGTCGATAGCCCAGTAACGAAGAAGAAATGAAAAAGATCCGTGTTACTATCACAGTGCCTCAATAAAATCATTTACTCAGACGAATTTTTTTACTTGCTGAATTCCGTTTTAGGCAACAATTCCATTTTTGATTTGTTTACTTCCTATTGGAATTAACATAATTATGGTTCTTCTTCGAGCAAGCATTGATGGATTTGGAATTGCTGTTTCATTAATACTTTCATGGATTCCAATTATTAATTCAACAACAACAATTTTCGTTGTAAAATCTTATCGGCGAATAATTATGGATATTCTTAAACGTTTAATTTGCTCCAGAAGTGATAGATAGGCATCTACAATTCCAAACATTACTGCAAATCACACTATTGTTACCACTAATAAAATATCTCAATCTTAATTTTGCATGAATTTCGTGTTCTCATATTTCCTCAAAATGTGACAACTATACATATTTTTACATTCTGTTACTCTTTAATTGCAATTTTAAATATTTGTAGTAACGTGAGAAATTTATGACTGGGAGTAATTTTACATTTTTGTTTTCAGTTTTCAGCATAACTATCACTAAGGCAGTAATCATTTATTCAGGGTCAAAAATACCTTAGGGAACGTCCAGACCTGACGTCAGCAAAAAATCCGAAATTTTGAAACTCACCCACCCTTAAATTCGGTATTTTCCTTTGATCTTTGCCGCTTTTTGTATAGAGCGTCAGATTTTGGCTAACCCCCATCCACCTTTAAAGCTGCTGACATCAGGTCTGAACGCTCCCTTACTGTAACAGAAAAATAACCTTTTTCTAAAATTTTTTTTCAAGCTGCACGTCTCTAATTATATCTGTTTTATTTATCAATGCTGGTACTGTTAATTGCACAACAAAAAAACAACTTTTAAAGGTTTTGTTTTTAATATTTTTCCCTCTAGTAAATGCCGAGGGAGCTATTACACATAAGTAAATACTACATGTTTTTTTGAATATTGCAGTGTGGAAATGCTGGCCATTAGGGCATGCAGAAGTCATAACTATCAGGGCAGTCAATAAGTTCGTGCCGCGGTTTGAATGTGAATAACTTGGAAATTAATGAAAGAACATAAGGTAAAATTTTGCATATTGGTAGTCAGGGGAGTTGTCCTAAGGGTCCTAACATAATTTTTGAGGTAGTTGGAATTTTCACGGAATTTTGAGGGATTTTCCTGCTGGAACCAGTTTTTTAGGGAAATTTATAAAACGAGCTATGCCAAAAATTGGATTTGAACATTTTGGCAGTCCAAATGACCTAAACGGGTTGCCAAGACATTGGTCTTGAATTTATAAGATTTGGAATTTTCCCGAACCTTCTAGAAGTTTTAGGAATTTTTAAAACACGGCTACTACACTTTAATGGAAGCATGTGTATACTAAAGGTGTTTTTTAATAAAAAATTTATTTGGAAATGCATCAAAAATGCTTAAAAAATATGATTTAATGGTTTTTCAGTCAATTGGTATGTTTTTGAAGCCATAAACATTTAGAATTTTCATAATGGTCATTCGACAGTTTTTCTAAGAAAAATGGGTTTTACCACGAAAATCCCTCAAAATTCCGTGAAAATTCCAACTACCTCAAAAACCGTGTTAGGACCCTTAGGACAACTCCCATGGCTACCAGTATGCAAAATTTTATCTCATGTTTTTTTTATTAATTTCAAAGTTATTTACATTCAAACCGCGGCACGAACTTATTGACTGCCCTGACCAAAAATTTATTTTTTTTTGCTAGAGCAAGATGTACCCAAACCATCATATTTAATTAGATCATAATTTGTCTAAAAACAATTTTTCCAAACATTACAGCTTTCAAATATTATTTTCGTTAAAATATTTATAAAAATTTAAAAAACATTAAGCTACAAGCTTTTAAAACAACAAATGCAAACGAAAATCTACTCTTTTTCTCTTAATCATTCACGTTTATTTTATGAAGCTATCAAGAAAAAAGTTCTCTCTCATTGATATTTTCAGTGTAAAAAATTATGGCCCCTTTTAAAAGTTAGCAAAAAAAGAGAAATAGAGGATGCGTCTTTCCCGTCAACATTGTTTTGTCTTTTATCTTATTTTCTTTTGTTTTTTGCTCAGTCTTTTAAAAGGCTGTGTCTGACAAGGGACCGTTTTCAAGTGAAATTCTCACTTTTCTTGGCCACTATGCGGAATCGATAGTACCTACCTAGGTATGAAAAACCCCCAAGGGATTTTTGCTCGTTTGAAGTCTGAGCGGATTTTCGGCCTTCTGAAATCCGCTAAAAATCAACAGGGTCGACGATTTGATGAAAAAATCGAAAAAATTTTTTTTTTCATTTTTTGTTCTAAAATTGTTCCAAACACTTATTTAAGTAATAAAAACAAGTTTTAGCATTTTTTACGGCATCTGGAGGCTTTTCTTTAATGCCGGATTCTGATACCTCATATATAAGCAATATGGGAAAAATCGAATTTTTCTTTATTTTTCTTGATTTCCCGTATTTATAGGTTTTCAAGCACGGGGAAATCATTGGTCAACTTTGTTTTTAAAGAAAAAAACTTTTTCGATTCAGAACTACATTTTTAAAGGATTCTGAAGTCATATTCTTTGGGTCAATGGAACAAATAAAGTTTTTGCTCGTTTTTTGTAATTTTCCGTATTTATAGGTTTTCGACGACGGAGAATTTCGTGGCACATGCCGTTTTTTTATAAATTCCTTTTTTCTTCGTTTCAAAAAAAACAATTATAGTTAATATGAAGCTGATGTTCTGCTTTATAAAAAATGACTCTTTATGAGGAATGTTAAAAACATTTTCAAAAATATTAACAGAACAAAAAAAGGTATAGATGTGTTGTATTTTTTGAAACATTATTATTGTAGTATTATAATGAAGTTATCAATGCTTTTTTTCTGTGTTATGACGAAACGGCTTTGAAAATATCATTAACAAACCATAAAACATTTTTGGTCTCATTTTTTAGGAATTTTTAAACAGAATATTATGTTGCTGCTTCAGAATGCTGCTGTCTTTTTAAAGGCTCGACAATAATAAAAATTTGTTGCTGTTAAAATATTGCTTCTGGTAAAACACTGATAAAATAAACATGCATTTAAAAAATGATTTACTGATTTGTCACAGTAGAAGTTATTACACATTAATTTCACGTTACCCTGCTTCTTGTTTTTCTACAACATTTTTTAAAGAAAGCAACGGTAGTCTTATTTCATTTTCCAATCTGGTGTTTCTTTTTTTGGATTTTAAAGCTGCTAAAGCAGTTGAAGAAAATCAGTGTTTTGCTAATATCGCCTTCTCACCTATTTTTTCAATCTGATTGTTTTTACTTTTTCATGGATCAATTTGTCAAAGAATTATGAAGGTTTTAAAAGTTAATAATATATTGAAAATTTTGTGTTCAAAGTAGTAGAAAAAAGGAATTTATAAAAAAACGGCATGTGCCACGAAATTCTCCGTCGTCGAAAACCTATAAATACGGAAAATTACAAAAAACGAGCAAAAACTTTATTTGTTCCATTGACCCAAAGAATATGACTTCAGAATCCTTTAAAAATGTAATTCTGAATCGAAAAAGTTTTTTTCTTTAAAAACAAAGTTGACCAATGATTTCCCCGTGCTTGAAAACCTATAAATACGGGAAATCAAGAAAAATAAAGAAAAATTCGATTTTTCCCATATTGCTTATATATGAGGTATCAGAATCCGGCATTAAAGAAAAGCCTCCAGATGCCGTAAAAAATGCTAAAACTTGTTTTTATTACTTAAATAAGTGTTTGGAACAATTTTAGAACAAAAAATGAAAAAAAAATTTTTTTCGATTTTTTCATCAAATCGTCGACCTGTTGATTTTTAGCGGATTTCAGAAGGCCGAAAATCCGCTCAGACTTCAAACGAGCAAAAATCTCTTGGGGGTTTTTCATACCTAGGTAGGTACTATCGATTCCGCATAGTGGCCAAGAAAAGTGAGAATTTCACTTGAAAACGGTCCCTTGTGAATATTTTGTTTTTATTTAAACTAAACAACTCTGAAGTAGTTATTATTTCAAAACACTCCAACCCATTAAACTATATTTTTAATTTAATTAATTAAGACATATATCGGTTTTCTTGTTCTTCTAAAAGTAATAATAAGTAAAAAGCTTTATTTTTAAAGGATAATTTTTTTCGGCACAAATTTGCTTAATTTTTAAAAATGTTTAATTAAAAAGATTTGGCATAAATATAATATAAAAAAACATAAAATCCCTGGATAGATTTAATTGCGAAAAAATCAATTACATTTTCGCAGAATAAAAATAAACAAAAGCTGTAAAGGTCAAATGATTCATACGTGCAAAACTTTAGCATTTACTCAATTTTTTGTTTTTTCATTGTTTTATTTCAAAATATAATTTTAAATTCATAGCATCTTTTTTTGAGACTCTCTTATTTTTATTATCAAGCTTTAATTTTTTAGATAATTATTTACTTACTATTGTGAACTGAAAAATGGATTTATTTAATGGCTCAAAAATTTCTTCAAATGATGAAACTTCTGTGATGTGTTCTTCTAAACGAGCTCAATTTCTTGCCACATATCGACGTCAACAAACATGGTCATTACCATATTCAATCATTTATTATATTACAAAGAATCCATCGTCTTCAAAATGTTATGCAAAAATGTTTAAAAGCTGCAAATATTTCTTCCTCAAAAATCCAATTCTAATTGTTCAAGAATTAATTGTTAACCGCTATAATACTGAATGGAATTATTTTAATGAAGAACAAGTTGATGCCAAGAATATCTCCAGCAAAATTTGGGTAACATTTGAATTCAATGGTTCATATCGTCCATTACAACAAAATTATGTTAATTCTATTATTCCTAAAATTTATAAAAGTGATATTAAAGAAATAACTTTATCGAATCAAAATATTGACTTTCAAGATCTTAAATTTCTTGCTACAAAATGTGAATATTTTTGGTTTGATAATGTTACTGTAATGAATGAAAATGGCTCAATTATTGCATTGGAAAAGCTCGTTGAAACTTTTACAAATGTTAAAATATTTCGAAGGTTTGAAGTTTATTTTTATTTAATTTCTTTAATAGTTTTTCTTTTTTTTTAGCAGTGTTGATCATATGGTTACATTAAAAACTGTTGCTGAATTGCTTAAAGTTCCTCATTTCTCACAACTTGATGTTTTTGAATTACATAATATTCCTGAAACATTCGATATTGAAACTTTTTATAGTCACATCAAGGTAAGCCTTTTTTTCCTGCTAACTATTATTCATTCGAGTTATTACTTTTAGAAGAACAAGAAAACCGATATATGTCTTAATTTTTGTGATGATATTTCTGAAGCATACAAATCTCGTCTTCAAGGAATTGTTAATGAAATTGTTGCAACTGTAAAGCATGAATACAAAATACCGTTAATTAATTTTCCAGGAATTGATGAAACTTCTGGTGAAAAGTTGTTGAAACTTTATGAAATTTAATTTTATATAGTTCTTTTTTACTTGAATTATTGTGTATATTTTGTGTTGGAAATTTGTTTTTTTATAAAATGTTTTTACTTATGACTAACGAATGTAGACTATTTTTAAGCACATTATATCCATTTTGCTGCAGTACAAAATATAGCTAACAGAAATGTTCCCACAAGTTAGAACGATTTTCAAAAAAACAAACATTTTTATTCATATACAATAGTATTGACTAAAAAAAAGGTTCATGAGAGTAACGCCTATTTCACTATTTGAAAAGAGGCCACAATCTCTTCAAATTTTCTCCATCCATTGCCTGTTGTTTTTTTAATATAAAAAGCATTTAATTTTAATACCGACTTTGTTAAAATTTTCTTATTAATTAATTTGGGATTAAAAAATGAGTTTATCAGAATTATTAATGAATTCTGCCAATACCAAAAAACGACCAAATGTTAATCCTCATTTTCAACGGGCTAAATTTCTTGCTACATATCGTCGCTATCAGCAGTGGTCCTTCCCTGATTCTGTAATTTATTATATCTCTAAAAATTCTTCATCACCGAAATGTTATGAAAAAATGATTCAAACATGCAAATATTTTTTCGTCAAAAATCCTATCCTTATTGTTAGTCGTTTAACAAGTGATCATTTAAACGATATATGGAATCATTACATCAATGGAAAACATGTTAATTTAATAAATGTATCCAGCAAGTTTTGGATTACAAATGAACTTTTCGTTAGAAATAAAGCTAAAACCAAAATTTACCATGCCGCTTATTCAATTGCTTCAAAAATTTATCAATGTGATGTTAGAAAATTGACTTTATGGGATACGAAAATTTCTTTCAATGACCTGAAAGTTTTTGCTGCAAAATGTGAAATTATTTCGTGTGATAAAGCTGCTGTCAAATATGAAAATGGCACAGTAGTTGTTTTAGAAAAAATTATTGAAATTCTTCCTCGTGTTAAAATTATTCGTTTGTAAGTTATTTTTTTTACAAAGTTTTTAATAAAATGCTTTTTAAGTGATTTTGGCAATAAAGCTTCAAATATTATTACTTCCACCACTGTTCAAGAACTACTCAAAATTCCACATTTTTTAAATCTTATTCGTTTATCTTTATCTGGCGTTCCTGAAACTTTTGAGATTAATCGCTTTTATGGTTATATTAAGGTATGTTTCTTTATAGTAAGCTTTTATATGTAGAAAGAGCATTCTTAAAATTTTGTTATTTAAAAAGTGGAAATAAATTAACAGGTTTTTTACTTTGTTATAGCACCGTATGTCCATTTTAAAACTCTTATCGTTTTTAGAAAAACAAAAAAACAAGAATTTATCTTAACTTTAGCATTCAAATTTCTGTAGCCTACAAAATTCGCCTTCAAACAATTGTCAATGAAATTATTGGCACGGTTAATCGTAATTACAAAACTCCGTATATTTGTTTTCCTGGAAATGATCAACCTTCTGAAAATAAATTGTGGGAACTTTATTATCATCAAAAATGAAATTTTTTCGCTTTTTTTTGTAATCTTTTGTTTTATTCAATTTTTATGACACGTTTGTATTAAAAGTTTGCATGCAATTTACATAGAAAAATGACAAACAAGTAAATTACAGTTTCGTGCAAATGTTTTGGGGGATATTTATAATTGTTCGTTTAATTTTAGTTTTATTGGATATTAGTAACATTCACTTATTGTATTGATTAAAAAAATGTCAACTTGAGGTCAGTCAAAAAAAAGTCTCTGCATTTTTGTCCTTTAAATTCTGGTCAGCCAGTATGCTCCACTGGCTTGTACTATTTTCTTAAAAGTATCATTTCAGTAACTTAGTAGTAATTTCAAGTCTGTGAAAAGGAGTAATGCACTGTTTTTTTTCTCTCTGACAAAAACGAAAAAGGTGGTTTGGCAGACAAAGTCGATAAAATACCTTATTTTTTTGTTCCTTATTTTTTCACTACCAGTCAAAAGAAGATCTTAATTTGTTAGCATTTATCTTCTTTTATTTGAGGTGAAAAATGGGTTTATTTAATTCTCGAATTGCTTCTTCAAATGGCAAAAAGGCAATTATTGCTAATGAAATTATTGCAACAGAACATCGTAAATCTTCAAAACGTGCTCTCTTTCTCGCAACATGTCATCGTCAAACATGGTCATTGCCAGATACTATTTTTTATTACATCACAAACAATCCTTCATCATCAAAATGCTATACAAAAATGATTCTAACTTGCAAATATTTTTTCGTCAAAAATCCTATTCTTATAACAAAATGGTTTCTTCAACTTCATAACGGAAATGAATGGCATACAAGCGTCTTTGGAGGAAAATGTCTTGATTTGAATAATATATCTGCAAAAATTTGGATTACAGAAAAATATACAGCCAAAAATGTGTACGACAACAATCAATGTTTTGATTCTTCTTCAATTGTTTCAAAAATTTTTCAATGTGATGTAAAAGAATTATCTATGATTAGGCTAAATATTTCAATCAATAATCTTAAATTTCTTGCTTCAAAATGTGAAGAAGTTTTTTTTAATGATCTAGCAGTGATAAATGAAGATGGCTCAATAGTAAGGTTTGAAGAAATTGTAAGAGTTCTTCCAAATGTTAAAAAATTTGAAATGTTAATTTTTTTTCACTTTTGCATACGCATTACTTACTTTTCAGGCACTTTAATGATAATTATCCCAATGTTATTACATCAAAAACCGTTCAGCAATTGATCAAAATTCCTCATTTTCCAAGTATGACAGATTTTACTTTTGGTCATATTCCTGAAAAATTTGATATCAATTGTTTTTATGATTATATAAAGGTTTGTTTCTTTTGCAATAATAAAAAAAAATTCTTAAACTTTTTTAGAAAAATGATAAAACGAAAATCTGTCTCTTTTTTTGTGACCAGCTTTCTGATGCTTACAAGAATCGACTTCAAGAAATTGCTAATGAAATTATTGCAACTGAATACCGAAAATTTAAAGTACCATTAATTCATTTTTCTGATATTGATCGAACTACTTTTGTAGAATTGCACAGTCTTCGTATGCAAAGTTAAATGCATTTTTATAAAGACTATTTTTTTTGTACCAAAATACTTTCAAGAAAAAATAATAGAAATAGCGACAAATGTATCTTTAATGTGTGTTGCTATTTGTTTATCTGAAATGCGTAGGATATATCCATATATATAGGTAAAATTTACTTTATAACATATCAGCATAAAATACAATATAATGTTACACAAAAAACAATAATAAAAATGAAAAGGAAATTCATTTTTGATACCAATGAAGATACCATAATTTACGAGCAGAAGATTGATCATCTCCCGGAAAACTAATATATGGTATTTTAAATGTGTGATTATCCATCACAGTAATATCATCAATAATATTTTGAAGGCAATTCTGATATTCCCCAGAAAGTTGATCACCAAAATCCAGGTAAATTTTAGTTTCTTTGTTTTTCTAAAAAAATTAAATAATTTTTAGCGGTATATGTGAAAGAAACCAACCTTTATACAATCATAAAAACAATCGATATCAAAGGCTTCTGGAATCTGATTTAATGAAAATTTAGTAAGATTTAAAAAATGAGGAATAGTGAGTAATTTTTGTACAGTAGTGGAAGTAAGAATATTTGAAGCATTGCCATCAAATTCGCTAAAAAATGAAATAATGTTTACAGCATTTATTAAGAACATGACTTACTAGCGAAAGAATTTAACATTTGTAACAACTTCAACAACTTTTTCCAATTCAACGATTGTGCCGTTTTTGCGTAATACCGTAGCCTCATAAAACCAAATAATTTCACATTTTGTAGTGAGAAATATAAGATGTTTGGCAGGAATGTTTACATCCCAAAAAGTTATTCTTAGTGATGTAATAAATTATTGAATCAAGCAAAGACCATGGTTGATTTTGACGATATGTTGCAAGAAGGATAGCTCGTGTTGAAGAAGCCGTCATTGAAGCTCTAGCGTGTGAAGCAGTTGATAAAACTTCTGATAAATCCATTATATTGTTCAAATATAATTAAAATAGCAATTTTAAAATTTTAAAAAATAAATGATTCAGCAATCTTGATAAACTGTCATATGCAAAAGCAAACAAAAAAATTGATGCAAAGATATAAATATGTGACCTTAGCAGCTTATCTTTACTAATACTACGAAAATACTTCAGCAGATCGATTTTTTTTGTCAGGATGCACTACTATGCTTTCGATTTATGGCATTTCTTTTTTCAGTTTTCATTTTTGCGGTTTTATTTTTTATTTTTTAGAAAATTATTTACTTCTGCATTTGGCGAACTGAAATATGGATTCATCAAATTCTTTAAAAAAGATGAATGACAAATTCTTGATGGCTTCACGTGTTGAATTTCTTGCTACTTATCGTCAAAATCAAGCATGGTCACTACCTGATTCTGTTATTTATTATATTTCAAAGAATCCTTCAACTCCTAAATGCTATCAAAAATTAATTCAAAGCTGCAAATATTTCTTTCTCAAGAATCCTATTCTTATTGTTCGTCAATTAACAAATGAATTATATGAAAAAGAATGGTATACATCATTAAATAGTAAATTCGTTGATTTAAGAAATGTAACCAGTAAACTTTGGATTACTGATGAAATTGTTGTCAAAAATATGTCCAAAAATAAAAGTGATCAATTTTTTTCTGACTTTGTTGTTCCAAAAATTTATCAATGCGATGCTGCACGATTAACTTTTTGGTATGTTAAAATTTTCTTTAATGAATTTATTTTTCTTGCTTCAAAATGTGAGCATTTTTGGTTCAGTGATGTTACAGTAATGAATAAGGATGCTACGGTAGTTGAATTGGAGAAGATTATTCAAATTCTTTCTTTTGTTAAACTCTTTCGTTAGTAAGTTTTTCTTTTTTGTTTACATTTGTTAAAGATATTAATGATTTTTAGCGATTTTGATGATAATGCTTCAAAAATGGTTAATCCTAATACTGTAAAAGAGTTACTCAAAATTTCTCATTTCCCAAATATTCCACATTTTACTTTGAGTGTTATTCCGGAAAGTTTTGATATCGACGGTTTTTATGATTACATAAAGGTTAGTTACCTTACAAAAAAATTTTAACTTTTTTACATTTACTTTTTTAGAAAAACAAAAGAACTAATATTGTACTTGATTTTTGCAATTCACTTTCAGTACCTTTCAAGATTCGCCTTCAATCAATTGTCAATGAAATTATTGCAACTAAAAATCATAATTATAAAATACCACTAATTCATTTTCCAGAAAGTGATCAAAATGCTGCTAACAAATTATGGAGTCTTTATTATTATCAAAAATCAATTTTTTAACGATTCTTTTGTTCTTTTGTCATTGCTTTTTTTATAATTTTTTCATCCAATTGTTTTGCTGATGTTTTTTATAAAATTTTTATTTATAAAAAGAAATTTACATTTTTTAAGATCTGAAATGTTTATATGTAACAACACAATACAGTATATACACAAAAAATAAATTAATTGTAGATAATTGATGATTTCATGCATTTACTTTCAACAATTTGCACATCTTTTTTCACCAAATCCCCATTCAGGTGCTAAAAGATAAAAATTTTCAGTCTCCCTTAAGCACTATATAACTTACTATAACAGCATTGACAATTATCACCAATACCAGTTCCAAAAAACCAACAACAAGCATATTGTCCAGCTGTACATTTTGCGTGACAATCTCCATCAACTGAGCAATAAACTTAAAATAATAAAATTATTTAGAGATTACTGTAACGCAGTTTTTGTACAGAATTTAACACTTACTTCCTGATGGCTGTGCTTGAATACCGCAAATTAAAGCCATGAGAAAAAATGAAAGTAACAATCGACTCATCATCGTAATATTAGACATTTTTATGATTATTGAAACCAATATTGTTGCAATAAATGATAATAAGAACAAATGAAACAGACACTTTTATAGACTATTTTTTTCTCAATCACAATGTTATTAAATTCTCTTTTGTTTAAAAAAACAATAACAGCTTAAAACAATTTGTTAAATAAACTATTAAAAATTATAACACATGTAAATCGAGGTTTCGTTTCGTTCATTCAATTCAGCGTTAAAAAACCAAGCACGAAAAAATCCCAATAATACTCTAACAAGATCAAATGTGTTTTGTTGAATATTATGTTGATCATAAACAAAAACAGAAACCGCATTATCTTTTCAAATATGCAAATATTCAGTAATTCCTATTTTCAGAAAACAACTAAAACATTGTAAAAGTGCAAAAAAGGATTATTTTTAGACTTCAAAAAACTTTTTTGTTTGTATTTGTTTTGTATCTTTTATGTGTGCGACAATGCGTCATTTTTGAACTGAAAAGCAGTAATAATAAACAAAGGGCAGGGTTAACATGAAAAAATCAAAATTTTTATTACTTCACTTAATAGATATAAGAAATCAAACAGATAATTAAAGAAATGTTCAACATATACTAACAAGAATTTTAACTTTTTTAAAACACAGATTTCAAAGTATGACGGCAAGAAAAGATGGATAAGCAATAGTATCAAATTAAAAAGATGTAGCATAACAATTAAATGGATAAAAAAGTAAATAAATAGAAGAGTAGCAGTTAAAAAAAAGGTACACTGAATCAGATTGGTGAAACTTATCTCAGCTTAAATGACGTGAAGATGGAGGAGGTGGTAATCCATTATAGGATTCTTGCTTTGTGATGATGGTGGTAATCCATGTCCATTAATTGTTGATGCTGGTGGAATATAGCTTTGCGGTGGTGGTACTGTAGATTGTGATGAATAAGATGTTGGTTGTTGTTGATGAGATGGTGGCAATCCATTCATTGATATTGGAGCAATATGTTGTGTAGGTGCTGAGTTGGATAAGATGGCATGCGTTGTTGTTGTGCTTGATGATGATGTTGAAATATTTACTCATTTAAGAACATAATTGATATCATGATCTTCTTTCTTATTGTGTGTTTAAAGCTAAGTTTAAATATTTAGTTTCTTATATAAGTAATGGCATAGTTCAATGAATGTTAAAACACTATTTTTTTTTATGTTTCATTTTCATTACATTACAATGCTGTAAAAAATCTTTTTTTTGTATTTTAAAAATGTTTAAAATATTCAAAAAACATTTCAATTTCTTACACAATTTTCTTAAAGCAATCAATTTTTGCAACAACAAACACGTTAAAAGAAACTATATTTTTTGGAGTTACATGCTTATGTTTTTCATCAACACTTTTTGCTCTCCAAATTTTTTAGAATGTTTTTTATCTTAACTATTTGAATATTTTATTTTCCCAAATGAACATAGCAGCATTTACTTGAAAATCACTTCATGGATACTTTAATAAAGCATTGCTTAGAATGTTTGCTTTTTTTTATTAGCGAATACTGTGGCGAAAATAAAAAATAAGTGCAGTATAAAAATAAACAACAATTCATAAATTGTTCAAAACCATTATTTAAGAATGATTGATTAAAAAAACTATGATAAAAGCACAAAAAAATATAGTTTAATTAGTGTTTAATCTGAATTGATTGCATTTAAGATAAATTTGTAGTTTTCAATTTTTTCTTAGCATTTGAATTTTTAAAAATTTTCTTCACCAAAATATAAGATTGTTTATTGTGGTGAGGGTATTACTGTAAGCACAATGAACAATAGCTTAAGGTTTTACAAATGCGAAAATATCAAGCAAAAAATTTTTGTTACAATTGTTGTGAGCATTTGAAATCGTTATGCTTGTTCCTCAAAACAAAAGATTATTGTCTGTTACTGTTTTTTTTTGTTACACAGTTTGAAAAAAAAGTTCTGCTAATTTCTACTGAGTAAACATTTTAAAACGTTTTAGTGGTTTATTAAAAAGAATTTTATTATTGTCAATTTTGTTAGACATCTTTACTTCTCAAAATTCTTTAACGCTTATTGTACTAATTGGATTAAGGCTTATAATTTTCTGACGCAATTACACTGTTATTCAGCTATTTGTAAAATCTTACTGTATACTACTGTAACAACTACGAGAGTAAACTACTTTCTTTGATGAAAGAAGTTTAAGTAAATTAAATATTCAAACATTAACTTGAAAAAGAAAACGTTTTTTTTATTGCTGCAAAAAGAAAAAAGTTAATGTTGGAAGCATTGAAAGCGATCAAACTATAATTTTTGCACTTTTATCATAGTCACTGGTTTATTTATCAAAATATTTAAAATTTTAACTAACTTGTTGCCCCCTTTGTTTGAATATTTTATTGAAAAGAGAAAAATAATGCCCCTTGTTCACGGCTAATATATGATTCTTTCTGAGATGCATGAGCCTAAGAAAATAGAGAACTAGAAAAAAATATGAAAAATATTTTCGGACACATAATTTGCGACAATGATCCAATAAATTATAAAAAATAAATAACATCAAATTTATTTGTGTACGGTCATTACTAAGCAAATACTTGGTGTATGACTTTGCCTATTGTTTGATTAAAAAATTACATTAAAGAACATTCACTGATAGTTGTTGTTAATCAACTGCTTGATATTTCTCTGAATAAGATGCAACATTAGGATAGCATTATGAGTAAAAATGACACCTATAGGCGCACGTAACATACCAAACAAAAACTAATTTATTATGTTTGTTTCACTAATATTTATTTTATTCTATGTTCATCACTTATTTTTTATTAAGATGAAAAAAGATTCATACAAATTTAATTTTTTTTACATAATTAATGAAAATTGAAGCAAAAGATCATAATTTTTATCATCTTTAATAGATCATTATGAATAACTTTCCTAATATTTAAAGAAACCAGAGCCGTAAATATTACAGTTGTTCTTTATTCAAAAAATTAATTTCGAGCAGGATATTTAATCAAACTCCTTTTCAACACTTTGAGAAACACTTTTTTTAGATATTTTAAATATTCAAAAAATAGCATTTTTACATGACTTTTTCTACAAACAATCAATGTTTGCAATGACGAAGAGTTATCGTCGAAGACATCAACAAAATTATTCTTTTTGTACTTTCAATAGATTTTCTCATTGGTAATGTTTTCTTTCCAGAGTTATTTTTGCTCATAAAATCTATTTTTTGAATATTTGTATATTTCATAAAAAACCGTATCATAATTATATCGAAAAGTATTTCCTCTTTGAGAATATAAAGAAATATTCGGATTCACTAATACTAAAAAATTGTCCCGATTCCAATGAAGAATTCAGTAAAAATTAATGTTTAACAAATTGTGATGTTTTTAATATTTAATGCTGATATATAAAAATGCTGAAATTTACTGAAACTGAAAAATTAACATTGTTTTAATTTCATTTCTTTAAATTTGGCCACTTTAAGGGCCACCTTCACAAATAAAATGCACCAAAAACTATACGACATTATTGATTATTGCTTTTTCAAGAATTTTTAAAAAAGCCAATGCACTTGCTGAAATTTGAAGAAATTAATCAAATCACAGTTTAGGTATACATAGTACTTTGTCTTTTAAAAATATTATTCATCATAAGAATATTTTAAATATTCAAAGTATATTTTTCTTTCTCACACACAACATTAGTTTTCGAAGGAATTAACTTTTTTAAAAAAATTCGACAAGAATAAACTACAAGTTCTGGAGTTTGATACTAGCATTTTTTGTCGCTTCATTTTGTTTTAAAATTTTTTTCAGACTGTTTGAATATAGTTAATTTGAATATTTTATTTTAATTATGTTGATCAAACAATTCCGTTGAACGTTTATAAAAAGTAACAGGTAATTGCTCTTATCCAAGAAATATGCCAATAAATCCAAAAAGATTTATTGAAACATCTATTTTTTACTATAATGCATTTGGATACATTTCATCTTGTATCAAAAAAAGCTTCATTTACAACTTTCATCATCTTTCATAAAAAAATGAAGACTTCTAATACTCGGTCATTCAATCACTAAAACGCATCTGTGGAGACATTGTGTCTCACACGATAATGATAAATGAACTAATTTTTACATTAATAATGTTTTAAATATTCAAAGCTTTTTTTTCCTCAAACAACACATAGCAAAAAATTTTTTTAGTGTCAGCACACACAATAGATAAACCATATTTTTTGAAGTTTCATGCTTTTGTTTTTCTTCAACATTTTTTGCATTTTAATTGTTGAGAGTATTTCAGTTTTAATTCTTTGGATATTTTATGTTAGTAAACAGGAAGAACTTGCTTGATGGAGATGTTCGTTGCTATAAGCAAAATGCATTGCTCACTTACTTTTATAGCGACTTATGTGGAGCTAATACTTGTATTATAAAAAAATAAACAAGTATTCGTAATTATCCGCTAAATTTTACAGAAAACATATTGAAAACAACCAGAAGTCTTTCTTCGAAAATTTAATATTTAATGTTGATTCCTTAAAATGTTCGAAAATAATAAAAAATAAATTATTAATTTTATTTGAATGTCAATTCTTTAAGCCTGGGCATGTTAGTGACTATTTTGTCATATGAATTGCGTGAAAAATCACCCAGAAAAGTTTTAGAGATAAGAATCAAGACATTGCCGCTACATTTTAATAGTTTTGCTTTATAAAAATTAAATATTCAAACGAATTTAATTTTGTAACGTTTAAAAATACCATTCAAATAACCGAATATTCTCTATTGAAAAAAATTACTTTATCCACAAAAAAGGAATGTAAATAAACATTTTATGTTCAATGGACGGAGTGGAATTTTTTAAAAAACTATTTTATTACTGTAAAGTTCATTAAACCATTCATATAGTTTTTCAATTTTTAAATGTCACATTCAGTTAAATAATAATAGTATCTTCCTCGTGTACAGATGCTGCAATATTGTTACGTGATTAATTGAACAACATTACAGCAAAAATTCATGTAACGATTATTAGATTGAACTACTTTCTTCAAAGTAGTTAAAAAATTTTAAATATTCAAATATCAAAATAAAAAAGATCCTTTTTTCAATACTGAAAAGAAAAAAAATTGAAAGTAACCGATCAAACTATATTTTTTGAAGTTTTATCATATTTATTGAAAAATTCTTTACTGCGGTTTAAAAAATTTTACCTATGTTTAATTTTTTTTGTAACACATTTTATACCGCTTATTTGAATATTTTATTGAAAAAGAATTATAGAGCATCTGAAGTTAAGGGCTATATCAGCTAAATGAGATTTTATTAATTGAAGAGGAAATGAGAAATATAACAATAATTACCAATAAAAAAGTTATGACTGCCGTCTTTGTAAATTCAAAAGTATTAATTTAATTGTCAAAAATATTGGTACACAAAGCATTTACAAACCACCTAATGTATCTTTTTCACAAGTATCATCTGTTCATTTCAGCGCTTCAGTGAACTTTTTTTTCTGCATTAAAAATGTTTTAAATATTTAAAGCTTTTTGAGAAAATGTTCTCAAACAACACTGCTTTCTTTCAATACGAATTTTTTATTGACAGCAAACCTGATGTGCAAACTATATTTTTTGGAGTTTTATGTTTTTTCGTTGCTTTCTGAAACGTGGTCGACACATATGTTTTAATTAAAATCGTTTGAATATTTAAGACATAATGTGTCAGAAAGAATCTGTAAAACAGAAAATACGTTGTTTAAAAAGATTACCGTAAAATACGGAGAATAAATCAATATTTCAAAGTATATGAAAAGAAATTAACGGAGGTTCAAACTCCCAATTTTGAAAAATTAAATACGTTCACTGACTTTGTGACTCACTCCAATTTTTTGCTCAATAATAATTATCGTTTTTAATGAAAAGTTAATGTTTTAGAAAAAAATTATCGTTTTATTTACGCATATTTTAAACATACTAAATGTAATGCAGTTTTTTTTCACTTCTATTAGATGAAAAAACTTTGTATTGCGGTCGGCTATTTCTAAATACGAACCGCACGAAACCAGGTTCACGGAAAAGCTTACAAAACTTTAAATTAAGAAACATATATACCAATTCGACTACGGAGAATCTGATTTACGAGTTTTTGAGATTCTGGCACCTTCTGAATCCTCGGATTGACCATGCAAACCGCACGAACTGCACGAACCGCAATTTATGCTTTAAGAAAATCAGTTCTTTATGAAAGACTACGTTGGAAGTCGGAAATATTATTTATTTTGAAGCAATAAAAAGAGTATATGAAACACAAAGCTCTCAGTTTTTAAAATTGAAAGATATTCATTGATTTTGTCCACATTGAAATGCTTAAGGTTAATTAACAAAAGATTAAAGTTATTCTTTTAAAAATTTAGTCATAACGGGATTTTTAAAAATAATATATAAACTCATGACTGTCATCTCATTTGACATTCAAACAATGAAAAACAGCGGTTTTTAAATAAACGTTTTTTAAGACAATGGAACTATATTTTTTGCATTATTATTAGGGTACTAAGCAGTTTAAGCCGAAGACATTTACGCCGCGACATTTAAGCCGCGACATTTACGCCGCGACATTTAAGCCGCGACATTTAAGCCGCGGCGTAAATGTCGCGACATTTAAGCCGACGACATTTACGCCGACGACATTTAAGCCGATTTAACGACATTTACGCCGATGGAATGACATGTGCGCTGGAGTGAAAAAATTCCAAATTAAATGTATTCGGAAGTGTTTCCACTTTCTCAGCCCAATTTCATACCTTACTCTAGTGTTGCTGTCACTGCACTCAGCCTTGGATCATATTTGTACCCCAAGCTAAGCATGGGCTCGCGAGGCCGAAGGCCGAGCGTTAGGCTTAGTCTTAGGTCTTAGGCCTTAGGTCTTAGGTCTTAGGGCGAGGCCGAAGGCCGAGCCTCTCAGGCGTACCTCATTTAGTATAGATGTCACCTCATTTAGTATAGATGTCACCTCATTTAGTGTGGGTGTCACCTCATTTAGTGAAGCTGTCACCTCATTTAGTAAATTTAACGACATTTACGCCATCGGCTTAAATGTCGTTGGCGTAAATGTCGTCGGCTTAAAAGTCGTCGGCGTAAATGTCGTCGGCGTAAATGTCTTCGGCTTAAAAGTCGCGGCGTAAATGTCGCGGCGTAAATGTCGTCGGCTTAAATGTCGGGGAGCCATTATTAGTGTTGTTTTTTCTTTTTATCTTTATACATTTTTTTATATCAAGAGCTCTCAAGAGCGTTATGTGGTCAAGTAGTTTAGTGCTGGCTCCTTCTTCATGTGATTCAATAGCTAAACGGATATAGCTGGTAAGTAGTAGACGATAGTACATTTTGCTAAAGACATTTTACATTTACATTTGAGATACTTTGTTATCACTACAAATGGCAAAATATAGTCAAAGCCAAAATAGAGGTTAAACTACAATTTTTGCAGTTTTATCACAGTTGCTTTTCCGTAACGATTTTTTTAAAAATCAGAAACACTCGTTAAAGTTATTTGTCTACTTTTTTTCAGTGGTATGGAAAACAAAATTTCGCACATCTCTGATGTTGACCGGGATCCTTTAAACTTTTATTTCTGTCATAATAATCACAAGAACGTTAGTAGTTCAAGATTTTTTATACAAAGCTGCTAAACTTTCTAGACAATTAAAAAAAAGTTATGCAATTTGCTTATTACTTAATTAGCCTGATGTAAATATATCAAAAGATCTATAAAATATTGAGAAGTTGTTTAATATATAAAAGCAAGCTACTATCGTCTTTTCAAAAATTTTTTCAAACGTTTGGAGTATTTAAAGTATCCTGCTTTGGTGTTGAAATTGTACATTTGAAGCACCACTGCATTCAGTAAAAACTTTTCATATCCGATTTAAAATGTTTTTAATGAAGCTTTTTTGTCTTAAAAACCTTTAAAATATTCAAATCTTACATTTCTTAAAAAACAGTGCTCTATTTATCCAAAATTTTCAAAGACAGCAAACACATGATAAAAAACTATATTTTTTGGAGTTTCATACTAATGTTCTTTGGTGACGTTTTTTTTACTGCACGGTTTTTTTCCTGTTTTTAAAATCCAAATTGTTTGAATATTTTGTTTTTAAAAACACATATTACACAGCAGAAATAGCTTATTAAACTTTTTTATAATAAAAATTTAGAATCCGGCTATTACTATAGTTTTGAGTACATTAATAACTTATATTAATTACAATAACTTCATCGATTTATTTGTTTTTCTTACATTAAATAAAACCTTTTTTTTAAAAGTGTTATTATTTAAAATTGGAAGAATTAATGCGGCACAGTTTTGTATCCTATAAATATAAGCATCATTTGAAGATGCTTGCTTTAGATAACCTATTTTCTTTCGAAGTTAAACAAATTTTGTTTATTTAAAATTTAAATCTAAGTGATGTTTTTAGTTATACATTGATTATAATTGGCGTTTAATGTAAATCGGAATACTCATTAACGAAATATAAGCTGGTAATGATCTCGTACAGATAATATCTTTCCACTAAATTTAGCAGCTTTGAACAAAACTGGTGCTGTTATAAAGTTTTTTGTTGTTATTTAAAGAATAAAATATTCAAATAATTTGTAAGCATCGTAAATAAAAAAATAAAACTTTTACATATTTTTCTTTGTTGCATAATCGATTGACAAAAAAACTGTGATGAAACTACACCAGTTGTAGCTTAATTGCTGGTTTAATTTTTGTTTTGCTTTTTTAAAAGTGAAAATACATTTTAAAAGTTTTTTCTAAAGCTTACCAATGTTTGAATATTTGAAAAGTTTATTAAAATTAAAATAGTGTGTGGATACTGTCGTTACCATATCCATAAGAAACAATTAATTCAAAGAAAATGTTAAAGACGGATTTATTCACAAAACTATTTTTTGAAATCCAACAATTAACCAAATGTTTCCAGTTTTTAAAAGGTTTAGACTTTTTTGTGCTATTAAAAATTAGAAATCACGTTGATGCTAATGTTCTCAATTTTCATGATGATTCAATTTTTTACAGCTTCTGTCTTTCTGTGTATTCGAATTTGTTTCGTACATAGCTGTATTCATTATTATTCGAATTTGTTTCGTACATAGCTGTATTCAAAGGACGTGCCTCAATAGCTCAGTTGGTAGAGTACCTGACCGGTAATCAGGAGGTCGCAGGTTCGAGTCCCGCTTGAAGCAGCGGTTCTGAGGCAAAATTTTTCGGTTTTCCCCACTTTTCGATTCCCTTCTTGTTTAATTTAAAATTGGCATTCTTCACTTGATTTGACTATGAGGCTATGCCCAATCATCAGTGAAAATGTTACTTTTCCTTTACCAGGAAAGGGTTGTCTTCCATTTCCAAAGGCCAAAGGACGTGCCTCAATAGCTCAGTTGGTAGAGTACCTGACCGGTAATCAGGAGGTCGCAGGTTCGAGTCCCGCTTGAAGCAGCGGTGCTGAGGCAAAATTTTTCGGTTTTCCCCACTTTTCGATTCCCTTCTTGTTTAATTTAAAATTGGCATTCTTCACTTGATTTGACTATGAGGCTATGCCCAATCATCAGTGAAAATGTTACTTTTCCTTTACCAGGAAAGGGTTGTCTTCCATTTCCAAAGGCCAAAGGACGTGCCTCAATAGCTCAGTTGGTAGAGTACCTGACCGGTAATCAGGAGGTCGCAGGTTCGAGTCCCGCTTGAAGCAGCGGTTCTGAGGCAAAATTTTTCGGTTTTCCCCACTTTTCGATTCCCTTCTTGTTTAATTTAAAATTGGCATTCTTCACTTGATTTGACTATGAGGCTATGCCCAATCATCAGTGAAAATGTTACTTTTCCTTTACCAGGAAAGGGTTGTCTTCCATTTCCAAAGGCCAAAGGACGTGCCTCAATAGCTCAGTTGGTAGAGTACCTGACCGGTAATCAGGAGGTCGCAGGTTCGAGTCCCGCTTGAAGCAGCGGTTCTGAGGCAAAATTTTTCGGTTTTCCCCACTTTTCGATTCCCTTCTTGTTTAATTTAAAATTGGCATTCTTCACTTGATTTGACTATGAGGCTATGCCCAATCATCAGTGAAAATGTTACTTTTCCTTTACCAGGAAAGGGTTGTCTTCCATTTCCAAAGGCCAAAGGACGTGCCTCAATAGCTCAGTTGGTAGAGTACCTGACCGGTAATCAGGAGGTCGCAGGTTCGAGTCCCGCTTGAAGCAGCGGTTCTGAGGCAAAATTTTTCGGTTTTCCCCACTTTTCGATTCCCTTCTTGTTTAATTCATTATTATTGGCTTTTGTTGGCCAAACATCCATATATTGAAAACAGTTTTTAAGCTTGATTATCACATCTTTGAAGAAAAGTATTCTCTATTCATGTTTGCAATGTTGCGACGAAGTTTTTTAAAAAGTAAAATATTCAAATAAATTTTAAGATTAAAACGTTTTTGATTAAACTATATTTTTTGCACTTTCATTGCAGTTATTTTTTTTGCTTTAAAATAATGTTCATTTAAATAATAAAATGTTTTAAGTTTTCACAAATAATATATTAATTTGAATATTTAATTTTATTTAAAAAACAATTCAAGCGTTCGATAGCCATACAGCTGCTATTTAACACAATTGATTTAATAAAAAAGATACAGGAAATAGCAGACTATACTGTCAAGAATGATTCATAATCGTTTTGTTTTATTATGAAACAAGATATTTTACATTATTTAAAAAATAAATTTTTAATGCAACAATGTTTCAGTAACTTCAAGTTCAATTTTGTGTTTTTATTACTTCAGAAACATAAAGATAAAAATATATGCAGTGAATTTAGTGATAACAACAAACAGCATTAAGGTTTTATTTGTTTTATGAAATTTTTCTACTTTTTTTTATTTATCGATGCTTACTCCAGACATATGATTTTAACTTTTTTTTTGGTCTTATCCAATAACATAATGAATTCTATTACACTATTAATTAGAGGATTTCGGAAAACTGATTTTTTTCAAAGTAGTTAAGATATTTTAAATATTCAAAAAACACCATAGTTTTAGTTTTTTGGAAATAGTTTTTTTCATAAAATAACTTTTTTTAAACACAAAACAAATAAACTTTGGCAATGCATTCAAACTACATATTTTAAAGTTTTGCGAGAATCGATTTATTTTTTGAAGCCACATCATCAAGCCCTTTGAAACAGAGGATGATAATGTTTTTTGTGTTAATTTTTTGGATTTTTGTAGCTCTATTTTCTTTTGATAATTTCGAATCTCTCAACTTTATACTTCTGTTGTTAGAGTTTTGCTTTTTTGCTGTTTACTGGTACTGAAATATGATATAATGTTCGAGATTTATTTTGTTATTTTTTGTTATTATCAGTATAAGATAGATTTACTTTCATTGATGAAAACAGTAATAATGTTTTAAATATTCAAATATAATTTTAAAAAAGCAATTTTAATGAAATAAATTTTATAAAAGCAAAAAAATTGTGAAAGCAAAAAAGGTTGTTAAACTGTATATTTTGTATTTTGATCATGGGTGCTTTCTCACTGACAAACATCTGTTTTACTTTTTCAATGATGCAACGAAATATTTTAATTATTATAATTTGAATATTTAAATCAATATGAAAAACCAATATTGCAATTAAAAAACACATTTAAAATTTATTTTCATGGAATATCTATGAAGATAATGGATTATCTGTGTTAATTAATATTGTATTGTTATGAATAACGATTGTCCAAAAAAATAATGCTTAAATTGGTTTTTTTAAAGGATCATTTATTTTAGAATACAGCAATACTCATAAAGGAGAGATTGCTGGGGGCACTATTAAAAGAAGTGAAAAACATTTGTTGTCATGACCAAAAAAAACATATTAATTGTATTCTGGAACAAAAAACTGCAAAAGTAGTCAGTGTGAGACTAAACTAGCGACAATTAACAAGGAAATTCTTTCAGTTTTTTGGATTAAGAAAGACAAAATTTTCAATCAATGGAAACAAAATAATTATAATTAGAAATTTAGCTCAATGAGAAAAGACATAAAATTATTTTAACAGAACAACGAAAAAAACAGCAAATTATTATTATTAAGAAGAAAAATGGATAAAAACATATGGCATTATTGGATATAATTTTTAATTTTAGCTTTAATTCTTTCATACCACAAACAAAAATTTTTTATAAACTAAAAAGTTAATCTAATATTATCAAACATCAACTTTTAAAAGAATCAAATAAAGTAATTTCCAAAGCGATAGGCATAAACCTGTGATTTGCTCCACAAATTTCTGAACATTGACCATAAAAAACACCTACTACAGGAAAATTATATCTTAAAATTCCTCTTATAGCATCTAATTTGATAGATAAATTTGATACATTTCATATAAAACAATTGCAAAAGTCCATCTAAAATGTAAAGGTTTGTTTAGAAAATACCTAAAAGAACCTTACATGTCAGTTTTTAAGCTAAACATATATGATTTAAATGATTCAATAGCCAACCATTTTATTGGAAGTTTTTCGTTAATTCGTGGGGGAATTATATATGTTTTGTTTCGTAACTGAATGGATAAACCAAAATCTGTGATCTAATATAAAGACTAATTAAAGAATTTGTTAGGATTTGTATACCTTTGCATTTTTATTTGAATCTATTAAAATATTCCTCACAACTAAATCTCGATGAACAATACGTTTTTCTGCCAAATATTGCTAAAATTTTAATAGAAGCTTTATTGTTTTCAGCTTTTTACTTTACCAATCCATAGGACATTTGCCATAAGAATCTGAAGAATTCTTTCTGCACGCTTTTACTTTGATAAAAGAATATGTTTCAGCTCGTCGAGGCTCGTCGAATGATATATATATATCATCGAAAAAAAATTTATGCAAATTTTTTGGCACCAAGATTAAAAAAATTTTTTTTCAACATCGAACGGTTTTTCGAAAAATAGAAAAAACCTTTTTTATCTTCTTACATAAACAATGTTAATTTCGAAATAGCCCCTTTAATGAATTCTATTGATTTTATTGAATATCTAATATGCTTCATATATTTAACGACTTTGTTATAATATTCAATTTGAAAAATAATGTTTTTAACAGAAACTTTTCACTTCGTCAGTTTATTTCAGCGCTTCAGTGAACTCTTTTTTGCATCAGAAATGTTTTAAATTTTCAAAGCTTTTTGAGAAAATTTTCTCAAACAACACCGCTTTCTTTCAATACGAATAATTTTTCATTGACAGCAAACTCGACGAATAAACTATATTTTTTGAAGTTTAATGCTCTTGTTTTTTTTTGCTCTCTGAAACGTGGTTGAGACAAATGCTTAAATTAAAATTGTTTGAATATTTAATTCATAATGTGCCAGAGAGATTAATAAATTACAAAGTAATTTATTAATCTGTAAAACAGAAAATAAAATACATTCTTTAAGAAGATTACCGTTGAATGCGGAGAGATAATCATAAATATTTCAAAACGTATGAAAAAAAAATTAACCGAATTTCAAACTCCATTCTTTAAAAATGAAATACCTTTACTGACTTTGTCACTCAATCTAATAATCATTGTATTTAGTGAAGAAATTATTTTTTAAAACTAACGTGTCGATTTATTTACGCAAATTTTAATCATGCTTTATGCATTGCAGTTTTCTTCATTTCTATTAGCTGGGAAAGCTTGTTACAACTCTAATTTTGTTTACATAAATTCTGTAAATATGACAAAAAAACTTTTGCAGCAATTTTTAACGAATCGTTTGTTGAAGTGAAATAAATACTTTGTGTAACTGATCCAAAACATGAACATGAATTTTCTTTCAGTGTTTTGAAGACCACTTTTTTAATCTTAAAAATGTTTGAAATATTCAAAGTCACATTTTCTTTATCAAAGAACTCATTAAATAATCAATTTTTAGAGACTACCAAAAGCGAACTATATTTTTTTGGAGTTTTATACTTTGTTTCTTTCCTAACACATTTTGCTCTCAAAAACGTGTTTTTTTGCTTTTCTATTATTTGAATATTTAACATATTTTAATACATCTTTGTCAATGTAATTGCAAATGTGATTACATTTGATAAAACTTGTGGACCGTATGAGTTACTATTAATGAAAGAAGCAATGAAGTGTTTGGTAATTGATTGTTCCTGCTAACACTAAACCATTATAAAAAATATGAAAAGGAAAAATGAATGCATTATACAATATTTGCTTTAAAAACAACGTGAGCAAAATAAATGTAAAAGATTTTTTCAGATGGTTGTTACAAAAAAAAAACAAATATCTATAAAATGCTTGAAATATTCGTGATTTTTATTTTTCAAACAGAATTTTTTCAAAAGAATCAACTTTTCATTGACATAGCACACACACTAATATACTTCAATTTTTGGAGTTTCATGCTCGTGTTTTTCTTTGTCCTCTTTTTTCTTCCTCAAAATCTTATTGGAACTTTTTATTAGTTTAAACTATTTGAATATTTTATTTTATCAAATGGAAATAACAGCTTACAAGCTTAATTTATAAATTACAGTAGAGACAAGTTGCATCATTTAAGAAAAAAATTAATTACATCACACACATTGTGTAACCCGCAGTTTTTATTTAAGTGTCTTGTATAGAAGCTTCAGAAGGTTGAAAGTGTTGTGCAGCTTGAACATTTTAATGTTGAGATAGATATTTTATATTTCATTCAACTGTAAAAAATCGTATCCCACCTTCTATTTTCTTTACATAAATATAGCCGATGTATAAAATATCTGATATTTAAAGTTTTTTTGAAAACATTTTTTGCCAAAAATTGATTTGAGGCCGCATTTTTTTTTCATAATTTTTTTTATCTTAAGAAGGTCTAAAATATTCAAATGTTTTTTACATAAAGTTTTTAAAGCAATCAATTTTTTCTGTGATGCCAAACATAAGCAAGAAACTATATTTTTTGAAGTTTTATGTTCGACCACGTTTACTCTCTAAAATATTTTTTTAGAATGTATTAACTTTAATTGTTTGAATATTTAAAATTTAATTTGCCAGTTCAATTTATGAGCTGCTTTAACTACATGTGTTTTTTTATAATAGATAACCTTGAAAATCAAAATGAATCTTTATTTTGAAGCATTAAAAGAATCGAATGTAATACTGAGTTTACACATTTTAAACTTGAAAGAGATTCATTGATTTTGTCTCGTATTGATTTAGATAAATGTTTTTGGTTATTTAACAAATAATAAAAGTTGTTCTTTTAAAAATTCAATATCTTGGTTATAATAACAGGATTTTTGATAATAATCTAAAAAGTCACGAATATCATCTAATTTGAGAAGGTCAAAATTTTTTCTTTCATTAATGTTGATATCAATTGAACATGCACTGAGTTAATGTCTGTTGCAATTTACTTTTCAATGTTGCATCAGGAATACATCGTTAACCTACTTATTTTGATAACAGCTAGATTAATCTAATAAACATTTTTTATCAAGAGATCTCAAAAATTATATTTTATTATTGTCTGGACAGATATTTTTGTTTTCTGATTCAAACAATGATACGTACACTGACAATATAAAGAAGATGATGAAACAGTTGTACACAGAAAAATGATTTATTTATAACAGTTATGCTTTCATCTCATCAAAATTAATATTAATTCACTCCACGGGCTCTTTTTGCGTTGGGTAGAAACGGTTTTGGACCTAGGTGCAATAAATGATGCCATTATGAGTTATAAACAGTTAAAAAATGTTTTCCAATTGTTTTTGAACAAGTGCCATGCAAAAAAAAAATTTTTTTTGAAAAATTTTATTTTGTTAAATATCCACAGGGGGGACCACGTGAAAAATCCAAAAAAATCAAAAATTTTTATTTTTCTTTTTTTTGTTTCAAAATGTCAAAAAAATGTGTACTTTTAATTATTGCTCTATATTTTAGCTGAAAAGTGCCGAAAAAGGGCATTTTTTGTGTATTTGCAGTACAACCATATGCCCCAACATCATGGATCATTAATAAAACCATTTTTATGCAATTAAAGCATCCAAGGGGGTTAGATATAATAAAACTAAAGTTTTTACACCCAAAACAATTAATTTAAAGTTAATCCTAAGCTTTTGATAGATATTTTTGGTACTTAAATGTGATAATATTAAGGTACATAAGATGGCAATAAAAATAGGCGTGAGAAATTTTTACCGCTTAACCGATCTTTATAGTATTTTCTCTATTTGTTCCTGACATATGGACGCAACTTTTGGCCGATTCAGATTTTATTTAAAATGTTTTTAAGCTTCAGGATTTCGATTTTTCTGAAAAAACGCCAGTTTTTTAGCAAAAATTGACAATGAAAATAGGCGTAGGAAATTTAAACCGCTTAATCGATTTTGTTGGTAATCCCCATACTTGTTCCAGACATTCAGGCGCAACTTTTGGCCGATCCAAATTTTATTTAACTTCATTTCCGCCTTCAGAATCTCAAAAAAACAGTTAAAAATCGCTATTTTTCATGATTTTTAAAATTTGGCAGCACCTTCTCAAAATCACTCAAAATATATTTTTATGATAATTTCCAGTGTTTCTACATTATTTTAAGCTATTTTGGTCAAAAACCGTCTTTACCCAACATTTTTTCCTACAAAAAGAGCCCGTGACTCCATTTCTTTGATTTCAAGCAGCTGGCTGGAAAAACTTTATCACACCCTTTTATTTAAACATAATTAATGCAAATATAAAAAGAATCATTATGTTTTAATTTTTAATGGTTTTGCAATTATATCAATCATATATCAAATATTTAACGTTGTTAAGAAAACATTCTTCTTCGACATTTGATTTGAAACAATACTTTTTCTTGTAAACCCATTTTTATACAATGTTATAAAACTTGATTTTTTGTTTAAAAATTATTTAAAATATTCAAAAAATAGTTTATTCTTTACACAAGTTTTTTCTCTTTTCAAACAATCAATTTTTACATTGCTGTCAAAAACATGAATAAACTATATTTTTTGGAGTTTTGTGCTTGTGTTTTGTATGTAAGCAAGAAGAGGTGATTCATGCTTTTAATAAAATTCATTATTATTTTTTATAAAAGGAAATTAATTTTATGTATATTGGGTTACGCCAAAATATTATTTGTGATTGCACTTTTATCATTAATGAATTCATCGAAAAGATTTACTTTAAAAATATTCATTAACGAATGTGGTGGCTTTTACATCTTGGAAGAAATAGTATTTTCCTTTTTAAACCCAAAAAATTTTCACTGTTACAATGCTGCAAGGAAATTATTTGTTGTTTTTAAAAATTAAATATTCAAACAAGTTTTTATAATGGTGTTAAGGTTTTAAAAAAAGAAAATGCCTTTCATCAATGACGTAGACAGAAAAATTTTTTGGGGAAGGCATGCCTTTGATTTTTTGCCGCTTTTGGCACGCGTCGGCAAAACATCAAAGGAAAGCTTAAATGCACGGGTACCCTATTGCCCCCCCCCCCCTCCCCTTAATTACGGGCTTCCTTTTCATCCTTTTTGTTGCAAAATCGACTGAAAAAATGAGTTGTGATGAAACTACATCAGTTATACTTTAACCTTTTGCTGTGCTTTTTAAAATTTAATACACATTTGAAAAGTGTTTCTTAGAGCTTAATCATGTTTGAACATTTAAAAAGCTTTTTGAAATTAAAGCAGTGGGGGATAATTTAAGTAATCATAACAAACACTCAGTCGATGGAAATATCAAAGACAAATTTATTTAGAACGTTATTTTTCAATGTTAAAAAATGATTTTACAGCTATTCTGTTCATTTTTAGAAGAACTAAGCTTTTGATACATATTATTAAAAATCAATGACCACATGTCTTGATGGTAACATAATTTAATTATTTATTTCCACGTTTTCTGCATGGACCAATTTGTGGCAAGTTCAATTATCGTTTGGTAATTTGGGCTAAAATGCGTATGCTTTGTATGATTTTAATTTTTATTGTTTTAACGATCAGTGTCTTTTTAGCAGACAAAATAGCAAACATAAAAGCTTTTTTTCTTTTAAAAACAAGAAAATTCAGCAACCGTTTTAATTATCAATCCTAGGAAATAATAGTTTGCCATTCAATTCATTTATTATGGTTTTTCGATCTTTTAATTGAGTAAAACAATGATGATTTTATTGATTGAATTTTAAATCTTACAGTAAGATAGCATTAAGAATACAGGATTGAGCAAGGTTTTTGATGACACTTGTTAAAATATTCAAATAGGGCAAACAAAATTTGATCGACAAAAGCAAACAATAGAAAACAGTGGAAGCAATTAAACTATATTTTTTGCACTTTCATTGCAGTTATTTTTTTGCTTTAAAATAATGTTCATTTAAACAATAAAATGTTTTAAGTTTTCACAAATAATATATTAATTTGAATATTTAATTTTATTTAAAAAACAATTCAAGCGTTCGATAGCCATACAGCTGCTATTTAACACAATTGATTTAATAAAAAAGATACAGGAAATAGCAGACAATACTGTCAAGAATGATTCATAATCGTTTTGTTTTCTTATGAAACAAGATATTTTACATTATTTAAAAAACAAATAAAGATCTCCTGTACCTAAATGGCAGCAAAAATATTATCACATTTGTAAACGTTTTTGAAGGTGTTTTTTTTTTAAATTTTTAATGCAGCAATGTTTCAGTAATTTTAAGCTCAATTTTGTGTTTTTATTCCTGAGAAACATTAAAATAAGAATGACGTATTGCATGCAATAAATTTAATGATAAAAACATTGGCAGTACCGAGATTTTTTTGTTTCATAGTGGCTTTGTACCGTTTCTTTTTTATTTACCGATGTTCACTACAAGCATACGATTTTAACTTTTTAACAATGATTATATTTTTTATCTTTTACAATAGCGTAATGAACACTGTTCATTAGAGGATTTCGGTAAACTAATTTTTTTCAAAGTAGTTAAGATATTTTAAATATTCAAAAAAGAAAGTAGAAAATCGTTCTTTACATAAATAACATTTTTTAACACAAAACAAATAAACTGTGGCAATACATTCAAACTACATATTTTAAAGTTTTACGAGAATCGTTTTATTTTTTGAAGCCACATCATTAAGCCCTGTGAAACAGAGGATGATAATGTTTTTTGTGTTAATTTTTTGGATTTGTATAGCTCTATTTTCTTTTGATAAATTTGAATCTCTCAACGTTTTACTTCTGTTGTTAGAGCTTTTGCTTTTTTGCTATTAACTGGTACAGGAATACGACATAATGTTCGAGATTTATTATGTTATTTTTTGTTAGTATCAGTATAAGATTGATCTACTTTCAGTGATGAAAGCAGTGAAATTTTTTTAAACATTCTAATGTCATTAAAAAACAATTTTATCGAAAAAAAATTTTATAAATGCGAAAAAATTGTGAAAGCAAAAAAGGTTGTTAAACTATATATTATGTATTTTAATCATGGGTGCTTTTTTTCACTGACAGACTTGTGTTTTTCTTTTTCAAAGGTTCAAAAACACTTTTTTGACATTATAATTTGAATATTTAAATCAATATAAAAAACAATACTAATATTAACAAACACATTTAAAAGTTATTTTCATAGAATTTATTTATTTGAAAATAATGGATTATCTGTGTTTATTAATATTTAGTATAGTTTAGAGCCACAATTATTGAAAAATAATGCTAAAATTAGTTATTTAAAAGAAATTAAAAGAAAAATATTCTTATATATAACTGTAATTAGCTTCATTTGATGATTTTTACAACATATGCATAGATGAGATTGCTGATGGCATTATTTAAAAAAGAGAAAATAAATTTGTTGTCAACGGATAAAAATGTTTAAAAATTTAGTAAATAATTGGAAATTGAGTCTTGTAAATTTTGCACTTACGTACAACCTTGTTCAAAGTGTTTTAATATCTGAAGCAAGTTGACCCCAATGATAACTATAACATTACAGTTCCTTTTCTCTTTTTTTCTGTTATGTTATGTTTTTTGTTTCTTATTGTAACAGCTCCAATAAATCCTAAAGTTCATCAGTGATAATTATTTGATACAAAAACTGTTTGCTGATCAAACATTGGAAAATAGTGTTTTTTGATAAGGAGAAAATACTGTAGTTGATCAATGTATACATTAAAAATTAAAATCGATATTGGCGGTAATGAATGAATATCGACGATGATGAAAAATTTTTCATTTTTTTATAATGAATATTTCTTTATTACAATATAGAACTTTTAAGCATTTGGTTGTTAAATTAATTTGGTGGGTTTACACTCACACATCTTTTTGATGAATAAGGCCAAACATTAGCTGAAAATAAAATATTCAAAAAAACAAGTTAGCACAACGTTCAAAAAAATAAAATGCTGTTCTCCCAAAGCATACCGGCAACATTGCTTTTTTTATTGCTCTTTCTTTTTTCTTCGATGTCTGCTCTTTTGCCGCATTTTTTACACTAAAAAAGAGAGTTGTCTTTTGGTGTACTTATGTTGAAAAAATATGTTTCATTTTTTGCACGTTCATCATTTCTGTTTTTTTTCGAAGTCAGAAAATTATTTCCACTTTAAACCCTTCAAGAAACACGGTAGGCATGAGAGGTATTCTGTAATATGCAACTTCTGTCTTCCAGAAATCAAAAATTCATTTAATATTTTATTAAAGCAATTTTTCGTACATAGTTTTATTTCATTATTATTGAATTCTGTTGACCAGATATCAGTAGTGGTTTTGTACTTTCTTATCACAGCCTGGAAGAAAATCATCCTCCATTCATGTTTAGTGATCTTAAAATAGTGCAATGTTGCGACGAAGTTTTAATAAAATATTCAAATAAAATTTAAAAAAATGTTTTGCGATATTGTTGCATTGATTTGTTGAAAAAACTACGATGAAAACCCAAAAAAAATAGTTTGAACGCTGTTTAAAAGTTTTTGCTTTTAATCTGCTTAAAAACGGCTTGTTTGTAATTTTTAAATGCTCAAGAATATTTGAATGATTAAAATATTTGTTAAAATTAAAGTACGAGGGCTCCCGTTCTTGAAACAATGTTTCGATCTGGTATGAAAGAAGTAACCGAAAAGAAAATGGAATTAACTGACTTTGCACCAGATATTACTGAAGCTGCATTGAAATTATTATATTCAGATTCAATCCCAACTACTTTTACATTTGAACAAATGTTTGCACTCTTACAATTTGCTGATAAATATGACATCAAACTTATTATGGTATGTTTTTCGTTTGCTGTCTTACTGTAATTTTATGCATAGATTTTCAGAATCTCGTTCAAGATTATCTAATTGAAAAACTTTCACCCTCAAATGTTTGCTTTCTCATTAATTACACTACTACAACTACTGTATCTGCAACGAAGCTTCATTCAAAATGCATCGAATACTTGATTAAATGTTCCAGTGAAAAGAAAGCTGTTCATGGTTTAGAAACACTTGATAAGGATCTTGCATTTAAAATTTTTATGAATTCTTTTTCTCAAACTAATTAATTGTTTGTGTGGATTATCATAATTACATGTCTTTGATTTGATAATTGTTCTTTGTCTTTTTTAATAGAAAAACACGTTTAAAAATAAAACAATTTTCATTTTTGCGAGATCTTTGACAACGATTTTTTCATTTCAGCCACTCCTGCCATCCGGTAAACAAGTATCGGTTATAATAGCGGCAGATTTTGTTTCCGAAATTAATTTAGCCATTTGTGAATTTGCCACTGAAATAATATATTATTTATTAATTACTGCTTTTTTTTTCTTTAAATCCAAGCCATATCATTATTCTCGTAATTAAAAACTATTCTTGAATTTTGTCGATATCTTAGTTATCTTATATATTGTTCATTAAAAAAACTGTGATTTCAAATATTCAAAAACAGAGTTGTATTTTTTAAGAATGAAGAACGTTTTATTGATCGAAGACTACCATTGCATTTGCAATCAATCACAAATGTGAGAAGAAAAGACGAACGACAAACATTAAAAAAAGTGTTTATTCTTTTGCCAATTTTATTCAATGGAACAGACGTAATAGAAAAAGCACTTTTACAAGCTGTTGCGTAGATAATTGTCTTCGTAGACAGCTTCGAAAAAAAACATATTTCTGACACAAAAAAGCGTTTGCAAAAAAAATTTTCGCGAATGTTTGGAAAAAAAATAATAAACATAAATTGAAATTCCATTTTTTATGGTTTTTATTTAAATTTGAATTTTTTGATGCTGTGATTTTTTGTAAAAAAGATTTATTCGAGAAAATAATAGTAAAAATCTTTTATTGTAAATTAAACGGTGACGAAAAATGGGTCATGTACATTTATGATACAAACAAATTATTTTCATATCAACAAATTACACAAAGAATTTTTGCTAAAAATAGCAAAACAAAAAATAGATGCGTTTGATTTTTAAACAACCTTATAAATAACTTACTGTTTGTAAAAGAAGCGTTGTTGTCAATTTTGTATTGAGATATATAGGTAGAATGCCGAAGCATAGAAAGATATGCATTGAGATTTACGATTTGAATTATCGAAATAGAAAAAAAAGTATGTAAAGTTTTATGTACACTGAGAAAATTAGTGATAAAAAAATCTCACCTGTGATAGCATTTATTTGCAGCCACTAATTTTTCTCAGTGTAATGTCATCAAGTTGCAGCTAGGGTGGTCTAATTTCCCGGGAAATCAGAAAAGGCGGGAAATTTCCGGAAATTTCCGGGGAAATTTCCCGGGAATTTCCCTCTGATTTCCCGATTCCCAAATTTTCGGATTACGGTATATTTACACTTAAAAACTTTTAAAACATCTATTAGGACGTATAAGGATGAAAATATAGCAATTTTTGTTTTCAAGGTGTTTTATACTCAAAATAGACCTTATTTTCATAAAATTAGCTCACATTGAATGAAAAAACTTTTTTCGCAAACCAACATTTCGGGAAATTGCCCGGGAAATTTCCCGGGAAATTGCCGGAAATTTCCATTGACAACCCTAGTTGCAGCTAAACATTTTAGGTACACAAATTTTTATTTTTCGACAATAGCTTATAAAAAATATTAAAAAAAATTAGTTATAGTAATAAGAAAAACAAATGAATGAATCTAACAGCACTTTTTCGCGCCTCTGTTTCTTTGCTGCTCTTTCATTTTTCAACGAAGTCCTAGTTTTCTGCCATTTTTGTTACCATCTGAGTTTTTAGGTTAAAAGGCATCTTTTTAGATGACATTTCGTCACTTTGTGATCTAGTTTTTATACACTTGAATGTGTTTTTTAATATCTCAAAAAAGTTGAAAAAAAGTGTTAGAGTAAGCAAAAAATTGCAGTGTTAATTTTTATTTGAACATTTGTGGAAAAATACTATTTAATATTTTTTGATGCTATTCTTTGTTAACAAATCCATATCAAACCCAAAACGAATAAATCATGATCAAAAGGTAACAACAATATTAATATATTATTGTTGGATTTTGAAAGCTTTACTAAAACAAAATTGATTTATGCTCGTATTTTATTCTTTTATTTAGCTGAGAATTCTTTGTCATAAAAATAAACAATAATGACAACTTGCCCACTGAAAAAATCATTTTTTGCATAAAAAAGTGTTAACCATTATTTTATGTTTCCCTCAAAAATTTCCTTTTGTTTGCTTTTCGTCTAAAATCATGATATCAATATTTTCCTTTTCTTTCTTCTTTGGGGAATTTTTTTTGCATTTAAACTTGTAGCGACTGAAATAAACCTAAAAAATGCGTTATCATCTTTTAAGAAGATTAAGTTTTAAACAGCCATCAAAAACTTCGTTTAACACATTTTCTTTTGTTTAAGGAAAATTATTTTTCTTATTTTAAAAGTTAGAATCAATAATTTATTCTATCAAAGAATCAATATTTTTGTTAAGTTTTTATCAAAATGAATTACTATTTTTTGATTTCATTCAGCATTATTACTGGTATTTTTGGTATTTATAATGTTTTTGAGAATAATACTGTTGAATTAAAATACGGTGAAATTGCATTTTTTCAAACACCTGATTTTCCATTACTACACAGCAGTACTCAATTTTTCTTGTATAATAATACATTTTACACCAATGAAACTTCAATTAAAGTACGTTTTTTAAATCGATTTTAAATAGCCTTTTTTTTAAAAAAAAGTTACTATAATTATTTGCGGTAATTTTTTAAGCTAAATCCAATAGCGTAATCATTTGCGGCAGCATCCTTGCCATTTCTGTGAAATAATGCTACGGCATTAATGCCATGGCATTTGATCAATTTCGGCACAAGAATGCCATTATAGAAAAAAAACTGCAGTTCACTATTGAATTCCAAAAGTTTTTTGGACGGATAAATCGAGTCTTTTTTTAACATTTTTGTGACTTTGATTCTCAGCTGGGAAATTGCAATTTGTTTTTTCAAATAAGCTAATTTTAAAGATATATAGCAAATCGACTACCAGGAATCAAATGGTAAACACCGTTTTTTCTATAATGGCACTTTTGTGCCGAAATCGATCAAATTTTATGGCATTTATGTTGAAGCAGAAAAATTCGCACGAAAGCCGCTAATAATGATTACACCATTTGATTAACCATAAAAAATTACCTATATAGACAACAATATATGACAAAAAAAATAATTGTTGTCCTCATCATTTTACCAGGGCATGCTATAGTTTTATAAAAATTGACTTTTATGACATCCTTGACCGTAGACATTGTTTTTTAGGGTACAAGATGTGTGTTTGTCTTAAGAGGATTAAGCTGGTATCGTACACCGTATCGAGATCTTGAAAACATCTACATTTTTCCAGTTTCAACACTTTATTTAGAAACTTACCATTTTGTTCTTGAATATTATGACGCATTTCAAGGATATTTGTATTTTGATGAAGTAGATAATAGTTGTCCATTTGAATCACAAAGTCGCGATAAACCTTACAAATTTAATGATGAAAAAGAAATTATTTTTATTGCATCTGTATATAACAATAAAACAGCCAACAATGTAGATGTAACAATTACACCAAATCGAATGGGACCATGCAAATGGCAGTTTATTGCACCAAAAGGTTATGGATTTAAAATTGTTATTCAAACGTTTAATATTGACGAGAAAACAAAGTTTGAAATGCATAATACAACAGATCAACTTTTAAAGTATATTATTTATAGATATGTTTCATTAATTCAGTAAATATGTAATCTTTTCAGTGAAAGAAGCGCAAAAATCAATCATGCATATTACAATAGCGACAATTATATTCAAATTAGCTTATCCAAAAGTAATAGCTCATTTGCAAGTGAAATAGAATTTGAAGCTTATATTGGAATTGTGAAAAATAATAGTACAAAAACTGATGGAAATTGTATTTTAACAGAAGGTGAAGAAATGTGGAGCTGGTCTTCCAGTAAGAATCTAACCCAAGGCTATGATAGTAATATTGTGTGCAAATATAATATTTCTGTTAATAATAATCAAACAATTCTTGTCAAGGTGGATCAATTAAGTATTGAAAAATGGGTGGATTCGTTCAGATATTACGATGATGAATTAAGTTTTGAATTAAATTATCGAGATGAATTTTTACTTCGACCCCACAAAAATGGCACCGAAAAAACATACTTCTTTGAATTTGAAACTGATGGTAATTATCAAGCTTCAGGATTTATTATTTCTTTTATTACAGACGGTAAATTGTTTTTGTTCTCATTTGTGGTACAGAAAAATTTAAATTCTTTTTTTAGTTTGTCAGTGTGCTGCTTCTTTATTACCTTGTGATAGCAGTTATCATACTGCTATGATGCATACTGATTACGTCTGCCCAAAGCTTAATTGCTCTTATGCAGTAAGATTTTTAAAAAATGTTGAAAATCAAAATATCAAAGAATTAATTTTGCTTTTTAAGCCGATAACGTTGTTGTCATTTCTCTCACAAAGTAATACGCAAAATCGTCAAACTTAAGAGAATTTAAATGGAATTTAAAATTTTTCCGAGAAATGTCAGATCGAAAATTTCCATGAAAATTTTGTACAATTTGGTCAAAAAGTTTTCGAGAAACTTTTTAATTCCATGAAACAACGCGACTCCAAAATTTTGCAATACGGTCTGCGAGAGTAATGACAACACATTTTTTTGCTTCCTGTTTGAAAAAGTTTCATAGCCTTAAAAGTATCACAAAAAACAAAAAAGAATTTAAGCATGTGTTTGGATTTTTCTTAAAAAAGATTTTTTTTAGATTGAATCATGTACAAGCACATATTCATATTTACGTATAAATGCAACCTACTACATGGATATCGATTATTTAAAAGTTTATTCAAATGCCACAACTGTTTTTGATACAAGATTATTTAGGTGAGTTGATTAATTTTGCAAAGTGATTTCTATTTAGAAATCGATTGTTTTAATTATTTTTATTTCATTATTCACGCACATTTATTTTGTTTTTTAGTTTGAGTAAAATGGGAGAAGTATACTTGCCATCCGATAATCAAAATCAAATGATATTAAATGTACTATCAACTGGGCGGAAGTTTACAACATTTGCAGTCTCGGCCATTGAACGTTGGTCAATTTTTTATATTTTTTTTTGTTAACACTAGACTATTACAGTTCCGCCTGTTGATGTCCGGGTAACATTAACATTGAATGCTTCCATATATGTACTTGATCAGACTGTTATTACATATGCAGTTATTGAAATTGCAGATGATCTTGTAAGTTGTTTTTTGAAGGTGCAGTATTAGCCAATTTTTAGTAAATTTAAGCTTGGGCTCCTCGGAGGTGGGAAGAGGGTGACAAGGCAGAAACTTTGATTTTTAACTTTTTTTAGAAATTACAAAATATAACAATTACTGTATCGGGCATTAATTGGGAAGCATGTAATAAAGTTTTTTATAATGATGAAGCACTTACTCAACAGATCGGTTTTGGCAAATGGTATGTTTGTCTGTTTGTTTCAACATATTAGATAATTTGAAAAATTTTAGTTTGACTACAAACAAATTTTTTGAATGCGAAACATCCGCTAATGTCATGGTATTGTATTCTAATCCTGTATTATATCCAAAGAAACAATTAATAAGTTGCTTCACTGGATTCACTTTGTCAAGTAAGTTTTATGAGGCATAATAATATTAATTGATAAATATTTGTTTTAGCAAACCGAAATAAATGTGTTTTTAATCACACATCATACTTTGTTGGAGGACATGGATCATCAGTTTCAGCAATGGCTGCTCAAGATGGCGACTGTTCTATTACCATCTTTAAAGAATTCGGGAATGCATATTTACTTGTGAATATCTTTACTACCGCCAAACATCAAAATGTTCAGATTTTTATTGGAGAGCAAAAAACAAAGTTTTTGGAGTTCAAGTAAGTTTCTCAGACATAATTTCTTAAAAGACATTTTAGAGAACTACTTTGTCATAAAAATAAATAAGATTATTATTTATGACAAAGGATTCTTAGCTAAATATAAGAATAACAGCTTTTTTGCATTGTCTTATTTTTAGTTCGAAAACAGATAATAAATGGACTAACATTGTTATCCATTCAGATGTTTTGTATGTCACAATACCTAGGAAAGCCTCATTACTTTTAACATTCATGTAAGTTTATTTTTTATAAATAACTAGTTTAATGTCTAGCTCATAATTTTGCTTAATGCATATTCAAATAATGTCACCTTTAAGCGCTGCAGAATCGCCCATTTTTGAAACTCCTTTGCAGTATCCGTATTATTCGTTGGTTATATCTCCGCATTATGGGTTACAAAAGTGTTATACTAACACTTATGATATTTTTGTTACATATAACATTGGCAATACTATTATCGAATTTGTTGTACTTCAAGTTAACTCTGAAAATGCATTCTTTGAGATAGACAATACAAGAATACGGTAACTTTTGTTTAATTATAAAGTTAAGTAGTATTGTTTTAGAATTTCTAAACTTGGCGAGGTTTTCACATTTCAAAATCAGAATGTATCTATTAGGTTTGATCAAACAGCAGAAACTTATTGCGGAGTGTTACTGTATGTCGAAGCGCTGAAAAATGACTATTAATGCATGCCTGATTACTTGTTATTTATACAATTAGAAAATTGTTGGATCTAAATAAAACAGACAGTTTGCTGAAAAAAAAGTTTAATGTTCAAACATTAATTGAATTTTTAACTCAAAGATTGCCAGCTACAGAATTTTCACCTACAACAATTGCAAGTGTATAGCCAGCTGATCCCTCAAAATTATCTTTCCATGACGTCAATTATTATATGATCAACAAGAAATTCAAAATGAAGATGCAACACGTGCTTCTGATCTTACAAAATTTATTACTGATGTGGTTCAAAGTGTTTACAGAAAGCGCGATACTGTAGAATTCTGGGAACATATTCAACCAAATTTTGTCTGTTTTATCAAAATGCTAATTTCCCTTGCTAAGTTAAAATGCTAATTTTTAGAAATATCTTCAACATTACACTTCTTGCAATTCCAGCATCATCTGATCCATGTGAACAAGCTCTTTCACAAACCGCTCTTGCAACTCCAGGATTAAAGGATTGTACTGGACCAAAATAATTGAATGATAAATTATTTATTCATTTGAATTCTTCTTTGCTTAAATGATTAACATATTTTTTGTTTTCTTTTCACAATAAATGTTTTATCCAAAAAAATTGTTAAAGAAGTTGCGATTGGTCTCGTGATCGCGAATGGATTGCAATTGCGAAAAACGTGAGTGCAGGAAAACATTGTTTTCTGCCGCTTATCCCTGTGAGGTTCTCTTTTTGCAAAAACAACTGTTAATGTATGCATTTGTGCTTATGTTATTTGTATTCAATAAATGATAAAAAGCATAGCTATAACATATTTACTAAATCCAGTGATAAACATGCAAAAACTTTAAGCTATCAGATCGTTTGCGCACAAAATTATATACGAATGGAACATTGTTTATTTAAAAAAAGACGTCTTTGATTATAAAAAAAGATATATATTTTAAACATAAAAAAATAAAAGATATTAATGTTAATAAGTATAATGATTACATAAAGCAAAATTTGATTAAGATAGCAAAGAAATAATTAGAAAAATCCAACATTTCAAATTTCTTTAAAGGCCATTTTTCCCATTAAAAAGTAACAAAATTTTTAATCTAAAAATGAAAACAATTTCAGGGAGCACATGCAAGATTGGCAAAAAAGTTAAGGGTGCTTTTATTAATTTTTAAACAGCATAGTGTAAGAAAAAAGGAGTTTTCAACAATAGTGTCATACATTACCTGTGGTTTTTTGTCGATCTCCGCATGGAATACCAGTAACAGTACCAATGCTTGTAATACCGGGACCTAATGCATTTTTAAAAATACACGAACCATTTTTCCAAGCCCATGCCTTACAATCAAGTCCAAGTCCATAACAAAAATCACAACAATCATCAACAGATCCTTCTGTATCAATAAAGTCATTGTTTTCGATTTCGACATCGTAATATAGATCACAGCAACTTGCTTAAAAATTTATTGTTATTCTCAATTAAGAAATCATTTTTTTAAAAATCCTTACGATCCTTCTTTGGTTCAGGTGTGATACTGCCATCTGCACCAGTCATGTTTTGAACAACACTTCCATTAAATCCATTTCGTTTGAACCATTTATTTTTTCCATCAGTAAAGTCATTGGTTATACCATCAGTAACATTCTATAAATTTAAATAGAAAATTTCCAATCATAATCAATTTAAAAGATCTGATATCAAAACTCACTTGGGGGATACCCATATCAGAGTGGTTACCAAAAAAGGTCATTCCATGATGTACATTGTATTTTTGGATGTACTTGGATGTAACTGAAAAAAGTAATCGTATTAGTATCAAAGTTTTAAGCATTTAAGCTTAAAAACTAACCTTGAAGAACCAAGAAAAGTGAAAGGAAGCAAAGAACTTCTTTAAAGTGAACCATGTTTTCTCAAAATAAAACGTTTGAATGGTGAAGATATTGGACATCTATGAAGTATATATACTCCTAAACTTTGGCTATTTTTAGAAAACTTACCCAACAGCTATCACAAAAAGCATCACGTTACTGCTTAAGAAATACTTCCGTCGATTACGATAAAAAAAGTCATACCTCTTTCTGTATCTTTCTTTCTTTATGTGTAAAGCATTAAATTTTGATTTTCGATGCTTCGGCAAATCAAACAAGTAAATTTTGTTAACTGCACCTCCAAAAAATATAAATCTTCGACGATGCCACCACTCATGACATTTGACTGTTTTTCTTCCATAATCCTTCTGTAAAGTACTGTCAGATGTTTGAACTTTTACAACCATTTTCAGAATTTACTTTGAAGAAAATTGGGTAATATTTCTAATTGATCCATAAATATAGAATTTTTAAAGTTGATCCAAAAATATAGAAATTTTATTTTTTTGAGTGCAGGAATAGCGTTAGTATACAGGATTTGTGGTATTTATCATAGATAAACTTCATATTTCTTATTTTCTAAATTGATGCAAATGGATTAAACTGAATAGTTTTACTTTTATTTTACTTATTCATTTTTTTATTACAAAAATGACCTTTTTTTAAGGGACTATCCAGATTTTAAGTAAGCAAGAAATTTGATCTTTTCATACCAGCTCACCCATACCTTGTTCTATGCCCCTTTTTGTATGAACCGTAAGCTTTGGCTTGACTCCATCTACACATAAAATTGCTTAAAATCTGGACGATCCCTTACATATTTAAATAAACGGGATTACAGTACAGTAATCTCATAGAACCTACCTGAAACACATCACTATTTTTGCGCATGCTTTGTTTTTTGATTAATCAGTTTTTTAAAATTTCAAACAAAAATTAGCTTTTAAAAACGGATATTTAAAGAAGATATGTATTAATTACCGTTGATAAATGTAAGATGAAAATGGCATTTCGATTAACGTAACACTTGCCGGAATAACTATAAATCAAAAACAACCATAAACAAAATTATTTTTCGCAAATCAAAAAAATAAACAAATTATTCCTCGACAAATTTCTGGCTAAAATTTTTATCGTTTTTGTAAAATTCTGCTGAACACAATTAAAATGGTACAGAAAAATAAAATAAAAGATATCATTCTTTAGTTAATTTTTAATTATGAAAATGCGTTGTCAAAAGTGAGGATGTTTCAAATTACCACTTTTCACTTTTTTAATTTAAACTACCAAATCATTAAAAACTAATTATAAGAAAAATTCATTTTTTTCTGTTTAATTTTCTAAAAAATAATAAAAATTTATAATTCTATAACACCTTAAATCTCACTTTTTAAATCAAAAAAAGAATACAGCACATTTAAAACGAAATATGGCAGAAAATCTGAACAGCTTGGCATTGCTAAAAATAGATTCTTTTGAAACTTTGTCTATGTTTTTGACTAAACCAAAAAAAGAAATACCGTACTCACTTTTCTTTCTTTTTACTTGTGATAAAAAAAACAATCACATTTTTCACGTTTGTCAATTTTGTCTTTTTTCCTTCTATTTTCTTTTTCTTATCTTTCAACTACACTGTATTTCTTTTCTTCTGTTATCACCAAAGAAACAAATAGATCGCAAAAATATATTTTCCTATATTTGTCGTTTTCTTTTGTTCCTCCGTTTAACATTTAATAGATAATATATTACCAATTTTTCGCAATGGTATTAGACACGTCGGATGTTAAAAATAGATACAACTTGTATTTAAAATTAGCTTTTATTTCTAGAAAAAGCTATTTCTAAAGACACCTACATAAAATTTCTTGAAAAATATTGTTATTATTGAAAACAACAAAAAGTTATCAAGAACCACATAAAAATCAGGTCGAATGGCAAAAAGGTTCAGATGGCTTTTGGACATTATGAATTACAATTCCATCATCAAAGCAGAAGTTTTTGAGAATGAAAAATCGATTTTGAAAAATTACTGTAATATAGATTTCGTTAATATTACAAGCAATAAACTCAAAAAAATGTTTGTCTTAAAAATAACTGTAATATAAATTAATATAAATTTATGTATTTTCAGCTGAGTAATAAAGTAAAATTAAAATCACTATTTGTAGAAATATTAAATAATATTTTGTGGCATACATTTTGAACAATTTCTTTCACAAAAACACTGCAATCATTGTGAATACATAATTAAAGGCTATCTTGTCAAAGAAGTCTCTTTTGTTCGTCCCCAGTGTGACGAAAAATTTTGATAACTTTTCGTGGATGAACAAAAAATTAAAAAAACCTTAATCAAAGCTTCTCGATATCCGCTCACAATAAATAAAACAATCAAAGCTTCAACAAAAACTCGAATTAGTTTTATCATTTGCCGGAGTACAGTATCCGTTAAACCAGAAGGACCATCAAACCAAAGTGGAACTCGAAAATCTTGAAAATGTGTATAATACGTTTTTGAGAGGATAAATACATTGCAAGAAAAAGAGGAATTTTATGAAAAAATTCTATAATAAAAATTAGAGTATTGATAAAAGTTTGTGAAATAATAACAACTGCAGCTGTAATACAAAGAGAATTTTTTTTAAATCAGTTGGATTATTTTTAAATTGAAATTTTGCTTGTTTTATAACTTTAAATGCAATTAATGATGTAATAAAAAAAACATTTTGTTTTTGCCGCTGCCACAACCCTACTTTATTTCTTTATCGACTGATTTTGTTTCTTATAAAAACGATCGCAATACAATGTTGTAAAGAGAAAAATATTTATGATTTTCAAAATGTCAGACAAATGTTTGATTTTTTCCCTGCGTATGTTTGAACACCAATTATCAAAAATTGATGTTTAAAATGTTTGAATTTTTAAGAAGCCTTCGAAATTAAATCATTGGAATAGTCTAATGTAATTGGCATAAAAATAGCAAACAGTAGTGCAGAAGTTTCATTTGAAAAGCATCAATCATTAATAATGTTCACTAATGGGATGCCTTATTGACAAATAAAAAAGAGGTTTTTTCAGTTTATTAATAACACTCATCAATTGTAATAAATCGGAGTTGCTTTGTTGTCATTTTTATTATGACTACTGCAATAAAAGTTTTGCTAAAAAGTATAGAAAATTGAGAGCCAAGTTAAAGAAAACGTGAAAACCAACCAAATGTAACACAAATACAGAAATAAAATTTGACAGCATAGCAGTAATTTCAGCATTGCGCTGAAAAAAAATAGGAAAGAAAGGATATCAAACGAAAAGATTGCAAGAATCTCAGATATCAGCTCCACAAGTGTGAGGTCTCTTGGTATCCGTATACCGTTTTTTTCACCTGCAAGCTTATTTAAGGTGAAAACAAACGGTATTGTGCGAATATCGTTTTTATATGAAAATTTTGTGTGCATTCTTTTTGTTTTTTTAACTATTTGACAATGCTGATAAACTCTCTTTTTTAAATATGGATAAAAAAGTATTAGGAGCTCCTGTTAAAACGACGCTTTTCTGGCAAAAATTAAATTTTCGATTATTAAACGTTTGTGCATCATACAAATACAAAATATTGAAAGAAAATAACTTGCTTCATATTACAAGCATTTCAAAAAAGCTATTGAAAAGCAAATGCTTCAAAAGCATATGGCTTTTATTATCTTTTAAAAAAGCTTTTTTTATTTATCTTTGATGTTTTCTCTGTCGCCGATTTTATTTCACCAAAAAATGGCTTTGAATGTTCCAGTGTCGAAAAAAATATATTCTAAAAAAAAGTGACTGCATTTCGAAATTTTGTAAATAGTTATTTTAGAAACATTGGTTTTTTTTGAAATGTCAGAAAACAAAATGCGAGAGCTCATTGTTTTCTCTCTTTTAATTTAAATATTTCAGTGAACTTTATGTAATTAATTGTTTTATGCTTTCTTCAAGTTAGTTGCGGAACTCAAAAAAACTATAACAAACTGATGTTATGAAGCAAGAAAAAGATCAAGTAAAACTTAACATTATTAAAAAAATTTTCTACGTTTGTGCATATAATAATAATGTAAAATTTTATACAATTTTTTTTTGATTTGGTGTAAATGAATTTTTATTTGTAAATGCTGATCATCTACGATTATTTTATCAGTGAGTTATCTTTTGTAATACAAAAGTTTTTTTGGTCATCAAAATGTCTACAAAATACACATTAACCAAAAAACAAATCACATAGTTTCAAAAAATTCAAAAACATGTATTTTTTCTCTTTTGCAAAAGCTTAAAAAACATAAAGATTTCCTAAACCGCTTTGCTGTAAAAAAAGATAGATGATGTGCCGTGAATAAGTCAATTACACTCTTTCCACATGGCTGCTATTTCAACACATTTCAAAAAGTAGATAGTAACGCAAATGAAACAATCAAAAAAGATCAGCTTTTTGCATTTTTCTTATTGTTTTTTTCTAAACTCTGCTGTAACAAATTTAGAAATGAAGCACAAATTTAATTTACAGAATTGCTAACTTATCTTTGACATAACATAAATTTATAACAATTATTTTTTAAAACAATCAATTCAATTGCAATTCATTTTTCTCATTATTTAGAAAGTTTAAAAGGTTTCTGTAACAGCAGGATAAGTGCAAATCCCCGTAAATAGGAAGTGTGAAATTATATATCTTTTTAAATACTGTTTTGTGTTCGTTTTAGTTCTTCAGTAATTTTTGATGTGCTTTTTAAAATTAATTTCATCATATTGTTTTCAACAAATTTCAGACAAAAAATTATTACTAGAACATTCAAAAAAGCTAAGATTAACTTATGGCTGCTTTAAAATTTATACAACTTTTTGGATGACTTTTTTTTGATAAAAACGATTGCAACGAGAAGCTCAGCAAATGCTCGCTTTTCTCAAGAAAAAATTATTTTTTTTATAAATGTTAGATAAAAAAGAGCGGCTCAGAAGTGCATTCATTTTTAGATGTCTGCGTTTTTACAAGCAAAAAATTTGTTTTATATTTTTTGAATATTTTTAATATCCTTTTAAATTTAGGCAATGAAGCAGTTTGATGCATTTTTGACTTGTAAATATATTGCATCACAATTGCGAATTTTGAATGAAAATGTCGCCATTAATTTAAAACTTTAGTGACCTATATTGTCTTTACTTTTAAACAATGATGTTAAAAATTTTTACCTTATTAGTATTGTTTCATTATCAAACGTTTCATTCAGTTTTTTAATAAAATCTAATTAAATATAGATCTTTCATTTACACAATATTTAAAGAGATAACAAACATAATTTTTTAAAGATTTCGTGATCAAAATTTGATTTTTTTTTGTTGAAACAGTTGCAGCTTCTTAAAAAATGCCCGATAAAAATGCATTTTAAAAAACAGTCATTTTTTATTCACCAAAAATGGTGTGTTTTCTTGAATTTATTATCATGAAAATATGCCACTAAATTTGTTTGTTTTTTTTATTTCCGTTTTCTCCCTTTTTTTCTTTGTTGGACCTTCTTTGCCAGCATTTGATGTTCCTTTCATTCATAGTTTGATGACATTTGATTTACACATTGCTCCTCCTCCTTTTTTTCACTTTCTTTATGATTCATTTTTATTTCATAAAAAATATTATTTAAAGTGCCTATCGGTGGTATCAAGTGATTTCATTTTATTTTTAGAGACTTTTTTTCCTGAAGTCGGTCCTGATATATCCAATTACGGAAATTTTTCTTTTGTAGTAAAAAAACTGTAAAAATAAATCTGGTGCCACATACCTTTTAATCACAATACTAAATAAATAAAAAGTCATTTCATTACTAAAATAAATGTATTTTTTAGAAGAATCTTCGAATAAACTTTCAAAAATGGATATTCCAAAGAAGCAAAAAGCACAAATTATCACAGAATATGGCTTAAACTTGAATTACCAAGAAATTGATGTTCAAATTCCAAAATCTGATGAAATCATATTCTTTACAGTGGTGTTTGTCATACTGATATAGGGTATTTAAAAAATTCTTTAAGCCATAAAAATGTTTCTCTTCCAATGATTGCTGGACATGAAGGTGCTGGTGAAATTGTTGCCATTGGGAGCCACATTAAAAGCTTCAAAATTGGTGATAAAGTTGGAATAAAGGTAAAAAATTAATTAAAAAACTTTATTGTTCAAAAAATATTAAAATTTATATTATTTAGTTTATTACAAGAATTTGTGGATATTGTGAATATTGTCATACATCAGGACGAGATAATAATTGTGAAAATCAAGAAGAATGTGCCGTAACAAGATTTGGAACTTTTCAAGAATATATTGCTGTTGCCGAAGGTGAAGCCGTAAAATTACCTAATAATATTGATTTAAAAAAGGCTGCTCCATTAATGTGTGGAGTAAGCTTTTAAAAAATTTTACATTGCAATTATTTAAAAAAAACTTTATTTTCAGGGTGTTACAGTTTATAAAGGCCTTAAAGAAACCGGTTGCATTCCAGGTGAAATTGTTGCGATTTGCGGGGCAGCTGGTGGATTAGGATCATTTGCAATTCAGTTTGCAAAAAATGCCGGATTTGAAGTTATTGCAATTGATATGAAAAAGAAAAGCATTGCAAAAGTCTTGGAGCTAACTATTATATCAATGCATCAAAATCTGAAATAACCAAAAATATCTATGATATCACAGATGGCAAGGGCCCACATGCTGTTGTTGTTGTGGCAAATGCCGTTAAAGCCTTTGAAGATGCCCTTCAATATGTTCGTAAATATGGTGTTGTTGTTGCAATTGGTGTGCCAGAAAGACAAATTTCTTTTAATGCGAATCTTTTGGATATCATTGTTCGGCATATCACAATCAAAGGATCTACTCTTGGAAATCGTCAAGATTTTAAAGAAGCTGTTCACCTTTTATCCAGTGGAAAAATTGATATTCCAATTGAAATTCGAGGATTATCAGAACTTCCTGAAGTTCTTCAACGAATTGGTAAAGGAAAAATTCAAGGAAGAGTCGTTTTGGATACTTCAAAATAACTGAACTAAAAGAGTTCTACCATATTTTGTATTTCCCAAATTTTTGTTTATTATAAAAATTTTATTTTTTTGGATTTTGTATGATTTTTTAAAAAAAATTTCACTGTTGATTAACCCTAATAAATTAATTTCAAAGCTAATAGATATCTTTTTATTAATAATCACGTATAAAAAAACAACAAAAAAAACAACAGAAAAGCATAGGTAATTAAAAGCCATTTTCTTTCAAAATATCAATAGCTAAATTTTTTTTGGCTTTCAAGACTGAGATAATTTGTAGCTTCATTGAATGGAACAAAAACAGTTTCAAAGCTTTCATTACCAATTTGTGTTCCGCTTTGATATGGTACAGTTTCATCAATTTCAGCCAAATACAAATAAACATGTTTTTGATCATTCAAAGTTCCACGAATTGCAGCTTCTGCTAAACTTTCACCAAGATTCTTTCGACCTTTTGCTAATAACCAATTTTGATTTTTATTGAGTTGATGAATCAAAGCAATTCAAGAAGAATGCGTTTTATTCTTTTTAATATTTAAAATTATATTAATACCACACTAATAAATGATATTTTTAAGTCTTTAAAATAAAATTGTTGTCCTTTTTATTATCAACTACATGATACTATATCTGCAATAACGATTTTAAAAAAGTAGTTGCCTTTTGAACATTTTAAAATAAAGATTTAAACAAGCATATACTCATCATAATAAGGGATAGTTAGGAACAAAATATTAGCTGCTCAATCCTCCTCCCTGGGATTTAATAGCTAAATGAATATAGCTAATAAATAACAGACGATATCTATTTTTGCTGTAAAATATCCAAAATTTCGCATAATGAATACTTTTCAAATATTATAATGCTATTATTAATGGATTAATTAAGTTGTCCTTGCTATTATAAATCTTTAAAATCATCGACATCAAGTTCCCGAAATTTTTACAGATTTTATGCATATTTCATATTTAGAATAAAAATTTTTAACATTTTTTTCAACCCCTATATTTGTTGCATCACGTTTTTTTGTAACCTATATTTATTACTACACTTGTTGTAAAAAGAAATTTCATTTTTTTATAATATAACATTTTGCTGATCTCCAGTACTTTTTAAAAAAGCCTTTTTTGAGATTATTGCGTTTTAAAGTTTTTTAAGCCAAAAATGACTTTTTTTAAACGTTTCATATTGATTATTTATTCACTGCGTTTGTACTAAACTTTAAAAAGAGGATCTATTATAAAATTTTGTGTTTTGTATTGTGAGGGATGGCGGATATGAGAGTACAATAGTTGAAACTGCAACTGTCGAAGAGCTTTGTCGAAATAAAAATCTTTTGAATTTTTTACACGCATTTTTAAATGCTTCACGATATGGTTTTATCATTGTTATAATAGTAATGGCATTTCCACACGAATGGAGACCAAAAAATTGGAGAACCCATTGTGAAAGTTCTAAAAAATGGGATTCATATGAGCTAACTAGTTTAATATGAGGATATCTTTGAACAAGGATGTCAGCAATGCCATTTACAGAAGCATATTTTGGGGGTGGCAAGCCTTTGATTTTTTGCCGAAGCATTCCAAACAGCGGCAAAAGATCAAAAGCGTGCCCACCCCGAAATTTTTTTTCTGTCTTTGAAACACGCATAGATTGGGTTATGCAAATATTTGATTGGCATATGTATGCTTACCTGAAATATCAGGGGTCTCTAAAATTATGCAAATATACAATCCAGCCACAGGAATAACAATAAAAACAAGAGGCACAATCATTTGAATGATCAACGCAAATAACAATTGCTTCCTGGCTTTATAAGATCGATGAGACATTGAAAGTTTATATCTCATTAACTTTTGATTAATTTTGTATCCCAGAATTATCATGGCAAAATATATTATGCTAATTTGAAGCACTGCTGCCATAAACCAAATTTTCATTTTCAAACCTGGCAAATTTATATTACATGAACCTGACACAAATAAGTCAAAAACAAATGGAAAGTTTTCTTTTATATAAATTTTTGCAGCATCATAATTCATGTTTAATGCTGTTAGGACCGCTAATGGAGTTGGATAGAGTAAGGTAAAAGATGCCATTGCAAGAATTGTTTTTAATTGACGAAAGATATTTGGATTTTTTTGGATGGAATAATATTGATACACAAACCCGAACAGTATTGACATACCAGCAATGGTGAAAGTGTATTCTAGGAGTAGCTAAAATTTGAAAAAATTTGAATACTGTTTGAATTTTTCAATTTATCAAAATACAATAGTTTAGGTTCATTGAATTTGAGGTTTTTGAAAAGGATAAAAATGCGTGCTCTTGCATTTTTAGATAGTGTATTAACATGTTCATCCCAGTTAAGGTTATCAGAAACTATTATACCTAGATCCCTTACTGAAGTTTGATTGTTTGGTTACTCAGTGTCCTTAAAATAATCAATTTTAGGGTTATTGGAGGGTAAGCAATGGAGAACATTGCATTTGTGCATTAAGAATTTTCATATCCGTACCGAAATGGCATTTTATACCCGATCTTTCCCTTCAAACTCCCAAACAGATCTAAAATTTTATCACTTTTTTTATTCTATCGACTTACAATATTAACTGCATATCCCCAAAACCATCCCCAATTTCGTGAAATTCCAGCCGCACAAATAATCGGAGTTGGAAATAGAGTAAAAATACCCATAATAAGTGTTGAATGAAAATCCAATAAAAATGATGCAATAACGCTTGTTAAAATGAAATATTTATAAATACCCATTGCTTTTGTGGAATATTTTAGAATCAAAATTACGGCCAAACCATTTATAATTACATTCAAGAAAGTGTTAAAATATAGCTTATTACCGTAGTTTTCAACATCTTTCAAGGAATAAATTTTTGACGAGGTCACCATGTTGGAAATGTAAAAATGTAAAAATGTCAGACTTCTATAAAAAAGTTAACTTAAAATGTTTTAAACTAAAGTTGTAATTTGTTGTTGCAGAACATGCTTGTTAAAAAAAAGGTGAAAACTCTAAAAGCTATGCTATAATTAGGCTAAAGAATAAAATTGATGGGAATAAAAGGTAAAAAGCAGGTGCAAAGAAGTCGTAAAAACGTTACAAAAAAAACTTCCGCCTTTGATGCAACAATAAATTCTAAAAAAAGATGATATACAACTTTTAAAAATACAGGGTGTTCCAAGTATTTTGCCCCGTCGGTTTTTGACGGCAAATCGTTCCTGTTGATTTAAGTGAGCTCATATTTTCAGGAATAAGTCATGGGATGGGGGAGCATCTTTTAAGAATAAAATTTTGGAATCTGGGAACATAACGCCAAATGGCGCCAAATTCAAATTTGAATTTGACCTGGCTTAAAATTGATATAGATTATGAAAATCTAGACTCTCCTACACACAATAGTCGAAAAATCATGCCTCTAGCTTCAAAAATGACCTAACTGCAGTTATTTGAAAAATTTGAATAAATGAGAAAAAAAGTAAAAAAAAAATTTTTCTGTGTTTTTATTGTTTTTTTAAGAATACATTTTTTCAAATGGTAGCCATTTGGTCATTTTAGAAGCTAGGGGCTTGATTTTTCGACTATTGTGTGTAGGAGAGTCTAGATTTTCATAATGTACATCAATTTTAAGCCAGGTCAAATTCAAATTAGAATTTGGCGCCATTTGGCGTTGTGTTCCCAGATGCCAAAATTTTGTTCTTAAAAGATGCTCCCCCATCCCATGACTTATTCCTGAAAATATGAGCTCACATACATCAACAGGAACGATTTGCCGTCAAAAACCGACGGGGCAAAATACTTGAATCACCCTGTATATCCACACTTTTTCTAATGGATATACAGGGTGGTTCATGTTAATTGCCCACATGGTCTTTGACTAAAAATCGCTCCCTTGGACTTCTGGAAGCACATATTTGGTGTGATTGGTCATCACTGACGGGAGCATCTTTTGCATATAAAATTTTGGCATTTGGAAACACAACGCCAAATGGCGCCAAATTTATATTTGACCCCATCACAGGCTTAAAAGTGCCCTAGATTATGAAAATCCAGACATTTTTGAACACAATGTCAGAAAAATTAACCGCCTTGCTTGGCAATTTGGCGAAATGTTCTCAAATGCCGAAATTTTATAACGAAAAAGTGCTCCCGTCAGTGATTACCCATCCCACCAATTATGAGCTTCCAGAAGTCAAAGGGAGCGATTTTTAGTCAAAAACCAAGTCGACAATTTACGTGAATCACTCTTTATTTTGAAAGTAAAATTCGTTATTAAAAAAAAATTGATCAAAAAATGTAAACAACTTCATACTTTTATTTTTGGATTTGTACTTTGTTAGTTTTCAGGGTAAATTCATTTCACACATTTGTTCAAATTTATTCTTAATTTTTAATCTTTCCTCAAAATACAACTTTGGTTGTCTTGCCTATACAAATTTCTTTAGAGGTTCACATCACAATCAATTTTTACTTATATAATAATAAAAGAATCATGAAAAGATGATCATAACGTTTGTAATGTAATTTATAGATATCGATTCGAGAATTAATTGGTTGAAATGAGTTCGGAAAATTCATTTGTTTTGTTGGATATTTTTTATCATACCTCCCGCACTCAAAAAAGTGATACTGAACTTTAGTTTTTGTTTTTCTTGGTTACTAGAAATTTTCACACGTTATTTTAAATTTGTTTTTTTGTTTTTTAGGATACAAAAATTTAATGAATAAAACTTGAAGCCATCATCATTTCCAATCAGGGCTACAGTATTGCATAATAGTACACTTTTTGGCTAACACGTTAAAATAATTATGTATCATATAAAACTTAGTGTTCAGTAATATAGTTTTGTTGAAGAGTTAATGAAAGCTTTTTTATTATTTGGCAAATGAAATTATATCCTTTGTTGTAAGCTATGAAAGAAATGAAAAGTTATTTGTCAGAAAACATATAAACTGAAAAAAATCAAGAAGCAAAAATTAGCCTTCAAATGAATAGTTTTTTTGTATTTCGTTTTTTAATGAATTTTCTATTGCAGTACTTAAATAAAACGCATTTTTTCTCAAAATCGAGCAAAAATCAAAGCTTTGTTCAACTCGATTTTTTTAAAATGATCGTATCGACTTGAAACCTTCAGGATATTGTTATATGGACCCAAAAACATGAAAAAAATTGGTTTCAAGTTGCTACCGTATCCCAGACCCGAGATACCGTAACCCAGTTACCGTATACTAGAAAAATACAAAAATGTCGGATACCCCAAATTGTTATTCTTGGAATCGATTAAGGGACTCAAAATGAGTCTAAAATTAAAATTTCAGAATTTTTGGACCCATACAACCAAAATGGGATCAACTTGAAATTTGAAAAAATTTTCATGTACAGTAAAACTTTTTTTTTAGTTCCATCAAGTTAGGTTATAATATATCTAAAAGATGCCCCAGAGTCTGTAGTTTATTTTGGTATATGATTTGTTTGATGTACCCGTGCATAACATTCTCATTTCTTCGAAAAACTGCTAAGAACAACATATCCAGCATCATCTTGGAGGTATAACTCACGTTATATGCAAGATATTGACATAATTTGTTTTTTAGGATGAAATACTATGCTATTAGAGCCTACAGGGTAATTTTGAGTATTTTTGGATATCACCGGGCAATATGGGGTCCATATGAAATCTCAAAAATCAGCTATATGAATATGATAGGAAAATCGTCTAAAAATGTTGATTTTTCTTAAAGATCTAAGGTGAATATGCTTTAATAATGTAGAGCACATCCAATAATATCAAAATAATGCATTTAACATTAAATATATGTCATTATTGATTATTGGGGATCATTTGAGTTTTAGCTTTTTTTAGATTATTTTCAATGTATTACCAAATGATCAAAAATGGAAGATACCGACATTTGGGATAAAATATTGCATGTTTAGGATGACTAGGGTCAATTTCAAGCCATGGATATTGCTATTATCAATTTGCCAGCCACCTAAGTAAGGATGTGTAAATAATTTTTACTTATCTAAAAATGTCCGCTTGCTGTAAGTTTCATCACACAATCTTGATATCAAAATGTCGCATTTTTGATGCTTGTGATTTGTAAAAAATGAAATGAGAAAAAAGAATGACGTTAACACTAAGAAATACGAGATTCTAAATCGTACTTTTTTCTTAAATTTTTTTCATTGGAAAAATGCACGCAGCATGCATTTTTGCTGCAGCTTGGAAAGCATGCTTTGTTTTTGACGCTGTAGATGAAGACACTATAGTAGTTATATATAAGCAAAAACTTTAAAAAATGTAATTAAATATTTTTTACTGTTTTAATTTTGTTCTATAATAAAACAATTAATCAAAAGCAAAAAATAATAATATCAGAAGCAATGAAAAGCGCGATATCTGAAATTTCTGTTGACCATAAGTATATATTCAACAACTGTTGTTACCACATTGATAATAACAGTACCCATAGCTTGAAATTGACCCTATTCATCCTAAACATGCCTTATTTTATCCCAGATGTCAAAAAATGTTGATATCTTTCGTTTTCCATCATTTTGTAATACGTTGAAAATAACACGAAAATTGCAAAAAATTAATAGCTTTGCAAAAATCAATAATGGCCGATACGTGGTTTTAAATGCTTTGTTTTGGTATTTTTGGATGTGCTCTACATTATTAAAGCATATTTATATTACATTAATAAGAAAAATCGATATTTTTAGGCACTTTTCCTTTCATATTCATATAGCTGATTTTTGAGATTTCATATGGACCCCATATTGCCCGGTGATATCCAAAAATACTCAAAATTACCCTGTAGGCTCTAATAGCATAGTATTTCATCCTAAAAAACAAATTATGTCAATATCTTGCATATAACGTGAGTTATACCTCCAAGATGATGCTGGATATGTTGTTCTTAGCAGTTTTTCGAAGAAATGAGAATGTTATGCACGGGTACATCAAACAAATCATATACCAAAATAAACTACAGACTCTGGGGCATCTTTTAGATATATTATAACCTAACTTGATGGAACTAAAAAAAAAGTTTTACTGTACATGAAAATTTTTTCAAATTTCAAGTTGATCCCATTTTGGTTATATGGGTCCAAAAATTCTGAAATTTTAATTTTAGACTCATTTTGAGTCCCTTAATCGATTCCAAGAATAAAAATTAGGGGTATCCGACATTTTTGTATTTTTCTAGTATACGGTAACTGGATTACGGTATCTCGGGTCTGGGATACGGTAGCAACTTGAAACCAATTTTTTTCATGTTTTTGGGTCCATATGACAATATCCTGAAGGTTTCAAGTCAACACGATCATTTTAAAAAAATCGAGTTGAACAAGGGTACTCGATTTTGAGAAAAACAGCGTTATAAATAAAGCAAACAAACACACGAATTAGTCATCCGTGAGATAAAACACGTTATCAATGAAGCCAAATATTTTGTGTTTTCATGACATGGATTACTTTTTTATGTCAAAAAAGGGTACGTTTCTGTTTAAGCAGAAGCATAAGTATGTTTAATGTGTTACTCACTTTATTGCATAATATTGAATCAAAGCCTTGTTATTTATTTCAGTTTTTTTTCATTGAGTCTTTTTCGTCGCGTTTAATTGTTGTTTGTTTTTTCTTTGAATTTTAACTTTTTGTTAACTATTTGGTAATTCGAAAAGTTTTTGCAGGTCTTTGATCCTTCGGCATTTTTTTCGTTTTTGATGAAATTCTTTAATTTCTTTTGTAAAAGGTGCCCAATAATGTCAGAAGTGGTGCCCCAAAAGCATTTTTAGGTATCTTTAATTCTGACGGATTTTGGGGGGATTTACGGGGATTAACCCGGGTTTCAGCATATTTTGCATTAAAAGGGAACAAAGATTTTTTAAAAATAGGGAAATTTTAGCCTCAAAATGAGGAGCAGGATGTCAAAAAACATATCCAAAACATTGTGCCAATCTTTAAAAAGCCAGATCCGGTTTATGCAAATTCTTGCTTCACAAGCCATATTAAGAGTTTTTTAAGTTTTTTATAGTTTAGATTTAGATAAAAAGGGTATCTTAATGTTACCAAATTTTTAGATGATTGAAAATACGATGCTGCACTTCTGGACAATATTAGATAAAATTTTGACGTTGAAATATTTGGAGTAACTGCTATGTAAATTTGTTTACACTACTTTCCCTTAATGACATAGTTGCAGTAATGTGATATTAAACTGAAAAAATCGAGAAAGAAATACATTTTAAGGCAATGCTGCTTTTAACAAACATAAGAGTGAAAACATCTGTTAAATAATTTTTTAACGGTGTTTTAATGCTTTTAAAAATTACGGTGCAGTAAAAAATTATTGCTCAAAAGTATTATTCTTGTATAAAAATGTTTTAAATATTGTAATAACAGAAAAAAACTTGCTATTTTGCAGAACAAAAATCAACAACAATTAAACTATGATTTTTGCACTTTCTTCCTTGTTGCTTTTTTTTCTGTCAATCAATGGATTAGTAGACGTTTCCCTGACTTCCATTTCCCTGATCGACGTTTCCCTGACTGTCATTTCCCTGACTTGGACATTTCCCTGACTAAGACGTTTCCCTGACTGGATATTTCCCTGACTTTTTCAAAAATTGAGTTACTACTCCAGAAACATCAATAAAATGAGGTGACACCTATACTAAACGAAGTGACACTTACACTAAATGAGGTATGAAATCAAATTTTTAGTGCGCCTAAACCTGAGGGCCTGAGATCTAAGGCCTAAGACTAAGCCTAACGCTCGCCCTTCGGCCTCGTGAGCCCATCCTAAGCTTCACTAAGATAGTATAATTACAGGGCTGAGGTTGTAACATTTAATTTAAAATTATAAATAATACTTGTATTTCAAGATTTTTCCTATATTTCTTATAATAAACTCAATTTTTGAAAAAGTCAGGGAAATATCCAGTCCGGGAAACGTCAGTCAGGGAAACGTCGGTCAGGGAAATGGAAGTCAGGGAAACGTCTGCATACCCAATCAATGACGATGCTCTTTTGCAAGTCGTTTAAAAACAGGAAAAGTGTCTGAATATTTTATTTTAAAATAACACCATTACTTATTTTATCGGGGAAATTTGTGTTGATACGGTCTTTCATAGTCTCATGAAGAATTTGAATTATTGTAACAAACATTAAATACGAATTTTATAAAAAATGCTAATGAAATCATTTTAAAATTTTTATTTGGATTAAACTTATCAAGCAGCATAAATTATTAATTTGCCAATTATAAGAAGGTCACACAACTTTGTAAAAGTTTTGACGAGATTGGCTGTTCTCGTTATATTCTTTTTATTAACAGATACATTGCTACGACGAACACCAGCAGAAAAATTTTTCAGAAAGTGTAAAAAGCTTGCTAATCTTTGGCAAAGATTTAAAAAATTGTTCTTGTTAATGATAAACTTAATCAATTTAAAATCGTATGACCCCCTAACATTGTGGCTTTTGTGTCATTTCTTTAAATATCTGCTTTTTGTTTTAATACAGTAATTTTGTTTCACCTCTTTCAACAATTTTTCTGTTTAATAATGCTTTAAATATTCAAATATCAGTAAAAAAGCAAAACTTTTGAAGCCTATAAAATTTAAAAGCTAAAAACTAGCAGCAATGAAACTACATATTTTGCACTTTTCTCGCAGTTGCTTTTTTTCTTAAATTTTTTCTTTAAAAGCTGTTTTAAAAGCAGATAAATTATTTGAATATTTTATTTTATAGCAAAGACAAAAACAATAAAGTTATCGATAAATTTGCAGTTGCAAAGGAAGTATCATGAAGGGTATCTGGTTCGCTGCACGGACACAAAACAATAAATAAAACATATAGAAAATTTTTCCTGAGATCCTTTTAAAAATAATTTCATTTCGAAGAACACAGATTATCAGCTTAATGATAATAAGAAAGTCACACAGCTATGTCAAAGATAAGAATAGATTGATATCTGAATTGTCATCCATTGCAACCAAGGACATCAACAGAAAAACATTTCGGAGATTCTTTTGGTGGATGCTGGCAAATATTATATTAGACAAAAACTTAATGCTTTTATAAAGTTACAGTGCGGTAAATAATTTTATTGCTTAAAAGTATTGTTCTTCCATAAAAATGTTTTAATTATTAAAAAAAATAAAAGTTTTCGCAAGGAATCAAAAGATCAACATCATTCAATCATGGTTCAACTTTTTTCATCAATCAATGTTGCTCGTTTGTAAATGAATTGTAGAGAACGTATTTGAATATTTAATTTTAGAAAACAAGCCAATATCACCATTTTAGAAAAGGAAAAGTCTGAATGGTGTCTTTTTTTTGGAATTATCATAATTGGTTCGAGAATAGGAGGAAGACGGAACAATAAATACAGCCTTTGGAAAATCCCTCTTGAGAGCATTTTTAAAAATACATTTTTCATCAAAAATACAAAATTGGCAACCCACATTATTAATTTACCAATAAAAACAGCTTTTTAAAATGGATTATCTGCTCAACTTATAGTTGTCTTCCATTACAAACATCGACTGAAAAAAATTTTGAGGTACAGAATGTTTGCAAATATGTGTGAAAAAACTTATATAATTGATTTATAGTAGTATATCAAACCTCATTCATAAAGCTGTTTCTGAATTATGCATTTGCAAAGTAAATAACTTTTTCAATTGCAGCTTTCATGTTTCTTTAATATCTGCTTTTTCGTGCAGATATTCTTTTATCATCTGTAATAAATTATCTGTTTAAAAGTGTTTTAAATATTCAAATATCATTAAAGAAAAAAAACAAAAATTTTTAAGAAAAAAATGTTTTCATTAACTGACTGTCAACAACAATGAAAGTACAACTTTTGCACTTTGTCATACTTGCTTTCTGTTCATCGATTAATGTTTTTCGTTTACAAATAGTTTAAAAATTGATAAACTATTTGAATATTTAATTTAAAAACACGGAAAGCTTTCAATTATTAATATAGCAGTACACATAAAAAAATAGACATAAAGAAAGCACTTCTTAATGTCATTATTGATTATACTGAGAATTTATTACTACTTTTTTAACTGAAAAAATTAGATATATTGGTTACTTTAAAGAAAACTTTGTTTGACTAGCTTTTAAAAAAACCATTTTTTGTCGGGAAAACTTTTTTCCATTAGGATATTGTAAAAAGCAAAACGATTTTTCCCTTTGACATTTATTTCTAGATATCACGTCTTTAAAAAAGGTAGAAAGTGAAGAGAATAATCGTTTAACTAAAATAAACAGAAATCCAAGTTAAAATTTAATAATGCACGGTGCGTCGAACGCCTTATAAACTGTCCTGGCAGCAAAAAAAGGAAAAATTTTTTTTGTGCTTTTTTCAAAGCAAAATCGAAAAAGCTTATCCATGAGAGAACCAATGAAGCTAAACGATTTCTGTAAACGCACAAAAAAAGGTTATCACTTTTTTATTGCAAAAATGCAGAAAAAATAAAGAAATAAGATTCTGATTCCGAAGGATTCAGAATTTTATTCAGTGAGTAACAAAAAATGTTAAAGGAAAGTGAGTCTTGGCAAAGTGAAACAAAAGCGCATGCACAAAATCAACAAAGGAATTCTGTTAAAGAATTGCTTGAATTCTGAATCCTGCGGAATCAGAATCTTATTTCTTTATTTTTTCTGCATTTTTGCAATGAAAAAGTGATAACCTTTTTTTGTGCGTTTACAGAAATCGTTTAGCTTGCTTTGTTCTCTCGTGGATAAGCTTTTTCGATTTTGCTTTGAAAAAAGCACAAAAAAAATTTTCCTTTTTTTGCTGCCAGGACAGATCAGCGCACCGTGAATGGAGCATCGTGTTAAATTTTAACATCGATATTACAATATAGAAGTCTTTTTGTCAGTCATGCAAACTTTAAATTTTCTAAGCAAAAGCATAAAAAAAAAGGTATTTACTACTACAATTATTTGAATTTTTAAAACAATTTTTAAAATCTAATCACTTTCCTCGATTTTACAATAATGCATAATCGACAACTTATAGGATTTTGGAAGTTGAAAAATTAGACATTGTTATTATTAAAACAGCATAAGATTAAGTTTTTGATTCCATTGTAAAAACATTCATTAATAAACGTAAAAACTTTATTAACACTGCTTTTCGTGGAACAATTCTAGAATAGTGGAGGGATTTTTTTCACCACATTTTTTCATTTTTTTTTCATTCTCAAGCCGCATAACACGACCGCTCAGCATCCCACCCGCACACCCTATTAAACTTCATTTTTAACGTGTATATTATGCAAATTAACGCTTGAAAAGTGATCGGCAAAAATCCTTCCACTATTCTAGAATTATACCCTTTTCGTCAAATAATCAAAGAAAGCAATTTGTAGTACATCTTATTATTTTTCGAATAATTTGATGGTGAGCTAACTTTAAATGCAAAAAATAAGTTAATCTTTTAAATGTATTTTTCTTGTATAAAACTGTTTCAAATATTCAAAACAGGGATGTCAACAAGTGGAATTTTTTGTCTACTTCGGTGGAAACACATCCACCTTGGTGGAAAAATTTTTTTCTGATTTTTTTGATTTTTTGGCATTATTAAGTGCCAAAAAACGTTATGGAACTATTTTTATAGCAAAAAAATGAATTTAAAAGCTTTCCACTCAAGTGGAGTGATATTCCACTCAGGTGGAGTTCAATTCCACCTTGGTGGAATGGTATTCTACCTTGGTGGAATTGAACTCCACTCTGGTGGAACTGAACTACACTCAAGTGGAATTTTTTTTTGATGTTTAACTACATCAGAATTATTACTGGTTACACTTTTTAATCGATTTAAGAGGTTTTATATAGATTTAAGCATTGCAACGATATTCCACTTTGGTGGAATTCAACGTTATGTTATAATATATAAATAATCGTTAAAAAAAGATCAAAAACAGTAAAAAGAAATAATTCTGATATAGTTTAGCATCAGAAAAACAATTCCACTCGAGTGTTGTTCAGTTCCACCAGAGTGGAGTTCAATTCCACCAAGGTAGAATACCATTCCACCAAGGTGGAATTGAACTCCACCTGAGTGGAATATCACTCCACTTGAGTGGAAAGCTTTTAAATTCATTTTTTTGCTATAAAAATAGTTCCATAACGTTTTTTGGCACTTAATAATGCCAAAAAATCAAAAAAATCAGAAAAAAATTTTTCCACCAAGGTGGATGTGTTTCCACCGAAGTAGACAAAAAATTCCACTTGTTGACATCCCTGATTCAAAATATTGTTTTCCATGAAAAATATATGACTAACAGCTATTAAACTATATTTTTTGCAGTTTCACCATAGATTCCATCTTTTTTCCAGCAATCGATGTTGCTGTAATTTTAAAGCATGAAAATTATTTGAATATTTAATTATAAAACACGGCTTTGTCGCCACTTTTAAAGGAAAAGTTTTAAATGGTGACCTTGTCTTTTCCTTTAGAAGTTTATTAATACAAATAGTTGATTTCCAGGAAAACGAACAGTAGAGACAACCTCAAAAATCAGTGTTAGAAATCATTTTATAATAAATCGTAAATCAAACAAGGAACAATAGACATTAACAATTTTTCAATAATAAGAAAGTCACACAACTTTCTAAAAGGTATGAATAGATTACCTGCTCCTTACAGCACAAGCAATATTGGTTGCAGCAAAAAATTGCCATCACATAACTGCAAAATATCTTGTCTATTGCTTTTCTCAGATTCTCATTGCTAGTTTTTAAAAAACGTTACCTAAGATCATTAAAACTTGAATATTGAAAACATTTTTGATTGTTTAATTTATTTTGTTTATTTTCATCTGAAAAGAATATTTGACTACTACACTATAGCAGCTAACTGTTTCAAGATTTATCTCCTTTTTTATAATGTTTGTTTCTTAACAAATCAATTGTAAAAAATTTTATTAACACATGAACAACTAAAAACTTTTTTCTTTATAGCAATGTTGCTTTTAATAACGGAAACTTTTAAAAAGCGCAGTGTTTTTACCAGGCTTGTATCCTTTTACATGCATAAAATTTCAATGCAGAAAAGAATTTTGCCCTTAAAAATGTTTCAAATATTCAAATATCAAAAAAATAAACTTTTTTGCATCCAACAAATCATACAACCAACAGCCTTCAAACTATATTATTTAAAGTTTCGCCATGGTTGCAGTTTTTTTATCACTCACAAGGGACCGTTACGAGATGTCATCTATGGATTTCTTCGATAATAGCGGGAATCAACATCTCATAGTAAGGGATGAAAAACCCCCAAGTACTAGCTGCCCGTTCGCCATTTCAGGATTTTAGTAGCATTTTGCTATTCCACAGTAAGTAGCAGACGATGAATGTCTTACTATAGAAATTACGTTTGTGGTGATTTAAGATGGTTGTAAGCGCTTGGAATATGATAGATTATTTATGAAATATAATGTTTTGGCAAGTACAACCATCAAAAACCACCACAAACGTAATTCATAGATCATGATGTTTATCGTCTGCTACTTACTGTGTAATAGCAAAATGCTACTAAATTCCTGAAATGGCGAACGGGCAGCTAGTACTTGGGGGTTTTTCATCCCTTACTATGAGATGTTGATTCCCGCTATTTTCGAAGAAATCCATAGATGACATCTCGTAACGGTCCCTTGTCAATTTTGCCCGTTTTCGAATTGTTAAACGTAGAAATTATTTGAATATTTAATTATAAAACAAAACCCCAAAAAATTTTTAACGGAAAACTTCTGGGGATTGTTTCTTTTGATTGTACGAGGAATTGTTCGTTTTGCTGGGAAACAATACTAAATACTATTTTGTTAGTCAAGAAGAAAGAAACATTTCTAAATTGAAGTTTTGTTAAACAAATCATTTGTAATAATGCTCTTTTTTAATTTACCAATAATAAGAATGTCAAACAAATTTATAAAAGATAGGCACAGATCAATTTTTCTTGACATGCTTTTCATCTTACAACCAAGTATGCCTCCAAAAAATTATTTCAAAGTGTAGAAGATTTCCAGATATTTGACAAAACATGAAACGATTGTTAACGTAAACGTTATCAATATAAAAAATGAATATTCATCAAACTTCTCCATTCGTGTTAGTTTCTTTCAGTAGCTGTCTTTATATGCAGTAATTTCGCTTTCAATAATTTTTCTGTTCAAAGGCATATTCCTGTCAGGAATCTCTGTATATTTGTATGGTGAACTTCGACGAACTGCAAGTGATCCTGTTTATTATTTTGTGTTATGGTATGGTGAACTTCATAGTGAAAGTGATCCTGTCTATTTTTTGTTTATGTTATGATCTTCACGTGTATCTTGGATCATGTTTTTATTGGTATTTTGGTGGTCTGAAAGTGATCTATTTTTTTGGATCATGTTTTTTTTTTCTTCCCCTGTTTTTAACCCCCCCCCCCCCCAAACAAAAGCTTATTGATCAACTTTCAAAAGTTCAACGAATTACTTTTAGAAACATTTTCTTAAGATGTAAAGCTTTAAGGGTAATTGCATATGAACCCTATGAGGATATGTTGATCAGATTGGGAAATCTTATCAATTCAAATATCGAAACGTTGGAATCAAGGAGAAACAAGTATGATTTATCAGGTTGTTCAAAAAGTCCGTTCCGCGATATTTGTTAAAAAAAAAAAAAACTTTTTTTTTTCACAAGAAGAGTCACGTCTCATTACATTAAATTACCACGTAGTATGCAACACATATCCTAGAAGATATGGTCAATTTTGTTAGCAAGTTCTCTTGCTCTCTCGTTTTTTGTGTTTGAAAATGCTTGAACAAACTGTTGATCAAGAAGATATGGTCAGTTTTGTTAGCAAGTTCTCTTGCCATCAAGTTTTTATTGTTTGAAAATGCTTGAACAAACTGTTGATCAAGAAGATAAGGTCAATTTTGTTAGCAAGTTCTCTTGCCATCAAGTTTTTTGTGTTTGAAAATGCTTGAGATAACTGTTATTCTAGAAGACATGGTCAATTTTGTTAGCAAGTTCTCTTGCTCTCTCGTTTTTTGTGTTTGAAAATGCTTGAACAAACTGTTGATCAAGAAGATATGGTCAATTTTGTTAGCAAGTTCTCTTGCTCTCTCGTTTTTTGTGTTTGAAAATGCATGAGATAACTGTTGATCAAGAAGATATGGTCAATTTTGTTAGCAAGTTCTCTTGCTATCACGTTTTTTGTGTTTGAAAATGCTTGAACAAACTGTTGATCAAGAAGATATGGTCAATTTTGTTAGCAAGTTCTCTTGCTCTCTCGTTTTTGTGTTTGAAAATGCTTGAACAAACTGTTGATCAAGAAGATATGGTCAATTTTGTTAGCAAGTTCTCTTGCTCTCTCGTTTTTTGTGTTTGAAAATGCATGAACAAACTGTTGATCAAGAAGATATGGTCAATTTAATTAGTAAGTTCTCTTGCTCTCTCGTTTTTTGTGTTTGAAAATGCATGAGATAACTGTTGATCAAGAAGATATGGTCAAGTTTGTTAGCAAGTTCTCTTGCCATCACGTTTTTTGTGTTTGAAAATGCTTGAACAAACTGTTGATCAAGAAGATATGGTCAATTTTGTTAGCAAGTTCTCTTGCTCTCTCGTTTTTGTGTTTGAAAATGCTTGAACAAACTGTTGATCAAGAAGATATGGTCAATTTTGTTAGCAAGTTCTTTTGCTCTCTCGTTTTTTGTGTTTGAAAATGCATGAACAAACTGTTGATCAAGAAGATATGGTCAATTTAATTAGTAAGTTCTCTTGCTCTCTCGTTTTTTGTGTTTGAAAATGCATGAGATAACTGTTGATCAAGAAGATATGGTCAAGTTTGTTAGCAAGTTCTCTTGCCATCAAGTTTTTTGTGTTTGAAAATGCTTGAACAAACTGTTGATCAAGAAGATATGGTCAATTTTGTTAGCAAGTTCTCTTGCTCTCTCGTTTTTGTGTTTGAAAATGCTTGAACAAACTGTTGATCAAGAAGATATGGTCAATTTTGTTAGCAAGTTCTCTTGCTCTCTCGTTTTTTGTGTTTGAAAATGCATGAATAAACTGTTGATCAAGAAGATATGGTCAATTTTGTTAGCAAGTTCTCTTGCTATCACGTTTTTTGTGTTTGAAAATGCTTGAACAAACTGTTGATCAAGAAGATAAGATCAATTTTGTTAGCAAGTTCTCTTGCTCTCTCGTTTTTGTGTTTGAAAATGCTTGAACAAACTGTTGATCAAGAAGATATGGTCAATTTTGTTAGCAAGTTCTCTTGCTCTCTCGTTTTTTGTGTTTGAAAATGCATGAACAAACTGTTGATCAAGAAGATATGGTCAATTTAATTAGCAAGTTCTCTTGCTCTCTCGTTTTTTGTGTTTGAAAATGCATGAGATAACTGTTGATCAAGAAGATATGGTCAAGTTTGTTAGCAAGTTCTCTTGCCATCACGTTTTTTGTGTTTGAAAATGCTTGAACAAACTGTTGATCAAGAAGATATGGTCAATTTTGTTAGCAAGTTCTCTTGCCATCAAGTTTTTTGTGTTTGAAAATGCTTGAACAAACTGTTGATCAAGAAGATATGGTCAATTTTGTTAGCAAGTTCTCTTGCTCTCTCGTTTTTGTGTTTGAAAATGCTTGAACAAACTGTTGATCAAGAAGATATGGTCAATTTTGTTAGCAAGTTCTCTTGCTCTCTCGTTTTTTGTGTTTGAAAATGCATGAGATAACTGTTGATCAAGAAGATATGGTCAAGTTTGTTAGCAAGTTCTCTTGCCATCACGTTTTTTGTGTTTGAAAATGCTTGAACAAACTGTTGATCAAGAAGATATGGTCAATTTTGTTAGCAAGTTCTCTTGCCATCAAGTTATTTGTGTTTGAAAATGCTTGAACAAACTGTTGATCAAGAAGATATGGTCAATTTTGTTAGCAAGTTCTCTTGCTCTCTCGTTTTTGTGTTTGAAAATGCTTGAACAAACTGTTGATCAAGAAGATATGGTCAATTTTGTTAGCAAGTTCTCTTGCTCTCTCGTTTTTTGTGTTTGAAAATGCATGAACAAACTGTTGATCAAGAAGATATGGTCAATTTAATTAGCAAGTTCTCTTGCTCTCTCGTTTTTTGTGTTTGAAAATGCATGAGATAACTGTTGATCAAGAAGATATGGTCAAGTTTGTTAGCAAGTTCTCTTGCCATCACGTTTTTTGTGTTTGAAAATGCTTGAACAAACTGTTGATCAAGAAGATAAGGTCAATTTTGTTAGCAAGTTCTCTTGCCATCAAGTTTTTTGTGTTTGAAAATGCTTGAGATAACTGTTATTCTAGAAGACATGGTCAATTTTGTTAGCAAGTTCTCTTGCTCTCTCGTTTTTTGTGTTTGAAAATGCTTGAACAAACTGTTGATCAAGAAGATATGGTCAATTTTGTTAGCAAGTTCTCTTGCTCTCTCGTTTTTTGTGTTTGAAAATGCATGAGATAACTGTTGATCAAGAAGATATGGTCAAGTTTGTTAGCAAGTCCTCTTGCCATCACGTTTTTTGTGTTTGAAAATGCTTGAACAAACTGTTGATCAAGAAGATATGGTCAATTTTGTTAGCAAGTTCTCTTGCCATCAAGTTTTTTGTGTTTGAAAATGCATGAACAAACTGTTGATCAAGGAGATATGGTCAATTTAATTAGCAAGTTCTCTTGCTCTCTCGTTTTTTGTGTTTGAAAATGCATGAACAAACTGTTGATCAAGAAGATATGGTCAATTTAATTAGCAAGTTCTCTTGCTCTCTCGTTTTTTGTGTTTGAAAATGCATGAACAAACTGTTGATCAAGAAGATATGGTCAATTTAATTAGCAAGTTCTCTTGCTCTCTCGTTTTTTGTGTTTGAAAATGCATGAGATAACTGTTGATCAAGAAGATATGGTCAATTTTGTTAGCAAGTTCTCTTGCCATCACGTTTTTTGTGTTTGAAAATGCTTGAACAAACTGTTGATCAAGAAGATAAGGTCAATTTTGTTAGCAAGTTCTCTTGCCATCAAGTTTTTTGTGTTTGAAAATGCTTGAGATAACTGTTATTCTAGAAGACATGGTCAATTTTGTTAGCAAGTTCTCTTGCTCTCTCGTTTTTTGTGTTTGAAAATGCTTGAACAAACTGTTGATCAAGAAGATATGGTCAATTTTGTTAGCAAGTTCTCTTGCTCTCTCGTTTTTTGTGTTTGAAAATGCATGAGATAACTGTTGATCAAGAAGATATGGTCAAGTTTGTTTGCAAGTTCTCTTGCCATCAAGTTTTTATTGTTTGAAAATGCTTGAACAAACTGTTGATCAAGAAGATAAGATCAATTTTGTTAGCAAGTTCTCTTGCCATCAAGTTTTTTGTGTTTGAAAATGCTTGAGATAACTGTTATTCTAGAAGACATGGTCAATTTTGTTAGCAAGTTCTCTTGCTCTCTCGTTTTTTGTGTTTGAAAATGCATGAGATAACTGTTGATCAAGAAGATATGGTCAAGTTTGTTAGCAAGTTCTCTTGCCATCAAGTTTTTATTGTTTGAAAATGCTTGAACAAACTGTTGATCAAGAAGATATGGTCAATTTTGTTAGCAAGTTCTCTTGCTCTCTCGTTTTTTGTGTTTGAAAATGCTTGAACAAACTGTTGATCAAGAAGATATGGTCAATTTTGTTAGCAAGTTCTCTTGCTCTCTCGTTTTTTGTGTTTGAAAATGCTTGAACAAACTGTTGATCAAGAAGATATGGTCAATTTTGTTAGCAAGTTCTCTTGCTCTCTCGTTTTTTGTGTTTGAAAATGCTTGAACAAACTGTTGATCAAGAAGATATGGTCAATTTTGTTAGCATGTTCTCTTGCTCTCTCGTTTTTTGTGTTTGAAAATGCATGAGATAACTGTTGATCAAGAAGATATGGTCAAGTTTGTTAGCAAGTTCTCTTGCCATCAAGTTTTTTGTGTTTGAAAATGCTTGAGATAACTGTTATTCTAGAAGATATGGTCAATTTTGTTAGCAAGTTCTCTTGCTCTCTCGTTTTTTGTGTTTGAAAATGCATGAGATAACTGTTGATCAAGAAGATATGGTCAATTTTGTTAGCAAGTTCTCTTGCTCTCTCGTTTTTTGTGTTTGAAAATGCATGAGATAACTGTTGATCAAGAAGATATGGTCAAGTTTGTTAGCAAGTTCTCTTGCCATCAAGTTTTTATTGTTTGAAAATGCTTGAACAAACTGTTGATCAAGAAGATAAGATCAATTTTGTTAGCAAGTTCTCTTGCCATCAAGTTTTTTGTGTTTGAAAATGCTTGAGATAACTGTTATTCTAGAAGACATGGTCAATTTTGTTAGCAAGTTCTCTTGCTCTCTCGTTTTTTGTGTTTGAAAATGCTTGAACAAACTGTTGATCAAGAAGATATGGTCAATTTTGTTAGCAAGTTCTCTTGCTCTCTCGTTTTTTGTGTTTGAAAATGCTTGAACAAACTGTTGATCAAGAAGATATGGTCAATTTTGTTAGCAAGTTCTCTTGCTATCACGTTTTTTGTGTTTGAAAATGCTTGAACAAACTGTTGATCAAGAAGATAAGATCAATTTTGTTAGCAAGTTCTCTTGCTCTCTCGTTTTTGTGTTTGAAAATGCTTGAACAAACTGTTGATCAAGAAGATATGGTCAATTTTGTTAGCAAGTTCTCTTGCTCTCTCGTTTTTTGTGTTTGAAAATGCATGAACAAACTGTTGATCAAGAAGATATGGTCAATTTAATTAGTAAGTTCTCTTGCTCTCTCGTTTTTTGTGTTTGAAAATGCATGAGATAACTGTTGATCAAGAAGATATGGTCAAGTTTGTTAGCAAGTTCTCTTGCCATCACGTTTTTTGTGTTTGAAAATGCTTGAACAAACTGTTGATCAAGAAGATATGGTCAATTTTGTTAGCAAGTTCTCTTGCTCTCTCGTTTTTTGTGTTTGAAAATGCATGAACAAACTGTTGATCAAGAAGATATGGTCAATTTTGTTAGCAAGTTCTCTTGCTCTCTCGTTTTTGTGTTTGAAAATGCATGAGATAACTGTTGATCAAGAAGATATGGTCAAATTTGTTAGCAAGTTCTCTTGCCATCACGTTTTTTGTGTTTGAAAATGCTTGAACAAACTGATGATCAAGAAGATATGGTCAATTTTGTTAGCAAGTTCTCTTGCCATCAAGTTTTTTGTGTTTGAAAATGCTTGAACAAACTGTTGATCAAGAAGATATGGTCAATTTAATTAGCAAGTTCTCTTGCCATCAAGTTTTTATTGTTTGAAAATGCTTGAACAAACTGTTGATCAAGAAGATAAGATCAATTTTGTTAGCAAGTTCTCTTGCCATCAAGTTTTTTGTGTTTGAAAATGCTTGAGATAACTGTTATTCTAGAAGACATGGTCAATTTTGTTAGCAAGTTCTCTTGCTCTCTCGTTTTTTGTGTTTGAAAATGCATGAGATAACTGTTGATCAAGAAGATATGGTCAAGTTTGTTAGCAAGTTCTCTTGCCATTACGTTTTTTGTGTTTGAAAATGCTTGAACAAACTGTTGATCAAGAAGATATGGTCAATTTTGTTAGCAAGTTCTCTTGCCATCAAGTTTTTTGTGTTTGAAAATGCATGAGATAACTGTTGATCAAGAAGATATGGTCAATTTTGTTAGCAAGTTCTCTTGCTATCACGTTTTTTGTGTTTGAAAATGCTTGAACAAACTGTTGATCAAGAAGATATGGTCAATTTAATTAGCAAGTTCTCTTGCCATCAAGTTTTTATTGTTTGAAAATGCTTGAACAAACTGTTGATCAAGAAGATATGGTCAATTTTGTTAGCAAGTTCTCTTGCCATCAAGTTTTTTGTGTTTGAAAATGCATGAGATAACTGTTGATCAAGAAGATATGGTCAATTTTGTTAGCAAGTTCTCTTGCTATCACGTTTTTTGAGTTTGAAAATGCTTGAACAAACTGTTGATCAAGAAGATAAGATCAATTTTGTTAGCAAGTTCTCTTGCTCTCTCGTTTTTGTGTTTGAAAATGCTTGAACAAACTGTTGATCAAGAAGATATGGTCAATTTTGTTAGCAAGTTCTCTTGCTCTCTCGTTTTTTGTGTTTGAAAATGCATGAACAAACTGTTGATCAAGAAGATATGGTCAATTTAATTAGTAAGTTCTCTTGCTCTCTCGTTTTTTGTGTTTGAAAATGCATGAGATAACTGTTGATCAAGAAGATATGGTCAAGTTTGTTAGCAAGTTCTCTTGCCATCACGTTTTTTGTGTTTGAAAATGCTTGAACAAACTGTTGATCTAGAAGATATGGCCAATTTTGTTAGCAAGTTCTCTTGCCATCAAGTTTTTTGTGTTGAAAATGCTTGAACAAACTGTTGATCAAGAAGATATGGTCAATTTTGTTAGCAAGTTCTTTTGCTCTCTCGTTTTTGTGTTTGAAAATGCTTGAACAAACTGTTGATCAAGAAGATATGGTCAATTTTGTTAGCAAGTTCTCTTGCTCTCTCGTTTTTTGTGTTTGAAAATGCATGAGATAACTGTTGATCAAGAAAATATGGTCAAGTTTGTTAGCAAGTTCTCTTGCCATCACGTTTTTTGTGTTTGAAAATGCTTGAACAAACTGTTGATCAAGAAGATATGGTCAATTTTGTTAGCAAGTTCTCTTGCCATCAAGTTTTTTGTGTTTGAAAATGCTTGAACAAACTGTTGATCAAGAAGATATGGTCAATTTTGTTAGCAAGTTCTCTTGCTCTCTCGTTTTTTGTGTTTGAAAATGCATGAACAAACTGTTGATCAAGAAGATATGGTCAATTTTGTTAGCAAGTTCTCTTGCCATCAAGTTTTTTGTGTTTGAAAATGCATGAACAAACTGTTGATCAAGAAGATATGGTCAATTTTGTTAGCAAGTTCTCTTGCTCTCTCGTTTTTTGTGTTTGAAAATGCATGAACAAACTGTTGATCAAGAAGATATGGTCAATTTTGTTAGCAAGTTCTCTTGCTCTCTCGTTTTTTGTGTTTGAAAATGCATGAACAAACTGTTGATCAAGAAGATATGGTCAATTTTGTTAGCAAGTTCTCTTGCTCTCTCGTTTTTTGTGTTTGAAAATGCATGAACAAACTGTTGATCAAGAAGATATGGTCAATTTTGTTAGCAAGTTCTCTTGCTCTCTCGTTTTTTGTGTTTGAAAATGCATGAACAAACTGTTGATCAAGAAGATATGGTCAATTTTGTTAGCAAGTTCTCTTGCCATCAAGTTTTTTGTGTTTGAAAATGCTTGAACAAACTGTTGATCAAGAAGATATGGTCAATTTTGTTAGCAAGTTCTCTTGCTCTCTCGTTTTTTGTGTTTGAAAATGCATGAACAAACTGTTGATCAAGAAGATATGGTCAATTTTGTTAGCAAGTTCTCTTGCCATCAAGTTTTTTGTGTTTGAAAATGCTTGAACAAACTGTTGATCAAGAAGATATGGTCAATTTTGTTAGCAAGTTCTCTTGCTCTCTCGTTTTTGTGTTTGAAAATGCATGAGATAACTGTTGATCAAGAAGATATGGTCAAGTTTGTTAGCAAGTTCTCTTGCCATCACGTTTTTTGTGTTTGAAAATGCTTGAACAAACTGTTGATCAAGAAGATATGGTCAATTTTGTTAGCAAGTTCTCTTGCCATCAAGTTTCTTGTGTTTGAAAATGCTTGAACAAACTGTTGATCAAGAAGATATGGTCAATTTAATTAGCAAGTTCTCTTGCTCTCTCGTTTTTGTGTTTGAAAATGCATGAGATAACTGTTGATCAAGAAGATATGGTCAAGTTTGTTAGCAAGTTCTCTTGCCATCACGTTTTTTGTGTTTGAAAATGCTTGAACAAACTGTTGATCAAGAAGATATGGTCAAGTTTGTTAGTAAGTTCTCTTGCCATCACGTTTTTTGTGTTTGAAAATGCTTGAACAACCTGTTGATCAAGAAGATATGGTCAATTTTGTTAGCAAGTTCTCTTGCCATCAAGTTTTTTGTGTTTGAAAATGCTTGAACAAACTGTTGATCAAGAAGATATGGTCAATTTTGTTAGCAAGTTCTCTTGCTCTCTCGTTTTTTGTGTTTGAAAATGCATGAGATAACTGTTGATCAAGAAGATATGGTCAAGTTTGTTAGCAAGTTCTCTTGCCATCACGTTTTTTGTGTTTGAAAATGCTTGAACAAACTGTTGATCAAGAAGATATGGTCAAGTTTGTTAGCAAGTTCTCTTGCCATCACGTTTTTTGTGTTTGAAAATGCTTGAACAAACTGTTGATCAAGAAGATATGGTCAATTTTGTTAGCAAGTTCTCTTGCTCTCTCGTTTTTTGTGTTTGAAAATGCTTGAACAAACTGTTGATCAAGAAGATATGGTCAAGTTTGTTAGCAAGTTCTCTTGCCATCACGTTTTTTGTGTTTGAAAATGCATGAATAAACTGTTGATCAAGAAGATATGGTCAATTTTGTTAGCAAGTTCTCTTGCCATCACGTTTTTTGTGTTTGAAAATGCATGAATAAACTGTTGATCAAGAACATATGGTCAATTTTGTTAGCAAGTTCTCTTGCCATCAAGTTTTTTGTGTTTGAAAATGCTTGAACAAACTGTTGATCAAGAAGATATGGTCAATTTTGTTAGCAAGTTCTCTTGCTCTCTCGTTTTTTGTGTTTGAAAATGCATGAGATAACTGTTGATCAAGAAGATATGGTCAAGTTTGTTAGCAAGTTCTCTTGCTCTCTCGTTTTTTGTGTTTGAAAATGCATGAACAAACTGTTGATCAAGAAGATATGGTCAAGTTTGTTAGCAAGTTCTCTTGCCATCACGTTTTTTGTGTTTGAAAATGCTTGAACAAACTGTTGATCAAGAAGATATGGTCAATTTTGTTAGCAAGTTCTCTTGCTCTCTCGTTTTTGTGTTTGAAAATGCATGAGATAACTGTTGATCAAGAAGATATGGTCAAGTTTGTTAGCAAGTTCTCTTGCCATCACGTTTTTTGTGTTTGAAAATGCTTGAACAAACTGTTGATCAAGAAGATATGGTCAATTTTGTTAGCAATTTCTCTTGCCATCAAGTTTTTTATGTTGAAAATGCTTGAACAAACTTTTGATCAAGAAGATATGGTCAATTTTGTTAGCAAGTTCTCTTGCCATCAAGTTTTTTGTGTTTGAAAATGCTTGAACAAACTGTTGATCAAGAAGATATGGTCAATTTTGTTAGCAAGTTCTCTTGCTATCACGTTTTTTGTGTTTTAAAATGCTTGAACAAACTGTTGATCAAGAAGATATGGTCAATTTTGTTAGCAAGTTCTCTTGCTATCACGTTTTTTGTGTTTGAAAATGCTTGAACAAACTGTTGATCAAGAAGATATGGTCAATTTTGTTAGCAAGTTCTCTTGCTCTCTCGTTTTTTGTGTTTGAAAATGCTTGAACAAACTGTTGATCAAGAAGATATGGTCAAGTTTGTTAGCAAGTTCTCTTGCCATCACGTTTTTTGTGTTTGAAAATGCTTGAACAAACTGTTGATCAAGAAGATATGGTCAATTTTGTTAGCAAGTTCTCTTGCCATCAAGTTTTTTGTGTTTGAAAAGCATGAGATAACTGTTGATCAAGAAGATTAGGTCACTTTTGTTAGCAAGTTCTCTTGCTCTCTCGTTTTTTGTGTTTGAAAATGCTTGAACAAACTGTTGATCAAGAAGATATGGTCAATTTTGTTAGCAAGTTCTCTTGCTCTCTCGTTTTTTGTGTTTGAAAATGCTTGAACAAACTGTTGATCAAGAAGATATGGTCAATTTTGTTAGCAAGTTCTCTTGCTATCACGGTTTTTGTGTTTGAAAATGCTTGAACAAACTGTTGATCAAGAAGATAAGGTCAATTTTGTTAGCAAGTTCTCTTGCTCTCTCGTTTTTTGTGTTTGAAAATGCATGAACAAACTGTTGATCAAGAAGATATGGTCAATTTTGTTAGCAAGTTCTCTTGCTATCACGGTTTTTGTGTTTGAAAATGCTTGAACAAACTGTTGATCAAGAAGATATGGTCAATTTTGTTAGCAAGTTCACTTGCTCTCTCGTATTTTGTGTTTGAAAATGCATGAGATAACTGTTGATCAAGAAGATAAGATCAATTTTGTTAGCAAGTTCTCTTGCTATCACGTTTTTTGTGTTTGAAAACTCTGGAACAAACTGTTGATCAAGAAGATATGGTCAATTTTGTTAGCAAGTTCTCTTGCTATCTTGTTTTTTGTGTTTGAAAATGCTTGAACAAACTGTTGATCAAGAAGATATGGTCAATTTTGTTAGCAAGTTCTCTTGCCATCAAGTTTTTTGTGTTTGAAAAGCATGAGATAACTGTTGATCAAGAAGATAAGGTCACTTTTGTTAGCAAGTTCTCTTGCTCTCTCGTTTTTTGTGTTTGAAAATGCTTGAACAAACTGTTGATCAAGAAGATATGGTCAATTTTGTTAGCAAGTTCTCTTGCCATCACGTTTTTTGTGTTTGAAAATGCTTGAACAAACTGTTGATCAAGAAGATATGGTCAATTTTGTTAGCAAGTTCTCTTGCTATCACGTTTTTTGTGTTTGAAAATGCTTGAACAAACTGTTGATCAAGAAGATAAGGTCAATTTTGTTAGCAAGTTCTCTTGCTCTCTCGTTTTTTGTGTTTGAAAATGCATGAACAAACTGTTGATCAAGAAGATATGGTCAATTTTGTTAGCAAGTTCTCTTGCTATCACGTTTTTTGTGTTTGAAAATGCTTGAACAAACTGTTGATCAAAAAGATATGGTCAATTTTGTTAGCAAGTTCTCTTGCTATCACGTTTTTTGTGTTTGAAAATGCTTGAACAAACTGTTGATCAAGAAGATATGGTCAATTTTGTTAGCAAGTTCTCTTGCTTTCTCGTATTTTGTGTTTGAAAATGCATGAGATAACTGTTGATCAAGAAGATAAGATCAATTTTGTTAGCAAGTTCTCTTGCTATCACGTTTTTTGTGTTTGAAAACTCTTGAACAAACTGTTGATCAAGAAGATATGGTCAATTTTGTTAGCAAGTTCTCTTGCCATCAAGTTTTTTGTGTTTAAAAATGCATGAGTCAACTGTTGATCAAGAAGATATGGTCAATTTTGTTAGCAAGTTCTCTTGCTCTCTCGTTTTTTGTGTTTGAAAATGCATGAACAAACTGTTGATCAAGAAGTTATGGTCAATTTTGTTAGCAAGTTCTCTTGCTCTCTCGTTTTTTGTGTTTGAAAATGCATGAACAAACTGTTGATCAAGAAGTTATGGTCAATTTTGTTAGCAAGTTCTCTTGCTCTCTCGTTTTTTGTGTTTGAAAATGCATGAGATAACTGTTGATCAAGAAGATATGGTCAATTTTGTTAGCAAGTTCTCTTGCTATCACGTTTTTTGTGTTTGAAAATGCTTGAACAAACTGTTGATCAAGAAGCTATGGTCAATTTTGTTAGCAAGTTCTCTTGCTCTCTCGTTTTTTGTGTTTGAAAATGCTTGAACAAACTGTTGATCAAAAAGATAAGGTCAATTATGTTAGCAAGTTCTCTTGCTATCACGTTTTTTGTGTTTGAAAATGCTTGAACAAACTGTTGATCAAGAAGATATGGTCAATTTTGTTAGCAAGTTCTCTTGCCATAGAGTTTTTTGTGTTTGAAAATGCTTGAACCAACTGTTGATCAAAAAGATAAGGTCAATTTTGTTGGCAAGTTCTCTTGCTCTCTCGTTTTTTGTGTTTGAAAATGCTTGAACAAACTGTTGATCAAGAAGATAAGGTCACTTTTGTTAGCAAGTTCTCTTGCTCTCTCGTTTTTTGTGTTTGAAAATGCATGAGATAACTGTTGATCAAGAAGATAAGGTCAATTTTGTTAGCAAGTTCTCTTGCTCTCTCGTTTTTTGTGTTTGAAAATGCATGAAATAACTGTTGATCAAAAAGATATGGTCAATTTTGTTAGCAAGTTCTCTTGTCATCAAGTTTTTTGTGTTTGAAAATGCATGAGATAACTGTTGATCAAGAAGATATGGTCAATTTTGTTAGCAAGTTCTCTTGCTCTCTCGTTTTTTGTGTTTGAAAATGCATGAGATAACTGTTGATCAAGAAGATATGGTCAATTTTGTTAGCAAGTTCTCTTGCTCTCTCGTTTTTTGTGTTTGAAAATGCATGAGATAACTGTTGATCAAGAAGATATGGTCAATTTTGTTAGCAAGTTCTCTTGCTCTCTCGTTTTTTGTGTTTGAAAATGCATGAGATAACTGTTGATCAAGAAGATATGGTCAATTTTGTTAGCAAGTTCTCTTGCTATCACGTTTTTTGTGTTTGAAAATGCTTGAACAAACTGTTGATCAAGAAGATAAGATCGATTTTGTTAGCAAGTTCTCTTGCTATCACGTTTTTTGTGTTTGAAAATGCTTGAACAAACTGTTGATCGAGAAGATAAGGTCAATTTTGTTAGCAAGTTCTCTTGCTCTCTCGTTTTTTGTGTTTGAAAATGCTTGAACAAACTGTTGATCAAGAAGATAAGGTCAATTATGTTAGCAAGTTCTCTTGCCATCAAGTGTTTTGTGTTTAAAAATGCATGAGTCAACTGTTGATCAAGAAGTTATGGTCAATTTTGTTAGCAAGTTCTCTTGCTCTCTCGTTTTTTGTGTTTGAAAATGCATGAGATAACTGTTGATCAAGAAGATATGGTCAATTTTGTTAGCAAGTTCTCTTGCTCTCTCGTTTTTTGTGTATGAAAATGCTTGAACAAACTGTTGATCAAGAAGATATGGTCAACTTTGTTAGCAAATTCTCTTGCCATCACGTTTTTTGTGTTTGAAAATGCATGAACAAACTGTTGATCAAGAAGATATGGTCAATTTAATAAGCAAGTTCTCTTGCTATCACGTTTTTTGTGTTTGAAAATGCTGGAACAAACTGTTGATCAAGAAGATAAGATCAATTTTGTTAGTAAGTTCTCTTGCTCTCTCGTTTTTTGTGTTTGAAAATGCATGAGATAACTGTTGATCAAGAAGATAAGATCAGTTTTGTTAGCAAGTTCTCTTGCTCTCTCGTTTTTTGTGTTTGAAAATGCTTGAACAAACTGTTGATCAAGAAGATAAGATCAATTTTGTTAGCAAGTTCTCTTGCCATCACGTTTTCTGTGTTTGAAAATGCTTGAACAAACTGTTGATCAAGAAGATAAGATCAATTTTGTTAGCAAGTTCTCTTGCTATCACGTTTTTTGTGTTTGAAAATGCTTGAACAAACTGTTGATCAAGAAGATAAGTTCACTTTTGTTAGCAAGTTCTCATGCTCTCTCGTTTTTTGTGTTTGAAAATGCATGAACAAACTGTTGATGAAGAAGATAAGATCAATTTTGTTAGCAAGTTCTCTTGCTATCACGTTTTTTGTGTTTGAAAATGCTTGAACATACTGTTGATCAAGAAGATAAGATCAATTTTGTTAGCAAGTTCTTTTGCTATCACGTTTTTTGTGTTTGAAAACGCTTGAACAAACTGTTGATCAAGAAGATAAGATCAATTTTGTTAGTAAGTTCTCTTGTCATCAAGTTTTTTGTGTTTGAAAATGCTTCAGATAACTGTTATTCTAGAAGACATGGTCAATTTTGTTAGCAAGTTCTCTTGCCATCACGTTTTTTGTGTTTGAAAATGCTTGAACAAACTGTTGATCAAGAAGATATGGTCAATTTTGTTAGTAAGTTCTCTTGTCATCAAGTTTTTTGTGTTTGAAAATGCATGAGATAACTGTTGATCAAGAAGATATGGTCAATTTTGTTAGCAAGTTCTCTTGCTCTCTCGTTTTTTGTGTTTGAAAATGCATGAGATAACTGTTGATCAAGAAGATATGGTCAATTTTGTTAGCAAGTTCTCTTGCTCTCTCGTTTTTTGTGTTTGAAAATGCATGAGATAACTGTTGATCAAGAAGATATGGTCAATTTTGTTAGCAAGTTCTCTTGCTATCACGTTTTTTGTGTTTGAAAATGCTTGAACAAACTGTTGATGAAGAAGATAAGATCAATTTTGTTAGCAAGTTCTCTTGCTCTCTCGTTTTTTGTGTTTGAAAATGCTTGAACCAACTGTTGATCAAAAAGATAAGGTCAATTTTGTTGGCAAGTTCTCTTGCTCTCTCGTTTTTTGTGTTTGAAAATGCTTGAACAAACTGTTGATCAAGAAGATAAGTTCACTTTTGTTAGCAAGTTCTCTTGCTCTCTCGTTTTTTGTGTTTGAAAATGCTTGAGATAACTGTTGATCAAGAAGATATGGTCAATATTGTTAGCAAGTTCTCTTGCTATCACGTTTTTTGTGTTTGAAAATGCTTGAACAAACTGTTGATCAAGAAGATAAGATCAATTTTGTTAGTAAGTTCTCTTGCTCTCTCGTTTTTTGTGTTTGAAAATGCATGAGATAACTGTTGATCAAGAAGATAAGGTCAATTATGTTAGCAAGTTCTCTTGCCATCAAGTGTTTTGTGTTTAAAAATGCATGAGTCAACTGTTGATCAAGAAGTTATGGTCAATTTTGTTAGCAAGTTCTCTTGCTCTCTCGTTTTTTGTGTTTGAAAATGCATGAGATAACTGTTGATCAAGAAGATATGGTCAATTTTGTTAGCAAGTTCTCTTGCTCTCTCGTTTTTGGTGTATGAAAATGCTTGAACAAACTGTTGATCAAGAAGATATGGTCAACTTTGTTAGCAAATTCTCTTGCCATCACGTTTTTTGTGTTTGAAAATGCATGAACAAACTGTTGATCAAGAAGATATGGTCAATTTAATAAGCAAGTTCTCTTGCTATCACGTTTTTTGTGTTTGAAAATGCTTGAACAAACTGTTGATCAAGAAGATAAGATCAATTTTGTTAGTAAGTTCTCTTGCTCTCTCGTTTTTTGTGTTTGAAAATGCATGAGATAACTGTTGATCAAGAAGATAAGATCAGTTTTGTTAGCAAGTTCTCTTGCTCTCTCGTTTTTTGTGTTTGAAAATGCTTGAACAAACTGTTGATCAAGAAGATAAGATCAATTTTGTTAGCAAGTTCTCTTGCCATCACGTTTTCTGTGTTTGAAAATGCTTGAACAAACTGTTGATCAAGAAGATAAGATCAATTTTGTTAGCAAGTTCTCTTGCTATCACGTTTTTTGTGTTTGAAAATGCTTGAACAAACTGTTGATCAAGAAGATAAGTTCACTTTTGTTAGCAAGTTCTCATGCTCTCTCGTTTTTTGTGTTTGAAAATGCATGAACAAACTGTTGATGAAGAAGATAAGATCAATTTTGTTAGCAAGTTCTCTTGCTATCACGTTTTTTGTGTTTGAAAATGCTTGAACATACTGTTGATCAAGAAGATAAGATCAATTTTGTTAGCAAGTTCTTTTGCTATCACGTTTTTTGTGTTTGAAAATGCTTCAGATAACTGTTATTCTAGAAGACATGGTCAATTTTGTTAGCAAGTTCTCTTGCCATCACGTTTTTTGTGTTTGAAAATGCTTGAACAAACTGTTGATCAAGAAGATATGGTCAATTTTGTTAGTAAGTTCTCTTGTCATCAAGTTTTTTGTGTTTGAAAATGCATGAGATAACTGTTGATCAAGAAGATATGGTCAATTTTGTTAGCAAGTTCTCTTGCTCTCTCGTTTTTTGTGTTTGAAAATGCATGAGATAACTGTTGATCAAGAAGATATGGTCAATTTTGTTAGCAAGTTCTCTTGCTCTCTCGTTTTTTGTGTTTGAAAATGCATGAGATAACTGTTGATCAAGAAGATATGGTCAATTTTGTTAGCAAGTTCTCTTGCTATCACGTTTTTTGTGTTTGAAAATGCTTGAACAAACTGTTGATGAAGAAGATAAGATCAATTTTGTTAGCAAGTTCTCTTGCTCTCTCGTTTTTTGTGTTTGAAAATGCTTGAACCAACTGTTGATCAAAAAGATAAGGTCAATTTTGTTGGCAAGTTCTCTTGCTCTCTCGTTTTTTGTGTTTGAAAATGCTTGAACAAACTGTTGATCAAGAAGATAAGTTCACTTTTGTTAGCAAGTTCTCTTGCTCTCTCGTTTTTTGTGTTTGAAAATGCTTGAGATAACTGTTGATCAAGAAGATATGGTCAATATTGTTAGCAAGTTCTCTTGCTATCACGTTTTTTGTGTTTGAAAATGCTTGAACAAACTGTTGATCAAGAAGATAAGATCAATTTTGTTAGTAAGTTCTCTTGCTCTCTCGTTTTTTGTGTTTGAAAATGCATGAGATAACTGTTGATCAAGAAGATAAGGTCAATTATGTTAGCAAGTTCTCTTGCCATCAAGTGTTTTGTGTTTAAAAATGCATGAGTCAACTGTTGATCAAGAAGTTATGGTCAATTTTGTTAGCAAGTTCTCTTGCTCTCTCGTTTTTTGTGTTTGAAAATGCATGAGATAACTGTTGATCAAGAAGATATGGTCAATTTTGTTAGCAAGTTCTCTTGCTCTCTCGTTTTTGGTGTATGAAAATGCTTGAACAAACTGTTGATCAAGAAGATATGGTCAACTTTGTTAGCAAATTCTCTTGCCATCACGTTTTTTGTGTTTGAAAATGCATGAACAAACTGTTGATCAAGAAGATATGGTCAATTTAATAAGCAAGTTCTCTTGCTATCACGTTTTTTGTGTTTGAAAATGCTTGAACAAACTGTTGATCAAGAAGATAAGATCAATTTTGTTAGTAAGTTCTCTTGCTCTCTCGTTTTTTGTGTTTGAAAATGCATGAGATAACTGTTGATCAAGAAGATAAGATCAGTTTTGTTAGCAAGTTCTCTTGCTCTCTCGTTTTTTGTGTTTGAAAATGCTTGAACAAACTGTTGATCAAGAAGATAAGATCAATTTTGTTAGCAAGTTCTCTTGCCATCACGTTTTCTGTGTTTGAAAATGCTTGAACAAACTGTTGATCAAGAAGATAAGATCAATTTTGTTAGCAAGTTCTCTTGCTATCACGTTTTTTGTGTTTGAAAATGCTTGAACAAACTGTTGATCAAGAAGATAAGTTCACTTTTGTTAGCAAGTTCTCATGCTCTCTCGTTTTTTGTGTTTGAAAATGCATGAACAAACTGTTGATGAAGAAGATAAGATCAATTTTGTTAGCAAGTTCTCTTGCTATCACGTTTTTTGTGTTTGAAAATGCTTGAACATACTGTTGATCAAGAAGATAAGATCAATTTTGTTAGCAAGTTCTTTTGCTATCACGTTTTTTGTGTTTGAAAATGCTTCAGATAACTGTTATTCTAGAAGACATGGTCAATTTTGTTAGCAAGTTCTCTTGCCATCACGTTTTTTGTGTTTGAAAATGCTTGAACAAACTGTTGATCAAGAAGATATGGTCAATTTTGTTAGTAAGTTCTCTTGTCATCAAGTTTTTTGTGTTTGAAAATGCATGAGATAACTGTTGATCAAGAAGATATGGTCAATTTTGTTAGCAAGTTCTCTTGCTCTCTCGTTTTTTGTGTTTGAAAATGCATGAGATAACTGTTGATCAAGAAGATATGGTCAATTTTGTTAGCAAGTTCTCTTGCTCTCTCGTTTTTTGTGTTTGAAAATGCATGAGATAACTGTTGATCAAGAAGATATGGTCAATTTTGTTAGCAAGTTCTCTTGCTATCACGTTTTTTGTGTTTGAAAATGCTTGAACAAACTGTTGATGAAGAAGATAAGATCAATTTTGTTAGCAAGTTCTCTTGCTCTCTCGTTTTTTGTGTTTGAAAATGCTTGAACCAACTGTTGATCAAAAAGATAAGGTCAATTTTGTTGGCAAGTTCTCTTGCTCTCTCGTTTTTTGTGTTTGAAAATGCTTGAACAAACTGTTGATCAAGAAGATAAGTTCACTTTTGTTAGCAAGTTCTCTTGCTCTCTCGTTTTTTGTGTTTGAAAATGCTTGAGATAACTGTTGATCAAGAAGATATGGTCAATATTGTTAGCAAGTTCTCTTGCTATCACGTTTTTTGTGTTTGAAAATGCTTGAACAAACTGTTGATCAAGAAGATAAGATCAATTTTGTTAGCAAGTTCTCTTGCTCTCTCGTTTTTTGTGTTTGAAAATGCTTGAACAAACTGTTGATCAAGAAGATAAGGTCAATTATGTTAGCAAGTTCTCTTGCCATCAAGTGTTTTGTGTTTAAAAATGCATGAGTCAACTGTTGATCAAGAAGTTATGGTCAATTTTGTTAGCAAGTTCTCTTGCTCTCTCGTTTTTTGTGTTTGAAAATGCATGAGATAACTGTTGATCAAGAAGATATGGTCAATTTTGTTAGCAAGTTCTCTTGCTCTCTCGTTTTTTGTGTATGAAAATGCTTGAACAAACTGTTGATCAAGAAGATATGGTCAACTTTGTTAGCAAATTCTCTTGCCATCACGTTTTTTGTGTTTGAAAATGCATGAACAAACTGTTGAACAAGAAGATATGGTCACTTTTGTTAGCAAGTTCTCTTGCTCTCTCGTTTTTTGTGTTTGAAAATGCTTGAGATAACTGTTGATCAAGAAGATAAGGTCACTTTTGTTAGCAAGTTCTCTTGCTCTCTCGTTTTATGTGTTTGAAAATGCTTGAGATAACTGTTATTCTAGAAGACATGGTCAATTTTGTTAGCAAGTTCTCTTGCCATCACGTTTTTTGTGTTTGAAAATGCTTGAACAAACTGTTGATCAAGAAGATAAGATCAATTTTGTTAGTAAGTTCTCTTGTCATCAAGTTTTTTGTGTTTGAAAATGCATGAGATAACTGTTGATCAAGAAGATATGGTCAATTTTGTTAGCAAGTTCTCTTGCTATCACGTTTTTTGTGTTTGAAAATGCATGAGATAACTGTTGATCAAGAAGATAAGATCAATTTTGTTAGTAAGTTCTCTTGTCATCAAGTTTTTTGTGTTTGAAAATGCATGAGATAACTGTTGATCAAGAAGATATGGTCAATTTTGTTAGCAAGTTCTCTTGCTCTCTCGTTTTTTGTGTTTGAAAACGCTTGAACAAACTTTTGACCAAGAAGATAAGATCAATTTTGTTAGTAAGTTCTCTTGTCATCAAGTTTTTTGTGTTTGAAAATGCATGAGATAACTGTTGATCAAGAAGATATGGTCAATTTTGTTAGCAAGTTCTCTTGCTCTCTCGTTTTTTGCGTTTGAAAATGAATGAACAAATTGTTGATCAAGAAGATATGGTCAATTTTGTTAGCAAGTTCTCTTGCTCTCACGTTTTTTGTGTTTGAAAATGCATGAGATAACTGTTGATCAAGAAGATATGGTCAATTTTGTTAGCAAGTTCTCTTGCTATCACGTTTTTTGTGTTTGAAAATGCATGAACAAACTGTTGATCAAGAAGATATGGTCAATTTTGTTAGCAAGTTCTCTTGCTATCACGTTTTTTGTGTTTAAAAACGCTTGAACAAACTGTTGATCAAGAAGATAAGATCAATTTTGTTAGTAAGTTCTCTTGTCATCAAGTTTTTTGTGTTTGAAAATGCTTGAACAAACTGTTGATCAAGAAGATAAGGTCAATTTTGTTAGTAAGTTCTCTTGTCATCAAGTTTTTTGTGTTTGAAAATGCATGAGATAACTGTTGATCAAGAAGATATGGTCAATTTTGTTAGCAAGTTCTCTTGCTCTCTCGTTTTTTGTGTTTGAAAATGCATGAACAAACTGTTGATCAAGAAGATATGGTCAATTTTGTTAGTAAGTTCTAGTGTCATCAAGTTTTTTGTGTTTGAAAATGCATGAGATAGCTGTTGATCAAGAAGATATGGTCAATTTTGTTAGCAAGTTCTCTTGCTATCACGTTTTTTGTGTTTGAAAATGCTTGAACAAACTGTTGATCAAGAAGATAAGATCAATTTTGTTAGCAAGTTCTCTTGCTCTCTCGTTTTTTGTGTTTGAAAATGCTTGAACAAACTGTTGATCAAGAAGATATGGTCAATTTTGTTAGCAAGTTCTCTTGCCATCACGTTTTTTGTGTTTGAAAATGCTAGAACAAACTGTTGATCAAATTGATAAGGTCACTTTTGTTAGCAAGTTCTCTTGCCATCAAGTTTTTTGTGTTTGAAAACGCTTGAACAAACTGTTGATCAAGAAGATAAGATCAATTTTGTTAGTAAGTTCTCTTGTCATCAAGTTTTTTGTGTTTGAAAATGCATGAGTCAACTGTTGATCAAGAAGATAAGATCAATTTTGTTAGTAAGTTCTCTTGCTCTCTCGTTTTTTGTGTTTGAAAATGCATGAGATAACTGTTGATCAAGAAGATAAGATCAGTTTTGTTAGCAAGTTCTCTTGCTTTCTCGTTTTGTGTGTTTGAAAATGCTTGAACAAACTGTTGATCAAGAAGATATGGTCAATTTTGTTAGCAAGTTCTCTTGCCATCACGTTTTTTTTGTTTAAAATGCTTGAACAAACTGTTGATCAAGAAGATAAGGTCACTTTTGTTAGCAAGTTCTCTTGCTCTCTCGTTTTTTGTGTTTGAAAATGCATGAGATAACTGTTGATCAAGAAGATATGGTCAATTTTGTTAGCAAGTTCTCTTGCCATCAAGTTTTTTGTGTTTGAAAATGCTTGAACAAACTGTTGATCAAGAAGATAAGATCAATTTTGTTAGCAAATTCTCTTGCCATCAAGTTTTTTGTGTTTGAAAACGCTTGAACAAACTGTTGATCAAGAAGATAAGATCAATTTTGTTAGTAAGTTCTCTTGTCATCAAGTTTTTTGTGTTTGAAAATGCTTGAACAAACTGTTGATCAAGAAGATAAGATCAATTTTGTTAGTAAGTTCTCTTGTCATCAAGTTTTTTGTGTTTGAAAATGCATGAGATAACTGTTGATCAAGAAGATATGGTCAATTTTGTTAGCAAGTTCTCTTGCTATCACGTTTTTTGTGTTTGAAAATGCATGAGATAACTGTTGATCAAGAAGATAAGATCAATTTTGTTAGTAAGTTCTCTTGTCATCAAGTTTTTTGTGTTTGAAAATGCATGAGATAACTGTTGATCAAGAAGATATGGTCAATTTTGTTAGCAAGTTCTCTTGCTCTCTCGTTTTTTGTGTTTGAAAACGCTTGAACAAACTTTTGACCAAGAAGATAAGATCAATTTTGTTAGTAAGTTCTCTTGTCATCAAGTTTTTTGTGTTTGAAAATGCATGAGATAACTGTTGATCAAGAAGATATGGTCAATTTTGTTAGCAAGTTCTCTTGCTCTCTCGTTTTTTGCGTTTGAAAATGCATGAACAAATTGTTGATCAAGAAGATATGGTCAATTTTGTTAGCAAGTTCTCTTGCTCTCACGTTTTTTGTGTTTGAAAATGCATGAGATAACTGTTGATCAAGAAGATATGGTCAATTTTGTTAGCAAGTTCTCTTGCTATCACGTTTTTTGTGTTTGAAAATGCATGAACAAACTGTTGATCAAGAAGATATGGTCAATTTTGTTAGCAAGTTCTCTTGCTATCACGTTTTTTGTGTTTAAAAACGCTTGAACAAACTGTTGATCAAGAAGATAAGATCAATTTTGTTAGTAAGTTCTCTTGTCATCAAGTTTTTTGTGTTTGAAAATGCTTGAACAAACTGTTGATCAAGAAGATAAGGTCAATTTTGTTAGTAAGTTCTCTTGTCATCAAGTTTTTTGTGTTTGAAAATGCATGAGATAACTGTTGATCAAGAAGATATGGTCAATTTTGTTAGCAAGTTCTCTTGCTCTCTCGTTTTTTGTGTTTGAAAATGCATGAACAAACTGTTGATCAAGAAGATATGGTCAATTTTGTTAGTAAGTTCTCTTGTCATCAAGTTTTTTGTGTTTGAAAATGCATGAGATAGCTGTTGATCAAGAAGATATGGTCAATTTTGTTAGCAAGTTCTCTTGCTATCACGTTTTTTGTGTTTGAAAATGCTTGAACAAACTGTTGATCAAGAAGATAAGATCAATTTTGTTAGCAAGTTCTCTTGCTCTCTCGTTTTTTGTGTTTGAAAATGCTTGAACAAACTGTTGATCAAGAAGATATGGTCAATTTTGTTAGCAAGTTCTCTTGCCATCACGTTTTTTGTGTTTGAAAATGCTAGAACAAACTGTTGATCAAATTGATAAGGTCACTTTTGTTAGCAAGTTCTCTTGCCATCAAGTTTTTTGTGTTTGAAAACGCTTGAACAAACTGTTGATCAAGAAGATAAGATCAATTTTGTTAGTAAGTTCTCTTGTCATCAAGTTTTTTGTGTTTGAAAATGCATGAGTCAACTGTTGATCAAGAAGATAAGATCAATTTTGTTAGTAAGTTCTCTTGCTCTCTCGTTTTTTGTGTTTGAAAATGCATGAGATAACTGTTGATCAAGAAGATAAGATCAGTTTTGTTAGCAAGTTCTCTTGCTTTCTCGTTTTGTGTGTTTGAAAATGCTTGAACAAACTGTTGATCAAGAAGATATGGTCAATTTTGTTAGCAAGTTCTCTTGCCATCACGTTTTTTTTGTTTAAAATGCTTGAACAAACTGTTGATCAAGAAGATAAGGTCACTTTTGTTAGCAAGTTCTCTTGCTCTCTCGTTTTTTGTGTTTGAAAATGCATGAGATAACTGTTGATCAAGAAGATATGGTCAATTTTGTTAGCAAGTTCTCTTGCCATCAAGTTTTTTGTGTTTGAAAATGCTTGAACAAACTGTTGATCAAGAAGATAAGATCAATTTTGTTAGCAAATTCTCTTGCCATCAAGTTTTTTGTGTTTGAAAACGCTTGAACAAACTGTTGATCAAGAAGATAAGATCAATTTTGTTAGTAAGTTCTCTTGTCATCAAGTTTTTTGTGTTTGAAAATGCTTGAACAAACTGTTGATCAAGAAGATAAGATCAATTTTGTTAGCAAGTTCTCTTGCTATCACGTTTTTTGTGTTTGAAAATGCTTGAACAAACTGTTGATCAAGAAGATAAGATCAATTTTGTTAGCAAGTTCTCTTGCTATCACGTTTTTTGTGTTTGAAAACGCTTGAACAAACTGTTGATCAAGAAGATAAGATCAATTTTGTTAGTAAGTTCTCTTGCTATCACGTTTTTTGTGTTTGAAAACGCTTGAACAAACTGTTGATGAAGAAGATAAGATCAATTTTGTTAGCAAGTTCTCTTGCTATCACGTTTTTTGTGTTTGAAAATGCTTGAACATACTGTTGATCAAGAAGATAAGATCAATTTTGTTAGCAAGTTCTTTTGCTATCACGTTTTTTGTGTTTGAAAACGCTTGAACAAACTGTTGATCAAGAAGATAAGATCAATTTTGTTAGTAAGTTCTCTTGTCATCAAGTTTTTTGTGTTTGAAAATGCTTCAGATAACTGTTATTCTAGAAGACATGGTCAATTTTGTTAGCAAGTTCTCTTGCCATCACGTTTTTTGTGTTTGAAAATGCTTGAACAAACTGTTGATCAAGAAGATATGGTCAATTTTGTTAGTAAGTTCTCTTGTCATCAAGTTTTTTGTGTTTGAAAATGCATGAGATAACTGTTGATCAAGAAGATATGGTCAATTTTGTTAGCAAGTTCTCTTGCTCTCTCGTTTTTTGTGTTTGAAAATGCATGAGATAACTGTTGATCAAGAAGATATGGTCAATTTTGTTAGCAAGTTCTCTTGCTATCACGTTTTTTGTGTTTGAAAATGCTTGAACAAACTGTTGATCAAGAAGATAAGATCAATTTTGTTAGCAAGTTCTCTTGCTATCACGTTTTTTGTGTTTGAAAATGCTTGAACAAACTGTTGATCAAGAAGATAAGATCAATTTTGTTAGCAAGTTCTCTTGCTATCACGTTTTTTGTGTTTGAAAACGCTTGAACAAACTGTTGATCAAGAAGATAAGATCAATTTTGTTAGTAAGTTCTCTTGCTATCACGTTTTTTGTGTTTGAAAACGCTTGAACAAACTGTTGATGAAGAAGATATGATCAATTTTGTTAGCAAGTTCTCTTGCTATCACGTTTTTTGTGTTTGAAAATGCTTGAACATACTGTTGATCAAGAAGATAAGATCAATTTTGTTAGCAAGTTCTTTTGCTATCACGTTTTTTGTGTTTGAAAACGCTTGAACAAACTGTTGATCAAGAAGATAAGATCAATTTTGTTAGTAAGTTCTCTTGTCATCAAGTTTTTTGTGTTTGAAAATGCTTCAGATAACTGTTATTCTAGAAGACATGGTCAATTTTGTTAGCAAGTTCTCTTGCCCTCACGTTTTTTGTGTTTGAAAATGCTTGAACAAACTGTTGATCAAGAAGATATGGTCAATTTTGTTAGTAAGTTCTCTTGCTCTCTCGTTTTTTGTGTTTGAAAATGCATGAGATAACTGTTGATCAAGAAGATATGGTCAATTTTGTTAGCAAGTTCTCTTGCTCTCTCGTTTTTTGTGTTTGAAAATGCATGAGATAACTGTTGATCAAGAAGATATGGTCAATTTTGTTAGCAAGTTCTCTTGCTATCACGTTTTTTGTGTTTGAAAATGCTTGAACAAACTGTTGATCAAGAAGATAAGATCAATTTTGTTAGCAAGTTCTCTTGCTCTCTCATTTTTTGTGTTTGAAAATGCATGAGATAACTGTTGATCAAGAAGATATGGTCAATTTTGTTAGCAAGTTCTCTTGCTATCACGTTTTTTGTGTTTGAAAATGCTTGAACAAACTGTTGATCAAGAAGATAAGATCAATTTTGTTAGCAAGTTCTCTTGCTCTCTCGTTTTTTGTGTTTGAAAATGCTTGAACAAACTGTTGATCAAGAAGATAAGATCAATTTTGTTAGCAAGTTCTCTTGCTATCACGTTTTTTGTGTTTGAAAATGCTTGAACATACTGTTGATCAAGAAGATAAGATCAATTTTGTTAGCAAGTTCTTTTGCTATCACGTTTTTTGTGTTTGAAAACGCTTGAACAAACTGTTGATCAAGAAGATAAGATCAATTTTGTTAGTAAGTTCTCTTGTCATCAAGTTTTTTGTGTTTGAAAATGCTTCAGATAACTGTTATTCTAGAAGACATGGTCAATTTTGTTAGCAAGTTCTCTTGTCATCAAGTTTTTTGTGTTTGAAAATGCATGAGATAACTGTTGATCAAGAAGATATGGTCAATTTTGTTAGCAAGTTCTCCTGCTCTCTCGTTTTTTGTGTTTGAAAATGCATGAACAAACTGTTGATCAAGAAGATATGGTCAATTTTGTTAGCAAGTTCTCTTGCTCTCTCGTTTTTTGTGTTTGAAAATGCATGAGATAACTGTTGATCAAGAAGATATGGTCAATTTTGTTAGCAAGTTCTCTTGCTATCACGTTTTTTGTGTTTGAAAATGCTTGAACAAACTGTTGATCAAGAAGATAAGATCAATTTTGTTAGCAAGTTCTCTTGCTCTCTCGTTTTTTGTGTTTGAAAATGCATGAGATAACTGTTGATCAAGAAGATAAGTTCAATTTTGTTAGCAAGTTCTCTTGCTCTCTCGTTTTTTGTGTTTGAAAATGCATGAGATAACTGTTGATCAAAAAGATAAGGTCACTTTTGTTAGCAAGTTCTCTTGCCATCAAGTTTTTTGTGTTTAAAAATGCATGAGTCAACTGTTGATCAAGAAGATAAGATCAATTTTGTTAGCAAGTTCTCTTGTTATCACGTTTTTTGTGTTTGAAAATGCTTGAACAAACTGTTGATCAAGAAGATAAGGTCAATTTTGTTAGCAAGTTCTCTTGCTATCACGTTTTTTGTGTTTGAAAATGCATGAACAAACTGTTGAACAAGAAGATATGGTCACTTTTGTTAGCAAGTTCTCTTGCTCTCTCGTTTTTTGTGTTTGAAAATGCTTGAGATAACTGTTGATCAAGAAGATAAGGTCACTTTTGTTAGCAAGTTCTCTTGCTCTCTCGTTTTTTGTGTTTGAAAATGCTTGAGATAACTGTTATTCTAGAAGACATGGTCAATTTTGTTAGCAAGTTCTCTTGCCATCACCTTTTTTGTGTTTGAAAATGCTTGAACAAACTGTTGATCAAGAAGATAAGATCAATTTTGTTAGTAAGTTCTCTTGTCATCAAGTTTTTTGTGTTTGAAAATGCATGAGATAACTGTTGATCAAGAAGATATGGTCAATTTTGTTAGCAAGTTCTCTTGCTATCACGTTTTTTGTGTGTGAAAATGCATGAGATAACTGTTGATCAAGAAGATAAGATCAATTTTGTTAGTAAGTTCTCTTGTCATCAAGTTTTTTGTGTTTGAAAATGCATGAGATAACTGTTGATCAAGAAGATATGGTCAATTTTGTTAGCAAGTTCTCTTGCTCTCTCGTTTTTTGTGTTTGAAAACGCTTGAACAAACTGTTGACCAAGAAGATAAGATCAATTTTGTGAGTAAGTTCTCTTGTCATCAAGTTTTTTGTGTTTGAAAATGCTTGAACAAACTGTTGATCAAGAAGATAAGGTCAATTTTGTTAGTAAGTTCTCTTGTCATCAAGTTTTTTGTGTTTGAAAATGCATGAGATAACTGTTGATCAAGAAGATATGGTCAATTTTGTTAGCAAGTTCTCTTGCTCTCTCGTTTTTTGTGTTTGAAAATGCATGAACAAACTGTTGATCAAGAAGATATGGTCAATTTTGTTAGTAAGTTCTCTTGTCATCAAGTTTTTTGTGTTTGAAAATGCATGAGATAGCTGTTGATCAAGAAGATATGGTCAATTTTGTTAGCAAGTTCTCTTGCTATCACGTTTTTTGTGTTTGAAAATGCTTGAACAAACTGTTGATCAAGAAGATAAGATCAATTTTGTTAGCAAGTTCTCTTGCTCTCTCGTTTTTTGTGTTTGAAAATGCTTGAACAAACTGTTGATCAAGAAGATATGGTCAATTTTGTTAGCAAGTTCTCTTGCCATCACGTTTTTTGTGTTTGAAAATGCTAGAACAAACTGTTGATCAAATTGATAAGGTCACTTTTGTTAGCAAGTTCTCTTGCCATCAAGTTTTTTGTGTTTAAAAATGCATGAGTCAACTGTTGATCAAAAAGATAAGGTCAATTTTGTTAGCAAGTTCTCTTGCTCTTTCGTTTTTTGTGTTTGAAAATGCATGAGATAACTGTTGATCAAGAAGATATGGTCAATTTTGTTAGCAAGTTCTCTTGCTTTCTCGTTTTTTGTGTTTGAAAATGCATGAGATAACTGTTGATCAAGAAGATATGGTCAATTTTGTTAGCAAGTTCTCTTGCTTTCTCGTTTTTTGTGTTTGAAAATGCATGAGATAACTGTTGATCAAATAGATAAGGTCACTTTTGTTAGCAAGTTCTCTTGCCATCAAGTGTTTTGTGTTTAAAAATGCATGAGTCAACTGTTGATCAAAAAGATAAGGTCAATTTTGTTAGCAAGTTCTCTTGCTCTCTCGTTTTTTGTGTTTGAAAATGCATGAGATAACTGTTGATCAAGAAGATATGGTCAATTTTGTTAGCAAGTTCTCTTGCCATCAAGTTTTTTGTGTTTGAAAATGCTTGAACAAACTGTTGATCAAGAAGATAAGATCAATTTTGTTAGCAAATTCTCTTGCCATCAAGTTTTTTGTGTTTGAAAATGCTTGAACAAACTGTTGATCAAGAAGATATGGTCACTTTTGTTAGCAAGTTCTCTTGCCATCACGTTTTTTGTGTTTGAAAATGCTTGAACAAACTGTTGATCAAGAAGATATGGTCAATTTTGTTAGCAAGTTCTCTTGCTATCACGTTTTTTGTGTTTGAAAATGCTTGAACAAACTGTTGATCAAATTGATAAGGTCACTTTTGTTAGCAAGTTCTCTTGCCATCAAGTTTTTTGTGTTTAAAAATGCATGAGTCAACTGTTGATCAAAAAGATAAGGTCAATTTTGTTAGCAAGTTCTCTTGCTCTTTCGTTTTTTGTGTTTGAAAATGCATGAGATAACTGTTGATCAAGAAGATATGGTCAATTTTGTTAGCAAGTTCTCTTGCTTTCTCGTTTTTTGTGTTTGAAAATGCATGAGATAACTGTTGATCAAGAAGATATGGTCAATTTTGTTAGCAAGTTCTCTTGCTTTCTCGTTTTTTGTGTTTGAAAATGCATGAGATAACTGTTGATCAAATAGATAAGGTCACTTTTGTTAGCAAGTTCTCTTGCCATCAAGTGTTTTGTGTTTAAAAATGCATGAGTCAACTGTTGATCAAAAAGATAAGGTCAATTTTGTTAGCAAGTTCTCTTGCTCTCTCGTTTTTTGTGTTTGAAAATGCATGAGATAACTGTTGATCAAGAAGATATGGTCAATTTTGTTAGCAAGTTCTCTTGCCATCAAGTTTTTTGTGTTTGAAAATGCTTGAACAAACTGTTGATCAAGAAGATAAGATCAATTTTGTTAGCAAATTCTCTTGCCATCAAGTTTTTTGTGTTTGAAAATGCTTGAACAAACTGTTGATCAAGAAGATATGGTCACTTTTGTTAGCAAGTTCTCTTGCCATCACGTTTTTTGTGTTTGAAAATGCTTGAACAAACTGTTGATCAAGAAGATATGGTCAATTTTGTTAGCAAGTTCTCTTGCTATCACGTTTTTTGTGTTTGAAAATGCTTGAACAAACTGTTGATCAAATGGATAAGGTCACTTTTGTTAGCAAGTTCTCTTGCCATCAAGTTTTTTGTGTTTAAAAATGCATGAGTCAACTGTTGATCAAAAAGATAAGGTCAATTTTGTTAGCAAGTTCTCTTGCTCTTTCGTTTTTTGTGTTTGAAAGTGCATGAGATAACTGTTGATCAAATAGATAAGGTCACTTTTGTTAGCAAGTTCTCTTGCCATCAAGTTTTTTGTGTTTAAAAATGCATGAGTCAACTGTTGATCAAAAAGATAAGGTCAATTTTGTTAGCAAGTTCTCTTGCTTTCTCGTTTTTTGTGTTTGAAAATGCATGAGATAACTGTTGATCAAATAGATAAGGTCACTTTTGTTAGCAAGTTCTCTTGCCATCAAGTGTTTTGTGTTTAAAAATGCATGAGTCAACTGTTGATCAAAAAGATAAGGTCAATTTTGTTAGCAAGTTCTCTTGCTTTCTCGTTTTTTGTGTTTGAAAATGCTTGAACAAACTGTTGATCAAGAAGATATGGTCAATTTTGTTAGCAAGTTCTCTTGCTATCACGTTTTTTGTGTTTAAAAACGCTTGAACAAACTGTTGATCAAGAAGATAAGATCAATTTTGTTAGCAAGTTCTCTTGCTCTCTCGTTTTTTGTGTTTGAAAATGCATGAGATAACTGTTGATCAAGAAGATATGGTCAATTTTGTTAGCAAGTTCTCTTGCTCTCTCGTTTTTTGTGTTTGAAAATGCATGAGATAACTGTTGATCAAGAAGATAAGTTCAATTTAATTATAATGAACTTTATTAACAAAAATCAAAAATCTTCTTTCTTTTGGCGTAATCTTGTTACTGGAGGGCTCTTGTTTGACTTCGATTTTCGAAGTTACCAAAAGATATGGTAAATAATCAAGATTTGATCAACAACAGTACTTTCTTCTTTAACAAATTGATTTTTCTTTAGTTGCAATCTTTGGTAAAAAACTGCATTAAATGATTTAGTTTTTTGCTAATAACGTTTGTACGCCTTTGGATTTATTTGCTAGCTGTATCGGTTTTCATTTAGTACGTCTATTTTGTAGAATTTCATTGTCCATGTCCTGGTATGATGGTTGAGACGATAACGCAATCGTCACACACACATCACCGGGTCAGTAACGTTTCTTCCACATCAAGATTTCTTGAGTTTTACATTGGTAAAATATGTATATGTTCAAGTGGTTACCAAATCAATGTGGCTTTTCCATATGGCTTGAAATTGCTGGAAATCATCAAAAACATGTTGGATTCTATCCCAAATGTCTCAAAACATCGATATCTTCCATTATTCATCATTCGGTAATACTCTAAAAATACCCTGAAAATTGCCAAAAATTGACATATCCCCAGGACCTTATAATCCACTATATATGATCTTAAATGCTTTAATATAATAGTATTGTATGTATTTTATATTATTAAAGTCATTTCACAGTCATTCTTTAACAAAAAATGTCATTTACAGCCATTTTGCCAAAAGCATCCATGTTGCTAATTTATAAAATTTCATATGGACGCCATATTGCCAAATAATATCCAATAATGCCCAAAATCACCTAGAGTGCTCTAATATCATAGTATTACATAATGCGTTTCACTATGTGTCAATATCTTGCATATTACCCGAGTTATGCCTCCGAGATGATGCCGGAGATATTGGTTGCGCGCACTATTTTAGCTCAAAATCCCTAAGTACCGAGTGGAATACTACAAACTACATATTTTTAGAATCCTCACATATTGGGCTATTCAATGATGTATTCCACTCTGGGCCACGTAGAATAAAAATTTTTTCCTATGGTCGAAAATTTCTTTTAACAAAATTTCGGCATCAAACGTCACGAAAAAATGTTTTGTAATACCCATTAAATAGCCCTTACATATGTGTACAATCATGGGCAAGCTGAAATCGGTAAACTTTAAGAAGAAATTTCTGAACTAAAATCAAATGTTCATACCGAAAGTAATGATAATGATATTGAAAAATCTTATCATAATTCATCTACAGAAGAGGATCGTTCATTGAATGCAGAAAAATTAAAAGGACGTTGCTTTGTTTTTTAAAATGAATTTTATTTTGGGATACTGTAATTTTATTTTTTTAGAATAATTCTGTTGATTTATCTGCTTTGGAAATTGAAGATCATTCAAACACATCTAAACAACCAACTAAACAGGATAGCGATAAAGCCGCACAACAGTCATCATCAGATGCTAATTTTAATTCAACTCCAACAGCACCTGTAAGTTCTTTATAATGCCTATATTTTATCCTTAGGTTACTGTAATTTTATTTGTTGCTTTAGATTGAAGTTTACCATGATGGTCCTGATGAAAGAAATCCAACAAATCAGAAGTTTTATGATGGAATGAAAAGAAAAGGAAATTGTGGACCATGCCCTATCATATGTAATGCAACATATCTTATCAAAACCGGATATTATAAACCGGTAGATGAAGAACTTTTTGAAGAAGGATTTCGAGATTTTGGTGGTGACCCGAGAAAGAAATGGCAATTTCTCTGGGAAAAATGCGTTCTTGTTGAAAATCCTCGTATGGATGAAAATCAAAGCTCTTCAGCCGAAAGTGATGATGATGATTAAAATTTTTTTGATGTTTTTTGATTTTTGTATTGATTGTGAATTTTTATTGAATTTTTTATTGTTTTTTTGTAGAAGTGATTTTTGCGGTGTTTTTTGAAATTAAAAGACTTTCTTCTGCTTTTAAATGAATGTTACCACTGTATATTTCTTTTTATTTTTTAGAGCCAGTTTTCGATTGTGTTGAACCTATAATCTTCTTCACGTAAGCTTTCTTTTCTATCTATAAATTGTGGTCTACTGTATTTTTCTTTTTCACTTAAGCTTTTTTTTTTAATTTTTACTTCTTCATTTTATAAATATGAAGTGATATATTTCTTTTATTATCGTGTCGTTCTTATGTGAAGCAAAATTCTGTTGAAAATCGCGATGCTGGTGGCTAATTTGACTAATTTTTTGACCAAGTAGTATAAGACTAAATTTTTCTAACAATTGCTGTTAAAATTACTGACAATTTTTCAAAATTCGCCGAATAATTCGCATATTCGCTTCGGCGAATCCAATTTGCCAATTCGCTTCGCCTGATTTTTCAATTCGCATACAATTCGCTAATTCGCTTCGCCAATTCGCATAAACAATTCGCATTCGCATTTTTGCCAGGCGAGGCGAATTGCCGTTCACTAGTGGCTATAAAATGAATGGCTTATATCCAAAAAGTGTAGCTAAAAAGTTACAACAGGATGATTCCTGTAATTGGAAAAAGCAAGATTTTTGTTAAACTTGGTAAGCAAATTAAACCACTTTGCGTTACTCCACAAGGAGCATCCTTGTTCGGCAGAAGCTGGATGAAAGCATTCCAAAACGGCCAGGACGGGCGGGTTACATCCAATTTTTACATAAATCAAAAGAAGGCGATAAAACAATAACAAAACAATTTTATTAAATAAATAAATCCTACAACAAAAAAAACAAACTTTCGGTGAAATTATTAGTTTTTCTTTAAAACATAATCACATAAATCCATAGACCCTTGTGCGGAACAACGAGCTTTACTAATGGTTAAACGACTGTCAATACGTCTCCAGTGTGGAATTCCATTGTCATCATACACCTTTTCCAGATATGAATCACCGTCTTTTTTAAAGTGATCATCACGTTTAAGATATTCTCCATTCTGATCACGAGAACGCTCTAAATAAAATAAATTTATAAAAAGAAAGAAAGAAAAGAGATAGAGGTTAAAAAATATTTCCTTCGGGATGAAGGACTATGAGGACTTTGTGACGGTTGTTGTTCTTCATATGCTTTGACGCCTAAAACATTTGCTAATTATATCTTTGAATTTTGGGTTACTGTATATTTCTTTTTATTTTTTAGAGCCAGTTTGCGATTGTGTTGAACCTATAATCTTCTTCACGTAAGCTTTCTTTTCTATTTATAAATTGTGGTCTACTGTATTTTTCTTCTTCACTTTAGCTTTATTTTTTGAACGATGTATGCGAAATAATATTTATTTTTAGAATCTTGTCATGCTGGTCTTGAATCTGATGATGCTGAACAAACTCTTCCGAATGTCGAAAGGCTTGAAGATGGAAATGAAGTTCAAGTAGTATTTTGCAGAAGAAAGCCCTTCAAAACTAGTACATCGAAGTCAAACAAGAGCCCTCCAGTAACAAGATTACGCCAAAAGAAAGAAGATTTTTGATTTTTGTTAATAAAGTTCATTATAATTTTATCTGTCGCAAATGACTGCATTGTAATGTCACTTGCATGCTGTATAGCTTTTTCGACGAGGATTACTGCAGAAAGAGGCTGTCTTTTCTATATTGAGAGTGTGGTCGGCTGCATTTGTCTTCTTCACTTAAGCTTAGCTTTTTTAAAAATGTAGTATGTTTTTTTACTACTAGAAAAATCATAGAACATTTTTTTGAGCTGATTTAATTTGTTTAATAATCCATCATTACCGTAGTAGTATTATTTTTGTTTAAAGTAGAAATCTTTACACATTTTCGAAGTCGATAAATTCAACTACTTTGTCAAACGATTTTTATTCAAAAAAACAAAGAGAAACAAAAGATACAAAAAAAACTTGCAAAAAAACTTTCGGTTTGTATTATTTTTACCAAGAACTCCAAGACTCAGGATTCCGCTTGACACCTTCCAAAAGTCTTTTTGTTCTTGGAGTATAGTCATCAGATTGTTGTTCATCATCATCATGTATACCTCTAAAGCGATGATATCCCCGACGTTCACCTCGACCACGAGAGCGACGGACTCCGCCAACACCAGATGAATTGGCTGTATTGCTGTCTGCGAAATTGCCTCGGAAAGGAACAAAACCAACACGAGATGAACCTAAATTATTTATAATTTATTATATCCATAGCTATAGGTGCAACTCACGAGCTTCCAAAGGAGAATTTTCAGTATCTTGTTGATCATCCGGAAGAATCAATCCATTCATAGCTTTTTCGACCATTTTAATCTAAAATTATCCAACGTGTCAGGTCGTTGAAAAAGTTAAGATTTTTTTATTCGACAAAATTTTAAAACCACAACTTACATTTTGATGAAAACCATTAAAAGAATCACAACTATTTTCACCACCCCTTTCAGATTTGACTGCATTCCGAGAAATTTCAGCTTCGGAAATCAGATCATCATCATCACTTTTTGATTCAATATATTTATAGCTCAAAACTTCCGGTAACCCAGCTTCATAGCTTAATAATCCAAAAATTAAAATATTTGCATCTTCATAATGGCTAAAAAAATATTCATTTCATTCATTTATATAAAAACCAAAAAATTAACTAACAGATTAAGCATCTCTTCAAATTTTTCTTTTAAAGCCCAAGCATAAAAAAAATCACATGCAGCATATTTGAATTGTTGCCTTGATAATGGTCGATTTACAAGCAGTTATATCACTGGGCATTTGGTTAAAAATTGAAATTTTAGATTTTGAGGTTATTGATTCAACTACTCTGTGTTAAAATTCTCAAATTTTAAAGCATGCATCTTGTCTGTCACATTCTGCAGGAAACCGCCAACTACGGCAATAAACCATACCATAATAAGTACAGGTTTTAACGCAACCCTGCGTGGTGTGACGGAAGAAGGCGGCCTGCGAAATGATAAAATTTTATTCACTGGTTAATCATATGTTTATTTACAAGCATTTATATCACTGGGCATTTGGTTAAAAGTTGATATTTTAGAATTTGAGGTTGGTGATTGAAAATATTATTCTCAAATTTTAAAGCATGCATCTTGTCTGCCACATTCTGCAGGAAGCCGCCAACTACGGCAAAAAACCAAAATAAATACGGGTTTTAACGCAACCCTGCGTGGTGTGACGGAAGAAGGCGGCCTGCGAAATGAAAGAATTTTATTCACTGGTTAATCATATATTTATTTACAAACATTTATATTACTGGGCATTTGGTTAAAAGTTGATATTTTAGAATTTGAGGTTATTCATTGAACTATTCTGTGCTAAATTTTTATTCTCAAATTTTAAAGCATGCATCTTGTCTGCCACATTCTGCAGGAAGCCGCCAACTACGGCAAAAAACCAAAATAAATACGGGTTTTAACGCAACCCAGGGGGGTGTGACGGAATAACGCGGCCAGCAAAAGAAAAAACTTTATTCGCTGATAGAAGTGGACGCTAAAGATTGGGGGATTTTTGAGGCAGCTGAAGGATTTTAATGAAGGATAGAAGTAAATGATGTTCAAAAAAACAACAATTTTCCAAACTTTGCATCTGTTTGCATCATCACGCATTCTAATAAACCTCGGTTAAAATCAAATATCACGACCAAAGTCCATCAACAACTTGTTTGTGCAGACCTTTATATTATATTTTAAGCTTTTTTAGGCTGAAAAAAGCAATAAACTATTCGCTACCCTATTTTTAACCAAAAAAAGATGAAGGGTTCAGAGACGGTAATAATGAAATTACTGCGATAACACTCTTTACTGCCGTATAAATAAAAAATAATTATAAATCTTTGTTCACGCTTCGAAATTTTTAATGTCTATATTTAAAACATGTTTGGTTCTTTTTTTGAAACATTTAACAAGAAACTTGCATCTTTTCTTTGGAATTTTAAAAAAAACATACACATTATGTAAAGCAATTTCTTAAAACATCAAAAAACAAAGTGCGTCATAAACATATTTATTGCACCGTTTTTATAGGACTGCTCATTCAACACATTTTGTCTTCAAACACACATTTAAAAAGGGAAAAGAAACATCTCGTGCAATGCTGGTTGCAAATAAAAAATAATTTAGTTGCAACCAGCATTGCATTTGAATATTTTTATGCATCTTTCAGAAGCAAAACTTTGTAAATATATTATTGTTTCACTAAAAGAAAGATGAAAACCATTTTTTAAAACTATAAATCTCCAAATGTCGATTTGATCATTATTTTAAAAATGGCGAGAGATTTCTTTAATCGTAAAAAATACTAATTAGCGATAAATAAGTGCAATGTAAACATAACTTTTTTAAATACTGTTTTCATTTTCTTTATTTTGCACTTATAAGTTTTGAAAACCATTTTCCATTACAACATTGTTTGAAACAAATTTCAGCGAAAAAACGATCTATAATGTAATAAAAAATTTAAATAAGTATTACATTTGCTTCCCCTCCCCCCACCTTTGAAAAAACTTCCTAATTTTTTTATCGACGGATGATGTTTTCAACGATTCTGGTCAAAATGTTCGCGAAAGATCGTTTTTTGGAAAAAAAATAGGGGATGTCGTAAACGATCTGACGAAATGGTGCAGTGATGAAATGCTTTCTTTTTTCTATGGTCTGCATTTTTTATTAACAAAATCGATGTTTCCAGTGTTTGAATATTAAGCATACACATAATGTTAATGATAAATAATTAATTATTTTTTAAAATTGTAAAGCTTTGAGAATCCATTGCAGAACAATTCCTGTCAGCAGTTTTTATGTATTATGGCATTAGTAATATTTGGAATATTCATATTTTGTTTCACAAGCTTTGTGAAAAAAGAAGACATTAACATTGAAGGTCTTTTTACTATTTAAAAAAAAATAGGTGGTGTGTGAAAAGCAAATCGATATACGACCATAATAAGGAGAAAAAAATCGTTGATGGCGATTTTTTTCTCCTGCGAAATCGACAACTGTTTGAATATTGTTTTTGCTTGTTATGAAAAACAAGCAGTTCTATTTTTTGTTGCACTTTCATTAGATTTCAATGCAGGAAATAAGTTTATCCTTTAAATGTATTATTCTTGGTCAAAATAGTTTCGAATATTCAAATATCAAAATAAAATATTGTTATCCATAAAAAAAATTAGATGACCAACAACAATTAAACTATATTTTTTGCAGTTTCACCATAGGTTTCATTTCGTTTTGCAGCAATCGATGTTGCTGTAATTTTAAAACATGGAAAATAGATATTTGAATATTTAATTTTAAAAAACACAGTACTGTCACCATTTTTAAAGAAAGAGTTTTAAATGGTGAATATATTTTCAGAAAGTATAATAATACAAATAGTTGATTTCCTAGAAAATGAGCAGTAGAGACAACTTTTGGAAATCTGTTGATGAAATCATTTTAAAATAAATCAAAAATAAAATCAGGAACATAACACATTATCAGTTTTACGATGAAAAGAATGTTAAACAACTATGTAAAAGATGTTAATAGATTAAAAAATGCATTTACGACACAAAAACATTTTTGCGCTGTTTTCACCAATCAATGATCACAAAACATCACTTCGTCAACACTTTCATCTGAAAAGAATATTTGATTACTACACCTTGGCAGCTGACTGTTTCAGGCGTTATCTTTTTTTTTATTCTGTTTGTTTCTTAACAAATCAATTGTAAACATTTTATTGACACATGAAAAACAAGAAACTTTTTTCTTTATTGCAATGTTGCTTTTAATAACAGTAACTTTTAACAAGCGCAATGTACCATATTTTAGTTATGTTTGTATGCTTTTACCAAACAAATACAACTAGACCTTTAAAAATGTTTCAAATATTCAAATATCAAAGAAATAAACTTTTTTGCATAAAAAATGCCAAACGACCAACAGCATTTAAACTATGATTTTTGTAGTTTAACCATGGCTGCAGTATTATTTTTTATTTGATCAATGTTGCTAGTTTGTGTTGAAAAAAGAAATTATTTGAATATTTAATAACAATAACAACAAAAAATATTTTAAACGGAAATTTTCTGGTGACCGCTTTTTTGGAAGTATGAAAGATTTTCCGCTTTGCAGGAAAACAATAATTAATACAATTTCTTAAGCGACATGTCCAAATCATTTTAGAATATATTTGGATTAAACGAAGCATATTTAACAATAAAAATTATCAACTTGCCAATTATAAGAAGAGTACACAACTTTGTAAAAGATATGAAAAGATCCTAAGCTATTGCTATGTATTTCATCAACAGATATATTACAACCAAGAACACCAACAGAAGAAATTTTTTGGAAGTGTAGAAGGTTTTGTTTTATCATTTTTAATAATTTCTCTGTTTTAAACAAGATATAAAAATAGTGCTTGTTGATGTCTTTATTCAATATGCTGGTAATTTATTGCTTTTTTAACCAAAATGATTTATAATTTAGGCGATTGAAAAAATTAGTACTATTATCACCGTTTCTGCTGTCAATGCATCAAATGTTTTCGCAATCAGTGTTGCTAATCTGCATTCAACAGTATGTCAAAGAAAGATCAAAAATTGAAAAACTTTTAAAAAATGCTTTAGTATGCATTTAATGACGAATACAAATTATCAATAATTTTTAAAAAATAATTTCTTATAGCTTACCGTAGAGGGTTTCAACTCAATCCGGAGTTGAGACCCCATATTTTGCCCAAATACTCGTCATAGTAAGGGATAGTTACGGGCAAAATATTAGCAGCGGAATCCTACTCCCTGAGATTTAATAGCTATATGAATATAGCTAATAAATAGCAAAAAATAGCTATGTTTGCTATACAGTTTTGTTTTTCATGATTTATAAGCAATCTAACAGAAAGAAAATCGTATTTTGTTAGTTGGCTATGCATTTGAAGGGGTTAGAAAGTATCCGAAATGAATATTATTAGCAAAAATAGACATCGTCTGCTACTTACCAGTTATATTCATTTAGCTATTAAATCCCAGGGAGTGGAATTCCGCAGCTAATATTTTGCCCCTAGCTATCCCTTACTATGACGAGTATTTGGACAAAATATGGGGCCTCAACTCCGGATCCACTTGCGGACCTCTCCGGTCAGAAAGCAGTTAAGCTAAAACATTTGTTGTTGTAATGTGTAATGTTTTGCATAATTTTAATTATTTCATGTATTGTAAGCGCTACTACTAAAAATGATTAAGTAATGCTTTATTTGGACCATAGATAAACTCACAAAATAGTTTTTTAATTCTGAGATAAGAAAGACTTTGTTTCCTTTTATAAAAACAACGACAGATAGTAAATTCATGCTAATGCAGCATTTAATTAAGTTTCTATGAAATATTCAAACAACAGACGCTTTTTTTGGAATTCAAAAAATTGTTTTTTTCTTTGAAAAAAATTGTTCCTGGAAAAAGAACTACGATCAAAGTGCATAAAATATAGTTTAGACATTGTTTAATTCTGCAATATTTTTCAAGAAAAATCTTTATTTTTTGTCCATTAAAAATGGACCAGAAAATTTTTCTCACTTTAATTTAAGAGTAGTTTTTGAAGAATAGAAACAGACATTTATTAATTTGGACTATTGTGAATACTGTAAATGACAACAACAGCAGCCATAAATGGCAACACATTGAATATATTTCTGAAATGCCAGAACTTCAATATGCAATAATAAAAGCACTTCTGTTCCACTATATGTACACGATAAAATTTAAGACACTTGTTCATACTTCATCAGCACAAAAAATATGCTTTTATATATGTAAAATGATAAAAATTATTAAACAAAAAAAATAAAAATGTTTTTTTTTCAATAATAAATAGATATAAATCGGTGTTTACTGTTATGTCATTGTATTTGTTTATTATATTACATTTCATGTATTATTTAATTATATCACTTTCAACAATTTCTTTGTTCAATTATTTTTTAATATTCAAACATGAGTAATAAAAAAAGAAAGCTTTTAAAAGAAATATAATGTTAGCAAACTAACAACCGGTAGTAATGAATGAAACTATACTTTTTGCAGTTTTATCACAATTACTTTATTTTATCGGTTATTGTGACTCCATTGAAAACTGTTTTGAAAATAAATATAATATTTGAATATTAGATTTTTAATGAAAGTAAAAAGCAGCAAGTTTAAAGAAAACTCTTTAAATGCTATGTTTTTCAGAATTAAGCAGCTTATTCTCCTGACAGATTTTGTTGTTACGATAATAAAAAAATATTTAAAATAATAAACAATTTAAGATTCAATTAACATGAATTAACGAAATTTACACACTGAGCGACATCTATCTAGCAATGACAATACTATTATATAATTTTCAAAAGGCATCCTACGACGTTTTTAAAAAAGTTTTTTTTGTAAAAACCTCGTGGGATGTCTGCAACAAAATATCTGTTTTAACTTAAAATTGAGTTTTTATAATTTTAGATACAATATTTAAAATGCTTTTCTTTATATTTTTTGACCAAAGAAGGAACAGCTTTTCCCACAATAATACATTTATTTCATCGATTGTAAGCAATGTTTTTTGTGGTGAAAATCTTTTAAATATTCAAACTCAAAGAAAAATAAACAAGCAACATTTTTTCGATACAACAAAAAACATACTTCTATACATGGTTACTCAAGAGGTTCCAAGTACCATTGTTGTCTGGAAAGAGGTGCGAAAGAAGGAAAGCTTTTAGGGGAAAAAAGGACCACAGCGCTTTGCCAGAAAAGAAGGAAAGACTAAACTACAAAAATATTTATTTTTTTTTTTAAAAATTTCAAAAAAGAATAACACAAAAAAATATATTTTGAACATTAAAAAATAATAAACAGCAAAAAATCAGCAATAATAGTAATAATAATTTAAGGCATTCTTGGTCGAAGTTGGGGTTGTTGAACATTCATAAATCTTTGATGATTACGTGGAATATTAAATCAACCACTTCTTGTTATTGCTCGTATTCGTGATAGTGGAAAAACGATTTGTACAAAAAGCGATTTTAGATGTTTAAAACAAAAATAAAAAAAAACAAATTGTTAGATATTATGTTTTAAACAAAACTGGTGAAACAATTATGGATAATCTCGATGCTGCTTTTCTTATGGGACAGGAATTTGGTGATGCTCAATTTCAGAATCAGCAGAATTATTTTATTCATGATCCAATTGCTCTAGAAAATATGTTAGATCCAATAACATTTGAAGCAGATTTTGATGATGAATTTTTGATGAATGATATGCAATGGATGGAAAGAACAACTCCAGAAGAACGAAATTACTATAAATCTGATATTGGTCTCGTCAAAAGTTCTTTGCTTGATGGATTAATTGTTTCCAGATCTCATCCACACTTTATTCTTAGCTATGATATAAAAAGAATTTTGGAATCATTTGAATTTTATGTTCGTGAAAATCTCAATTAAAATCTGAAATATTATATTATTACTGATCGTTTTTTATACTTTGAATTGAATGTTTTTATTATTACTGTTCAAAAAATATCTTTGTTGTGTTATTCATTTTTGCAATTTTTGAATAAATATTTTTGTAGTTTCATCTTTTCCATTTTTTCATTTCTTTTGGCAAAGCGTTGTGGTCCTTTTTTCCCCTAAAAGCTTTTCCTTCGTTGGGTACTTGGAACCTCTTGAGTAGTAATCCTTCTATAAAGCAGCAACTAAAATAACTAAACTACATTTTTTGCAGTTTGATCATTATTGCATTTATTCTCAACCATTTTTATTGAAAGTTTTTTTAATCGATAAGACAATATTATATTTGAATATTTAATTTTTAAATACAGAAGCAGTAATTCGTTTAAAAATGTTTTTCTAATTGCTGTGGTTTATTCAGCTTCCCCTCAACGGTTGGAAGTTAGGGACTTTCTAATCATCATATTTATGATGTCAAGTCAATAGAGATGAAGTATTGAAAAAAGCAATAGTAATCTTCATACGGAGATTACATCAAGCAAATAGGAATATGTGGAGTTTGTTTTTGTCAATGCTACAGTAGCGATGGTTAAAGAAAACAAAACAAAAGAAAATAAAATTTATTAACTATCTATCAAGCAGAAAATGACAAATTTAATCAGTGATGTTTGTTATAAATATAATCATTTAGCAGATCAGCGTAAAAAATAGTTTACAAAAAAAGAAACTGCGTTTTTCCTTGATTCGTTGTGTTTTCAAAAAATGGACTGCAGTCAAAAGCATTTGTTAATGTTCGTTTATGCAACGAACAAATGGGACGTTTTTAAATGTCAGACGACGAAGTACTTGCACTTTTCGTTTATTTTTTGTTTTGTACGTTTTTGTGAATAAATAGTCTTTTTATTGTATGAATATTTAAAAATTTTTTAAAAAATGAATAAATGTGGTTTATTGTCATTTTCGATGTATAAAGTCTATATAAAAACAATGAATTTTGTGCTTGATATTTCCTTGCATCCTGACATTAATAATAGCAACAAATTTCCAGCCATTCCATCAAATATAAGAAAAGTTTTTAAAAATAAAATAACATTTTCAACTTATTTTTCTTTAAGGTACATGGAGTTTGTGATATTGTTTTTAAAATTCTTGGACTTGACTTAGTCTAAATTATACACTTAAATGAAAAAAAGATAAGCTTTTTGCGTCAAAAAAGTTAACATTGAGTAGTTAAAAAAACCATCAGAATTTTCCACATGCCTTAATTGCAGAAGCTACTGCAATCCATTACAACCAATTCCAACGTTTTTATTAATTTTACAATTTTTAGTGCAGTTGTGGTAAAAAGAAATAAAACACATTTAAAACGATTCTATTGTCATTCAAAAATTCTTTTTTATAAACATCTGAATTTTTACAATGCAGTTCAACACGTATTTTGCTCAAAAAATATTTTGAATATTCAAATTTAAAACAAAGCAGAAACAAAAAATGATGTGAAAAAAACAATGCAGCAGCAAAAATCAACATTAATTAAACTATATTTTTTGCAGTTTCATTAGAATTGTTTGTCAATTTTTTTACTTTTTGAATGGTTCTGATCTTCTTGCTTCTTTATTTGAATATTTAAGTGAAAGAAAATTAAATGAAATAAAATCTGTAATACTAAGTGAATATCTCGTTTTTAGTGTATTTATTTGAAAACAGAGTAGCTTTAAGCTACATATCACGATTTGATAGCAAAAACATTATTAAATTAATGGTTTTAAAAATTCTTTAAAGAATTGTATGATCACAAATGAGCACCTGCAATAAACATCAAACAAATACAATGGTTAAAATTGGTTCGAAAAAATAAAATTTACAAGTTTTTTAGAAGTAATATAATTATACCGCTTAATATTGTAAACGTTTTAAGATTGGTTAGCCATGAATAAACCAAATTTACACACTGTGCAACATCAATTTTGCAATGACAATACTATTATTGTAATTGCAACCTACGACATATTTAAAAAAATTTTTTTTTCAAAAGATTGCATGCAACAAAATATCTTTTTTAACTTAAAATTGAGTTTTTATAATTTTAGATACAATATTTAAAATGCTTTTCTTTATATTTTTTGACCAAAGAAGAAACAACTTTTCACACTGTGATACATTTATTTCATCGGTTGTAAGCAATGTTTTTTGTGGTGAAAATCTTTTTAAATATTCAAATATCAAGAAAAGAAAACAGAAGCATTCAATGAATGCAGAAAAACACACTTTTGAAAAAATGCAGCTTAAACCTCTGAACTACATTTTTTGCAGTATCATCATTACTGCATTTTTTATCGACCAAATTGTGTATGTGTAAACTGTAAAAAACTTTAAAACCAACTATTTGTTTGAATATTTTATTAAAATATACAACAATAATTGCAAAGGAAAAAATGGAGATTACTTCTTAATTGAAACTATGATAATGAGGAAACGAATGGTATGTTTATGGAGGAACAGTAATTACAAGAAAATGTAATAACGCAGTTTTGAACATTGTAAAAATATTTAGTAGGTCTATTGCAGACATTGAGTGAAACAACAATAATATTTGCATTAATACCTTTCACATAATCATTTGAATATTTAAAAACACTTTAAAAGATGCAATGCAGCTCATTCCCTGGAATTCTTGAAATTAACACCACATGGCTTCCTGAGTTGTCATCATCAAAGATGTCTTGAGACTCACTTTTTTAAATGTTTAAGAACAAAAAACTACTTTTCAGTTACAAATAAAAGCTCGCACAAATCACGGAATAATATTAACAGAAGAAAAATTATCAATAACTTTTTTTACAAAATTGTGCTAGCAAGGATCCTGTAAAAATTAAAAATGGTAATGTCTTTGATTCCATTTAATGCGTTTTCCTCTCCATAATATTCTCTACTTATTAGTTCAGATTAAAAAAATTATTTCAACAAAAAAAGGTACAAAATATTCAAACATTAAATCAAGAAAAATAGGATTGCATGAATGCAAAAAAACAACTTGTAAGTGCAAAAAAATTAATGATGATATATTTAAGTTTTCTTCATAAAATAGCAAAAAATCAGTTTTTTGTTTCTTATCTAAAGGAATGATAAAATCGATATATTATGAGGTCGACAGCTTTAAAGTAAAGAAAATATTTTATAGGTTAAAGAGTAATCCATTTATTTAAAAAAAAAACTCCTTTTACATTTTTTTGTAAGGTATGACTGGATTATTAGCTGTAAAACAAAAAACTTGGTTTGCTTTATTTAATAACAACAATCCGTTTTATACTTCACAGGAAATCCCAAGCCATTGAAAAACATTCATGTCATTAATTATCAACCATTACCCAAAAAATGTATTTTCGTAGTACTGCTACTTGTTGCACGAATTTACCATTTTGAGGTTTACTGGTTCCAAAAACGGCAATTTTATGTGAAAAAAAGCCCAATCATTTAATACAAAAAACAATTTTAAAAGCACTTTATAACAAGTTTTTACGGAATGCATTAATGATAATAAAAAAGAGATAGAAACAAATCTGCTGGTTTTAACATAAAGCATTTTAATCAATTACAAATTGATAAATAGTTAACAAATGTTTTGTTTTTTATTGTGCTGATCCTGGTATATCACAAATATAAGACTATTCGTGTAATAAACAATTTTATCATTTTAAAGCCTTCTTTTTGTCAAAAAAATGTTTTAAATATTCAGATAATCTGCAAAAGCGAAAATGCTAAACAAAACTTTTATAAACTACCAACCAAAAGCAATGAAACTATATTTTTTGAACCTTCATCATGAAAGCAGTTTTTTTATCAATCAATGTTGCTCGGTTACAAATTGTTAAAAAATAGATAAACTGTTTGAATATTTAAAAACATCAGCAAGTTATTTGGAGGGAAGGTTCCAAGATGATGGGTTTATTGGAAATTAGTTGTTTCCAATGGCCATTAAGAGTCTACATAAATATATACAGATAATAATTTTTTGGTTTAATAAGTATATACAATAAATCATTTTTGAATAAACGTAGAATTAAGCTGTAGATCAAGCCCGTATATAAGGGGGATCTACAGATTAAAGGCGTGCCTTCCCCCCGAAAATTTTTTCTGTCTACGGCCTTGCTGTAGATAGTACATAATGCGTGTTATCGCAGAAGGTGATACAACTTTAAAAAGATCGATGTTGGAAACCAAAAATGTCCATAATTGTATCCTTCTTGAAATTCATTTTAGATATTGTTGCAACTATTTTTTTACGCTCTTTAATTTCCCCCACAAATTCTATTGCCGACAACTTGAGCATTAAAAAACAAAAATTTAATTATCCTTTAAAAATGGCTTAAACGATTGCCTGCATTTGTTAAACTTAAAAATGGGTTAAATAAGTTTGAATCATACATGTATCACTGATTTTTTACCCAAAAAGAAGTGTGTTTTACATAGTACATCTACTAATTAATATTTTTAGCTTTGAAGATTTTTTAAATATTCAAATATCAATAAAAAGAAACAAGCAACGTTTTTTGGATGCAACAAAAACATACTTTAGAAAAGCAGCAACTAAAATAACTAGACTACATATTTTGCAGTTTCATCATTTTTGCATTTTTTCTTCAACCATTTTTATTGACCTACTTTTAATCGATAAAACTATTTTAATTCCTATGATTTGAATATTTAATTTTAAAATATAGAAGAAGAAATCACTCGTAATAGAATTTTTGACGGCAACTTTTCTGTTGACATTATCTTTTTGGCCAAATATGGACTTATTACGCTAAATCATATAATGAAGAAGGAAGTATATCAAACATTAGCATACTTTAGTGCAACCTATCTTGGCCCGATGTGTTCATTAACAACAATAAAATCATATTTCTAAAACAAATTGTTTTAAGATAATGGATACGGTAAATGTTAATAATTGTATCCTTGTTGAAATCCATTTTGGATATCGTTGCAATATTTTTATGTGCAACGTAGTTTCCCCAATAAATCTTGTTGTTGATTTATTGGGGAACTCAATATTTTTCTGATTTCAAGTTACATTATGGTTTGTTGAGAAATGTTTCGTAAGATTGTCGGCAAGAAAAATATTTTTTTTAAACATACAAATGCAATTAAGCACATCTTAAAAAGAAATCATTTTAAAATGCTGTATGTGTGATTTACCCAATGGTAACGATTCATAAACAATCTTTCACATAGTAATACATCTATTTCATAATTGCTAAGAAGTTATTTTCGGGTAAAAATGTTTTAAATATTCAAATATCAAGAAAAAGAAACAAGCAACATATTTTCAATGCAACAAAAAACATGCTCTAAAAAGCAGCAACTACAATAACTAAACTACATTTTTTGCAGTTTCGTCATTGTTGCATTTTTTCTTCTACCACTTTTTATTGAAAGTTTTTTTGATCGATAAGACTATATTAGTTCTGACTATTTGAATATTTAATTTAAAAATAAAAAAAAAGTAAAAATTCATTAAAGAATCTTTAACGTTGAATTTTTAGTTGACGTTGGTCTTGTGTTTTGTCGAGATTATTGTAACGACGCTAAATCGTTCAGTGAACATGTTCAACATTAGTAAACTTTAGTTCGAACAATCCTGGTCAAATATAACATCAGACAATCTTGAAATTCATGTTACAAAAAATGTATTTATAAAACAAACTTTGGAAAACATACATTAAATACATGAAGAAAACAAAAGCAGAGATTTTAATTTTTGTATACAAATTTATTATTAAACAAAAAACCACATTTATTTTGAGCTACAAATAAAAACTTTGTTTACAAAAAGCATATTACAAATCATGAAAATATAATTAACAGAAGAAAAGAGATCAATTAATTTACTTTTATTGAAATTGTGCAAGCATTAATCCAATAAAAATCAATCCAAAAAGTTTGAAGCTATCCATTTGATTCATTACACTTGATCCATATTCGTCAACATCAGGAGCTCCAGCGGCATATTTACTTTCTCCATCATAAGATTTATCAGCACCTTTAATAAATTTACTTCCAAATAATTCTGCTGCAGAATCAATCTAAAATTGTTGAAAAGTATAAGTGGTTTAGTTTATTGAGCAAGAATGTATGGCATTTGTTTTTGTTAATGCTACAGTAGTATGATGTAAAGCACACAAGCAAAAGTTGCAATAACTTATTAATGTTTTTTTAAACGATTAAACAATCGTCATCGCAAAAGTTGAAAGAAAAACATTGCAAAAAAAGAAAAAAAAAGTTTTAAAAAATTACGTAACAAAACGAAAAACTTTGTAAGCGAACGTAATCTTTCTTTTGTCTTTGTTCTTTTACCAGCGTTAGATTAGTCAACTCGACAAATGCTTTAAAAAATACATGTGTGTTATCTTTGAAGCAATTCCTAACACGAAAACAACAAGAAAGAACAATAAAAAAGAAAACAATAGGAACAATCGCTTTTTTTAAAAGTCGTTCATTCACGTATCTTGATTCTTCAAGTTCTGGTTGAATTCTCTCTCTCTCTAGATTTTTTTCAAATCTATCTATCTCTTCTAAATTGGTTACACTATGTCAGGTTGGTTTCTTTATATACTTGTATATGATATACTTTAGTAATGCCTGAGTTAAGGTTTTATATTTTGTCCATATACTTATCTAGTTGTGGGATAGTTAAACATAAAATATTAGCTGCCAAATTTTTTCTTAATGGCAGAACCAATAAAGGAAGAGCTTTCCCTATTTATCTTGCCCATAACAATCTCCTATTTACTCCGCCCGCATCTGTAACATCTGCAATGAATTTATCAACATTATCGCTAATTACTAATGAATAATTTTAGGCAAAGGAAAAGGCAGCGGCAAACGCTTAAGTGAAGGTGGAGCTTTACGGTTTCGTATGATTCTTCGTGATAATCTTCAAGGTAAGTCATTTATCTCACTGCATATTTTCTAATTTTTCTACTTTAGGTATTACCAAGCCTGCTATTCGTCGTCTTGCTTGTCGTGGTGGAGTCAAAAGAATTTCTGGTGTTGTTTATGAAGAAACTCGTGGTGTTCTTAAATGTTTCCTTGAAAATATTATTCGTGATTCTGTAACCTATTGTGAACATGCCAAACGTAAAACTGTAACTGCTATGGATGTTGTTTATGCATTAAAACGTCGAGGTAAGCTTTACCTTTCTCAAAAGAGGTGAATATATCGGTATTCTTTTCAGGCAAGATGCTTTATGGTTTTGGTGGATAAGAAGCCTCTCTATCACTCTCTTCTTCTATGATGTCTTTCTTTTTTTACTCTATTATGATTTATTAAGTGTTTTTCTTATTATTCTTCTTTTTGAATAAAATTTTTGTTGTATGAAAAATCTCGTGGCTTTCTTATTGGGTGCAAAAGGGTAGATGTATTAGACTAAGGGGTACTGTAGAGTTGTTGTTGACTTGGAATCCTTTTTTTCAAGGGAACATGGAAGTAACAGCCAAAAAAAGAGAGAAAAATGTCTAATTGATTCAAATATCTTTCTCTATGCTAAAAACAGCAACAAAAAAGACTTTTTATAGCTTTGGTGGATTAGAAGCTTCTCTATCACTCTCTTCTTTTATGATGTCTTTCTCTTTTTTACCCCTTTTTGGTTTATTAAGTGTTTTTCTTATTATTCTTCTTTTTGAATAAAATTTTTGTTGCAAAATTTATTGGGTGTAAAAAAGCAGAGGTATTGCACTAGGGGATACTGTAGACTTGTTGTCAAATACGTTTCCCTAGTTTTAAAAATCGACAAAAAGACTTACATTATTTGAATACAAACCAGTAACGCAATCTTCTGTATCAATAGTAGGTTTACAAGCAAATACTTTAGCATTATCACCTTCTTCTCCATCAAATGATGTCATATTTTTGATATCAATTTTAGCATTATTTGAAACATCTCCACAATATGATACATAATCAGAATAACATCCATATCCATGAAGAACTTTTTTTCCATCAATTAAACACCAAAATACTGCACATGCATCATCACCACAATCTTTTGTTGATTTTGATCCAACTTCGAATGCTGAAAAAACACTGCTATAAAAATTTAAAAAAAGAATAACACTTACTTTTGTAATAAAAATTTGCGATAGGAGCACAGGCACCACCAGATGTACATTTTCGAGCTTCAACAAAAGATGGAAAGATAAAAAGATGAAGAAAAAGAATTGAAGAGACGAAGAAACGTTGAACAACTTTCATTTTGATTGAATGCAACAAATGAGATAAAAGTTTTGTCAATAAAAAAATGTTTATGCAAATTTTTAACATTTGTGTTTGTTTTGCTGTCAAGCTTTTTCGCTATCACTCAACTTTACAATGGCAACAACATAGATATTAGTCAAAACCGTTCACTTTAAACAGCAAGATAAGTATTCATCTTTATTTTAGGTTACAAATATAAAGATTACAAATGTTTACAAAAAGCATGTTACGAATTATATAATAAAACTACCACAGATAGAATGATTAGTTTTCTTTTACCAAAATTGTGCAAGCATAAATCCAATAAAAATTAAACCAAAAAGTTTGAAGCCATTCATTTGATTCATTGCACCTCCTCGTTGTCCATGAGGAACATTTTCAGGATTTGATGGTTGTGGAGGTGAATCAACATATTCACATGTTTCTTTATATGACATATCAGCACCTTGAATAAATTTCTGAGGAAAGTAAGTAAATCCAAGATCAACCTAAAATCGTTAGCAATTATATATAAGATATGGTACTGCTAGCACTTTTGATACTAAAGCACACGGTAAACGCATCCCATATCTCAGCTTTAAAATGATGTCGAATAAATAAAACTTACATAAAATGAACGCTTCTTGTCAGCGCATTTGTAATCATCAATTAAAGGTTTACAAGCATATACTTTAGCATTAACACCTTCTTTATCATCCCATTGCATCATATTTTTAACATCAATTTGAGCATTATTTGAAACATCTCCACATATTGATTCATAATCAGAATAACATCCATAGCCAACCTTTACTTTTTTACCATCAACCAAGCACCAAAAAATTGCACATGCATCATCACCACATTCTTTTGTTGATTTATCTTGAACGTCGTATGCTAAAAATAAATTGTTATTACGGGAAAAACGTAGCATAAAAACATACTTTTATAATTAAACATAGAGACAGCAACACATCCCCCACCAGAAGTACATTTTCGAGCTTGAACAAGTTGAAGAAGAAGAATTGAAGAGAGAAGGAAGAAGAAACGACGACCAACTTTCATTTTGATTGATTGCAACAAATGGAAGAAAAAAATGGAATGACGAAGCTTTTATGCAGAAAAAAAGCAGTCGAATATGCAGATTTTCAACAATGTAATTCTAATTTTTTTGACAGAATTTGTATCTTCTTTTTTCATTGTCACGGTAGATAAAAGAAGATACACCCAAATTTTATCAGCTCATGTGGTTGAGTAGTCAGTGCGTTAGATGTTCGAGCAGATGGTCCCGGGTTCGAATCCTGGCGGTATCTACCACTAAAAAACACGAGTGATTGGGTGTTCAGTGGATATCCAAGGTTAAAAATGAGCCCTTTGTTAGGATGTTTAGTCGGGACTCACAGTTCTAACTATAGAGATCAATCAGGTGTTATCGCAACCTGATGACGCACAATCTTAAACAGAAAAAGATAATATTTGGATTACAAAAATAGAGATTACAAAACAAAAAAGTTGTTTACAAAAAGCATATTACAAATCATAAAAATAAAATTAACAGAGAAAAAGAGATCATTTTCTTTTACCAAAATTGTGCAAGCATTAATCCAATAAGAATTATTCCAAAAAGTTTATAGCCATTCATTTGAGTCATTGCACTTGCTCGAGATAAAGGTGGTGCAGGAACATATTCACATTGTTGATCATAAGACATATCAGCACCTTGCATAAATTCACCATCAGGACCAAAGAATTCAGATCCAAATTTTACCTAAAGTAACAAAAAAGTATATATGTGAACTGCAAGCATGTCGGAAGGGAATAATTTAACTATCAAACCCCCGATATTGACATTTTATCAGTTCTGCACATCTGAACACTTACAATACCATGGACCCGTGTTTCCCAAGTGAGTAAGTATAAAACAGTGAACTCACCCTAAATGGATACGATCTTTCAGCGCATTTTTCACCTTCTTTACAAGAATATACTTCAGCATTAGGACCCTTTTTCTTCCAGCCAAGTCTTTGAACCCAACCGTTGTAATCAATTTGAGCATTTTTTGAAACATCTCCACAATATGATACATAATCAGAATAACATCCAAGACCATGAATAACCTTTTTACCATCAACCAAACACCAAAATACTGCACATGCATCATCATCATATTTGCATTTTTTCATAGATTTTTGTGTTAGAATAGATGCTAAAAAAAGCACGGTACAATTAACAATAAAATTGAAAAACAAATAACATACTCTTGTAATCAAATTTAGAGATAGGAATACATTCACCAGCTGATACACATTCCCAGGCTTCAACAAAAGATGGAAAGATAAAAAGTTGAAAAAGAAGAATTGAAGAGAGAAGGAAGAAGAAGCGACGACCAACCTTCATTTTTTAATTGATTGCTACAGATGAAACGCAAAAGAGAGGATTATCAATAAAACAGCACTTTATGCAAATTTTCACCATGAATTTCTATTTTTGCCATCATAGCTTATGTTTGCCACTGATCTTAACGAGTCTACAAATTTTGCAATTTTTAAAAGCAACAAAATGAAACATAAAAATAAAATATTCTTATCTCGCCGCAGCCCGAAGGGCTGCGGCTGTTTAAGAATCAGTTTCGTACGCCAACGTAGGGAAAAAAATAATTTTCTACGGTAGTGACCTCAGGGGTCTGGAAATGTTACCAAAACTTGGGCCCCGACTGCGGATTTATTTTTTTTTGTAAAAAAAATTACTGTAGGGTTACGGTAAGTGGTACTTTTACTCAAAAGAGTGTTTTTTTGCCGGGGTTTTGACCAAAACTCTAAGCAAAAATGTTCTAAAAAGCGATGTGGAAGCCTATAGTACCCCTGTGACCCCCACAGTACCCCAAACACACCTACAGTACGTCTACAGTACCCCAAAACACACCTACAGTACCCCAAAACACACCTACAGTACCCCAAACACACCTACAGTACCCGTACAGTATCCCTACAGTACCCCAAAACACACCTACAGTACCCACGAATCATACGCCGTTTTCTTAATTTTTCTACTACTGTTGTTTTGGTACTGCTGATAAGATAAGCATGGGATACTGTAAAGCGAGTCATACCCGATGGAGGCGTGGCCGCGCAGACAGTGGGAGCGCGAGCGAAGCGAGTGCGACCATTGTCGCGTGGCCGGCGTCGATCTCACCTAAAACACTTTGTATACAAAGTGTTTTAGGTGAGATCATAAAATATCATGTACACTATTTTTTCGTTAACTCATTAAGTATCATGTACACAATTTTTGTTGATGAAATGTCTTGGCAAAAAAATATTTGTATTGTAGCCCAACCCGTCTGCAGCATCTTACTTTGATATAGTCTTTCTACTGAGGTAATAGTATTATAGTTAGCAGACGGCTCATGAGATTGTCCCAAGCACCTAAAAAAGATATTGTTGTTAAACTTTCGGCTGTTCTGGGAATATACAGCTCATGAGATTCCGCAGACGGGTTGGCCGTATTTTATTATTGAATCTGGGAATATACGGCTCAAGAGATTCCTCCACTTTTATTTAAAAATATCTTTTATTTGGTTACATCATTACAGCCAACCGCGTCTGATACAAAAATTCAAAGAGCCGCCCGCAGGGCGGCTCTTTTAAATTTTGGCTTCTTAGCATTTCGTTTAACTTCACTCAATTATATATCTTTTACTTTTTTTCACCGAAACTTCGTTCAAATTTATTCACATCTTTTTGGTATGCAGTAAGTACCTGTCTCGTGTCGGGCCTTCTGGGTCGATTCTCCGTGATCTATTCTTTTACTGAGAAAGAAAAAGATTACGAAGTCATTTGACTGGTGAAAAATGTGTATCCCTATTTGACGTTTTTAAAAAAATTTGCGTAAACTCAAACATTTCTATCTTTTTTAGCTAACAATTTCAACTAACGTTTTTTGTATCAGACGCGGTTGGCTGTTATGATGTAACCAAATAAAAGATATTTTTAAATAAAAGTGGAGGAATCTCTTGAGCCGTATATTCCCAGATTCAATAATAAAATACGGCCAACCCGTCTGCGGAATCTCATGAGCTGTATATTCCCAGAACAGCCAAAAGTTTAACAACAATATCTTTTTTAGGTGCTTGGGACAATTTATTTAAGACTTTAAATATCGACATTACAAATAAAAGGTTGTTTACAAAAATCATGTTACAGAATCATAGTTAACACAGAGAAAAAGAGATCAATAAAGTGATTCTTTTACCAAAATTGTGCAAGCATTAATCCAATAAAAATTGATCCAAAAAGTTTGAAGCTATCCATTTGATTCACTGCACCTGATCGCTGGACATATTCACATGTTCTTTCTTCAACATTTAAATCAGCACCTTTCATAAATGGCTTATCACGAGGGAAGAAATCACGTCCCTTATTAACCTAAAATTGTTGGCAATTACATTTGTAATACCCCACTATTAGCATCCACAACGCAAAGTATATCTGAAGGTACAAGCACGTACGGAATATAGTACAAATATACCACCAATCTCTGCTTTGCCATAATAATATGAAAAAACTTACAAGAACTGAGTATTCATCTTGAGCGCATCTTGGTAATTCATCCGCAGGTTTACAAGCATATACTTTAGCATTAGGACCTTCAGCACCAACACCATCTGTTATCTTGTTATTAGTGAGATCAACTTTAGCATTATTTGAAACATCTCCACAATATGATACGTAATCAGAATAACATCCATAACCAACCATAGCCTTTTTACCATCAACCAAACACCAAAACATTGCACATGCATCATCACCACATTCTTTTGTTGATACAGCTTCAATCTTAAATGCTGAAAATAATATAAATATTAATATTACTGGCAAAACAAAATATTAAAACATACTTATCCAATCAAAGAGAGCGACAGGAACACATTCGCCACCTGATGAACATAGTCGAGCTTCAACAAAAGATGGAAAAATAATAAGTTGAAAAAGAAGGATTGAAGAGAGAAGGAAGAAGAAGTGACGACCAACTTTCATTTTGATTGATTGCAACAAATGGGAGACAAAAATGGAATGATGAAGCATATATGCAATAAAAAGCATTAGAGTATGCAAATTTTCAACAATGTGATTCAACTAGCAGAATTTGTATCTTCGTTTTTTGATTACTTAAAATTGTGCTAACAGCAGAAATTGTAAAAATCAAGTTTTGTCAGCTCATGTGGTCGAGTGGTTAGTGCGTCGGATGTTGGACAAGGTGATCCCAGGTTCGAATCTTGGTGGAGTCTACCACTAAAAAACATAAGTGTGTTATAAAGAGAAGAGAATATTCACATTTATGTGACAAATATAGAAAGCACAAAACAAAAAAATTGTTTGCAAAAAGCATATTACAAATCATAAAAATAACAGAGAAAAAGAGATCATTTTCTTTTACCAAAATTGTGCAAGCATTAATCCAATAAGAATTATTCCAAAAAGTTTGAAGCCATTCATTTGATTCCTTGCACTTGATGATGGAGCAGGTAGATATTCACATTGTTGATCATAAGACATATCAGCACCTTGCTTAAATTCACCAGTAAAGAATCCTTCTGCGAAAGAATACTAAAAACATTACTTTTATAATTATAAGATGTCGAGAAAGGAGCTGAATCATTTCCGGCGGAGGAAGAATTATATCTCTTGCCATTAGCGGTAAAAGTTCGTCTCCCCTTTCATCCCCATTTAAGAAGCATAAGATAAGAAAAAAAACTTACTTTTAATGAATACATATCTTTTGCGCAGTCTTCAAGTACTTTTCCTTCAATTTCAGGTTTACAAGCAAATACTTTAGCATTAGGGCCTTGTCCATCGAGTCCAGTTATTGATATTGTCGTAAGATTCAGTTTAGCATTATTTGAAATATCTCCACAATATGTTACATAATCAGAATAACATCCAAATCCAATATTTACTTTTTTACCACCATCAACTAAACACCAAAATAATGCACAAACATCATCACCACAATCCTTCGTTGATATTGATCCATTAAAAGGTGCTAAAAATTAATACGTGTTAAAATAATAAAAACAAAAAAAATCATTTACCTGAATAATCAAACAACGAGATAGCAGTACACATACCACCGGCTGTACATTTTCGAGCTTCAACAAAAGACGGAAAGATAAAAAGTTGAAGAAGAAGAATTGAAGAGACGAATAAACAATGCACAACTTTCATTTTGATTGAATGCAACAAATGAGACACGAAAATGCATCGAAGTGTTTTTTATGCAATGAAAAGGCAATCACATATGCAAATTTGTTTGCTCATGTGGTCGAGTGGTTAGCGCGTCAGATGTTGGACCAGGTGATCCCAGGTTCGAATCCTGGTGAAATCTACCACTAAAATACTGCATGGTTGAGTGATCGGTGGGTTAAAACAAATTACATGGATAGCACTCAGCTCATAAACGAGCACTTTCATGTTTACTTGCGAATCCTGGTTATTACAATAGGAGTCAGTTAGTGTTAGAGTTTGAAACAGAAACAATGAATACAAACTATATTTATTGCAGTTTCATCTTCGCTTTCATTTTTGTTGTCAACAACGTATTTCTTTGTCAATAAAATGTTTTGCATTCTTAAAAAAAGAATGCATTAATTTGAATATTTTATATTTTTAAAAACCTTACAAAAATGTAAAGCAAAATATACCGCACTGTAACGTTTTGATATCATTAATTTCATGATGAAGCAATTCATTGATCATCGATGAGGTTTTTTTAATACGGTTCACCCAAATTTTGTAAAACAATACATATGTTAGCTCGATGAAGTATTTTATTATTACTAAAACTGAATTAAGAGTAACAAAACATTTTTAAAAGAATTACTTGTTTATAACAAAACTAAGCAAATTTATCTAAAAAAACAATAAAGCTGATAATTTAGTCTTCTAATAGAAATGTATTTGCTCCTCTTAAATAGCTCCTATTCGTGTTATAACAAATTACTACTCTTCACACGTGGGCATGGGGTGCGCAAGGGTGCGATTCGCGCACCTGGTCGCGTGCGGCGTGCAAGGAAAAAGCGAGGTCGCGTGCAAAAAGAGAGGGAAGAAAGAGAGAAAAAAGGAAAAAAAGAGGAGGAAAAGAAGAAAAGAAAAAAAGAAAAAAGAGAAGAAAGTAAAAAGAGCTGAATAAAAGAAGTTTTGTATTATTTTTCTGTAACGTTTTGAATCAGTTAACTTTGTGGTGAAATAGTTTATGAGTTATAAATTTTAATAGAAGATTGAAGATTTTATATAAGTTATTTTTTAAAATTATTTTTGGGCACGAAAAAGTTTGACGTTTCTGCGTTAACCCTAGACGTTATAAGCTTATAAATTGAATTAGACAACTTATTATTTATTTGCAATCATTTAAAAACCAAAAATTCTTGGTTGCACCCGGTTTTTATGCATGCTGATCATTTGGACCTTGAATAGTTTTTATCTCAGAAAATTAGATTTTAAAAAAACATTTGTAACTACCAGAAAACGTTTTTGAATCTTTAAATAAAATTCGTTGAAATAGTTTTTCAAGCTATATTTGCTGATCCATCAATAGTGAAGCCCATAAGCTTGATAACTTGAAGAATCAAATTTAAAAGTATTTACTGTATAACAGTTCTCTTATCTTTTTTGTGGATCAAAGTTTCGGAACATATTTTCTTCACTTTTCCAATAACTAATCTATTTTATTTTTATGTTTTAGCTAAAGATAGTGCTTGACCTTTAGAAGTCAGTGAGGGAAATTAGAGCTATAAACCATTGCTATTATTCGTTTTATACGCATCGTCCAAAATTTTTAACAATAAAAAAATAACTTTTTTTCAACAAACCCCCATTAATCATCGAGTTAGAGCCACATATTTTTTGTCTAAAAGTCGTCAAAGAATACACTAATTCTACTGTCAAAAAACAGATACAACAATTTAACTCAACAACAAAAATGCATGATTTTTTTCGCATTAATTTATTTTCTTCGTATTATTTATAAAAACGCGTTTCTGGTTTATTTATTGGCACCTTAATTATCAAAAATTTTTCGGCGCCGCTATCGCGGCGCTTTATTTGACTATTCCATAACTTTACCCACTTTGTTTTCATGATAAAGTAGTTAAGCAAGACATATTTTAAGTAAAAACCGAATTCATCTTAACTTATTAGTTGCAGTTAGGTGGGCTTGCGCATATGTTAAATTTATATCTTTTACTTTAGTTTTTAAATTTATTGTTTGTTTTTTTACAGATAGTTATTTTAAATCCAGTTATTCGAAGCACCCGTTTGCTTTAAACTAGTGTCTTTTTAATTTTGCAAAAATTAAACAGGATCTAAAGATGTATTTCAAACAAAAGCGAGGCATTTAACACAAACAATGGCTTTAAATCTGCTTAAAAAACAAAGTAAAATTTCAAAAAATACACAAGTAGGGCCTTTTAGAACCAAAAATGAGCATGTGCAAAATTATAAAATTTTAAAAAATCGCAAAGGGTCCCCCCTGTGCTCGAAAAGTCGCGTCCAAAATTTTGGAAATTTGTCGCACCCTGCTGCCCACGTGTGCTACTCTAGTTTATTGTTAAGAACCGTTTTTGTTTTTCACATTTTTTTAAACAACAACTGAACAAACTAAAGAAACACCAAAGTACAAAATATAAGTAGTTTATTGCTTTCCAGCTTTCCAACATTAATTCTTGTTTTCTATTTCGTGTTTGAAAATGCAGTTTTTTAGTTTTTTAAGTTTTTTTGAATATTTGAAACATTTTTAAAGCAAAAACAGATTCATTTTTGTTTCTGTTGAGGTTACTGTAATGACAGCAACATTTTCAGTCAAATTATAGAGGTCATTAAATTACAAAGAAAAAGTTGATGATATATTTATTGAATTTTAAACCATGGATTGAAACGTTTTATAAACATTATTTACTGCTAATGGAACACTAGACCATTAAACAATTATTGGTTTTTAATAGTTACGGTACAAATACAACGATGAACGTCATAAAAGCAGCATCTATTTCTATTCTACTGTGAAAAAAAGTGAAACAAATATTTCCTTTTATCAAGTTTGTCTGACGGTTTTATCTACGTTAACGATTTTAAGGTAACAGAAGTAGTTAAAAACGTCTTATGTATTTTGTTAAATATTTTATGTTTAATTCTTTCCAACAAAAAAAAAATGATTTTCTAATAAAATGATTTTATTCATTTTTTATCATTCAATACTGCCAATAATTCTCGGAATCCATTTTAAATTTATTCGATCTTGTTTTTTTTTATCAGTTGGGTTTCATACAAAAATTTGTTTCCATATCGCTAAAAAATAGTTTTTATTAAAAAGATGTTTTAAATATTCAAATATCAGTAAAGAAAAAAGAAGCAACATTTTTCGAATGCAAATGCTTAACAGCATCAGTGAAAACAGACTATATTTATTGCTTTTTCATCATAGCTTTCTTCCTTGCTTTCAACAATCTTTATTTGTCAACAAAAATTTTTTTACTCTTAAAGAAAGAGTGTGTTAATTTCTATTGTTTGAACCTTTAAATTTTATATATCAACCCGACAAAAATGTAAATCAAAATATATATCGCGCAATAATTTATTGCTGATAGTCATTTGAAATGCAACTTATTTATTATTGACTACAGCTAATTTTTCAGCTTTTGAAACAGTTTGAAAATAATTCATTGCTTCTTATAAGACTAGTTTTGCAGAACTAAATAAAAAACAAAAAATACTCGAAAGATTTTTCATCATTTTGAGATGCATGCAATTCTTTGAAACATTTTAAACTTTAACTATGCGTTGCACTTTGCATTCCAGCACTGGAGTAGATGATTTTTCTGTTGAAAAATTGTTTTAAATATCAACAAAAAAATCAAAAGAAAATAAAAAAACAAGATTTTTGCAAGAAAAAAGATTAAAAACTACGAATCTACGCATTAAACTGTATTTTTTATACTTTCATCATCATTCCTTTTTTTCATCAAAAATTTTTTTTCGTCGTTAAATTGCTTAAAATATCAAAAGAGAAATGATTTGTAATTTGTTTGAATATTTAATTTATACACCGCAACAAAAACAGTTGCAAAGGATAACCATGTTCAGTTTATAGGTGGTACTTTAAAGACATTAACAATGGTTTTGGGAGCACAATGAATATGTATATGTTTACGAAAAAAAGGGTTATAAATCATTTTGAAATTATTTCTATATCATTATTCGCGACTGGAACAATAATTACACATTTTTGTTATTTTTCATAAATATTCTTTTTAGTATGAAATTATGGATTAACATTGACAGCCAATTGTCTTTCATAAATGGGTTGCTCATGAAGCTAATACTAGATATAGCTCTACCATCAAATGAATGCTTGCACAATTTTGGTAAAAGAAAATGATCTCTTTTTTTGTTAATTTTATTCTTATGATTTGTAGGAAGAACGTAATACAAAAGCTATAGTTTGTTGCTCTCCAATTTTAACTGATTATTTTATATTTTTTCTTCGAAAATGTTATCTTTTCATTCGTCAATAGATTATTTGAATATTTTTAATTTTAAAGCTGAAACCTATTCATTAAACTTAACTTTTAAGGTTGTCGTAAATGCTGTAACTAAATTGCAGTGCCAAAATATATTGCTCTAGTGTTTTGCATACACCCATTTTTAAGTGTCATAATTGTCAATTGACAACTAAAAATATTACCAATTTATAATAGCAACAATCAAAATACTATACAATGGGGATTAATTTATAACTTCTTGTTTTAATGAACAAATGTTTAATCGATTGTCAATCTTAGTGGAAAAAAGTAATATTTTAGTAGCAAAGAACAAAATCCATCTACGACATCGTTGTTGTTGAAAGTTAGTTAAAATGGTTCTAACTTTAATTACCTAAATAATTTTTGTTTCTCAGTGTTCACTGATTCATCAAACAAAACATAACAACTTTTTTCACTTAAATAAAAATATTTCCAACGTTTGTATTATTTAATACTGAAGCTAAGAGTGCTGCTAGTCCATATGTCTAATACTTTTAAGCCACCTAGTATTCAAAATATAAAATTGTTTTAAATATCAACAAAAAAATCAAAAGAAAATAAAAAAACAAGATTTTTGCAAGAAAAAAGATTAAAAACTACGAATCTACGCATTAAACTGTATTTTTTATACTTTCATCATCATTCCTTTTTTTCATCAAAAATTTTTTTTCGTCGTTAAATTGCTTAAAATATCAAAAGAGAAATGATTTGTAATTTGTTTGAATATTTAATTTATACACCGCAACAAAAACAGTTGCAAAGGATAACCATGTTCAGTTTATAGGTGGTACTTTAAAGACATTAACAATGGTTTTGGGAGCACAATGAATATGTATATGTTTACGAAAAAAAGGGTTATAAATCATTTTGAAATTATTTCTATATCATTATTCGCGACTGGAACAATAATTACACATTTTTGTTATTTTTCATAAATATTCTTTTTAGTATGAAATTATGGATTAACATTGACAGCCAATTGTCTTTCATAAATGGGTTGCTCATGAAGCTAATACTAGATATAGCTCTACCATCAAATGAATGCTTGCACAATTTTGGTAAAAGAAAATGATCTCTTTTTTTGTTAATTTTATTCTTATGATTTGTAGGAAGAACGTAATACAAAAGCTATAGTTTGTTGCTCTCCAATTTTAACTGATTATTTTATATTTTTTCTTCGAAAATGTTATCTTTTCATTCGTCAATAGATTATTTGAATATTTTTAATTTTAAAGCTGAAACCTATTCATTAAACTTAACTTTTAAGGTTGTCGTAAATGCTGTAACTAAATTGCAGTGCCAAAATATATTGCTCTAGTGTTTTGCATACACCCATTTTTAAGTGTCATAATTGTCAATTGACAACTAAAAATATTACCAATTTATAATAGCAACAATCAAAATACTATACAATGGGGATTAATTTATAACTTCTTGTTTTAATGAACAAATGTTTAATCGATTGTCAATCTTAGTGGAAAAAAGTAATATTTTAGTAGCAAAGAACAAAATCCATCTACGACATCGTTGTTGTTGAAAGTTAGTTAAAATGGTTCTAACTTTAATTACCTAAATAATTTTTGTTTCTCAGTGTTCACTGATTCATCAAACAAAACATAACAACTTTTTTCACTTAAATAAAAATATTTCCAACGTTTGTATTATTTAATACTGAAGCTAAGAGTGCTGCTAGTCCATATGTCTAATACTTTTAAGCCACCTAGTATTCAAAATATAATTTGCTCAAGAAGTGTTTAATTTTATATTGCTTAAAAAATCTTTTGAATGTTCAAATATAAGTATAAAAAAACAACATTCTTTGAATGCAAAGTTTACGAGTAACAATGAAAACAAACTATATTATTTGCAGTTTCATCATAGCTTGCTTTCTTGCTTTCGACAATGTTATTTTATCAATAAAAATTTTAAACTGAGTAAATTTTGTTTGAATATTTAATTTTTATATATACCTAACAATGATGTAGAGTAAAACATACCACGCAGTAATTTTCTTTTGATTTGCATTTGAAAAGGAAGAAATAAATCTATTTTTTATTATGGATACACATTAGTTATTACTACAGCTGAGCCTGGAGCTTACGAAACATTTAAAAAAAATTAATTGTGGGCTATGAAACAATTTTATGATAACTCAATCAAAGAATGGCAGCAAATATGAAAAAAGAACTTTTTTGATTTGTTTCACATTTTTTGAAATAGTACTGTAAAAGTGAAACCACAACTAGAATCGATAATTGTAGTATCAGGATTGCTTGAAAAACTACAATAGAATGTAAAATTTTGAAGGCCAAGGAAGTACAATTATTATAAAAGTAAAATTTATTAACTACTATTTCTTTGTGCACATGATATCTTATCTTTCATTTTTTGCAATTTATTGTTTATGATTCTTACGTTTTAATTTTATGTGAAAAAATGTTTTAAGTATTCAAATATCAACACAAAAATAGTGTTGCATTTTAAGAAAAATTTTAAACAGCAACGACTGAAAACAGAACAGACAACCAAACTATATTTTTTGCAGTGTAATTAATGATGAATCGATACTTGCGTTAGAAGACACACTGAAACCTTCTAAACATTTTAAGCTTCATTTGTTTGAATATTTCAGTTAAAAACTTTAACTAATTAACGATGCTGAACGTACATTTGTTAAAAAGACTAAGAAAATCAATGCACATGAAATATAATAATTATACAGTTGGGATGGAATTTGACAGTTATTACTACAGTTTTAAGCTCTAACAGCTTTCTAAAGAAAGAAAAAGTAGTGGAAAAATTATTACTAAGACAGTAACAATCTTTTTTTATTTAATCAAATACAAAGTGCTAGAAGAATGGAATTATTGTCAACAGATCGAGTTGACAATAATTCCATTTTGGTTAATAGCTATAACGATATTAAAATTGTAGTACAGCTGTTGCTAGCAATTACCCAAATTAGTTTACTAACGTAAAGTCACTAATTGTCATCCAGAATTAAACAAATTCACGTTATGCTAAATTTTTTGTTATCCATTTTCTTTTAAATGGATTCAAGTTGATACAATAAAAACTTATATCATTATTACTGTCTATGGAAAAAATGTTTTAAATATTCAAATATCAAGAGCGGATAAAATAAGCAATACTCTAGCACCAAAAAATTTAAAAAACTCAAAGTTGTAATCAACAAAAGCATTAAACTATACTTTTTGCACTTTCATCATCGTTGATTTTTTTCATCAAAAAATTTTTCTTGTTTCTAAACTGTTTAACTTCCCAGTAGTTAAATTATTTTTTTGTATATTTAATTAAATGAAGCTGCAAAAACAACAGAAAAAACATAAGTTCACTTTTTAGGTGGTAATTTGACGGGAAAGAAAGTGTGAAATAAAAATCACAATAAATATATGAATCAACGTTAAACAATCAATTCACATAAGAAAAATTGGGAAAACTCAGGCGAGGCCTGTGCAAAGCCAGCAGAAAATAAGAAACTGTAAAACACAATAAAGGATGAATAATTCTATTATAAACTAACACGTAAGTACAAAAACTATAGTTTGTTGTTGTCTAACTTTAACGGCTTATTTTATATTTTTTGTTCGAAAATGTTTTTTCGTTCGTTTACAGGATATTTGAATATTTTAAATTTTTGAAGCTGTAACCTACTCATTAAAGTTCACTTTTATAGTGACCGTTAATGCTGGAACTGAATTGCAGTGCCAGATTTTATTATTCCAAAGTTCATAATACTACAATTTTAGAAGATGTCGTAATCTTCTATTCTACAATTAAAAAAATATCGATTTGTTATAGCAAAAATCCTAAATTGTATAAAATGGGGATTTATTTGTTTATTTTTTGCTTAAATGAACAACGGATTGTCAGTTTTAGCGGAAAAAAACTACATTTACGACATCATCAGGTGCCGGTTGAAATTGAAAAAGTGCGAGTTGAGAAAAGTGCCGGTTGCTAGTCGGTCGTGTCAGAAATTATCATCCTGAAAAATATAGCCATATAGCCCAATTTTTGTTATTTATTCCCTCTCAATGGACTTTGATAGATTATAGTATTTTGTTATTACAACAGACGCTTATTCTGTCAAAAAGCTGTTTTTATTTATTCAAATATCAACCATGAATAAAAAAGCAGTATTCTTGGAAGAAAAAAGCTTAAAAATAAACAGTATAAATTTTAGACTATGTTGTTTTCGACACTTAAAAACATTAACATTAAATTTTTTTGCACTTTCATTACCGTTGCTTTTCTTCGGTCAGCAAATGTTTCGTATCTTTAAATTGTTTTTAAGAAATTTCTATAAAGAAATATTGTATGCTTAAAAAACACTCAATATAATGTGGCAACAAAATTTTTGTTAACTTGCTTATAAATTATTCTTCATATTTATTTCGTTTTGATTTATGATGACATTAAAAAATCAGGAAATGTGATTGTAATTTTAATATGACAGTTCTAACGAGAAATAACAGTTTTATATGCAAAACCATAACTTTGACGGATAATAAAGCTATTATTGAAAAAATAAATTTCAATAATAGCTTTATAAGATAAATTCATAACTTTGACGGATAATAAAGCTATTATTGAAAAAATAAATTTATTTACTGCCACCATGAATTCCAATACTATCTGTTTGATGACATTCCAACTATGAAAATTATTTTATCATTTTATGCGTTTTTTTAAAAAATATTTTAAAAATTCAAATAGACAAAAAAAACATTGTTAAAAAAATTTAAAAAGTAAAAGCGAAGTAATTAAACTATATTTTATGAAGTTTCATCGTTGCTGATTTTTTTCTTAAAAAATTTGAATATTTTATTAAACGATACAGCAATAAAAATGGCAAACACTAAAAAATTTAGGAAGCACTTTGGAAGTGTAAAAACGGTGGGATTAATATGATAGAATATAGCACGATTTCTGAGAAAGTCAAGCATTTTGAACTGATTTTGGCACAGGCGCAAAAATATCACAGAAAAAAGATATAAAGTGCGTTTCTAGGGTAAACTGGAGACCTACTGGTTTGCCCATTATTAAGTTATACCTATAACGGATTCTTATTGCAAAAATTAAATACAGGAGCAATAACAGTCACAGATTTGATTTTAATACAATTTATTCATCCATATAACTGTTCAAAAACATTTTTAAAGTTGAAATGCATCAATCTACTTTTACTGCAACTTAACTCGACATGACTTTTGTACCACCATAAATGTTTCGAGATTCACTTTTTTTAATTATTATGCACAATAACTTATATTTATCTTAAACTTGAACTAAAAACTGTTTCGAAAAGAATGTTACAAATAACATAAACAAAATCAACAGAGAAAAAACCAACTATTTTTTTTTATAAGAATAGTGCAAATATCAAACCAAATATTTTCTCAAATATTAAAAAAAATATTACTCAGAAAAATATTTAAAATATTCAAATAAAATAAACAAAACTATATGAATGCAAAAAAAGTTTTAGCTGCAATAAAAGTAATAAATCATATTTGTTGGTTTTTTTCTTGTAGCTGCACAGCAAAGCAGTTTTCACACGTTTTGTATAAAGGAATAATTGAATCAATATGTAAGAGGGCAAATGCGGGAAGTAGCATCACAAATCAATCAATTTTTACTTAAAAAATATTTTATAGGTTTGTCTTGTATTTTTTAATTTACTTATTTGAAAAATTAACCCCGCATAACTATTTTTTTGTTTAATTTTTCCTTTAGAACTACACTTGATAAAAGATTTTGAAAGAAAAGCTTCAATACATTGAGAAAAAAAAGTGACGAAAAAAACCTCACCGGTGATACATGCATCACCGACAGTAATGCAAAAGGTGATAGAATCGTCACTTTTAGTAATAACAAAAAAAAGTTTTTTGGAGCAAAGAGCACGTGAAATAATGTATTTCAACATTTACAATAAATGTTATTAAGAATGAAAAAGTCTTAAATATTCAAACATCAAAATTAAAAATCAAGAAACAGAAAGTGAAAAAAAAAGTTTGTTAAAAAGCAGCTTTTTCCGTTAGCAATTAAACTATATTTTTTGCACTTTTGTCATTGTTGCTATGTTTGCTATCAAAAGTGTCTCAATCAATTTAATTAATCTTACACTTTTGAATATTTAATTTAGTAGAACAACATATGGCCTTTTAATGAAAACAGCTTATCATTCTTTTCTTTAAAAGACTATGACTGAGGTGTAATCGAGAAGTTCTATCCGATGAATTAATTTGATTCCAAACCATTTTTAAAGTTATTGTCACATGAATGTTTCCGCAGTATAACTTAAACAGCTTATTCAAAACAGAATAAAACATTCATCAGTTGATGTTTTTATTAGCAGTGCAATGTTAATAAAAGTACAAATAGCTTTACCAATATCTATTGTGATAAATGTCAGATAAACGTTAACTCCCTTTTTTAATTATTGAAAAAATTTAACGAAGAAAATTTAGTTATCATTGTTGAATTTTTTCTGTCCACTTAAGAAAAACAAAGTTCCACCACGTTTATGAGACAGACATCTATTTTTCATCATCACAATAACTGATGACATTTAGGATAAAAATCTTTTAAATATTCAATAAAATATTAAGAAGAAAAAAATCAATCCTTTTTTTTGGATGCAAAAGAGAAAGATTTTAGAACAAGCAGCAAATTTTATAGCTAAACTATAATTATTGCAGTTTCTTCGTTGCTGTATTTTTTCAACTTTGACATCTCATCATAATATTTCAAGTTCTGTTAGAATGTATGTTTTTGAATATTTAATTTTTACCGAAAAGAATCAGCTATAATTTTTTATGCCATTAAGGCAAGTACGTCCTCATTGTTTACATTATTCCCACATCAAAAATAAGCAGCAAGCTGCAACGTTTGGCGGCGCCTGGCATTATTCAACACTTATGCATTTTTATTCTTTGAACATCAGATATCTTTAAAAAATGTTTTAAATAATAAAATGTCAAACAAAAGAGTTGCGAAGCTGAGTTTTCTATATTTTGTTAAAAATGTTTTAATATTTTTCGTACAATAATTTATTTCAAAACTTTATATTTGATTGAAAAAATTTTAAAATTCACGATGAATAGGTGATCTAACAACTTTGTTGAACTCATTAAAAGCATCACTCGAATGAAAGAATGTACACATTTTGCAGTCAGTTTTAAAATAATTATAATACCTATTGTTCTAAATGGAATATGAATTATAAATGAAATATTGGTGTTTCCTTTTTTATGATATTAATTATGATGTGAAAAAGTTCAGTGTTTCTTTAAGAACGGAGTAATTATTTTTAGCAAAAAAAAATCAATATTCTCTGGTTCGTGTGAATTTTTCATTAAAATAAAATATTCAAACAAAAGCATTTAAACTTTTCATTAATTATTTTTTGTTTCAAAAAGCATAGTTTTTTAATACAAAAAGCACAAATATGAAAGTACAAAAAATATAGTTACATTGCTCTTGAACACGTTTTTGATTTCTCTTGTTGATTGCAATCTTATTTTTATAACCACTATCTATGATGTTTGAATATTTAAAAGATTTTTAGAACGGAAATTAACTGTATAAGTTGCAACGGTCATTGTGGTTACACTGTAATAACATTTAATGTAATTATAGTAACTGCAAACGCTAATTAATTGCAACTTTAAAGATGTGAAAATTAAACTGAATAATTTTGAAAAAATATGTGAGAAAATATTATGATTGTGAAAATCGTTAAATAATCCATCTCACGCAAATTACGTTTTATAAAAAGTATAGAATTAATTTACGTTTCACTGTTGACACTTTTTTGTGTCTATATTCCCAACGATCATAATTTATAACAATACTAATATAAGAAAATTCTGATGCCTTAATTTACAAAAAAATGTATTTTTTGTCTGCGTTGATTAAAAGATTCCAAATTTTGTGGGTCATTCATTTTTTCAACTTCAAGAAATTCACTTGTATCACGTGGAAATACACATTCACCATCATAAGAATCATAAGACATAATTAAAACATTTATATCTTGAAAAATAGCGCAATAAGGGAAAAAACAAAGTTAATAGTCTGATAGGGTAGTTTATTACGTTCACTATATTTTGCAGTACTTTCATTATTATTGTAGAAAATACAAACAGTGTTTTATAGAAAACAATATCAAAATAAAAACTGTTATTTGTATTTTTGTTGCAAATAGCATTTTACCACATTTTTTAAGCAAAAAGAAAAGAATTTATATTTGCTTCTCAACTTGATTAATTTACATCTTTTCGACTAAAATATTCAAAAATAAAAACATATTAAAAAATCAAAACTTTTCCAAAAAAATTGTTTTCATAGACAATGATGAATCACCAGAAAATATAGTTTGAATACTATTGATTTGCAGCAAGTGTTAACACACGTACTCCTTTGTTGCTTCTTTAAGCAAGAATACATTAATTTTAAGTTTACAAAAATAAAACTTTTTAACAAAAAGCATGTTACAAATCATAGAATAAAATTAGCAGACAGAAAAAGATTAATAATCCAATAGAAGTTATTACAAAAGATGAGAAGCTATCCAATTGATTCATTACATCTGATTCATTTGTATCACGTGGAAATACACATTCTCCATCATAAGAATCATAAGACATATTAGCACCATTAATAAATTTACTGCTAAAGAATTCTGCTCCATTATCTACCTAAAATAAAGCTAGCACCAGTATCACAAACTACCCTTTTATGTCATTAAAATTTACCTACCTCATGTTGAAATTGCTCAGAAGCACATCCTTCATCTTTCCCATCAGGTTTACATACAAATACTTTAACATTATCACCTTCTTTTTGGTCATTAAGCACCATATTTTTGACATCAATTTTAGCATTATTTGAAACATCTCCACATACTCTCACATAATCTGAATAACATCCAAAACCATGAAAAATTATTTTACCATCAAGTAAACACCAATACATTGCACATGCATCATCACCACATTCTTTTGAATATCTGGGTCCAACTTCAAAGGCTAAAACAAATGTTTTATCAAAAACATCATGCAAATTTCTGAAGCTTACTTTTATAGTCAAACTCGGCGGTAGGGCCACATAATCCACCTGTTATACATTTTCGAGCTTCAACAAAAGATGGAAAGATAAAAAGTTGGAGAAGAAGAATTGAAGAGACGAAACAGCGACCAACTTTCATTTTGAATGATTGCAACAAATGGAAGACAGAAATGGAATGACAAATTTTTCATGCCATAAAAAAAATCAAATATGCAAATTTTTGACAATGTTATCCTTTGAAAGTAAAGTATTAGCATAATTTTGATTTGTATTTTTTCGATTGTCACGGCTTTTGGATGTGAGTTACTGAAGTTTGCTTGTAGCAAAATGTGGATAAAGCTCGATTTCTGTAAAAGTCGAGCATTGCTTGGCACAGAAAAAAAAAGTATGATAGAAAAAAGGTGTAAAGTATATTTTTAGGGTAAACATGACCCAAAAACATCATTTTTGAGGTCAGAATTACCGTATCTCTTACCGTACCCGAGTTACCGTATACCCGTCCCCAAATTCGAAATTTCGTCAGTTTTTATCGAAAATCAACACATTTGGTATCATTTGAAAGCCCTTGACAAGCTGAGTCCGAAAAAAGTAATATCTAAGTGATTTGACCTACTTTTTCAATACTTTTTCTTCACAGAACGCCAAAAACCTGTTTTTGCTACCATAATTCGCTCATAACTTTTTTTTTCATTATTAATATGCAAAAATTGATGACGGAATCGGATTCCCCATCGTTTTTTACCCCTAGGACGGAAAATATCGAAAAATTTCAGGTGGGTTTAGGGGGTCTTAGAATTAACTGTAAGTTGTTGATTTTGAAAATCGAAAATGCAAATTTCGCTGTTTTGACTTAAAATGACCCAGTTTTGATTGGAAAAAGTAAAAAAATGAGTTGGAAAATTTATGGGACAGGTTTTGGGTCAAATTATTCAAATTTGGGGTCATGCCGTCAGCTACAAGGACAAATGTCATAAAAATGCGATACATTTAGAATAAATGCTCTTAAAAAGTTTTGGTGAGGCAATATATGACCCAAATGATATTTTTAACTTTATTAGTATGTTTTTCAACTATTTTGGTCATTTTAACATTTTTAATGACAGTAATACAGGTCTTGCGTCCACCTGCTTAACAGTCATTTTTAGGTAAGAAATCGTGCTTTTTATCGTTATAAAAAATCAATAAAAAATCAATAATTTTAACTAGAGACACTTTCAATGGGTTCATCTGGATGTGCTGTAACTTTTTAGACCGTAATATACCCGGTATATGACCTACTTTAGATATCGCGGCTCACCAAATTCGCATGATTTTTCAAGAAACTCTCATTGTTGATGTGACCTCGTAATATGCTTGTATCTGAGTGTATGATCATGAAATGCTCCAAATATGTCCTAAATATGTTGTTTTCTACCATAAGTGTCCTATAATTGCTATAATGGATCTTTTAAGGGTCATCGGCATTGCTGGATTTTAAGGAAGATTTTGCTTTGTTTTCAGGATATCTCTACTGGTCCAAAAATTAAAAATAGGGATATTAAAGGACATTCAAGACATTAAAAAACACGTTTAGGAAATATTTGGTGCATTTTATGACCGTCCGCCCAATAACAAGCATATTACGAGGTCATATAGCTACTGAGTGTTTTTAGAAAAATCATGCCAACTTGGTGATCCGCGATATCAAAAGTAGGTCATAGACCGGGTACATTATGGTTTTAAAAGTTACAGCACATCCAGATGAACCCATTGGAAGCGTCTCAAGTTAAAATTATTGATTTCTTATTGATTTTTTAAAACAATGAAAAACACGATTTCTTACCTGAAATTGACTGTTAAGGAGGTGGACGCAAAACGTGTATTACTGTCATTAAAAATGTTAAAATGACCAAAATAGTTGAAAGACATACTAATAAAGTTAAAAATATCATTTGGGTCATATATTGCCTCACCAAAATTTTTTAAGAGCATTTATTCCTAATATATCGCATTTTTATGACATTTGACCTTGTAGCTGACGGCCTGACCCCAAATTTGAATATTTTGACCCAAAACCTTTTCCATAATTTTTTCCACATATTTTTCTATCATCTCCAACAAAATTGGGTCATTTGGAGCCAAAACGACGAAATTTGCATTTTCGATTTTCAAAATCAACAACTTTCAGTTAATTCTAAGGCCCCCTAAACCCACCTGAAATTTTTCGATATTTTCCGTCCTAGGGGTAAAAAACGATGGGGAATCCGATTCCGTCATCAATTTTTGCATATTAATAATGAAAAAAAAAGTTATGAGCGAATTATGGTAGCAAAAACAGGTTTTTGGCGTTCTGTGAAGAAAAAGTATTGAAAAAGTAGGTCAAATCACTTAGATATTACTTTTTTCGGACTCAGCTTGTCAAGGGCTTTCAAATGATACCAAATGTGTTGATTTTCGATAAAAATTGACGAAATTTCGAATTTGGGGACGGGTATACGGTAACTCGGGTACGATAAGAGATACGTTAATTCTGACCTCAAAAATGATGTTTTTGGGTCATGTTTACCCTAAAAATACACTTTACACCTTTTTTCTAACATACTTTTTTTTTCTGTGCCAAAAGCAGCTCAAAAAGCTTGACTTTTACGGAAATCGAGCTATAAATTTAAATAGCAAAGAATATTTTTTGTGCCCATAAAGAAGCCAGCAATACAAGTACACATGTGTCATCAATCTATGGTACTGCTACCCTTTTTTCGTGTAACACCTCACACTTTTTAATAGATAAAAACTGGCCAAACCATACTTGTGGTTTGCTATGTATAAAGTTTATTTTTTTGCGAAGTTGAAATTTGCTATACTTTTTTAAATTTAAATTTATTTTTTTTTGCTGCAAATAAGTACAAAATATTCAAAAAAACGAAAGTTTTTAAACACACAAAAAACACTTTTGGATGCAATAAAAGTAGTAAACTAAATTTATGCATTTTCGTCGTAGCACCACAGCAAAATTGAGTTTTAGTCATAAGTTTTCTTCCAAAGGAATGGGTGAATCAATATGTAATTATACAAATGGGGGCAACATCCTTGATCAATTATAATTTAACGATGAAATACGAATCTTCTTTTCGACTGAAAAAGAAAAAAGTAACGCATCCCCCCCCCCCCCCCCCCCCCCCCCCGTCATTGAATCGACCGTTAAATCGTAAAGTGTGTAATATAGGATAAATTTGTTAGCAGTAAAATAAAAAAAAACTCTTATTTCAGTATGGAAAGGAATGTTGCGATATAACAAATAATACCAATAATTTTCACTTCAGTTTTAAATTTAAGCAATAATAACAGAGAAAAAATAACTATAAAGATCTGTAAAACGTATAATTAGCATGAAAATTAAACGTTTTTAACTATTGCGCTTTGAAATCAATAAAATGGGCTATCTGATACCATTAATCTACGTGTAATTTTTTTCATTTAAGCAAATCTATTTGTGTCAAAAAATGTTTTAAATATTCAAAAAGTGTAATAATAAAAAGCATTGTTGCACATAAAATTCTAACAAAAAGAAAGCAGAAGAAGCAATGAAACTACCCATTTTGAAGTTTCAAGTTGTCACTTCAGAACTCAAGCTTATAAAGATCGCTTTTTTGAATGTATTTTTCAAACAATGTCGTGACCTACTTTTTTATTTAAATTGTATAAGGCCGATATTGGATTTTGTTCAGCATGACCTGGGCTACCTCATGGTATATAAAAATTGTAAAAATTTGCATATAACTAGGTCAAAACATGAAAAATATCATAACAACCGTAATGTAGAGCAACATTTAACGTTTTGAGTTTTCAATCAAAACATAGAAATTTGAAATGGAATCCACTTGAATATCAAAATTATTCAATTTTTTTAATTATTCGACCATTGAGGAATAAAATATGGTACTTATTAAAGTTAACCATTATATTGAAATTTGGTGCTTCAAAAACGTAAAAAAGCAATTTTTTAATCATTTTGACAAACTTGACCTCATTTCTTAAACCTTTATAAACAAATCAATTCGCAAAATCGAGATGAATAAAATTAGTATCATTTAAAGACAATTTGCTTACATGAAACCGAGATAATAGGTCAAAACGTTAAATGTTGCTCTACAATACGGTTGTTATGATATTTTTCATGTTTTGACCTAGTTATATGCAAATTTTTTGCAATATTCATATATCAATGGATGCCCCGGATCATGATGAACAAGATGGTATATAATTCATTACCCCTCTAATAGTCAAAAGGTCACGCCGAGGTCAAAACATGAGCATATTTTGAAAAAAAGTTATCATTTCGAAATAAGAGCTGTTTTGACCTACTTAAAAGCAACATTTTTACAATTTTTATATACCATGAGGTAGCCCAGGTCATGCTGAACAAAATCCAATATCGGCCTTATGCAATTTAAATAAAAAAGTAGGTCACGACATTGTTTGAAAAATACATTCAAAAAAGCGATCTTTATAAGCTTGAGTTCAGTGTTTTTAAAAACCTTTAAAACACGTGCCTCTTATTTGAATATTTTAATTAAAAGAAAAAAGCAAACCAGAAGATGAATTCCCGAAATCATTTTTGTTGAAAGAGATAAAAACAATATTGTTGTCATTAAATTTTTAGCAACAATCGAAATATGGAACTGCCCAATTTTTATTAAGAACTGTTAGCCTAAATATCTTTTTTTTATCATTAGCAAAGCAAATAAAATACTTTTTAAAATAAATATTTTCTTTTGCCTTTGATCAATACACAAATTTTATTATCAAATTTTGTGATGCTTTTTAAGAAACCTATTTTTTATTGTTTTTGTGATATTCACAGTAATAGTGTTTTCCTCAGAAAAGGTTTTTCAAGAAAAAATTTGTTTCTGCGACTTAAAAGATGCTTTATGCGTGGAAAATATGTTTGAAATATTGAAATATCAAATGGTAATTAAAAAATAAGCTGTTTAGCAAGAAAAAGCTTAAATGATTAAAAAAATATGATCAAACTTCAGAAATAAAACTTCGTTTTTTGAAGTTTGATCATATTCGTTGAACATTTGCAATATTCAATACTGATTGTGGTGTGCTTTTTCGAACATCCTGTATCAGTAAACTGTATATAATAGAGCACTATCAAGAACATTAGTGTGAAAAATCAAGAACTTTATTAATATCATATTAGTTCAGCACTTCACTAAAACATGACAACTACAGAAGAAAAAAACGTTCATGTTAACACTACTTTTTTTGACATTGGCCATGTTGAATTGTGGCTGACGAATGAAACATTGTGGCGGCAAATTGGTGAACCATGATATTGCAGCTGCGGTGGACGAACATGAGTTAAAGCTTTTTTCTTTTTACATGCCCGAAATATTCTTAACGAAAACAGTGATAATAGAAGACAAAGAAAACCAATGCAAACTATTATAACACCTTTGTTGTTATTTGATCCAGTTCCAGTTGCGCCGGCATTGGTGCCAGTACCACCGGTGTTGCTGGTTCTGGATGAACTAAATGAACCTGATGATGATGATGACGATGACCTTGCACCTGAACTTCCTCTTCCACCACTACCAACACCGCCTTTTCCACCTTTTCTTTTAACACGTCTTTTAAAAGTTGTTGAAACATTATTTAAGGATTTTGTCAGCAGTAGATTATTAATCTTTTGCTGGATATAAGATTTGCAGTTTAATGTTTTTGTTGCTGAACACAGTTTTTCGTATTTTCTAACATTATTATGAACAAGTTTTTGGAGTGTTTTTGTTTGAATTTCATTGTCATGGATTTCTGAAAATTAATTATTATTTTTATGGGGAACGATGAAACAAGTTTCGAGGCAACATCTCACCGTAGAGGTCCTTATGTGATTTCGTTGTTGAAACCTCATTTTTTGTCTCAATACTCGTCTTAGTAAGGGATAGTTATGGACGAAATCTCAGCTGTTGAATCCTCGATCTCTGGATTTCATAGTTATATTGATATATGATATCTTATAAATAGCAGACGATGACTATTTTGGTATAACAATTTTGATGTCGATGATTTCGAAGAGGTGTAATAGCAAAGATAACTTGAATAAGCCATTAATAATACATTTATAATATTTGAAAAGTGTTCATTATGTATAATTTTGGATACTTTATAACAAAAATAGATATCGTCTGCTATTTATTCGCTACATTCATATACCCATTTAAATCAACAGATTTAGAATTCAGACAGTAGTATTTTGTCAATACTATCCCTTACTATAAGGACTAATTATGCAAAATATGGAGCTTCACCTTCTGTGGTAAAACTATTCTTTGTAAAAATAATAGCACCTTACCTTCAGTAACAAAACAAGAAATTGTGGATACCACCAACAGTATTGCAAATATAAAAAATGACAAACCCATTAAGTTATAGATTTTTATAAGCCTCTTTTAAATACAAACAAATAAAAAAATTGTGTTTTTAACAGAACCAGTCATTTTTGGTGGCTACATTTCTATGAGGAAGAACGTGCGTTTTTTAACTCTGAAACAGGTGCAATTTTTTAAAAGAAAAATAACAAATTTAGGGAAATTCAATTAAAGCTAGCTATATTCTTAACACAAATTTGTGTCAATTTGGACATTCGTTGCAAAAAATGAAAAATGATATTCCAATCGTTTTTTTTTTCTGAGACACCTGTATGACAATTATGCAAAACATGTTTAAGTTATTTACGGCTATAATTTTTCCAAAAAATTTTATACAACAGAAGATAATACATTATTAATAAAAAAACATCAAAAAAACATCAGCTTGTTAAAACACTTATAGGTTACGAGATGCTAAAAGCAAAAATTTTTACACTGTCAGCTGAATAAATATGTTAACTACAAATTTTTTTTTATTTTTTAATCATGCTTAAAACACTTTTTTTCATAAATAACGTTCGACTATACAAATGGATGAAAAAAACTCTCTTAGATAATTATGGGAACAAGCGTGCTCCTCGAAATACATGTATTGTTTCGTTTTTGCATTCAAATATTTAAATTATGAAAGATTTAATTATTTTAACCATTTAAGCATTTTTTTAAAAAAAAACAAATTAAAGTAGAAATCAATGATATAGATGAAAGTGTAAAAAAAGTGGTTATGATTCAGCTGGCTTTCAAGTTTTTCACTGAAAAATTTATTAAATTAATAATTTGTAATGGCGATGCTAACGTAAACATCTTCAAAAACATTTTGAAATAAAGCTGTCCCTGTGATATCATTTATTATCATTCAAATGAAATTGATTATTTTTGAGTATTTTATACAAATGTTCACAAAAAACATAACAATGATGAAACTGCAAAAAATGTAGTTTGTTCATTTTTACTGCTATTCTCGACAAGCAAATATGTATTGTTGATTTTCATTTCGTGATATTTGAATATTTAAAACATTTTTTACCCCCAAAAAATTCGTTAAAGCTATAAATAAAATTCATGGAAAAAATTGTGCTTTGCTTCTGTTGGATACCCGAATCCAAAAAATTGCATTTAATAAAAAAGAAGAAATCGCCAATATTTAGACGACAATATTTTATTGATTTTTTTTAGTTGTTTCAAGTGCACATATTTTTACTAATTGTTGGAACTTCCCATACTTGTATACACTTTTAACATCATTTTTTTACTAGTATAAAAACAAACTAAAATAAAGCTTTATTGACGACCAGCCGGGGTCTTTAAATAAAAAATGGTCAAGGTTACAAAATGTTCTAAAAAGTCAACTGTTCACTGCATAACTTTTTTTGTTGATAAAATGAATTTTTTATTCAAATGTTAAAAGCAGAAAAAGCGTTATTCGTTGAATGCAAAAACAGTTTCTAAATTTTTTACATCACTTTTTTTAAAAGTTTTTAGTGTACAAAAAATTTTAAATTTTCAAAAATCAATAAACAAACCTCGACTGATGCAGAAAAACAAGAAAAAGAAAACTATTTTTATCATGATGCAGCAAGCAAGCTAGCTACTATTAAACTACACGTTTTGCACTTTCACGACAGCAATACTTTTTTTCTGTCAACAATTTGCTTTTTGCTAGTTCGACAAAAATAATTTGAATATTTAATAACAAGAGGTATGTAGCACTAATAATAAACAATGAAATCAATGAAAAAGATTACAGCTTTTTCAGTAATTGTTTTATGACCATAAGAAACGTGTATTCTAGATAGTGACATTTTAAATATAAAAATTTTCCTATCTGAAATAAACACCGCTTTTCTTAATCTTTTTTGACAATATACATCATTCATTTAGCTTATGATTGGGGAAAACTCAGCATTTTTGCTAACGTCAGATCTGGATAATCCAAGGTATGAATTGAATTTTTTTTCTGCACCGTATTCAGTTTTGATAGTACGATTCTTTTTAAATGGAGTATACATGATTTAGTCATTTATTCTATAATTGTAGTAGATGTTATACAGCGGGAAATTGTTTCAAATATTCAAACAGCACAAAGAAAAAAAAATTGAAGCTTTTATGAGAACAAATGTTTAAAGCACAAAACATTCAAACTATAGTTACATTGTTGTTGCTTTTTATTGAATACTTTTTTTGCTTCAATAAAATTTTATAAATCGATGAAAAAACTATATTAACTTGCTTTGAATATTTGATTGGAAAGAAAATAAAACAGTAATTTAGTGAGAGTATTTTTTAAGTACAAATACAACTTTTTTACAAAAATACATGCGAATACCCGATATTAAACAAAAGGTAGGAATGACTTAACATTCAGTTAGTAAAGCCAGAAAAAATTTAAATCAAAAGCACGTTGGGTAATAGCATATTTTATGGCATCCTATTCAATACACATTTGATCCGAACATTTTAAAACTAGTGATTTCTGAACCGCATTGTGTTCCTATACACTTTTAATATATTTATGAAAGCAGTAAATTCAAATAACATTGTCATTAAAATTGAGATTTTTTGCATTGCTGTTTTTGTATAACGTGAATATTTGAAATGATAAAATGACATTTGCTGTTAAGAATGGAGCAATATTTTTCTTGTGTAAAAAAAGCATTTGCAAAAAAACATGAATGAAACTATATTCTTTGCAGTTACATCATTGTTTGTTGAAAAACGCGTTTTCATTCTCGAGAAAATATAAACCTTTGAATGTCTCTTATTTGAAAATTTGATTGAACAAAAACTAAAAACATTCACGGTAAAAACGTGATTCTAAGTTACCATAGTTTATTTTAATTGATTTGATACAACATGAAAATAAAATGCGATAGATATTTTATTTCATACTCATTTTAAAAATTACTGTGTTACCTTTACTGATCAATTCAATATGCATTGTAAATAAAATGTTTGCATTGCTATAAACTGAATACATGAAATGAGAAGTGGCTTTTTTTTATTGAATATTAATATATGATGTTTTTCGTTTATAGCAAAATATTAATATTCAATGATTTCATTTAATACGATGTTGATGCATAAGATGTTTTCGTTGAAATAAAAAGTTTAAATTAATATTTTTTGATTTGTTGCTTTAAAAAACTTCATGAATTTTCTTGCAAAATTGATTAAAAAAAAAGCAAAAAAAAAGTACAAAAAATATAGTTTCATTGCTGTTGAACACGTTTTTGACTTTTGTTGTTGTTTCCCGATTCAAATGTATCTGCAATCAGCTCATATTTGAATATTTCAGAGATTTTAAAAACAGAAAACAACTTTACAAATTACAGTGGCTACTGTGGTTATACTGTAATAGCATTTAATGTAATTATAGTAACTGCAAACGCTTAAAGTAAGTTGAATAATTTTTGGAAAACATGTAACACCGTTAAAATTCTCCGAAAATCTTTTTATTGTGAATACCGCTAAATAAAAACTTCAGATTTAAAATTCATTTTATAAAAAGTAAATAATTTTATTGTAGACGCGTTTCTTTATTTCCGAAAAAAACGAAAAACTACAATCTTATTTTAGATTTCTGTAAACAGCACGATTGTTAATATTTTTTGTTACAGCTGTTACAAAACATGCGTACTGACACTTATTATTTGTCTATACTGAATTAATGCTGTTACAAGTTTTGTGCGTCATTTCGACGTTTGACACATGAAAGAAAAAAACAGAATTTAACTTTCAACGCTAAAGCAGCTTACATTTCTTCTTTAATCATTTATAATGTTTTGACAATATATTGCGTTTCTGAATTTTAATTGTTTCTTTAAAGCAATGCCTGGCTGTAAATAAAGTTTTCAACCGCTTTTTTTTATCAGATTTCGCATGCAGTAATAAATTTTTATTCATAGGCAATGTGGAGAAATTGTTTTAAATATTCAAACAATGAATAGCTAGAGAGAAAAAAGAACAAATTTATGCAACAAAAATGTTAATGCTAACAACTTTCAAAAGTTGAACTTTGACAGCCAAAAGGAATTAAACTATATTTTTTGCAGTTTCGTCTTTATGCTTTTTCTTCTCGCTTATCGATGGGGTTTGTTGGAAAAACTATTTTATATTTTTAAAAAAAATATGTTAATTTTCCTTCTTTGAATATTTAAGCAAAAATAGTACAATAAAGCTAATGTCCTCGTTAGCTTTTCATCCAGCCGCATTTGCTTCCTTTTAAAATCGAAAGCTGTTAGATGCCATTTTTTCATGAATTATATGATACCGTCCAATATTTTATGCAAATTCGTGAAAATCTTTTGTGTGAAAGTGGTTTATTATGGTTTGTCGGCCATAAAATCCATAATTCTATTATAACAAACTCAAAAAAAAATTTGTGACATAAAAGTTTTAATTGAAAACAACGCAATCGTCCGACTGAAGTTACAGCTTTTAGTTATCTATAATATTAACAAAATGCATTGTTAGCAAATGTTATAACGTATTCACAATTGGTGGTTGTATTGTATAAATATTAATGAATAAATAGAATCTTACAAATAATATTTTTTAATTATTGTTCACAATGATGTGGAGTAAAAGCAGTTTAAAAAATGGATCGCATCATGTTTAGATTCTGTTAAATTATATTATCGCTTTAATGAGTATATATTTAAAAATTGTTTATTCAAATATTATTCAAATATCAAATGAAAAAAAACGTCTGTTAAATTCGAAGAAAAAAAGTCATATTTGTGTGGTCACTAATAAACTACATTTTTTGCAGTTTCAATGTTGTTGAGAAAACAAAATTATTACAAATACACGTTGAATACTTTATTTGATTGAAAAAAACAGAAGTTCAAGTCGTATTTTTTTCTTTGAATTTCTAGTGAATGCTTAATAAAAATTAATTCATGAGATGATTGTCTTAGATCACCATGTAAGACACATTTATGAAGCCAATGTTAAATCATTAAATCTGATATCTGTGTAAAAGCAATAATGACTCCATGCAATTAAATTCTTTTCAACCAAACAAACTTTATTTAAGGAATTATCAGGTCGTTCCATAAGTTTCTGCCGTTGGTTTTTCTTCTGGCAATTGTGACTAGAGAGTCCAAAAAATCTGAAATTTTGCATGGAGGTAGCCATGGGTCTTGGTCAAAGGGTGGTATATCGGTTTTTGGGGTATCTGGAATTTTCATGGAATTCTGAGGGATTTTCGTGTCGAAACCACGATTTTTAAGGTTTTTCGTGGAACGAGCTCTATAAAATGAGAATTTGAAGCTTATATGAGCCGATATGGCCTGTGAGGGTAGCCAAGACACTGCCCTAACTGAATTTATAAGTTTTGGAATTTTCACGAACCTTCTAGAAGCTTCCCGAATTTTTAAACAGCGGTTACCGTAAGTTAATGGGATTTTGTGTATTTTGAGGTAAATTTTATTAAAAATTATTAGAAATTGGGTCAGAAATGCTTAAAAAGTATAATTTAATCATTTTTCCGTCGATTGGTATCATTTGGGGTCATTAGAAGTTATTTAAAATGGTTTTGTATAATCATGAAAGGGGTACTGTAGACCTTCTGCTTCTGAAGCTCCTAAATAACGTAAAACTCATTTTTTCGCAAAATCCTTTCAAAGGGAGTGTCTACACATCCCCAGGCATCGTTTCTGATCAAAATCTCAAAAAAAATTTTTTTCGACTTTTTTTGTGTTTTTGACAGGGGGGACTATTCTTGGCTACCCTCACAGGCCATATCGGCTCATATAAGCTTCAAATTCTCATTTTATAGAGCTCGTTCCACGAAAAACCTTAAAAATCGTGGTTTCGACACGAAAATCCCTCAGAATTCCATGAAAATTCCAGATACCCCAAAAACCGATATACCACCCTTTGACCAAGACCCATGGCTACCTCCATGCAAAATTTCAGATTTTTTGGACTCTCTAGTCACAATTGCCAGAAGAAAAACCAACGGCAGAAACTTATGGAACGACCTGATATAAAAAAATAAGGTTATGTTTGAGAAATTTATGACCTCCACGAAAGATTCATTCACTAATTTTTGTTAAAATTGATATTCTAGATTGTATTCTGTCAGTTTTAATACATTTTTATTCTAACAAAAAAATCCGTATGCGACAATCCCATTCAAGACATTGTTGATGCAAGCTTCTTTTTTCATTAAAACAAAATATTCAAACAGTACAGTAAACTTTATTTATTGACTGAAAACATTATTCCGCAAAATTGTGTAATTCTAGGAAAGTTGTGATGAAAGTACAAAAAATATAGCTTGTTACTGTTGAACACGTCATAACATCTATTTGTAAGAGTTATTGTTTTCTTTTTGCTTAGTGATATTTGAATATTTCAAAGATTTTTTAAACACAAATTAAGTATGTCACTTGCATTGGCTTTAATATTGTAAATGCTATGATGATTGTTCATCAAAATATTTTGGTACAAATGCAGTACTCGCATAAAGTAGAAAATATTATACCACATCCAATTTTAATGTTAGTATGAGAAACCTTTTTTGTTCAGGTAACAGAACATCCCGTTACAAATCAAGTAACCATAATCCAAATGGAATTATCCTTAAAGATATAGAAATGGACAGAAAAACATTACTTTTTTATTAATGTAATTTATGCACAACTGTATTGTTGGGAATACAGCCGATACCTTTTTAGAAATATCTATTTTTTCATTTAATTAATCCAGTTATTCAGTTTTTTAATGGCAAATATATTTTAAATATTTAAACATGAAGAAGAGAAACAAAAAAATATAGAGAAAAAATTTTTTCTTAAAATAAAAATAGAAGAAGTAAATTTCTGCACTTCTGCCGCAGCATATTTATTTCCTATTTACCAGTACGTTTATTAGTTTTGCTCATCTATTCTCACTAAACATGTTACAACTTTATTTCGAATATTTAATTGAAAAACATCAACAGCAATAATTTTTATAAATTGATAAAAATTTTTATTTAAATGTGTTATTTTTACTTTAAATTCTTTGATAATCAAAAAGTTTTTGAAACAAACTGTACTATGGTTGAATGAATATGTCAATAAAATATTTAATTAAAAGTTTAACAGTGACGCTAAAATATAATTTAAAAAAAAGCTACAATTAAATCTCTGATATAGTTGTTTATGTTATCATTTTTATTATCGATAAGCTTTTAGCTTAAAACACTTTTAAATATTAAATGATTGAAATAAAATCTTTTAAAAAGTTTTATAAATGTTTGATATTTTTCTACCCAGGGATAAAAAGCCGCTTTTCATTTGAAATTTTTTTGATTTTTCATTCTTATTTTTTATAATAATAGTTAGCTTGTAAAATTATTTAAATATTCAAATAAAAAGACGTCCAAAAAGTTATTTGCTTTTTAAACGCAACAAATATAATTTTAGAAGTAAAGAATAAAAAGCAGTGTAAGCATTCAACTATATTTTTTGCAGTTTCATCATCGTTATCTTTTTCTTAAAAAAAATGTGACTAGTTTACAGTGGATGGCTGTGTTATTGTATGCAAACATTTCCAGTAAAATTGGCAACATGGATTTACGGTAAGGATGGACGGGGGCCGAAATTTTCAGGCCCCGGCCCGGCCCCAGCCCCGATTTTTTGCTTCGGCCCCGGACGGCCCCGGCCCTGGGGCCGGGGTCTCGGGGCTTGGGGCTTTTCAGAAAGCCCCGAGAAAAAAATCTTAAATAAAAAAATTTTTTATTTCTAAAAATATTATGAGCAGAAACTCAATAAATTTAAATAGTATCGTATTACAGAATACTTAAGCTTAAGCTGAACAAAAACTGTAACACATTACGAAATTTCAGTGATTTCTTACAGTTTTAAAGCTCAAGCACTACAGTAATACATTACAATATTCAGCATGAAGCTTTTTAACATAATTTTTGCCATTATTTATTGTTTTAAAATGTTTATCTTTCATTAATTAAACATTTTTTGAAAATTGTGGGTTGATTTATATAGCAAAGATAGAAATCTGGGGCCGATCGGGGCCCAACAAAAAGCCCCGGCCCGGCCCCGAGTTGATATTCTCGGCCCCAGCCCGGCCCCGGCCCTGGGGCCGGGGCCTTGGGGCTCGGGGCTTTTTAAAAGCCCCGGGCCCCCGTCCATCCTTAATTTACGGAAATAAGATATTGAAACGGAACGGTACAAAATTTTTAGTTCCATTAGCGAAAATGGAATTCCGTACAATGTTATGTATATATATATCATTCTTCGATGACTAGTGTTTCCCCCGTGTCTTACTTAACCTTTAAGGCTGTTGTGGTACTGCAAAATTAAATAATACATGTTTTTCGGTATTTAAAATTTTTAATTCTTTCCTGTTTATTTAATTTTCTGTTGTATTCTCTTTTATTTTTTTTATCTTTGCCCACTCAATCTTCAGAAGTGAAATAAATTAAATTAAATTAAAATAAATATATGTCAATGAACTAACACACTTTGTAAACACTTAAATCTATTATGTAGAAAAATTGTATTGTTTTTTAAATAACGCATCACGATATTGTACTTTTTTTTGATTCTCATTATATATTATTGTTATGTAAACATGACAATAAGAAAATTTATTTTCTCATTTTAATTGAATGTTTTTTGAGGTAAATATTGTTTTAAATATTCAAATGCCACATTAAGAAAAGAAGATCTTTTAAATTTCAACAAGGAAATTCATTGCATTGCTAATAAGAAATGCAAAAAACTGACAACAACAAGACTACAATTTCTGCAGTTTCATCATTATTAGTGTTTCCTCTTAGAAATTTTTAGCTAAAAAATTGAAGAACTTTTTATCTTTCTTATTTGAATATTTGATTTAAAATTCAACATAATAGCCACTGCCAAAAATATATAACACTTTTGTTTGCAGATTTGTTAAATTTTTTAAAGTTTAATAGAATTGGAATCACTTATAATAAACGCTTTTTAAATGAAAGAAAGAATATTCGAATCCTATAACTTTGTTGATTTTACTAGCCTACAGAGGTGTTTCGATCGTTTGGCAAATTATAAGAAGATAAGGAATTTTTAAACAAGTTAATACTTTTCACAGCAGAAAATAAAAAGCATTAGAAGCATTAAACTACATTTTTTGCAGTTTCATCATTGATAAAAAAAAATTTAATTAAAAAAAGACGTTTTTCATAGCTTTTTTATCTTGTTTATATTTGAATCATTATATGTGTGTGTTGTGTGAAATAAGAACGCAGTACAAAAAGTCGATAACGTATTACCCCATTTTTACTTTTTGTTTAATAACGAATTATTCTCTAATTCTTTTAATCAATGAGAATACTACAGATGCTATACATTCGTTTGATAAATCGTTGTATCATAATACTGTTTTGGTCAACCTGAATTATTTAGTAACCATAGTTGTGTATGTATAGGGACTGGCGCCTTAAAAATTTTTTTTCGCTTTTATAAAAAAATTTATATGTTTTAGATACTACGGTTTTCGAGAAATCCAATGGCATCCTCACTTTTTTTTTAAATTTCATGTATCAGAAGTTATGGAGCTTTTAAAAAAAGGTCTTCAAAAAAACGCGGAAGAAAAATGAAGGGGTGGCAATTGCCTTGTGCACGAATGAATAGTGGTGTAACGCGCGCATTCACGTGGCGGCTGTGACGAGTTCGAGTTCGCTCGCGGTCAAAAAAAATTTTGACTTTTCAAATTATTAAACATTTGTAGATATAATATTGTATAGCATTAAAACAAAAATAATTGTATTTATTACCAATAAAAGTTAACTAATTAGTGACGACGAAAAGGTTTTTGCAAAATTTTATGTGTTTTTTTAAAGAAAAAAGTGATAGTTTTTTATTTTAAACCCCAAATTTGACGAAATAGAATAATTTTGGTTTAAACTGAGATTATTAAACTGATCATTTGTTACTATTTCAAATCCAGCAAACAATTATTTTTTATGCTGTGAATGTAACGTTTTTGATAGCCATTTAAAATAAATAGTTATTAAATGACGTACATGACTTGGAACAAATATAAATAAAATAAAATAAGTCCGTTAAAATGGAGTTTTTATTGTTCTGAATCAATCATGCTGTGATAAGTCAGTGGCTGGATGACTTATCATGCATATTCTTGAACGAAAAGATGTCAGTCATGGTTCTGAATCAATCATGCTGTGATAAGTCAGTGGCTGGATGACTTATCATGCATATTCTTGAACGAAAAGATGTCAGTCATGGTTCTGAATCAATCATGCTGTGATAAGTCAGTGGCTGGATGACTTATCATGCATATTCTTAAACGAATTGATGTCAATGAAGGTTCTGAATCAATCATGCTGTGATAAGTCAGTGGCTGGATGACTTATCATGCATATTCTTGAACGAAAAGATGTCAATCATTGTTCTGAATCAATCATGCTGTGATAAGTCAGTGGCTGGATGACTTATCATGCATATTCTTGAACGAATTGATGTCAATGAAGGTTCTGAATCAATCATGCTGTGAAATTCAGTGGCTGGATGACTTATCATGCATTTTCTTAAACGAAAAGATGTCAATCATTGTACTGAATCAATCATGCTGTGATAAGTCAGTGGCTGGATGACTTATCATGCATATTCTTGAACGAAAAGATGTCAGTCATGGTTCTGAATCAATCATGCTGTGATAAGTCAGTGGCTGGATGACTTATCATGCATATTCTTGAACGAAAAGATGTCAGTCATGGTTCTGAATCAATCATGCTGTGATAAGTCAGTGGCTGGATGACTTATCATGCATATTCTTGAACGAATTGATGTCAATGAAGGTTCTGAATCAATCATGCTGTGAAATTCAGTGGCTGGATGACTTATCATGCATATTCTTGAACGAAAAGATGTCAGTCATGGTTCTGAATCAATCATGCTGTGATAAGTCAGTGGCTGGATGACTTATCATGCATATTCTTGAACGAAAAGATGTCAGTCATGGTTCTGAATCAATCATGCTGTGATAAGTCAGTGGCTGGATGACTTATCATGCATATTCTTGAACGAATTGTTGTCAATGAAGGTTCTGAATCAATCATGCTGTGATAAGTCAGTGGCTGGATGACTTATCATGCATTTTCTTAAACGAAAAGATGTCAATCATTGTACTGAATCAATCATGCTGTGATAAGTCAGTGGCTGGATGACTTATCATGCATTTTCTTAAACGAAAAGATGTCAATCATTGTACTGAATCAATCATGCTGTGATAAGTCAGTGGCTGGATGACTTATCATGCATATTCTTAAACGAATTGATGTCAATGAAGGTTCTGAATCAATCATGCTGTGAAATTCAGTGGCTGGAAGACTTATCATGCATTTTCTTAAACGAAAAGATGTCAATCATTGTACTGAATCAATGATGCTGTGATAAGTCAGTGGCTGGATGACTTATCATGCATATTCTTGAACGAAAAGATGTCAGTCATGGTTCTGAATCAATCATGCTGTGATAAGTCAGTGGCTGGATGACTTATCATGCGTTTTCATGCACGAAAAGATGTCAATGAAGGTTCTGTTCCAATCATGCTGTGATAAGTCAGTGGCTGGATGACTTATCATGCATATTCATGAACGAAAAGATGTCAGTCATGGTTCTGAATCAATCATGCTGTGATAAGTCAGTGGCTGGATGACTTATCATGCATATTCTTGAACGATGTTAATGAAGGTTCTGAATCAATCATGCTGTGATATGTCAGTGGCTGGATGACTTATCATGCATTTTCATGAATGAAAAGATGTCAATAAAGGTTCTGTATCAATCATGCTGTGATAAGTCAGTGGCTGGATGACTTATCATGCATATTCTTGAACGAAAAGATGTCAATCATTGTTCTGAATCAATCATGCTGTGAAATTCAGTGGCTGGATGACTTATCATGCATATTCTTGAACGAAATGATGTCAATCATTGTACTGAATCAATGATGCTGTGATAAGTCAGTGGCTGGATGACTTATCATGCATATTCTTGAACGAAATGATGTCAATCATTGTACTGAATCAATGATGCTGTGATAAGTCAGTGGCTGGATGACTTATCATGCATTATCATGAACGAAAAGATGTCAATGAAGGTTCTGTATCAATCATGCTGTGATAAGTCAGTAGCTGGATGACTTATCATGCATATTCTTGAACGAATTGATGTCAATGAAGGTTCTGAATCAATCATGCTGTGATATGTCAGTGGCTGGATGACTTATCATGCATTTTCATTAACGAAAAGATGTCAATAAAGGTTCTGTATCAATCATGCTGTGATAAGTCAGTGGCTGGATGACTTATCATGCATTTTCTTAAACGAAAAGATGTCAATCATTGTACTGAATCAATCATGCTGTGAAAAGTCAGTGGCTGGATGACTTATCAAGCATTTTAATGAACGAAAAGGTGTCAATGAAGGTTCTGCATCAATAATGCTGTGATAAGTCAGTGGCTGGATGACTTATCATGCATATTCTTGAACGAAAAGATGTCAATCATTGTACTGAATCAATCATGCTGTGATAAGTCAGTGGCTGGATGACTTATCATGCATATTCTTGAACGAAATGATGTCAATGAAGGTTCTGTGTCAATCATGCTGTGATAAGTCAGTGGCTGGATGACTTATCATGCATATTCTTGAACGAAATGATGTCAATCATTGTACTGAATCAATGATGCTGTGATAAGTCAGTGGCTGGATGACTTATCATGCATATTCTTGAACGAAATGATGTCAATCATTGTACTGAATCAATGATGCTGTGATAAGTCAGTGGCTGGATGACTTATCATGCATATTCTTGAACGAAATGATGTCAATCATTGTACTGAATCAATGATGCTGTGATAAGTCACACTGAAAAAAATGATGGGTAAAATTCGCCCCTTGAAAGGGTGAATTTTACCCCCAAAAAGGGTCCCCAAGCGGCATGCACCTTCTAAATGGGGGAAAATTACAGTGTAAAAAACACCCCCAAAAAAGGGTGTTTTTTACCATTTTAAAGGGTAAAATTCGCCCTTTATGCAGGCAAAATTAGCATTAAAAACGGGCAAATGTTAACCGTTATATACCGTAAAAATCCCTCCCTTTTACCGTAATAATTTCCCTTTACTCCCCATTCCCTTCCTCTTTTCCCCATACACAGTATATAAAATAATAATGAAAATTTATTATCGAAATCAATTACAAAAAAAACATAACATAACAAAACAAGAAATTAAAGGTAACAAAAGAAAAAACTAAGGAATTTACATTTATTATTGTTGAAGAGCATCGTCATTTGTATTTTGATCACGATCATTTGAGCATCCACGAGTTGAATCTTGTTGTGTAGTAGAAAGTGGTGAAGAAGTTTCACGGCAACGATGATCAATAGTGTCTAAAAAAAAGCTTGTATAACTTTCTCTCACAAAACAATAAATTACCAACCTTTTAATTGCACAAGTTTTTGTAGAAGTTGCACTCTGCTTGGTACAGTATCAAGTATACGCATTAGACAAAAAATATACATAGACGACCAAAATGTTTTCTTCTGTTCTTTTAGGTTGCAGAGACGGGAATGACGACTTCACCAGAAGCAGGACCAGCTTTGAATGGAGTTTGAGCATCTGGAGCAACTTCAGCAAATTTAACAACCATTTTATCGTCTTTTGGTGGACAAGGAAGAAGTATAATTTCTAATGGAACAGATGCACCAGGTTCAACAAAACCAAAAACTGGTTTAAGGAGATATTGAGCATTGTTTCATGAATCTAAAAGTAGGGGATATGTAAAAATATAAATAATCCCAAGAAAAGTAGCAAAGAAAAACATACCAGCAAGATATCGTTGAAAGATTGGACCAGAAACCCTAAAACATTCATCACAAAGTACCATGAGTTAATGTAAAAAAAACTTATCTGACGCATCAAAGAATACCAGCAACAGAATCTCACCAAGTAGACACGGAAGTAAATAACTAAAACTGCAGCATATTATCTCCATGTTTATCTCATCACAAAAAAACCATTACCGCTTCTTGCAAAAGAATTTCTTGATATTTTAAAACAGATGAACCACGGAGTTGAAATTTAAGACGACCATTAGCATCATTTCTTTGGCAGTCTTCAGATAGACATCGCTGTATAGAAGCATAGTGAATCCATTAACTTCTTGATAAAAATCGCATTTACACATGTCAAAATATCTAAAAGAATAAAAATATAAGTAAGAGAAAACAAAAAAGCAACGCAGCTTATCGCGCCAAAAATTTAGAAGAAAAGAGAAACAACAAATTGCGCGCGCAAAATAATTGTGAAAGAAGAAGAAAAAAAAGGACGAGAAGCTTCTTTAAAAAAAATCAATAGTCACCAAAAATGCTGCACACAACGTTGCACAAGCGCGCCGAGAAAATGATTGTTGTTCAAAAGCCGAAAAAAGCAATTAATTAAAAATTGATACATAATTTTACTCGTTTTTTGTTAAAGCACCATTAAACAAAAATTCATACACTGTTAAAGTAGCAAAAATATTAGTAATTTTTTGAATACTTAATAACGTCAAAAGCAAAAACTGATACAGTATAATTAATAATAGAACAAGAGGTAGTGTAAGCAAATTACTGCTCTTCAAAAGTATCCCTCAAAATCGCTTACCACTTTTTCTGCTGCTGTGGTATCACTCTTTGTATTACTGAATCACTTAGATATTCATAAAGTTCATATCAACATTTCGACAGTAACCCATCCAACAGGTGATAGCACAATATCAGAGATGGCTTTGAATTTTCGAGTTTTTTCAAGATGTTGCTTTTTTCCTTCCAACTAAAAAAACAAATATTAATATATTTCAAAAAATTACAGTAATCTTACAGCTTGAAAAACATCTAGCTTTTCTTTATCCCCAAGTGGTAAACCAACAACTTTTGTTCCATTAAATTTCTTTAAAATTCTTCAATTTCTTCACTCTTCAAAACATGATGTGGTAGCCGACTACTACAATATATTGCCAAGTAAACAAGATTTTCAGAAGATTCTGCTGAAATAAAATCTAGCCTTCCTTACCACCAAAGAGCAAGCTTTGACCAGGTCGAATAATTGCAAATTTTAAATTAATAATCAGCTTTCTTGGAACCAATGTAATTAGCTCATCAAAAGTATATAAATCCAAAAGTTGTTCACGGCTTACAGTTCCAGGAGTATCAAATTTTTGCAGATTGTTCTTTCTTTGCCCCAGCTTGAAGTGAAAGCAATCGACGAAGTTCTAGGTGATGACGGATTCATAAGAAAAATTTAAGCAGTGATAAAGTTGTTCCCGGCCATGCAGAAGTTATAACACGTTCCACCAAATCAAGAGTACGAACTTTGCAAAGATCAGATTGAAGAATATATTTAATCTAAAAAATGCAGAGACATATAAAAGTAATAAAGTTAAAAGTTACCTTAAAAGTAAGAAGGAGCAAAATTGTTTCCAGAACTTCTCATAGTATCATAAAATTGCCCACGAACATCTCCAACAATAGTAAGTGGAGTATTTAATTCAAGTCTAAAAACTATTACTGCAGTAACTGTACATGCTAAAATAAACTCTTACATCATAGGTTGTTCCAAGAAGAGTTCTTTAAAATCAAGTAGTTTGTTGGTTGAGTTGGTAGCAAATTTGCTCGAAAATTTGGTGGGCGAATAAATGCCTTATATTCTGGTGGAATAGATACTGTAGCTGCTGCTGTTGAATTTGTAAAGGTTTTATTGCTAAAAGTAAAATAAAATAGAAAAGATTTATAGACGAAAAAAGTATAAAAGCAAAATACCATTAAAATATGCAGATGGTTGATTTCGGGATACTGTAGCTGCAGCTGAAGATGGTGACGTCTTTGAAGCTAAAAATGGAGTTATATAAGAGAATAAAGCAGTAAAAAAACAAACCATTAAAATATGTGTTGGTGGTGGATTTCGGTTCATGTAAACTAAAGTTTCGGCTACTGTAGACGAAGAAGTCATCTGAAAAAAAGAAGAAGTTACAGTATAAAAATAAAATGTTTAGGCACTCACAGCTGATTTAAACAATTTTGTGAGCTTGTTGTAGATTTCCATCTGATGCAGCAACATTTGTTACAGTATTACGAATAATGGGAGGCTAAAAACATATATATTTAGTTGACCGCTAATAGTACAAGAGATACTGTAAGCACCTTCAGGTTCATCAACGCTTAACCAAAAATGCTTACCAGTTTTCTTCTCCTGCTTTATCGAATGATGTACATTATTCTGTTTCCAATTTGAAGTATTCATTTGATTATTTTCAGAAGATTGTTGCGGTTGCTGTTGTTGCTTTTCATGTAATGCAGCTTTAAGCCTTTCTTGAATTTCTTTTGTTGTTGCATATGATATTACCATTCGGGAGGGTGGCTTATATTCTGTTGGATATTCATGTATACTTCTCTAAAACAACTTTATGAGCATAGGCTATAAATGTAAGAGAAGCAAACCTGTGATGGAAGACTCAATATCTCCAATATAATTGCAATTGTAACAACCACATCATCTTTTTCAGAGCTTTGTCCAAAATCCACTAAAAATTACTAAGCATTATCGCATCACTAAAACCATTAAGCAAACCTTTATCTTCCATATTATTAGTGTTGTTTGGCAAATTACTAATTTCTTTTACATCTCTTGTATCATTGATATTTCTTATTGATGAAGATCAACTGCTAATATATAAAATATTACTAAAAGTGAACATATATAAAAAATTGTAAGTACAAATAAGCATTTAAAATATACACGTAAGAAAAAAGCAACGCGTGAAAATGTGGAATATTTTTTACAAAACATAAATGATTAACGTGTAAAGGTTTGTAGTAAAAATTATTTACTAACAAAAACAATATTAATTATTAATAAAATACGTTTTTCGATTTTTTTAATAATAAAAAGCTTTTATTTAACATATTAATTTAAAAAACAAAAAAAAATCTTTTTTTAAACAAAGCCTCTTTCAGAAAGAGAAAAAAATTGGGAGTTTTGGCGTTTTGCCCCTGAACCTTTCACAACGCGCGATTTTCGACACTAAAAAAGGTCAAAAAAAGAATGTTTTACACAGGGCGTTTTAGGAAAAGTAACCCTTTTTTTTCAGTGCAGTGGCTGGATGACTTATCATGCATTATCATGAACGAAAAGATGTCAATGAAGGTTCTGTATCAATCATGCTGTGATAAGTCAGTAGCTGGATGACTTATCATGCATTTTCATGAACGAAAAGATGTCAGTCATGGTTCTGAATCAATCATGCTGTGATAAGTCAGTGGCTGGATGACTTATCATGCATTTTCTTAAACGAAAAGATGTCAATCATTGTACTGAATCAATCATGCTGTGATAAGTCAGTGGCTGGATGACTTATCAAGCATTTTAATGAACGAAAAGGTGTCAATGAAGGTTCTGCATCAATAATGCTGTGATAAGTCAGTGGCTGGATGACTTATCAAGCATTTTAATGAACGAAAAGGTATTAATGAAGGTTCTGCATCAATAATGCTGTGATAAGTCAGTGGCTGGATGACTTATCATGCATATTCTTGAACGAAAAGATGTCAATCATTGTACTGAATCAATCATGCTGTAATAAGTCAGTGGCTGGATGACTTATCATGCATATTCTTGAACGAAAAGATGTCAATCATTGTACTGAATCAATCATGCTGTGATAAGTCAGTGGCTGGATGACTTATCATGCATATTCTTGAACGAAATGATGTCAATGAAGGTTCTGTGTCAATCATGCTGTGATAAGTCAGTGGCTGGATGACTTATCATGCATATTCTTGAACGAAATGATGTCAATCATTGTACTGAATCAATGATGCTGTGATAAGTCAGTGGCTGGATGACTTATCATGCATATTCTTGAACGAAATGATGTCAATCATTGTACTGAATCAATGATGCTGTGATAAGTCAGTGGCTGGATGACTTATCATGCATATTCTTGAACGAAATGATGTCAATCATTGTACTGAATCAATGATGCTGTGATAAGTCAGTGGCTGGATGACTTATCATGCATATTCTTGAACGAAATGATGTCAATCATTGTACTGAATCAATGATGCTGTGATAAGTCAGTGGCTGGATGACTTATCATGCATATTCTTGAACGAAATGATGTCAATCATTGTACTGAATCAATGATGCTGTGATAAGTCAGTGGCTGGATGACTTATCATGCATTATCATGAACGAAAAGATGTCAATGAAGGTTCTGTGTCAATCATGCTGTGATAAGTCAGTGGCTGGATGACTTATCATGCATATTCTTGAACGAAATGATGTCAATGAAGGTTCTGTGTCAATCATGCTGTGATAAGTCAGTGGCTGGATGACTTATCATGCATATTCTTGAACGAAATGATGTCAATCATTGTACTGAATCAATGATGCTGTGATAAGTCAGTGGCTGGATGACTTATCATGCATATTCTTGAACGAAATGATGTCAATCATTGTACTGAATCAATGATGCAGTAATAAGTCAGTGGCTGGATGACTTATCATGCATTATCAAGAACGAAAAGATGTCAATGAAGGTTCTGTATCAATCATGCTGTGATAAGTCAGTAGCTGGATGACTTATCATGCATTTTCATGAACGAAAAGATGTCAGTCATGGTTCTGAATCAATCATGCTGTGATAAGTCAGTGGCTGGATGACTTATCATGCATATTCTTGAACGAATTGATGTCAATGAAGGTTCTGAATCAATCATGCTGTGATATGTCAGTGGCTGGATGACTTATCATGCATTTTCATGAACGAAAAGATGTCAATAAAGGTTCTGTATCAATCATGCTGTGATAAGTCAGTGGCTGGATGACTTATCATGCATTTTCTTAAACGAAAAGATGTCAATCATTGTACTGAATCAATCATGCTGTGATAAGTCAGTGGCTGGATGACTTATCAAGCATTTTAATGAACGAAAAGGTGTCAATGAAGGTTCTGCATCAATAATGCTGTGATAAGTCAGTGGCTGGATGACTTATCATGCATATTCTTGAACGAAAAGATGTCAATCATTGTACTGAATCAATCATGCTGTAATAAGTCAGTGGCTGGATGACTTATCATGCATATTCTTGAACGAAAAGATGTCAATCATTGTACTGAATCAATCATGCTGTGATAAGTCAGTGGCTGGATGACTTATCATGCATATTCTTGAACGAAAAGATGTCAATCATTGTTCTGAATCAATAATGCTGTGATAAGTCAGTGGCTGGATGACTTATCATGCATATTCTTGAACAAAAAGATGTCAGTCATGGTTCTGAATCAATCATGCTGTGATAAGTCAGTGGCTGGATGACTTATCAAGCATTTTAATGAACGAAAAGGTGTCAATGAAGGTTCTGAATCAATAATGCTGTGATAAGTCAGTGGCTGGATGACTTATCAAGCGTTTTAATGAACGAAAAGGTGTCAATGAAGGTTCTGAATCAATAATGCTGTGATAAGGTAGTGGCTGGATGACTTATCATGCATATTCTTGAACGAAATGATGTAAATCATTGTACTGAATCAATGATGCTGTGATAAGTCAGTGGCTGGATGACTTATCATGCATATTCTTGAACGAAATGATGTCAATGAAGGTTCTGTATCAAACATGCTGTGATAAGTCAGTGGCTGGATGACTTATCATGCATATTCTTGAACGAAATGATGTCAATCATTGTACTGAATCAATGATGCTGTGATAAGTCAGTGGCTGGATGACTTATCATGCATATTCTTGAACGAAATGATGTCAATGAAGGTTCTGTGTCAATCATGCTGTGATAAGTCAGTGGCTGGATGACTTATCATGCATATTCTTGAACGAAATGATGTCAATCATTGTACTGAATCAATGATGCTGTGATAAGTCAGTGGCTGGATGACTTATCATGCATATTCTTGAACGAAATGATGTCAATCATTGTACTGAATCAATGATGCTGTGATAAGTCAGTGGCTGGATGACTTATCATGCATTATCAAGAACGAAAAGATGTCAATGAAGGTTCTGTATCAATCATGCTGTGATAAGTCAGTAGCTGGATGACTTATCATGCATTTTCATGAACGAAAAGATGTCAGTCATGGTTCTGAATCAATCATGCTGTGATAAGTCAGTGGCTGGATGACTTATCATGCATATTCTTGAACGAATTGATGTCAATGAAGGTTCTGAATCAATCATGCTGTGATATGTCAGTGGCTGGATGACTTATCATGCATTTTCATGAACGAAAAGATGTCAATAAAGGTTCTGTATCAATCATGCTGTGATAAGTCAGTGGCTGGATGACTTATCATGCATTTTCTTAAACGAAAAGATGTCAATCATTGTACTGAATCAATCATGCTGTGATAAGTCAGTGGCTGGATGACTTATCAAGCATTTTAATGAACGAAAAGGTGTCAATGAAGGTTCTGCATCAATAATGCTGTGATAAGTCAGTGGCTGGATGACTTATCATGCATATTCTTGAACGAAAAGATGTCAATCATTGTACTGAATCAATCATGCTGTAATAAGTCAGTGGCTGGATGACTTATCATGCATATTCTTGAACGAAAAGATGTCAATCATTGTACTGAATCAATCATGCTGTGATAAGTCAGTGGCTGGATGACTTATCATGCATATTCTTGAACGAAAAGATGTCAATCATTGTTCTGAATCAATCATGCTGTGATAAGTCAGTGGCTGGATGACTTATCATGCATATTCTTGAACAAAAAGATGTCAGTCATGGTTCTGAATCAATCATGCTGTGATAAGTCAGTGGCTGGATGACTTATCAAGCATTTTAATGAACGAAAAGGTGTCAATGAAGGTTCTGAATCAGTAATGCTGTGATAAGTCAGTGGCTGGATGACTTATCAAGCGTTTTAATGAACGAAAAGGTGTCAATGAAGGTTCTGAATCAATAATGCTGTGATAAGTCAGTGGCTGGATGACTTATCATGCATATTCTTGAACGAAATGATGTAAATCATTGTACTGAATCAATGATGCTGTGATAAGTCAGTGGCTGGATGACTTATCATGCATATTCTTGAACGAAATGATGTCAATGAAGGTTCTGTATCAAACATGCTGTGATAAGTCAGTGGCTGGATGACTTATCATGCATATTCTTGAACGAAAAGATGTCAATCATTGTTCTGAATCAATCATGCTGTGAAATTCAGTGGCTGGATGCCTTATCATGCATATTCTTGAACGAAATGTTGTCAATCATTGTACTGAATCAATGATGCTGTGATAAGTCAGTGGCTGGATGACTTATCATGCATATTCTTGAACGAAATGATGTCAATGAAGGTTCTGTGTCAATCATGCTGTGTGATAAGTCAGTGGCTGGATGACTTATCATGCATATTCTTGAACGAAATGATGTCAATCATTGTACTGAATCAATGATGCTGTGATAAGTCAGTGGCTGGATGACTTATCATGCATATTCTTGAACGAAATGATGTCAATGAAGGTTCTGTGTCAATCATGCTGTGATAAGTCAGTGGCTGGATGACTTATCATGCATATTCTTGAACGAAATGATGTCAATCATTGTACTGAATCAATGATGCTGTGATAAGTCAGTGGCTGGATGACTTATCATGCATATTCTTGAACGAAATGATGTCAATCATTGTACTGAATCAACGATGCTGTGATAAGTCAGTGGCTGGATGACTTATCATGCATATTCTTGAACGAAATGATGTCAATCATTGTACTGAATCAATGATGCTGTGATAAGTCAGTGGCTGGATGACTTATCATGCATATTCTTGAACGAAATGATGTCAATCATTGTACTGAATCAATGATGCTGTGATAAGTCAGTGGCTGGATGACTTATCATGCATATTATTGAACGAAATGATGTCAATCATTGTACTGAATCAATGATGCTGTGATAAGTCAGTGGCTGGATGACTTATCATGCATATTCTTGAACGAAATGATGTCAATCATTGTACTGAATCAATGATGCTGTGATAAGTCAGTGGCTGGATGACTTATCATGCATATTCTTGAACGAAAAGATGTCAATCATTGTACTGAATCAATGATGCTGTGATAAGTCAGTGGCTGGATGACTTATCATGCATATTCTTGAACGAAATGATGTCAATGAAGGTTCTGTATCAAACATGCTGTGATAAGTCAGTGGCTGGATGACTTATCATGCATATTCTTGAACGAAAAGATGTCAATCATTGTTCTGAATCAATCATGCTGTGAAATTCAGTGGCTGGATGCCTTATCATGCATATTCTTGAACGAAATGTTGTCAATCATTGTACTGAATCAATGATGCTGTGATAAGTCAGTGGCTGGATGACTTATCATGCATATTCTTGAACGAAATGATGTCAATGAAGGTTCTGTGTCAATCATGCTGTGTGATAAGTCAGTGGCTGGATGACTTATCATGCATATTCTTGAACGAAATGATGTCAATCATTGTACTGAATCAATGATGCTGTGATAAGTCAGTGGCTGGATGACTTATCATGCATATTCTTGAACGAAATGATGTCAATGAAGGTTCTGTGTCAATCATGCTGTGATAAGTCAGTGGCTGGATGACTTATCATGCATATTCTTGAACGAAATGATGTCAATCATTGTACTGAATCAATGATGCTGTGATAAGTCAGTGGCTGGATGACTTATCATGCATATTCTTGAACGAAATGATGTCAATCATTGTACTGAATCAACGATGCTGTGATAAGTCAGTGGCTGGATGACTTATCATGCATATTCTTGAACGAAATGATGTCAATCATTGTACTGAATCAATGATGCTGTGATAAGTCAGTGGCTGGATGACTTATCATGCATATTCTTGAACGAAATGATGTCAATCATTGTACTGAATCAATGATGCTGTGATAAGTCAGTGGCTGGATGACTTATCATGCATATTATTGAACGAAATGATGTCAATCATTGTACTGAATCAATGATGCTGTGATAAGTCAGTGGCTGGATGACTTATCATGCATATTCTTGAACGAAATGATGTCAATCATTGTACTGAATCAATGATGCTGTGATAAGTCAGTGGCTGGATGACTTATCATGCATATTCTTGAACGAAAAGATGTCAATCATTGTACTGAATCAATGATGCTGTGATAAGTCAGTGGCTGGATGACTTATCATGCATATTCTTGAACGAAATGATGTCAATGAAGGTTCTGTATCAATCATGCTGTGATAAGTCAGTGGCTGGATGACTTATCATGCATATTCTTGAACGAAAAGATGTCAATGAAGGTTCTGTATCAATCATGCTGTGATAAGTCAGTGGCTGGATGACTTATCATGCATATTCTTGAACGAAAAGATGTCAGTCATGGTTCTGAATCAATTATGCTGTAAATTCAGTGGCTGGATGACTTATCATGCATATTCTTGAACGAAAAGATGTCAATCATTGTACTGAATCAATCATGCTGTGAAATTCAGTGGCTGGATGACTTATCACGCATTTTCATGAACGAAAAGATGTCAATGAAGGTTCTGTATCAATCATGCTGTGATAAGTCAGTGGCTGGATGACTTATCATGCATATTCTTGAACGAAAAGATGTCAGTCATGGTTCTGAATCAATTATGCTGTAAATTCAGTGGCTGGATGACTTATCATGCATTATCAAGAACGAAAAGATGTCAATGAAGGTTCTGTATCAATCATGCTGTGATAAGTCAGTAGCTGGATGACTTATCATGCATTTTCATGAACGAAAAGATGTCAGTCATGGTTCTGAATCAATCATGCTGTGATAAGTCAGTGGCTGGATGACTTATCATGCATATTCTTGAACGAATTGATGTCAATGAAGGTTCTGAATCAATCATGCTGTGATATGTCAGTGGCTGGATGACTTATCATGCATTTTCATGAACGAAAAGATGTCAATAAAGGTTCTGTATCAATCATGCTGTGATAAGTCAGTGGCTGGATGACTTATCATGCATATTCTTGAACGAAATGATGTCAATCATTGTACTGAATCAATGATGCTGTGATAAGTCAGTGGCTGGATGACTTATCATGCATATTCTTGAACGAAATGATGTCAATGAAGGTTCTGTGTCAATCATGCTGTGATAAGTCAGTGGCTGGATGACTTATCATGCATATTCTTGAACGAAATGATGTCAATCATTGTACTGAATCAATGATGCTGTGATAAGTCAGTGGCTGGATGACTTATCATGCATATTCTTGAACGAAATGATGTCAATCATTGTACTGAATCAATGATGCTGTGATAAGTCAGTGGCTGGATGACTTATCATGCATTATCAAGAACGAAAAGATGTCAATGAAGGTTCTGTATCAATCATGCTGTGATAAGTCAGTAGCTGGATGACTTATCATGCATTTTCATGAACGAAAAGATGTCAGTCATGGTTCTGAATCAATCATGCTGTGATAAGTCAGTGGCTGGATGACTTATCATGCATATTCTTGAACGAATTGATGTCAATGAAGGTTCTGAATCAATCATGCTGTGATATGTCAGTGGCTGGATGACTTATCATGCATTTTCATGAACGAAAAGATGTCAATAAAGGTTCTGTATCAATCATGCTGTGATAAGTCAGTGGCTGGATGACTTATCATGCATTTTCTTAAACGAAAAGATGTCAATCATTGTACTGAATCAATCATGCTGTGATAAGTCAGTGGCTGGATGACTTATCAAGCATTTTAATGAACGAAAAGGTGTCAATGAAGGTTCTGCATCAATAATGCTGTGATAAGTCAGTGGCTGGATGACTTATCATGCATATTCTTGAACGAAAAGATGTCAATCATTGTACTGAATCAATCATGCTGTAATAAGTCAGTGGCTGGATGACTTATCATGCATATTCTTGAACGAAAAGATGTCAATCATTGTACTGAATCAATCATGCTGTGATAAGTCAGTGGCTGGATGACTTATCATGCATATTCTTGAACGAAAAGATGTCAATCATTGTTCTGAATCAATCATGCTGTGATAAGTCAGTGGCTGGATGACTTATCATGCATATTCTTGAACAAAAAGATGTCAGTCATGGTTCTGAATCAATCATGCTGTGATAAGTCAGTGGCTGGATGACTTATCAAGCATTTTAATGAACGAAAAGGTGTCAATGAAGGTTCTGAATCAATAATGCTGTGATAAGTCAGTGGCTGGATGACTTATCAAGCGTTTTAATGAACGAAAAGGTGTCAATGAAGGTTCTGAATCAATAATGCTGTGATAAGTCAGTGGCTGGATGACTTATCATGCATATTCTTGAACGAAATGATGTAAATCATTGTACTGAATCAATGATGCTGTGATAAGTCAGTGGCTGGATGACTTATCATGCATATTCTTGAACGAAATGATGTCAATGAAGGTTCTGTATCAAACATGCTGTGATAAGTCAGTGGCTGGATGACTTATCATGCATATTCTTGAACGAAAAGATGTCAATCATTGTTCTGAATCAATCATGCTGTGAAATTCAGTGGCTGGATGCCTTATCATGCATATTCTTGAACGAAATGTTGTCAATCATTGTACTGAATCAATGATGCTGTGATAAGTCAGTGGCTGGATGACTTATCATGCATATTCTTGAACGAAATGATGTCAATGAAGGTTCTGTGTCAATCATGCTGTGTGATAAGTCAGTGGCTGGATGACTTATCATGCATATTCTTGAACGAAATGATGTCAATCATTGTACTGAATCAATGATGCTGTGATAAGTCAGTGGCTGGATGACTTATCATGCATATTCTTGAACGAAATGATGTCAATGAAGGTTCTGTGTCAATCATGCTGTGATAAGTCAGTGGCTGGATGACTTATCATGCATATTCTTGAACGAAATGATGTCAATCATTGTACTGAATCAATGATGCTGTGATAAGTCAGTGGCTGGATGACTTATCATGCATATTCTTGAACGAAATGATGTCAATCATTGTACTGAATCAACGATGCTGTGATAAGTCAGTGGCTGGATGACTTATCATGCATATTCTTGAACGAAATGATGTCAATCATTGTACTGAATCAATGATGCTGTGATAAGTCAGTGGCTGGATGACTTATCATGCATATTCTTGAACGAAATGATGTCAATCATTGTACTGAATCAATGATGCTGTGATAAGTCAGTGGCTGGATGACTTATCATGCATATTCTTGAACGAAATGATGTCAATCATTGTACTGAATCAATGATGCTGTGATAAGTCAGTGGCTGGATGACTTATCATGCATATTCTTGAACGAAATGATGTCAATCATTGTACTGAATCAATGATGCTGTGATAAGTCAGTGGCTGGATGACTTATCATGCATATTCTTGAACGAAAAGATGTCAATCATTGTACTGAATCAATGATGCTGTGATAAGTCAGTGGCTGGATGACTTATCATGCATATTCTTGAACGAAATGATGTCAATGAAGGTTCTGTATCAATCATGCTGTGATAAGTCAGTGGCTGGATGACTTATCATGCATATTCTTGAACGAAAAGATGTCAATGAAGGTTCTGTATCAATCATGCTGTGATAAGTCAGTGGCTGGATGACTTATCATGCATATTCTTGAACGAAAAGATGTCAGTCATGGTTCTGAATCAATTATGCTGTAAATTCAGTGGCTGGATGACTTATCATGCATATTCTTGAACGAAAAGATGTCAATCATTGTACTGAATCAATCATGCTGTGAAATTCAGTGGCTGGATGACTTATCACGCATTTTCATGAACGAAAAGATGTCAATGAAGGTTCTGTATCAATCATGCTGTGATAAGTCAGTGGCTGGATGACTTATCATGCATATTCTTGAACGAAAAGATGTCAGTCATGGTTCTGAATCAATTATGCTGTAAATTCAGTGGCTGGATGACTTATCATGCATATTATTGAACGAAATGATGTCAATCATTGTACTGAATCAATGATGCTGTGATAAGTCAGTGGCTGGATGACTTATCATGCATATTCTTGAACGAAATGATGTCAATCATTGTACTGAATCAATGATGCTGTGATAAGTCAGTGGCTGGATGACTTATCATGCATATTCTTGAACGAAAAGATGTCAATCATTGTACTGAATCAATGATGCTGTGATAAGTCAGTGGCTGGATGACTTATCATGCATATTCTTGAACGAAATGATGTCAATGAAGGTTCTGTATCAATCATGCTGTGATAAGTCAGTGGCTGGATGACTTATCATGCATATTCTTGAACGAAATGATGTCAATGAAGGTTCTGTATCAATCATGCTGTGATAAGTCAGTGGCTGGATGACTTATCATGCATATTCTTGAACGAAATGATGTCAATCATTGTACTGAATCAATGATGCTGTGATAAGTCAGTGGCTGGATGACTTATCATGCATATTCTTGAACGAAATGATGTCAATCATTGTACTGAATCAATGATGCTGTGATAAGTCAGTGGCTGGATGACTTATCATGCATTTTCATGAACGAAAAGATGTCAATGAAGGTTCTGTATCAATCATGCTGTGATAAGTCAGTGGCTGGATGACTTATCATGCATATTCTTGAACGAAAAGATGTCAATCATTATACTGAATCAATCATGCTGTGAAATTCAGTGGCTGGATGACTTATCATGCATATTCTTGAACGAAAAGATGTCAATCATTGTTCTGAATCAATCATGCTGTGAAATTCAGTGGCTGGATGACTTATCATGCATATTCTTGAACGAAATGATGTCAATCATTATAATGAATCAATCATGCTGTGATAAGTCAGTGGCTGGATGACTTATCATGCATATTCTTGAACGAAAAGATGTCAATCATTATACTGAATCAATCATGCTGTGAAATTCAGTGGCTGGATGACTTATCATGCATATTCTTGAACGAAATGATGTCAATGAAGGTTCTGAATCAATCATGCTGTGAAATTCAGTGGCTGGATGACTTATCACGCATTTTCATGAACGAAAAGATGTCAATGAAGGTTCTGTATCAATCATGCTGTGATAAGTCAGTGGCTGGATGACTTATCATGCATATTCTTGAACGAAATGATGTCAATCATTGTACTGAATCAATGATGCTGCGATAAGTCAGTGGCTGGATGACTTATCATGCATATTCTTGAACGAAATGATGTCAATCATTGTACTGAATCAATGATGCTGCGATAAGTCAGTGGCTGGATGACTTATCATGCATATTCTTGAACGAAATGATGTCAATGAAGGTTCTGTTTCAATCATGCTGTGATAAGTCAGTGGCTGGATGACTTATCATGCATATTCTTGAACGAAATGATGTCAATCATTGTACTGAATCAATGATGCTGTGATAAGTCAGTGGCTGGATGACTTATCATGCATATTCTTGAACGAAATGATGTCAATCATTGTACTGAATCAATGATGCTGTGATAAGTCAGTGGCTGGATGACTTATCATGCATATTCTTGAACGAAATGATGTCAATCATTGTACTGAATCAATGATGCTGTGATAAGTCAGTGGCTGGATGACTTATCATGCATATTATTGAACGAAATGATGTCAATCATTGTACTGAATCAATGATGCTGTGATAAGTCAGTGGCTGGATGACTTATCATGCATATTCTTGAACGAAATGATGTCAATCATTGTACTGAATCAATGATGCTGTGATAAGTCAGTGGCTGGATGACTTATCATGCATATTCTTGAACGAAAAGATGTCAATCATTGTACTGAATCAATGATGCTGTGATAAGTCAGTGGCTGGATGACTTATCATGCATATTCTTGAACGAAATGATGTCAATGAAGGTTCTGTATCAATCATGCTGTGATAAGTCAGTGGCTGGATGACTTATCATGCATATTCTTGAACGAAATGATGACAATCATTGTACTGAATCAATGATGCTGTGATAAGTCAGTGGCTGGATGACTTATCATGCATATTCTTGAACGAAATGATGTCAATGAAGGTTCTGAATCAATCATGCTGTGAAATTCAGTGGCTGGATGACTTATCACACATTTTCATGAACGAAAAGATGTCAATGAAGGTTCTGTATCAATCATGCTGTGATAAGTCAGTGGCTGGATGACTTATCATGCATATTCTTGAACGAAATGATGACAATCATTGTACTGAATCAATGATGCTGTGATAAGTCAGTGGCTGGATGACTTATCATGCATATTCTTGAACGAAATGATGTCAATGAAGGTTCTGAATCAATCATGCTGTGAAATTCAGTGGCTGGATGACTTATCACGCATTTTCATGAACGAAAAGATGTCAATGAAGGTTCTGTATCAATCATGCTGTGATAAGTCAGTGGCTGGATGACTTATCACGCATTTTCATGAACGAAAAGATGTCAATGAAGGTTCTGTATCAATCATGCTGTGATAAGTCAGTGGCTGGATGACTTATCATTCATATTCTAGAACGAAATGATGTCAATCATTGTACTGAATCAATGACGCTGTGATAATTCAGTGGCTGGATGACTTATCATGCATATTACTGAACGAAATGATGTCAATCATTGTACTGAATCAATGATGCTGTGATAAGTCAGTGGCTGGATGACTTATCATGCATATTCTTGAACGAAATGATGTCAATGAAGGTTCTGTATCAATCATGCTGTGATAAGTCAGTGGCTGGATGACTTATCATGCATATTCTTGAACGAAATGATGTCAATCATTGTACTGAATCAATGATGCTGTGATAAGTCAGTGGCTGGATGACTTATCATGCATATTCTTGAACGAAATGATGTCAATGAAGGTTCTGTATCAATCATGCTGTGATAAGTCAGTGGCTGGATGACTTATCATGCATATTCTTGAACGAAATGATGTCAATCATTGTACTGAATCAATGATGCTGTGATAAGTCAGTGGCTGGATGACTTATCATGCATATTCTTGAACGAAATGTTGTCAATCATTGTACTGAATCAATGATGCTGTGATAAGTCAGTGGCTGGATGACTTATCATGCATATTCTTAAACAAAATGATGTCAATCATTGTACTGAATCAATGATGCCGTGATAAGTCAGTGGCTGGATGACTTATCATGCATATTCTTGAACGAAATGATGTCAATCATTGTACTGAATCAATGATGCTGTGATAAGTCAGTGGCTGGATGACTTATCATGCATATTCTAGAAGGAATGATGTCAATCATTGTACTGAATCAATGATGCTGTGATAAGTCAGTGGCTGGATGACTTATCATGCATATTCTTGAACGAAATGATGTCAATCATTGTACTGAATCAATGATGCTGTGATAAGTCAGTGGCTGGATGACTTATCATGCATATTCTTGAACGAAAAGATGTCAATCATTATACTGAATCAATCGTGCTGTGAAATTCAGTGGCTGGATGACTTATCATGCATATTCTTGAACCAAAAGATGTCAATCATTGTTCTGAATCAATCATGCTGTGAAATTCAGTGGCTGGATGACTTATCATGCATATTCTTGAACGAAATGATGTCAATGAAGGTTCTGAATCAATCATGCTGTGAAATTCAGTGGCTGGATGACTTATCACGCATTTTCCTGAACGAAAAGATGTCAATGAAGGTTCTGTATCAATCATGCTGTGATAAGTCAGTGGCTGGATGACTTATCATGCATATTCTTGAACGAAAAGATGTCAATCATTGTTCTGAATCAATCATGCTGTGAAATTCAGTGGCTGGATGACTTATCATGCATATTCTTGAACGAAATGATGTCAATCATTGTACTGAATCAATGATGCTGTGATAAGTCAGTGGCTGGATGACTTATCATGCATATTCTTGAACGAAATGATGTCAATGAAGGTTCTGTATCAATCATGCTGTGATAAGTCAGTGGCTGGATGACTTATCATGCATATTCTTGAACGAAATGATGTCAATCATTGTACTGAATCAATGATGCTGTGATAAGTCAGTGGCTGGATGACTTATCATGCATATTCTTGAACGAAATGATGTCAATCATTGTACTGAATCAATGATGCTGTGATAAGTCAGTGGCTGGATGACTTATCATGCATATTCTTGAACGAAATGATGTCAATCATTGTACTGAATCAATGATGCTGTGATAAGTCAGTGGCTGGATGACTTATCATGCATTTTCATGAACGAAAAGATGTCAATGAAGGTTCTGTATCAATCATGCTGTGATAAGTCAGTGGCTGGATGACTTATCATGCATATTCTTGAACGAAATGATGTCAATCATTGTACTGAATCAATGATGCTGTGATAAGTCAGTGGCTGGATGACTTATCATGCATATTCTTGAACGAAATGATGTCAATCATTGTACTGAATCAATGATGCTGTGATAAGTCAGTGGCTGGATGACTTATCATGCATATTCTTGAACGAAATGATGTCAATGAAGGTTCTGTATCAATCATGCTGTGATAAGTCAGTGGCTGGATGACTTATCATGCATATTCTTGAACGAAATTATGTCAATCATTGTACTGAATCAATGATGCTGTGATAAGTCAGTGGCTGGATGACTTATCATGCATATTCTTGAACGAAATGATGTCAATCATTGTACTGAATCAATGATGCTGTGATAAGTCAGTGGCTGGATGACTTATCATGCATATTCTTGAACGAAATGATGTCAATGAATGTTCTGAATCAATCATGCTGTGAAATTCAGTGGCTGGATGACTTATCACGCATTTTCATGAACGAAAAGATGTCAATGAAGGTTCTGTATCAATCATGCTGTGATAAGTAAGTGGCTGGATGACTTATCATGCATATTCTTGAACGAAAAGATGTCAGTCATGGTTCTGAATCAATTATGCTGTGAAATTCAGTGGCTGGATGACTTATCATGCATATTATTGAACGAAATGATGTCAATCATTGTACTGAATCAATGATGCTGTGATAAGTCAGTGGCTGGATGACTTATCATGCATATTCTTGAACGAACTGATGTCAATGAAGGTTCTGTATCAATCATGCTGTGATAAGTCAGTGGCTGGATGACTTATCATGCATTTTCATGAACGAAAAGATGTCAATGAAGGTTCTGTATCAATCATGCTGTGATAAGTCAGTGGCTGGATGACTTATCATGCATATTCTTGAACGAAATGATGTCAATCATTGGTACTGAATCAATGATGCTGTGATAAGTCAGTGGCTGGATGACTTATCATGCATATTCTTGAACGAAATGATGTCAATCATTGTACTGAATCAATGATGCTGTGATAAGTCAGTGGCTGGATGACTTATCATGCATATTCTTGAACGAAATGATGTCAATCAGTGTACTGAATCAATGATGCTGTGATAAGTCAGTGGCTGGATGACTTATCATGCATATTCTTGAACGAAATGATGTCAATCATTGTACTGAATCAATGATGCTGTGATAAGTCAGTGGCTGGATGACTTATCATGCATTTTCATGAACGAAAAGATGTCAATGAAGGTTCTGTATCAATCATGCTGTGATAAGTCAGTGGCTGGATGACTTATCATGCATATTCATGAACAAAAAGATGTCAGTCATGGTTCTGAATCAATCATGCTGTGATAAGTCAGTGGCTGGATGACTTATCAAGCATTTCAATGAACGAAAAGGTGTCAATGAAGGTTCTGAATCAATAATGCTGTGATAAGTCAGTGGCTGGGTGACTTATCATGCATATTCTTGAACGAAAAGATGTCAATCATTGTTCTGAATCAATGATGCTGTGATAAGTCAGAGGCTGGATGACTTATCATGCATATTCTTGAACGAAATGATGTCATTCATTGTACTGAATCAATGATGCTGTGATAAGTCAGTGGCTGGATGACTTATCATGCATATTCTTGAACGAAATGATGTCAATGAAGGTTCTGTATCAATCATGCTGTGATAAGTCAGTGGCTGGATTACTTATCATGCTTTATTCTTGAACGAAATGATGTCAATCATTGTACTGAATCAATGATGCTGTGATAAGTCAGTGGCTGGATGACTTATCATGCATATTCTAGAACGAAATGATGTCAATCATTGTACTGAATCAATGACGCTGTGATAAGTCAGTGGCTGGATGACTTATCATGCATATTCTTGAACGAAATGATGTCAATCATTGTACTGAATCAATGATGCTGTGATAAGTCAGTGGCTGGATGACTTATCATGCATATTCTTGAACGAAATGATGTCAATCATTGTACTGAATCAATGATGCTGTGATAAGTCAGTGGCTGGATGACTTATCATGCATTTTCATGAACGAAAAGATGTCAATGAAGGTTCTGTATCAATCATGCTGTGATAAGTCAGTGGCTGGATGACTTATCATGCATATTCTTGAACGAAATGATGTCAATCATTGTACTGAATCAATGATGCTGTGATAAGTCAGTGGCTGGATGACTTATCATGCATATTCTTGAACGAAATGATGTCAATGAAGGTTCTGTATCAATCATGCTGTGATAAGTCAGTGGCTGGATGACTTATCATGCATATTCTTGAACGAAATGATGTCAATCATTGTACTGAATCAATGATGCTGTGATAAGTCAGTGGCTGGAAGACTTATCATGCATATTCTTGAACGAAATGATGTCAATGAAGGTTCTGTATCAATCATGCTGTGATAAGTCAGTGGCTGGATGACTTATCATGCATATTCTTGAACGAAATGATGTCAATCATTGTACTGAATCAATGATGCTGTGATAAGTCAGTGGCTGGATGACTTATCATGCATATTCTTGAACGAAATGATGTCAATCATTGTACTGAATCAATGATGCTGTGATAAGTCAGTGGCTGGATGACTTATCATGCATATTCTTGAACGAAATGATGTCAATCATTGTACTGAATCAATGATGCTGTGATAAGTCAGTGGCTGGATGACTTATCATGCATTTTCATGAACGAAAAGATGTCAATGAAGGTTCTGTATCAATCATGCTGTGATAAGTCAGTGGCTGGATGACTTATCATGCATATTCTTGAACGAAATGATGTCAATCATTGTACTGAATCAATGATGCTGTGATAAGTCAGTGGCTGGGTGACTTATCATGCATATTCTTGAACGAAAAGATGTCAATCATTGTTCTGAATCAATGATGCTGTGATAAGTCAGAGGCTGGATGACTTATCATGCATATTCTTGAACGAAATGATGTCATTCATTGTACTGAATCAATGATGCTGTGATAAGTCAGTGGCTGGATGACTTATCATGCATATTCTTGAACGAAATGATGTCAATGAAGGTTCTGTATCAATCATGCTGTGATAAGTCAGTGGCTGGATTACTTATCATGCTTTATTCTTGAACGAAATGATGTCAATCATTGTACTGAATCAATGATGCTGTGATAAGTCAGTGGCTGGATGACTTATCATGCATATTCTAGAACGAAATGATGTCAATCATTGTACTGAATCAATGACGCTGTGATAAGTCAGTGGCTGGATGACTTATCATGCATATTCTTGAACGAAATGATGTCAATCATTGTACTGAATCAATGATGCTGTGATAAGTCAGTGGCTGGATGACTTATCATGCATATTCTTGAACGAAATGATGTCAATCATTGTACTGAATCAATGATGCTGTGATAAGTCAGTGGCTGGATGACTTATCATGCATTTTCATGAACGAAAAGATGTCAATGAAGGTTCTGTATCAATCATGCTGTGATAAGTCAGTGGCTGGATGACTTATCATGCATATTCTTGAACGAAATGATGTCAATCATTGTACTGAATCAATGATGCTGTGATAAGTCAGTGGCTGGATGACTTATCATGCATATTCTTGAACGAAATGATGTCAATGAAGGTTCTGTATCAATCATGCTGTGATAAGTCAGTGGCTGGATGACTTATCATGCATATTCTTGAACGAAATGATGTCAATCATTGTACTGAATCAATGATGCTGTGATAAGTCAGTGGCTGGATGACTTATCATGCATTTTCATGAACGAAAAGATGTCAATGAAGGTTCTGTATCAATCATGCTGTGATAAGTCAGTGGCTGGATGACTTATCATGCATATTCTTGAACGAAATGATGTCAATCATTGTACTGAATCAATGATGCTGTGATAAGTCAGTGGCTGGATGACTTATCATGCATATTCTTGAACGAAATGATGTCAATCATTGTACTGAATCAATGATGCTGTGATAAGTCAGTGGCTGGATGACTTATCATGCATATTCTTGAACGAAATGATGTCAATGAAGGTTCTGTATCAATCATGCTGTGATAAGTCAGTGGCTGGATGACTTATCATGCATATTCTTGAACGAAATTATGTCAATCATTGTACTGAATCAATGATGCTGTGATAAGTCAGTGGCTGGATGACTTATCATGCATATTCTTGAACGAAATGATGTCAATCATTGTACTGAATCAATGATGCTGTGATAAGTCAGTGGCTGGATGACTTATAATGCATATTCTTGAACGAAATGATGTCAATAAATGTTCTGAATCAATCATGCTGTGAAATTCAGTGGCTGGATGACTTATCACGCATTTTCATGAACGAAAAGATGTCAATGAAGGTTCTGTATCAATCATGCTGTGATAAGTAAGTGGCTGGATGACTTATCATGCATATTCTTGAACGAAAAGATGTCAGTCATGGTTCTGAATCAATTATGCTGTGAAATTCAGTGGCTGGATGACTTATCATGCATATTATTGAACGAAATGATGTCAATCATTGTACTGAATCAATGATGCTGTGATAAGTCAGTGGCTGGATGACTTATCATGCATATTCTTGAACGAACTGATGTCAATGAAGGTTCTGTATCAATCATGCTGTGATAAGTCAGTGGCTGGATGACTTATCATGCATTTTCATGAACGAAAAGATGTCAATGAAGGTTCTGTATCAATCATGCTGTGATAAGTCAGTGGCTGGATGACTTATCATGCATATTCTTGAACGAAATGATGTCAATCATTGGTACTGAATCAATGATGCTGTGATAAGTCAGTGGCTGGATGACTTATCATGCATATTCTTGAACGAAATGATGTCAATCATTGTACTGAATCAATGATGCTGTGATAAGTCAGTGGCTGGATGACTTATCATGCATATTCTTGAACGAAATGATGTCAATCATTGTACTGAATCAATGATGCTGTGATAAGTCAGTGGCTGGATGACTTATCATGCATATTCTTGAACGAAATGATGTCAATGAAGGTTCTGTATCAATCATGCTGTGATAAGTCAGTGGCTGGATGACTTATCATGCATATTCTTGAACGAAATGATGTCAATCATTGTACTGAATCAATGATGCTGTGATAAGTCAGTGGCTGGATGACTTATCATGCATTTTCATGAACGAAAAGATGTCAATGAAGGTTCTGTATCAATCATGCTGTGATAAGTCAGTGGCTGGATGACTTATCATGCATATTCATGAACAAAAAGATGTCAGTCATGGTTCTGAATCAATCATGCTGTGATAAGTCAGTGGCTGGATGACTTATCAAGCATTTCAATGAACGAAAAGGTGTCAATGAAGGTTCTGAATCAATAATGCTGTGATAAGTCAGTGGCTGGGTGACTTATCATGCATATTCTTGAACGAAAAGATGTCAATCATTGTTCTGAATCAATGATGCTGTGATAAGTCAGAGGCTGGATGACTTATCATGCATATTCTTGAACGAAATGATGTCATTCATTGTACTGAATCAATGATGCTGTGATAAGTCAGTGGCTGGATGACTTATCATGCATTTTCATGAACGAAAAGATGTCAATGAAGGTTCTGTATCAATCATGCTGTGATAAGTCAGTGGCTGGATGACTTATCATGCATATTCTTGAACGAAATGATGTCAATCATTGTACTGAATCAATGATGCTGTGATAAGTCAGTGGCTGGATGACTTATCATGCATATTCTTGAACGAAATGATGTCAATGAAGGTTCTGTATCAATCATGCTGTGATAAGTCAGTGGCTGGATGACTTATCATGCATATTCTTGAACGAAATGATGTCAATCATTGTACTGAATCAATGGTGCTGTGATAAGTCAGTGGCTGGATGACTTATCATGCATATTCTTGAACGAAATGATGTCAATGAAGGTTCTGAATCAATCATGCTGTGAAATTCAGTGGCTGGATGACTTATCACGCGTTTTCATGAACGAAAAGATGTCAATGAAGGTTCTGTATCAATCATGCTGTGATAAGTCAGTGGCTGGATGACTTATCATGCATATTCTTGAACGAAAAGATGTCAGTCATGGTTCTGAATCAATTATGCTGTGAAATTCAGTGGCTGGATGACTTATCATGCATATTATTGAACGAAATGATGTCAATCATTGGTACTGAATCAATGATGCTGTGATAAGTCAGTGGCTGGATGACTTATCATGCATATTATTGAACGAAATGATGTCAATCATTGTACTGAATCAATGATGCTGTGATAAGTCAGTGGCTGGATGACTTATCATGCATATTCTTGAACGAAATGATGTCATTCATTGTACTGAATCAATCATGCTGTGATAAGTCAGTGGCTGGATGACTTATCAAGCATTTCAATGAACGAAAAGGTGTCAATGAAGGTTCTGAATCAATAATGCTGTGATAAGTCAGTGGCTGGGTGACTTATCATGCATATTCTTGAACGAAAAGATGTCAATCATTGTTCTGAATCAATGATGCTGTGATAAGTCAGTGGCTGGATGACTTATCATGCATATTCTTGAACGAAATGATGTCAATGAAGGTTCTGTATCAATCATGCTGTGATAAGTCAGTGGCTGGATTACTTATCATGCATATTCTTGAACGAAATGATGTCAATCATTGTACTGAATCAATGATGCTGTGATAAGTCAGTGGCTGGATGACTTATCATGCATATTCTAGAACGAAATGATGTCAATCATTGTACTGAATCAATGACGCTGTGATAAGTCAGTGGCTGGATGACTTATCATGCATATTCTTGAACGAAATGATGTCAATCATTGTACTGAATCAATGATGCTGTGATAAGTCAGTGGCTGGATGACTTATCATGCATATTCTTGAACGAAATGATGTCAATCATTGTACTGAATCAATGATGCTGTGATAAGTCAGTGGCTGGATGACTTATCATGCATTTTCATGAACAAAAAGATGTCAGTCATGGTTCTGAATCAATCATGCTGTGATAAGTCAGTGGCTGGATGACTTATCATGCATATTCATGAACAAAAAGATGTCAGTCATGGTTCTGAATCAATCATGCTGTGATAAGTCAGTGGCTGGATGACTTATCAAGCATTTCAATGAACGAAAAGGTGTCAATGAAGGTTCTGAATCAATAATGCTGTGATAAGTCAGTGGCTGGGTGACTTATCATGCATATTCTTGAACGAAAAGATGTCAATCATTGTTCTGAATCAATGATGCTGTGATAAGTCAGTGGCTGGATGACTTATCATGCATATTCTTGAACGAAATGATGTCAATGAAGGTTCTGTATCAATCATGCTGTGATAAGTCAGTGGCTGGATTACTTATCATGCATATTCTTGAACGAAATGATGTCAATCATTGTACTGAATCAATGATGCTGTGATAAGTCAGTGGCTGGATGACTTATCATGCATATTCTAGAACGAAATGATGTCAATCATTGTACTGAATCAATGACGCTGTGATAAGTCAGTGGCTGGATGACTTATCATGCATATTCTTGAACGAAATGATGTCAATCATTGTACTGAATCAATGATGCTGTGATAAGTCAGTGGCTGGATGACTTATCATGCATATTCTTGAACGAAATGATGTCAATCATTGTACTGAATCAATGATGCTGTGATAAGTCAGTGGCTGGATGACTTATCATGCATTTTCATGAACGAAAAGATGTCAATGAAGGTTCTGTATCAATCATGCTGTGATAAGTCAGTGGCTGGATGACTTATCATGCATATTCTTGAACGAAATGATGTCAATCATTGTACTGAATCAATGATGCTGTGATAAGTCAGTGGCTGGATGACTTATCATGCATATTCTTGAACGAAATGATGTCAATGAAGGTTCTGTATCAATCATGCTGTGATAAGTCAGTGGCTGGATGACTTATCATGCATATTCTTGAACGAAATGATGTCAATCATTGTACTGAATCAATGGTGCTGTGATAAGTCAGTGGCTGGATGACTTATCATGCATATTCTTGAACGAAATGATGTCAATGAAGGTTCTGAATCAATCATGCTGTGAAATTCAGTGGCTGGATGACTTATCACGCGTTTTCATGAACGAAAAGATGTCAATGAAGGTTCTGTATCAATCATGCTGTGATAAGTCAGTGGCTGGATGACTTATCATGCATATTCTTGAACGAAAAGATGTCAGTCATGGTTCTGAATCAATTATGCTGTGAAATTCAGTGGCTGGATGACTTATCATGCATATTATTGAACGAAATGATGTCAATCATTGGTACTGAATCAATGATGCTGTGATAAGTCAGTGGCTGGATGACTTATCATGCATATTATTGAACGAAATGATGTCAATCATTGTACTGAATCAATGATGCTGTGATAAGTCAGTGGCTGGATGACTTATCATGCATATTCTTGAAAGAAATGATGTCAATCATTGTACTGAATCAATGATGCTGTGATAAGTCAGTGGCTGGATGACTTATCATGCATTTTCATGAACGAAAAGATGTCAATGAAGGTTCTGTATCAATCATGCTGTGATAAGTCAGTGGCTGGATGACTTATCATGCATTTTCATGAACGAAAAGATGTCAATGAAGGTTCTGTATCAATCATGCTGTGATAAGTCAGTGGCTGGATGACTTATCATGCATATTCTTGAACGAAATGATGTCAATCATTATAATGAATCAATCATGCTGTGATAAGTCAGTGGCTGGATGACTTATCATGCATATTCTTGAACGAAATGATGTCAATGAAGGTTCTGCATCAATCATGCTGTGATAAGTCAGTGGCTGGATGACTTATCATGCATATTCTTGAACGAAATGATGTCAATCATTGTACTGAATCAATGATGCTGTGATAAGTCAGTGGCTGGATGACTTATCATGCATATTCTTGAACGAAAAGATGTCAGTCATGGTTCTGAATCAATTATGCTGTGAAATTCAGTGGCTGGATGACTTATCATGCATATTATTGAACGAAATGATGTCAATCATTGTACTGAATCAATGATGCTGTGATAAGTCAGTGGCTGGATGACTTATCATGCATATTCTTGAACGAAATGATGTCATTCATTGTACTGAATCAATGATGCTGTGATAAGTCAGTGGCTGGATGACTTATCATGCATATTCTTGAACGAAAAGATGTCAATCATTATAATGAATCAATCATGCTGTGATAAGTCAGTGGCTGGATGACTTATCATGCATATTCTTGAACGAAAAGATGTCAATCATTATACTGAATCAATCATGCTGTGAAATTCAGTGGCTGGATGACTTATCATGCATATTCTTGAACGAAATGATGTCAATGAAGGTTCCGAATCAATCATGCTGTGAAATTCAGTGGCTGGATGACTTATCACGCATTTTCATGAACGAAAAGATGTCAATCATTATACTGAATCAATCATGCTGTGAAATTCAGTGGCTGGATGACTTATCATGCATATTCTTGAACGAAATGATGTCAATGAAGGTTCCGAATCAATCATGCTGTGAAATTCAGTGGCTGGATGACTTATCACGCATTTTCATGAACGAAAAGATGTCAATGAAGGTTCTGTATCAATCATGCTGTGATAAGTCAGTGGCTGGATGACTTATCATGCATATTCTTGAACGAAATGATGTCAATGAAGGTTCTGCATCAATCATGCTGTGATAAGTCAGTGGCTGGATGACTTATCATGCATATTCTTGAACGAAATGATGTCAATCATTGTACTGAATCAATGATGCTGTGATAAGTCAGTGGCTGGATGACTTATCATGCATATTCTTGAACGAAAAGATGTCAGTCATGGTTCTGAATCAATTATGCTGTGAAATTCAGTGGCTGGATGACTTATCATGCATATTATTGAACGAAATGATGTCAATCATTGTACTGAATCAATGATGCTGTGATAAGTCAGTGGCTGGATGACTTATCATGCATATTCTTGAACGAAATGATGTCATTCATTGTACTGAATCAATGATGCTGTGATAAGTCAGTGGCTGGATGACTTATCATGCATATTCTTGAACGAAATGATGTCAATCATTGTACTGAATCAATGATGCTGTGATAAGTCAGTGGCTGGATGACTTATCATGCATTTTCATGAACGAAAAGATGTCAATGAAGGTTCTGTATCAATCATGCTGTGATAAGTCAGTGGCTGGATGACTTATCATGCATTTTCATGAACGAAAAGATGTCAATGAAGGTTCTGTATCAATCATGCTGTGATAAGTCAGTGGCTGGATGACTTATCATGCATATTCTTGAACGAAATGATGTCAATCATTATAATGAATCAATCATGCTGTGATAAGTCAGTGGCTGGATGACTTATCATGCATATTCTTGAACGAAAAGATGTCAATCATTATACTGAATCAATCATGCTGTGAAATTCAGTGGCTGGATGACTTATCATGCATATTCTTGAACGAAATGATGTCAATGAAGGTTCCGAATCAATCATGCTGTGAAATTCAGTGGCTGGAAGACTTATCACGCATTTTCTTGAACGAAAAGATGTCAATGAAGGTTCTGTATCAATCATGCTGTGATAAGTCAGTGGCTGGATGACTTATCATGCATATTCTTGAACGAAAAGATGTCAATCATTGTTCTGAATCAATCATGCTGTGAAATTCAGTGGCTGGATGACTTATCATGCATATTCTTGAACGAAATGATGTCAATCATTGTACTGAATCAATGATGCTGTGATAAGTCAGTGGCTGGATGACTTATCATGCATATTCTTGAACGAAATGATGTCAATGAAGGTTCTGTATCAATCATGCTGTGATAAGTCAGTGGCTGGATGACTTATCATGCATGTTCTTGAACGAAATGATGTCAATCATTGTACTGAATCAATGATGCTGTGAAATTCAGTGGCTGGATGACTTATCATGCATATTCTTGAACGAAATGATGTCAATCATTGTACTGAATCAATCATGCTGTGAAATTCAGTGGCTGGATGACTTATCATGCATATTCTTGAACGAAATGATGTCAATCATTGTACTGAATCAATGATGCTGTGATAAGTCAGTGGCTGGATGACTTATCATGCATATTCTTGAACGAAATGATGTCAATAATTGTACTGAATCAATGATGCTGTGATAAGTCAGTGGCTGGATGACTTATCATGCATATTCTTGAACGAAATGATGTCAATCATTGTACTGAATCAATGATGCTGTGATAAGTCAGTGGCAGGATGACTTATCATGCATTTTCATGAACGAAAAGATGTCAATGAAGGTTCTGTATCAATCATGCTGTGATAAGTCAGTGGCTGGATGACTTATCATGCATATTCTTGAACAAAAAGATGTCAGTCATGGTTCTGAATCAATCATGCTGTGATAAGTCAGTGGCTGGATGACTTATCAAGCATTTTAATGAACGAAAAGGTGTCAATGAAGGTTCTGAATCAATAATGCTGTGATAAGTCAGTGGCTGGATGACTTATCATGCATATTCTTGAACGAAAAGATGTCAATCATTGTTCTGAATCAATCATGCTGTGAAATTCAGTGGCTGGATGACTTATCATGCATATTCTTGAACGAAATGATGTCAATCATTGTACTGAATCAATGATGCTGTGATAAGTCAGTGGCTGGATGACTTATCATGCGTATTCTTGAACGAAATGATGTCAATGAAGGTTCTGTATCAATCATGCTGTGATAAGTCAGTGGCTGGATGACTTATCATGCATATTCTTGAACGAAATGATGTCAATCATTGTACTGAATCAATGATGCTGTGATAAGTCAGTGGCTGGATGACTTATCATGCATATTCTTGAACGAAATGATGTCAATCATTGTACTGAATCAATGATGCTGTGATAAGTCAGTGGCTGGATGACTTATCATGCATATTCTTGAACGAAATGATGTCAATCGTTGTACTGAATCAATGATGCTGTGATAAGTCAGTGGCTGGATGACTTATCATGCATTTTCATGAACGAAATGATGTCAATGAAGGTTCTGTATCAATCATGCTGTGATAAGTCAGTGGCTGGATGACTTATCATTCATATTCTTGAACGAAATGATGTCAATCATTATAATGAATCAATCATGCTGTGATAAGTCAGTGGCTGGATGACTTATCATGCATATTCTTGAACGAACTGATGTCAATGAAGGTTCTGTATCAATCATGCTGTGATCAGTCAGTGGCTGGATGACTTATCATGCATTTTCATGAACGAAAAGATGTCAATGAAGGTTCTGTATCAATCATGCTGTGATAAGTCAGTGGCTGGATGACTTATCATGCATATTCTTGAACGAAATGATGTCAATCATTGTACTGAATCAATGATGCTGTGATAAGTCAGTGGCTGGATGACTTATCATGCATTTTCATGAACGAAAAGATGTCAATGAAGGTTCTGTATCAATCATGCTGTGATAAGTCAGTGGCTGGATGACTTATCATGCATATTCTTGAACGAAAAGATGTCAATCATTGTTCTGAATCAATCATGCTGTGAAATTCAGTGGCTGGATGACTTATCATGCATATTCTTGAACGAAATGATGTCAATCATTGTACTGAATCAATGATGCTGTGATAAGTCAGTGGCTGGATGACTTATCATGCGTATTCTTGAACGAAATGATGTCAATGAAGGTTCTGTATCAATCATGCTGTGATAAGTCAGTGGCTGGATGACTTATCATGCATATTCTTGAACGAAATGATGTCAATCATTGTACTGAATCAATGATGCTGTGATAAGTCAGTGGCTGGATGACTTATCATGCATATTCTTGAACGAAATGATGTCAATCATTGTACTGAATCAATGATGCTGTGATAAGTCAGTGGCTGGATGACTTATCATGCATATTCTTGAACGAAATGATGTCAATCGTTGTACTGAATCAATGATGCTGTGATAAGTCAGTGGCTGGATGACTTATCATGCATTTTCATGAACGAAATGATGTCAATGAAGGTTCTGTATCAATCATGCTGTGATAAGTCAGTGGCTGGATGACTTATCATGCATATTCTTGAACGAAATGATGTCAATCATTATAATGAATCAATCATGCTGTGATAAGTCAGTGGCTGGATGACTTATCATGCATATTCTTGAACGAACTGATGTCAATGAAGGTTCTGTATCAATCATGCTGTGATCAGTCAGTGGCTGGATGACTTATCATGCATTTTCATGAACGAAAAGATGTCAATGAAGGTTCTGTATCAATCATGCTGTGATAAGTCAGTGGCTGGATGACTTATCATGCATATTCTTGAACGAAATGATGTCAATCATTGTACTGAATCAATGATGCTGTGATAAGTCAGTGGCTGGATGACTTATCATGCATTTTCATGAACGAAAAGATGTCAATGAAGGTTCTGTATCAATCATGCTGTGATAAGTCAGTGGCTGGATGACTTATCATGCATATTCTTGAGCGAAATGATGTCAATCATTATAATGAATCAATCATGCTGTGATAAGTCAGTGGCTGGATGACTTATCATGCATATTCTTGAACGAAATGATGTCAATGAAGGTTCTGTATCAATCATGCTGTGATAAGTCAGTTGCTGGATGACTTATCATGCATTTTCATGAACGAAAAGATGTCAATGAAGGTTCTGTATCAATCATGCTGTGATAAGTCAGTGGCTGGATGACTTATCATGCATATTCTTGAACGAAATGATGTCAATCATTGGTACTGAATCAATGATGCTGTGATAAGTCAGTGGCTGGATGACTTATCATGCATATTCTTGAACGAAATGATGTCAATCATTGTACTGAATCAATGATGCTGTGATAAGTCAGTGGCTGGATGACTTATCATGCATATTCTTGAACGAAATGATGTCAATCATTGTACTGAATCAATGATGCTGTGATAAGTCAGTGGCTGGATGACTTATCATGCATATTCTTGAACGAAATGATGTCAATGAAGGTTCTGTATCAATCATGATGTGATAAGTCAGTGGCTGGATGACTAATCATGCATATTCATGAACAAAAAGATGTCAGTCATGGTTCTGAATCAATCATGCTGTGATAAGTCAGTGGCTGGATGACTTATCAAGCATTTCAATGAACGAAAAGGTGTCAATGAAGGTTCTGAATCAATAATGCTGTGATAAGTCAGTGGCTGGGTGACTTATCATGCATATTCTTGAACGAAATGATGTCAATCATTGTAATGAATCAATGATGCTGTGATAAGTCAGTGGCTGGATGACTTATCATGCATATTCTAGAACGAAATGATGTCAATCATTGTACTGAATCAATGACGCTGTGATAAGTCAGTGGCTGGATGACTTATCATGCATATTCTTGAACGAAATGATGTCAATCATTGTACTGAATCAATGATGCTGTGATAAGTCAGTGGCTGGATGACTTATCATGCATATTCTTGAACGAAATGATGTCAATCATTGTACTGAATCAATGATGCTGTGATAAGTCAGTGGCTGGATGACTTATCATGCATTTTCATGAACGAAAAGATGTCAATGAAGGTTCTGTATCAATCATGCTGTGATAAGTCAGTGGCTGGATGACTTATCATGCATATTCTTGAACGAAATGATGTCAATCATTGTACTGAATCAATGATGCTGTGATAAGTCAGTGGCTTAATGACTTATCATGCATATTCTTGAACGAAATGATGTCAATAAAGGTTCTGTATCAATCATGCTGTGATAAGTCAGTGGCTGGATGACTTATCATGCATATTCTTGAACGAAATGATGTCAATCATTGTACTGAATCAATGATGCTGTGATAAGTCAGTGGCTGGATGACTTATCATGCATATTCTTGAACGAAATGATGTCAATGAAGGTTCTGAATCAATCATGCTGTGAAATTCAGTGGCTGGATGACTTATCACGCATTTTCATGAACGAAAAGATGTCAATGAAGGTTCTGTATCAATCATGCTGTGATAAGTCAGTGGCTGGATGACTTATCATGCATATTCTTGAACGAAAAGATGTCAGTCATGGTTCTGAATCAATTATGCTGTGAAATTCAGTGGCTGGATGACTTATCATGCATATTATTGAACGAAATGATGTCAATCATTGGTACTGAATCAATGATGCTGTGATAAGTCAGTGGCTGGATGACTTATCATGCATATTCTTGAACGAAATGATGTCAATCATTGTACTGAATCAATGATGCTGTGATAAGTCAGTGGCTGGATGACTTATCATGCATATTCTTGAACGAAATGATGTCAATCATTGTACTGAATCAATGATGCTGTGATAAGTCAGTGGCTGGATGACTTATCATGCATTTTCATGAACGAAAAGATGTCAATGAAGGTTCTGTATCAATCATGCTGTGATAAGTCAGTGGCTGGATGACTTATCATGCATATTCATGAACAAAAAGATGTCAGTCATGGTTCTGAATCAATCATGCTGTGATAAGTCAGTGGCTGGATGACTTATCAAGCATTTCAATGAATGAAAAGGTGTCAATGAAGGTTCTGAATCAATAATGCTGTGATAAGTCAGTGGCTGGGTGACTTATCATGCATATTCTTGAACGAAAAGATGTCAATCATTGTTCTGAATCAATGATGCTGTGATAAGTCAGTGGCTGGATGACTTATCATGCATATTCTCGAACGAAATGATGTCATTCATTGTACTGAATCAATGATGCTGTGATAAGTCAGTGGCTGGATGACTTATCATGCATATTCTTGAACGAAATAATGTCAATGAAGGTTCTGTATCAATCATGCTGTGATAAGTCAGTGGCTGGATGACTTATCATGCATATTCTTGAACGAAATGATGTCAATCATTGTACTGAATCAATGATGCTGTGATAAGTCAGTGGCTGGATGACTTATCATGCATATTCTAGAACGAAATGATGTCAATCATTGTACTGAATCAATGATGCTGTGATAAGTCAGTGGCTGGATGACTTATCATGCATATTCTTGAAAGAAATGATGTCAATCATTGTACTGAATCAATGATGCTGTGATAAGTCAGTGGCTGGATGACTTATCATGCATATTCTTGAACGAAAAGATGTCAATGAAGGTTCTGTATCAATCATGCTGTGATAAGTCAGTGGCTGGATGACTTATCATGCATTTTCATGAACGAAAAGATGTCAATGAAGGTTCTGTATCAATCATGCTGTGATAAGGCAGTGGCTGGATGACTTATCATGCATATACTTGAACGAAATGATGTCAATCATTATAATGAATCAATCATGCTGTGATAAGTCAGTGGCTGGATGACTTATCATGCATATTCTTGAACGAAATGATGTCAATGAAGGTTCTGTATCAATCATGCTGTGATAAGTCAGTGGCTGGATGACTTATCATGCATATTCTTGAACGAAATGATGTCAATCATTGTACTGAATCAATGATGCTGTGATAAGTCAGTGGCTGGATGACTTATCATGCATATTCTTGAACGAAAAGATGTCAGTCATGGTTCTGAATCAATTATGCTGTGAAATTCAGTGGCTGGATGACTTATCTTGCATGTTATTGAACGAAATGATGTCAATCATTGTACTGAATCAATGATGCTGTGATAAGTCAGTGGCTGGATGACTTATCATGCATATTCTTGAACGAAATGATGTCATTCATTGTACTGAATCAATGATGCTGTGATAAGTCAGTGGCTGGATGACTTATCATGCATATTCTTGAACGAAATGATGTCAATCATTGTACTGAATCAATGATGCTGTGATAAGTCAGTGGCTGGATGACTTATCATGCATTTTCATGAACGAAAAGATGTCAATGAAGGTTCTGTATCAATCATGCTGTGATAAGTCAGTGGCTGGATGACTTATCATGCATTTTCATGAACGAAAAGATGTCAATGAAGGTTCTGTATCAATCATGCTGTGATAAGTCAGTGGCTGGATGACTTATCATGCATATTCTTGAACGAAATGATGTCAATCATTATAATGAATCAATCATGCTGTGATAAGTCAGTGGCTGGATGACTTATCATGCATATTCTTGAACGAAAAGATGTCAATCATTATACTGAATCAATCATGCTGTGAAATTCAGTGGCTGGATGACTTATCATGCATATTCTTGAACGAAATGATGTCAATGAAGGTTCTGAATCAATCATGCTGTGAAATTCAGTGGCTGGATGACTTATCACGCATTTTCATGAACGAAAAGATGTCAATGAAGGTTCTGTATCAATCATGCTGTGATAAGTCAGTGGCTGGATGACTTATCATGCATATTCTTGAACGAAAAGATGTCAATCATTGTTCTGAATCAATCATGCTGTGAAATTCAGTGGCTGGATGACTTATCATGCATATTCTTGAACGAAATGATGTCAATCATTGTACTGAATCAATGATGCTGTGATAAGTCAGTGGCTGGATGACTTATCATGCGTATTCTTGAACGAAATGATGTCAATGAAGGTTCTGTATCAATCATGCTGTGATAAGTCAGTGGCTGGATGACTTATCATGCATATTCTTGAACGAAATGATGTCAATCATTGTACTGAATCAATGATGCTGTGATAAGTCAGTGGCTGGATGACTTATCATGCATATTCTTGAACGAAATGATGTCATTCATTGTACTGAATCAATGATGCTGTGATAAGTCAGTGGCTGGATGACTTATCATGCATATTCTTGAACGAAATAATGTCAATGAAGGTTCTGTATCAATCATGCTGTGATAAGTCAGTGGCTGGATGACTTATCATGCATATTCTTGAACGAAATGATGTCATTCATTGTACTGAATCAATGATGCTGTGATAAGTCAGTGGCTGGATGACTTATCATGCACATTCTAGAACGAAATGATGTCAATCATTGTACTGAATCAATGACGCTGTGATAAGTCAGTGGCTGGATGACTTATCATGCATATTCTTGAACGAAATGATGTCAATCATTGTACTGAATCAATGATGCTGTGATAAGTCAGTGGCTGGATGACTTATCATGCATATTCTTGAACGAAATGATGTCAATGAAGGTTCTGTATCAATCATGCTGTGATAAGTCAGTGGCTGGATGACTTATCATGCATATTCTTGAACGAAATGATGTCAATCATTGTACTGAATCAATGATGCTGTGATAAGTCAGTGGCTGGATGACTTATCATGCATATTCTTGAACGAAATGATGTCATTCATTGTACTGAATCAATGATGCTGTGATAAGTCAGTGGCTGGATGACTTATCATGCATATTCTTGAAAGAAATGATGTCAATCATTGTACTGAATCAATCATGCTGTGATAAGTCAGTGGCTGGATGACTTATCATGCATTTTCATGAACGAAAAGATGTCAATGAAGGTTCTGTATCAATCATGCTGTGATAAGTCAGTGGCTGGATGACTTATCATGCATATTCTTGAACGAAATGATGTCAATCATTATAATGAATCAATCATGCTGTGATAAGTCAGTGGCTGGATGACTTATCATGCATATTCTTGAACGAAATGATGTCAATGAAGGTTCTGTATCAATCATGCTGTGATAAGTCAGTGGCTGGATGACTTATCATGCATATTCTTGAACGAAATGATGTCAATCATTGTACTGAATCAATGATGCTGTGATAAGTCAGTGGCTGGATGACTTATCATGCATATTCTTGAACGAAATGATGTCAATCATTGTACTGAATCAATGATGCTGTGAAATTCAGTGGCTGGATGACTTATCATGCATATTATTGAACGAAATGATGTCAATCATTGTACTGAATCAATGATGCTGTGAAATTCAGTGGCTGGATGACTTATCATGCATATTATTGAACGAAATGATGTCAATCATTGTACTGAATCAATGATGCTGTGATAAGTCAGTGGCTGGGTGACTTATCATGCATATTCTTGAACGAAATGATGTCAATGAAGGTTCTGTATCAATCATGCTGTGAAATTCAGTGGCTGGATGACTTATCATGCATATTCTTGAACGAAATGATGTCAATCATTGTACTGAATCAATGATGCTGTGATAAGTCAGTGGCTGGATGACTTATCATGCATATTCTTGAACGAAATGATGTCATTCATTGTACTGAATCAATGATGCTGTGATAAGTCAGTGGCTGGATGACTTATCATGCATATTCTTGAAAGAAATGATGTCAATCATTGTACTGAATCAATGATGCTGTGATAAGTCAGTGGCTGGATGACTTATCATGCATTTTCATGAACGAAAAGATGTCAATGAAGGTTCTGTATCAATCATGCTGTGATAAGTCAGTGGCTGGATGACTTATCATGCATTTTCATGAACGAAAAGATGTCAATGAAGGTTCTGTATCAATCATGCTGTGATAAGTCAGTGGCTGGATGACTTATCATGCATATTCTTGAACGAAATGATGTCAATCATTATAATGAATCAATCATGCTGTGATAAGTCAGTGGCTGGATGACTTATCATGCATATTCTTGAACGAAATGATGTCAATGAAGGTTCTGTATCAATCATGCTGTGATAAGTCAGTGGCTGGATGACTTATCATGCATATTCTTGAACGAAATGATGTCAATCATTGTACTGAATCAATGATGCTGTGATAAGTCAGTGGCTGGATGACTTATCATGCATATTCTTGAACGAAATGATGTCAATCATTGTACTGAATCAATGATGCTGTGAAATTCAGTGGCTGGATGACTTATCATGCATATTATTGAACGAAATGATGTCAATCATTGTACTGAATCAATGATGCTGTGAAATTCAGTGGCTGGATGACTTATCATGCATATTATTGAACGAAATGATGTCAATCATTGTACTGAATCAATGATGCTGTGATAAGTCAGTGGCTGGGTGACTTATCATGCATATTCTTGAACGAAATGATGTCAATGAAGGTTCTGTATCAATCATGCTGTGAAATTCAGTGGCTGGATGACTTATCATGCATATTATTGAACGAAATGATGTCAATCATTGTACTGAATCAATGATGCTGTGATAAGTCAGTGGCTGGATGACTTATCATGCATATTCTTGAACGAAATGATGTCAATGAAGGTTCTGTATCAATCATGCTGTGATAAGTCAGTGGCTGGATGACTTATCATGCATATTCTTGAACGAAAAGATGTCAATCATTGTTCTGAATCAATCATGCTGTGAAATTCAGTGGCTGGATGACTTATCATGCATATTCTTGAACGAAATGATGTCAATCATTGTACTGAATCAATGATGCTGTGATAAGTCAGTGGCTGGATGACTTATCATGCATATTCTTGAACGAAATGATGTCAATCATTATAATGAATCAATCATGCTGTGATAAGTCAGTGGCTGGATGACTTATCATGCATATTCTTGAACGAAAAGATGTCAATCATTGGTCTGAACAATCATGCTGTGAAATTCAGTGGCTGGATGACTTATCATGCATATTCTTGAACGAAATGATGTCAATCATTGTACTGAATCAATGATGCTGTGATAAGTCAGTGGATGGATGACTTATCATGCATATTCTTGAACGAAATGATGTCAGTGAAGGTTCTGTATCAATCATGCTGTGATATCAACAGCTAAACTTGATCTTCAAGAACTAAACTAAAAACATTTTTTAGATATAGATAACCATATATTAATTATAAGCACATTCAACAGCTAAACTTGATCTTCGAGAACTAAACTAAAAAACATTTTTTAGATATAATTAACCATATATTAATTATTAACACATTTAACAGCCAAACTTGAACTTCAAGAACTAAACTAATAAACATTTTCTAGATATAATTAACCATATATTAATTATTAGCACATTCAACAGCCAAACTTGATCTTCGAGAACTAAACTAAAAAACATTTTTTAGATATAATTAACCATATATTAATTATTAACACATTTAACAGCCAAACTTGAACTTCAAGAACTAAACTAAAAAACATTTTTTAGATATATTTAACCATATATTAATTATAAGCACATTCAACAGCTAAACGTGATCTTCAAGAACTAAACTAAAAAACATTTTTTTGATATAATTAACCATATATTAATTATTAACACATTTAACAGCCAAACTTGAACTTCAAGAGCTAAACTAAAAAACATTTTTTAGATATATTTAACCATATATTAATTATAAGCACATTCAACAGCTAAACGTGATCTTCAAGAACTAAACTAAAAAACATTTTTTTGATATAATTAACCATATATTAATTATTAACACATTCAACAGCCAAACTTGATCTTCGAGAACTAAACTAAAAAACATTTTTTAGATATAATTAACTATATATTAATTATTAACACAATTAACAGCCAAACTTGAACTTCAAGAACTAAACTAATAAACATTTTTTAGATATAATTAACCATATATTAATTATTAGCACATTCAACAGCCAAACGTGATCTTCGAGAACTAAACTAAAAAACATTTTTTAGATATAATTAACCATATATTAATTATTAGCACATTCAACAGCCAAACTTGATCTTCAAGAACTAAACTAAAAAACATTTTTTAGATATAATTAACCATATATTAATTATAAGCACATTCAACAGCTATACTTGATAATCAGGAACTAAACTAAAAAACATTTTTTAGATATAATTAACCATATATTAATTATAAGCACATTCAACAGCCAAACTTGATCTTCAAGAACTAAACTAAAAAACATTTTTGAGATATAATTAACCATATATTAATTATTAGCACTTTCCACAGCCAAACTTGATCTTCAAGAACTAAACAAAAAAACATTTTTTAGATATAATAAACCATATATTATTTATAAGCACGTTCAACAGCTAAACTTGATATTCAAGAACTAAACTAAAAAACATTTTTTAGATATAATTAACCATATATTAATTATAAGCACATTCAACAGCTAAACTTGATCTTCAAGAACTAAACTAAAAAACATTTTTTAGATATAATTAACCATATATTAATTATTAGCACTTTCCACAGCCAAACTTGATCTTCAAGAACTAAACTAAAAAACATTTTTTAGATATAATTAACCGTATATTATTTATAAGCACGTTCAACAGCTAAACTTGATCTTCAAGAACTAAACTAAAAAACATTTTTTAGATTTAATTAATCGTATATTACTTATTAGCACATTCAACAGCCAAACTTGATCTTCGAGAACTAAACTAAAAAACATTTTTTAGATATAATTAACCATATATTAATTATAAGCACATTCAACAGCTAAACTTGATCTTCAGGAACTAAACTAAAAAACATTTTTGAGATACAAGTGACAATATTTTTGTTAAAGGCACTTTCCACAGCCAAACTTGATCTTCAAGAACTAAACAAAAAAACATTTTTTAGATATAATTAACCATATATTAATTATAAGCCCATTCAGCAGCAAAACTTGATAATCAGGAACTAAACTAAAAAACATTTTTTAGATATAATAACCCATATATTAATTATAAGCCCATTCAACAGCTAAACTTGATAATCAGGAACTAAACTAAAAAACATTTTTTAGATAGAATTAACCATATATTAATTATTAGCACATTCAACAGCCAAACTTGCTCTTCAAGAACTAAACTAAAAAACATTTTTTAGATATAATTAACCATATATTAATTATAAGCACATTCAACAGCTAAACTTGATCTTCAGGAACTAAACTAAAAAACATTTTTGAGATACAAGTGACAATATTTTTGTTAAAGGCACTTTCCACAGCCAAACTTGATCTTCAAGAACTAAACAAAAAAACATTTTTTAGATATAATTAACCATATATTAATTATAAGCCCATTCAGCAGCAAAACTTGATAATCAGGAACTAAACTAAAAAACATTTTTTAGATATAATTAACCATATATTAATTATAAGCCCATTCAACAGCTAAACTTGATAATCAGGAACTAAACTAAAAAACATTTTTTAGATATAATTAACCATATATTAATTATAAGCCCATTCAACAGCTAAACTTGATAATCAGGAACTAAACTAAAAAACATTTTTTAGATAGAATTAACCATATATTAATTATTAGCACATTCAACAGCCAAACTTGATCTTCGAGAACTAAACTAAAAAACATTTTTTAGATATAATTAACCATATATTAATTATAAGCACATTCAACAGCTAAACTTGATCTTCAGGAACTAAACTAAAAAACATTTTTGAGATACAAGTGACAATATTTTTGTTAAAGGCACTTTCCACAGCCAAACTTGATCTTCAAGAACTAAACAAAAAAACATTTTTTAGATATAATTAACCATATATTAATTATAAGCCCATTCAGCAGCAAAACTTGATAATCAGGAACTAAACTAAAAAACATTTTTTAGATATAATAACCCATATATTAATTATAAGCCCATTCAACAGCTAAACTTGATAATCAGGAACTAAACTAAAAAACATTTTTTAGATAGAATTAACCATATATTAATTATTAGCACATTCAACAGCCAAACTTGCTCTTCAAGAACTAAACTAAAAAACATTTTTTAGATATAGATAACCATATATTAATTATAAGCACATTCAGCAGCTAAACTTGATCTTCAGGAACTAAACTAAAAAACATTTTTTAGATATAATTAACCATATATTAATTATAAGCACATTCAGCAGCAAAACTTGATAATCAGGAACTAAACTAAAAAACATTTTTTAGATAGAATTAACCATATATTAATTATAAGCACATTCAGCAGCAAAACTTGATAATCAGGAACTAAACTAAAAAACATTTAGTAGTCATTGTCTGGGTAAATCCGTCAAGGGGGCGGTACCAGGGCTAGCGTCACCTCCCGACGCACAGCTGTTCCTCCCTGGTGCTATTCCCCCTGGTACTACCTATTATTATGACCAAGACCTAAGAATGTTACTACCCCTTGCTATGACCAAGACCCTATGTTACCACCAAGAAAATGTTACGCAATTGAATTTTTAAATTTCATTTTTAAATTTAAATTTAATTAAAATGCATGAATAAATAAATTTGCATAAATGTATTTTCAAATAAAAAATCAATAGCACTTTTTAACTTTCATTTTCTATCTTCTCGTACCTGGCACTGCCAATGGATATCATGGTAAGTGATTATGTAATACCCAAATTTTATAGACTTATTAATTTTATATACCTGACTGTGTATTTTGGAGACTAAATCATGAACAGCGACTTTTCATTTCTTAATTATGATCATAACTTGTATACCTGACTGTGTATTTTTACGATTAATTTACGACTTTTCTTGCGTAAGTTTTTGCAATTTTCGCCTTTTTTTCGACCAATTTTTGTTAAAAGAAGGCGCCTTCGAGGGCGATTTTTTATTTTCTTAATATTTTCTTAAATTTATATACTTAACCGTTGATTTTCACGACTTTTTAACGACTGCTTGTATGAATTTTCTGTCTTAATTATGACTTTTGGTATCAAAACTAAGCACTTTTTGCATGTTTTTTGAAAAAAATAGTAGGGGAGTGTGAGAGGGAGAGTGAGAAATGTTTGTCCGTGTATACCACCAAATATAGATAAAATGTTTATTTATCAGTTAAAAAGTATTAAAAAAAAGAGACATTAACAATGTTACGTAAAAATGATTATTTCCTGGATTTTCTGTGAAAAGCGGAACGATCAAAGATATTGAATTACTAAAAATTAATAATCTTCTTTGTAAATTTGACAAATTCTAGCCACACATGTCCCGTTGCATAGTTGCCATATATGGGATTTCCATCTATATCTTTGAACTCGATGTCAACATGTTCGATTCTGTTAATAGCCATTTTTGAGTAAACTGTTGGTCCACACTTTTGTGCGATACTATCTGAAGTTACAGTAACAATGTCCAAAACATTTTTCTTTTCGGAACCACCACGAACAGGACACATAATATCATTAAGATAAATACATATTGAACTATGCAAATTTTCTTTAGCCGGAGCAGAAATACCAACATCTCCATTGTGTACAACTTCTTTGAGTCCTAATGCCTTGGCAAATATAGGGGTAATATGAATTGCTCTTACGTATTCATTATCAAAAGTGACTTCATAACGATTAATTTCTGAGTTATACGTGAAGTTCACAGAATCATATGCATATTCAGTAAAATGATTTGCTTGAATAGGGAGTTCAGGAGAATATGAAAAGGCGTCTTTGAGACTTTTGTAAACAATATAATACTTGTCTTTGCCAGCTTTACCAGGTTCATCAGATGGAAAGGTAACGACTTTTGTCCTATCGTCCGTAACTTCAGGCTCTTTTTCGGGAATTGGAAGTGGATGTACTCCAGGTGGTGGTGTTACAACCCTTGTTGGCTTTTCAGTATTGTTTCTGGTATCCAACCCTTTCGGGTCAAAAGGTACAACTGATGGCGGCGGTGTTACTTCTCTCTCTTTTTCAGGTTCATTATCAGTATCATTGAAAGTCATTTCGTCAAAGATATCATTTCTTTTTGCTCTACGTTTTCCAAACATTTCATCCAAAACTTTTCCAAGCTCATGTACAGCGTGTGTTGTCTTTGGTCTTACTGTTGATTTGTATCCGTTGGTATAAATAATGGTCATAACCTCATTTATTAATGACCACTTTTTGTCAATACTGAAACTCTTTAAGCATACATGCCATCCATCTCCTTTAAATTCTAAATTTCCCGCCAACTGAAGTTTTATCTTTGAAGTTTTATCCAATACAAATGGGATAAACACGTGTTCAGTTAACATTATTCTGAAAAAAATATTGAGGACATTAATTAAAAGACAACTGTTACTAAAACGCGCAAATATCACAAAATGAGGATAATAACTATTATATATTTAAAACTTGGCTGCAAAGATGTCGTTTCCTGTATTAAATGCATATTTATCCTATGGAAAGATTCCTTTTGAACACCGACATACGCGTGAAGATCTTCGCCATTTCTTTTCCCTCAATTGGTTGAAATTATCAGATATTCAAAATTGGGATAGTATTGATTTACGTACTGTATCTGTCAGAACTAATCATGTTCGCCTTCTTGATCCAGAAATTACCTTCACAACAACTACTGAACAAATCGCTCTTACTTATTATTACAAATGCAAAGGAAAAGATGTGCATGTTCCTGGTTTCATTGTACGCGATAATAACTCTGGTAATATTTATTTGCCTCAAAATTGTTTTGTTTCAACTTAAATTTTTTAATTTGCATGTAATTCATATCATAAAATGTTTAATATTTTTCCCTTTGGCACAAAATATATCTACATTTTGATCCCTTTAGTCATCTTTAAAGAAAAAAGAGAAAAAAATCATTCGTACTTTAGGTCGGAAAAACAGTGGTTAGTTATAGGGAAGTAAAAGAAAAGATAGTTGTAAATCATCGTCAAATCGTCGCCGCCAAAAGCGATAATCGTAAAAAGAAACGGTTAGCTATAGACATTTAAGCAAAAAAGAGCAATTTTTTAGAGTAATGTGGAAGAGAGAGAGAGAAAGAAAAAATGGCGGGAGAAAAAGAACGCGCGCGTCATCTCGGTTTGTTGACTATTTCAAAATGAACAGCTGACATCGTTTTGGTTTTATCGTTAACACCGAGAATAAGAACAGCTGTTGATAGGGTCTTGGTATTAAGGTGATAGAGTTTTGTACATGAAGAGAGATTAGCTATAGAGAGATAAAGAAGTAATTAATCATTGAAGTAGCTTCTATTTTTAAAAAAGATAAAATCTTTCGAAATAAGAAAATACAATCAATCATTATGGTAAAAAAGTGTGATAGAAAATACGGTCATTTTTAACAATTTATCAAAAAAGCGTTCGCTTGCGTTTTTATTTTTTGCTTTATTTTTGATTTTTAGTGAATCATGTCAAAATTAGATCTTCAAAGCGCTGAGCAGATGCCAGAATGTGTTGATTTTTTCAACACTAAGCCTACATTAGTTGGAATTGACCAATCATCTTTGGTCGAAATCCCTCCCTATCACCCTCAAATTGATAGTTCAATTCTGTTCCGTATTAATACCGGACAATGTTTCGTAGATTTTTCGAAATCTTATTTAGTTACACAATTTAAGTTACTTAAAAAAGAAGGACAACAATACGTTCCAATTAAAAAGGATGATCCAGTCAGCTTCATCCAGGGTTTTGGGGAAACTTTTATTCGAAATATTAAAGTTTTATTTAATAAAAGACAAGTTTATCATGCAAATGATTTGTATGCATATGGTGCCTATATGAGGTAATACCTTTGTTCTTTCGAATTTTAGTTATAAATAATACCTGGTTATAGGCGTAGACTTGGTATTGGTGGTAAGCCAAGACTTGAAGAATTACAAGCTGCAGGATATTTTGAAGATGAATTAAGTCAAACAAGCGGCCCTGGTTTTGATGCACGAAAAGATTTATTCGTTGAAGACAAAACTTTTACTACTGCTTGTTCTCTCGATGTAGATATTTTCCAACAAAAGAAGTTATTACTAGATAATTTGATCGTAGATATTGAAATTTTACTTAATAGTTCTGCTTTTACTTTACTTGCTACTGGTACACAAGAATATAAGTACCACATTTTGGAGTGCAAACTTTATGTTAAAATGCATAAATTAAATTCTGAATTAGAACATCCAATTCAAGATAGTCTTGATAAAGGTGTTTTGGCAAAGTATAATTACATACACAATATTGTGAAACATGACTTTATATCACCAGGAAGAATGGATTACGATGCTGTTTTGTTTAACGATCAACTTCCAAAACGTATTTTTATTGGTATTGTTGATGCAAAAGCATTCACCGGTTCCACTGGAATGAGCCCATTTGAATTTACTCGACATGGACTTGAATCAATACAAGTCAGCGCTAACGGAATTCGGGTCCCGTCTAGTGCATACAAGTTAGAAGATGGTTATATTCGTGCATATAAAGATTTATCTAATACCACAGAGCACGGTATTTCACTCGCAAAATATCAAAAACATTCAACATTTTATGGTTTTGACTTACAATTAGAACACGACCAAGATGTTGTAGAACTTAAAAAAGCTGGAACAACCCATATTTCTCTCAACTTTTCCGTTCCAGTGCCTGCTAGTGGCCTTCAGTTAATGATTTATGGAGAATTTGATTCTATTCTTGCACTCGATAATACCCGGAACATTGTTGCCAGTGTTCCAGTTTAAGGTTTTTTATTCGCTACTGTCAAGTTGAATTTCAATTTTTATCTAATATTTTAGTCATGGCAGACAACGAAGATTGCAACTTTCCAATACCTCCCTTGCCTGCAACAACTTTACCTTTAAATCCCTCTGCATTAGATATTGCAGTTTTCATTTGTGGCTGGATTTTTTGGCTATCATATATCATTTATCGCGTGTATAGTAAACAATGATCTGTTTTATTTTTAATTAAGTGATCAGGAAAGACCTATCCAATAAAGATTCTTTTTTTTAATATTTGCGTGTTTTATTTACAGAAGTTGTTTATCTTGAGCCAGAAATCTTGGTTTTACTTTATTTTTATCGTTTTTTCGCGCTTTCGTGGTCTTCGTGTACTTAACATTGGGGTATTAATTAGTCGGGGGCTAAAACAAAACAATGTTTTAGTATGGAAAAATATATTGCAATACCGTTTCGTCGTTACACAAACCTTATCGAAAAAGAAAAATCCAGAAGTGGATTAAGACAAGAGGTGGAGGCCACAATGAAAAACCTTGAAAATCAAGACTTATTGCAAAGGCAACGTTATTATCGTGAAACAGGTGAAGAAATGCCAAAGAACCATAACAAAATTATTCCCCAGAAAGCTGTTTTTACTACTTTACCGCCACCACCTATTGATAAAATTCGTGAATACAAAAGGAAAAAATTAACACTCACAGATGCAGAATTAGATGCCTTTTTTGGAACAAAAACAAAGAAAACCAGAAAACCTACAGTAGCAAAACCCATAATCAAGAAAGAAATCAAGCAAAAACCCATGAAATCAACAACTACCTTGAAAACTGCTCAAAAATTCAATCTCTTTGATCCTGCCGCTTTTCACAGAAAATCCAGAAAATAATTTACAAAATAATCTTTTTACGTAACATTGCCCTATCTTTTTTAATACTTTTATCTGATAAATAAACATTTTATCTATATTTGGTTGGATACACGGACAAACATTTTCCTCTCCCTCTCACACTCCTCTACTATTTTTCAAAAAACATGCAAAAAGTGCTTAGTTTTGATGCCAAAAGTCATAATTAAGACATAAAATTCATACAAATAGTCGTTAAAAAGTCGTCAAAAACAATGGTTAAGTATATAAATTTAAGAAGATATTAAGAAAATAAAAAATCGCCCTCGAAGGCGCCTTCTTTTAACAAAAATTGCTCGAAAAAAGGTGAAAATTGCAAAACTTACGCAAGAAAAGTCGTTAAATAATCGTGAAAATACACAGTCAGGTATTGATTTTTATTTGAAAATACATTTATGCAAATTTATTTATTCATGCATTTTAATTAAATTTAAATTTTAAAAAGTGAAATTTAAAAAATTTGATTGCATAAAATCTTTGGATCTTGGTCGTGGTGGTAACATTTTTTATGGTCACAATATTTTGGTGGTAACATAGGGTCTTGGTCATAGCAAGGGGTAGTAACATTCTTAGGTCTTGGTCATAATAATAGGTAGTACCAGGGGGAATAGCACCAGGGAGGAACAGCTGTGCGTCGGGAGGTGACGCTAGCCCTGGTACCGCCCCCTTGACGGATTTACCCAGACAATGACTACTACATTTTTTAGATAGAATTAACCATATATTATTTATAAGCACGTTCAACAGCTAAACTTGATCTTCAAGAACTAAACTAAAAAACATTTTTTAGATATAATTAACCATATATTAATTATAAGCACATTCAACAGCTAAACTTGATCTTCAAGAACTAAACTAAAAAACATTTTTTAGATATAATTAACCATATATTAATTATTAGCACTTTCCACAGCCAAACTTGATCTTCAAGAACTAAATTAAAAACATTTTTGAGATACAAGTGACAATATTTTTGTTAAAGGCACTTTCCACAGCCAAACTTGATCTTCAAGAACTAAACAAAAAAACATTTTTTAGATATAATTAACCATATATTAATTATAAGCACATTCAACAGCTAAACTTGATCTTCAGGAACTAAACTAAAAAACATTTTTGAGATACAAGTGACAATATTTTTGTTAAGGGCACTTTCCACAGCCAAACTTGATCTTCACGAACTTAACTAAAAAACATTTTTTAGATATAATTAACCATATATTATTTATAAGCACGTTCAACAGCCAAACTTGATCTTCAAGAACTGAACAAAAAAACATTTTTTAGATATAATTAACCGTATATTACTTATTAGCACATTCAACAGCCAAACTTGATCTTCGAGAACTAAACTAAAAAACATTTTTTAGATATAATTAACCATATATTATTTATAAGCACGTTCAACAGCCAAACTTGATCTTCAAGAACTAAACAAAAAAACATTTTTTAGATATAATTAACCGTATATTACTTATTAGCACATTCAACAGCCAAACTTGATCTTCGAGAACTAAACTAAAAAACATTTTTTAGATATAATTAACCGTATATTATTTATAAGCACGTTAAACAGCTAAACGTGATCTTCAAGAACTAAACAAAAAAACATTTTTTAGATATAATTAACCGTATATTATTTATAAGCACGTTCAACAGCTAAACGTGATCTTCAAGAACTAAACAAAAAAACATTTTTTAGATATAATTAACCGTATATTACTTATTAGCACATTCAACAGCCAAACTTGATCTTCAAGAACTAAACAAAAAAACATTTTTTAGATATAATTAACCAGATATTATTTATAAGCACGTTCAACAGCTAAACGTGATCTTCAAGAACTAAACAAAAAAACATTTTTTAGATATAATTAACCGTATATTACTTATTAGCACATTCAACAGCCAAACTTGATCTTCGAGAACTAAACTAAAAAACATTTTTTAGATATAGATAACCATATATTAATTATAAGCACATTCAGCAGCTAAACTTGATCTTCAGGAACTAAACTAAAAAACATTTTTTAGATATAATCAACCATATATTATTTATAAGCACGTTCAACAGCTAAACTTGATCTTCAAGAACTAAACTAAAAAACATTTTTTAGATAAGTCAGTGGCTGGATGACTTATCATGCATATTCTTGAACGAAATGATGTCAATGAAGGTTCTGTATCAATCATGCTGTGATAAGTCAGTGGCTGGATGACTTATCATGCATATTCTTGAACGAAATGATGTCAATGAAGGTTCTGAATCAATCATGCTGTGAAATTCAGTGGCTGGATGACTTATCACGCATTTTCATGAACGAAAAGATGTCAATGAAGGTTCTGTATCAATCTTGCTGTGATAAGTCAGTGGCTGGATGACTTATCATGCATATTCTTGAACGAAAAGATGTCAGTCATGGTTCTGAATCAATTATGCTGTGAAATTCAGTGGCTGGATGACTTATCATGCATATTATTGAACGAAATGATGTCAATCATTGTACTGAATCAATGATGCTGTGATAAGTCAGTGGCTGGATGACTTATCATGCATATTCTTGAACGAAATGATGTCAATGAAGGTTCTGTATCAATCATGCTGTGATAAGTCAGTGGCTGGATGACTTATCATGCATTTTCATGAACGAAAAGATGTCAATGAAGGTTCTGTATCAATCATGCTGTGATAAGTCAGTGGCTGGATGACTTATCATGCATATTCTTCAACGAAAAGATGTCAGTCATGGTTCTGAATCAATTATGCTGTGAAATTCAGTGGCTGGATGACTTATCATGCATATTATTGAACGAAATGATGTCAATCATTGGTACTGAATCAATGATGCTGTGATAAGTCAGTGGCTGGATGACTTATCATGCATATTCTTGAACGAAATGATGTCAATCATTGTACTGAATCAATGATGCTGTGATAAGTCAGTGGCTGGATGACTAATCATGCATATTCTTGAACGAAATGATGTCAATCATTGTACTGAATCAATGATGCTGTGATAAGTCAGTGGCTGGATGACTTATCATGCATTTTCATGAACGAAAAGATGTCAATGAAGGTTCTGTATCAATCATGCTGTGATAAGTCAGTGGCTGGATGACTTATCATGCATATTCATGAACAAAAAGATGTCAGTCATGGTTCTGAATCAATCATGCTGTGATAAGTCAGTGGCTGGATGACTTATCAAGCATTTCAATGAACGAAAAGGTGTCAATGAAGGTTCTGAATCAATAATGCTGTGATAAGTCAGTGGCTGGGTGACTTATCATGCATATTCTTGAACAAAAAGATGTCAATCATTGTTCTGAATCAATGATGCTGTGATAAGTCAGTGGCTGGATGACTTATCATTCATATTCTAGAACGAAATGATGTCAATCATTGTACTGAATCAATGACGCTGTGATAAGTCAGTGGCTGGATGACTTATCATGCATATTCTTGAACGAAATGATGTCATTCATTGTACTGAATCAATGATGCTGTGATAAGTCAGTGGCTGGATGACTTATCATGCATATTCTTGAACGAAATGATGTCAATCATTGTACTGAATCAATGATGCTGTGATAAGTCAGTGGCTGGATGACTTATCATGCATATTCTTGAACGAAATGATGTCAATCATTGTACTGAATCAATGATGCTGTGATAAGTCAGTGGCTGGATGACTTATCATTCATATTCTAGAACGAAATGATGTCAATCATTGTACTGAATCAATGACGCTGTGATAAGTCAGTGGCTGGATGACTTATCATGCATATTCTTGAACGTAATGATGTCAATCATTGTACTGAATCAATGATGCTGTGATAAGTCAGTGGCTGGATGACTTATCATGCATATTCTTGAACGAAATGATGTCAATGAAGGTTCTGTATCAATCATGCTGTGATAAGTCAGTGGCTGGATGACTTATCATGCATATTCTTGAACGAAATGATGTCATTCATTGTACTGAATCAATGATGCTGTGATAAGTCAGTGGCTGGATGACTTATCATGCATATTCTTGAACGAAATGATGTCAATCATTGTACTGAATCAATGATGCTGTGATAAGTCAGTGGCTGGATGACTTATCATGCATTTTCATGAACGAAAAGATGTCAATGAAGGTTCTGTATCAATCATGCTGTGATAAGTCAGTGGCTGGATGACTTATCATGCATTTTCATGAACGAAAAGATGTCAATGAAGGTTCTGTATCAATCATGCTGTGATAAGTCAGTGGCTGGATGACTTATCATGCATATTCTTGAACGAAATGATGTCAATCATTATAATGAATCAATCATGCTGTGATAAGTCAGTGGCTGGATGACTTATCATGCATATTCTTGAACGAAAAGATGTCAATCATTGTTCTGAATCAATCATGCTGTGAAATTCAGTGGCTGGATGACTTATCATGCATATTCTTGAACGAAATGATGTCAATCATTGTACTGAATCAATGATGCTGTGATAAGTCAGTGGCTGGATGACTTATCATGCATATTCTTGAACGAAATGATGTCAATGAAGGTTCTGTATCAATCATGCTGTGATAAGTCAGTGGCTGGATGACTTATCATGCATATTCTTGAACGAAAAGATGTCAGTCATGGTTCTGAATCAATTATGCTGTGAAATTCAGTGGCTGGATGACTTATCATGCATATTATTGAACGAAATGATGTCAATCATTGTACTGAATCAATGATGCTGTGATAAGTCAGTGGCTGGATGACTTATCATGCATATTCTTGAACGAAATGATGTCAATGAAGGTTCTGTATCAATCATGCTGTGATAAGTCAGTGGCTGGATGACTTATCATGCATTTTCATGAACGAAAAGATGTCAATGAAGGTTCTGTATCAATCATGCTGTGATAAGTCAGTGGCTGGATGACTTATCATGCATATTCTTCAACGAAAAGATGTCAGTCATGGTTCTGAATCAATTATGCTGTGAAATTCAGTGGCTGGATGACTTATCATGCATATTATTAAACGAAATGATGTCAATCATTGGTACTGAATCAATGATGCTGTGATAAGTCAGTGGCTGGATGACTTATCATGCATATTCTTGAACGAAATGATGTCAATCATTGTACTGAATCAATGATGCTGTGATAAGTCAGTGGCTGGATGACTTATCATGCGTATTCTTGAACGAAATGATTTCAATGAAGGTTCTGTATCAATCATGCTGTGATAAGTCAGTGGCTGGATGACTTATCATGCATATTCTTGAACGAAATGATGTCAATCATTGTACTGAATCAATGATGCTGTGATAAGTCAGTGGCTGGATGACTTATCATGCATATTCTTGAACGAAATGATGTCAATCATTGTACTGAATCAATGATGCTGTGATAAGTCAGTGGCTGGATGACTTATCATGCATTTTCATGAACGAAAAGATGTCAATGAAGGTTCTGTATCAATCATGCTGTGATAAGTCAGTGGTTGGATGACTTATCATGCATTTTCATGAACGAAAAGATGTCAATGAAGGTTCTGTATCAATCATGCTGTGATAAGTCAGTGGCTGGATGACTTATCATGCATATTCTTGAACGAAAAGATGTCAGTCATGGTTCTGAATCAATTATGCTGTGAAATTCAGTGGCTGGATGACTTATCATGCATATTCTTGAACGAAATGATGTCAATCATTGGTACTGAATCAATGATGCTGTGATAAGTCAGTGGCTGGATGACTTATCATGCATATTCTTGAACGAAATGATGTCAATCATTGTACTGAATCAATGATGCTGTGATAAGTCAGTGGCTGGATGACTTATCATGCATATTCTTGAACGAAATGATGTCAATCATTGTACTGAATCAATGATGCTGTGATAAGTCAGTGGCTGGATGACTTATCATGCATTTTCATGAACGAAAAGATGTCAATGAAGGTTCTGTATCAATCATGCTGTGATAAGTCAGTGGCTGGATGACTTATCATGCATATTCTTGAACGAAATGATGTCAATCATTATAATGAATCAATCATGCTGTGATAAGTCAGTGGCTGGATGACTTATCATGCATATTCTTGAACGAAAAGATGTCAATCATTGTTCTGAATCAATCATGCTGTGAAATTCAGTGGCTGGATGACTTATCATGCATATTCTTGAACGAAATGATGTCAATCATTGTACTGAATCAATGATGCTGTGATAAGTCAGTGGCTGGATGACTTATCATGCATATTCTTGAACGAAATGATGTCAGTGAAGGTTCTGTATCAATCATGCTGTGATATCAACAGCTAAACTTGATCTTCAAGAACTAAACTAAAAACATTTTTTAGATATAGATAACCATATATTAATTATAAGCACATTCAACAGCTAAACTTGATCTTCGAGAACTAAACTAAAAAACATTTTTTAGATATAATTAACCATATATTAATTATTAACACATTTAACAGCCAAACTTGAACTTCAAGAACTAAACTTATAAACATTTTCTAGATATAATTAACCATATATTAATTATTAGCACATTCAACAGCCAAACTTGATCTTCGAGAACTAAACTAAAAAACATTCTTTAGATATAATCAACCATATATTAATTATTAGAACATTCAACAGCCAAACTTGATCTTCAAGAACTAAACTAAAAAACATTTTTTAGATATAATTAACCATATATTAATTATAAGCACATTCAACAGCCAAACGTGATCTTCGAGAACTAAACTAAAAAACATTTTTTAGATATAATTAACCATATATTAATTATTAACACATTTAACAGCCAAACTTGAACTTCAAGAACTAAACTAATAAACATTTTCTAGATATAATTAACCATATATTAATTAGTAGCACATTCAACAGCCAAACTTGATCTTCGAGAACTAAACTAAAAAACATTTTTTAGATATAATCAACCATATATTAATTATTAGAACATTCAACAGCCAAACTTGATCTTCAAGAACTAAACTAAAAAACATTTTTTAGATATAATTAACCATATATTAATTATTAGCACATTCAACAGCCAAACTTGATCTTCAAGAACTAAACTAGAAAACATTTTTTTGATATAATTAACCATATATTAATTATTAACACATTTAACAGCCAAACTTGAACTTCAAGAGCTAAACTAAAAAACATTTTTTAGATATAATTAACCATATATTAATTATTAACACATTTAACAGCCAAACTTGAACTTCAAGAACTAAACTAAAAAACATTTTTTAGATATATTTAACCATATATTAATTATAAGCACATTCAACAGCTAAACGTGATCTTCAAGAACTAAACTAAAAAACATTTTTTTGATATAATTAACCATATATTAATTATTAACACATTTAACAGCCAAACTTGAACTTCAAGAGCTAAACTAAAAAACATTTTTTAGATATATTTAACCATATATTAAATATAGGCACATTCAACAGCTAAACGTGATCTTCAAGAACTAAACTAAAAAACATTTTTTTGATATAATTAACCATATATTAATTATTAACACATTCAACAGCCAAACTTGATCTTCGAGAACTAAACTAAAAAACATTTTTTAGATATAATTAACTATATATTAATTATTAACACATTTAACAGCCAAACTTGAACTTCAAGAACTAAACTAATAAACATTTTTTAGATATAATTAACCATATATTAATTATTAGCACATTCAACAGCCAAACGTGATCTTCGAGAACTAAACTAAAAAACATTTTTTAGATATAATTAACCATATATTAATTATTAGCACATTCAACAGCCAAACTTGATCTTCAAGAACTAAACTAATAAACATTTTTTAGATATAATTAACCATATATTAATTATTAGCACATTCAACAGCCAAACTTGATCTTCAAGAACTAAACTAATAAACATTTTTTAGATATAATTAACCATATATTAATTATAAGCACATTCAACAGCTAAACTTGATAATCAGGAACTAAACTAAAAAACATTTTTTAGATATAATTAACCATATATTAATTATAAGCACATTCAACAGCCAAACTTGATCTTCAAGAACTAAACTAAAAAACATTTTTTAGATATAATTAACCATATATTAATTATTAGCACTTTCCACAGCCAAACTTGATCTTCAAGAACTAAACTAAAAAACATTTTTGAGATACAAGTGACAATATTTTTGTTAAAGGCACTTTCCACAGCCAAACTTGATCTTCAAGAACTAAACAAAAAAACATTTTTTAGATATAATAAACCATATATTATTTATAAGCACGTTCAACAGCTAAACTTGATATTCAAGAACTAAACTAAAAAACATTTTTTAGATATAATTAACCATATATTAATTATAAGCACATTCAACAGCTAAACTTGATCTTCAAGAACTAAACTAAAAAACATTTTTTAGATATAATTAACCATATATTAATTATTAGCACTTTCCACAGCCAAACTTGATCTTCAAGAACTAAACTAAAAAACATTTTTTAGATATAATTAACCGTATATTATTTATAAGCACGTTCAACAGCTAAACTTGATCTTCAAGAACTAAACTAAAAAACATTTTTTAGATTTAATTAATCGTATATTACTTATTAGCACATTCAACAGCCAAACTTGATCTTCGAGAACTAAACTAAAAAACATTTTTTAGATATAATTAACCATATATTAATTATAAGCACATTCAACAGCTAAACTTGATCTTCAGGAACTAAACTAAAAAACATTTTTGAGATACAAGTGACAATATTTTTGTTAAAGGCACTTTCCACAGCCAAACTTGATCTTCAAGAACTAAACAAAAAAACATTTTTTAGATATAATTAACCATATATTAATTATAAGCCCATTCAGCAGCAAAACTTGATAATCAGGAACTAAACTAAAAAACATTTTTTAGATATAATAACCCATATATTAATTATAAGCCCATTCAACAGCTAAACTTGATAATCAGGAACTAAACTAAAAAACATTTTTTAGATAGAATTAACCATATATTAATTATTAGCACATTCAACAGCCAAACTTGCTCTTCAAGAACTAAACTAAAAAACATTTTTTAGATATAGATAACCATATATTAATTATAAGCACATTCAGCAGCTAAACTTGATCTTCAGGAACTAAACTAAAAAACATTTTTTAGATATAATTAACCATATATTAATTATAAGCACATTCAGCAGCAAAACTTGATAATCAGGAACTAAACTAAAAAACATTTTTTAGATAGAATTAACCATATATTAATTATAAGCACATTCAGCAGCAAAACTTGATAATCAGGAACTAAACTAAAAAACATTTTTTAGATAGAATTAACCATATATTATTTATAAGCACGTTCAACAGCTAAACTTGATCTTCAAGAACTAAACTAAAAAACATTTTTTAGATATAATTAACCATATATTAATTATAAGCACATTCAACAGCTAAACTTGATCTTCAAGAACTAAACTAAAAAACATTTTTTAGATATAATTAACCATATATTAATTATTAGCACTTTCCACAGCCAAACTTGATCTTCAAGAACTAAATTAAAAACATTTTTGAGATACAAGTGACAATATTTTTGTTAAAGGCACTTTCCACAGCCAAACTTGATCTTCAAGAACTAAACAAAAAAACATTTTTTAGATATAATTAACCATATATTAATTATAAGCACATTCAACAGCTAAACTTGATCTTCAGGAACTAAACTAAAAAACATTTTTGAGATACAAGTGACAATATTTTTGTTAAGGGCACTTTCCACAGCCAAACTTGATCTTCACGAACTTAACTAAAAAACATTTTTTAGATATAATTAACCATATATTATTTATAAGCACGTTCAACAGCCAAACTTGATCTTCAAGAACTGAACAAAAAAACATTTTTTAGATATAATTAACCGTATATTACTTATTAGCACATTCAACAGCCAAACTTGATCTTCGAGAACTAAACTAAAAAACATTTTTTAGATATAATTAACCATATATTATTTATAAGCACGTTCAACAGCCAAACTTGATCTTCAAGAACTAAACAAAAAAACATTTTTTAGATATAATTAACCGTATTTTACTTATTAGCACATTCAACAGCCAAACTTGATCTTCGAGAACTAAACTAAAAAACATTTTTTAGATATAATTAACCATATATTAATTATTAACACATTTAACAGCCAAACTTGAACTTCAAGAACTAAACTAAAAAACATTTTTTAGATATAATTAACCGTATATTATTTATAAGCACGTTCAACAGCTAAACTTGATCTTCAAGAACTAAACTAAAAAACATTTTTTAGATATAATTAACCATATATTAATTATTAACACATTTAACAGCCAAACTTGAACTTCAAGAACTAAACTAAAAAACATTTTTTAGATATAATTAACCGTATATTATTTATAAGCACGTTCAACAGCTAAACTTGATCTTCAAGAACTAAACTAAAAAACATTTTTTAGATATAATTAACCATATATTAATTATAAGCACATTCAACAGCCAAACTTGATCTTCAAGAACTAAACAAAAAAACATTTTTTAGATATAATTAACCATATATTAATTATAAGCACATTCACGCAAAAAAAAGTATGGGGCTTTTTAACGAGGGCCAAAACTGCTTTACGTTTAGGGCTAGTAAAAAGTCCTAAAAATGGGACTTTCTTGTTGTCCTGAGACCGTCGAAGTTTGGGGTTAGCCAGCTAACCCCACTCTTGGAGTTAAGCTGTTAACCCCATTTTTGGGTTAAATTGCTAACCCCATTTTTGGGGTTTTATAGGAAATGTCTTTCTTTTCTTTTTTTTTTCAGATTTCTGTGATTCCCGATATCTTTGATAACAGTAAAAATAACAATTTTTTATTACAGTTGACAGTTGATAAAAAAATACACAAAAAACGATATTTGACAGTAATTTTTGCTTATCACGACAATATTTAAAGGCTAATTAAAAAAACAAAAAGCACAGTAAGTTGAAATTACAAATAAAAACAGTACTAAGAGTATTAAGAGAGTTTTTATTGTTGATAATATTCATTCCAGCCATCATCATCCAAATCAGCTCCAGGAACAGTAGGGCGAGGACGTTTTTGCTTGACTTCCAACTTGGAAGCAAATCCAAATGTGAATGTTCTTCCTTCAAGAACTTTGCAGTATGTATGATAAGGCCATAATTCTGATCTTTGACGAAAACCAGGACAGTAAGTAATGCCAACATATTTGAAAGCCCATCCATGCATCCATTCAATCAGTAATTCATCAAGGAATGGATCCATGATGACAGTAATTGAAGCACCAACAACAGTAGCTTTAAGAAGATCCTATAATAGCTGATTACATAATATCTATATTAAATAATCAGCTATTATAGGTTCTGTATCAATCATGCTGTGATAAGTCAGTGGCTGGATGACTTATCATGCATATTCTTGAACGAAATGATGTCAATCATTGTACTGAATCAATGATGCTGTGATAAGTCAGTGGCTGGATGACTTATCATGCATATTCTTGAACGAAATGATGTCAATGAAGGTTCTGAATCAATCATGCTGTGAAATTCAGTGGCTGGATGACTTATCACGCATTTTCATGAACGAAAAGATGTCAATGAAGGTTCTGTATCAATCTTGCTGTGATAAGTCAGTGGCTGGATGACTTATCATGCATATTCTTGAACGAAAAGATGTCAGTCATGGTTCTGAATCAATTATGCTGTGAAATTCAGTGGCTGGATGACTTATCATGCATATTATTGAACGAAATGATGTCAATCATTGTACTGAATCAATGATGCTGTGATAAGTCAGTGGCTGGATGACTTATCATGCATATTCTTGAACGAAATGATGTCAATGAAGGTTCTGTATCAATCATGCTGTGATAAGTCAGTGGCTGGATGACTTATCATGCATTTTCATGAACGAAAAGATGTCAATGAAGGTTCTGTATCAATCATGCTGTGATAAGTCAGTGGCTGGATGACTTATCATGCATATTCTTCAACGAAAAGATGTCAGTCATGGTTCTGAATCAATTATGCTGTGAAATTCAGTGGCTGGATGACTTACCATGCATATTATTGAACGAAATGATGTCAATCATTGGTACTGAATCAATGATGCTGTGATAAGTCAGTGGCTGGATGACTTATCATGCATATTCTTGAACGAAATGATGTCAATCATTGTACTGAATCAATGATGCTGTGATAAGTCAGTGGCTGGATGACTTATCATGCATATTCTTGAACGAAATGATGTCAATCATTGTACTGAATCAATGATGCTGTGATAAGTCAGTGGCTGGATGACTTATCATGCATTTTCATGAACGAAAGGATGTCAATGAAGGTTCTGTATCAATAATGCTGTGATAAGTCAGTGGCTGGATGACTTATCATGCATATTCATGAACAAAAAGATGTCAGTCATGGTTCTGAATCAATCATGCTGTGATAAGTCAGTGGCTGGATGACTTATCAAGCATTTCAATGAACGAAAAGGTGTCAACGAAGGTTCTGAATCAATAATGCTGTGATAAGTCAGTAGCTGGGTGACTTATCATGCATATTCTTGAACGAAAAGATGTCAATCATTGTTCTGAATCAATGATGCTGTGATAAGTCAGTGGCTGGATGACTTATCATTCATATTCTAGAACGAAATGATGTCAATCATTGTACTGAATCAATGACGCTGTGATAAGTCAGTGGCTGGATGACTTATCATGCATATTCTTGAACGAAATGATGTCATTCATTGTACTGAATCAATGATGCTGTGATAAGTCAGTGGCTGGATGACTTATCATGCATATTCTTGAACGAAATGATGTCAATGAAGGTTCTGTATCAATCATGCTGTGATAAGTCAGTGGCTGGATGACTTATCATGCATATTCTTGAACGAAATGATGTCAATCATTGTACTGAATCAATGATGCTGTGATAAGTCAGTGGCTGGATGACTTATCATTCATATTCTAGAACGAAATGATGTCAATCATTGTACTGAATCAATGACGCTGTGATAAGTCAGTGGCTGGATGACTTATCATGCATATTCTTGAACGAAATGATGTCAATCATTGTACTGAATCAATGATGCTGTGATAAGTCAGTGGCTGGATGACTTATCATGCATATTCTTGAACGAAATGATGTCAATGAAGGTTCTGTATCAATCATGCTGTGATAAGTCAGTGGCTGGATGACTTATCATGCATATTCTTGAACGAAAAGATGTCAGTCATGGTTCTGAATCAATTATGCTGTGAAATTCAGTGGCTGGATGACTTATCATGCATATTATTGAACGAAATGATGTCAATCATTGTACTGAATCAATGATGCTGTGATAAGTCAGTGGCTGGATGACTTATCATGCATATTCTTGAACGAAATGATGTCATTCATTGTACTGAATCAATGATGCTGTGATAAGTCAGTGGCTGGATGACTTATCATGCATATTCTTGAACGAAATGATGTCAATCATTGTACTGAATCAATGATGCTGTGATAAGTCAGTGGCTGGATGACTTATCATGCATTTTCATGAACGAAAAGATGTCAATGAAGGTTCTGTATCAATCATGCTGTGATAAGTCAGTGGCTGGATGACTTATCATGCATTTTCATGAACGAAAAGATGTCAATGAAGGTTCTGTATCAATCATGCTGTGATAAGTCAGTGGCTGGATGACTTATCATGCATATTCTTGAACGAAATGATGTCAATCATTATAATGAATCAATCATGCTGTGATAAGTCAGTGGCTGGATGACTTATCATGCATATTCTTGAACGAAAAGATGTCAATCATTGTTCTGAATCAATCATGCTGTGAAATTCAGTGGCTGGATGACTTATCATGCATATTCTTGAACGAAATGATGTCAATCATTGTACTGAATCAATGATGCTGTGATAAGTCAGTGGCTGGATGACTTATCATGCATATTCTTGAACGAAATGATGTCAATGAAGGTTCTGTATCAATCATGCTGTGATAAGTCAGTGGCTGGATGACTTATCATGCATTTTCATGAACGAAAAGATGTCAATGAAGGTTCTGTATCAATCATGCTGTGATAAGTCAGTGGCTGGATGACTTATCATGCATATTCTTCAACGAAAAGATGTCAGTCATGGTTCTGAATCAATTATGCTGTGAAATTCAGTGGCTGGATGACTTATCATGCATATTATTGAACGAAATGATGTCAATCATTGGTACTGAATCAATGATGCTGTGATAAGTCAGTGGCTGGATGACTTATCATGCATATTCTTGAACGAAATGATGTCAATCATTGTACTGAATCAATGATGCTGTGATAAGTCAGTGGCTGGATGACTTATCATGCATATTCTTGAACGAAATGATGTCAATCATTGTACTGAATCAATGATGCTGTGATAAGTCAGTGGCTGGATGACTTATCAAGCATTTCAATGAACTAAAAGGTGTCAATGAAGGTTCTGAATCAATAATGCTGTGATAAGTCAGTAGCTGGGTGACTTATCATGCATATTCTTGAACGAAAAGATGTCAATCATTGTTCTGAATCAATCATGCTGTGATAAGTCAGTGGCTGGATGACTTATCATTCATATTCTAGAACGAAATGATGTCAATCATTGTACTGAATCAATGACGCTGTGATAAGTCAGTGGCTGGATGACTTATCATGCATATTCTTGAACGAAATGATGTCATTCATTGTACTGAATCAATGATGCTGTGATAAGTCAGTGGCTGGATGACTTATCATGCATATTCTTGAACGAAATGATGTCAATGAAGGTTCTGTATCAATCATGCTGTGATAAGTCAGTGGCTGGATGACTTATCATGCATATTCTTGAACGAAATGATGTCAATCATTGTACTGAATCAATGATGCTGTGATAAGTCAGTGGCTGGATGACTTATCATTCATATTCTAGAACGAAATGATGTCAATCATTGTACTGAATCAATGACGCTGTGATAAGTCAGTGGCTGGATGACTTATCATGCATATTCTTGAACGAAATGATGTCAATCATTGTACTGAATCAATGATGCTGTGATAAGTCAGTGGCTGGATGACTTATCATGCATATTCTTGAACGAAATGATGTCAATGAAGGTTCTGTATCAATCATGCTGTGATAAGTCAGTGGCTGGATGACTTATCATGCATATTCTTGAACGAAAAGATGTCAGTCATGGTTCTGAATCAATTATGCTGTGAAATTCAGTGGCTGGATGACTTATCATGCATATTATTGAACGAAATGATGTCAATCATTGTACTGAATCAATGATGCTGTGATAAGTCAGTGGCTGGATGACTTATCATGCATATTCTTGAACGAAATGATGTCATTCATTGTACTGAATCAATGATGCTGTGATAAGTCAGTGGCTGGATGACTTATCATGCATATTCTTGAACGAAATGATGTCAATCATTGTACTGAATCAATGATGCTGTGATAAGTCAGTGGCTGGATGACTTATCATGCATTTTCATGAACGAAAAGATGTCAATGAAGGTTCTGTATCAATCATGCTGTGATAAGTCAGTGGCTGGATGACTTATCATGCATTTTCATGAACGAAAAGATGTCAATGAAGGTTCTGTATCAATCATGCTGTGATAAGTCAGTGGCTGGATGACTTATCATGCATATTCTTGAACGAAATGATGTCAATCATTATAATGAATCAATCATGCTGTGATAAGTCAGTGGCTGGATGACTTATCATGCATATTCTTGAACGAAAAGATGTCAATCATTGTTCTGAATCAATCATGCTGTGAAATTCAGTGGCTGGATGACTTATCATGCATATTCTTGAACGAAATGGTGTCAATCATTGTACTGAATCAATGATGCTGTGATAAGTCAGTGGCTGGATGACTTATCATGCATATTCTTGAACGAAATGATGTCAATGAAGGTTCTGTATCAATCATGCTGTGATAAGTCAGTGGCTGGATGACTTATCATGCATATTCTTGAACGAAATGATGTCAGTCATGGTTCTGAATCAATGATGCTGTGATAAGTCAGTGGCTGGATGACTTATCATGCATATTCTTGAACGAAATGATGTCAATCATTGTACTGAATCAATGATGCTGTGATAAGTCAGTGGCTGGATGACTTATCATGCATTTTCATGAACGAAAAGATGTCAATGAAGGTTCTGTATCAATCATGCTGTGATAAGTCAGTGGCTGGATGACTTATCATGCATATTCTTGAACAAAAAGATGTCAGTCATGGTTCTGAATCAATCATGCTGTGATAAGTCAGTGGCTGGATGACTTATCAAGCATTTTAATGAACGAAAAGGTGTCAATGAAGGTTCTGAATCAATAATGCTGTGATAAGTCAGTGGCTGGATGACTTATCATGCATATTCTTGAACGAAAAGATGTCAATCATTGTTCTGAATCAATCATGCTGTGAAATTCAGTGGCTGGATGACTTATCATGCATATTCTTGAACGAAATGATGTCAATCATTGTACTGAATCAATGATGCTGTGATAAGTCAGTGGCTGGATGACTTATCATGCGTATTCTTGAACGAAATGATGTCAATGAAGGTTCTGTATCAATCATGCTGTGATAAGTCAGTGGCTGGATGACTTATCATGCATATTCTTGAACGAAATGATGTCAATCATTGTACTGAATCAATGATGCTGTGATAAGTCAGTGGCTGGATGACTTATCATGCATATTCTTGAACGAAATGATGTCAATCATTGTACTGAATCAATGATGCTGTGATAAGTCAGTGGCTGGATGACTTATCATACATTTTCATGAACGAAAAGATGTCAATGAAGGTTCTGTATCAATCATGCTGTGATAAGTCAGTGGCTGGATGACTTATCATGCATATTCTTGAACGAAAAGATGTCAGTCATGGTTCTGAATCAATTATGCTGTGAAATTCAGTGGCTGGATGACTTATCATGCATATTATTGAACGAAATGATGTCAATCATTGTACTGAATCAATGATGCTGTGATAAGTCAGTGGCTGGATGACTTATCATGCATATTCTTGAACGAAAAGATGTCAATCATTGTTCTGAATCAATCATGCTGTGAAATTCAGTGGCTGGATGACTTATCATGCATATTCTTGAACGAAATGATGTCAATCATTGTACTGAATCAATGATGCTGTGATAAGTCAGTGGCTGGATGACTTATCATGCATATTCTTGAACGAAATGATGTCATTCATTGTACTGAATCAATGATGCTGTGATAAGTCAGTGGCTGGATGACTTATCATGCATATTCTTGAACGAAATGATGTCAATCATTGTACTGAATCAATGATGCTGTGATAAGTCAGTGGCTGGATGACTTATCATGCATTTTCATGAACGAAAAGATGTCAATGAAGGTTCTGTATCAATCATGCTGTGATAAGTCAGTGGCTGGATGACTTATCATGCATTTTCATGAACGAAAAGATGTCAATGAAGGTTCTGTATCAATCATGCTGTGATAAGTCAGTGGCTGGATGACTTATCATGCATATTCTTGAACGAAATGATGTCAATCATTATAATGAATCAATCATGCTGTGATAAGTCAGTGGCTGGATGACTTATCATGCATATTCTTGAACGAAAAGATGTCAATCATTGTTCTGAATCAATCATGCTGTGAAATTCAGTGGCTGGATGACTTATCATGCATATTCTTGAACGAAATGATGTCAATCATTGTACTGAATCAATGATGCTGTGATAAGTCAGTGGCTGGATGACTTATCATGCATATTCTTGAACGAAATGATGTCAATGAAGGTTCTGTATCAATCATGCTGTGATAAGTCAGTGGCTGGATGATTTATCATGCATATTCTTGAACGAAATGATGTCAATCATTGTACTGAATCAATGATGCTGTGATAAGTCAGTGGCTGGATGACTTATCATGCATATTCTTGAACGAAATGATGTCAATCATTGTACTGAATCAATGATGCTGTGATAAGTCAGTGGCTGGATGACTTATCATGCATTTTCATGAACGAAAAGATGTCAATGAAGGTTCTGTATCAATCATGCTGTGATAAGTCAGTGGCTGGATGACTTATCATGCATATTCTTGAACAAAAAGATGTCAGTCATGGTTCTGAATCAATCATGCTGTGATAAGTCAGTGGCTGGATGACTTATCAAGCATTTTAATGAACGAAAAGGTGTCAATGAAGGTTCTGAATCAATAATGCTGTGATAAGTCAGTGGCTGGATGACTTATCATGCATATTCTTGAACGAAAAGATGTCAATCATTGTTCTGAATCAATCATGCTGTGAAATTCAGTGGCTGGATGACTTATCATGCATATTCTTGAACGAAATGATGTCAATCATTGTACTGAATCAATGATGCTGTGATAAGTCAGTGGCTGGATGACTTATCATGCATATTCTTGAACGAAAAGATGTCAGTCATGGTTCTGAATCAATTATGCTGTGAAATTCAGTGGCTGGATGACTTATCATGCATATTATTGAACGAAATGATGTCAATCATTGTACTGAATCAATGATGCTGTGATAAGTCAGTGGCTGGATGACTTATCATGCATATTCTTGAACGAAATGATGTCAATCATTGTACTGAATCAATGATGCTGTGATAAGTCAGTGGCTGGATGACTTATCATGCATATTCTTGAACGAAATGATGTCAATCATTGTACTGAATCAATGATGCTGTGATAAGTCAGTGGCTGGATGACTTATCATGCATTTTCATGAACGAAAAGATGTCAATGAAGGTTCTGTATCAATCATGCTGTGATAAGTCAGTGGCTGGATGACTTATCATGCATATTCTTGAACGAAATGATGTCAATCATTATAATGAATCAATCATGCTGTGATAAGTCAGTGGCTGGATGACTTATCATGCATATTCTTGAACGAAAAGATGTCAATCATTGTTCTGAATCAATCATGCTGTGAAATTCAGTGGCTGGATGACTTATCATGCATATTCTTGAACGAAATGATGTCAATCATTGTACTGAATCAATGATGCTGTGATAAGTCAGTGGCTGGATGACTTATCATGCATATTCTTGAACGAAATGATGTCAGTGAAGGTTCTGTATCAATCATGCTGTGATATCAACAGCTAAACTTGATCTTCAAGAACTAAACTAAAAACATTTTTTAGATATAGATAACCATATATTAATTATAAGCACATTCAACAGCTAAACTTGATCTTCGAGAACTAAACTAAAAAACATTTTTTAGATATAATTAACCATATATTAATTATTAACACATTTAACAGCCAAACTTGAACTTCAAGAACTAAACTAATAAACATTTTCTAGATATAATTAACCATATATTAATTATTAGCACATTCAACAGCCAAACTTGATCTTCGAGAACTAAACTAAAAAACATTTTTTAGATATAATCAACCATATATTAATTATTAGAACATTCAACAGCCAAACTTGATCTTCAAGAACTAAACTAAAAAACATTTTTTAGATATAATTAACCATATATTAATTATAAGCACATTCAACAGCCAAACGTGATCTTCGAGAACTAAACTAAAAAACATTTTTTAGATATAATTAACCATATATTAATTATTAACACATTTAACAGCCAAACTTGAACTTCAAGAACTAAACTAATAAACATTTTCTAGATATAATTAACCATATATTAATTATTAGCACATTCAACAGCCAAACTTGATCTTCGAGAACTAAACTAAAAAACATTTTTTAGATATAATCAACCATATATTAATTATTAGAACATTCAACAGCCAAACTTGATCTTCAAGAACTAAACTAATAAACATTTTTTAGATATAATTAACCATATATTAATTATAAGCACATTCAACAGCTAAACTTGATAATCAGGAACTAAACTAAAAAACATTTTTTAGATATAATTAACCATATATTAATTATAAGCACATTCAACAGCTAAACTTGATAATCAGGAACTAAACTAAAAAACATTTTTTAGATATAATTAACCATATATTAATTATAAGCACATTCAACAGCCAAACTTGATAATCAGGAACTAAACTAAAAAACATTTTTTAGATAGAATTAACCATATATTAATTATTAGCACATTCAACAGCCAAACTTGCTCTTCAAGAACTAAACTAAAAAACATTTTTTAGATATAGATAACCATATATTAATTATAAGCACATTCAGCAGCTAAACTTGATCTTCAGGAACTAAACTAAAAAACATTTTTTAGATATAATTAACAATATATTAATTATAAGCACATTCAGCAGCAAAACTTGATAATCAGGAACTAAACTAAAAAACATTTTTTAGATAGAATTAACCATATATTAATTATAAGCACATTCAGCAGCAAAACTTGATAATCAGGAACTAAACTAAAAAACATTTTTTAGATATAATTAACCATATATTAATTATAAGCACATTCAACAGCTAAACTTGATAATCAGGAACTAAACTAAAAAACATTTTTTAGATATAATTAACCATATATTAATTATAAGCACATTCAACAGCCAAACTTGATCTTCAAGAACTAAACTAAAAAACATTTTTTAGATATAATTAACCATATATTAATTATTAGCACTTTCCACAGCCAAACTTGATCTTCAAGAACTAAACTAAAAAACATTTTTGAGATACAAGTGACAATATTTTTGTTAAAGGCACTTTCCACAGCCAAACTTGATCTTCAAGAACTAAACAAAAAAACATTTTTTAGATATAATAAACCATATATTATTTATAAGCACGTTCAACAGCTAAACTTGATATTCAAGAACTAAACTAAAAAACATTTTTTAGATATAATTAACCATATATTAATTATAAGCACATTCAACAGCTAATCTTGATCTTCAAGAACTAAACTAAAAAACATTTTTTAGATATAATTAACCATATATTAATTATTAGCACTTTCCACAGCCAAACTTGATCTTCAAGAACTAAACTAAAAAACATTTTTTAGATATAATTAACCGTATATTATTTATAAGCACGTTCAACAGCTAAACTTGATCTTCAAGAACTAAACTAAAAAACATTTTTTAGATTTAATTAATCGTATATTACTTATTAGCACATTCAACAGCCAAACTTGATCTTCGAGAACTAAACTAAAAAACATTTTTTAGATATAATTAACCATATATTAATTATAAGCACATTCAACAGCTAAACTTGATCTTCAGGAACTAAACTAAAAAACATTTTCGAGATACAAGTGACAATATTTTTGTTAAAGGCACTTTCCACAGCCAAACTTGATCTTCAAGAACTAAACAAAAAAACATTTTTTAGATATAATTAACCATATATTAATTATAAGCCCATTCAACAGCTAAACTTGATAATCAGGAACTAAACTAAAAAACATTTTTTAGATAGAATTAACCATATATTAATTATAAGCACATTCAGCAGCAAAACTTGATAATCAGGAACTAAACTAAAAAACATTTTTTAGATAGAATTAACCGTATATTACTTATTAGCACATTCAACAGCCAAACTTGATCTTCGAGAACTAAACTAAAAAACATTTTTTAGATATAATTAACCATATATTATTTATAAGCACGTTCAACAGCCAAACTTGATCTTCAAGAACTAAACAAAAAAACATTTTTTAGATATAATTAACCGTATTTTACTTATTAGCACATTCAACAGCCAAACTTGATCTTCGAGAACTAAACTAAAAAACATTTTTTAGATATAATTAACCATATATTAATTATTAACACATTTAACAGCCAAACTTGAACTTCAAGAACTAAACTAAAAAACATTTTTTAGATATAATTAACCGTATATTATTTATAAGCACGTTCAACAGCTAAACTTGATCTTCAAGAACTAAACTAAAAAACATTTTTTAGATATAATTAACCATATATTAATTATTAACACATTTAACAGCCAAACTTGAACTTCAAGAACTAAACTAAAAAACATTTTTTAGATATAATTAACCGTATATTATTTATAAGCACGTTCAACAGCTAAACTTGATCTTCAAGAACTAAACTAAAAAACATTTTTTAGATATAATTAACCATATATTAATTATAAGCACATTCAACAGCCAAACTTGATCTTCAAGAACTAAACAAAAAAACATTTTTTAGATATAATTAACCATATATTAATTATAAGCACATTCACGCAAAAAAAAGTATGGGGCTTTTTAACGAGGGCCAAAACTGCTTTACGTTTAGGGCTAGTAAAAAGTCCTAAAAATGGGACTTTCTTGTTGTCCTGAGACCGTCGAAGTTTGGGGTTAGCCAGCTAACCCCACTCTTGGAGTTAAGCTGTTAACCCCATTTTTGGGTTAAATTGCTAACCCCATTTTTGGGGTTTTATAGGAAATGTCTTTCTTTTCTTTTTTTTTTCAGATTTCTGTGATTCCCGATATCTTTGATAACAGTAAAAATAACAATTTTTTATTACAGTTGACAGTTGATAAAAAAATACACAAAAAACGATATTTGACAGTAATTTTTGCTTATCACGACAATATTTAAAGGCTAATTAAAAAAACAAAAAGCACAGTAAGTTGAAATTACAAATAAAAACAGTACTAAGAGTATTAAGAGAGTTTTTATTGTTGATAATATTCATTCCAGCCATCATCATCCAAATCAGCTCCAGGAACAGTAGGGCGAGGACGTTTTTGCTTGACTTCCAACTTGGAAGCAAATCCAAATGTGAATGTTCTTCCTTCAAGAACTTTGCAGTATGTATGATAAGGCCATAATTCTGATCTTTGACGAAAACCAGGACAGTAAGTAATGCCAACATATTTGAAAGCCCATCCATGCATCCATTCAATCAGTAATTCATCAAGGAATGGATCCATGATGACAGTAATTGAAGCACCAACAACAGTAGCTTTAACAAGATCCTATAATAGCTGATTACATAATATCTATATTAAATGAATGACAGAACTTACATCCAAAAGCTTTGCCACAACTTGTTTTGTAGCAAAATTACCAACATTTAAATAAATTCGTCGAAGCTTACGGAAATGTTTGGCTACAAAATTAACATTTGAGTAAAAGTGTTTACCCGATCTTGTCTTGCAGTGGCGGCAATAAAATTGCAAGAGACTGGCATTTGCAATAAAGTTGCAAGAAAATTGCGTGCAGAAAGATTCTTGCACAAAAATTGCAGACGAAAAGTTCTTGCAAGTTAAGAAAAAATTTGTTGCAATTTTTCTGCAAAAAGTTAAATAGCCTAATGTTTTATCATGTAAAACATAACTCTATGAAAAAAAATGATCAAACTAAAATTTTTACAAGTTCTTGCATTATATGTCGCACCTTCAACACTTAGAGATTTTGAACATTTTTGTCAGCAAAAGAAAAAACGATTTTCGCTCTTGAAACGAAACAAAGAGCGCTCTCACTTTTTTGCTTTCTTTATTCGAATTCTATTGATTGCTAATTATTTTTTCTCTATTGACAAAACTTCCTTAGCTTCTGGTCTATTTTTTAAATTTCTTTTAGTTAACGTTTATTTAATTTTATTTAATCTTCTCCAAGTTGCTGTACGTAGGTTTATTATAATTATCATCATTTTTGTAGCCATAGTTAGATAAATTTTGAGGGTAATAAATATGCATATGCGATAAGTAATAATATTATGGATATATAGAGCTAAAGGGAAAATACGTAATTTAGCGTTTTTAAATAATTAGTGATAGGCAGGCTTTTGCAGTAAATTTTAAGCTAAGGTTCAGGATTATAAATGAAGATTTTAAGGTTGTGTTTATTGGTGTGCAAAAGTTTTACTCAAGCTTTTATTAATTTTAATTTCGTATTTATGTATGATAATAAATGATTTTTCTATGTTTCTTTAAATCCGTTTGCAGCGGTTAAATATCTTGTTTGTCTTATTATTACTTCTGTCAAGTTTAATAAAGTTTTTTTATATGCGTCTATTACTGGTATTATCCTGATAACCATACTTTTATCTTTGTTTTTATAACCTGTATTTTTTGTTCAATAATAAGCTGGGTAGAACATTTGCACATCACTAAAATTCGCTTTTCTTCTTTGTTTAAAATCCTAATAACTTTATGTCTTAACTTTATCCAATTTTTATTGTACAATAATATTGCCTTAATTTTGCCAAAAAAATCACCAGAAAACGCAGAACGCTTCACTTTTTGTTATCATTTTTGTAACTTTAATGACTTAATTATTTCATATTTCAGGAAACTCTGTTTGGTATGTTTCAGAGTTTTTACTACATTCTACGTTTCAGGTACTTCTATCAAGTAAGTTGTAGAAGTTTTTACATATTTACTTTTAAAGTTACAAAAATGGCAGCAATATTGTTACCGATTGCGCCTCAATAGCATGCAAGGAATTTGTCCGAAAATACTTTATCCTTTGCGAAGTAGTTTCATGAATAAATAAATGAGGTAAAGCTAATTTCTTAGCTTAAATCATTGTTTTGGCTTCTAATTTTAATTTTCTGGAGTAATTTTTTTAATATAACGTGAAGAAAAATAAACTGTTGAATAAATTTTTCTAATATTATTCTGAACGTAGAAATTTTTCATAAATTTTCAATTCTTCCGGATTTTTTACTTTTTTCGCCATATATTTGACATTTTTGCTTATTACGGTAAAAATGTTGCATATTTGGTGAAAAAAGTAAAAATCCGGAAAAATTGTAAATTTTATGAAAAATTTCTATGTTCAGAATGATATCTGAAAAGTTCTTGCAAAAAGTTATTGCAATGGCGCAAGAGAAATGTAATTGATTGCAACATTGCGCAATAAAATTGCAAGTAAATTGCAAAGTTCTTAAAAAGGACTCGCAAAGTACTTGCAAAGTTGTTGCAATTTTATTGCCGACACTGCAAGACAAGATCGGGTACTCTCAGTAAGGCGGCAATCAAACCTATAATATAAATTTACGTGAAATGATGTCGTGTAACACAGAAAAACTTACAGTAATTCTTCCAAATCAACACAATGTTGGGAATCAAGTGGGAAAAGCCATTGAATTCTTCCAGCAACATGCATAGAAAAATTCTGCATTCGAAAGAGCTTGGCAGTAGGTGGTAATGTTGCAACAAATACAGTAAGTGGGATACTGCACCAATTTCCACAGAGTGAAATCTGGAAAAGGTTTGAGTATTACACATTTTAAATTCAAGAGAAAAACTTACTTCAGTATTTGTATGCCAAAAGTTAGCAAAAGCAGTACGTGTAATTCTTCTTTCAAAAAGCCATCTATCCATTACAAGTTCTTTAAATGCAGCAACTACCAAGATACGTTGACATGGATGACTTGCTTGCAGTGCTAAAGCAATTCTATCATAGTTTGCAGAACATACTTGGCCAGTAGTGAATTCAAAAGAAAAATTTGTTGGATAGAAAACAATCTTTTTCACACGCTTTTCTGTAAATTCTCTTCCCGTGATCTTCTTGCGTTCAGTAGGGATCCATGGTAATGCATTTGATTCACGAAGTTTTGCTGCCTCCGCAAGAGATAATGTCACAATAGTAACTCCAGCTGCACCAGTAGTTCCAGTTCCAACAGCAGTTGTTGTTGCATATCCAACAGCACCAGTTCCGCCGGCAGTTGTTGTTCCACCATTTTCAGCAGTTGTTACTTCTCCACCAGCACTAGCAGTTGTTGCTTCACCACCACCTCCAGTAGTTTGAATTTCACCAGCAGTTGTTGCTTCACCACCACCTCCAGTAGTTTGAATTTCACCAGCAGTTGTTGCTTCTCCACCAGCACCAGCAGTTGTTGCTTCTCCACCAGCACCAGCAGATGTTGCTTCTCCACCAGCACTAGCAGTTGTTGCTTCACCACCACCTCCAGTAGTTTGAGTTTCACCAGCAGTTGGTGCTTCTCCACCAGGTCATGACATGTCTAAATACAGAATATTAAAGTGGGAAAAAAGAATCATTTTACAAAAAGGCTTATACAGCTCTCAAAAAAATGTCAAATGTGGCCCGATTGGAAGTTTAAATAATTGATTGTTTAAGAAAAGATAAAAAAAATTTAAAAAAAACGACAAAAACGGACCCTTCTCTGCCTTCGTCCTCTTGGAATTTAACAAGTTACTTGCTACCTTTTTCTAATACTATATATATTATATAACCAAAATTCTTACATCAAGTTGATCAGCACGAATTTGTCGACGATCACCAGTATTTCCACCACCACGACCAGTATTTCCACCACCACGACCATTATATGAGTTTGATGGAGTGGCACCACCTCGTCCACCAGTTGCAGTACTTGATACAGCAGCAGCATCTCGATTAGCAAAACCACCAGCACCTAGAGTGCTACTACCACGAAAATCTGTAGCAGCAGCAGTAGTTGTTGGAGCAGCAGCAGTTGTTGGAGCAGTAGTTGCTGTTGGAGCAGTAGATGCTGCATCAGTTGCTGTATCAGTTGGAGCAGTAGTTGCAGCAGTTGGAGCACCAGAAAGATTAAGATAACGAGCAATGCCAGGATCAGTTATCAGTTGAAGTGCTCTTCCAAGAGCGATATTCTATAGAATGCAAAATTATAACAGAGAGAAAAAGTTTAAAAAAATATACTTCAGCAGGTGGCATCGACTTCAAAGCATCAAGATTGAAAGAATTGTTGGGTTGCATAATTGCTAGTGAACACTCTAAAAAATTTACAAGCATTTAATTAACGGAAAAAATATGTGAGAAAGCAAAAACAAATGTCGAAAAAAATGATGCAAAAAAACAGCAGCAAAAAGAGGAAAAAGGAACGCAAAAAAAAGAAAGACACAACTAGCTGCTCTCTTTTTTGTGCGTCTATTCCTTTCTTCTTTTTCGAAACTTTTCGAGAAAAACAACGCAGCCAAATGTGTGTAGAAAATCTAACACGCAGCCAACAAAGAAAAAAATTTGGCGCGCGTTTTAAAAAACACTTAGCAAAAAAAAGTGTAACATTTTTTTCAATACTTTTTTTTAACATTTATTGCAAATTGCAAAGAAATTATTTTATTAGTTGTTATTAAAATATTATTTTTACAATAACATTCTCTTATGGCCGATAATGTACAATAGTTTTTGTAATAAGGATTTGCTTTTAGGATGACTTATGATTGTGAATTATGCGCTGTCAAAGAAGACACCATAGAATTGTTTCTACATCATATGAGGAAGAATCATCTGCAGCACAAAAACAAAAAACAAAAACACCTTAAATTCAAATGTATCTTATGTACTGCAAAAGTGATTTCAATGAATTATCGTAAACATTATCAGAGACAACATAAGAATGTTTTTGCCACCGTTACTGATCAACCTACTCCGAGTGGAAGAATTACTGTAAATACTTCAAATACTGCAAATACTGTTCAAATGGATCAAATTGATGCTGCCGTGAAGAGAATCTTCGACAAAAGCAACGCCCAATGGTCACAAATGCTGCAAAGAATGGAACTGAACAGAAAAACTGTCAACGACATTCACGATCAGGCAATGGCAACAATCAAATCAACCTTTGAAGAATTCAAAGCTTTCATGAATGTCGATACTGCAAACACTTTTTCATCCAAAATCGACGACGGGATTAAAGCAAGATGCAGCTACTACAAACGGAAAAAAATAATACTGCAAACACTTTTTCATCCAAGATGCAGCTACTACAAACGGTACTGTACCCAACTTGGAAGATACTTTCAAAAAATATGCACCTACTGTTATTTATACTGCAAGAATCAATTCCATTAATTTACTCGATGATGAAAATGATATCTGCTTCAAGGCACTCCATGCTCTTCCATCTTTGGTAAAAATGTTTTTTAAAAATGGTCAACAACGAAGTATTGCTCAGCTATATACCGAAACTGTAAGTACTCTTTTGTTTACTTTCATCCACTACATGATTATATTTACAGCCTAATCTCAATTTAAATAGTGCCCTTCAATTACGCTCTGCAGTAACTACTTGTCCATCAATTGTTGCTACTAACGCTGGAGCCCGAAAAACATACTTTATCGCTGTTGATGATTTTGCATTACATGTGAGTTTTATTCATTACTCATCGCTTAAATATGCTTTACATGCTTATAGACTGCATCTACTGACATCTCTCAAGCATTACAACGTCTTTTTGAAGTTTACTATATCTTGGATTTGTCTTATGATGTTTACATGAAGGATCTTTTTCAACTACTTGAATATCTTATGGACATGAAAACTAAACCTGCAGCACCAGTAGCAAGGCTTGGCAAAACTATTAAAGGCTTTTTCGAAAACCCTCCTGATAACTTTAATAGTATGCTTTATATAAACTCAATTTTTGTTATAAATAAACTTTTTTTCAGCCGTGATTGCATCATCTACTGTAGCTTTGGCTGATGAATCTTATGTTCAAGGTTAGTTCAATTTACATTATTTTTATGTATTAAAACAACCCCTTTGCTTTCAGATGATGATCCATTTGAAGGCAATTCTCTTAGCCAAAGTATGTTTTTAATTATGTTTATGGTAAATTATAATGAACCGTATTTAGTTAGTGTTCCATATGCAGTTGCTCTAAATACTTCTCAACCTACTGATGATGAAGAAATTTCAAGTTCTGATTCTCAAAATACTGAAGAACAGATTTCACCTCAACAAACTGAATCTAATCCAGGTAAAACATTGAATATGTGATAAAATATACCATAATTTTTTATAGATGCATCAATTAGTAGCTCAAATGATTTTGTTATTCCTCATTCAACTCCTCGAACTACTAAGCGAGTTAGACGTACTGATCCTCCTTCCCCTACTGCAAGCTCAGCTGCAATTCATGCTCCTTCAAATGACTTTGTTTCTTGTCAAAGATCATCTACATCAACCTGTAAGTTTCTTTTTCAAATCATTTATCTGTTATAAAAACAGTTTTAGCAAGTACTTCACAACAAAATACTGTCTCCAGTCAACATCAATCTACTGCTCTTCCTTCACCTAATGTTAATTTTGCTCCTGTGGTTAGTCCAGCAATGCCTTCTAGAAGCAGAGGCTCAATGTAAGTTATTACCCTTTTTTTACCATGAATTAGCAATTTTTTTTACAGTGAACCACGTGCGAAACGATCTCGAGGACGTCCACGATTAACCAAAGCCAATGCCTTACCATAATCACTGCACTGCAATTGTTAAAATACTGTATTCTATTTTTTTTGTTATGTTTATGTTTTTAAAGTTTAAATAAATTTACTGTTATCAACTGCATATTTTAATTTTTGGGACATGGGACAAGTATACAAACATAATATTAGCCGTATAACATAAATATAAGAAAATATGCACATTTGAAGATATCGGGCAACACAGAGCTTTGAAAAAACAAGTTTTAAAGAAAACCCTAAATTTGGGTATTTTCCTTTAACCCCACCTTTGGGTATTTTACGTTAACCTCAACTTGGGTATTCCGGTATAACCCCATCTTGGGGTATTATTCATATATTTCACAAGCCAAACTTGATCTTCAAGAACTAAACTAAAAAACATTTTTGAGATACAGGTGACAATATTTTTGTTAAGGGCACTTTCCACAGCCAAACTTGATCTTCAAGAACTAAACAAAAAAACATTTTTTAGATATAATTAACCATATATTAATTATAAGCACATTCAACAGCTAAACTTGATCTTCAGGAACTAAACTAAAAAACATTTTTGAGATACAAGTGACAATATTTTTGTTAAGGGCACTTTCCACAGCCAAACTTGATCTTCAAGAACTAAACAAAAAAACATTTTTTAGATATAATTAACCGTATATTACTTATTAGCACATTCAACAGCCAAACTTGATCTTCGAGAACTAAACTAAAAAACATTTTTTAGATATAATTAACCATATATTAATTATTAACACATTTAACAGCCAAACTTGAACTTCAAGAACTAAACTAAAAAACATTTTTTAGATATAATTAACCGTATATTATTTATAAGCACGTTCAACAGCCAAACTTGATCTTCAAGAACTAAACAAAAAAACATTTTTTAGATATAATTAACCATATATTAATTATTAACACATTTAACAGCCAAACTTGAACTTCAAGAACTAAACTAAAAAACATTTTTTAGATATAATTAACCGTATATTATTTATAAGCACGTTCAACAGCCAAACTTGATCTTCGAGAACTAAACTAAAAAACATTTTTTAGATATAATTAACCATATATTAATTATTAACACATTTAACAGCCAAACTTGATCTTCAAGAACTAAACAAAAAAACATTTTTTAGATATAATTAACCATATATTAATTATAAGCACATTCAACAGCTAAACTTGATCTTCAGGAACTAAACTAAAAAACATTTTTTAGATATAATTAACCATATATTAATTATTAACACATTTAACAGCCAAACTTGAACTTCGAGAACTAAACTAAAAAACATTTTTTAGATATAATTAACCATATATTAATTATTAACACATTTAACAGCCAAACTTGATCTCCAAGAACTAAACAAAAAAACATTTTTTAGATATAATTAACCATATATTAATTATTAACACATTTAACAGCCAAACTTGATCTTCAAGAACTAAACAAAAAAACATTTTTTAGATATAATTAACCGTATATTAATTATTAACACATTTAACAGCCAAACTTGATCTTCAAGAACTAAACAAAAAAACATTTTTTAGATATAATTAACCATATATTAATTATTAACACATTTAACAGCCAAACTTGAACTTCGAGAACTAAACTAAAAAACATTTTTTAGATATAATTAACCATATATTAATTATTAACACATTTAACAGCCAAACTTGATCTTCAAGAACTAAACAAAAAAACATTTTTTAGATATAATTAACCATATATTAATTATTAACACATTTAACAGCCAAACTTGAACTTCGAGAACTAAACTAAAAAACATTTTTTAGATATAATTAACCATATATTAATTATTAACACATTCAACAGCTAAACTTGATCTTCAGGAACTAAACTAAAAAACATTTTTTAGATATAATTAACCATATATTAATTATTAACACATTTAACAGCCAAACTTGATCTTCAAGAACTAAACAAAAAAACATTTTTTAGATATAATTAACCGTATATTATTTATTAGCACATTCAACAGCCAAACTTGATCTTCGAGAACTAAACTAAAAAACATTTTTTAGATATAATTAACCATATATTAATTATTAACACATTTAACAGCCAAACTTGAACTTCAAGAACTAAACTAAAAAACATTTTTTAGATATAATTAACCGTATATTATTTATAAGCACGTTCAACAGCCAAACTTGATCTTCAAGAACTAAACAAAAAAACATTTTTTAGATATAATTAACCATATATTAATTATAAGCACATTCAACAGCTAAACTTGATCTTCAGGAACTAAACTAAAAAACATTTTTTAGATATAATTAACCGTATATTACTTATTAGCACATTCAACAGCCAAACTTGATCTTCGAGAACTAAACTAAAAAACATTTTTTAGATATAATTAACCATATATTAATTATAAGCACATTCAACAGCTAAACTTGATCTTCAAGAACTAAACTAAAAAACATTTTTGAGATACAGGTGACAATATTTTTGTTAAGGGCACTTTCCACAGCCAAACTTGATCTTCAAGAACTAAACAAAAAAACATTTTTTAGATATAATTAACCGTATATTAATTATTAGCACATTCAACAGCCAAACTTGATCTTCGAGAACTAAACTAAAAAACATTTTTTAGATATAATTAACCATATATTAATTATAAGCACATTCAACAGCTAAACTTGGTTATCAGGAACTAAACTAAAAAACATTTTTGAGATACAAGTGACAATATTTTTGTTAAGGGCACTTTCCACAGCCAAACTTGATCTTCAAGAACTAAACAAAAAAACATTTTTTAGATATAATTAACCGTATATTACTTATTAGCACATTCAGCAGCTAAACTTGATCTTCAGGAACTAAACTAAAAAACATTTTTTAGATATAGATAACCATATATTAATTATAAGCGCATTCAGCAGCTAAACTTGATCTTCAGGAACTAAACTAAAAAACATTTTTTAGATATAGATAACCATATATTAATTATAAGCGCTTTCAGCAGCTAAACTTGATCTTCAGGAACTAAACTAAAAAACATTTTTTAGATATAATTAACCAGATATTATTTATAAGCACGTTCAACAGCCAAACTTGATCTTCAAGAACTAAACAAAAAAACATTTTTTAGATATAATTAACCATATATTATTTATAAGCACGTTCAACAGCTAAACTTGATCTTCAAGAACTAAACTAAAAAACATTTTTTAGATATAATTAACCGTATATTACTTATTAGCACATTCAACAGCCAAACTTGATCTTCGAGAACTAAACTAAAAAACATTTTTTAGATATAGATAACCATATATTAATTATAAGCGCATTCAGCAGCTAAACTTGATCTTCAGGAACTAAACTAAAAAACATTTTTTAGATATAGATAACCGTATATTACTTATTAGCACATTCAACAGCCAAACTTGATCTTCGAGAACTAAACTAAAAAACATTTTTTAGATATAGATAACCATATATTAATTATAAGCGCATTCAGCAGCTAAACTTGATCTTCAGGAACTAAACTAAAAAACATTTTTTAGATATAATTAACCAGATATTATTTATAAGCACGTTCAACAGCCAAACTTGATCTTCAAGAACTAAACAAAAAAACATTTTTTAGATATAATTAACCATATATTATTTATAAGCACGTTCAACAGCTAAACTTGATCTTCAAGAACTAAACTAAAAAACATTTTTTAGATAGAATTGACCATATATTAATTATTAACACATTTAACAGCCAAACTTGAACTTCAAGAACTAAACTAAAAAACATTTTTTAGATATAATTAACCATATATTAATTATAAGCACATTCAACAGCCAAACTTGAACTTCAAGAACTAAACTAAAAAACATTTTTTAGATACAAGTGACAATATTTTAATTAAGGGCACTTTCCACAGCCAAACTTGATCTTCAGGACCTAAACTAAAAAGCATTTTTTAGATATAATTAACCAGATATTATTTATAAGCACGTTCAACAGCTAAACTTGATCATCAGGAACTAAACTAAAAAACTTTTTTTAGATATAATTAACCAGATATTAATGGTAAGCACATTCAACAGCTAAACTTGATCTTCAGGAACTAAACTAAAAAACATTTTTTAGATACAAGTGACAATATTTTAATTAAGGGCACTTTCCACAGCCAAACTTGATCTTCAAGAACTAAACTAAAAAACATTTTTTAGATATAATTAACCATATATTAATTATAAGCGCATTCAGCAGCTAAACTTGATCTTCAGGAACTAAACTAAAAAGCATTTTTTAGATATAATTAACCATATATTAATTATAAGCACGTTCAGCAGCTAAACTTGATCTTCAGGAACTAAACTAAAAAGCATTTTTTAGATATAATTAACCAGATATTATTTATAAGCACGTTCAACAGCTAAACGTGATCTTCAAGAACTAAACTAAAAAACATTTTTTAGATATAGATAACCATATATTAATTATAAGCACATTCAGCAGCTAAACTTGATCTTCAGGAACTAAACTAAAAAACATTTTTTAGATATAATTAACCATATATTATTTATATGCACGTTCAACAGCTAAACTTGATCTTCAAGAACTAAACTAAAAAACATTTTTTAGATACAAGTGACAATATTTTTGTTAAGGGCACTTTCCACAGCCAAACTTGATCTTCAAGAACTAAACTAAAAAACATTTTTTAGATATAATTAACCATATATTAATTATAAGCACATTCAGCAGCTAAACTTGATCTTCAGGAACTAAACTAAAAAGCATTTTTTAGATATAATTAACCAGATATTATTTATAAGCACGTTCAACAGCTAAACGTGATCTTCAAGAACTAAACAAAAAAACATTTTTTAGAGATAATTAACCATATATTATTTATAAGCACGTTCAACAGCTAAACTTGATCATCAGGAACTAAACTAAAAAACATTTTTTAGATATAATTAACCAGATATTATTTATAAGCACGTTCAACAGCTAAACTTGATCATCAGGAACTAAACTAAAAAACATTTTTTAGATATAATTAACCAGATATTAATTATAAGCACATTCAACAGCTAAACTTGATCTTCAGAAACTAAACTAAAAAACATTTTTAAGATATATATAACCAGATATTAATTGTAAGCACATTCAACAGCTAAACTTGATCTTCAGGAACTAAACTAAAAAACATTTTTTAGATACAAGTGACAATATTTTTGTTAAGGGCACTTTCCACAGCCAAACTTGATCTTCAAGAACTAAACTAAAAAACATTTTTTAGATATAATTAACCATATATTAATTATAAGCGCATTCAGCAGCTAAACTTGATCTTCAGGAACTAAACTAAAAAGCATTTTTTAGATATAATTAACCATATATTATTTATAAGCACGTTCAACAGCTAAACTTGATCATCAGGAACTAAACTAAAAAACATTTTTTAGATATAATTAACCAGATATTATTTATAAGCACGTTCAACAGCTAAACTTGATCATCAGGAACTAAACTAAAAAACATTTTTTAGATATAATTAACCATATATTAATTATAAGCGCATTCAACAGCTAAACGTGATCTTCAAGAACTAAACAAAAAAACATTTTTTAGAGATAATTAAGCATATATTATTTATAAGCACGTTCAACAGCTAAACGTGATCTTCAAGAACTAAACAAAAAAACATTTTTTAGAGATAATTAACCATATATTATTTATAAGCACGTTCAACAGCTAAACTTGATCATCAGGAACTAAACTAAAAAACATTTTTTAGATATAATTAACCATATATTATTTATAAGCACGTTCAACAGCTAAACTTGATCATCAGGAACTAAACTAAAAAACATTTTTTAGATATAATTAACCATATATTAATTATAAGCGCATTCAGCAGCTAAACTTGATCTTCAGGAACTAAACTAAAAAGCATTTTTTAGATATAATTAACCATATATTATTTATAAGCACGTTCAACAGCTAAACTTGATCATCAGGAACTAAACTAAAAAACATTTTTTAGATATAATTAACCAGATATTATTTATAAGCACGTTCAACAGCTAAACTTGATCATCAGGAACTAAACTAAAAAACATTTTTTAGATATAATTAACCATATATTAATTATAAGCGCATTCAGCAGCTAAACTTGATCTTCAGGAACTAAACTAAAAAGCATTTTTTAGATATAATTAACCAGATATTATTTATAAGCACGTTCAACAGCTAAACGTGATCTTCAAGAACTAAACTTAAAAACATTTTTTAGAGATAATTAACCATATATTAATTATAAGCGCATTCAACAACTAAACGTGATCTTCAAGAACTAAACAAAAAAACATTTTTTAGAGATAATTAACCATATATTATTTATAAGCACGTTCAACAGCTAAACTTGATCATCAGGAACAAAACTAAAAAACATTTTTTAGATATAATTAACCAGATATTATTTATAAGCACATTCAACAGCTAAACTTGATCTTCAGGAACTAAACTAAAAAACATTTTTTAGATACAAGTGACAATATTTTTGTTAAGGGCACTTTCCACAGCCAAACTTGATCTTCAAGAACTAAACTTAAAAACATTTTTTAGATATAATTAACCATATATTAATTATAAGCGCATTCAACAGCTAAACGTGATCTTCAAGAACTAAACAAAAAAACATTTTTTAGAGATAATTAACCATATATTATTTATAAGCACGTTCAACAGCCAAACTTGATCTTCAAGAACTAAACTTAAAAACATTTTTTAGATATAATTAACCATATATTAATTATAAGCGCATTCAACAGCTAAACGTGATCTTCAAGAACTAAACAAAAAAACATTTTTTAGAGATAATTAACCATATATTATTTATAAGCACGTTCAACAGCTAAACTTGATCATCAGGAACAAAACTAAAAAACATTTTTTAGATATAATTAACCAGATATTATTTATAAGCACATTCAACAGCTAAACTTGATCATCAGGAACTAAACTAAAAAACATTTTTTAGATATAATTAACCAGATATTAATTATAAGCACATTCAACAGCTAAACTTGATCTTCAGGAACTAAACTAAAAAACATTTTTTAGATACAAGTGACAATATTTTTGTTAAGGGCACTTTCCACAGCCAAACTTGATCTTCAAGAACTAAACTAAAAAACATTTTTTAGATATAATTAACCATATATTAATTATAAGCGCATTCAGCAGCTAAACTTGATCTTCAGGAACTAAACTAAAAAGCATTTTTTAGATATAATTAACCAGATATTATTTATAAGCACGTTCAACAGCTAAACGTGATCTTCAAGAACTAAACAAAAAAACATTTTTTAGAGATAATTAACCATATATTATTTATAAGCACGTTCAACAGCTAAACTTGATCATCAGGAACTAAACTAAAAAACATTTTTTAGATATAATTAACCAGATATTATTTATAAGCACGTTCAACAGCTAAACTTGATCATCAGGAACTAAACTAAAAAACATTTTTTAGATATAATTAACCAGATATTATTTATAAGCACGTTCAACAGCTAAACTTGATCATCAGGAACTAAACTAAAAAACATTTTTTAGATATAATTAACCAGATATTAATTATAAGCACATTCAACAGCCACACTTGATCTTCAAGAACTAAACTAAAAAACATTTTTTAGATATAGATAACCATATATTAATTATAAGCACTTTCCACAGCCAAACGTGATCTTCAAGAACTAAACTAAAAAACTTTTTTTAGATATAATTAACCATATATTAATTAAAAGCACATTCAACAGCTAAACGTGATCTTCAGGAACTAAACTAAAAAACATTTTTGAGATACAAGTGACAATATTTTACTTAAGGGCACTTTCCACAGCTAAACGTGATCTTCAAGAACTAGACAAAAAAACATTTTTTAGAGATAATTAACCATATATTATTTATAAGCACGTTCAACAGCCAAACTTGATCTTCAAGAACTAAACTAAAAAACATTTTTTAGATATAGATAACCATATATTAATTATAAGCACATTCAACAGCCAAACTTGATCTTCAAGAACTAAACTAAAAAACATTTTTTAGATATAATTAACCATATATTAATTATTAGCACATTCAACAGCCACACTTGATCTTCAAGAACTAAACTAAAAAACATTTTTTAGATATAATAAACCAGATATTATTTATAAGCACGTTCAACAGCTAAACTTGATCATCAGGAACTAAACTAAAAAACATTTTATAGATACAAGTGACAATATTTTAATTAAGGGCACTTTCCACAGCCAAACTTGATCTTCAAGAACTAAACTAAAAAACATTTTTTAGATATAGATAACCATATATTAATTATAAGCACATTCAACAGCCAAACTTGATCTTCAAGAACTAAACTAAAAAACATTTTTTAGATATAATTAATCATATGTTAATTATTAGCACATTCAACAGCCAAACTTGATCTTCAAGAGCTAAACTAAAAAACATTTTTTAGATATAGACTACCATATATTAATTATAAGCACATTCAGCAGCTAAACTTGATCTTCAGGAACTAAACTAAAAAACATTTTTTAGATATAATTAACCATATATTATTAATAAGCACTTTCCACAGCCAAACTTGATCTTCAAGAACTAAACAAAAGAACATTTTTTAGATATAATAAACCATATATTATTTATAAGCACGTTCAACAGCCAAACTTGATCTTCAAGAACTAAACTAAAAAACATTTTTTAGATATAGATAACCATATATTAATTATAAGCACATTCAACAGCCAAACTTGATCTTCAAGAACTAAACTAAAAAACATTTTTTAGATATAATTAACCATATATTAATTATTAGCACATTCAACAGCCACACTTGATCTTCAAGAACTAAACTAAAAAACATTTTTTAGATATAATAAACCAGATATTATTTATAAGCACGTTCAACAGCCAAACTTGATCTTCAAGAACTAAACTAAAAAACATTTTTTAGATATAGATAACCATATATTATTTATAAGCACGTTCAACAGCCAAACTTGATCTTCAAGAACTAAACTAAAAAACATTTTTTAGATATAGATAACCATATATTAATTATAAGCACATTCAACAGCCAAACTTGATCATCAGGAACTAAACTAAAAAACATTTTTTAGATATAATTAACCATATATTAATTATTAGCACATTCAACAGCCACACTTGATCTTCAAGAACTAAACTAAAAAACATTTTTTAGATATAATTAACCATATATTAATTATTAGCACATTCAACAGCCACACTTGATCTTCAAGAACTAAACTAAAAAACATTTTTTAGATATAATTAACCATATATTAATTATTAGCACATTCAACAGCCACACTTGATCTTCAAGAACTAAACTAAAAAACATTTTTTAGATATAATAAACCAGATATTATTTATAAGCACGTTCAACAGCTAAACTTGATCATCAGGAACTAAACTAAAAAACATTTTATAGATATAATTAACCAGATATTAATTATAAGCACATTCAACAGCTAAACTTGATCTTCAGGAACTAAACTAAAAAACATTTTTGAGATACAAGTGACAATATTTTAATTAAGGGCACTTTCCACAGCCAAACTTGATCTTCAAGAACTAAACTAAAAAACATTTTTTAGATATAGATAACCATATATTAATTATAAGCACATTCAACAGCCAAACTTGATCTTCAAGAACTAAACTAAAAAACATTTTTTAGATATAATTAATCATATGTTAATTATTAGCACATTCAACAGCCAAACTTGATCTTCAAGAGCTAAACTAAAAAACATTTTTTAGATATAGACTACCATATATTAATTATAAGCACATTCAGCAGCTAAACTTGATCTTCAGGAACTAAACTAAAAAACATTTTTTAGATATAATTAACCATATATTATTAATAAGCACTTTCCACAGCCAAACTTGATCTTCAAGAACTAAACTAAAAAACATTTTTTAGATATAGATAACCATATATTAATTATAAGCACATTCAACAGCCAAACTTGATCTTCAAGAACTAAACTAAAAAACATTTTTTAGATATAATTAATCATATGTTAATTGTTAGCACATTCAACAGCCAAACTTGATCTTCAAGAGCTAAACTAAAAAACATTTTTTAGATATAGACTACCATATATTAATTATAAGCACATTCAGCAGCTAAACTTGATCTTCAGGAACTAAACTAAAAAGCATTTTTTAGATATAATTAACCATATATTATTTATAAGCACATTCTACAGCTAAACTTGATCTTCAGGAACTAAACTAAAAAACATTTTTGAGATACAAGTGACAATCTTTTAATTAAGGGCACTTTCCACAGCCAAACGTGATCTTCAAGAACTAAACTAAAATACATTTTTTAGATATAATTAACCATATATTAATTACTAGAACATTCAGCAGCCAAACTTGATCTTCAAGAACTAAACTAAAAAACATTTTTTAGATATAATTAACCATATATTAATTATTAGAACATTCAGCAGCCAAACTTGATCTTCAAGAACCAAACTAAAAAACATTTTTTAGATATAATTAACCATATATTAATTATTAGCACATTTAACAGCGAAACTTGATCTTCAAGAACTAAACTAAAAAACATTTTTTAGATATAGATAAACATATATTAATTATAAGCACATTCAGCAGCTTAACTTGATCTTCAAGAACTAAACTAAAAAACATTTTTTAGATATAATTAACCATATATTAATTATTAGCACATTTAACAGCGAAACTTGATCTTCAAGAACTAAACTAAAAAACATTTTTTAGATATAGATAAACATATATTAATTATAAGCACATTCAGCAGCTTAACTTGATCTTCAAGAACTAAACTAAAAAACATTTTTTAGATATAATTAACCATATATTAATTATTAAAACATTAAACAGCCAAACTTGATCTTCAAGAACTAAACTAAAAAACATTTTTTAGATATAATTAACCATATATTAATTATTAGCACATTCAAAAGCCAAACTTGATCTTCAAGAACTAAACTAAAAAACATTTTTTAGATTTAGATAACCATATATTAATTATAAGCACATTCAGCAGCTAAACTTGATCTTTAGGAACTATACTAAAAAGCATTTTTTAGATATAATTAACCATATATTAATTATAAGCACATTCAACAGCTAAACTTGATCTTCAGGAACTAAACTAAAAAACATTTTTGAGATACAAGTGACAATATTTTAATTAAGGGCACTTTCCACAGCCAAAGTTGATCTTCAAGAACTAAACTAAAAAACATTTTTTAGATATAGATAACCATATATTAATTATAAGCACATTCAACAGCCAAACATGATCTTCGAGAACTAAACTAAAAAACATTTTTTAGATATAATTAACCATATATTAATTATTAGCACTTTCCACAGCCAAACTTGATCTTCAAGAACCAAACTAAAAAACATTTTTTAGATATAATTAACCATATATTAATTATTAGCACATTTAACAGCGAAACTTGATCTTCAAGAACTAAACTAAAAAACATTTTTTAGATATAGATAAACATATATTAATTATAAGCACATTCAGCAGCTTAACTTGATCTTCAAGAACTAAACTAAAAAACATTTTTTAGATATAATTAACCATATATTAATTATTAGCACATTTAACAGCGAAACTTGATCTTCAAGAACTAAACTAAAAAACATTTTTTAGATATAGATAAACATATATTAATTATAAGCACATTCAGCAGCTTAACTTGATCTTCAAGAACTAAACTAAAAAACATTTTTTAGATATAATTAACCATATATTAATTATTAAAACATTAAACAGCCAAACTTGATCTTCAAGAACTAAACTAAAAAACATTTTTTAGATATAATTAACCATATATTAATTATTAGCACATTCAAAAGCCAAACTTGATCTTCAAGAACTAAACTAAAAAACATTTTTTAGATTTAGATAACCATATATTAATTATAAGCACATTCAGCAGCTAAACTTGATCTTTAGGAACTATACTAAAAAGCATTTTTTAGATATAATTAACCATATATTAACTATAAGCACATTCAACAGCTAAACTTGATCTTCAGGAACTAAACTAAAAAACATTTTTGAGATACAAGTGACAATATTTTAATTAAGGGCACTTTCCACAGCCAAAGTTGATCTTCAAGAACTAAACTAAAAAACATTTTTTAGATATAGATAACCATATATTAATTATAAGCACATTCAACAGCCAAACTTGATCTTCAAGAACTAAACAAAAAAACATTTTTTAGATATAATTAACCATATATTAATTATAAGCACATTCAGCAGCTAAACTTGATCTTCAGGAACTAAACTAAAAAGCATTTTTTAGATATAATTAACCATATATTAATTATAAGCACATTCAACAGCTAAACTTGATCTTCAGGAACTAAACTAAAAAACATTTTTGAGATACAAGTGACAATATTTTAATTAAGGGCACTTTCCACAGCCAAACTTGATCTTCAAGAACTAAACTAAAAAACATTTTTTAGATATAGATAACCATATATTAATTATAAGCACATTCAACAGCCAAACTTGATCTTTAAGAACTAAACTAAAAAACATTTTTTAGATATAATTAACCATATATTAATTATTAGCACATTCAACAGCCAAACATGATCTTCGAGAACTAAACTAAAAAACATTTTTTAGATGTAATTAACCATATATTAATTATTAGCACTTTCCACAGCCAAACTTGATCTTCAAGAACTAAACTAAAAAACATTTTTTAGATATAGATAACCATATATTAATTATAAGCACATTCAACAGCCAAACTTGATCTTCAAGAACTAAACTAAAAAACATTTTTTAGATATAATTAACCATATATTAATTATTAGAACATTCAGCAGCCAAACTTGATCTTCAAGAACTAAACTAAAAAACATTTTTTAGATATAATTAACCATATATTAATTTTTAGCACATTCAACAGCCAAACATGATCTTCGAGATCTAAACTAAAAAACATTTTTTAGATATAATTAACCATATATTAATTATAAGCACATTCAGCAGCTAAACTTGATCTTCAGGAACTAAACTAAAAAGCATTTTTTAGATATAATTAACCATATATTAATTATAAGCACATTCAACAGCTAAACTTGATCTTCAGGAACTAAACTAAAAAACATTTTTGAGATACAAGTGACAATATTTTAATTAAGGGCACTTTCCACAGCCAAACTTGATCTTCAAGAACTAAACAAAAAAACATTTTTTAGATATAATTAACCATATATTAATTATAAGCACATTCAGCAGCTAAACTTGATCTTCAGGAACTAAACTAAAAAGCATTTTTTAGATATAATTAACCATATATTAATTATAAGCACATTCAACAGCTAAACTTGATCTTCAGGAACTAAACTAAAAAACATTTTTTAGATATAGATAACCATATATTAATTATAAGCACATTCAACAGCCAAACTTGATCTTCAAGAACTAAACTAAAAAACATTTTTTAGATATAGATAACCATATATTAATTATAAGCACATTCAACAGCCAAACTTGATCTTCAAGAACTAAACTAAAAAACATTTTTTAGATATAATTAACCATATATTAATTATTAGCACATTCAACAGCCAAACATGATCTTCGAGAACTAAACTAAAAATCATTTTTTAGATATAATTAACCATATATTAATTATTAGCACTTTCCACAGCCAAACTTGATCTTCAAGAACTAAACTAATAAACATTTTTTAGATATAATTAACCATATATTAATTATTAGAACATTCAACAGCCAAACTTGATCTTCAAGAACTAAACTAAAAAACATTTTTTAGATATAATTAACCATATATTAATTATTAGCACATTCAACAGCCAAACTTGATCTTCAAGAACTAAACTAATAAACATTTTTTAGATATAATTAACCATATATTAATTATTAGCACTTTCCACAGCCAAACTTGATCTTCAAGAACTAAACTAATAATTAACCATATATTAATTATTAGCACATTCAACAGCCAAACATGATCTTCGAGAACTAAACTAAAAAACATTTTTTAGATATAATTAACCATATATTAATTATTAGCACTTTCCACAGCCAAACTTGATCTTCAAGAACCAAACTAAAAAACATTTTTTAGATATAATTAACCATATATTAATTATTAGCACATTTAACAGCGAAACTTGATCTTCAAGAACTAAACTAAAAATCATTTTTTAGATATAGATAAACATATATTAATTATAAGCACATTCAGCAGCTTAACTTGATCTTCAAGAACTAAACTAAAAAACATTTTTTAGATATAATTAACCATATATTAATTATTAGCACATTCAACAGCCAAACATTATCTTCGAGAACTAAACTAAAAAACATTTTTTAGATATAATTAACCATATATTAATTATATGCACATTCAGCAGCTAAACTTGATCTTCAGGAACTAAACTAAAAAGCATTTTTTAGATATAATTAACCATATATTAATTATAAGCACATTCAACAGCTAAACTTGATCTTCAGGAACTAAACTAAAAAACATTTTTGAGATACAAGTGACAATATTTTAATTAAGGGCACTTTCCACAGCCAAAGTTGATCTTCAAGAACTAAACTAAAAAACATTTTTTAGATATAGATAGCCATATATTAATTATAAGCACATTCAACAGCCAAACTTGATCTTCAAGAACTAAACTTAAAAACATTTTTTAGATATAATAAACCAGATATTATTTATAAGCACGTTCAACAGCTAAACTTGATCATCAGGAACTAAACTAAAAAACATTTTTTAGATATAATTAACCAGATATTAATTATAAGCACATTCAACAGCCAAACGTGATCTTCAAGAACTAAACTTAAAAACATTTTTTAGATATAATAAACCAGATATTATTTATAAGCACGTTCAACAGCTAAACTTGATCTTCAGGAACTAAACTAAAAAACATTTTTCAGATACAAGTGACAATATTTTAATTAAGGGCACTTTCCACAGCCAAACGTGATCTTCAAGAACTAAACTAATAAACATTTTTTAGATATAATAAACCATATATTAATTATTAGCACATTCTACAGCTAAACTTGATCATCAGGAACTAAACTAAAAAACATTTTTTAGATATAATTAACCAGATATTAATTATAAGCACATTCAACAGCCAAACGTGATCTTCAAGAACTAAACGAAAAAACATTTTTTAGATATAATTAACCATATATTAATTATTAGAACATTCAGCAGCCAAACTTGATCTTCAAGAACTAAACTAAAAAACATTTTTGAGATACAAGTGACAATATTTTAATTAAGGGCACTTTCCACAGCCAAACTTGATCTTCAAGAACTAAACTAAAAAACATTTTTTAGATATAATAAACCAGATAGTATTTATAAGCACGTTCAACAGCTAAACTTGATCATCAGGAACTAAACTAAATAACATTTTTTAGATATAATTAACCAGATATTAATTATAAGCACGTTCAACAGCTAAACTTGATCTTCAGGAACTAAACTAAAAAACATTTTTCAGATACAAGTGACAATATTTTAATTAAGGGCACTTTCCACAGCCAAACGTGATCTTCAAGAACTAAACTAATAAACATTTTTTAGATATAATAAACCATATATTAATTATTAGCACATTCTACAGCCAAATTTGATCTTCAAGAACTAAACTAAAAAACATTTTTTAGATATAATTAACCATATATTAATTTTTAGCACATTCAACAGCCAAACATGATCTTCGAGAACTAAACTAAAAAACATTTTTTAGATATAATTAACCATATATTAATTATTAGAACATTCAGCAGCCAAACTTGATCTTCAAGAACTAAACTAAAAAACATTTTTGAGATACAAGTGACAATATTTTAATTAAGGGCACTTTCCACAGCCAAACTTGATCTTCAAGAACTAAACTAAAAAACATTTTTTAGATATAATTAACCATATATTAATTTTTAGCACATTCAACAGCCAAACATGATCTTCGAGAACTAAACTAAAAAACATTTTTTAGATATAATTAACCATATATTAATTATTAGAACATTCAGCAGCCAAACTTGATCTTCAAGAACTAAACTAAAAAACATTTTTGAGATACAAGTGACAATATTTTAATTAAGGGCACTTTCCACAGCCAAACTTGATCTTCAAGAACTAAACTAATAAACATTTTTTAGATATAATAAACCATATATTAATTATTAGAACATTCAGCAGCCAAACTTGATCTTCAAGAACTAAACTAAAAAACATTTTTGAGATACAAGTGACAATATCTTAATTAAGGGCACTTTCCACAGCCAAACTTGATCTTCAAGAACTAAACTAAAAAACATTTTTTAGATATAGATAACCATATATTAATTATAAGCACATTCAACAGCCAAACTTGATCTTCAAGAACTAAACTAAAAAACATTTTTTAGATATAATTAACCATATATTAATTTTTAGCACATTCAACAGCCAAACATGATCTTCGAGAACTAAACTAAAAAACATTTTTTAGATATAATTAACCATATATTAATTATAAGCACATTCAGCAGCTAAACTTGATCTTCAGGAACTAAACTAAAAAGCATTTTTTAGATATAATTAACCATATATTAATTATTAGAACATTCAGCAGCCAAACTTGATCTTCAAGAACTAAACTAAAAAACATTTTTGAGATACAAGTGACAATATTTTAATTAAGGGCACTTTCCACAGCCAAACTTGATCTTCAAGAACTAAACTAATAAACATTTTTTAGATATAATAAACCATATATTAATTATTAGCACATTCTACAGCCAAACTTGATCTTCAAGAACTAAACTAAAAAACATTTTTTAGATATAATTAACCATATATTAATTATTAGAACATTCAGCAGCCAAACTTGATCTTCAAGAACTAAACTAAAAAACATTTTTGAGATACAAGTGACAATATTTTAATTAAGGGCACTTTCCACAGCCAAACTTGATCTTCAAGAACTAAACTAAAAAACATTTTTTAGATATAGATAACCATATATTAATTATAAGCACATTCAACAGCCAAACTTGATCTTCAAGAACTAAACTAAAAAACATTTTTTAGATATAATTAACCATATATTAATTTTTAGCACATTCAACAGCCAAACATGATCTTCGAGAACTAAACTAAAAAACATTTTTTAGATATAATTAACCATATATTAATTATAAGCACATTCAGCAGCTAAACTTGATCTTCAGGAACTAAACTAAAAAGCATTTTTTAGATATAATTAACCATATATTAATTATAAGCACATTCAACAGCTAAACTTGATCTTCAGGAACTAAACTAAAAAACATTTTTGAGATACAAGTGACAATATTTTTATTAAGGGCACTTTCCACAGCCAAACTTGATCTTCAAGAACTAAACAAAAAAACATTTTTTAGATATAATTAACCATATATTAATTATAAGCACATTCAGCAGCTAAACTTGATCTTCAGGAACTAAACTAAAAAGCATTTTTTAGATATAATTAACCATATATTAATTATAAGCACATTCAACAGCTAAACTTGATCTTCAGGAACTAAACTAAAAAACATTTTTGAGATACAAGTGACAATATTTAAATTAAGGGCACTTTCCACAGCCAAACTTGATCTTCAAGAACTAAACTAAAAAACATTTTTTAGATATAGATAACCATATATTAATTATAAGCACATTCAACAGCCAAACTTGATCTTCAAGAACTAAACTAAAAAACATTTTTTAGATATAATTAACCATATATTAATTATTAGCACATTCAACAGCCAAACATGATCTTCGAGAACTAAACTAAACAACATTTTTTAGATATAATTAACCATATATTAATTATAAGCACATTCAGCAGCTAAACTTGATCTTCAGGAACTAAACTAAAAAGCATTTTTTAGATATAATTAACCATATATTAATTATAAGCACATTCAACAGCTAAACTTGATCTTCAGGAACTAAACTAAAAAACATTTTTGAGATACAAGTTACAATATTTTAATTAAGGGCACTTTCCACAGCCAAACTAGATCTTCAAGAACTAAACAAAAAAACATTTTTTAGATATAATTAACCATATATTAATTATAAGCACATTCAGCAGCTAAACTTGATCTTCAGGAACTAAACTAAAAAGCATTTTTTAGATATAATTAACCATATATTAATTATAAGCACATTCAACAGCTAAACTTGATCTTCAGGAACTAAACTAAATAACATTTTTGAGATACAAGTGACAATATTTTAATTATTAGCACATTCAACAGCTAAACTTGATCTTCAGGAACTAAACTAAAAAACATTTTTGAGATACAAGTTACAATATTTTAATTAAGGGCACTTTCCACAGCCAAACTAGATCTTCAAGAACTAAACAAAAAAACATTTTTTAGATATAATTAACCATATATTAATTATAAGCACATTCAGCAGCTAAACTTGATCTTCAGGAACTAAACTAAAAAGCATTTTTTAGATATAATTAACCATATATTAATTATAAGCACATTCAGCAGCTAAACTTGATCTTCAGGAACTAAACTAAAAAGCATTTTTTAGATATAATTAACCATATATTAATTATAAGCACATTCAACAGCTAAACTTGATCTTCAGGAACTAAACTAAAAAACATTTTTTAGATATAATTAACCATATATTAATTATAAGCACATTCAGCAGCTAAACTTGATCTTCAGGAACTAAACTAAAAAGCATTTTTTAGATATAATTAACCATATATTAATTATAAGCACATTCAACAGCTAAACTTGATCTTCAGGAACTAAACTAAAAAACATTTTTGAGATACAAGTTACAATATTTTAATTAAGGGCACTTTCCACAGCCAAACTAGATCTTCAAGAACTAAACAAAAAAACATTTTTTAGATATAATTAACCATATATTAATTATAAGCACATTCAACAGCCAAACATGATCTTCGAGAACTAAACTAAACAACATTTTTTAGATATAATTAACCATATATTAATTATAAGCACATTCAGCAGCTAAACTTGATCTTCAGGAACTAAACTAAAAAGCATTTTTTAGATATAATTAACCATATATTAATTATAAGCACATTCAACAGCTAAACTTGATCTTCAGGAACTAAACTAAAAAACATTTTTGAGATACAAGTTACAATATTTTAATTAAGGGCACTTTCCACAGCCAAACTAGATCTTCAAGAACTAAACAAAAAAACATTTTTTAGATATAATTAACCATATATTAATTATAAGCACATTCAGCAGCTAAACTTGATCTTCAGGAACTAAACTAAAAAGCATTTTTTAGATATAATTAACCATATATTAATTATAAGCACATTCAACAGCTAAACTTGATCTTCAGGAACTAAACTAAATAACATTTTTGAGATACAAGTGACAATATTTTAATTATTAGCACATTCAACAGCCAAACTTGATCTTCAAGAACTAAACTAATAAACATTTTTTAGATATAATTAACCATATATTAATTATTAGCACATTCAACAGCCAAACATGATCTTCGAGAACTAAACTAAATAACATTTTTTAGATATAATTAACCATATATTAATTATTAGAACATTCAACAGCCAAACTTGATCTTCAAGAACTAAACTAAAAAACATTTTTTAGATATAATTAACCATATATTAATTATTAGAACATTCAACAGCCAAACTTGATCTTCAAGAACTAAACTAAAAAACATTTTTTAGATATAATTAACCATATATTAATTATTAGAACATTCAACAGCCAAACTTGATCTTCAAGAACTAAACTAAAAAACATTTTTTAGATATAATTAACCATATATTAATTATTAGCACATTCAACAGCCAAACTTGATCTTCAAGAACTAAACTAAAAAACATTTTTTAGATATAATTAACCATATATTAATTATTAGCACATTCAACAGCCAAACTTGATCTTCAAGAACTAAACTAAAAAACATTTTTTAGATATAATTAACCATATATTAATTATTAGCACATTCAACAGCCAAACTTGATCTTCAAGAACTAAACTAATAAACATTTTTTAGATATAATTAACCATATATTAATTATTAGCACATTCAACAGCCAAACATGATCTTCAAGAACTAAACTAAAAAACATTTTTTAGATATAATTAACCATATATTAATTATTAGAACATTCAACAGCCAAACTTGATCTTCAAGAACTAAACTAATAAACATTTTTTAGATATAATTAACCATATATTAATTATAAGCACATTCAACAGCCAAACATGATCTTCAAGAACTAAACTAAAAAACATTTTTTAGATATAATTAACCATATATTAATTATTAGAACATTCAACAGCCAAACTTGATCTTCAAGAACTAAACTAAAAAACATTTTTTAGATATAATTAACCATATATTAATTATTAGCACATTCAACAGCCAAACATGATCTTCAAGAACTAAACTAAAAAACATTTTTTAGATATAATTAACCATATATTAATTATTAGAACATTCAACAGCCAAACTTGATCTTCAAGAACTAAACTAAAAAACATTTTTTAGATATAATTAACCATATATTAATTATAAGCACATTCAACAGCCAAACTTGATCTTCAAGAACTAAACTAATAAACATTTTTTAGATATAATTAACCATATATTAATTATTAGCACATTCAACAGCCAAACTTGATCTTCAAGAACTAAACTAATAAACATTTTTTAGATATAATTAACCATATATTAATTATTAGCACATTCAACAGCCAAACATGATCTTCGAGAACTAAACTAAATAACATTTTTTAGATATAATTAACCATATATTAATTATTAGCACATTCAACAGCCAAACATGATCTTCGAGAACTAAACTAAATAACATTTTTTGGATATAATTAACCATATATTAATTATTAGCACATTCAACAGCCAAACATGATCTTCGAGAACTAAACTAAATAACATTTTTTGGATATAATTAACCATATATTAATTATTAGAACATTCAACAGCCAAACTTGATCTTCAAGAACTAAACTAATAAACATTTTTTAGATATAATTAACCATATATTAATTATTAGCACATTCAACAGCCAAACATGATCTTCGAGAACTAAACTAAAAAACATTTTTTAGATATAATTAACCATATATTAATTATAAGCACATTCAACAGCCAAACATGATCTTCAAGAACTAAACTAATAAACATTTTTTAGATATAATTAACCATATATTAATTATTAGCACATTCAACAGCCAAACTTGATCTTCAAGAACTAAACTAATAAACATTTTTTAGATATAATTAACCATATATTAATTATTAGCACATTCAACAGCCAAACATGATCTTCGAGAACTAAACTAAATAACATTTTTTAGATATAATTAACCATATATTAATTATTAGAACATTCAACAGCCAAACTTGATCTTCAAGAACTAAACTAAAAAACATTTTTTAGATATAATTAACCATATATTAATTATTAGCACATTCAACAGCCAAACTTGATCTTCAAGAACTAAACTAATAAACATTTTTTAGATATAATTAACCATATATTAATTATTAGCACATTCAACAGCCAAACATGATCTTCGAGAACTAAACTAAATAACATTTTTTAGATATAATTAACCATATATTAATTATTAGAACATTCAACAGCCAAACTTGATCTTCAAGAACTAAACTAAAAAACATTTTTTAGATATAATTAACCATATATTAATTATTAGCACATTCAACAGCCAAACTTGATCTTCAAGAACTAAACTAATAAACATTTTTTAGATATAATTAACCATATATTAATTATTAGCACATTCAACAGCCAAACTTGATCTTCAAGAACTAAACTAATAAACATTTTTTAGATATAATTAACCATATATTAATTATTAGCACATTCAACAGCCAAACATGATCTTCGAGAACTAAACTAAATAACATTTTTTAGATATAATTAACCATATATTAATTATTAGAACATTCAACAGCCAAACTTGATCTTCAAGAACTAAACTAAAAAACATTTTTTAGATATAATTAACCATATATTAATTATTAGCACATTCAACAGCCAAACTTGATCTTCAAGAACTAAACTAATAAACATTTTTTAGATATAATTAACCATATATTAATTATTAGCACATTCAACAGCCAAACATGATCTTCGAGAACTAAACTAAATAACATTTTTTAGATATAATTAACCATATATTAATTATTAGCACATTCAACAGCCAAACTTGATCTTCAAGAACTAAACTAAAAAACATTTTTTAGATATAATTAACCATATATTAATTATTAGCACATTCAACAGCCAAACTTGATCTTCAAGAACCAAACTAAAAAACATTTTTTAGATATAATTAACCATATATTAATTATTAGCACATTCAACAGCCAAACTTGATCTTCAAGAACCAAACTAAAAAACATTTTTTAGATATAATTAACCATATATTAATTATTAGCACATTCAACAGCCAAACTTGATCTTCAAGAACCAAACTAAAAAACATTTTTTAGATATAATTAACCATATAAAACGCTGACTTTAAAAATATTTCAGAGAAACAAGAAAAAACGAAAAAAATAATGATTTTTACTCTAAGAAAAACAATTCAATTTTTTATAACATTTTCCTCATTTTTAATAACCATGAGGATTTTTCGAGAAATAATTACTTATTGTTTTTTATCAATTTCTGAGGAAATTTTAACTCAAACTGCTATTTTTTCCTCAAATCAAATTTTGATTTTTTTCAAAAATTGAGGAAATTTTTTTCTTCCTCAACTTGAGGAGATTTTTTTCTTCCTCAACTTGAGGAGATTTTTTTTTTCCTCAATTTTTCCTTGAGGAGGATTCGAACTTTGCACTTTTTTCTTTTCCTTGTACGAGAAACTAACGTCAAACCAACTGAGCCATAGAGCCAATCATAGTCAAGCGATGAAAATGAAGGAAGTAAAAAAGACGTTCTCTTTTGTTGTCGCGCTTGCTTCTTTGTTCCTTTTCTTTGCAATTTTTTGTGGTAAAAATATTACTGTTTATATTTTTTAAATAGTAATAAATAATTAAATAAATATTCATGTAAAACATAGTAATTTTTTTAAAAAAACTATGTTTTACTGTTATTTCTATCCTTAATAACTGAATTGTTTTTATTCTTTAATCTAATTTGTAACCTTGATGTACTTCATTATTTTTTATAGACAAAAATTTTTATTTAAATCAGCAAATAAACAAATATAGAAAAGTCTGTTTGTTATACAACTTTTTTTAATTAAAATAGAAAGAAAACTGACAAATACTTCTTGTAAACATCGATATATTATTTATTTGTGGAATTGATATTAAGGAAACAGTGTTTACGAACTTCCAATTTTTTACATCCAATTGCTTCCATTTTCAGTAAAAGATAATACTTCTAATTACCGACCTATCTCACTAACAAGTATTACATGTAAAGACTTTTAAACATGTTTAAAAAATGATCTAACTGCCTTTTTAACTTGTAAAAATCTTTTATCGAAAGACCAGCACGGTTTTACGAAAGATAAATCCACTGCTACTTAACTTTTATCATATTTCAATGAGCTTTACAAGTCTTTTAATTCTAAAATTCCTCTTGATCTTCGAAAGGCATTTGATTCGGTTATACATGATGAACTTCTACATAAATGTAGATGTTATGGTATAGAAAAATCCTGCAATGGATATCAATTTTCTTGAAAAACAAAACATTTAGGTTTGTGGTTAACGGTAAATCATCATCATCGTTGCCAATAAATTTTGGAACACCTCAAGGATCTGTTTTAAGCCCTTTACTCTTTGCACTTTACATAAATGACATTCGAGAAAACTGTCTATCTTCTTGTAAACGTTTTGCTGACGATACAAAACTTTATGATGAAGTAGTAGTTAATATTATTTTCAAAACCTTTCTCACTGCTTTTAACACTCGGAGTGTTTTCGTGTTCTTTTAAGCATTTACTTGTTTATTACCAATATTACGCGCAAACTAGATGGTAATAATGCTTTTATCATTAGCAGCAGCAATAGCACATCTAATAACATCAAATGAAAAATAAATAACAGCAGTTTTTTTTAAAAAAATTACTATGTTTTACATTAATATTTATTTAATTATTTATTACTATTTAAAAAATATAAACAGTAATATTTTTACCACAAAAAATTGCAAAGAAAAGGAACAAAGAAGCAAGCGCGACAACAAAAGAGAACGTCTTTTTTACTTCCTTCATTTTCATCGCTTGACTATGATTGGCTCTATGGCTCAGTTGGTTTGACGTTAGTTTCTCGTACAAGGAAAAGAAAAAAGTGCAAAGTTCGAATCCTCCTCAAGGAAAAATTGAGGAAAAAAAAAATCTCCTCAAGTTGAGGAAGAAAAAAATCTCCTCAAATTGAGGAAAAACAAAATCTCCTCAAGTTGAGGAAGAAAAAAATTTCCTCAATTTTTGAAAAAAATCAAAATTTGATTTGAGGAAAAAATAGCAGTTTGAGTTAAAATTTCCTCAAAAAAGTTAAAAATTAAAAATAATCCAAAAAATTGTAATAAATCCTCTAAAAAAATTTGAAGAGGTATTTTTGACAAAAAATGTTTTTTTTTATTTTAAAGAGGAAAAATCACTATTTTTATCGTTTTTTCTCGTTTCTATAAAATATTATTAAAGTCAGCGTTTTATATATTAATTATTAGCACATTCAACAGCCAAACTTGATCTTCAAGAACCAAACTAAAAAACATTTTTTAGATATAATTAACCATATATTAATTATTAGCACATTCAACAGCCAAACTTGATCTTCAAGAACCAAACTAAAAAACATTTTTTAGATATAATTAACCATATATTAATTATTAGCACATTCAACAGCCAAACTTGATCTTCAAGAACTAAACTAAAAAACATTTTTTAGATATAATTAACCATATATTAATTATTAGCACATTCAACAGCCAAACTTGATCTTCAAGAACCAAACTAAAAAACATTTTTTAGATATAGATAAACATATATTAATTATAAGCACATTCAGCAGCTAAACTTGATCTTCAAGAACTAAACTAAAAAACATTTTTTAGATATAATTAACCATATATTAATTATTAGCACATTCAACAGCCAAACATGATCTTCGAGAACTAAACTAAACAACATTTTTTAGATATAATTAACCATATATTAATTATAAGCACATTCAGCAGCTAAACTTGATCTTCAGGAACTAAACTAAAAAACATTTTTTAGATATAATTAACCATATATTAATTATTAGCACATTCAACAGCCAAACTTGATCTTCAAGAACTAAACTAATAAACATTTTTTAGATATAATTAACCATATATTAATTATTAGCACTTTCCACAGCCAAACTTGATCTTCAAGAACTAAACTAATAAACATTTTTTAGATATAATTAACCATATATTAATTATTAGAACATTCAACAGCCAAACTTGATCTTCAAGAACTAAACTAAAAAACATTTTTTAGATATAATTAACCATATATTAATTATTAGCACATTCAACAGCCAAACATGATCTTCAAGAACTAAACTAAAAAACATTTTTTAGATATAATTAACCATATATTAATTATTAGCACATTCAACAGCCAAACTTGATCTTCAAGAACTAAACTAATAAACATTTTTTAGATATAATTAACCAAAAATTAATTATTAGCACATTCAACAGCCAAACATGATCTTCGAGAACTAAACTAAATAACATTTTTTAGATATAATTAACCATATATTAATTATTAGAACATTCAACAGCCAAACTTGATCTTCAAGAACTAAACTAAAAAACATTTTTTAGATATAATTAACCATATATTAATTATTAGCACATTCAACAGCCAAACTTGATCTTCAAGAACTAAACTAATAAACATTTTTTAGATATAATTAACCATATATTAATTATTAGCACATTCAACAGCCAAACATGATCTTCGAGAACTAAACTAAATAACATTTTTTAGATATAATTAACCATATATTAATTATTAGCACATTCAACAGCCAAACTTGATCTTCAAGAACTAAACTAAAAAACATTTTTTAGATATAATTAACCATATATTAATTATTAGCACATTCAACAGCCAAACTTGATCTTCAAGAACCAAACTAAAAAACATTTTTTAGATATAATTAACCATATATTAATTATTAGCACATTCAACAGCCAAACTTGATCTTCAAGAACTAAACTAAAAAACATTTTTTAGATATAATTAACCATATATTAATTATTAGCACATTCAACAGCCAAACTTGATCTTCAAGAACCAAACTAAAAAACATTTTTTAGATATAGATAAACATATATTAATTATAAGCACATTCAGCAGCTAAACTTGATCTTCAAGAACTAAACTAAAAAACATTTTTTAGATATAATTAACCATATATTAATTATTAGCACATTCAACAGCCAAACATGATCTTCGAGAACTAAACTAAACAACATTTTTTAGATATAATTAACCATATATTAATTATAAGCACATTCAGCAGCTAAACTTGATCTTCAGGAACTAAACTAAAAAACATTTTTTAGATATAATTAACCATATATTAATTATTAGCACATTCAACAGCCAAACTTGATCTTCAAGAACTAAACTAATAAACATTTTTTAGATATAATTAACCATATATTAATTATTAGCACTTTCCACAGCCAAACTTGATCTTCAAGAACTAAACTAATAAACATTTTTTAGATATAATTAACCATATATTAATTATTAGAACATTCAACAGCCAAACTTGATCTTCAAGAACTAAACTAAAAAACATTTTTTAGATATAATTAACCATATATTAATTATTAGCACATTCAACAGCCAAACTTGATCTTCAAGAACTAAACTAATAAACATTTTTTAGATATAATTAACCATATATTAATTATTAGCACATTCAACAGCCAAACTTGATCTTCAAGAACTAAACTAATAAACATTTTTTAGATATAATTAACCAAAAATTAATTATTAGCACATTCAACAGCCAAACATGATCTTCGAGAACTAAACTAAATAACATTTTTTAGATATAATTAACCATATATTAATTATTAGAACATTCAACAGCCAAACTTGATCTTCAAGAACTAAACTAAAAAACATTTTTTAGATATAATTAACCATATATTAATTATTAGCACATTCAACAGCCAAACTTGATCTTCAAGAACTAAACTAATAAACATTTTTTAGATATAATTAACCATATATTAATTATTAGCACATTCAACAGCCAAACATGATCTTCGAGAACTAAACTAAATAACATTTTTTAGATATAATTAACCATATATTAATTATTAGCACATTCAACAGCCAAACTTGATCTTCAAGAACTAAACTAAAAAACATTTTTTAGATATAATTAACCATATATTAATTATTAGCACATTCAACAGCCAAACTTGATCTTCAAGAACCAAACTAAAAAACATTTTTTAGATATAATTAACCATATATTAATTATTAGCACATTCAACAGCCAAACTTGATCTTCAAGAACCAAACTAAAAAACATTTTTTAGATATAATTAACCATATATTAATTATTAGCACATTCAACAGCCAAACTTGATCTTCAAGAACCAAACTAAAAAACATTTTTTAGATATAATTAACCATATATTAATTATTAGCACATTCAACAGCCAAACTTGATCTTCAAGAACCAAACTAAAAAACATTTTTTAGATATAATTAACCATATATTAATTATTAGCACATTCAACAGCCAAACTTGATCTTCAAGAACCAAACTAAAAAACATTTTTTAGATATAATTAACCATATATTAATTATTAGCACATTCAACAGCCAAACTTGATCTTCAAGAACTAAACTAAAAAACATTTTTTAGATATAATTAACCATATATTAATTATTAGCACATTCAACAGCCAAACTTGATCTTCAAGAACCAAACTAAAAAACATTTTTTAGATATAGATAAACATATATTAATTATAAGCACATTCAGCAGCTAAACTTGATCTTCAAGAACTAAACTAAAAAACATTTTTTAGATATAATTAACCATATATTAATTATTAGCACATTCAACAGCCAAACATGATCTTCGAGAACTAAACTAAACAACATTTTTTAGATATAATTAACCATATATTAATTATAAGCACATTCAGCAGCTAAACTTGATCTTCAGGAACTAAACTAAAAAACATTTTTTAGATATAATTAACCATATATTAATTATTAGCACATTCAACAGCCAAACTTGATCTTCAAGAACTAAACTAATAAACATTTTTTAGATATAATTAACCATATATTAATTATTAGCACTTTCCACAGCCAAACTTGATCTTCAAGAACTAAACTAATAAACATTTTTTAGATATAATTAACCATATATTAATTATTAGAACATTCAACAGCCAAACTTGATCTTCAAGAGCTAAACTAAAAAACATTTTTTAGATATAATTAACCATATATTAATTCTTAGCACATTCAACAGCCAAACTTGATCTTCAAGAACTAAACTAATAAACATTTTTTAGATATAATTAACCATATATTAATTATTAGCACATTCAACAGCCAAACTTGATCTTCAAGAACTAAACTAATAAACATTTTTTAGATATAATTAACCATATATTAATTATTAGCACATTCAACAGCCAAACATGATCTTCGAGAACTAAACTAAATAACATTTTTTAGATATAATTAACCATATATTAATTATTAGAACATTCAACAGCCAAACTTGATCTTCAAGAACTAAACTAAAAAACATTTTTTAGATATAATTAACCATATATTAATTATTAGCACATTCAACAGCCAAACTTGATCTTCAAGAACTAAACTAATAAACATTTTTTAGATATAATTAACCATATATTAATTATTAGCACATTCAACAGCCAAACATGATCTTCGAGAACTAAACTAAATAACATTTTTTAGATATAATTAACCATATATTAATTATTAGAACATTCAACAGCCAAACTTGATCTTCAAGAACTAAACTAAAAAACATTTTTTAGATATAATTAACCATATATTAATTATTAGCACATTCAACAGCCAAACTTGATCTTCAAGAACTAAACTAATAAACATTTTTTAGATATAATTAACCATATATTAATTATTAGCACATTCAACAGCCAAACATGATCTTCGAGAACTAAACTAAATAACATTTTTTAGATATAATTAACCATATATTAATTATTAGCACTTTCCACAGCCAAACTTGATCTTCAAGAACTAAACTAATAAACATTTTTTAGATATAATTAACCATATATTAATTATTAGAACATTCAACAGCCAAACTTGATCTTCAAGAACCAAACTAAAAAACATTTTTTAGATATAGATAAACATATATTAATTATAAGCACATTCAGCAGCTAAACTTGATCTTCAAGAACTAAACTAAAAAACATTTTTTAGATATAATTAACCATATATTAATTATTAGCACATTCAACAGCCAAACATGATCTTCGAGAACTAAACTAAACAACATTTTTTAGATATAATTAACCATATATTAATTATAAGCACATTCAGCAGCTAAACTTGATCTTCAGGAACTAAACTAAAAAGCATTTTTTAGATATAATTAACCATATATTAATTATAAGCACATTCAACAGCTAAACTTGATCTTCAGGAACTAAACTAAAAAACATTTTTGAGATACAAGTTACAATATTTTAATTAAGGGCACTTTCCACAGCCAAACTTGATCTTCAAGAACTAAACAAAAAAACATTTTTTAGATATAATTAACAATATATTAATTATAAGCACATTCAGCAGCTAAACTTGATCTTCAGGAACTAAACTAAAAAGCATTTTTTAGATATAATTAACCATATATTAATTATGAGCACATTCAACAGCTAAACTTGATCTTCAGGAACTAAACTAAAAAACATTTTTGAGATACAAGTGACAATATTTTAATTAAGGGCACTTTCCACAGCCAAACTTGATCTTCAAGAACTAAACTAAAAAACATTTTTTAGATATAGATAACCATATATTAATTATAAGCACATTCAACAGCCAAACTTGATCTTCAAGAACTAAACTAAAAAACATTTTTTAGATATAATTAACCATATATTAATTATTAGCACATTCAACAGCCAAACATGATCTTCAAGAACTAAACTAAAAAACATTTTTGAGATACAAGTGACAATATTTTAATTAAGGGCACTTTCCACAGCCAAACTTGATCTTCAAGAACTAAACTAAAAAACATTTTTTAGATATAGATAACCATATATTAATTATAAGCACATTCAACAGCCAAACTTGATCTTCAAGAACTAAACTAAAAAACATTTTTTAGATATAATTAACCATATATTTATTATTAGCACATTCAACAGCCAAACATGATCTTCAAGAACTAAACTAATAAACATTTTTTAGATATAATTAACCATATATTAATTATTAGCACATTCAACAGCCAAACTTGATCTTCAAGAACTAAACTAATAAACATTTTTTAGATATAATTAACCATATATTAATTAATAGAACATTCTACAGCCAAACTTGATCTTCAGGAACTAAACTAAAAAACATTTTTTAGATATAATAAACCATATATTATTTATAGGCACGTTCAACAGCTAAACTTGATCTTCAAGAACTAAACTAAAAAACATTTTTTAGATATAATTAACCATATTTTAATTATAAGCACATTCCGCAGCTAAACTTGATCTTCAGGAACTAAACTAAAAAGCATTTTTTAGATATAATTAACCATATATTAATTATAAGCACATTCAACAGCTAAACTTGATCTTCAGGAACTAAACTAAAAAACATTTTTGAGATATAGATAACCATATATTAATTATAAGCACATTCAACAGCTAAACTTGATCTTCAAGAACTAAACTAAAAAACATTTTTTAGATATAGATAACCATATATTAATTATAAGCACATTCAACAGCTAAACTTGATCTTCAAGAACTAAACTAAAAAACATTTTTTAGATATAGATAACCATATGTTAATTATAAGCACATTCAACAGCTAAACTTGATCTTCAAGAACTAAACTAAAAAGCATTTTGTAGATATAATTAACCATATATTAATTATAAGCACATTTAACAGCTAAACTTGATCTTCAAGAACTAAACTAAAAAACATTTTTGAGATACAAGTGACAATATTTTAATTAAGGGCACTTTCCACAGCCAAACTTGATCATCAGGAACTAAACTAAAAAATATTTTTTAGATATAATCAACCATATATTAATTATAAGCACATTCAACAGCTAAACTTGATCATCAGGAACTAAACTAAAAAACATTTTTTAGATATAATCAACCATATATTATTTAAAAGCACGTTCAACAGCTAAACTTGATCTTCAAGAACTAAACTAAAAAACATTTTTTAGATATAATTAACCATATATTAATTATAAGCACATTCAACAGCTAAACTTGATCTTCAGGAACTAAACTAAAAAACATTTTTAAGATACAAGTGACAATATTTTAATTAAGGGCACTTTCCACAGCCAAACTTGATCTTCAAGAACTAATCTAAAAAACATATTTTAGATATAATTAACCATTTATTAATTATTAGCACATTCAACAGCCAAACTTGATCTTCAAGAACTAAACTAAAAAACATTTTTTAGTTATAATTAACCATGTATTTATTAAGACCACATTCAACAGCCAAACGTGATCTTCAAGAACTAAACTAAAAAACATTTTTTAGATATAATTAACCATATATTAATTATTAGCACTTTCCACAGCCAAACTTGATCTTCAAGAACTAAACAAAATAACATTTTTTAGATATAATTAACCATATATTATTTATTAGCACATTCAACAAGCAAACTTGATCTTCGAGAACTAAACTAAAAAACATTTTTTAGATATAATTAACCATATATTAATTATAAGCACTTTCCACTGCCAAACTTGTTCTTCGAGAACTAAACTAAAAAACATTTTTTAGATAGAATTAACCATATATTAATTATAAGCACATTCAGTTAATGTCCAACAAATCATATATACTATATAAACTAATACAATCAGCAACAGACAGGAATACAACGTGGTATTATATTATGATAAACAATTAGATGGTGTAAGAATATGTACAATGATGATAGCAAAATATGCAATGTGGACAAAAAGGACATGCCGAATTCACTCTGGAAAGACTGATTAATATCTCCGTATTAGATCTACAATGGTATTAGATGCTGGATTCAACTGTTTCAATTTAACATCATCTCTGAACATGTTATAGCTGTCAAAGTATAAGCTAAACAAATGTTTAGTCAGAAGTTCACAATATTTTGAATTTTTCCTATTTCTCTGAACATGTTTAAGCTTTCAATGTATAAACAAAACAATGGTTTAGGCAGAAGTTCACCATATTTTGATTTTTTCTATTTCAGTGAAAATGTTAAAGCTGTCAAAGTATAAACTAAACAATTGTTTAGTCAGAAGTTCACCATATTTTGATTTTTTCCTATTTCTTTAAGCATATTCAAGCTGTCAAAGTATAAACAAAACAATTGTTTAGGCAGAAGTTCACAATATTTTGAATTTTTCCTATTTCTCTGAACATGTTATAGCTTTCAAAGTATAAAATAAACAATTGTTTAGTCAAAAGTTCACAATATTTTGATTATTTCCTATTTCTCTGAACATGTTATAGCTGTCAAAGTATAAGCTAAAGAAATGTTTAGTCAGAAGTTCACAATATTTTGATTTTTTCCTATTTCTCTGAACATGTTATAGCTGTCAAAGTATAAAATAAACAATTGTTTAGTCAGAAGTTCACAATATTTTGAATTTTTCCTATTTCTCTGAACATGTTTAAGCTTTCAATGTATAAACAAAACAATGGTTTAGGCAGAAGTTCACCATATTTTGATTTTTTCTATTTCAGTGAAAATGTTAAAGCTGTCAAAGTATAAACTAAACAATTGTTTAGTCAGAAGTTCACCATATTTTGATTTTTTCCTATTTCTTTAAGCATATTCAAGCTGTCAAAGTATAAACTAAACAATTGTTTAGTCAGAAGATCACAATATTTTGACTTTTTCCTATTTCTCTGAACATGTTATTGCTCTCAAAGTATAAACAAAACAATTGTTAAGGCAGAAGTTCACCATATTTTGATTTTTTCTATTTCAGTGAAAATGTTAAAGCTGTCAAAGTATAAACTAAACAATTGTTTAGTCAGAAGTTCACCATATTTTGATTTTTTCCTATTTCAGTGAACATGTAATAGCTGTCAAAGTATAAACAAAACAATTGTTTAGGCAGAAGTTCACAATATTTTGAATTTTTCCTATTTCTCTGAACATGTTATAGCTTTCAAAGTATAAAATAAACAATTGTTTAGTCAAAAGTTCACAATATTTTGATTATTTCCTATTTCTCTGAACATGTTATAGCTGTCAAAGTATAAGCTAAAGAAATGTTTAGTCAGAAGTTCACAATATTTTGATTTTTTCCTATTTCTCTGAACATGTTATAGCTGTCAAAGTATAAAATAAACAATTGTTTAGTCAGAAGTTCACCATATTTTTATTTCTTCCTATTTCTCTGAACATGTTATAGCTGTCAAAGTATAAGCTAAACAAATATTTAGTCAGAAGTTCACAATAATTTGATTTTTTCCTATTTCTCTGAACACGTTATTGCTGTCAAAGTATAAACAAAACAATTGTTTAGGCAGAAGTTCGCCATATTTTGATTTTTTCAATATCCGTGAAAATGTTAAAGCTGTCAAAGTATAAACTAAACAATTGTTTAGTCAGAAGTTCACAATATTTTGATTATTTCCTACTTCTCTGAACATGTTATAGCTGTCGAAGTATAAAATAAACAATTGTTGATTCAGAAGTTCGCCATATTTTGATTTTTTCCTATTTTTGTGAACAAGTTTTCGCTGTCAAAGTATAAACTAAACAATATTCTAGTCAAAAGTTCACAATATTTTGATTTTTTCCTATTTCTCTGAACATGTTTTAGCTGTCAAAGTATAAGCTAAACAAATGTTTTGTCAGAAGTTCACAATATTTTGAATTTTTCCTATTTCTCTGAACATGTTTAAGCTGTCAAAGTATAAACAAAACAGTTGTTTGGGCAGAAGTTCACCATCTTTTGATTTTTTCCTATTTCAGTGAAAATGTTAAAGCTGTCAAAGTATAAACTAAACAATTGTTTAGTCAGAAGTTCACCATATTTTGATTTTTTCCTATTTCTCTGAACATGTGATTGCTGTCAAAGTATAAACAAAACAATTGTTTAGTCAGAAGTTCACCATATTTTGACTTTTTCCTATTTCTTTAAGCATATTCAAGCTGTCAAAGTATAAGCTAAACAAATGTTTAGTCAGAAGTTCACAATATTTTGAATTTTTCCTATTTCTCTGAACATGTTTATGCTGTCAAAGTATAAACAAAACAATGGTTTAGGCAGAAGTTCACCATATTTTGATTTCTTCCTATTTCAGTGAAAATGTTAAAGCTGTCAAAGTATAAGCAAAACAATTGTTTAGTCAGAAGTTCACCATATTTTGATTTTTTCCTATTTCTTTAAGCATATTCAAGCTATCAAAGTATAAACAAAACAATTGTTTAGGCAGAAGTTCACAATAGTTTGAATTTTTCCTATTTCTCTAAACGTGTTATAGCTGTCAAAGTTTAGGCTAAACAGTTGTTTAGTCAGAAGTTCACCATATTTTGATTTTTTCCTATTTCAGTGAACATGTAATAGCTGTCAAAGTATAAATAAAACAAGTGTTTAGGCAGAAGTTCACAATATTTTGAATTTTTCCTATTTCTCTGAACATGTTATAGCTGTCAAAGTATAAAATAAACAATTGTTTAGTCAGAAGTTCACAATATTTTGATAATTTCCTATTTCTCTGAACATGTTATAGCTGTCAAAGTATAGAATAAACAATTGTTGAGTCAGAAGTTCGCCATATTTTGATTTTTTCCTATTTTTGTGAACATGTTTTCGCTGTCAAAGTATAAACTAAACAATATTCTAGTCAAAAGTTCACAATATTTTGATTATTTCCTACTTCTCTGAACATGTTATAGCTGTCAAAGTATAAAATAAACAATTGTTGATTCAGAAGTTCGCCATATTTTGATTTTTTCCTATTTTTGTGAACAAGTTTTCGCTGTCAAAGTATAAACTAAACAATATTCTAGTCAAAAGTTCACAATATTTTGATTTTTTCCTATTTCAGTGAACATGTTATAGCTGTCAAAGTATAAGCTAAACAAATGTTTAGTCAGAAGTTCACAATATTTTGAATTTTTCCTATTTCTCTGAACATGTTTAAGCTGTCAAAGTATAAGCTAAACAAATGTTTAGTCAGAAGTTCACAGTATTTTGAATTTTTCCTATTTCTCTGAACATGTTTATGCTGACAAAGTATAAACAAAACAATGGTTTAGGCAGAAGTTCACCATATTTTGATTTTTTCCTATTTCAGTGAAAATGTTAAAGCTGTCAAAGTATAAACTAAACATTTGTTTAGTCAGAAGTTCACCATATTTTGATTTTTTCCTATTTCTTTAAGCATATTCAAGCTGTCAAAGTATAAAATAAACAATTGTTTAGTCAGAAGTTTCACCATATTTTGATTTTTTCCTATTTTTGTGAACATGTTATAGCAGTCAAAGTGTAAACTAAACTATTGTATATTGATAAACATCTATTTCTGAAGACATGATTGAGCTATTAAAACTCATTTTAAACCCTGTTATTAAGAAAAATCCGCCATATATTGATGAACATCTATTTCTGAAGACATGTTTGAGTAACTAAAACTCGTTTTAAACCCTGGTTTAAAAAGAAATCCGCCATATATTGATAAACATCTATTTCTGAAGACATGATTGAGCTATTAAAACTCATTTTAAACCCTGTTTTTAAGAAAAATCCGCCATATATTGATAAACATCTATTTCTGAAGACATGTATGAGTAACTAAAACTCGTTTTAAACAATGGTTTATAAAGAAATCCGCCATATATTGATAAACATCTATTTCTGAAGACATGTTTGAGTAAATAGAACTCGTTTTAAACACTGGTTAAAAATAAAATCCGCCATATATTGATAAACATCTATTTCTGAAGACATGATTGAGCTATTAAAACTCGTTTTAAACCCTGGCTTAAAAAGAAATCCGCCATATATTGATAAACATCTATTTCTGAAGACATGTTTGAGTAACTAAAACTCGTTTTAAACCCTGGTTTAAAAATAAAATCCGCCATATATTGATAAACATCTATTTCTGAAGACATGTTTGAGTAAATAGAACTCGTTTTAAACCCTGGTTTAAAAAGAAATCCGCCATATATTGAGAAACATCTATTTCTGAAGACATGTTTAAGTAACTAAAACTCTTTTTAACCCTGGTTTAAAAAGAAATCCGCTTTATATTGATAAACATCTATTTCTGAAGACATGTTTAAGCGATTTAAACTCGTTTTAAACCCTGGTTTAAAAAGAAATCCGCCATATATTGATAAACATCTATTTCTGAAGACATGAATGAGTAACTAAAACTCGTTTTGAACCCTGGTTTAAAAACAAATCCGCCATATATTGATAAAAATCTATTTCTGAAGACATAATTGAGCTATTTTAACTCGTTTTGAACCCTGGTTTAAAAACAAATCCGCCATATATTGATAAACATCTATTTCCGAAGACATGTTTGAGTAACTAAAACTCGTTTTAAACCCTGGTTTAAAAAGAAATCCGCCATATATTGATGAACATCTTTTTCTGAAGACATGTTTGAGTAACTAAAACTCGTTTTAAACCCTGGTTAAAAAAGAATTCCGCCATATATTGATAAACATCTATCGCTGAGGTCGTGATTTAGCTATTTTAACTCGTTTTGAACCCTGGTTTAAAAACAAATCCGCCATATTTTGATAAACATCTATCGCTGAGGTCGTGATTTAGCTATTTTAGCTCGTTTTGAACCCTGGTTTAAAAACAAATCCGCCATATATTGATAAACATCTATTTCTGAAGACATAATTGAGCTATTAAAACTCATTTTAAACCCTGTTTTTAAGAAAAATCCGCCATATATTGATGAACATCTATTTCTGAAGACATGTTTGAGTAACTAAAACTCGTTTTAAACCCTGGTTTAAAAAGAAATCCGCCATATATTGATAAACATCTATTTCTGAAGACATGATTGAGCTATTAAAACTCATTTTAAACCCTGTTTTTAAGAAAAATCCGCCATATATTGATGAACATCTATTTCTGAAGACATGTTTGAGTAACTAAAACTCGTTTTAAACCCTGGTTTAAAACGAAATCCGCCATATTTTGATAAACATCTATTTCTGAAGACATGATTGAGCTATTAAAACTCATTTTAAACCCTGTTTTTAAGAAAAATCCGCCATATATTGATGAACATCTATTTCTGAAGACATGTTTGAGTAACTAAAACTCGTTTTAAACCCTGGTTTAAAAAGAAATCCGCCATATTTTGATAAACATCTATTTCTGAAGACATGATTGAGCTATTAAAACTCATTTTAAACCCTGTTTTTAAGAAAAATCCGCCATATATTGATGAACATCTATTTCTGAAGACATGTTTGAGTAACTAAAACTCGTTTTAAACCCTGGTTTAAAAAGAAATCCGCTATATATTGATAAACATCTATTTCTGAAGACATGATTGAGCTATTAAAACTCATTTTAAACCCTGTTTTTAAGAAAAATCCGCCATATATTGATGAACATCTATTTCTGAAGACATGTTTGAGTAACTAAAACTCGTTTTAAACCCTGGTTTAAAAAGAAATCCGCCATATATTGATAAACATCTATCGCTGAGGTCGTGATTTAGCTATTTTAACTCGTTTTGAACCCTGGTTTAAAAACAAATCCGCCATATTTTGATAAACATCTATCGCTGAGGTCGTGATTTAGCTATTTTAACTCGTTTTGAACCCTGGTTTAAAAACAAATCCGCCATATATTGATAAAAATCTATTTCTGAAGACATAATTGAGCTATTTTAACTCGTTTTGAACCCTGGTTTAAAAACAAATCCGCCATATATTGATAAACATCTATTTCCGAAGACATGTTTGAGTAACTAAAACTCGTTTTAAACCCTGGTTTAAAAAGAAATCCGCCATATATTGATGAACATCTTTTTCTGAAGACATGTTTGAGTAACTAAAACTCGTTTTAAACCCTGGTTAAAAAAGAATTCCGCCATATATTGATAAACATCTATCGCTGAGGTCGTGATTTAGCTATTTTAACTCGTTTTGAACCCTGGTTTAAAAACAAATCCGCCATATTTTGATAAACATCTATCGCTGAGGTCGTGATTGAGCTATTTAAACTCGTTTTGAACCCTGGTTTAAAAACAAATCCGCCATATTTTGATAAACATCTATTTCCGAAGACATGATTGAGCTATTTAAACTCATTTCAAACCCTGTTTTTAAGAAAAATCCGCCATATATTAATAAACATCTTTTTCAGAAGACATGATTGAGCTATTATAACTCGTTTTAAACCCTTGTTTAAAAAGAAATCCGCCATATATTGATAAACATCTATCGCTGAGGTCGTGATTGAGCTATTTAAACTCGTTTTGAACCCTGGTTTAAAAACAAATCCGCCATATTTTGATAAACATCTATTTCCGAAGACATGATTGAGCTATTTAAACTCATTTTAAACCCTGTTTTTAAGAAAAATCCGCCATAAATTGATAAACATCTATTTCCGAAGACATGATTGAGCTATTTAAACTCATTTCAAACCCTGGTTTTAAGAAAAATCCGCCATATATTGATGAACATCTATTTCTGAAGACATGTTTGAGTAACTAAAACTCGTTTTAAACCCTGGTTAAAAAAGAAATCCGCCATATATTAATAAACATCTATTTCTGAAGACGTAATTGAGCTATTTTAACTCGTTTTGAACCCTGGTTTAAAGCAAATCCGCCATATATTGATGAACATCTATTTCTGAAGACATGTTTGAGTAACTAAAACTCGTTTTAAACCCTGGTTTAAAAAGAAATCCGCCATATATTGATAAACATCTATTTCTGAAGACATGTTTGAGTAACTAAAACTCGTTTTAAACCCTGGTTAAAAAAGAATTCCGCCATATATTGATAAACATCTATCGCTGAGGTCGTGATTTAGCTATTTTAACTCGTTTTGAACCCTGGTTTAAAAACAAATCCGCCATATTTTGATAAGCATCTATCGCTGAGGTCGTGATTTAGCTATTTTAGCTCGTTTTGAACCCTGGTTTAAAAACAAATCCGCCATATATTGATAAAAATCTATTTCTGAAGACATAATTGGGTTATTTTAACTCGTTTTGAACCCTGGTTTAAAAAGAAATCCGCCATATATTGATGAACATCTTTTTCTGAAGACATGTTTGAGTAACTAAAACTCGTTTTAAACCCTGGTTAAAAAAGAATTCCGCCATATATTGATAAACATCTATCGCTGAGGTCGTGATTTAGCTATTTTAACTCGTTTTGAACCCTGGTTTAAAAACAAATCCGCCATATATTGATAAACATCTATTTCTGAAGACATGTTTGAGTAACTAAAACTCGTTTTAAACCCTGGTTTAAAAAGAATTCCGCCATATTTTGATAAACATCTATTTCTGAAGACATGATTGAGCTATTATAACGCGTTTTAAACCCTTGTTTAAAAAGAAATCCGCCATATATTGATAAACATCTATCGCTGAGGTCGTGATTGAGCTATTTAAACTCGTTTTGAACCCTGGTTTAAAAACAAATCCGCCATATTTTGATAAACATCTATTTCCGAAGACATGATTGAGCTATTTAAACTCATTTTAAACCCTGTTTTTAAGAAAAATCCGCCATATATTGATAAACATCTATTTCCGAAGACATGATTGAGCTATTTAAACTCATTTCAAACCCTGGTTTTAAGAAAAATCCGCCATATATTGATGAACATCTATTTCTGAAGACATGTTTGAGTAACTAAAACTCGTTTTAAACCCTGGTTTAAAAAGAAATCCGCCATATATTAATAAACATCTATTTCTGAAGACATAATTGAGCTATTTTAACTCGTTTTGAACCCTGGTTTAAAGCAAATCCGCCATATATTGATAAACATCTATTTCCGAAGACATGTTTGAGTAACTAAAACTCGTTTTAAACCCTGGTTTAAAGAGAAATCCGCCATATATTGATAAACATCTATTTCCGAAGACATGTTTGAGTAACTAAAACTCGTTTTAAACCCTGGTTTAAAAAGAAATCCGCCATATTTTGATAAACATCTATTTCTGAAGACATGATTGAGCTATTATAACGCGTTTTAAGCCCTTGTTTAAAAAGAAATCCGCCATATATTGATAAACATCTATCGCTGAGGTCGTGATTGAGCTATTTAAACTCGTTTTGAACCCTGGTTTAAAAACAAATCCGCCATATTTTGATAAACATCTATTTCCGAAGACATGATTGAGCTATTTAAACTCATTTCAAACCCTGTTTTTAAGAAAAATCTGCCATATATTGATAAACATCTTTTTCAGAAGACATGATTGAGCTATTGTAACTCGTTTTAAACCCTTGTTTAAAAAGAAATCCGCCATATATTGATAAACATCTATCGCTGAGGTCGTGATTGAGCTATTTAAACTCGTTTTGAACCCTGGTTTAAAAACAAATCCGCCATATTTTGATAAACATCTATTTCCGAAGACATGATTGAGCTATTTAAACTCATTTTAAACCCTGTTTTTAAGAAAAATCCGCCATAAATTGATAAACATCTATTTCCGAAGACATGATTGAGCTATTTAAACTCATTTCAAACCCTGGTTTTAAGAAAAATCCGCCATATATTGATGAACATCTATTTCTGAAGACATGTTTGAGTAACTAAAACTCGTTTTAAACCCTGGTTAAAAAAGAAATCCGCCATATATTAATAAACATCTATTTCTGAAGACGTAATTGAGCTATTTTAACTCGTTTTGAACCCTGGTTTAAAGCAAATCCGCCATATATTGATGAACATCTATTTCTGAAGACATGTTTGAGTAACTAAAACTCGTTTTAAACCCTGGTTTAAAAAGAAATCCGCCATATTTTGATAAACATCTATTTCTGAAGACATTATTGAGCTATTATAACTCATTTTAAACCCTGTTTTTAAGAAAAATCCGCCATATATTGATAAACATCTATTTCTGAAGACATAATTGAGCTATTTAAACTCGTTTTAAACCCTGGTTTAAAAGGAAATCCGCCATATATTGATAAACATCTATTTCTGAAGACATGATTGAGCTATTAAAACTCATTTTAAGCCCTGTTTTTAAGAAAAATCCGCCATATATTGACAAACATCTATTTCCGAAGACATGTTTGAGTAACTAAAACTCGTTTTAAACCCTGGTTTAAAAAGAAATCCGCCATATTTTGATAAACATCTATTTCTGAAGACATGATTGAGCTATTAAAACTCATTTTAAACCCTGTTTTTAAGAAAAATCCGCCATATATTGATGAACATCTATTTCTGAAGACATGTTTGAGTAACTAAAACTCGTTTTAAACCCTGGTTTAAAAAGAAATCCGCCATATATTGATAAACATCTATCGCTGAGGTCGTGATTTAGCTATTTTAACTCGTTTTGAACCCTGGTTTAAAAACAAATCCGCCATATTTTGATAAACATCTATCGCTGAGGTCGTGATTTAGCTATTTTAACTCGTTTTGAACCCTGGTTTAAAAACAAATCCGCCATATATTGATAAAAATCTATTTCTGAAGACATAATTGAGCTATTTTAACTCGTTTTGAACCCTGGTTTAAAAACAAATCCGCCATATATTGATAAACATCTATTTCCGAAGACATGTTTGAGTAACTAAAACTCGTTTTAAACCCTGGTTTAAAAAGAAATCCGCCATATATTGATGAACATCTTTTTCTGAAGACATGTTTGAGTAACTAAAACTCGTTTTAAACCCTGGTTAAAAAAGAATTCCGCCATATATTGATAAACATCTATCGCTGAGGTCGTGATTTAGCTATTTTAACTCGTTTTGAACCCTGGTTTAAAAACAAATCCGCCATATTTTGATAAACATCTATCGCTGAGGTCGTGATTTAGCTATTTTAGCTCGTTTTGAACCCTGGTTTAAAAACAAATCCGCCATATATTGATAAACATCTATTTCTGAAGACATAATTGAGCTATTAAAACTCATTTTAAACCCTGTTTTTAAGAAAAATCCGCCATATATTGATGAACATCTATTTCTGAAGACATGTTTGAGTAACTAAAACTCGTTTTAAACCCTGGTTTAAAAAGAAATCCGCCATATTTTGATAAACATCTATTTCTGAAGACATGATTGAGCTATTAAAACTCATTTTAAACCCTGTTTTTAAGAAAAATCCGCCATATATTGATAAACATCTATTTCTGAAGACATGATTGAGCTATTAAAACTCATTTTAAACCCTGTTTTTAAGAAAAATCCGCCATATATTGATAAACATCTATTTCTGAAGACATGATTGAGCTATTAAAACTCATTTTAAACCCTGTTTTTAAGAAAAATCCGCCATATATTGATAAACATCTATTTCTGAAGACATAATTGAGCTATTAAAACTCATTTTAAACCCTGTTTTTAAGAAAAATCCGCCATATATTGATAAACATCTATTTCTGAAGACATAATTGAGCTATTAAAACTCATTTTAAACCCTGTTTTTAAGAAAAATCCGCCATATATTGATAAACATCTATTTCTGAAGACATGATTGAGCTATTAAAACTCATTTTAAACCCTGTTTTTAAGAAAAATCCGCCATATATTGATGAACATCTATTTCTGAAGACATGTTTGAGTAACTAAAACTCGTTTTAAACCCTGGTTTAAAAAGAAATCCGCCATATTTTGATAAACATCTATTTCTGAAGACATGATTGAGCTATTAAAACTCATTTTAAACCCTGTTTTTAAGAAAAATCCGCCATATGTTGATGAACATCTATTTCTGAAGACATGTTTGAGTAACTAAAACTCGTTTTAAACCCTGGTTTAAAAAGAAATCCGCCATATATTGATAAACATCTATCGCTGAGGTCGTGATTTAGCTATTTTAACTCGTTTTGAACCCTGGTTTAAAAACAAATCCGCCATATTTTGATAAACATCTATCGCTGAGGTCGTGATTTAGCTATTTTAACTCGTTTTGAACCCTGGTTTAAAAACAAATCCGCCATATATTGATAAAAATCTATTTCTGAAGACATAATTGAGCTATTTTAACTCGTTTTGAACCCTGGTTCAAAAACAAATCCGCCATATATTGATAAACATCTATTTCCGAAGACATGTTTGAGTAACTAAAACTCGTTTTAAACCCTGGTTTAAAAAGAAATCCGCCATATATTGATGAACATCTTTTTCTGAAGACATGTTTGAGTAACTAAAACTCGTTTTAAACCCTGGTTAAAAAAGAATTCCGCCATATATTGATAAACATCTATCGCTGAGGTCGTGATTTAGCTATTTTAACTCGTTTTGAACCCTGGTTTAAAAACAAATCCGCCATATTTTGATAAACATCTATCGCTGAGGTCGTGATTTAGCTATTTTAGCTCGTTTTGAACCCTGGTTTAAAAACAAATCCGCCATATATTGATAAACATCTATTTCTGAAGACATAATTGAGCTATTAAAACTCATTTTAAACCCTGTTTTTAAGAAAAATCCGCCATATATTGATGAACATCTATTTCTGAAGACATGTTTGAGTAACTAAAACTCGTTTTAAACCCTGGTTTAAAAAGAACTCCGCCATATATTGATAAACATCTATCGCTGAGGTCGTGATTTAGCTATTTTAACTCGTTTTGAACCCTGGTTTAAAAACAAATCCGCCATATTTTGATAAACATCTATCGCTGAGGTCGTGATTTAGCTATTTTAACTCGTTTTGAACCCTGGTTTAAAAACAAATCCGCCATATATTGATAAACATCTATTTCTGAAGACATGTTTGAGTAACTAAAACTCGTTTTAAACCCTGGTTTAAAAAGAATTCCGCCATATTTTGATAAACATCTATTTCTGAAGACATGATTGAGCTATTATAACGCGTTTTAAACCCTTGTTTAAAAAGAAATCCGCCATATATTGATAAACATCTATCGCTGAGGTCGTGATTGAGCTATTTAAACTCGTTTTGAACCCTGGTTTAAAAACAAATCCGCCATATTTTGATAAACATCTATTTCCGAAGACATGATTGAGCTATTTAAACTCATTTTAAACCCTGTTTTTAAGAAAAATACGCCATATATTGATAAACATCTATTTCCGAAGACATGATTGAGCAATTTAAACTCATTTCAAACCCTGGTTTTAAGAAAAATCCGCCATATATTGATGAACATCTATTTCTGAAGACATGTTTGAGTAACTAAAACTCGTTTTAAACCCTGGTTTAAAAAGAAATCCGCCATATATTAATAAACATCTATTTCTGAAGACATAATTGAGCTATTTTAACTCGTTTTGAACCCTGGTTTAAAGCAAATCCGCCATATATTGATAAACATCTATTTCCGAAGACATGTTTGAGTAACTAAAACTCGTTTTAAACCCTGGTTTAAAGAGAAATCCGCCATATATTGATAAACATCTATTTCCGAAGACATGTTTGAGTAACTAAAACTCGTTTTAAACCCTGGTTTAAAAAGAAATCCGCCATATATTGATAAACATCTATTTCTGAAGACATAATTGAGCTATTTTAACTCGTTTTGAACCCCGGTTTAAAAACAAATCCGCCATATATTGATAAACATCTATTTCCGAAGACGTGTTTGAGTAACTAAAACTCGTTTTAAACCCTGGTTTAAAAAGAAATCCGCCATATATTGATGAACATCTATTTCTGAAGACATGTTTGAGTAACTAAAACTCGTTTTAAACCCTGGTTTAAAAAGAATTCCGCCATTATTTGATAAACATCTATTTCTGAAGACATGATTGAGCTATTATAACTCGTTTTAAACCCTTGTTTAAAAAGAAATCCGCCATATATAGATTAACATCTATCGCTGAGGTCGTGATTGAGCTATTTAAACTCGTTTTGAACCCAGGTTTAAAAACAAATCCGCCATATTTTGATAAACATCTATTTCCGAAGACATGATTGAGCTATTTAAACTCATTTCAAACCCTGTTTTTAAGAAAAATCCGCCATATATTGATAAACATCTTTTTCCGAAGACATGATTGAGCTATTATAACTCGTTTTAAACCCTTGTTTAAAAAGAAATCCGCCATATATTGATAAACATCTATCGCTGAGGTCGTGATTGAGCTATTTAAACTCGTTTTGAACCCTGGTTTAAAAACAAATCCGCCATATTTTGAAAAACATCTATTTCCGAAGACATGATTGAGCTATTTAAACTCATTTTAAACCCTGTTTTTAAGAAAAATCCGCCATATATTGATAAACATCTATTTCCGAAGACATGATTGAGCTATTTAAACTCATTTCAAACCCTGTTTTTAAGAAAAATCCGCCATATATTGATAAACATCTTTTTCCGAAGACATGATTGAGCTATTATAACTCGTTTTAAACCTTTGTTTAAAAAGAAATCCGCCATATATTGATAAACATCTATTTCCGAAGACATGATTGAGCTATTTAAACTCATTTCAAAACCTGTTTTTAAGAAAAATCCGCCATATATTGATAAACATCTTTTTCCGAAGACATGATTGAGCTATTATAACTCGTTTTAAACCCTTGTTTAAAAAGAAATCCGCCATATATTGATAAACATCTATCGCTGAGGTCGTGATTGAGCTATTTAAACTCGTTTTGAACCCTGGTTTAAAAACAAATCCGCCATATTTTGATAAACATCTATTTCCGAAGACATGATTGAGCTATTTAAACTCATTTTTAACCCTGTTTTTAAGAAAAATCCGCCATATATTGATAAACATCTATTTCCGAAGACATGATTGAGCTATTTAAACTCATTTCAAACCCTGGTTTTAAGAAAAATCCGCCATATATTGATGAACATCTATTTCTGAAGACATGTTTGAGTAACTAAAACTCGTTTTAAACCCTGGATTAAAAAGAAATCCGCCATATATTAATAAACATCTATTTCTGAAGACATAATTGAGCTATTTTAACTCGTTTTGAACCCTGGTTTAAAGCAAATCCGCCATATATTGATAAACATCTATTTCCAAAGACATGTTTGAGTAACTAAAACTCGTTTTAAACCCTGGTTTAAAAAGAAATCCGCCATATATTAATAAACTTCTATTTCTGAAGACATAATTGAGCTATTTTAACTCGTTTTGAACCCTGGTTTAAAAACAAATCCGCCATATATTGATAAACATCTATTTCCGAAGACGTGTTTGAGTAACTAAAACTCGTTTTAAACCCTGGTTTAAAAAGAAATCCGCCATATATTGATGAACATCTATTTCTGAAGACATGTTTGAGTAACTAAAACTCGTTTTAAACCCTGGTTTAAAAAGAATTCCGCCATTATTTGATAAACATCTATTTCTGAAGACATGATTGAGCTATTATAACTCGTTTTAAACCCTTGTTTAAAAAGAGATCCGCCATATATTGAAAAACATCTATCGCTGAGGTCGTGATTGAGCTATTTAAACTCGTTATGAACCCTGGTTTAAAAACAAATCCGCCATATTTTGATAAACATCTATTTCCGAAGACATGATTGAGCTATTTAAACTCATTTCAAACCCTGTTTTTAAGAAAAATCCGCCATATATTGATAAACATCTTTTTCCGAAGACATGATTGAGCTATTATAACTCGTTTTAAACCCTTGTTTAAAAAGAAATCCGCCATATATTGATAAACATCTATCGCTGAGGTCGTGATTGAGCTATTTAAACTCGTTTTGAACCCTGGTTTAAAAACAAATCCGCCATATATTGATAAACATCTATTTCCGAAGACATGATTGAGCTATTTAAACTCATTTTAAACCCTGTTTTTAAGAAAAATCCGCCATATATTGATAAACATCTATTTCCGAAGACATGATTGAGCTATTTAAACTCATTTCAAACCCTGTTTTTAAGAAAAATCCGCCATATATTGATAAACATCTTTTTCCGAAGACATGATTGAGCTATTATAACTCGTTTTAAACCCTTGTTTAAAAAGAAATCCGCCATATTTTGATAAACATCTATTTCCGAAGACATGATTGAGCTATTTAAACTCGTTTTGAACCCTGGTTTAAAAACAAATCCGCCATATTTTGATAAACATCTATTTCCGAAGACATGATTGAGCTATTTAAACTCATTTTAAACCCTGTTTTTAAGAAAAATATGCCATATTTTGATAAACATCTATTTCCGAAGACATGATTGAGCTATTTAAACTCATTTCAAACCCTGTTTTTAAGAAAAATCCGCCATATATTGATAAACATCTTTTTCCGAAGACATGATTGAGCTATTTAAACTCATTTTAAACACTGTTTTTAAGAAAAATCCGCCATTTTTTGATAAACATCTATCGCTGAGGTCGTGATTGAGCTATTTAAACTCATTTTAAACCCTGTTTTTAAGAAAAATCCGCCATATATTGATAAACATCTATTTCCGAAGACATGATTGAGCTATTTAAACTCATTTCAAACCCTGTTTTTAAGAAAAATCCGCCATATATTGATAAACATCTATTTCCGAAGACATGATTGAGCTATTTAAACTCATTTTAAACCCTGGTTTAAAAACAAATACGCCATATTTTGATAAACATCTATTTCCGAAGACATGATTGAGCTATTTAAACTCATTTCAAACCCTATTTTTAAGAAAAATCCGCCATATATTGATAAACATCTATTTCCGAAGACATGATTGAGCTATTTAAACTCATTTCAAACCCTGTTTTTAAGAAAAATCCGCCATATATTGATAAACATCTATTTCCGAAGACATGATTGAGCTATTTAAACTCATTTCAAACCCTGTTTTTAAGAAAAATCCGCCGTATATTGATAAACATCTTTTTCCGAAGACATGATTGAGCTATTTAAACTCATTTTAAACCCTGTTTTTAAGAAAAATCCGCCATATTTTGATAAACATCTATTTCCGAAGACATGATTGAGCTATTTAAACTCGTTTTAAACCCTGGTTTAAAAGGAAATCCGCCATATATTGATAAACATCTATTTCTGAAGACATGATTGAGCTATTATAACTCGTTTTAAACCCTTGTTTAAAAAGAAATCCGCCATATATTGATAAACATCTATTTCTGAAGACATGATTGAGCTATAATAACTCGTTTTAAACCCTTGTTTAAAAAGAAATCCGCCATATATTGATAAACATCTATCGCTGAGGTCGTGATTGAGCTATTTAAACTCGTTTTGAACCCTGGTTTAAAAACAAATCCGCCATATATTGATAAACATCTATTTCCGAAGACATGATTGAGCTATTTAAACTCATTTCAAACCCTGTTTTTAAGAAAAATCCGCCATATATTGATAAACATCTTTTTCCGAAGACATGATTGAGCTATTTAAACTCATTTCAAACCCTGTTTTAAAAACAAATCCGCCATATTTTGATAAACATCTATTTCCGAAGACATGATTGAGCTATTTAAACTCATATTAAACCCTGTTTTTAAGAAAAATCCGCCATATATTGATAAACATCTATTTCCGAAGACATGATTGAGCTATTTAAACTCATTTCAAACCCTGTTTTTAAGAAAAATCCGCCATATATTGATAAACATCTTTTTCCGAAGACATGATTGAGCTATTATAACTCGTTTTAAACCCTTGTTTAAAAAGAAATCCGCCATATTTTGATAAACATCAATTTCCGAAGACATGATTGAGCTATTTAAACTCATTTTAAACCCTGTTTTTAAGAAAAATCCGCCATATATTGATAAACATCTATTTCCGAAGACATCATTGAGCTATTTAAACTCATTTCAAACCCTGTTTTTAAGAAAAATCCGCCATATATTGATAAACATCTATTTCCGAAGACATGATTGAGCTATTTAAACTCATTTTAAACCCTGTTTTTAAGAAAAATCCGCCATATTTTGATAAACATCTATTTCCGAAGACATGATTGAGCTATTTAAACTCGTTTTGAACCTTGGTTTAAAAACAAATCCGCCATATTTTGATAAACATCTATTTCCGAAGACATGATTGAGCTATTTAAACTCATTTTAAACCCTGTTTTTAAGAAAAATCCGCCATATTTTGATAAACATCTATTTCCGAAGACATGATTGAGCTATTTAAACTCGTTTTAAACCCTGGTTTAAAAGGAAATCCGCCATATATTGATAAACATCTATTTCTGAAGACATGAATGAGCTATTATAACTCGTTTTAAACCCTTGTTTAAAAAGAAATCCGCCATATATTGATAAACATCTATCGCTGAGGTCGTGATTGAGCTATTTAAACTCGTTTTGAAGCCTGGTTTAAAAACAAATCCGCCATATTTTGATAAGCATCTATTTCCGAAGACATGATTGAGCTATTTAAACTCATTTTAAACCCTGTTTTTAAGAAAAATCCGCCATATTTTGATAAACATCTATTTCCGAAGACATGTTTGAGTAACTAAAACTCGTTTTAAACCCTGGTTTAAAAAGAAATCCGCCATATTTTGATAGACATCTATTTCTGAAGACATGTTTGAGTAACTAAAACTCGTTTTGAACTCTGGTTTAAAAAGAAATCCGCCATATTTTGATAAACATCTATTTCTGAAGACATGATTGAGCTATTGAAACTCGTTTTAAACCCTGGTTTAAAAAGATATCCGCCATATATTGAAAAACATCTATTTCTGAAGACATGATTGAGCTATTAAAACTCGTTTTAAACCCTGGTTTAAAAAGAAATCCGCCATTTTTTTGATAAACATCTATTTCTGAAGACATGATTGAGCTATTGAAACTCGTTTAAAACCCTGGTTTAAAAAGAAATCCGCCATATTTTGATAAACATCTATTTCTGAAGACATGATTGAGCTATTGAAACTCGTTTTAAACCCTGGTTTAAAAAGAAATCCGCCATTTTTTTGATAAACATCTATTTCTGAAGACATGATTGAGCTATTGAAACTCGTTTTAAACCCTGGTTTAAAAAGATATCCGCCATATATTAACATCTGTTTCTGAAGACATGATGGAGCTATTGAAACTCGTTTTAAACCCTGGTTTAAAAAGAAATCCGCCATATTTTGATAAACATCTATTTCTGAAGACATGTTTGAGTAACTAAAACTCGTTTTAAACCCTGGTTTAAAAAGATATCCGCCATATATTAACATCTGTTTCTGAAGACATGATGGAGCTATTGAAACTCGTTTTAAACCCTGGTTTAAAAAGAAATCCGCCATTTTTTTGATAAACATCTATTTCTGAAGACATGATTGAGCTATTGAAACTCGTTTTAAACCCTGGTTTAAAAAGATATCCGCCATATTTTGATAAACATCTATTTCTGAAGACATGATTGAGCTATTGAAACTCGTTTTAAACCCTGGTTTAAAAAGATATCCGCCATATATTAACATCTGTTTCTGAAGACATGATGGAGCTATTGAAACTCGTTTTAAACCCTGGTTTAAAAAGAAATCCGCCATTTTTTTGATAAACATCTATTTCCGAAGACATGTTTGAGTAACTAAAACTCGTTTTAAACCCTGGTTTAAAAAGAAATCCGCCATTTTTTTGATAAACATCTATTTCCGAAGACATGTTTGAGTAACTAAAACTCGTTTTAAACCCTGGTTTAAAAAGAAATCCGCCATATTTTGATAAACATCTATTTCTGAAGACATGATTGAGCTATTGAAACTCGTTTTAAACCCTGGTTTAAAAAGAAATCCGCCATATATTGAAAAACATCTATTTCTGAAGACATGATTGAGCTATTAAAACTCGTTTTAAACCCTGGTTTAAAAAGAAATCCGCCATTTTTTTGATAAACATCTATTTCTGAAGACATGATTGAGCTATTGAAACTCGTTTAAAACCCTGGTTTAAAAAGAAATCCGCCATATTTTGATAAACATCTATTTCTGAAGACATGATGGAGCTATTGAAACTCGTTTTAAACCCTGGTTTAAAAAGAAATCCGCCATATTTTGATAAACATCTATTTCTGAAGACATGTTTGAGTAACTAAAACTCGTTTTAAACCCTGGTTTAAAAAGATATCCGCCATATATTAACATCTGTTTCTGAAGACATGATGGAGCTATTGAAACTCGTTTTAAACCCTGGTTTAAAAAGAAATCCGCCATTTTTTTGATAAACATCTATTTCTGAAGACATGATTGAGCTATTGAAACTCGTTTTAAACCCTGGTTTAAAAAGATATCCGCCATATTTTGATAAACATCTATTTCTGAAGACATGATTGAGCTATTGAAACTCGTTTTAAACCCTGGTTTAAAAAGATATCCGCCATATATTAACATCTGTTTCTGAAGACATGATGGAGCTATTGAAACTCGTTTTAAACCCTGGTTTAAAAAGAAATCCGCCATTTTTTTGATAAACATCTATTTCCGAAGACATGTTTGAGTAACTAAAACTCGTTTTAAACCCTGGTTTAAAAAGAAATCCGCCATTTTTTTGATAAACATCTATTTCTGAAGACATGATTGAGCTATTGAAACTCGTTTTAAACCCTGGTTTAAAAAGATATCCGCCATATATTGATAAACATCTATTTCTGAAGACATGTTTGAGTAACTAAAACTCGTTTTAAACCCTGGTTTAAAAAGATATCCGCCATATTTTGATAAACATCTATTTCTGAAGACATGATTTAGCTATTGAAACTCGTTTTAAACCCTGGTTTAAAAAGAAATCCGCCATATTTTGATAAACATCTATTTCTGAAGACATGATTGAGCTATTGAAACTCGTTTTAAACACTGGTTTAAAAAGATATCCGCCATATATTAACATCTATTTCTGAAGACATGTTTGAGTAACTAAAACTCGTTTTAAACCCTGTCTTTAAGAAAAATCCGCCATATATTGATGAACATCTATTTCTGAAGACATGTTTAAGTAACTAAAACTCGTTTTAAACCCTGGTTTAAAAAGAAATCCGCCATTTTTTTGATAAACATCTATTTCCGAAGACATGTTTGAGCTATTAAAACTCATATTAAACCCTGTTTTTAAGAAAAATCCGCCATATATTGATGAACATCTATTTCTGAAGACATGTTTAAGTAACTAAAACTCGTTTTAAACCCTGGTTTAAAAAGAAATCCGTCATATATTGATAAACATCTATTTCTGAAGACATAAATGAGCTATTTAAACTCGTTTTAAACCCTGTTTTTAAGAAAAATCCGCCATATTTTGATAAACATCTATTTCTGAAGACATAAATGAGCTATTTAAACTCGTATTAAACCCTGTTTTTAAGAAAAATCCGCCATATTTTGATAAACATCTATTTCTGAAGACATGATTGAACTATTAAAACTCGTTTTTAACCCTGGTTTAAAAAGAAATCCGCCATATATTGATAAACATCTATTTCTGAAGACAAGATTGAGCTATTTAAACTCGTTTTAAACCCTGGTTTAAAAAGAAATCCGCCATATGTTGATAAACATCTATTTCTGAAGACATGATTGAGCTATTAAAACTCGTTTTAAACCCTGGTTTAAAAAGAAATCCGCCATATATTGATAAACATCTATTTCTGAAGACATGATTGAGCTATTAAAACTCGATTTTAAACCCTGGTTTAAAAAGAAATCCGCCATATATTGATAAACATCTATTTCTGAAGACATGATTGAGCTATTTAAACTCGTTTTAAACCCTGGTTTAAAAAGAAATCCGCCATATATTGATAAACATCTATTTCTGAAGACATGATTGAGCTATTTAAACTCGTTTTAAACCCTGGTTTAAAAAGAAATCCGCCATATATTGATAAACATCTATTTCTGAAGACATGATTGAGCTATTTAAACTCGTTTTAAACCCTGTTTTAAAGAAAAATCCGCCATATATTGATGAACATCTATTTCTGAAGACAAGTTTGAGTAACTAAAACTCGTTTTAAACCCTGGTTTAAAAAGAAATCCGCCATATTTTGATAAACATCTATTTCTGAAGACATTATTGAGCTATTAAAACTCATTTTAAACCCTGTTTTTAAGAAAAATCCGCCATATATTGATGAACATCTATTTCTGAAGACAAGTTTGAGTAACTAAAACTCGTTTTAAACCCTGGTTTAAAAAGAAATCCGCCATATTTTGATAAACATCTATTTCTGAAGACATGATTGAGCTATTAAAACTCATTTTAAACCCTGTTTTTAAGAAAAATCCGCCATATATTGATGAACATCTATTTCTGAAGACATGTTTGAGTAACTAAAACTCGTTTTAAACCCTGGTTTAAAAAGAAATCCGCCATATTTTGATAAACATCTATTTCTGAAGACATAAATGAGCTATTTAAACTCGTTTTAAACCCTGTTTTTAAGAAAAATCCGCCATATTTTGATAAACATCTATTTCTGAAGACATGATTGAGCTATTTAAACTCGTTTTAAACCCTGTTTTTAAGAAAAATCCGCCATATATTGATAAACATCTATCGCTGAGGTCGTGATTGAGCTATTTAAACTCGTTTTAAACCCTGGTTTAAAAAGAAATCCGCCATATATTGATAAACATCTATTTCTGAAGACAAGATTGAGCTATTTAAACTCGTTTTAAACCCTGTTTTTAAGAAAAATCCGCCATATATTGATAAACATCTATCGCTGAGGTCGTGATTGAGCTATTAAAACTCGTTTTAAACCCTGGTTTAAAAAGAAATCCGCCATATATTGATAAACATCTATTTCTGAATACAAGATTGAGCTATTTAATTTCGTTTTAAACCCTGTTTTAAAGAAAAATCCGCCATATATTGATAAACATCTATCGCTGAGGTCGTGAATGAGCTATTTAAACTCGTTTTAAACCCTGTTTTTAAGAAAAATCCGCCATATATTGATAAACATCTATCGCTGAGGTCGTGATTGAGCTATTTAAACTCGTTTTAAACCCTGGTTTAAAAAGAAATCCGCCATATATTGATAAACATCTATTTCTGAAGACAAGATTGAGCTATTTAAACTCGTTTTAAACCATGGTTTAAAAAGAAACCCGCCATATATTGAAAAACATCTATTTCTGAAGACATGATTGAGCTATTTAAACTCGTTTTAAACCCTGGTTTAAAAAGAAATCCGCCATATATTGATAAACATCTATCGCTGAGGTCGTGATTGAGCTATTTAAACTCGTTTTAAACCCTGGTTTAAAAAGAAATCCGCCATATATTGATAAACATCTATTTCTGAAGACAAGATTGAGCTATTTAAACTCGTTTTAAACCCTGTTTTTAAGAAAAATCCGCCATATATTGATAAACATCTATCGCTGAGGTCGTGATTGAGCTATTTAAACTCGTTTTAAACCCTGGTTTAAAAAGAAATCCGCCATATATTGATAAACATCTATTTCTGAAGACAAGATTGAGCTATTTAAACTCGTTTTAAACCCTGTTTTTAAGAAAAATCCGCCATATATTGATAAACATCTATCGCTGAGGTCGTGATTGAGCTATTTAAACTCGTTTTAAACCCTGGTTTAAAAAGAAATCCGCCATATATTGATAAACATCTATTTCTGAAGACAAGATTGAGCTATTTAAACTCGTTTTAAACCCTGTTTTTAAGAAAAATCCGCCATATATTGATAAACATCTATCGCTGAGGTCGTGATTGAGCTATTAAAACTCGTTTTAAACCCTGGTTTAAAAAGAAATCCGCCATATATTGATAAACATCTATTTCTGAATACAAGATTGAGCTATTTAAACTCGTTTTAAACCCTGTTTTAAAGAAAAATCCGCCATATATTGATAAACATCTATCGCTGAGGTCGTGATTGAGCTATTTAAACTCGTTTTAAACCCTGTTTTTAAGAAAAATCCGCCATATTTTGATAAACATCTATTTCTGAAGACATGATTGAGCTATTTAAACTCGTTTTAAACCCTGTTTTTAAGAAAAATCCGCCATATATTGATAAACATCTATCGCTGAGGTCGTGATTGAGCTATTAAAACTCGTTTTAAACCCTGGTTTAAAAAGAAATCCGCCATATATTGATAAACATCTATTTCTGAATACAAGATTGAGCTATTTAAACTCGTTTTAAACCCTGTTTTAAAGAAAAATCCGCCATATATTGATGAACATCTATTTCTGAAGACATGATTGAGCTATTTAAACTCGTTTTAAACCCTGTTTTTAAGAAAAATCCGCCATATATTGATAAACATCTATCGCTGAGGTCGTGATTGAGCTATTTAAACTCGTTTTAAACCCTGGTTTAAAAAGAAATCCGCCATATATTGATAAACATCTATTTCTGAAGACAAGATTGAGCTATTTAAACTCGTTTTAAACCATGGTTTAAAAAGAAACCCGCCATATATTGATAAACATCTATTTCTGAAGACATGATTGAGCTATTTAAACTCGTTTTAAACCCTGGTTTAAAAAGAAATCCGCCATATATTGATAAACATCTATTTCTGAAGACATGTTTGAGTAACTAAATCTCGTTTTAAACCCTGGTTTAAAAAGAAATCTGCCATATTTTGATAAACATCTATCGCTGAGGTCGTGATTGAGCTATTTAAACTCGTTTTAAACCCTGGTTTAAAAAGAAATCCGCCATATGTTGATAAACATCTATTTCTGAAGACATGATTGAGCTATTTAAACTCGTTTTAAACCCTGGTTTAAAAAGAAATCCGCCATATATTGATAAACATCTATTTCTGAAGACATGTTTGAGTAACTAAATCTCGTTTTAAACCCTGGTTTAAAAAGAAATCTGCCATATTTTGATAAACATCTATCGCTGAGGTCGTGATTGAGCTATTTAAACTCGTTTTAAACCCTGGTTTAAAAAGAAATCCGCCATATATTGATAAACATCTATTTCTGAAGACATGTTTGAGTAACTAAAACTCGTTTTAAACCCTGGTTTAAAAAGAAATCCGCCATATATTGATAAACATCTATTTCTGAAGACATGATTGAGCTATTTAAACTCGTTTTAAACCCTGTTTTAAAGAAAAATCCGCCATATATTGATGAACATCTATTTCTGAAGACATGTTTGAGTAACTAAAACTCGTTTTAAACCCTGGTTTAAAAAGAAATCCGCCATATATTGATAAACATCTATCGCTGAGGTCGTGATTGAGCTATTTAAACTCGTTTTAAACCCTGGTTTAAAAAGAAATCCGCCATATTTTGATAAACATCTATTTCTGAAGACATGATTGAGCTATTAAAACTCATTTTAAACCCTGTTTTTAAGAAAAATCCGCCATATATTGATGAACATCTATTTCTGAAGACATGTTTGAGCAACTAAAACTCGTTTTAAACCCTGGTTTAAAAAGAAATCCGTCATATATTGATAAACATCTATTTCTGAAGACATAAATGAGCTATTTAAACTCGTTTTAAACCCTGTTTTTAAGAAAAATCCGCCATATTTTGATAAACATCTATTTCTGAAGACATAAATGAGCTATTTAAACTCGTTTTAAACCCTGGTTTAAAAAGAAATCCGCCATATATTGATAAACATCTATCGCTGAGGTCGTGATTGAGCTATTTAAACTCGTTTTAAACCCTGTTTTTAAGAAAAATCCGCCATATTTTGATAAACATCTATTTCTGTAGACATAAATGAGCTATTTAAACTCGTTTTAAACCCTGTTTTTAAGAAAAATCCGCCATATTTTGAAAAACATCTATTTCTGAAGACATGTTTGAGTAACTAAAACTCGTTTTAAACCCTGGTTTAAAAAGAAATCCGCCATATATTGATAAACATCTATCGCTGAGGTCGTGATTGAGCTATTTAAACTCGTTTTAAACCCTGGTTTAAAAAGAAATCCGCCATATATTGATAAACATCTATTTCTGAAGACATGATTGAGCTATATAAAGTCGTTTTAAACCCTGGTTTAAAAAGAAATCCGCCATATATTGATAAACATCTATTTCTGAAGACATGATTGAGCTATTTAAACTCGTTTTAAACCCTGGTTTAAAAAGAAATCCGCCATATATTGATAAACATCTATTTCTGAAGACATGATTGAGCTATTTAAACTCGTTTTAAACCCTGGTTTAAAAAGAAATCCGCCATATATTGATAAACATCTATTTCTGAAGACATGATTGAGCTATTTAAACTCGTTTTAAACCCTGGTTTAAAAAGAAATCCGCCATATATTGATAAACATCTATTTCTGAAGACATGATTGAGCTATTTAAACTCGTTTTAAACCCTGGTTTAAAAAGAAATCCGCCATATATTGATAAACATCTATTTCTGAAGACATGATTGAGCTATTTGAACTCGTTTTAAACCCTGGTTTAAAAAGAAATCCGCCATATATTGATAAACATCTATTTCTGAAGACATGAGTGAGCTATTTAAACTCGTTTTAAACCCTGGTTTAAAAAGAAATCCGCCATATATTGATAAACATCTATTTCTGAAGACATGATTGAGCTATTTAAACTCGTTTTAAACCCTGGTTTAAAAAGAAATCCGCCATATATTGATAAACATCTATCGCTGAGGTCGTGATTGAGCTATTTAAACTCGTTTTAAACCCTGGTTTAAAAAGAAATCCGCCATATATTGATAAACATCTATTTCTGAAGACAAGATTGAGCTATTTAAACTCGTTTTAAACCCTTGTTTAAAAAGAAATCCGCCATATATTGATAAACATCTATTTCTGAAGACATGATTGAGCTATTTAAACTCGTTTTAAACCCTGGTTTAAAAAGAAATCCGCCATATATTGATAAACATCTATTTCTGAAGACATGATTGAGCTATTTAAACTCGTTTTAAACCCTGGTTTAAAAAGAAATCCGCCATATATTGATAAACATCTATCGCTGAGGTCGTGATTGAGCTATTTAAACTCGTTTTAAACCCTGGTTTAAAAAGAAATCCGCCATATATTGATAAACATCTATTTCTGAAGACATGATTGAGCTATTTAAACTCGTTTTAAACCCTTGTTTAAAAAGAAATCCGCCATATATTGATAAACATCTATTTCTGAAGACATGATTGAGCTATTTAAACTCGTTTTAAACCCTGGTTTAAAAAGAAATCCGCCATATATTGATAAACATCTATTTCTGAAGACATGATTGAGCTATTTGAACTCGTTTTAAACCCTGGTTTAAAAAGAAATCCGCCATATATTGATAAACATCTATTTCTGAAGACATGAGTGAGCTATTTAAACTCGTTTTAAACCCTGGTTTAAAAAGAAATCCGCCATATATTGATAAACATCTATTTCTGAAGACATGATTGAGCTATTTAAACTCGTTTTAAACCCTGGTTTAAAAAGAAATCCGCCATATATTGATAAACATCTATCGCTGAGGTCGTGATTGAGCTATTTAAACTCGTTTTAAACCCTTGTTTAAAAAGAAATCCGCCATATATTGATAAACATCTATTTCTGAAGACATGATTGAGCTATTTAAACTCGTTTTAAACCCTTGTTTAAAAAGAAATCCGCCATATATTGATAAACATCTATTTCTGAAGACATGATTGAGCTATTTAAACTCGTTTTAAACCCTGGTTTAAAAAGAAATCCGCCATATATTGATAAACATCTATCGCTGAGGTCGTGATTGAGCTATTTAAACTCGTTTTAAACCCTGGTTTAAAAAGAAATCCGCCATATATTGATAAACATCTATTTCTGAAGACATGATTGAGCTATTTAAACTCGTTTTAAACCCTTGTTTAAAAAGAAATCCGCCATATATTGATAAACATCTAATTCTGAAGACATGATTGAGCTATTTAAACTCGTTTTAAACCCTGGTTTAAAAAGAAATCCGCCATATATTGATAAACATCTATTTCTGAAGACATGATTGAGCTATTTAAACTCGTTTTAAACCCTGGTTTAAAAAGAAATCCGCCATATATTGATAAACATCTATTTCTGAAGACATGATTGAGCTATTTAAACTCGTTTAAAACCCTTGTTTAAAAAGAAATCCGCCATATATTGATAAACATCTATTTCTGAAGACATGATTGAGCTATTTAAACTCGTTTTAAACCCTGGTTTAAAAAGAAATCCGCCATATATTGATAAACATCTATTTCTGAAGACATGATTGAGCTATTTAAACTCGTTTTAAACCCTGGTTTAAAAAGAAATCCGCCATATATTGATAAACATCTATTTTTGAAGACATGTTTGAGTAACTAAAACTCGTTTTAAACCCTGGTTTAAAAAGAAATCCGCCATATATTGATAAACATCTATCGCTGAGGTCGTGATTGAGCTATTTAAACTCGTTTTAAACCCTGGTTTAAAAAGAAATCCGCCATATATTGATAAACATCTATTTCTGAAGACATGATTGAGCTATTTAAACTCGTTTTAAACCCTGGTTTAAAAAGAAATCCGCCATATATTGATAAACATCTATTTTTGAAGACATGTTTGAGTAACTAAAACTCGTTTTAAACCCTGGTTTAAAAAGAAATCCGCCATATATTGATAAACATCTATCGCTGAGGTCGTGATTGAGCTATTTAAACTCGTTTTAAACCCTGGTTTAAAAAGAAATCCGCCATATATTGATAAACATCTATTTCTGAAGACATGTTTGAGTAACTAAAACTCGTTTTAAACCCTGGTTTAAAAAGAAATCCGCCATATATTGATAAACATCTATCGCTGAGGTCGTGATTGAGCTATTTAAACTCGTTTTAAACCCTGGTTTAAAAAGAAATCCGCCATATATTGATAAACATCTATTTCTGAAGACATGTTTGAGTAACTAAAACTCGTTTTAAACCCTGGTTTAAAAAGAAATCCGCCATATATTGATAAACATCTATTGCTGAGGTCGTGATTGAGCTATTTAAACTCGTTTTAAACCCTGGTTTAAAAAGAAATCCGCCATATATTGATAAACATCTATTTCTGAAGACATGTTTGAGTAACTAAAACTCGTTTTAAACCCTGGTTTAAAAAGAAATCCGCCATATATTGATAAACATCTATTTCTGAAGACATGATTGAGCTATTTAAACTCGTTTTAAACCCTGGTTTAAAAAGAAATCCGCCATATATTGATAAACATCTATTTCTGAAGACATGATTGAGCTATTTAAACTCGTTTTAAACCCTGGTTTAAAAAGAAATCCGCCATATATTGATAAACATCTATTTCTGAAGACATGATTGAGCTATTTAAACTCGTTTTAAACCCTGGTTTAAAAAGATATCCGCCATATATTGATAAACATCTATTTCTGAAGACATGATTGAGCTATTTAAACTCGTTTTAAACCCTGGTTTAAAAAGAAATCCGCCATATATTGATAAACATCTATTTCTGAAGACATGTTTGATTAACTAAAACTCGTTTTAAACCCTGGTTTAAAAAGAAATCCGCCATATATTGATAAACATCTATTTCTGAAGACATGATTGATCTATTTAAACTCGTTTTAAACCCTGGTTTAAAAAGAAATCCGCCATATATTGATAAACATCTATTTCTGAAGACATGATTGAGCTATTTAAACTCGTTTTAAACCCTGGTTTAAAAAGAAATCCGCCATATATTGATAAACATCTATTTCTGAAGACATGATTGAGCTATTTAAACTCGTTTTAAACCCTGTTTTAAAGAAAAATCCGCCATATATTGATGAACATGTATTTCTGAAGACATGTTTGAGTAACTAAAACTCGTTTTAAACCCTGTTTTAAAAAGAAATCCGCCATATATTGATAAACATCTATCGCTGAGGTCGTGATTGAGCTATTAAAACTCGTTTTAAACCCTGGTTTAAAAAGAAATCCGCCATATATTGATAAACATCTATTTCTGAAGACATGATTGAGCTATTTAAACTCGTTTTAAACCCTGGTTTAAAAAGAAATCCGCCATATATTGATAAACATCTATTTCTGAAGACATGATTGAGCTATTTAAACTCGTTTTAAACCCTGTTTTAAAGAAAAATCCGCCATATATTGATGAACATCTATTTCTGAAGACATGTTTGAGTAACTAAAACTCGTTTTAAACCCTGGTTTAAAAAGAAATCCGCCATATATTGATAAACATCTATCGCTGAGGTCGTGATTGAGCTATTAAAACTCGTTTTAAACCCTGGTTTAAAAAGAAATCCGCCATATATTGATAAACATCTATTTCTGAAGACATGATTGAGCTATTTAAACTCGTTTTAAACCCTTGTTTAAAAAGAAATCCGCCATATATTGATAAACATCTATTTCTGAAGACATGATTGAGCTATTCAAACTCGTTTTAAACCCTGGTTTAAAAAGAAATCCGCCATATATTGATAAACATCTATTTCTGAAGACATGATTGAGCTATTTAAACTCGTTTTAAACCCTGGTTTAAAAAGAAATCCGCCATATATTGATAAACATCTATTTCTGAAGACATGATTGAGCTATTTAAACTCGTTTTAAACCCTTGTCTAAAAGAAATCCGCCATATATTGATAAACATCTATTTCTGAAGACATGATTGAGCTATTTAAACTCGTTTTAAACCCTGGTTTAAAAAGAAATCCGCCATATATTGATAAACATCTATTTCTGAAGACATGATTGAGCTATTTAAACTCGTTTTAAACCCTGGTTTAAAAAGAAATCCGCCATATATTGATAAACATCTATTTCTGAAGACATGATTGAGCTATTTAAACTCGTTTTAAACCCTGGTTTAAAAAGAAATCCGCCATATATTGATAAACATCTATTTTTGAAGACATGTTTGAGTAACTAAAACTCGTTTTAAACCCTGGTTTAAAAAGAAATCCGCCATATATTGATAAACATCTATCGCTGAGGTCGTGATTGAGCTATTTAAACTCGTTTTAAACCCTGGTTTAAAAAGAAATCCGCCATATATTGATAAACATCTATTTCTGAAGACATGTTTGAGTAACTAAAACTCGTTTTAAACCCTGGTTTAAAAAAAAATCCGCCATATATTGATAAACATCTATCGCTGAGGTCGTGATTGAGCTATTTAAACTCGTTTTAAACCCTGGTTTAAAAAGAAATCCGCCATATATTGATAAACATCTGTTTCTGAAGACATGTTTGAGTAACTAAAACTCGTTTTAAACCCTGGTTTAAAAAGAAATCCGCCATATATTGATAAACATCTATTTCTGAAGACATGATTGAGCTATTTAAACTCGTTATAAACCCTGGTTTAAAAAGAAATCCGCCATATATTGATAAACATCTATTTCTGAAGACATGTTTGAGTAATTAAAACTCGTTTTAAACCCTGGTTTAAAAAGAAATCCGCCATATATTGATAAACATCTATTTCTGAAGACATGATTGAGCTATTTAAACTCGTTTTAAACCCTGGTTTAAAAAGAAATCCGCCATATATTGATAAACATCTATTTCTGAAGACATGATTGAGCTATTTAAACTCGTTTTAAACCCTGGTTTAAAAAGAAATCCGCCATATATTGATAAACATCTATTTTTGAAGACACAGATGTTTAGACAGAAGTTCACCATATTTTTATTTTATTCTATTTCTGTAAACATGTTCACGCTACCAAAGTATAAACTAAACAGAAGTTTAGTCAGAAGTTCACCATATTTTTATTTTATTCTATTTCTGTAAACATTTTCACGCTACCAAAGTATAAACTAAACAATTGTTTAGTCAAAAGTTCACCATATTTTTATTTTATTCTATTTCTGTAAACATGTTCACGCTACCAAAGTATAAACTAAACAATTGTTCAGACAGAAGTTCACCTTATTTTTATTATATTCTATTTCTGTAAACATGTTCACGCTACCAAAGTATAAACTAAACAATTGTTCAGTCAGAAGTTCACCATATTTTTATTTTATTCTATTTCTATAAACATGTTCACGCTACCAAAGTATAAACTAAACAATTGTTTAGTCAGAAGTACACCATATTTTTATTTCATTCTATTTCTGTAAACATGTTCACGCTACAAAAGTATAAACTAAACAATTGTTTAGTCAGAAGTTCACCATATTTTTATTTTATTCTATCTCTGTAATCATGTTCACGCTACCAAAGTATAAACTAAACAGATGTTTAGTCAGAAGTTCACCATATTTTTATTTTATTCTATTTCTGTAATCACGTTCACGCTACCAAAGTATAAACTAAACAGATGTTTAGTCAGAAGTTCACCATATTTTTATTTTATTCTATTTCTGTAATCATGTTCACGCTACCAAAGTATAAACTAAACAGATGTTTAGTCAGAAGTTCACCATATTTTTATTTTATTCTATTTCTGTAATCATGTTCACGCTACCAAAGTATAAACTAAACAGATGTTTAGTCAGAAGTTCACCATATTTTTATTTTATTCTATTTCTGTAAACATGTTCACGCTACAAAAGTATAAACTAAACAATTGTTTAGTCAGAAGTTCACCATATTTTTATTTTATTCTATTTCTGTAATCATGTTCACGCTACCAAAGTATAAACTAAACAGATGTTTAGTCAGAAGTTCACCATATTTTTATTTTATTCTATTTCTGTAATCATGTTCACGCTACCAAAGTTTAAACTAAACAATTGTTTAGTCAGAAGTTCACCATATTTTTATTTTATTCTATCTCTGTAATCATGTTCACGCTACCAAAGTTTAAACTAAACAATTGTTTAGTCAGAAGTTCACCATATTTTTATTTTATTCTATTTCTGTAATCATGTTCACGCTACCAAAGTATAAACTAAACAGATGTTTAGTCAGAAGTTCACCATATTTTTATTTTATTCTATTTCTGTAAACATGTTCACGCTACCAAAGTATAAACTTAACAGATGTTTAGTCAGAAGTTCACCATATTTTTATTTTATTCTATTTCTGTAAACATGTTCACGCTACCAAAGTATAAACTAAACAATTGTTTTGTCAGAAGTTCACCATATTTTTAATTTATTCTATTTCTGTAAACATGTTCACGCTACCAAAGTATAAACTAAACAGATGTTTAGTCAGAAGTTCACCATATTTTTATTTTATTCTATTTCTGTAATCATGTTCACGCTACCAAAGTATAAACTAAACAGATGTTTAGTCAGAAGTTCACCATATTTTTGTTTTATTCTATTTCTGTAAACATGTTCACGCTACCAAAGTATAAACTAAACAGATGTTTAGTCAGAAGTTCACCATATTTTTATTTTATTCTATTTCTGTAATCATGTTCACGCTACCAAAGTATAAACTAAACAGATGTTTAGTCAGAAGTTCACCATATTTTTATTTTATTCTATTTCTATAAACATGTTCACGCTTCCAAAGTATAAACTAAACAGATGTTTAGTCAGAAGTTCACCATATTTTTATTTTATTCTATTTCTGTAAACATGTTCACGCTACCAAAGTATAAACTTAACAGATGTTTAGTCAGAAGTTCACCATATTTTTATTTTATTCTATTTCTATAAACATGTTCACGCTTCCAAAGTATAAACTAAACAGATGTTTAGTCAGAAGTTCACCATATTTTTATTTTATTCTATTTCTGTAATCATGTTCACGCTACCAAAGTATAAACTAAACAGATGTTTAGTCAGAAGTTCACCATATTTTTATTTTATTCTATTTCTGTAATCATGTTCACGCTACCAAAGTATAAACTAAACAATTGTTTTGTCAGAAGTTCACCATATTTTTATTTTATTCTATTTCTGTAAACATGTTCACGCTACCAAAGTATAAACTAAACAGATGTTTAGTCAGAAGTTCACCATATTTTTATTTTATTCTATTTCTGTAATCATGTTCACGCTACCAAAGTATAAACTAAACAGATGTTTAGTCAGAAGTTCACCATATTTTTATTTTATTCTATTTCTGTAATCATGTTCACGCTACCAAAGTATAAACTAAACAGATGTTTAGTCAGAAGTTCACCATATTTTTATTTTATTCTATTTCTGTAAACATGTTCACGCTACCAAAGTATAAACTAAACAGATGTTTAGTCAGAAGTTCACCATATTTTTATTTTATTCTATTTCTGTAATCATGTTCACGCTACCAAAGTATAAACTAAACAGATGTTTAGTCAGAAGTTCACCATATTTTTATTTTATTCTATTTCTGTAATCATGTTCACGCTACCAAAGTATAAACTAAACAGATGTTTAGTCAGAAGTTCACCATATTTTTATTTTATTCTATTTCTGTAATCATGTTCACGCTACCAAAGTATAAACTAAACAGATGTTTAGTCAGAAGTTCACCATATTTTTATTTTATTCTATTTCTGTAATCATGTTCACGCTACCAAAGTATAAACTAAACAGATGTTTAGTCAGAAGTTCACCATATTTTTATTTTATTCTATTTCTGTAATCATGTTCACGCTACCAAAGTATAAACTAAACAGATGTTTAGTCAGAAGTTCACCATATTTTTATTTTATTCTATTTCTGTAATCATGTTCACGCTACCAAAGTATAAACTAAACAGATGTTTAGTCAGAAGTTCACCATATTTTTATTTTATTCTATTTCTGTAATCATGTTCACGCTACCAAAGTATAAACTAAACAGATGTTTAGTCAGAAGTTCACCATATTTTTATTTTATTCTATTTCTGTAAACATGTTCACGCTACCAAAGTATAAACTAAACAGATGTTTAGTCAGAAGTTCACCATATTTTTATTTTATTCTATTTCTGTAATCATGTTCACGCTACCAAAGTATAAACTAAACAGATGTTTAGTCAGAAGTTCACCATATTTTTATTTTATTCTATTTCTATAAACATGTTCACGCTTCCAAAGTATAAACTAAACAGATGTTTAGTCAGAAGTTCACCATATTTTTATTTTATTCTATTTCTGTAAACATGTTCACGCTACCAAAGTATAAACTTAACAGATGTTTAGTCAGAAGTTCACCATATTTTTATTTTATTCTATTTCTGTAAACATGTTCACGCTACCAAAGTATAAACTAAACAGATGTTTAGTCAGAAGTTCACCATATTTTTATTTTATTCTATTTCTGTAAACATGTTCACGCTACCAAAGTATAAACTAAACAGATGTTTAGTCAGAAGTTCACCATATTTTTATTTTATTCTATTTCTGTAAACATGTTCACGCTACCAAAGTATAAACTAAACAGATTTTTAGTCAGAAGTTCACCATATTTTTATTTTATTCTATTTCTGTAAACATGTTCACGCTACCAAAGTATAAACTAAACAGATGTTTAGTCAGAAGTTCACCATATTTTTATTTTATTCTATTTCTGTAAACATGTTCACGCTACCAAAGTATAAACTAAACAGATTTTTAGTCAGAAGTTCACCATATTTTTATTTTATTCTATTTCTGTAAACATGTTCACGCTACCAAAGTATAAACTAAACAGATGTTTAGTCAGAAGTTCACCATATTTTTATTTTATTCTATTTCTGTAAACATGTTCACGCTACCAAAGTTTAAACTAAACAGATTTTTAGTCAGAAGTTCACCATATTTTTATTTTATTCTATTTCTGTAAACTAGGGATGTCAAATCTCTCGGGAGATTAGAAATGAGGGAGATCTCCCAGGGAGATCTCCCGGGAGATCTCCATGGAGATCTCCCGAAATCTCCCGATTTTCCAAAATGGTCATTTTAACACCAAAAAATTTGTTTTTCGTCTTAGTTATAAACTATAGTTAAAATCATTAGTTTTTTAATCTATAAATTTATTATACTAATTTAATTGTTATAAAAATACTTTATTAAACAAAAATTTAAAGCTTAAAGCTAACTGGTGTACGGTATCTTCAATGTAATTGCAGCAAAATTAGACGAAAAATACAAAACTGAGCTAAAAATAGACAATTTTAGTGGTTTTTGTTTGAATTTCGGGGTTTGAAAGAAGTTGTAAAATATGAAAAATTTCTAAAAAATTTTTGCTATGAAAAATCTTTCACGGGAGATTACGGGAGATCTCCCGGCAAAAAATGGGAGATCTCCCGGGAGATCTCCCGCATGGAGATCTCCCAAGCCTCCCGGGAGATCTCCATTTGACAACCCTACTGTAAACATGTTCACGCTACTAAAGTATAAACTAAACAGATGTTTAGTCAGAAGTTCACCATATTTTTATTTTATTCTATTTCTGTAAACATGTTCACGCTACCAAAGTATAAACTAAACAGATGTTTAGTCAGAAGTTCACCATATTTTTATTTTATTCTATTTCTATTAACATGTTCACGCTTCCAAAGTATAAACTAAACAGATGTTTAGTCAGAAGTTCACCATATTATTATTTTATTCTATTTCTGTAAACATGTTCACGCTACCAAAGTATAAACTTAACAGATGTTTAGTCAGAAGTTCACCATATTTTTATTTTATTCTATTTCTATAAACATGTTCACGCTTCCAAAGTATAAACTAAACAGATGTTTAGTCAGAAGTTCACCATATTTTTATTTTATTCTATTTCTGTAATCATGTTCACGCTACCAAAGTATAAACTAAACAGATGTTTAGTCAGAAGTTCACCATATTTTTATTTTATTCTATTTCTGTAATCATGTTCACGCTACCAAAGTATAAACTAAACAATTGTTTTGTCAGAAGTTCACCATATTTTTATTTTATTCTATTTCTGTAAACATGTTCACGCTACCAAAGTATAAACTAAACAGATGTTTAGTCAGAAGTTCACCATATTTTTATTTTATTCTATTTCTGTAATCATGTTCACGCTACCAAAGTATAAACTAAACAGATGTTTAGTCAGAAGTTCACCATATTTTTATTTTATTCTATTTCTGTAATCATGTTCACGCTACCAAAGTATAAACTAAACAGATGTTTAGTCAGAAGTTCACCATATTTTTATTTTATTCTATTTCTGTAAACATGTTCACGCTACCAAAGTATAAACTAAACAGATGTTTAGTCAGAAGTTCACCATATTTTTATTTTATTCTATTTCTGTAATCATGTTCACGCTACCAAAGTATAAACTAAACAGATGTTTAGTCAGAAGTTCACCATATTTTTATTTTATTCTATTTCTGTAATCATGTTCACGCTACCAAAGTATAAACTAAACAGATGTTTAGTCAGAAGTTCACCATATTTTTATTTTATTCTATTTCTGTAATCATGTTCACGCTACCAAAGTATAAACTAAACAGATGTTTAGTCAGAAGTTCACCATATTTTTATTTTATTCTATTTCTGTAATCATGTTCACGCTACCAAAGTATAAACTAAACAGATGTTTAGTCAGAAGTTCACCATATTTTTATTTTATTCTATTTCTGTAAACATGTTCACGCTACCAAAGTATAAACTAAACAGATGTTTAGTCAGAAGTTCACCATATTTTTATTTTATTCTATTTCTGTAATCATGTTCACGCTACCAAAGTATAAACTAAACAGATGTTTAGTCAGAAGTTCACCATATTTTTATTTTATTCTATTTCTGTAATCATGTTCACGCTACCAAAGTATAAACTAAACAGATGTTTAGTCAGAAGTTCACCATATTTTTATTTTATTCTATTTCTGTAATCATGTTCACGCTACCAAAGTATAAACTAAACAGATGTTTAGTCAGAAGTTCACCATATTTTTATTTTATTCTATTTCTATAAACATGTTCACGCTTCCAAAGTATAAACTAAACAGATGTTTAGTCAGAAGTTCACCATATTTTTATTTTATTCTATTTCTGTAATCATGTTCACGCTACCAAAGTATAAACTAAACAGATGTTTAGTCAGAAGTTCACCATATTTTTATTTTATTCTATTTCTGTAATCATGTTCACGCTACCAAAGTATAAACTAAACAGATGTTTAGTCAGAAGTTCACCATATTTTTATTTTATTCTATTTCTGTAAACATGTTCACGCTACCAAAGTATAAACTAAACAGATGTTTAGTCAGAAGTTCACCATATTTTTATTTTATTCTATTTCTGTAATCATGTTCACGCTACCAAAGTATAAACTAAACAGATGTTTAGTCAGAAGTTCACCATATTTTTATTTTATTCTATTTCTATAAACATGTTCACGCTTCCAAAGTATAAACTAAACAGATGTTTAGTCAGAAGTTCACCATATTTTTATTTTATTCTATTTCTGTAAACATGTTCACGCTACCAAAGTATAAACTTAACAGATGTTTAGTCAGAAGTTCACCATATTTTTATTTTATTCTATTTCTGTAAACATGTTCACGCTACCAAAGTATAAACTAAACAGATGTTTAGTCAGAAGTTCACCATATTTTTATTTTATTCTATTTCTGTAAACATGTTCACGCTACCAAAGTATAAACTAAACAGATGTTTAGTCAGAAGTTCACCATATTTTTATTTTATTCTATTTCTGTAAACATGTTCACGCTACCAAAGTATAAACTAAACAGATTTTTAGTCAGAAGTTCACCATATTTTTATTTTATTCTATTTCTGTAAACTAGGGATGTCAAATCTCTCGGGAGATTAGAAATGAGGGAGATCTCCCAGGGAGATCTCCCGGGAGATCTCCATGGAGATCTCCCGAAATCTCCCGATTTTCCAAAATGGTCATTTTAACACCAAAAAATTTGTTTTTCGTCTTAGTTATAAACTATAGTTAAAATCATTAGTTTTTTAATCTATAAATTTATTATACTAATTTAATTGTTATAAAAATACTTTATTAAACAAAAATTTAAAGCTTAAAGCTAACTGGTGTACGGTATCTTCAATGTAATTGCAGCAAAATTAGACGAAAAATACAAAACTGAGCTAAAAATAGACAATTTTAGTGGTTTTTGTTTGAATTTCGGGGTTTGAAAGAAGTTGTAAAATATGAAAAATTTCTAAAAAATTTTTGCTATGAAAAATCTTTCACGGGAGATTACGGGAGATCTCCCGGCAAAAAATGGGAGATCTCCCGGGAGATCTCCCGCATGGAGATCTCCCAAGCCTCCCGGGAGATCTCCATTTGACAACCCTACTGTAAACATGTTCACGCTACTAAAGTATAAACTAAACAGATGTTTAGTCAGAAGTTCACCATATTTTTATTTTATTCTATTTCTGTAAACATGTTCACGCTACCAAAGTATAAACTAAACAGATTTTTAGTCAGAAGTTCACCATATTTTTATTTTATTCTATTTCTGTAAACATGTTCACGCTACCAAAGTATAAACTAAACAGATGTTTAGTCAGAAGTTCACCATATTTTTATTTTATTCTATTTCTGTAAACATGTTCACGCTACCAAAGTATAAACTAAACAGATTTTTAGTCAGAAGTTCACCATATTTTTATTTTATTCTATTTCTGTAAACTAGGGATGTCAAATCTCTCGGGAGATTAGAAATGAGGGAGATCTCCCAGGGAGATCTCCCGGGAGATCTCCATGGAGATCTCCCGAAATCTCCCGATTTTCCAAAATGGTCATTTTAACACCAAAAAATTTGTTTTTCGTCTTAGTTATAAACTATAGTTAAAATCATTAGTTTTTTAATCTATAAATTTATTATACTAATTTAATTGTTATAAAAATACTTTATTAAACAAAAATTTAAAGCTTAAAGCTAACTGGTGTACGGTATCTTCAATGTAATTGCAGCAAAATTAGACGAAAAATACAAAACTGAGCTAAAAATAGACAATTTTAGTGGTTTTTGTTTGAATTTCGGGGTTTGAAAGAAGTTGTAAAATATGAAAAATTTCTAAAAAATTTTTGCTATGAAAAATCTTTCACGGGAGATTACGGGAGATCTCCCGGCAAAAAATGGGAGATCTCCCGGGAGATCTCCCGCATGGAGATCTCCCAAGCCTCCCGGGAGATCTCCATTTGACAACCCTACTGTAAACATGTTCACGCTACCAAAGTATAAACTAAACAGATGTTTAGTCAGAAGTTCACCATATTTTTATTTTATTCTATTTCTATAAACATGTTCACGCTACCAAAGTATAAACTAAACAGATGTTTAGTCAGAAGTTCACCATATTTTTATTTTATTCTATTTCTGTAATCATGTTCACGCTACCAAAGTATAAACTAAACAGATGTTTAGTCAGAAGTTCACCATATTTTTATTTTATTCTATTTCTATAAACATGTTCACGCTTCCAAAGTATAAACTAAACAGATGTTTAGTCAGAAGTTCACCATATTTTTATTTTATTCTATTTCTGTAAACATGTTCACGCTACCAAAGTATAAACTTAACAGATGTTTAGTCAGAAGTTCACCATATTTTTATTTTATTCTATTTCTATAAACATGTTCACGCTTCCAAAGTATAAACTAAACAGATGTTTAGTCAGAAGTTCACCATATTTTTATTTTATTCTATTTCTGTAATCATGTTCACGCTACCAAAGTATAAACTAAACAGATGTTTAGTCAGAAGTTCACCATATTTTTATTTTATTCTATTTCTGTAATCATGTTCACGCTACCAAAGTATAAACTAAACAATTGTTTTGTCAGAAGTTCACCATATTTTTATTTTATTCTATTTCTGTAAACATGTTCACGCTACCAAAGTATAAACTAAACAGATGTTTAGTCAGAAGTTCACCATATTTTTATTTTATTCTATTTCTGTAATCATGTTCACGCTACCAAAGTATAAACTAAACAGATGTTTAGTCAGAAGTTCACCATATTTTTATTTTATTCTATTTCTGTAATCATGTTCACGCTACCAAAGTATAAACTAAACAGATGTTTAGTCAGAAGTTCACCATATTTTTATTTTATTCTATTTCTGTAAACATGTTCACGCTACCAAAGTATAAACTAAACAGATGTTTAGTCAGAAGTTCACCATATTTTTATTTTATTCTATTTCTGTAATCATGTTCACGCTACCAAAGTATAAACTAAACAGATGTTTAGTCAGAAGTTCACCATATTTTTATTTTATTCTATTTCTGTAATCATGTTCACGCTACCAAAGTATAAACTAAACAGATGTTTAGTCAGAAGTTCACCATATTTTTATTTTATTCTATTTCTGTAATCATGTTCACGCTACCAAAGTATAAACTAAACAGATGTTTAGTCAGAAGTTCACCATATTTTTATTTTATTCTATTTCTGTAATCATGTTCACGCTACCAAAGTATAAACTAAACAGATGTTTAGTCAGAAGTTCACCATATTTTTATTTTATTCTATTTCTGTAAACATGTTCACGCTACCAAAGTATAAACTAAACAGATGTTTAGTCAGAAGTTCACCATATTTTTATTTTATTCTATTTCTGTAATCATGTTCACGCTACCAAAGTATAAACTAAACAGATGTTTAGTCAGAAGTTCACCATATTTTTATTTTATTCTATTTCTATAAACATGTTCACGCTTCCAAAGTATAAACTAAACAGATGTTTAGTCAGAAGTTCACCATATTTTTATTTTATTCTATTTCTGTAAACATGTTCACGCTACCAAAGTATAAACTTAACAGATGTTTAGTCAGAAGTTCACCATATTTTTATTTTATTCTATTTCTGTAAACTAGGGATGTCAAATCTCTCGGGAGATTAGAAATGAGGGAGATCTCCCAGGGAGATCTCCCGGGAGATCTCCATGGAGATCTCCCGAAATCTCCCGATTTTCCAAAATGGTCATTTTAACACCAAAAAATTTGTTTTTCGTCTTAGTTATAAACTATAGTTAAAATCATTAGTTTTTTAATCTATAAATTTATTATACTAATTTAATTGTTATAAAAATACTTTATTAAACAAAAATTTAAAGCTTAAAGCTAACTGGTGTACGGTATCTTCAATGTAATTGCAGCAAAATTAGACGAAAAATACAAAACTGAGCTAAAAATAGACAATTTTAGTGGTTTTTGTTTGAATTTCGGGGTTTGAAAGAAGTTGTAAAATATGAAAAATTTCTAAAAAATTTTTGCTATGAAAAATCTTTCACGGGAGATTACGGGAGATCTCCCGGCAAAAAATGGGAGATCTCCCGGGAGATCTCCCGCATGGAGATCTCCCAAGCCTCCCGGGAGATCTCCATTTGACAACCCTACTGTAAACATGTTCACGCTACTAAAGTATAAACTAAACAGATGTTTAGTCAGAAGTTCACCATATTTTTATTTTATTCTATTTCTGTAAACATGTTCACGCTACCAAAGTATAAACTAAACAGATGTTTAGTCAGAAGTTCACCATATTTTTATTTTATTCTATTTCTATAAACATGTTCACGCTACCAAAGTATAAACTAAACAGATGTTTAGTCAGAAGTTCACCATATTTTTATTTTATTCTATTTCTGTAATCATGTTCACGCTTCCAAAGTATAAACTAAACAGATGTTTAGTCAGAAGTTCACCATATTTTTATTTTATTCTATTTCTATAAACATGTTCACGCTTCCAAAGTATAAACTAAACAGATGTTTAGTCAGAAGTTCACCATATTTTTATTTTATTCTATTTCTATAAACATGTTCACGCTACCAAAGTATAAACTAAACAGATGTTTAGTCAGAAGTTCACCATATTTTTATTTTATTCTATTTCTATAAACATGTTCACGCTTCCAAAGTATAAACTAAACAATTGTTTAGTCAGAAGTTCACCATATTTTTATTTTATTCTATTTCTATAAACATGTTCACGCTACCAAAGTATAAACTAAACAGATGTTTAGTCAGAAGTTCACCATATTTTTAATTTATTCTATTTCTATAAACATGTTCACGCTACCAAAGTATAAACTAAACAGATGTTTAGTCAGAAGTTCACCATATTTTTATTTTATTCTATTTCTATAAACATGTTCACGCTTCCAAAGTATAAACTAAACAGATGTTTAGTCAGAAGTTCACCATATTTTTATTTTATTCTATTTCTATTAACATGTTCACGCTACCAAAGTATAAGCTAAACAGATGTTTAGTCAGAAGTTCACCATATTTTTATGTTATTCTATTTCTATAAACATGTTCACGCTACCAAAGTATAAACTAAACAGATGTTTAGTCAGAAGTTCACCATATTTTTATTTTATTCTATTTCTGTAAACACACTGAAAAAAACTCCCAAATCTAAATAATGGGGGTATCTAAAAACCCCCGAATAATGGGGGTAAAATAATCCCGTTTTTCAAAAAGGGGGTAATTAATACTCCATTTTTCAAAAAAGGGGGAAAATATCCCCGAATTTTCTGTTGTCTTATTTTAGTGGGAAAAATTAGATTTTTTAACTTAATAAATGCTATATTATGTATTCCATCAGCTTTAATAGTTTTGAAACGAAAAGAAAGCCGTCTATTGCAAAAATTATATCTCAATAATCACCCGCTTTTGTATTATTGAATAGTATTACGTTTCACTGCCAGAAATCTGTTTCGATATTTCATTTGGCCGACATTATTTGTTTGTTGACAAAACAATTAATAGTGGTATAAATTTTTTATTCAATTTTTTTTATATATTATCTCCTTTACTTTTCAGGTGATTTATCACTACAAGAAACTCCATCTTCTTCTCGAATTCAATCAATGCCAACAACACCATCTCGTTCTCACATTGTCAGCGCATTTTTGGACTTTTTGGGACTTTCTTGAATTAAACGATTTCTAGAAGTCCAAAATTTATGAAACCTTCAGGAATTATACATATGGACCTAGGGAAGAGATCCATAGCACTTTTGGACCCCTATGTACCCTCTACCCCTCAGGGCAACTCCTACAGTACCCCAAACCCCCAAATATGAAAAAAATAATTAGAAATCTTTTTTTGAAACATTTGTGAATCATTGTAGAAAGCTATTAAAACACATATATAGCAATTCGACTATGGGGAATCTGATGGTGATGTTTTTAGGATTCTGGCGCCTTCAGAATTCTAGGATTCAGAAGGCTTTAAAAATTTTTCTCCGTTTTTCATGATTTAAATGTGTATTCTAGGGTAATCAAATATGGAGAATTCAAAAAAAATATTTTCAGATCCCTCAGATTTCAGAATCCACGGATTCAGAAGGCCTAAAAAATTTTTTTCTCGATTTTTATGTATTAGTGTGATTGGAATGCATCAGAGGGTGTATGGCGTGACATGAAAGAATATGTAGAGTAAGTGATTTGTATTTTTTCTTCATGTTTATATATACTATTTTAGAAAAAAGTCTCCAAAAACAATGGATGCTTTACGTGAAACCATCGTTGAATTTTGGAAAACAAAAGTCACACCAAAATATTGTAGAAATTTGATTGAAAATGCAAAAAGAAATATCAAAAGAAGCTATGATGGATTAAATCAAGAAAAAGATACTCCTCTTATTGTTACAGTAATCCACATACTTTTTGCTTTAGTTTTGCAACACATATTTTACCGTTATTTGTTGACCATTCTTTGGTATTCGAATTTTCCATAAAATTCTAACCTAAAAGTATATCCAGACAAAAAAAGTTTTTGAAGCCTTCTGAATCGGGGATTCTGATGCCGACAGAATCTTAGAAATACAGGGTGTTAAAAAAAAAGTAGATTTCCGTTTTTAAACGAAGGCAAAGGGTTGCGATGACCTGAGGTATGGGGGGATATAAAGTATTGGTGGGGACAATTTTGACCCTACAGTATCACTTCTCGAAAGTTTTCGTGTCGGGAGTTCTGATGCCGCCAAGTTAAAAAAGTGCCATTTTTCGACCCTTTCGTAGGTTCCCTTTCCTGGGAGAACCAGTGCAGCTGGAGACTTGTCCTATTGGGGTTAAATAGTCCTGGGATGGGTCTCGTCAATAGGCTACAGTATGACTTCCCCAGGTTTTCGCTTCGAGATACACAGCGTTTTTAAAAAACCAATTTCCAAAATTTTACGTTTTATAGCAACTTTGAGCAGCCGGTGTAGTCCAGGGAGGGGGTTTTAGAGAGTAATATTTGTTTACAGTAAACTTCAGACATATTGTGATCGATTCCACCCCAAAACTCTTAAATCTGAGATATCGAATTTTTTTCGATAGCACAAAATAGCTATTACTGCTTAAGTAGCAGACGATGACGTTAAACTCAAAATTTTAAAATGCGGTTTTTTGCTATAATATTGTAAATTATGCTTCAAAAACATATATAAAATACATTTTAAGCGTTCCTGGCCCTATTAAGTGCGTTTAACATAGATATGATTTTCATCGTCAGCTACTTACATATAACAATTATAGCTGCTTCGGAATCGAAATTCTCAGATTTTTCCCAAACTTTGCAGGAATGTTACACTATGTCTGAAGTTAATTGTGAACAAATAATACCCCATAAAACCCCCTCTCTGGACTACACTGGCTGCTCAAAGTTGCTATAAAACGTAAAATTTTGGAAATTGGTTTTTTAAAATCGCTGTGTATCTCGAAGCGAAAACCTGGGGAAGTCATACTGTAGCCTATTGACGAGACCCATCCCAGGACTATTTAACCCCAATAGGACAAGTCTCCAGCTGCACTGGTTCTCCCAGGAAAGGGAACCTACGAAAGGGTCGAAAAATGGCACTTTTTTAACTTGGCGGCATCAGAACTCCCGACACGAAAACTTTCGAGAAGTGATACTGTAGGGTCAAAATTGTCCCCACCCATACTTTATATCCCCCCATACCTCAGGTCATCGCAACCCTTTGCCTTCGTTTAAAAACGGAAATCTACTTTTTTTTTTAACACCCTGTAAGTTTTTCGAATCCCTCATAAAATTTTGGTATATAAAGTACATTAATACATAAAAATCGAGAAAAAAATTTTTTAGGCCTTCTGAATCCGTGGATTCTGAAATCTGAGGGATCTGAAAATATTTTTTTTGAATTCTCCATATTTGATTACCCTAGAATACACATTTAAATCATGAAAAACGGAGAAAAATTTTTAAAGCCTTCTGAATCCTAGAATTCTGAAGGCGCCAGAATCCTAAAAACATCACCATCAGATTCCCCATAGTCGAATTGCTATATATGTGTTTTAATAGCTTTCTACAATGATTCACAAATGTTTCAAAAAAAGATTTCTAATTATTTTTTTCATATTTGGGGGTTTGGGGTACTGTAGGAGTTGCCCTGAGGGGTAGAGGGTACATAGGGGTCCAAAAGTGCTATGGATCTCTTCCCTAGGTCCATATGTATTATTCCTGAAGGTTTCATGAATTTCGGATATCTAGAAGTGAAAAATATTTTAAATATTTACATGCACTGAATTTTTGGAAAGCAATTTTTTAAGCCAAAATTTTAAAAACAAGAAACTACATTATTCGCATTTTGATCATTTGACATTTTTTAAGTCAATTTAATTTTTGCATTTGTAAAAATTTTTGGTGAGAGGTTGCCTTTTTGATTCGAAAACACTTTATTTGAATATTTAATTTTATAAAAAACGGCAATCATTTATCTCATGAAAAATATTAGAGATTATTTTTTTTGAATCAAAATTTTTAAGCAGTTTTTTAAAAACACTCTAACTGAATCAAATTTTTAAGAACAGTTAAAATCCAAGAATAATTTTAAGATTGTGGAAGTCCAAATCAAAGTCAAACGAACAATATTAATTACACTTCAAAAATTTGGATTTAGGATATCAGAAAAATTTCTAATACAACTTTGTCATTGGATGCAACTCAGAATCTATAACAGAGGATCCCAATATGATGTCTTTCCCCCATTTATAAAAAGACATTAATAATCGTGAGGAAAATATTCTACAAATTATTGCTTTTGGAAATGCTTTTTTAGATAGTGATGTAAAATATTTGACGGAACAACAAAGAAAGTTGTTTGAGTCTAAAAATTGTCTATGGATAAGTTATGAAACTGTAATCTGTTAGCAAAAGGATGAAATTGTCTTTCACTGTTTTGTAATTATTTCAGTTCTCTTTCTTTTCTTTGAATTCATTCTTTTTTTATCTCTAAAAATAAAGAAAGGTTGTTCATTCAATCTTTACCATATATTTCTATTTATTTAGTGTATTCTTGTGCGGTGACATTGTGATTTGGGAACAAAATCAAAAAATCATCATCAATAAATTATTTTGTCCGTTTAATGAATGTTTTTGCTGGTATAAAAATATTTTTAAATATTCAAACGTATTTAATTTTGAAAACAAATCACTATCAAAATCAAAGAAGACAATAAACTTCATCTTTTGTAGTTTCTTCATGAAAATTTTTTTCAACCAGTTTTCTTTGTTTTTTTTTGAAAATTTTAAAGAGAGTGTTATCGCTTTTCCGAGGATTACTTTATTTGAATATATTGATATATTAGAATAACTATGAGCTTTTTTCAGCGTTTACAGAATTCGTTTCGAATCACACAATATGTATAAGGTTGGATGTTTCTTCCATCAATAAATACTGTCAAAGAATGTTTAAATAACCATTTTAAATGATTGCGCGCAGAAGCAAAAAACATTATTCAGCTGTGAGCTTTAATAGAAGCAGAAATATTTCTTGATAAATAATATAGGAATTTTTGTTGATGCAGATTTTAAGAATCATAGTGATAACTATGTCGTTCGATAATTTTACTTTGGACAGGTTTAAACAATTTACGTTTGTTATAGTTATTGCTATGAATATAAATTTAATAAATAATGTAATAATTAATTAAAAAGTCAAAAATATTTCTAAATGAAATTTCCATTCAATGTGATTGTACTGATTGTAAAGTTTGTCACAGTATAATTTAAATAAGTTTTAAATATTCAAATTTGAGATTTTCATAACAATTAGTTTCAAAAGCAAGCTGTTAGCAACACTTAAAGTTAATAGTAGCAAACTATATTTTTTGCACTTTCATCATAACTGTTTTGCCAATCAATTTCTTCTGCTTTTTTTAACTTTTTGTATATGGACATTTTTCTACACAAAAGCTTTAATTAGATATTTAATTAATACTATAAAACAAAATAACAGTTATTTCGTAAGAAGCATCATACCATTTTTAATAACGCTTTGAAACAAAATTTTAAACCATGACTCATATTTTCGAGGTGTTCGCATTTTTTATATTTAACTTTGAATAACGATAATTTTTTGTCCACTTACCATCTATTTTGTTCAAACTCACTTGGAAAAAAAATTCATTTTTTATTTTAATGCTAAAATATATGCAAAAAATCTTCATCAATTAATCATAAGCCAAAAGTGATAAACTATATTTTTTGTACTTTCATCGCAGTAGTGTTTTTCTGTGAACTTATTTTGCTCATCTGTCAATATTTTTTTAAAAATATACCATTGATGATAATTTTATTTGAATATTTAATTTTTTAAAAACATACATTAGTAATACCTAATTGTAAGGAAATAAAGGTTACAAATTATATGAAAATATTGATAAATTAATTCAATTTAATAGAAAACAAGTGTGCAGTAGTAATTTTTTAAAATGTTACTAATTGCGATTTGGAAAATTTCGACAATATTAATTTTAAAAAAAACTTAATTGCTTTCGTCATTTTTTAAAAGAAGCCAACAAAGCAATGAAAGCATTTTTTTTGTTTCCTTTACTGTTTCTATGGTAAAAATTTTTTTACTTCAATAAAAAATTAACCTTCATGTGTAATCAGCTTATACACGTTTTGAGATTAAACGACATTGTCATTCATTCCACTGACAATGAAGAAAATGAAAAATAATAAAAAATGAAAGGAGGGCGTAAACGAGAATAGTACCCTATTGCTTGAAAGTTTTTTTTCTCATTTTGTTATTAGTAAGAACCTTTCACAAACTGGATATGTAAAATCTTTACCCCAACTAATATGGCTGAAACAGTAATTTATTACATCACAATAATTAAAATTTCAGAAAAATGTTTTATATAATAAAATAAATCAGATTTTCAAAACAATTTTTTTTAAAACCAAATTTTTGGCAGTTCTAAAAGCTAATAACAGCAAATTACGGCAATTGCATTCAAACTATATTTTTTACATTGTCATTGTAGCTCTGTTTTCTTTAATCAATAGTTTTTTTCGACAATATTTCTTAAAAATAAAAGTTTTATTTTAAATATTTAGTATAAAATAGAAATTAGCTTTTTAAAGATTTTTCAAAACAAAATACTACACAATATTTGAATTATTTTTATTTCAGTTGTTTACCTTAATAATGCCATTTTTAAAAATTATTTCTTCTTCCTAGTTATCAATGGCATGAAAAGATTTTGGTTTTTGTGAAACATGAAACATGACATTTTTCAATAATTGTTTTTAACGGATTTTGACGCTTATTATAGTCGCTGACTGTCACATTTCACATGAAGATGCAAATCTCTTTGGGTTTTTTAGCTAAAAAATCTTTTAAAAAGTGATGTAAAAATCAGAAATAAACGTATTCCCTTTCGATAATTTGGAAGGTATTTGGTTGTTCGAAAAGTTCGTGCAGGTGTTTGAACCGCTGGCATTTTTTTGATTTTTCATGGAACTTTCTAATTTCTTTTGTAAAAGATGCTCAATGATGTCAGAAAACATGCCTCAAAGACATTTTTGGATATCTTTGATTTTGGCGGATTTTCGGGGGATATACTCGGATTAACCCGGATTTCAGCATATTTTGCATTAAAAGTCAACGAAAATTTTTTCAAAATATGGAAAGTTTGGTCTCAAAATGATGAGCAGGATGTCAGAAAGCATATCCATAACGTTTTTCAGATGTGTGGAATATCGGATCCAAGTTATGCAAATTTTTCCAGAGTTACAGATTTTCCATAGGTTTTTGGCTCAAGGATCCGTCATTTCAAACATCGGAAAAACGTTTTGTATATGTTTTCTAAGATCCCTCTCTTCATTTTGATGCCAAAATTGGAATATCTGACTCACTTTTTTGGTCCGTTTTTGTGCAAAATACCTGGAAATCCGGGTTAATCCGAGTATATCCCCCGAAAATCCGCCAAAATCAAAGATATCCAAAAATGTCTTTGAGGCATGTTTTCTGACATCATTGAGCATCTTTTACAAAAGAAATTAGAAAGTTCCATGAAAAATCAAAAAAATGCCAGCGGTTCAAACACCTGCACGAACTTTTCGAACAACCTGATAATTTACTCCTTTACATATTACAGTACCGCTGAGTGGAAGAATTTTTAAATATTCAAATATTTGGATTTTTTGAAAATGATATTTTAAAAGCAATAATTTAAAGCAGTAGCAAAAAACAATAAACTGTAATTTTTAAAGATTCATCATGACGGCTTTTTGAATCAAATTAAATCTACTTTCTTTTAAATTTTTGGGAGAAGTGTTGTTGTTTTACCTCAAAAACACGTTATTTGAATATTTAGTTAATATGAAATATTCGAACTTCAACAAAAATTGAAACAACCTCTTTTAATGAAAAAGAATGATTAAAAAAGCTGTAAGCAAACTACACTTTTTGCAGTTTCATCATACTCGTGTATTTGCTTTTCAATAAAACGAAAATTGTTGTTTTCCGCTAGAAAAACTTTCTTTGAATATTTAAATTATATTACATAAAAGAGCAGCAATAGCTGTATTAGAAATATTGGAGACTGCCATTTTTGAAAGAACTCTGACAATTGTGAATCTAAATCTTTGATCAGTACTTTAAAATTGAGCAGTCCAAAAAATACATAATTTTTCTGAAATTCATAAAATTTTTCGAATAATTTAAAAACTATCAATGTGAGATTCATATTCGAGTTTACAGTATTAATAAAGTAATAATTTCAACAAGACAAGTGACACCTAAAGGATGAACACGTTAACTATTGATAAAAAAATAATATCTGCCTACAAAGAATTATCAAAAGTAGCCGATATTATGAGATTTCATTTACTTCTTTTAAGTTTATTAAGTTTATGTGAAAACTTAATGATTACGTTTTTTACTTATGTTAGGCTATGTCATATGTAGTGAAAGTTTGAAAAACAAATTATTAATGAAAACGTGCAGTTTCCAGTAAATTTTTAATATTGGAACATCGTGCCACTAAAATTTATTGTTTTAGGGTAACTTGCAGTTGCAAAATCATTTATCGTCTCTTATACGCAAAGTTTTCTGGTTAAAAATATTTTAAAATATTCAAATTTTCATTGAATGTAAAAGAAAAAATTAATGCTTACAATATAACAACTGAAAGCGTTCAAACCATATTTTTTGCACTTTCATTATTGAGTTTTTTGCTTTCACTCCATTAAAAAAGGTATAATCAAGGGAGAAATGATCAGAATTTATCGGTCATGTTCGAACAAAAAAGACTTTAAAAAAAGATGCAACTTCTTTATAAATGAATTAAAAAATACAAATTATCCATCAGAACTAATCTATAATAGCTGTAATGAGTTAGTTAAACAGAAGAGAATTAGTATACTGTAATTCTAAAATAAGCAAATTTTCAGAAAAACTAATAAATCCTTTTTGCCAAAAAAGCTCTAAAAAAATAATCACCTCTAATCGTTTGTCTGTCATAAGTATTTTTCAAATGAATGAAGTCAAGGTGGTTATGCTGCAGAAAAAAATTTTTTTAATTTTTATATGAATATATTATTACAATTTTAATTATTTTATTTTACATAATCAATTTATGCTATTGTAAGTTTAAGCCTTTTCTAACTTTTTTAATATTTTTAACCATACTTATATTTTCATAAAATGGAAAAGTCCTTCACTGAAGAGAGCCTGCTTTTTCATTTTATACAAATATAAAAGAAAATTGTTTTTATTTATTACTAACAATATATTGTAAAACTAAAAATAACGTTAGCCGTCTGAGGGTAAGGACGAAACGGTAACGTAACACAAATCAAAAAATTTTTTTAGATTTCAAGTTTACTTTTGTTTAATTATATTTATATTCTTCTTCTTATTTATGCAAATTTGTGGACAGGTATACGTTATCTCGGATACTGTAAGAGATACGGTAAAAATGACCGCGGAAATGGTGTTTTTGGGTCATGTAAACCTAGGAAAAGCACTGTATACCTTCCTTCTATCATTTTTCGTTCCCTATGCCAAAATCATTTCAAAAAGCTTTACTTTTACAGAGCTATAAATGTTTTTTTGTTTTGATTTTTGAATATTACGATAGATTGATGTGGCACGGCAAAACAAAAAAAATATTGAAAAAAAAATTCCTATTGATTTTTTTAATGTCCGCATTAAGCTTGCTTATTCTGAAGCACACAAAAGCAAATACAAAGCAGTAAATCGTTTTTGATTTTTTTTCCGTCTTTTTTCTGCTATTTTCTTCTTAGGTTAAACACATTTGAAAAATGTTTTAAATATTAAAATATATATAAACAAAAAACGCCAGCATCACTTTGACAACAAATAAAAAGTAGTTAAGCAGCAATAAAACTATATTCTTTTATCAGTGTTGTTTTTTTGTCGATCTTTTTTGCTCGTCTGTCAGTTTGTTTACAACTATCACAAGAAAAAAAATGTTTGAATATTTAATTAAATATGAATAAGAATAATAATTTAACGAAAAATGTGCGAATTTCTGAAATGATCTGTTCTGTAAAAACTTTGAATATGTTGCAACCTGCAAAGTAGCGGGTAAAGCCAATATTTGATCTTCAAAAATTATTAAGATTAAAAACAAATTTTTCTATGCCAAATTCTTTTTAAACAGAAAAGATTAAACTAAGTTTTTCTTCTGTAACAATAAATTTTTTGTTTCAAAAAAAATTAAATTTCTTGTATTCAAAAATAAATAAAAAGATTTCCTTGTATTATTAATAACAGGCATGCAAATTTTTTTAGAAGGAAATAGTGATTGTTTGTAAGTAATTTCTTCTCATGAATTCAAAGAATACTACTCATCAAAAAATGTATTAAATATTTAAATATTAAGAAGACGTAAAAAAGGAAAAAAGGTAAACGTCAAAAGTAGTACAAACAATTAAGTAACATCTAAACTGTCCCCAATTCCTCTGCATTTAATTAAATAGTTAAATACAGTTTTGTTGCTAAAAATCATTAGTACTTTTTGTCGAAAGCATAAAAAACAATTAATTTTCTCACATCTGATTTCACATTTTTAAAAGCTTTCTAATAATTATAGCGTGTTATTCTTTCTTCTTTTTATTATTTTTTTGTCTTGTAACGAACAACATTGTCAAAAATAAATTCAACACTGTTTTTAAAAAGTCGCATTTCAGATAAACTTTTATTAAACGACAAATATATGTTCTAAACATGCAATGAATCTTAACAAAGCTATATTCAAATGAATTTTCTTCTGCCATTTCATTTCCAATTATTGTTTCTTTTAATAAAATATTCAAATAAAATGCGTTATTTTTGCAAAAGTTTGGGAAGGAATAGATGTAAAAAGCAAAAAAACACAGCAGTGGTGAAACTGCAAAAAATATATTTTAATTTCCGGTAGCTTTTTTTTCTTTTAATATTCATTTTGTTTATGCACTTGCCAAAACACGTTTTCTTGCTATCGTAGAATTTGAATATTTGAATTATTTTTACGCAAAAATATATTTAAAATTGTTGTCAAAGTAATTAATAAAAAGATTTTTGCATTGATAAAACACAAATATTTTGGATGAAATAATTTACAAGTACGGTGCATATTTAATTTAATAACACCTCCGTCAAAAACAACATCTGAAATGAAAGATATTTTAAGAAATTGTTTTAAAAACGGTTCGGTTTTAATCAATTCAATTAATGCACTGCTACCAAGAAATGAATCGTCATTTTTTCTCAACTTGTTTTGCGTTTATTTGTTTCAAACCATTTAAAACTGTGTTACATGTTATTTGCATTAGATTAATAATGGGCTTATAACGATTGAAAATTTGCTATAATACCGATTGATAAAATGTAACAACATTTGCTGTAGCTATGTAGTGAAATGTTTAAGCTGAAATGTTGCCATAGAAAATTTACAGAACACAAACTGAAATATTAAAATATGACACCATGTTGTGTTGCAATTAATATATGTTATTTTAGATAAATTTTTTTAACAAAAAACTCTCACTACTTTCCCTCTTAAATAAAATTATCGCGTGAAAAATAATTTAAAATATTCAATTATATCAACAGCATTTTTAACTGAAAAATGAATGTTTAAAATTTTGCTATAGCAACAATAAAACTATATTTTTTGCACTTTCCTCATTGTTGTTTTTTTTCGTCAATAAATTTTTTCAGGTGATATTTTTAAAACTTTTCTAAAAATGATATTTGAATATTTAATCTTTAAAAAAGAACATTGATGGCTTCATTGAAAATCAAAAACGACCGTTTTTGAAAATATTTCGACTATGATACAATCAGCTGTAAAAAGTGTAGCACTTTTTATGACTTTGCAGCGAATCGATGATATATGGTCACCAATTATTTTGTCAAAGCAAATATTTAAATTAAAAAACTTTTTTCTTATCCTCATCTTATATATCAAAAAACGTTGTTAAAAATAGCGTGTTTAAAAATGTTGCTGTCACCATTGAAACTATATTTTTTGCACTTTCGTCATCAGTGTTTTTTACTTCAACCATTTTTTTTCTGTCAATAATTTTTTTTCTGGAAATAATATTTTGAATATTTTGTTTATAAAAAAAACATTAATAATTATTTAAAATGGAAAACAATATTTTTTAAAAAAGTTTGATGGTGATGGATACGCTAATTCCAAAACAGACCCGAAATGATCCCGTTAGTAATAAAAAACTGCCATTTTCTGATGACGGCATCAAATACAAAAAAATGATTGCAAACGCAATCACTCTTGCTTCAATGGTCAGCATTCCTTTTTCTTCTCTAAATAATTATCATAATCTGGTGTTTTGTTCTTTTACGTAAGCATCTCCAACTCGCATTCACTCTTGAACGAGTATAAAAGCATTTAAAAAACTTTGACTAAAACATCACCAAAATAATAAAGATCTGGAACTTCTTGGTGCGCACCGTCGTTTGGCATTAAATAAAACTTTTGTTTTTCTTCTAAAAATTTCTTGGGTCGCACTTTTTTTTGAGTTGCTTTTTTGGCAGCTCAAATCAATCAACAATCTTCACGCGAGCTGCCATTGTGTTACCCCACTCATCAAAAGCTTTTTCAAATATGAAATTGCATATAGTTGTTGGAAGGAAAATCCATATTTTATTTCCAATGTTTTTTAGATTTTGATATAAACTTCAAATAAATTTTAATGGAATTTAATCAAGATTATTATTATTATAATTATTTATATGTAGAAAAATATCAATGAGCAAAAATAACAATTTAAAATTTTTATATAAAAATGATGACAATTTTTTTTCATTTTAATGTGATTAAAAAAGTAGGTTTAATCATCATCATCCAATTGATTTTGCGAAAGCGATTCAATGATCAAAAGTGCACCCGTTTCCAATTTTTTTCCATATTCATATGTAAAATTAAGGGAAACAATTTGATTTTGTAATATTAAATAATCACTTGTTTTGTTCATGCTAAAAAAAGAGAAATGTTGAAAGCATTTTTTTAAGAAGAAAAAAACGGCTTTCTTACTAGTGTACCGTATAATAATAATTTAATAATAATAATTTTTATACATTCTTTCCCATTGCTGGTACTCAAATGAAAACAAGAAAAAAATACATACATACAAAGAAAAAACAAAAAAATAAAAAATTACAAAAAAAAGCTTAACAATGAAACTAGTAAAAACTATGTGGTATAAAAATTATCTATTTCTTTATTCATCAAGTATTGTTTGAATTCATTCTTCTTTTTGTAGTCAGAGATTTTGATTTTTAGGTTATTCATGAAGCTTGAAGTTCTGGTTGCAAAATGGTAAGAGCGAAATCTTTTTTGCACTTTGTGTGAAGATTTATACACTTTTTGGAATCTGGTGTCACGAGATGGTTCATGCAGCATCGATGAGTCATTTGATAAAGTTGTGTGAATGAATTCATAACCAGTTTGAAGATCGATAATATTTCTTCTTTCATGGAGAGATTTCATGTTGTATAATTTAAGTCGAGCTGGATAAGACGGAAAATCTTTAATGTTGGTAATTTTGTTTTGCCTTCGATACAACATTCTGGTGAAAATTTTTTGAGGACGTTCCAAATAATCAGCAATTTTTTTGACTTGAATATTAAAAAGTTGACTACCGTATTCCAGAATTGGCCGCACATAAACATTGAATAAAAATATAAGAACATCTTGATTTGAAATCAGAACACGTTTCATAATTGAAAATAGAGAAGACATTGCCGATCGGACAATCTTTTTGATGTGAGCGTCTGGTTTGAGATTGTTTTCAAGCATAACACCAAGATCACGAATAACAGGTACGGTAGAAATCGGAACATTATTAATCACATATTTTGCTGCTTCATTTTTTGGACCATATTGAATATGAAATGTTTTTGAAGTTGAAATAGGCATAGAATTTTCAGTAGACCAGTCAAATACAGCATCAATAGCATTTTGAATTATTGAAATATCAAATGAATTTCTATGGTAAGAAAAATAAATTTTTAAATCATCAGCAAATAATAGATGCATAATTCCAGGCAAAGTTGATAATTTTTCACTTAGTTCAGTAATAAAAATAATAAATAATATTGGTCCAAGAACGGATCCTTGTGGGACACCGCTTGTGGCTTCAAATTCTTCAGAAAATTCATTTCCCACTTTCACTTTGAATTTACGGAATGATAGTAGAGTAATGATTAGTTTTAATAAGCATCCAGAAATACCAGCTTTTTTGAGAGCATTTATAAGACGATCAATGGGAATTTTATCAAATGCTTTTTCAAAATCAAAATAAATAACATCCACTGTCATTTTCTTGGATACAGATGAAATAATGAATTCTTGGAATGGTATCAGTTGTTGAATGGTTGACATTTTGGCACGAAATCCATATTGTTGTTTTGGAAAATAATTTTTGTCATCAAGAAATTTGACCACTACAGGAGCAATACATCTTTCAAATGTTTTTAATGCATCAGGAGTTCCAGAGATAGGTCGAAAGTGTTCAGCACTTGTTGGTTTAGGGATTTTCGGTATTGGTGTGACATAAGATAATAAAAACAAATCGGGTACCATATTCTCATTTATAATAAAATCAAATAAAATTTTAAATGGCTTACATAAAGAATCATCAATTCATTCCAATAAAAACTTTGACATTCTCATTCAGTGATGTAGTAAACATGTGTGAAATGGTATATGGTATATAATCAGATATTACAATGTTAATGTGACATGGACCCTGTGCAGTTGCAATCCCTGCGAATGAAAGGAGTTCCAAATCATATGTGAGATACACATTTTTTTTAAAAATACAATTTTGCGGTTTACCTAAAATTTATTTTTTTAGTTTCAATTTTTAAATCACAATTACAACTTGATAGTTGAAGAACCAAAATTGAATAATCTGCATAAGTATAGATAAAATTGTCAAATATTGCAACCTTTTTTCTTTGTGTTTCGCATATTGGCGAATTAACAAAACTAAATTATTATGGTTAATACAACTTTTTTGTAATAAAAAAATTGGATTTTTACCATTTTGCTGTGTATAAACTTTTTGTCAAACTTTCGTCTTCAAAGAGAGTTACTCCAACATAACTACTGCTATAAATAATAATTGAAACATTATCCATAATCTAAAACGTGTAAAAACATATTTTTATAAACGTGTGTTTTTAAAAAATATATTAACTGATGTGTTCAAAATTTCTGCAGTTGCAACATCTATCAGTCCAGTGTCCAATATAAAAAACGGATTATTTATTGACAAATAAATTCTGAGATTTACTTTTGGAACTAAAAATTTTTATTTATTTTAAGCAGTTATAAACTAAATTATAACACGAAATGAAGAAAAGCATACTTTCAAATGACCAAAGAGAATAACGTAGATACTTTAACTGCTCTGATGGAAGTGTAAAAATTTCAAAAATATTTGCATTAGAAGATTTTAGATATACGCTAAACGTAAGCCTAGCTTTATTGCAATTATTTATTTCAAGAATAGTTTCATTATTTGAAACTACTTTAAATACAGGGTGGTCATTTTAAAATTTACACTTGTTTTAAACCGCCAAATGAGTTCTAGAGCGATCCCAGAGCTCATATAGCATGGGTATATCACAAACAAGGGGGAGCATCTTTTGCACATAAAATTTTGGCATCTGGGAACATTTCGCCAAATGGCGCCAAATTCAAATTTGACCTCGAATCAGCTTAAAATTAACATAGGGCATTAAAATCCAGACTTTCAGGCACCCAATGGTCGAAAAATCATCACTCTAGCTTCAAAAATGACAAAACTGCAGCCATTTGAAAAAGTAGTCTTCAACACTAAAAAAAGCAAAATAAAAATTTCTGTTTTTTGATCATTTTTAAAAAAATGCTATTTTTCAAATGGCTGCAGTTTTGTCATTTTTGAAGCTAGAGTGATGACTTTTCGACCATTGGGTGCCTGAAAGTCTGGATTTTAATGCCCTTTGTTAATTTTAAGCTGATTCGAGGTCAAATTTGAATTTTGCGCCATTTGGCGAAATGTTCCCAGATGCCAAAATTTTATGTGCAAAAGATGCTCCCCCTAGTTTGTGATATATCCATGCTATATGAGCTCTGGGATCGCTCTAGAACTCATTTGGCAGCTTAAAACAAGTGTAAATTTTAAAATGACCACCCTGTATATCGTAATCTTCGTATATCAAACTTTGATCAGAGTTTGTGTATGCAATAAGCATTAATGAAATTTTGGTGAAACATTGTTCAAGCTAAAAAAGAGAGGATTTATCAAAATGTATTTGTTACTTAAAAATATAATACCTTAAGAGTACAATTTAGGTTTCCACAATAACTCAAAGAATCTTTCATTGGATAATAATCTTGGGTATCACAAGAAAGGTTCGAATAATCACATTGACAGCCTTAAGTTTTTTTTAATTGCTTAGAATTTTTCATTTCTGAACCCAAGCCCATTCGACAAAAAATCTTAACATATAAATGTTGTCTTTAGAATGACAGCCCTTAGCCACGACAAAACTTTTAGCTAAATGGAATAAATTTGGGAGTAAAAAGAGATGAAAAAAGTAAGAAAGCACCCTATGAAAAAAAATTGTTACAAAAAGAAACTTACGAGAATGCAAAAATTTTAAAGAAAATCCCAAATATTCCGTACTTCCATCACTTACAAATTCAAATAATACAGTCTTGTTTGAGTTATGATTAAAAGAATGCAAGTTAAATTGTGGTTTGCTTTTAATAATAACAGTTGTATTTACGTCAGTTGAATATTTAATATAATCTGCTCCTTTTTCTAAAACATATTGCATGGCCTCAACAGCAACTTGGGAATTTGGTGAAATAATAAGTTCAAATTTGCAATACATATTACTTTCATATCCAGTGGAAATGCCCCAATATACTGAATTGCCAATATTTAGTGTTATGCAATGATTTTCAATACTTTCGGTAGACTTTGTTTTTACAATTGTGATCCATGCTGTGAATTCAGCAAAAAGGAAAGCCGTTGCATTGCCCTTTGACAAATAAATTTCAATATAATTATCTGAATTGTAGTAGGGGTGTAAAGCTTTTATACTTCTTTGGCTGTAAAAAAAGCTTGTTTTTTAAGATTAATTTTAGGATTTCTTCTTTTACATACTTTACAATAATGTCAGTTGTATTTTTGATTGTCAATTCAGTTAAAGCAGTAAGATTAAGATAATTGGATATGATTTTAAATCCATATCCATTCGGAGCTTTAAATTTCCATTTACAAGGATTTTTTCTTGCATAATTATCGAAATAGCTTGTTGCAATATAAATCATTTCTGTTTCATCAATGAAGTCATAAGCCTTTTCATAAGCAATAGATTCCATGGGGCAACTATTATTATTATCCTCTTCTTCGAATAAAACATATCCATGTGCAGCATACCCGATGTAACAACGCTGGTAAGAATAAGGCATGCTACAGGAAAGCGCACGATTAAGGTAAATCCCAGCAAGGCTCAAGGTAATCTAAGGCAAGAGTAGTTAAGGTAAGAAATCCTGCCAGGATTTTACCTTAATCTTGAATTAACAAAAGTCTTTCGTTCTCTAGCACCAAAGTGAAACTCGTCTTTTGAGGGTTTCCTTTTTAACATAAACGTGCAAAGCGTTATCCGTTTTTTTGGATTATTTCCCATGTTGGGTCTGTATGGCGGGGATCGACGGATCCCTGCTCCGCCAACTTGTAATTAAATTTTGGATACTAATTTGCTTTTATGCAAATTAGCTTTCGAGCTAATTCGCATAATATTTAAATTTTACGTGAAATCACGTATAAATTTGAATATTTAAATTTTGGTTATTTGTTGATTAAATTCAACAAATGTAAATAAATTTTAAAAAAATCTAAAAAAACAAAGACAAAAAAATAAGGCAAGAAAAAGGTAAGTTAATTTAGTTTAAGGTAAGAACCTGGCAGGTTAAGGTATACCTTAATTGATTCAGTTCTTACTTGAATTTTACCTTGCCGTTACCTTATTCCTGCCTGCGATGTTACATCGGGTAGAAAGTGTCAGAAACATGAGGAATATTTGTTGGAAAAATAAAAACAGATGAATAAAATACATAATAACCTGTATCATAATCGCCTACATCTGCAAAATAATATTCTACAAAGACAAGAAGTCTTATATTCTATAAAATCCAGAATAAGATAAAACCCCCAAACAAATCATAATATTTAATCACTTACTTTTGTATGATTTTCTTCCAATTCAAACGTTATGTTACAAGACACCAAATCAGCCATTAAATGTGGGTAGTTATTGGTTTCAAAGAATGCAATTTGGTTTAATTTTAATTTTACAACATCTTTTGTAGAACAATCGTACTTTGCGTACAAACATGGAACACACAAAAACAAAAATATAACCGTTTTCATTTTTGTTAAACTTTCAAACAAGTTAACTGTAAAAAGAAACTTGTTTTTAAGTTTAACAACAAAATGTACAAGGCAAGAATATAAGGGTTAAAAAATTAAAAGCTTTTTATATTTCTTTTTTCACAGCATCACTGCAAAAAGAAATATAAGAATAATTTTTCACACTTTCCTTGATTATAAGCTTCTTATATTTTAGAAGAATAATATCTATGGTAAACATTTAAAGCTTTTACAATGACGAAAAAATTGTCTTTGACACATTCAATATAAAAAAATATTTTAAAAAATATACTGAATGTTATGCAGTCATTTAAACTTATAATTTAATAATGTAAGTTTGAATAATCGCTAAAAATATAAATCTAACGTTAATACTTAATTTCATTATAGTTTAATGTTGTGGGTTTACTTAAAGCAAAGTAATCATTTGTCGTCTCTCTGACGCAAAGATACTTGGTGTAAAATATTTTAAAATATTCAATTACTATTGTTAATAGATTTTTAGTGTGGACCATTTTAAAACTGTCTACTTTAAATAGTAAATCAGGAAAACAGTTTCAATTGCTAATGAATATTTATAATCGTATTCTTTACATTGGAATGCGTATTGCCTGCTATGATAAAACTTTTTTGAATCAAGTACAAAAAGTAATTTTAAAAGTTTACAATAACATTAACGATCTGTTATTTTTACTGAAAAATATTTATACGATAATCAGGGCCACAACTTGGACAAATTTTAGGGGGTGGAATCGTCGATAATCCAAATGAGTATATTTTGTTTAAGGATGTCACACTATTTACAATGACTTACTGTAACGATGAAATAAAAAATTTAAACACAAGCTGTTTTAGGTGTAATATCTGTTTACAATTAATTATCAAAAATGCAATATTCACTAATGCGAACATTGTTCACAAGTTCTATATTCTTTATAGCAAATTATTTCAGGTTAATTCTACAATGTAATTCCACTAACGTTTTTCTGTCGCAAATGTCATGCGAATAACAGCTTAAAAAATATTCAAATATATTAATAGTAGAAAAAAAAGACTTTTTAAACAAAAAACGGATTTTTTTAAAAGACTGCTAGCTAGATTTAAACTATATTTTTTGAGGTTTCATCATAGTTGTTTTATTTCATCAGCTTTTTCAGTCAATATTTCTAAAATTTTTCAAAAAAGAACATTACAATATTTAATCTTTAAAAAGACCATTAATGGCCTCATTTAAATCAAAGTTGACCATTTTTGAAAATATTTCGACCAGTCATGTGAAGCCCCCTGCCCTTTCCTCGCCCCGGGGGGATTGGGGAAGGGGAAGGGCGAAAATTTTAAAAATAGAGGGAAAAGGGGATGATTTTGTTTGTCGAGGTGATTTTGAAGGAATAAAATTTTTATTATAAATTTATTAACAAAAGTATGCAATTTATGAGGAAAATTGGACTATTTGCTGTTTTTCAAACACTTTTAATTCTTCCATTTGCTTATTGTTAGCTTTCATTGTAAAATGTAACTCGAAATTTTTGGTTTTCAGCTCTTTTTAAAAAAATTTTCTCCAAATATCACTTGTTGAAAAATTTATGGAGGGGAAAAAAGGGGGAACGGGGAACTTTTAATAATTAAGGGGGAAAGGGCGGGGAAAGGGAAAATTTTTTGATAAAAGCGGGGAAAGAGGAAGGGAGGAAGACGAAAATGGCCACCTCAAATGACAGATAAAAAAAATATATATGTTAATTTTGAGACCCACAAAAGCAAATACAACGCTTCCTTAAAATATTAAAAATAGCACAAAAATTTCTGATTTTTTTCGTTTTTTCTGCTATTTTCTTGTTATGTCAAACATCTTTGAAAAATAATTTAAAACGCTCTTTTTCTCAAAATCGAGTACCCTTGTTCACCACGACTTTTTTAAAGTGATCGTATCGACTTGAAACTTTCAGGATTAGTTCATAGGGACAAAAAAATAATATTGTAGGGGTTTTCAGGTCACTACCGTATCCCGGACCCGAGATACCGTAACCCAGGTACCGTATACTGGTAAAAATCCAAAATTGCAGATACTTTAAATTTTATGATTGGAATCGATTAAGGGGCTCGAAATGAGTCTAAAATTGAAATTTCACAATTTTTGGACACCTACAACTGAAATGGCGTCCACTTGAAATTTCAAAAAATTTTCATGTCAAGGGTAAAAGTTTTGGTTTTAGTGACCCGGAACTTTTGATATTCTTAAAAGATGCACAATTATATGAGGTTTAAGATGGTATATGACTCATTTAAAAAAAAGCGGGGGAACACGGTTTTTTCTGCTAAATACTACTAAAAACAACATCTCCAGGATCATGTGGGAGGCATAATTCGCGTTATATACAAGATATTGACCTAATTTGTTTTTTATGATGAAATACTATGCTATTAGAGCATGCTGGGTGATTTCGGACATTTTTGGATATCAGCGGGCGATAGGGGGTCCATATGAAATCTTAAAAATAAGCAACATGGATATGAAAGGAAAAGTGCCTAAAAATGTTATTTTTTCTTAAAGAATATATGCTTTAACAATGTAGTGCACATCCAAAAATACCAAAATAGTACATTTAACATTAAATATAGGTCATTATTGATTTTTGCGCATCTGTTGATTTTTAGCTATTTTTATGTTATTTTCAATGTATTATCAAATGATGAAAAATGAAAGATGCCGACATTTTTTAACATCTGGGATAAAATATTGCATGTTTAAAATGACTAGGGTCAATTTCAAGTCATGGGTACTGTTATTATAAATGTGGTAACAACATTTGTTGCATACATACTTATGGTCAATAGAAACTTCAAAAATCGCGCTTTTTATTGCTTCTAGTACTATTATTTTTTGATTCTGGTTACTTGTTTTATTAAAAAACAAAATTAAAACAATAAAAAATTTTAAATTACGTTTTTAAAAGTTTTTGCTTTAAGTGTATCTTCATCTACAGCGTCATAAACAAAACATGCTTTCCAAGCTGCAGCAAAAATGCATGCTGCGTGCATTTTTCCATTGAAAAAAAATTTAAGAAAAAAGTACGCTTCAGAATCTCGTATTTCTTGAAGTCATCCTTATTCTTTTTTCTCATTTCTTTTATTACAAAAAAAAAACAAGCATCAAAAATGCGACATTTTGATATCAAGATTGTGTGATAAAACATACAGCAAGCGGACGTTTTTTACTTGTGTAAATAATTTTAAAAATTATTTACTCATCTATACTTAGATGGTTGCCATATAAATACTAACAGTACCCATGACTTGAAATTGACCCTAGTCATTTTAAACATGCAATATTTTATCCCAGATGTTAAAAAATGTCGGCATCTTTCATTTTTCATCATTTGATAATACATTGAAAATAACATAAAAATAGCTAAAAATCAACAGATGCGCAAAAATCAATAATGACCTATATTTAATGTTAAATGTACTATTTTGGTATTTTTGGATGTGCACTACATTGTTAAAGCATATTTGCATATATTCTTTAAGAAAAAATAACATTTTTAGGCACTTTTCCTTTCATATCCATGTTGCTTATTTTTAAGATTTCATATGGACCCCCTATCGCCCGCTGATATCCAAAAATGTCCGAAATCACCCAGCATGCTCTAATAGCATAGTATTTCATCATAAAAAACAAATTAGGTCAATATCTTGTATATAACGCGAATTATGCCTCCCACATGATCCTGGAGATGTTGTTTTTAGTAGTATTTAGCAGAAAAAACCGTGTTCCCCCGCTTTTTTTTAAATGAGTCATATACCATCTTAAACCTCATATAATTGTGCATCTTTTAAGAATATCAAAAGTTCCGGGTCACAGAAACTGAATTTTTTTTACTGTACATGAAAATTTTTTGAAATTTTAAGTTGATCCCATTTTAGTTGTAGATGTTCAAAAAATCTGAAATTTTAATTTTAGACTCATTTCGAGTCCCTTAATCGATTCCAATCATAAAAAAATGCGGTATCCGACATTTTCAATTTTTCCCAGTATACGGTACGTGGGTTACGGTATCTCGGGTCCGGGATACGGTAGTGACCTGAAAACCCCTACAATATTATTTTTTTGTCCCTATGAACTAATCCTGAAAGTTTCAAGTCGATACGATCACTTTAAAAAAGTCGTGGTGAACAAGGCTTCGATTTTTGCTCGATTTTGAGAAAAAATACGTTTTAAATATTAAAAAACGTTACAAAAAATAGCATCATTCTAACATTAAATAAAAAGTAGTTAAGCAGCAATAAAACTATATTTTTTGCACTTTCATCATTGGTGTCATTTTGTTGTCGATCTTTTTTCCTCGTCTGTCAAAATTTTTACAATTGTCAACAGAAATGGAATATTTGAATATTTAATCTTTTTCAAAAAAAAGTTATAACAAAAATGTGCAAATTTCTATGCGCAACTTTGAATACAATGCAAATTTGCTGGCTTTGGAGAAGTCAATAAAGCCTAATATTGATCTTCAGGAATTACCAATATTTTGAAGATCAATAATAAAAAAAGTTTTCTTGGAAATATTCTTGTTTTTATTTTACCAATACGAATTACAGAATAACAGTTGTAGGTTGCTTAAAAACCTGAATTTGCAGCGAATTTGGATGCAACGTAAATTTTCTGATTAAACTTTGACAACTTTGTTTTTCAAAGAATTTGTTATCAGTTTTTTTGGATAGCTCCAAATAAGCCATATTTTCACACATTTTTTTGCGATGGCTTAAATCACTACATTTTTTGTTGTTTTATCATTGATGTTCTTTGTTGTTTTAAATCATTTTTACTTACTTTAAGTCATTTTTAATTGTCTCTTCATAGCAACAACTTTTATTTGAATATTTAATATAAAAGCAAAGTAAGAAGAAATTGCTCAAAAGTTTTCAACGTAAATATCATTTGAAATGTATTACTAGTTTTTTTCGAACAATACAAGAAACTAAATTTCTGGAATTTAACATTAAGTTAAAAAAAGTTGCCTAGAATATTATTACAGCAAGCAATAAAACTACATTTTTGGCACTTTTATCAATGGCGTTGTTTGTCATCGATCTTTTTTTCTGTTTCTGTCAGTTTTCTTTACAACTATCACAAGAAACAGAATGTTTGAATATTTAATTTGAAAAGAGTAATAAGATTTAAAAAATGTGCGAATGTCTGAAATGATTCTTTGGGAAATTTGAATTTGACGCGAAATGGATGAGTTTGGAGATGTCATTAAAGACTATATCTGAAAATCAAAACTGCCAATATTAGCACAAAATGTTTTTTTTGCCTACATTCTAGTTTATATTTCAACAATACACATCAGGGACTACCATTTTTAAGGTAATAAAGAATGAATCGGCATAGATTTGGCAGCTGCATGAAATTAACTGATGAAAGTGTAAATATTACTTTTATTAAAATTCAAAACACAGCAATTCCAACACTAGAAATCAAAAAATTGTTTTTATTCGTATGTCAACGGCGACAAAAAATTGAAAAATCTCTTTCCCCTTGCCCCATTCATTGACAGCACTAATAAAAGTGATAAAAATCAAATTTTGACAGCTTTGTTTTTCAATATCTTTGTTATCAGTTTTTCCATGTTTTCACACCTTTTTTTCCGCCATGATTCATAAGGGATTACAATACACTTATTGGGGTTTTTTAGCTTTAATCAATTTCATTTATTTTAAATATTTTGAAAAACTTCTCCAAAGCAACAACTTTTCTTTTGAATATTTAATTTAAAAATATAAAGTAGAAAGTGATTCTTAAAATGTTTGGTTCTAACGCACAATCCATGTCCACTAAAAAATACCGTAAATGCTCTATTTCGGTTTTTTATTGAGCAATAATTGAATCAAGTCAAAAGAAATTGTTTTGTTGGTTTTTTAACCGATTTCAATCTACTTTATTGCTCCACTGTTCCTGAATCAAGATATGTCAGAAACTTCTCCAAATCACTGTTTTCATTAATTTTGGAAAAGTGACAATAAATTTTAACAAACTTGAATAAAAGTCACTTATTTTTTTCATAAACAAAAATTCTTGCTGGTTCATATGCAAAGTTTTAAAGAAACGCCATTTTTTTATAATTGTTTATTTTACAGCTTTATTAAAAAAGCATGTTTGTGAAAAATATTTTAAATATTCAAATTAGTCAAAGTGAATGAAACAAATATTTTTGAAACAAATATTTAAAAGTCATAAAACTATATTTTTGGCAGTTTCGTCTTTTTTTTGTTTTATATATTAAAAAAAGCCCTCCTGCTGGCTGTCGCGGAAGGTTTACATTTTTATTTTGTCTACAGTGAAACATAGTTGAGAAAAATGGTAAAAAATCTTAATATTCAGTACCTACGTATATAAAAAAACAAATAGTTATTTAGCAAAAAGTCCCAAAGCTTTTACTGAACAATCAATGGTCGGCTTACTATCACAAGCCCATGCCCGTGGCCCAGCCGCGTCGGGCATAAACATTTGCGGGCCTGATTTACTTTTCTCTTTTCCTTTCACGTTTTTGTCGTTTTTGTCTATGTTTTTCTCAGCCGGGCGAGTGTTCTCGTTTTTTTGTGTGTCTCTGCTTTCTTTAAAAAATTAAAGAAACTGCAAAAAAATTTTCCAATCGGTGATAAACTTGTTTGTTTTCTTTTAGGGTTTAGACATTGATTGAATATTTTTTTCACAGAGCACATTCATTTGATTGATAGCGACCTTAAAATTTTTTGCAGTGACATAAAAAAGTACTCTTTTTTTAATCAATGATATAAATAGTGGCTGTGATTATTCTACAACAAAATTGAATAAAAAAATGAAAGTTTCATGTTGTTTCTGCAACAGTACAATTTTTGATACTCCTGATAATGCGGAAACTTTGGGAATTGCATTTGAAATAAGATTACTATTGTTTATTCTTCCAGAAAAATTATGTCCACGTTGCAACAATATCATAAAAAAAAATTTTATTCATGGTTTTCGTCCCCAAGAAAGTTCTGTAAAACGAAAAACTTTATCTTTTTTGGGCAAGCGTTTTTCTTGCATTATGCAAAATGAATCTGCAGAATTCGACGATCAATCGGAAGAAATGCAAAAATGTTTCCGATGCTTCTCGGAAGGGCATCACACTAACAAATGTGAAGAAAATGTTAATGGTAATTCCGAGCCAACATTTTTTTCTCGCTAATTTCGTTCTTGTTTCAGCACCAATTTTTCCAAAAATTGATAAGAATTTAGTTTCCAGATTTTCAGAAATGTTCACACTTCCTGAAAAATATTCATTAGCATTTTCATCTCAAATGGCATTAGACTTAATTGATTTGAAGCAACTTATTATCGCAAAAGAAATGAAATGGAACTATATAGGCTTGTCAGCAACTGGACAAATTTGTCCAGTTAACTGGACATATGTCCAGTGAGCTGGACGGAACCAAAATTTTGTTTTTTGCATAAATGAGGTCAGTTAGCTCTAAAAACAATATTCCCTTTTGTATTTTTGCAATTTGACCCACTTTGACCGAGTCCAGTTCACTGGACAGCCTGTCCAGCTTACTGGACTACTAGTCCAGCGAACTGGACAAAAACTTTTTTCTCAGATTTGGATTTTTTTGTGCCCAGGGGTCATAAAAATGACTGATATGAAGTTATTAATGCATTTTGGGTACTTCTGGGTCAGTCCAGTTAACTGGACTGGCTGTCCAGCTCACTGGACTAATTGTCCAGTTCACTGGACTGGCTGTCCAGCTCACTGGACTAATTGTCCAGTTCACTGGACAGGGTGTCCAGCTCACTGGACTGCTGAGAAAATGACCTCAAAACATATCCAAAAGCACTGGTTTTGATTGCTAATGCATATATTTATCAATTTTGCACGTGTTAAACACCTTTTGGCATTTGCGAACACTTCGCCAAACGGCGCCAAATTCAAATTTTTATTGTAAGTTGAGTTTTTTTTCGATAAGTATTGTAAAAATTTGACATAAAAAGCTTTTTTTGAATCAAAATATGAGTTTTTTTTGAAGTTTACTGAAGCAGGATGATATTCCATGTTACATCTGAAAGCTTTTTACAATAAAAATTTGAATTTGGCGCCGTTTGGCGAAGTGTTCACAAATGCCAAAAGGTGTTTAACACGTGCAAAATTGATAAATATATGCATTAGCAATCAAAACCAGTGCTTTTGGATATGTTTTGAGGTCATTTTCTCAGCAGTCCAGTGAGCTGGACACCCTGTCCAGTGAACTGGACAATTAGTCCAGTGAGCTGGACAGCCAGTCCAGTGAACTGGACAATTAGTCCAGTGAGCTGGACAGCCAGTCCAGTTAACTGGACTGACCCAGAAGTACCCAAAATGCATTAATAACTTCATATCAGTCATTTTTATGACCCCTGGGCACAAAAAAATCCAAATCTGAGAAAAAAGTTTTTGTCCAGTTCGCTGGACTAGTAGTCCAGTAAGCTGGACAGGCTGTCCAGTGAACTGGACTCGGTCAAAGTGGGTCAAATTGCAAAAATACAAAAGGGAATATTGTTTTTAGAGCTAACTGACCTCATTTATGCAAAAAACAAAATTTTGGTTCCGTCCAGCTCACTGGACATATGTCCAGTTAACTGGACAAATTTGTCCAGTTGCTGACAAGCCTAGAACTATAACAGACAAGGGTTAAAAATGCGGCGGGTCGCTAAGGCCGGCCAGCTTTTTAGAAAAGACGGCCTTTTTTTACTCTCGAGGCGGCAAAACAAATTTATATGAGGCCTTATAAAATTGACTCTTGAGGCCGGGTCGGTCGGTATTTCCAGCCGTATTTTTGATCTTTAATTACAGATCTTTTTTACCGGACTTTACCAACGCCACAATTATGGTTACTGAAGAAGCTTATATGAGTCACATCTTTCCAGATCATGTTGTTTTGAAGCACGTTTATGAACGTCTTTTTAATCATATTTTATCAAACAGATTAATTATTAATTCCAAAATAATTAATCTTAAAAATTTAAAAATTTCTGATAATGATTTTTTTCTTCTTTTATCCGCAAAAACAACTGAATTAACACTTTTGAATGTAACATTTACAACATTTATTGATTTTACAACTTTAGTACGAAAAATTCCAAATGTTCAAGTTCTTCACTTTCTACAAGCTAACATGAAATTCGATGGTAGATGGCTTCTTAGCTTATTAAATGGTTGCAAAAACTTAAAAACTTTTGCTGTTCCATTGACTGCAATAAATTTTGTACATGATTATTGGCCAGTTGTTGTAGAGGTTTCATTTTATTTTATCTAATTTTTTTTACATTTATAATTTAGATGAATGTGTCCACTAACGATGAAATACTTTTAAAAGACATTGATATTAGCGCCGAATTGAAACAAAAGCTATCCAGCTTTTCTATTCTTATTGACCAAACGAGTTTATATGCATGTAAAACTTAAGAATTATGTAATTAAAAAGAAATTCAAACTTGGTACTTCTACAAGTGTTGCGTATTATTTTTTTTTGTTTGGTTATTGTTTAATTTTTTTTAAAAATAAAAAATTTCCTTAAATTTATAAAATTTTTTGAACAGATTATACATGTTTCGTTTAATTGTATTTGCACCTCTTGTTAATTTATACCAGAGATTAACTATTTTTAAAAAATCTTTTTATAAAGAAAATGATGGTGTCCAAAATTTTGAAACAATAAATTAAAATTGTTTTTAGTTTATCACTGCTCAACAAAGGGTTTTCAATAATTTTCAATCTTTTGTCGGCTGAAGACTGCTGCTAAAGATCTTCTAAGAATTTCACTTTTGATGAAACATGGTGGATGTATAGTGATGCTTTTTTCATGGTGGTTATTGAATTCTTTTGTATAATTTCTATGACTGTTTTTTTATTATATGAAAAAGTTAAAATCTAAAAAAGATAAGTTTAATTTTACGTTGCAAGTCAATGGCCACCGCGGCACTGAAATTCCCCCATTTCTAACTACTGCTTTAATGTAAAACGTTATCAGAAATCGATAGAATGAAAAATTTGCTTAGTTTTTTCAACAATGAAAAATGATTTATTGTTGAAAAAACTTTTTTTTTCGATCTTGGTGAAGAATTTAAGATTAATCATAGATTTTTCTTAAAGTTTTCTTATCACTATTGTTTGAAAAATGTTGTTTAGTTTTCAAAATTATTTTAAAAATTCAAATATCAGGAAGAAGAAAAAAAGAATGACATTCTTTAGACGCAAAATTATTTTAAAAAGCAATAAACGAGCATGAAACTACTATTTTTGCAGTTTCATCTTTGTTCAATGATTTTGTTTTTAATAAAAATTTTTTAAAAGGACGTTTAATCTAATTTTTTGAATATTTAAGTGAGTTAATTAAAACATAAACTGTAATTCAAGGGGAAGTATCTGACACTTTCTTTTGTATCCTTGCATCACGTCTAACATAGTGTAAAGAATAAAAAGATGTGATTGGCAGAATTCAATATTTAAAATCCATAATGGAGTAATCGACAGTTAATATCGTTCCAAAAATTACTTATCAAAAACACTTAAAGAAAAACGATAAAATATTTGATTTGTTGAATGATGTGTTGACGTTAATAGTAACATTTAGCAACACCTTGTATTTTTCTTTTTACATGTGTATTACACTAACAAATTTCATACATTAAATTAAAAATTATTATTGTGGAAAAAGAGGTTGAAAAGGTCGAGTTAAAGAGGAGCTATCTTTTAACAGTGAAGAAAAAGTTTAAATATAGTATTTACAATACCATCATCCTGAGAAATTACAAATAATAGATATTTCATCTCAATGGGCATACCCTTTCTGATAAATTCAAATACACTCCTCTCAAACGCGATATTCCAGTTCTCAATATCATTCGTTTCGGAAATGCTTTCATGTGTCATTAACGTTCTTATTTGAGTTTCAGAATATCCATAATAGCTGATGTAGATTATTAACTTCAATTTTTTATGCATCTAAACATTGACTTTTTATTCAAAACTAAAATTTAAAGAAAGAAATCCATCTCATGTAAGTTTTTTCTTTGCATTGCTTGATGGTTTTGACACAAAAATTCTAAAAACTCCAAATATTTATTTCAATGACATTTTCTTTTTAAATTTTTTTCTGATTAAAAAAATTATGTGAACATAAAAAATTTGTTCAACATTACTGGATTCTGGGCTTCTTAATCCAAGTATTAGGAAGGCCGATAATTTTTTATAGGTCATCTAGAGTAAGAACTTCTTGCTGATCACGGATATCAGGGTTAGAGATCATGATCCCCTAAGGGCATATTGACGAAAATTTGCAAAAAATTATTTTTTTTCTGTTTTACTTTGTTCTTTCAATCCCTATCTACTTTCCATCGATCTATAAAATTATTTATGCTAATTTTCTTTGTAATCTCCAACTTCAAGTTATCCTGGCAGGAGACAAAGAAGCCAAAATATAAAATTCAGCCTATAACCAACCATTTTTTTTTCATTAATACAATTTTTGAAATCACAAAAAAACAATTACTAAAAATAATAAATATCATCAGAATTATATGGTTTGGAGCTTACAGAATTTTCGTGTCGGGACCATCAAGCCAGATAAAAATATCAGGTTGTTCGATAAGTTCGTGCGCCGATATTTGATGTTGTATTTTTAATAGTTGAAGAGCAATCAAAATGAGGTCTTTTGTAATTAGTAGGCCCATATCTTAGGTATCTAACGATAACATAATATTGAGGTCACCGTGGGTACTGTAGGTGTACGGTAGAATTTTCTTGAAGGTGTTCGAATTTTTTGAAAAAATGAGCTGTAATTAAACGGGAAAAGGCTGGAAATGACTGGATATGATGTTTGAGGACAGTCTACATCATATCCAACAACTTTCAGATAGAATATTGCCTCAGGGCATTATGCAAATTTTCGAGGTCAAAAAATTTGCATATTTTCAAAAATTAAAAAAAATGGCAGGAAGATGTTGGAAATTGTCTAGTAAGTCCCCCACAATCAATTTTGGTCAAAATTATGGCTCTGAAACGTTTTTTTATGGCAAGGAATAACATTGAGTAGCAGGCGATGGTTTAAATTGCTATAAAAAAACGTTTCAGAGCCATAATTTCAACCAAAATTGATTGTGGGGGACTTACTGGACCATTTCCAACCTCTTCCTGCCATTTTTTTAAATTTTTGAAAATATGCAAATTTTTCGACCTTGAAAATTTGCATAATGCCTTGAGGCAAAATTCCATCTGAAAGTTGTTGGATATGATGAAGAGAGTCCTTAAATGTCATATCCAGTCATTTCCAGTCTTTTCCCGTTTAATTTCAGCACGTTTTTATCAAAAATCCAAATTTGTTCGAGAAAACTCTACCGTATACCTACAGTATCCCCGGTGACCCCATTATTTTATTATCATCAGAAGCCTAAGTCATGGGCCTACCCATTACAAAAGACCTCATTTTGATTGCTCTTCAACTATTAAAAATACAACATCAAATATCGGCGCACGAACTTATCGAACAACCTGATATTTTGTGAGATAAATCCTCCTAGTTTTTAAAAAAAGCTTACTTTAAAAAGTTTAACAAAATCTTCAGCTTGAATAGGCACAAAATTGTCCTGCACATGAATTTCAACGTATCGAAGACAAACAAATTTTTTGGCTTCTGCTAAATCGGTAATCCATGTTTTTGGAAGAGTAAAATAAGAAAAATCAAATTTAATTGCATATGGAATTTTATTAAGACAATCTCGAAAAGAAAAACCCTTGTCAAATTCACATTTTGCAAATCCAACAGAAATAGGATCATTTTTGGAAAGAATTTGTATATCTGATTTTTTGATGATTATCTCATCCATGGTAAATTGCTCTAGATTTAAATATCGATCTTTTAATAAATGAATATTATCATGCTTAAAGCTTGATTCACCAAGGTAAATACAATCTGAACTAAGATTGGGCCACATATACGCTATTTGATGTAGCTTATGTTCAAGTGGTTGAAGTTGGCACAAATATTTACAGGTTAAATGAAGTTTAATTTTATTGATTGGATTACAAAGTTCTAAGAATCGTTGAAGAATCAAATAATCCAAGTTGAGGAAATTCATTGGTTCAGGAAATGTTTTAGAGTAAAATGGGTGATTTGGATCTATAGAAATTGGGCCTAAACATTATTACAACAACAAAGATACTTTAATTTACCTCTTTTGGGACACAATGCAGTGTGATGTTTTTGTAAACAAGCATCACAAAAGTTTTTGCATTTACAAGAATTAATACAACAAATACGATGATGATGACGATGATGATCAGGAGAATTATTTTCACACAAACATGGTTTAAAGCAATAATTTAGTTTAGAGTATCGACTATCCAGCATTGGATAAATATTACAGTTTTCAGTTAAATGGTTAGAGCTGGAACAAAAATGGCATGCCATCGTTGAAGGCTTCAAAAAATGAAGAAATAAACCGTTTTCTTTTTATTTCTTTGTTTTTCAAGACTGACCGCTTAGATAAACCAGCAAAGAAGCAGTCGAGTAAGAAAATAATGGTAATGGATTTTAAAAGAGCACACGCACACACAACAGCTGTGAAAAATGTGGCACAAAGTCCGTGTCGCGGCAGGCATGCCGAAAACAATAATCAATGGCATGCCACCCATTCGGCATTAAGCTTTGTTTCACCGGGAAGGAAGTCCTTTTGGACAGACTTTTTTAAAAGAACCGGATATTTAAGGGCAGAATTTTGAGGACAAATTTTTGGTGACGGGATGTAATTCTTTTGATCTTTTTTTGTTTTATGTTTTAACAATACATAATTCTTATAATTTTTACACTAAATTATAAGAATTGAAATTTAAGAAAAGTTAAATGGAAACCTATATAAATCAATTTTTTAATATTGTTATATTGTGTACTTGCTTCTGCTTTATGAAGGTTATATAAAGTTTAAAACACATTGTACGTCGGCGTTACAGAAATTTCATTTCAATGTTTTTTTGCTGGATAAAAATATTCAAATAATCAAAACAAAACAAAGCAGCAATGAAAAAAAGTAAATGTCAGAAACAGCAGAGCAACAATTAAACTATATTTTTTGCAGCATAGTTGTTCTTGTTACATCACTCGATATTGATCTAAAAAATGTTTTAAAATTCCCATGGAAAGATTATATTTGAATATTTAAGTGCAGAAAAAGGAACACATTTTTAAAACGTTCTTTAAATGGAAACACTGAATATTACCTTTTTAAAAATTTTATTCAGAAACAGATGATACAGTCAAAAACATCGTAACATTAAATAAAAATACTTTCTTGAAAACTGGAGGTTTCAATATTCTTCACATTTGTTCAGGGTTGAAGTTTACTGCTAAAGATCTTCGAAAGTTTTCACTTTCGTTGAAATCCAGCAAATAAATAACACGCATCTTCAGGATTTTTTAAACTGTTATTAATAATGTTTTTTTTTTGTAATTATTAAAGATCAAATAGATGGGTTGAATAATGTGATAACTTTTCTAGCAATGAAATAATTACAAAAAACATGATTTTGTTATGTTTACAAGGACTTTTTGTTAATAGAATGAACTGCTCGTAATTCAAATTCCAAAAAATTATATAAAATGATTGGAGACTTGCAAATTCCAAGATTGTTACATATGATTTTATGATAGATTTTTTTTCGAAAAAACTTGTATTAGACTTTAAAAACTATTTTAAATATTCAAATACTGGTAATGATAAGAAAAAAAATGATGACACCCTTTTTATTCAAAAATATTTTTGAAAGCCATAAACGCGCATTAAACTACTATTTTTGCAGTTTCAGCGCAAAATTTATATTTTATTTCGGAATGTATTTTTTCAAATGGACGCCATTTTCTCATTTTCAAAGCTAGAGGGTTGATTTTTCAACAATTAGGTGCAGAAATGTCCCGATTTTCATAATTTAACCCACTTTTAAGCTAACGGTAAAGTCTAATTTGAATTTTTCGCCGTTTGGCGAAGTGTGCCCTATTGCCAAAATTTCATGTTTAAAGGATGATCGAAGTTATAATGACCCTTCAATAAAAATATGAGCTTACAGAAATCAAAAGGAGCGATTTTAAGTGAAGAAAGCAGTTTCCTACAGTATCCAATAAGCTATCAAATAAGATTCTACAAGTATTTAGAACAACTTTTTTTAGAACACACTTTTCAAGGACATCCGGATTTTATTTTAATCAATGTTGGTTACAACAAAATTAGTACTATTCATCCCAAAGCTTTCTCAAATATTCCACGACTTGATTTTGTTCATCTTTATTATAATCGGCTAACAAGGGAACGTTTCAAAGTGCCATCCTGGGATTTCTTAGGTAATATGTGGATTCGATAGCTTTGGAATCTTTGAGAATATATTACCTAAGAAATCCCAGGATGGCACTTCGAAACGTTCCCTTGTAAGTAGCATTTATCCTGGGACATCTGGAAGATTGCAAAAGCTACATCTTGAACATAATCAAATTCAAAAATTTGTTGATAATATTTTTATTCAACCTATTGAATTAATTTTTCTTGAAGGTTAGTTTTAAATATTGATACTGGGATACTGTTAAAAGATTACAGAAATTATCAGTATTGGGGAGCTGATTTCATCTGCACTTTAGCATCTTTAGGTGTCCAGGTCTAAGACTTTGCCGGTGCAACCCGATGGTGGACCCCTTTCGGGCACCCTGTTGCCTTACCGTAGACGTTTCCAACTGATGGTGGAGTTGAGGTCCCATATTTTGCCCACAGACTCCTCTACTATAAGCTAGTATTCAGGCCAAAATACAGCTGCCTAATCCTCATACTTTTCGTTTAACAGCGGTTCAAAGTCTGTTATGACTTATATGTCTACCTATATAAGCGGTTTTCTCCTATATATATGCATCCATATAAGAAAAAAAATGTTTATATGGATGGGTATATATTTCATTTTTCCATCTTATATGGCCAACCATATAAGCGTTTTTTGTCATATATGGCTGTGTATATATGATCGAAAATGGGTTATATGGTTCCGCATATAAGTCATAATGAACTTTGAACCGCTGTTAAACGAAAAGTATGAGGAATAGGCAGCTGTATTTTGGCCTGAATACTAGCTTATAGTAGAGGAGTCTGTGGGCAAAATATGGGACCTCAACTCCACCATCAGTTGGAAACGTCTACGGTTAGGGCTTATGAGTGTATCCATCGTCTTCCAGTTGACAACACCTGGATTGGGCAAGCACATGAATTTGAACCGTCCACATTTGAATTTTTGTTCGCCTGAGGGTCTGTCATTCTAGCCACTCGGCCACATGTGCTCGGGATACTGTTGTAAAATCAAATATTATCTAACATTTTTAGCTAATCCTATTAAATGTGGCAAAGAGCTTGATAATTTTATTATTTATCTTGCTACAAACGGCATCCGATATTATCATCCAGATATTCTTTCAACATGTATTAACCCCAAAACTGGTAAAAGAGAATTTATCTTGAAATATGTTCATCGAAAAATTATTTCAATTTTACAAAATTATAATCAATGTGCTCCTGTATATAGTTTGGAGGATGCAAATGGATTGTCACAGCTTCTAAAAACATGGGAAAATGAATTTAATTTTATTTATAAAAAAACTTAAATTTATTTTGTCAGTGAAATGCTTCTTTGAGCTTATGAATCAACCGAAAAGCAGCTATTGTTAGAATTTTTTTGTTAAAATTTTTATGTTATTATTTTTGACTTTACTTGCTTTCTTTTTCAATAAAAGTTGTTAAAACTGATAAACATTTTTGCAATAATCTCTTTTTTTAAAAAACTTGCAAAAAATACATTTAAAAATATGCACTGATTACGATACTACTACAAGCATGGATTTTGGAAAATTTTGTTTTAATTGATACAGATTAAAAATTTTGAGCGAAAACTGTGGAGGGATCAATAGTAGAAAGCTAGTCACCCGATCGATTTTGGTGACGTTACAGCACTTTAGCATATTATTCTAAGGTCCCATTTTCATCCTCTGCAACGTCACTTCCATAATATTCATCATACAATTTTTGCAAGCGACGACGAGCAACCAACTCCTCATCAGTATCTGTTTGATTAAATTTGATTAATTCAGGATTGAATTCAATTTTTATTTCTTGTTTTTCAAATACATTTTTCTGTGGCAAAAAATTTGCTTTGACTGCTGCAATGTCTTCATTCGATAACTTTGGTTCAACATAATTCTCATCTGAATCAATTGGAAATACATAAAAGGGATACATAATTGAAGTTTTATCATTGTATTCATTAGCTTGCAAATTTTGCACTGCTCCAGCTGCGTACAGTGCCATATACAAAAGATCAATGCCATCTTCGTTAATTTTTTCACCAGCAACATTTATTGTCCATGGAGATATATTATGAAACTTAATTTTTACAATTTGAATTTCGTTTCCACTGGTGGCATTATCACTGATTTGATGTTCTTCAGTTTCATCAACAACTTTGACGTCGATATCTTAAAAATTAATTTTGTAAAATTTACAAAGGTTTGGCACATCCCCAAAACAAGGCCGTATTTAAGGGGGGGGGGGGGGGGGGGGGGGCATTGGGGCGATTGCTCCCTCCTGTATACCAAAAATTATAGTTTTTTTGCAAGATTATCATTGTTTTTGGCAATGCTTTACAAGCTCAAAGCCACAATACATTCATCTAGGAGTGTCGTTTTGGCACTTTTTGTGCCATTGATGCATAAAATGACATTTCTGTATTTTTTGTGCCGTTGGTGGTATTGGGTTTAATTATTTTAGCAACAAAATTATTTTGCCATTCGCCCAATATCGTCAACATCAGAGGATATACAGAAATGTCATTCTTTGACGGCGAAAAAATTCCAAAGCGGCTTTTAAAGCTCAAATTACTGTGGCTTTGGGCTGGCAAAGCATTGCGAAAACAAAGGTAATGTTAGAAAAAAATATTTTTTGGGACCTGTCCTAGTATGATTCTCCGAAAACCCATTTAAACATCCTTGCTTTTCTCTTCAGTGTTAATTTCTTCATCAGCAATTTTAACATTTTCAGCAAAGCTTTCATCAAGTACTTTATCAACATCTTCTACATCTTTGTTATCGCTATTGTCAATTTTTAAAGATTTTTCAACACGAGTATCGTATGAAAAACCAAATGCACATATTTTATAGAACTTTAAAATATGATAGCCGTCCTCCTTCACTATTGGATTCTTTTCATCTTCATCACCATTTTCTTCATTATCTTGAGTTTTGTCTTCTTCATTATCAAAATCATTGTCTTCACCATCTTGATCCTTTTCTTCTGAACTATCTTCACTAGTTTCTTCAAAGCTGATATAAATTTCTGCAGGTTCATTTGGTAGAGCTTTTTGATAGATATAATTTGTATGAACTGCCCAAGTTGAAAAAGCTTTTGCAATGACTTCTCTGAAAATAATTTTTTAAGATAATTTAAAACAGGTTATAGCGTTGATACTTTAAAAATATGATCTTTTTGGAACCACTAAAAAGGGATCTTCTTGAAATTTGACCAATGTTTCAAACTATACTTAACAAGCCCAAAACTGAAGTCTCTTGGTCTGAAAGTGCCGTTTTGGCATTTTTTTTCTGTGCCACTGATGTTAAGACCTGTACTCATATCTCCTTGGAGGCATTGGCTTAAGTGGATTTGAAACGGACGAAATCATGGTTGCATAATTCGATTTTCCGCACTTCAGAATCTCTTTGAAGCGCCATTACTGATTTTTGTCACTTTTTAAAGTTTGGGTCACCAAAAGTGTCACAGAGTCTTGTTGGCGGGCCATAATATGCTTTATCATTAATTCCACGATCTCAATTAGATCTATACCAAAAATTCCAATAATATCACCGACGACATTTGAAACATATGCCCACTGCTTTTAAGGTGAATGGCATGAAAAATGCAAAAACGGCACTATTATACCAAAAAAATAACATGGTTCAAATGAACAAAAAAAAATCAGTTTTACGTGTGTTAGAACCGTTAAAATCATTTCACTGAATGCGCTATAAACTTAAACCAAACTTACTCCACATCATTCATTGAAAGATTTCTGGGACTATTTGTGATGGAATATGTAAGAACATATTTGGATGGATCTTCCAAGCATATTTTTTTGCTTTTCCAGGTTTCACTGCTGCATATATTTCCCATGACTTTTTGAGAGGATTTTGTTTGACACAGAAATTAAGTACCTTTTCTTTTCTGTTTTCACTTTTATATTTTTTTAAAGCAAGTTTTTACAAAAATATTTACTTTTTAGATAAAAACTATTTAAAAACCATTGTTGACACAGTTTTGTGTTTTTCAGCTTGCAGCAAAGAATTTTGTTTGATTTTGTAACTGTGTTTACTTTGATTCTGTGCTTCAAAAAATACAGGGTGATTCAAGAAAAGTGCGCACTTGGTTTTTGACCACAAACCTTTCCCTTTGACTTCTAGAAGCTCATATTTGGTGGGAAGGATCATCACTTACAGGAGCATCCTTTACACATAAAATTTAGGCATTTGGGAACACTTCGCCAAACGGCGCCAAATTCAAATTTGATCTCGCGACTATCTTAAAATTAGCTAGATTATGAAAAATCAGACATCTCTGAACACAATGATAGAAAAATTAACTATCTAACTATCTAGCTTCAAAAATGACAAAATAGTAGCCAATTGAAAACTGCAATTTTTACAAAAATTTTAAAAAAAAACTTTTTTTTTAATGTCTTTTTCCATGTTAAACTTGATTTTCAAAAAGCTGCCATTTTGTCATTTTTGAAGCTAGATAGTTAATTTTTCTATCATTGTGTTCAAAAATATCTGATTTTGCATAATCTAGCTAATTTTAAGATAGTCGCGAGATAAAATTTGAATTTGGCGCTGTTTAGCGAAGTGTTCCCAAATGCCAAAAATTTATGTGTAAAGGATGCTCCTGTCAATGATGATCCTTCCCACCAAATATGAAAACGATTTTCATCGTGTGCTACTTACATTACGTTACATATGGCTGCTTAAAAATCGATTTTCTCAGATTTGTCCCAAACTTTACCAGTATATCACACAATGTCAGAAGTTTATTATAAACAAATATCAGCCCCCAAAAACCTCTCGTTGGACTAGTTTATAAAATGTCAAACAAGACAGTTTTGAGATTAATATAAAGCTTTTTTATCTTTGGTGTTTCGAAAAATAACTTTTTAAAACAAGTAACTTCGTATAGTTGTGTCAATATTACATATATGAAAACGTCTTACATCTTAAGCAAGTAAGCTAAATACACTTGGTTGAACGTCAACAAAATTTTGTCAAAAACATACTATTTTTGATGGTTTAGAAAAAATACTTAAAACTTTTGTAACCTTCATTTTCAAAAGCTAGCATTGCGAGAGTTTTGCATTGTAGCTAAAAAGAAAATTACGTCAGGTGAACATCTTACACTAACGTTATCTTTTGTTGTTGAAGTTTCTAAAATTATTTTTAAAACAAATATTTGTGTCAATATTAAAAAAAATTGTCTCACAAGTGCTGTCAAAAAACTGACAATGTTTAAATGAAAAATGCTTTAAATTTTTGTAACGCTGAAATCACAAAAACGCTGAAAAAATGATGTGCATTCTATATGAGTAATCTATCAAAACCACTTGCAAACCTTCCTGTTGACAAAGACTATAAACAAAATTTTAAACAAACTACACATTTTTTGTTGCAGAAAAATGAGTATAAAAGCATATGTCAACGCTTTGAAGAAAATCAGTTTTTCATCTTTCTTTCATTTTTGTTTGCTGGGTATTTTTCAGTCATGTCTTTCTCAAAAGAAGGTTTGCAATAGTTGAATCTTTATAATCTATTGATGAACAACAATTTTTAGATGCCGAAAAAGTTAAGAAACATTTCCGTGACGAAATAATGAAATATTTTGCAGCAAAAGATGCCAAAGGTTTAACCTCTCTTTACCATCCTGATGCAGTTTTAATTCATCAAGGAAACTGGTGTGCTTATGGTATTGATGGTAAGTGTCTTAGAAACTTGCGTTAGCTATATAAAAAAGTATTAGCGTTTAAAAGGCAAACATCTCGATTGGCGAGAGTTTTTCTTAAGTCTAAAATTTTCAAAACTCAAAGAACCTTTTTAAAACTCCATTTTTCAGAAATTCAAAAAAAGAATGATGAATTGATCAATATGCCATTTGATTTTGATATCAAAGAAAAAGAAAAACATTTTGATTATACAAGTAATGGAAGATATGTTGTGGCTAAATACGAAAGCAAAGATGGTTTTTTTGTACAAATGTACATGAAAGATGGTAAAGATGGAAAATATTTTATTATTCATGATATCTTTAATATGTAAAATTGCTACTTGATGCTTGAAAAAAGGTTTTGTGTGAATGAACATTTTTAAATTTTATTTAAATATTTTTATGAATAAACAAATAAGTATAAACCGTGTTAGGTATTGTGCAATTTCAGTTCAACTTGTCTTTTACCCAAACCATTTTGGTTTTCTTTTCATTGTCCATCGTTTTTCTTCTATGATACTTCCATTTTCCAGTAGTAGCAATTTCTTCCAATGTTGCAGAAATAAATCATTATCATAGACATCTTTTTCATGGTTACCAATTTTTGTGATAACAGCATTGTAATAAACAGGGCCTTGACTTTTCATTAAATATCCAATCCAAATGTACTTGATGAAGCTGAGATAAGCAGAGTGTCGCAATATTGTATTCCAAAACACATATCAAAGCTTCGAGAAGTATTATAAGGGAAGAGATTGTTGATGGATGAAAAGTTCTAAAAAATGTGTATGTTAGATTATGAGCTTAAAAGAGGATTTGAGTTTACCAAGTTTGAAAATGTCATATTTTCAATGAAAGTTTTGTCGTTTCCATGCATTAGCGATTTTTTTTCAGTTTTTTAAATTCAAAAACGTTATAAAATTTCTGTCACATTTTGATAAAGGCAGAGAAAATGAATTCTCATTAAAATGATTTTCACAGACTTAAATGTTTGAGCTAAATGAGGAGTGAAGTCGAAGTTCAGTTAAAACTTTAATTATTCAAAGATTGAAGCCCAAATAAAATTTTTGTAATTCAGTTTAATTTTTCTAAACTACTTAACGAAACAAGCCATTGGTTGCAGTTAAAAATTGAATTAATAAAGAATGTTGAAATTGTTGATATCTAAAATGTTCGATTATGCTTACCTGCAGAGGGCGTTTCGACCATTTCCTCAGAAAAAAAAATGCTTAAAACTCTTACAATTTTGTTAGTTAATGAAGAATAAAAAAAAGGCAGTTTTTTCACCAAAAGTGTTTTAGCGAAATGTGAAGTGAAGTAGAAGTTCAGTTAACGCTTAAGAAAAAGACAACATAACACATTTTTAAAATCCCGTGATATTGTGAATACCAGTTTACTTTAAGTTTGAATAAAATAAAGACGGAAACAATTTTTTTAAATGAACAAAAAAGGATATTATTGTTAAATGTGGAAAAACATTTACTAATAAAATTTAATTAAAGAAGAGAATAAATGCAGTTTTTTTAAATGTTAAGAAGAAAAAAAAAAAGCGTTCCCTGCACGTTTTTTTCTTGTTTTTTTTTTCAACTTGTTAATAAAAATAAGTAGAAACCAAAATCAGTTGTTTTTATATTTTAGCTTTAAGGGCGTGTTTTCTCATTTATTTGATAGACAGAACAGAATTAGAAAACATATTAATATATAAAAATAAAAAGAAAAAAGCCTTCTGAATCTCGGAATCAGATGCCCTCAGCATCTTAAAAATGCTTTTTTCGTACTCCTCATAAAATTTTGACGTATAAAGTATACTCATGCAAAAAAATGAAGAAAAAAATGTTTAGACCTTCTGAATTTCTGGATTCTGAAGTCTGAGGATTCTGAAAACATTTTTTTTGAATTCCCCGTAGCTGATTACCCTATAATACATGTTTAAATCGCGCAAAACGAAGAAATAATTTTCTGAATCCCGGGATTCTGAAGGCGCCAGAATTCTGAAAATGGAAAAATCAGGTTCCCCATAGTCGATTTGCTATATATGTGTGTTTATAGATTTATTTAAAGATGTTTACAATTTTTTAAAAAAAGATTTCTATTTATTTTGTCAATTTTTAGGGTATGGGGGTACTGTCGGAGATGCCCTCAGGGCAATAGGGTACATAGGGGTCCAAAAGTGCTATTGATCTCTTCCCTAGGTCCATATGTACTATTCCTGAAGGTTTCATGAATTTTGGATATCTAGAAATTGTTTAATTAAAAAAGCAGCAAAAAGCGGTGAAAAGCGGCAAAAAACGGTGAAAATGGAATGAAGTTTTTACAACCCATTGTATAAGAAAAAACACTAATAATTATTTAAAGTCAAAAAAAAAAGTGTGAAGGTGATGGAAAACAATAAAGGAAGTTCCTATTAGTAAAATTGCCGCTTTGTGATGACAGCATCAAAATACAAAAAAATTTGACGATAATGTAAAATGGTTGGTGGAACAACAAAGAACGTTTTGGCAATTTTTAATTATCAGTGAAATATTATTTATCAACAAATAATTGCAATAATATTCGTAAAAAAATGAAATTTACAGATTAGTGATGACATAATTTTCAGCTGACATCGAGTTTCATTTTATTTTTAATTATTAAAATAATATGAAACTTTAATTAGCAAAGGTATTAACAGAAAATCGGTAATCGCAAAATAATTTTGATACATTTTTTGAAAAAAAGTTTTCTTTTTCGTTATCGAACTTGAAAGAAGATTTTTTTTCGTCGTCTACGACGGGACCAAAGTTTTAGAACGAAAAAAGTTAAAAAAAGAAGAATAAAGAATTTCGTTATGTAGTTGTTGGAAATGCTTGGAATAGAATATTAAACAATGTCTGTCATCAAATTTGTGCCTACCAATTTTGCGCCTTTACATATTTGAGTCATTGTAACTTGTTAGTGAAGCTATTTTTCTTGCAACAAATATCAAGTTTTTTGTCATTCATGGCTAATATAGGTCACGTTTTTCTCTAATAAGCGAAAAACCACTGACAAATGGCTTTAAATCTTTCGTTTTTCTACTTACAATAATATTGATCCAAGCTTGTAAAAAAAGTATCACAAATAAAACTCTTCCTTTAACCTGAAAACCAAGTATTCAGTCGAGCCCCTTTTTGCCGTTTCAGCCACTGATAAAAAACATTTTTTTGTGCTGTCATCACTTAAAACTTTTTTGTCATCATCTTAACCGTATTTTTATTTTCAGAGGATGTCATGGAAAAAACCTTACATTGGTAATATGGTAATTTCAAAGGGTACTGAAGCAACTTTTGAATTTTTGGAAGGAAATATTTATATTTCCAACGTTTTAAATATAAGTTTTTCTGTTCTTATTGAAGTAGATTATAAATTTTTGCCTACATGCTGATGTAATTATCACAATATAAATTCTGCATGAAAAAAGGCTGTTTGCTTTCTTCAAAAAGTACCCGACTTTACTATTAATTTTTTTCAATCATTTCAGAATCGCAAACTCACTAAAAATACCAATAATGATAATATTTCTGATATTTACCGTATTAATGAATTTCAAAAACTTGAATCGAAAATTGGATATAAATTTAAAGATAAAGAATTACTTGTTCAAGCATTCCTTCATGAAACTCATTATGCTGCAAAAACAATTGGTTCATATCAAAGATTAGAATTTCTTGGTGATGCAGTTTTGGAATATTTTGTTGTTCGATATCGATATGATTATAATTCTGATTCAACTCCTTCTGAATTTGCTGAATTTCGAAGTAAGTGGAAACATTTTATATGCTTTATTGAAGTTTGTCGACTTTGAAAAATTTTTTGTGGATACGGTAGAAATGGTACATATTAAACTACCAAAGATTTTGGTAAAAAATATGTGCTCTGATCAGGTCAATTGATTTTGGAGTTTCCTAAAATTTGTATTAAAATTTAAAGTCGACTTTATCTTCTAACACGTTTTATCACAAATTTTTTTGTTTTTTTAGGAGAACGTACAAGTAATGCTACTTTTTCAAAACTTTCTCGTAGACATGGTTTTGATAAATATCTTCTCAAAGATTCAGATGCTTATAGATCAAAAGATTATGCAGATATTTTTAGCTGGTGCAATTTTTCTTGATTGTGATATGGATCTGAATGTTGTATGAGATGTATTCGGAGTATTGATGGGAAAAGATTTGGATGATACGTTGTATTTCAGTCGGGATGCATGGTAAATTATGTTTCTGGTTGGGGCTTGATATTTATCAGCTAATAAACAACTTATATATTGTTTGTGTTTGAAATTTTATTGATTTTTGTAAACTTTTATGTTTGTTTTTATTCCATTATTGTAACCTTTTTTATAAATGTTTTCTTGTTTTGATTTTTGCATATTACAATAAATTGAGGTGCGACACCTTTTACGGGGAAACAAAAAAATTGTTGCAAAAGAAAAATTTCTTATTGAATTTCGAATGTTAGCATTAAGCTTGCTAATTTCTAAAGCACACAAAAGTAAATACAAAGCTTCTTAAAAACATTAAATCTTGCAGTGACACAAGCATTTGATGATGCAAGAAAATATCGGAGAAACGTTTTTTATTTTTTTCGTTTTTTCTGCTATGTTTTTTCTTTATATATTAAACACCTTTGAAAAACATTTTAAATATCAAAATAAGTTTTAAACAACAACAGCATCATTCTGACAATAAATAAAAAGTAGTTAAGCAGCAATAAAACTATATTTTTCGTAGTTTCATCATTGGTGCCGTTTTGTCGTCGACCTAGTTTGCTCGTCTGTCAACATTTTTACAATTTTCAACAGAAATAGAATATTTGAATATTTAATCTTTTTCTAAAAAAGAGTAATAAGAATAATTTTGACAAAAATGTACAAATTTTCGGGCGAAACTTTGAATACAATGCAAATTTGCAGGCTTTGGAGAAGTCAATAAATACAAATACTATTCTTCAAAAGTTACCAATTTTAAACATAAAAATTTATTTTGGAAACATTCTTTTTTTTTATTTTACCAATACGAATTCCGGAATAATAATTGTAGGTTGCTAAAAAACCTGCAGTTACAGCAAATTCAGATGCACTGTAAGATTGGTGATCAAATTTTGACAGCTATGTTTTTCAATGAATTTGCTATCAGTTAAAGCCCCCAAAAAAATCATATTTTCACACACATTTTTTTGCGATGGCTTAAAAACAATTACACTACATTTTTTGTGGCTTTATCATTGGTATTTATTTTTGTTTCAATCAATTTCCCTCATTTTAAATATTTTTAGCTCCTCTTTAAAGCAGAAACTTCTTTTTGAATATTTAATATAAATATGCTAAAATGTTTGGCTCTAATGCCCAATCCCGGTCCACTAAAAAATATTTCCGTCCCGTGGCTTTTGTACATTAAAAAGAAAATAGAGGGAAATATCTTGTTGGATATTGAAGAAAAAATCCTTTGAACGGTGATTGTGTAGTAGAGCCAAACTCTCTTTAAACAGAAATGTTAAACTAAACCTTTTCCACAGTTATTACTAGTTTTTTGGAACGATAACAAGTTAAGCTTTTCGAAATCAACAATAAATAAAAAGGCTTCCTTGTATTATTTTTTTCCACAGTTATTATTAATTTTTGGAACAACAAGAAACAACATTTCTAGAATTTAACAGTAAATAAAAAGTTATCGCTAATTACTAATGACATGCACCCCTTATTAATGAACAGTGGCAAAGCAAAAAAAATGCTTTTTCCCTGATAATATCCTGAATCCAATCCATTTAATTCAATTTTTTAGTATTGCAGTTTAGTGCTTTGTGAAATGGTTTGAAATTATGAGATGAGAAATACAGAGTTTAAACACATTGTAGAAGGTTAGCATCACAGTAATTTCTTTACCAAGTTAATTATCGCTTGAAAAGTGCATTAGATATTCAAATAATCAAAATATAGAAAACAGCAATAAAAGTAAATGTCAAAAGTAGGACAAATAATTAAACTATATTTTTTGTAGTATAGTTATTCTTATTACATCATTTAATATTTTGTCTACAAATTTCTTAGAATTTTTAGAGAAAGATTATCTTTGAATATTTAAGTGCAGAAAAAGGGACACCATTTGAAAACTTTCTTTAAACGGAAATTCTAGATACTTTTTTTTTGAAAGAAATCTTTTTATAAAAAAATAGTATTGGGAAAAACATCAAAGAAGGGTTTTCAACAATCTTCTCTCTTTTATCAGCTGAAGATTGCTGCTAAAGATCTTCTAAAAATTTCACTTTTGACGCAACACGGTTAATGAACAGCGATGCTTTTTTCATGGTGGTTATTGGACTCTTTTTTAAAATTACAATAACTGTTTTTTTGTCATGTTAAAACCTAAAAAAGGTATGTTTCATTTTAAGTTGCAGATTAGTGGTTACTGCAGCAGAGAAATTTGCCCATTTCTAATTACTGCTTTAATGTGAAACGGTATCAGAAATCGATAGAATAAAAAACTTTTTTTTCGATCTTGGTAAAGAATTTAAGATTAATGATAGATTTTTCTTAAAGTTTTCTTATCACTTATGTTTGGAAAATGTTGGTTAGCTTTAAAAATTATTTAAAATATTCAAATATCAGAAAGAAAGAAAAAATGATGACATTTTTTGGAAACAAAAACATTTTTTTGAAAGTAATAATCAAGCACTAAACTATATTTCTTGCAGTTTCATCTTTGTTAAAGGATTTTTGTTGTCAATAACAAGGTTTAAATCTTTGGAAACATCTTTTTGCTTATTTCATTTGAATATTTAATTGAAAAGGATAAAATAATAACTGTTAAATTAAGGCCAATATGTTACAATCACAAGTGTTTTCAAAGTAAAGCGTAAAGAAATCACTTAAAATTATATTGTCGATAAAGTTGCAGCAATTTATATGAATCAAAAAAATTTCAATTAAGCATTTGTTGAAATAAAAAATTGTATTATTAAAATGGTCAATAAAATAAAAAAAAATTTACAACAAATTCCGCTTTCATTATAAATAACCAAAAAAGTAGTTAATTACGGCAACACATCCTGCTAGCCAATGCAGACGTGCAATTGCTTTACGCTTCAATTTTATTTACTGTCACTAGCAGATTTTTTTTGTTTCAACAGTGCTAAAAAAGATAGAATACTTTTGATTTTAGACGAAACCTTAAGTCATTAAATGATGATACAAAAACTATCATACAAACCCGTAGCCCTTCCATAACTTGACGAATTGCTTTTGATCTCTTACTGCAACCGTGTAAAGGCGTCAAATTATCACAGGCTGTGTCTCCCTTAAATGCGGTATCCCCTCCTGGCTAAAGCATTGCAATCATAAATAGTTTGTATTTTTTGATTACCTATTTCTTTATTATTCCAATACTGCAAACAGTACTGTAATTATTAATTAGTATTGGGTTCATTATCAGGGATTTTACAAATGCAGTTTTAAAACTGTTGAATATTTTAGAGCATGCAATTTTGTTAATATAAAGGTATTTCCACAAATGATTGTCTCTGAAGTATTTTTCTTATAAATTTTTAGTGCTCTCAAAAAGTGAAGTTTGGATGCTTTTCGCCTAGTTTTGCATTTTCATATTTGTCGAAAAGTTTTTTTTTTAAAAAATTCTTTAAAAACATGTTTCAATTTTCATATTTGAATATTTAAGTGAATAAGTTAAAGCATAAACTGTAATTCAAGGAAAATATCTGATAATTCTTTTGTATCCTTGTATCACTTTAAACATAGCGTAAAAATGGATTTTAAAAAAATCGTTGTTTAAAATTTACGGTGATATTGCCAGTTCATATCAATCTACATAATTTATTAATCAAAACACATGGAGATAATAAATAGACTGTTATCAAATTTATCACCAGATGATATTGTAGAAATATTATTTTTCAACGACATGTAGCAACACTTTTAACCGTCATGATTGTCAGCAAAGCTTTTTTTTTCAATAAAAAATTGACAAAGTTAATTCGGTGATTGACATCAGTTCATTGTTTTTTGTAAAGAAAATCACACTTTTTTTTAGTTTTTCTACCAATGTTTTTGTGTTCAAAATATTTAAAATATTCAAGTATATGAGCATGCAAAAACTAAATTTCAGTCAGTCAAAAATTTAAAGGTAAAAATAATAAGCATCAAAACTATAATTTTTGCACTTTCATCATAGTTTGCTTTTTCCCATCAACAAGCTTTTAACGTCGAAAAGTTTTTTGAAACCAAGTAACAAAAATTCAATAGTTCAGAAATTACTTTCCTCAAAAATGCTTTGTAAAAACCACTGCAAATTTTTAATGTATCAAGATGTAAAAATTCAGCATTTTTCCAAAAATAATATTTTATTTGACTCACACTATACAAAAAAACAGTTACAAGAAAATTATAGTCATTTCAAACAATAATAATAAATATAATATAAATAAAAATATGTTTTATAATTAACGAAAAAAATAGAAAGAAACACACATAATCAATAGAGAAAAACTGTGATTAAAAATTAATAATTGTTAAAATTTCCAGGGCGTTGTTGTTGGGGCATTTGTGGACGAGCGAATGGATTTGCAAGGCCTGAAAAATTGGAATTGAAATTTTGAGGGTAATTTTTTTGGGGTGAAACAACTGTACTATGATTACTATTACAGTACCCATTACAGCAGTAATTACAACAACGTGCTAAAATTACTAGTAATTGTTACATACCTGTTGGACCCATTGGTGGTGGACCACCTGCGAAATTGCTAGTTGGTGGACCAAGTGGTGGAGCACCAGGACCGCCACCAAATTGTTGCTGAGGAGGTTGTTGACCAGGAAGAGGCTTCATTGGTGGAGCAAAGCCACCAGAGCTTGGTGGGGGAGCAAATCCTGAAGATGGTGGTGAAGCAAAATGTTGTGGAGTACCAGATTGTGGTGGTGGGAAATGTGGTGGCTGTTGTTGGAACTGATTCTGTTGTTGTGGTGGTTGTTGTTGTTGATGGGGTGGTGGTGCCATTATACCCATACCATTCATACCTTGTGGGGGTAAATGTGATGGAGTTTCATGTCCATGTTGTTGTTGTTGCTGTTGTTGATGGGGTTGAAATGGTGAAGGTTGAGATTGTGGTGGTGGAGCAAAATGTTGTGGTGTACCAGATTGTGGTGGAGGAAAATTTGGTGAATGTTGATGAGATGATGGTGGTGCACCATTACTTGGTGGTGGAGCAAAATGTTGTGGAGTACCTGATGTTGGAGGGAAGCTTGGTGGTTGATTTTGTTGATGTTGTTGAGATGGTGGAGTTCCATTCATTGGTGCTGGCATTCCAGGTCCAAATGATTGAGAAGTTGGTGGCGGGGGTTGCATTCCATGTGGTGGTGGCATCATTCCACCTCCCATTCCTCCGTGTGCAGATGGTGGACGAAATTGTTGTTGCTGTTGCTGTTGAGGAGGTTGTTGATTTTGTGATGGGAAGCTCATTGGTGGAAATCCATGTGGTGGTGGAGGAGCAAATCCAGCATTATTTTGTTGTTGTTGTTGAGGAGGAGCAAATCCAGACATTGGTGGTGGTGGACCTCCAAATCCGTGTTGATGTTGTTGTTGCATTGGAGGGAATTGTGGAGGCTGTTGATGTTGTTGTTGTTGATGGTCATGATGTTGATGATGGTGATCATTTTGATCAATAGGAATATTTTCCATATGTTGGCTTTCATCATGTCCACCACCATGTATTGATGATAAATCATCTCGTGGTTCATCTTTAACTTCAGAAGAAACAATTCGAGCAACACCATTATGATCAATCTAAAATACCCAATATGCAAATTTTCTCTTCTCCCTTTAAAAACCCACTTCTTCATGAACCGATGGCTGAATGGTAGCAATTGATTCCGATTTAGCATGGGGAGGTGTTGATGGACGGGAATTATTATCATATCGTGGTGGATGAGTTAAATATGATGCATTACCTTCAATCATAATTTTTAAATTTTCCATTGTATGATTAAGTTGATCAAATTCTTTGAAAAGTTGGGATACAATAGCATTTGTATCATCAGCATTTGAAAATACATGAACATAAAATGATGTTTCAGTAGTAAAGGCAAGCTTTAAATCTTCATCATTTGTGAAAGTTACCAATTCACCATCTAAAAATGGACAATAAGTTTAGATGCAAATTGCTTGTGGGAATGAAATGATAGCTCATATGGGAGTTGGATATCAATACAATGGGTGACAAAATGTTGATCTCTTTTTTCTCTTATTTCCTCATCTCTTTTTAATAAAACGATTTCAAAAAGATCAAATAACATGAAATTTTTAGAAAATGTACATAAACACCTGGGGAAGAGATTTATAACCCTTTTTGATCTCAATATACCCTTTGACCCCTTATGGAATTTAACAACATCCGGTGCACCACCAAATCCCAAAAAATGACGGAAAAAAGTGTAAAATATTTGTGTAAACTCGTGAAAATTCGTAGAAGATCGTGGAAAACCGTGGAAAATTGTGGAAAATTGTGAAAAATTTAACACATTTTTCTACGATTTTTCACGAGTTTACACGAATTTTTTAACCTTTTTTCTATTATATTTGTCATTTTTAAAAGTTTGGGATATTGTTGGGGTTCCAGATGGAGTGAAAGGATATATTGGGGTCAAAAAGTAATACAGATCTGTTCCTCAGGTCTATATATACATTTTCTAAAAGTTTGATGTAATCTTGTCTTCTAGAAATTGTATTTTGCTTATATATACTTTTCTAGTATAGAAATAATTAGAAATAAAATATCAACAACTAAAATTCTATTTCTCATCTTTAATCTTTTTAATATAATTTGAGCTACGAAAAGCACTAAAATGAGTAATATATACTGGCCGTCTGCTACTTGCCGTACCTCTTGTTAGAAACAATATATAAAAAATGGTGGATTAAGCTGCTAATATTTTGTCTCTAGCTATCCCTATGATATGTGTGTATACAAACAAAAAAAGGAGCTAAGCTCCATAAGAAGTTAGGGATTATCTGCAATTAACAAACCTCCATCCATATACTTTAACAATAAATTTGCTGAATCATTGAGATTAAAAGTTTCTGCAATCCAGTTGCTAATTGCTGCATATGAATTTATTTCAGATGTAGGTAAAGCAGCTTTACGAATATCACTTCCATATTTAACTTTAAAAGTGATTGAACCGCTCATCTTTTTTTTGTGGTACAATTTACAGTTTTGTAGTAATATACCTATAAAAAATGTTAGTAATTTAATGGGATACGTGTTTTATAAAATAAATAAATGTAAATAGCAATGAAGGAATGAGAGAAAAGGCAAATTTTTTGTCGATATTATTACTTTTACACAGTAATAATACCTGTAAAAATTACTGATAAAATAAGATAAAAAAATAGGGATAAATATAATAATAGAAAAACAAAAAAAGAGGATAGATGATATTAAACTTTGGAAGTGACACGTTTGCAAATTCGTTTTTTCTCTCTCTTTTTTCCCCTTGAAGAAATGTGCGCGCAAGCTGCAGAAGAAAGGTTTTAATGGAAAAACATCATCATCAACAGCCAAAGTGAAAGAGAGAAATAGATCGTCGTCATCGTAACAAAATCAATTAAACACGATAAAAAAAGAGAATTTAAAGAATTTTAATTGTCTGATTTTTTAATTGAAATTCATTAAATAAACTGTATCAACTGCAATCATTAATTGATGGAAGTAACTAAAACTCTGCCAACAAGAATGTTCGATTTTTTAGTGTTTTTGAAACAGGAAGAAAAACTAATGAGAAAACGTTCTTTTTTAAAGCAGACATGTTTATTTTAAGCTTCGTTCCTTGTGGCTAAAAATAATAAAGTTTTTTTAATCAATAATTAATAGAACAAAAAAGTATTTGCCTCTGGCAGGGGTCGAACCTACGACCTTCGGCTTATTAGACCGACGCTCTAACCGACTGAGCTACAAAGGCAGTGAGTATTGGTGTCTATTTTTGATCCATGAGACTTTGATTGGGTAGAAGAATCAGCAAGAAATGATACATAAAAATAATGTTCAACAACTTGCATTGGTAACCAAAATCTCCAAGTTTGTAATATAATGTAATGTTTTTTATATGCTTTAATAAACATAAACTTTGTTAAACTAAAGTAATCTTGGTAACATAAACACTATAGTAACCTTTGTTATTTAATTACTACAGTATCCCTTTTTTATTCAAAACATTATTTAAAAAAACAAAATTTTATTATTGCAAATAAACAAAAAAATATCGAATCACATTTTTAAAGAAAAAAAACATAGACAAATAAACAATATTATCGTATTATTTACAATTTCAAAACATACTAAAAAATTTAGGAAAAAACTTAACTGAAAAAATAAAGTAATAGTAATAATATTAATAGCAGCACCGAAAGAAGAATGGTAAAAAAACAAAGAACATACAGTAGGAAAAAGAAACACCTGTACTAAAACAATTTCGTTTTTGTTTTTTTTCGTTCGTTCAAAAAGAATAAAGGCAATTAACAGAATATATATCTTAATTAACAGAAATTACAGTAGGAAATAAGAGAAAAAAGAGAGCAAGAATTTGGCTACCTGTTGAAATACAATATAAAAATGATTTACAAAAAAAAGTGCTGCAAATAAGTATCAAAATAATAAGATGCCATGGAAAGAAGTTGGCACGTAAAACAAAAATGTTTCTTTAAAGCTGATCCGATCCATATCCATTTAAAGCTTTATCTTTCATTTGAATGAATGTGCCGGATAATTTGGAGGCGGTGGCGGATGATGATGTGGATGTTGATGCTTATATCCAGGACCAGGATATCGTGGTGGTGGACCATCACGAAATTGTACAGTACCATAATCACCTTTAAGCGTTCGTAAATCTGCAATTGATGGCGCAAACGTTGATGCCGTTTGAATTGTTGAATTTCGACGTTCTGGTGGTGGTGGACGATTTCGAATTATTGTTGTTGTAGATGCAGAACCAATTGATGATGAAGAAGTTTGTGATGGTGCATATGATACAATTGATGCCGATGCAGCAGCTGCTGGTTGTGATAGCTGACGGTATGTTGGTGGAGTAGCAATTGGTGTATTTGAGCTTGTTGTAATTCCACCAATTCCCATTATTGGTGAATCAATATAATTTGTTGAACCATTTTGATCAATTGATGATACAATAGATGATGATCCAACACCAGATGATGAATCTTGTTGTAGAGTATTACAGTAAGAATCGAGCTCAACACCAAGTTGATCAATTTGTTGAAGAGTTTCTGCAATGAGTGATGCGGAAGATCGTTCACCTGGAGTTGTAACCATTTTAAGAGTTTTATCATTATATACATTCATATCACCACCAGAAAAACTTAATGGTCGTTGTCGACGTTGTTGTTGCTGCGCATCAGTGGATGAAATGGATAATCCTACTGGAACATTTACTTCTGTTTGACTTGATCCACGTGTTGATGAACAACTACCATCAGCTAAAAATTACATTTTATTAACAATAAAAAATCTTATAACCCTACCATAATATCCAGGTTGTTTTGGCAGCGGTGGACGAGACATTGTAATAGTTGGAGAGCTACTTTGAAAGATTTGACTAACAGGAACATATTGTCGTTGATGGTTATTATAATGACTATAAGTTGCTCCAGATATAGTAGAATTTCGTGAAGTTGAATAGAATGAATCAATTGATGGAGAGATTGTTCGATCTAAGCCACCAGATGCAACAGATGAAATAACAGATTGTGCAGGAGAAATCATTCGTCGTTCAGAATTTAAACAAAAATCTTCCATTGAATTAAAGACAACTTGTTGTGGATCTGTACCATTAACCATTTGATCCATTGAATCACGAACTTGTTTAACATGTTCACCCTCATCAAGAAGATTTATTTCAATGTCCTGAAATAGAAAAAGAAAATTAGAGAGATTAAACAGAAACATTTCTTTAAAGATTTAAATGTGTATGTATATCATTCTATTTATATATGTTACAGCCGATCTTGTGGACCCGCCGATCTTGTGGACCAAGTGCTTGTTTATGGACTTGTGGTCGAGCTTGAAGGTTCAAATTTTCTGAAATCATTAAGGAACATGAATGCATGATTTAGGAAATGTTAACGTGTTAAACATGTAACATTAGGCATAGATTATAGCCTTTGGAAACCGTTTTTCAACATTTTTCTTAAAATTGTACGAAAAACCGTTAAAGTATTAATTAAATGTTACATGTTTAACACATTAACATTTCCTAAATCATGCATTCATGTTCCTTAATGATTTCAGAAAATTTCAATCTTCAAGCTCGACCACAAGTCCATAAACAAGCACTTGGTCCACAAGATCGGCGGGTCCACAAGATCGGCTGTAACATATACATATATACTCGTCTAGTACAAGGGATTGTTAATAACACATTATTAGCTGCTTGAAAAGCTTTCTTTCCATATTTTTGCTGGCTAGAGATACGCTAAAAAGGAGGTAATCATCATAGTTCTAAACGTTTTTATACATATTCATCCTCTATTTAAAAATATATTTCTTAGCTCATTATTCATTAACACATGAAAAACCATAAGCATCCATTGTATGGTGCACATGATACGTATCATGTGCACCATCACAAACATCTTCATCATCAGTTGGTTCATCTTCTACAACAACGATAATTCGAAATCGTCCACCACCACCAGAACGTCGAAATTCAACAATTCAAACGGCATCAACGTTTGCGCCATCAATTGCAGATTTACGAACGCTTAAAGGTGATTATGGTACTGTACAATTTCGTGATGGTCCACCACCGAGATATCCTGGATATAAGTAACATCCGCATCATCATGTACCACCGCCTCCAAATTATCCGGCACATTCATTCAAATTAAGGAAAATAGCTTTAAATGGATATGGATGGGATAAACTTTAAAGTAACTATTTTTGCTTTACGTGTTTGATACTTATTTGCAACACTTTTTGTTAAGAATCAATAAAGAAAAACATTATCAATTTAGTTATTTGGAACTCGATAAACCCCATAATTATAGTAAGCAAAAGAGGCATAACATGTACCTAATAAAAATTGGTAACTATCGCTTAACTAGACGAGTATATGCGGAATTTGGGAAATTCATTCCTCTACTAGTTGAGGACAAACTAGTGGAGTAAAGTAATACTCCCAAATCAATAAAATTGAATATATAAATAGCACCATTAATACATTATCTCTCCTATCTCCCCATCAAACTCACCAAAATCGGCAACATCGCATTAACAAAAAACGCAAATTGATTCCTTTGTTCAAATAGCAACTCCAAGCAACCTTCTCGTTGTTCTGCAACTAAATCAGCTTGTGAAAAATATTTCTTTTGCTTCGATTTTTTAAAGCATTTTCCTCGACGTCTTTCAATATCTGTTACTTTTTTCTTCCATTCATCAGATTTCTTTTCCATTGATTCACAAAATTGGCTGCTTAGCGCATTAGCAAGGGAACGAATATGATTTTCAATAGATCGTTGACGCATGCAGAATCTTGTTAATGAAGCACCAATATCACGGGAGGCACCTGAAAATTAGAGGGATATTATTAACAGAAAGATTTTGTATCTCCAGATTAGTGTTTCTGTTTCCCAATAGTCGAGAGAAAAAACAAAATCAACAACGCTCCAATATGGGTTATATATAAATATTTATTTTAAACTTTTTGTGGATACTGTAGTTCTATATTTAGTTTATCCATTCAATGATAAAAGCTACTTTCGATGGTCGAGGATGATGCGGATGTTGTTTATATCCAAGATATCTCAGTGGGGGATCATCACGGGATTCTACAGTACCATAATCACCTTTCAGCGTATGTAGATCTGCAATGGATGGCGCAAATGTTGATGCTGTTTGAATCGCTGAATTTCGACGTTCTACTGGTGGTGTGTTTGTTCTTGTGGATACTGTATTTATGTATCTCGTCAATCCAGTTCACAAAAAACTTAACCGATAAAAACCACCACTGCAATATTCTAGTGCTAAATATAAGAAGCATATACATCATCATTCACCACCGCAACTACCAAATTAGACAATAGCTTTAAATGGATAAGGATGGGGTCAACTTTAAAGAACTTTTGCTTTACATATCCGATTTTTCCCATAGCATCTATTTGTTTGATACTTATTTGCAGCACTTTTGTTTTTAACGTTTCTACAAAGTTTTTCAACAAGTAGCCAAATTCTTGCTTTGCCTCTATATCTTTCCTACTGTAACTTTGTTAACAGACATATATGCACAAAGCCGTATTTAAAAGTTAAAATACAATCTGAGGGGCTAAGAAAATAGTAGAGCAAAATCATTTTTATTTTTTCTCTTGAAAGACAGGGAAGAGGAACACCAATAGACATACACGACCATTAATAACCAAAAGATCATGGATCGAGGTAGCTTGTGATCGAAATGATCCAACACCAACGATGAATGGTGTTGATTTGTTAATGTATAAAAAACGAACCTTTAATATTATTTGCTGAATCACCAACTGATTGAATTTGATCAATAAAATGACTCAATGCTGTTGCGGTTGTAAGAAGCTGAGTAGAAAGTTTTCCAGCAGTTTTAGTAACATTTTCCCATGTTTGTTGTGAGTTCTGAAAAAGCAACGAAATTATAGCAATACAAGAGTACTATTATGAGCAACAACAATAAACTACATTATCTCCCCTTAAATCTAGCACCAGTAAATGAACTCGGATAAAGAGATTACGAGATCATACACAATGCTTAAGTACGCTCTAACAGCTCTAGCAACAACTATACATACATATCCCACCCAAAATCTATCAACAAAAAATCCTTACCTTTAAATCAGAAGTCACTGAATTGAATAAAGTTGGAAAGGCAGGAGCTGTTTCAACTTCAACTGCCATAATAATAACAATATTTTACTATTCTTGTTTTTCTTACATAAAAGATGATGTATAAAAGATACCACTTGTAATGAATAAAAAGAATTTCATTAAAAGCTTTACACACACAAAAGCTGAGTAGAAAATATATAGATAAATATATCTCTAATGTAAACAATAATAGCAAAGAAAGAAGCAGCAGCTAAAAAATGCGATTAAAGCTTTTTTTTTGTAGCACAATAAATATAAAAAATGATGAAGATAGACACAAATAAAAAACATAAGCAAGAGCAGCAGCAAAGCTGTTGTACAATTTTTTTCTAATGTTTTTTCAGCCGTGGTGGTCTTTTTTTGTGTTCGTTGACCACAAGCTTTTTTTATTGTTTTTTACATCCTTGTTTTTTCGTTGTAAGAAAAATGTAAAGTAAAAAAATGTTGCTGCAAATTTTTTTTCAACAACGGATTTGAAGCTTTCAAAAAATGTGTAAGCTTCTGCCAAATATGGATTTAACAAAGCCTATTTTTACCGGATATCCTTTCTTCAACCTTAGTGCAACTAGGTTTAATAAATGCTTATACTTTTTATGCATCGCTGAGAGATCTCAAGAAAGGGGCAAATATTTAGCTTTCTAAAATTTGAATGAACCCAGAACTATAATTTCAGTTTTTACCGCTTTTAATTTTTATCCCAAATGCTCTAACTCCACTTAAGCCGATGTTCTATATCTGAGCTTGAGAAATTTTTGTTAAGTTTTAAATCAGCTGTTAGATAAGTGTCAAAAATACAGTATGATTCGAATTTGGTATGAGTAAATGTCCTCATTGAGAATTTTTATTTTCTAATAAATATAAGCATATGGAATAAAGATAGATGTGAAAAAATAATGATATAAAATAACAAATATGAAAAGTATAAATGCTGATAACAATAAAAATAATGATAAAAAAGTAACAAACCAACAACTGGAAATGAGTATATACAGTAATAATAAAAAATAATCAATGTTTTGTAAAAATCTTTTCTAATTTTTCAAATTTTTCTTCATCTTGACCACGATATTCAATAAAGAATGGTTTGTAATTAAAGTATTTTGTTTGAATAAAATCATCAATAACAGCATCAAGTCGAGTCTTATAAGCACCAGAAACTGTATCAGCAAATCTAATAGAGAACTTTGTATGTTTGTTTTTCTGAAAATTGAAAGTGTGTATAAACAGCCAGAAAAATATAAACTATGATTTTGGTTACGCTTTGGAGTATTGCGCTTTAGATAAGTAACAGTTAGTTTAAAATGCGTCATCATTTTATATTACCGTAACCCAAGAAAATTATAACTTTTTTTAGCTACGAAATGCTAACGCTTTAGTCAATGGTTATTTTTGATAGCGACGAGATTATAACACAATAATCATTAATTCCGTGAAAACAGAATCCCGCACATATATGCTACATTGTGTCCCATGCGATCATTTTTTTTGGTATCGCATGGGACATAAGGCGGTGGCAAATTCGTTCCCAGATTTTCTCAGTGAACAAATATAGAAATATAAAATAACTAACCTTCATACGAGTATAAAAGTTTTCAATATCAAAATCATGTTTAACATTGCGCAATTCAATATTACGGATATGTGGAAGTTTGAGAATTTCTTCAACAGTATTAATATTTATTGATGGATCATAACTAAAAAAGGAAACTTTAGCAATACATTATTTACAAAAAAAGATTAACTTACCAATATAAATATTCCAATTTTGATAATTCAGATACAAGCTTTTCCAGTGCAACAATAGAACCATTTTCATCATTGACAATAACCTTTGTTAAATAGAGATTAATTGTAGTTGAAGAGAGAAATAAAAATTCTTTCAATGAAATAATTTGACACATAATTGTAAGATCTTTGATTTCACTTTTAAAAAGACTTGACAATGAAGTTGACAATTTTCCTGATGATGTATAAGAATATTGAAAAATGCCAGTACACCAAAATTTAAATGTAATTTTTGCAGGAATGACCAATTGATTTCCAGATAATTCCCATGTATTTGAAAATGTATTTGACAATTGATTAACTACAACAATTGAATTTTTGGAGAAAAAATATTTACAAGTTTTAATCAGTTGTTGATATGCTTTAGCTGATGATGGATACTTTGTAATATAGAAAATAATTGAATCTGGTAGTGACCAAGCTTGACGTTGATATGGACCTTTGAAAAATAATTTTATTGATGGTGATTTTGAAGCAGAATATTTAGTGGATGAATGAGATGAACCCATTTTTTGAAAGGTGATGATAAACTTTAGGTTCAACAAAAAAGAAAGTGTTCAAAAAAAGAAAGAGCAATCTTTTAAAACCTTTGGCGCGCGAGCAAGTTCTTTTTCTTGATAATCGTCTCTCTGTGTCTCTCGCCTTCTCAGGCATTTTTTATGCCTTTGATCTATTTTTAATTGAAAACAAAAACATGAGTAAAATTATTTTTTTAAAAAATTGTGCATAATTAAAAACTTTTTTTTGTAATTAATTTTAATGCTTTACAGTATTATTAAGAAGAATTTATTTTTCTGTTTACAAAAGAAAAGAGCGATGGTATATCTTCTATAACGGGGACAATGTCGACAAATGCTAGAAAACTTTTTATGAGAATTATCAAAAATAGTTTTTAATTACAGTAACCTTGCAGCTTAAATTTCTTGCAAATAATTTTTTTTAATAATGTGATGAAAAAAGAACACAGTAATACAACAAAAAATTATTCAAGTAAAACAAATTTTATAAAAAAAAATGCAACATATTAATAACGAGGACAAATTCGACACTTATATTTTTTATGTGAAGATCCAACAAAATAGATACATGGAGATTTGTAACATGGTTTTTCTTTTCCAACATATTCATCATTAACTTTATCAAGACGATTTTTGTATTCTTGCGACAGGTCAGAACGGAAATTAAGACAAAATTTTCTGCTTTTTCTTTTCTAAAAAAAGATGAATGATGTTAGAAATAAATAATTATTATTTACCTTCATAAAAGTATTGAACATTTCAATGTCAAAAGTCTCAGGAATACCATTTAATATAAATCTAGAGATAAAAAGCGACGTCTTTAAAATTTCTTTTACTGTATTTAATGTAAAACTTGAAGAAACAGGATCATCGTGGCTGAAATTAGAATAAAAACTGTTTAATCATAAAAAAATTTATATAAACTTACAATTCAAAAATGCATGCACTACGAACAACCCGAACAAGATTTTCTAGCGGAACAATTGAGCCATCTTCATTTTTTACAGTAACCCGATATAGGCAAACGTCATAAGCATTTGAAAATAGAAATAAAAATTCATGGAAAGAAATATGGATTTGATGAAGAGTTATCTCGCTTGGGGTGATGCTGTAAATATTAGGAATAATTGATGAAGCAAGATTTTTCTTTGTTGTAAGATTATAATGCCTGAAAGTTGAAGTAATCCAAAAATTTTTGTTAAAATTTGAAAGTTTAATAAATTCTTTTGTATCATTTAAATAAGCATTTCCTTCATTCTTTTCTACAATTAAAAGAGAAGTAACAATAATAAGAGAATTTTTGGAGAAAAAATATTTGCAGCTTTGAATTATCTTTTGATAGGCTTTTGGTGATGATGGATTCTTGGTAATATAATAAATAATTGAATCTGGTAGCGACCAAGCTTGATGTTGATATGGACCCTTGAAGAATATTTTATTGGATAATGGGCTTGAATTTCCATTTGATATTGATGGTTTTGAAATTAAACTTGATATTGAAGAATAAGATGATCCCATTTTTTGAACTTTAATGAAGTATTTCTGCAATTAATTATATTGCAGCAAAAAAAGATAAAAAATACAAAAAACGAAATTTAATTTGACGAGAGAAACGATCTGAAAAAAATTAATAAAGTTTTGCAGTGCAAAGGATTGAAAAAAAAAAGTTATTCTTGCATTCTTTTGTCATGAATAAAGTGTAAGAGTATAACCATCAGAAGAGAGAAAAACCTCACCGGTCATCAACACATCACTGGTGCATTACCGCCAGTGACGAATTTATCATAGCCTCGTCATCAGTGAGCTTTTTATTGTCACGGCTACTTTTTTTCTGTGTAAGTAACTATGGTTTGTTTGAAACTTTTAGAAAATGTGCAAATGAACCTGGAGAACATATCTATAACACTTTTTGAGAGTTCGTTTACTAGACTGAAAAAACCAAAAACTCAAAAAACATTTAAATTTATTCTTTCTAATAAAATGTTTTTGTTTTTCACCAGACAAAATGTTGATTTCGCCCGGGTGATACTGTAAAGTTTAGGAATAAATGAGGAAACAAGATTTTTCTTTGTTGTAAAAAATTAATTATCAAAGCTTGAAGTAACCCAAAACTTTTTATTAAAATTTGCAACTTTTTTCCGCAAATTTTAGTTTTTAAAAGAAGAAATTTGTGAAGAAAAGCAATTTCTAAAGAAATATTTTATCACTTTAGCAACATTTACTGTATATTATTTATTTTAAAATGTTTTCCTTTTTTTCAGCAAAATGGTGCTGATAAATCAAACAATCAAAAACTGTCACCTGCATTTGACTCAACTATTGATTTTTCAAAGAAAGAATAATTGATACGGGGAAATAGCACTGCACCATAAATGTCGATTGGAAGTGTAAATATTCCGCGCTTAATTTTATCAATGAAAGTTTCTAATTTGTCTTTTTTAGTGTTTTTTAGATGGATAAAATGGATGCTTTTAATTTATCTTTATCAGCTATATCATTGTCATCAACACATAAAAAATTTGCATGGCCTGGAGGCCCTTCAGCTGAGCAATTATTTTCTTGTTCTTTGTCATTTCCAGATTCAATCATTTATTTTATAACTAAAAATCCGTCATCTCCAAAAGCATATTCAAAATTAATTCAAAGCTGTAAATATTTTTTTGAAAATAACCCGATAATTGTGGTTCCTCGTATACACTGTAACATGGATAGTGTATTTTGTCCATGCTATAATGAAAATGGATGTTTGGGAAGTGATTGTGAATGCTATATAAAGGGAAACGTCGACCTTGAGAAGATAAAAAGCAAGATTTGGCTAACAGAGAAATTAGATATTTATAAAAAAGTTTTTTCAAATTTTGTTTCAATACTTGTTTCAAAACTTTATCGTTGTGAAGAAGATGCTGGACTGCTACTTGAGGGACATGAAACTTCATCAATGTCGTTGAAAGATTTTAAATTATTGGCGTCAAAATTTCAAAGATTTTCTCTCCTCTATAATAGTATTGATGATAATGATGGAAATTTGGTTATGCTTGAAACTATTTTAGAAGCAATTCCTAATGTTAAAGAATTTGATTAGTAAGTTAATTTATATGAGAAAGATGTTTTAACACATTTGTAATTCCATTTCTAGCGGTTTCGATAATGATACAGCGACACCATTAACAATGAAAAATATTTGCAAACTCAAAAATTTTAACAATCTTCAACGTTTTTCATTATATGCCATTCCAGAAGTTATATATGTCAAGGATCTTGCTGATTTTATTTTGGTAAATTCCTATCAATCATATTCAATGATATTGAATACTTTGTTTTCAGAGTCACAGAAATACAAGAATTAAAAATATCGATTTTCGTCGAAAGACTGCAAAAATATAGATGTTGATCTTGAGAATAAGTTTAGGAATAATTGAGGAAACAAGATTTTTATTTGTTGTTAAAAAATAATTATCAAAGCTTGATGCAACCCAAAACTTTCTATTATAGCTTGCAAGCTGAATAAAGCTTTTTGTATTGTTTAAATAAGCAATTCCATCATTTTTTTCTACAATTAAAAGAGGCGTAACAATAATAAGAGAATTTTTGGAGAAGAAATATTTGCAAGCTTGAATCATTTTTTAGTAGGCTTTTGGTGATGAATTTTTGGTAATATAAAATGCGTGTCTCTCATTTTTGCATTCGCAGAAAAAGAAATTTTGCGAATGAAGAAAAAGAGTGGCACTTTTTTAAGGGAATTTTATTTTCCTTCATTTCAAAAATATTTTAGATAAGCGCATTTCATATAAAAATTAATCGAATTTGGCAGTGACAAAGCTTGTTGTTGATAAAGACCATTGAAGAATAATTTGTCTGATGATGCATTTGATTTTTCATTTGTTACTGGTAAATTTGAAATTGAATTTAGTATTTGTAATTGCGTATACCTTTTTTTTAAATTATAAAATGAAAAAAGTTGAACATCCTATTGTGTCATAGAATTTTACGTCATTTTTATTACCCTTTAAAAACCATATTTTTTGCAACAAAATTGTTAATAATGAAACTTTTTTGCAGCAAAAGAGATGTAAATCAAAAAAGAAGGATACTGTAGCTTTTTTCACTATTTTGCAAGAGAAAAAAGTATGGGAAAAGAAGAAAAAAAAAGGACAATGAAACACCAGATGCGCTTTTTTGCAGAAAAAGATCGAAAACTGCAAAAGATTTTTTGCAAAACTTTTCTTCCAGATGTTAAAAGAAGCAGTTGTAAAAGGTCGTATTATTAATGATGTCTTGGTTTTTTTGAATCAACTCTTCCATTCACATCTTATTTCATCATTCATATATTTTCGAAAAATATATTTTGCTGACGTTAAAATCAAAAACTGCGCAAAAGAAGGAAGACAACAAAAGCTTTTTTATTCTCTGCCTTTAAAGGTTTGTGTGATAGGAGCCATAATTTCAACAGATTTTTTTGTCTTTTTTTTTCTTTTCATTAAAGAAAATGGAGATTAGCGCTAAATAAAGCAGAGTTGCAAATTTAGGATTTGCATTAAAGGTGCACGTGTTTCATTGAAATTATTCTGTGTTATAAAATTTTAAACATAAACTTGGAATTAAAATTTGTATATTTTTGTATTATTTATCCTTTTTTATTACGGATTGTCCAGAAATCACGTGACCAAAAAATTGTGATTTTCAAACCCCCTGCCCCCCTCTGTGCTTTTTGCCGACGACATTAAAGCCGGGTGATCATTTGGCTAACCCCCTCCCCACTTCCTCGTAGTCACGTGATTTCTGGACAATCCCTATAAGCACGTTTATTTGCGAAATATTTAAAAAACTTTATTGCCACATATTGCCTTAAAAAAAGAATAACGTTTTCAATGATAGCCCCAAAAAATAATACAGTAAGTATTATCTTTTTTATCATTGCCTCCGACTCATATTTCCCTGGCCATGCCAAATTCCCGCTCTAAAATTTGCTACTTGAAATGTTGCACAATTTGCGCCCTTCGATCTTGCTTCTTCAAGATTTGATCATTTTGTGTTTTTGGCTTTGTTTTTGTCATTTCATTTAGAGTACAAAATAAACATAATAATAGTTGGGTCAAAAAAAGTAAAGCAAAAAATGCGATATCTACACCAATGTGGAAGGCGCTTTCAGAATTTTTTTATGTCATAAAAAAATTCGGCTCTTTTATTATTTTTAATTATCACATTATCAATTTCATAAACAAAACTCTACACAAAATCCCGTTGATTACATTTAGCTACCCTTATCATGATAAATCAAACAATTCCCTAAAAAATTTTAAAGTTTCTTTTGTAACCTTTTTAACGGTTTTTTTTGTTTTCTTATTTCATCATTCATATTCTGTTTAATAACTCACGGCAATAGAATTTGAGCCAATATTTTTTTTTCATTTCATTGTATTTATGTGATACATTAGTCACCTTTCTTAATAGCCTAAGTTTTGATCTAAATAAATTTTTTTCAATCGTTGTTTTTTCGCTTTTCATTTTTTTTGTAGAAGGGTCCTACCGTAAGATTTACACTTGTTTGTAATTTCATATTACAGTTTTTAAAATTTCATTTTTCGTTCTAATTTAATCCTCTTTTTTTTTGCAGTTCCTTTTTTGTCTATCTTTTACACATGTCTTCTCTTTGTTTTAAGTCTTTCTCTCTTTTGTTATTGCTCCGCCTTATTCTTCTTCTTCTCTTTTTTATGGCAATATAAAAGCATACGGCTTTTCCCTATTAGGAGCCAGACTTTAGTCAGTGTTTTGTCATAGTTTTTGGTTTCAAAAATACGTCCTCGACACCCCTAAAGAAACCACCTTGATTATAATTTTTTTTTTATTAATTTTTTATTCAACTAATTTGTATGAAGTTTTCTTTACTTTTGAGATAACTTAATTTCATGCAGCCATGTCTTCAAGGAAAAAAAAGTCATAATTAAACATTCTGAATTTTTTAATAGTTCATCCCATATTTTTATTTGGCTACAGTACTTGTTTTCGTTAAAGACGTGTCTCATATATATTTATTTTGTGAACATTATTTTATTAATTATATAAAATATTTAGTGGCAATGGCCACCAAGGATTGTTCTTTGTTATCAAATAACAAGCAGCAAACTTTTGATGGTGGCACAAGTGGTCATGATAACCAATACAACAGCATCAATTTAAATCAAAATTCTAAACATACTGATTTAAAACTTGTACAGTCACAAAGCAATTTTTCAAATAGCAATAATACAGGAAGCAATAACGGTAAACGTATAGGCTGCAGTTTCTAATGATACAATAGAGTGTTCAGAAAACAGACGGATTCATGTTCTTGTTTTTGAATTTCTTAAGAAATTTTTGGTACTTAAAAATAATTTTTTGGCTGCCACATTTTTGATGACTTTGGGCTCATCCAGACGTCATACAAAAATTAACGTTTTTTTGAACAATCCCCCTATCCATCATACTATCTCTTTGATGATTTGCCGCAACTTCAAAGCGGCGTCATATATGGCTGACTTACCCCTGCATGACGTCATATAAGCCCTTCTGGTGATTTTGCAACGAAAAATGTTTTTACAATGACATAAAATCAAAAACATTAGAATGATTATCCGTCTTTGATAAGCATTGAGTTAAGTATAATAAAGCAATTTCTTTCATTAGAAACTGCAGCCTCTAAAGATACAGTATCAAACTTTGCTGATTCAAATTCAAATAATTTTGTTAATACATCTACAAGTGGTGCTTCTAATTCATCATGGAAGAAAAATGATGTTATTTCAAATCAATCTCAAAGTTTAAGCCTTTACAATCAATCAACATCAAAGAAAGCTGATACTAAAACACCTGAAACCTCCAACAAAAATAGCAGCACCTTATCACTTCATATTGCTGCATATGAAAATTCAATTGAAGGTCAAAATAGAGATAAAAAAATTGAAGATTCAACAAAAACTGGAGCAAAACAAGTAAATATTTTATATTTAAACTCAAAACTACCGTATTATAACTATTATGTATTTTAGAAAACATCCAGCAAAAAATTGAAAGATATTCGATCAACTTTTTCTGGAGCTGCATCAGAAGTAACGGTAATAACTTTTATTACAAAAATATTGCTAAATATAAATCAGTTTTTTTAGAATAATTATGAAATTCCAAGGCAACAACCTCGAGAATCAGTAGTATCAGCAGCTGTACCAGAAGTGATGCAATTTAAAGCATCCCAAAAATTATTGAATCCAAAAGAATCAATGGATAAAACGTAAGTTTTTCATAATATTATTCTTTCTTTTTCCTATATTTTTATTTATTTATCAATAAGGATTATTTGAAGAAAACCAAGCTTTTTTTTAAAAACATTTACCTCATTGTAGAGGTTGTTTCTTTCAAATGCCGAATTCAGTTTCCCAGCAAAAGTTTTGTTAAATGTATCTTTTCAGATCTTTTATTGCTGCTGCTCATAATGTCAAAAATGTTTGCCGATGTTCGGATGGTAAGTTTTTTTCTTTACTCTCTAGCCATTTTATAGCATTGACGTTTTTGAGTAATGTTTAGATGTTGTCACAGGTCTCTGAAATTACACAAAAGTTACATGTACATAAAAATAAAAAAATCAGCAAATGCAGAAATCTTGTGTAAATCCAAAAGCTGTGGTGCTGATTTTCTGCCCTCTATTTCGCGTCTTCAGTTTTTACGCCTTCAATTTTGCACCTTAAAAATTTGCATCTTTCATTTATCCGCCCTCAATGTTTTGCCTTCAGTTTTGCGCATTCGAATTTTGCATCTTCAGGATTTGCGTTTTTCATGTTTTTGGCTTTGCCTTTGTTATTTCTTTTATGGTAACATAAAATTCAATAAAAAATAAACTTAATAATAAAATTTGGACATTAAACGATCCCAAAATGAAGAAATACGAAAAGCGTAAAGCGCATAACTGGGGACAGGAATTCTGCACAGCCAGAGTTTAGTACCCATTTGTTTGTCAAAAAAGTAACACAGAGATTACGGTAACAGGAATAAATCAAAAAAAAAGAAAGAAAATTGGGGATTGGGAACTTTTTTAATACCATAAAATGAGTTTTTTAAAAAATTTTAGCTTTTAAACGTTGGTCAAATACTATTAAAACAAAATTCAAAAATGATGAAGCAGCTGATTATATTTCACAATTTCTTGAACAGTTCCCAACAAATACTGGAAGACATGATTGTGGATTTTGTGAAGCTATTTACTGGGAAATTGATAATGCAATTGAAGATTGTCGTCTTGATCATTTTAAACCACTTTTGACAATTTGTATTAAAGCAAATATTCTCAAAAGAACTGAAAATGTCGTAGAAGAAGAAATTCCAGCACTTGTAGAAGAATTGGATAAACTTAATGATGCTCAATTATTATTTATTCTCAAACGACAAGAAAATAATGAAGGTGATATTTATTTAAGAAAATTTTTACAAATTCAAGAGTTATTGAATTTTTCAATATTTTTACGAGCAAATCCAACTTTAAATGAAGCTGATTCCAGCAAAAATATTTGGTATTCTGTTAAAAAAGCATGGCTTTCAAATAAACTTCAAAATTTTCGTGGTTTCAAAAATGAACATCTTGAATATTTGATGAAAGATTTTGAAGGTGGCCTCCATTTCATGAACATGGATGCCAATGTTTTACAACTATTCTTTGAAAATTTGCCACCATCACCAAGCTTTGCTGAATTTGGACATCTTTTGAAAACTTATTATTCAACAGAGTTGTTATATTTAAATGATTTACAAGATGTTTTTGAAGATGAGGAATACATCTCAGTTGAGCAGAAAACAAGAAGATTGAAAACAACTGCTTGTCTTAATTGGTGGAATTATTTTTTGTTGCGTGTTGAAGATCCAAACAATAACATGGATATTGAAAAAATGAAAAAATCATATGAAGGAGTTTTACAAGATCTTTTGAAAGATTGGGAAATATCTGATATTAAATCTTTACTTCGATTAGTTAAAACAGACAAAGATTTATCACATATGAAAGATTGTTTTGAACTTTTGGCAGAATGGCGTGCACCTTATGAATTATGCCCTATTGAAGATCTCAAAGGCATTCCGTCATCTGAATGGTACGAAAAAACTCGTCAAACACTTATTAATCATCATTTTGGAGCAGAAGTGCATGAATACACATTAGATGAATTAGTTGATCAAATTTTTGAACATGATAAGCATGGTGAGATTGATATGTCAAAAAAAGAATTTGTTGAAATCTATTATCAATATTTAACTGAATACAAAAATATTTCTGGTAAAAATATGGATCAAATGAAAGATTTGCTTATCCCAGATGAATTTACTAAGCGCTTAGCACATGTTATTCATGTAACAAATCTTCATTTTGGTTTTGAAGTACGTACTGTGCAAATTTTAGCTATCATTCTCGCTTACAAAAAACCTGAAACTTGTAGCCGTCTTCTTCAAATTAATACTGGTGAAGGAAAAACAAATATTATTGCAATGTTGGCTGTTTTGAAAGCGCTTGATGGACATAAAGTTGATGTTATTACATGTTCAACAGAATTAGCAGATGATCAAAGCAGAAAAATGGCACCATTTTTTAATATTTTTAAACTTACAACTGGAAATAATGGTTCCCTTGAATCAAACCCATATTTATGTGACATTGTTTATGGAGATATAGCAAATTTTAAAGTAAGTAACAATTATTATGTAGGCACTAGGAGAAAAATATAATGGAGAAAAAAATAATCTCAAAAAAATGGGAGAAATAAAATAATGGAGAAAAAAATATCCGGAGAATAAAATAACTTTATACAAAAAAATAATTCTACAAAAACATAAAAGTATAAAAAAATGAAAGTTTTTTAATTATTTCCAAATTTGATTTTATTTGCACATTACGCACATGACGAACTAATCGGGCTAAATTTTCTGTTGCTTCAGTTTGTAATGCATCAGATGCTGCAGCAGTAACTTGACTAAGAACACGACGAGTTGGAAGAAGAGGATTTGAAACAGCAATTTGTCGTCCACTATTTCTTTGTCCACGTTTTTCAATTGCACGAGCATCTCCAGCATGATTGTGTCCATTTTTAATTTCTAATATAGTTGATTCAGAAGTATTCCCATCGGTATAAATAACAGCAGAACACTTTGCATAATTATTTCTGTTATAGCTGAAAAGTATTGTTCATGTTATTAACAAATTTGAAAAGTTTCAAAATTTTATTTTTCTCAATCCCGCTAGAATTACTTTTATAAATTTTTAATATAAGTTTCGGTGACAGCAACTTGAAAAAACTATATTCAAATTGAATACTACTGAAGTTAAAAAAAATAGACGCCGAAAGAAAATCTCGGCGTTGATTTGGATTTTTTTTAAGTTTGATCTTTAAAAAAATAATCCGTCAGCAAACAAATTTTGCACATCGTTGACGAATTTTTAAGCCAAGAACACTACTTTATCATAAATTCAATTTATTAGAACGAAGACACTTCCTTTAATATCAATACCAGAGTCATTATTCGAACCTTTAACCTTAGTTTTTCTAAAAACTCTGTTTGCTGATATAACCTTGTAGTATGCTGTTATAGGGATGTATTGTCATGAAATAAACCCAGTATGTAGTTTTTTTTATCATAAGTTTCAGAAATATTTAAAATCTTAGTTCTGGCACAGGTTTTCTAGTGATGTACTGAAAATGGAGAAAAAACTCTCTAAAAACCTGTCAATATATGTAATCCCTAAGAAGTCTATATCTTTTTTTTGTCACCTGAGCTTTGAAATATTTGGCGAATTGTTGAGATAAACAAATTTTTTTTTGAATTCTGATGAAATACGACATACAAGTTAAAACGTCATATTGAACTGCAATAAATATGATCTAAAAATAAAATACTGCGATGACATTGTCAGAAAATTTAATAAACGAATTTTTAATAAATAATCTCATAATTATTTTTTAGTTTCATATTTTGTTTGATGAATTTGAAAAAGATGGAACCAAATGTGGCAGAAAATGTGATTTCGCAATTCTTGATGAAGCTGATTCAGTTATGATTGATCGATATTCTAATATTGCACGTGTTGGTAATGAAGTTCCAGGAATGTTTCATCTCATGCCCATTCTTGGTGCAATTTGGAAACAGGTTGAACTTATTAACAGCGCTGTTACACAATCAGAACAAAATGGTAAATGGTATTTAAAGGATCCTCCTACTGAAAAGTCACAAAGCAATACAGAAATTCTTGATATTGAAGAATATTATTTTAAAGCTATATCAGATTATATTAAGCCAATTCTTAGAATTGAAGAACCTGCAGAAGAAAAATCTCAAGAAATCAAATGTCCAAAATTCTTAAGAGATTATGTTAAGAATCAAATCGATCCATGGATTAGATCAGCTATTTCTGCACATTTTACAATGCGTTTGAATCGACATTATACATTGGAAGATGATAAAATTACTATTGTTGATGCTAAGAATACTGGAGTTTTACAACATTCCACTCAATGGGGTACTGGATTGCATCAATTCCACCAAATGAAACATGGATGCGAAGTAACTAATGTAAAGTTAACTACAAATTTTATATCAACTTCAGCAATTCTTCAACGTTACGGTACTAATTTAATTGGTTTAACTGGTACAGCTGGGAATGAAATTGACAAAAAATTTTTACGTGAAACATATAAAACTGATTGTATTGTATTACCACCATATCGAAAACCTAAACATGCTAAACTTCGTCCACTAATATGCAGCAGTGAAAATGAATGGATGGATCAAATAGTTTCACATAATTTAAAGAAAATGGAAAATGGTCAAGCTGTGTTAATTATTGCCGAATATATTGAATACGCTGATTATATTGCAATGGAATTTGAAAAAAAAGGCAAGAAAGTATTTAAATATACCAAAAATGAACATTCATCAGTTACTCAAAGAACATTTAAACCGGGTGAAGTTGTTGTTGCAACAAATATTGGTGGTCGAGGAACGGATTTGCTTGTTTCAGAAGAAGTTGAACGTAATGGTGGCTTGCATGTTTGTGATACTTTCTTTTCTGTAAATGACAGAGTTGAACGTCAAAAAATTGGACGAACATCAAGATGTGGAAAATCTGGCACGAGTAAAGTTATCTGGTTCCTTCCATTTTCCAACGTTGAAGAAGTTGAAGAAGATACTCTAATTCAAGGAGTGAGTGACATTCGAAGAAATTTGGACAAACTCTTTGCTGAACAACGAATGAAACAAATAGAAACTGATAAACAAAAATATGAAATTTTCAAAAAGTTTTGTGAACTTAAAGATAAGATGAAATCTGATAAACATGATAAATTCATTCAACAAGCTTTAAATGAAAAATTTGGTTATTGGCTTTTGGAAAATGGAGATGAATTATCTGTAACAAAATTTGAAAAATTTGGAAATGAATGCTTACAAAATTCTGGAGAAGCAATTATTCAAAATCCATTTATTTTTGCAAAAATGGCAGAAGATGCAATAATTAAAGGCAAACTTGTTCAAGCAAGCTCTTATCTCTCAAAAGCAATTGATACAGATCCTGATTTCCTTGCAAATGCATATTATTGGAGAGGATATGTGAAAGTTAAAACTTACAACAAAGATATTGATAATAAGTCTATTATGCGTAGTGCTATCAATGATTTCAAAAAAGCTCGTGAAATTATTGAAGATCAGCATTCCTACTTTTTGCAGTATCTTATTATTGCAAGATTTGATGAAAATGTTCAACTAATAGATCAAATTGGACGCTTACAAACATTATATCGAAGTATTATATCTTCTATTGATGCTGCTATTGGAAAAGATGTTCAAAAAGAGCTTGAACGCATTGAAAAAGAATTAAGAAATTCCGAACTCAGTGAGAAAAAAAATCATACTTTGAAAATTATAAACAATACTTATTGGATAATCGTGAACAACTAGAAATGGGTGTTTTACTTTCAGCTCTTAAAAATAGTTTGGAAGTAAAAATTAAAAAACTTGCCTTAAAAAAAACTTTGCCCGCAGAAGAAAGAGAAGAGCTTTATAATGAATGCATTGGAATGCTTGAAGCAAATGGATTTCACAGTGTTTTTGTTTTTAATGAAAGAGCTCCAATTGATTGGGGTTCTGTTATTGGACTTGGATTGCTAGCTGTTGGCCAAATTGCAGCCGGTACAGCTGCAGCACTTTTTACTGTTGGAGCTGGTATGGGACTCGGAATTTCTCTTGTTAAACATGGTTTTGAAGATGCTATTACTGCTTTTAAAGATGGCATTATCAATCGGAACTTTAATTGGGCTACTTGGGCAATGCAAAAAGCAATTAGCTTTACGGCTGATTTAGTATGTGCAGGCTTTAATGCAATTAAATCTGCAGCTTCTGGACTTGTACGTGGTGTTAAAGTTGCAATAAATTGTACCGATGAAGCTGTAAAAACAGTAACAAAGAATTTTTTTAAATCAAGCACAGAATTGATTGTAACTGAAGCAGTTAAAGTGGTATCAAAAGAAGTAATAATTCAAGTATTCGATGCAGCTTTGATCAATACAATTCAAGAACCGGTTACAGAAGCAATAACCGATCTTGTCAATTCAATGTTTTCTGAGTACTTCAGAAATGATCCAAATATCAAAATACTAATTGAATGTGATAAAAGAAATCGAAATAATAAATATGCAAAGAAATTAGAACAAAAGATTCTCAAAATTATTGATGCTGATCATAATGTATTCTTTCAATGGGGCTATTCAATTAGAGGTTTTTTTGATCGATGTGGGATATTGGGAAAAATTGCGGGATTTGTTGCTCAACATGGTGAACATATTATAGTCCTTGAACGAATTTTGGTGGATCTTCCAAAGTGTGTTGAAGAAATTGCAAAATCAGAAGAATGTCAAGATGATTGTAAAAAAGAACTCCCAGCAACTGATGATAAAACTGCTCGAGTAAAATTTCGTGATATTACTGTAGATGATTTCTGTCGACATTGTAGCAGCCGTATAGCTTCAAGAATTATTTTATTGATGAAAAAAGCTCTTATACAAACAGCTGCTTCAGGAATCGTTGATTTTGCTTTTGGAGATTGGTCTAGTCAAAATATTGCTGCGAAATTTCAACAACAGAACATGGGAATTTGTGGAAATTTTGTAAAAAATGTTGATGCAAAATTGGAATTTGGGTTATCTGCTTTAAAGATTGAAGAAAGTATTAAAACTGCATTAAATGGTGGCCCAGCCGATGCCTCACAAATTGAAGCTTTGGCACAAGTAATTAATCGAAAAATTATCCTTAATGATGGTGAAAAAGAATATTGTTTTGGTAACGATTCTGAAAAAGAATCCATTGTATTGAAGTAAGTAAAATAAATTATTTTATAGTTAAATAAGTAAATTGTTAATTCCCAAAATATTTAGATATACTCAAAATGGTGATGATAAAGTTGGACATTGTGAACTCGAAAATGGAAAAACTATTCAATCAAGTGGTAAAAATAATTGTTTATATGATGCTATTGCTGCAGAAACTGGAGATGATCCAAAAGAATTACAAAAAAGAGTAGCAAATAGGATGATAAACGATTTTCCGGCATTTGCTGAACTTCATAAGAATTCTCAATGGACTTCATTACGTGCTGGAAAGAAGTCATCTTCCTATGGAAAGCATTTTATTAGACCAGAAGAAAATTTAATGACTGAATTCGATAATGTTGTACAAATGTTTCCTAATGTTGAAAAAAACAGATGGCATGGAAAAAAGGGTGTTGAAGCTGTAGAAAATTATGCAGAATTCGAAGATCAGTTTATTGATGTGAGTGATGGGTTTGAATATGCTAATGGTGATAAAATGTACAAAAGAACAATAATTAGTCTTGATCCAGAAATACTATCTCCATCAGTAAAATCTTTCCATGATAATGAAATCAGGTTTGTTATTAAATATTCAAAGGAAAGCAAAAAAGTATAGACTAGATTAAACAAAGATTGTTTTACAATACGTTGATAGCACTAACATGAGGACGTTCAATGTGTGAAAAGAGAGTTTGTCGCTCTTTTCAAAAATGTTTAGGTGCAAGATGAAAGAAAAATTCCCAACTCTGCATTTACTTTGACCAAAATAAAGGGAAAGGCTATGAGATTTTGTTTTTTTAAAGCATTACATGCCTTTTTTCAGAAAATCATTGGAAAATCCTAACGCTGAATATATGGTGCAACTTGTCGGTAATTATAGAGGACATAAAACAATTGCTTATGTTGGAGTAAGTAAAGCAACAACTATTTTTTCTTGTTATATAATCATTATAAATAATTAACCATGCAACAAAAAATTACAATTAAATTTTTTTGCCACTAAAATAACAATATGGTTTAACTTTTTAGATATTTCCATTTTTTAACTAAATGTTACCTTTTTTCAGGAAAGAAATGTTAGAATTTCTATAAGTGCTGTTGAGCATGTTATTGTTAGTGATCCAAAATTCATTGTTCGAAATGGTGAACTCGTACATTATGTTCATGAAAATACAAAAACTGTTCCACGACCGTATTTTTCAAAAACTGATGATCCAAATAAGATAAAAATTGAATTTCTTAGACTTAAACCTAAATAATCATAAACAATTTGTCACCTAATTAAAATTGTATCTTCAAGTTTTGATGTGATTATTCTTTTAAAGCTTTTAAGAATTTTTGAAAAATTTGTGTCTTTTTTTAATATTTTTTGTAAACAAATTATATTATTATGTTTTCTTTTTTACATTTACTTGCAGAAAAAGCAAATAAATCTTATAAATATTCCCGTTGCTGTCTTTAAATTTAAGTTTTTTAAAAGATTACAAATTTTTCTTTGTTAATTTTTTGTCAGATTACTCAAATAACAACATTTAGAATTGTACATCATGATGCTTGGTTGATATCATATCAACCAAGCAATTCAAACATTTTTGCTGTTTTCATAAGAATATCCATTTTTCGATTGCTGTTCTTTTTTGTTCTTATCAGCAGCAGCTTAAAAATTTCTTTTTTACAAAGAAATTATCAACAAAGATGAATCATCGCTGGCCTTTTGTTGTTTGATATGTTTTTTACGAGTCACTTCGTGACATTATTTTTTCAAAAAAGCTCTTAAACAAAATGTTAAGAACAAAAAAAAAGTTTTATCAAAGTGAACAGAAAAATACATAAAAATTAGTAATCAACATTACAGTAAGAATCTAGCGCACATTTTTTAATTACTAATATCTCAATAATTTGCATATCATTTGCTACCAAAATTCATGTGCTCGAAAAAAGTATTTAAACAACAATTTCTTAATTACCATTAAGGCTGCTAAAATGCAAACAACATTAACTTGTTAAATTTTGTATTTTGTATTAACTGATAATCACATGTGGGCACGACTAGGGATTACTAGGGATTTGTCCCTAGTTCCACGCGTCACGCGTAAGCGAAAAATTGGGAGCACGCGTAAATAAGAGCGAAATTTAGAGAAAAGTTTTGAAAAATTTGTGCAAAATCTAAGAAAAAATGACAGAAATAGAGAAATTTGAACTGTTTTTAACATTTTTTGGCTCAATTAAGATTAAATAAGGTCTTATTTAAGTTGTATACGACACGTATCGTAATTTTCTAAAGCACTATGACTCGTATCGTAAATGATTGTAGCATACGTATCGTAAATTCGGTTAAAGATTTGCCACGCGTATCTTAATTTTAAAAATAACAAAAAAATCGCAAAGGAGGGGGGCCAAGACAAAAAATGGCACGCGTAAGAAAAATTTTTTTTGTCCCTAGTAGCTGCCCACGTGTGCTGATAATCTGATAGCCATTAGAACATTCATACCCAAAAAAACTTTCCTAAAATAAAAAAGAAGAAGCAGCAGCAGCTGTGACGACAGCAACAAACCCATCGAAAAAAATGTTTTTCTTCTTTCCATTTTTGTGCTTCTCTTTCTTTCATGCTTTGCTTGCAAGCATACGTTTCACTTCTAATGATTGTCAAATAATACATGGAAAAAATATTGAAAAAAATCACAAAAAAAACGAAGTGAGAAACACAAGCAAAAAAAAGGAGGGAGAATCGATAAGAAATATAAATTTTTGTGTTTAACGTCAATGTTATTTTTTTTTCTTTTGACTTGTCGTTCGTTTATTGCTGCTTTTGCTTGTTTCGTTTGCTTGCTGGCTTAAAACCTTTTTTTTGTGTTAAGCACCTAGTCATTCATTTAACCACTTCAATATTTTTGTGTTTTTCTTAGATTTTTTTTTTTGTAATTGTTTTTTGATTGATTTTAATTTTTAAAAAAAGAAAGCAGCACAAAGATGAAGAAAGCTGTAATAATTGGTAAGCATTTTTGGTATTAAATGAATTTGAGTTTTTGACCGTTTTTACCCTTTTTAGTCTTACAAGAATTATAAAATTGTCGTAATTTAAAAAATTGAAAATTCCAGCATTTTAAAACTTTTTTTGGGATGCTTTCTTAAAAATTTCAATGAGAGGGAGTACTGTAAATTTAAGTCATTTTTGGAATAATTTTCTTGTAAAACACATTTAAAAAGAAACAACATGAAAATCATAGATCATTTCAATTAAGAATATTCGTTAAAAATGTTTGTTCATGTGGTTGAGTGATTAGCGCGTCGGATGTTCGATCTGGTAATCCCAGGTTCGAACCCCACCTGCCACTAAGAAACATGAGAGGTTGGGTGCTCGGTGGATCCGAGGGTAAAACAAATTCAATGGGTGGAACCCAGGTTAAAAAGATAGGCTTTCCTTAGAATCTATCGCTTTAGGGATCAGCAGGTGTTGGGGCATATTTAACACACTAAGTTTCGTTTAAAAAAAACAAACATAAATTTATTAAAAAATATTGTTGTAAATTTTCAGTTTATTGTATATCTTTGATTTTATACGTTTTGGCACAAGCAAATGAAACATTAGAAGAAGATGCAGCATCAGCTGAACCAGCAGCAACAACTGAAAAACCTGTTGCAAGTACTAGCACAACTATCTCCAGCACAACAACAACAGCAAATACCACAACAGTAACTCCTGCACCAGAAGTTAAACATGGTGTTGGTTTAGTAAATGTTTTCTGTAAGTCCATATCTATAATTATTAAATTCCATAAAGATAAATCTATTATAGTGGGGATGTTTTTTGGAATGATTTTAATGTTTTTACTTCAACAACTTTATCAATGGTGGTATCATAGACGTGTAAATAATGCAGAATTCAGAATTTATTAATTTAAAAAGTTTGTTGATGTATTATTATTACCGTATACTAATGAATCATTTAATAAAATTTGTAAAAATTATATTTACAACCCGAACAAGAATTATGTGGTAACGGTAGCTTTTAAATGATAGTTACGAGAGCTCAACAATATCGAAATTTCGGTTTTAATTATGCAAAAAATTTGATTGAATTACACTAACCCATGTCCTTTAACTATTATTTCAATAACCCGAAACTACAGTATCCTTTTTAAAAAAATTATTAAACAACAAAATTGCACGAAAAATTAACAACAACAAAAACCCGTATATAAATAAAAAACAAAAAATTAATTTCAATAATCACAATCCCAAAATTGCATAGTTGGAGGTAACTTTTCAATTTCATTCATGACATCTTTTGAAGCTGCAACAAATTGACCTGCATTATGTGCATCTCTTAAAACACATAACCATCGTTGTCTTTCATGTGCACGTCGATTCTTCATTTCTTCTTGAATTTCAGCTAAGCTTGGATCTTTTGTGGATTCACAAAAAGCTGAAATAGGTTTTGAAGATTCTGGAATAGGAGCTGCTGCAGATTCAATAGATTTTGATTTTCGTTTTTTGGATTTAGTCGGCTGTTGAGGTGGCTTTGGTTTTGATTGTGGTTCATTTGAATCCCATTTTGAAATAGTGACATCTGGTAGCTTTGATGCAAATGTAAGATGGCTTGGTTCCAATGGATCATAGAGAGCTGAATGAAGAGAGCGTTCAAATGGTGTAGCATTTTCATTGGTATTTTTGATATATTTTTCAAGCCATATCGGATTTTTTGGATTCTAAAAGATAATATTTTTAATTATATATATCAGATTAATGTAATAGAATTATCATATCCAATTAATGTAATAAGTTTGATATATCCAATTACGACAATGGATTTTATATATCCGGTTAACGTAACGAAAGATATATAATGGAATACAAATCAACAAAAGTATTTACACAATACATCAAATCCAATAACTATCGTAACCGGTGGCTTGTCTTATAAAAAAATGGCCTGAGCTCAAGCCATTGGCTCGAGCTCAAGCCCAACTCAAACCCCGCAAAAAAGTCCAACAACGAAAAGCTCAAGCCACAGTTTTCAACTCAAACCATGCTCAAGCCATTTTTTTATAAGACAAGCCACGGGATATATCCCATTCAATATCTCTCTCTCCCTTATCCCCTTCAAACCCAAAAAACTTACATGTTCATTCAACATTGTTACAGTATCATTAAAAGCATTATCAAGATCATTCATTGAAAATTCACCGATTAAATTTTGTAAAAATTGTTCACCTTCTTTAATTGCTTCTGCTGTAATCTTTGTTGGAGGTGGAACAGCAGCTGCTTTTGATTTTGCAGCAGCACCCTTGCCATCAGTTGATTTTTTACTACTAACATTAATACCCAAATCTGCAACAGAATATTCAATAGGATCGACTTGAATTGGTTTATCAATTTTAAGTTTTGATGGTACAGTATTAAATTTATAAGTATGATTACAATCTTCTTTATTTAGTCGCTTTTCATAGCTTCGCATAGCTGTTGGCTGAAAAAGATTTTGCGATTGGGGATATATAAGATATAAAAACCTTACAATAGATTCATATCCTTCTGTAAGCAAACAGTATGATGTTCGTCCAAATCTTGAAAACCGTATACCAGCAGTCCTGAAAGATAAAAATTTTGAGTTTAAATAGAAACTATAACTTCCAAAATAATGTAAAACACATGAATAGAAAAACTGGAGAAATCTGTTAATTAAACAGCTACCGAATCCTCAGATAGTTAAAAAACTCACAAATAATCCATTGAAATTGAAAATTCAAACATAATCATTCCAAGATTTTCGACAGTTGTTGAAACCATTACAGGTGTTGTTGATTGCTAAAAAAGATTACTGTACTTTTTACATTTAAAAAACAATTAAAAACCATACCAAAAACAGCTTCTTTGCTTCATCACCAGTAAAAGGTTCAGGGCCTTGAAGATGTGGTTTATCTTTTAAAAGATTGTAAAAGCTTGAAACATTTTCAATACATTTAACTCTAACAGATGAAAGATATTCTGCAATTGCTCGAGCTCCAAATGGTGATGCACAGAAAACAATAAATTTTTGACTACCTAAAATTAAATTTATGAGCAAAAATAAGATTAGCAGGAAAGTGTAGAAGGAGAATTTACATATCCTTATGTATTTTTATATACATATCCACCAAAGATATTGCTATTCGCAGTAACCCAGTTTACAAAAATAAAACTCACGTTTATCAGTATTAACAATTTTAAATAATTCTTCAAGTTTTGGATGACATTGTAGTTCACTTCTTTTTTCTATTCCTGGAAATGCTCCAAAATTTACAGCTTGTAATCGTTCATTTAGTTCTTTCATTTCATCAACTTCTTCAACACTTTCAAGGATACCACTATTTGCTAAAAAGTATATATAAATATTATTGTAAAAGCAATTACTACAATTGTTATTATTACAGAATTTTAACAGTAGTAATTACTGCTAAAATTACTGTAAATATATGTCAGCAATTATTCCTGTTAAAAAATAACTTACAAGAAAAATATAAGAATAAAGCTCTTGCACCATATTGAATCAAAATTTTATAACCTTCCATGAGGACTGCGGTAAATTCCACAAGATTATGATATACTGAATCAGCAGGAATTTGATCCACCCAAGTATCAATATCCAAATAAAATAGTGCTTTAAGATCTTTGATAGTTGTAATTCCAACAGTTACAAGATTTTCGACGCATGCAGTAATTAGCTAAAATAGAAAAATGATTAAAGATTGCAAATGCTACAGTATCTCCGTAAGCACAAAAACAACAAGAATTAATTTCAAAGATATATATGGATAGGGTTACAGTAGCTGTGTAACAAAAGTTATACGTGTTAGATTACGGTACCACGATGGACAGATACATACCAAAGTACACAGCTACAGTATCCCTCACAAACTCACCACTTTTAACAATTCCAGTTCTCTTGAATCATATTTTAATTCCATATAAGTTGTTTCTTTATTAAATAAAATTTCTCCCATATCCAAATCCGTAGTTTTCTTAATTAACATATTACTAATTTGTAAATTTGATGCCAAGGATTGAATTTTTGAAATCTTTTTTGGAAGTGTATATGCAAGTGCCAAAACTCGAAAGATTTTCTAAAAAAATGTGAATTAACAGTTGCTAAAAAACTAATGGAAGATAAAGAAATAAAACATACACCAATACCAAAACTAGAAGAAACAACTTTTGTTAAAGCAGATGTACTATCAGCTTTTTCAGCACCACATACAACCATAAGCTTAAAATCAAAATCATCAAGAGAATTTTTACCAAGCATATTAATCATTGTCTAAAAAAGTTAATAGGGATTAGTATTAGTAAAAATCATGCTCTATAAATGATTGTATCTTATAATGGGTTTAGTAGATCTCAAGCAAAGTAACATATATTGCTCTGCTAAAAAAGCAGCAGCAATACAAGTTGGTTATGATATATATTCAGATATATAGGGGTCTACATATATCCCAAATACATCTGCATATGACCCATTATATATCTTCCCAAACTTATGAGTATCCACCACATCTATAATGCCCTATCTAGAATCCCCATTACCTTTGTTGTAACAAAGTAAACTCCAGCAACACCATCAGCAGCTTGCTTTCGAAATTGTTTATCATCTCTAATAGCATGAATATAATCCAATGAAATTCCAACAGCTTTTAACTGTGAACAAATTCCATCTTTCTCTTTATCACTATTTAAAATAATTACTGAAGCAGATGGATATAATCTGAAAGTATCTCATTTATAGCTGAAAATATTAAAGCAAAAAACAAACTTCATAAAATTGTAAGATAGCAAAGCAGCAGTACGAGCTTGAATAAATGAATCTGATACAACCAAGAAAGTATTTGATGCTAGTACAGCTCTAGTCCATTCTCGAAAAATCTTTCGCGTTTCAATATCCAGCGGTAGATGGTAATCATAAAAATTGTTTGACATTACTTTTTTTGTTGTTAAAAAAGTTGAAGCAAAAAAGTTTTAAAAATTTAAAAACCGTTATAATTTGTTGGTTGGCGAAATGAGGCACAATGTTAATGAGCTTTTTAAGATTTGACCGAAAACAAATTTAAAAATTTTGTTACCGAAATATGAACAATTTGAATCCTATTTTAGTTTTAAACTTACTTGAAGTTGTTGTGGAAGTGGTACCGAAAGAGGATTATTTGCACCAACAACTGGTAGACGATTTGTACCGGGTTGAATTTGTTGATGTAATGGAGGCAGCATTGGTAATCGACTTGAACCAACTTGTAGTAGTTGGAATGGTGGAGGCAATAGTAATCGATTTGCACCAGGTTGTTGAATTTCTTGTTGTTGTTGATTAGGATTAAGCAATTTTTGGGATGCTTTAAATTGCATTACTTCTGGATTAATGGATTCATTTTCAGCTTCTTCTTGCTGTCTTGGAAATTCATATGTATTCTATAAAAGCATTAAATGTGATTTAAATCAGGTCTTTAAATAATTTAAAGCTTACTTGAATAGCAACAGCAGAAGAATATTCATTTGAATTTTTCCATTTTTTAATTAAACCTGCTTCTTTATTCTTCTTCTTTTTTGGAGCAACATTTTTATCATCATTACTTGTATCAGCAGAAACACCTTCAATAGAATTTTCATATGCAGAAATATGTAGTGAAAGGGTGCTACTGTTGCTTGTGGTATTTGAAGAAGAATTGCTGTCTTTCTTCCATAGATTTTTAGCTGCTGCTTCTTCTTCTTTAGCTTTATCAAAAAGAGCTTCAAAAGGATTAAAGCTTATTGAAGATTTATCAAGCACAGAAGAATGCTTCAAAGAAGGTTGTGAATTTTGTTGTTCAGAATCTGAGACTGTAATTGTAGCTGCTGCAGTCAAATGATAGGCATTTGTGAAATACCATAAATTACTATTTTTTTTGCTTTCTATTTACTACTACTTTTGCCTACAGTAATCTCTTCAACACAAATTTTTTATGTTTTTTTTCTCTCGAATAACTGCAGCAGTTTTTTATTTTTGGTTTACCAAATTTTTTATCGACAATTGTTGATTTGCTAAAAGATGTAACAGGTGAAAGCTCAGGAGCTTTATAGCATTGATTTAGATTGAGATTAGTGTATTGCTGTGAATCAGAAGAAGAATTAACATTTACAAAAGACTGCTGCTCTTTCGATATCGAGAAATCAGTTTTTGTTGTCATCCTAAAAATTATTATTATCCATAAATATTTTTTTATTGAAGCTAAAGTTTGTTATAATTTAAGCGTTTACAAGAAACAAACATATTTCTTATTACCCGCAAGTGAAAAGACAATGCAATCTGATGCTCAATGTGGCAACTTTTTTTCATACTCTAGCAGCAATTTTTCGAATAAAATATTTCACTATTCCTTTTTTGCTTCGAAAAAACGCATACACACTTTTCTCTATTATTGAAAGATCTAGCAGATGGTTGGTTCTCTGCTGCTAATTTCGTCATTCTTATTTAGTAATCAATTAAAAAGTCTAAGACGTTATTTCGTCAGCGTGTATTTTTTTCTTTAACTTTTTTGTCAAAACAAAAGGGGCAAATATATTTTGCATAGGTGCGCATCCGGAGTTTGCTCTTTTCCTGTGGAATTCGTTTTTCTTTGAAACTTTTTTTGTTGAAATTTTTTGCTGCTTTTTGTACTGTATTTTTGCATCCTTTTACCACAAATGTATTTTATTTTAAAACGAACAAGGTTTACATCTTTACAGTAACATGAACATAGAGTGCTTCAAAAACATCCATGACGCAAATATCTGGTTGAAGATCTTTTTGCTGCTTTTTAGTAACAAAAGCTTCGATGAAACACATTTTTCACATTTCTATTATATTTTATTTGCCTTTTCTTTAAAAGAAAAAGCGTTCCAAAATTTATTTAGGATTTATTCCTAGCCACACTTTTGCAAGCGAGCGGAATTTAATGTTTACCTCAAACTTGGGTAATTAAACCGACGACAAAATATTTTTTGGTGGCTTTCTTCCCAGTCAAAAAAGAACAAGAGGGGCGATTGGGTCGATGGTTGCCCGAAATGAAAACATAATGTATAAAGATGAGATGGAAAAGAAAACGGAAAAAATGCAAGCAGATGGAATATTTTTCTATGTTGGTTCCCTTTCGTCCTTGAAGAAAAAGAGTCGCTGGCGCCTAAACTCGCGTCCTTCTTCTAGCAACACGGACAACTACCGCTGTCATCGGTCGGTCGGTGGCTGCTGCCTCTTTTTTCTTCACGAACACACATTATCCTATTTTTGTTATCTCTGTTTTCTGTTTTCTCTAATGTTTCTTTAAAAAACATGATGTTTCATTCAAACAAATTTTTTCAACCCAATCATATCCTTTGTTTCTTTTTGATGCTGGATAAATTCTTTTCCAACCATTTTTTTGTCGGTTTAATTACCCAAAGTTTGAGGTAAACATTAAATTCCGCTCACTGTAACACCGTGTGGCTAGGAATAAATCCTAAATAAATTTTGGAACGCTTTTTCTTTTTAAAAGAAAAGGCAAATAAAAATAATAACAAAAGATGGAAGAAATGCATTCCATTATTTTTTCTTAGTTGGGGTACTTTAGATGTATTAATTACGGTAGCTAATAAAATAATGATTCGAACGCTTTTATTATAATAAAGAGGACATAAAATTACAAAAAGTTTATAACTAAATATAATGCTATTTAAATAAGAATTATTTTCAATATTTTATAAAACTTTTGAGTGACTTTATGATAAATTAAATTAATTTATTTTGTAAAAAGTAATTTGATCAATTTATTAAAACTGGAGGGACTGTTAAATATAATCTTTTCATTAGATTCTTTTATCCATTTATGCATTGATATTTCAGTGATCTTTTGTTGCTTTTTTATCTTTTTTTTTCCTTTATGAAATAAAATATTCAAAAACGACTTTTATTTCGACAAAAATAAAACAATTTTAAAAAATGCATTATTTGTTGCATAAAAATTTATAGATGGCCATCAAAATTTTCTGTTTTATATTTATCATTTTTCCTCCTTTTTTTGCAACCTTAAATACACAGATTGTACCCATTTGAAAGATAAAATCAAAACAGTGTCACTGGTGTCATCGTGCTGTCCAAAGTCAAATGGAGCTTTTATTTGTGGAAAGATTATGACAATTAGAGCAGAGTGATGAATTTTCGGTCTTTGTTTTGGTCCGTTCTAATGTAAAAGCGTTTTTACGTGAAACGGCTTTATTTTTTGAGTGAAATGAATTAAAAAAAAATCTTTTTTGCCAAATTCTTGCTGAGTTGTTTTGTTCGATTGACAACACCACATTTGAGCAATGGTTTTTTTTGGATTTCGTTAAATAACTGAAGAAAAACAATGTCCTCTTCGATAAAAAGCACAGTTGTTTTTGCATTAAAAAGTATGATGGAAAAAACCGTAATGGCATATGGTGGCAAGGGGCATATAACAGACGTCTTTTTTTTCGTGCCAAAAAATGCAAATTGAAAAAGAGAAAAGTGAACAAACATCAACAATTACGGTCGATGGGAAAGAAAACATTATTTTACAATGTATTAATGTCTGAAGAAGTTGTTTTTGAATATTTTATTGGAAAGATATGATTGAAAAAAAATTATTTAATAAAAAAGTAATAATAAAATAATTTATTCTAAAAATACAGTCAAGATGAATATGATCTATATCCTCATTTAAAATTTAAGATTGGCAATGCAAATTTGCACAGAATAAGAAATTAAAAAATTAAACAAACCAAAGAATTATATTTATCGCTAAAAAAGAAAAAAAGAAGAAAGAAGAAAGCAACAATAACAGATTTTTCAACTGCAAATTAGAAAAAAACAAAAAATCGAATCAAATGAACATGCATTTAGTTTTTATAACTTTACATGCTTCTTTCAATCTTTTCTTCACCAATTTCTCATTTTTAATATCAATCAAACGAAAAGCAACTTTTTTTACTCTGGCACCACCATTTTCTTCTTTTAAAGCCTTCAAAATTTTTTGAACAAAAATTGCCATCATAAACGACGGGCTACCATGATGTGGACCTAAGGCGGTATCATGCTTAATAAAAAATGAATTTTCTTCATTTTTAACAATTGTGAAACCCCATTCCAGTTTTATTAAAATATCTTCAGCTTTTTTGCTTGACATAATTGTCATAAGATCTAAAAAAGATTTTTGTGAAAAAATTAAAAGAGTGTTAAATTTAGAAATACCAACAACAACAAATGATGGATGTGTCTTATAAATTTCAAGTGCTTCTTCCCCAACTTTTGCCTTTTTTTCAATGAAACTCATGTGAATTGATTTTCCATCAATACCTATAATATACAATATCTGATAGTTGAAATCGAAATTTGGCAAAGGATATAAAAATAATACAAAAGTTTGGAAGAAAATTACTATACTACAGGACAAATGTAATATATAAAATACAAAACATATCCCTACCATTCCATTTTTCAAATAAATCATATCCTTTAATTTCATAACATTTAAGCACATACGAATAATTATTCCAAAGTGCAATAACTGTAATTTTGGATGATACTTCATTATCACAAATCCGTGGCAATAATTCTAATTCATCTGGAATCCAGTAACTTTTAGTTTCTTTTACTTCAGCCGTAATAAAATTATTTACATCGATGTTTAGATTTATTTTATAATTTTTAAAAGGAATATCCAACTTTTCAATAATTACATACTCATCTGTTGTTTCGTCATTGTATGTAATCTGAAATTAGAAATATATTTTATACATATGTTTTTGTGACGGTCATGAATTTTTTTTACTATTTATGGATGGGAAGAAGGTTCAGGGGCCTATTTTAGCTGGCTAAATTAGATGACTATGGGGTTGTCCAGATCCTACTTCAGACGTTAGACAATCCCTATTGTTAGCCGATATTAGCCGGATAATGTAATGGTTATAAATGGGGTTACTGTAACCAAAAATGTCAAAGAAAAGAAAGGAAAAAGTGCTCTCTGCATATCTTTATTTAGGGTATTAAATTACGAGAAGCACTATTTCCAAGCCCTTGGTATCAAGGCATGATCAAATTTCTTTAAAAAATGATTTTAAAATTCTTATTTTTGTCAATACAAATTTGTTGAAATGGTGCTTTTACAATGTAAAAAAAATTTATTTACATACATTTAAAAAAATCAAACTTACACAGTAATCAACATCAGATTTCTTTCCATAAATTCCTTTTTTAATAGGTAATTTTGTTTCAGGATCAAATTGATATTTGGAATAAAAAGTTTTATTATAAAAAAAGCCAACAGAATAATCGAATACCAGTAATGAAATAATATGGAACTTTGTAAAGCTATGTTGAATATTCCATTTGCTTATTTCAACTATAGCTTTAAAAAAAAATTGGCGCAATAGAAGTAATGTCGTCAATTTGAAAAATTTTTAATTTATCAGTTTTAATTTTAGAACTTTCAACAATTGAATTTTGAGCATCGATTAATAAAACAATTGATTTGCGTCCATCTTTAATAACAATTTCAAGTAATTCATCGACGAGCGCAGAATTCTGTCATCAATGAACATTTTAAATCCATTTTTCGGTCAACTGTAATCCACTAATTTTAATATTTTCATCAACGATTGCACACAGAATTGATTCATCAATCATAACTTGAAAATTTGCCGCTTTCACATAAGATGTTAGTAAAAAAGAGACTTTGGAAATAAAATAATATGGCAAATTGAGAAGATCGAATTGAACTTTGACAGCCTTTAAGAATTCTGTATTATTTTTGAATTGAATGGGATTATAATTATATAATTCAACAATAACTGATATGACTTTCAAATTTTGAAATAATTGATTAATTTCTTGAATAAAAACTGTTGACCTAGCATATGAATATGTTTCAACTTCTTTCTCACTTTGAAATCCTATTAATATTACACATATTTCTTCATCATCACCTGTAATTAAGACTACAAAATCTTCATGAATTGTATTATCTTTTAATTCCAACGATTCATTAGATAATATTCCTTTGGCCATTTTTAAAAAATAGATATCGATTTAAAACAGTTCTAATACTTTCAAAGACACTTGTTAGAAAGAAAAAGAATATAAAATGACTTGTTGTTTTGTTTTTTTTTGTATTGTATAAAACTTTTCAAGATGCAAAAAGTGATAAGAAATATGCTATCTCAAAATAGGGTTAAAGTAGTTTTTTTGAAAAAAGAAAAGTGAAAAGTAATAATCGATTGATCTTCTAATAAAAAATTTGTATAATTACCGCTACGTCAAACAAAATTACAAAAATATACAAAAAACTGTGTTAGTAAAATTCGATAATTTTTTTTAGTTTTTTTTGCTGCATTCAACTTTTGATATTCTTTCAAGCATGTGCTGCAAAATTTTTATTGTTAACGAACAAGTTTTATATTTTTGGTGTAGCATAAACATCATTTGCATCAGCAACAAAAGTATTTCATTAAAGGTTTTTTAAAGGTTTTATTATATTTGCCTTTTCTTTAAAAGAAAAAGCGTTCCAAAATTTATTTAGGATTTATTCCTAGCCACACGGTGTTACAGTGAGCGGAATTTAATGTTTACCTCAAACTTGGGTAATTAAACCGACGATAGAATATTTTTTGGTAGCTTTCTTTCCAGTCAAAAAAGAACCAGAGGGACGATTGGGTCGATAGTGGCCCGAAATGAAAACATAATGTTTAAAAATGAGAGGGAAAAGAAAAAGAAAAAAAACAAGCAAATGGAATTTCCTTCTGTGTTGGTTCCCTTTCGTTTAAGTGGCGCCCAAGCGCGCGTCCTTCATCAACCAACGCAGACAACTGCTGCTGTCATCTGTCGGTCGCCAGTTGCTTCTGCTTCTTTTTCTTCTTTCATCGCATATACACACATTTTTTTGTTATCTGTTTTCTCTAATGTTTCTTTAAAAAACATTCTGTTTCATTCAAACGATATTTTTCAACCCAATCGTATCCTTTGTTTCTTTTTTGTGTTGCATTTATTTTCTTTAAACCATTTTATCGTCGGTTTAATTACCCAAAGTTTGAGGTAAACATTGAAATTCCGCTCACGGTAACACCGTGTGGCTAGGAATAAATCCTAAATAAATTTTGGAACGCTTTTTCTTTTTAAAAGAAAAGGCAAATATTTTAAAAACAAAAAAAAAAAATAGAAAAAAAGGTGTGTTTTATTGTTTTTGCATTTCATTGCAATACTTGAAAACTTCCTTTTAAAATTTTGAGCATGTTTAAACAACATTTTTTCTATGTCTTATTTTAGCAAAAAACTGATATTGTTTTGTCATGGAGTACTTTAACAATTTTAAATGACATAATAAAATTGAATATATCGCCCATAATTTGTAAAAAGATGCTGAAATGATTAAATTAAAACTGGTATGGATCCAATGTGGAGTTTCGTCTTACAAGCTTCTAAATATTTTTTCTGTTTTCGGAATAATTTTAATCTAAAATAATCTAACAAATTTCTACTGTTTCTGTATTTTTTTAACACCGAAATATTCAAAAAAGTTGTTTTGATAAAAAAATATAAATGGACGCTTTTTTGTTGCACAAAAGCTTTTTTAGATTACAATCGAAGTTTTATGGCAGGTTTTTTTTTGCATTTTTGCTCACTCATTTTAGTGGTAACTTTCTCTCTCTTTCTTTTTCTAAGATGTCTGAATGTGATAAAATTTTAGTTGAAAATGTATTTTAAACGTAGGAAAACTGATGTATTATTCTGTGACAGAAATATGTTTGTTATGCAATATAAATAAATAAACTAATTCATCTGTTTAACTAAGTTTTACAATAATTTTTTAGTAACAATGTCAGTCTTTAAAAAATATTCAAGAACGATGAAATGTCATTTTCAAAAAAATCTGTGCAAGATTATTGAATAAAAAATATTTTAATCAAGTTTTTTGCAATTTTCATAACTTTTTGCAGTTTCCTTTTTCTTGCTCTATTTTAAAAATAAAATATTCAAAAGAAACTTATTTTTGACAGATACAAATAAATACATGTTTTTTTATTTTAACCTAAAATGATTGATATTTTTGATAAAAATAGATGCTTTAAAGTTTAATCAATGCAACTCCTTGCTCATTTTATTTTGATATCAAATGTGTAGATGTCTCTTTTTTTGGTGAATCTATTCAATCCACTGATTTTAGGGTATACGTTTGATGACAGTTTATGTTTCATCTTGCTGCCGATACAGTTGAAAAAAGGAGTTTTTTTAAAAACTTTATCAATGTCTTCCAGTTTGCCGTTTTGGCTTTTCCTGCATCAATAAAGAGAAAAACAGCATTTATTATTTTTTGAACAACACTAAAATATTTCAAAAAGCAAATTTTTTGTTTAATTTGCCTTTTCTTTAAAAGAAAAAGCGTTCCAAAATTTATTTAGGATTTATTCCTAGCTACACGGTGTTACAGTGAGCGGAATTTAATGTTTACCTCAAACTTGGGTAATTAAACCGACGAGAAAATGGTTGGAAAAAAATTTATCAAACATCAAAGAAATGCAAGAGATACGATTGGGTTTCTTTGACTGAAACAGAATGTTTTTAAAGAAACATTAGAGAAAATAGAAAATATAGATAGCAAATATAGGAGAATGTGTGTTTGCGGAGAAAAAAGATGCAGCAGCCAAGGTTGACGACCGACAGATGACAGCAGCAGTTGTCTGCGTTGGTTGATGAAGGACGCGAGCTTGGGCGCCACTTAAACGAAAGGGAACCAACACAGAAGGAAATTCCATTTGCTTGTTTTTTATCTTTTTCTTTTCCCTCTCATTTTTAAACATTATGTTTTCATTTCGGGCCACTATCGACCCAATCGTCCCTCTGGTTCTTTTTAGACTGGAAAGAAAGCTACCAAAAAATATTCTATCGTCGGTTTAATTACCCAAGTTTGAGGTAAACATTAAATTCCGCTCACTGTAACACCGTGTGGCTAGGAATAAATCCTAAATAAATTTTGGAACGCTTTTTCTTTTAAAGAAAAGGCACATATAAATAAACAAAAATGAGAAAAATGTAAAAATTACGTTTTCATTAACCTTAATTATTTGCTGCAGTAATGAAATAGAACTGTTACGCTTTTAAAGAAAAGTAAGTAATATCGAAAAAAACCATATTTTATTGAGATGTGTCTGTTGGATATTTGCAACATGAAGTAGTAAAAGGGATTTAAAAAATTAATTAAAAAAACCTTTGTTTTGCTAAATACCATGTGAATAATTGAATTAAAAATGGTATATGTCTATTGTCTATTGGGCCGTTTCCACTGCCAACTAACAAGAGCAGCAGCTGTTGCCGTTGTCATTAACAAAAAGAAGATCATTGCTATTTTTGATTTGCATATTTTTTGTTGAAGAGAAGGTGTTTTCGCGGGATTGTCATTAATGAATTCTAAAAAGTAAGCATTATAAGCTGTGGTCACAAGCAACTGTTTGCAACCACTAAAGCGCCAGATTGAAAACAGAAGATCAGGCTAGCTCTTTATGTAAAGGTGAAAATACATTTCCATTTTTTCTATCCAACTAAAGGTGCTTTTAAATATTTTGTTGAGAAAAAAGAAAAAGGTTTTAAAAACTTAATTTTAGAGCAAGATGTTTCAGCAGAAAAAAAGCTAATGTTATAAATATGTAATTTATTGTTTTATTTTATGAAACATGTTCCCATTATTAACATAGTACTGTCTCGAAAAAATAACACCAAAGTATAAATTGTAATTTTGTTGTTGCATTTTAAACACATAATTTTTGCAACCTTTAACCGATACTTTTTACACAATAAAATCAAAGCCCAAGGAGTTTTCCAAATCACAAAAGATTTATATTAACACAATTTCACAGAAAAACATTTTTACGAATCAAAACAATTACGAGAAGCATCAATTTGGCATTCACGATCAATAATAATATCAGTATCACCTTTCATTTCACAAAGTAGATAATCTTCTTCATTAACATCAGCAGACTTTTTAACTTGTAATTTTCGATCAGCAAGAACTAAATATAATTCAACAGTTTCATTTTTCTTTAAATCACTTGGCTTTGATGGTTTGTCACTGCAAGTCCAATTTTGAGGTCCTCGATGATTTGGATGATTTGAGACAACAGCTTTAATAGAATCAAATACATTACAAGTTTCAACAAAGCTTCCACTTAATGATTTTCCATATCGTTTTACAGTAACTAAAAAATAACTGCAATGTTTAAATTAGAAAAAATAAAATTTACCAGTAATTTTTTGATGTTCATGAAGTATTGCTGCTAATTCTTCATAGGTAAAAAGAAAGCCTTTGGGAACTAAAATAAATAATTATAGTGCAGTAGTTACAGTATGCTAAAACATCTTACCAACATATTTGCAGATAAAGTGAGGATTCATTTTATTAAATTTAATATTTGGCAAAATTCCAGATAATACACCTTTCATTTCTTCAGTCCAATTAACATATTTGCGTTTTGCAGGAGCTGCTTCAACAGTGATAAATTGATTTTCAGCCCATTTATAGACCTAAATAACAGTAATTTAAGTAAAAGTGAGATAAAAGTTACTAATGGCATAGTAGCCGATGGAAAGGTTTGGTGTTTTAAGCATTAAAAAACTAAGTATTGTGTTAGCCATAACACCTGTTGATAACTAATGCGATAAAGGTGAGTCACGAGTAAATATAGGAGCGATTCGCTTTTAACTTGGGTGCCCATTGAATTCGTTTTAACCTCGAATCCACCGAGCACCCAACCGCTCATATTTTTAGGGACTCGAACCTGGGATCCCCAAGAAGAACATCCGACGCGCTAACCACTTGACCACATGAGCTGACAAAGCAGAAGTAAAATGAAAGATATATAAATAATATATTATTTGCTATTTGCCGTACTTTTCGATTGCAAAAGTATGTGAAAGAAGAGGATCTGGTAGTTTAATAATAGCTTTGTTAAATATTCCTTATCAAAAAAATATTTAGTTAAATACAGCAATGGTCAAAATACAAATAATAAAAAAACTTACAGCTTCAAATAATTGCTCTTCTTGTCGAGGATCACGTTTAAAAGTAACAAAAAGTTCAACTGCTGACTTCTTAAGATTCATAAATTGATCAGTTCCAAGTATAACTAACAAATTCTTTTGAATAAATTTTTCAATAGCTTCTGTTGATTTTGATAGAGAATATTTTGTAGCCAAAAGCATAAAAACAAAGATATCATCAGTTGTATATTCAATCTTAGATATATGAATATCACAAAAATCTTTGAATACAGCAATATCATAGAATTCTGCCATATCAATCATCCTTGAAATATTGGCATTTGTAAGTTTACAGCTACCAGAGTAAATAAAAGTAAGAAATTGAAAAAAATCATCATAGTTGTAAGTGTCGAGTTTGATGACGTCATCTTTGCTTCTCCATCGTTCAGAAAACATTGCATTGAAAGGCTTTGAAATTGTTTGAAGAAGATATTTGTTGGCATAAATTTTCTATAATAAATTGATTAGTACAGGATATGAGCATAAAGAGTAACTTACATTTCCATCAACTTCGAAAGTAACATCAAAATGACAATCTTCAGGATTTTGAGCTTTAAAAAGTTCAAATCTTTCACATTGCATTCGCCAAACAAAATTTTCAGCTGTCATATTGTTTGAACGTGTAAACTAAAAAAATCATTAATTATAACATTAGAAAAAAGAGAGATAAAAATAATAAAGACAGCAGCAACAAAAAAATGCACAAACAAAAAAAAACGTGGCAAAGAACTTTGAAAAACAAAAATATCGTTTTAAGACCACAGCCTCTTCATTAATGGAAATAACAATCTTTAATAATGGCAATAACAGCTTAAATGTGCTTATGAATATTGTGAGGATATTCACCAGTACCGTGTTACAGATTTTTTGCGTCTTATACTTGAATCGGTCCCTTTTTGATGTGAATTTCAATTTAAACTTAACATTAAAACTGCATTGATCTTTGATAACTTTTCCTCTTCATATTATCACTTTATAAGCCTCAAACTGCAACTAATGAACCTTTACTGGAAGGAGAACAGTTTACAGCAAGCTGTAAATTATTTAATAATTTAATACTTTAAAACACCAGCATGTTTTAAGAAAAAAAAAGGAAATTCATAGAATTTAAATGACATTTTCTTTTTTTGAAAATCTGCAAAAAGAACGATTCTAATTAATTGTAAAGGTGTTTTTTGAAACAAAATGTCGAGGGGCTACCTTTTGCAGCTTTATGTTAAAGCTCCACCCTTTTTCATCCATAATAAAAAAAAGATTAGGTTGGTTCCGCTTTTTATATTTACACATGAACATTCTTGGGGTTTTCTAGCAAGATTAGTGCTTTTCCATAGAAGTATCAGTGCTATTAATTGTATCCTTCAACTTTGGTGATTTTCCTGAAATAGGAATAATTTCTTTCTATTGCTGCAAAATGAATTCCACTGTACCACCAGATGCAACTACAGTAATACTTGATTTTTGGGCAGAAATAACTGATTTTTGCCTTCCATCTGTCTGCTTAATTTTAAAGCTAATAATATTAATATTTTTTATTCATAATTTTACCAAAAAAATATCACCACTTCACAATAAATATTTTTATTTACTCTTTGTTGGATTTGCCTTTGATGTTGTGACTTCTATATCTCAAATATCATATAAGATATGTTACTTTTGTAATGGTGATTGCTTTATTGCATATCGAGTGTACACATTTTTAAAGCTGCATCATTGTGAATTTTCATCTGCTAGGACATTTGCACTTACTTTAAATCGATTTACATCAGTAGCATGGTTTACAAAGCATGAACAAATATGGTCAAAACATTTTAAAGCAATTATTTTTCTTTTATTTATGTATCCATTTTTTATTACTGGTTATATGTTTATCAATTATAAATGTCGATTTTATTTAGACGGTTGTGAAAATTATGAAGAATATTGGAGAGAAGATTCCAATGTTACTGCACTTGCAAATGGAATTGTTGCAATTCTATCATTTTTTGTTGCACTTTTTACTGCTTTCATTTATCGAAGAAAAAAAGTTAGCAAAAGTCAATCATCAGCAAAAACAAAAGCTGAACTACGCTTGATTCTTCATGCAGCAATTACATCATTTTCATATGATTTTCATTTATTCTTGTACTCGTATTCTTGGTACCTTGGAATAGATGATTCTCAATTAGCAATTGTAAATTTTATGTTGAATACAACATATGACATTTATCATATTTCACCATATATATTACTCTTAATTTTTTCGTAAGTACTATTTTTTTGTCAATAACAAAAATTATAACTATTTATTTAGGGAAATGGTGAGAAACGAGGTTTCAAATTTTATCGTCTTTCATGGTTATTAAACTTCAAAGACGGAAACGTCAGTCAGGCAGCAACTTCCTTTTTTAAACGATGATACTTGAAAAAAATAATTGCAAATAACATACATAATTTATTGACAACGTTTATTTTGTATATGTATAATTTTGTTTTATCATTACACCATTTGCTTTAAAAAAAGTTGGAAGAACTTAGTTTATTTAAATATGTACATAAAAAACTTTATAATGTGCTTAAAAAAGTTAAATTTAAATCGCTTTTATTTTAGGAACTCCATAGCTAAGTTTTGTTTTTTTATTAACCTGAAATATCAAAACATCATTTTTTTCTTACCAGTTAATATTTTATTCGGCAAAAAAAGTAGAAGAATTGCTTTTTTTTGTCTTTAGGTTGCTTAAAATAAAGCTTTTAACAGTGATTGCGTTTGCAAAATGAACAAACGCGTTTGTCCATTATTTCTCTCTTCAATCTAGCATTTATAGAAAAATAACATTTGTTGAAAAAAAAGAAAGATTTTTGCGTGAATGTTTCAGCTAAAATGCAAAAACAATATTGATCTATTATGCTCTTGAGGGTTCGACAAAAATTTGATTAATAAAATTCGCTAGCTAAAAGCTGAATTTATTTCTCGAACACTTTTAATTTAAATTTTTATTACTTCTTAAGATCACGTTACTGTAGTGAGCATTTTCAGTTTTTTAATGGTAATTTCGTTTTCTTCGGCGTTGTGCCAAATGCAAGAAAATAGTGTATATTTACATTCATATGAATCAAGTACATTATATATAAATTTAAAGATTAATTACAATTAAATAAATACAATGAAAAATACTGATGGTTAATGCCATATTATTTGGTATCAGATATTAAAGACACTTATGTATCACACCAACAAACAGCTTTCAAAAATCCACCACAATGTCCTTTTTGTGAATAGCCATCATTTCTACAGGCAAGACTGCAAGCTTCATCATTATTACACCACCCTAAAATTATTTTATTTTAGAAACACTTTTATATTTTAGTGAAGAAGCATTACCAGAAAAGCTGTTACTTTCACGATCAGCATTAACAATGGTAGCAACAAAAATTAAGAGAATTCAGAAGAAAACAGTTCGAAGAAACATTATTGATAAACAGAATTCAGTTGATAAAAGTCTGATGGTTTAAGACTGAAACAATGAGAGCTTTTTATAGGTAACTTTGGTTAGGGAGTGGCATTTATGTTTTTGTAATGTGTTGTAAGTATTTCATATTATTTTTGTATTTTTATGTCTTGAATCAACAAACATGTTGACTTGGATACAACAACGATGATCTCATTGGTCTTGTACTATTCGAACCAATTTTTTGAAAGGATATTATTACAGAAAAACATGCTTTGTTATTATCTTTTTCAAAAAGTTTCAAAATTTATTCATTTTTATGCCTTGAGTCAACAAACATGTTGGTTATGGAAGCAACAAAAGGTGTGGTGACTAACGAGTTAGTGTAGGTTAAAAAAACTGTCTTCCTCATAATCCCGTTTCCACAAAAGGGGCGTTTATACCAAAGCTTACTTGTGTTTTATTTCTGTATTTGACTCAAGCTAACGTGACTTTCATGTTTTTTAATCTTTCTGTAAACATTTCAAAAAATTATTCATCCTGTGTCAACAAACATGTTGATATGGAAGCAACAAAGAAGATGATTGATATAGGCTGAAAAATATGTTGGTGATCACAAATTGTGTTTATTACCGATGCTTATGACTTGTAATCTGTTATAATCATTTCATTATATTTTTATATTTATGTCTTAAATCAACAAACATGTTGATTTGGATACAACAAAAGGTGATCTTAATGATTTTGTACTATTAAAACTGATTTTTCTTTAAAATTCAATTAATGAAACTTTTCCCGTTTTCCACAAATTGTTTTTTTATTTTTGCCAAAAATCTTTTATCAATTTAGATCAGAACAACATTTATTTTGCATTGTGAAATCGGATCATCGTTATTTGTGCTGCTGCAAAATCTGCATGTCCCTTTGAAGAATATTGATATTTGCCATTCTAGTGGTTAAAATAGATAAAGAATCCAATTTTTTTGAGAAAATGGACCCGTCAAACACGTAAAATTGCCTTGATGGTAATTAACACGAATGAGTTTTTTAACACTTTATTCCTCATAAATTTGGTATAGAAAATTACATTTTTAAAACATTACTTCTTTACAAAAATATAGAAGCAGAAAAACGTTGAAAAAAGCAATTTATGCGTCAATGAATTCCTTTGCTGCTAAATCATTTGATCACAAAAATGTTGGCAAACAATTTAAACTTTATATTTTGATAAAATGTTAAATAGTTAAAGAAAAGAGTGTCATCGATGATGTCGATATAAACACATTTTTTGTAACAACGTAAGCATTATTAATCAAAACAAATTTTTTAGCCTATAATAATTTTTCATCAATCAGCACCTTTTGTTGCCTTCATAATCAACATGTTTGTTGACTCAAGATGAATAATTGTTTGAAATGCTTTGAAAAAGATAATAACAAGACATGTTTTTTTTCTGCATATGAATGTTTTTAAGCTAAAATTATTACAAAACAAGCAAGCCACACCCTTTTTAAAAATTACTATAAAAATCTTACCATTTTTTTCAGTTTCTAACAATCATCAGACTTTAATTTGCTAAATTTTATCTTATCAAAGATGTTTCTTCGAACTGTTTTCTTCTGTATTCTCTTCGTTTTACTTGCTACCATTATCAATGCTGATCGTTTGAGCAATAGCTTCAGTGGTAAGATTTTATATTTTTTTAAAAATGTAAATCTTAAAAAAGTCTATTTAAGGTGGATGCTTTAGTGATGATGCTTGCGGTTTAGCTTGCCGAAATGATGGCTACTCACAAAAAGGTCATTGTGATTGGTTCAGATGTTGGTGCGATACTGTTTAAAATGGTTTTTTCAATCCTGTCATGCTACATATGTGAATTTGTTTTTTATAATATTTAAATAAAGAATTATTGATTATCAATTTATTTTTGCTTCACTACTGCATAATTATATTTTCGCAACAAATATTGAAATCTTTAAAATGCTACATTGTTTCTAGCGTCTGGGGTTTAATATTTATTAACCACAAGAAAATATTTTCGATGATATAATTTCGTAAGCTGACATTCGGTTTAGCGAAAAGTTGAAATTATTAGGATACAAAAAGATGTAAAAATTTGGTTACAATAAAAAGAAATATCTTTGTATTCTTTTACAATATCGTATTTACAAATTGTAATTTACAGTTTTAGTAAAAAAATATATAATAAATGCTTGTCGTGCATAATTCTGGAAAGCATTTCAAGAATAATTAAGCAGATGTCTTTGGGCTAACACATCTTCTTTGAAAAAACATTAATGTTTTCTTTTTCTCTTATTTTTTTCTTCAATAAAATATTCAAAAACAATTTTTCTTCGTCAAAAAAAGTAAAGGAATGCTTCTTTTTCATTTAAATCATGTTATCAGTATTAATGCATCTCCATTTTTCCTCCTAAATGTTGCGTTTTCTTGTGTGAAGTACTGGTTGATAATTTCTTAATCAACAAAAAAATTTTATTTGAATATTTTATTTAAAAAGCAAAGCGATTTGTCAGTTCTTTAGGTGTTTTTAGAGCAACAAAAATTTGGTTGCAAACAACAACATTTATCATATTCGATTAGCTTTAATCACATACTTTAATTAAAGAAAAAAAAAATGAAGTTTTAAAGATATTCAATTTAATTATATTACACATAAAACACTAGAACTTTAAAAGGTTTTATATCTTGTGCTTCGGCATTCATTTTTGTGTTTTGTTAGAAATGTTTTTTTGAAAAAAGTTATAGACAATTTTCTTGTTTTTATAAACAAAAAGATGGAAAAAAAGTATTTGTTTATTGCGGTGAGAAAAAAGGAAAAGAACCAAAAAAATTAATCACCGAAAAAAGGAGGTCATAAACTTTATCTTTTATGTTAAAATTCAATGCGATAAAGAACACAACATTTGATGGTTAATAGACCTTTCGTCATTGAACTCAAAAATGGCTCTTTTGAATATTTTATATTAAAGATGTTACCCAGACTGTAGTTGGTTTGGAGAACCCGAGAACCCCTTGTTAAACAATCTCTTGATGCTATAGGCTATCCATAAAGATATATAAGGCCTTAATTATAAATCCAAATTTTGCTCGCTCTCATGGTGAAAATACCTAATAAAGAACATTTCTAATAGCTCCGCTACAAAATTGAAAACAATGGTATTAAATAATAGTCAGCGTTAATGAAAGTCATATTCAGAGGCTTTAAAAATTTTTTTTGTGGTTTCCAGTTATACAAATTTAATTAGCATAATTGTGTTGTAAGAATGTTGTTTCAATTAGTGAAATTAATATTTTATGACTTTTTCATACGCTCACAAAGAACAAATCTCATTTATTTATTACTGCTCTGTAATTCTACAATTATTGAACTTATAGTGTGATTTTGGATTTCTTTAGTTTTCTAAGAAAAGAAGCAATTCAATGCCATTTTTTAAATTTTTCTAAAAAATTCAAAACCAACTTTCTTTTTAACAACAACAGGCAAAAAACTTAGCAAATGCGGTTTTCTTTTTCACACATCTTTTTCTAACAAAGAGATAGTCCAACTCGGCTGTTTTGTGGTTGTGTTTGTCAAATTTTGCCGCTTTTTTCTAATGGTTGTAGCTCTAAAAAAACAAAGCTTATTGTTGAACGTTTTTGCTGACAATTTCATTTCAAAAGAGATTTATTATGTTTTGAGGAAAGAATGCTGTTGTAAATGCAATACATAAATGAGGTTAAAATTAATGCAACCACAGTTTCGTTTAATTTTTGATATTTTTAGTTGCCAATTAATTAATTATTCCGGTGATGATACAAGCAATAAGGTAATGCATTTCTTTTGTCTTTTAGTTTGTTTTTTATATTTGCCTTTTCTTTTAAAAGAAAAAGCTGGTTCGAGGTCAAATTTGAATTTGACGCCATTTGGCGCAGTGTTCCTAAATGCCAAAATTTTATATGCAAAAGATGCTCCCCCTTGTTAGTGACATTCCTGCTTTATGGCAACTCCTGGAACCTCTTAGATCTCGTTTACCAGTAAAAAACAAGTGGGCGACTTAAAATGACCACCCTGTAGAGTTGATAATTTGCAAAGAAATGATCAGAAAAATAGTAAAAAAGGCTTATTTTGACATTGTTATTATGTATAAAAATTAACTAATTTTATTAAAATTTGTGATTTTATTATCGCAATGAAAAGAAATATTTATTGAATTCTTGATTAGGTAATATATCTTAAGTTTTTCTAATTAAAAAACTAATTTATTGTTTCAACATATTTTGTTTGAGTAATTTTCTTATACGTATTCAATGTTTTTTCAATAAAATATTCAAAAGTGGCTTCCATTAATTCGTCAAAAATAAATAAAAATAAAAGAGAACTAATGCTCTCCAAGAGAGCCTTTCCTTTTTTTTCCTGCCACAATCGATTTAAGCAGCTGACATTTTAAATGATAACTTGTCAACTGCATCACGTCGTTCAGTGTCCGCACAAGTATGAACGAAGTGTCCACGATAACATAACAGTTGTCGAAAATAAAAATTTTGTTTGAATATTTTGTTTAAATATCAAAAACTATATTGATCTATTATGGAACCGATCATTTTTTGATGAAAAAAGCTTGCTAACACAAAGCTAAATTTATTTCTCTAACAGGTTTAATTTAATGTTTTTTTTGTAAGGGCATTCAATGTAATTAAATTAGGTTATTCAACGTTGTTACCGTACTACTACCTAACAAAATAAATAACCGCTATTTTGTTTTTGATATATAAAAATGTTTTCGAAAATCCAAAATATGAAGTTAGTAGCAAAGATTTCCAATTTTGGTGTGATTAAAATTAGAATAATAAAACCTGCTAGTAATTGATTTATTTAAAAATATGAAGCAGTTAAATGTTATATACAAATTTAAAGGGAAAATATATACAATCAGTTTTATTTTTTGAAAAAAATTAATTGGTGGTTAGTGCCACATTATTTGATTTCACAAAAACACTTATGTATCACACCAACAAACAGCATTTAAAAAGCCTCCACAATGTCCTTTTTGTGAATAGCCATCATTTCTACATGCTAAACTGCAAGCTTCATCGTTATTACACCAACCTAAAAATTATCAATATCTTGAAAAACGTTTATAATTTAGTGAAGAAGCATTACCAGAAAAGCTGTTACTTTCACGATCAGCATTGACAATGGTAGCAACAAAAATTAGGAGAATACAGAAGAGAACAGTTCGAAGAAACATTATTGAGAAAATAAAATTCAGCAGATTCAAATCTGATTATTGTTGGAAATTGAAAAAATGGTAAGCTTTTTATAGGCAATTTTAAAAATGGGTGTGTGACTTGCTTGTTTTGCAATCTGTTATAATCATTTCATATTATTTTTATGTATTGAGTCAACAAATATGTTTATATAGATGAAACATAAGGTGATCTCATTGGTGTTGTACTATTCGGACCAATTTTTCGAAAGAGCTCTGAAAAAAATGATGGGTAAAATTCGCCCCTTGAAAGGGTGAATTTTACCCCCAAAAAGGGTCCCCAAGCGGCATGCACCTTCTAAATGGGGGAAAATTACAGTGTAAAAAACACCCCCAAAAAAGGGTGTTTTTTACCATTTTAAAGGGTAAAATTCGCCCTTTATGCAGGCAAAATTAGCATTAAAAACGGGCAAATGTTAACCGTTATATACCGTAAAAATCCCTCCCTTTTACCGTAATAATTTCCCTTTACTCCCCATTCCCTTCCTCTTTTCCCCGTACACAGTATATAAAATAATAATGAAAATTTATTATCGAAATCAATTACAAAAAAAAACATAACATAACAAAACAAGAAATTAAAGGTAACAAAAGAAAAAACTAAGGAATTTACATTTATTATTGTTGAAGAGCATCGTCATTTGTATTTTGATCACGATCATTTGAGCATCCACCAGTTGAATCTTGTTGTGTAGTAGAAAGTGGTGAAGAAGTTTCACGGCTACGATGATCAATAGTGTCTAAAAAAAAGCTTGTATAACTTTCTCTCACAAAACAATAAATTACCAACCTTTTAATTGCACAAGTTTTTGTAGAAGTTGCACTCTGCTTGGTACAGTATCAAGTATACGCATTAGACAAAAAATATACATAGACGACCAAAATGTTTTCTTCTGTTCTTTTAGGTTGCAGAGACGGGAATGACGACTTCACCAGCAGCAGGACCAGCTTTGAATGGAGTTTGAGCATCTGGAGCAACTTCAGCAAATTTAACAACCATTTTATCGTCTTTTGGTGGACCAGCAAGAAGTATAATTTCTAATGGAACAGATGCACCAGGTTCAACAAAACCAAAAACTGCTTTAAGGCGATATTGAGCATTGTTTCATGAATCTAAAAGTAGGGGATATGTAAAAATATAAATAATCCCAAGAAAAGTAGCAAAGAAAAACATACCAGCAAGATATCGTTGAAAGATTGGACCAGAAACCCTAAAACATTCATCACAAAGTACCATGAGTTAATGTAAAAAAAAACTTATCTGACGCATCAAAGAATACCAGCAACAGAATCTCACCAAGTAGACACGGAAGTAAATAACTAAAACTGCAGCATATTATCTCCATGTTTATCTCATCACAAAAAAACCATTACCGCTTCTTGCAAAAGAATTTCTTGATATTTTAAAACAGATGAACCACGGAGTTGAAATTTAAGACGACCATTAGCATCATTTCTTTGGCAGTCTTCAGATAGACATCGCTGCATAGAAGCATAATGAATCCATTAATTTCTTGATAAAAATCGCATATACACATGTCAAAATATCTAAAAGAATAAAAATAGAAGTAAGAGAAAACAAAAAAGCAACGCAGCTTATCGCGCAAAAAATTTAGAAGAAAAGAGAAACAACAAATTGCGCGCGCAAAATAATTGTGAAAGAAGAAGAAAAAAAAGAACGAGAAGCTTCTTTAAAAAAAATCAATAGTCACCAAAAATGCTGCACACAACGTTGCACAAGCGCGCCGAGAAAATGATTGTTGTTCAAAAGCCGAAAAAAGCAATTAATTAAAAATTGATACATAATTTTACTCGTTTTTTGTTAAAGCACCATTAAACAAAAAATTCATACACTGTTAAAGTAGCAAAAATATTAGTAATTTTTTGAATACTTAATAACGTCAAAAGCAAAAACTGATACAGTATAATTAATAATAGAACAAGAGGTAGTGTAAGCAAATTACTGCTCTTCAAAAGTATCCCTCAAAATTGCTTACCACTTTTTCTGCTGCTGTGGTATCACTCTTTGTATTACTGAATCACTTAGATATTCTTGAAGTTCATATCAACATTTCGACAGTAACCCATCCAACAGGTGATAGCACAATATCAGAGATGGCTTTGAATTTTCGAGTTTTTTCAAGATGTTGCTTTTTTCCTTCCAACTAAAAAAACAAATATTAATATATTTCAAAAAATTACAGTAATCTTACAGCTTGAAAAACATCTAGCTTTTCTTTATCCCCAAGTGGTAAACCAACAACTTTTGTTCCATTAAATTTCTTTAAAATTCTTCAATTTCTTCACTCTTCAAAACATGATGTGGTAGCCGACTACTACAATATATTGCCAAGTAAACAAGATTTTCAGAAGATTCTGCTGAAATAAAATCTAGCCTTCCTTACCACCAAAGAGCAAGCTTTGACCAGGTCGAATAATTGCAAATTTTAAATTAATAATCAGCTTTCTTGGAACCAATGTAATTAGCTCATCAAAAGTATATAAATCCAAAAGTTGTTCACGGCTTACAGTTCCAGGAGTATCAAATTTTTGCAGATTGTTCTTTCTTTGCCCCAGCTTGAAGTGAAAGCAATCGACGAAGTTCTAGGTGATGACGGATTCATAAGAAAAATTTAAGCAGTGATAAAGTTGTTCCCGGCCATACAGAAGTTATAACACGTTCCACCAAATCAAGAGTACGAACTTTGCAAAGATCAGATTGAAGAATATATTTAATCTAAAAAATGCAGAGACATATAAAAGTAATAAAGTTAAAAGTTACCTTAAAAGTAAGAAGGAGCAAAATTGTTTCCAGAACTTCTCATAGTATCATAAAATTGCCCACGAACATCTCCAACAATAGTAAGTGGAGTATTTAATTCAAGTCTAAAAACTATTACTGCAGTAACTGTACATGCTAAAATAAACTCTTACATCATAGGTTGTTCCAAGAAGAGTTCTTTAAAATCAAGTAGTTTGTTGGTTGTGTTGGTAGTAAATTTGCTCGAAAATTTGGTGGGCGAATAAATGCCTTATATTCTGGTGGAATAGATACTGTAGCTGCTGCTGTTGAATTTGTAAAGGTTTTAGAGCTAAAAGTAAAATAAAATAGAAAAGATTTATAGACGAAAAAAGTATAAAAGCAAAATACCATTAAAATATGCAGATGGTTGATTTCGGGATACTGTAGCTGCAGCTGAAGATGGTGACGTCTTTGAAGCTAAAAATGGAGTTATATAAGAGAATAAAGCAGTAAAAAAACAAACCATTAAAATATGTGTTGGTGGTGGATTTCGGTTCATGTAAACTAAAGTTTCGGCTACTGTAGACGAAGAAGTCATCTGAAAAAAAGAAGAAGTTACAGTATAAAAATAAAATGTTTAGACACTCACAGCTGATTTAAACAATTTTGTGAGCTTGTTGTAGATTTCCATCTGATGCAGCAACATTTGTTACAGTATTACGAATAATGGGAGGCTAAAAATATATATATTTAGTTGACCGCTAATAGTACAAGAGATACTGTAAGCACCTTCAGGTTCATCAACGCTTTACCAAAAATGCTTACCAGTTTTCTTCTCCTGCTTTATCGAATGATGTACATTATTCTGTTTCCAATTTGAAGTATTCATTTGATTATTTTCAGAAGATTGTTGCGGTTGCTGTTGTTGCTTTTCATGTAATGCAGCTTTAAGCCTTTCTTGAATTTCTTTTGTTGTTGCATATGATATTACCATTCGGGAGGGTGGCTTATATTTTGTTGCATATTCATGTATACTTCTCTAAAACAACTTTATAAGCATAGGCTATAAATGTAAGAGAAGCAAACCTGTGATGGAAGACTCAATATCTCCAATATAATTCCAATTGTAACAACCACATCATCATCATCTTTTTCAGAGCTTTGTCCAAAATCCACTAAAAATTACTAAGCATTATCGCATCACTAAAAACAATAAGCAAACCTTTATCTTCCATATTATTAGTGTTGTTGAAAGATGAGTAATAGTAGATATATAATCATTAATTATACCAACAACAACACGTTGGAAAAAACAACGCCCAAAAATATAAAGAAATTCACGCAAAGATAATTAACGTCTAAAATTCTAAATTAACCAATTTTTACTAATATGTTTTAATAATCAATCAAATAACTTTTTTTAAAAAGCATTAAGCTTTTATTTAATATTTTAATTAAATATTAATTAAAAAAACAAAAAGAATCTTTTTTTAAACAAAGCCTCTTTCAGAAAGAGAAAAAAATTGGGAGTTTTGGCGTTTTGCCCCTGAACCTTTCACAACGCGCGATTTTCGACACTAAAAAAGGTCAAAAAAAGAATGTTTTACACAGGGCGTTTTAGGAAAAGTAACCCTTTTTTTTCAGTGAGTTCGGTTTATGATTAACAAATTTATGATATGAAAAAACATGCTTTATTACCTTTTTAAAAATATTTCAAAAATTATTCATTCTAAATCAACAAACACGTTGAAGCAAAAATAGGTGCGGTGACTAACGAGTAGATTCAAAAAATTTGTTTTTGCTTAAAAAGTCTCACGTTTCCACAAAAGGGGCGCTTATACCAAGACTTATTAGTGTTTTTATCTGTATTTGATTAAAGCTAACGTGACGTTTATGTTTTTTAATCCATTTGTAAACATTTCAAAAATTATTCATCCTGTGTCAACAAACACGTTGATATGGAAGCAATAAAGAGGGTGGTTGATATAGGCTAAAAAAAGCGTTTTGCTTGAAAAATATGTTTGTGATCGCAAGAAATGTTTATTAGCATAGAATATGATTTGTAATTTGACGTAATTATTACACCAGCTTAAAAATTATTTCATTAGATTTTATAATTATGTCTTGAATCAACAAACATGTTGATCTGAAAGCAATAAAGTGATCTTAATGATATTGCACTATAAGAACTGGTTTTTCAAAAGAGTCCAGTTTATGAAACCTTTTCCGCAAATTTTTTCACAAACAGCTTTTTTTTTCTGCCCAAAATCTTTTGTCAACTTGGGTTAAAACAACAATTTTTTGCATTAATCGAATCAGAGTTATTTGTCCTGCTTCAAAATTTGCATATCCTTTTGAAAAATCTAGATATTTGCCATTCTAGAGATAAAAATAAATGGAGAATTGAATTTTCATTAGAAAATGTACCAAAAAAATGAAAAATTACTTCGATGATAATTAATACGAATAATCTTTTTAAATACGTTATTCCTTATAAAATTGGTATACGATATTACATTTTAAAGCAAGAATATAGAAGCAGAAAAACATTGAAAAAAGCAATTCATGCGTCAGTAGATTCCTTTGCCGCTGAATCATTTAACCAGAAGAATGTTGGCAAGCAATTAAAAGTTTATATTTTGATAAAATGTTAACTATTAAAAGAAAAGTGTATCATCGATGATGACGATATAAACACCATTTGTAGCAACGTGAGCATTTTTAATCAAAACAAATTTTTTGGCCTATAATAATTTTCTATCAATCATTACCTTTTGTTGCCTCCACAATCAACATATTTTTTTTTGACTCAAGATGAATAATTTTTTGAAATGCTTTGAAAAAGATAATAACAAAGCATGTGTTTTTCTCTGCATATATATGTTTTTAACCGTAGGGGTATTCAGGTGACGCCGGAGTTGAGGCCCCATATTTTGTCCAAATACTCGTCATAGTAAGGGATAGTTAGGGATAAAATATTAGCGGCGCATATAGCCTCCCTGGGATTTAATAGATATATGGATATAACTAATAAATAGCAGACGATAGCTTTTTTTGTTATCAAATATCCAAAATTCTGCCAAATGAATGCTTTTCAATTATTATAAATGTATCATAAATGGATTATTTAAGTTATCCTTGCTATTACAAGTCTTTAATATCATTTACTTCAGTGATAGCAGACAGTAACTATTGAAAAATAGATATCGTCAGCTATTTAATAGTCATATCCATATATCTATTAAATCCCAGGGAGGCTATATGCGCCGCTAATATTTTATCCCTAACTATCCCTTACTATGACGAGTGTTTGGACGAAATATGGGGCCTCAACTCCGGCGTCACCTGAATACCCCTACGGTAAGCTGAATTAGGAAGCCACACTCTTTAAAAAATACTATAAAAACCTTACTATTTTTTTAGTTCCCAACAATTATCCCCCCTTTGCTAATTGAAAATGTGTCTGTGGAATGTGCAACATGTTTCTGTCATGTGTTGTTTGGTATCATTGGAATGGAGATATGGTGGGGATAATGAAAATGAGGTAACTGTTCACCGGAACGTCCCGGAAAGTCATGTTTAGGGCCTTTGAAGATGTGATCCAAAAAAGAATGAAAAGAATGATGCTAATTTCGTGAGAATTAATAAAATGTGAGTAAAAATGAAAAGGTGAATGCAATAAAAGTAAATAAAAAATTTGAATAAAAAGCTTTGAATGATTTTTTCAAAATGTTATTCATTTGAATCTTTCAACTTTTGTTGATCCGCGTTGTCTTTGACTTCACGGAATATATTCTCGAAATATATAAATTTTGTGTTTAACGCAAAGTTGTTTTTGGCACTTTGTTGTTTGCTCTTTGTCCGAAAGGATTGTTTATTGCTCGAAAGAGTTGCATGTTGCCCGAAAGGGTTGGAGACTGCTCTTCCGCGGGGACGCCTGTGGAGAGTGGTCATTCTTTGGTTAATTCTTGGGAAGGGACGCCTTCAAATTCTTATGGATCGGTTTCTGCGGGGACGCCTGTTGAAGCAACGATCAATACTTGGGAAGGAACGCCTTCACTTAATTGTGATAATTCTATTGGTGGCTTATCTGTTGGGACGCTGCAGATTAGTGAATTTAATATGGGCGGGACGCCTCCAAATACTGTTGGTTTTTTAAATAACTTTTTAAATATATTTGTTTTATTACTTTTAATGCTTGGATCTTTATTTAATTTTATTAAAAATACAATTCGTACAATAGTTGCTGTTATAAATTTTTTAAAAATTGGTGTTACAAATAAAAATCATCATAAAATTTGTCATACAAGAAGAGTCGGTGGTGGTAAACAAAAAGAAGATAATAATGGAGATTACGTTGAACCAACTTTTAGTCATCTCCAAAATAATCGCCATCTTTTATTGTTTTCTGAAGGATTACATAGCAGAACTCTCGATTTATATTTGGATGACAATCAAGTCAATGGTTTAATTTGCGGTGTTGCTGCTTTTGTTGGACGAAAGGGTATTAGAAAAGTAGCCGTATTACCATCAATTTTTTGTACAGTACTTGCAGCTGATAGTAGTGTTGATCCCGTAACATATATGGAAGTATATAAAAATGATTATGATGTACTTTTAGCACCTATTGTAACAGGATATCATTGGTATCTTGCTGCTTTTTATATACATGAAAAAGTTGTCGTCGTTTATGATAGCTTGCATAATCCTGTTCCACCTATTTTTACACTTTTAAAAACTTCTGTTGAATCAGCTTTAAACATTCGATTTACCCAACAAAATAAAAATGATACTGTAACTTTACAAGAAAATGGATATGATTGTGGAGTACATTGTTTTGGAAATGCCGAAGAAATTTGTTTTAATGGTAAATGTAGACTTATAATCCCTTATTATTCAGAAGCTCAAAGAGCACGTGCAAGAGAAATTTTAAGGAAATTGAAAGATAAAGAAATTAGAGATGAATGGGTTCGTGCTGTTGAAAATCCATCTGACTTTGTTAATTTAAATAGACCAACAAATCCTGCTCAAACTAATACTGTAACTGCAGCAAAAAAAGAAAAACATGTTGTTAAAAATAGTTTAATAAAAGAAGATGATGATGAATGTAAAGTTGTGTTTGATAGAAAATCAATTAAAAGGAAAACAATGGATGTTTCTTTCGAAGCAAATGAAATGGTCAAAAATATTGATAAAATTGTAATTGGTGAAAATCAAAAGGATACTGTAAAAGATATTTCAGACAAAATAAAAAGTGAAGATAATAAAATTAAACTTCAAAAGGGAGTAAAAAGAAAAACAGCTGAATTTGAACCAATAATAAGTGCTAAAAAAATGAAAGTTGAAGAAAAAGTTGAAAATGATGAATCAATGGATATTGATGAAAAAGAACCATTATCAGCTAAGGAAGAAGAAAACGTTAAAAATGAAGCAAAAGAAACATTCGTTGATTATTGTAATCGAAAAAAAATAAAAAAGGATAAAAAGGCAAGATTAGATTTTAATTCTGCAAAGGAAGTTTTAAACAAAAAGTTGGAAGATAACCAGAAATTGAAAAACAAATATATTAAAAGAAAAGGTAATGTGAATAACGCAAAAGCAATGGATATTGATCAAGATCAAGATGATGACTGTACAACATTGTCAGATGAAGAATTATTAAAATTACAAAATGAAGTAAAAGAAACATATGCAACGTTTTGTCGACGTTTGAAAATATCTACAAAAACATCCAGAAATAAATATAACGCTACAATTAAAAGTGTAAAAGAAAAATTAGCTGAAAATGATAGAAAAAAGGAATATATAAATCAAAAACGGGCATCTATGACTGATGAAGAAAAAAAAGAAACTATTGAAATACAAAAATTGGAAAAAGAAGAAATGTCAAAAAATTCATTAAAGTATGCTAAAAATAAAAAAGCTAAAGATGAATTAAATAGACGATTAATGGAAAATGAAGAACAAAAATCACAAAGACTGCAAAACGATAAAAATCAAAAAGCTATTAATCGCACAATTGCTAAGGTTGAAAAACAAGAAAAATTAAAAAAGGAAAGAGAAGAAAGAATTGAAAATTTAAAAAAGATTTTACCGTTTATTGTCAGAAAAGGAGCAGATGTTCAAAATGTGAAACCATTTAAATTGGGAAAGAGAGATACAATATGTAAAGGTTGTGGAGCTAAACATTACCGTACTGAAAAAGCACAAAAAGATGGAACTTTCACAAGTTGCTGTAAGCAAGGAAAAATAAAGATGGATGCATCAGTACAAGATTATCCCCAAAATTTGAAAGAATTAATGACTAAAACACATGAAAATCAGAAATATGTAAAAGTTTTTGATGTTAATAAAAGGATGATAAACTCTAGCTTAAGTTGTGCTCATATGTATGCAAAAAATGTAAATCTAGCACCAGGAGTACCGTATCTCAAGATCCAAGGAAAAGTATTACATAAAATGCCAAGAACATATTTCCCATCAAATAATAATGCAACTTTTGGAGGGCAAAATTATATCGTTGATAGTGCTGAAGCAACAATAGCAAGAGTGCAAGCTGGCGTTAAAAATAATATTAAACTAAATGAAGAGCTAATGAAAGAACTGGATGAAACAATTAGGGAAAATAATATTTTTGCAAAATCATACACAATGTTAAAGGAAACAATGGATAAACAAAAAGCTAATGAAGAAGAAACAGGAGAAAAGTCACATGAATTGAGATTAGTTTTTAAAGGAAAACCTAATGCAAAAAGAAATTACGATCGAGTTGAAGCTGAAAATGAAATAGCATTGGTATATACACCAGGGCCAGATGGTGAAATTCCACGTGATGATATTGTGATATACGATAAACATGATGGAAATAATACATATGAAGTTTTGCCCGAATGGGATCCTCGAGTTGAACCTTTAAGCTATACCCTATTTTATCCCAATGGAAAAGGCACTTTTTATGATCGACAATTTTGTGATCCCGATGATCCAAAATCAGGAAAATTAACAGAAAGAGAATATTATGCTTTTAAAATTAGTGAAAGAGATGAAGAAATTTATGGATTTAATCCAATTTTACATGGTGGCAAACTTTTTCTACAGTACCTTTGTGATGCATGGGCTAAAGTTGAAGGTGATAGATTACGGTATTTAAACGCAAATCAAAAAAAGCTTAAAGTTGCATGCTATAAAGATGTACAAGAACATTTAGAAAAACAAGCACAGAAAGTAGGAAAAGCTCCAGGAAGTGTTAAAATTCTACCAAGTACATTTTATGGTGGTCCTCGATATCTAAGGGAATTATGTTCTGATGCAATAAGCATGGTCGATGAATATGGTAAACCAACAGCAATGGTGACAATGACAGTAAATCCAGAAGATGAAGATATCATTAATAATCTATATGAAAATCAAAAAGCTTGGGAGAGGCCTGACATTGTAAATAGTTGCTTTTATCAAAAAATGCATGAACTAATAAGAGTTATCGAAAAGGAACAAATCTTCGGTCCTGTTGTAAGCTCAGTCGTTGTTGTAGAATTTCAAAAACGTGGACTGCCACATTGTCATTGTGCATTTACACTTAAAGAAAAATGGGATACACCAGAAAAAGTAGATGCATATATTAGAGCTTTTTTGCCACCTATGACTCAAGAAGAGGCTGATGAATGTGGTGAAATTTTTGATGAAGAATATCTAGCTTTTGTTAAAAAATTCATGATTCATACTCCCTGTGGTATCCATAATCCTAATGCCCCTTGCATGGTTAATGGTAAATGTAAACGTAATTTTCCAAGGTGCTTCTTAGAAGATACTGTAATGGATGACAATGGTTTTACACGTCCAAGGCGTCCAGATAATGGAAGATCATTTATAATGAAAGTAAACGGCAAGGAAGTTGAAGTTGATAATCGATGGGTTGTCCCTCATAATCCTTATCTATTAAAATATATGAGAAGCCATCTAAATGTTGAAGCTATAAATTCAATAGCTACAGTATTCTATGTTTTTAAATATATGTTTAAAGGGGATGATAAAGCATTTGTCGAAATGAATGAATTCATAGATAATGAAATTGTCCAAGCATTAAACTATAATGAAATAAAAAGCTATGAAGATTTTAGATATATTAGTGCTACAGAAGCTCATTGGCGAATATCTGATTATTGGTTATATAAGTTGAGTCATTCAGTTGATAGACTACCTGTGCATCTTGAAAATGAGCAAAATTTATACATGGGTGAAGATGCCGATGACGAAGATATGCAAAGGGCAAAAGATAAGGATACAAAGCTGATGGCATTTTTTGAAGTTAACAAAAAGCGTAATGAAGAAATTATGAAAGCTAAAGAAACTATTGCAAAATTTAGAGCTGAAGGTAAAGCATTAAATCATATAATAGTACCTGATAAAATTTTGTTTAATAAAATTGGCATTGATCATGTTTGGGATGCAAAAAATGGTAAATGGAATCCAAGACAAAAAACAACGAAACCAAAACTTTGCAGATTATATAATGTAAATCCTAAAAGAACAAATTGCTTCTATCTTCGAAGATTATTAATGGCAGTTCCAGGACCAACATCCTTTGAAGATCTTCGAACAGTAGATGGTATACTGTACCCAACTAATCGAGAAGCATGTGTTGCATTAGGATTAGTAATTAATGATAAACTTTATGAAGATACTTTATTTGAAGCACTTAATCACACAAATCCTAATCAATTCAGATATCTTTTTGCTCGACTTTTAGCTCATTGTGATCTTGGTAACCCTCTTGAATTGTTTGATAAATTTGAAGATCACTTAACAAAAGATTTGCTTAAAAAATGGCAAAATGATGATGCAAAAAAAGTAGCATGGAGACGAATTGTTAAAAGTATGCTAAATCAAGATAAACATCTCTCAGATTATCCTGAACTCGAAGCTTATATGAATGAAATAGGATTTGAAAATGAAGATACAATTGATGTCAAAGCATTATATGCAGAAGGTGAAGCTAATTATGCTATAATGAATGAAGAACAAAAAGCTGTGGTTAACGCAATAAAGGAAAGATTTGAAAAACCAGAACAAAAAAGCAGTTATTCCTATGTTGACGGGATTGGAGGATCTGGTAAAAGTTTCACATTTAGCACTATCCGTAAACTTGCAATGGGAAAAGGTAAAAAAGTTGTTATAATGGCATGGAGTGGTATTGCTGCATCTCTTTATCCAATGGGAAGAACATGCCATAATGCATTTAAGCTTGAATTTCCATTTGAAAGTGATAGCAATTGTGGAGTAAATCCTACTTCACCACATGGAAAGATGCTTGAAGAAGCTGACATTATTATTTGGGACGAATTTCCTATGGCTCCTAAACGTGCACTTGAAGTTGTTGACAGTAAGCTTAAAGAAATTATGGGCAATGATATCCCAGGAGGTGGAAAAATTATCCTTTGTGGTGGAGATTTCCGTCAATGTGCACCAATTGTCGAAAATGGTACTGTAGAAGAAATTATTGGAACATCAGTTTGCTGTTCCCCAATTTGGAATCATTTCCAAAAATTTAAATTGACCGAAAATAAAAGGGCTCTTCCACATGAAAATAAATTTAAAAATTGGTTAGTTGAAGTTGGGGATGGAGTTTTTGGTGAAAATCCTAATGAAATAGAAATTCCTGAACAATGCCGAAGTAACGGAGATATTATCGATGAAATATTTGGGGATGTTATGGATGATTATAATCCTGCTACAGTAATGAAAAGAGCAATTCTTGCTACTTGGAATGAGGATGTAGATGCCTTAAATGAACAAGTTTTAGATCTCTTGGATGAGGAAACAGAGGTAACATATCATGCGCAAGATGTGTATCATTATGGAGATGAAATGTTACAAAGTGTTGGAGAAATCCATGAAAATTACAAAACAAAAAATATAAAGGGTCTTCCAAGTTACAGATTGCGACTTCGTAAAAATGCTATCGTAATGCTTATAAGAAATTTATCAATCGAAGATGGACTTTGTAATGGAACACGGTTAGTTGTAACAAATCTACTTAAACATAATTTAATTGTAAAAAAGATAAACATTGATGGAAGTCTTAGCGATGATATCTTAATTCCTCGAATTAGTTTAACAGCTAAACATGGTGTTGTCGATGTAACTCGACATCAATTTCCCGTAAAACTTGGATTTTGCATGACTATCAATAAAAGCCAAGGACAAACAATGGATAAAGTCGGTGTAGTTTTAAAACATGAATGTTTTTCTCATGGTCAACTTTATGTTGCCTTTTCACGAGTAAGATCATTTGAAGGTTTAAAAGTTGTTACAAGTGAAGATAAAACAACGACAGCTAATGTTGTTTATAAAAAGCTATTAGAATTGGGAAGGAGATAATTAAAATGAAAAGCTACAGTATCCTATTATAAATTTAACATTGAAATATGCATATAAGAAGTAATCAAATGGCCCGCCCCCGCCATTAAACAACAGGGGACCCGTCCGAGGTTGACCACGGTGCAGATTTAGTGGACGGGCATAAGGCTTTTTAAGCCGACTAAGAGTCAACCAAATTTCAGATACGGTAGAAAACAGTAAGATGAATAGAAAAATGAAAGATAAGAAAAGAAAAAGAAATAACACAAAAGGTTACTGTAAGATACTATGTAGAACAGATGAAAAAGATAAATGAAAAAGAAGAAAGATGAAGAGAAGGAATGCTAAAAATCAACAAAAATCTAATCAGGTTGCTGTAGAAAAGGAATTGAATAAAAGATACAAAAGTTAAAAAAGCAACAATAGTTGATGAAAACTATGGATGAAGTAACAGTAGACAATAAGAAATGGTAAAATTGATTACTGTTGATCTTATCAATGAAAGAAAAGAAGATGACTCATTAAAAAGTAGAGTTAAAGAATAAAGATTGCTGTACAACAAAAAATGCTAAAGAAATGTGAACACAAAAAGGAAGATAAAGATTAGATAGATCCTACATATTAAAAAATTGCAAAACATACATGTCAAAGAGAAATACTTCTCCGGTTAAAGGCACTTCCGGACGTTCAAGCCTCTTCACTCTGTTTAAAAAGAGTGGTTTAAATAATATATATAAATTTTTGATTTTTTATTGTTTAAAAATTAATTTGACCTAAATAGAAATATAAAACCTATACCTGTTCAGCTACGTCTAAAATATACGTGTTATAAAATAAAAAAAAAATAAAAAAGGGTATACGGTGATGGTAAACCTTTATTAAAAGATTTTCTTTTGATTTTGCTTAGAACACTAATGTTGATATTCGTGTTAGGAGATTTTGAACGCAAATTTTTCTTACATATTTAAGTGAGGTATACGGTATTTTGTTAATTTCCTTATAATCTTTTTTCTAAATAAATAAAAATTAAAAACACATATTATTAATCTTTAATTAACAATGATATAAAAAATGTTAACTATTGCTATAGCAAGATCCTCAAAACAAAAACAAGACAAAAACAGTTGCATTTTTTTTTGTAAAAATTAACATAATTGCTTTTTTTCTTTGGGTTTCCTTTAGTTGCATTGTATTTCTTTTCTTTTACGTATCATCTATTTTCACTTTTCTATCAATCATATATATCTATCATTTATACATCTATATTATTGTTAATGTATGTTTTTTAATTCTATAATTTAACATCTGTATAACTTATATTTAGATTAATAGCTGGAACAATAATGACAGAAAAAGCTGGAGATAAACGTAAAAGAAGTTTTGGGACTTATTTTTCAAAGAAAGCTAAAGTTGAATCAGATATTGAAGCAAAATATACATTGACAGATTTTAAAGAACTATTTAAAAAGCCGTATGCTGAACAAAAAAAAATTCAGTAAGAAAAATTGTATTTTTGTAACGTTTATGTGGTTCTTCATTTTAGATTAGTTTTAATGATTATGGATGTTGATGATGTTAAACAAATGACTGTTCCATCTAAGCCGCTAAATTTTGGTCTTTATGATGTTAATGGTATAACAGTTGAATCAGCAACTTTCACAAAAAATAATAAGATGCGTATTGTTTCCAAACTAGAACAATCTGAAGATGGTACTAGCGTTGCAGTAATTTCAAATTGGGAATGGTACAGTTCAAGCTATGATTCAATTTATCAAATTCGTAATAAAGTACTTTTCAATAATACAACAGAGCTTAATATTGTTGGAACTGAAAAGCTTACTTCAAGTGATATAATTCCTTTTAAACTTGGATACAGCATGGAACGACTTCTTGCAGCTAAATCATGTACTATTGTTGAAACATGTGCTTTGATGGTCGCCAAACCTCCTATTCATTTTTACCAACATTATGATGGAGTTTTAGTTAGTGATGGAACATATTTTGGTATTCTTGCAATTACTAAAGATAATGATGGAAGAAGAGTAACAGAATTTGTTTTTGATACTGATGTTACTTTTAAGTTATTAAAAGTCAATGCTAAATTTATGGAAGTTGAAAGTTATGGGTTAAATCCAAATGATCTGAAATATTTTCTGCTCGATGGAATCAAAACTCCACCTGTTTTTTATGTCGATTCAAAGACTAAAATTGTTGAAGCTGATACTATGGATATTGATTTTGGTGATCGTGAAGAATCAGATATTGTTTATCCAGAGAAATCTAATGATGATTCAATGATACCATTAAATGATTATTTTCAGAAGATTCAAATTAAATAAGTGTTTAATAATAAATATATTTATTAATGTTTTTTGGATACTACTTTAAATATAAAAATTTTATGTATATGATATGATGAATAAAAATTTTTTAAATAAATTTGTGCTATTTAGATCGTTAAAATTAAAGGATCTATTCAATTTTGTATTTTGACATAACAGTGTTGAAACAAGTGTCTATAATTTTGACCACAAGAACCCGCTTTAGCGGGTTCGACCCTTGTCCCTTTTGCCTAATTGAGAATGTGTTTGTTTGTCACATCTTCGAATTGCTATGTCATGTTTGGTGTTAAAATGTTGTAAATGTGATGAGAATAATGAATTGAATAGTCCGATGCTCCGGAGGCGCCCGGAACTTTGACTTTTAGGGCTTTGAAAGTGAGATCCAAAAAAGAATGACAAAGTTAATGCAAATTTTTGGGGAATAAAAAATGTTAGTGAAAATGAAAAGCAAATGATGAATGTGGAATGCAATGAAAGAAGAATGCAAAAGATTTGCATAAGACTGCTATCATCTTTCATTGCAAAATGACGGAGGAAAAAAAAGTTTGTTGAATTTGTTGTCAAAACTGTTTTGTTACCTGGCGGCCGCAGGCCGCCCTTTGTTTTTTAACTTAAAAGGTGCTGGATTATAATATCAGGCGCATGCTATTTGATGTTGTTGGAAATGCATTTAGTTTATATTGTTAAGGTAAGGAAGAAGTACCTGGCGACCGCAGGCCGCCTTTTGTAATAATGCTGCTCTAACTATAAATTTTAATAGCAGTGCTTCCACAAGGATGTGAATAGTTAAGGTTGTTTATGAAAAAGAGATCCTAAATAGGTCTGGAATGCCAACGATAAAATTACTGTGAAAAAATGTGTAATCCATGAAATTAGGAATGAAAATAGATTTGCATAAGATTGCAATCATTTTGTCTTTCATTGCAAAATGACGGAGGAAAAAAGAGGTTGTTGAATCTGTTGTCAACGTTAGTGCTAAGGTACCTGGCGGCCGCAGGCCGCACTTTGTAAAATTGATAATTTGTTTAGCTCTTACAAATGTGGTAAACAGCTGGGCAGAAATGCCTGGCGGCCGTAGGCCGCCCTTTGAAGATAGTGTTGAAAAAAATTGATAAAACAATTGTAAAAGTTTGGTAAACGTTTGTAAATCGCTATGCCTATTCCTTTGCTAACAAGAACCCGCTTTAGCGGGTTCGACCCTTGTCCTTTTTGTCTAATTGAGAATGTGTCTGTCTGTTTGTGAAAGGTGCAACATGTTTCTGACATGTATTGTTTGGTATCATTGGAATGAAGATTTGTTGGTGATAATGAATGTGACGACCTGATCTTCCGGAACGTCCCGGAAAGTGATGATCAGAGCCTTTGAAAGTGAGATCCAAAAAAGAATGAAAAAGTTAATGCAAATTTTTGGGGAATAAAAAATATTGAGTGATATTGAAAGGAAATGAATGTTGAAAGGAGAATGCAAAGAAAGAAAAATGAAAAAGATTTCCATAATATTGAGATCATTTTGCCATGAGTGAAAACCATTTTATTAGAGTTGCTGCTGAGATTAGTGCTAACACTTTGCTACCTTGCGGCCGCAGGCCACTTTCTGTAATACAGCTTAGAGTCGATTGAGGTTTTGTGCCCGGGTGCGCTCATTTTGCGCTGGCAAAGCCCCTTTTGTGCCTGGGCGCGTTCCAACCCTAATAGACATGACTTTTATTTTACCGTGGTTTACATAATATTTTATAATGATATATGTTTAAGATGTGACGGTAGTGAGAATGCAAAAACAATAATGCTATGACGGTAGTGAGAATGCAAAAACAATAATGCTATGACGGTAGTGAGAATGCAAAAACAATAAAGGTAAAGTCTTACTGATGTGTGAACGATATGGATATGTTTTGGAATGACTTTGTCTCATCCAACGAAGAAAGCAATCTGGCAGAAATAGTGGCGAAAATTTTGGCGTCCGCCAGGACGCCAAAATTTTCGCCTTATAAGTTTAACGAAAAAACCTTTATTTATAAAAAGGTTTTTTCGTTACTATTTGCGACCTTATATGATTATAAGTGACAAAGTTGAAAGTGAGTAAGTGGTAAACTTCAAGGGAAAAAACATGTCGAATTATATAAGGTTTATAAATGCAATAACAGTGTTTTTCTTTACAAGAGAAAATGACTGTAAAGATATGTCTGTTAAATGGAGTGCAGAAGAATTTTTTATTTTATGTTTTGATTAATGATTAAAGATGTGTGAACAATAAAAGAGTAATGATTTTGTAAAAGTTATTGTAAAAAGAAGTAATGAAAAAAATATGCGAGGTATGGACAGCGAATTTAAAAACCGAGCGGAAAACGTGGCGTCTTCTGTAATTTTTTAACTTATAATCTATTTTTACAGTTTTCATTTGTTGATATAATAGATATAAACGTAAGGTAAAAAAACAATGCCTGAAATTACTGAAAGTTGATTTTATCATCTTTTATGGGGATTTTTGTTGTATTTTCGTAGATGAATGGATTTTGTAAAAATAGAAAAATTTGAATTCAAAATTAATAGTCAGTAAAATGTTGGTCAAGGTGTAAGAAAAGAATAATTTTATAATTTGGGGCTGTCCAAGTTACGTTATTTAAAAGGTGGGTTGTTAGGTTAAGCCAAAAGATTGCCAAATATTATGTTGTGGGGGAGAGGGATTTGAAGAAAAATCACGTTATCAAAATTTGCTTTAGAACTGTTCAAATTATAAAAAAGTTTAATTCTAATACCAAAAAAGTTTGGTACATTAGCTACAAATGGCATGAAAATTTGAAAATACCAATAAGTTTGATCACTAAAGTCTTATTGTTTTTTTATAACAAAAAAAGGTAAAAAAAATTTATGAATGAAAAGAGAGGGGTTTACGCAAAAATTCAATTACAAAAAGTTGGAGTTGTATTAAATCATGAGTGTTTTACACATGGTCAGTTATATGTAGCATTTAGCCGTGTGAGATCAATAGCGGGATTAAAAATTGTTCTACCAGAATGTAAAACATCGACAGCAAATATCGTCTACAAAGAATTTTTGGAACAAGGAAAAAATTAAAAGAATGTAATTCTTACTGTAGGATGATATTAAAAATAAAAACAAATAATACGGTTGAGTAAAAAAAGAACAAAATGAAGCTATATTTATATGTTATAAAATACTCACGTTTATAATTCTACTTCATTCATATAGCGATTCAAAGAAGCTACGGTTAAGGCAGACCGCATAAACCTTTTAAAAAAATTAAATAATATTCATTAAAATTTTTATATTTCGTTTTATCAATATTAAATTTTCTTTGTGATAATGATGTAGTTGTACAATTAAAAAATGTTCATAATTAATTTTATACCAATAACAGGAAACATGGAATAATAAGTAACAAAAATTTATTCAGCTGAAGTAAATTTATTATATACTTCGTTTAAAAAAATTGAATCTATTTTCTTTGTAAGAATTTTTGACCAAAATTTACATAAACAGATAGTATTTTTAGTGAAAAACACTCTCTACTTCAGTCATCTTCGTTTTTGTCATTGATAAAAACAACCTTTTTTCTCCATTCATCAAACATATATTTTCTTATTATATTTTTCATCTGTTATTTATGGTTAGAAGAAGTTCCAAAGATGTTACAACAACTTCACAAGATGATAATGTTACAATAACACCACAAGATGAAGAAATTGTTACAACAAATGCACAAGATGAAAATTCCTCCACAAATTCATCAACAACAGCTGATACAGTAACAAGTAAACAATATTCAAGTTTTGCTACAATAATAAGATGCATATTTTTTAGATTCAAATGATGATATACCATTATCAATTAGCGATGATGTTCGATTAACAGATATTGGATCTAAAACATGGTAAGTTGGTTTATTCACCTTTTTTTATTTTTGGATAATTTTTGTTATTTTAAGTGAATATATTGGCGTTGTACGATCCACTGAAGGTCCTAGGGTTGCTCATAATGGGAAACGTTGGTTCAAAGGTTCAATTGAGTTTGGTGATAAATTAATGGTAAAATTTATCTGCTGGAATGAAGCCATTGAGTTGCATCAAACAAAAATAATTTTGAATCATGTTGTTCATTTCGAAAATGCTCTATGTAATAAGCTTCATCCTGATTATATTGAAAATTCACCTGTACCTTTTGAGTTTGTTTTTGGGGAGTATACAACTGTTACGGATTATGGAAAATTTTCTGGTCAATCTTCATCAATAAATGGTCCTTCATATGAAACGATGCATTTAATTGATATTATGAATCGTGATGTTCAATATGTGAGATTAAATGATTGCTATATCAAAACTGCTCCAACTACTTCAACAGATCAACGATCAAATTCAGTCACAACTTTCTGCTCCATTACTGATGGTGCATTAAAATTTGATGTTCGCTTTGGAGCTAATGTTGATACCAAATTACTTCAAAAAGGTGTGCCTATTACTCTGCAAGGAAAATTAATAACTCGTGGTAAGTTTTTGTTGTTGTCAGATATTGTAAAAAATATGTTCATTTTTAGGTAGTAATTCATATATTTTGGTTGAAGGAAAAGATGGAATTTGTGTAAGAGAAGGAAATGCACTTTCAATTCGTGTACTAATTGAAGCTACGCAAACCCCTAAACGCCGTGCTACTTCACCATTGAATTTTGATAACAAAAGAAAAAAGAAATAAACGAATTAATATAATGGTAGTGAAATAATAGATTTCTCAATGTGATATTTTTTGTGGGCTTTTTTAATATTATAATATGCTTTTAATTAAGATTTTTAATAATATGTTTTATTGTATGCTTTTTTTTAAAAATAAAGATAAACTACTTGATATTTTGGTTTTTTGAAACTTTGACGTTAATTAAGAATTTTTTTTTTGTAATTGATAATGCAATGAAGAAGCACCGGCTGCGCCGGGGCTTCGCTTGTCAAACTTTAATTTACTGAATTGTATTTTCTCAATAATGTTTCTTCGAACTGTTCTCTTCTGTATTCTCCTTATTTTTGTTGCTACGTTTGTCAATGCTGATCGTTTGAGCAACAGTTTCAGCGGTAACGTTTTCTTGTTTTCTTTACATTTAAACCATATAAGATCTTTTTAGGTGGCTGCTTTAGTGATGATGCATGCGGTTTAGCTTGCCGAAATGATGGTTATTCACAAAAAAGACATTGTGACTGGTTCAGATGTTGGTGCGATACTGTTTAAAATGACTGCTAAAACCCTGTCATACTATATTGCTTTTTATAACATTTTAATAAAGAAGTGTTCATTTTCACAACAGATTAAACAAGCCAGCAAAAATTCCACTTTTTTCTTAAATTTACAATTAAAAATAAATATTGTAAATTAAATTTGCACTGTTGAGTGATTTAAGGAAATCGCCATTAATACATGATCCTAACATGTTTAACTAAGTAATAAAAAACTGAATGAAAAATTTAATTTTTCAAACACATACTTCTTTTTCTTTCATTTTTCTCTGAAATATTCAAAAACAATTTTTCTGCGACAAAAAAAGTATAGAAATGTTTGTTTTTCACAAGTCATTTTAAATAAAGATTAAAACTGTTATCACTGTTAGCGTTTGTCTTTTTTCTTCTTCTCAATTTTCCGTTTTTTGCAAAGCAATTTAAAAGAATTTATTTGAATATTTTGTTCAAAAAGCAAAACGATATTGATCTGCCCTACTTATGAGCCTGGTAAAATTTATTAATGTATAATTATAAGTGTTGAAACATTATAATAAAGAATTTTGAATAGACGGATTGTAGCTCTGCTGGCTATCATCTAATATCACAACCATATTTTTTGGGATCAACGAGACAGCCATGACATGCGTTTGAAGCTCGGGCCGCAACGGTGGCCTACACCAGAACAACACTTAAAATGCATACATTCTCATGCTACCAGGATGTCATGTGTCAAGTTTCAGGTAAAAGTAATATTTTTGAAATTTTTGAGCTTTGCAGTGTTTCACTTTAGCTCGATTTTTATAGAACGTGAGTTCTGTACGTGTTTAATGATTGCATTACAAATCTTGGATAAGAATTTCGTCAATAACTAAATTGATGCATTTATAATAAAAACAACTTATTTTTTAAAAATTGATTTTTTCTTTCCCTATTACATTCTTTTCAATTAAATATTCAAAAACAATTCTTTTTCGTCACTATTTAAGTTATTTTGCTTGCACATTTAAATCACTAAAAATAATGATCAACAGTGTTATCAGTATCAATGCATGTTCAGTATTTCTATCTTCGAGATTAAGTTTCTTGTTAAAAACATTATTAGATACTTTTATACTTTTTTTTATCGAAAAACAAATTTTTATTTGAATATTTAGTTCAAAAAGCTGAGCGATTTATTAGTTCTTTGGATATTTTAGGAGCAACAAAACTTACAATAAAACTTCTGGTTTCAATAAAAAAAAAGAATTATTTTTCTATTCTGTCACAACATCGTAAATATAAATTGTAATTTACAATTTTAGTTAACATAAATAATAAACGCTTGACGTGCATAATTTTGGATTGCATTTCAAGAACAACTAAGCACTTGCATTAGCACTACTTTTTTAAAAAATTACTGTTTTCTTTTCCTCTTATTTTTTTTCAATAAAATATTCAAAAATAATTTTTCTTTTTGTCGAAAAAAAGTAAAGGAATGCTTTTTTTCTTCATTTAAATCACTTTTGATCAAAAATGTTATCAGTATTAATGCATCTCCATTTTTTTCCCCTAAATGTTGCGTTTTCTTGTGTGAAGTACTAGTTGATAATTTCTTAATCAACAAAAACATTATTTTTGAATATTTAATTTAAAAAGCAAAACGATTTGTCAATTTTTTGGGTACTTTTGAAGATAGACAGCAACTTTTACAATATTTCACTGAACGATTTCATTCACAGGAGAGGTCTCCAACTCATGACGGAGTTGAGGCCCCATATTTTGCCCAAATACTCGTCAATAGTAAGGGATAGTTAGGGACAAAAAATCAGCTGCCGAATCCTCTTCCCTGGGATTTAATAGATATATGGATATATCTAATAAATAGCTGACGATATCTGCTATATGATCCAAAATTCTGCAGAATGAAAACTTTCCAGATATTTTAAATATATTATTATTGATTTATTTAAGTTATATATGCTATCATGCCTCTCTAAAATCATTGACATCAAAATTATATAACAAAAATAGCCTTCGTCTGCTATTTATTAGCTATATCCATATATCTATTAAATCCCAGGGACGAGGATTGAGCAGCTAATTTTTTGTCCCTAACTATCCCTTACTATGACCAGTATTTGGGCAAAATATGGGGCCTCAACTCCGTCATGAGTTGAGGACCTCTCGTGTCAGATACTTTAATTAAAGAAAAGAGCAATTTTTAATAGCATTAAATTTAATTACTGAGATGCCGAGAAAATAAAAAACAATTTAAAGCGGTGTGTAAAAGAAAAAGAACAAAAAATTAACACGTTTTACCGAAAAAAAGAGGTCATAAACTTTATTTTCCGTCTCAAAATTCAGTGCAATGAAGAAAAAAAATACAAGGAAACCAGAAAAGAATTAGTTTTTCACCACTTTCAATTTCATGTATCGGCAGCCCTGACATGAGAGATCAAGGTCATTGGTCAATTGCATTGTAGTATTCGATCTCATACTGTAATCGAATTATATTATTATTTATTGGTGATATGAATATTAAAATGTAAACTTTTATGTTATGCATAATAACGACGCATCCTAAACATTTCTAATAACTCCGCTACATATAATTGTAAACAATAGTATTAAATGAATATCTGAGTTTACAAAAATCATATTCAGAGGCTTCAACAAATTTATTAAGTGCTGTATCAAAAAAAATTATGCAAATTTAATTAGCATAATTGTGTTTTAAGAATGTTGTTTCAATTAGTGAAATTAATATTTTATAATTTTTTCATACGCTCACAAAGAACAAATCTCATTTATTTATTATTACTGTCTAATTCTGCATATGGTGGGTATATGTACAATTATTGAACTTACAGTGTGATTTTGGTTTTCTTTTAATTTTTATGAATAAAAAATAATTCCATGTCCTTTTTTGTTTTTCTAAAATATTCAAAAAACAACTTTCTTTTTGATAACGAAAGGCAGAAAACTTTTTATATACGATTTTTATTTTCCCATATTTTTTTAAGATAGAGATTGTCCGACTCGGTTTCGTCAAATTCCCGCTTTTTTTTCTAACGGGTGTAAGTCTAAAAGAAAAAAACAAAACTTATTGTCGAAAGTTTCTGCTGACACTTTTTTTCTAAAAGAGATTTATTATGCTTTGAATGCTGTGGCAATTCCAATACATAAATGAAGTTAAAATTAAGGCAACAGAAATTTAGTTTAACTTTTGCTTTTTTTCTATTTGACTCAGTGTACTCCCGCTCCCGCCCCGCTCCTCGCTCCCGCTCCCGCTCCCGCTCTCTTATTAAGGGAGCGGGAGCGAGCGGGAGCGACTTCGAAAGAGCTGGGAGCGAGCGGGAGCGACTTCGAAAGAGCGGCTCTTTCCAAGTTCAGAGTTTTTTGCAATATTTTCTCAAAAAATAATCAATTTTACTCTTATGTGAAAAAATGGATGTGATCAAAACTCCAAATCCAGCAAGATCATCAAAACCCAAGAAAAATTTTTTTGAATCTACAAAACTTTCTGAAGCTGTTCTTCAACAACAAGAACTTAACTTAGCACGACTTATTGCAATTTCGTTTAATTAAATAAAAAATTTTTTGAAAAGCTGTTAAACATGGGAGCGGGAGCGAGCGGGAGTAAGTGAAAGGAGCGGGAGCGAGCGGGAGCGGATTAAAAAACGGCAAAAGCGAGCGGGAGCGAGGAGCGAGATGCTACGTTAGGAGCGGGAGCGAGCGGGAGCGGGAAATTAGGGAGCGGGAGTACACTGATTTGACTTATCATTTAAAAAGATCTGTGCATTAGATAAAATTTGAGCATGGCAATTTGAATGAAAAGTAAGAACAGTATGTATTTAGAGTTGCAAAAAAAGAGGAAAAAACCAAAAAATTTTGCTTACTATTTAAAACAATTTTTATGAACAAAAAAGTCAACTTTATTTCATTTTTCTCAAAACAAAAATCATTTTTGACTATTTTATTTAAAAAGTGAAAAAAAGGGTTTAAAAAACACTAAAGATATAATCACTTGGTAGGGTTTCTTAGCCAAAGCTTAATAAAGCTGTTTCTGAGATTGATTATTCCGATGATGATACAAGTTCAAGTTCTCAAGCAGTAATGCAATGCGTTGTTCTTGTTTTTTAGTTTCTTTTTTAAATTTGCCTTTTCTTTAAAAGAAAAAGCGTTCCAAAATTTATTTAGGATTTATTCCTAGCCACACGATGTTACAGTGAGCGGAATTTAATGTTTACCTCAAACTTTGGGTAATTAAACCAAAGAAAAAATGGTTGGAAAAAAATTTATGTTAGATAAAAAATGAAAGAAGGAAACGATTGGGTTGAAAAAAATTGTGTGAATGAAACAACATGTTTTTTAAAGAAATATTAGAGAAAACAGAAAGATGAAAAAAAGAGTGTGTGTTTGCGATGAAAGAAGAAAAAAGAGGCTGCATCTTTTTTCTTCTTTTATCAGGTGCGTCGCGCTCACTCGGTGGAGTGAGCGCGACGCATCTGCTGTTTGACGAAGGAAAGAGCGATTGCGGCTCTCTACCGAGGACTTTTTCTCTCTCACTCTCTTTCTTACATAGGACTTTTTGGACCCAAAAAAGCCCATGTCAGTTGTGAAAGTGGCAAGGGAGAAAACGTTTGCACAAAAAACATTTTCTATTTCTCTCTTTTATTCTTTCCTGCCTCCCCAAATTTTGTTTACTTTTTCAGCCGAGCAGGCATCGACCCAATCGTTTCTCTTGTTATTTTTTCAATGTGCAGAAAGCCTCTTTTTTTCCTTCTCTTCTTTGGTTTTTACCCAGTATCTCAAGGTACTAGGAAATTCTATGACCAATTTCGGTTGTGTCATAACACAAAAATTTTTGGACAAGCACCACTGGGGTTTATCCGGAGGTGCAAATATAAAAATGAAAAAATGGTAGAAAAAAAGGCACTTTTGCTAGTATTCAACTTAAAAATGGTGATTTTCACTAGATTCTTGTGAAAGTCACCATTTTTTAAAGGGAAAATAGTGAGTTAGAAAGAAATATAAAATTGGTGGTTTTTGCAAGAATCTAACAAAAACCACCAAATTGTATAGACAAGGAAATTGCTTTAAAAATGTTAATTTTCAATTTATTTCCATCGAAATCTATCACAAAAAATTTTTTTAGCAAACTTCTTTTTTTATTAACCACTTTCGTGCGTAAACTGTCAAACAAAAAGTAGTCCCTTGCAATGAATACTTTCTCCACTTACATCCATTTCTAAAGTTTAACAACTCATTTTTGCTAGAAATAATCTTTTTCCTTTTTGATTTTAATCAGTTTTTGATTATCTTTGGTGATGATTTTGATATGCTCAAAAATGTTTTGACACGTACTTAAAAGATTTCAAAGGACAGCAACTAGCATTTATTAAAAAATGTTAAAAACAAAATAATGATAAGTATGTTTCTAAAACAAGAATTTGAATGATAATGTAAAAGAAACTTTTTAATCTTTACTTATCATTTTAAAGTTGCTTTATCTGACAGCAAATGCTTCATTAATAATGTTATTTTCATTATTTATTCCATATTAAATTTTTAAAATTATTATTGTCAATGTTGTTATCCATGTGATTTTAAAAACTACATCATTAAACATATATAAAAAACCATATCATGTGTTCTACTTGAATTAACAGGTATAGTTTTAATTTTTTTCAATTAAATATTCAAGAAGTAAGATGGTTTTAAAAAAACTTGAAGTTAAAAAAAATTTTCAATAAAAACTAGAATGGACGAAACTACAAAAAATTTATTTTGGTTCCGTTTACTGCTTTTTTTTTTAAGTGTGGCATTTTACATCTATCTTGGAATTTGAATATTTAAAACAGTTTTTTGCACTAAAAAGGTTAATGACGAGAATCAACTGAGTTCTGATATTTTTTGTTAACAAAACAAAGGATTATAAGCAGCAAAATCAAACATAAAAATGATACAACAATAAAAATATTTAAAAGTGTCAGCAGACTTCTAGCTATGAATTCATGAGATTTTAAACACTCTGAAAAATCCTTTTATAATAAACTATAAATAAAGTAGAGTGCAAAAACTTGCTACTTTTCTAACAGCCAAAATCCACCGAAGCAACTTTAAAATCATTCAATTTTTGTTACTTTTGAAAAATTTAAAGAAATGATTGGTGCAGCGATAATAACAATGATTCGGTAGTGAATGGCAGTAATGCCATTTATGATAGCCATCAGTTTACAGAATCTATAGAATAAAATGTAGAAATTATCATCTTTTTGTCTCCAAAACTGAACAACACAAATTAGCTAAAAATAACGATTTTTTATTTTTATATTTTTAGTGATTTCAAAAGTCATTTGTGATTAGCTTCATTTTCTGCTTATCATTTTAATCATCAAAAGTTATTTAAAAAATTCGTTAGTTTTGTCAAATTTTGCTTTTCACAAAAACCCATCACATGTTTTTTCTAAAATCCAAATATAAAAGCAAAAACAAGGTTTTGATACGATAATTTTAACCACTTCAAAAAGTTTTTATCTATCGTCGTCAGGCCTGAGAAAAGCGGCCGAAATTTCCGGCCGGCCGCGGCCGAAAATTCGTCGGCCCGGCCGGCCTGCGGCCAAAATTTTTTCGGCCGGCCGCGGCCGCGGCCGGCCGAGGCTGGCCGCATATTTTTCAAAAAATTTTTAAAAACTTAAATATGTGTTTTTTCAATGATCGACGAAATTTTTGATAAAAATAAACGAAACAAAAAGGCTAAAAACACATAATTCTATTAAAGAAACGGTGCAAAAGTCGATTTTAACCAGATTCAAAAACTGATTTTGGAGCTCATTTCTTTAACAAAAATAAAAAAGCGGCCGGCCAAAAATATATCGGCCGGCCAGCCGGCCGCATTTCTCAGGCCTGATCGTCGTCTTATATTATTTACCATCGGATTATAAAAACTACATTATTACAATTTCATGTAATTTACTTAAATTAACAAGTATTATTTCATTTTTTTTAATTAAATATTCAAATAAGCAATATTTTTAAAACATGTTATTGAAGTAAAAAACATTTTTCACCAAAAGCAAATAGACATGATAAAACTACAAAATATATTTTTTCTATTTCCTAAAGTAACTAAAAATGTTTCATCATAACTCGATTTTTGAACATTTAAAGCATTATAAACCTTTTTAGCGCATAAAATGAGAAGAATTAAAGTATTAAATAGATGAATTAAGTAATTGACTTCTGAGATTGGACATAACAAAGTATTGCGAGCATTGATGTTTGTAAAATTTTTCGCAGACATTAATAAAAATCAAGGTACTACTCATCTACTCATTGCATTGTAAAAGTCTTTTTCAGTGTAGCAAATTGTGGCATAAAAGATGGCTGTTTAGCTAATATCAAATTCCTGATTAATATCTATAATAATTTTTAACATCTCTCTATTATTTTTGAGGTTGTTTGATCTTACTCTTGACGTTTCATTCATAATGTTCATTTCATAAACTACTGTGTTGTTTCCCCATTTTTATTTTAAAAATTGTTTGATAATATTGTTGATTTTAATATCTAAATTATTAGTCATATTTAAAAAACACTTTCTAATGTCGTGCTTGAATTAATCATTTTTGCTTTCACTTAAATATTCAAATAAAAGAAGCAACATGGTTAAAACATGTTATTAAAGTTAAAAAAATTTTCAGTAAAAACAAGAATGGATGAAACTACAAAAAATATGTTTTGAATTCATTTACTGCATTTTTTAAAAGTGATAAAAAACTGTTGAATTTTACATTTTTCTTGATATTTGAATATTTAAAATATTATTTGCGCTATAGAGGTTTATTAATGCAATGTATTACAGTATTAGATTGATAAGTTAAGCTAATGATTGCTCAACGAGTAAAGTCAAAGAGAGCTGCAAACAATATCTAACTTGAAACAAAAAAGCTAATACATCTTTGTATATCTGAAGGTTACAAGAGGATCTGACAAAGTCTATTAAAATGGGTTGTCTAAAAAGTAATGCAGAAATGTTTGCCATTTTTTAACAGCAAAATGCCTTCTAAACACCTTTTAAAATTGTCGAGTTTTAGCTACTTTAGTGTTTTGCTCTGATAGAAAAGGTAAACTGTTGGTTAGTCACCATAGATGTTTCGAGCCGCTAATTTAATAAAAAAAAATTTGGTAAACGGTAGTTACAAAAATTCTGTCTGCCAAAATAACATCCCCCAGAATCCATCGACCATGTTTCAGAATTGAGCGAATCTCAAAAAGACCTTATTGCTATATTTGTACATTAATTTTTATTTCTTTCATATCACTTTTTGTGATTGTTTGATATAACTTTTGACGTTTCATTAATTATGCTTGCTTTAGCAAAATGGTCGACGTATCCTTATTAATCTAAAATTGTCTTTTGCTTTGTATTGAACATTTTAAAAAAATTTACAAAAAAAATTTCATGTATTCTACTATCACTGGTGACGTTGTCTCTTTTTTTCAACTAAATATTCAAATAAAAGAAGTGAAATGGTTTTAAAAAAACTTGAAGTTAAAAACTTTTTTCAATATAAACAAGAATAGATGATACTACAAATAATATATTTTGGTACCATTTATTGCTTTTTTTTTAAAAAAAGTGACAAAAAAGTGTGGCATTTTATAAATATCAGGATTTTGAATATTTAAAACATTTATTGAGCGAAAAAGGATTATGACGAGAAGAACTACAATATCAGATAGATGAATTAAGTTATTGGCTCTTGTGATTCTTTTGTGAATAAAACAAACACCAATGAATAAATATACAACAATAAATATAAAAATAAAAGTGTCAATAGACTGCTAGCCATGTATTTATGACATTTTAGACACTCTGAAAATTCCTATATAATAAACTGTGAAATAAAGAGTACAAAAATTGGATAATTTTCTAACATTAAAATACAACTAAACTCCTTTAAAGTCGCCCATTTTTCATTACTTTGGGGGTAATTAAAGAAATGATTAGTGCAATGATTTGGTAATAGAGGGTAGTTATGAAAATCGTGATAGCCAGAAATTTACAGAACCTATATACGGAAGTGTAGAAATTGCCATCTATTCGTCTCCAAAACTGAACAACACAAACAAAACTAAAAATGCTGAAAATAATTATTCTTACCAGTTTTTGTATCATTGTTAGGATTAAATACTTTTACGGCAAAAATAGTTATATTATAATGTGTTTTATAGCATGAATTTATACTATAATCAAAATAATAGCAATTTATTATCGTTTCAACAGTAATCATTAATGTTTGATCTGAGGGTGAATTTTTCATTAATAATGAAGCTTGTTTAATAAATCATATTTTAAAACTGTCTTTTTGCATCCCGTTAATTTATTTCAACATCTATATCATCATATTCATAAGCAATGTCAGATTTTTTATTTGAATTGACATGTTTCATTTTTTTTCAATCAATTAAATATTCAAATAAAGGAAGCAACATCTTCATCTTTAAAAAAATGTTACTGAAGTTAAAAATTTGTTTCACTAAAACAGCTAAAAATCAAACTACAAAAAAATTAGTTTGACTTAATTATCTACGTTTTTAAAATGATGACAAAAAGTGTGCTGCTTTTTAACTTTTTCTCAGCATATTTCAATATTTAAAACATTTTTTGCGCTAAAAAGGCTTTTGATAAAAAGAATAACAATATTAGATAGATAAATTAAGTACACGGAGAAAAAATAGTAACGAAAAATACCTCACGAGTGATACATGCATGGTGATGGAATCGTCACTAGAAGTGACGATTCCATCACCGTTGCATCACTGGCGCTGATGCATGTATCCCCCGTGAGGTTTTTTTCATCACTATTTTTTCTCAGTGCGCTTGATTCTTGCAATTCTTTTGTGTAAAAAACAAAATCTTTGGAAAAAGTAAACTCAATCTCTGCGACAGTAGTAAAAATGTTGTTGTGTGAATTGCTATCCACGTATTTCATATGCTTTAAACACTCTGATTGTAACAGTTTATGAAAAAAATTAGAGTACAAAAGCTGCTTACATTTCTAACAACTTAATCCCAGTTAAACATCTTTAAAACAATAATTTTAAGTTTCTTCCTGTCATTACTGAAGTTGTTTAATCATACTGTTTCGTTAATAATATTTTCATTTCATTATGAACAGTGTTGTCTCCCAATGCCGTTATTATTTTAAAACTGTATTCGTCAAGGTCTTGGGTAAAAACAGCTAAATCAGCATGAACATTTAAAAAACAATTTTATGTATTCTACTTTAATTTACAAATATTTTTTTATTTTTTTTCAATGAAATATTCAAATAAATAATGCAACAACGTGTTTAAGACGTGGAGTGAAAATAATTATGGATGAGACTACAAAAAATCTATTTTGACTTTACTTACCGCTTTTCTTCAAACAATTGACAAGAAATGTTGCATTCTACGTTTTTCTTGATATTTGAATATTTAAAGCATTTTTTGCACTAAAAAGGCGTATGATGAAAAGTACTACATTATGTGATAGGAGAATCAAATTATTAGATTCAAAAATTCTTTTGTAAACAAAATATTCTGAGCATAATAAATTTGCAACACTAGAAAAAATCTAAGTATTTGGATTGCTATCTATGTATTTCATAAACATTATGCACTCACTGTAGAGGTATTCAGGTGACGCCGGAGTTGAGGCCCCATATTTTGCCTAAATACGCGTCATAGTAAGGGATAGTTAGGGGCAAAATATCAGCGGAGCAAATAGCCTACATGGGATTCAATAGATATATGGATATTACTGATAAATAGCAGACGATAGCTATTTTAACATAGTTATCGTCTGCTATCATTGATGTCAATGATTTTAAACAGGTATAGTAGCAAAAATAACTTAAATAATCAATTAATAATACACATATTATGTTTGAAAAGTATTCATTATGCAGAAATTTGGATATTTTATAAAAAAAATAGATATCGTCTGCTATTTATCAGTAATATCCATATATCTATTGAATCCCATGTAGGCTATTTGCGCCGCTGATATTTTGCCCCTAACTATCCCTTACTATGACGCGTATTTAGGCAAAATATGGGGCCTCAACTCCGGCGTCACCTGAATACCTCTACAGTCAGCAAAAGTTTTTTTTTCTAACAAATTATGAAATAAATTACAGTGCTAAGGTTATAATATATTTGCATATAATAATTAGCATTTTTGTCCTTTTGTAAATAATAGTAAATGATTTTTTGTGTTAAATTATGTTCTAATTTATTTAACAAGCAATTTCGCATATTCTACTTGAATTGGCACGCATATTTTTTTCTTTTACAATTAAATATTCAAATAAATGTTGCAACAATGTGTTTAAAACGTTTAGTTAAAATGTTTTTTTCCAGTAAGAATAACTGTGGATGAAACTCCAAAAAATAAAGTTTGATTGCATTTACTTCTTTGTTTTAAAAAAAGGATGACAAAAATTGCTACATTCTATTTCTTTCTTGATATTTGAATATTTAAAGCATTTTTGGCTCAAAGAACTTGATTAAATTCATGGAAAAAAATATTGTACCAAATATGTAGAGGAATATTAAATTTTTCTGTGCACATCTTGGAATATTAAAAAATGCAACGCAATAATGAAAACAAATATAGGCATGTAAAATTTGTAACAGGTTCCTATCCTCGTATTTTTAAAGATTTTGCACATTCTGAAGAAACCTTTTATATGAAATAGTGATAAAATTTCTTATAGAATTAACATACAACAATTTGCTCTAACCAGTGAAATCCAATCCTATGATTCAATTGAAAGAAGCAACATCTTTTAATTTAAAATTTTTTAAAATGAAAACAACGATAGACAAAACTGCAAAAAATATCGTTTATTGCATTCATTCTTTTTTTTAAAAGGATGATAAAAGTGTTGCATTTTACATCTTTAAAACTAAGCCACCACATTTGTTAGAAGAAAAACATTGACTTTAAAAATATGTCTTTGAAGCAAGGATTAAGATGATATTCAAAAAAGATAACAGTTTGTTATTATATCAACCGTGATTCTGTGTAATCTAATAGTAAATTTATAATGTCGTATTTCTCAACGAGTAAATATGAACTTTATAATTGTCGATATTTACATTTTGTACAACACAGATGTGTTATAAATTATCATCAAATTTATTTAACTAATAATTTTATGTATACTGCTCAAATTAACGAGCTTTGTTACATTTTTTACAAATTAAATATTCAAATAAATGCATCTTTAAAACATGGCATTGAAGTTAAAAGATTTTTCAGTAAAAACAAGAAATGATGAAACTACAAAAAGTATGTTTTGATTGTATCTACTTCCTTTTTTAAAGTGATAAAAAACTGTTGAATTTTACATTTTTTCTTGATATTTGAATATTTAAAATATTACTTGCGCTAAAAAGGTTTATTGATGGAATAAAATGTATTACTGTAGTAGAGAGATAAGTTAAGCTAATGATTTCTCAACGAGTAAAGTCAAAGAGAGCTGCAAACAATATCTAATTTGAAAAAAAGCTAATACATCTTTGTATATCTAAAGGCTACTGGAGGATCTGAAAAAGTCTATTAAAATAAGTTACTAAAAAAGTAATGTAGAAATGCATACCATGTTTTAACACAGCAAAATTCCTTCTAAACGAATTCAAAATTGTCAAGTTTTAGTTACTTTTGAGTTTTGCTCTAGAGGTAAAGGTAAATGGTTGATTAGAATGTTTCACTGTAGATGTTTGCACCTGCAAATTTTAAAAATTTGATAAACGGCAACTAAAAAATTTTCTTTGCGAAAATAGCAGCCCATAGAATCCATTGACCGTGTTCGAGAATTGTGCAAACTCGCAAAAAAAGACTTTAAGACTTTAAAAAAAATTTTTTTTTCAAAAATTTTGACAGGGGGTACGTGAAACTCAAAATTTTTTTCTCTCAGAATAACTTTATATTAACATCATAAAAAACTATATTTTTGCTGATTACAAAACCGCAAACAGTTTTTTTATACCACGAATAATATCGAATTGGCACCAGCAACAAAATAGGGGAATTTCTTGAATCACCCTGTACTTTTTCAGTAAGAATTAGTGAACGGCAATTCGCCTCGCCTGGCAAAAATGCGAATGTGAATTGTTTATGCGAATTGGCGAAGCGAATTAGCGAATTGTATGCGAATTGAAAAATCTATGCGAAGCGAATTGGCGAATTGGATTCGCCGAAGCGAATATGCGAATTATTTGGCGAATTTTGAAAAATTGTCAGTAATCTTAAGAGCAATTGTTAGAAAAATTTAGTCTTATACTACTTGGTCAAAAAATTAGTTAAATTGAAGACAAAGAGTCTAGTTGACTGATATTTTGCATTTAAGAAGCATCCTCAAAACAAAAAAACAAAGGTGGAAAAAAATGTCTGAAAAAATGCGAACACTCTAAGTTTCTCTTTAATAGTGCAAGCTTTACCATGCTATTCATTTTAAAATTAATTTTGAACAAATGCTGTGTCATCTCAAGTTTTAGTTAACCAACAATATCCTATGTTTTACTTAGTTTTACAGGTATTTTTTCATTTTATTTTCAATTAAATATTCAAAAAAAAGAAAAAATTTTTCAGTAAAATCACGAACAGATGAAACTACAAAAATTATAGTTTGATAGCATTCATTGCTATTATTGTTTGAGAAAATGACAAAAAAAGTATAGATGTTTACATTTTTTCGTTATTTGAATATTTAAAACATTTTTTACACTAAAAAAAGCTAATTTTGAAATGAATCTTAAATTTCGAGTCGAAATTTAAGATTTTTAACTTTTTGATTGATCTCTTTATTTTGCTATATAATATTTTTTTGGTTTTCAAAATTAAATTTGCCCTTTAATAAATATATATATTACTTTATTAATTTTAATTCATTATGCACAAATACTGACGTAAACTTAAAAAAATAAAAGTTTTGGTTAAAACAAAAATTTACTATTTTTTTAAGAACTTTTAACATTATGTTTAAGGGAGAATATCATGAAAATTTTTTGCCAAAAAAACCAAATAATTTGAAAAAAATAATTTGAGAAAAATTGGCGTTTCCGACCGACCTGCCGGTCTGTCGGTCACAGGGTAAATTTATTTACCCCTTCATCTAGTCTGATTTCGATCAACTGTAGCAGACATGGAAAAAAGCTGTAGAATCTGATAAAAGATTCAGATATTACTGAATCAATTTACTGGTCCATCATATATTAACGATAAAAAGCCATTTTTAAAACCACAAACATTTCTGATATTCAAGTTCTTCAAATCGACTTTTTTTTGGCGCTCTCTTCTCGAAGTTGAAAAAAATAATGTTTTAAAATTAAAGTTTTTCACTAAGAAAATCAGCAAAATCAGAACTTGCTAAAACTCTTTCCCTTCAAATCTCCAGACATTCATCGTTTTTTGTTACAACAGTAGCAAAAAAGCCAACAACAAAACACAAAAAAATTTAATCCTCTTTCATTCTTTTTTTTGTAGTCTGCAAAAGTTACACAAAAGAAAAAAGAAAGAAATCGAAAACGATCAACACCTTTTTCACTTTTTTTGCTGATCCAAATTTCGGCTATTGTTAATCCGAAAAAAACCCCAAAAAAGGAATGGTAACAAAAAAAAGAAGAAATAAACGGAGGTTAGTTAAATAACAATTGATTTGAAAAAATTTTATACTCGAGTACATTTTTTTAATATAAAATGTAAATAAGACAAAACAATTGCACTTGAAGAAGGGTGCGAGATAACAAAAGAAAAAAGTTGCAACACTTTGTAAACAAAAAATATGAGTAAAATTTTTTAGCCATGGAAATTTTGCAAATGTTAAACGGGATTTTTGCAAGAAGGTTTTATTGGACAGTATAATAAGTATTTCATTGCAGATCTGTGCTTAACATGATTGCTTGTACCTCTGAAACAAACTGCTTAACTAAATTCATGCATTTTAATGCAAAAAACGTTTAAAAAATGAATAATATCCAAAAATTGATACATACTTGTAAGACACAGATTCTTATAAAAAATGAACACAACATAAAAAAGTAATTCTCCCCGGCCGGGAATTGAACCCGGGTCTCGCATGTGACAGACGCGGATACTTACCACTATACTACCGAGGATTACATTGAGGGCCTGTTTGATTTGTCTTATCAGTGGTTTGCGTGGTTGCCCTTTTTGGGGAAATGAAAACAAAACTTTTGAAAAATACATTAGATAAAGTTTTTTTATAGCAAAATACAGCACATTAATACAATTTTAGAGATAATAACATGTGTGGGACATTGTTTGACGAATTTTCTTTGAACTTGGTTATTAAACTAAAAAGTGTCAAAAAAAATTTCGATAAATATTTTGCTTCCCTTTTTTTCTTGTTAATTTTTTATAAATTTTTTCATCTGCTGTTTCAGTTAATCTTTTATGTTGCACATGATTCATCATAAAGGTTCTTGATACTCAAGTATCTTTTTTACCAAAAAAATCTTTCCGACCCGCAGCAATCAGCGAATATCATTGAATCTTTCAGACATATTTTTAGTTATCGTCAAAAAAGGCTATAAAATTTGAATATTACTACTGTGACTTTATTAACTACAAACTACAGTATCAAATTCTAGAGATACTTTATTTAATAGCTTTTTAAATCCCTTTAATTTTTTTCCAGATACTAATTCTATTGTTATAAGTTAAAGCTGCGCAATTTTTTAACTATTTGTTGTTTTTTTCATTTGACACCAGTAAAAAACGTAAAAATCTACTTTCTCTTTTGTTTTTTTATGACAATAACTAAATTTGGATACTTATGAAAAAATAAAGAAAAGAGAAACAATTTCAAGTGAGAGAGACTTTTTTTAAAAAAAAGTCAAATTGCTTTTGCTTAGATTTTGGTTTTTTTTGCATTGCTTTTTGATGCTTGCTTTTGCTTACAAAAAAAGCCTTGCGCAACTTTTTCTTTTTTGTTTTAGTTTTTTTCCTTCTATGTTACTGCTCTTGCTGCTGTCAAAAAGTCCACGATTAAAACACGCAATTGAGACACACTTCTCTTTTTTTTCCCTTTTCTTTTTTTGGGTTTGAGAAATAAGTGAAGAAGAGAGAATGAAGAAGAAGAGGAGAAAAAGCACAATTCGATAGTTATTTATGAACGAAAAAAAACAAAAGAAAGTAGCGTTTTTATGGTGCAAAATTTCTGCAACATGATGTTAAAAAATGTAGATCGAAAAATGCTCTCCAGATACAGAAGAAAAATGGCATCATTTGTTTAATGATAAGTACTCTCCACTCGTAAATGCTACATTAAAACATTCAACTTTGCAAACCAAACTGATACTCTTTCTGGTGCTAAAGATCGATGACCAGAAACTTTTACAACAAGAATGGAACGATTTTCATGGGTTCTTCCAATTTCGATAAGTGTAACTAAATCTGGATTTTCATCTCGTAGTTTGTAGAGATGTTCTTCAATAGCTGACCAAGTATTATATCGATCAAAGCGGAAGCCTGTATCTTGCATTGCATATGCAGAATAGGATTCAGGAGTACGTTCTGATCGAATTGCTTTGAAAAAATAGAAGGATAGTAATGAGGAATATATGAATTTTTAATGTTTGTGTTACTGTCTTTTTTAAGGGACAACAAAATAGCAAAGAACAACTCTTCCTGATCAGGCAAACTTTTTTGTTTGTCTATAACTGTTTGCATTATTCTTTGAAAGTAAAATAGATTAGATTAAAACCGTTTTTGATATTAATGCAAAAATAGAAACGTTGAATGAAAAAAAGCTACCATCTTTTTTGAACGGATTTAAAAATTATCATGAAAAAATTGAAATTCGAACACAGAAAAAAGAACGCTTCTTTTTTGCAACAATAGCATCTTTGTTTCGATCTCGTCTTCTTCTTCTTTGTGTCTTGGACAAATCTTTTCATTTTTTTTTTCAAAAAATTTAAAAAAGGTGAAAAAAAGTGTGAAAAAGCGTTACTCTTTTTTTCTTTTTCTTCTCGGATCTGTCCTCAAGTCAATGACAATCCGATGACCCCTCCACCATCAGCGTAGTTGTCTCCTTCTTTGTGAAAAGTGAAACAAAAAACGTAAAAGAGAGAATGGAAAGAAAAAAGATTCGTGAGACACCTCCCCTCTCCTTATATGGGATGGATGCTTGTTGATGTCAATGTCGTCGATGGATGAAGTCGTCGATGATGTTGATGATCATCCCCGCAAGAAGAAAAAAGAAGGTGGAGTTTAAAAGAAAAGAAAGGGATGAATAATTGTTTCGTATAACTTCCAAGAAGAAGAAGAAATAAAATTTATTCAAATAGAAAAATATTATATTTTTGTCACTTCTTGGAGAAGAGTGAAAGTGCAAAATAAATTTTTGTATTTTTATTTAAATCCCCAAAAAGATGAGATTGCTTGGAGGATCTCTTCTTTTATGTTTTTTGGTGTCAGAAATTTTTGCAGAATCATGGATGCAGCATAGGCAGTATGATGAAAATATTAAAAGAAATTATCGAGAGTAAGTGAATTTTTGTGAGTTTTTTATATTCATGGATTACTATCCTGTTTTTTAAAAAATAAGGTAAGCAATAGATATTTTGCACCTAACTATCCCTAAGACGAGCACACAGGCAAAATAGGAGACCTCAACTTTGATACCCTTAGATTCACAAACACTAGGCTTTCATCATTTTTGTCGGAAGATTTGCAAAAAATTATATTTTAAAACTGTTCTTTTTTTAAATAATTTATTTTTCAAATTTGCGCAAGTCTTGTTTTTGCATAAGATGATCATGAATTAATAAAATTTTTGTTAGAAGCGTTTACTCAAATTTTTATAAAAAACAAGTTTAATTTTTAAGCTAGAATTTTTTTCGTTTACTTTCTTCCGGGATACCAAATCCCACAGTGACCCTGGATACATGCTTGACCCCGTCGACACTGATTGTCATCTAAACATGGTTCTCCAGTGCGTGCAGCAGCCTAAAAATATAATTATGTAAAAAATTTGTTGCTATTTTTTGAAAACTATAATTTTTAACTTACTTTATCAAGTGGAAAACATAGGCCATCAAGACATCTCAAAGGAGGTTTACAAGTTTGAGGATCACAGGAGTGTGCAGCGATCTAGTAGAAAAACAATTTTTTGGATTTAAAATATTGATGGAAAAAAAGATAACTTACGAAAGCATTAGTAACAGCAAAAATTGCAGCAAAGAAAAAGATGAAAGCGAAAACGGAAAATTTCATTTTTTAACAAGGATACGACAATCAAAAAGAAGAGGGATGGTGCCTTTTAGTCAGGATGAAATTGCTTAAATATTGAAAATCTTAGACGGCGATAATGGAGCCACAATGCTAAAAACACATTTAAAATCCATTAAAAATCGTGACTTGACAACCATGACAACTAGTGTTGTCATGGCTGTCAAGTCACGTAAAAATCTGTTTAAAAATGTCATTGAGTGATAGTAATCCAAAGCATTAACATTTATATATTCTTGGATTACTATCTTTTTTTTGTTTTGGATCGTATACAGTAAAATTTTGGTTATTTCACAAGCTAAATGCAACAAAACTCCAAAAATGGTCGTAACTGCCATTTCTCAGCATTTTAAGCGATAGTAACCCAAAACATCCACAATCATGTATTCTTGGATTACTATTATTTTTTTCACAATTATTCCAGCTAAGGTTTTTAATTAATTAATTTTAACCATATTTCAGTTACAAGCTAATCAGAATTACACCAAGAAATGAAGAAAACTTGGATTATTTAAAAGATTTATTTCGTTCACAATCTCCATATGAGCTAGATTTTTGGCAGCCGCCAACACATATTGGTGGACTTGTTGATGTTACTGTTGCACCACAGGATGCTGATATTTTTGTTAAAGATTTAGATTCCAAACAATTGGATTATCTTGTTGCAATTAATGATTTGGAGCAGTAAGTTATTTTTATTGACTTTGATTTATTTAATAAAGGATATTAACTCAAAAATGCGTATTCTTTATATTCCAAGATTACTATCTTTGGGAAATTTTGGTTTCATCTTTAAACTTTTTTCGAGAAAGTTTAGTTTCAATATTCTTTTTTTAAACATTTTTAAACTATTTTCTTTGTTTACAAAAACACGCAATAACGCAATAATATTGGAAAAGATTAAAGCAACTCGCTTTCAAAAAATTTTCTTTGTTTCTAAAAACCCTCAAGCAAACAAACAAAAACACTTCAAAAGCTCATCTCAACTTTCCTCTTTTGTTTTTGCTCTTTTAAAAAATGAATCATCAAATTTCATTTTTGATACAAAAATAAACTTTAAAGGTAAGTAATTGAAAAATGTACAAGTTTTAATTTCGTTGATTACTATCGGATAGTAACATAAAAGAGTAAAATTATATATTCTTGGATTACTATCGTTTTTATTAAATAAATGATAATTCACAGATATTTTTGTTTATAATCTCTAGTACTTCTCTGACACTAAAAATAGCCCAATTTGTCTTTTTTTATAAATGAGAGTAACACAAAAAATTAAACATTCATATATACCCATTTACTATCCTTTCTTTTTTCAGAGCTATTCGATCTGAACGTACCCCTGAAAGCTATTCTGCATATGCAATGCAAGATACAGGCTTCCGCTTTGATCGATATAATACTTGGTCAGCTATTGAAGAACATCTCTACAAACTACGAGATGAAAATCCAGATTTAGTTACACTTATTGAAATTGGAAGGACACATGAAAATCGTTCAATACTTGTTGTAAAAGTTTCTGGTCATCGAAGTTTAGCACCTGAAAGAGTTTCAATTTGGTTAGATGCTGGTATTCATGCAAGAGAATGGATTGCTCCTGCAACTGCTTTGATTATGTTGGATAAACTTGTTAGTGATTACAAAAGAGATCCAGAAATTCAAACATTTTTGGATAATATTGATTGGTATATTTTGCCAGTGATGAATCCAGATGGATATGAGTATTCGCATACAAAGGTAGGGGATAAAAGAGTTTACAAAGGGCAGAAATTTGCATCAGTGTTAAAAAATGTTTTTTAGAATCGAATGTGGCGTAAGAATCGTCGCCCAGCGCAATGCAAGAAAAATTATTTCCATACAATCTGCTGTTCTGGTGTTGATTTGAATAGAAATTTTGATTGGTTCTTTGGATGTAAGTTAATGCCCTTAAGGCATGAGATATCCTTTATCCCTTACATAAGTTTTGAAATCATTGAAATATTTTTTTCGATGGTCCAAATTCAGTGGATTACACCAAACCATAGTGTACGCTAATCCCAGTGGATATCTTTAATCCTTGCCATATCCTATAATATCCTCTCATATCACCCTCTTTCAGCAACCGGTGCAAGTGCTGATCCATGCCATGAAACCTACCATGGCCCAGCAGCTTTCAGTGAACCTGAATCACGTTCAGTAAAAGAATTTCTTGAAAAAAATCCCGTAAAAGCTTTCATCACTCTTCATTCATATTCTCAACTTTGGCTTATCCCATACGGACATCGTAAAAGATCATACCCTCAAGATTACTCTACTGCTCTTCGACCACTTGCACTTCGAGCCACAAAAGCTTTAAATAAATTATATGGCACAAAATATGCTGTTGGAACAGGTGCAGATCTTATGTGTGAGTTTTAATGGATTAATGGGTTTTATTGGATAAATATAAATAATATTTATGCAAATTTTTTTCAGATGAAGCTGCTGGTGCTTCACATGATTATGCAAAAGGTGAGATTTTTTACCAAATAAGAGTTTAATGAAGACAAAAAGTATTCTTGTCTTAGAAATTACAAACGTTTTTTTTATTTTCAATACCGCCTTTGATCTTTTATCGCTATCGGTAAAAGATCAAAGGCGGCACCCTCCAAAAGCAATTTTGTTCACTACAAGAATTATAGACTTATCATCTAAAATTGCAAAACACATTCTGAACTTCTTTACTTTTTAAATTTATAAAATTCTTTTGTTTTTATACTGCCCACATAAAAGATCAAAGGCGGCGTCTGTCAAAAAAATATTACTCAAACCCAAGATATTCACTATACAGATTTGCACTTAAAACCAATAACTTATCAAAATCTTTTATAGGTACTCTCCATATTCCATATGCCTACCTCATTGAACTTCGGCCAAAATCAACAATGTTTGCAAATGGCTTTTTACTTCCTGAAAAAGAAATTCGTCCTACAGGAGAAGAAACATGGGAAGCAATAAAAGTAATTGCAGATGAAATGATTGGACAATTTATTCAACCTAAAATTCGTCCATCTACTGAAGCTCCAGCTAGTACTTCAAAGACAACGGAAGCCCCAACACCAGAAACTCCACCACCATATAAATTTACAACAACTCCAAAGTCTACACCAAGAGTATCTACGACAACTGTAGCTTCAACAACAACAAATCCAACAACGACTGTTCCAACAACTACTACTACAAAAGCAACGACAACTACTACAGTACCTACAACTACTACCACTACCCCGACAGAAGCTCCAACAACTACAACAACAACAACCACTGAAGCAACAACCACTCCTACAACAACTACTCCAACCACCACCACACCAACTACAACAGCCCCAAGTACCACAACCACCACTACTACCACACAAGCTCCAACAACCACAGCTCCAACTACCACCACTCCATCAACCACTCCATCAACTACTCCATCAACAACTCGTCGCCCTATTGTCCCATATACAACCCGAAGAGCTGAAGTTCGAGAAACAACTCCAACCTCAACTCCGCTATCCCCTCAACGAGTTATCAAATGTAAAGATTACGGCAGCTATTGTAAATGGTGGAAAATTCATAATCTTTGTGATAAAGAACGTGTTCAACAATTGTGCGCTTTAAGCTGTCTTCCAGAATGTCAAATTTAAAAAATTACATTTTTTTTATTTATGCTAATTTATTGGTAATGTTAAAAAATATGAGTTTTTCAGTTTTTGTTTAATTTAACAAAAAAAAAGTTTTTTCGTAGATCCGTTTTTGGATCATTTGTTGGGTTTTTAAATAAACACTTTTAAGTTTAAAAATTTTTGTAATAAATGGCAAATGACTATATGTGAATATAAATACAGCGTTTTGTTTTTCTACTATTTTTATTCATTTTTGTTTAAATGGCTAAAAATTTTTTTGATTATTTTTGGGTTTACAATAATATACAAGTAGTTGTAATAACATAAACTTTCATTTCCACTGTTTGTGTTTTTGTAAAAAAACTATTTATTAAAAGCTTGTCTAAAAATCTTTTTAAAAACTTTCTTTAAAATATTCAAATAAAAACCAAGAATGCTCCTTTGCTGCTTTTGCAAGACAGCCAAAACATATTTGGTCTAAAAAAACCATTCGCGAAGCTGTTTCGACACATATTTCACATTGCAACCGCTTTTGCAAAACAGAAAATCTTTTACTATTAAAGAGCGTAAGGTTGACGGAAAACAACTTTTTTTTTCACACTTTAAAGTGAGACTTAGTTGAATGTATTTAAATTTTATTATATTTCGAAAAGCTTTTTATGCAATGTATTGTAAGCAGTCTACCAAACTTAAAACTTTGTTCCTTGTAAAAATTAGAGTACTTGCAGCAGAGACATCACCAATATTCAGACCTAATGTCAACGTTTTTAAGAGCATTCAAAAAGATATTCTAATAAAACTATTGCTTTCCTAAAAAGTTATGAAAGTAAATCAGGTCTCGACAAAATAATTTTAGTTTTGACTTTTATTCTTACACCTAAACTTTTATTTATTACTATTATTACTGTGGATTTCATAAAAATTTCGGATTCGTCAAACACAGATAGATTTTTGACAGCTCATATTTAGGTGGAATGCTAAAATATATCTGTAGAAATAAAAAAACATTTTTAGCAAAATATTCAAATGGGAACCAAAAAAACAAAAAATGAAGACATTTTCATTTTCTGTTTTTTGGCGTGTCTTCCAAACACTTTAAGAACATGTTTGTTTTAAATTTTTTTAAATAGCAATCGCGTTTGCAAAACAGTGATATTTGAAGAAAGGAAGGAAGACAATTTTGTCTTATACTTTAGAAAGCAATATGCTATTTTATTTGAATATTAAAGACATTTTTAGCATTGTAAAATGTTTCGGACCACATTAGTAAGGATTGAAACATTAATTTTTTTGAGGACAAAATGAAACAGCAAGATGAAGGACATCTCCCATTATTAATATATAATAATAAGATGATCTCTGCTGTTTCTCACATTCAAATCGAAATTCTATTAAAACTATTATTCTTGTTAAGAAATTATTAATCATAATCTGTTTCTGACAAAAAATCTTTAACCTAATATTTTATTAACAGAGCTAGATAGATTTTATACAGATGACTAAGAAATTCAATTTTTTCATCAATTTGTATGTAAAACGTTACATTGTGATTGGCAAATTATTAACAATGGATCTGTTTGTATAACTATTTTCATCTATTAATATGCAAATTGTAGAATATTATCCATTATCTATTATTATTATCGTTAGATCGTTCATCAATTGGTGCGTTAAAAACTTAGGTTTCTTTATTTGTGCTGTTATTAATTTTTTAAAGCGTATCTGATGACTTCTTTTAAAGCTATTTTTCGAAATATTCAAATATAAAACCAAAGAGTAAAAATGAATTTCAACACTACACAGCTCCCTTTTTTCATAAACTTAAAAAATCGTATTTGGCCTAAAAAAATCAGTCTTAGAGCTGTTTCGAAATAGCTCTCTGCAGTCGATTTTATAGATTTAGCGAAACAAAAAAACGATTTTTTATTGGAAGAGGAAGCAAACGTTTTTTGCTTTTCTCAAAATTTTAAACGTGATTCAGCATTATTTGAATTTTTAAGGTATTTATTACTTTTTGATTTTGTGAACTGTTAGCAACCCTTAAACTTGCTTTTTTTATTATTAGAATCATCCGAAACTGAATTACAACAATTTACAATATTTAAAAAAACACTCAAATACGGTTTCTTCGCACAATTTAAAAGTTTTTCCATTAAAATTGTTACTTTAGCTAATTAATTGTTAAAGTATTTTACAACTTGACAAAATAATTTTAACTTCTTTCTTTGTGGTAAATATTGTCTATGATAGCTGTTTTAATAATTAGTACTGTTTTTAAATCTTTCTATTTCGGCTCTCGAATGTTGATAAACATAAATATTTTTTAAATTATTAGAATACTGCTAGAAAAATAGTTTGAAAAACATGTTTTTATCAAAAAACTAAAATCAAAGAGCAAAAATTTTGTAATTTTTTTTCATTGCTGTGATGTCGTATTTCGTACAAACGACAGCATAGCAGTTTTTTTGATCTAAAAAAGACATTCGCGATGTTATTTCAAAACATGTTTAACATTGCAAACGCCATTTGGAAACATAAAATTCGTTTTGTTGTTAAATGAAAGACGAAACAAATTTCTTTTCTTTTCTCAAACTTCAAAGCCAAATGCAGTTTTATTTGAATTTTTTAGTTGCGTTTTTTAAGCAAGATTGCCATTTTATTTGAATATTGAAGACATTTTTAGTATTGTAAAATGCGCCTACCACAATAGCGTTACTTTTTTGAGGATAAAGTGAAACAGCACGATCTCTTCTCATTATTTAATAAAGTTAAAATAGGTGTTACCAATTGAACTGTTACAAATAATTAAACACAATCAAATTCTGACTGAACATCTTTATCTTAATAATAATACACGCTTTTATCAAAATATTCAAAAAAACAACAATAAAATAATGTAGACATTTTCTTCTGCTCCTTCTTTCCAGACACTCTAAAAACAACATTTGTTTCTCAAAAAGCAATTCGCGAAGCTATTTCGAAACACTTTGGACACAGCGCAATCGTTTATTAAATAAAATATTGCGATGTCTTGCTAGAAATTGGAAAAAAAAGGAAGAAGAAACACTTTTTTTTGCCATCCTTAAACTTTAAAGCTAGATGGAGTTCTGTATTTGAATTTTTTCGATATTTTTGGTTACACTTAAATGCAGTGAATTGAAACCACTTTATTTAGCTTAAAATTAATTTATCTGAAACAATAAAGTCACAAATGGATCTGCTACAATATTTAAAAAAATAAATGCCATTCTTTAACACATTCAAAAATGAAATTTGGTGAAAATGTTTCACTATTTCATATTTTGACAAAACAATTTTATTGAACCTCTACATTTTTGGCACAAAAAATTCATTTTTTATATAATTATTAATGTTTATTTAAAAATTTTGGAGAGAAATTTAAAAGCACTTTTCTGTCTGCTTGTTTATATTTTTTATTAACAGACGGTCATAAACATAATATTAAATACAAGATTTTGACAAAATATTCAAATGGAAACCAACAAAGCAGAACTTTTTCTTCCATTGCTTGATTGTAGTTTTTTTTCAAACACCTTAAAATATGTCTGTTCTAAAAGAGCCCTTCGCCTGTCTCGAAACACATTCAACATTGTAATTGTTTTTGCAAAATAGAATTTTTTTGTCACAAAAAACCGTCCACTAGAAATATCGTGACTTTTGTCAGGTTCGCAAATTGCCTGGGTTTCAGGACCCAAAAACTCTTATAAAACCTCTGAAAAATCTCATTTTGTCCAGTGTTTTTAACATAATTTTGAGAGTTAAAGAGGGGAAATCCGTTTTTGAATCATTTGTTTGGTTTTTTTACAAATAGTTTTTTCGTAAAAACAAAAATATAATTCACTCACAAAGTGATTGATAAAGTATTAACGATGAATTTATCATTAAAATATTGTGTTTATTTGTAGGAACATTATCCATTTTTTCATCCAGTAATGCAATAAAAACTTTGTTCTCTTTATTTGTGCTGTCAGTAATTATTTAAAGCGCATCAGAAAATTTTTTTTAAAGCTATTTTTGCAAAATATTCAAATAAAAACCAAATAGTGAAAAAAGAATTTTATTCTGCTGTCGTCGTTTTTCCAGACACCGATAAACATGTTTGTTCTGAAAACGCCATTTGCTGTATTTTTTTAAACTCCTCTATGATTGCAATCGTTTTTGAAAAACAAAAAGATGTTTTTCTGTTGAAAAAAGGAAGAAAGATGAAACAATTTTTTTCTTTTTTCACACTTGAAAGCCAACTGCAATTTTATTTGATTTTTTTCGATATTTTTAATTATGTTGCAATGCAGCAAAATATAATGCAGACGACAAAACTAAAATGATTTTTTTGTCACGGCTTTTTTACAATGCATCAGATTTCGACGAAATAAATTTTATTTTCCGTCTTACGACAAAGTTTATCGATTTTTACTATTATTACTGACCGAGCATTCATTTTCTCAAATATGGATGATCTCTGATAAGTTTGTAAATTATTGAAATATAGCTGTAAAAATTACTTTTAAAGCGTGCTTTAATTTAAATATTCAAAAGGCAACCAAAAAGCAAGGAAACTTTTTCTTTCATTTGCTCGGCTGTCGTTTAAAAAAGAATTTCGACACTTCTTTGCTCCTTTTTTTCTCACCCTTTTGAAACATATTTGGTCTAAAAGAAGCCATTCGTGAGCAGTTTCGTAACACATTTCTCATCGCAATCGATAGTATCTTTTCTGCAAAATAGGAAATTGTTTGACGTTCAACAAACAAAAAAATGTGTTTCGGAAAAATACTTAAAGCTCGATTTCTGTAAAAGTCAAGCTTTTTGAGCTGCTTTTGGCACAGAAAAAAAAGTATGATAGAAAAAAGGTGTAAAGTATATTTTTAGGGTAACCATGACCCAAAAACACCATTTTTGAGGTCAGAATTACCGTATCTCTTACCGTACCCGAGTTACCGTATACCCGACCACAAATTTGAAATTTCGTCAATTTTTATCGAATCTCAACAAATTTGGTATCATTTAAAAGCCCTTGACGAGCTGAGTCCGTAAAAAGTAATATCTAAGTGATTTGACCTACTTTGTAAATACTTTTCCTTCACAGAACGCCAAAAACCTGTTTTTGCTACCGTAATTCGCTCATAACTTTTTTTTTCATCATTAATATGCAAAAATTGATGACGGAATCGGATTCCCCATCATTTTTTACCTCTAGGACGGAAAACATCGAAAAATTTCAGGTGAGTTTAGGGGGTCTTAGAATTAACTGAAAGTTGTTGATTTTTAAAATCGAAAAAGCAAATTTCGTTGTTTTAGCTCCAAATGGCCTCATTTGGCTGGAAATGATGGAAAAATATGTGGGAAAAATTATGGGAAAGGTTTTAGGTCATAATATTCAAATTTGATGTCATGCCGTGAGCTACAAGTTCAAATGTCATAAAAATGCGACACTTTTGGAATAAATTCTCCTAAAAAGTGTTGGTGAGGCTAAATATGACCCAAATGATATTTTTGGCTTGATTATGATGTTCCTCAACTATTTTGACCATTTTAGCATTTTTCCTGACAGTAATACACGTCTTGCGTCCACCTGCTTAACAGTCATTTTTAGGAAAAAAATCATGTTTTTTATCATTATAAAAAATCAATAAGAAATCAAAAATTTTAACTGGAGACACTTCCAATGGGTTTATCTCGATGTGCTGTAACTTTTAAGACCATAATATACCCGGTCTGTGACCTACTTTTAATATCGCAGCTCATCCAGATCACATGATTTTTCTAAAAACATTCAATAGCTATATGACTTGTTATTGGGCGGACGGTCATAAAATGCACCAAATATTTCCTAAACGTGTTTTTTAATGTCTTGAATGTCCTTTAATGTCCCTATTTTTAATTTTTGGACCAGTAGAGATATTCTGAAAACAAAGCAAAATCTTCCTTAAAATCCAGCAATGCCGATGTCTCTTAAAAGATCAATAATAACAATTGTAAGACACGCAGGGTAAAAAAAACATATTTAGGACATATTTGGAGCATTTCATGATCATACACTTAAAAACGTGCATATTACGAGGTCACATCGCCAATGAGTGTTTTTAGAAAAACAATGCAAGTTTGGTGAGTAGCGATATCGAAAGTAGGTCATAGACCGGGTAACTTAGGGTCTTAAAAGTTACAGCACATCCAGATGGACCTCTTGGAAGTATCCCTTGTTAAAATTATTGATTTCTTATTGATTTTTATAGAGGTGAAAAACACGATTTTTTACCTAAACTTGAATGTTAAGCAGGTGGACGCAAAACCTGTATTAAAGTCAGTAAATTTACTAAAATGGCCAAAATAGTTGAGAAACAACCTAAACAAGTCAAAAATATCATTTGGGTTGAATTATTGCTTCACCAGAACTTTTTCAGAGCATTTATTCCAAAAATATCGCTTTTTTATGACTTTTGACCTTGTAGCTGAAGGCATGGCTCCAAATTTGAATATTTTGACCCAAAATCTTTCTCATAATTTTTCCCACATATTTTTCTACCATTTCCATCAAAATCAGGTCATTTGGAGCTAAAACGACCAAAATCGTACTTTTGAATTTTGAAATCGACAACTTTCAGTTAATTCTAAGGCCCCCTAAACCCACCTAAAATTTTTTGATATTTTCCGCCCTAGGGGTAAAAAATAATGGGGAATCCGATTCCGTAATCAATTTTTGCATATTAATGTTGAAAAAAAAGTTATGAGCGAATTACGGTAGCAAAAACAGGTTTTTGGCGTTCTGTGAAGGAAAAGTATTTACAAAGTAGGTCAAATCACTTAGATATTACTTTTTACGGACTCAGCTCGTCAAGGGCTTTTAAATGATACCAAATTTGTTGATTTTCGATAAAAATTAACGAAATTTCAAATATGTGGTCGGGTATACGGTAACTCGGGTACGGTAAGAGATACGGTAATTCTGACCTCAAAAATGGTGTTTTTGGGTCATGTTTACCCTAAAAATATACTTTACACTTTTTAGCTACCATACTTTTTTTTTCTGTGCCAAGCAATGCTCGACTTTTACAGAAATCGAGCTTTAAAAGACTACTCCTGTACCTAACAATATTTAAAAAATTTGAATACAGTTCTTACGCACTTTCAAAGATATTCAACATAATTGTTACGTTTCCAACCAAATTATTAAAACGACTTGAATATCATGTTTTAGCTTTTACATTTACGGCAAAACAAATTATTCTTATTATGATTATAACTTCTGTAACTAATTTTGGATGTGTAAACAAGCATTGTCTTAATTTTGTTAAAGTGTGTTTTTGTTTTTGCAGAAATATATGCATAAAATCTATGCAACTTTTATCAAAAAAAAAATAAACGGAAAAGCAAAAAATGAAAACATTTTCTTTCACTGAACTGCTGTCATTTTTTTCAGACTCCTTAGCCATATATGGTCTAAAAAAAGCCATTTGCGAGGCTGTTTCAAAATACGTTTTTGATCGAATTCACTCTAAAATATTAAAAAAAAATTTATTGAAAAATACCAATTTAAAAAAAAACTTTATTGTTAAAGAAAAGATAACTAGTATTTAAATTTTTTAGATGTGGTAAATTTTGAATAAACCATTAGAAGTTATAAGACGTTTTTTTTTGTGAAAAAGCTATTTAAAAAAGAAGCAATACTTAAACAAATGAATACAATTTTTAATTACTTCAAAAAACACACTGATCAAAGTGTTACTGTTAAACGTGAGCAGCAATGAAAGTGTTACTTTTGCTACATAGTATTCCAATAAAAATTCATACTTTAACAAACCAATTTTATTTAACTGTTTAGGGCCCTAGAATAACACAAACAAAAGCCGAATTATTATCACAGAAATTAAGGGAATCACCAAAGCAAAAAAGTTCTATTTTTAAAACCCCTAACCTTTGATTTTTGCCGCTTTTTATATCAAATGTCCTAAAAGTGTTGATGTCAAATTTGGACAATCCGTAAACACAATTTTTGAGCTTATTTTGCTTTCTTTCCCTAGGATGCATTGAAAAGAAACAAATTGCTTTTCACCCTTTTACATTAGTGACAAATAAACTCCACAAAAGTTAAAATTAATATTGTTGCATCCCATAAATTTAGGAGTTTTTTGTGAATGAACGATTCTCAAACATAAAAATGCATACACAATCTTTATTTTTGCAAAAATGATAAAAACATGTACAATCATTTTTTGTAACAACGTCATCATTTTAACTTTATTTTAGTTAGTTAAAAAGTCATGAATTTTAGCTAAGACATTTATGTTTTTATGCCATTTCGTTTCCTTCTTGGTGACAAATAGTCAACAGCAAAAACATTGGTAGTTACTTTTTATAAAACATCTTTTTTTAACCGAAGTAGAAAGCATTAAATTATTTATCGATTTATGGACATAAAATTTGTTGAAAGATATCAAAATTGACAGTCATTGTGTAGATTTCAGGTTATTTTCTATTTTCAAACTTTATTTAATCGGACTTTGTTCCTTGATGCTATTACAGAACGTAAACAACAATCAGAAAAGCTGATTTGCTGCTTTAAAAATATTTTAAATATTCAAATATTACAGACAGAAAAACGAATTATAACCACAAGTTTGAAAGAAAAAAGTGTTAAACGTGAGCAGCAATGAAACTATATTTTTTGTACTTTGTAACCTTTGTGTGATAAATATCAAAGAGCTTTTTCAGTCAATAAACTAAAACCTTTGCAATGGAGGATGTGAAAATTTATATGGCATTATTATCAGTGATAATCTGCAGCAACATTAATTCTAATAACTGATGTCCATTAAAATTTGCATGATAATTAGCTGAAATATAATAATTTATATATCAGTAATTAAAGGGTTTGATAACTACATTCTTGTGGTCTTTTTTTAATAATTGTTTGATAACTCTTATTGATAATTATTTAATGATGGTAGTTCGAAAATGGTGCTGCAGATTGCTTATCATATTTTCTAAAAAAGATTCTTCGATCCCTTCCCTTTATCATTAATGCAGAGATTGTTTAAATTAAAATTAAATATTCAAAGAAAGCTTAGCACGTCATTCAACGTTTCTTATTGATATGCGACAAAGCGAACATATCTACGCAAAACAAAGATGCAAGCATGATGAAAGTGCAACAAATATAGTTTCATTGATATTGAATAATTTTAAACAAGCGTTTCTTTTAGTAAAAATTTTGTTGTTCATTATGATACACATTTGAATATTTCGAAACATTTTTTACAAAAAACATTCTTTAAAGCTTTGCAGCCAAAAAATTTTGAAACGTTAAAAAGATTTAGAAATGAATTTAAATTGCAAATGTGCATTTTAAATTTTAAAGGATTGGGCAGTGGTTCTGTTATTTTTCCCACACCAATGTAAACTCAATTTTTGAACAGATATGCTACACACGTCATCTTAGAAATAATCCAAACAATTGTTACTTTCACAGTATCTAAAGAAAAAAATGCAATTCCTTTACACATTCAAAAAAAATTTCGACATAAATGAGGCTTTTGCTTTGAGTTATTAAAATGATTGATATTTCGATAAAACTATTTTATTTAGGTTATAGAATGGTGGCACATGCATAAGGTTATTTCTATAATTATTATTATTACTGACTTTTAATGGATAAAATGATTTTTAAAAAATGCTGTTCTTTTTGTATCATTATAATTTGTAAATAACATAAATGATATTAAGTATTTATTTTTATCTAAATATTCAAAGGAAATCTTAAAAACAAACACTGCAAGCATTGCTTTTCTGAGACAACCAAAAACATGTCTGTTGTAAAAAATTATTCGCGATGCAGTTTCAACACACATATGAAGACATTTTCTTTTATTATTCCTCTGCTGTCGTTTTTTCAGACACCTGCAAAAATATTTGGTTTTTAAAAAAAGGCATTTGTGTTTCGAAACACTTTTTACTTTCCAATCGTTTTTGCAACACACAAATACTATTATTGAAAAGTGGAAAGAAAAGAAAATTTTTGAATTTTTTAGGTGATTTTATTAGCTTTTAAATGCTGTGAGTTTTAAACCAAACCACTAAATTTAATAACCTATATTTTTTGGGAAACTTTCAAATTCCCGGAGAACAGCCAATCCTTCCTATAAATGGAGATTCGTCCGTTGGTTGGTTGGTTCGTTCGACCATGCGTTTTTATTCATGCAAATTTTTTGCAAAAAAATGAAAAACAAAAATGTGAGGAATAAAATGAGATTGGACAGCAAGCAAAGATGTGCATAATGCAATGAGTTAGTTACAAGCGAATGACAAAATAATCATTGTCATATTTTCAACTATCGCTGCTGTCGTTGTTATTTTTTATCTTTGCTTTGAGCTTTACGTTTCCCGGTGAACGTATTGCTGTGATTATTAACCGGAAGTGACTAATAACTTGGCTCACGTTTGTTTGATTCTTAGCTCTGCTAATGGTTCATTCTAAAATTTTGCTTTAATAGCTTGGGTGTGTAAAATTCCAAGGTCATGCCTCCGGTAAATCTGGAGCATTAAAGGGAAACCTTATTTATTTTTTAATATCGTATTACAATCATTTAGCTCATGAATCAAATGATAGAGGATCTTATATGACGGGCACAGGTTTTTTTTTATTTTTTCTGCAAAAATTAAAAAAAAACATGACCAATATTTAAATGATTGCAGTGTGAAAAGGACATAACGGTAACTAAAAAATTATTACAGTCAAATCTTGTTATTACGTACCTCGTTATTACGTAAGCCTCGATCTTACGTTGTTTTTTCACCGTCCCTTGAAAAACGTAATAACGAGGTTCGACTGTAATGTGAATCACATTTCATTAATATAAATCTAACATTTATCTGTATGGAAATATTTTCTATATTTACTTTTATTATTGTTGTTGGAGTTTTCATAAGTACCATAGTTTATAAAAAATGATAAAATTTAAAAGTAATTCAAAAACTAATAAAAAAAATTAATTCTTGATAATCCTTTTGATTAAAATATTCAGATGAAAACCGAAAAGCAAAAGATGAAGATAAGTTCTTTCTTTGCTCTGCTGTTTTTTTCAAAAAATAATATTTGTTTCTAAAATAAACTATTCACAATGCTATTTCGAAACACATATCACCTTGCAGTCGCTTTTGCAGAACAGAAAAATTTTGTTTTTGTTGAAAAAAAGGCAGAAACACAAAATTTTTTTGAGATATTTTTAAATGCTAACAAATGTATAATGAACATTGATTTCTCAGAAGGATTGAATCAATGTACCAGAAATCGAAACATGGTTATAAAAAAAGCATATGATGTTTTTGCTCAAAATTATTAATATAAGTCATTTTTAGGATTTTTATACCATTAGTGGTATTATTTTGTGTATGCTCAAAAATTACGAAAAAATTATTTATTTTATTGTTTTATAAAAAATATTAACTTTTTTTTAAATTATTACTGCTTTTTTTCTCAATTTGGTTCTTGTCAACCACTTTTACATGATCATATTGTTGAAAATCATTAAAATATAAACGTAACAAAAATAATCTGTGACAACCGCTTTAACCAAAATATTCAAAAAAAACAATCAAGAGCAAAAAATGAAGAAATTTCGACATTGTCTGTCGTCGCTTTTTTGTCTGGCACATTAAAAATTTTTTCATTGAAAAAATCTTTCGCAAAAATATTTGTTACAGTGGAAGAATGATTTTTGAAATGTTCATTTGTGAGCAGCTAAAGAGACACAGGAAATTGATTTTGTTTTCGGCATCTTCAACGCAATTTTTTAATATTTTATACTAGTATCATTGCGTTGAATAGGGTTTCATTGATTGGTAAAAAACATCAAAATTTAATTTTTTGTAAAAGGTAACATTTCTTTCAAATGAAATCCCACAATATAAAAAAGGGTAAAACTTTATTATCAATGTGGCATGCACAGCGCACCGGTAGTTGCTTTTTTTGAAAAAGAGAAAAACATGTGACAAAAAAAGAGCTCATGTTCAAAAAAAGATTTAAGCACTTTGGCGAATGTAAAAATTATAATTTTGGTATCAATGGATAGAGAAGATCCCAAAATTACCGTTTTTCATAAATTTGTACAAAAAAAATAATTTTATTGATTTTTTATGCCCCCAGGAAAAATGCAAATTTTTGGCTTTTTTGAAGGCCCGCCATATTAAATCCTCTCGATGAAATTTTTTTAAAATCACCATAAAGTCTTCTCATACCTCAGGGTACATGATGCTTTTTACCCCATGTCAAAGTTGACGTCATTTCTGGAGTTACAGGCGATTATGCAAATTTCCTTAGTAAAAATCTGCATAAAACGCCGTTAAACTACCGGTGCGCTGTGCAAAGATGTAGTTAATAAATGACAAAAATATATAAGACTTTTATGATTTTAATGTGAAAAGTGGCACAAAAACTTCGCTACAAGTTTCGATATTTTCTGTAAAATAATGTAAAATAATTTTTCAGGAAAAATCTAAGCCATCTGTTTATCTATCATTAGATATAACGAACACTTTCACTGCAGAAACAAATAGTCCAGAAAAAATTGTTGAAGAAGTTGAGAAAAGAATGCAATCAAATTTTGATCTCAGTTCAGTTCGACCGCCGGCGGGACAACATGGAGGCATATTTAATATTGACTATTCAATTAAACCAGATAATTTGCCACACAACGCAAATTTTAATTTACAAACCAAAAAGCCTTTTATACCAATACGAGGAAGAAATTACTGCGTTATAGGCTTTCCGACACCTCCAGTCCCAAAAAGACCGAAATCTATTCTAGCTTTTGCGTTGAATACATTTTGTTCGCACATTCAAAAATTTATTCTAATTAAATTGTTTCTTTCGCTAGCAAACTAATGAAGTGAAGTGAAGTCAATTATATTTTGATAAAATATCTTTAACATTTACATTTGTTGGATATATTTTCTATTATTTCTGTTGTAATCATTACTGTTGAAGCAACCTTTTAAATGTTGCCATATCTAGATAGATTTGTTTATATTTTCGCAGATAATTGAAACACTGCCATAAAGCAATTTGTATTATACATATTTAACAAAAAATTCAAGTAAAAACCACAAAACAAAATACAACAGACATTTTCTCTCAATGCTCAGTTGTCGATTTTTTAACACACAAACATTAGTTTCAAAACGCCATTCGCGATGCAGTTTCGAAACACTTTTCACATTTCAGTTACTTTTGCAAAACAGAAAACTATTTTTTAATATTTTTTAGGAAGACAAAACAATGATTTTTTTCACCTTTCTCAGACTTTAATGTCTGATGCAATTATATTTGAATTTTTTTTGATATTTTTGATTACTTTTTAATGCAAAAAATGAATTGTAAATAGTTTACCAAACTTTGAAACCCCAGTTTTTGAAAAGATTAAAATTCTTCCACAATGAGATCGACAATATTTAAAAAAGTATTCAAGGGATTTTCATCTACATGCAAAAAAACGACTGAACACCAACAAACAATTTTTTAAAACTCTTTAAATATTTAGACAGCCTGCATTGAATCTCTTCCAAACATCGTTCTCACTGTTGAAAATATATGCAATGTCATTAATATGGCCATTGATGAAAATAAGGAAGAACTGAAAAAACGTTGCATCCAATTTTAGAAGGAAAACACAAGCGACATTGAAAAAAAGGTATTTGATACTCTACCACATGAAGTTCATGTTGAAATTATTGTTACCATTTAATGTAACCAATATGACTGTCGAAAATTGTTGTTTGTTGGTTTTTTCCTTTTATAGCTCGATTTCTGTAAAAGTCAAGCAATTTTGACTCATTTTGGCACAGAAAAAAAAATTTGCCAGAAAAAAGGTTTTTTGACCAATTTTGTCAATTTTGGTCAAAAATCGACAATTTTGGTATCATTCGAAAGCCCTTGACGAGCTGAGTCCGAAAAAAGTAAAATTTAACTAATTTGACCTACTTTTGAAATACTTTCTCTTCACAGAGCGCCAAAGTAAGTGGTTTTCGACCAAAATGTGGCTGTAACTTTTTTTTTCGTAATTACGAAGCAAAAATTTATTGCAGATTCGGATTCTCCATCATTTTTTATCCATAGGGCGAGGAACATCGAAAAATTTCAGCAGGGCACACGGATTTCACAGCAGGCCAAAGAGCGCTGATTTCAAAATTCAAAAATGCAATTTTCGTTGTTTTAGCTCCAAATGACCTCACTTGGCTCGAAATAATAAAAAAATATGTGGGAAAAATAATGGGAAAGGTTTTGGGTCAAAATATTCAAATTTGGAGTCATGCCGTCACGTACAAGGACAAATGTCATAAAAATGCGATATTTCCAGAATAAATTCTCTAAAATAGTTTTGGTGAGGCTATTTTCACCCCAAATGATATTTTTAACTTGTTTATGATGTTTCTCAACTATTTTGACCATTTTAGCATTTTTACTGAGCATAAAAAAGGTTTTGCGTCCACATTTGTAACACTTACTTTTACGTAAAAAATCATGTTTTTCAACGCCACAGAGAATTAATAAAAAATTAATAATAATTTCGAAATATACTTCAAGTGGGTCCAGCTGGATGTGCTGTAACTTTTAATGACCTACTTTTGATATCGCGGCTCATCTACCTTGCATGGTTTATCAGCAAACACTTAATGGTGATAAGACCTCGTAACAGGCTAGTATATGTGTGTATGGTCATGAAATGAGTAAAAATCGGTTAAGAACCAAAAAAAAAAAAACCACGACGAGACGGACGTAGAATCGAGGGACGCAAAATCGAGGTTTGACTGTAATGCTAAAAATGTCTGTAATATTCAAATACAAATGCACATTCTTAGTTTGAGAGTGGCTGTTTTTTTCTCCTTTCCTTTTTTATTAAAAAAACGTTTTTCTGTTACGCTGCAAAAGAAATGACATTTTGAACCGTATTTTAAAGCAGACTTGCAAATGATTTTTTAAATCGAATATGCTTTAGTTGCTTGTAAAAAAATAACAGCACCGCAGTGAACGATATCTTCATTCTTTGCCTGCCGTTTTTCACATTTGAATATTTTGATGAAAAGCGTGTGTTAAGAATAATTTAAATAATTTTATCTTTTTTGTATATATACAACCATGAAAAATCTATCCATATTCAAATCAAAAAAAACACGATCCCACTAATAATAAGTGTAGTAATAATAGAAAACATTTGCCATAAAAATGAAAGTTGAAGTACAGTAGTTTGGTCAATCAATAATTCATTTATAGAATTTGTTAGCAAAACTACTATTTACATCATAGTGTCCGGTTTAATGTGCGAAAATTTTTTTTAAATACTGTGAAGTGCTTCCATAGCTTTCATTCAAATCTTTTCCAAAATGTAAGATTTTAAAGCTTATTAATGTGATTCGAAACAGTTGGAAATCATTAAAATATCTTTCAAATTCAAATACAACTGCGTCTCGCATTAAAATGGGGAAAAAGCATACAAAAAATTGCTTTGTCTTTTTTTATTTTTTATTTGTAACAAAATCTTTTTTCCTTTCTTCAAAAGCAAATGCGCTTTTGTAGAAAGAAAAAAATTCAACGACGTTTTCTATCTGCCTCGAAACAGCAGCGCTAATCGTTTTTTGGAATAAAAAATGTTTCAAAGTTGTCTAAAAAAATGACAACAGAAAATTATGTTAAACGTCTGTATACTTTTGCTTTTTGTCTTCTGTTTGAATATTTTGATAAACTGTGTATAACAAAATCTGGCTATCTTATTATAATTGTCAAAAATATAACCATGCAAAATCTTTTTTGACAATCTTATCAAGCTTTCCAAAAGATCATTAATAACTACAGAAAAACGGATTCTTTTGTGCCATATAAAGGTTTAAGAAATATCTTTTGTCATACATTCCATACGAGCAGTTTTAATAATTTGTCGTGTAGTAAGAGTAACATTTTCATCAGAATGTCTTTTTGAAAAAACTCTATTCATTTTTTAGATATTGGTTGTGGTGCTAAAAGTGTAGCAAAAATATATGCTTGAGAATTTAGTGAACTGTTTAAAATTCAATACAATTAAAAGTAGCAATTGATATCCCAAAAATTCAAATACAACTGCAGTACATCTAATTTAAAAGTGTGAGAAAAGCGTGTCTTGTCTTTCTTCCAATTTTCAACAATGAAACGTTTTTTTATCTTTGAAATGCGATTGCAGTGTGAAAAATTATTTCGAAATAGCTTGACAAATAGCTCCTTTTTAACAAAAATAATTTTTGGGTTTGTAGAAACGACAGAAAATCAACGATAATTTTTTTGGATTCCCCATAATCGATTACCCTATATTACATGTTTAAATTATACAAAACAAAGAAAAAATTTTTCGGCCTTCTGAATCCGGGGATTCTGAAGGCGCCAGAATTCTGAAAATGGAAAAATCAGATTCCCCATAGTCGATTTGCTATATGTGTGTGTTTATAGATTTATTTAAAGATGTTTACAATTTTTAAAAAAAAGATTTCTATTTATTTTGTCATTTTTTGAGGTATGTGGGTACTGTCGGGGATGCCCTGAGGGCAATAGGGTACATAGGGGCCCAGAAGTGCTATAGATCTCTTCCCTAGATCCATATGTATTATTCCTGAAGGTTTCATGATTTTTGGACTTCTAGAAATCGTTTAATTAAAACCGTGCCAAAACGTGCTAAAAAGTGCTAAAAATGGAATGAAGTTCTTACAACCCATTGTACATTATTTTATTATACACACTTTTATCAAAATATTCAAATAGAAACTAAAAAGCAGAAATCGCTGACATTTCAATCTAATTTTCAGCTGTCACTTTTCAAATTATTTTAATTATAGATTTGTGGAACATACATTAGGTTATTTCTTTAATTATTATTATTACTGACATTTAATGGATAAAATGATTTTAAAAAAATGCTGTATCGTTTCATTTCTGTTAATTATAACAACAAATAGAACATGAAATACCTACTTTTATCAAAATATTCAAATGAAAACTAAAAAACAAACGATGCAGACATTTTCGTTCATTGCTTTTCTCAGACAACCAAAAACATGTTTGCTCTAAAAAAATTATTTGCGACAAAGTTTCGACACATATATGAAGACATTTTCTTCCATTGCTTTGTTGTCGTTTTTTCAGACACCTGCAAGCATATTTTCTCTATAAAAAGCCATTTGCAACACTGTTTCGAAACATTTTTTACGCTCCAATCGTTTTATCATCACACAGATACTATTATTGAAAAGTGGAAAAAAAAGAAATTTTTTCAAAGTCAAATGTGTTTGAGTTGTATTTGAATTTGTTTTTATTAACTTTTAAATGCTGTGAGTTTTAAACCAAACCTCAAAACTTAAAAATTTGTGTTTATTCTGGAAAAATTTAAATTCCTTCATCAAAAGAACAGCCAATATTTACAAAATTTGTTGTAGTTTTTGGATATATTTAGAAAGATATTTTAATAATAATGTTATTTTTGCTAGGAATTGTTAAAATAATAGCTCATATTTTGACAAAATAATTATGTTTCACATATGCATTTTTGTGACACGTAAGATTTGTGATAATTATTAATGCCTTTTTCAAAAAGGTTGAAAAAGTTCGGAAAGGAATTTTTTGCAAGGTTATATTTCTGTAAATTATTAGAATGCAGTTATTGTAATCACATTTTTATCAAAGTTTTCAAAAAAAACAACAAAAAATGAAGATATTTTTTCTTATTTCTCGTTGTTTTTTCAGACACCTAAAAATATGTTTTTTTTAAACTAGAGCCATTCAAGAAGCTATTTCGAAACACATTAAACACACGGCGCCTTTGTTTTTGTAAAACCAAAATGTGGGAAATAAGAAAAGAAGATGACACCTTGTTTTTTCTTTTCTCAAATAATATGCAGTTGTATTTGAATTTTAAAAAGATGTTTTGCAGTTTTTAATGTTTTAAACCCCCTTAATACTTTTTAAAACCTTGCTTTTTTTAGGAAAAATAAAAAAAAAGTTGCAATAAAGTACCATGCATTATTAAAAAAGAATGAATAACGTTCATTTGCACATTTAAAATTATAATAAAACTATTTCAGAGTAAAATTGACATACGTTGTTTGTCAATTTTACTCTGAAAAAAAAAAAAAATTTTCAGTTTTATTTGCACTCTGAAAATGACATTCTGATAAAACGGTAATCAGCAAATTATAAATGTGATCCACATTTCAATAATATTACATTAGCATTTATTTTTATGGTAAATATTATCTGTTTTTACTTTTATAATTACTGTTTGATTTTTCAAATGTGTGATAACATAGTTGATGCAGATTGACAAAAAGTGTTCATAAAATTAAGTCTTAATAATAATTCTCACTTCTCAATTTTATGCTGCTTTTTTTCCTAAAAAACACAACTACACTAGGCGAGTATATAGTCAAAATATGGAGCCTCAACTCCACCATCAGTTGGAAACGTCTACGGTGAGGGCTGCTGTATTTGAATTTTTAAGGACATTTTTAGCATTTTTAAATGTTTTGAATCATCCGAGTAACCTTTATAATGTGTTTCGGAAAAAAACTTAAAAGACTGCTCCTGTACCTAACAGTATTCAAAAAATTTGAATACAGTTCTTACGCACTTTCAGGAAGATATTTAATAAAACTATTACTTTTGCAACCAAATTGTTAAAATGAGTCGAATATCTTTTTTTTTAACTTTTACATTTACGGCAAAAAAATTTGTTTTTATTATGATTATAATTGCGTTGACTAATTTTTGGATGTATAAACATTGTCTTAATTTTGTTAAAGTGTATTTTTGTTTATTGCAGAAATATAACTACAAAATCTATGCACGTTTCATAAAAATATTCAAACAAAAACTGAAAAACAAAAACTGAAAACATTTTCTTTCACTGCTCACTTTTTTTTTCTCTTTTTTTTCAGACTCTTAAAACATATATGGTCGAAAAAAGCCATTCGTCAAGCTGTTTCGAAATACGTTTTTGATCGCATTCGCTTTAAAATATTAAAAAGAAATTCATTGAAGAATAGCAATGTAAAAGAAAAAAAAGTTTTTTTTCTTTCTTTATTGTTTGTTAAAGAAAACTTTTCTAGTATTTGAATTTGTTGAATATTTATAATATTGAAATGTAGTATATATTTAATAATGGCGAAGCTGTTTCGAAACACGAATCACTTTGCAGTCGCTTTAGAGAAAAAAAATGAAATAAAATGTTCAAAGTAAAACAGTGAAAGCAAAAAAACACATTATCTATTTTTAAAGCAAAAATCGATTTTATATTTGAATTTTTGCGATATTCAGTTAATACATTTAAATGTTGTGAATTATAAATCACAGAAGTTAAAACCATGTTTTTTAGAAACAACTTCTACACAACAACCACAAACAATATTTAATTATTTCGAAACACATTTCACACAGCAAAAGCTTTTCGCAAAATAGAAAAAGAATTTTTGCTGAAAAAACAACAGAAAGACCAAAGAAACTGTTTTTTCTTTTTTTTGAGTTGAAAGCGAGATGCCTTTGTATTTGAATTTTAAAGACATTTTTTCATGTAGAATTTTTAAAAGCTTTGCTAGTAAGATTTAAAATCTTAATTTTTGTGAAAAAAATACAATTTAAGAAGCAGAAATATTAGACAATTATTAATGTTCTTATAAAGATATTGACTAGTTGTTCGAAAGCGAGTATTTTTTGTCTGGTTATCTTTTTGACAATTATAATAAGATGTACATAATTTTATTATACACACTTTTATCAAAATATTCAAATAGAAGCAAAAGCATGTAGACTTTTCAGTTGTCATTATTATTTTGACACATATTTTTTATAAATAAAAACCATTCGCGACGTTGTTTCCAAACGCATTTGACACAGCACATTTGTTTTCATAAATACAGAAAAGTGTTTTTTATTGAAAAAAGGAAGGCAGAACAATTTTTTTATCGTCTATCTCTCTCACATTTTAAAGCGAGATGAAGTGGTATTTGAATTTTCAAGACATTTTTAGTGTTTTGAAATGCACTGAACTACATATTAATAAGAAGATAATCTTGGTTTTATTAGAAAAGTTGCAGCAATAGCAACTCACAATATTTAAATATAATTCAATATAATTCTTCTGCACATTTACGATTCTTACAAAAATTTGAAGCAAATTACATGTCGACAAGTAAAAGTTTAATTTTGGCAAATATTATTTATTATCACTATTATAATTATTGCTGTATTTTTCGAATCATCAAAGTTTTTAAGAATACAAATTATGTGTTTACACGTTTGCAGATTACTAAACTATAGCCATAAAAATTATTTTTTTGACACATTTTTATTAAAATATTTAAATGAAAATCAAAAAAACGAAAAACTGTTCTTTCATTGCTCTGCTCTCTTTTTTTCCAGACACTTAAAAATATGTTTATTCTAAAAGCACTATCAGCAAAGCTGTTTCGAAACACCATAAACTTTGCAATCGTTTTTGCAAAACGGAAAAGCATTTTATTATTGAGCAAAGGAAAAAGATTTATTTGCCATTCTTAAACTTTAAAACGAGATGCAAATGCATTTGAATTTTTTTTATATTGTTTAATACAGTGGCGTGCTACTGTATTAATGCAACAAATTTTAAGAAGCTTATTAGTTTTAAAAACTTCTTTTTTGGTAATATTGGCATCATGCATGTCTGGAGAGCTTTCACAGTATCTAAAGAAAAGAATGCAATTCCTTAACACATTCAAAAAAAAATTTCGACATAAATGAGGCTTTTGCTTTGAGTTATTAAAATGATTGATATTTCGATAAAACTATTTTATTTAGATAATAGAATGGTGGCACATGCATAAGGTTATTTCTATAATTATTATTATTACTGACTTTTAACGGATAAGATTGTTTTTAAAAAATGCTGTTCTTTTTGTATCATTATATTTCTGTAAATAATATAAATGATATTAAGTATTTATTTTTATCTAAATATTCAAAGGAAATCTTAAAAACAAACAATGCAAACATTTTCATGCATTGCTTTTCTCAGAACACCAAAAACGTATTTGTTCTAAAAAAGTTATTCGCGATGCAGTTTCAACACACATATGAAGACATTTTCTTTTATTATTTCTCTGCTGTCGTTTTTTCAGACACCTGCAAACATATTTTCTCTATAAAAAGCCATTTGCAACACTGTTTCGAAACATTTTTTACGCTACAATCGTTTTGTCATCACACAGATACTATTATTGAAAAGTGGAAAGAAAAGAAATTTTTTTTTCTTTCCCCCACTTTAAAGTCAAAAGGGGGTTGAGTTGTATTTGAATTTTTTAGGTGATTTTATTAGCTTTTAAATGCTGTGAGTTTTAAACCAAACCACTAAATTTAATAACCTATATTTTTTGGGAAACTTTCAAATTTCCGGAGAACAGCCAATCCTTCCTATAAATGGAGATTGTCCGTTTGTTGGTTCGTTCGTTCGACCGTGCGTTTTTATTCATGCAAATTTTTTGCAAAAAATATGAAAGTTGCGTAAAACAAAAATGTGAGGAATAAAATGAGATTGGACAGCAAGCGAAGATTTGCATAATGCAATGAGTTAGTTACAAGCGAATGACAAAATAATCATTGTCATATTTTCAACTATCGCTGCTGTCGTTGTTATTTTTTATCTTTGCTTTGAGCTTTACGTTTCCCGGTGAACGTATTGCTGTGATTATTAACCGGAAGTGACTAATAACTTGGCTCAAGTTTGTTTGATTCTTAGCTCTGCTAATTGTTCATTCTTAAATTTTGCTTTACGCACTTGAGCGTGTAAAATTCCAAGGTCATACCTCCGGCAGGATTTCTTTTATTTTTTTGCAAAAATTAGCCATTAAAACATGACCAATACTTAAATGATGTTTTGAATTATTTTTGCAGTCTGAAAAGGACATAACGGTAAGTAAAAAATTATTACAGTCAAATCTTGTTATTACGTACCTCGTTATTACGTAAGCCTCGATCTTACGTTGTTTTTTCACCGTCCCTTGAAAAACGTAGTAACGCGGTTCGGCTGTAATGTGAATCACATTTCAATAATATAAATCTAACATTTATCTGTATGGAAATATTTTCTATATTTACTATTTTTATTGTTGTTGGAGTTTTCATAAGTACCATAGTTTATAAAAAATGATAAAATGTAAAAGTAATTCAAAAACTAATAAAAAAAATTAATTCTTGATAATCCTTTTGATTAAAATATTCAGATAAAAACGAAGAAGCAAAAGATGAAGATAAGTTCTTTCTTTGCTCTGCTGTTTTTTTCAAAAAATAATATTTGTTTCTAAAATAAGCTATTCACAATGCTATTTCGAAACACATATCACCTTGCAGTCGCTTTTGCAGAACAGAACAATTTTGTTTTTGTTGAAAAAAAGGCAGAAAGACAAAATTTTTTTGAGATATTTTTGAATGCTAATAAATGTATAATGAACATTGATTTCTCAGAAGGATTGAATCAATGTACCAGAAATCGAAACATGGTTATAAAAAAAAGCATATGATGTTTTTGCTCAAAATTATTAATATAAGTCATATTTAGGATTTTTATACCATTAGTGGTATTATTTTGTATATGCTCAAAAATTACGAAAAAATGATTTATTTTATTGTTTTATAAAAAATATTAACTTTTTTATTATTACTGTTTTTTTTCTCAATTTGGTTCTTGTCAACCACTTTTACATGATCATATTGTTGAAAATCATTAAAATATAAACGTAACAAAAATAATATGTGACAACCGCTTTAACAAAAATATTCAAAAAAAACAATCAAGAGCAAAAAATGAAGAAATTTTGACATTGTCTGCAGGGATGTGCGGAACTCATTTTCGTTTACGGAACCGGAACCGGAACGGAAGTTAATCTTTTTTCCGGAACCGGAACCCAAAAAAAGGCGGAATTCCGCCATTTGCGGAACCGGAACCGGAAATTTTTTGCTTTCGTATATTTATAATAATGATATTTTGGTGCGCAAAAATGCCTGTCTAAAAAAAACTAACTAAAAATTACTTTTTTAACCAACAAAAGACAAAAGATATACTTTTCAAAGATAAATTTTTTTAAAAATCGGTATTATAAAAACAAAAATAATTTCCGGAATTCCGTCCCTTTTTTTACGGAACCGGAAGCGGAACCTAAAAAAAAGGCGGAATTCCGCCATTTACGGAACCGGAACCGGAATTCCGCACATCCCTGATTGTCTGTCGTCGCTTTTTTGTCTGGCACATTAAAATTTTTTTCATTGAAAAAATCTTTCGCAAAAATATTTGTCACAGTGGAAGAATAATTTTTGAAATGTTTATTTGTGAGCAGCTAAAGAGACATAGGAAATTGATTTTGTTTTCGTCATCTTCAACGCAATTTGTTAATATTTTATACAAGTATCATTGCGTTGAATAGGGTTTCATTGATTGGTAAAAAACATCAAAATTTTATTTTTTGTAAAAGGTAACATTTCTTTCAAATGAAATCCCACAATATAAAAAAGGGTAAAACTTTATTATCAATGTGGCATGTCTTTGAATTAATGCAACTTATTTTGGCACACTTCAGCTTTTTCTTTATAAGACAAATACAATCTGAACTCAAGCTTATAAAGCCACGAACTTTTAAAGGCCCGCGGAATTTTGGCACAATGTAACCACAAATGAGTAAGACGTATTGGGGATGATTTTAATGACCCCCAAGAGGTCCCAAAATATCCCGGCCACGAGGTCTGATATGATATGACCACATTTTCATATCTAATCCGTGAACTTTTTATGCATTTCCGCGAGCTTTCAAAAGTTCGCGGCTTTATAAGCTTGAGTTCTGTTAATTAACACATAATTATTGTTGTTGTATAAAAAATGTTCTAACGGTCAAAGAAAAAAGTATTTGTTTGATTTGTAAATCACTATAAAAAACAATTTTATCAAAATGTTGAAATGAAAAGCTACAAGCAAAAAATGAACCGGTTTATTGCTCGTTAATCTGCTGTCGTTTCTACAAACCCTAAAATTAAGTTTTGTTTTGAAAAAAAACCATGTGCCAAGCTATTTTGAAACAATGTATCACACTGCTTTACGCTTTTCCAAAGTACCAAACCGTTTCAACGTTGAAAAATGGAAGAAAGACAAGACATGAAAGAAAAAATATTCGTTTAACACTTTTGAAATGCTGCGAAATGTTAATCAAATTTATAACATCAAAACTTCGATTACTGCTAAAACTTGAATCGGTGTAGCATTATTTTTAAAAAAAATCTTTTGTTTATTAACTTCTCCAAAAGATCTAATGGAAATGTTGCTTTTACCCAAAATTATTTAAATAAGTCATATTTTGAAGAAATGGTTTAACATTTTTCATTATTGGGGAATACAGCCCATTATTGCCATGATTATTACTTGCCATTTCAGTTATTTTGCGCCTGTTCAAAAGTTACAATAAAATGAAAAATTAAAAGTTTCTCCAAAGGCAGATTGTGGTTTGTTACCATTCAGAAGTTTTTTTTGTCTAAAAATAAAAGCTTAAACATTGTTTAAAAAAATAGTCAAAATTAATTAAAATTGGTGATTTTGCTGAATAGCGCTGGGCAACAAAAAATTTTTTCGGGAAGTTGTCACATCTTACTAGCAATGCGGGAAAATACATTTGAAATTTTTGTTTCTTGTGAAAAGCGATTTATGCTGTTTTAGCGAAAAAATGCTTTTAGTGCTTTCTTCTTTCAAAAAAAAATGTGTTTTTTGAAAAAAAGTAATAGATATTACCTGTTATTGTCAATTTCCACATGGAATACCAGTAACACAACCAATGCATGTAATACCGGGACCTAATGCACTTTTAAAAATACAAAAACCGAAACCAGTATCGTTCTTCCGAACCCATGCGACACAGCCAGGTGTTCCATAACAATTATCACAGCAATCATCAACAGATCCTTCTATATCATCAAAATCATTGTTTTCAATCTCGACATCGTAATATAGGTCACAGCAACTTGCTAAAAACTTAATTGTTATTTACAATTACAAAATCATTTTTTAAAAATCCTTACGATCCTTCTTTGGTTCAGGTGCGGCATTGCCATTTGCACCAGTCATGTTTTGACCAACACTTCCATTATATCCATTTTGTTTGAACAATTTATTTTTTCCACCGGTAAAATCATTGGTTATACAGGGTGTCCCAGAAAAAAGCAAAGAAAACTTACTTTTAGCTTCAGATTTTAAAAATAAAATTAAGAGAAGTAATAAGAAAAATAAGAAGTTGACTTTCATTGTTCAAAACAATTTACAATAATTCAGCAAAAAGTTTCAGCTATCAAAAAATGAAGTTTTAGAATGCTCAAAACAATGAAATGAAACAGGTATATTTCCTTATCTAACTTTTTTTTGGCTATAAGCAGGGGACATCTTAAAAATATTTTACAGGCATAAATTTGTGTTTTAGGGCAGTGTATTATAATACATAGTTTTAACCCCCCAAGCATGGACAATAATCATAAGCTGAATTTTATCATAGTCAACAGCTTATGAATATTTCGCTATAGTATTGTGCTTTTATGTCAAGGTGTCGAAATTATAATGCAAGAAAAGAGATCTTTACGTAAATAATACAAAAAATTTATATCTCCTTTTATCGTATAATAGTTAATCTTAAAAAAGCGTTTTTTAAAATTTGCACGTTTTCCATGCAACATTTTCGAACCTGAATTCCGAAGAGAAAACACATTTGCGCTAAAAAAACCATTTGCGAAGCTGATTTGAAAGCAATTTCGCAATCGCAATAGCTTTTGATTTTTGAAGATTAACATGAAATTTCTTCGCTTTTCTTATATTTTTAAGTCAAAGGAAGTTGCATTTGAATTTTTTCGATATTTTTGACTCCTTGTCCATGCATAGAATTTTTATACCTTTAACGATATTAAAAACTTACGCTTTTGATAAAATTATCAACAGTATCATCATCACTAATTAAAACAATTGGTTGAGTTTTTTTTGTCTAATAATAAAGCTACTAGCGAATGATTTCAATAATATAACTTTAAAGTTTATCCTTATGGTAAATATCATCTGTTATTACTTTTATAATTATTGTTGAATTCATATGTATCAAAGTTTTTAGCCTCTTCATATTTATCCAGAGTCATAAAATGTGCTCATAAAACTAATTCTTAATACTTTTAATCAAACATTCTAATAAAAACCAAGAAACAAAAGATGATGATATTTTCTTTCTGTGCTCTACTGCCTAATTTACAAAGTTTTTGAAAACATATTTGTTCTAAAATAACCTGTTGCGAAGCAAATTCGATACAAATTTCATACTGCAGTCATTTTTACAAAACAGATAAACTTCTTTTGCTGAAACAAAAGCAGAAAGACAAAAAATTTTTAAGATATTTTTAATTTCTGAGAAACTAGTAACTTAACTTCAAACTTTGATTTCTGGAAAGGATTGGATCACTGTGGCAGAAACCAAAACATTATTGTTTAAAAAAAGCTTGTGATTTTTTAGCTTACTTTTGAATGCAGTGATTTCCAAATAGATTATTAAAGCTTTAAAAGAATGACTTAAAAATGTAAACCTATTTTTTTAAAAAATAAATGCCATTCTTTTGCACACACTTAATGATATTCTAATGAAATTTCTACTTTCACTGGAAATTCTGAAAGTAACACATATTACCACAAAATTGCTTTATTTAATTATTTTATTTATATAAATCTATTTTTAATTATTACTGACTTTATTTTTGTAAATTTTACCATCGTTCTAAAAGAAAAATTTTCCTTTTTCTTTATTATATTTGTGGAAATTATTCCAATATAAACGTAAACAAAATTTGTAATACTCGTTTTAATTAAAATATAAAAAAAATATAAAAAGGATGAATTGCTTTATCTTTCTTTGATTGATCTGCTGTCGCTTTTTCAGACAACAAAATATATGTTTGTTTTAAAAAAAGCAATTTTGTCAAGCTATTTCGAAACAATCTTTCACACTGCGATCGTTTTCCGTCATTGAAAAGTGGAAGAAAGACAAGACACAATTTTTGTTTTCGCAATGACTTTTGAAAAAAAAAGAATAAAATTTTTAAAAATACAAAAAAGAAAACAAAAAATACATTGTTATCTTCTCTCGACAAAATATTGCAAAATCTAAAAGCTGTTGTGTTGATTGTTTTTATTTCAACAACGGTGGATTGCCCTGTACAAGCTGTAAAATATACAAAAAATGTCATATTTGTTTCTCAAATTCTCATCACATATTTCTTTGCAGGCATAGAAAAAATGGTAAGAAGTTTTAAAAGTTACATAAAACTGCCCTTTTTTTCTTGATAAAAGGAGCAGTTTTCTTCTAGGGTTTGTGATTTTTATGCTAATACACACCTATTTTTCAGTTTTATCACTTTCTATTTCCAATATAAATGACGATTTATTACAACGTTTCTTTCAACTTTTGACTATTGAAGAACAATATTCATTGGTATTCTCATCACCCGTGGTTCAAAAATTCGTCAAATTGAAACCTCTTTTACGCTTGTATCGCAGCAACAATGCGCTATTCGAAAACTTGAATATTAATTATATCATCACAGAATCTTTTGGTTTCTCTTTTGATAAACATGTTAAAGAAATAGAAATCGAAAAAGAAACAAAATTTCCTCCATTCAATCCTAACTGCTTTAAACCCATTGAAATTATTAAGAGAAAGATACCTATATATCGTAATCCACCCTTTCATTCAATAATCTTCAGATGTAAACAAATTAGTATTTATAATGGAAAATTAAAGGCAAAAGACTTTATGCAACTTTTTTCTTCGCAACTTATCAATGCTTGTTTTTCTGATGTGATATTAATGTCTCCAGTAACTTTTGAATCCGTCATGAAAGCTGCACCGAACATGGAATGTATAAGATTTTATAACACTAATATAACAGTTGAAAGCTCTTGGCCTGATGATCTTCTTAAATGGAATAAAGGAAATGGATTATCAAATGTTAGCATACCGATTTAAGATTTTAACTTCAATGTGAACCGTCTTGCTGCTGTAATCAAGGTAAAGAAGAAACAAAACTTCATATTTCTTATTGGCTCAAAGTCAACAAAAACAAAGATGTAGTTAATAAATGACAAAAATATATAAGACTATTTTGGCAGAAAAACTTCGCTACAAGTTTCGATATTTTCTGTAAAATAATGTAAAATAATTTTTCAGGAAAAATCTAAGCCATCTGTTTATCTATCATTAGATATAACGAACACTTTCACTGCAGAAACAAATAGTCCAGAAAAAATTGTAGAAGAAGTTGAGAAAAGAATGCAATCAAATTTTGATCTCAGTTCAGTTCGACCGCCGGCGGGACAACATGGAGGCATATTTAATATTGACTATTCAATTAAACCAGATAATTTGCCACACAACGCAAATTTTAATTTACAAACCAAAAAGCCTTTTATACCAATACGAGGAAGAAATTACTGCACTGAAAAAAAAGAAAGGACAAATTGGTACCAAATTTGGAACTTCGAAATGTCCTTTTTCCGCGCACAGGAGCATAACGACAAATCTGGAACATTTTTGTCCCAAATAAAGTGTACTTATTTTCAGGACAATTTCGAGTGTTTTTTTCGGTACATATTTGTACCATTTTTGGTATTTTTCCGCATTCATTTTGCTGTTGTGCTTGTCCATATTTCAGGACGTTCGCCGTCCTCATTTTTGCTTTCCCGAGCAGTTCATACCCCACAACCCCGTTCTCCCCGTGTTGATGAGAAACAGTGATACAATATAAAAACATTTATTCAACAATAAAAAATACATTTAAAAATACAAACCGTGGCACAATAATAATAATGGATATCACGCAATAAATTGATGAGCAACATTACCGGGGTTTTTGAGATGAAGCTGAAAGTTAGAAAGGATGACTGTTAAAGCTGGCAATGAGATTACAACAAACTTACAGTTAGGATCCAGGGCCAAGTTCGGTTGCGTCATTATATAGAGCACTAGAGCATTGTTAATCTTTTGTGGGCCTAAAAATAACACAAAGTAGTGGTTCCATGATTACCAAAGCAACTTACATCTAAATCATTAGCTGGTTTCAGAAAAAAATGCGACTCCACAACACATTCAAAAAGTAATTCCGACAAAAATGTTACTTTTGTTTTCAAGTATTGAAATGACTGATACTTCGTTAAAACAGTTTTATTTTAATTATAGATTTGTGGCACATACATTAGGTTATTTCTATAATTATTATTACTTTCTTTAGACGGATCAGGTGATTTTTGAAAAATGCTTTTCTTTTTGTATTGCTTCATTTTTGTTAATTATAATAACAAAAATAATATGAAATACCTACTTTTATCAAAATATTCAAATGAAAACTAAAAAACAAACAATGCAGACATTTTTGTTCATTGCTTTTCTCACAACCAAAAACATGTTTGTTCTAAAAAAGTTATTCTTGATGCAGTTTCGACACATATATGAAGACATTTTCTTCCATTGCTCTGTTGTCGTTTTTTCAGACACCTGCAAACATATTTTCTCTATAAAAAGCCATTTGCAACACTGTTTCGAAACATTTTTTACGCTCCAATCGTTTTATCATCACACAGATACTATTATTGAAAAGTGGAAAAAAAAGAAATTTTTTCAAAGTCAAATGTGTTTGAGTTGTATTTGAATTTGTTTTTATTAACTTTTAAATGCTGTGAGTTTTAAACCAAACCTCAAAACTTAAAAATTTGTGTTTATTCTGGAAAAATTTAAATTCCTTCATCAAAAGAACAGCCAATATTTACAAAATTTGTTGTAGTTTTTGGATATATTTAGAAAGATATTTTAATAATATTGTTATTTTTGCTAGGAATTGTTAAAATAATAGCTCATAATATGCATTTTATAGGGCTGCCCAGTCCTCCTCCTTGAAATTTTATAGCTAGCAAGAAAATCTATGATATAGTTATAGTCTTCTACTTAATATAATTCATCCCAACGACAAGCATTGGGCAACTAATGTCCCTTAAAACCCCACAGCTGAGCGAATTTGCATGCAAAATCTAGAAACATAACTGAAGCGCAACTTGAAAGCGTTTACGCTCAGTTTTTAAAACTTGTCTATTTTTAGTTCGTATAGATTACGCAAAAGCATTAAACCAAGTGGTTTTAAAATACGTAATTCTTAAATTTTAAAAATCTCAGATTGAAAACTCTCTATAATGCAATAATTTAATCAGCTCGGTCCTCCTTTGACAACCAAAATTATTTTACAACAAATCTCGCTATCTGTCTGTCATGGGGGTAAATAAATCTATCCCTTCTGCACGTATGCACCTTTTTAAGCACATTGTTAATTCATAAATTTTTCTTTGTTTTAAATAAACTGATCAACACTTTTGAAAAAAAAATTCAAAAATCACCCCATATTTTCGGATAACTTTATCTAGAAAATTTCGGAAAAAAAAAAAAAGCTACCTGTGGTCATTTTTTGTCGACTGCCTTCGGCAGTCGGTCGGTCGGTGGGGTGACTAAAGTCACCCCCAAATTACCTATGGCTCATATTTTGACAAAATAATTATGTTTCACATATGCATTTTTGTGACACGTAAGATTTGTGATAATTATAAATGCCTTTTTCAAAAAAGTTGAAAAAGTTCGGAAAGGAATTTTTTGCAAGGTTATATTTCTGTAAATTATTAGAATGCAGTTATTGTAATCACATTTTTATAAAATATTCAAAATAAATATCAAAAAATGAAGATATTTTTTCTTATTTCTCGTTGTTTTTTCAGACACCTAAAAATATGTTTTTTTTAAACTAGAGCCATTCAAGAAGCTATTTCGAAACACATTAAACACACGGCGCCTTTGTTTTTGTAAAACCAAAATGTGGGAATGACCTCACTTGGCTCGAAATAATAAAAAAATATGTGGGAAAAATAATGGGAAAGGTTTTGGGTCAAAATATTCATATTTGGAGTCATGCCGTCACGTACAAGGACAAATGTCATAAAAATGCGATATTTCCAGAATAAATTCTCTAAAATAGTTTTGGTGAGGCTATTTTCACCCCAAATGATATTTTTAACTTGTTTATGATGTTTCTCAACTATTTTGACCATTTTAGCATTTTTACTGAGCATAAAAAAGGTTTTGCGTCCACATTTGTAACACTTACTTTTACGTAAAAAATCATGTTTTTCAACGCCACAGAGAATTAATAAAAAATTAATAATAATTTCGAAATATACTTCAAGTGGGTCCAGCTGGATGTGCTGTAACTTTTAATGACCTACTTTTGATATCGCGGCTCATCTACCTTGCATGGTTTATCAGCAAACACTTAATGGTGATAAGACCTCGTAACAGGCTAGTATATGTGTGTATGGTCATGAAATGAGTAAAAATCGGTTAAGAACCAAAAAAAAAAAAACCACGACGAGACGGACGTAGAATCGAGGGACGCAAAATCGAGGTTTGACTGTAATGCTAAAAATGTCTGTAATATTCAAATACAAATGCACATTCTTAGTTTGAGAGTGGCTGTTTTTTTCTCCTTTCCTTTTTTATTAAAAAAACGTTTTTCTGTTACGCTGCAAAAGAAATGACATTTTGAACCGTATTTTAAAGCAGACTTGCAAATGATTTTTTAAATCGAATATGCTTTAGTTGCTTGTAAAAAAATAACAGCACCGCAGTGAACGATATCTTCATTCTTTGCCTGCCGTTTTTCACATTTGAATATTTTGATGAAAAGCGTGTGTTAAGAATAATTTAAATAATTTTATCTTTTTTGTATATATACAACCATGAAAAATCTATCCATATTCAAATCAAAAAAAACACGATCCCACTAATAATAAGTGTAGTAATAATAGAAAACATTTGCCATAAAAATGAAAGTTGAAGTACAGTAGTTTGGTCAATCAATAATTCATTTATAGAATTTGTTAGCAAAACTACTATTTACATCATAGTGTCCGGTTTAATGTGCGAAAATTTTTTTTAAATACTGTGAAGTGCTTCCATAGCTTTCATTCAAATCTTTTCCAAAATGTAAGATTTTAAAGCTTATTAATGTGATTCGAAACAGTTGGAAATCATTAAAATATCTTTCAAATTCAAATACAACTGCGTCTCGCATTAAAATGGGGAAAAAGCATACAAAAAATTGCTTTGTCTTTTTTTATTTTTTATTTGTAACAAAATCTTTTTTCCTTTCTTCAAAAGCAAATGCGCTTTTGTAGAAAGAAAAAAATTCAACGACGTTTTCTATCTGCCTCGAAACAGCAGCGCCAATCGTTTTTTGGAATAAAAAATGTTTCAAAGTTGTCTAAAAAAATGACAACAGAAAATTATGTTAAACGTCTGTATACTTTTGCTTTTTGTCTTCTGTTTGAATATTTTGATAAACTGTGTATAACAAAATCTGGCTATCTTATTATAATTGTCAAAAATATAACCATGCAAAATCTTTTTTGACAATCTTATCAAGCTTTCCAAAAGATCATTAATAACTACAGAAAAACGGATTCTTTTGTGCCATATAAAGGTTTAAGAAATATCTTTTGTCATACATTCCATACGAGCAGTTTTAATAATTTGTCGTGTAGTAAGAGTAACATTTTCATCAGAATGTCTTTTTGAAAAAACTCTATTCATTTTTTAGATATTGGTTGTGGTGCTAAAAGTGTAGCAAAAATATATGCTTGAGAATTTAGTGAACTGTTAAAAATTCAATACAATTAAAAGTAGCAATTGATATCCCAAAAATTCAAATACAACTGCAGTACATCTAATTTAAAAGTGTGAGAAAAGCGTGTCTTGTCTTTCTTCCAATTTTCAACAATGAAACGTTTTTTTATCTTTGAAATGCGATTGCAGTGTGAAAAATTATTTCGAAATAGCTTGACAAATAGCTCCTTTTTAACAAAAATAATTTTTGGGTTTGTAGAAACGACAGAAAATCAACGATAATTTTTTTGGATTCCCCATAATCGATTACCCTATATTACATGTTTAAATTATACAAAACAAAGAAAAAATTTTTCGGCCTACTGAATCCGGGGATTCTGAAGGCGCCAGAATTCTGAAAATGGAAAAATCAGATTCCCCATAGTCGATTTGCTATATGTGTGTGTTTATAGATTTATTTAAAGATGTTTACAATTTTTAAAAAAAAGATTTCTATTTATTTTGTCATTTTTTGAGGTATGTGGGTACTGTCGGGGATGCCCTGAGGGCAATAGGGTACATAGGGGCCCAGAAGTGCTATAGATCTCTTCCCTAGATCCATATGTATTATTCCTGAAGGTTTCATGATTTTTGGACTTCTAGAAATCGTTTAATTAAAACCGTGCCAAAACGTGCTAAAAAGTGCTAAAAATGGAATGAAGTTCTTACAACCCATTGTACATTATTTTATTATACACACTTTTATCAAAATATTCAAATAGAAACTAAAAAGCAGAAATCGCTGACATTTCAATCTAATTTTCAGCTGTCACTTTTCAAATTATTTTAATTATAGATTTGTGGAACATACATTAGGTTATTTCTTTAATTATTATTATTACTGACATTTAATGGATAAAATGATTTTAAAAAAATGCTGTATCGTTTCATTTCTGTTAATTATAACAACAAATAGAACATGAAATACCTACTTTTATCAAAATATTCAAATGAAAACTAAAAAACAAACGATGCAGACATTTTCGTTCATTGCTTTTCTCAGACAACCAAAAACATGTTTGCTCTAAAAAAATTATTTGCGACAAAGTTTCGACACATATATGAAGACATTTTCTTCCATTGCTTTGTTGTCGTTTTTTCAGACACCTGCAAGCATATTTTCTCTATAAAAAGCCATTTGCAACACTGTTTCGAAACATTTTTTACGCTCCAATCGTTTTATCATCACACAGATACTATTATTGAAAAGTGGAAAAAAAAGAAATTTTTTCAAAGTCAAATGTGTTTGAGTTGTATTTGAATTTGTTTTTATTAACTTTTAAATGCTGTGAGTTTTAAACCAAACCTCAAAACTTAAAAATTTGTGTTTATTCTGGAAAAATTTAAATTCCTTCATCAAAAGAACAGCCAATATTTACAAAATTTGTTGTAGTTTTTGGATATATTTAGAAAGATATTTTAATAATAATGTTATTTTTGCTAGGAATTGTTAAAATAATAGCTCATATTTTGACAAAATAATTATGTTTCACATATGCATTTTTGTGACACGTAAGATTTGTGATAATTATTAATGCCTTTTTCAAAAAGGTTGAAAAAGTTCGGAAAGGAATTTTTTGCAAGGTTATATTTCTGTAAATTATTAGAATGCAGTTATTGTAATCACATTTTTATCAAAGTTTTCAAAAAAAACAACAAAAAATGAAGATATTTTTTCTTATTTCTCGTTGTTTTTTCAGACACCTAAAAATATGTTTTTTTTAAACTAGAGCCATTCAAGAAGCTATTTCGAAACACATTAAACACACGGCGCCTTTGTTTTTGTAAAACCAAAATGTGGGAAATAAGAAAAGAAGATGACACCTTGTTTTTTCTTTTCTCAAATAATATGCAGTTGTATTTGAATTTTAAAAAGATGTTTTGCAGTTTTTAATGTTTTAAACCCCCTTAATACTTTTTAAAACCTTGCTTTTTTTAGGAAAAATAAAAAAAAAGTTGCAATAAAGTACCATGCATTATTAAAAAAGAATGAATAACGTTCATTTGCACATTTAAAATTATAATAAAACTATTTCAGAGTAAAATTGACATACGTTGTTTCCTCGTCAATCGGTTCTAAAGGGTTCCAAGAAATGAAAGAAAGGGGGAACGGAATCACTCACAGAAGATATAGACATTCAAAAAGACGTTCTGATGAAATTGTTATTTTCACTAATAAGTTGTAAAAGTAAACCAGATTTTGAGAAAACAGTTTTATTTAACCTCCACGTTTTTAGCTGCCATAATCAAATGTTGTTTTAATTATTATTGTAAATATTTTTGGTGTGAGAGAAAGCTATTTTGTTTAATTATTATTTTCGTAATTACTGAATTATAACTAAAGTGCGTCCCATAAGTTTAAGACCACCATCAGAATTGCGTTTTAAGGGGTTTCTAGCGATTTAATTGAAAAACCACTTTTACCATCGGATTCAGCATGTTCGACAACCTATATATCCGCCGAAATATTAAACTTTCGGTTTCAGGAGCTTCAGGTTTCTAGAAAATTCTAATTTTGCACTGTCCCAAAAGTATAAGACCACCTTTGAAAAATTTGCATATGACAAGATATGAAGTAACCAGTGTTTGGGGGTTGTTTAACATGCTCATTTAAGCTCATTAGCGTAGAAAACAACGAAAAATATTCATTGGCGTCGATTTCGCCAGTTCAAGCAATATTTGCCAGTTCAAGCAATATTTGCCAGTTCAAGCAATATTTGCCAGTTCAAGCAATATTTGCCAGTTCAAGCAATATTTGCCAGTTCAAGCAATATTTGCCAGTTCAAGCAATATTTGCCAGTTCAAGCAATATTTGCCAGTTCAAGCAATATTTGCCAGTTCAAGCAATATTTGCCAGTTCAGGCCGGTTGCGCTCTCTCTACTAAAAAATAAATATTTATTTTTATTTATTTATTTTATTTAAAAAAAAATCAAAATTTAAAATTTATTCAAAGAATTTATTTCAAATTATCGATTTCATCAATTATTTTTTAAAAATACTTTCTATTCTTCAATACAGTAATCTAGTAATTTTCTGTCTTAATTTAAAGTTGAGCGAGATTTGATACATCTCCCAATTTCAAATTAATACGTTAATTACTTTTTTACTCTACTTACTTTTCAAAAATGACTCAAAGAGATAGATCTCGTTCACCACGCAGAAATTCAAATGATATTGCAAAATTTACAGAATTATGGACAAATTTAAATGATCTTATGATTCATATTAATTCAAATAAACCTAAAAAGGGCAGACCAACAAATCCGTGGAATCAAGCTTATATTAAAATGGAAAATGTTATGAAGTCAAATTTGAAAATCATTCCCGAAGATGTTCAAAAGAAACTTCAACCACCATATCAAACTATTGATTCTTCTAATATAGCACTTCCAGCTGATTCAAATTCAAACTTTGCTTCAAATGATCCTCCAAATGATTCAAATATTCCTTCAACTTCAACAACTAATGAAATACAAGATGTTGTTATTGGAGATGTCCAAATGGATACTGTAGCTGCAAAACCAAAACTTCGCAAATCTGAACCAAAGCACGAAGTTATCAATGAAAAATATGCTGTATTTGTTTCAAATGTTCAAGAATGTGATGCAAGAGAATATATTGTCTCTCATATTTATGATACAGAAACGGCTACAAATATTCTCAAAGCAGCTGATATCGCTGCCACCCCATTATTTGTAAGAAGAGTTGGCATCGAAGAAGTCAATCGTCCAAGATTTTTGGTTATTGTTCTTGATAATGAAAATGCACAAAAGAAACTTTTAAATGCTGAATTTCTAAAGAATAATAATATGGTTGCTTCTCTTCCAAGATCAAAGAAATCAGCTCAAAAACGAAATGAAAATGGCAAATCTAAATCAAATATTCCATCAAAATCACATATTCCTCATAAATCAAATGCTCAATCAAATTCAAATATTCAAAGAAAATCAAATGGTCAACCAAATGCTCGTGATTCATGGACCAAAAATTTTGATAGAAATTCTGTATGTGTTTTTTTGAAAAACGTGCCGGCCTCTGTCAATGATAAAAAGTTTGTTGAAGAGTTATATTCCAAAACAAAAATCACCGGCATGCCCACATATACTCGACGTGTTGGTAAACCAAAAACTGGTGCTTCACAGTATCTTGTTGTTGGAGTCGAAAATGTTCATCACCAAAAACAAATTTTGAATTCAAAGTTTTTGGCTGGAAAGAATATTGAAGCTGAATTGCCAAAAAAGAAAACATTTTTTCGTGGCCAATCAAAATCAGCTCCACCACAACCAAGAAGAAATGGATTTACAAATGAAATGGAAGAATTCAAACTCTTCAAAAAATTCATGCAATTCCGCCGCCAATAAACAACAACTTCAATGCTTTCTTATCAATGCTCAAGGAGGCCAGTCTCCGCTCAGTAGAAAGCTTCATCAACTCAAATATCTTCTTCAGTCAAAAAATCCTGATTTTGTTGCTATCTCCGAAACCGGCTTCAAATCAAAAATATTCAATTCAACTATAATTGGAAACTTGCCGTATCAAATATTCCGGACAGATCGGCCAAGAATAAAAGGTGGTGGTGTGTGCCTTATTATTCACTCCAAATTCAACGCGCGTATGGTATTGCAAATTCCAGCACCAAAAGAAACTTCACCATTTGAACTTATTTGTGTAGATGTCTATTTGCCGAATTCCGATTCCTTCATCAGATTAATAAATGTTTATCGTCCACCTGGTACATGTAAGATAGATGGATCAAATTTATTATTTGATGAAATTGAAAAGCTAACCTCAACACATGATAACAATATCATATTTGGTGATTTTAATTGTCCAAAAATTGATTGGAACAACTTTTCCACAACTGAAAAAGAAGAAATACCAATTCGTGATATTTCAACAATCCTAAATTTTCATCAAATTATTCAAGAACCAACTCGTGTTGTAAAAGATGCCAAAAATATTCTTGATTTATGTTTTTTGTCAACTTCATTATTTCCCGATGCTGGAACTGAAATTTCATCTTCAATCATCAAATCTGATCATCTAATGGCTGAAATAAAAATTTGGACTGAAGCAACACCAGAAATGCCTTCATCTCCAAAATATAATTATTTCAAGTCAAATTATGATAAAATTAATGATGAATTGAAAAACGTAAAATGGAATTTGGAAGAATGGAAAAGTTCTGATGATATGGACAAAATATACAGTAATTTTACAGAAAAATTGCTTTCAATTGTTCACGCTCATACTCCAAAAACATCTCCAAATTCAGCAAAAGCAAAATATCCAGCTCACATCAAAAAGTTGGAAGAAATTCGAAATCGTCTACGTTTAGAAACTTCAAATGAAAGATCTAAACGCCGATATATTAGAGCTTCAATTAAATATAATTCTTATTTAAAGAACTTTGAAAAGTACAAAGAAAATCAGATGCTCAAATCTCGTCATGCCAAACAACTTTACAACCATATTTCAAAACGTATTAAAGACCACAATCAAGTCCCAGTTCTTGAAAAAAATGGTAAACTTGCAACCACAAATGATGCAAGAGTGGAAATGATGGCAGATGAATTTGAAAATAATTTCAATAGAAAGGAATATAATCCAGAAGTTGCTAATTCAAATCAATCTCAAATCGAAGAAAAAATGAATCTCCACTCAATTCATCCCTTTATGGTATTAAAAGAACTAAAAAATGTCAAAGCCTCGGCTGCAGCTGTTCCTGATGATCTTCCTGGTATCATTTTAAAAAATTGTGCTGAAAATATTGCTATACCATTAGCAACTCTTTTTGAAATATTTTTGGTCAAGGGAAAGGTGCCTGCTGTTTTTCGTCAAAGTTATGTTATTCCTTTGTCGAAAAAAGCACCATATGCTGATCCAGAAAATTATCGTCCAATCTCAATGACAAGCCAAGTATGCCGAATCAATGAAAGAATCATAGCCAAACAACTTCTTGATCATTGCTTAAAAAATGATATTATTCCTTCATGTCAATATGGATTTCGTCCGCAACGCTCAACAACACTCCAAATTGCTTTATGTCGTGAATGGTGGTTTCAAGCAATTGAAAAAAACGAATGTGTCGATGTTGTTTATTTGGATTTTTCAAAAGCTTTTGATTCCGTTCCACACAATTTGCTGCTGCAGAAACTTCAAAATATTGGTATTGATGATCTCCTTCTCAAATGGATTACTGATTTTTTGAACAACAGAACATTTACTGTAACAATTGGTGATTCAAAATCAAGTGAAAGAAATGTTCCATCTGGGGTGCCACAGGGTACTGTACTTGGGCCATTATTATTTTCAATTTACATTTCTGATCTTCCTGATTGTATTGATAATGAAAATATTCGACTTGATTTATTCGCCGATGATTCAAAATTAAGCTACCGTTATAAATCAAAAAATTTTGATCCCCAACCATTACTAGATACTCTGCAAAAGATTCATGATTGGTGTCAAAAATGGGGTTTAAATTTGGCAGCATCAAAAACTATTGTATTCCATCTCGGTAAAAACAATCCAAACTTTGAATATAATATTAACGATACAACACTCAATTCCCAAAACGAAGTGCGAGATCTTGGTATTATTATTTCAAATGATTTTTCAATGGATGCACATATCAACAAAATTGTCGCTGCTGCAAAACAAAAATCATATTTATTATTCAAAATTTTGAACACAAATGATCCAAATATTCTTGTAAAAGCTTATACTTCATATGTTCGACCAATATTAGAATCAAGTTCAACTTTATTTTCACCCAAAGAAGCTGGATTAATTGATTTAATGGAAGGTGTACAAAGAAAGGCAACTCGAAGAATATTCTCAAGATGCAAATCAAAGCTGATTCAAAACAATCAAAAAATTCCTGAATATTTTGAAAGATGTCAAATGCTCAAACTTCAAACTTTGGAAACAAGAAGATTAGAAGCTGATGCAATATTTGCTATTCGATTACTTCAAAATCCTACAATTGATTCAAATCAATATATTCAAAAAACTGTTACTGTAACCCGTGATAGCGGAACTTATCATGTTGTTGGAAAGAATCAAAATTCAAATCATTTTTATTCAATAATTCCAAGAGCCACTCGTTACATGTCGCCATTGTTGCAACAGAACTCAAAAATTCTTCAACTCAAAACAATAGATGCTCTCAAGAACCATATCTCAAAAGTCAATCTTTCATCTTTTTCAAATGGATGTGAACTCAGATTCCAACCGGTAAATCTTTCTTAAATCACTCCTTTCTTTCTTATGTATATATTACTTTTTTGTATGTATTTATATTTCATGTTTAGTCTCTTCGTGAGGCAGTGCTATATGCACACAAATAAAATAAAATAAAATTTGGCGTGGCTTTGAAAATCACGATTTTGCCATTTTTTGCACTTTTTAGGTGCCCATAAAATGGTGGAGAAAATGTTTTAAAAAAATCTGAGTATGCCAATTCATAGTCCTATCCTATGTTAGCAAGTCCTCAAAATTTTAAAGCTCCCTCTCTAACACACGACTCCAGCCCCGGCTTCAAAAATGTACATTTTTGCGTTTTTCTGAACAAAATGTTGAATTTTCAGCATTTTACTCTAACTTTAAAGCCGGGGCTGGAGCCGTGTGTTAGGGAGGGAGCTACAAAACTTTGAGGACCTGTTAACATAGGATAGGGCTATGAATTGACATACTCGGATTTTTCTAGAACATTTTCTCCACCATTTTATGAGCTTCTGAAAAGTGCCAAAAATGGCAAAATCGTGATTTTCAAAGCCACGCCAAATCGACGCCGATGGATATTTTTCGTTGTTTTCTTCGCTAATGAGCTTAAATGAGCATGTTAAACAACCCCCAAACACTGGTTACTTCATATCTTGTCATATGCAAATTTTTCAAGGGTGGTCTTATACTTTTGGGACAGTGCAAAATTAGAATTTTCTAGAAGCCTGAAGCTCCTGAAACCGAAAGTTTAATATTTCGGCGGATATATAGGTTGTCGAACATGCTGAATCCGATGGTAAAAGTGGTTTTTCAATTAAATCGCTAGAAACCCCTTAAAACGCAATTCTGATGGTGGTCTTAAACTTATGGGACACACTTTATAACAAATGATACATGCTCATATCAATATATTCAAATAGGAACTAAGAAGTCAAAAACAGAAAACTTTTTCTCTCAATTTTATGCTGCTTTTTTTCCTAAAAACACAACTACACTAAAAAAAAGTCATTTCGCAAATTCACAATGCAGTCGCTTTTTAAAAGACAGACAACAACGTTTTTTGAAGAACGCAAATAAGACATAATTTCAACTATCTTTGACTTACACTTTAAAGTCGAATTTAGTTGCATTAGAATTTTTTTGATTTTTTTGACTCCTTTTCAATGCATAGTATTTTTATAGCTTTGCTTTGATAAAAACCTGCTTATTAGCAAACTTTACCATTTAAAACATGACCAATATTTAAAAAAGATGTTGAGTTTTTAAACATATATTTTCTTAGAAAGCGATTTGCGATGTTGTTTTAAGGCAAATCGGTAACATCGTCGCACATTCATTTTTTTCAATAGCGCGCTCGCTTTTGAAAAAAAGAAAAAACAATTTTTGTTACAATTGAAACATAAAAATAGACAAGGCAATATTTTTTATGTTTTTTCCACATTTCAATGCGAGACGTAGGGGTATTTGAATTTGAAAGATATTTTTAGCATTTTGAATTGTTCTGAATCACATTAATAATATCAAAAATTTTGATTTTTTGGTAAGATTGGAATGAAAGCTATGGAAGCACTTCACAGTATTTAAAAAATTTTTTGGCACCTTAAAAAGACATTTTGTTGTAAATAGTAGTTTCGCTAACAAATTATATCAATAAATTACAGTTTGAAAAAACTACTTTAACTATCATTTTTATGGCAAATGTTTTCTATTGTTACTACTGTAAGTATTCGTGTTGTGGTGTTTTTTTGATTTCAGTATGAATAAACTTTTCAGGTTTGTATTTATTCAGAGTACTGCTAAAATAAAAATTATTATTACAACATGCTTTAATCAAAATATTCAAATGAGGAAAGCGACAGGCAAAAAATGAAGATATCGTTTTTTTACTGCACTGTTGTCGTTTTTTTAAAGGCAACTAAAGCATATTTGATCTAAAAAATCATTTGAAAATCTGTTTAAAAACATGGTTCAAAATGTTATTACTATTGCGTAACAGAAAAACGTTTTTTTAATAAAAAAGGAAAGGAAGAAAAACAGCCACTCACAAATTAAAAAGCGACATGTACATTTGTATTTGAATATTACAGGCATTTTTAGCATTGTTTATTGTTTTGAACCCCATTATTATGCTTTAGTATTTTGTTTTTTTGGGAAAAAATTAGAATTCCATATGCAGGTGTACTTTTCAATATTTGAAAAAATTGGTTATATTTTGGCACTACAGTTTTAACATTAACATTTGTTGGAAATAATTTCTATTATATCATTACTGTTGAAATAAACATTCAGGGATTGTCATATGTAGATAGATTTTAGCTTGTTTATATTTTGCTATGAGAACTGAAACGCTGCTCAATTTGTATAATACATATTTATCAAAATATTCAAAAAAAAATCACAAAAAAAACACTTTCTCTCAATGTTCAGTTGTCGATTTTTTTGACAGACTTTAAACATATCTGTTTTAAAAAAGCTACCAGTTGCATTTGCATTTGAATTGTTATTGATATTTTTGATAACTTTTTATTGCAAAAAGTGAATTGTAAAAAGTTTACTAAACTTGAAATTAACTTTTTTGAAGAGATTAAAATTTTTCCACAAAGCCATCAACAATATTTAAAAAAAAATGACATTCCTTAGCACATTCAGAGAGTATATTGATAAAAATCTTAATGCTATTTTAAATATTTCGACAAAAAGATTTTATTTAATCTTTACATTTATGAATGACCATCCGTTTGTTTTTACAATTATTACTGCTCTCCAATAATTTTAGTGAAACAGTAAAAAAACTATATTTTTTGTACCTTCAACAGGTTTGTGTCAAAGCTATCTTGATATCTGTAATTTGGGTTCTTCATTAAGTTTTTTTCTTATACACGTACAGACGGGGTATAAGAATACGAAATTATTGGTTTTTCAAGTACTGACCTTTTTGTCATAAAAATTTATCCTATCTTTGAAGCCATTATGAACAAAACACATGTTGTTGTCAATCTTCTTTTTTCACAAAAAACCTATGGAAAGTTTATTTCTCAAATCAATATGCTCTTTAAAAACCCCCTGAAAGAAACCAAGCACATACATATGCAAAACAAAATTACCTCATTTTTCAGTCGTTATTTTTTGTTGGTTGCAGCAGAAAATTTATTTGTCATCCCTCATTCAATCAGTCATAGCTGATTTCAAAATCTAAAATAAGATAATTGAGATAATAAACGTTGAAGGATGTCAAAAGAATATTTTCTTCGTCAAGATATTGATTTAACAGATTATAAGCCGATGTTCTTTCATTTAGAAAATAATAATCGACTTCATATGAATGCCTCTACGACTGGTCATTATGGTTATCTACAATTTGACAGTGTTGGAGATGAAGTTGATTATAAAAAGATAACACTTTATAACTCCTACCGTAAGTTAAATATTTTAATGTTGAAACAAAAAAAATATTTCAAAATTTTAGATAGAACTTTCAATGTGCAAAACATTGTCCTGGAAGAAGAATATAGATTTAATATAAATAGAGATACTGGAGAGTTCATTTATCCCCACATGGTTTTAGAAGTAAAATATTCTCTTGAATTAACCAAAACAAAAGAGCAAGATGTTCAAACTGACAACCTGATCACAACAAATGATGATACAATCAATAACAAAAAAGTTGCTGAAGAAAATAATAATAGTTCTTTCTCACAACTTAACCATTTCATGACAATTTTGAATGATGCCTTAGAAGCTGAAGAATATTTTGACATTACATTTCTCACTAGCGATAATAAAAACGTTCGCGGTCATCAATGCATTCTTCATAAACAATCTGAACTTTTTGCTTCATTATTTAAAGAACAAACAGAAATTCCAGTTTATTTTCCGCATGATGTTGTTTCACAAGCTATTAAGTTTTGTTATGGAAAACATGATGCTATTTGTGGCTTTGAAATGGTTTTGATTCGATTTGCTGAGGAGTACAAAGTTGATGAATTGCGAGTAAGAGCAAAAATAAATTATATCTTTTTATGCTTTAAGTTTTAGAAAGCATGCATCCAGTCTCTTCCCAACATCGTTCTCACTGTTGAAAACATTTGCAGTGTCATTAAAATGGCTGTTGATGAAAATATGGATAATCTTAAAAAACGATGCATCCAGTTTTTGAAAGAAAACAAAAGTGGCATTGATAAAAAGTTGTTTGACAGTTTGCCACATGAAGTTCTTGTTGAAATTATTGTTACAATTTAATGTAACCAATATTGCTGTCGAAAATTGTTGTTTGTTGGTTTTTTTTCTATGCATTCTATTTTTATGTTGCTTCAATCATCGATTTTATTTCAAAAAAAATATGTAATATCTCAACCATGATTAAACAACTTTTTTGATTGTGTTGGACAACCATTTTAATTGCTAATAGCTGTCAAAGGTCTTCCAATTTTAAAACCAAAGGAAATTCTTCTTCTACGTGCTATTGCAATCATCTTTAAAATCCTATTATATAAAAATGATTTCAAAAAACTGAATTTTCTGTCAGTGCTATGTTGTCTTTTTTTACGGACACATAAAGTCAAATGTTTGTTCAATAATAATGTTATCGCTCCCGGGGCAGGGAGCTGATCTCTAAGTACATCATTATATAGTCGCCATCTTCTCTTCGCTCCTCCTTCCCATATCTCTTTCTCTTTCTATCGACATCAGTTGATCCACGCCTGTCATCACAGTTCTAAATAAGCCATTCGCGAAGCTGTTTCGAAACACATTTCACATAGCGCTGTCACTTTAGCAAAAACAAAAAATGTGTTTTTTTGGGTTGAAAGATGAAAAAAGACAAAACAAACAATATTGTTTTCTCAAAATTAGAAACCAGGTGCAGTTTTGCTTAAACTCATTTTGATATTTTTGATTGCTTTTCATTGAATTAAAATTATAAACAGATTTCTAAACATAAAAACTTTCTTAAAGAGCTCAATCAAATTTACATCCAGTAATTTAAAAATAATGACAGAGTTTTTTAGACACATTCACTTTGATTTGACTTCATTGAAATAAAACAAAACCTTTTCGATTAACCATTGCATTTTTGAAAAAAGACAATCCTTTTTTATTGTAATTATTACTGTTCAGTAGTGTCAACTGTTCTTGCAAATTTTACTTGTTTTATTTATTTATGTTTTTTGTAGATTATTAAAACTATAAAAAATATATAATGCACCATTTTCATTTAAGTATTCAAAAAAAAGAGCAAATGAAATTTCAACATTGCCTGCTGTCACTTTTTATTAGACACACAAAAACGTTTTTGCCTTTAAAGAAACCATTTGCTTTTTTAAAGAAAATGAAAAAAGCTGTTTCGAAATATGCTGCGCAATCTTTTGTGATCTACGTTTTTAGCTAGGCTGTGTTGTTCTGCTGTCTTTTTTCATTGACATTTGAAAATATGTTTTGCTTTTACATGAAGCTGTTTCGTAATGCAAGAGACATTTGACAGTGGTGAATGGACATTTTGCTAGAGAAAAATCAAAAAAGACAACAATGTTCTTTTTTTCTTATAATATTAATTCATTTATTTGAATATGTTTATTGTTATTCTTGCAACTTTAAAAATAGTTTGCAGAAATATTGTTAGAATATTCGAACGCTAATTTATATTTTAAAGGGCTGTTCATTTTAAAGATCAAAGAAATAACCATTATTTATAAAAAAATGATCTATACCTACTTGTCAAACATTCATATGAATAACTCAAATACTGCAAATTCAGATTTTTATTAAAAGTAAAATAAATTAAAAAGTATTTTTATTTGAAGCAGAGAACCATTTTTTATTTAATTATTAATGGTTCTTCAAGCAATTGACTTTCAAAACAAAGAAGCTATTTTTCGCATGCACTTCTGCATCAATGAAATTTTTATCAATTTTAAACTGCCATTATGAAATATAAAAAAATGCTTTTAAAAATTCAAATAAAAGACTATTTCATATATTCTGCTTTTTTCCAAACATTTTATAAACATATTGATTTCGTAAAAGCTATTCGCAAAGCTGTTTCGAAACACGTCTCACATCGCAGTAAACTTTGTGAAAAACAGAAAAAAGTATTTTTCTTGAAAAAAAAGATGGAAGATGAACAATGACCTATGATTGTTTTTCTTAAAATTTAATCCCTGTATTTGAATTTTTCCATATTTTTGACTTTTTTTAATGCATTCATGTCAAACAAAATTATTAAAACAAGAAACTCGTATTTTTATAAAATGCTTAAACAAGTTTATGATCAGTATTTAAAAAATAATAAGAGCTATTCCTTGACACACTAAAAAAATATTTTTATAAAAATTATGCTTTGGCTAGAATCAAAACTACTAAATCATGTTATAACAAATCGATGCTAATTAACCATTTCATTTATGAAAGAAACGATTCGTTATCATTATAATTATTACTGTTTTTTGCACTTGAGCCAACTTCTACTTTTTTTTGTTTGTTTATGTTTTTTGTAAATGACTAGCTTTAAATTCCTAAAATATATAGTTATAAAAAAACTGTAATTTACACTTCTTTCAAAATATTCAAAAAAAATCAATAAGCAAAAAACAAAAACATTTCGACATCTGTCGCTATCAATTTGTTTTTTCTAAAACATAGATAGCTTTTTTTGAATATATTTGTTATCTCGTTTGTAAAGCTTTCAAGACAGTTTGAAGAAATGTTGAAAAAAAGCAAATTTATTTATTAAGGCACCTTTCATTTCCATGGTTATAAGCGTTATTTAAAAAAATATGTTTTGAGCTTTTGGGCAAAGATATATATGTATAAATTAAAAATTATCAATTCAATATTTAAATTATGCATTTTAAAACACCATATAATTGTCAAATAAATTTCAAGTTAACATTAATTATCCTTCATAAACCATTTTTTTTATCCAAGTATTGTGGTTGTTTCCCAACAAAAACTATATAAACTTTTGAAATATTTAAATATATTTTATCACAAAAAATTTCTTTGACACAAATATTGAGCACACATCTTTACAAGCAATATTTATTCTAAAAAATACGATCTTTGAGAAACTAAAAATTTTTAAATAAGCTGCAGTTTTCTTTTCTTTTTTTTTTCCCGACGCATCAAAAGATCATAGTTATGTTTCGTCTAAAAAAGCCATTTGCTGGCAAACTTTTTTTCCGACGCATCAATGTTTCGTCTAAAAAGCATATGTACGTATTTTTTCAAAAAAATATTTTTTGATAAAGCAATTTCTGTTTAAAAAAATTAATACTGTAACAAATTCTAATAGATTTTCATTTGTTTCTGTATATTACTGCTTATTTCTGTTTTAAAATTTTTTATTAACATAATTTGGCATTAAAAATATTCAAACAAGAAAAAAATAGCTAAAATTGAAGACTTTTTTAGCAAGATTGCGTCGCTCTGGTGTCTTTTTTCTTAGACATTTGGTTTATAGTGGTTCATTGTGGAACTGTTTCGTAATGCAAGAGATATTTGAAAGGGGTGAATAAACTTTTTGAAAGAACAAATCAAAAAAAACGACGATGTTCTGTTTCTTCTCAAAATATTGATCGTTTTATTTGAATATGTATAATATTTATTTTGTAAACTTACCGTAGACGTCCTCAACTCACGCCTGAGTTGAGGCCCCGTTTTTTGCCTAAATACTCGTCATAGTAAGGAATAGTTAGGAAAAATATTTATAACTAAAAGCTAATATTATACAAATTTTCGAATATGTACCAAAATTAATTTTTTGCGTTTTATATGATATAACTAGCTTAAAAACATTATTCAAATATAATTTGAGCCCTCAAAAGTCTCCAAAAATTAAGTTATCTCGAACCATGATATACCTAACTTATACTATAGCAAGTATACGTGACGTAATATATGAATACAGAAGTACGTGAAGGGGGTGGATTGGGCTTCTCATATTTTGTCCCTAACTATCCCATAACTAGTCGAGTATATAGGCAAAATATGGGACCCTAACTCCTCCCTCACATGGATATCTGTAATGTGAGAGTTAATGATCGCCTGCTACTTAACGTATTTTCAAATAGCTGTTAAATCCACAGATCGAGGATTCCGCAGCTAATATTTTTTTCCTAACTATTCCTTACTACGACGAGTATTTAGGCAAAAAATGGGGCCTCAACTCAGGCGTGAGTTGGGGACCTCTACGGTTAGAAGATATTTTGCAGATATTTTGTCAGAATATTCTATAGCATTTCAAACGCTAATTTATATTTTAAAGGGCAATTTATCATCAAGACCATTATTTATAAAAATAAATGATCTACAGTTTGTTGTCAAACAGATGTATGTATAGCTAAAAAAATACAAATTCAGTTTTTTTAATATTGTTTTCTTAGATCTCCAAGTGGACGGTCATACTGATTTACACTACTCAGTTATTTTATTTAAAAAGCATATTTCTTACCACAGTATTTTTTTCAAATGCCTCACAATAAATATTTACAAATTTTTTGAAATATTCAAATAAATTTGTCAGAAAAAAAGTTTTTTGACGCAAACATAATGCTCACATCTTACAGGCAATGTGTGGGAAAAAAGAAGACATTTGCGAAATTTCACATCGCGCTAGTTTTTTTTAAATAGCAATAAATATTTCTTTTGACAGCGACAAAAATGTTTTTCTTTAGTAAGATACAGAAAAAATAAGAGTTTTTTTTAATATTTTATTTTTTTGTTATTTTTACTGTTTTTTTTTGTCTTTAACACTGTTGTTATTCGTTAAAAGCTGTGCCAAGAAACCAATAAAATTTGAAAATATCAAAAAAGATTGTGATATTTTCAACAAGCTTTTTCAAGTTTCTCAGGTTTAAAGAAGTAAAGTTTTCAAAAACACAAGAATTTCACAACAACATCAAAAATTTTGTAAAAAAATACAATTCTTTAGCTCAATTAACGGATATTCCAAGAGCAAATTTCAACAAAATGATCTTGTTTCTTCTTCATGTTTATGACAAAGACAAAGACAATATATTATTATTTTAGTTATTGCTGCTTTGGTTTATCAATGCCACAAATTTTTTGCTTCATGTCTAAAGTAATAAAACATGATTTAGATTGCTAAAATTTTAACAGAATATCAATTACAGTGATTAATCACAGTGATCACTGTAGGCGGCAAAATTAATTTATTACTTTAATTAAATATTCAAATGTTACTGACAGAAAATATCTATAGCAAAAAATAAACATGCTAAAATTAAGCAACAACAATAAAACTACATTTATTGCACTTTTATCATCTTTGTGTGAAAAATATCACAGAACTTTTTGAATCAATAAATTAAATTTTTTTGCAATGTAAAATTTAGCAAGGGAAAATAATCAATAAATCGTCATTTGTAATCCACTGCAACAATAATAATTAATTCACAGAGATACTATAAATTTTTGATATTATTTGGAAATTGTGTCATTTCATTGTCAGGGGTTCTTTAATCTATAATTTATTGAAAATTTTATTCTTAGCTGTTTCAAGAATGTTCTAATAAAAAAACTTAAAATTGGTTCGATACGTTGTATGTCACATTCAGAAAAAATATTTATTGACAGCATTTCTAAACAAATCCATTGTGCTTTTTTCTATCCTAATTTCTAAAAATGATACATTTGTAATAGATCTTTTTCCAAACACTATCGTAGTGGTTGGTAAAAAATTAAATATTCAAATAAAAGTTATTACATATGTAACTGATGGATTTGAACGTACATGCAAAAAAACATGATTAAAGAGAACAAAAAGCATATCAATGACAAAAGTGCAAAAAATATAGTTTAATTGCTTTTTTTTGTTAAACAAAATTTTCTTCCATAAAACTTTTTTTTTCTCGCACATATTTGAATATTTAAAAGCTTTTTCAAAGAAAACATCACCTTCAGTTTCGACTATAAACTGCAGCAGAAGATGTTAAATAAGATTTGTCTTTCTTGTGGATCATGAATTTAGACATTTTCAACTTTAATTCATCAAATACAATATAAATTAGAAAAGAAAACTTAAAGGGATTCCTTGAAGTAAATCCATGCTGCCATTTTTTCTTCTTTTACAATGTTAAAACACAGCAGATTCATATTTGGTAGCAAAATTCATAGAATAAAAAATACGATAACAAAAGAAAGAAGGCATCATAAACATATTATACTCAAAAACAAAGCTCAAAAAATAACAATAAAATTAACTTAACTTAAAAAGTACGAGAAAAACCTTGTGCAAAGGTTTTAACAACAAGATCTTTATCAAGAGTACAGCTTGAGATTCTTTAAAAAATTTGATCAAACATTCAATACATTTTGAGTGAAGCTTTGTAGCACTTATAACATCCATTGTAAAGTTAATAAGATAGCAGACATTTGATGGTAAAAGTTTTGCAATAAGATAATCTTGAACGAGACCCTTTATATATAATTACAGTAAGATAATGTAACAAAAAATTACCATGATTAGTTTGATGTCATATTTATCTGCAAACTGAAGAAGAGAAAGCATTTGTTCGAAAGTGAAAGTAGTAGGAATAGAATCAGAATACAATAATTTCAAGGCAGCTTCAAAAATATCAGGTTCAAAATCAGGAATCTCCTTTTTTTTCTGCTACTTCTTTCATGCCAGATCGAAACATTGCTTCAAGAACGGGAGAAGCTTCAGTGAGAACTTTTTTATGGATCTGAAAGTGGGAATAATATCTATGTATTAGTAACAGGCATACTGTAAAGCAATAAGCTAAGCATCTATTACAGTATGATAACAAATACATAGAAAAAAAACCTACTTTAATTTTCTTTTCTCCAGCAATAATAGTGAATTCTTTTCCTTTATGTCTTTGATATGCTTTACTTGCAACACCTTTCTCACAAGCCAAAATAGTTGGTTCAACATTCTGTTTTTCTACCGAAAATGTTCCAGTAAATTTAATAACCAGTTCTCCATCAACAGAATAACGATAATCAACATTAAAAAGTTCATATGTTGAACAAAAAGAAATACCATATCCTTCGCTTTTATCATACACATGTTGCAAAGCAAATGAATAGTTCAAAGAATCAATTGAAAGATTAAAAACAGCTTCAATTTTTGATGCAGCTCCAAGATACAATTGTAAAAATATCCATGTTTCTCCACGTCGTTGATCTTTGTTACCATTAGGATAAATGGATAGACAGTATCTTTTGTCAGAATCAGTTGAAATATTGGAATACGCAGTTTTTAAAAAGCCATTTGTTGAAGTTCTTAAAGCTTCCAAATCAACTTCTGTTATCTTCCATTGTCCAGAAAATGGATATCGAATTCTCTGAAATAATATATACAGTTTGCTTTAACAAAAATATACAGAAAACACTTACTGAAGGTAAAACAATTTTAAGCATTCCTTTGACTTTAACAGTCATAACATCACGAACGAAAAACTTGGATTCAAAAAATTTTGATGTTAAACCAAGCACCTTTGCCTTTTTGCAACGTATATTGATAATTTGCTGATTCAACACAAAACGTAATATCAGAATCAGCGCTAATAGCATTTCCATTTCTTAACTTGAAAAACGCATATACATTTTCGCGAAAAGCATCTTCGCTACCATTGGGACAAATCTTTAAATAATATTGAACATTTGAAATATTACAAACAGTGCAAATTTGACTAATTATATAACCGTTTTGAGAATCTTTCAAACCTTCTAAATCAGCTTTTTTAAACTTGATTTCTCGATCTATTGGAATTGTCTAAAAAATGTACATTAAATTAAGAGAAAAGAAATGAAAAACTCACAACAATATTCGGTTCCATTTTTAGTAATTTCCAGGAAGAAGCTTTACATGATGTTGTATAAAAATGAATGGAAAAGCTATTTAAGGTTTCACAAAAATGCACAGCCAACTTATTCTGCTATTAATCAAACCAAAAAAAATTTTTCAATAAAACGCAATCAATAATAATTTAAAAAAACTTTGCCGAAAATATTTGGAAAAAAGGGTCAATTTATTTTATCGCATTTTTGCATCAAAATAATTTTTATTAGTCTGTCGAGAAAGTTACGTTTTAAAGTTTTGTTTAAGTGATGAAAGTAGTGTGTTTTCTACAGCTGCAGAATTATATTTTGTTATAAAAGGTAAGCACTTTATAGGAGTAATATTGATATTTTTAATATTTGTTAACTAATGATCCTGAAAAACGAACATTTTGTACCTATAAAGCTCCGTATAATAATATTTTTCAAAATGTAAATAACTTTTTACATGCATGCTATTTAATGATGATCCATTTGCTTTAACAAGATATAAGTTTTAAAAAAATCGGTTTCTGTTACATCCTTTACAACTTGTTATTACCGTTGCTACATCTTATTAAATATTCAAAAACTCTTTTTCCTTAAAAAATTAGAGCACATTTCGTTAAAAACAATTGTGGTTTATGATAAAAAAAGACTACGACAAGACTACAAAAAGCGTAGCTTAATGCTCTTTAGCTTTTTTCTTTGAGTTCAATCAATGCCGTTATTTCTTTTTTCATCCTGTATTTTTTATATCAAAAAATTTTTTTAATGTAAAAACGAGTTTACTTTATAATATTATTGCTGTTGTTGTATTTGTTATCATCAATTCTTGTTAATCAAAATCATCCATATATACGTGCTGGAAACAAAATAATTAAAAAAAATTATTCATTCTTGTTTTTTTGTGCACTAAAATCCACGTTTAGAATTGAAAAAATAATAATGAAGCAAGTGAAAATGATTTTACACACTTTTTATTAACATTCATGAAAAATAATTGTAAACATAATATTTTCTATATTGCATATTATTAGCAAATCGAAAAGTTTAAAAAGCATACCGCTTTTTAAACTTTTCGATTAATTTGTCTGGAATTGGATGGTAAAAAACTGCTGCAAAAGTTTCCCACACTTTCAACAACATTTCCAGCTACATCTGCAACAGCATTAGCAGCATTGCTTATACCATCAGCTACACTCTCTGTAATTGTTTTGGTGTCATTATGTAAATAATCATATCTATGCTTTTCATAAGTTGAACAAAACCGGATGGTATCATATGGAAATACTTTTGAAGAGCTTGTTTCACCAACAAAATCTATATTCACGCAGGCTAAATCACATCCAGCATTTGCAGCATCCTAAAAAATCTATTAGTTTAAAATTTGAAAGCTGTCGTTTTCCTCTAACTTCTTTGTCCTCCTCATTTCCATCATAAAGAGGCATACGAAAAAGTACAACAACATCTTCTGTAACATAGTTGTATTTGATAACAACTTGTGTTCCATAAATTGGAATACTTCCAACAAGATATATTCCCTTAAACATACCATTATTGATTTTCAATAATTGTCTTCACTTACACTTTTATTTAATTCAGATAAATCTAAATTAAGATTAATTTCAAATCCATAACCCCATTTTGTTTGTTTATGCATAAACATTACAGGTATAGTAATTTTATTATTAGAATACCGTCCGCTAATCTTTAATTCTAATTCACCATCCAAATCACAACTATAGTCATATGAATGAGATTCTACAGATTTTTTACCGTTGCAATCAAAAGCACAAGTTTGGGTGAAACTCAAATTTTCAATTCCATGAATATTTTTTGTTGATATTGTATTCACAACTTTTGGTTTTATCTTTAATTTTTTCAATGCCTCTAACATTTCAAGTTTGCAGATGTACTTAATTCAATAGAAAAGTGATTAGCTCAAATGTATAAATTTTTAATTCAATTAATTATTTAAAAGTAAATTTACCTTGTACAACAGTTTTGTTTTAAAAATCTGTCCAATCATATGCCATGCTTCTAAAAAAATATATATTTACTCTAAATATGTGACAATGTGCCTAAGAATAAAATTTTGTAATAGCAAAACAAAAAGAAGAAACATCAAACAATTTGTCTTTTTTTCAAGACACTCAAACATGTTGTACAATTTTTTCTCATAGTTTTTTATCAGTGCATTTTTTTATCATAAAAACTCATTATTTTATGTGTGTTTGTTATACGCAACAAAGAAAGAAAGGGTTTGTTTATATCGATTAAAATGAAATAAAAGACTAAAAGAAAACTTTTAGCCCAAACTGTTGAAATAATGCAAGCACATAAGAAATTTTCAGCAGCAGTCTGATTTCTTACAGTAGAGGCATTCAGGTGACGCAGGAGTTGAAGCCCCTGAATACTCGTCCTAATAAGGAATAGTAAGGGACAGAATATTAGCTGCCAAATCTTTGATACCCTGAATTTAACAGCTAAACACAGTACCTCAAGTAGCACACGATGGCTATATCATGGTTGGAAATAATTTATTTTAGATAGTTTTCATTGCTTCAAAATAGATTTAAATAATGTTTCTAGACTGTTTATGCCTGACTCATAACAAAATTTTTATTTTTGGAGGGTTTTGTAAAACACGGTTTAATCGCCTGCTAATATAACAAAGGACAACAAAACCGTATAAATGATGTTTCATTTTTTTTAAATTGTCATTTTTGTTTGATGCATCGATTACTAAAATAATTCTTCTTTGGCTTCTAATTCATTGTAAAACATATCGAAGATTTTTTTCTTTTTTTAAATGTTAACAACCAGACTTTAGTGGTTTATAATATTGCAGCATATAACCACAGCGGAAGTAGCGAAGCTAACTTGCTACTTTAAAAATTGTTTTAAATATTCAAATATCTCCAATATTCATAAAACTACAATTTTAAAAATAATAAAAGAAAATTGTTTAAAATTAAACATCAACAAAAACTATATTTTTTGTAGTTTGATCATAGCTTGTTTTTATGTTTTTCTTATTTTCATTAAAAACACATTTTTTCTATTTCGGTTGCAATCTTTCACAATACCTAACAAATTTGAATATTTAAAACAATTTTTACACTGTAAAAATACCATATATGTAATAAAATTTTTAGCTACAAATATTGTTTTAGTTGATAAATGCAATTTTATTTTTAGAAATGCGTACCTACAGAAAAGAACATTTTTTATATTAGATTCTGTCATTAAAGTTCTTGAAAATGATGAAATTAACTAGTGTATGAAAAATGGGATTTTTAACAGTGCCAGAATTTTTTGGTGATTTGTTATAAGAAATCAGTACACTTACAAAAGATCAAAAGAGTAATAAAAAGTTCCTTTAATCTTCTGCCAGATCTAAGCAGGACGCTACCCTATTCGCGGGAAACACTATTCGCGGGATAGTATAAAACCATTCGCGGGACGGTTTCGCGGGAACGATTCGCGGGAAGGTCGATTCGAATTTTGATTTTCAGGAAACATTGATACATACATATTCTGTGTTCCAATGGTTTTAGTAAATAGCTTCTTCACAGGAGCAGGAATATTAGGTTCCATAATTGAAAAATTAATAAATGTGGCCCTAAGGAGGACCGTTGGGATAAAGAAAATTTAGCAGCACAGCAAGAGAAGTTGAAGACAAAAAGTGAAAAACAACTTGATTCAAACGGTAAAGCTAAGCATAAATGGCAAAAATATGAAATTTTGAAAGCTATAACTTTATTCATTGCGTCCATTGATACCTTTTGCCCTTAAAGAGTACTCCAGACATGGATTTGTTTCAGCAGCGCACATCCAGAAATGTGTGCCAAATAAGTTCAAAGAAAAACCGCATAGAAAAGAAGCAAGCCGCTTTATAGAAAAAAAGCTTCGTTAAATCATTGAAAATATCGACATTTTTTATAAAAGATAAATAAGTTAAGTTTAAAAAAGTGGAAAAACATTTTCAACATAGGTATAATGATGATTTTAAAACTTTTAAAAATTAATATTTAAACATTTTTTTCAATGGGATCAATGTGTATTTTTGGCGGTTGAGTTTATGTCCTAAAAACAAGATGTTTCATGATATCGTGTTAGACACGTATTACCTATTTTATCAATTTATTATCCCACAGATCGATCCTGCGAATAGGTTTATATCCCGCGGACAGGTTTTTCCCGCGAATGCGTCCCGCGAATCGGTAATATTTTCCCGCGAATAGTATTTCCCGCGAATGGTTTATCTCCCATCTAAGCAACAGCAAAAGATAAAAAGCTTACGGCACACAGTGATTTTTTTGCAACATGCAGACGGACGGAGGGGGCGGAGCTTAAGTAATTAGCTAGCAACTTTTTTATATTACCATTAAAAGACAAATTACAAATCACATATTATTTATTAGTATCTTAGCTACAAATTTGTGAATAATTATAACATTTTTTAAAACTATGTCAAAGTCGCGAGCTATCGAAGTTAAGCTGTCAAAATTTCATCATTTTTTCAACAGCTAGTAACTTCTTTAAAAAACTTAAAGTTAGTATTGTGTAGGCCCTAACACCTACTGATCCCTAATGCGATACCCATGAGTCGACTTTACATATATCCTAGGAGGAGGCTCACTTTTAACCTGGGTGCCACCCATGGAATTCATTTTAACCTCGGATCCACCGAGCACCCAACCACTCAATTTTGTAGTGTTTTGTCTCCGGCTGGACTTGAACTTGGGACCGCCAAGCCAACATCCTCCGCGCTACTCCACTATGCCACTGTGCTGGCAAAAAAAAACTATTTAAACACATTCTGTAACGTGGAATATGTTACTTGATGCCGTCTTTATTATATTTTCAAAATCTTGCCATAATACTCACTAGAACTCGAGTTCTGACATCAGGCTCCGCCCCCAAACGGCCGTTGGCATTTCGTTCTTCATAGCGCTTGATATCACAGTGGGCATTGGTTTCGATATACCGCAGTTAATAAATTTGACATTTTTACAGTATTTGTAAGCATGACATAATGAATATATTGTCATTAGTATTGTTTTATTTTTATTATCATTTTTAAAATAATGACGAATACTGGATATCTTGATAAACTACATTCAATTTAAACAGATCTTCTTTTTGCAGCTATTTATGGTAGTGAGCTCAATTAAATATTCAAATAAAATTTACTTAACCATTTTTAACGAGAAAACTGTTTTGTGTCATTTCTCTTCTTTTCATTTTCTTGAAGGACAAACAGCCTTTCATACTACAAACTATAGAAAAATTTTTTCATTTTTTCCTTGAATCAAAATAAATGTGTCGGAAATTGATGAAACGTTTTTAAATCAATACCAAATTTTTAAAGTTTTTCAGTGAAAAACTTTGTTAGTCCGTATAACTTACTCTGTTTAGTTCTTACAATTAAAAAGTTTAAAAATCTAATTTTTGTTGAATTTTAATATCAAGATGGATATTATAACAAATATTGTAACACATAATAACCGTCCTGGAACCCCAGTATTTAATCATGGAACTTCCCAACCTCAAGTCACGGATTTCCCAAAATATATATTGGATTATATTATCTCAAATCCAAAATCACCAAAGCAATGGAAAAAGGTGATTCAAACATGCAAATTATTTTTTGATAAAAATCCTATTGTTGTTATTTTATGCTTACATTTTCATGGATATATTTATGTTGGTGAGTTTTAACGTTTTTGTTATTGGATAAAGTGATGTTTTACCTCAGTAACAGTATCAATGAACTCTATAGTAGCAATACAAAGATCAAATATAGAAAATGAAAAATTTTTTACCCATTTTCTGCAATCGTACCTAGTTAACATGTGTACCACACTGTTCAGGTAACAAAACAGTGTGGTACACATGTTTAGGCGGTTATTGCAGAAGTCATCGTAATCAAGAAATTAAAATTTTTGATGTATCATTCAAGCTTTGGATTACAGAAAATCTTTATCTCATTGGTGCTACAAATGCTCCATCAATAATTCCACAGCTTTATAAATGTGATGCTAAAAAATTAGTTCTTAAATATAAAATTTGATGACCTGTTATTTTTATCTTCTAGTGCTGTTAACATTGATAGCAGTGTTATTGATAAAAATGGAAAGATTGTACCATTGGAAAAAATTGTTGAACGTTTCCCTGCAAGTCTTGAAAGAATGGAGTAGTAAGTATTATGTAGTTTTCGTATCAAACATTATTCTTCGGAGATATGCAAATTTTTAGCTGGCTTTATCCATTTTTTTAGTTACATTAATCAAGAAGACGATATTACTCCTGAAACATTTCAAAAACTATCAGAAATGGAAACTATTCAAAAACTTAAAAAAATGAAGCTCCAAATTCACATTTCGACACCTTCTCATTTATTTAAAGCTTTACTCAATTTTATGCTTGTAAGTTTTTATCTTTATTTTCATGCACATCTAATCAAACATTTTTTAAAGGAAAATAAACAAATCAACTTTGAAGTTGACCTTGCAACTTGGCAAGCTACAGATGAACAAAAACTTAGAGTGCAAGATGTCATTGCACAATTAAATGGAGAAAATTATGGTAGTTATCAACGTCCAAAAATTTCTTTTATTGGTCCTGTTTAGAAATCAGACTAATTAACTAAACTAATGATGCTTAATGAAAGAAGTTGAAACCATTCTTTTTAAAAAAAGCGAGATATTTTTGTGTTTTGTCCAAGCTATACATTCCCTTAAAATTTGTGATATAAATCATTGTCTTGTTTTCGGAATCCAATAATTTTTCCTACTGTAGTTAATACAGCTTTATTTTGTGTAACACGACAATGTACTTTAAATCAAAAACAAAAAATTTAACAATAAGAAATTATACGATAAAAAAAAGACAATAAAGCAACACCAGCAAATAACTTTAAAGATTTTGAGACAAAGTTTCCAGAAATAATTTAAGAATAATATCTTTATCAAGTGTATCAATACCATGAACAGCTTTCTTTTCTTCAGAACATTTGATTAAATATTCGAGACATTTTGAGTGAAGTTGTGTTGCAGATACTGTAGTTGTGGTAGTGTAATTTATAAGGAAGCAAACATTGGACGGTGAAAGCTTTTCGATTAAATAATCTTGGATGAGATTCTAAAAATATATATATGTGAGATTACAGTATGACATCAAGCAAAATACATACCATGATAAGCTTGATGTCATATTTGTCAGCAAATTGCAAAAGTGAAAGAACTTGTTCAAAAGTAAAATCGGTTGGAATTGAATCAGAATATAATAGCTTTACAGCAGCTTCAACAATATCAGGAGTAAAATCAGTTAATTCCATTTTCTTTTCAGTTACTTCTTTCATGCCAGATCTAAACATGGCTTCAAGAACTGGAGAAGCTTCAATGAGGACCTTTTTATGAACCTAAAATATGTAATATAAATATCTGTATTAATAACATGTATGCAGTAGTTTACAAGAAATACAACTAAAACAAACTTACTTTGATTTTCTTTTCTCCAGCAACAATAGTAAATTCTTTTCCACGATGTCTTTGATAAGCTTTACTAGCAATTCCATTTTCACATGACAAAGTTGTTGGTTCAGTTTTTTCTTTTTCAATCAAAAGTGTACCACTAACTTTAATAACCAATTCACCATCAACAAAATAACGATTATCAGGGTTAAAAAGATCTTTAGTTGAACAAAGTTTATTGCCATATCCTTTGCTTTTATCATATGTGCACATTTTATTACACATATAGTCTGCAGATGGAACAGAAATATTATAAACAGCTTCAACTTTTGATGCATTTCCAAAATGTAAATGCAAGAATATCCATGTTTTTCCACGATATTCATCTTTGTTACCATTAGGATAAAGTTTTAAGTAATATTTGATGTCGGAGTCAGAAGAGATACTAAAACGTTTGCTCATCAAATTACCATTTGTTGTTGAAGTTCTTAAAGCTTCCAAATCAGCTTCTTTAATCTTCCATTGTCCAGAAAATGGATATCGGATTCTCTGCAATTGTAATTCTGTTTTAAACAAATTAAGTATAATTTAAACTTACTGCAGGTAATGTAATGCTAAAAGTTCCTTTAACTTTGACAGTCAAAATATCATTAACAAAGAATTTTGAATCAAAAAATTTTGATGTTGAACAAAATGAAGGTCCTTTTCCATTAATCCATTTTGCCTGATATTTAGCAGATTCAACAAATAAAGTAATTTCACCATCAGCTGCAATTGCGTTTCCATTGTTTAATTCCAAAAACATGCACGTTGTTCCAGGTATAGAAGTACCATTTGGAGCAATTTTAATATAATATTGAACATTTGAAATACTGCAAACACGATACCATTGACTATTTTTATAACCATTTTGAGAATCCTTTAAAGCTTCCAAATCAGCTTTTTTAAACTTGATTTCACGATCAACGGGAATTGTCTAAAAAGATTATGATCATAAAAACAACATAAAAGCAAAGCTTACTATAACAGATGGTTCCATAATCACATGTAAATTTCACCACGTAAAGCAGTTATTGATAATATAAAACTCTAAAAATTTAATGATTAATAAATAAATGTTAAGGGAACGCGGGACATCAACTCTGATGGTTGAATTACAGAAACTTCGCGAAAAAAAATTTTTTTTTTGTCAGTTAGCTTGGCAGAAACAGTACATTTTGCCAAAAGAAAGAAATATTTATAAATTGTTCAAACCATAAAAGATAACACATTTTTTGTTGCTTGTTTTTTAATTTGATATCGCCAAATTTCATTTTATTTTTAGTACAATCTACAAACTTATTACCTTCGAACCTCGTTGAAACGCAAGAAAATCGACGACTGTTTAGATCTGGTGAGAAAGAAGTTACACAAAAAAATGATATCATATATGTGTTTTTTAAAAATGTAGTTCAAGATTATTTAATCGAAGAAATTTCGCCATCAAATATTAGCTTGTTTATTTTACTACCACAACAACTTTAGCTGCAACAAAACTTCATTCAAAATGTCTCAAATGTTTACATAAATGTTCTAAAGAATCTCAGTCTGCCCATAATTTGCATATTCTTGATAAAGGTTTTGCTTACAAAATTTTGAGGAATCTTCTCAAAATGGTTTAATATTGTTGGGGTATTTGTTTGTTGTGGATAACTTTTATTATTTTAACTACAACAACATTCCTGGTGATGTTGGTTCATTTTTTTTTGCAATTTGAGACGTAAAAAAGCGTTAATCTTTAGTCAAAATAGCGCTGTAACTGAAACAAATTACTTTCAAATGGTACTTCAAATATAAATAAATTATAGCCAACGTTTTACAGGTGTTTTAAAATTAAAACTTTTAATTTCCGCTTTTTTTAACCTTTTCACACTTTTCTTCTATTTTGGTTACTAACAGCAACTGCTGAAGCAAAGCACAGTCTCAAGAAATTTAAAAAAAGAATAAATGTGTGAAATAAAAATATTTTTTAATTCATCCGATACAATTTTTTATTCAAATTCTGAAGTTACTGGTTTTATACAGATTTCTGTTACAGAGCCATTAAAAGCTCGAAAAATTGATTTAAATATTATTGGAAGGGCAAAAACTTCTTTTGAAGTTGCACGTAATTCGGGTGGTAAGGATTTTTTCTTAGGGTAAATCAAAAAATTAAAGGTTTAGAGGAAGCGCAGTTAAAGATTATTTATTCAGAAGTTTTTATTCACCAAAAAATATTTCAGGTAGCACCACATATGATCATTACCACTCAGAAATTTATTACATTCGAGAATATTTTATTCTTTGGAAATCTCCAGATGATACAAATCGATTCCCCCTTGGCACTTATAATTTTCCATTTCGATTCTTTATTCCTGCTGTAGCTCCATCAGATTTGGATGAAATTTATGGAAATATTAAATATTTTATTCGTGTAAATATTGATATTCCATGGGCACTTGATCAACAAGAATACTGTAGTTTTCATGTTCTTCCATGTATTGACATAAATGCTGATAGAAGATTAGGTATTCCAGTTCATACAGTTGTGACTACAAGTGGAGCTTGTTGCAGATATTCTCCTATCACACTTACTGTGGGCAGCTTTCTAGCTAACATAATGTTAAACAAAAAGGTTGCAATTATAGGTGAAGTTACCAAAAATTGGATATGTTAGTGGTGAAAGGATTCCCTTTCATTTAGAAATTGAAAATCAATCTGCTATAGAGCTTACGGTTGCAAGAGTGGGGTTAAAATGCCATTACATTTTTATTGCTAGATGTGAAAGAAAGTTTATTACAAGAACTATTGCTTGCCAAGAAATTCAGGTTTGTCTAACAAAAAAAAACTCGAACTCGAATTTTTTTTGTCATAGCAGGATTCGAACCTTTGCTTTTAGGGTGTCAGCCAGCGGTTTTAACCACTGAGCTATGTAAGCATGTTTTTTCATCTTTCCAATTATGTTTAATATAACAAACATTTAAACGCTATTTTAAAGCTTTATTCGTCAAAAAAAAACAATCACTGTTATTTTTTTGATATCAAACAATTAAGAAAATGTCGTTATAGCTCTGTTGGTTGTGTCACGAAGAATCGTGATTATATGCAAATTTATGTAGAATAAACTTTACCTTCTTTGTCTATTTAACATTTCTTTATCCATTTTTTTATGTTCATTCTTTCCTTTTTATGCTCATACATCTCTCTCTCTCTCATACAATACTTTTTCTGTTGCGGTGATCAAGGATCTCTGCCACAGGTTGAGCAGCAAAGTGACATCCAGAAGGCATAGCTTCGAATCCACTTTGACAAAAGTTTCTTTCTTGATAAAACATTTTTAGCTCTTTTTAAATCCATTGTTAACAATTTTCAGATAACCTCAAAGAAGTTAAACATTCTTCAATGTGTGATTCGAATCCCCCCAATTCCTCCTTCTTTTGATTGTAACATTCTGCGATACAAATATACAGCTTTTGTAAGCTTTCTTCTTCCCCTTTTTTGGTGTATCTATTCCCTCACTTTTAAGGTCGATGTTCACACAGACGCAACATTTACAAGTGGACCACAAGTAAAAATTCCTATAATAATTGGAACTGTTCCTCATAATCAACAACAACAAATGCTTGCAGCAACTTCTACTTCAACTTTATTGGAGAACGATATAACATATTTCCCTCCACTTCCATGTATTCCTTATTCACCAGAAATTTTTGAAAATACAAGTTTTCTAAAAACTATTTCTAAATTTAAAATCAAATGGGATGATGGAACTAATGTTTTTCCTGTTGTAACTCCATTTTATGATTATTTTAAATAACATAAATATGGATATATGTATGTTCTGGAAGCAACAGCGAATATTTTTATAAAAAAATTTATAACTTTTGCACAATTATTGTTAAAATGTTGTTGCGAACATTTTCACCATGAAAGATGTTTGCTTAAATTTAATAAAATTTATTGACAAAAAGCGAAATAAGGTGACTCAAACATTTTTTAATTACTGAGTTTCTACCATTGTATGTTCATTTAAGGAAAAAACTAAAGCTGTCTTTCACTTATGTTTGATGCAAATTCATAGAAATATTTGACAATAAATAAATAAAATATTCAAATAAAAGAATGTCTATTTGACATATGGTTTACGAAAGAAATAACGCAACTACATTCATTTTTTTCTTTGCTTTTGTCCATTAAAAATGTTGTCTATCATAAAAGAATTCAATTGAAGTAAAAAATCTTCACAAACGACTTTTTTTTAGAACATGTGTGTCTTTCAGTGCCAAAAAAACGGACAGCAGAGCAGTCTATAGATATTTCTTTATTTTTTCAGTGCTGTTTTATTTGAATATTTTTAAAAAAAATTTATGTTGTAAAAATATATTTTGTAATGGAAATAGTAAAATAATGTAAAAAAAATAAATGTTTGAATGAAGATTTAGAATTCCTACAAACTCGGTTCTAATTATATTAATAAATTCATTTCTATCATAATGGTTTCCTTTATTGATAAAAACAATTGTCAAAAATTTTTTATATTTTCTCTGCTACTAAAAAATCAATTGCAGCGAGAAACTCTTTCAAGGTGAGAAAAAAAGAAAACGACAGTAGATCAGTCGACCAATATTTTTTTGTTTTTCTAGGCTTTTTATTTGAATATTTTAATGAAAATTTTTTTTAATATTATAAAAGAAGTATAATAACGCAAAAATGTTTGTAAATAGTACTTCTTTTTAATTTTTTTAACAAAAAAATTGATGTTACATTTTCAGTAATAATTTTTATATTAATGATTTCTGTCATGACAAAAAAATAAAATTTTTAATGAAATCGTGTTGACAAAGTAAATAGAAAGAGAATAATAGATGTCTGATAAATCAAACCTTTTTTTTAATTACTGTACTTTATTCATTCAAATCGTCAATTTCAGTGATATGCGTGTTAAGTAATAACACTTGCTGTTTAAAAATGTTAGTGATATTTCACAAAAAATAAATGAAATATTCTAAAATTTTAATGCAAATGTTTGCTCTTCTGGCTTAACATTTTGAAAAAAAAATAAAGCGACTGTTCATCATTTTTTTTGGTTTTTTCTATCAAAAATTTTATTTATCGAAAAACAAATCAATTGAAGTAAAAATCTTCACAGATGACTTTTTTAGAACATGTGTGTCTTTCAGTGCCAAAAAACCCGACAGCAGAGCAGTCTATAGATATTTCTTTATTTTTTCAGTGCTGTTTTATTTGAGTATTTTGTTGATAGTTTTTTTGTAATAAAAAATGTTTTTACTTTTAGATAAAGAATAAACTAATTCAAAAGCCTAATTAAGACAAACCCATAATTCCTCACAAGATATTTATTGTGCAGTAATAATTTTAATAAAAATAAATTCTTTCTAACATAAAATCTTAATTAAATTTTTAACCTTTAACGATTTCTGATACACATCAAAAGTATGTTTTTAGCACTCATAACGAATGTATGTAGACGTTATTTGTGCATAAAAAATTAGTCCCAAATATAAGTTATCGAATTTTGATCAAACAATAACAGTTGTTGGAGATTTCAAAGAATAATAATAATTATAACAATGTGGTATGTCTTTGCCAGGGATGAAAAGGCCAGAAAAATAAAATAATAAAACTTATTAGCAAAAAATGTTAACCGGTTAAATCATGTTTTCTTAATAACGCGATTTCTTAACTTTTATTGACTCAATGATATTTGTAATGAAGAAACTAAATTTGATGTTTAGGATTTTTCCTGCAAAAACGAATTTTCTCGAAGATAAATTAAATATTGAAAAATTCTGATATATTTTCATACTATTAAAATTGTGCTTTATAAATGACTTTTATCGTACTTTTGCAGTACTAAAAATGTTTTATCCGAAGGCGTCTTATATAAGGCAAATAAATATCTGTGTTATCATTTTGTTAATTAAAGGAGACAAACACAAAACAAAAAGTAAAGTTCATTCAGTTGATAATAATATATCAAAAAAAGTTTTGAAGAATAATCAATTGATAAAAGTCTAAAAGGAAACGGTATAAAATATTTTTAAAATCGTTTCCTTCAACATTACTTATGAGTATTTTTGCTCTTCTTGGATTTTTTGATAAGCGTTGTTGCATTTTTTCTCCTTGGCAAACTTCTTCTTTTACGTTTTTAAGCTTTCACTTTTCTATGCATTTCTAGTTCACCTAAAAGGTGTAAATTTTTTTAGTCGACAAAAAGTGTTTTTGTGCCTCTGCTTTAAGTTGGCATCCTCTCGTGTCTCTTTCGATGGCTATCACGTTTTTTCCGTTGATGCGTGAAAAGGTGAAAAAAAAAGCGCTGTTGCCTTTAAACAGTTTTTTGAAAGAGTCTCGCGGTGTGTCCGCTTATTACTTTGGTTTATGTTCGGGCCTGACTTTGTTTTCGTTGGTTACCAGAGGTTTCTTTTTTATGGATATGACTTGAAAAAAACTTTTATTGATTATACTTTTAAAAACAAAACAAAAATATTTATTTCTTATTGCTTTTAAGAGATTTTTCATTTACATTTTGCAGTCCTTTCAAACTCTTCTTTAATAAACTTATTTATTGTGTCAAGTAATAATGGATGCGAAACAAAATTTATATGAAATGCAGCTAGAAATCGTTGAAGTCTTTAAAGCCCAAAATCCTGATATTGGCTTTTTTGATGTTGTTTTTGAAGTTGATCAAATGGTAAGCTATGTAGATAACTTAAGGTTTAAAATTTCCAATTTTAGAAACTTTATGCCCATAAATATTACTTAACTGCAATATCACAAACATTTAAATCAATGCTTTCTGATCGATGGTCTTCAAAGAATCAACCAATCAAGATCAAAGATTACAAATATGAAAATTTTAAGGAATTTTTAACATTTATTTATTCTGGTGAATGCAATATTGATGATGAAAATATTTTTACAATAGTAGATATGGCTGAAACATATGGTGTTCAAGTTTTGAAAACTACTTGTGAATGCTATTTATTAAGCATGGAACCTAATCTTCAAAATATTTTCCAGTTACTTGAACTTGCTGATAAATATCCATTGAATCAATTGAAAGTATTGTTGAATGCATTTGTTTCTAAAAATTTTACAAGTATGGCAAAAGATGAAAGATTTAAAGATCTCTCTAAATCAGTTATGAATAATATAATTGAAGCTAATATAAATACTGAACTATCCGAAAATTTATTTGAAGAAGTAAGAACTTTATTTTTTTTTTAAATTTTGTACATCGTATTTTTAGGCCTTTAATTGGGCCGAGAATAAAGCAAAAAATAAAGCCGCTGCATACAGTAACGATGATGACAGTTTTATAAAAGAAGCAACGAAACGAAAATTGATTGACATTTTACCGTTAATTAATTTTCAAAGAATGAATTTTAAATTTCTTCAACAATTTGTTGGTATGAATATTTTCGGAATTTGTACCTGTTCTATAATAGTATTTTTAGTGAAAAAATCTTTCCTTTTTTCTGATGATGAATTCAGTGATCTTTTAACAAATGCCTGGAAAAGAACATATGGTGAGTTAATTGTTTCATTATTACATGAAAGGCCGTAGACAAAAAAAATTTTCGGAGAAGGCACGCCTTTGATCTTTTGCCGCTTTTGGCACTCGTCGGCGAAACATCAAAGAAATTTTGTTAAATTAGGGGGGCACAGGTACCCTAATACCCCCCTTAAATACGGGCTTGATTACATAAATCAGGTCAAATTTATACCTTTAATATTTAAAACTGTTTAACAGCATGATACAATGACAGCCATAATATTACTGTAATTTGAACATTCTTTATTATAAACTTTAAATTAAAATGCCTTTTCCTCAGCCTTTGTCCCATCCTCTCATTAATACAAATTATTTAAATTTTCAGTTAAAGTAATTGATGATAATGGAAAAATTATGAAAGGCTTTCTCAATTGTCCTGATACTGATGTAGCATTTAAAGTCATTCAATCTCTAAAAGACAGTAAAAGTGATGGTTATTGGCCAATAGATCAAAAAAAACCAGCTGAGCCAAGTAAAATTACTGTAAATCAAAGCATTGAATGGTATTTAGTTTATGACTCTGATGGAGATCTTGCTGTTAAAAGTCTTAACAATTTTGACAATAATGATGATTACATACTTGCAGAACTGTTTGCAGAAGAAGGATTTGAAAAACCTTATAGAATTGAAGTTTATCGTTGTATATGTAATTTTTAATTTCGCTTTTATATAATTGTTTTTTGTTTATGAGATTTTTACACTATTATTTTATAACATTATTTGTTATTTTTTTATGTCATCTAATGCTTGAAATAAAAACTGGCAGTATACACATCGATAGTATGTATGTTTTTACCATTTATTATAAGAATTATACGTTCACTAAAAACTAATAAGATTCAAATAGATTATGCTATTTTATGAAGATAAGGATAAAAAGTTCCTGGTGATACAAATGATAGTTAAGATTCAAAATATCAGGTTGTTCGATAAGTTCGTGCGTCGATATAACCTGATGGATTTTTAATACCACAAGAGCAATCAAAATGAGGTCTTTTGTAATAGGTAGGCCCATATCTCAGGTATCTAACGATAATATAATATTGAGGTCACAGTAAATACTGTAGGTATACGGTAGAAATTTCTCGAACACATGGGGATTTTCGATAAAAATGAGCTGTAATTAAGCGGAAAAAGCTGGAAATGACTGGATATGATGTTTTAGGACTATCTACATCATATGCAACAACTTTCATATGGAATTTTGCCTCAGGGCATTATGCAAATTTTCGAGGTCGGAAAATTTGCATATTTTCAAATTTTGAAAAAAAAGGCAGGAAGGGGTTGGAAATGGTCCAGTAAGTTCCCAGCAATCAAGTTTGGTCGAAATTATGGCTCTTAAACAATTTTTTATAGCAAATTAAACCATCGCCTGCTACTCAATGTTATTTTTTTTTTGATAATAAAAGATAATAAGAAGATTTGTTAAATAGAGGCGGCACTGGTGCCTTGAGTATAAAAAATAAATTCCTTTGTTCACAGTTTCTGACAAACTTGTTTATTTTCTAATCACATTTAAAATTATAAAATGCCTAAAATATTTAAACATAGTAGCATCACATTTTACAGCCTCAAAAGCGAACAAATAATAAACTTTTCTTTCGTAATTTTTTACGAATAGATTGTTCATTTTGATGATGAAACGAAACCATAAAAGTGCGTCTAGGCGCGCCCTCAGTTCCTGCATATGTTTACAATGTGTCGAAGAAAGTGACAGCATTGCAATCGATTGAAATTTCTTTATTTTTCGCTCTTTATTTTTTATTTGAATATTTTGGTAAATGTTTTTTTTTTGATTACAAATTATTTTTTAAGACGATTTTTTAATAATTTGCAAAAACTCAATGAAAACAAGGTCATGATCAACTTCAAAGATCATTAATAATTATAGAAACATGGTTTATCTTTGCCATAATTATAAAGATTGAATGAAATTGCTGTGATTACTGGCAATACAAAAGAAAAAATTAAAAAATTTTGTAAAGTTAATGGATTAATATTTTGACTATTAAACGGTAAAAAAACTAGATTTTTATTATCTCAGTCAATTTTAACAAAGCTGGCAAAAGATGGAATTTGAATTTAGGGCTATTTTACAAAAAGTTACCAAATGTTAGGTGCAAAAGGTGCTCTTCCTTGTCATGAGTAGTTTCCGCAGATTTAACAATTTAATGCAAATAAGTTAAGGCATTAAAAAAAGACAACTCCAAGAAGTGCTTGAATCAGGTTGCCAATAGAAGTCACCAAAAATGGATACTAAATTTTTTTTAACCTCCGAATCTCTCTAACATGCTCTTTGAACTAAAACTTAAATTAATTACCAAAAAAACAGGTGCTTTTCTTTCAAAGTTTTTTTGTTTTCGTTGTCAACTACGCAAAAAAAAGTGTTGCTATAAAATTTTTTGCATTTAATCAAATCAATGTAAAAACAAAAAGCTTTAATTTTTGGTTTTTAAGTGTGCGTACGATTATTGGCTTTTTAATAAATTTTAAAGAAACAACTTTCTTTCTCCTCTAAAAAATTTGTTAATGATTTTAGAGAATTTTGTTTCGGCTTCACAATATGCCCTTGAATTTTCAATATTGTATCAAACAATTTTGTATTTTGAAGCATTCTTTTTATTTACTGCTCTGCCAGCAATGTGTATTTTTGCCTATTTATGCTTTAAAACAAAATATTATTCAAAAAATAGTATTCGTTTAATGATGCATATCAGTTTATGGTTTCCATTCTATGCCATTCCAGAACTTTATTGTATTGCGTTGCAAATTATTCATAGGGTTTCTCTTGGTAAACATATATATGATAATCAGAAAAATGTGGGAAAGTGTAGCCCTGCTCCTAAACTGGAACGAAACGGTGAGGCGACCGTTACCCTCCGCCCTCTATCTGACCCTATATAATACCAACCCACATAACACCTAAGTCATGTCCTTGGTACCTTGGCCAGACACGAACCATAATAAAGACCATCTAAAGGAGGACTATATATGGAGGCCCTACCCTTGGCATGAAATCATTCGCGCCAGTGAATGATGGAAAATTGGTTCCTTGGACATCACCCTTGTTGGAATGAAAAATGTTTCGCCAAAAAAGTCTACAAATCGGCGCCCAAAAAATTGTTGAATGGTATCTGTTCAAGACGCTATCAACTCCCTTACCCCCAATTATGCGTCATGTGCTGTGAAATGAAAATGAATTAGACGCGCAAAGCAGTTCAGTGAAACAGTCGGATGAAAATGGAATGGAATGCAATGTGTTACAGTGATTTGACATTGCAGTGGAACAAAAAAAATGGAGTATCGGATGGCATCCATGAGGAAAACCTGTATGAAATGAGAGAATGATGAAATGGAAATGAATGCCCGACACAGAGCTGACAAGGATCGCCTGTACAATGAAATTGAATGAATGAAGCACAGCAGGTATGGCTCTCCCGGAAGATACTCAAATGGAAAGACTGACTTTGCAACCGGTTTGGCAGACTCCCAAAGTACTTGATCACATGATTTGAAATTTTCGGCACGTACCGTGATGCGTATAAAATTACGGATGGAAAAACTTCAAACACTGCAGATTGTTTGGTCAAGCCATTTTCGAAAATTTGTCCTTCCTCGACACGAAACGGATTTCGGATAGCTTAATGTTCATTGGCATATCATTAAGTTTATCTACACCAACAAGAAAAGCCAATAACCCGATGAATTCAAAAGCCCCAAAAAATAGCAACCGCGCACCCAAAGCTGTTTAATATGGGAAACGATGGACTTATACATCTGATCAATGATATAAACGACATCAGAACTTGTACAGTGGATTGACACGTCTGATCAACGATGTTTGATTCATAACAAGTCATTAAGAATTCAACAGTAGCAGTTACACAAAAATTAAGCAACTGCATACCACCAACTCCTCAACGACATGCTTAATCAACATGGAAATCAATGGAATTAACTTTATTTGTTAGAAATAAAGTTACATCAAAAAAGGCGTCAACCATTAAAACAATAGACGTCAACAACTTACATCACATTCTTATGGCAACAAACAACGAGAACTTAAATCAGAATGACATTGCCGATGGCACCTATGACATCAGATGATGCAACAAGTGGAACGGAAGTATAACAACTAATACTTGATAATATAAGTGGAACTGGAACATTACAATATTCAAAAATTACAACAATGAGAAAGAAGAAGTATATATAAATACTTTCAAAATCAAACAATGGTATCACCACAATCAAACAAAGCATTCATTGTTTGCTGTTTCAACTCTTTGATACTTCAATATCAACTTCTATGAATGCATCACACTACAACAACATCATCAAACCAAACAACTCCGATGATCTATCAACAAATTTATGGAAACTCAGGAACTTCAAACATCAACAATCTATGGACAATGTGACAACAACGACCAATGCTAACAACAATAAAGAAAATTTAATGCAACCTCAACTATGTTCGACCACAACTACAACAATGTTTTCAACTTCAATGACAACTCAAATGGTACTCCACTACATTTTTTGGTTCAGTAGATGCTTTAACAATAATTGGTCCTGAAAGATTGCATTGCAACTTTTTAATATCACAAGACAAACATTGCCCCTCACACTGTTTAATTGGCTTAAACATCTTGGAAAAATTAAATTCAAAACTCATCTTTGATTTCAAAAAGAAACAAATATGGTTTGATCATCAAAAAGAAATCAATGTTCAACAACACAATGGGAAAAAGAAAAATGTTCAGAATCAACACAAACTTTTGTATACACACGCAAAAGCAACACCAATATTTTCTTTGAAAAAGAAAATACATGTTAAACGTCATCTTCAACAACTCAAAAATCAAGAATTCAACAGCAAGCAGATGGAAAAATGTCAATGGAAAGATAAGAAAAATGCATCAGAAAAGAAAAAGTGTCAAATGAAACTCGCTAAAAGTACTAACCCAATGATAAAAATGCTAAAAATGCTACAGGAAATGAAAGTACTTCGAGCTAAAGCACCTATAATGGTAGCCTCAATTATTATGGAATCAACAAATGATTATCCCAATGATGACACACATTCAATGCTCACTTATGCAGAACAAAATGATGAATACATAACAAAAAACTTCCTCGCTTACAACTTTATGGAAGAAGATGAACTTCTCAATTCTCTTCACAAACTGATGACAAAACTACTCAAACAACGACAAGAATTAAAAAGAAAATATATGATTAACCCTTTTTTATCTGGACATATGGCTGTCTACATCGACAATCTAATATTTTACTCAAAATTATGGAACATTGGACACCACTCATAGTGCAATTAATGATTAAATGCAAACGATTCTCGTGCAACATCAACTTTATCAACAACAACTCAGAAGCACCCCCTCACATTCTAGTGGTGGAAGGAGCGAAAGAACTTACAGTTTTTATTCGCTGCTTTAAACAATATGATAATAAAATAAATAAAAATAAAATATTTTCAACATCACAAGAGAAGATGATCAAATGAATAGAAGACAATGATCCCACACTATTGCTGAAGCTGCTTAAATACTCAACGACTACAATGCACCACGCCTTTTCCGAAAAGCCGCAGTCACACAATTTATCCTAATTTGTTAAAATATGTCATTAAAATTTCTCTTATTTAACCTTGAAGTGTATCAATTTTTTTATTCCCCCTTTATTGTATCACATTTCTCGTTTTTTTTACCCCACTTTTTAAAGAAAAAACGAGGTCTTAAACCACATTTTTTTTTAAACAAGTCCCCTTTGTTTCAGCTAATTTTTTAATTCACTGAACTACAACTAGTTTTTTTATGTTAGTTTCCCCGTCTCTTTTTTTTTCTCTCTTAAAGGAAAAATAATGTTTTATTTTTTATCATGTATGTAATTTCAAGGGAATCTTGGATATAGACTTAGAGTTTTGTGAGTTGGCTTAGGTCATCAGGGTCGATGACCACCTGAGGAGGGGAAGGTTGTAGCCCTGCTCCTAAACTGGAACGAAACGGTGAGGCGACCGTTACCCTCCGCCCTCTATCTGACCCTATATAATACCAACCCACATAACACCTAAGTCATGTCCTTGGTACCTTGGCCAGACACGAACCATAATAAAGACCATCTAAAGGAGGACTATAAAAGAAATTGATTTTTCAGGAGAATTGGAAGATCATTTTTGGTTTAAAATGGCAAGTCATAGTCGAACATTTTACATTATGTTAGGTATGTTAGAGTTGAATAATTACGTGCACTTTATCTCTCTTTTTCCTTATTTTAATTCCTTTGACATATAGTAAGCAAAAAGTGTCATCATTTAATCTAACTCTTATTTATAACTGTCTTAATTCTTTTTTCGAGCTAATATTTATTGTATTTACTAACTAAAGAAGAACAAAAAATATCATTGCTTTTTTTAGTGAAACAATCTCTGTTGTTTTATTTACACTTAGGGGCTGTCCAGATATTACGTAATACAAAAATGGTCATTTTTTACCCCACCCACCCATTACGTAATGAAAAATCAAAGCTTTTTGCCGACAAAATCAAAGCGACGTAATAATTGGCTAACCCCACCCACCCAACAACTGCATTACGTAATATCTGGACAGCCCCTTATTGTTTCTTATAATTAAATATTCAAAAAGAAACTTATTATTTTTGAAAACTTGTGATGCAACAAAAATGTGTTAAAAACAGAACAACAATGATGAAACTACAAGAAGTATAGTATATTTCTTTTAGTGGAAAAGTTTAAGCTGAGGGGGATGAAATATATTGCTTTGTTGAGTTTTAACCACAAATAGCACCTTTTTTAACTTGTATTAGCTCTAAAAAAAGCTGTACTGGACACTTACAAGTTTGGCAGTTGAGAACATTTCGTCAAATTAGCAACACACAAAGTTTACCTGCACACAAAACTTACAAAAATATTATTAAAATAAAGTCTCCTGCATGAAATAGTGGAAAAATTAGTAAAGTCTTTAGGTTAAAAAATAACAAAGGCGGGCTATTTGAAAGATTAACGGCAACTTAAGAAAAAAGTTCATAGCTTCAAATAGCTATCTTTTTGTCACTTTTTAAGTCAGATGGTTGAATTTTCAACTATTTTGTGCAAGAAAAAATTAATTTTCATTGTCAGTGTTAATTATTAGTTGATGAGAAGTTAGTTTCAAATTTTACGCTCTTCGACAAAACGTTAATACCATCAATCATTGATAACTCTTCCTTGAAAATAAAAGCTTCCAAAGGTCAAAAGGAGCCACTGTGGACCAAAAACTACTCTTAAATTTACTTAAATGATAAAAAATAACACATTTTTAGGCTGTCTTGCAATGCCAGCATCCGCTATTGAACGTTTCTTCGCAACAATTTACGTTCACAATTATGAACAAAAACAACGAACTTATATTTCCACAATTGTAATCATCATAACAGATATTTGTTGTTTTATATTAACTTTTGGTAGAGCATTTAAATTAGCGACGTATTTACCATATCTTTTAATTGTCGGAAGTACAAATGCATTTGCAATTATAACATTTATAATTTGTCATCGAAAAAATCTTCGATATTATCGAGCAAAATTTCCAAAAAGAACTTCTTCAAGTAGCTATTCGCTAAGTTTGAAATATCAAATTATTGAAAATATTCGATGTGAAATGATGCAAAAAAGGATGTTTTATGTTGCTGCTGGTTTTACGATAACTTTGGGAGCGATATTTGCAATCGCATATTTGGCTAAGCATTTGCTGATTACAAATATTTGTTATCAATTATTTGATTTGATTATTGCAGTGTATGCTACAGTAGTCCCTATAATAGGGTCATTTGATGAAATGATTAGAAGAAACATGAGGTTTCTAAGACAAAATAAGATTGATTCAATTATAACTTCAACACAAACAGTACCTTTGACAAAAGAAATAAAAACTGTGTTTGGAGTTGAGGTTGTGAAATCAAGTGCAGATGTCACTCAAACATATTTCAAGCAACTTGCACAAACATGGAGCTAAATTGTAAGCTTTTTTTCAAGACTAAAAAAAGTTATAATTTTACTATCATACTAACTTGTTATTTTAGGCTTTTACAGTACCCGTCAATCATCAATCAAAGCTGTTCACAGTTTAATGTATTTGCAGCAAAATAACACTACCAAAACTTTACTTGTCCCATCAGAAGAAGAAGATGTTTGAACAACTTCAAATGAAGTTTTTGCTCTTCCAATAACATCCAAATCAATTTTTTGAGCTTTTAATGGCTCTGTAACAGAAATCTGTATGAAGCCAGTTACATCAGAATTTGAATAAAAAATTGTATCGGATAATTTAAAAAATATTTTTATTTCACACATTTCTTCTTTTTTGTCATTTGTTTTTGCAGCAGCAATGTTGCTGTTGGTAACCAAAAAAGAAAAGGGAGAAAAAAGCAAATAAAAAGCTTTTATCAGGGTGTTCGATAAGTTCTGTCGCTGACAAAAACTGATGAATTTTTAAAACTACAAAAGCTATAAAAATAAAGTCTTTTGTAATGGGTAGGCCCATGACTTGGGCATCTGATGATAATATAATATTGAGGTCATCGTGGATACTGTAGGTATACGGTAGAAATTTCTCGAACAAATTCGGATTTTTGATAAAAATGAGCTGTAACTAAACGGAAATAAGCTGGAAATGAGTGAATATGATGTTTAAGGACTCTCTACATCATATACGACAACTTTCAGAAGGAATTTTGCCTCAGGGCATTATGCAAATTTTCAAGGTCGAAAAATTTGCATATTTTCAAAAATTGAAAAAAATGGCAGGAAGGTGTTGGAAATGGTCCTGTAAGTCTCCAACACTCAAGTTTGGTCAAAATTATGGCTCTAAAACATTTTTTTATAGCAATGAATAACATTGAGTAGCACACGATGGTTTAATTTGCTATAAAAAATGTTTTAGAGCCATAATTTTGACCAAACTTGAGTGTTGGAGACTTACAGGACCATTTCCAACACCTTCCTGCCATTTTTTTCAATTTTTGAAAATATGCAAATTTTTCGACCTTGAAAATTTGCATAATGCCCTGAGGCAAAATTCCTTCTGAAAGTTGTCGTATATGATGTAGAGAGTCCTTAAACATCATATCCACTCATTTCCAGCTTTTTTCCGTTTAGTTACAGCTCATTTTTATCAAAAATCCGAATTTGTTCGAGAAATTTCTACCGTATACCTACAGTATCCACGATGACCTCAATATTATATTATCATCAGATGCCCAAGTCATGGGCCTACCCATTACAAAAGACTTTATTTTTATAGCTTTTGTAGTTTTAAAAATTCATCAGTTTTTGTCAGCGACAGAACTTATCGAACACCCTGATATTTTATCATAGCAATAGAATCACATTTTAATTTTAACTTGAAGCAATAAAAATGAACTGTTTTGCATATAAAAATTTACTTAAAACATCAAAAATCATGATATATGTTAGAAATGATTATGCATGAAAAAATAAAAAGGTATCACATTTTGAATTAGGCCATTTTTCTTGCAATTAATTATGATTGAGCATTTTCTCTTGTTCTTATCATATCAGATCCTAAAATGAACTAAATCAAAACACTCGTCAAAGAATCTTTAAACTAACCGCTATCAGTTTGAAAGCCATTACTTTTTAATCCTTCTGGTTGTGCGTGATCCGCATCTCTAACTTTATAGCCAGATCCTGGTTGATCAGCACCAACAGATTTATCAAAATTTTGTGTTGAATTCATTTCTTATTTCTCTAGAAACAAACATAAAAAAAAGTCACATTTTTTATATGATTAACCGAAATAGAACACGCAAAAAGTAAACAAAATATAACAGACACCCATTTCATTAATCATTTTTTGTCATGAATTTCTTGACACATTTCATAAAGAAACAGTTTTAAATGGTTGAGGGACGATATTTAGTTCAACAGCAAAGCTTTGAGGATTCTTGACAATGCTGTTAAATTGCAGTATAAATAATAGCTAAAAGTACACCTGACAGAGCCACCACAAGAAAAAAAGAAATTACATTGTGAAAGTAAAAAATTAACAAGCTAAAAAGAAATCTTATTTCTTCTAATTTTTTACTAATCTTCAAAAGGCTGCCCGCAGCATTTTTGTATCACTTTTTTTTCAAAACAAACTTATTGAAAATACAAATAAAAATGTGACAAATAGACTGCAACCAAAAAAAGAAGGTTGTTTTTTTCCTGCGTTTTGAAAGCCCCTTCTTTTTTCTTTTTGCAGACTACAAATTTTAGTGTAAACAACTTTTATAAAAAGGGGGCAAAAAACAACAACAACAACGTAAATTGACTTAGAAGAAAAATAACGTGTTTTTTTTCCAGACATAATTGAAATAAATGACGAACGTATGTTTTTGTGGATTAAAATTTTTTGTTTTTGTTGATTAGTAAAACAAAAAAGAAGGCATTTAAAGGATGCTTTGGTTGAATTTCAATTTGTTAATACATATAACCACTAATTTTTGTCAAAAAATATTTGATTTTAGTGGTATAAAACAAAGTTGTTTAACTTTTAGTTGACTTTTTCAGTTTTTTTCCATGCAGACCTGTTGAATGCAAAAACGCTTATAATTTTACCCTTCTGTCTATTGAAGAAATTTAGAAACTCTGATTTAATACATAATCAAGTGGATGTTGAAACCTATACTCTTGGATAAATATATATTATTTCAATTTCTGTTAATTTGATAAAAGCATTTGTAACTAATTTTATTAATATTGATAGTATACGTTCTTGATTGGAAGAATGTATGCTATTAATCTTTAAATTATGATGACTGTAATTTTCTTGTTTAACAAAACAGTTGAAACAACAAAGGACTTTTTAAAAAAGTTTAGAATAAAATATTCAAAACACGAAAAATCATCAAAAATATTTTTTTTCTTCACCGCCAGAGTTCTTTATGTGTTTTTCTCAAAGAAAGCAATGCAGTGAAATGAAAAACAGCAATAGAAAAAAAGAGATGGTTTTAGAAACAAATCGAAAGGTCAACAAGCACAATCTGCCATTTATATAGACACAAAGAAGACGATGTTAGTTTTCTTTCAAAATCTGCTTTTTTATGATTCAAATTCGATCGAACTGTCTTCTTCAAAACTTGAAATGTCGACAAAACTTTTCATTTCTTTAAAAAATAGCAAAAAAAGATATACATCTATACTTTTTTGAATATTTCAAATTAATTTTTAAATTACATCAAAATTATTTTCTTTGTATTGAGTTATGTGAAAAATTTATGTGAAATTATAAATATACTTGGCAATTGTATATTAAAGATGAAATCATTATTTAAATAATGATTTTTAAAATTGTCAAAAAGGAGCAAAACGTTTTTAAAATGAAAGTTGTTTAACATTGCACGGTTTACTGTAAAGATAATGTATGCTTTATAAAGATGCCTGCTGCGACAAACCAGGTGCAAATTTATCTTTCCTGTCATGTATTGTCAAAAATGCATATTTTATTACCGTAAAAATCAGGATACATATTCTATTTACTAATTTGCCCATCCCAAAGAAGTGGTTTTTGAAAACCGCCTATTTGAGAACAACCAAAATGCAATCGCCAATTTCTTAGAAAAAGTGTGTTTCTCGGCAATGGATTATATACATATATTGCGAAAAGAGTCCATTTTAAGTTTCTCAAGAAGAAATGTGTATCAATTATGATTTCACCTTTTGTTTTCTAAGCTACAGTTTAAATGTGGTTCTTCGAATTGCAACAAATACATAAATAGTTCACCAAGTAACATAAAATTTTGATATCGAATAAAATGCAAAAAGCACCTGTTTTATATAAACAAAAATTTTAAAATCTAACCCGCTGCGGCCATTATTTTTTAAGATTTTCATTTTTAAAAGTTGCACCTGATGAATTCCACCAGCATTATTTCATTACCATCACCATTATTTATTAAAATATATTTTTGGTTTTTGCAAACATTGTTTTTTATTTCATGGGCTATTGCTCCATTATTGTTTTATACAGTTTTAACACAATCAAAACAGTTGAAAAATTATAAATGGTTTATTTTGAATCATTCATTTTGGTGTTTTTTATTTGAGACTTTTTTGGGGCTGCTGAAACCATTGCTCTTGCTGCCAGCTTTTGGAGGATTTCCGTTGTCAGCAATCCGAGAAAATGGAAGCTATCGAGCTACAGCAATTGCCATCATTCTTGTATTTATTTTTGGAATCAATTATGTTGCATCACTATTTGTTACAGTAGGAAGCAGATATACGGCAACATTTCCATCAAAGCTAACAAATTGGATTAACAAAAAATTTCTTATTTCTTTTTCAGCATTCTTTGTTATAGTATTATATTCATTATTTATTGTTTTTGGAATTTTTGCACTTTCTTCTGACTTCAGTACAGTACTTCAAGAAGCTATTTTATTCGATGCTTTTTTTGCCACCTTCCCAGAAGAACCTTCCCTTGTTTTTGTTTCAACAAAAAATGTAAAAAATATCTTATATGTTCAGTTAGTAATATTACCAACAATCACTTTCTTTGGAATTGCCGTTATAGCTGTCTTCAATTATCTTGTCCGTAAGAATTCCAGCGCATCAGTAACAAAAGTTCAGCGATCATTAATTGTTAGTTCTGTTATTCAAATTTTCTTGTCCATTCTATTCTTGGAACTACCAATTATTACAATGGTTGTGATAGTTTTATTCGAAATCCCTCACACGTCTATCTATGGTTGTATTTGTGTTTCGCTAATTTCAATTCACAATATTTTAGAAGCTCTTGCAACTTTGTACTTTGTATTACCGTATCGAAGATTCATACAAAAACAATTTGGCATAATCCTAAAGATTAGTAAGAAAACAGAAATGTCCACTATAAGAATTAATTAAATGAATGTGGTGGACAATTTGTGCTGCCTGCACCACACTGCTGGATTACTATGATTTAAAGAGTCATTTTTTTCTCTTTTATGATTTATAAAAGTTATTTTATTGTTTTTCATTTCTTAATTGACTACTGTATTACATACCTATCATTGTAAAAAAACTGAACTTATTGTTTAATAAATTTTCCAGTGCAAATATTATAACAATAAATAATACATTATTATTGGGAGATAACGATAATGTTTTTCTATATTTAAAGGCTTGATCAAAATTCATATGAATAGCTATTACATATGTATTTAGAATTTTGCAAGTTTCAAGAATAACCGAAATATTCAAATGCTTAAAATAATCCTGTATACAATCTTCTCATCTTTTTTTACGGCTGTTTTTCGAACCATCAACAATGTTTCTTATTTAAAAAGATCGATTTTTCTTTTCTAACATTTGTTGTGCAACGAAAAAATTCTCTCTTTATGCGACAACAACAGCAAAGAGAACATAAGACTGATGAACAGATAGGAGTTTTGTTTTTGTGCTCTGGGTGTAACAAATAAGAGTGCTATATGAATCAATCCTTTTTCCATTCTAAAAAGGTAAAACTTTTAGAGCAGAAAATGATAGCAAAGGTGTAACAAAAAAAGAGCGCAATAGGAATCACTCCGTTGCGACTAATATACAAGATATCGAAATCACTTTTAAAACAAAGTTTAATTTTTTTTTATTGTTTTGTTTGCTCTAAGAACTGTCTTTTACTTATGTAATAAATGTATTAATAAAAGCTTAATAAACAAGAAATAAAATGAATGGAAAGATGCTTGATTTTTATTGGAACAGTATCAAATATAAAAATTTTTAGCCAGTATTAAAGAAATTAGCTCGAAAAATTATAATCAACAATAAATTTATGTGGTTAAAACAAAAAAAAGGTACAACGATGACTTCAAAAAACACCAAAACAAATGATTCAAAATAAACCATTTATATTTTTTTAATTGTTTTGATTGTGTTAAAGCTGTATAAAATAATAGCGGAGTAATAGCTCATGAAATAAAAAACAATGTTTGCAAAAACCAAAAATAAATTTTGATAAATAATGGTGACGGTAATGAAATAATGCTGGTGGAATTCATCTGGTGTAAAGTTTAAAAATAAAAAGATTTCAAAAAAGCAATGGTTTGTTATTGTTTTATAAAAATTCAACAGGTGTTTTTGCGCTTTATTGGATATCAGAATTTTATATTTCATGGTTAAATATTTAGTTAGTTGATGCATTTCAAAGAACTATATTTAAAATGGTGCTTTATTATGAAAAGCATGTTAAAAAGACTAAATTTATAGAGCAGAGAATGCCAGCAAATAAAAATCTTTCTTTTTGTGGCAAAATTAAAAACAAAACTTTTTCGTTAAAATTTCAAAATTTACTTAACAGTATCTACGTGTAAATAAAAAAACAGTGTTACATTATTACTGAATAATAGTTTGTTCTTCCAGTTAAAAGCATAATAAGTTTTAATGTCAATTTGAAAGCAATAACCCACGTTTGAAAGCTTTATGATTTTATAAAATGGAAAAAATATTCAAAAAAGTTAAAATATTAAGTCATCTTTCCACTTTTCTTCCTTTTGAAAACGACTATTTTTCAAATCATTCGCAATTTTTCTTTTTTGAAGAGCAATTTTTTTAGAAAGAACATCTTTTTTTAAAAATTGTTGTGAAAGAAATGTTATTTTCGCAACAGCAGCAAAAAATATAAGATCGAAAAGCGGATAGGAATGTTGCTTTTTAGATCTGGGTGTAAGAAAAAAAAGAGAGCGCAGTATGAATCATTTCTTTGGGGCTCATATACAAGATGAAATGCTTCTTACAACAAAGTTTTTATGATTATCTTTGTTATTTTTGACTCAAAAACAGTTTTGAATATTTTTTTGGTCACTGCAACGTTTCCATCATTTTTATAGTAATTTATATAAAAAATGCTTAAAAACAAGAAATTAAATTTAAAAATATAAAAATAAAGATGACTTTACAATATTAAATAAAAAAGACTTTTTTCCGCACAGCATCAAAGACATTTGTTTGATAATTTATTGTCAACTATAACTTGATAAAACCGTTTTGGAGTGTGCACCACATTTTGTTTCCCAGATAATTGTGAAATTTTGTTTAGCATGATAAATATTTTATTTCATTTTGTACATTAGTAAAATATCTCATTTTTACACATTTTCATGATAGCATTGATTCCATGAATTTTATTTTAATAATGTTTGTTTCCTTGTAACTTAATTGTTTAAATGACTGCGCTGTTTTATATTCAACAAAAAGTGCTGAAACTCTACAGTGTGTTTGTTTAAAACATTCCATAAAATATTCAAAAACATAGACAAACATTTTTTTCAATGTTAAAGTTCATTTATTTGTTTTTCTCAAAAAACTAAAGTAAAACACTGCCGTCGAAAAAAGAAATGCATTTTTCGTTAGAAATAAAATAAAAGATCACCTAACACACAGTTGCAGCTGTGGACAAAAAAATCAGACATTGCTGCTTTTGTTTCGCAATTTTTTGCTTTTCGATTTCATAGTTGTTCAGAATACTTTCTTACAAGAGCGGATGTATCAGGGCAGCCAATTAGTTCGTGCCGCGGTTTGAATGTAAATTACTTTGAAATTAATGAAACAACATGAGGTAAAATTTTGCATACTGGTAGCCATGGGAGTTGTCCTAAGGGTTCTAACACAGTTTTTGAGGTATTTGGAATTTTCACAGAATTTTGAGAGATTTTCGTGCTGGAATCAGTTTTTTAGGGAAATTTATAAAACGAGCTATGCCAAAAATTGGATTTGAGCATTTTGTCCGTATGTCACAAATGGGTTGCCAAGACATTAATCTATCAAAATTTATAAGATTTGAAATTTTCCCGAACCTTCTAGAAGTTTCAGGAATTTTTAAAGCACGGCTACTGCACTTTAACGGCACACGTGGGCAGATACTAGGGACAAAAAAAATTTTTTTTACGTGACATATTTTCTGTCTTGGTCCCCCCTTTGCATTTTTTTTCCAAATTTTTTTAAAATTTTTTTTTTTTGCCTTGGTCTCTCTCCCCTTTGAAAAATTTTGAACTTTTCTTTAGATAATAGTTGTAATTTCTAAGTTGATTATTATGATCTACTTACAAAGCTTAAAAAATACATGCATAAAATGTTCTCAAACTTAAAATAAGCTTTTCTGGTTTATTGGTTTTATTTACTTAAATGATTGCATCAGGAGATCACAAAAAACAGAATAATACGTAATAGCGGCGCGATATATTAAAAATTATTTAATTACCAATTTCTTCTAGTTTTATTTTCTCCTTTTTCTCTCTCCTTTCTTTCCTCTTTCCTTTACTTTCTTTCATTTTTTCGTATTTTCTCCTCCTTTTTTACGTAACATCACAACTTTTGCCTTACGTAACACGTGACATCACTAGGGACAAGTCCCTTTTAATCCCTAGTATTGCCCACGTGTGTTTAACGGAAGCTTCTGTAATTTAAAGGTTTTTTTTCTTCAGTCAATTGGTATGTTTTGGAAGCCATAAATATTTAGAGTTTTCATAATGGTCATTTGACAGTTTTTCTAAGAAAAATGGGTTTCACCACGAAAATCCCTCAAAATTCCGTGAAAATTCCAACTACCTCAAAAACCTTGTTAGGACCCTTAGGACAACTCCCATGAAAATAAAAGAAGACGCGACTTTTTCAACAAAACAATGTCATTTTTTTCAAACAAAATTATCAAAAGAATCATGTGAAGTCAGTTTTTGCTTTTCTTTGGATATCAGAATTTTATATATTTCATGGTTAAAATATTTAGTTAGGTATTGCATTTCCAAGAATTATATGTAAAATGTTGCTTTATTATGAAAAGAATGGGAAAAATGTAAGATGTATGGGGCAGAGAATGACAGCAGAAAGAATGACTGTTTTTTATGGCAAAAGCTTTTATGTGTAAATTGAATAACATTATTACATTATTACTGATGATTTTGTCTTCAGTTTCTTTTTTCATTTATAGGAATAATTGGTTTTATTTTAGATTTAAAAGCATAGATAACAGACGTTTAGAAGCTGATAGTTGAAATATTCAAAAAGGTTAAAAAATAAAGTCTTTTTCACATGTTTCTTTTTTGAAAATGACTGGTTTTCAAATCATTCGCAGTGTTTCTTTTTTCAAGAGTTAAAAAAGAACATATTTTTTTCTAACATTTGTTGTGCGAAAACAATTTTAGTTTTTTTGCGCTAGCAACTAGTGAAAGGCAATTCGCCTCGCTTCGGCGAATAATTCGCCAATTCGCTTCGCCGAATTGGATTCGCCTATTCGCTTCGCTTGATTTTTGGATTCGCATAAAATTCGCCAATTCGCTTCGCATAAATTTTCAATTCGCATTTTTTCAGACATTTTTTTCCACCTTTGTTTTTTGTTTTGAGGATGCTTCTCAAATGAAAAGTATCAGTCAACTAGACTCTTTGACTTCAATTTGACTAATTTTTTGACCAAGTAGTATAAGACTAAATTTTTCTAGCAATTGCTCTTAAAATTACTGACAATTTTTCAAAATTCGCCGAATAATTCGCAAATTCGCTTCGGCGAATCCAATTCGCCAATTCGCTTCGCCTGATTTTTCAATTCGCATACAATTCGCTAATTCGCTTCGCCAATTCGCATAGACAATTCGCATTCGCATTTTTGCCAGGCGAGGCGAATTGCCGTTCACTACTAGCAACTAAAAATTTAAAAGATTGGAAAGCAGATAGGAGCTTAGATTTTTAGCTCCGTTTGTGTAACAAAAAAAGAGAGCGCAGTATGAATCATTCCTTTGAGGCTCATACGCAAGAAGTTGAAATGCTTCTTATAACTAGGTTTTTATGATTTTTTTCGTTATTTTTGAAACAAAAACAGATTTGAATAATTTTTTGGTCTTTCCAACGTTTCTATCATTTTTATTTTTTAATTTAAAAAAAAAAGCTTAACAAACAAGAAATTATAAAAATAGAGATGAATTTCTTGAAACAATATTAAATGAACAAAACTTTTTTCAACACGGCATCAAAGACATTCCTTTTTTTTTATTATCAACTACAGCTTAATAAAATCATTATCAAAAATGTAAGTTTTTGATAATTGCGGAACTTTGTTCATTATGATAAGTATTTTATTTCGATTTGTATATTACTAAAATATCCCATTTTTACACATTTTCGTGATAGCATTGGATCCTTAAATTTTATTATTACTGTATTCTTCTCTGTAAACACGACTATAAGTATATGACTGCGCTTTCTTATATTCAAACAAAAGTGCTGAAACTCTGCTGTACGTTTTGAAATAATTTATAAAATATTCAAAAACATCAAAAAACATTCTATTAATGTTAAAGTTCATTAGAGTTCATTTATATGTTCTTCTCAAAGAACTTAAATGAAAAACTGCAAAAAAAAATAATTTTTTTAAGAAGCCACCAAACATAAGTCTTTCATTTGCATCTGTGTGTAAAACAAAATCGGCAAAAAGAAGAGATTGCTGCTTTTATTTCACAATATTTTCGCTCTCTTATGATTAATATATGAATTCAAAGACGTCAGAAAGGGGGGGGGGGGCACGAGGGGCACGTGCCCCTCCTAAATTGGACAAATCCTTTGAGCTTTTGCCGACTCTTTGTAAAAGGCGGCAAAATATCAAAGGCGTGCCCCCTCGAAAAAAAACCTTGCTGACGTCCTTGTATATGATCAAACGTATATAAAATAGGCACCAAAGATTTCTACATTTTCGACAAATACGAAAACAAAATAATGTTGATTCTTTTTTTCCTTTTTTTGAATTATTTTAAAAAAAAACAATGAAATGCATTTCTTTGCGATGAGTTAAGTAAAAAAATATGTTTAACCTTCATCCTGCTTTCAGAGATATTGTTGGTAAATCTCGTTTTTAAACACATTATTTATGGAAAAGCTGAAGCTTCTCGTTTACGAGTTACATTAGAAAAAATTCGATTTCTAAAAAGTGGCAAATGGCAAAGTCCTTTTGTTACTGATCTAACAATTATGAAAGCAAAATAGCGTATGAGTACAACTTATTAATGAAAAAATAATAGAAGTAAAAGATAATCATTATTGAAGTAATGAATTTATGGAATTGTTAAAAAAGGACATAAAATTTTTTAAAAAGTGAAAAATTACTTGGTATGACAGTATATTGTGCTTCAAATGTTGAGATAGGGCTTAACAATACCTTTTTTTTAAATGTTGATTTTGATCATATTGCATTTCTAAAGGTTGTCTTTAAAAAATATTTTGCAATTTAAAAACAATATTGTTGAACCATTATTGTATTTTTTAAAAAATATTTGAATTAGAATAGCCACACTGAGAAAAACGTTTTAGTGTAAAGAAAAAATTCTTATTTTTGCGACAACAGTAACAAAAAATAAACACTCAAAAAGCATAGAAGAGTTTTGCTTTTTATCTTTGTGTGCAACAAAAAAAAACGAGACCCCAGTACGAATTATTTCTTTTGGGGCTCATATACAATATGTTAAAATCACTTTTAAAACAAAGTTCTATTGATTTTTTTTTGTTTTGTGCACAAAAATTTGAATACAAAGATGCTTTCTTAAACATTCACATTATGAAAATTGTCAATCAACTTTTATTATTTTTTGAGTAAAATGTAAATCCTCTTTGTCAAAAGAGTCTTTGATCAATATACTGTTTCACTTTTTATTAAAATTAAATTTTTTTATACAATTGATAAAAACATTTGTCACTAATCTTATTAATAATGATGGCATATATTCTGGATCCTTTTCATGGCAAAATTTTTCATGTTTAACAAAACTGTTGAAACAGCACTGGACTTTTTTATAAAACTTTGCATAAAAAATTCAAACATTAAAAATCATCAACGATATTTTTTCTTCAACGCTGGACTTTTTTAAGTGTTTTTCTTAAAGAAATGCAGTGAAACACTGCAACTGAAAGAAAGAGATGGTTTTAGAAACAAATCGGAAGGTCATCGAGCACAATCTGCCGTTTGTATTGACACAAAAAAGACGAAGTTACTCTTCTTTCACAATTTGGTTTTTGCTTTTTTAATATGCATGCTCGATCAAATTGACTTTTGCAACATTCAAAACGTCACAAAATTTATCGATTCTTTGAAAAAATGGTAAAAAATAGATATAGACTTCTTTGAATATTTTGAATTAATTTTTAAAGACATTCAAATTAATTTATTTGTAATGAGTTATGCGAAAAAAACTATGTGAAATCTGTTAGCTTAATTGAAAAACTAAAAGCAATATTTAAAAACTGATTTCTGAAATTTTTAAAGAGGAAAACATAATTTTTAAAATGAAAGTTGTTAAACATTGCATGATTTACTATAATGATTACAAGACTGCGGAGCACATCGTTGTAAGAATGCCTGCTACTACAAATAAATTGCTTATTCTTCAATCAAGCAGCTGTCATATATACTCAAAAATGCATATTTTATTACCGTAAAAATCAGGATATAAATCAAATTTATTGGTTAACTAATGTATGATCAATCATAATAAGGTTGATTAATTATTTACAATTTCAAAACACATCAAAAAAATTCAAATGGAGCATTATCCGTAGAAAAAGGAAGAAAAAAGTTTGTGCTACCATTTGATTTTTTGCAATATTTGACGCAAAAAGAACTGGTTGTTGAAAAGCGCCCATTCGCAAAGAACAGGAATACTGTAATTTTTTCAGTTTTTTTTGTTAATTTATAAAAGTTATTTTTACCATTCTATCGTTGAATATTTGTCATTGAAGAAGAATATAAACTTTTTACTCAATAAAATTTTCATTGCAAATATTATAACAATACATAATACATTATTATCGCGACATGGTGATAGTTTCCGTAATTATTTTAAGACATGATAAAAATTTGTTAGAATAGCTAACATACATTTAGAAGCTTAAAGAATGACCAAAATATTCAAAATGCCTAAAATAAAAATAGTCCTATACACAATCTTCTCTTCTTTTTTTACAGCTGTTTTTCGAACCATTAACAATGTTCTTATTTGAAAAGAACGATTTTTCTTTTCTACCATTTGTTGTGCAACGAAAAAATTCTCTCTTTATGCGACAGCAACAAAGAGAACTGACGAACAGATATGAATTTTGTTTTTGTGCTCTGGGTGTAACAAATACGAGTGCTATATGAATCAATCCTTTTTCCATGCTAAAAAGGTAAAACTTTTAGAGCAGAAAATGATAGCAAATAAGAATGTTTTTTTGTAACAATATTAAAAAAAATTGTTTGTAAAAATTTCTAAACTTATGCATCTTACTTGTGTCTATGTGTAAATGAAATAACAATGTTACATTATTACTGAATAAATTTTCGTTTCTTTTTCCATTTAAAAGCAAAAGTTTTAATTTTAATTCGAAAGCAATAATAGATGTTTGGATGCTTTAAGATTATTCAAAATGAATGAAATATTCAAAAAGGTTAAAAGAATAAAGTCAATGTCACATTTATTTATGAAAATGACTGTTTTTCAAATCATTCGCAATGCTTCTGTTTTTAAGAGTAGTTTTTTTTATGAAAAGAACTCCATTTTTTCTTACAATTGGGGTGCAAAAGAAAAGACTTATTTTTGTGACAGCAACAAAAAAAATAAAAGTCGGAAAGCAGATAGGAATTTTGTGAAACACACAAAAAAACCTAACGCAGTATGAATCATTCTTTTGGGGCTGGTATACGAGATGTCGAAATGCTTTTTGCAACGAAGATCTTATGAGTTTTATCGTTTTTTGCAAATTTTTTTTTGAATATTTTGTTAATGCTTGTAATCCATTTCTCACTTTTGTAATAGTTTAAATTAAAAAACCAAAAAGAAAGGATAACAAATTTAATAATAATAGCAACATGAAAATTTCTTCAAACAATATTAATTTTAAAAAACCTTTTTTTTCAACAGAGCAGCAAAGACATTTCTTTAATAAGTTATTATCAACTATAACTTGTAAAAACCGTTTTCACATATGTCAGACATTATTTTTTCAGATAATTGCGGAACTTTGATAAATATTTTATTTCAATTTTTATATTACTAAAATATCTCATTTTTATGCATTTCGGTGATAGCATAGATCCTATAAATTTTATTAATACCGTTTGCTTCTTTTTAAAGCAATTGTTTAAATGTATGACTGCGCTTTTTATATTCAAATAAAAGGATAGAAACTCTATTGAGCGTTTTTTTGAAACATTGCATAAATATTCAAAAGCATCAAAAACTTTTCTTTTAATGTTAAAAGTTCATTAGAGCTCATTTGTACGTCCTTCTCAAAGAACTGCAATGAAAAACTGTCGCCAAAAAAAGAAATGCATTTCTTTGCTAGAAATAATGTGAAAAACCACCAAACACTAGTCTTTCATTTGCAGAAGTTCTCGAAAAAAAGCGGCAAAAGGATGACATTAGTGCTTTTCTTTCACAATGATATGCATGATTTCTAAAAAAGTGCCCAGAGATTTTTATATTTTCCAATAACATTAAAACAGAAAAATGTTGCTTGCTTTTAAATATTTTTTATTAATTTTTGAAAACATTGAAATACGTTTCTCTGTGATGTGTTGAAACAATTAATGTGTAATTAAAAATTAATTTAGAAAGTGTAAAAATAAATGAAGTATTGATGTAATATTGATGATAATTGTAACAAGTCTAGTGGTTTTATTAATATACTACTTTATAAATTATTTTTGTGATAATCTATTTATTTTGATTAGTACAATATTTAAAAATTTACAGAGATATCATTTATCAATACTTTTTTACAATTGTTCGAAATTAGTAATCAATAGTGGAAAAACACTGTTTTTAATTAAACATTACGACTGCTTTTTTCAGTCAACCAAAACTATTGAAACAACACTGTGTTTTTTTAAATATTTTATAAAATATTCAAAGTTAAAAAAGCATAAAATTTCTTTCAATGTGAAAGAGTTCTTCTAAAAGCGCTGAAATGATAAACTGCTGTCCAAAAAAGAAATGCATTTTTTGTTAGAAATAATGTGAAAGCTCACCAGACACAAGTCTGTCTTTTGCAACAATGAATAAAAAAAATCGGCAAAGAGTAAACATTATTGCTATAATTTCGCAATTTTTTGCTTTTTTATGATTCACATTTTGATCAAAGTTAAAAAAAAGTGTCTAACGATTTTTATATTTTCTATAAATACTAAAAACTGAATGTTGGTTCCTTTTTTAAATATTTTGTGTTAGTTTTTAAAACACTGAAAGGCATTTGTTTGTGATGAGTTCTCGGGAAAGTTTATCTAAAATCAAAAATTCATTGGGAAATACATCTTAAGAAAAAGAAAATCATTATTATAATAATGAATATATGAAATTGTTAAAGTAAGGACAAAATGTTTATTTTTAAAATGAATTATTTTTATGGTAATTTGTTTACCTCATTAGCAATTTGTTTGTATTTGTATGTAACTTTAAAATTCCAGTTTCTACAAAGGGTTATTGTTTATCAATACTTTTTTTTATTATTGGTTGAAAGCTGTCTGTATTTCAGGCCCTTTTTGATTTAAAAAATAACGACTGCTTTTTTCAGTCAAACAGAATTGTTAAAACAACGCCGTATTTTTCTAAAATGTTTTAAAAAATATTCAAATTTAAATAGCCACAGAAATAGTATAATCATTTCTTCTTGAACGTTAGTGTCTGTTTATATGTTCTTTTCAAAGAATTGAAATGAAAGACTGCCGTCGAAAAAAAGAATACATTTTTGTAAGAATGAAAAAATTAGTGAGACAGGACACCAGATTGAAACATCAACAAGTGCAAATGTGTCATTTGCAGCGTTGTGTAGAAAATAGATACAAAGAAGACGATGTTGCTTTTCTTTCGCTTTTTTTTGCTTTTTTATGATTCATGCAAAATGATTTCTTAAAAAAATGTAAGAATATTTTTAGGTTTTTTTGAATATTTTGTATTAAATTTTCATCAGTATCAATGCTCTTTTGTTCTTAGCCAATTATAAGAAAAAATTTAAAATTTAATGAATATAAATTTTGATAAATTATGCAAGCCAGATTCAATTATCAAACACACTAAATATTGCGTAAAGTTTAGCTCATGATTTGACATTATCTGTAACCATTGAATATAAACTTTTGTTATCCGTCAAAATAAACTAGTTTTTACAGCATTGATCAAAGTTTATTTCTTATTTCAAATGGTTTTTTAAATATGCCGTTTATCAAACAATTTCATCATTGTCTTTCTTATTCTTTACTAAACCAGGGCAACCATTTTTGCCATATTCTATGAAATCTCGACCATAATAATTTTTGTGATCTTCCATATTGTAATCGGTAGCATTAAGCGAATCACTGCATCTTGGATCTTCTTCATCAAAATAAGGATAACCACCACAATCAAGATATTTTCCATTAACTGACATATCATTGTTATACCATATTTCATCTTTAAAATGATAATAATTAGTCGATTCATTTAATGGGGGAAGATGTGGAGCTATATCTGCATTATGAATTATACGAGTGGAGAAAATGACCTTAAATGATTATGTTTTTTTTAACAAAGTTTCTTTTTTTAAAGATCAAAAAAAGCTAGACTTTCATCTAACAATTTAGTACCAATGTTTTCTTACCGATGGTATCAATGCATTCATAGCATCAGCAAAATTTTCATTACCAACTCTTGGTTGTCCATATGTGTAAAGAAAAGCGGTATTACCAAGCTTTGCGAAAGTTCCTGCAGCTAGGGATGCCATTGCACCGCCTTAAAAAAGCCAATGAAAGTTTTAGAAAACAATTGTAACCTACCGATCGAATGTCCAAGAAATTGGAAATTTATTTTAGGAGAATATTTATTTTTTAGAGTTAACAAATCATCTTTCATTCCAGCATTCCAAAGAGCATTAAATCCATCAAAAAATACTTTTGAAACTTTTCCACCTGCAACAAATGGCACCATTTCATCGTAATTCCAACCATTTTCAATAAATCCGTAATTATTATTTGTGCCTCGAAATACAACATAAACCCAGACATAAGGAACATTTAGCAAGTTAGTTAAAGCAATATATCCAGAGCATGTGTCATTGAAAGAAGCACATTTGACTGTGTATTGACGATAAATCTAAAAACACATATTAGCTAGAAAAACATAAAAGAAATTGATTAACTGAATATGTTTCTGACGCATTTTGATACATGTATTTTTGAGCATTTGACCAACAATCATTTGGATTATCGCTGTAGGCACCAGCTGTAACTGGCATTAAATAGTTTCTCATGTTATCATCGTCACAGTGAAAGTTCGGGAGAAGTAAAAGTAAAAAAATCAATGACTTCATTTGTGAGCAATTGCAATTGATTGAAATAAAGTGTTTCTTTTATGGACTAAATTTTGTACTTTTTTATCAGACAATGATTCATCTTATTCATGTATGCGTGTTAGAGGATCAAAAAACAATGATTACTTGTGCTTTTATCAATAACATTTAAGAGTCAAGAAAACAATATTAGCCCAAAGTTTTAACAACACATTTTACTTGCAAGCAAGTTTAAAAAGATTATATTTGTTATGAATAGTTATAAAATAAAGGTACTTTAAAGTTGAAGATTTTTATTTTTTAAAGTTATATAGTTTTTGATTGTTTCTCAGAAAATTTGCTTTGCTTTGGCTCAGGATTCTTTAAATCTGGACAACCACTTTTACCATATTCAATGAAATCTCGGCCAAAATAATTTTTATGATCTTCCATATTGTAATCGGCAGCAGGCAATGAATTACTACATTTTGGATCTTCTCCATCATAACTCGTACACATAACATATGTATCATTAACTCCCATTGAATTATTATACCAATATTCAGAAGCTAGATGATAATAATTAAGGGTAGTATTAAATGGTGGAAGATGTGGTACTATATCTGCTTTATGGATAATACGGATTGGAGAAATATCCTTAAAAAAGTACAAATCATCAATAATAAAAGGCAGCCCATGGATCTCGTCAAGTATTACGGTCAAAGCTGATATTTTAACAAAAAAATTATCTTACCACAGAAATATCATAAAAATTCGCAAAAGCACTATCACCAGTTCGCGGTTGTCCGAAAGTATAAAGTTTAACAACCGTTTTACTATCAACCGTATTAAGCGTTGTTGCAGCTAGCAATGCCATTGCTCCACCTTAAAAAAGAAATCATGATATTTTAAAATATAAAACAATTGAATATATACCAAGTGAGTGACCAAAAAAAGTGAATTGTTTTGTATATTTATTTTTTAAAGTGAACAGGTCATCTCTCATTCCAGCATTCCAAATAGAATTAAATCCATCAAAAAATACTTTTGAAACTTTCCCACCTATAACAAATGGCACCATTTCATCATAATTCCAACCATTTTCAATAATTTGATAATTGTTATTTGTTCCTCGAAATACAACATAAATTGAAACTTGATTAAGCGCTGTATAATTTCGAATAGCAATATATGCAGAGCATGTGTCATTGAGGGATTCACATCTGACATTATATTGACGGTAAATCTAAAAAATTATTTTAAACGAATAACGTGAAAAATAATATTTACTGAATATGATATATTTGGAAAGCCATGTGTGTATTGCTGCATCATTGACCAACATTGATTTGGGTCATCACTATAGGCAGCAGCTGTAACGGGCATTGCAACATATCTAAACCAAAGATCGCTATCAGCAAGACATGATGAAAAGAAAATTAAAAATATCAACAACAATTTCATTCTTTTTGTTGCAAATAATCCAGAAAATTATGCTTTTTTTCAATTTTTCTTTTATAGAAAATATACTTTGGCTTCTCTACTAACCATGTGTTTATTACTGAAACGAAAAATTCAAAGAGCAATTGATTTCTTATCAGCTACATAAATTTTATTGCAAAAATTGTTTTAATCATTGTTGTTTATAGTTTCATCAATTCTGCAAATACCTACCCATGTTTCAAAGAATATTGCTTTGAAGATGCAAAAGCAGCGTTAACAGGATGTTATTAGTCACCCTTGTTAATTAGCAACATGGCGTTGATAGTGTGCATACATTAAAAGATAATTAGATGTGAAATTATAACTTTTTTATTTACATTCGTTTTAACAATACAAGTTTTATTCAAGAATACAAACAAGACATATTACTGTTCAAATATTGTCCGCCACCGGCTTCTTCAGTTACTACAACCTGGGCATTTGCAGTTCATCAAAAAGAGAAACTTTGTAATTCTCAAAAAGGCATTTTTTAATAATTCAACTAAACTTTTTTTTACTAATGCTTTCTTATGTGATAAATTTCTTTTTAACATTTTATTAAAACAAACAATGTAAAGACAAATAAATAAATGAATGATACCGAAAAAAACACTCAAAATCGAGCCAAATATCTCAGAAATAAAAAAAAGGTTCATCTGTAAGTCACGAAATTGCTTCATTCAAAACAAAAAGTTTTGTTACCTAATTAATAATCCTCTTCACCTGGAATATTGAGATCTACAGGATAATATTTATCAGAGGTGTCTTCAATCATTTTGATGTCATAATTTTGAAGCTTCTTCTTATATTGGCTCGAAATACTTTTATGGAAATCTAAGTTGCACCGTCGTATTTCCAGTTGTTTACCCTTAAAATAAATATTAGTTTATGTTTTTCAAAAATGAGCTGCTTTGGCTTACATGGACATTCAGAAATTTACAAAACGCTTCAAAGTCGAAAGTGTCACGGATTTCAGACAAACCTAAAGCTTTGATGCGGGAATTTTTCAAAGCTTGGATAATATTTGTCGTTGATTCTGGGGTGATTGTCAAAGCAGTTGTATCGCTGTAATCGCTGAAAACAAAAACAATTATAGAAAAAAGCAGCTTTAGGGGGCGATAATAAAAATGTTCATTGCATAGACTAGTACACCGTGAAAAAGTGATGATTTAAAAATTAAAGAGCTTTAAAAAAAACTAACTAGAAAAATTCATCTGTCGAAGGAAGACATTTTAAAAGTGTTTCAACCGGAACAATATCACCGCTGCCTTCATCTTTGACAATTGTTTCGCGCATACTAACGATAAAGACAGGACCATGAGTTAAAAATTTGAATTGTTTTAAAGTGATATTTTGATGTCCAAGGCATAATTCTTTAAGACCTAAGACAGCAATATCCGGTATAAACTGTGTAATATTATGCCTATCATCTTCTTCTTCTTCTGCACCTTCGGTATCATACATTGTAATGCTTTCAGCTATCCAAGCAGGTTCACCATCATAACATTCATACCTTGTATCATCTGTGCCGAATTCACGATACCCCCATCTATCATAATCAAAGCTGAGATCGGTAACAATCAGATAAGGGAATTTCGTGAAGCAGAAAAATTTTGAACATTGCATTAATCGTAGCAATACTTTAGGATTTGAGTTTTTCTTAAGATACCATAAGAATGTTTTTCTAAAAGTGTAATCAAGGTGCATCATCGTTGGTGGTTGAAGTTCAGCAGCAGCAGAAGAGTTGATTTCAGCCATTTTAAAATGTAATAACCGACGGATGTAGCGACGACTGCTTTTTTTAAATAATGAAGATGGATATAAAACTAAAAATGTTTTGTTTTCGCAAATTTTTTAGAATTGTTTTTCAGAGAAAAATGCTCTAGAAACAAGAACTTTCCCCCAGGGATATGGGAAAAAAGGAATATCTCATGAGAAGATGTTGTTTTTGCAGAGATACAAATGACCTGATTAAAGGACGCACATATGTGAAAAAAAAAATGTGCATAAAGAAAATGTCCATCACTTATTTTTTTGTATAAGTATTTCAGACTGCAAGAATGCCTTGATGGACGTATGTTCATTGTATTTCTTTTATGCACTTTTTTTTTGTTATATAGCAAACAACGAAATATTTTTTCCAACAAGTATAAAACGTCACTTGCAGTTCCTTACCTTTGTTGTTGAATGACGGAAATGCATTCAAAGTTGAAAAAAAATACATGTATTTAATAGAAGAAACGCTTGTTTTTGTTTCTGCTGTCTGTCTTAGTTTGAACATTGAAAAAATTTTTCAATAACTGAGTTGCTGTGGATATTTTCGATTGAATGAAAAAAACAAAAGGTTTTGATAGAAATGTTTGCAAGGCGAAAGAAGAGTAACATAAATTAAGAATTTCTTTCTTTCAGTTGTAAATAGTTAAGAAAATATGGTTTTAATCGAACTTTTCTCTCTTTTTTTCTATCACCTTAAATGCTATAACACGTGTTTATTAGGGAAACTAAAAACTCAAAGAATAATTGACTGCTTATCTGCTACATAAACGATGCATTTCTCATTTATTTTTTTTACAAAAATTTTGATGTTTGCATAAGGGAACATTGAACAAAGTTCTAACTACACAAAAGTCAAATAAAAACTTCAAATTCCTTCATATAAAAAAAATATGAGAACAACGCCTTCTTTAACCATTCATAATTGTAGAATAACTACATTTATTTTTAATGTTATTAATAGTTTTGTCAATTCTGCAAATATCAACCACTGTTAATCACAGATATCGAAGTGTATTCCTTTGAGAATGCAAAAACATTAACAGGATGCTATTAGTCATTTTTTGTTTGTCATTAGCGTTTTATTGTACTGCGTTGATAAAACATCTTTTTATTGTAGTGCATGCATAGAAGAATTTTTACAGTGCTATGAAAGTGGAAGAGTATGGACTTAGAACAGAAATACGATTAACTTTTGCAACAGGATAAAATAGTAGATGTGAAATTACAACATTTTATTTTCCATTCTTTTTAAACCAAGTTTTTTTATTACATGATACTTTTTTTGAGAATGTTGGACTTGGGATATCAGGGCAACCATCTAAGCCATATTGAATGACATCCCGTCCATAATAATTTTTATGATCTTCCATATTGTAGTCCGAAGCAGGCAAAGAATTACTACAAGTTGGATCTTCACCATCATACCAATGACATACTTTATCGAGATCATGAATTCCCATATCATTGTTATACCATTTTTCTTGACCATGATGATAATAATAATAATCTGCTGATTGAATTACTGGGGGATAATGTGGAACAACATCTGCCTTATGAACGAAACGGCGCCGGTTTGAGTAATCTGGCTAAAATATGTGAAAATTTTTGGTCTTTTTGTTTTGACAGGTAAAAAAATTGAAAAAATAAATAATCTGGATTTCCATTTTAGACACCCTGAATATCTTACCAGATAATTGATAGCATTTGCAAACACCGCATCACCAACCCTAGGTTGCCCAAATGTGTAAAGAAAAATGCTATACAAACTGTTCAAATCGTCTAAAGCTGCTGTAGTTATTGATGCCAATGCTCCACCTTAAAAAACAATAATCATTGAAATATGTCAAAACAATTTACCTAATGAATGACCAAGAACATAAAATATATTAACGTCAAATTTATTAGCTAAAGTCATAACATCTTCTTTCATTCTTCCACCATCCCATAAATTATAAAATGCATCAAAAAATACTTTTCCAACTTTTCCATGTGTGAAAATTGGCACCATTTCAGTATAATTCCAACCTCTTTCAATAATGTCATAATTGTTATTTGTGCCTCGAAAGACAATAAAAACTCGAGGCATGGATGGGTAGGTAGTATCATAAGCAAGATATGCAGAGCATGTATCATTTAGTGATTCACATTTAACAGAATATTGTCGATAAATCTAAAATACACTTATATAAAGTATCAAGATATAAAAAATTATTTTTACTGTAAATGTAACTGTATCGTTGCAATAGAAATATTTTAAGGCCTTGGAAAAACATTCACTTGGATTATCACTGTAAGCAGAAGCTGCAATAGGCAGAAAAATATTTCTTTGGTCGTCATCCAACAAAGCAAAACATGGTAAAAAGAGAGTAATAAAAATTAAGAACTTCATTCTTTTTGTTGCAAATAGTTGAAAAAATATGTTCAAACTTTTCTGTCTTTTTTCAAAAAAAAAATCAAGCAAAATACTTTTTCATATGTTTATTAGGGAAAAAAAATAAATGGTTGGTGGCTTATCAGCTATATAAACGGTGATTTTTTCTTCGTTTTTTTGCGAAAGCTTTTTTGTATGCTTCAAAAACAAAGAACAAAGTTCTAACTACACAACCCAAAGATCACATAATTGCATAAAATACCATACACTTAAAAAAATAAAAGGACCACGCCTTTGATTTTTAACCGTTTTGCAATATAATTATGCTTTATCACTATTGTACTACCAGCTTTAACATTGCTGCAACCATCAACCCATGCAAATTTATCACTCATATCAAGATTTGTTCCTTTGTGAATGCAAAAACATTAGCAGGATGTTATTAGTCATTCTTCATTTTTATGTCATAAACATATTTTTCTGGAGAGATGGAAAAATAAACGGAACTTAAATGCTTCAAAAGCCCCTGATCTTTTACCGATTTTTTGTATAACGCTATATCAATATTTTTAAAAATGTTTTTTCTCTTAATCTTTGACATTAAAAAATACGCAAAGGTCAAAGACAACAATATTGATTGTGTTTTGTAAATTTTTGAAACATAGATTTGTTTATTGAGAAAATTTATTGCCGATTTATTATACGGAGAGCATTGTTGCTTGTTTGTCAGTCAATATTTATTTGTAAAAAAGGTTTATAAAGTAACTAAACTCACACCTTGTTTTTGCTTCATTTCTTAACTATACAGTTTACAGCGTTTTCTATAAATGAAAAATTTGACATCAATATGTTAAGTTAGAATGTTCGTAATCCAGGACAACCATCTAACCCATACTGAATTAAATTGCGACCATAATAATTTTTATGATCGTCCATATTGTAGTCCGAATCAGACAATCTTCTCCATTATCAAAATCGCACTCAATGAAGTCATCATTGTCTTCCATATCATTATTATACCAGCGTTCATAACCAAAATGATAATAAAGCGACATGTTTAATGGAGGAAGGTGTGGAACAATATCCGCTTTATGAGTGGTATGGGATGCATCCATGAGCTAAAATATGTTAAATTTTCTGTAAGTATAAGCATAATTAGAAAACTTTGTTCATTTTTCAACAATGGGAAAAAACCGCACCGCTCTACGTTTAACAGCATCTACAAAAATTTTATCACCAATTCGCCGTAGTCCAAAAGTATGAAGTTCCAAAACACCGATTTCTTCAACAGTTACAATCGTTCTAAAAGTTGTTGCAGCTAATGATGCCATTGCACCTCCTTAAAAACCAATAATTTTTGAAAACATAAAAAAACTTTTACCAAGTGAATGACCGATGAAAACGTAATGAGCATTATCCGCCGACGGATACTTATTTTTAAGAGTTAGCAGATCATCTTTCATTCCAGCATTCCAGATTGAATTAAATCCATCAAAAAATACTTTACTAACTTTTCCTCCCAAAACAAATGGCACCATTTCATTATAATTCCAACCATTTTCAAAAAAGGCATAATTATTATTTGTCCCACGAAATGCAATGTAAATTGAAACTCGATTAAGCGCTGTAAAATTTCGAATAGCGATATATGCAGAGCCTGTGTCATTCATGGGTTCACATTTCACAGAATATTGACGATAAATCTATAAAACAATAATGAGAACACAAAAATAAAAAACATTTAACCGATATGTAATATTTGCATCAGATTTCTGAATATTAGACCAACATGGATATGGATTGTCACTATAGGACGCAGCTGCAGCTGGCATCATAATGTTTTGGAAATAATTATCGTCTGCAGCAAGACATAATGAAAATGATAGAGAGAGAAACAAGAAATTCATTTCCGCTTTCGCTGTTGCAGTGAACTGCAATAAGTTAGGTATGTGTTTTTCCATTTTTTTCTCTCCTTTTGTATCACAAAAAATTCTTCAGCGTGATTATTAGTGGATAAAAAATCCAAAGAGCAATTAACTTCTTATCAGCTACATAAACGGTGAGTTTATCATCTTTTTTTGCAAAAATTCCTTTTTATTGTTATTGTTTTTTTAGTTCTAACTAAATAACACATATAAGCTACATAGAAACTTTAAATACCTACTTGGAAAAAATGTGAGGGCTACGCCTTCAATCTTTAACCAAAAAATGTTGTAAAAAAACTATGACTATGTTTAATGTTGTTTGTATTATCATTAATACTGCAAATACCAACCTCTGTTATTCACTCATGTCAAAGATTATCATTTTGATGACGGGATAACATTAGCAGGACCTTGTTAGTCATTTTATTTATTTATATCATAAACATGATTTTTACTTGTAATGCGCGCATCAAACATTTATTTTTTTTGTTAAACCGGATTTCATAATTTTTCTTTTCTAATTCGTAAGATATAAAAAAATATGAATTTGCGTATCAAAGATATTAAAAGATTTTCACATCATTATTATATCTTAAAATAAAAGCGAAATATTTTTAAATGGATAAATGTCTTTCATTACAAAAATATAAATTAAAGTCTATTTTTTTAGATATTAAAAACATTTCTTGTGATATTTTTTCTGCATTTCTTTGATTATTGTGTTAACAATTTCCTAAATCTGGACAACCACTTTTACCATATTCAATAAAATTTCGACCATAATAGTATTTGTGGTCTTCCATGTTGTAATCAGAATTCGGCAATGAAATACTACATTTTGGATCACTATCTTCAAAACCCTTACACATTACATAAGTATTATTTACTCCCATATCATTATTATACCACATTTCATTACCTTCATGATAATACACAGATTCATTTAATAGAGGAAGATGTGGAACAATATCTGCTTTATGAACGATACGGTCTGATAAAAGGAAAAGCTAAAATTTTACATATTCAATTTTTTATGGTATAATTTAATTCCGTCAGATTTTGCGACCAAAAAAAGCTTTTAATTTGGACCAAAAATGAAGTACAATAAATCTAGAACTAAAAGCTAAAATTTCACACAATATTGTCTTACCGAATGAAAAAAAGCATCTACAAAATCTTTATCACCAACGCGCGGCTGCCCAAAAGTTATAACTGGGTCAACATCCAGTCTCATGTTAAACTTTTTGAAAGTTGCTGCAGCTAATGATGCCATCGCTCCGCCTTAAACAAGAGACATAAAGTATGACAAAACCTTGAGAGAAAATTACCAAGTGAATGACCAAGAAAATAATAAATGGCATTTGGATATCTATTTTTTAAAGTGTTTAGATCATCTTTCATTCCAGCATTCCAAAGAGCATTAAATCCATCAAAAAATACTTTTGAAACTTTTCCACCTGCAACAAATGGAACCATTTCATCATAATTCCAACCATTTTCAAAAACTTGATAGTTATTATTTGTTCCTCGAAATGCAATAAATATCACAATATCATTCGTGGAAGTATAGGTTTCAACAGCAATATATGCAGAACAAGTATCATTCATTGATTCACATTTGGTATTATATTGACGATAAATCTTAAAAAAGTAACACGCAAATAAAAAAGCTTGAGAAACCATTACTAACCGAATATGTACTATTATAATAATCAGCTGTGCATTTGTGAATGTTTGACCAACATTGACTTGGGTCATCCCTATAGGCGGCAGCAGTAACGGGCATTGCGACATATCTATACCACTCATCTGATTCATACAATGCAATAGCTGACGAAAAGAGAACAAAAAGAATCAAAAACTTCATCGTTTTTGCAGCATATAGTTCAAAAAAGATTTTTTCATCAACCTTTTCTGTATCTTTATATATCAAGCAAAATACTTTTGCACGTGTTTATTAGGGATGCTAAAAGCTTAAAGAATAATTGAATGCTTATCAGCTACATGAATGGTGATTTTCTCATCGTTTTCTGCAACATAGTTTTTCTTATGCTTCAGAAACAGAGTGCTAACTACATAACACAAAAACAACTTTATACTATGCACTAATAAAATATAAGGGCTACGCCTTTGATCTTTAACCGCTTTAAATAAGAATAACTATATTTATGTTTTGTCACTGTTGTTCACAGTTTTGGTGCTGCTGCAACTATAAAAAAATTTTTATAAGCTGCATTACTTTTTTTAACATTATTTTAAAATTAAAAAGATACTACTTTAACAACACTATAGTTTTACACGAAAACAGCTGCTGCCGTATTTTTAGCTGCGAATTCTGCTTTCATTTGTTGTAGTTTCTGTGGTTACAATAAACAAAATAAATAATTTATAATATGAATAATTCTGTGAAAATGTCTTTGTTAATAACAACCTTTTTGCATCAAAGTTCCTTTAAAACTTTAATGCAATTAGAGACATTAAATTTCTTTAATATAACCTTAAATTACATTTAGTAATTTTAATGTTTTAAAAATTGAGATTAAATAAAAAAATACAAAAAGATAAAACAACATGAATGTATATAAGACGCCTTCCGATAAAACATTTTTTTAGTACTGCAAAAAAACGATAAAAGTCATTCTTAAAGCACAACTTTTTTAGTCTTATAATTTATCAGAATTTTTCAAATCCATGCTCATAGCATTTTGTGATGTGCAGAAAATAGCAAAATAGAAGAATTTTTTTTATTGATTTTTTTTAAATCAAAGTATTAAAATAATTAACAATTTTCTTGATAAGAAATTACCGTAACTTATCAAATAAAATATATGTGCGAAATTCTATGTATTTTTTATTTTGCCCTTTTTAAGTTTCTAAATTTGTGCGAAATTCTGACTATTGGAATTTCGCACATTTTCAAAAATGAATTTCTAGGATTCGAACCGCAACCTCTTGTCTAATGTTCAACGGTGTTGACCTCTAAACCACAAGCGCAATCAAATCAGTGTTCTATTTTTGAGCTAAAAGAAAAAGAGAAAAAAAGATTTCTTTTTTCCTTTTCTTTTCTTTGCTGTTGACCTCTGTCAAACATTTTCGTTGCGCGCTCTTTTTTCTCTTTTTCTTTTAGCTCAAAAATAGAACACTGATTTGATTGCGCTTGTGGTTTAGAGGTCAACACCGTTGAACATTAGACAAGAGGTTGCGGTTCGAATCCTAGAAATTCATTTTTGAAAATGTGCGAAATTCCAATAGTCAGAATTTCGCACAAATTTAGAAACTTAAAAAGGGCAAAATAAAAAATACATAGAATTTCGCACATATATTTTATTTGATAAGTTACGGTAATTTCTTATCAAGAAAATTGTTAATTATTTTAATACTTTGATTTAAAAAAATCAATAAAAAAAATTCTTCTATTTTGCTATTTTCTGCACATCACAAAATGCTATGAGCATGGATTTGAAAAATTCTGATAAATGTTAAGACAAACCTTGTTTAGCTTTCTTATGTGCAAAATTCGTTGACAATTTAATTTTTCTTTTAATGCTGTGCAAAAATTATTACTTTTATCGTTTTTCTGCAGTACTAAAAAAATGTTTTATCGGAAGGCGTCTTATATGTAACGAGAAAAAAACAGCACTTAATAATTAGGTAACCGGAGAAAGAGATGGAGAACGCGAACGATTTACTTCCGCGCCATTTATTGAAGGCATGGGAGAAACATTTGGAATGGGGTTGTTAAATCGATGAGTTATTTTATCAAAGCCATAAAATTGAAAATATATTTTTCGAGTTGTTGGACTAAAAAAATGAGCAAATTTATTAAATGGGAATTAGAGCTTCAGTCTCGCATAACCACGGTAGTAGCAGTGACACAAAAACGACTTCCTACCTCAAAACCAATAATGTGAAGGCAGAAAGCCAAGCATGAGCATCTATTATGAACGGCAAACATGACCTTAGAAATGCTAAAACTGCAGAATCCAGCACAAAAAGGGATACCAGGAGGGTATATACTACACGGAGCAATTGAACAAACAATAGTATAATTGAAAACACTAAAACAGATAAATATTAATATATATTTTTATCTGAACCATATCATACCCAAAAGATTTAGTTGTGTATTTTGAGTTCCAGAAATATTGTTATGTTTGAAATGTGCGTATTTATATACAGTTAAAGCTGTAATCAGCATTGACACTGCAGCACATGTAACAAAGAAAATGGATGAAATCATTAAAGCAAAACTTTCCTTTTCTTTATCCAAATATCCACCACCAGATTCGCCATTTTTACTTTGACCAATAAAACCAGCATATGGAAGACGATAGGCAACAGCGATAAACGGAATGAAGAAAAGAAGGAAAACATACCATTTCCTTTGCCATATCTGTAATATTTTGATTAAAAACAAATGAAAAGTTGTAAAACGTTCATACTTTTTGATGCTTTATAGGCATCCATAAAAGTGTAAATCTGTTCAAACTGATTAGCGTTTGTCCAAAGAATTGAATATATCCAAGAAATGCAGAAAACGTGTATAAGAATGAAAGTGAATATGGAAAGCTTACATAGAAATCAATCAGAAGCCGAAACTTGGTAGTTTGATCAAAACGATTGACTGAAATTTGCATATTATTTATGGCATAAATATTTTTCCTTGGAACTCAGAATATAACAAGTTTTAGGCAGGTATGAGAAATGCGGCCAGCGGACCTACGTTTTTAAGCCGCGCGGCCGCTCCGGCTATTTCTAGCCTCCTTGTCATCCTTGGCTATAGGGCGTAGATTTAACTTACTATTAATACAAAATAAACGAAATCCGATATAAAAATTATCAGCAAAATGTGATAAAAAGCAGAATTAAAATTACTTTTTCTTTTTACAAACACAATTATCAAAACTGATAATTGAAATATATAAAATACAAACTCAAAGAAAAGAATGATTTTTTCTTTTAAGGAAATGTTCATTTTTCTTAAAAAATACTTTTAACGTAAATAAAAGTTACTTTTTAAAAAAAACTATTTTAAATAAAGACTTTAGCTCTAATTCTAACTTGAATACCTGGAACAGCTGCTTGTTATTTGTGTCTGTAAAAAATATTTAATACATGTTTAAAGAAATGTTCATAGTAGCAATTTTGATAACAACATTTGTGTCAAGGTTCCTTACAAACTTTAATGCAATAAAAAACTGTCTTAAATATCTCCTATACATATAATTTTCTTTTACATTTCCCACTTTATGACGCTGCTCTTTGGGAAAGAAAAAGTTACTGTATGAAAAAATAATGATAATTGTTTCTCGGGATTTTATAAAATAATTGTTGTCTACAATTGTGCTTCTGGAACCTTTGTTAAGAAAAAGCCGACTTTGTTGTTTTATGAATTCGGTGATATAATATTAATTTTAAAATCCACGAAAACACGATTCCAGTTTATTTTCATTAAAAATCTTTTATTCAAAAACTAACAGTGTTTTGTTTCACTGTTACAGAAATCCTTGATCTACCGTGAAATTAAATACTGCTAATTTTATTTCAATGCAAATTTACTGTAACGTTTTTTTTATCTGTTAAAGCTTATGTTATTTTAGTGTATCAAAAACTAATTTATTAAAATTCTTTAATAATAACCATATTGAATCAAAATTCTTTCGTCAAAACTTTGAGTAACAATAATTACGTTACATAAAACCTAGGCAAATATTTTTTTAAACTGCTTTAAAGTTTATTAATGTAATAAAAAAAGGACGTAAAAATAAAAAATTGAAAAATGTTAGCAAATGTTTATATTTCAACAATACTCAATAATTAAAACACAGGAGAAAGAGATGGAGAACGCGATCGATTTACTTCTGCGCCATTTATTGAAGGCATGGGAGAAACATTTTGAATGGGGTTGTTAAATCGATGAGTAATTTTATGAAAGCCATAAAATCGAAAATATATTTTTCGAGTTGTTGGACTAAAAAATGAGCAAATTTATTAGATGGAATTAGAGTTCCACTGCCGCACAACCGTGGCAGTGACAGTGACGACAAAAATAGTTTACCTCAAAACCAATAATGTTAATGCCGAAAACCAAGCATGTGCATCAATTATAAACGGCAAACACGACCTCAGAAATGCTAAAAATGCAGAATCCAACACAAATAGTGATACCAAAAGTGTATATACTACACGGACCAATTGAACAAATAACAGAATAATTGAAAATACTAAAACAGATAAATATTAATATATTTTTATCTGAACCATTTCATACCCAAAAGATTCAGTTGTGTGTTATGAGGTCCAGAAACATTTTTGTGATTCAAATATTTGTATACTGTTAAAATCGTAATCAGCATTGACACTGCAGCACATGTAACAAAGAAAATGGATGAAGTCATTAAAGCAAAACTTTCCTTTTCTTTATCCAAATATCCACCAACTGATCCACCGGTTTCTTTGTAGGTGTAATATCCCTCATATGGAATACGGTAGGCGACAGCGATGAAAGGAACAACCAAAACCAGGAAAATGTACCATTTTTTGTTCCATATCTGTAATTTGTATAGGTATTTTATTATACAAAAACAAATCAGTATATTTAAAAATGCCATACTTTCTGATGCTTTAATGGCATCCATAAAAGTGTAAATCTGTTAAAACTGATTAAAGTTTGACCAAAAAATTGAATAAATCCTAGAAACGCTGAAGACGTATAACACAAGGAAGTAAACCATCCATTATTAACGTAAAAGTCTGTCCAAACACCGTACTTTGGTAATCTCAGAGAAAAGATCGTCTATAAATTTACATAAAAACTTTTGTATCTATATTAGCGTAAAAAAGCAAACTTACAACAAAAGCAAAATAGATAAAATCCGATATAAAAATTATCGGCAGAATGTGATAGAAAGCAGAATTAAAATCAGTTTTTCTTTTTACAAACAAAATTACCAAAACCGATAATTGAAATATATAAAATAAAATTTCGCAAAAAATAATTATTTTTTCGCTAACAGAAATTGTCATTTCTTTTAAAGCTAGTTTATTTAATAAAGTAGTTTACAACTGCAGCAGCAATGTTATAAAAGCTGCTTTAGCTAAAATTGTAAGCTACAATAACTGAAGCAGCTGCTGCTAATGTTGTATTTTGTGTTATTATAACATGTAAAATATTTAATTCATACATTTAAGGTGTTTTTCTATGAAATATGCTTGTAAACAGAGTATTTTAAAAGCTTTAATGCAGTAATTTATATTACATAAAAAAATAATTGCTTTGTAGTTTTTAATTTTAAGCTGCTGCTTTTTTTTACAAATTTTAGATCGCTTATAATTAAATGCTTTAAAAAAAATCCTGGAACTTAAAAATGAAAAAGTCATTAATTTGCACAACTTTAACCTGAAAAAGTAATTAATTACTTATCAGTTAAATAAACGATGTATTTCTCATCTACAGTCTAAAATCGATTTCACGCGCGTCAGTTCTACGCGGACCTCGATTATACGCGGCTTTTCTGCGGTCCATAGGATCGCAAAAAATCGAGGTTCGACTGTATTTTTTTTGCAAAAATTTCAGTGTTATGCCAACACTCATTTTTCAACTCGCGTCTCATCTTTATTTAACAAATTTGAAATTCGCTTGAACAAATTCCACAAAAAGATGTGCTAAAAACCAAACTTTCAAATCTTGACTTGACTTAAACCAACCTTGCAATCAAACCCACCTTCTAAAATCATATTTTATTATTTGTTTTGTTTTATACTTTTGTTTTAAATTTTATCTTCCATTAATTGTATTTTTAAAAACACTTTTTAATTGTATTTTATCCACTACAATTAAAAAGTGATGTCTAGGCCTTGGAGGAATATTCCTTGTGAATAAATATATATATATATATATATATATATATATGTTTGCTTAAGGGTGCATCAAACAAAGTTCTAACTACATAAAAGTCACATAAAAACTTCATATACAATGAAAAATATGAGGGCAACGCCTTTGACCTTTAACAATTATTGAATAAGAACAACAATAATTATTTCAAATGTTATTCATAGTTTTCACAGTTCTGCAAATATCAACTCTTGCTAATCACGCATATCATAGTTTATTGCTTTGAGAATGCGAAAACATTAACAGGATGTTATTTGTCATAGATTTTTTAACATAAACAAGATTTTCTACTTTATTGATAAAAATGAATATAATATACAAGACAGCAGTTGTCTACTACGACATTCAAAAAGCTTTTCAATAACAATAATAAAAAATGCATACTTTATTTATTTAAAAATACATGTAATTAAGAGATTGATATAACACATTTACAATTAAAAACTTTGTTTTTTAATGCGATTTTTTCGGAAATTCGACATTTGGATTTTTGAAATGCTTTGGCTTAGATGTCTTTAAATCTGGACAGCCACTTTTACCATATTCAATAAAATTTCGACCATAATAATATTTATGATCTTCCATATTATAGTCAATAGAATTAAGCGAATCACTGCATGTAGGATCTTCTCCACTAGCACCACAGCCGATACACTCAACATACGTATCCTTATCTCCCATATCATTATTATACCAGAATTCAATGTAATGATGATAATAAGCAGATTGATTCAATGGAGGAAGATGTGGAACAATATCTGCTTTATGAATGACACGGATTGATGAAATTTCCTTAAAAACTACCTAATGTAAAAACGGAAGGAGGGTGTTACGGCGAAAACAAATGTTTTGTAGGGAAACACATCTGTTGTTCACAGATGTTATTTCATACAATGATATCTTACCGAGTTCATAAAAGAATTTGAAAAATCTTTATCACCAGTTCGAGGTTGTCCAAATGTGTAAAGATTAATATCAGTAGTACTATCAAGCTTTTTAAGCGTTGTTGCAGCTAGAGAAGCCATTGCTCCGCCTAAAAACTATCTTGAAATTTGAAAATGAAACAACTTAATATACCAAGCGAATGACCTATAAAAACAAACTCATTTGTGAATTTATTTTTTAAAGTATAAACATCATCTTTCATTCCACCATTACTCCAAAGGTCATTGAATGCATCAAAAAATACCTTTCCAACCTTTCCTCCAAAAATAAATGGAACCATTTCATCATAATTCCAACCATTTTCAAAAAATTGATAGTTCTTATTTGTTCCTCGGAAGACAACAATAATTGAAATATCGTCGGTTGAGGTGTAATTCTGAATAGCAATATATGCAGAGCATGTATCATTAAGTGATTCACATCTAACTGAATATTGACGATAAATCTAAAAAATGCTATTTATAAATATGAATCTATTTAAAACAATTTATTTACTGTATATGAAACATTTGGATAGCCAACCACATATTTCTGAATGTTTAACCAGCATTGATTTGGGTCATCACTATAGGCGGCAGCTGCAGCTGGCATTCCAATATGTCTGAACCAACCATCGGCATCTGCAAGACATGGTGAAAAGAGAATAAAAAATATTAACAACCTCATTCTTTCATGTGCATCTCATAATTGTTCTATTTTCTCTCTTTTTTATATCAACCAAAAACCTTAATACGTGTATATTAGAGAAAAAAACATTAAATGGTCGGTTGCTTATCAGCTACATAAATGGTGAGTTTCTCATGATTTTCTGCAAAATTTTCATGTATGCTTAATCGGGCTTCAAAAACAAAGTTCTGACTACAAAACACAAAAGTCAAAAATAGCTACATACAATGCACATAAAAAATATATGGACTATGCCTTTGATCTTTAACCATTTTGATTGAGAATAACTATAATTGTGCTTTATCAATGTAGTTTTGGTGCAGCTGCAACTATCAACCCTTGCAAATTAATCAAGCATATGAAAGTTTATTACTTTGAGAATGAGAAGCCTTAACAGGATGTTATTAATCATCCTATTTTTTTTGCTGTCATAAACATGTTTTTTCACCCTAAAGAAAGAAAAGAATCTATGTTTTTTTTTAAAAAGCATCAACAGTGTATTACGGTATTCAGAATGCGTTTCAATAATCATAAAATAAAAACTGTTAAGAAAAATTTTTTTTGCACAATATACTTTAAATTATGCGATTATTAGAATTACAGTTTAATATTTCGTTTCTCCATAAAACTATTCAGTTTTTTGAGAAATACAGCACCTGGGTATTTAAGTTTTTTGCACTTTGCTAACTTTAAATCAGGGCAACAGTCTAAGCCATAGAATTATATGTATGCTTAATCGGGCTTGAAGGACCAAAAAATGGTTTTTTATGTTTGAAAATAGTGGATGTATTTTTTTTTGCCAAGGCTAGAACAAAATTCATTTTTTGGCAATGATTTATATTTTATACGTGTTAATTTGAATCTATCTCTCCCTGTTTATTACAATCATCAATATTTGCAACAATTTCCTCCACAATTTTTTAATTGTATTTTTACTTTGTTATGTTTTTTACTGTTGTACATAAAATACTTACTTTACTTTTACTTTATTTGCTTGTTAATACATTCACATTTATTTACTCGCGCATTTATGAGTCTATTTTTTTGCAATTTATTATTTTTTCAATGACTGACCTTTTTTGCCTTTAAGCAATCCTTTCTTCTCATTGATTTTCCTTCTTTAAAAAACCCGACCCAAACGTCCGGACCCCGATTTATATTTGACTTGCATCAAAAAATAAAACAAATTAATACATTCGAGTTTTTTTATTATTAATAGAATGAAAAAATTACAAAAAAAAATCATCCGTATTTTAATTGTTTATAAATTATTTTCTTGAAATAACCTCAACTTCGGTAGTGCCTTTGATGGTGCATTTCATTTTTTTAAATGCTTCTTTTGGGCTTGTAAAACATAGCCATAAAAATTTAAATGTTAAAATAACATATTTTGAGTATCCGTTAAGTATGGTAAGAATTATACAAGAATCCAGCAGAATTCGAATCATATTTAATGATGTTGTTGTTGTATAGCTTTGTAGCAAAAAAAGCCAAGGCGGTAGCTCATTGTAGTAATTAAAATTAAAAGTATTAAATGAATCACCCAAAAAAGATTTAACAAGCATAAATTTTTGTAGTGTTGTTATCACAAATATTACGGACATTGTCAAACATTGAAATCCAACAACCATCGAAATTTTGATTGTTTGTTTAAAAGCATCTGGATTCGTCGTAAGTTGGAATTTAAGTTGTGAGGCAATCTTGTAGAATAAAAATCCTGCACAAAAAATTGATAAAAAAAACATAATTGGTGGAATTAAATATGATATATATTTTAATGTCATTGTTATTCCAGCTTGGGCTTGTGAATTAGCGTCAACAGTTACTTTGTTTATACATTGAAAATATTTTGGAATATTTTGAAAACAATATGTATAATTGGATGTACAAAAGTCATTACATTTTAGAGTGTCTTGAACTAAGGAATTAGATGCAACTGATATTGCGGCATTAGTAAAAGCAAATATTGTAATACAAATTATATTAAAAATTAGAATAAATAGCAGAATTTTATAACCATATTTAGTGAAGTTTTTATAAAATACTGGAAAATACATAGCAAGGAATCGTGAAAGTGCCAAATGAAAAATTGGTACGAATGAAGCATTTCGTAAAAATGTTCGAAACCCGCCAAATATGGCATTACGAAATGTATTACCATCACTAATATCTCGATAAAAGCATGTTGTTTCTTTTGAATAGCTTTTTGATGACCATCCAAGAAGTGTTGGTTTTGAACAAATAAAATCATAGCAAAGAAATGCATCCCATATAGCTTGATTTAAAATGAACCATCGATAGCTTTCTTTTATTCCACCAAAACATGAAATGAACATAATTGGAAGGACAAATACAAATCCAATAAAACCAATTTGAATATTTTCAAGAAAAAATGGTAGTTGAAATAGAAAACAACTAAACCCAGAATCCATATATGCTTCTTTTCCAGGTGCTGCACATTGTAAGCTGCCATATCGAACAGTGGCATTCAAAAGTGCAACAATTGAATTATCATATGTTTGATAATTGGTTGGTAACTTTGGAAGTTTAGTTTTTATATCTTGTTCAACTTTTACCATATATTGATACATTGGATCCATGAAATTTGAGTTCAGCTTATACCATGTTAGATTGGCTACCACTTCATTGTAGTAAGCTTCTGACATTTTTTTTTCTTGTCAAAAAAAGTAGAAGCAAATATTTTTAACAATGCAAATGTTTTAAAAAGTTGAAAACGTAACATTGTAATTCTAATTTTTTAAAGATTTCAGAATAAGGCGGAACTTTTTAAAAACATTTTACTATGCAATTTTCCGTCTTTCATGTAAAAATTTGACAATCATTACTTCTAATGATATCCTACACTGCTTACACATAATTATACGACACCCTAAATTACATAGCTGTCATTTGTATAAGGTCGTTCAGAAAGTTCATCCCGGGAATTTAAGACCCTGAATTTTTAAAGCTTATAGAGCTGAAATATTTTTTTAAAACATATGTATGTTTTTCAATGCATCATAATACTTATTTATGTCCTCAAAGTAATAATTTTTTGTGATAATAAAATTTTTTTGTTTTTTTAGTTTTAGAATAATATAGCCCAGCTATTAACATTAATTTACTACCTCATGAAAGTTGGAAATATTTTTCAAATTTGTATAATGATAATGTTTGCTATGAAAGATATTTCACGACATTTAATTAAAACACATTTTTTACATAAAAGGTTTTAAACACATTATAATTTTACACCATTAAAATTAAAATGTTGTCGGTAACAATTATTCTTAAAAATTCTTTTAAATGCTATTCGTAAAATTCTTTACTGCTGCACATAATTATACGGCATTCTAAATTACATAGCTATCAAAATTATAGTGTAAGATATTATAAAGCTGTCATAATATTCAGAGTTGCTAAGAATTCTTATGTACATTTAGAGAAAAATTCAAAATTTTACTTCCTCAAAAGTATACGATACTCCACAAAATATTGCGACTAAAAAAGCTTAAATCACGGCAATCCCGTTAAATAGCAAAAAGGTGAGTGAAAGAAAAAAGAGAGATGTGAAAAAATTTTTATTCTTACTTTTTTCCTTTGTTCTTTTTTATACTGAGACTCATTTCTTCATTCTTTTTCATTTTTTTCTTTTGTTCTTTTTTTGTTTAGCTTATCTGACAAGTCTCTTAAGAGAGCCGCGTTGCGGCTCTCGCATTCTCAGTTTGGCATACGTGTGGCTACATTCTTGATTTTCATTCCCTTTCATTTAATGCCAAACATGCTGCAATTACCACATTTATCCATTACATTTCGGCATGCTTTTCCTCATAAACAACAATCGCAATTTCTTTTTAGCATCTCAAAAAAGAGTCGTTGGTTCCTGCGGAACCAACGACAACGTATTTACGCTACATTGCATACTGTGGCACACATTTTACCATCATTTTTAATTACAAAAATGCTAAACAATTTATTTTCTCATATTTCATCTTCAAAACTATAAAAAGATGACACCGAACAAAACTCATCAAAAAATTGTATCACTGGCAATTACATTTAACCTTCATCATTTACCACATGCATACTGTATACAACATTTACCAAAATTTCATTTTAATATTTTTCATACCTAAACAGCATCCCCTAACCTCATTTGCATCAACAAACATTGTAGCATGCATTTCCTGCATTATCATTTTTATCATATCATATCTCATGCATCCATCCTATGATCCAAATCTGCATACCCATTTTTTCATAGCATTTTTATACTCATATATCCATATAACATTATTACAATGCATTTAAAAACATTTGCACCAGCTGAGCGTCGAACCCCCAACCTATTGCACGTCAACCCTCTGCATACACCACTGCGCCACACGCACAACTCCTTCAGATGACCACCTCCGGCACTCATTTAACATTTTTTCATGCTCCATTTTCCATGCTCTATCCATTGATACCACATACGCCGCAAAAAAATGAGATCCAGAGAATCGGTTTCATTGCCAAATAGCATATTGGGCGAAAAAACTTAATGCGCCATTTTTTATGTTGGAAGATGAACACATTCAATAATTAATTTATTGTTTTATATTTATACAAAAATGAGGTACAAACATATATAAAAATTTATTTCAAAGATATCTACAATTATATTCATCTGATGCATCAGTGCAATGTGAAAGGCCATCACATCTCCAGTATATTGGAATACAAGCAAGAGAAAAAGTGCATTGCCAATAATCTTCTGGGCAGGTCCAAAGTTGCCGTATGAATCTTCTATGGTTCATATCTGAAAAATATATATTTAGTTAATACATATTATTTGAGTTGTTAAACGTCTAATGTTACTATGAAATAAATAACACACTAAATTAAGAGTATTTCACAATATTTCAATCATAATCTTTTTTAAAAAAGTTTACCACTTGGTGCAGCAAATATGAATAAAAATGCAAACAAAAAAACAATGAAGGCCAAAAGAAATCGGTGCATGATGATAGAAAATTATGTGTATAAATATGGGATATGATTACATCGAATTCATTTTTATAATATTTGACAACCAAAAAAGTATTAAAATCAAAATTATGCAAATTTATGCCATACTACAAGAAGTATCAGCAGATTAGTATTTTTTTATATATTTTTGTACAACACGTTATTTATAAAACAAAAAAACACGTCTTTAAAGAGATTAGTTCTTATTGTAAATAAATCTTATTCTATGTCACGTTACTCCTCTTAATATGACTACAATGAAGCTATTATTCATCAATAATATTAATCGCTTTAAATCGGGAAAATTTTTAAAATGTTTGATTATTTTAATTTAATCAAAGTCATTCAATGTTTGAATTTAGAGAGTTTGGATTGCAGTGCTCTATACATAATATCGTTTTTTTATTTCTTTCCTTTTCAACATTACATTTGTATAAATATGGTGAGAAGCTTAAACTATATTGAAACACAAAAGTATTTAAGATCTTGAAAATAATTATTTATGTAAACAAATTTCATGTTACAACACTGAAGAAATTTGAACACTTGTCTTTCTACGAATTTTGCAATCTGTAAATCCACGAAAGATGTAACAAAATTTCATAAATTGCTTTCGAAGTTTTGGCCTAAAACCATTTAACATTTTCAACAAAACCAAAAAAACTTACGAAAAAACAAAAATAAAGAAATAAGCAGAAAAGTGATATCCTGGATATGATATATCTTTAATAAAATCAATAATCACAAAACCAAGATCAAATTCGTATTCTTTATTTAAATAATAATAATTTTTATACATTCTTTCCCATTGCTGGTAATCAAATGAAAAACAAGAAAATAAAAACATACATAAAAAGAAAAAGAATAAAAAAAAAAATGACTTAACAATTTTAACTATGAGATAGATTTTTGATTTGTTTTATAGAACTGAGCAGCTTGGACGTTTTCATCACATTCAACAAGTTTGGTTTGATTTGTTATTACATTATGCCAGAAAATTTGTTTTTCTTTAATAAAATATTTGACTGATGTATTTCCTCCACGAGCTTTGTAAAGTTGATTCTTTTTCTTGTTAAGTTTGACTTGGATTTTATGAGCTTCAGGAGATTCAAAATTGTTAACAAAAACTTTTAATTTCTTTAAATTTTGGTTTGATTTAATATATTCTGGAGCATTTTTGAGAACAGAAGTTTTTTCATCTTTGGTTTTGAAAGATACTTGGATTGGACGATTTTTTGCTTTTGAAGCATCTTTTTTCCCCATTCTTTTGACGGAAGTAATTCTGGCATTTGGATCAATTTTTTGAATAAATTCTTCCATTATTTGTTGATCAGTCAAAGCAACTGCATTATCATTTTTAAGAGACACTCTACGACATTTCTTCAATTTTTGAGAATCAAGCGGCACATTGAAATTTTTTTTCGGGATTTTCGTTATCCATTCGATAGAACTAGGTGAGAAAACACTATTTTGAAGGTTTTAGGTTGATCTGACTCATATATCGGATTTGGCATCAATTCAAAGTAAAAATTTCAAAAATTCGAGAAATCGTTTTGGCTTAAGCAATCAAAATGATATTGCCCATAAATGTACACATACATAAGGGCTATCAAATGGCTATTACAAAAAATTTTAAAGTGACCAGTAATGCCGATTTTTTGTCAAATTTAACTTTCGACCATAGCAAAAAATCTTTATTTTCAGTTGGCTGAGGCTAAATCATACATCATTAAATAGCCCATTCAATGAGGATTCCGAAAATATACAATTTGTGCGAAAGAAATTAAAGGGTAGCGATTTTGAGCTATAATAGTGCGCACAACCAATACCTCCAACATCATCTCGGAGGCAGAACTCGGGTAATATGCAAGATATTGACATATGGTGAAAAGCATTATGTAATACTATGATACTAGAGCATTCTGGGTGATTTTGGACATTTTTGGATATCAGGGGGCAATATGGCGTCCATATAAAATATCAAAAATTAGCAACATGGTTGTTTTTGGCAAATCGTCTGTAAATGATATTTTTTGTTAAAGGATGACTGTGAAATGGCTCTAATAGTATAAAATACATACAAAACTACTATATTAAAGCTTTTGAGGTCATATATGGAGGATAATTAGGTCCTGGGGATATGCTCATTTTTAGCAATTTTTAGAGTATTTTCAAGGTATTACCAAATGATGAATAATGGAAGATATCGACATTTTAAGACATTTGGGACAAAATTCAGCATGCCAAGGATGGTTAGGAGCAATTTCAAGTCATTTGAAATAGCCACATTAGCTGGGTGACCACTAAAATATGAGCTTATTTTACCAATGTAAAGCTCATGAAATATTGATACTTTTGCTATAAAACGTATCTAAAAACGTTCAATTTAATGTTTTTTCATTTATTTTTATCATATGAAAGCATTTACGTATAATTTTGAAGGATTATGAATTCTCACAAAAACTTTATTTGGTTATACTTTGTTGTATAATGATATTAGTGATCGACCTAAAAAAAGCATTGGTTTTTAGATCGAAAATGACATAATATTACTTTTTTGTCAATAAAAAAAGCGTTTAAACTTCATTCTGTAGCAAAATCATCAACATTCCAGGAGTTATATATTCGTGAAGTACACTAATATTCAAATGGTCACCCAATTAATGTGGCTCTTACAAATGACTTGAAATTGCTCCCAGTCATCATAGACATGCTGAATTTCATCCTAGATGTCTCAAAAAGTTAATATCTTTCACTATTTACCATTTGGTACCAATTGAAAACACCCTAAAAATTGCAAAAAATTAGCGTATCCCCAGGACCCTATAATCCTCAATATATGATGTTAAATGCTTTAATATAGTACTTTTGTATGTATGTTATATTATTAGAGCCATTTCACAGTCATTCTTTAACAAAAAATGTCATTTGCAGCCATCTTGCCAAAAACATCCATGTTGCTAATTTTTAATATTTCATATGGACGCCATATTGCCAAATGATATCCAGAAATGCCCAAAATCACCCAGGACCCTCTAATATCATAGTATTACATATTGCTTTTCACCATATGTCAATATCTTGCATATTACCCGAGTTCTGCCTCCGAGATGATGTTGGAGGTATTGGTTGTGCGCACTATTATAGCTCAAAATCGCTACCCTTTAATTTCTTTCGCACAAATTGTATATTTTCGGAATCCTCATTGAATGGGCTATTTAATGATGTATGATTTAGCCTCAGCCAACTGAAAATAAAGATTTTTTGCTATGGTCGAAAGTTAAATTTGACAAAAAATCGGCATTACTGGTCACTTTAAAATTTTTTGTAATAGCCAATTGATAGCCCTTATGTATGTGTACATTTATGGGCAATATCATTTTGATTGCTTAAGCCAAAACGATTTCTCGAATTTTTGAAATTTTTACTTTGAATTGATGCCAAATCGGATATATGAGTCAGATCAACCTAAAACCTTCAAAATAGTGTTTTCTCACCCAGTTCTATCGAATGGATAACAAAAATTCCCAAAAAAAATTTCAATGTGCCGCTTGGTTTTAATATACTCGTAGAGCGTCTCTTAATAATTTCAGGAATATTTGTAACCACTACAGACGATATGGCGCTTTCTTCATTTGTTGTTAACACATTCGTAGTAGCAGGAATACATTCATCCATATCAATAGGAGCATTTTGATTCATTTGAATATCATTTTGTTCACATGGAGGAATAAGTTGACGTTGTTTATCACTTTGCAGCTTTGCGACGATTTCATGAAGAGCTTGTATTTGACCATCTTTTTCTTTTAATTGAGTTTGGATCAGATCATATTTTTGTTGAAGGTTATCAATTTTTTCATCAAGTTCCTTCTTGAGTTGGTTGAATAAATCCGCCGCGTTATTGGAAGGTGTTATAGCATTAGCAACAGGATGAGAAGTTGAAGGAATATTTGTTGAAGCAAAAATGCTTGGAATAAAAATTGAAGTATATGGAGTACAGGATTTAGCCGTTGAAGATTCAAAAATTTCAGGCATATTAATTAGCTTTTTATAATGTTTGATTACGTCATCTTGATATTGAAGTTTTTCAGTAAAACTCATTTGATCACATTTATCATTGGTAGTTTTTTTAAAATCCATTTTTAAAAATAAAATAAATAAATATCATATATCGATTGATTTAGAGATAATAAATAAATATTTTATTTTTTGGAGAGCAATAAATTTTGGTCACCCGCACAGAACGAGAAAAAGGTTGCAATTGAGAAAAAGGTTGCAATAGAAAAAGGTTGCAATTGAGAAAAATTAAAGCTGCAAAAGTGTAGTAATTTTGAACAATGTAATAAAAGATATAATGAATGATAGCAATTATTGAGGTTATTGCAGCAAGAAAAATTAATTTAACATCAGAATTATTTTTAATTTCATATTTACGTTGATTATTTTTTACTACTGCAGTTATTACAAATGAAATTGAAAGAGTTGCAATTCCACCATTTCCAAGGCCTATCACTTTTGAATATGTTACCCAATAATATGGATTTGAACAATTATCCAAGACAAATAGGCATCGATAATCCACAAAGAAATATCCAATAATAAACCATGGTGAAGTGAACAGATAAAGCAGAGAAATAACAAAACCTCGAAATGACCAAATTTTTTCATATTTTGATGGCGACCAAATAATCGTGGTAAAACGATTCACCGAAATCAATAATATCCAAAAACTGCTAAATGTATTATTGAAATGTGCATAAATTAAGTCGATTCGATGCAGATACCAACATGCAGAATGATGTTTTTCTTTCCTTCCCAAAAAAAGCTCTGTAATATTTTGACAATATCGATTAGTTAGATCAAAGGTCCATGCAATAATATCAACAATAAATTCAATAAAAAGTAAACAAAAAAATATGTTATAAATGTTTTGAGTTTTTTTGATAAAATGTTTAATAAAAAATATGATAACCAAAAGTTTAAAAATAAAAGTGGCATTTACAAAAATATCATAAATCCAATAGGTGACATTTGCAAATACTGTAACATGACCATCAACAAATGTTACTACCATTGCTGATTATTACTGTAACTAACTTGAAAAATTTGAATATAAAAAAGATGCTTTTTTTAACTTTTGAATTACGGTAGCTTTCTTGAAACAAAATAACTATTTCAATAATGAATATCTGTGCCAATGTTCTTTTCAACTGTATCAAAAACTCATAAATATACTTACTTAGAATAAATGAGATTTTGAGTTATTAAACTATTTGTAGTTGATGTAAAAAAACACTTTAGCCAAGTTGCCATGGTTATTGTTATAGTCTCTATTCAAATTAATTATTTTTTAATATTTAAAATGGGATATCCCAAGAATTGTTTAACAAAAGAATAAATTTTAATTATTTTTTTTGCAGCAAAAAATACATGAAAAAGAAGTGACATGTGGAAAACTTTGTTTTCATTTTTAATTTTAGGTTGTTTTTAATACCTAAAAAACGGATGCTAATTTTTGCATCTTCAAGACAATTAAAATTTAAAGCAAAATAAAGCTATGTTTTATTTGGCTATTTTTATAAATTTTCAGTCACGAAGATACATGTTAGATGCTAGAAGCATCTTTTACGATATTACGTTTTTGAATTTCGGTGTTTTGCTAGTGATTTGTTTTGTGACAAATAAAAATGCTTTGAAAAATTATAACTTGTAACTTGTAAAGATTACAAATTTTTTATTGCAACAACAAAAGCTAACAGCTTTTAATTATTTTATTTTCCATCATCTGATACACAATGTCCATGTCTTCCGACATATACATAATGACAATATTCACCTGGTGGACAGGGACGTGCAGCATCACATTCTTGACCAACTTTTTGCTGAATCTAAAATTTCTTTATGCATTTTGTTAAAATTTTTATATCTAAAAAAACTATTGACTTACATAAGCATCAGATACAGCTAAAATTGCAGCAAAGAAAAAGATGAAAGCAACAACGTTGAATTTCATTTTTTAGAGAGAAAAAACCAAACAAAAGAGGGGTGGTGCTTTTTAGAGTGGATGGAATTACTTAAATACTGAAACTCACAGACGGCTTTAATGGAGCCACGTTGCAAAAATACATTTAAAATCTATTAAAAAGATCGGAGGCAATCAAGAAAATTTGTGATTTTTTTAAAAAGTCGTAAGAAATATGTTTAAAAAACTGATAAAATGCCACGTATATGATGGGAATAACAGATGATTTTAAGGGAGCCCTGTATTTTTTATTGAAAAGTTCATTACAGCCCACACGATTACTTGTGAAATATAGAAACGTACAACGTCTTTCATGAAAAATCCAAAAAAAGAAAAATAAATTGTAACACAAGTTTTTGTAAAACGTACAAAAAAACTTCTTCAAACTATTGCCATCATAGTTCTCATGTGCTCACTTGAAAAAAGTCAATATGAGAAGCATATAAATTAGAAAATAAAATTTCATCAATAGACATAATTCGGCTAATATGAGCTACATCCTTTTCATCGATAGATTTGTGGAATAATTGATGACGCCATCGTGAAGCAGTAAACATTACAAAAAGTTATTGTGGACAACATGTTACAGTATGCCTTTTCGAGCTCATTCTTTTACTTTTCTTGACATTGAGATGTCCATGTAACACTTTTTAAATATTCCACATCTGCAAACGAACTGGCTTCCTCATCTTATTGCTCAAGCAACATCATCTAACAAAGCTTGCACAAATCTTGTGAAAAAGTTACTGCTATTTTCTCATTGTCAATTATTTATTTTTGTATTTTATTGTCACTTTTTTCGTGTGGATGGTTTTCTGTGTTACGCCAATAACATGCTATCACCGGAAAAGAAACATTCAACCTCAAAAATTAAGACAATTTTGCGTCCAGGGGAAATGGTCGAAACGCCCTCTGCAGGTAAGTATAATCGAACATTTTAGATATCAACAATTTCAACACTCTTTATTAATTTCTCTGATTTTCAAAAACGAGCTAGTCACTTTTATCTCTCTCACTCTTTCTGCTTCACAATTATGCATCAAACACAGATTTGAAATGCACTTACATTATTAATTAAAAGTACATTTTTTCCGAAACAAACCAATTGATACTCAATTGTTTGCTGCGGATATTTAAGCAGTGATGCATTTCATATAATGAAAATTTTTATAAAACATAATTTTTTGGTGTGATAAATATGATTGACTAAGACATATTATTATTGTATTAAACCTTTCTTTTTGTTCAATAAAAAGTTTTTTTGGTGTTGAAAACGATGTTCTTGCAATGCTAAAGAAGAAAGAAAAAATATTAAAGAAATGATAAAAATATTTAAAATATTCAAACACAGTTGTTCTTTAAAACTAAAAAAACTTTTTTTTAAAAAACTAGGGACAACATAAAGCACATTATTGATTCACATTGTTCATCCTTCTGCCTATTTTGTTCTTCTGTTACGCACAACTAAAAACATTGTCACATGGTCGCAGTGGTGCACTGTGAAAACTAATGCCGTCGTTGACATTTATTTCTTTTTCAACAACAATAATGATTAAAATCGATTCAAAAATGAAAGATATTGTGAATGACTGCTTTAGAAAAGAAGAAAAAAACATTTTTCTTTGTTTTTTTAGCACAAATGCATGAACGGAGAAAAAAAAAAAACAATGGTAAAAAAACAATTAATGACAATAGCTCTAAGCTGTGTATTAAAGGACCTAAGGATGTAACTAAACAATGCTCAGTCCTGTAATTGGGTAATTCTCAGCCCAAGCTAAGCATGGGCTCGCGAGGCCGAAAGCCGAGCGTTAGGCTTAGTCTTAGGCCTTAGGTCTTAGGGCGAGGCCGAAGGCCGAGCCTCTTAGGCGCACTTCACTTAGTGTAGGTGTCACCACATTTAGCATAGCTGTCATTGCACTTAGCCGTAGCTTCTCATCCCCTAAAGTTGAGTTACATCATACCTGTCTCAGCCGTTCTTTAGCTTAATAATAAAGTTGTCTTTTTACCGTTGTTTTTTTGCCATTGTTTTTTTCTTCTAGTGCCCACAAATGTGAGCTCAGTATTTTTGCTGACTGTTTTAATTTGAATATTTTAAAAAAATTTTAACTATAAACTTGTATTCTTAAAAATAATGTTTGACAGAAAAAACGTAAGAAAAAATTCATATGCATAGAAAAAAAAATAAGAATTGATGGAAACTATATTTTTGGTCAATATTAATAAAAAAATGTTTATCAATGCCATCACCTAAAATAAAAAATAAAAAGAGAGTTTTATATATCGATAGCAACTTTTAAACTGATTTATTCGATGTTTCATGATTGGTAAGGAAAAAACTTCTGAAAAAAATGTTTCGCATGCTTCGTCGTGCTTCAAAAACAAAATTCTAACTACAAAACACAAAAGTCATAAATAACTACATAAAAAATACGCTTTTGATCTTTGACCATTTTGAGTAAGAATAACTATAATTATGTTTTATCACTATTCCACACAGTTTCGGGGCTGCTCCCACTATCAACCCATGCAAATTTATCACTCCTATCAAGATTTGTTTCCTTGAGAATGCAAAAACATTAACATTAGTCATTCTTCATTTTTATATCAAAAACATGTTTTTCTAGGGAAATAGGAAAATCTTTTTTGGTTTTATTTTTTACTATACTGATAAAAATGTGTCTGCTTTACAAAGCTGCAAATATGCAATAATTTAGTATAGCTTTTAAAACGCTATTTAATAACGATAATAAAAAGGTGCTACACAATGATTTAATATGCAAATACTTCAAATCAAGAGCATATTACAGTTACAATTTAATGTTTTGTTTTCCTTTAAATCTATACGGCTTTCTAAGAAATTCGGCATTTGAAATTTTGATTTTCTTCATTTCAGATGTCTTTAAATCAGGACAACCACTTTTTCCATATTCAATGAAATCTCGACCAAAATAATTTTTGTGGTCTTCCATATTGTAAGCAGAAGCATTCAGAGAGTTACTGCATTTTGGATTTTCACCAGGGCCACGACAGAAAATATCCGTATCATCAACTCCCATTGAATTATTATACCAATCTTCATAAATGTGATGATAAAGGACTTTATTAAATGGAGTAAGATGTGGAACAATATCTGCGTTATGAATAATACGGAATGACGTCATTTGCTGAAATGAAAATAAAGTAAAAAAAATTCACTAGCTTAACGCGCGTTAAGGCTTTTTTTTGTACAAAGCATATTTGCATTTTTTAGATGATATTATACACTTTGTTATCTTACCAAATGTATAAAAGCTCTAGCAAAATTTCTATCACCAGTTCGTGGTTGTCCAAATGTATAGAGCCAACCGCCGATGCCAAGCTTTTCAAGCGTTGCCGCAGCTAATGCCGCCATTGCTCCACCTTAAATCAAACATTTTTTGTTTAAAGCCTTTGAGAAAAAGATTACCAATTGAATGACCAGCAGCATAAAAATAAACACTTGGATGCTTATTTTTTAAAGCATAAATATCATCTTTCATCCCTGCATTCCAAATAGAATTAAATGCATCAAAAAATGTTTTTGAAACTTTTCCCCCAATGATAAATGGCACCAATTCATCATTTTTCCATCCGTTTTCAAAAAATGCATAATAATTATTTGTACCACGGAAGGCAATATATATTACAAAATCATCTATACCCTGAGGGGTATAATCTTCAGTAGCAATATATGCAGAGCATGTGTCATTGAGTGAGTCACATCTAACGGAATATTGACGATAAATCTAAAAAAAGCTAAAGGTGCATATAAAATAATGTTAAAACTAACTGTGATATTTGGAGTGCCATCTACGTATTGCTTTATATTTTTCCAACATTCATTTGGGTTATCACTATATGCAGCAGCTGCAGCTGGCATTGCAATATGCCGAAAGACATCATCATCGTAAGCAAAACATGTTGAAAAAAGAGTAATAAAAATTAAGAATATCATTTTTGTAGTCTCATTTAAATGAAAAAATTGTTGTTTTAACTACTTGTATTTGTTTTATATAAAAAACATTAAAGCCTGTTTATTTGAGAAAAAAAAATTCCCACATTAATTTACTTCTTATCAGCTACATAAACGATAATGTTTTCATTTTTGTGCAAAAATTTTCTATCCTTAATGCTGTTCTAAAAGAAAATAAAAATACACAACACAAAAACTACAAAATCGTAGCATTTGATCTTTTGCTGTCCTTTACAGTCAAAAAAAGTATACACTTTTTAAACTATAATTAACCACATTTTGTTTAAAAACTTCGGAATAGAATATGCAACGGCCAAGAGCATTATTATTGATTCTGTGAATCTTTATTTTTTGATGGACACAAATGTTTGTTTTTTTTTGAATTTATTTACTGCTGCTATTATAGCTAGAGTAGAATAATTTTTATCAATGTTGTTTATTATTTTATCAATTGTGCAAAGAATCTCCCAAAAGTAATTTACTCATTTCAATGATTATTGTGTTGATAACTTTGAAGAATCACAGGATGTAATTAGTCATAAGTCATATAAACATTAAGATAAGATTTTGCTTTTTTTATATCATAAACATGTTTTTCTATGACAACAAATTTTTCATTTTCTTTCATTTTACAACTTTTTTCTATCACGGTGGACGAAAGGCAACAAATTATGACACCAATAATCAAAATTACAAAGAGATAAAAAACATATGCTTATTCCTTTATGTGTCAAAATTTAGTCAGCTTTTCGTTCTTAAATGAGTGTTGCTTAAATAAATAAAATTAATTAATAAACATGTACAATGATGACTATATAAAAAGAGCTTTTTTTGTCAAATTGAATTAGATAGCGCTTCTATAATAATGAATGGAAAAAAGAGTGCTATCTTTTTGTTGTTATTTCTGCAAACTGTACTTGCAAATATAAGTTTAAATGATCATGTCGTTAAAATGGAACAAGTAATACTTTCAGTTGAATATAATCAACGACATCTTAATGTTTGGAAGGAAAGCAGTCATGGATATGATAGGTATATAAACAATTACACATCTTATGGACAAATTTAAATTTCAGATTCTATGTAACACCTTTATGTACTCTTGATACAACTTCAATAAATTGTAGCCGTGATGAATATTCAAATGAACATCGTCATGCTTTAGCTTTTCATGTAAAAATTTGGGATGCGCAAGCTGCAGAAACTGTAAAGCTAGCATTAGCACAAAAAAATATTGTAGCAAAAGTGTCTGATATTTTACCATTGCCAATGCTTATGATTCGATTGGGTGTAAATGAAGGCGTAACTCAAAAAGTGCACGCTGATAAACAATGGCGTTCAAATCAAGATCAACCAAATATTATTAGTTTTGAACTTTACACGCGACATGAACATTTTTGTGATAAAATGGTAATTTTTAAAATTAGCCATATTTTTATAATTGTTTCGAGGAAATAACGGAAATTTTTATGACCCTCTGTATTTTAGACCAAGGACGCAAAATCTGATCCAGAAAAGTTCTTAACAAGAACAAAGTTATTTTTGGAATTTACTATGGTCGTAGGACAACAAGCATCACGAAATTTAAAGATCACTGGCGATACTTTAGTTAAATCAAATTTCTTTAGTAATCTCGCCAATAAACATAGCGATAAAAATGGTAAATTTCCTGCAGTTTTTAATTAAAATCAATTTAGCAACTCTAGGAATAATCTTGCTTGCTTCATCAGATTTAAACAAACTATCACAAGATATTTACCGAGTTGCATCAGCTGAAGATAACGTGACGTCAACGTATGTGCCATCAGAGCAAGAAAGTCAAATAATTTCAGAGCTTCTGGATGTCATCAAAGGACAAACAATTCATTCAAATGATTTAACAAATGAACAATGGAAATCAGTTTTTTGGAATGACATCTTCTCTCGACCTGATGTTCAAACTGAGTATTTTAATGAAGTCTTAAAATATGATGAAGGAGAAAAGCATTTCAAATACAATACAACAAGTGACAAATTATTTCGTGAAAAAATTTATAGTAAACATCATCAAGAAAGCGAATCATCAGATTCATTTGGTTTTGGATTTTCTTACGCTGGATTTGGATTTGATGCTGATGAAGAAGAAACTGAGAAAACTAAATCAACTGATGAAGAAGAAAAGAAAGTCAAAAAGTTCGTTTATATTTGTCATAGTTAATCTAAATCCTCAGCAATCATCCTTAAGTTTAGTTCTATCCCATTTCTATTTCATGACTTTACAAAGAGCATAAATGTTTCTCCTACCCTATCACTTTGTAAATTTATCATTTTATAGGGATTCAAAAAACACTTTAAGCTTCGGAGTCACTTCTACCTATGAAGAGTCTGAAGATGATGAAAACAAATACGACAAAAAAATGTTTGTTTTTAATTATCAAATCTGATTTAAGCCATTGTCCTGTTTTCTACTCCTATTTGCTTTTGATACTTTCCACGAGGAGCCACGCGTTTCTACTATGAGTTCATAAATTCTTCTCAATTTCTAGGGTGGACAAAAACACGTTAAGCTTTGACGATCTTCAGAAACATCTCAAAAAGGATAACATTAACGTCAAATGGTCTGGTACAAAATTTACCCCAAAAGATCTTTTACTTTATCGAGTAAATACAAAATCATTAAAAGCAACTGGAAATGTTTATTACAAAAGAATCGTTACTACAAACTTTCATTCCGCTCAAAGAATAGAAATTCGACCAGGATCAAAACGTCAAATAGATAGTGCTAATTTAGTTAGCCCTGTTTTTTATGAAGGTTATATTTCGCTTTTTGATGTAACCACTAAAAGCTATCATTATAGATCTAAAGAAGCAAATAATCTCTTTGAAACATGATCTGGATAACACGACTTCAAAATTTCAACATTTACATGACATTACTACTGAACTCAAAAATACTGATGCAGATTTAAGAAATCAATTAAAAACAAGTGAAAATAATGTTGCTAATCAGATTGCTGCAGTTAACCAACAAATTACAAATACCGCTAATCAGATTACTGCCGACTTAAATACACGTTTTGAAAAAACTAAACAGCAAACAGCAGAATTACAAGCACGTTTGGAAAGCATTCTGCCAAGGCTTCCGCCATGTCCTTCGACATGGTCTCATTTTGAAACTACAGGATTTTGTTATAAAGTTTTTAGAAATGCTGACTGGCAAAGCGCAGAAAATGCGTGTCAACAAAATGGCGCACATTTAGCTTCCATTCACAGCTTGGAAGAAGCAAATTTTGTAGGAAGTAAACTTTTTTTATAACACACTCCGGCAAATTCGGAACATTTTCTACAGCCTAGATCGTTTTTAGAGTTAGCTTATATCCCTGGTGCGGAGCAATGTGACGGAGCAAAGCAAGCTTTGATTGGATTGTCAAGTGATGACAACCATGCATCTTGGAAATGGACAGATGGCACACCAGTTGATTATATTAAATGGGGACCTAATCAACCGGATAACCCAGGATTACAAAACTGCGCAAAAATTTTTACTGCTTCTAATACGTGCACTTGGAATCTTGGAGACTTTGATAACATGGAATGCAGCTCTCAGCTATCTAGCTATGTTTGCAAAAAAGCCTCCGGTTAAAAAACTTTTTCAACTGTTATATTTATCCATTAAACGTCAATCAAATATATAATCATTTTTGATTTATTGTTCTACATTTAATTATTATATAGTCGAAGTTCATAAATTACTTTTCTCTTGTCGATATACCAAAAACTGCCAAATGTTTTTTGGATCGCTGCAAAAAAACGGAAAAATATTTTTATAACTTTATCTTTTTTGAAAAAAAATTTTTCCCCGTATGGAAGAATTTTGTTGCTCAAGCTGCTGCTCTTTTTTAAATATTGAACGGCATCTTATCTGTAGTTTGTGTTTCTTATACAAATGTTCAATGTCATGGAAGACATTGAACATTTGTATCTATCATAAGCATGTGTGTAGGCTATAATTGACAGTTTTGATAAAAATATAAAAAACGTGGCTCCATTACGGCTGTTTGTTTTTTTCCAAAAAATAAATCATATTTTCAGCGAAACACGTAGTATCATACGTGGCTTCATTTTTTGTATGATGTTTTTGAATCACAATTTCTTTCGATTTTTCAAAAAAGTCAAGAATTTTGGTGATAGCCCACACGTTTTTTAATGGATTGTTGCAACGTGGCTCCATTAAAGCTGTCTGTGGCTTTCAATATTTAAACAGTTTCAAAACGTCTAAAAAGCACCATTTCTCTTCTGTTTGGTTTTTTGTTGGAAAATGAATTACAACGTTTTTGCTCTCATCTTTTTCTTTGCTGCAATTTTTGCTGTTACTGATGCTTTTGTGAGTGTTTTTTTCTGTCATTTTTTAAAAATTGTTTTACCATAGATTGCTGGAGAATTCTGTGATGCTACAATTTGTCCACCGCCTTTAAGATGTTTTCATGGGATGTGTATGCCATTCGAAAAAGTAAGTTAACAATTAAATAACAGTGTACAAAAAAGCAACAACTCTTAACATAAATATGTTTTTAGGCAGCAGAAAAAGAAGGTAATGGAATGGATTCTTTACGGCCATGTGTTGATAACCATCAATGTCGGTTTAATGAAATATGCAGTGAAGGTCAGTGTCACTATTTTGATGGTCCAGGAAAGTAACCAAAAACATTTAATTGCATGAAAATAAAAAACTTTGTTTTAAAAAAAATGTAATAAAAGATTCTCTCCAAATTTTTTTTGATTTATGATGTATGGAAAACAGCAATTGCTCATACAAATTAAAGTTAAGTCAGAGTTAAGTCAATACCATTTATAATTTGTCAATACTTTGTTATAATATTCTGCCAAATCAGACATATTTTCATTCTCGAAAAAATTTTTTTTAACTTTTAGTATATCACAGACAACAACCTTCTCTTAAAATTTGCTTGAAAAAATAAAGTATTTCCAAAAAAGGTGTAACATTTCGAGAAATATAAAACACACATTTCCCCTTAAAAATGAAATAAAAGGGTTTTCAAATTTAAAAAAAAGACCTCTTTTTATTTAAGATTAAAACAGTTAGAAAATATACCTTAATAATAAGATGGTGTTAAAAAAATAAACATTTTTAAAAACTTGAAACTTTTTCCTTTCACATACCACTTAAAAGGGGAAATTAATAGTTGCTCAAATTTTAAAAAAGTCATTCTTCTTTCTTCCAAAATGTACTTTTTCGCAGCATACTAATTTTCGACGAGTGTTTTCTACTAAAAAATTGTTTTTGAGAAAAATTCCAAGCAAAGCTGTATTTTTCCTGAAATGCTTACTTGCAATTGTGCTGAAGGTTCCAAGCGTGTTACAACCTTAATTATTTTGTTGAATTCATTGAATAGTTATTTTATAAAGTCTTTTGTTTTTACATTTTGTCCTTATTTTTTGTTATTCTAAATATACAACTTACTATTTCTAACTCTATCAGTTACTTCACATTTTTACAATCTTCAAATTCTATATCAAGAATTTAAAAAAAACAAACATTTTCGATTTGACTTACCAATTTCTATTTAAAATTATAGTTTGTGCATTTACTGTTAAAAATTAAGTAATTTTTTTGTACAAAATAATATTATTCCAATAAACAATCTATGATAAGCAGCTTTCACGGAAATTATTATAAAAAGCAAAAAATTTTAAACTGCAGTCTAACGCTTACAAATGATAAACTAGAAAAGGAAAGAATTAAACATTATCTATCTAAATAAAAAAATAGTTTTTATTTTTTTTAATAAAAAATAAGACATGAAAAAAAGTAGTAACAATTTATTCAGTTTGAGTAAAAGTTTCACAAAACATTTTGACAACAAATTCTTTATCAAGAATATGCAAATTATGAACAGCTTGAGATTCTTTTGAACATTTCAATAAATATTTGACACATTTTGAATGAAGTTTTGTAGCAGATACGGTATTTGTGGTGGTAAAATTAATAAGGTAGCAAACGTTAGATGGTGAAAGTTTTTCGATGAGAAAATCTTGAACGAGATCCTACAATAGCAATATAAATACAGTACATTGTTACACAAAAAATATTACCAAAATGACTTTGATGTCATATTTATCAGCAAATTGTAAAAGTGAAAGCATTTGTTCAAATGTAAAAGTTGATGGAATTGAATCAGAATATAATAGCTTTACAGCAGCTTCGACAATATCACTTGAGAAATCAGGAATGTCCATTTTCTTTTCGGTTACTTCTTTCATTCCAGATCTAAACATTGCTTCAAAAACTGGTGATGATTCATTGAGCACTTTTTTATGGACCTAAAATAAAACGAATTTAATAGTGACAAAAATATCTATCAAGCTTACTTTAATTTTCTTTTCTCCAACAACAATAGTAAAGTTTCTTCCACGTCGTTTTTGATTTGCCTTATTTGAAATTTTATCTTCACATGCCAATGTCGAAGAATTACGTTTTTCTTTTTCAATAAATAATGTTCCAGTAACTTTGATAACCAATTCTCCATCAACAATATAACGATTATCAGGATTAAAGAGATCATCTGTGGAACAAATAGATGTACCCCATCCCTTGCTTTCTTCGTATACTGCTTGCATATCATATTCAAAATTTGCAGATATAATCGAAAAATTACAAAGTGTCTCAATTTCTGATGCACTTCCAAGAATTAATTGTAGAAATATCCATGCTTTGCCACGATTTTCTTCTTTATTTCCATTTGGAAAAATTTGAAGATAATATTTTACATCAGAATCAGAGGAAATTTTGAATTCTTTGGTTGCTAAGCGAGCATTTGTTGTTGAAGTTTTTAAAGCTTCCAAATCAGCTTGTTTTATATTCCATTGTATAGCAAATGGATATGTAAACTTCTAAAATTATTGTAAATTAGAATTCTGTAGAATATACTAAACTTACAGAAGAAGGTAATACAATTTTTAGTGTTCCACTGATTCTTACAGTAAGTTTTCCATCAACAAAGAATTTTGAACTAGGCACATTTGAACTAAAGAACCATGAACCAAAATACTTATAATCATTTAAATCGAAGAAGTTTGATGTTGGACAAAGAACAACACCTCTTCCTTCTTGCAACACACGTTGATAATTTGCAGATTCAACAAAAACCGTAATTTTCGAATCAACACATATAGCATTTGCTTGTTTGACAATAAAAAACATGCAAACTTTTCCACGAAAAACTTCATTACTTCCATTTGGGTAAATCTTTAAGCAATATTGAGCATTTGAAATTGAGCAGGCTCGGAAAAATTGACTACTTTTGTAACCATTTTGAGAGTTCTTCAATTCCATTAAATCAGCTCTTTTGAATGTAACAACTTGATCAATAGGGATTGTCTAAAAAAAATTCAGTAATTAAATAAAGAAAGAAAAAATAGCAGAGCTTACAATATTAGAAGGTTCCATTCTCTCGAACTTTGAATGCTAATAAATATTCACAAATTGAAGTATATTTTATATAAATCACAGGGACAAATTTTTTGACAATTCTTAATAAAAAAATAGATCACAGCAAATACAGCCTTAAATAAATTTTTTAAGTTACAAGTTTTACCGGAAGAGGAAAAAACCAATATTATTGATTTCAGATTATTTTTGTGCAAAATTTATTTTTTGTTATTACTCTCTTGAAGTAATTGAAGAAATAATAATAACTTTTTTTTAGAAAACATTATAAGAAACGGATTAAGTTTTACCCATGTAGCATTACATTTTTTGAAACACATCTCTTACGATTTTTTCTATAAAATTCAAGAAACTTCGTGATAGCCCCCACAAGGTTTTAATAGATTTTAAATGTATTTTTGCAACATGGTTTCATTAAAACCGTCTGTGGCTTTCAGTACTTAAGAAGTTTCAAAAATTCTAAAAAGCACTCCTCTCTGTTTGATTGTTGTATCCTTGTTAAAAAATGAATTTTAACATTTTTGCTTTCATCTTTTTCTTTGCTGCAATTTTTGTTGTTTCTGATGCTTACGTGAGTTAATTTTTATATGCAAAATTTATTAATAAATTAATATAACTTGATTCTACTTATATTAATTTATTAATGAAATATGAGACTGTTGCAACACATTAACACTCGATGCAAAATTTAAACAAAACGCGAGAAAAAATGTTTGGATCAGCAAAACGTTAGTCAACCATGTGATTCTGAAAGTCCTTGTGCACCAGGTGAATATTGTCATTATTTATCTGTTGGAAAACGTGGTATTAAAAGTTGTTGTGTACACGAATACGGTAGTTGCACAATAACTTTATATTGATTCAACCTCAAACTTTGGGTAACTAAAAACCCGCCACAAATATATTACAAAAATACAATTTTGCGCGGTATTAAAGGAGAGTACGAAATTACAGTTATTAAAATTAGAAAAAAACATAATTAAATTCAAATTATCAAAATTATTATCAATACAAATTATTCATGTTACAAGAAAAATCATTTATGTTGAAAGTTGAAAACAAGTTCAAATACATATGCAACGCAAAATTGCATTTACAAAAATATTCTAATGGTTTTATTATATTGCTCTGGAGTACAAAATAATTGACAGCTTTACTATTATTAAGAGAAAGATGCATAAATATTATTAATTTATAATTTTAAAGGGGGAGTTTTTAAAACTCCAATTGGAATACTTTCTACTGCTGCTGCTGTCGACACGGCAATGGTACGATGATGACTTTTTCGAAAGTAACTTTTGATCTCTTTAACAAAATGTGGATTCTTATAAAAAGTTAAGAAAAACACAAAAAATCTAAACAATCGTTTTCGATATCCCGACAAGACAATAAGAACAATAAAAGAATCAAAAAATATTCTCATAATATTAAAGGAAGTTGTTGTTGCAACACTTTGAAGTAAGAAAGAAGTATACGGTAGGGATTGAAATATTCGAGAATCAAAGAAATACGGACCCCATGCAGAAGTCATTAGATATTGTTGAAATATGATAAGTGATAAATAAATAGCCAATGTAATGGTTTGAATAAAAATGACTACAGCAATTTTTGAAGTCTTTAAGAAAGCATGCCGATTGTGTTTAAGCTGATATTGATAGCGTATTATTGGTATACCAGTATTTTAATACCATAGATAGCTATTTGAAGCAATCAGAAGCAATGTGACTTTTTTATAAATATTGTGTTAACTTCTTTAAACTTCTCTTGATACAAAAAATTGTTTAATGTATATATCATATTTAATCCGTAAAATTAGTTAACACAACAATTCTGCGTTTAAAAAAAACTATTTAAATATTAAAAAAATCAGCAGAAACAAAACTTGTCATTCCCTTAAATGTGAGAATTCTTTTTTTATTAACCCCAAACATATGCAATCGTTTTTTCTGCAAAAAAAATAAATTTTTCGATCATTGATCAACTGCCAAGGCAACAAATGTACAACAAAATATGCGTCTGTCGTACATGATGTTTTTAAGCTTTCTTTTCTTAAGAGAATCTATCAATAACGATGTTCACATAAATATTTTTTATAATGGAAAAATTGAAATATGTCTTTTTTTGCTTGAACCAAGGGAAGCATTTGTTATGGATATTTTTTTGTTTGCTCTCTGAAGGGATGTAAAAGTAAAGTTACAATTAACTAAATTACCTATATTAACCACCCATAATGTTTTATCTCTAAAAGAGACATTGGCTTATTTTTTATAAACACAAGTATCACTACTTTTTGAGAAAAAATCACTACTTTCAAAATGTTATAGCTGCAACACAAAAAAAGCATTGCATCATTCTTTCACAACATGTAAATCAATTGCAAAAAATGAAACAAAAACTGTGAAAAGAAATAGAACAAAAACACTAATGTTTTTAATCCTTCTTTTTAGTACTGCAGCAAAAAGACCGAGTGAGTTGGTATTATTCGACTGTTGCTTTTTATACTGCGAACGATTGTTGACAAACTTAATGCTGTTTGAAAAAAAAACTTCTAGTTAGTTTTTGAATATTTTATATAGTTTTCTCATATCCCATTTATTGTGTTAGCTGACCAAAAAGATTGAAAAATTAAATGTTTTAAATTGAAAGCAGATTAATTCTACAAAATGAAATATTTTCAATATTAATAACAAAATGAAGCTTGCAAATATCATTAATTTGATTTAATAAATTAAAGAAACCATTCATGATAAAAAGCTAAAATAAAAAATTTAATATTGGGAAGTACAATTTAATGAATTATATTATTATTGTTAATAAAAGGAAGTGCTCGTGCTGAGAATCATTAGTTTTTTACGTGACGGTGGAATAAAAAGCAGCACTATGAATTCAAAAAAACTTTTATTTGTAATAAATAAAATATTCAAATTACTTCAAAAAACTAAGATTAAAATGTGAGACTTTTTCTATCAAAAGAAAAGCAAGTCAAACTATTGATTCGCATTATTCATCCTTCTGTTGATTTGAACTGGGGGTTACGCACAATCATCTTTTTTTTATTACACTTTGTGGGAACTAATGCCTTCGTTGACATTTATTTCTTTTTCAACGAAACGATTGAATAAAAACGTTGCAGATGTGATATGTTTTAATGGCAAAAGAAGAAATTTTTTGGCAATATACTTTGCTAGGTATAATTAATACCACGAACAATATAAAAGTGTCAGATACATAATCACTGCAGTAATCACTGTAGTTAATGTTTATCAGAATTTTTAAGCCAATTTTTTCGCTCTTGTTCAGCAAGCGTAATATTTGTTTAGAATTTTTTATGTTACAATTAAACTTAGCAGTTTTTCTACTTTTGATAAAAAGGATTTGGTGAATTGTTCTCATAATTATTGGTAAAATAGTATCGTCCATAATCTACAATAAATATTTTTCACATAGCTTAAGACTTTTTAAACTTTAGTTAAAGCAATTGTACAATTAAAAAAATAAATAAAATATTCAAAATCAAAACTGCGTTTTTTTGCATTGAACCGCAAAAACTTGAAAAATGATGTTGATGCATTGCATTATTTTTCTTGCTCTCTCTTTCTGTCTCTTTTTTTTGTTACACACAACTACTTTTTTGCCTTGACTTGTCTGCAGAGAAAGAAATTTGGGCAGAATTTCTCCATAAACAAAAATCAAATGTAGAAAAAACGTAGAAAAAGAATTTGTAGTAGCAATAATTTATTTTTGTGATATTTCAATACTTGCACACATTGCTTCTGTCTGTTTTGCTTTGAATGTTTTAAGCAATTCTATAATTTTTAAAAGTGTTTCGGTTGTAAATCAAAATGAATAACGTGTAAAATAACATTATTGTATAGCTGAAAAGAATTTTCACAAAAAAAGATCCTATACAAAGCATTATTAATAAAACATATTCATTACAGAAATCAGTCTGATGAATTTGTTGTAGAATTTATTTGTGACAATTTAGTTATTTTGCAATTGTTTATTTTTGAAATACATTGTTTGCTAATTACATACATGCAGTTACTTTAACAAAATATTTGTGCAAAATAGATTTCTCTCGAAGAACATGTACATCGAAAAAAAAGCATGTAATAAAAAACAAAAGCACGATAAATAAAGGTAAAAATCTATTTGTATGCTGAAACGAGAAAATTTTCGTGGTGGTAGTTCTTATCTTTACCAAAATGCCATTCTCGCATGATAAGATTTGGACAAAAATATATGATTATTATTTAAAAATTTTTAGAATCTCGTTCAAGATTATTTAATCTCAAAACTTTTACCATCAAATGTCTGCTATCTTATTAATTTCACAATAACATCTGTAAATGCTCCAAAACTTCATACCAAATGCATCGAATATTTAATTAAATGTTCAAAAGAATCTCAACCTGTTCATAATTTGCATACTCTTGACAAAGATTTTGTTGTCAAAATTTTGATGGATATTTTTACTCATCATTTTTGAATGATGTGTTTTGTTATCATCTTATTTGTTTCTTCTATTTGTTAGTGTATTTATTTTTTTGGAAATAAACTTATTCATAAATATGCGACGATGTAGAATCACGAAATTTTATATTTTTAATACTGTTATTTAGCTTTTTTTTATCTTGAATGAAATGTGTATTTATAAAAAATAATTTTACAGTTACAATTCATTGCTATAAATGATAGTTAAAAAACAATATATTTACAAAATATTTGAATTTTTTAGTTTTTTTTAAATTTTAGAGGTGTTGATTCAGCCAGCTCAAACAGAAAAACGAAATTTGGAAAAGAAAAGCGATTTCTTTTTGGCGATGTTTTCTTTTTTTAATGCTTAAAAGTAACAATTTAAGCCCGTTGACCCTTAGGTTTTTCTCTAATAAAGAAACACTCCTCTTTTTATGTAAAAAATATGTCTGAGAAAATCAAGATGAAGAGAACGAAATGGCTAGGAAAAAAGAGCTGTTTTATTTTGTTGCGAAAGAGTTGCAATTGTTTATCTTTTTTGTTTCTCTCAAAAAACACATTTCTTCACATACAAAAAAAGCATTACTTTTTTGAAAAAAAGTTAAAACGCTTTATTAAGACTGCATTTTATTCAAATTTGAATATTTGTTCTAAATTTTTTTAAAATAGTTTGTATTTTACATTGACATTATTTTGGTTTATCTTTTGCAATAAAACAGCAAAAACATGCTTGGCAAAGAAATGGTACATTAAAAATAAAATGATCCGCATCATCTCTTATATGACAAATTAATAAATTATTTAAAGCATTTAAATCATTTAAAGAGCTATATCAGTTATTAATATTTCATTTCAATGATATTGGATTATGTATTTACTATTTTGTTCTTGAATTTTTATGCAAATAATCGAGTTTTGTTTTCTTTTAAAACAATTAACACTTCTTTATTTTAGTCTTCTTTATAAAGTACAGTCGAACCTCGATTTTACGTCCCTCGATTTTACGTCTCCCTTGATTTTACGTCGTTTTTTCGCGGTCCCTCGAAAGACGTAAAATCGAGGTTCGACTGTATATAAAAACTTCACGTTTGACGCTTTTTTTGTTTTACTTTTGCCGAAAATAAACGACTGACGATCATCGATCGTTAGCGTTTGGTTGAAAAGACACATTTCTTTGTGAAAGAAACAAAGCTATGAATTGAGTTACTGGTACGAAGTGAAGATATATCACACATAAAAATATATTGGTAAATAAATAAAGTTATGTAATAACCGTGTTCTATGTTAATTTCTGTTGCATTCTTTTATGCATTCCTTTATTGTATTTTCCCGTCGAGATCTCTCCTATTTTAAGCTTTAGCCGTTTAAAATTAGCGATGGTTTCAACTTAACAATAAAAAACTATCATTAAAGGTAATTGTACGAAATGAAATGGTTCGCGAAAAAATATTATTTGAATATATTATACAATGCATTACTGAAAAAACAATTAAAGCTGGAAATATTTGGTACATCATTGCTTTGTTTGTCTGACACATTTGAAAAGTAAGAAAAAAAGGCGGTACATGTTTAAAAAATAGTGGAAAAAACACAACTTACAGTTTTGCTGTCATTCGCATTTATAATATTTTGTATGATTTTTTATATAATAATTTTTTAACAGCATGACTGATTACTTTTTATATAAAGGTGTTTAAAATTTATATAAAATAATCCAATGCAAATTTATTATGCAGTAATAATAAAACAAATCTGATACAGTAATTTCTACAAAAATGAAGTAAAATAAATATTTAACCTGTTTATCATGGACGAATCGAAAATAACTCATTAAAAATATCAATGATAATGAACAATAAAGATTTATATTTTTTAGATATTGTTTGAAAAGCATATGAGAACATGCGCGTCATTTCATTTTTAGTATCTCCTTCGGCACTTATTTACTTTACCCCCCCCCCCCCCCCCCCCCACCCCACGTTTGTGCAAAGAAAAATTTGCATAATATACATGTAGAAAATGAAGCTTATTGGGTTGGGCGGGCGGGGCGATGAGCGGTTGTTTTTTTCTGCTTGAAAATGAAAAAATGCAAATTTTTCGTTCCAAAAATGTATGGGGGGGATAAAGTAAATAAGTGTAGAAGTAAAGACATAGATATCTGTAGAAAATTCAAAAAAGTTGTGTTTAGTTAAGCAAAATCATGAAATGCAATTAGCTGTGTACCAAAGGAACAAAACAATCAAAAACTTTAAATGAACATTTTTTGTCGATTTTCAATGGTGCTTACTTTTCGAAAAGGAAGATTTGTGATTGCTGACATTTATGCCTTCTTCGCTGAAGCGAACAAGCCTTTCACTTTTTCAAAGCAGCCCTTTGCAGCACAGTCTTCAAGGCTCTTTTTAATGAAAAAATTGCTTTTTTCTATGGGAAGACAAAAAAAATAGCTGCTGCTTTTGTGGAAATAATGCATGCAAACACAGAAACAAACATTTTGATATTTTTGCACATTGTTTCAATTTGAATATTTTTTAACCAGAAAAAGAACGTTGACGCTAATTTTATTTAACTGAAAAAAGTAAAAATATATATTAACAGTAAAAAAAGATTTGGTTAAACATGGATGCTTCATTAATAAAAAATTGTCATTAATGTTATCGTCACAAACAATTCAGTCTTTATTTTTAAAGAAAATTCGCATGATGCAAAAGAACTCGTACATTAATTTTTCAACATTTGCAAAAACATAGATTTGTAAAAAGTGTGTGATGTGTTTTTATAAATGATAATAAAAATTCTTTTCTATCATTATTTGATGTGACAATACCAAATATTCTTTATATATTAATTATTACTGTCATTTTGTATCATATTAAACGATCAGTAATAATTTGTTTAAAAATAAGACACATTTTTTATTTTTCTGTTAAAATCAAAATAATCATTTCCTGTAATTTAAAAAAATGATATTTTTAAAAAATCCAAAGAAATTCAGCAGAAATAGCAATCGTTGCTTTTCCCTTCTTTTTTGTCTACAAATTAAAAAAAAGAAAAAAGAGTGAGAAATGATGGGTAAAAAAGTGTCTTCTTTTTGGCAGTTTTTGTTGCACAAATGCCAACGAAAGAACAGCGATCGTTGATATTTGAATTTTTTGTTACTAATACACATTTTTTTGTGAAAGAAGCAATTGCATAGAATGTACATTTTTTTTAAAAATTAATTTAAAGTATGGTATTTTTTACTGCGATAAGATCGATAAAAAGCATTATAAATTTTGTGTTATATTTTTTTCCCTTTTCTATTTGTTATGATGAATTTTATTGACACTGATAAGTTACTAATGTACAGAAGAATATGAAAAATGTTTTGTTTGCTGTAGAAAGTAACACCTTTTTGTGCTATAGAAGTATAAAAAGCAGTGGAGAAATAGAAATTAATTGAATATTGAACAAAATATTCAAATATATTTTATAATCTATAAAAAAGCAAATATCTTAGAAATAACAAGACCTCTGCTTTTAAAAAAAGGCCGCAACATAGCAAGTTATTAATTCTCAATATTAGTCCATTTGTCGGGTACGCACAATTAAAAGAAATCAAGATTGTTCGTCATCCCAGATTTTTATGGTGCTGCATTAAACTATGAGAAAAAGAACATTTTCTACTCAAAAAACACTGCAACTGCTGCAAGTGCCTTCCAGTTATAGGAGACAAACATATGTCCAAAAGCAGAAGAGAAAACGGTGAAAAAAAAGTAGCTTTTTCAGTTTTGCTGACATTTTGTACGTTTTTTTATACAACAATTTTCTAACAACGTGTTAGATCACTCTTTATGTAAAAAATCTTAAACTCTATGGTAGTTAAACTAATTTGTCTTCGAGACAGTAATAATAAACCTCAATTATCAGTTGCTATTTTGGGATACCGTTTGATTGGTATACCAGTAATTTAATACCATAGATAGCTATTTGAAGCAATCAGAAGCAATGTGACTGTTTTATAAATATTGTGTTAACTTCTTTAAACTTCTCTTGATACAAAAAATTGTTTAATGTATATATCATATTTAATCCATAAAATTAGTCAACACAGCAATTTTGCGTTCAAAAAAATTATTTAAATATTAAAAAAATCAGCAGAAACAAAACATGTCATTCCCTTAAACGTGAGAAAGCTTTTTTCATTGGCCTCAAACATTTTGAATGCAATCGCTTTTCTGCGAAAAAATAAATTTTTCGATCATTGATCAACAGCCGAGGCAACAAATGCATAACGAAAAATGCGTCTGTCAAACATGATGTTTTTAGCTTTCTTTTCTTAAGAGAAAGCTAAAAACATCATTCACATAAAAATTTATTATAATGGAGAAATTGAAATATGTCTTTTTTTGCTTTAACCAAGGGAAGCATTTGTTATGAATATTTTTTTGTTTGCTCTCTGAAGGGCTGTAAAAGTAGTAAATTTACAATTAACTAAATTAACTATATTAACCACCCATAATGTTTTTTCTCTAAAAGAGACATTGGCTTATTTTTTTATAAACACAAGTATCACTACTTTTTGAGAAAAAATCACTACTTTCAAAATGTTATAGCTGCAACACAAAAAAAGCATTGCATCATTCTTTCACAACATGTAAATCAAATGCAAAAAATAAAACAAAAACTCTGAAAAGAAACACTAATGTTTTTGTTCCTTCTTTTTAGTACTGCAGCAAAAGAACCGAGTGAGTTGGTTTTTTTCGACTGTTGCTTTTTATGCTGCGAATGATTGTTGACAAACTTAAAGTTGTTTGAAAAAAAACTTCTAGTTACTTTTTGAATATTTTACATAGTTTTCTCATATCCCATTTATTGTGTTAGCTGACCAAAAAGATTGAAAAATTAAATGTTTGAAATTGAAAGCAGATTAATTCTACAAAATGAAATATTTTCAATATTAATAACAAAATGAAGCTTGCAAATATCATTAATTTGATTTAATAAATTAAAGAAACCATTCATGATAAAAAGCTAAAATAAAAAATTTAATATTGGGAAGTACAATTTAATGAACTTATTTTCAATGTTGTTTGTTGTGACGCATAATTTTTTTCTGTTTTTCTTGCAGTGTTGAAAGTTACTGAAAATGTATTATATTATTATTGTTAATAAAAGGAAGTGCTCGTGCTGAGAATCATTAGTTTTTTACGTGACGGTGGAATAAAAAGCAGCACTATGAATTCAAAAAAACTTTTATTTGTAATAAATAAAATATTCAAATTACTTCAAAAAACTATGATTAAAATGTGAGACTTTTTCTATCAAAAGAAAAGCAAGTCAAACTATTGATTCGCATTATTGATCCTTCTGTTGATTTGGACTGGAGGTTACGCACAATCATCTTTTTTTTATTACACTTTGTGGGAACTAATGCCTTCGTTGACATTTATTTCTTTTTCAACGAAACGATTGAATAAAAACGTTGCAGATGTGATATGTTTTAATGGCAAAAGAAGAAATTTTTTTTGGCAATATACTTAGCTAGGTATAATTAATAACACGAACAATATAAAAGTGTCAGATACATAATCACTGCAGTAATCACTGTAGTTAATGTTTATCAGAATTTTTAAGCCAATTTTTTCGCTCTTGTTCAGCAAGCGTAATATTTGTTTAGAATTTTTTATGTTACAATTAAACTTAACAGTTTTTCTACTTTTGATAAAAAGGATTTGGTGAATTTTTTTCATAATTATTGCTGGATTAGTATCGTCCAAAATCTGCAAAAAATATTTTTCACATAGCTTAAGACTTTTTAAACTTTAGTTAAAGCAATTGTACAATTAAAAAAATAAATAAAATATTCAAAATCAAAACTGCGTTTTTTTTGCATTAAACGAAATTTCAACCGCAAAAACTTGAAAAATGATGTTGATGCATCATTTCTCCTGCTCTTTCTTTCTGTCTCTTTTTTTTGTTACACACAACTACTTTTTTGCATTAAGGTTTTGTTATGTCTGCAGAGAAAGAAATTTGGGCAGAATTTCTCCATAAACAAAAATCAAATGTGGAAAAAACGTAGAAAAAGAATTTGTAGTAGCAATAATTTATTTTTGTGATATTTCAATACTTGCACACATTGCTTCTGTCTGTTTTGCTTTGAATGTTTTAAGCAATTCTATAATTTTTAAAAGTGTTTCGGTTGTAAATCAAAATGAATAACGTGTAAAATAACATTATTGTATAGCTGAACAAAAGCATTATTAATAAAACATATTCATTACAGAAATCAGTCTGATGAATTTGTTGTAGAATTTATTTGTGACAATTTAGTTATTTTGCAATTGTTTTTTTTGAAATACATTGTTTGCTAATTACATACATGCAGTTACTTTAACAAAATATTCGTGCAAAATAGATTTCTCTCGAAGAACATGTACATCGACAAAAAAGCCTGTAATAAAAAACAAAAGCACGATAAATAAAGGTAAAAATCTATTTGTATGCTGAAACGAGAAAATTTTCGTGGTGGTAGTTCTTATCTTTACCGAAATGCCATTCTCTCATGATATGATTTGGACAAAAAGTATATGAAATTAATAATGGCTTTTAGGTTTCTATTATAAACTGCAGAGACATAGCAATATTTGCAAGTGCCGTTGCCTAACTTTTCACTTCAATGGCAAGCAAAATTATTGTAACTAAAAAAATAATATTATTTGCTGCTTTTTTTTCATTTTTCAGTATTGTCTCACCTGCTGATAATATTGTTACTTTGTTACCCCAGAAGAATGGATCCCTCTAGTATTGTAAGTATATGTGATTGTGGGCGTGTTCATCAATAACATTCTTTTAGATAATTCCTATCGAACAAGAAATTACATTCCAACAGACTGATTTGGAAGCTTTGAAGAACACAGAAAATGGCTTCAAAAATAGTCAAGATTTTCGTGTGTGCACAATATCAAATGTACAATATTATCTTTCAATTTATCCAAACAGAAACAGTGAAACATGTCAAGAAAAAGCATGTATATATTTTAATGTCAAAAAAGGAACTGCTGTAAGTGTTGATGCAGAAATTACAATGTCAGTGAAATCTGCAAGGTTCAAATATGTCTCTCAAAATGGAAATGGCGTTAGTCTTTGTGAAACATCAAAATTCTTTGCTTCAAAATGTTGGAGTTCAAAACTTTTTGGGGTAAAATGTTATCACCCCATATATTTAGCTGATGGTAAATTGACTGTTAAAATAAAGGGTGTTTTAAAAATTATTTTGCCAAAAGTAAGTGTATTTTATAGTTTACAACATCTTTAAGCCTATGTTTTACACATTTTTTAGAAGATTACATATCCATTTGTAATTAAAAAAAATTTGGAGCTTCTACACACATATGTCATTTTCGTTATTGAAGCGCATTTGGCACAGCTTCAACTTTGAAATCTTTGATTAAAGAAATTTTAAAAGTTTCTCGAAAAGTTTTTGAATAAAGCCATGTTGAAATTGTGATATTTATTGCTGTGAGGGTGATAGCAAATGGGCCAATGATATCATTAAGTCGAAGATCAAAAACCTAAAAATTATAGAATAGACATTGATGGAAAATAGTCTCTAAAAAGCAATTTCATTTGAAAAACAAAACTTGCAATCTTAAAAAACTTTGAAAAAAGCATTGGAAAAATATCAGAAAATGTTGAAGTTGCAATAATAATTATAACAGCATTACAAAGACGATTATTTCTTGGATCAGCAGATTTTAGCTTAAGCTTGATTAACAGATATAAAATACATCCTCCAAGAGCATTTAAGGTTACCACAGAATGTACTGAAAGACTAAAATATGGAACATCTCTTATAAAACAACCAAATATTTGACAAGTTGTCATTGGAGAAGTTGGAATAGATGAACCGAAAATCATGCTGTTATTTAATCCCAAAAATATTAAGGCATAAATAACTAGACCAAGCAAGGTTGCGATACTGTAATATTTTTGATAGGCTGAAGAATATTGTACTGAAAAAGAAGAGTGAATAGTTTTTAAAAGCAGATATTTTTGTTTCTTTCTTTCAACAAAACTAATGGCGCCATTGCTGTACAATAAACTTTTTTGAGAATATGTTGCTACTTTGTGCACAAACAATAATAGTAAAAAAATTTCAATTTAAACTTGTAAACTTTTTGTTACTCTCATTTTTTCCAAAATTGCTGGTTTTAGTAACCAAAAAAAAAACAAGAGCAAACATTTTTTGTTGACTATCTTTTCGAGAAAATTTGCATAGGCAGGATCGGAAAACGCAGATATCAAAAAATCTTCTATAATTTTTAAAAAAAAACTGCATTTTTATTATTTTGTATACCTCGTATAATTGTAACACATCGATCAATACACAAAAATATTTGTAGCACTGTTCCTAAATATCCAAAATTTTGTGGAAAAAATCCTATCCAATACAATAAAAAAGCATTGTATTCATTTCCAACTGGACGCCAAAATGCAATTGAATAAATTTTATTGATTAGCGTTAAAATAGCCCAAATTATAGCAAATATAAAAAAATACATCAGCACAGGTGATAACTTTAAATTATTATTATTTGAAAGAAATTTTCGATAAAAAATTGTTGGAGTTGAAAATTTAAGAGTATATATCGCCAAAATCGCTCCCAAAATGTGATGGAAGAGGACGATAAAAGGAAAAAAATTCATTTTTTACAAATTTAAATTTTGAACTCTGTCTCTTCTAAAACTTTTGTCAAAAGACATTTTTTTAACGTTGTATGCAAAATAAACTGTTTGGTCAATTAAAACTAAAGTGGCAATTACGTTGATGTAAAAAAAGCACTTTTTTCTTTTACGCACCAAAATGTGTAATAATGGCTTCATAAATATGGTACCAATTACAATTAAAAATTATAGATGTACTTTATTTTAAAATGTTTCACGTAATTGCACATACATAAAATTCCAAGTATACATATTGTAGATAGCTTGAGATGAATTTTTGCAAACTAATAGTTACTTTTCACTTCTGTAAAATGACATTTTCTAGAAAAGGTCATCACTGAATAGTAGACGTGTCCCTGAAAAACGTTTCCCTGAATAACATTGACTACACAAATTATGTACTTTTAATTCCATCTGAAAAATATTTTTAGTTAATAATTTGTAGCGTTTAAATATTTGTTTTTAATTGAAGAAATTTAAACCGTTAATTTTAAAATATAAGTAAAAAAAAGAAAAAAAAAGAGCAATGCTCTATTTTTGTCTAACGCACTTCATTCTTTCTCTTGCAGTAAATGGTTTGTTACAAAATCGTTGTTTTTGAATCATTGTTTTGTCTATTCGTTGTAACATATGTGGAAATAAAAGTTTTTTGATCACTGACATTTATGCTGCTTTGATTGTTTCTGCAGATGCAAATGAAATTTTTGTGATTTTTGATTTTTACTTGTTATGTTTTTTTCGTAACCAACTATACCAAATAGCTTTTCAAAAAAGAAATGATATAACGGCTTTTTAGCAAGTAATCATCGTTTTTAAAGTTTCTACAATTTAATATTTTTTCATTTAATTGTTTACCAAAAATAAATTATAGGAATACGATAGGTGGAAATTTCGGTGTCTGTGTTGCTTTCTTTTTCACAGTGTTTTTTGTTTTTTCTTTCTCTTTTGTTTCTTTATTGAAAAAATCTCACTTTGCACTGAAAAAGTCGCCATATTTCTTTTCTTAAAGGAAAAATATTTTATAAAATGCTTTCTAAAATTTTTTCTTCTACTGTTTTGAATATTTCGGTGATTGATAGAAGGATGTCAACAACTTTAAAAGCTTTTTATAGCAGAAAACATTGGTTACTTTTTGTAAAAACTAGTATGAAAAAATGGAGGAAAGAAGATCCTTCATTATTAAAATAAAAAGCCACTTAACATACACAATCCGATGATTTGAATTTTTGAAATTCCAAATCAAGAACATTAACTTAGTTTATTTAAGAATTGTATAAACGCCATATGTTTCATTACCTGTTACTTAGATAATCAAAAATATGGCCGTTTTTAACAAACATAAACTCCACATTGCACAATCAAAACTTATACTTGACGGTTATAAAAGTAAGTAGCAAACATTTGTACCGTTGTTGAATTACAAACAGTGCATCATTGCTGTTTTATTATGTTTTACGGTGTCTGACATATAATCTATTCTTTCATATTTATTAAAAAATTTAAATGCAGCATAATCAAAATCTATAAAATAATAATTTTCTGCAAGAAAAAATACTTTGCTGCGTATTTTGCATAACATCAAATATAAAAATGTTAATGTTCAATAAAACTGTTTGCGAAACTTACAGGAGCTCCCTTTTATTTCGAAATATTTATTTTTAGTTAGAACTGATAACTAAAATTTATTGTCAATACCAAAAATTGCTGTGAATATTGAAAAAAATGCATTTATTTATATTCTATTTTTCTGAATGCATTTCTAATCGAATTAAAAAAAGTTACCATTGACATCAGTTTTCAAATCAGTATTCTTTTTGCATTTAATACTATTTGTTTATTTATTTTTTTTTCAAAAATTCAAATCATCGGATTGTGTATGTTAAGTGGCTTTTTATTTTAATAATGAAGGATCTTCTTTCCTCCATTTTTTCATACTAGTTTTTACAAAAAGTAACCAATGTTTTCTGCTATAAAAAGCTTTATAAAGTTGTTGACATCCTTTTATCAATCACCGAAATATTCAAAACAGTAGAAGAAAAATTTTTAGAAACCATTTTATAAAATATTTTTCCTTTAAGAAAAGAAATATGGCGACTTTTTCAGTGCAAAGTGAGATTTTTTCAATAAAGAATCAAAAGAGAAAGAAAAAACAAAAAACACTGTGAAAAAGAAAGCAACACAGACACCTTTCAACTTGCTTAATAGAAAAGACAACGAGGGCTAAACATTGAAATGTTCACAAAAGTACTTTTGAGAAACAAAAGTATACAAAAATATTGTAAAATAATCAAATGTGCTAGTGACCAATTCTGGACCAAAAAAGATGCATTCTTTTTTTAAAAGGATTCATTTTTAATGAGTATTACACTTTTTTTTACTAACAATTGTTTTCAACTTTTTTTTTGGAATATTAACGTAAAAAATGTTACACAACTATTTTATGTTAAAACAAGTGTTGTTTTTTAATAATAAATTGTGTATCAAACAAATTTTTGAGAAACTTTTATTCGAATCTTTAAAAAACAAATTTAGTTGTTACGCAATTTGTCTTTTTTTTGTTACTTGGGACCATCGAAATAGTAACAGTGCCCTCGACAGCATTTTTCGTTCACTCCACATTGAAGCCTATCTACACAGGAACGTCCAGTGTTAGCTCCATAACAATTGTTTTCAGCGTTTTCAGCTGCCTAAAAGGACATAACTACATAGAACGTTGTTGATATTTAGAAAACTTATAGATAATCGTTAACGTACTTTTTCGAAGGGTACACACACCCCATGAAAGCATCTCAAAGGAGGTGGACAAATTGTAGCATCACAGAATTCTCCAGCAATCTGGTAAAACAAATTATAAAAAAAATATGATAGCAAAAAAAGAACTTACAAAAGCATCAGAGACAGCAAAAATTGCAGCAAAGAAAAAGACGAGAGCGAAAATGTTGAAATTCATTTTCAAACAAGGATACAGCAACCAAACAGAAATAGAATGGTGCTTTTTAGAGTGGCTGAAGTTGTTTATGTATTGAAACTCACAGACGGCTTTAATGTTGCCACGTTGCAAAAATACATTTAAAATACATTAAAAATGTGTGGGCAATCGAGAAAATTCGTGACTTTTTTGAAAACTTGTGTGAAATTTATTTTAAAAGACGTCATACAAACAATGAATTTTTTTCAAGAGCATTGATAACAAACAGCCACGTGCTAGTAAACATACTGCTGTAAATATAAACATTTTTTGGGAAATAACTGACGGCTCTGATGGAGCCATGTCTTATTAAAAAGTCCAATATAGCTTACACAAAAATTTTTGTAAAATAAAATGCTCAACTTCTTCCATGGAAAATCAAAAAGCATAAATCAGACAAGGTTACTTTGATTATGGAGAAAAAACAGAAGTAGAATTTGTTTAATTTTTAAATATAAAAATGGTAAAATGTGATCTGTTTTACCGGTTTTTGTAGAAAAATATAATTCAAAAAAAAATAATATGAAGAAAATAGTACTTGAGTTCGATGTTCAGTAAATCAACAACGCCGTCATCACTTTTCATTTCCTAGTTTTTGAAAAAAAAAATTGTTTTGTTTTTTTTTTAACACATTTGCAAATAAAAGAATGGCAATTACGATTTCTTGTTTGTTAAATGCAAAACCTGACACTGCCATGTTGACTGTTCGCGTGGTAAATATAATGGACTCAGATATTTTATTATTGTTGTCAGGATAAGATTTTTGTGAATTCTAGTTTTGCGTGGAAAACGATAGGTTTTTTTTATGTTGTAGGAGAAATCAAAAATGTTACATAGATGAAGCGTTTTAAATACAGCACAAAATATACAAAAAAGTCTGAAATTTTTACTTTCAAAAAAATAACAAACTACATTATAGATTCGCATTGTTCATCCTCCCGCTAACATTTAATGCTGGTTCCGCATTCTTTTCTTAAACTGCAGTAAATACAAGCAGTTTAAGAAAAGAATGCGTTTTAAAGGAAGCAAAAAAAACAATGAAAATTTTTCATTTTTTTTACTTTAATTGTTTGAATATTTTATATTATTTAAGTTATTACTCGGTAAGCTTGTCTCAGATTACATTTTGAAAAAAAAACTATACTTTATAGATGAATCATAAAAGTGTAATTTGCGCAATAGTAATCAGTGATAAATTTTATCTCATTCAATGCGAATGATGTTCATAAAACGTTTTTTTTTCAATAATGCTTTGTTCATTGTTTTTTTATTGATAAATTTGTATTTTTGTTATACTTTTAGCATAATTTTTTTTATATTTTACTTGTAGAAACGGCAACAAAATACGTTAATAAACAGTTTATTCATCAATTTTTTCACCTCAAATATAAAAAGAAAAGAAGTTTATAAATCTAGAACCAGTTTTCCATTAGGAGGAATAACGTGCGGGCTAGGACGTCAGCAGAGGATTATAAAAATTCTTTAATTTTTTTCTGCGGCAAAATATCAAAGGCGTGCCCCCTCCGAAATTTTTTTCTGTTGACGTCATTGCGTTCGGGAGTGTAAAATTTTACTGAATTGTGATATTTGTCTTAATTTATTATTGAATTGATGCATAAAAACAGCAAATTTTTTGTTAATTTATAAATAACGTTTTCTGGTAGAATAGGAATATTCCATATACTATAAATTTGTTTTTTTCAATGAATTTACAATCTCAAAAAAACGTTTTGTATTGATTTAATAACTCTTTTGTTAAATATTAGAATATTCAAAACGATTAGAAAATAGTCTTTTTAAATAAGTTAATAAACTTTTTTTGCTTTTGGTGCCACGCATCATCATTGCGATCTTTGTTGGTTAAAAAAAGGTCTTTTAATAGCATCTTTATATTTTTGCAAACACAAGGCAAAAAAAGATTTGTGATCGCTGACACTTACGTCTTTTTAACTGGAGCGAAAAATCGTTGTTGAAGCTTTGTTCGTAGGTTATCGCGTTTAATGCCACTCATCGATATTTTTTTGAATATTTTGTAAAAAACTGAAATACGATTTAAAAAAAAATACAAACGAGTAGAAATAAACATCACAATTAAACTAATAATACATATACTTTCAACGGTGATATTGGATACATTATTTTTTAATTAATTCCAGATTTTCAAAAGTGTTTTTTGCTGCTAAAAGATGGAAATCAACAGTCATTTTGAAGACTGACATAATTATTAAATTTATATCTTGTTAACATATCATTTTTTATTTACTGTCTACATCTTGAATTTTCACTTCGCAATGGTTTGTTAAATCTTTATTTATTATCTTTTTTATCATCAAAAAATGAAGTCATATCATATACAAAATATTCAAAACTGTAACTGCATTTTGACAATCGTTTAAACAACTTTATCTTTCAGTAAACAGCGAAAGAAAAAAAGATGAAAACATTACGAAAAAAACGAAAGCAATAGTGTCTTTTTTATTGCTTTTTAACACATTGGTTGCAAATGAAAGAGTGGTGATCGATGATCTGTGAAAATTTGTTTATATCACCGCATTTCTTTGTGTAAGATGCAATCTCAGTGCTTAGCATTGTCTCGAAAAAAAGAACAGCGAAAAAATTTTTTCATTAAGCATTGTATTTAATTTCTTTTATTGAGTATTTAAATTTTTGTAATATTAATTGTCTTTTCTTTTAAATGCTATTTATCATTAACATAAATAATTAAATCTTTTTAAAATAAAAAAAACTGTAAGAAATCAATCAAACCCACAATTATCCCAGTATCAAAATTGTGAAGTTAGGAAAACCATACGAGAGGACTTATAGAAACAAACAAATCTAATAATATTTAAAAGAATGTCTATGACAATTGTAGAGGAAATTGCATCTTTTTTAGTAACATGATATACCGTGAATACTCTAACTGAAGCACATGCTTCTATTTATTTGACAAATGAACGTTTTGATTTGCTTCTAGTTTTTCGTAGCAAAGAAACATTAATGACACTGATTTGTAAGCTTTCTTTTTTAAATACTGATCATAAATATAAATACTAAATTTTAACATCTAATAACTTTCATTTCAGAAACTTTATGAAAAACAAGTATTACAGATTACAAAACGGTTCAATAGATCAAAAAGATTTTCCGTTTTTTCAAGTAGCAAATTGAACTATCTTTGTCGATTTGAAAGAAAAAGAAGGATGAGTAAAAATGGAAAAGCAATGCGAAATGCTGCGTTAAAGCATTACTAATATTTTTTTGCAAAATATTTAAGTTTGAATATTTGTGATATATTTATTAATTACGAATTAGAAATCGCAGATGTACCTTTATTTTGGCCAAAAAAAACGATTAATTAGAGCAGCTATTAAGATGGCAACAATAACAATTCAAAATCCAAGCAATATTAAAAAAATGCAAAGATCATTGTGACCATCAGTTATTATCAACTATATTCGGACTTTAATGGAGTCTTATGTATTTTTGTTGAAAAGTCCATTATATCTCACATGAATACTTTTGAAGAATACAACTGTTCAACCCTTTTTTGAAAAATCGGAAAAAAATGAAAAAACTGTTGAACATAAATTTTTTTTGTAAAATGTTAAAAAATCATTTCTGCTAAATACTGCTATCATAATATTTTTATGCTTACTTGAAAAAAGACAATATTTTCAGCAGTTAAAGTAAGAAATAAAAATTCATTAAAAGACATAATGGGGTTATTATTAGCTACAGCATTTACTTTGTATTGATTATGTATCGTAATAATTCATGAAGCAATTGTGGACATTGGTGAACAGAAAATATTTAATAATGTGTGCAAGTATTGAAATATCACAAAAATAAATTATTGCTACTACAAATTCTTTTTCTACGTTTTTTCCACATTTGATTTTTGTTTATGGAGAAATTCTGCCCAAATTTCTTTCTCTGCAGACATAACAAAACCTTAATGCAAAAAAGTAGTTGTGTGTAACAAAAAAAAGAGACAGAAAGAAAGAGCAGGAGAAATGATGCATCAACATCATTTTTCAAGTTTTTGCGGTTGAAATTTCGTTTAATGCAAAAAAACGCAGTTCTGATTTTGAATATTTTATTTTTTTTAATTGTACAATTGCTTTTACTAAAGTTTAAAAAGTCTTAAGCTATGTGAAAAATATTTTTTGCAGATTTTGGACGATACTAATCCAGCAATAATTATGAAAAAAATTCACCAAATCCTTTTTATCAAAAGTAGAAAAACTGTTAAGTTTAATTGTAACATAAAAAATTCTAAACAAATATTACGCTTGCTGAACAAGAGTGAAAAAATTACTTTTAATTGACTTAAAAATTCTGATAAACATTAACTACAGTGATTACTGCAGTGATTATGTATCTGACACTTTTATATTGTTCGTGTTATTAATTATACCTAGCTAAGTATATTGCCAAAAAAAATTTCTTCTTTTGCCATTAAAACATATCACATCTGCAACGTTTTTATTCAATCGTTTCGTTGAAAAAGAAATAAATGTCAACGAAGGCATTAGTTCCCACAAAGTGTAATAAAAAAAAGATGATTGTGCGTAACCTCCAGTCCAAATCAACAGAAGGATCAATAATGCGAATCAATAGTTTGACTTGCTTTTCTTTTGATAGAAAAAGTCTCACATTTTAATCATAGTTTTTTGAAGTAATTTGAATATTTTATTTATTACAAATAAAAGTTTTTTTGAATTCATAGTGCTGCTTTTTATTCCACCGTCACGTAAAAAACTAATGATTCTCAGCACGAGCACTTCCTTTTATTAACAATAATAATATAATACATTTTCAGTAACTTTCAACACTGCAAGAAAAACAGAAAAAAATTATGCGTCACAACAAACAACATTGAAAATAAGTTCATTAAATTGTACTTCCCAATATTAAATTTTTTATTTTAGCTTTTTATCATGAATGGTTTCTTTAATTTATTAAATCAAATTAATGATATTTGCAAGCTTCATTTTGTTATTAATATTGAAAATATTTCATTTTGTAGAATTAATCTGCTTTCAATTTCAAACATTTAATTTTTCAATCTTTTTGGTCAGCTAACACAATAAATGGGATATGAGAAAACTATGTAAAATATTCAAAAAGTAACTAGAAGTTTTTTTTCAAACAACTTTAAGTTTGTCAACAATCATTCGCAGCATAAAAAGCAACAGTCGAAAAAAACCAACTCACTCGGTTCTTTTGCTGCAGTACTAAAAAGAAGGAACAAAAACATTAGTGTTTCTTTTCAGAGTTTTTGTTTTATTTTTTGCATTTGATTTACATGTTGTGAAAGAATGATGCAATGCTTTTTTTGTGTTGCAGCTATAACATTTTGAAAGTAGTGATTTTTTCTCAAAAAGTAGTGATACTTGTGTTTATAAAAAAATAAGCCAATGTCTCTTTTAGAGAAAAAACATTATGGGTGGTTAATATAGTTAATTTAGTTAATTGTAAATTTACTACTTTTACAGCCCTTCAGAGAGCAAACAAAAAAATATTCATAACAAATGCTTCCCTTGGTTAAAGCAAAAAAAGACATATTTCAATTTCTCCATTATAATAAATTTTTATGTGAATGATGTTTTTAGCTTTCTCTTAAGAAAAGAAAGCTAAAAACATCATGTTTGACAGACGCATTTTTCGTTATGCATTTGTTGCCTCGGCTGTTGATCAATGATCGAAAAATTTATTTTTTCGCAGAAAAGCGATTGCATTCAAAATGTTTGAGGCCAATGAAAAAAGCTTTCTCACGTTTAAGGGAATGACATGTTTTGTTTCTGCTGATTTTTTTAATATTTAAATAATTTTTTTGAACGCAAAATTGCTGTGTTGACTAATTTTATGGATTAAATATGATATATACATTAAACAATTTTTTGTATCAAGAGAAGTTTAAAGAAGTTAACACAATATTTATAAAACAGTCACATTGCTTCTGATTGCTTCAAATAGCTATCTATGGTATTAAATTACTGGTATACCAATCAAACGGTATCCCAAAATAGCAACTGATAATTGAGGTTTATTATTACTGTCTCGAAGACAAATTAGTTTAACTACCATAGAGTTTAAGATTTTTTACATAAAGAGTGATCTAACACGTTGTTAGAAAATTGTTGTATAAAAAAACGTACAAAATGTCAGCAAAACTGAAAAAGCTACTTTTTTTTCACCGTTTTCTCTTCTGCTTTTGGACATATGTTTGTCTCCTATAACTGGAAGGCACTTGCAGCAGTTGCAGTGTTTTTTGAGTAGAAAATGTTCTTTTTCTCATAGTTTAATGCAGCACCATAAAAATCTGGGATGACGAACAATCTTGATTTCTTTTAATTGTGCGTACCCGACAAATGGACTAATATTGAGAATTAATAACTTGCTATGTTGCGGCCTTTTTTTAAAAGCAGAGGTCTTGTTATTTCTAAGATATTTGCTTTTTTATAGATTATAAAATATATTTGAATATTTTGTTCAATATTCAATTAATTTCTATTTCTCCACTGCTTTTTATACTTCTATAGCACAAAAAGGTGTTACTTTCTACAGCAAACAAAACATTTTTCATATTCTTCTGTACATTAGTAACTTATCAGTGTCAATAAAATTCATCATAACAAATAGAAAAGGGAAAAAAATATAACACAAAATTTATAATGCTTTTTATCGATCTTATCGCAGTAAAAAATACCATACTTTAAATTAATTTTTAAAAAAAATGTACATTCTATGCAATTGCTTCTTTCACAAAAAAATGTGTATTAGTAACAAAAAATTCAAATATCAACGATCGCTGTTCTTTCGTTGGCATTTGTGCAACAAAAACTGCCAAAAAGAAGACACTTTTTTACCCATCATTTCTCACTCTTTTTTCTTTTTTTTAATTTGTAGACAAAAAAGAAGGGAAAAGCAACGATTGCTATTTCTGCTGAATTTCTTTGGATTTTTTAAAAATATCATTTTTTTAAATTACAGGAAATGATTATTTTGATTTTAACAGAAAAATAAAAAATGTGTCTTATTTTTAAACAAATTATTACTGATCGTTTAATATGATACAAAATGACAGTAATAATTAATATATAAAGAATATTTGGTATTGTCACATCAAATAATGATAGAAAAGAATTTTTATTATCATTTATAAAAACACATCACACACTTTTTACAAATCTATGTTTTTGCAAATGTTGAAAAATTAATGTACGAGTTCTTTTGCATCATGCGAATTTTCTTTAAAAATAAAGACTGAATTGTTTGTGACGATAACATTAATGACAATTTTTTATTAATGAAGCATCCATGTTTAACCAAATCTTTTTTTACTGTTAATATATATTTTTACTTTTTTCAGTTAAATAAAATTAGCGTCAACGTTCTTTTTCTGGTTAAAAAATATTCAAATTGAAACAATGTGCAAAAATATCAAAATGTTTGTTTCTGTGTTTGCATGCATTATTTCCACAAAAGCAGCAGCTATTTTTTTTGTCTTCCCATAGAAAAAAGCAATTTTTTCATTAAAAAGAGCCTTGAAGACTGTGCTGCAAAGGGCTGCTTTGAAAAAGTGAAAGGCTTGTTCGCTTCAGCGAAGAAGGCATAAATGTCAGCAATCACAAATCTTCCTTTTCGAAAAGTAAGCACCATTGAAAATCGACAAAAAATGTTCATTTAAAGTTTTTGATTGTTTTGTTCCTTTGGTACACAGCTAATTGCATTTCATGATTTTGCTTAACTAAACACAACTTTTTTGAATTTTCTACAGATATCTATGTCTTTACTTCTACACTTATTTACTTTATCCCCCCCATACATTTTTGGAACGAAAAATTTGCATTTTTTCATTTTCAAGCAGAAAAAAACAACCGCTCATCGCCCCGCCCGCCCAACCCAATAAGCTTCATTTTCTACATGTATATTATGCAAATTTTTCTTTGCACAAACGTGGGGTGGGGGGGGGGGGGGGGGGGGGGTAAAGTAAATAAGTGCCGAAGGAGATACTAAAAATGAAATGACGCGCATGTTCTCATATGCTTTTCAAACAATATCTAAAAAATATAAATCTTTATTGTTCATTATCATTGATATTTTTAATGAGTTATTTTCGATTCGTCCATGATAAACAGGTTAAATATTTATTTTACTTCATTTTTGTAGAAATTACTGTATCAGATTTGTTTTATTATTACTGCATAATAAATTTGCATTGGATTATTTTATATAAATTTTAAACACCTTTATATAAAAAGTAATCAGTCATGCTGTTAAAAAATTATTATATAAAAAATCATACAAAATATTATAAATGCGAATGACAGCAAAACTGTAAGTTGTGTTTTTTCCACTATTTTTTAAACATGTACCGCCTTTTTTTCTTACTTTTCAAATGTGTCAGACAAACAAAGCAATGATGTACCAAATATTTCCAGCTTTAATTGTTTTTTCAGTAATGCATTGTATAATATATTCAAATAATATTTTTTCGCGAACCATTTCATTTCGTACAATTACCTTTAATGATAGTTTTTTATTGTTAAGTTGAAACCATCGCTAATTTTAAACGGCTAAAGCTTAAAATAGGAGAGATCTCGACGGGAAAATACAATAAAGGAATGCATAAAAGAATGCAACAGAAATTAACATAGAACACGGTTATTACATAACTTTATTTATTTACCAATATATTTTTATGTGTGATATATCTTCACTTCGTACCAGTAACTCAATTCATAGCTTTGTTTCTTTCACAAAGAAATGTGTCTTTTCAACCAAACGCTAACGATCGATGATCGTCAGTCGTTTATTTTCGGCAAAAGTAAAACAAAAAAAGCGTCAAACGTGAAGTTTTTATATACAGTCGAACCTCGATTTTACGTCTTTCGAGGGACCGCGAAAAAACGACGTAAAATCAAGGGAGACGTAAAATCGAGGGACGTAAAATCGAGGTTCGACTGTACTTTATAAAGAAGACTAAAATAAAGAAGTGTTAATTGTTTTAAAAGAAAACAAAACTCGATTATTTGCATAAAAATTCAAGAACAAAATAGTAAATACATAATCCAATATCATTGAAATGAAATATTAATAACTGATATAGCTCTTTAAATGATTTAAATGCTTTAAATAATTTATTAATTTGTCATATAAGAGATGATGCGGATCATTTTATTTTTAATGTACCATTTCTTTGCCAAGCATGTTTTTGCTGTTTTATTGCAAAAGATAAACCAAAATAATGTCAATGTAAAATACAAACTATTTTAAAAAAATTTAGAACAAATATTCAAATTTGAATAAAATGCAGTCTTAATAAAGCGTTTTAACTTTTTTTCAAAAAAGTAATGCTTTTTTTGTATGTGAAGAAATGTGTTTTTTGAGAGAAACAAAAAAGATAAACAATTGCAACTCTTTCGCAACAAAATAAAACAGCTCTTTTTTCCTAGCCATTTCGTTCTCTTCATCTTGATTTTCTCAGACATATTTTTTACATAAAAAGAGGAGTGTTTCTTTATTAGAGAAAAACCTAAGGGTCAACGGGCTTAAATTGTTACTTTTAAGCATTAAAAAAAGAAAACATCGCCAAAAAGAAATCGCTTTTCTTTTCCAAATTTCGTTTTTCTGTTTGAGCTGGCTGAATCAACACCTCTAAAATTTAAAAAAAACTAAAAAATTCAAATATTTTGTAAATATATTGTTTTTTAACTATCATTTATAGCAATGAATTGTAACTGTAAAATTATTTTTTATAAATACACATTTCATTCAAGATAAAAAAAAGCTAAATAACAGTATTAAAAATATAAAATTTCGTGATTCTACATCGTCGCATATTTATGAATAAGTTTATTTCCAAAAAAATAAATACACTAACAAATAGAAGAAACAAATAAGATGATAACAAAACACATCATTCAAAAATGATGAGTAAAAATATCCATCAAAATTTTGACAACAAAATCTTTGTCAAGAGTATGCAAATTATGAACAGGTTGAGATTCTTTTGAACATTTAATTAAATATTCGATGCATTTGGTATGAAGTTTTGGAGCATTTACAGATGTTATTGTGAAATTAATAAGATAGCAGACATTTGATGGTAAAAGTTTTGAGATTAAATAATCTTGAACGAGATTCTAAAAATTTTTAAATAATAATCATATATTTTTGTCCAAATCTTATCATGCGAGAATGGCATTTTGGTAAAGATAAGTGCCACTACCACCACGAAAATTTTCTCGTTTCAGCATACAAATAGATTTTTACCTTTATTTATCGTGCTTTTGTTTTTTATTACATGCTTTTTTTTCGATGTACATGTTCTTCGAGAGAAATCTATTTTGCACAAATATTTTGTTAAAGTAACTGCATGTATGTTCCGAAAACGCAATTGAATCAAACAGTACTTTTGATTCAATTGCAATTTTTTATTAAAAATTTCATCATTTAGAATTAAGTTTTATGCAAACAGTCAATGAAAAAATTTGTCTCTTTGTAAAATTCGTTTGTGGACGGTCCTTTTCTTTGACAGAGTGCCCTTCTTTTTCATTTTTATTTTACGTACAGCAGCAAATTTTCAGACTGCAAAAAGGCTGACTAATATTGCTTTTTTTTCGTTCACTCCTTCTTTTTCAGAATGTTATTTCTGAACAGCCCCTTTTAATGCCACAGTGCGTTTTTTTTTCTTTTTTAGTCTGAAGCAGCAGATTTTCACACTTCTAAACAGGCCAACAAGTCAAAATATTGTTTTGGAGACTGTGTTAGAAACATTGACAAAAAATGTATTTTTCAGTTAATGCTTTTACTTTTTTTTTTCATAGTCAAACATATTTCCTCATTTTAAAAGCGATACGTTTTTAAATATTTTATTTATAATTTATAAATACAATCTCTTTGCTCCAACTGATTTGTAATGAGTTGCAAAAAAAACTGATAATGATATAATAAATATGTATCTATGTGGGTATAATGCTTGCCAACATCACATTGTATATAATTACTGAAGCAATGTATTTCAAAAAAAGCAATTGCAAAATGACTAATTTGTCCTAATTTGGTTCAACGACAAATGTATCATACTATTCTTTGTAATGAATATGTTTTATTAATAGCGCTTTGTGAGGGATCATTTTTTTGTGAAAATCCTTTTTTTCAGCTGTACAAAAACGTTATTGTACATGGACTTCAAATCCTTTTTTAACCAAACACTTTTCACGTGAAAAAAAAAAAAAAATCAAAGAATTGTTTTTTAATGTCAAGCAAAATACATCTACACATCTTTGTTAGAGAAAAAAGCTCAAAGAATAATTGATTGCTTATCAGCTACATAAACGGTGAGCTTTCCAAATTTTTTGCAGAAATTTTTTTATATTCTGTTTAGTTGCTTCAAAATAATCCTAGCTACACAACATAAAAATCACAAATAAAAGGGAGCAACGCCCTTGATCTATAACCTCTTTTAACAAGTTTTTTGCTGCTTTGTTGTTTCAATAAAATTATTTCTTTTGATTGTTTTTTATAACTTTGTCAAATATGCTAGTATCATCATCCCCTGCTGATCATATCAAAAATTATTGAGTTGTCAATGCAATTATCATAATTTTTGTCTAAACGGCTTTTTAAACGTATTAACTAAAACAATGTAAAAAGAAAAAAAGTAGAAGTATGATGTCTTCGCACCATCAAACATTATTAAAAATTACATACATAGAAGTGAACTTTATTGATAAGAGAAACACAGTTTATATTTTAGTCATTTAAAAAAACAAATTAAAACTTCGAATTTTTTTTTGTTACTTTTAGTTGTTTCCTTGAAAAGTAGCATCAGCGTTTTAGAGAATAAAGTGTTTAAAATGTCACTAAATCAGGACAACCACTTTTACCATATTCAATGAAATCTCGATTGAAATAATATTTGTGATCTTCCATATTGAAATCAGAATCAGGCAATGAATTACTACATTCTGTATCTTCACCACCAAAACATACATCAAAATCAAAAGCAGTCATATTATTATTATACCACAATTCTTGACTATGGTGATAATAAGATGAAAGATTTAATGGAGGAAGATGTGGAACGATATCTGCTTTATGAGTAATACGGTATGATGGATTAAAGTTCTAAAATATCTCGAAATTTTTTATATTAAGTTAAAATTATCATTCTTTCAAACACTGAAAAAATACTGTAGACGTGTAAAATTGCTTTTATAAAGCAAATAATTTATGAATAACACTTGTAATGTTATGCAAAGAAAAAAAATCTTACAAAATTATCAATGGCAATGGAAAAGTTCTTGTCCCCAACTCGCGGTTGTCCATAAGTGTGTAGAGAAACGTTATAATTACTGTTAAGCTGTTTAAAGGTTCCTGCAGCTAAAGTTGCCATTGCTCCACCTTAAAAAAGATCGAGAATTTAACGGAACACCAAAAAACATTACCTATTGAATGGCCAAGGAAGTTGAAATTAACGTTAGGAGAATATTTATTTTTTAAAGCCAACAAATTGTCTTTCATCCCAGCATTCCATAAATCGTTAAATCCATCCAAAAATACTTTTCCGACTTTTCCACCTGCAACAAACGGCATCATTTCGTTGTAGTTCCAGAAGTAATAAAAATTTTCAAAAAATTTATAATTATTATTAGTTCCTCGAAATACCGTTAGAACCGTAAGATATGGAACAACTGTATCATTTACAATAACAATATATGCTGAGCATGTGTCGTTAAATGAATTACATTGGACAGTATACTGACGATAAATCTAAAAATGCATATTGTACATATTTAAAAAAAAAAACGAAGACAACTGTAAATGTAAGAGTGTATCTTGGGTCGTTGTCATCAAAGCATTTTTTAATATTTGACCAACATTGACTTGGATCTTCACTATAAGCTGCAGCTGCTGCTGGCATGTATTTATCATGTTCACCGTTCCAACAGAAACATAGTGGAAACAAAAAGAAGAGCATTAGGACCTTCATTGTTGCAGTTGTAATTAATTGAATAAAATTTTTTCCCAACGCTTCCCTTTTATTTTTTTATCTAAACAAAAAATACCATAACGAATACGCATACCTTTGCATTAGAGAAAAAAAAGCTAAATCTTATCAGCTACATAAACAGTGAATATTTTATTTTTTGCAAAAATTTTGTTTTCTGTTGTTTCTACCTACACAACACAAAAGTCAAACAAAAACATACAAAGAAATATGGACGGGGCACACCTTTAACTTTGTTCTTTCTTTGTAGCTTTTCTTTGATGATGCAAAATAACAAGATTATTGATACCAGAGGTTGCTGTGCTGGCAATGCAAAAAAATTAACAGGATGTTACTCGTCATATGTTCTTGTCATAAAAGATGTCAATAATCAAACTTTTTTCTGTCTAATGCCTGTGTAACAAAATAAAGACAAAAAGAAAGCAATGCTTTTAGCAAAAGAAATGATTTCCAAAAGTGAAAAAGAAAGACTTTTTAACCAAAAAAGATCGCAAAAATAGCTTTTAATGCAACAAATATTTGTTAATGTTTCAAAAAGCTATCGATTACTCATTTTGAATATTTTGCTTTTAAGGAAAAAACGCTTTTCCGAAATTAATCAATTGTTGTCATAAAAAGTGTTGAATGTTTTAGACATCCATATTAAAAAACAGTGGTCGTTATTAAAAGGAAAATTCAGATCTCCGTTGCAAAAATTACAGTATAATTAGACTGCTATTTTTATGCGTCTTTAAAAGTTATTTTTCCATTCTAATAAATTTAAGTTAAGCTTTTGTATTTCTTACCCTTGAAAATCTTAAAAACTTAAATTTCTGCAGTTTAAGCTTTTATTAAATGATTATCAGACATTTAATGTGTTAAAAAGAGGCAATTTCACCTTTCTTTTACAAAAAAATCTCATAATTTACGAAACACTTCAAGAATTACTGTAATTGTTATCGGGAAATTTCCCGGAAATTTTAAAAATATTTAAAAACATGCTGCTTTATAAAAACATCTTTCATAAATTATTAGTTTTTTAAATGAGGAAGTTTAATACAAATTTAAACTGTAACTCTCGTAAATAGTAATCGTAAATAATTTTCTGTCATTCTTAAGTTTTTTGTTTTAAGTATAACTTTCTGTCAAGAAATAAAATCTGTCAGTGTGGGGGCTAAGTTCCTCAAATGTTATTTTCCATGAAAATGTGTTTCAAGCTTTTTTTATTACCAAAAAATTGTTGACAACATGCATTTTATAATTTTAAAACTTCGTTTGGTAATAACATATTTTTTAAAAAACGTGACAACAAAAAACAGATTTTTTTCTAGAGTCTATAATTCTAACATTTTCTCTAAAGATAACTTAGTACAAGTATATATTAATAATGGATAAAAAAACCATGTGTTTTCTGTTTATAAACTCAATCTGTTTTTTTTTCACCTTTAAATAAATAATTTATGAAATAAATTATAATTAAAATTTGGAAATTTCCTTGTACTGTGGTTATTAAAAATTCAAAACATAATTATAAAGTGCATGTTGTCAACAAATTCTTTTTTCTGTATAAATTATATAATACAGTATAATAAAAGCTTGAAACACATTTTCACGGAAAATCACATTTGAAGAATTTGTTAGTCTCCCCATATTTTTTTTCCTGACAGAAAGTTATACTTAGAACAAAAACTTATGACAGAAAATTTATGATTACCATTTACAAGAGTTATACTTTGAATATATACAAAACTTCCACATTTAAAAAACTAATAATTTATGAAAGATGTTTTATAAAGGAGCATGTTTTTATTATATAAAATATTTTTAGGTGCCAATTTAAAATTAAATAACGAGCTATAAAAGTGTCTGCTTTTATTTAGCCATATATATATAGTTGTTTAGGGTGTAACCCTCTACCTAAAATCTTGAGGGCGGGCCTTTAAGGTGAATATATAAAGAGCTCCCATAACGCAGTATCTTCGAGTCCTCATGCATTGGCAGGAACCATAAAAAACGTTACTACACCTAATAACGGGTTACAAGTGTCCATGTGTATTGGTTAAAGTTGAAAAAAAAATTGTTAAAATTTTTAAAGATGTACAAAAATAAATCTTGTTTTTATTTCAATCACACTGAAACAAGTATGTACATGGATGAATTTGGATGTAATTTAATGACATTTACGGCTTATGTGTATTACTATGATTTTGGATACTACTGTATGGCACCTCTCTTCTTAATTCTTGTTATCTCAATCTTTGGAACCTTCAAAGGAAATTATCGATGGTTCATCTTAAATCAAATTATTTGGGACTTACTTATCACTTATCAATACTCATGTTCAAATTGGATAAGCACTGGAGTAAAACCAGGGCCGTCATGTTTTTATATGGCTAGAACGTATATAGATAAGGAAACTTCAAAGGTGGTTAAACCTCTGGATTCATTTGCAAATCAAGCGATTAAGAGTGCTCCATTTTCTTCATCTTTTCTTCTTTTGGCAGCATCACGATTTTTGGCCTTATATTTTCCTTACTTTTATGACCGAATAACAAATGGACGAAAAATGTTATGGATTATTATTATTTATAATCTGATCTTTTTGATCTATGATTCACTGGATCCATTATTTGTATTTTTATATGAAGAAAGAGTTGCGTATCTCAAAGAAGAATGCCAAAAAAATTCGTCAGCGTGTGTAATTGTAGAAAAGGATTTGGATTCATTAAAAAAATTTTATCTTAAAATGTACACTTCACTTGACGTTGGGAACCAGATAAAACCATGAATTTGTGTTTTTTTTATCAACAATTATAACCATAGCAATTATTTTGAAAGTTGCGAAACAAGCAGTTTTTCAATCAAAACATTATCGAAAAGATTTCTCAGCATCTCTTAGAATTACCATTGTACTTGCAATTCAAGTTCTTATGAATGTTTTTGTCTTTTTTTTTGATTTTTTTAGTGAAGTTGCTTTTAAATTGAGTAACTGGTTTAATGTAAAAATTGTAACTGGAAGAACATATATTGCTGGTTTTGAAAGAGTATATAAGTTAATGAATTATTGGGATATAAGAATGCCCGAATGGTTTGACGGGTATTATGGTTTTACAGCACGGGTCCCCTTCAAATGATTAAACAATTTCGTATTTTACTTGAAGCATTTGTTATTTTATTTATTATGACTGGATATCGAGAAGCTATTGTTCAATTTGTAAAATATGTTTACGCGAAGATTCAAAAAATATGTTATCCTAATACAAGAGTAACCAATATCTCTCGAACTAATAATAGATTTTAGTTTTGTGTTAAAAAACTTTTGATACACTTAAACTCAAGTTAGGGTCCAGATAAAACTTAGTTTTGGTTTTTAAATTTTGCAAAAATAGCTCCGACGATTCGAACCCGGATTTCAGCTGCGCGCTAGTCTGATGCGCTAACCATTAGACTACAACCGAACAAAAGAACCGCAACAAAAAGACACATAAGCTTTCGAAATTTCTTTTTTTTTCTTTGACCCAGATTTTGCTTTCGAAAGCTAATAAAGCTGTTCTTTTGTTTGGTTGTAGTTAAGTGGTTAGCGCGTTAATCTAGCGCGCAGCTGGAGTTTATTTTGCAAAATTTTAAAACGAAAACCTAGTTTTATCTGGACCCCTTAAGTTTGGTGATAAAATTTATTGTAAATTCGATTTTTGTGTTTTTACAAACTTTTCAAATTTTTATAATATAAAAACTGCTTGTTTTATGTCAAATTTATCTGCTGTCAAATTCTATTGTATAATTTACTCCGCTCCTTTTTTTCAACACAATGAAATCTTTTTTTAAAAGAGAAATGCAAAAACTTTTTATTTTGTTGATCAAAATGCGGATTCTCTTTGAATAGTTTGTTTAATTTTTTGCACAACATTATACAGAATTTGTGGACTTTGAACACAGTTGACGTTCCACATTATTTTTAATCACATCAATTAAAAAAGAACTGAAAATGCGGTTTTGTTCGTGAACGAAATCAATATAAATGAAAACACATGTTATGAAAGCAACATTCACTGAGAAAAAAGTTACTTAATCATGCTGATATTATTACATTTTTTGCAAAAGTAATAAATTTGACCACAATGGAGAGGGACATACTAGCATAATTTTATTTTGCAACTCATAGCAAAAATGTTATGAAATAATTAAGTTTTTATTGTATTTATTACTTTATTACGACAATTGATTCAATGTTCTACTTATAAACTTTTTATTTATTATTTGTAAAAATCAATGTGACATTTTAGGTTAATTATTACTGTCACGTAAACAAAAAAGTTCAACTACTATAGAATTTAAACTTTTTTATTTAAAGAGTGATCTAAAACACACTTTAAAAAAATTATTATATGAAAAAAAAACCGTGCAAAATATTCAAATTAGAAATTTCAGCAAAAATGAGAATTGTTCTTTGTTTTTCACCATTTTCTCGTCCGTTTATAGACACGTATGTTTGTCTCATATTCCTGGAAGGTACTTGCAGCTGTTGAAGTGTTTTTTAAATAGAAAAAGATGCTCTTCTCATAGTTTAATGCAACGCCATAAACATATGGTATGACAAACAAGCCTGCTTTCTTTTATTTGTGAGTATCCGACAACTAAAGTAAAGTAGAGACTAATATTGAGAATTTGTAATGGATAACTTCGGTGGTTGAATTGGCAAGAAGTAGAATGCCATCGGGAGTTGTTAGATCATTGAATGGATTGCCATCATAGCTACCAAGAATACCATTAGTAAAATTTCCGAAATAAATATGAGGTGCAAAAGCCGTAATCATTGAATTTGAAATTTTAAAGGAAAATCCACTTGAAAATGTAACGGTTACAGAGCCGTCATAACTCATATAAATATAAATATCATCAAAGTTAATCCCCTTTTGCCATATGGGGCCTCAACTCCATATTGAGTTGAAACCCTCTACGGTTAGAAATAATCAGCACTCTTTTTATTAACGCAGCACCTTACGTTGCTTTTTGATTGTCGATGATACTCTTGAAATTAATGCATTTTTGGAGATAACGTTTTTTACAACACATTTCTTGCACGATTTTTTAAAAAAGTCACGAATTTTTGTGATTGCCCATACAAGGTTTTAATGGATTTTAAATTTCTTTTTACAACGTTGCTCCATTAAAGCCGTCTGTGGCTTTCAATATTTAAGCAATTTCAGCCACTCTAGAAAGCACCATTCTCTTTCTGTTTGGTTGTCGTATCTTTGTTAAAAAATGAATTTCAACGTTTTTGCTCTCGTCTTTTTCTTTGCTGCAATTTTTGCCGTCACTGATGCTTTTGTAAGTTCTTTTTATGCTATCATTTTTTTTTAAAATTTGTTTTATCAGATTGCTGGAGAATTCTGTGATGCTACAATTTGTCCACCTCCTTTGAGATGCTTTCATGGGGTGTGCGTACCATTCGAAAAAGTACGTTAACAATTATATAAAAGTTTTCCAAATATTAACAACGTTTTACATAGTTATGTTCTTTTAGGCAGCTGAAAACGCTGAAAACCACTGTTTTGGGGCTAACACTGGACGTTCCTGTGTAGATAGGCGTCAATGTGGAGCAAATGAAAAATGCTGTCAAGGGCACTGTTACTATTTCGATGGTCCCAAGTAACCAAAAAAAAGACAGATTGCGTAATAACTAAATTTGTTTTTTAAAGATTTGAATAAAAGTTTCTCAAAAATCTGTTTGACTTTTTTTAACTTAAAAATAAAATTTAAAAAAAACAATTCTTGTTCATTTGTATAATACATAAATTAAAAAAAAATCAAGATTTTTTGTCAGTAATAAAAGTGTCAACAAAAATGAACCCTGTTCACTCGTAAACTCTTAAAATCATCCTTTAAAGGTTTTGTTTATCATAAATGAATAACGGGATTATTTTTAAAAACAACAGTAAAGGTTATTCTGCGCAAAACTGTTAGGTTGCAGTGGTGTGTAACAAGTATATAATAGAACGAACGATGTTATTGATGAATTTTTAATACTGCTGTCCATTTTTTTTCATATCTGTTGAAGAGAGGTTGACTAGTTTTCATTGTTTTGCTTTTTTTTTGAATATTTTGGTAATAAAATAATTCCAATTTTTTCTATTAGCATAGCTTTTTTTTAAAAATTGCTTAAAAAATTTCCTATGATGTAATTCTCGGAACATTATTAAAAAAACTAATTCATTTTTTTCATAATATGAATATTTTTTATTTATTATTAATATTAGCATCCAATGACAATCAAATGAAAATTCAGATCTCCGTTGCAAAGTTACAGTATAATTAGACTGCTATTTTTATGCGTCTATAAAAGTTATTTTTAACAGTAACTTTTTGTAGTAAAACGGTAACTTTTACTATACAAACTTAAAAAATTTTTGATTGCGTCACAATTCAAAAAACTTATTAAAACATTCAGATGAATTTGACAAGGTTTAACGTGTCAAAGTAATATCGCTGTTATTTTTTTAACAATTATTTTACATATTTATCAATGCTGTCATATTGGTCTTGAACGAAGTATTTTTATTTTTGAAGCAATGAGTTGTTTGGTGGAGCAGCTGTGTAACGAAAAACGGCAAAAATATTATTTTTGGTTCCGCTCTTTTTTTAAACACAAAAAAATGTTTTTTTAAAAAGAGAGCACCGCAGAAATTTTTTGTTTTGCTGATCAAAATTCGAATATTCACTATATAGTTGCTTTTATATTGTTTTGTTAATATTCACTGAGAAAAAAGTTGCGTGGCGATTTTGTTACCTCTTTTGCAGTAGTAATAAAATGGACCACAATAAAGAGGGACATAATAGTTTATTTATATTTTGCAAGTCATAGCAAAAATGTTACGAAATCATAAAGTTTTTATTATTTTTGATACAGTAATTGATGCAAAGCTTTACTCATAAACTTTTTATTTGTTATGTGTAGGAATAAATGTGACATATTAGGTTTATCATTACTGTCACGTAAACAAAAAAGTTCAACTACTATAGAATTTAAACTTTTTTATTTAAAGAGTGATCTAAAACACACTTTAAAAAAATTATTATATGAAAAAAAAACCGTGCAAAATATTCAAATTAGAAATTTCAGCAAAAATGAGAATTGTTCTTTGTTTTTCACCATTTTCTCGTCCGTTTATAGACACGTATGTTTGTCTCATATTCCTGGAAGGTACTTGCAGCTGTTGAAGTGTTTTTTAAATAGAAAAAGATGCTCTTCTCATAGTTTAATGCAACACCACAAACATATGGTATGACAAACAAGCATGCTTTCTTTTATTTGTGAGTATCCGACAACTAAAGTAAAGTAGAGACTAATATTGAGAATTAATAACTTGCTATGTTGCGGCCTTTTTTTAAAAGCTAACGTCTTGTTGTTTCTTAAACAATAGCTTTTTAAAAGAAAACTCTGTTTAAATATTTTGTTCAATATTAAATAAATTTCTATTTTTGTAATGCTTCTTACACCTCTATTGCAAAAGAAGGTACTACTTTCTTAAGCAAACAAAAGATTATCTTTTTTGAAGACACATTCTTCAATACATTAGTAACTCATCGGTGTCAATTAAATTCATCATAACAAATTTGTGTGTCTCATTGTAAAATTTTTTTTTCCATTTTATCTATAGTATGTGACATAATATGTATGATTTATTATGGTTGGTCGTGATGGATGTTAGAAATAAAATTTATTCTTTATAACAGAATATATTTTTTTAAATGTAATAAAACATATGATATTATCTTAAAGTGCTCTTAATAAAAATAAAATATTCAAATTAAAACAATCAACAGAATGGTAGAAACAAGTTTATCTCTTGTTTTGTCTTCTTTCCTTGAACATATTTTTTTCTCTCAAATAGACCGCGAAATGCAGTTTTTTCTATTCTTATAATTTTTCTGCTGCAACAGCCTTGTTTAAAATGGCAGGAAACACAAATCGTTGTTTTTCATAGTGTGAGTATAAACATTGTTCATGATATGTAAGGATGGACAATGGGAAATCAATAATGATGGTTTGTTATTCCATCTTTATAGAATAAAGGTCATTCTTTTTTTTAAATGTAAGGTGTTTGAATTCTTTGTTCATTTTTTAAGAAATTCGTTATCTTTGTTCTGCATTTCCAAAGCGACTTAATTTCTCTGCGCCAACTTAATCATGCACACCTTGTTTTAACAATAGTATTATATCTGTGTCCATTTTATACACAACAAGATGGGAAAAACTGAAAGAATATGTTTTACAAATGAATTTTTTATTACAAAAGATTTTAATGGGTTTAACAGACAACAAATTTGTAATCACGAAGTTTGTTATTAGACATATTAATTTTCCCAACAAAAATGAAAGCAAATCTTTGTGAAAAAAAAGGAAAAAAAAAGTGCGTTATTGAACGCAGAAAGAAAAGGAGCAGCGATAAACAAAGCAAAAGCAGGCGGTATCCTTTTTCTGCAGTTTTAGTTTAAGTATTGTCATTTTTCAACATATGTAAATTAATTAAGGGTTTACAATGCCAAAAAGATATTTTTCACACTCGTAAAAATAGGCACAATACCTCATTAACTTTTGCTTTTTTAGCATCTTTGTTTTAAAATGTATTGCAGTGAATGTTTCACATTCGTTGCAACTGTAACTTATTGTGAACAGGGCTGTCCGGTGCTGGCTTTATTGTCCGGTCCGGTTGCCGGTGCACCGGAAGATTTGTCCGGTTTCCGGTGTCCGGTTCTCTTTAAGTACTGTAAATTTTATAGGAAAAATCAAAAAATATGTCCGGTGCACCGGACAGCCCTGATTTTGAATGCAAATCATACAAAGAAAGAAAGCAATTTATGCGATTATTTTATTTAAAGCCTTTGAAAAGTACTGAATATGTCTACCTAACTATTACTTACAAAATCACATCTGGATTGGTTAAAACTGCTGCTTGTTAGATTTTTATGCATTATATATAATTTATGACACTGCTATTTATGTTTAATAACATGTATATTAGGGTAAAATTTAAAAAAAGAAGGAAGTTTTTAACGCCACCAGAGTTCATAAAACCTCACACAAATGTGCAATTTTTCCTTAATCAAAAAAAAGTAGTTGTAAAATTTTTTTGTTGCTCCGCCCTTTTAAAGCGTGTTCATATTAATTTTTTTTCAAATTCTGTTGTCTTGATTTTGTTATTTCTGAAATTTCACAACTAATTTTTTAATATAAGTGTTGGAATATATTTTAGAAATGTCGATACCAGTTGAAGAAAAATTAACAAATATTTACGCCAATCTTTCATGGTATGAATTAAATTCTAATTACAACGATACAGTTTATCAGAAGCAAAGAATGAAGCTTGTGTTGACATTGGCTACCTTACCACAATCAAGATTTGTAACTGATATTGATACAAGCAATGTGGTAGATGTTTATCCTAGAATAAAGTACGGTACAATGCCCTGTTTCGCAAATAATAGAGAAGCATACATGGATTCAACGCTTTCATGCGCACTTTTCCAGCTGCCATTCTTTCTTGAAAATATTCAATTTGGATTTCTTTGTGGAATTGTTATAATTCCAATTATGCTAATTTCGCTATTTGGAAAAATTAAGGAAAGCTATCGATGGTTTGTGCTGAATCAAGCAATTTGGGATACTTTTATGTGTTATTCTTTTATTTGTGAAAAGCCAACCGTGCTTGTATGGACAAATTCAATGTATGAAAAACCCAAAGAAAAAGGAGGCAAGTTGGGTTTAGCGTGTAGCATCTGAACGGGTCACAGATGGGGGTGCTCAAAAAACTTTTTTGTGTCCGGTGCAGGGTTGCTCCAATTAAGTTTGTAGTTCGGGTATTAATCCGTTTGCTTCAAACAACAAATCATTTATAAGCTTGTTAAACGAGTCCTGTCGGTAACGTGAGCTCTTGTATTTTTAAAACTACAAAAACTAAACTAATGGGGGTTTGGTGTTATATGTAGCCCATTAATATTAGATGGTACAATAATCTTGAGGCTACTGTAGTAAATTATGTGCACCTGGTTTTGAAGACAAATCGCTTCTTTTTGCTTATTTTGCAAAGTGTTTCCAAATGCCAAAATTTTAAATGCAAAAGATGCACCAGTTAGTTATGACCCATCTATAAAAATTTGAGCTCACCAAAGCTAGAATGAACTATTTGTCGTCAAAACTGAAGTGCACATTTTTCTTGAATCACCCTATATATGGAAAATCGAATACGGAGAACTTAACGGTGAACTCCATTTTTGTTGTTTTTGTCTATTCATTCAAAAAAATAAAAAATGAATAAAGAAAAAAAACGAGGGGGAACATAACTGCACTAGTGCCAATATTTTTTAAAGTTTTTGACGGCCACATTTTTTGTTCAGTTTTTTTTAGAATTGACCGGAATACATTTTTCACAATATGCCACATGTTTTTATACTGGCGAATTTTCGAATTATTTAGTGGAAGCCGTTGCAACTATTTTAAAAGAATCATTCCGCAATGGTCCTTATGTGCCATTATTTTTGCTAGCATTTTCCCGGTGCATTTCACTCTATTTTCCAAATTTTTATGAAAGGCATAATAAAACGTGGAAAGTTTTGTTATTTATTTTTATTTCTGATGTTTCATTTATGCTAATAAGCAGTGCACCAAAATTCCAGCGAAAAATAATTACTTTCTTACAAAAGACTTCAGCTGAAAATTGCTTTAATACTTTTTGTTCCGGATATAACAATTTCGAGGCTGATCATTTGAATTGTTATCGCACAACAGAAAAATATTTTCAATGTACAAATCGAATGAGAGATTTTTATGGTCAATTTATGTTCCCAGATATTTATCGAAATATTTCTATTACGCCTATTATGTTTTGCTTGGTCTTGTTTTGTGTGTTTGCACTTTTCACAAAAGTTGCTATTCAACTTAACTATCAGCTTAAGCATAACCGTGCCGCATTTTCGAAGACGATCAAAGTTGTTGTAGTTATTGGAATTCAGTCTATAACGTTGAGCTTCTATTTATCAATTACCGCAATCCAAACATATTTCCAAGTTAAAGCTGCCCGAAAATATTTTTCAGATGATAAAATCTATGAATCATTGTCGCCAACATTGTTTTTATTGCAATCCTTTGCGACTACAACTTCTTTCAATATTATGCGAATATTTTTTGATTCTTTTGTTGTTCTTACAGTATTAACCGGATATCGCAATGTTATTTTTACATTCTTTGTATTTTTCATTAATGGTATTAAAAAGTTGCTTGGTCATAAAAATGAAAGAATTAACGTTGTCCGTCCAATAAGTACTACCGTAGTCCCTGTGGTTATGCGCAGGATGTAGAAATTAGTAATAAGAATGCTTTTATCTTGTCATTATTCTTTGTTGAATAAAAATAAAATTGTATATTATTATCACCTTTTAACTTTGCCATAACTGTCATCTTAGTTAATAAATATTGGATTGTCCAAGTCACCTGTTTAACTAGCTCGTATTTTATAACTATTTGAAATGATTTTGATGACCTCAAATGATACCAATCGGCTCAGAAATCATTAAATTATACTTTTTAAGCATTTCTGACACAATTCTAACAGGAGAGGTCCCCAGTTGACTCCGGAGTTGAGGCCCCATATTTTGCCTAAATACTCGTCATAGTAAGGGATAGTCAGGGAAAAAATATTAGCTGCCATCTCCTCGATCTGTGGATTTAATAGATAAATGGATATAGCTAATAAATAGCTAACGATATCTATTTTTGCTATAAAATATCCAAAATTCTCCATAATAAATGCACTTCAGGTATTTTAAATGTATTATTAATGGATTATTTAAGTTATCCTTGCTATCATACCTCTCTAAAATCAACAACATCAAAATGTTATAGCAAAAATAGATATCGTTAGCTATTTATTAGCTATATCCATTTATCTATTAAATCCACAGATCGAGGAGATGGCAGCTAATAATTTTTCCCTGACTATCCCTTACTATGACGAGTATTTAGGCAAAATATGGGGCCTCAACTCCGGAGTCAACTGGGGACCTCTCCTGTAAATATTTTTTACTACAATTACCCTCCACATACGCTTAAATCCATTAAATTACAGTAACCGTGTTAAAAGGTTCCGGAAGCTTCAAGAAAGTTCCTAAACTTATAAATTCTGTTAGGACAGTGTATTGAGTACCCCCACAGGTCATATATATGCTTCAAAATAAAAAAAAATAAAATTATTTTTTTTATAAATAAAAATCAACAATTCTCGAGAATAATTAGTCTTGAAATTTCAATCATTGTCATCATCTCCCTTCCTTCTCAATACTAGACATATAAATAAATATAAGATGACAAAAAAAATGCAAATTGGGTATTACACAATTATCGAAAGTCATGAACTCATGGAGTGACTTATAAAAGTATAAACAGAGAAAATGAGCAACAATGCGAGGAAGGACCTCCTGGAGGGACAGAAAGCAAAAAATGCTTGCCATATTATTTGTTGCGTTTTACTGGATACTCAAAAATGACAGAGAAGGAAGAGAATAAAAATTATGCAGATCAAAATTTAATCCAATTTTCGGGTCCCTCATTTTTTTCGCATTAGATTCGACAGATTACTGTAGTCAGTTGTAAAAAAGCTTTTTTAAGATTTTAAGGCTAAAATAGGGGTACGAAAAAAATTATTTTGTTTAAAATCATTTTATAAAAATAATTTTATGATACACTTAACGAAAAGAATGCTTATTAAAGTTTTATGACTTCCTTGATGAATGCCAAGACTATAATAGTAATAAACAGTTATTATTTATGGTTCTGTTTTTCTATCAAAACGAATATTTTTTATTAGTGAGGTTTTAGTGAAACTCAGTCAATGTTTTTATCAGTAAAATGACAAAATCCTATATAAACAACCATTTACATTTGTTTAGGAATTATTCGCAATCATTGCTTTTTTGTCAAAACAGTTTTAAGATGCTTTTGAGTTTAAAACGCTTTTTGATAGATTATATTTTTGCATCATTATTATTTCTTTTGATTATCCTAAAACATTTTTAAGAGATTTTCCAAATCATAAAAGTATTAGCAAATTACACATTTTATTAGATAACTTTTTTACAGTTATAAAAATTATATTTTAAAAGATATTTAAATCTCTCACGTTTATAGCATGGTTTTATCATGAAATGCTTTTCGAGCGTACCTTCACTCAAGCCTCCATGGCGAAGTGGTGTTGACGTTGGGTTTTCGAACAGGATGTAACCGGTTCGGTTCCCAGCAGAGGAAATTTTTATTTTTTAAATTTTTATTCAAATAATTTTATCACAAAATAAAAATGGCTTCATTTTTTAGTATTAACTGTTTTTTATTTCAAAAAATAATCTATAAATGAACGGGTTGCTTTTAAAAAAAATTATGCACATTTTTTTTCTTTTAAAAAAAGTTATTTGTTTTTTTTTGTGTATCGAATAATCATTTTGAATGCAAAAAAAATGAAAATCATTAAAAGCATTTTTATAAATACTGACTGACGATCATGCAATAAGCGTTTTCGCCTTTTTATTTATTACATAAAATCATCTTTTAGTTAAACTATTATGAAACATATGAATGAGTATTTTTGATCAAAAAGTTATTTTAGATATTCAAATAAATTTAATCTTCTGAAACGGTATACATGCAAGCATACATAACATCAGCGCTTCTCATTTTCGAAAAATCATATTTTTTTGTTGTTTCGTAAAAAATTGTATTAACAACATAAAAATCTTTTATTCCAACATATGTTACAAAGATATGCAAAAATAGGCAATATTTTTAGTAAGAAAATTGTTTTTTAATTATACAAAACATTTTCTGTTCACACAAACACGAAAAGAAGACGAAAAAAAGAAACAGTGTATGCTTTTTTAAACATTTTGAATGCAACATTGTTTTTGAATTTCTTGCATTAATTTTGCTTTGCATCGTTTTTTTTGTGGAAGCAATATAAAAGTTGATTATTTATAGAAACACATCTAACTGATACATGGTTAGCAAATAAAACATTATTTATCAAAAAAAATATATAGGCTTGGAGCTCCTTTATTTCGTTTTAAACTTTAAATGAAAGTGGAAAGAATTTAAAAAAAAACTTAATTACTAAGGATGTCATTAGATTTTTAAAAGTTCTTTAAATATTTTTGCAAGGAAGATTTCTTAGTACAACAAAAATTATTAACGGAATTGTCTCGTGCTGCATACTTGTATATAATAAACACATTTTTTATTATGGTGTTGCTTTTAACTTGATAAAACATTTTTATAATTCTCTGTAATTTTGCAAATAGAAAATATTCAAAGAAAAAACTATCAACTGTCCTTCAAGTGTTTTTTGTGACATCAAAAAAGCTACGAAAAGCTTTTTTTGCGAAAGCATTTACTGCAACAAAAATAACTTTGACTAATAGGATCAAAAAATCAAGTGCCAGCAAATGTAAAAAAAATCTTTTTGCGTAATGTAAGAGAATAAAAATTATTTCGAAATATATTTTCTACTTTTATTTGTTAAAAATGCTTACAACGTTTGATATTTTATAAAATTCAAGAATTTAGGTTTTTATGGAAAATAATGTTGCACTATTTGTCAGTGACACTTACTGTGAATTGTTACTTTCATTTTTGTTTTGGGGTTATGAATGTTTTATATATTAATTAATAATGGATCATTCTCCATCTTGAGAATTATAGCTAACATTAATTTTCATTAAGACCTACAGAAATCATAGTTTATCAGAAACATATCTAACACCGTTGAAATAAAATAATTAATTTAAATATTCAAATCATAAAAATGGCAATGTTGATTCGTCCTTTTATTCTTTCATCATTTCACATGAACAAGTAAAAGACTCCCCGAAAAAGTCTACAGACACGATTTTTTGTTTTCTTTTGAACAAAAAGAAAACAAAAAATCAAAACAAAAAAAAAGAAGTGTTTCTCACTTTTTTTGGTTCTTATTTTGGCCAATCTTTTAGAGGACAGTTTTTATTTGTTTTTGAATATTTTAGACATGTTGTAATTTTCCATTCATTTCTATAACGATATAGTATCGAACATATAAAGACATAGATAATTTTTTTAATAAACAATGTTATTACTAATTGTATCAATATTTATAAAAATTAAAAAATTTGGTACTACAAGTAGAATTTATAGTGATATTTGAAGAACATAATTTGCAACTTTTGTATTTTTAGATATTTAATCTTCGTTCAATCCATGGCCCTGGATATGAGTTGAGGCGGCTTTACCAGCCTTAACTTACCCCAAACTACCCATATAAACCCAAATAAACTTACAAGAATAATCACGAAAAGATCAACAATTATCTAGCAAACATAAAACAATATCTTTGAAGAATTGGTATTGTTTTATGTTTGCTTTGGTCAAGTAACCTGAAGCTCCCCGATATCGCGGAGCTATGAAAGTTTGGGGATTCAATAACAGTATAATAGACTACCAGACGGCATATTCAGATTCTTTCTAAGCTCATTTGGCGTGGCTACGCGGCGGAAATGACTAAAATTGCCGTTTTCAACGCCATGTTAAATGAAACGTATTTAATATTTTCGAGTAAAATCATGATACATGTGTCAGAAATAGCATATTTTATTATTATATAATGCCGTTTAACACAGTGTTCATTAAGTTCCTTATTTTCTATCAAGCTTTTTTCTATCGATTACTGAAGCAAAAAATAAATCGGTTAAAAACAAGTCGCATGTTTAAAAAAAACTCTCTTTGTTGATGGCATTGATGAATACCTTTTTATTAATATTGTACCCATCCACTCTGCATTCTCTATCTCTACAAATATGTTTTTCTAATTTTTTATGTCAAACATTATTATAAACAAAACAAGTTGATGGTTAAAAATTTTTAAAATATTCAAATTAAAACAATCAGCAAAAGTACTAAACTCACATCTGTGCTGTAAAGGTTCGTTTATTCTTCTACAAATAGCAGCAGACTTTAAGGCAATTTACTCATAAAAAAATAAATACATAGCGCACACTCGTCTCTTGTCTGTACTGTATTCTCAGAAGGTATGTGAAAATGTTAGCAGATAGAGTACACTAGTACTTTTCTTCACAACTCTTTACTTTTTCCTTATCTCTCGGATATGGCATGAAGCCATTTGAGATAATTCGACTGAAAACAATAGTTCGCATGTTTTCTTTTGTTGTGAAAAAACAAAACTTTTTTGAATATTTTATATTTGCTTTTATTCTCTTTTTTAACATTAATGTCTGAAGAAACTTTTCATGAAATTATTAGTTTTTAACTAAACGAGTCAAAGCATTTTTTAAAAATTGCAATAATTAAAAATCATAAATTTTACTCTGACATTATTATCGTTTTATTAAAAGTTTCTATTCTAAACGGCATTGAAGAAACAACTTGTTGGATCTCACACGGTGCGTCGAACGCTTTAAAAACTGTCCTGGCAGCAAAAAAGAGAAAAAAATTTTGTGTGCTTTTTTCAAAGCAAAATCGTAAAAGCTTATCCATGAGAAAACAAAGCAAGCTAAACGATTTCTGTAAACGCACAAAAAAAGGTTATCACTTTTTCATTGCAAAAATGCAGAAAAAATAAAGATATAAGATTCAGATTCCACAGGATTCTGAATTCAAGAAATTCTTCAACAAAATTCCTTTGTTGATTTTACAACGCTGTTTTTATCAGAATCGAGTATGCTTGTTCAACACGATTTTTTCAAAATGATCGTATTGACTTGAAACTTTTAAAATTATGTAAAAATGGTCCAAAAATAAGATTGGAAGTGGTTTTGGGTCACTCCGATATCCCGGATCCGAGATACCGTAACCCAGCTACAGTATACAAGGAAAAATCGAAAATGTCGGATACCCTAAATTTTTATATTTGGGATCGATAAAGGGACCTAAAATGAGTCTAAAATTAAAATTTCAGACTTTTTGGACCCATACAACTGAAATGGGATCAACTTGAAATTTCAAAAAATTTTCAGGTATAGTAAAACTTTTTTTTTTCGGTATACTTTATTACACCAAAATAGCCCTAAAAGTTGCCCTAATATCTGAGGTTTATTTTGGTATATGATTTGTGGTGATGCCGGTCGATATGAAATCTCAAAAATTAGCAATATGGATATGAAAGGAGAACCGTCAAAAAATGTCAATTTTTCTTGAAGAATTAATCTAATTATGCTATAATAATGTAGAGCATATACAAAAATACAAAAATAATGCATTTAACACTGGATATAGGTCATTATTGATTTTTGCGCATCTGTTGATTGTTTGCAATTTTAGTGTTATTTTCAACTTATTATCAAACAATGAAAAATGAAAGGTATCGACATTTTTTAATATCTGGGATAAAATATTGCATGTCTAGAATGATTAAAGTCAATGTTAAGTCATGGGTTAAACAAAGGTAAACTGTAGCTGGGTTACGGTATCTCGGATCCGGGATATCGGAGTGACCCAAAACCACTTCCAATCTTATTTTTGGACCATTTTTACATAATTTTGAAAGTTTCAAGTCAATACGATCATTTTGAAAAAATCGTGTTGAACAAGCATACTCGATTCTGATAAAAACAGCGTTATAAAATCAACAAAGGAATTTTGTTGAAGAATTTCTTGAATTCAGAATCCTGTGGAATCTGAATCTTATATCTTTATTTTTTCTGCATTTTTGCAATGAAAAAGTGATAACCTTTTTTTGTGCGTTTACAGAAATCGTTTAGCTTGCTTTGTTTTCTCATGGATAAGCTTTTACGATTTTGCTTTGAAAAAAGCACACAAAATTTTTTTCTCTTTTTTGCTGCCAGGACAGATCAGCGCACCGTGCTCAATTAATTTGTGTGTAACATACTCTTTAAAAAAAGTTTTAACAACATTGTAGGTAAATGATGTGAAAAAACTGATTTAGCATAATTAATGGAGCAATTTTTAAAGTAATTTTTTGTTTATTGAAATGTTCTTGATGATGTTTTGAATTACATTTTACTGTGCTCATCTTATAGTCTGCAAAGTTACTTCAAAATTAAGATGTGAAATATTTTTCGAATTAAATAAAAACTGTGTGGATCATAGCATATTGGACATTCAGATCGTTACACTTTCGTTCAAATATTAATACCTATTAAAAATGTTTTTAAATTAATTAGTAGTGATAAGCATTATCATGAAAAATAAAATATTCAAACATAAACATATTTTTGCTTTCAAAAAACGCTATTTTTTTCTTTTCAATGTGCATAAGAGAGCTAAAACACAGTTTTTTCTACTATTTCACATTTGCGGTGATGGCATTTTTTCGTTGACATTTTATATTCTGTCATTGAAAAAATAATAGCTGCGTCTTTACAAATTTGTTTTCAAATGCCTTTAGCAACAATGGAAGTACAAAACAAGTTTTTTGATTTCAAATTAAATCAGCCAAGTAACGATGACAAAAATGAATTTTTTCTATTAATATTGTATCCATCTGTTGTGACTTCTTTGCTTTATTTCATGAATACTTGTATCTACTTTTTACCGTCATAATTCCAATAAAAAACAAATTTTCGGTTAAAAATTTGTAAAATATTTAAATCAAAAAATAGCCAGTAAAAAATCAAACTGTCTGATTTCTTTTTCTGCATTCATTCATTTTTCTATTAACATCAGCATGTTTTTCGGCAATTTTCTCGAGTCTTTCTTTGCGCGGCAGCCTCTGTAAGCATATAACCAGGTCTAAAACACTCTTTTACTTTCTTCACCACTTTTTTTGATGTACTTTTTTCATAAGCCATAAAATCGCTCATTTTGGTTTTGCGAGGCATAAATGTCAAAATGAGCACAAATCTGTCTTTTCAATAACAAAAGAAAAACATAAAGAGATCAGTGTTTCAAAAGGGTTATGCAATTTCCAATGTGAAAAATAAAGACCCTTTTTTAACAAGGAAATTTCGCAAAAAAGGAGGATTAAGTGTAAAAAAAGAAGCGTCAAAAAATGTTTGTGTTGCTTTCTTTTTCATAATGTTTTCTGTTTTCTTTCTCCTTTTGATTCTTTATCGCAAAAGGTGGTCATTTAAATCTCTCACTTTGCATTGAAACAGTTGCCAAATTTCTCTTTTTTTAAATCCATATGCTACTTTTATTTTTGAATATTTTGTAAATATAATGGCACTCAAATTTGCAATGGGTTATAAGAAATATTAGTAAAGAAGCGACACTTTTAGTTATTTAAAAATCACTTTTTATGAACAACGTTTTATTGCTCGAAACAATATTAATAAAATAAACTTTCATGTTCCACATCATTAATCTGTTTTATGAAAAACTTTTATTCTCAATGCAGCATTCATAACAATTTGTGCTTTACAAAAAACTAACATACTAATAATAACATACATGTATTAATAAATAATATCATAGCAGAAGATACATCTAAACCAAACCATAAAACAATCTTATCAATGAGAAAAATTAAAAACTATTTTCAAGCTAACTTAAAATTTGTTATTTTCTTATTTTATTTATTGTTTTACACTAAGCAAATGTTTAATAGATAATAGATAATAAATGTCTTCCGGTAGCAACAAAAACATCTGTTATTTCTGTTGACAACAATCGAAGAAACATGTTTACATTATTATTGGCGGCTTTCATTTCAGATTGGCTAATTTCTGTTACCAAATATTCGTCATCATTGATTTATATTCATATTATTTAAAAATGTCAGAATTTACGACATTTTTAAATAATATGTATTCTAAAAAATTTGATTAAAATATTCAAATTTCAGAAATAATTGGGACAAAAAAATCGACGAACACAAATGTCTTGTTTGTAGTAGTTACGACATAGACATCAAAAAAAGGCGCGTTTTTCTCTGTTGCTCTGTTTTAATAATTTTGTCAGCGAAATCAACCATGTTTCATTGAAATAGTAAAATTTTCTCTAAGCTACGAGAAGGAACAAATTTTTGAATTTTTTGTTAATTTTTTTCATCCTCTTTTTCAGATTAGCTGAAAAAAAAATATTATGAATAAACACACAATCAGCAATTGAACAATATTAAAAAAATTAAGTCTGGAAGTGGAATACCATAAATATTTTTTTAATTGTGTTTCACTATTTTCTTCGCAAATCTCTTTGTTACTATAGAACTTACAATATTCTTTTTTTAATATTGGGTAGTAGCATTGGCTACGACCTTTATACATTTTTTGGTTGTGATGCTTGTTCATTATTTGATGTAAAAAAAATTTTATAATTAAAGAATTATTTTTAAACAATATTTAAATATTCTCATAAAAATCATTTACCGAAAAAACCTTTCTTTTTGAAGCAGTGTCTTACATTTTTTTCTTTTTCTTTTTTGTAAAAAAATGAAATGTTTTTGTAGCACCGCTCTCTGCAGATGTTGTCATTTCTGCTGCAGCAACGACAGCTCTCTCTAAAGCAGTCAGTCACAAAATCTTTCATTTTTGAATCGATTTTATTCATTTTTGTCGTTGAAAAAGACACAAATGTCAACGATGGCATAAATTTCTACAGCAACAGTGCAATAAAAAATGACGACAATGCTTTTAGCTGTGCGTAACAAACAACCAAAATTAGGCAAACCTAAATTTTTACTTTTACAAATCATGTTTTTGCAAATGTTGAAAAATAAAGGAAAATGTTCTTAAGCATTCATTCTGTAGCCAATTATTTATATGTTATATCATATAAAAAGAATTTAAAACTGTTTTAACAAAAAAAAATTGAATTATTAGATAAAAAGTTTTTCATGAAGACTTAATTGAGATCGGGCCTACATTAGTAGTTTGTAGATTTGCTGCAGCTGCAACAACAACGTTTTTCACTCGTTTTGGCATAAAAAATAATAATTTTGTTCGATAATCGGTTAATACAATTCAAATTAATAATGAATCAATAACTACATACAAAATAAAAATAGATCCGCTGATATGGGAAATGAAGATTAATATTATATTAGAAGAGCAAAATAAGTTAAATAGAACCAAGATATTAGAGATTGAATAAATATTAATAACGAAATTCTGAGCATTATTTTTACAGAATTTTTATTAACTGTAAGCTGGCTTTTAAGATTTTTAAGTATTAGCAAAAGCAGCAAAGTTCCAAAAAATGCTGTTGAAATTGAAAAAAAACTTAAAATACATTTCGGTAAAGCATTGAAAAATGTCCATCGAGAATATAAGCAATTTTTATATTCAAAACAATCTATATCAATCAATCTATATCAATCTATCGGCATCCATTTTTGCAATATCAAAATTTTTCGGGTTATCAAATTCAAGTTCAGTAAAATCTTTTGATGTTAGGCCTTCTTTCCTGAAAAAATTAAAATTGTAATGTAAAAAAGTTGTCCCTTTTTAAAAACTCTAACAAGGAAATATCATCCCAGTTTTTCAGAAACATTCATGACATTTTTTACGTGCCCTCAAAGAAAAATGTCATTTTCATAAGAAGTAAGCACAGGATTTCTTTTATATTTGTTTATTTTTGGATTTTTAAACATGCTGATTACGGTAAATTTAATTTTAAGAGTAAGTGAGATATTTCTAATCATCAGAAATTAAGTGTAATAACCGTTTTCTATGTTAATTTGTCTTGCATTCTTTTACGCCTTTTCCTGCATTGTATTTTCCCGTCGAGATCTTTCCTATTGCTTCTCTTCGTTTGTCTTTGCTTTATTCTCCTCGTTGTTGTCTTCTCTTCGTGCTGCTAAGCTGTTGCTTATTTATTCTGCTGCTGTATTTATATATTATTATTCAATAAATACTATTACTTCTATATTTGTATAACCGCTGGTTATTGCATTAAGAAACCTCAAAAATAAATAATTTTTAAACAAAAGTAGAAGGCGATATCGTGTGTTACTCAAATTGTTTAAAAAAGGTTTTTACAATTGAGGAAAGCTAAAATTTATTTGGCATGAATGCTATTTTGTTATTAGGAAATGATGACATGAAATACATTTTTGCATGATATTATTGGAATAAATGTCTTAGTAGAAAACCGAAAAAAGTCAATTTTTACCGTAGAGGGTTTCAACTCAATTTGGAGTTGGGGCCCCATATTTTGCCTGTAGACTCATCATAGTAAGGGATAGTTAGGGACAAAATATTAGCTGCCAAATCCTCGATCCCTGGATTTAATAGCTATTTGAAGTACGTCAAGTAGCACACGATGACTATATCATAGATGGAAATAACTTGTTTTATAGAGGGGTTTTTGGCTTAAATTGTATTTAAATAATGTTTCTAAGTTAGTTATGGCTAAATTATAGCAAAATTTTGATTTTATTGAAATTCCGTGAAATGTATACTTCATCGTGTGCTACTTCATAATTTTTGAAACTACGAGAAAATCAAAATTTTGCTATAATTTAGCCATAACTAACTTAGAAACATTATTTAAATACAATTTAAGCCAAAAACCCCTCTATAAAACAAGTTATTTCCATCTATGATATAGTCATCGTGTGCTACTTGACGTACTTCAAATAGCTATTAAATCCAGGGATCGAGGATTTGGCAGCTAATATTTTGTCCCTAACTATCCCTTACTATGATGAGTCTACAGGCAAAATATGGGGCCCCAACTCCAAATTGAGTTGAAACCCTCTACGGTTAGCAGTTTTTTGGAGATAATTTCAAATGCTGATTAGTCCCCCGGGTAATCGTTATTAAAAACACTGTATCCTACAACTATACGCATAATTATCTCAAAAACGTAGATTTTACCCCCCGCCAATGTACAATTGAACAGACCTCCTCGATTTTGAGAAAAAAAGCGTTTTAATTTGTTTAAGCTTATTTTTACAATAGAAAATATTATGTGCAATTTACAGCCTCGGGAAACTAAACCTTTATTAAGCAATCCAAGAATAAATTGGAAGTAAAGGGTGTGAAATTGCAGAGAAAATCTGTACATTTTAGGTAATAAATCTTTTATGCAAAAATTAATGATGGTAAGAGGGGTGCTCTCACAAAGTTTTAAATAGTATTTTTGGCATTTCAATGAATTAGAAATTTTATCGGATGTTGATATATTTTTTTAAATTTTACCAAATACTATGATTTTTGCGGGGTTATTTATTTAATAAAAAAAACAACAATATTGAAACTGCGGAAAAAAATAATATACAGTAAAAAATTTATCAATACTTATTATTTCAAATGCAAGACAAGGTATTAAAAAATAAAAACAAATTTTTCCAACAACATTTTATAAAACAAAACTGCAACAATGCTGCTAAAGAGGATCAATGAATTCGCAAAATTACATGTAACTTTACATGGATTACCGCTTTTATTAAGTTCACCGTTGAAGTAATTACAAAAAGGTTTAATTTGATCATTTCCACAATCCTTTCTAACTAAATCAACAGCACAGGATTATAAGGTCCTGGGGATAGGTCAATTTTTGGCAATTTTTAGGGTCTTTTCAACGAATTAGGAAATGATGAATAATGAAAGATATCAACATTTTAAGACATTTGGGATAAAATTCAGCTTGTTTATGATGACTACAAGCACTTTCAAGTCATTTGAAATAGCCAGAATAACTGGGTGACCACTTGAATATGAGCTTATTTTAGCAATATTAAACATACAAAATCATAATTATAATTACACAGTGATATCAGATAGTTGAAAAAACGAAATGAAAACGGCCGTTAGTGAAAAGAAAGGACAAACAGCTGTCTTTCCTTTCATAACAAAGGGATACGCAGCTACTCGCGCGCGCGAAATTTGAAATTCTTTTCTTTCTTTTTTTTTGCAACATGCAAGTAAAAAATGTCATGATTCAGCATCTTCTTTTGGCTGACAAATCGATAGTTCTTTATTAATCCCTTAAAATTTGCAAATTTAGTAAGAAGACATATAGTAGATTTTGTATGTTCAAGGGTTAAGCGACTGGACGAGTTTAAAAAACGGGGCTAGCTAATTTGTATCGAACTTTTAAGACAAAAATGTTGCTGTTCAATCTTGTAACTGATCAAAAATTGAAACTAGGGAACCATTTATTCTAAATTTGCAAATTATTATAGAAAAATATATGAGGAATAACATGGATAAAACAGTTTGTGGAAAAACAAAGTTCTAATAAAGTTGCTAGCTATTTTATGCAACGTATTTTTCTCGAAGGTCATAGTTCTTCAGTTCCATCGACCTGAATCATTTATTAGTACCTCTAATTGTTATAATTATAGTATTAGATGATAGTAAAGTTGCTGTTAGCAGTTATTAACAATCTTTTTGATCAGATATTCATACAAAGCTTTTGGATTATACTGACAAAATGGAACTTTGAGCATACTGTAGAGCAGTTTTATATATACTTCTTAAGTTTTTGTGTTGATTTAACTAAAAATCTTCCATAGCTACTTTAAATACATTGTCTGCGGATGCTTTAACTATTAAATTGTTTTAATTGTAAATATATAAGGATATGGAAGGAACGATGTGGTGCTGAATGTACGGTATGGTTGTTATATATGCTTATTGTAAAAACTGATTTAATTAATTCTTTGTTTTAGATTCTCAATATTTCCTGATGCTACTTGTGTATCGCCAATATGTGTATATATTTGTATTAAATAGAAGTTGCAATTATTGTAACAGAAACTTCGTCATCAATGCATATATATTTTTAAAACCACAAATATGAGACGATTTTGTTATGTTACTTATTAAAGCAGATGACGGCATTTGTGAATTGTTTTACGTAACATTATCGTTTCTCAGAAGCAAGGGTAAAGTAGATCACCTTCTTGCACGTTCATGGCTGTATTAATCATCTTATATATAAGCAAGTTATTTTACCATCGGAATCACTGTTTTCAGCATCTTCAGATGATTTGATTGGAGATACTTTCTATCACAATAGCTACTTTAGTACAAGCATAAATACTTATTGGCGATATAAAACAATAACATCAAAAGATAATGGCTTATTGTAATCGGAATGCTGGAGATTGTAGTTTAAGTAAAAGTTCAATACTTGTTTCTTTGACCACCTTCATATACATTGTGTCAGTGAATATATCCAGTAGTATTTGTAGCTCAAAATTTTTAATGAAATAGCTAATGTTAGAATTTATGACGACAATTTTTAAGGATCATACAAACAACTGTGCAACACTGAATTTAGTTATGAAAGTTCAATCTTGTGTAATAAGAAAAGGTTACAATTGTAAAAATTGATAATATATGTAACATAGATTGTAACAATAAAATTCTGGCCTCTCATAAATTACATACTTTAAAGTTTAAAAGGCTTAATGTTTATGTTATTTTTATCATTTTAATGTTGTTTCAGCTATTTAGCCAAAAAAAAATACAGTAAACGTAACTTATTTCTTCTTCAACAAAAATAGAAAAAATTTTGATTTTTCAAATAATAAAATGTTTTGGCGTTTTGTTACTAACGGAAGCTCCGCCCCTTTTGTCCGCTTTCATTTTCAAAAAAAATCACTGTGTAATTATTAACATTTTTTGATTTTTATATTATTAAAATATGTAAATGTTCAAGTAGTTACCAAATTAATATGGCTTTTCCATATAGCTTGAAATTGCTCGTAATCATCAAAAACATGTCAGATTCTATCCCAAATGTCTCAAAACATCGATATCTTCCATTGTTCATCATTTCCTAATTGGTTGAAAAGACATTAAAAATTGCCAAAAATTGACCTATCCCCAGGACCTTATAATCCTCTATATATGATCTTAAATGCTTTAATAAAATAGTATTGTATGTATATTATATTATTAGAGTCATTTCACAGTCATTCTTTAACAAACAATATCGTTTGCAGCCATTTTGCCAAAAACATCTATGTTGCTGATTTTTAATATTTTATATGAACGCCATATTGCCGCCTGATATCCGAAAATGCCCAAAATCACCCAGGACACTCTAATATCATAGTATTACATAATGCTTTTCACCATAGGTCAATATCTTGCATATTAGAGGAGTTATGCCTCCGAGATGATGTTGGAGGAATTGGTTGCGCGCACTATTTCATTCGAAAAACGCAAAGTACACCAAGCTCAGATACAAACTACATATTTTTAAAATCCTCACATATTGGGCTATTAAATGGGATATAAATTAGACCCTGGCCACTGAGAATAAAAATTTTTTCCTATGGTCAAAAATTTCATTTGATGGAATTCCTGCATTACAAGTTCTCAAAAAAAATTTTGTAACACCCATTTGATAGCCCTTATATATGTGTACAATCATAGGCAATATCATTTTGCTAGCTTAAGCCAAAAAAATATCTCGAATTTTTAAAATTCTGACATATGCAACCTTTGCATAGATGCCATACCGGATATATGAGTCAGATTGACCCAAAACCTTCAGAATAGTGTTTTTTCACCTAGTTTTATCGAATGGACAAAAAAAATTTCAATGTGCCGCTCGATTTTAATATACTCGTAGAGCGTCTTTTAAAACAAATATTATTGCAGCTCTTTCCTCCCATGGCAAATTATGTTTTCACTGATTGAAAAAAAGTGACGCGTTTCAAAAAAAACAGCCTTTGATTCGTGATAATGGAAACTGTTTAAATATTCCCCTGTTTTATATGTTTTATAACATATTGAATTTAAATTTTTGTAGTATTGATTGATGTCTTTTTACTGGCTTCTCAATAATAGCGATTTTTGGAGTGGATCTATCATTTCTGGGCAGGCTATAATTTATCAGCTTTCATACATATGAACATCTTTGTCGACACAACAAAAGTAAGAAAAGCAAAAACGGCTGTCTAAAAAAACAAAGAGCATTTCTCAAAAGTCTTGTTACGCGGATATTAATCATAACCTAAAAATGAAAAATTTTTCACTGCCTTCTCTTCTTCCTTTGAAACGCATTTGTTTCTCAAACCAATAAAAAAGGTTTTTGTTGCACTTTTTTGGACACACAAAGGCATTGTTCAAATTTTTTTTCAGTTTCTACACAGTCAAAGGTTAAAAAATTGCGAGAACCGACAACGAAAATATGAACAATGAGAATCAGTAATCTTGTTTGTTGTACATGCATTTAAAGCAAAAGTTTCAATGTTTCACTGTTTTTCTAAAATATAAATTGTATATGAGTATACGCAATATTCTGTTAAAAGTTGGAGATAAAATCTTAAAGGTATTTTAATTATTTGGTCGTCATAATAGTGGTAACAATTTTTGCTGCGCTATTATTCTTTTTTGCAAGTAAGAGCAATAAAGACAACCACAAATAAACTGCTGCCATTTCTTTATTGATTGCTTCATTTTCTTATAAAGTTTTTTCATTTTTGGTTGCCGCTTTGTTCATCAAATAAAATTCATAGTGCTTTATTTTTTTGTACATAATGGCTGGTGAAATACAGGTAAGCTTTTTAAACATTTATTTGACGTTATTTTCAATTTTACCTTAATAAAAAATAAAAACATATTTGTAAGCCAAAGCTATATGAGCCTGAGAAGTAGTAACATTTTTAGAGAAGAAAAGTGAAACTTATTACATACGATAAACATGAAGTTTTACATTATCAAGGTGATTGTAAGCTTACAATTAATTCCCTTTCAAAAGTATTAAATATTCGACCAAAAGATACAGGTATGTTAGTTTTGCTTCGATATTGTATTGCTAAATCGAGTTATTTTCAGATTTCATGGATATTTCTGCTTTATTCAGATGGAAGTTTATTCAAAGAAAGGTAATTACAGATTATCATTTTAGTATTAATAATATTAGTTGTATTTAGAATTTGTTATTTGTTATTGCTGATTTGAATACACAAGATTTTGTTTTGGTATTCGCCAATGAAAACATTTGCAAAAAAGTGCTTGACAAAATTTACAGTAAACGAGTAGGTTTTAAGAGTATAGAAATTAAATAGAAGTGTTTAATATTATAGGAAATAGATACAATCGCTCAACAACAATTACAACAACGACTTTTGATTCCAATTTTTCAACTAATTTCTAAAAATGTTTATTCAACAAAATTCAAGAAAATTATACTCAAATGGATTGAAATGCATGAAAATGAAGAAAAGAAAGAATTATGGCAGCTCTTAAAGCAACAAAAAAACAATCAAATTTTGGATGCTAAAAATGTTAAACAAGAAATTAATAGTAAAAAGTAAGTTGTATATTTGTATCCACGAATACTGGGGAAAGCTAATTTTCAGTGCTCGAAAACGACGAATTTCTGAAATTGATAAATGTGAAAGAAGCAGAGAAATTAATATAAGTACCGACGAAGAAAAAAGGTTAGTTTTTGTTGCTTTTATATTCCATTTTTTCTATATATTTTTTTCAGAAATCTTTATAAGAAGAAAGTAATTTCATCTAAAACGCAAAGAAACGCAAAAATTATTCAAGAATCATTGTTCGAAATTGTTAATTTCAAAAATCAACGTTGTTATCGCCGAAAGCTACTGATATTTACTTCTCCAGAAAGAACACATTGCTTTGAATATAATTCATTTCCTACAAAACAACTTTTTTATCATCGATGTCAGAATGGTGGAAGAGGATATAAAGCTGTTCTTCGATTAAACAATGATGGAAAAGAAATTATTAAATTAGAGAATAAAGAACATCGTTGTTATCCAATACCGTATATTCCTGAAAAATATGTTGAATTAAAAATTGTTAAAAAGCCAGGTTATGAATTTATGGATAATTGTTCAACAAACTCCAAGAAAGCATTAATTGTTTTTGATCCAAATTATAAAAGTCAATGCTATGAATATTATTGGAGTTCCGCTGATCAAAAATTTCACTGCAGTGGTTGTTTGTTAGAAAGAAAGCGTGTATCAGCAATAATCTGCCATGAAGGTAAAGAACAAGAATATATTATGTTACTCAGTGGACAACATCTTTGTAAAATACGAGAATATAATCCAGAAAGATTTAATCAGATCAATCAATTTGTGTTATCTCCAAATTTTGAAATTCAAAGAAAGCTCAAAGATGGCATTGAAAGAAAAGCGTTGATTATTTTCAAACAAAATGATAGAAGTCTTTGTCATGTTTTTTATTACAACGTTAGGAAAACAAAATTTATTTGTAATGATTGTCGAAGTTTTTCTGCAAAGCTCTGTCAAAATTCTGATGGTGAAGAATATGTTATTTTATCGAATGCTGAACATATATGTGAAATGAGAACTTATATTCCTCATAATGAAATAATTCTTCGACCACCAAAAATTAAATATGTTGAAACAAATGAAATCAAAAATTCAAGATTATTTATTTTTGATCCAAGTAATCCTAAAATGTGCTATTTGTTTGGAAAAAATCACGGTAGATACAATTGTCTTGGATGTAGACGAGTTGCAGCCATCAATATAGATGACAAAGAATTAAACGGGAATTTTTCTGTTGCTGTATGTAGAGACGAATCAGCTAATGAATATTATGTTCGAATGAAAGATGATCAAAAACATATTTGTAAGCCAAAGCTATATGAGCCTGAAAAATATGAACCAAAAATTCTAATGCCAAAAACTGATTTTGTTTTATTTCGTGGAAAATGTAGTCGAAATTCTGTGCTTGCAATTTTTCATTCTGAAAAGAAAAGTTTGTGCTATAAATATCATTATGATAAATCAAAGAAACTATTTCGATGCAACGAATGTATTAAGAAAAAAGAAGGAATTCATGCAAGGATTCATCAAAATGCTGATGGAAGTGAATATGTCATTATTAATCAAAAAATGCATGTCTGTAAGCCATTCAAGTATTCAGCAATTATAAATTCGGATACTGTAATTCTTGAAAAAAGCGGTTTATCTTTTGAAGAAACAAAACCAAAGAATAACGAAATGGATGGTATTGATGAGAGTAGAATTTTACGATCACCATACTTTGAGCTTCGTAAAAACAACAGAAATATTCCAGATAGAAGATTATTTGTGTTTAAAGAAAATGATAATACAATGTGTTATGAATATGCTTATTTAAGTCGCTGCTTTCATTGTAAAAAATGTGATGCAACAGCAAAAATACATATTGATACTGAAACTGATGAAAAATGCATTATTTTGGGAAAAGTTGAACATTCATGTGAACCAATCAAATATGATGCTGGTAATCCAGTTATTTATTCTTCAAATTATATGCTATTCAATCAAGATGATGAAAACAAACCTACAAAACTTGTTACTTTTACTTCATCAACAAAAGATTTGTGCTATGAATATACTTGGTCTCAAGATAAAAAATATTTCCGCTGCCAAGCTTGTCGTAATTTAAAGAACATTGTTTGGTCAAAATTGAAGAAAGATAATAACGAAAAAGAGTGTGTTGAATTTTCAAAAAATGAACATGTTTGTCAGCCAAAAAAGTATGTGCTAGAAGAATTTCAGCCAAAAGTTATTAGAGAATCCGGGTTTAAACTTTTCAACAATAAAAATGATAAACCAAATTCAAAGTTAATTCTTTTTGATCCAGAGAAAGATGGTTTTGGTTTTGAATATTATATGGCATCAAAAAATTTATTTCTGTGTATTCCTTGTAAACACAAGAAAACAAATGTTACCGCGAAATTATGTGAAAAAGAAAATGGCGAAAAATACCTTGAATTGTCTCATATTGAACATGTTTGCAAGTCATTGATATATTAAGAGTAATCAAATTTTTAGCTGAATTTTTGTTTTTTAATAATGTTTGATCGTATTTCACTGTTTTTGTAGTTTTATAAATTTTGAAAACGAAAAGTTAGCATTTTTAACAAATTTTCATTTCATGACATAATGCAAAAATATTTAAAAATTATTACTGACAAAGAATGCTCTTCTCCATGTTTACTTTTTGCATTTGACTTGTATGTATTTTAACACAAAAAATGTTCGTTACTCAAGTAGTTGGTGTTTTTTTGACACATGGATGTGACTTTGCGGATTGGAGAGCTGCCTGCCATCTTTCTGCTTTCTTTTCTAGACGTGTTGAATATAATATTGTTCGAAAATATTGCAATTTATAATTACACATTTTTTTCTATTTTAATTAAAACAATATAATACATTAAAGATACGATAATAAATATTCTGTTATTTTTACAAACTATTTCTTATGATGTTTTTTTACAAAAAGTCACGAATTATTAATGTATTTTAAATGTATTTTTGCAACGTGGCAGCATTAACGCCGTCTGTAATTTTCAATATTTAAGCAATTTCAGTCACTCTAAAAAGCACCCTTCTTCTTTATTTGGTTGTATCCTTGTTGGAAAATGAAATTCAACGTTTTCTTCCTTTTCTTTTTTTTTGCTGCAATTTTTGTTGTCTCTGATGCTTATGTAAGTTTTCTCTTGCTATTATTATTTTTTAAAGAAAATTGTTTTACTAGATCATTGAAGATTTCTGTAACATAAAAATATGTCCACCCCCTTCATTGTGCATTAATGGTCTATGTTATCCAGTATACAAAGTAAGTTAACAATTACATATATAAAACAGCAACATCTTTTTACGTAATCATTTTTTCAGGCTGCTGCTGTTGAAAAAGAAAGACGCATTGGACAACCATGCGTGGATGAAGATCAATGTGGAGCTTTCGAAAGATGCATTGAAGGCCATTGTGACTTTATAACAACTGGTGGCGGAAAGTAACCAAAATAAAATGATTGTGTTAAAATAAAATTTGTTTTAAAAACATAAATTATAAATTAAAACACAACATTTGCGCATAAATAGCAATAAATTAGTTGTACCATATTATTTTTTGCGAATCTTTCAATTAAATTGACAGTTAATGTTTGTTACAAAATTGTTTTATTTGTTTTAAAAAAAACGTCTGTAGAGGAAATGATTTTTAATATATTTAATGCACGGCGGGTTTTTTTGTCGCGCGCGCATTTTTTTGCAAAGGAAAAGAACATCGCTAGATATAGTACAGTGGTTAGTACTTTTAGCCACAATATCAGAATTTTCTGACAGAGTCGCCCTTTGCATTAACTTGTACTTTGCACGGTACTCCGCTTGAAGTTACAAGCGTGTGTGATACAATTTTTTGGTTTTTAATTTTTTAAATCTTAAGAAACAATTAGGTATGAGCCAAAACAAAGAGAAAAATCTTCTTTTGTAAAAAAAATAATGCATTTTTTTATGCTTTTCGTGCTTCACGTGAAACATAATTATCGTCAACATCCCATATCATTAATATATCATTATTTACGATTCAGAACATTTATTTACAACAATCTTTTTAGTTGTGGTAAAAATACAAGTTAATCATAAAATGAGTGCTTTATAAGTCATTTTCACGCATTTCGTCTAGCTTTGTCTTATGCGCATGAATCTCTTTCTTTCATATTTGTTGGTTTTTCTAATCGCTAATTTTAATTATTACTGTATTCAGGACGTTGATTGTTTGAATAATAAACTTTATTTTATTTCTTTCGAAACACATGGGGTTTAATTTTTTTAATAAAACTTTTTATATACAAATCGATTCAGTTATTAAAAAATTGTTTTAAATATTCAAACTAAAACAGGCAGTAAAAACAAAAATAATATTGTCTTTTTTAAAAAATGGCTCTTCAATACTAGTGTGTACATTAATTTTTCCATCTCTCTGCAGCAAATGTAAAAGATTGCCGTAGCAAAATGAAAAGTGTTTGTTCATAAATGACATAAAAGGCCATCAAAATATTGATGTTTTCTGGTTTGCTGGAAAAAGAAAAACCAGTGTAAAAGAGGATGCTCACGTCTGTCATGGCATTCTTCCAGTATGTAAAAGAGATAAAAGAATTTTATGACGGACGTTTTTTTGTTTGTGCAATTGATTTTCTTTCACATTTGTTTCTCCTTTTTTGCGTTTTCTGCAAAAGAAAAATATTGCAACATAAGTTTGTGCTGTTTTTCTTTGAATATTTTGTTAAATAATATTTTTTATAACAGTTTAATGTTGTTTTGTGTAAGAATAAATTCGTACTAAATTTTGATTTAAAAGAAAAAATTTCTGAATATTTGTACAAACATTACTGAAGCAATAATAAAAACACAGCTTTATTATGTATTGTCAATTACATATTTAAAAAATTTTTTTCTCTAAAGATCAAATGTCTGCAAAGGTAAAAGAAACACTTTTCTCTATCCTTTATCAGCAATACTTTTTTTTCTAATGCGGAAAAACACACAATTGTCAAAACTATTAAAGAAATGTTGCATGTGAAATTTATAGTGTACATTTCTTTGAAGAGCATAATTTGCAATTGTATTTATTCGTTTTTCTAGGTAGCCGTATGATTTTGTGCTGAACTTCGATTAAAAAAATAATTTGTGTAATTTTAGAAAGCCAATATTTTTTTAATTAATACTGTTACGTTTGCTATTCTTTAAGAAGGCAAAATTAATTTTTTATTAAAATATTTATAGGTTTCTTTTTTTGATCAAAAACTTTTGTATTCTCAATTATTTAATTACTGAAAAAATGTTTTAAATATTCAAAGGAAAACAGATTGCAGTGGCCTAATGAAATATGTTTGCAGAAAAAAAAATAAAAGGTCAGCAAGTATTGATGTTTTGTAGTGTAAAAAAAGGCACGCACACATCTGTCATGGCATTTTTCCAGTATGAAAACTTCGGACATCACATATTTATGACGGACGTTTTTTTGTTTGTGTATTTGATTTTCATCTTTCACATTTGTCTCTCCTTTTTTTCGTTTTCTGCACAAGTAGAAAATAGGAAATGATTTTTGGTTCTTTTTTGAATTTTTTGACATTAATATTTTTAGCAGTTCTAATTTTTTTGGTGTGGGAATAAGATCGTACTAAATTTTGTTTGTAATGAAAGAAGATTTGAATTATGGAAACAATAATAAAAATAACGCATTTTTGTGTATTGCCATTGACATATATAAAAGCTTTTTTAGTTAACGTACCAAATATCAAATGAATGAGCCCAATATGTGCAAAACATAATTTCTGCAAGGGGTAATTTCACCGGGCTCGTTGTTTTTCAAATCTTTAAAGATAAAGTGTAGAGGGCAATTAATTCTTAAAAAATTAAAGAAACGACTGAAATTTTTAACACTAAAAATTTAAAAAATTAAATACTTTTGTTCAACCGAACTTTGATACATATAAAACACAAATGTGTCAAGTCTTTAATACACTTATTTGTGAAATAAACTTAAACCATTTTTATTAAAATTGTAACTATAAAGTTTCCATTGATTTTCAAGAACTTTAACACTTTTATTACAGTTGTTCATTTAAACCAAAACAACCATTTTTACCATATTCAATGAAATCACGGCCGTAATAATATTTATGATTTTCCATATTGTAATCGGCAGCAGGCAATGAATTACTACATTCTGGATCTTCGGGATATTGACAAGCAATATAGTGATCATCAACTCCCATATCATTATTATACCATCTTTCCCAGCCTTGATGATAATAAACTGATTCATTTAATGATGGAAGATGTGGAACAATATCAGCTTTATGAACATAGCGATGTGAGGAGAATGAAAGCTGTAAGAAAAAAGAATTGAGCAGACTTTGGCAAAGTATTTGAACGATTCTGTACACTTAAAAAATAATCTTACCTTGTCAAAGAGCGCATCTGCAAAATCTTTATCACCAACTCGAGGTTCTCCAAAACTGTAATGATTAATGTAAATTACATGGCTAAGCTTTTTAAATGTTGCTGCAGCTAAAACTGCCATTGCTCCACCTAAAAATAAAAAAATAAATGTTAAATGACAAAAGAAAGAACATACCAATGGAATGTCCAGTAAAATAGAAATCAGCATGAGGATATTTATTTTTTAGTGTTAAAAGGTCATCTTTCATCCCAGCATTCCAGAGAACATTAAATGCATCAAAAAACACTTTTGAAACTTTTCCACCTGTAACAAATGGCACCATTTCATCATAATCCCAACCGTTTTCAATGAACGAATAGTTATTATTTGTTCCTCGGAAGGCAATATATATAGTTTCATGATAATCATAATTTGTGTTAATAGCAATATAGGCAGAGCATGTATCATTCAGCGATTCACATTTGACCGAATATTGCCGAAAAATCTAAAAAATGTGTTTTTGAAAAAAAAGTTTAAAACAAACCTTACTGAATATGTAAGATTATCATTTGGAAAATAATTGATAATTTTTGACCAACATTGACTTGGACCATCACTGTAAGCAGCAGCTGCAATTGGCATTTGAAAATCTCTTTGATAATTTGCAGCAAAACAGGAAGAAAATAAAGTAAGGAAAAGCAACAGCTTCATTCTTGATGTTGCCTTGTGTAGCAATAAATCATCTGTTTATGTTGTTCCTTTTTTATATCAAATAAAAAACCATTGATACGTGCATAGGCAGAATAAAAAGTACAAAAAACACTCAATCCATTTATCATTTTAAAAGGATTGTCCAGATTGAGAGCGTCAGGACTTTTGAAGTTTGACGTTTTTCATGAGTGATAAGAGTAACGTGAACATGTGCAAGAGATAAACAAATGAGTCACGGTCATAATTTTACTAGAACACAAATTAAATTTTCTGATGGAATAATCGAAATTTAAATATCAGAGCAAACGTTTATTGTCTTGGTAAATCACTGACAAACAAATAACTTCTTTAAAAATATTACAATTTTTTTTCCACAAACAGTTTGTTAGTTAAAGAGAATCGTTTAAAAAATACATTTATTTTTAGATTACTGTAATCATGACATATATTTTGACAAATTCTTAAAATTTTTAGAGTCATTTTTAGGAATTAGGAATTTTAACACTTTCATTATTATGTTTGATTCAAACGTGGAGAACCATTTTTATCATCTTCCATGAAATCTCTGCCAAAAAAGTATTTGGGATCATGTTCACTGAGTGAATCATTGCATTTCGGATCATCTCCTTCAGCGTCACTCCACTCACCAGAGTCATCCATATCTCCCATTTCATTAAGATACCCATTCCCTTGTATGCCATGAGAATAGACGGATTCTTTTAATGGAGAAAGTGGAGGAACAATATCTGACGCTTTGTGAACATAATATTTTGGCTGGAGTTTTGATTATTAAAAATAGGATTTTCCATATGAAGTATGCATGAAAGTATATATGTAATACTCACCACTTTTTGTGTATTGTTACTTGTCTGTCGTTTATCTTTTGATTTATGGGATACATAATATCGATAAACTATTGCAATCCCCCCAACAAAAATCATTAATAAACACATTGCAACAATCACGTATAAAACTGTTGTCGAAAATACATTATTATTATCATCTATAAATTCAATTTATTTTTATACATTTAATCTGGATATGACGTTTTATTAGAATATAGATTTATAAAAACTTACGACTTTTACATTTTGAACCTTCGATAAACTCGCTCATAAAACATTTAGTATCTCCGGTTTTGATTGAATTAATGCATGCTTCAGCATAATAAACACCTTCTGCTGCGGCATCTGTGAATCTTACTTGTAGTTCCAAGGGCCAATATTGACTTCCACTTCTACGGTATTCCCATTGATTTCTCGGAAGAAAATTTGACACTGATCGTTTTCCATCACTCTAAAAAAATTGATCATTTTTATAACTATATAAGCGCTTTTTTCTAAATTTCGAGCTTTTTTGAAAAAATCTGGCATTTCAAAAAAAATGAATTTTTGAGTTGAGAGCTAACTCTTTGAATATTTACCAAATCGAAGTCGGGGAATCCGAATCTGAAGTCCGTTTTTAAATCTGGGTCATGGATTTCGAAATACTGCATGGTGCGCCAGCGTACACGCCATTTTCGTTAAAGTGACGCTACAGGTACAAATTTGGTATCATTCGACGCGTCTTGAAGAGCTCTATCCGAATATATAAAAATTTTGTAGAAAAAAACATTTTTAAGTGGTCAAAATCGAGTTTAAAGCAAGACCGTCTCGGTTTTTGACCTTTTTGACCTCAAAGTTGGTTTTTGCGGGGCGTAATTTTATTTTTATCAGATTCCTCAATAAATTCTGCATCGAATGCATATCTCATTTGTTTTTTTCGGTTTCCCTTTCGACGCGAATTCAGCCAAAACTCTATCTCCAGCATCATCTCGGAGGCATAACTCCCGTCATATGCAAGATATCGGCCTATTTTGAACTGTAATATGAAATACTATAGTGTTAGAAAATTCTGGGTGAGTTTGGACATTTTTGGATATCAGGATGCGATATAGGAGCTATATGAAATCTCAAAAACTAGCAACATGGGTGCTTTTGGAAAAATGGCTGAAAATGATGTTATTTGTTAAAGAATGACGGTGGAATGGCTTGAAAATCATAAAATACATACAAAATTACTATATTAAAGCACTTAAACTCATATATAGAGGATTATAAGGTCGTCGGGATATACTCATTTTAAAGCTAATTTTGGTGTATTTTCTATATATTACCATATGATTAAAAATTGAAGATATGGATATTTTGAGACATTTGGGAAAAAATTTAGCGTGTTTATGATGTCTAGCAGCAATATTAAATCATTTGAATACCGATGTAGGTAATACAACTGTAGTACAAACATAGTTAACACACTGTGCACTTAATTATACTCAGACAACCTAAAGTGATATTCTAATGGTTTAAAACTGCTTGTAATCATCCAAAATACGTTGGATTTCATCCTAAAAGTCTTAGAATGTCGATATCTTCCACTATACGTTATTTAGTAATATAATGAGTATATACTGTAAAAATTGCTTAAAATGAGTATATCCCCAGGACCTTATAAACCTCTATATATGAGTTTAAGTGCTTTAAAATATTAATTTTTTATGTATTTTAAATTATTCAAGCCATTTCACAGTCATTCTTTAACAAATAACATCATTTTCAGCCATTTTTCCAAAAGCACCCATGTTGCTAGTTTTTGAGATTTAATATAGCTCCTATATCGCTTCCTGATATCCAAAAATGTCCAAACTCACCCAGAATTTTCTAACACTATAGTATTTCATATTACAGTTCAAAATAGGACGATATCTTGCATATGACGGGAGTTATGCCTCCGTGATGATGCTGGAGATAGAGTTTTAGCTGAATTCGCATCAAAAGGGAAACCGAAAAATAGAAATGAAATATGCATTCGATGCAGAATTTCATGAGGAATCTGATGAAAATAAATTTACACCCCGCAAAAACCAACTTTGAGGTCAAAAAGATCAAAAACCGAGAGGGTCTTGCTTTAAACTCGATTTTGACCACTTAAAAATGTTTTTTTCTACAAAATTTTTATATATTCGGATAGAGCTCTTCAAGACGCGTCGAATGATACCAAATTTGTACCTGTAGCGTCACTTTAACGAAAATGGCGTGTGGGCCGGTGCGCCACGCCGTATTTCGAAATCCGTGACCCAGATTTCAAAACGGACTTCAGATTCGGATTCCCCGTCCTCAATTTGGTATATATACAAAGAATTAGCCCACAACTCAAAAATTCATTTTTTTTGAAATGCCAAGCCAAGTTCGAAAAATACAAAAAAGCGCTTATATTATATCTGAGAAAGGATGCGTCAAATCTTGACTCAATGACAACATTTAAAAAAGGGGAAAGAGTAAATTTAACTCATATGTTAACCAAATAATGCATTTCAAAAGCATAAAAAAACAAAAACTTACGATAACACCCAAACTTAAAATAGCCGGAGATTTACAGGTATCCAATTTTGTAGAAATATATGCTTCCCCAATTTTTGGAAGCATCACTTTACAATGAGGGAAGCAGTTCATCACTCATAAATTAAATTGAAAAAATATGTTTTAAATAAAAAATGATAAATTTGGTAATATAGATGTTCGATGAAGGCTAAAATCTTGTTTCTTAAAATGTGAAATACTAAAAAGTTTTTTCAAAAGAGTGATAAAAGCAAAATGCTTATTTTGTAATTGAAAAAACGGAAGAAAAAAAGAGGTGGAAACCTTATGACCTCATTTAAAGAAGCAAAAGAAAGAGGGATGTTGTGACTTTCTCATACTTGGTCTCAAAAGAAAAAAAAAGAAAAATGTGATTAACGTAAAAATATGGACGTACAAGTAAAAAGGCTGGATAAGCTGAAATTCCGTTGTCATAGAGAAATTTTTTTTGTTCACCTTTTGAAAAATAAAGCTTCATTAATAGGGATTCCTTACGCATTTTTTCTGACATTTAAAAAATTTAGTTCCACACAAAAAGAAAATTAAAATTTGGTAGTGTTGGACACTACTGACCGTAGACGTCCCCAACTCATGCCTGAGTTGAGACCCCATATTTTGCCCATAAACTCGTCATAGTAAGGGATAGTTAGGGGCAAAATATTAGCGGCGGAATCCTCGATCTCGGGGTTTAATAACTAATAGAAGTACGTCAAGTAGCACACGATGGCTATATCATAGATGGAAATAACCCATTTTTTAGATCTTTTATAGCCCAAAATCATATTTATAATACTTATCTAAGCTAATCGGATCATATTTATAGTAAAATTCATGTTTTTAGAAAACTTTGAAAATTATGAAGTAGTAGACGATGATATACGCGTGTGTCTACGTTAAACCAAATAATACCGAAATCAAATTTGTGCTTTTAAATTGTCATAAATAGCTTAGAAAAGTAATATAAATATGATTTTGGGCAATAAAAGATCTAAAAAATGGATTATTTCCATCTATGATATAGCCATCGTGTGCTACTTGACGTACTTCTATTAGTTATTAAACCCCGAGATCGAGGATTCCGCCGCTAATATTTTGCCCCTAACTATCCCTTACTATGACGAGTTTATGGGCAAAATATGGGGTCTCAACTCAGGCATGAGTTGGGGACGTCTACGGTGAATGCAAACCAAAACATGTTTTTTTTAAAAAATTTGCATTTTGCATTTGTCATTTGAAATAATCGAAATTGTTTGTTTTTCGAAAGAAACTCAGTGATGAAAAATGCGGCCGAGATTTCCGGCCGGCCGCGGCCGCGGGCCGAAAATCTTAGGCCGGCCGGCCGCACTTTTCATCCCTGAAGAAACTGTAGAGATTAATATTTTTTGTTTAGAAAGAATATATATATATGTGCACTTTGGAAAACACAAAAACATTCACTTTTTTATCTTTTTAAAGGAATTGCATAGATTGTGAACGTCAGTTGAAGGTCGACGTTTTTTTGTTGGTGATAAGAACAACGTAAATTTTTGCACGCAAAAGATAGAGAATGAGTCATAGCAGAATGTTTTATCATAACACAAATGTACCATTGTATGTTACAACAAAAAATGTTACAAGTTTCAAGTATTTTTTTCATTTCTTTTGCAGTATTTAAGATAATGCGTATAATTATTATTACCTTTTTTTTAACCTGGAGTGTACATGAAATGATTAAATTCGTGTTTCTTGGGAATAAATAAGTGATGCAAGTGGCCAAAAACATAATAATTAGCAATATTTTTTTTGTAGTTGTAACGATTAAATGATAGTGGACTTCTGTGAATTAGAAAAATCTTACAAAAAACAAAAAATTGTTCTTCAAAAATGAACAACATGGGAAAGATGAAATGAAATACTATTTTCACAAGCACAAAAACGTTTTAAAGATTAAAGTCAAACGTAATCTGAAATCATAAAATTGAAATACGAAATAAAAATTCTGGCCAGAAATACTCGAAATTTAAATATTGAAATTTGTTTTTGCAATATGCAGTAATGTGCGCAGTTTGAGAATAATGAGGTGAGCACAAACCAACTAACGGAGAATGATCATTTTTTGTGAGGACATTTTCCAGACGATTTTTACTCATGTACTTTTACTAACAAAACCTTAACATTTTCGTAATAATTTTTTCACACGAAAGACATTTTTCGTTCCAAGTTTTTCATTTTTTGCACTCATGATGTTTTTCGAATTCTATCTTTCTTTCTACAACTTGTTCCACAAACCAAAAATTGTACTTTTAATTGATTCAGTTACACATATAAAAAGATTAGAACAAACATCAGTAACCTCATTCTTGCCATTAGTTGCACAGCAGTTGTAACAGATATGAACACTCCAGGATCTGAAACCGCTAAACTTGTATCAAATATTTTTTCATGTTTTTCAAGAGGGCTTGGAATTGCCATTATCATATTCCTGACGGCACAATATTTTAAGCCCAAATCAAATCATCGCTCTGCTTATTTTATAATTCTTAATCTTGGTTATGTTATGGATATGACACTATTTATAAATTGGTTGCTACCATTTCGAACTGGGACTTTTATAATTTTTTTGGAATGGTATCAAATATATTTTACAACAATTTGGAATTTTGTGTTATGTCTAAATCGTTGCACAGCATTGGCATTTTTTACAAAATATGATCGAGTAAGTCAGGAGGGCAAAATAATTTGAATGATTGTTATTTGAAGGAGGAAAAATATTTTTTTGCTTCTCTGAGATCATATTTTCAAGAATGGCTTATCGTTGAAGGGAGTATCTTTTGCACATGGGAAGTCATACTGTAGCCTAACGACGAGATCTATCCATGGTCTAACCCCAATAAGACAAGTCTCCAGCTGCTCTGATACTGTAGGATCAAAATTATCCTGGCCCATACTTTATATTCCCCCCTACCTTGGGTCTTCACTGTCCTTTGCCTTTGTTTAAAAACAAAAATCCGACTTTTTTTAACACACTGTAATTAAGGAACCACATCAAATATATTTTGTTTCTTTCAAAATCTAAACAACAAGCTTTCGTGTTTCCTTGAAAGATAAATGTTGCAGTCGATACTACAATATCATGTGCTACTCACTTTGTAGCACATGCTATCATATTAAAAAAGGATTTTCGAGGATGGCATATAAAAAGTTGAATCTTTTTTTATTAATTATTAATTCCCATTTATTTTGATTTACAGATTTGGAGACCATTGACCATGTCCTTCATCATCCCCTTCATGATTGCCTTTCCTTTTATTGTAGATGGTATTTCTCTCTTTACCTCTGATTGTGACCTTATAAACTTCAATACATGTCAAGTATTTCGAACATCATTTTATTTTATGGGTACAATTGTTAATGCAATTATTAATGGCTTCGGCATTTTTCTCATTGTAATTTGCATGTACAAATCTTCACATGACAAATATAGAGCTAATTCTACTCATGCCAAAAATGAACGACGACTAATTTATCAAGCCATTTTTTCCTCAATATTACAGCTAATATGCTTTGGCATGAAATATTCCATTGGTTCAAATACATCTCCCAATTTCTTTCTGCTTTTGTACATTTCTGATACTGTATGGCATTTTCATCATTTAGTTGTTATGGGATCACACTTTTTCCTATCTGCAAGCTTTAAAATTGCATATTTGGAATTTTATTTTTTGAAATTTTTGTTACCAAAACGAAGTGTAACAGTAATTTCACAAAAAAGCGTCGTCGTGAAAACTGTTACTCCAACTGTTAGCATTGCTACAATTAAATAAAATATATTTGTAAATGTTGATGCTGGATAACAAAAAGTAGTTGTTTTATTAATATTGTCTCGTGTATCACGAAATTCTGTTGATGTTCAAAGATATGCATTCTTGTAATAACAATCGTGTATTTACAAACTTATAATTAAACGTCTTTTCAAATATTCAAATTATTAAATTTTATATGCACTACCAGACACTTTTCTAAGCCATGGTAATGTTTTTTTTTTCAAACATTTGTTAAAAACGTTTGCGACGATTTTTCAATAAAAGGCTTTTCCCTTCGCAAAATAGACAGCTTTTTTTGAGCAAAACAAAAAAACGTACCGCCTTTAAACTGTTTTTTTTCCTTTTACCAGACAGAAAAAAATGTTACTTTTAACACATTTTTCACATTTAACTAAAGAGTGACAATGGTGTTTGACAACAACGAAAAAATGTATTTGTATTCATACATAGAATTCAATAACTCTAGAGCCATTTTTACCATTAATTTAATAATTCATTAATGGTTGTCAACAATTTTTGATTTTTATATTAATATTGTGAAGTTCTTGTTTTACGAGAACTTCACAATTTTACCATTCAAATTTATGATGTTTTCGCCAAAATAATGTCACATAAATGATTTCCAATTCGTATTCAAAAAACTAGTATCAAACATTCAAAATTAAACAATTTGCACTAAAACAGCTAGACATGCTTCAATCCAGCATTTCTCTATAAATAGAAATAACAGACAGCGACTGCTTTTTTTTATGTGTAACAAAGGAAAAAGAAGAAAACACTCCTTTTCAGCAGACAATATGATGACTTAACTAAAACGAAAAAAAGGGACAAAAATGGCAGCTGAAAAAAATATGTTGCTTTATAAGAAAATGAAACATTTCATAGTTTTCGTTTGTAAGACATAATTTTTGAATATTTAATCTTCAACCTCATGGAATCTAGATTGTTTTATTAAAAGCATTATATTGGTAGAAAATACAAAATTGTTTGACAGCAACGAAGATACAAATAAAGGCGTTATTAATATTAAAAACAATTACCACATTTTTAGCAATTAAATGCTTAATAATTTAAAAAGCAGATTCCCACAGCTGTCAATAAAGAGACAAAATAAAGGGGAGATCGTCTTGATAAATTTTCATTTTTGTTCATCTAAATAATTTTTGAACATTTGCTTTTGAGTAAGCAACACTGATTTTAGTTAGCAATTATCGGTAAATTATAGCACTGTGCATTTCAATAAATATTGCCAAAATTTCTTTTTGTTTCCTTCATCAAATGATTCAAGTATTTTTTATGAATGTTTTCTTTTTTTCTGTTAAATAACTAGCAAATCAGAAATTAAAAAATTTTTTAATTATTAAAAAAAGATATGTTTTTTCCTTGAATGTGAAAATATTTTTTATTAGCCCAAAAAAAACAATGCTTTGTTTACAGAGAAATATATTTTTCCACCAAAATATCAACGATCAAGGATCGTCAGTTTTTCATTTGCAGCAAATGTGCAACAAAAAAAAGCGTCGCAAAGAAAACAATATTGCTTTCAGTCAACATCACCAATCTGTTTTATAAAAATTTTTAATCTTCAAGGCAACACCCATAATTTTTTTCAATAACTTGTTTAAATTACTAGCGAAAACTTCCCATTAAAAGATCTTTTTCTTCTTAAAATAAACAATTCTTTATCGAAGGAAACACCGCCTTTGTATTGACGTTTCTTTTTTTCATTTAAAATTTGCCTGACAAATGCTGTTTTTTCATTTTTTTGGCTTTGATCTAAAGATTGACACGATATTTGGTTCATAAAAGTTAAAAATAATTTTTGTTTCATAAAAAAACGTGCAACTATTCTTTAAACATTTTAATAATTATTATATGATGAATGATTTTTTTTAAATCTAAAAAAGTGATAAAACTATACCAATTATTTTAAAAAGAGCTGCATCCTTCTTGAACTATTTTATGTCAATATTTAAAAAAACTGATTACAAATATATGTCAATATTGTAATTGAATTAAAATTAACTGATTATCACAAATATTGACTAATGCAAAAATTGTACAGGGTGGTCTTTTATTTTTGCCCCTCGTATTTTTGACGAGAAATCGCTCTCTTTAACTTCTGGAAGCTCATATTTGGTGGGAAGGGTCACCACTGAGGGGAGCATCTTTTGCATATAAAATTTTGGCATTTGGCAACACAACGCCAAATGGCGCCGAATTCAAATTTGACCTCGAACCAGCTCGAACTTAGCATATATTATGAAAATCTAGACTCTCCTACACACAATGGTCGAAAAATCAAGTCTCTAGCTTCAAAAATGACAAAATGGCAGCCGTTTGAAAAAATCAACTTTTGCTAAAGAAATTCAAAAAAATTTTTTATATTTTTTCCCAATTTAGATTAAATTTTCAAATGGCTGCCATTTTGTCATTTTTAAAGCTAGAGACTTGATTTTTCGACCAATGTATACAGGAGAGTCTAGATTTTCATAATATATGCTAAGTTCGAGCTGGTTCGAGGTCAAATTTGAATTTGGCGCCATTTGGCGTTGTGTTCCCAAATGCCAAAATTTTATATGCAAAAGATGCTTCCCTCAGTGGTGACCCTTCCCACCAAATATGAGCTTCCAGAAGTTAAAGAGAGCGATTTCTCGTCAAAAATACGAGGGGCAAAAATAAAATACCACCCTGTACAAAGATTAATAAACAGGATGAAAAAAAACTAACATTCAATAAATATTATCTACCTCACACATTCTTTGACATTTACGAGAACTCTTAAAACACCACACTCAATTCTCATTAAAATGCTCTAACCTTTGATGCCTATAATGCTGCTTCACAAATTGTTTTCGGCCATAACAACGATGAAAGAAGTTGCACAAAGACGAAAATGGAAGTGAAGACTCGTGGTCCATTTATTCTTCATAGACAAAAAGAAATGCCTTTGACGGTATTTCAAGGATACTTTCAAGTATTTTTTTGTTATTTCTTTTTTGCATGACTTAACCTATTTTTGCTGTACTGCTAGAAAAACAAATTAATCACAGTTCTCATGCATTGTGCTTAAACGAATAAATTTGTTTCTTTCTCTTCTCCCCAAAAAAAGGTTTCCTTGATATGAATAAATTTATTTCTGTTTTTATTTTATTTTTATTCCTGCAATATGCTAATTGTGATGAAACGATTATGACTTTTAAAAGTAATACTTTTGTTATTAATCCACTAAAATTAATTTTACACCCCAATTTTAGAAAGCATGCTTTTTTCGTCGACTACGACCTGCCAACAAAAATGCCAAATTCCATGTACCACAGATTACACATTTGACACAAATCATTTATTTGCATATTGTACTGCTGTAAAATTAGAAGAAAAAAATTTTTTTGAAATACAAAATGGCAGTTTTCTTTTTCTTATTGCTGCTATTGTATTGCTACTTTTTGGAATGTGTGTAATATTATGGTTGTGTTGTCAAAATACTGGTAAACCAAAAATCAGGTAACCGAAAGAAGTTGTTGAAAGAGGTGCAAAATGTGATGAAATAATTATTTAGAAAATTGTACAATTTCTTGTTTTAGTTTTTATTTTCTTTATCATGTCCCTTGTATAGAATCAGTTGAATAAATAAATATATATTGAAAATGAGTACGCTCTTTGGCAGCAAGTTTAATACTGTCAAAAAAGAATAATTTTTGGTGTTTAAAAACCTAAAAATTTCGAAGATTTTGTTATCGATAAAATAAATGCAATGAATATATATCTTAATTCTAAAAAATTTAAATATTCAAAAACTGTCGAAAGTTCTATTTGAAGTGTATTTTCTCTTTTCAAGCCATTCGCGAAGCTTTGAATTGTTTTGTTTAAAAGAAATGTGTTTTTCAATGCATAAAGAAAAAATCAAAGAACACAGAGGTTTTGCAGTTGTTGCGATGGAAAAAGAAAAAAAGGCGGGATTCTTTACTTTGCAGTTTTTTTAGCTTTCTGTCTGATTTTTTAAAAGAATGTCAATAAAACGATTTAATTTTTTTTAGTTGAAAAAATACAAATCGCCCTCTTTTAATATTTTGTAAATTTTTATTTCGTTATTGAGTTATCTGAAAAAAAAGTCATTGTTGATTTGAAATACAATTTTGGGTAAAATTTTTATTTAGGATGCCCTGCAATGATCAATTTAACAATATTAAGAAAAATAAAATTGTACTTGTACGATTTCATTTTTGTTTTTTCTTCTAAACAATCGTTGACTAAAGTTTCAACTATGTTATTTAATAAATGAGAAATCATCCAGTTCTTTTTCTTACGTGTAACTGTAAAAAAACAATTCTTTCAAAGAAGACATTTATTTTACAATGATATATTTAATTTCAATAAACTTGAATATTCAAAAGCAAACTCTCAGAACTTTTACAAATAAGACATTTTTTCTATAAAACATTCATTTTGAGCGTCTTTTTTTCGCATTTGATTTAAAAGCTTTTTTTACAACAGGAAGAACAAACAACGACTGCGAATCTTCCATTTCGCAATCGTGTAGCAAAAAAAGAAAACATTATTTTCAGCAGACAAAAAAACGACGTCGTCACTGAAGCAAAAAAAAGGAAAAGAACAGAAAAAGCAGTAACAAAGCTGCCACTTCATTTCATAAGGCGTACAAACAAAATCATATTTCATTGATTTTGTTTGTACGCCTTGTTTTCCAATTTTTTTTGAATATTTTATTTTCTATCAAATTATTTTCGTCGGTTTTAGATGAAATTGTAAAATTTACATGTATGAGGCATTTTTGTGTACTTTGGTCAAAGAAAATGACCATTATTTAAAAAAAACCAACAAAAAACATTCGAAACAGTTAAAAGTATTTTTTAAAAAGAAACAGAAACCTTAAGTCACTTGCAATTGTTAATCAGATAAAATTATAATGGATCTCTAATATTTTAATGCAATTAAACATAAAGATTACAAAATACAGTTTACAACTAATACTCATTGCTCTTTCTGCCAGTCAAACTCTACCATTTCAAAACCTACAGTCTTTCATTTTTATCAATATTTTATGAAACCGAAGCTAGTAGAAAAAAATCTGTCAAAAATACTTGTTTTTTCTGTGTTCAATAAAAAGAAGAAGAAACTGTCCAAAAAATACAAAAGCAGACTTTTCTTTTGCAGCTACAGACAAAAGCAAAAAAGGCGGCATTTAATATACGATTTTCTCTTACTCTCATGTCTCATTTTCAGAACAGTAAATTGATTTAGTTATAAATGAAAATGCTGTTTAAATTTAAAAACACAGCATTTTTGACTATAATTAATAATTGCAAATCGAAATTTATTTTTTACAGTTAAATGAAAAAAAGTTAACAATAAAAACGCATTTTTGGCAAACGTTATTTTCCAGCCCGTAATGAAAGCACAAATTCAGTATTAAAAAATAAATTTTTCATTTACAGTATCATTCGGGCTTTAATTGTTTTTCAGTATTGCTTTGCAAGCCCTTTTTGCTGAAAAATATTTTTACTGGTAAAATTAGTAGAAATATTCATATAAAAACGAATAAAAATTTATTCAAAGAAAAAATAGACAGCACATTATTGTCAAAAACATTGTTTACAAACTTTTTAGACATAAACAACATCCGGTAACGGCAGATAGTTCATTTTAGCAGATGTATAATAAAAGATAAGAGCTTTTTATTATAGCACACAAAAAGGAATTTCATTGCTTTCTCTTTTTTTCTTTGAATAATAAAAGTACAGTTAGTATTATATTCATAGATAAAGTTTCTCAACACTATAGTCATTTTCATTATTAATTAAAGAATTCTATATTGGATGTTAACAGTTTTTGATTCTTTTATTAATAATGCAAGATTATGGTCTTTACAATTTTCGCTATTATAACTTTTTATCATTCAAATTTATGATGTTTTTGCCAACATAAAGTTACATCAATGATTTCTAATTTGTGATCAAAAACTAAGTTCAAATATTCAAACTTAAATAATTTGTAAAACAAAGCTAGACGTGCTTCGATCCACCATTTATCTATAAACAGAAATAACAGACAACCCCTTTTTTATGTGTGGCAAAAAAGAAGACACTCCGTTTCAGCTGACAAAATGATGACTAATCTGAAACGGAAAGCATTTTCAGATTAGTCAATAGCAGCTGAAAAAAATGCTTTATAAAAAAAATAAAAGATTTCGTAGTTATTGTTGTTTGTAAGACATACATTGAAACTTGTTTGAGTATTTTATTTTATACAATTAAATGCTTAATTTGTAAAGTAGATTCCTACAATTGTCAAAAAAAAGATAAAAATAGTAGAATGCTGGTTTGATAAACTCTTATTTTTCTTTGTGTGAATAATTTTTTCAGTAAGCAACCGGTTTTAGTTTGCAATAAAAAAAAGCAGTAACATACCAACATTATATTTATAAATCAGAAAAAAACCTAAGCAACCTTCATGAACTATTTCATATCCATATTTAAAAAAAATGATTACAAATACATATGTTCTTTCATCATTGTAATAGAATTATCATACAATTTCTTATAATTTTTTATTGTCTTTATTATGTCCTGTGTATAGAATCTGTTGAGCAAATATATACATTGAAAACTAGCGTGATCTTTTACAACATGTTAAATACTGGTTAAAATTTTCTTGGTTTCATAATACAAACGATTTCATCAGATTTGTTATCTTTAAAATATCTGCAGTAAATAGTTTAGTGTTTAATTCAAACGTTTCAATAAAATATTCAAAAACTACCAAAAGTTTTGTTTAAACCGTTCGCAAAGCTTTGAAGTGAAAAATCACTTTTTGCTTTAACATAAAGGTGCTTTTTGATGCATAAAGAAAAAAATCAAAGAACGCAAATGTTTCTTTTATGTTTTGCAGCCCGATCAATGGAAAAGGCAAAAAAAGACGGCGTTTAGTGTTGTAATTATATTTGTCTTCTATTTGACTCTTTAAAAGACTGTCGAATGAAATGATTCACCTTCTATAACTCAAAAATATGTCTTTAAAAAACATTCCTTTTTTTAAATTTTTGTAAATATTTATTTTGTTATTGAGTTGTCTGAAAGAAATTTCATTGTTGATTGAAACAAATTTGTTTTTGTTGAACATCAAGCTGATGACATTGAAAAAAATGAAACTTTTTTTACATTTTCATTATTATTTATAACATGCATTGTTTTTTAATGTTGCTTCCAACTTGATTTATTAAAAATGGAGAGATGCATTGTGCTGTCTCATATAAGTTTTTTTTCTCAAAAAAATGCAAAGTTTTGTCATAAGCTCTAATAATGCTAGATAAATTTTATAAGAAATATTCAAAAGAAAAGCAAAGAAATGTAAGAAATTTATACTCAGGTTTTCCTGTCGTTTACTAAAGAACACATTGATCTTTATAACATTCATTTATAACGTCACTCATATATTACTTTCATTTTCAAAGTTCTTTTTACAACAAAAGCTTAAATAATAACCAACAAATTTAGGTTTTTTTCGTAAACATCTTTCCTCTAAAAGCTCTGCTGTTTTGAGCAGACAAAACGATGACAAAATCATAGCAAAAAAAGCGAAAATCAGAGAAAGCAATAAAAACACAGCCACTTTAGAAATGCAGTGTTTTTTTATTTTGTTTGAACAATTTTTGTCCAAGTTTTTTTAATATTTTATTTTCAGTAATTTAGTATCATTGGTTTTAGAAGAAAAAGACATGTTCATGTAAAACATGTGTTTACAATTTCATGGGATAATGCAATAAAGTCAAGATTATTTAAAATAAAAACAGAAAAAAATTTAAAACAATTAAAAAAATTTCTAAGAGGGAACTTTAATCATTCAAGTAATTAACGAGATGAGATTATAATGAATCTTAAACCTTTCAATGCAGTTAAAAGAAACAATAAAGACAATACGAAACCATGAAAGCATAAAATTGTTTGGTTCTTATAAAATAAATTATCGTTTTTTCCTTCAAAGTGGAACATCTTTTTTGAATGTTTCGTACAGATTTTTTTGTGATTTAATTGTTCAGAGATATATGTTGAAAACAAAACTACAGTTAATCAGGAGCAAATAATCCAAAAGCAGTTCCTCAACGAAAATACAATATTTAATAAAAAATCTTATTGCAAAACAACGTGAATATTTTAAACTTCTATCGCATGCTAAATAAAGCCCTGTTGCCATTTAATTTATATTGATATTTATGCCATTGATAATACTACTTAAGAAATTACTGACGCATTTTTAGCCATTAAATTTTCAATTTAAAAAGTAGATTCAATAAAGAGATCGAAGTAATTCATAGGTCATTTTGATAAATTTGATCTCTGACGATGAGTTTAATAATGTTATGATCTACCTAAGAGTCACAGATTTTCATAACCCGAAAAATTTCAACAATATAACTTCAATAATTATATTTTTCATTAACAGGTTTTATATGACGAAAGTCTGTTTAAAATATATATTTTTTTGTCTTTTCAAGCTGTTCGCAAAAATTCGAATAGTAAAGTCACTTTTTGCTTGAACTGTTGTGTGCAGCTGGAACGACTGACAGAGCACAAATCTGACATATGGTCTTGCAGCTTTTTCACTTTTTTGTCTGATTTTTTGAAACACGGAAAATGGTTTAATTTTTTCCGTCGGATATATCTTTAGTAAAATTATCATTATTTACAAATGCTATTTTTTGTATGGCTACCAAAGCAGAAAAAAACAATATCAAAAAAATGAAATTTTCCACTGCGTTTTCATATATATTTATAGCTTCAATTGCTTTTCAATGTTATTTTAAAAAAACAATTGCTGGCAAAAGTTTTAACTTTATTTTTTTAAAAGGGGAAAAATGTTCGTCTTGTTTGTTTTCATACATGTAACTAATTTCAGAAACATTGCGTATTTGTGTCAAACGGTAGCATGTAACAACGAAACATTTAACTTAAATAAATATTCAAATTGTTTGTAAGTTATTCTTAAAAAAATTCGCTTAAAAAAACAAATAATCTTGCATACATTAATGTTACCTATCCTAGAAGTAGAAATAACTCGTGTGGGTTAGATCAAATTGCAGTTGATAAAGCTTTGCAAAAAAATGTAATACATATTCTTTTGTTATGTGAATAATAATTACCATAATCCTTAAATTTATTAATATTGTGTGTTTTCATATCTTGCAATCGTTGCCACCATAGGTTTTTATCATTCCAAACAATAATTTTTAAGAGAGTTATATGATTTCTAATTTGTAATCAAAAAACTAATTCAAATATTCAAACTTAACTATTTTCCATTAAAAAGCTAGACGTGCTTCAATCCAGCATTTTTCTAAAAACAGAAAAAAACAGACAGCGACTGCCCCTTTTTTACATATAACAACAAAGGAAAGAAAAAGAAGACACTCCTTTTCAGCAGACAAGATGATGGTTAAACTAAAACGAAAAAAGGGTCCAAAATAGCAGCTGAAAAAAATATTTCTTTATAAAAAATACAAGGTTTCATAGTTTTTGTTTGTAAAACAAGCATTAACATTTTTTGAATATTTTATCCTTCAGCTAACTAACATCATGAAATATAGATTGCTTTCCATAATAAATGCCGCCGGGAGAATAAACAAAATTTTTTATACATTTACCTAATCTTAATGCCTTCATTATTTAATTAAGAAATAATTGACACATTTTTAGCAATTAAATGCTTTATAATTTGAAAAGTAGGTTCCTACAGTTGTCAAAAAAGAGATAAAAAATAATGGAATGCTGTTTTGATAAATTCACATTTTTCTTGGTGTGAATAATTTTTTTAGTAAGCAACCGGTTTTAGTTAGAAATAAGCAATAAATTATAGTAATGTGATTTTCAATAAATACTGCCAAAGATGTTTTTCATTATCAAAAAACTCAAATAATTTTTTATGTATATGCTTTTTTTATGTTTAATAACAAGGAACTTTGTTGAACGATCAATTTTGAGTTTAAAAAATTATGTAAATATTAAAAAAATCAAGAAGAAATTGTATTTGAAGTGTATTTTCTCTTTTTAAGTCATTCGCGAAGCTTCGAAGCGAAAAATCACTTTTTGCTTTAAAAATATGCTTTTCAATGTAAAAAGAAAAAAATCTAAGAAGAAAAATGTTTTGCAGCAGAAGCGATGAAGAAAGAAAAAAAGACAGCTTTTTCTTTTGCAATTTTTTCGTCTTCTGTTCTATTTTATAAAACACTATTATGTTTTAAAAAAATCTAATAGAAAAAAATAATTGAAAAAAAATGTGTCTTGCTTGTTTTAATATTTTGTAAATTTTTATTTTGTTAGTGTGAGTTATCTGAAAGAAAAACTCATTGCGGATTTGGAACACATTTTTTGGAAAAACTTGAACCCCCTTTGACAGTATTGAAAAAATTAAAATTTTTTGTTTTTTATCAATATTTTTTGCTTCCCCGTGGAGCTGTGAGGGGCTTTAGCAAAATTTTCAACCATATTTTTTTATTACTGATAAATTATTCATCTTGTTAAAGGCACCCTTTAATGTGAATATGAAAAATACAACGCATTTTTTGTCAAAGAAGAAATTTATCAGTGACGAATTGAATTTCAATAAATTTAAATATTCAAAAGGAAACTCTCGAAGTTTCCAGACGTTTACGAAAAAAACACATCTATTGTTAAAACATTCATTCACTACGTCTCTCATATTGCATTTATTTTAAAAGCTTTTTTTCAGCAGAAACAAAAACAACAGCCGGTAAAGGCAGACCTTTTTCATAAAAAAGTGTAACAAAAAAAACGCTGTTTTTAGCAGACAAAAGACGACCATGACATAAAAATGAGAAGAACAGAAAAAGCAGCAATAAAAAAAGAAATACTTTATTGATTTTGTTTTAAAAAGCTTTTGGTCTAACTTTTTCAATATTTCATTTTTTGTATTTGTAAAACTTCAACTTCTTAAATTTTAAGATTTCTATAAATAAACTATAATTAGATGTATTAATATTTGCAAGATATTCAAAGAAAAACCTTATTTTAAACAAAAAATGAATTTTGAAGGAAGTATATTATTCTTAAAAGTTTGTTGATCTTCTGATCAAACAAAAGAAATTTGAAGAAATAGCAGCTTTTTATTTTCTGTCTTGCGAATTTCGAAATAAAGTTTAAATGCAATTGCGGTATTTTCTGTTTACATCGAAAAAGGGTTGTTTTTTTTACGAAACTTTCGCAAACATTGTAAACGAATATTTAAAAGAGAGACATAAACGTAGTTTTGAGCTATTTTTGCTAAGATATTTTTGCTTTTGTATAAAAGTTATTTCAATTTGAATATATGAAAAGATTTTAAATTATAAGCTTGCTAATGCAAAACTATTATTTTCTGAAAATGGGTTTTTCAAACAACAAAGCAAGACTTCGCGGGAAACGTATTAAAACAATATTAATAAAACTGCTGTATTTTATAATTCACCAGAAACAACAAAAAAAGATGATTCAAACAATACTTTTAAAAAACTTTAACTTATCCTTAAATTTAATATTTTGTGTTGGATACCTTTCATCATCATCCACAATAATACACCAGACAAAAAACAGAAAATAAACGTTTGTCTTTTCAAAAAAACGAAAAAAAAATCTGAAACACCTAAAAACATTCAAGAAAAGAAAATTGTTGTAAAGATACTTATTTGTTTTTGTCGCAAATGTTTTTAAAATTTGAAACTTTCAATCAATTTTTGACGTTATTCGTTCTTTAAAAATGTGTTAAATCTAATTTCTATCTGCATTAAATTTAATTTAAGATTAAATTTTATCAGCATCATTATTGGTTTAATGAAACCAATAATAATGTAAATACTTTTGATAATTGCAACCAGAAGGCGCTCAACGAAATTATGTTTCCTTTCTTTGATTTGATAATTTTGAGCTGATATTTCTTTAAATATTATTGTTTAATTTTTTGTATCAGTTTTCTTATATCAAAAGGAGAAATAAGCATTTCTTGTAATAAAAATGAAAAATGGTGCTAAACTTGAAACTTATATTTTTTAAATACTGATCCCATCAGTTATACCATATACAGTAAATGAATGTAAAATTTAATTAAAATAGGATTCATTACGGATGTTTCTTACAAAACCGTCCGATAACAGAAAGTTACGAAATTTATAAAATATTCAAAACCAAAACTTCTAAAAAGTAGATATTTATCTAACTAATTTTTTATAAACATTTTGAAAGACAGGAAAGCAATGGCGATTTCTTTCTGACGCTTCTCTTGTTACACATTTGTTGTAAATGAAAAACTGATGATTATTGATCGTTGATATTTTGTCTGGGAAAAAATATATTGGTCTTGGAAAAAAGCAATTGCATTCTAAATGTTTAGAGCTAACTAAAAAGCATTTTCGCATTGAAAAAAAAGACAACATGTTTTTTTTTTCTTGATTTTTTAATGTTTAAAGGAGGACAACCACCTTTAACAAATTTTTTTTATTTACATTCCCTGAATTTTTCTCGAACTTATTTGGCACTTATTGTTTTGCAAACTTGAAATGAAAAAGTGACAAAGCAATTTTTCACGCGTGTCGAGACCTCCAATAAAAGTTAACTCAAAAAATTTGTTTAAGGTGGCTGTCCCCCTTGAAAACTTATTTTACATAAAATTTATTATTTCATATACAACTGATTTAAACAATTTGTTAAAAACAAAATTTTCAAAAAAATTTGACCGAAGCTCTTACAAAGAAAAGCAAAGAAATATTGCATTTTAATAAAATGGCAGTTTTGTTACTGTTTTATACGTCTTTCTCTTTTTTTGCTTTAGTTTCGATAATGTTTTGTCTGCTGAAAAAAGTATTTTGTTTGTTACACAATTGTGAAAGAGAAGATTGGCAGCCTTTGCTGTTGCTGTTAAAAAAAAGCTTTTTCAATGAATGTAATATGAAAGACGTTCAGAAATGATAGTTTTAGAGAGAAATGTTTTTTTTCTTTCATTCAATGTCAGTAAAAAATATAAGTTTTGCCATTTGTCATTTGCAGATATAGTTTTTTATTTAAATGTTTTATGTTGATCTTAAATGTTGAAAATGAATATGCATTATTTTTATGCAGATCCAAGAGGTACAATCCAGTAAAAATTAAAAAGTTCACACCAACATCACTTTGTTTAGCAGCCGTTAAAAGATAAAAATATTATATAATTAATCTCTTTTTAAATATTGCATTGGAGAGGAACAATGGTTTTTTTGAATAAAAACTTGTGATTAATGGTAGTTTTATTTTTAACAGAATGTTAACAACTGAATAAAAAAAAACAATTTACCAAATATTCAAAAGAGGATGTTGTACTTTGAAGAAAAGAAACGTTTAATTTCTTAAAAACCAACAAATTTATGCAGTTTTTTATATAAAAAGAGATGCGAAAAAAAGATGTCGCTTTTATTGCTTTGTGTGTAACAACTCCGCCAAAAACAAGCGTCGACTCTTTGTAAATAGACTGTCTTTTTGCACAAAATGTAAATAGATTTTAGACATCAAAGTCTAGAGAATTTTTTTTGTTGCTATTCTTTAAATAAAAAGAGAGTATAGCTCTGCTAGTTTTTTGTTCATTTGGATATTTCAATCTTTTACAATTAACACTAATAGCATCAAATGTTTACATATATACTACAATAACTTGTATACAGAAAAGGTATTCCAATAGAAAACCAAAGATTATCGAAAAAGTATCCAGTAAAAATATTTTTCAGCAACAAGGGTTTACAATACTGAAAAACAATGAAAACCATAAATGCTCATGACAGTGTAAAAGACTATTTATTTTTTTAAAAACGGAATTCGTGCTTTTAATTATGACCTGGAAAACAGCGTTTGCCAAATATGTTTTTTCTTAATGTTAATGTTTTTATGTTGATGAAGAATACATGTTTTGAGCTTTAAACTGTTTTCTGTTGTTTAAGGTTTAATTGCATTTAAATATTAGAGATCTATTATAATATTATCTCGTTAATTAATTGAATACTTAAAGTTCCCTCTTAAAAACTTTTTCACTGTTTTAAATTTTTTTCGTATTTTTGTTTTAAATACTGCTGACTTTTGTAGCATCAAAGTGAACGCAAGATAGTATGCGCTTGCTTTACATAAATTTTTGCATGTAATACAAATGATAATAATTTGTGTAAAAATATAAAATATAAAACGACTATAACTATTTTTTTTTGATTTGACAAAAAAACATCAAAAATTACAGATTTTTACTCACTATTTCCAGAAATACTTGTTTTTTTTTTGTAATTTTAACTCATGAGTAAAACTGATGAGTGAAATTATTAAAATTTTTAGTTTTTTTTCTAAATTTGCTCTTTAAATTAATAAACTAGTAAAATGAGCAAAATAAATTGATAATTTTTTTTGCTCACGCTTATGAGCAAATTTTTTTGTTGATTTTTTTTGCTCATTTCTATGAGCAAATTTTTTTTGCTGCTCAACTTTTTTCCTATTTTCCCTGAATGGGATTCGAACTTTTGACTTCTTGTTTGAAAGTCAAACGTCAAAACCATTATACCATTGCGCCAAACGTTTTTGATTGAACTTCTGTGAAACAATAAGTTTTATTAAAGACATTTTTTTTGAATATTTTTGTAAGATTTTTTATTGTGTTTTTCAGTTATTTGAAAGTAAAATATATAAACTGTAAAATCTTTTCTGTGAACAATTGCAATACTTCATTCAGGTGCAATAAATTAAATAAAATTTTCCTTTAGTTTCAATTCTTAAGTCATTTAAAAAGCAACAATCGTTGCCAAAAGTGTTAATTTCAGTATTTTTTAAACTGGAGCAATGTGTGTTACTCATGCAACTTTTCTTAAAAAAATAATACGTATTTTTTGTCAAACATAACATTAAATAACGATAGATTTTGTTAAAATCAATAGAAATATTCAAACAAAAACCAATAAAAATTCATATGTTTTTTGGCGTTAATAGAAAAATTAGACAACACATTCTTGTCTGTTCACAAACTTTTTTCGAAATAAACAACATTCAGCGACGACAGATCCTTCATTTTAGAAGATGTTTACCAAAAGATAAGAGCTTTCATAGAACACAAAAAGAAATGCGAAAAAAAAGAAAACTATTTTAAAAAAAGTAGCAAAGAACTATTTTTATTTTTTGATTGCTTTCATTTTTGTTATTTTTTTTTCAGGATATTCTCTCGTTAAAAATTTCTTGAGATGGCAAAAAAGCATGAAACAATACATGATCCTTTAATTTGTATCAATTGGATCTTAAAAATCGTCATTATTAAAAAACTAAAAGAAATTTAAACAGCAAAAAAATGGGTATGAACCTTTAAAATTTACATTTTATGTGCACAATTTGCCTACTGCAAAAGATAGACTTTGAGAAAAAAGAGTTAAATATTGTATATGCTTGGCAATGAATGCTGTAGCTTTTAATTAAGCGAATTTAAAACTGCAACTTAAAGACAAGAAACCGTTTCAAACGTCTACTAAAAAACTACATTTGTTTTTAAAATATTCTTTCCTAGCGTTATTATTTATTGCATTTTTAGCAGCTTTTTTGCAACAAAGAAAAAAATTTATAGCCAGGGAAGACATACCTTTTTCATTTGTAACGAGAAAACGCTGTTTTTAGCAGACAAAGACGAAACCATAACATAAAATGAGAAGAATAGAAAAAACAGCAATAAAAAAGAAATAATTCATTGATTTTATGAAAGGCTTAGTCTAACGTTTTTAATATTTTATTTTTTACTAGCAAATTATTATCATCGATTTTAGATGGAATTTGATAAGTTTATGTAAACCGAATATTAACTATTTCGTGGCCACCATGATAATATTATCAAATCTATTATTTAAAATGATAACAGACAGAAATCGTCAAAAACTGTTAAAAAATTTTAATGAAAAAGCAACATAAAGCCTTTTTTAACTTAACTAAAAAAGATTTTTATAAAATACTTTTATTAAAATGAGATTAAAACAAATATAACAATTGCAAAAAACCATTTAAAGTTCAAACTATTCGCTCTTTCAATTAATCAAATATTTACCCTTCCTTTTTGAAAACTTATAAATCTTCTTTCTTTTTATCAGTATTTGATGAAACCAAAGCTAATAGAAAAAAAGCTGTCAAAAATACTTGTTTTTTATGTGATCAAAAAAAGAGGAAGAAGAAGAGGGTTCTCATTAAAATTTCCGATCAAACGGATTGGTTTCATTTTTTTTGAAAAAACAAACAGTTTTTTTCTTTGACCGTCGCAAAAAAAGAATGCTGCTGCTAGGGAGAGGTGGGAGAGAGAGAGGGTATAAAAGTAATTAGCTCTGATTGAAGTAAGCATTAGTCGTCGCCTATCTATCCAAAGGTGAGTGATATTTTAGAAGGCTTTAAAACGGGTGATTTCAATGAAGCTTTTTTAGATGTGTTGTTTCCGATTTGTTCTTGCTCTTTGTTTCATCGGTGTTGTTGCTGCTGCAACTAATTCAAGCAGCAATGAAACAACACTAGCGATAAGTGCAACAACATCAGTTGCACCAACATTTTTGGAAGAAGGTCTTTTGCTCCGAGCAAAACGTTCATGTGGATCATGCTGTAGTGGAGGATCCTGTTGTGGAACAGCAAGTCCATGTGCTTCGGTATGCTTTTAATTTGCCTTTAAAATTTGAAGCATGTATCTTAAAAAAGGACAAACTTTTAAAACTAGCAATCAGTAATATTTTACATTAGCCAACATGACGTTGAAGAAAGTCTGTGTTGTAAAAATTTGCATAAAAATTTTTATGTGAATATAGCATCTAGCAAATCTGAAATTTCGATTTTACGAAACTGTTAAAAAAAAATTAAATTTTCACAGTTTATCGCTAGGGGATAAAGCATAAAATTATTTCTTAAATACTGTTAGATGATGATTTATATGCTGTATTTTACGAAATTGATTCTTTAAAAATTTTTGTTTACATTTTTTTATTAAACTTAAAGAAAACAACGCGTTAAAAGATTTAAAGATTACAAAATATTCAAAAAATAAAGTAATGTTATTCTTTTTTTAATATCTATAGCTGATTATGATTCATTCATAAGAGCAAAAAGAAAGCAGCAAAAAAGAGAATGAAACTGCTGCTAGTAGTATTGCCTTTTTTTTTGTTGCGCATCTGCTGAAAATGGAAGACTTGCACTGCCTGCTGTTTTTTTATTTTTCTGCTGCTTTCCAAAAATAGAGCATTATCTATTTTAAAAAAGGGGGTTGCAGTATACACCCTTTCTGCTTTCTTTTAAAAATTTGGCACAGATAGAAAGAAAAGAGTTCTGCCAAAAATGATTAATTTTTTGTGTTTTTTGTTTGAATTTTTTAAACTTTTTTTTTAATAACAAATGTTAATTTTGGGATGAAAAGCATAACAAAGACAAAATGTGTCTGTGTAAAAAGCTACTCAATACAGATTTGTTGGTGTAAAAAGATCAACAATAAATATAGTTTTTTTCATTTTCCTTGCCGTAAAATGGACTTTATTCTATTTAAAAACTTAACTAGCTTATCATTAATACGAAATTACGACAACGCATTAAAAAAGAATAGAGCTATGCAAAATCTATTGATACTATTTTTTTAGTTAAAATATGCATATTTTTTCATGAATAATGCAGTAGCAAAAATTATCTTTTTTATAAATAATGTCCGTTTTTTCTTTCTGAGACAAGATGCTGTTTTAATTTTTGAACTTTATTTATAATTTTTCTCATACCTGTTAAAGAAACGAAATTTTAAACTTAGTTTATAAAATATTCAAAAAAATGTATTCAAAGAATGAAGGAATTTTCACCTTTTCTTTGACTTTTATGGTCAGAAAAATTGACTATGATTCACATCGTTTGTGAGAAAACAAAGGGCAGCCCATTAAAAATGTCAAAAAGATTGATGATTTTAATTGTGTTTGTTACACACTGATGCATTAGGATGTACCAACAATGTAATGGAAAGACTTGTGCTGGCTGCTAACACTGATCTTTTTGTTGCTGTCTTTAAAATCATATTATCGATTTCTAGAAAAAAATAAGAATCATCGCAACTGCAAACCCTTTTTGGCATAGTTCTAAAAACCTGTGACACAGAGAGAGAAAGATTTTCTTCTAAAAAATTTTGTTTTTGCTAACTGCTTTTAATTTGAATATTTTAAATAATCTTTTTTATGAAATGTAAGTGTCTAATTTTCCTGAAAAAGCAGCTTTTATAAAATTCATCTTTGTAAAAAGATATAAAAAGATTACGATAATACATGGGAACCGGTAATAATAATTATAGTTTTTAATTTATTTTTCAACTTTATCAATGTGTTTTTGATAACAGCAGCACGAATAGGCTAGCTTATATTTGGAAATTTAACACAAAAAGTTTTCAACATTTAAAGTACTGAATAAAGATACTAAATTTATTATGCAAATTTTTCCGTTATTACATTTTTGTTCAAGTTCTTAATGCTATAAAAAAACAATTGGCAGTACTATATGCATAAAAATAAATAAAATAAATAATCGGCCGCCTTTCTGAAAAAAAGACATTAAAATTTCCGACAACATATCTTTTATAGACCTGCTGCTCCATTCCATCAATTCAAATCCCAATTTCTGCTCCAGCTTGTGCATGTGGTGTCCCAGGATGTTCATGTGGAGGATGTTCTTGCGGATCACCCGGCTGCTCATGTAACGGTGGAATGCCATCATGTGCATGTGGTTCACCTGGTTGTTCATGTGGGGGTGGTGCACAATCTGCTCTTGTTATCCCTATTCAAGCTCAACAAACATGTTGCAGGTAAATATTTTTTCCATATATTAGTTGGGATACTGTATTACAGTTATCAAAACAAAATTATTACTGTACTACGGTATCAAAGCATACTGATAAAAGTTCAGTATCCAAAAGGAGCATATAACAATAATTTTATATATAATTTTTAGATGTTGTCAACCAGTTTGTGCTCCAGCATGTATGCAAGGTGGTGGATGCTATACTGGGTGTTAATTACTTTCATTAACTACATTTCTTTTTAAATTACACTTAATCTGTATTTATTTGGCACTTTTGTAATAAATAACTTGGAAAAAAATTTATTTGAGCCAAAAAGAACTCACACATAAAAGTTTTCAATTCAATAAGAAATTGGCAGACAAAAAGCAATAACACAGGACATTAACAAAAACGATTACTTTTTCTCATAAAGATTCCACAAATTTACACGAGAAGAAATCTTATAAAAATCAATAAAAGGTGGTTTATAATCATGATTTTCAGTAGCAATAATTTCGTTAACAATTGTTTGAAGACGATTTCGATATTGCTGAGAAATTTGATGATGAAAATGAAGAGAAATTTTTGTTTTTGTATTCTTCTAAAAAATTAACCATTTTTTCGGATTCATATATAAAAATGCATACCTTAATATAATTATAAAAGCAATCGATATCAAAAGCTTCAGGAACACCATGCAGATAAAGTCTGTTAAGACTTGAAAAGTGTGGAATTTTGAGCAATTCTTTTGCAGTGTTTGATGAAATAATATTTTCATTGCCATTAAGATTGCTGAAAAAAATAGTTTTTTTAAATGTTATTATAAATTTAAATAATAAATTTTCACTTACTAACGAAAATCTTTAACATTAGGAAGAGATTTTATTAGTTTTTCTAATGAAGTAATAGAACCATCTTCATCCATTACTGTAACCGTAAGGAAACAAATTTCATTACATTTTGAAGCAAGAAACATAAAGTTATTGAAAGAAATATTTTGATTCCAAAGAGTAAATTGTTGAGCATCACAACGATAAAGTATTGGCATAATAAAAGAAAATGGATTTTTAACATTTGAACCAAAGTTGGTAATATCCAGTTTGTCAGAAATCCAAATTTTTCTTACAATATTATTTAATTCAACAAATTCTCCATTTAAAATTGTAAGCCATTCATTATTTTCATTAACAAAATACAAGCGACGAACAACAAGAAGAGGATTTTTAATGAAGAAATATTTGCAGCTTTTAATCATTTTTTCATAGCATTTTGGAGTTGAAGGATTCTTTGCTAGATAAAATACAATTGAATCTGGCAATGACCATGCTTGATGACGATGATAAGTAGACAGGAAAGAAGATTTTATAGCAGGAACTATCATTGAAGTATCACGTTTTGCATTTGGGGAAATGAATAAATCCATTATTTTGCATTCAATAATCAGAAACGAATAACTCTGAAAAATGTAAATTAAAATGTAATTCAATGGAGAGCAAAAAAAAGAAGTATATCCTGCAGCTTTTTTAAAAACAAGAAATATTCATGACAAATTTCCTCAAAAAATTGATCTTTCTTTGGCACCTTTTGTTTTGCTAAAATTGTTTTTGCCAAGAGGTCTATAAGGTAAAAAAATAAATGAGTTTGCAAAAATATAACTATCCTTCGTATTTTATCGATTTATAAAACAACAGCAATAATTTTAATAATGTTAGTTTAAAGAATGATAAAAATTTAAATTAAAAAGCTTACATACATGTATTTGCTTTGCTTGTATTTTAATATTATCAAACAGGACTATGCTTTAAAAATGTTTAAAATTGTATGTATGCATTCATAAAATGAGGATATGAAGAAAACATATACTTGTTGTAATAAAAGTAGTGCATTTTGTTTTTGCATAATTTTTCATGGCAGGTGTAAATCAAAATATTATTTTTTTTTATTATTGTGATGAATACCAATACATTGCTTTAAATGCATAGTTTAACTAACTTTTAATTTCATCAAAAATTTTTTAGGTAGTTTAAAAAGAAACAAATTAAAAAATTACAAAATATTTAAAAAAGTTGCATTATGTTTAAATAGAATCAATGTGTTCTTGCATTTTGTAACACCAGAAAATCAAAAGAGATTGATTGCGATTCCCAACGTAAAGAGAAAGAAAAACTGAAGAAAAGAAAGAAGCAACTGGCTTTTTTTTCATATTTGTTACACACTGATGCTGTAGTTAGTATGTGTAACACTGCAAACGACAGACATGGGCTGGCTACTAACCATCTATTTTTTGTTGTTGGCTAAAAAAATTCGCATATGTTAATTTTTTAGCCCGGACATTGCTTGTGTGTATAAATTGTTTATGACTCTATGTATGGATGAAGAAGAAAATTCATTTTTTGTAACAAAAGTAATTTTTGCATACTTTTTTTGTGATTGATGTAAAGCAAAAACATATTTTTTATTATTGATTACATTGTTCAACAAAATTTTTATAAATCTATGTTGCTTTAACTAGCTTAATAATTTACCAAAGTTTATAGATGACTTAACAAGAAACGAATTAAAAAGTTACTAAAATATTCATGAGAGGTTTTAAAATCCCTGTTGATTAAATCAGTAACTTTTTAATTTTCAAGTTTACAAAGAAAAAAAGATTGCAACAATCTGACAAAATATTCAAAAAAAAAAGCTTAATTTTCCACCAATTTTGTTTAAAAAATTAAAAAAATGCTAATGCAATTTCTTAACCAATGTAGAGATGAATGAACAAAAGATCAAATAACAGCAGTGAAATGCTGTTGGAAAAAAGAAGGAGTGTCTTTTCTTGTTTCTTTGTTTTCATCTGTTGAAAAGGATAGAGTTGTTGACCAGTATGCTGCTGCTGCTAGTTCAAAATAACATATTATTGATTTTCGAAAAAAGAGGTATTGCAATATGAGGCATAGCTGATGAAGAATTTTTGCGCTCTTTTTTATAATTAAAACACAGATAGAAAGAAAAATATTTTGCCAAAAATGAATTCTTTTTTGGTGGTTTTCATTTTTGAATATTCTAAATAATTTTTTATTTTACAAGATGACTTATTTTTGGCATAAGAAAGCGCAACATGCGTTAAATGTGTCTTGAAAAATGCTGCACATTATTGAAGAATTTGACTTTTTGAATCAATAATAAACATTAATTTAAAATTTTATTTGTCCATACATATAAGTGCTTAATAAAACAATCACATGTTCATTTTTAAAAGACAAACCTTTTTCAGTAAGCATGTAACCTTTTTTTTAAAAGAAGCATCTGACGAATCCTTAACCCCTTTCGGAATCTTAAATAATGTTTTAAAGGGAGCGGACTCTTTGATAATTTTTGTCAAAATCGGTCGCCTTGACAGTCAGGGAAAAAAGACGATCTCGAAAAGAAAAAGCTATTGGTTTCAACTTTTTTTAGAAACCTGACTGTCAAGGCGACCGATTTTGACAAAAAGTATCAAAGAGTCCGCTCCCTTTAAGAATTTGTTGAATTAAATAATATTGTAAGAAAAATTTGGATTTCTGACAAACTGGATATTACCAACTTTGGTTCAAATGTTAAAAATCCATTTTCTTTTATTATGCCAATACTTTATCGTTGTGATGCTCAACAATTTACTCTTTGGAATCAAAATATTTCTTTCAATAACTTTATGTTTCTTGCTTCAAAATGTAATGAAATTTGTTTCCTTACGGTTACAGTAATGGATGAAGATGGTTCTGTTACTTCATTGGAAAAACTAATAAAATCTCTTCCTAATGTTAAAGATTTTCGTTAGTAAGTGAAAATTTATTTATAATAACATTTAAAAAAACCATTTTTTTCAGCAATCTTAATGGCAATGAAAATATTATTTCATCAAACACTGCAAAAGAATTGCTCAAAATTTCACACTTTTCAAGTCTTAACAGACTTTATCTGCATGGTGTTCCTGAAGCTTTTGATATCGATTGCTTTTATAATTATATTAAGGTATGCATTTTTATATATGAATCCGAAAAAATGGTTAATTTTTAAGAAGAATACAAAATCAAAAATTTCTCTCCATTTTCATCATCAAATTTCTCAGCAATATCGAAATCGTCTTCAAACAATTGTTAACGAAATTATTGCAACTGAAAATCATGACTATAAACCACCTTTTATTGATTTTTATGAAATTTCTTCTCGTGCAAATTTGTGATGAAAAAGGAGAGAAATTTTTGTTTTTGTATTCTTCTAAAAATTGCGTAATTTACAGGAGATTTTATTATTGAAATCAGATTCTAGCCATTCACTTCTAGGTGTTCATATTTTCAGGAAAGAGTCTTCGTTAAAGCTCTTCCCTAAAAACATAAGCCGCTGGAAGTGGCTGGCAAGGATTTGAAGCCAAGAAAACCTTGATCGAAAATGATAGGCCACACATAAAACGCTTACCTTAGCATAAGAGTAAAAGCAATCAATATCGAAAATTTCTGGAAGGCAATACAATGTATCAAGTTTGTGAAAATGTGAAATTTTTAGCAATGCTATTGCAGTTTTTGTTGTAACAAGATTATTTGTGACATCCCCAACACTAAAAAAAGAAGAATAAAATTGTTCAATTTCAGTTTTATAATAACATACTATTTTTTTAGCTTTGGTAGAATTTCAACAAGTTTTTCCAAGGCAACGGGAGAACTACTTACGTCAATCACAGCTGCATTCATATTGATTTCTTTACATTTTGAAGTAAGATCAATAAAAGTGCTGAAAGAAATATTTTGATCCCAAAGTGTAAATTTTTCAGCAACACAGGAATATACTTTTGGCATAATAAATTGAAAAGGATTTGTAACACTTGAACCATAGTGGGTTATATCGAGTTCTTGAGAAATCCAAATCTTTGCTTTAAAATTATTTAGATCAACAGCTTTTCGATCGAAATAAGTAACCAATGCACTTTTAGCATTATACGAAAGAAAAAATCGTGGAATAACAAGTAGGGGGTTTTTGATGAAGAAATATTTGCATGCTTGAATCAGTTTTTCGTATGCTTTTGCTGACGATGGATTCATTGTAAGATGATAAATAATAGAATCAGGGAATGACCATTTTTGATAATGTTGGTATGTTGCAAGAAATTTGGCACATTTGGAAGAAGAAGAATCAGTCATTGGATTTTTAGCGGGATAAAGACCATTTGGAAAATTTGATGAATCCATGATTCGGTGGTGAATAATGAAATGCAATCTGAAATTCAAAGTATTAATCTTTAATAATAATAAACAAAGTTAGTTTGAGAATTTCATGAATAATGCAAATGAGCAAAATATATGAATATGGGCAAAGAATAGTTCGTTGCCCAAGTTTGTCGTTCATTAAGAATTTTTTATTTTTTTGTTATTGTTTGTCTTCCAGTTAACAAAAAAACATAATATGCATCGTTTATATAACCAGGCATTTGAAAAAACAACGTCTCGTGAGAAATTTCATTGATTAATTGTTTTTAATAAAGTGAAGGTTTTTAAATCCTAATAAAATTATCGCATATCTTTCGTATATCTAATGGAAATCAAAAAAAGTTATTTTTTAAATACTGTCAACAGGAAATCATTCGTTATTTTCTCTTTTATTGCTATGACTAACTTTTAAATAAATGAACTCATTTTTCCTTTTTGTAAACCGGGAAAACAAATTAAAAATTTACAAAATATTCAAAAACAATTCATTTCTTTATAGCTGTAAATAAAGGACAAATGTTTTTTTTTTGCATTTTGTGTAACCTTGAAAATCGTAAAGGCTGTGTATCGTTTGCACGTAACGAAAGAAGAAGAAAGATAGAAAAAATCAGCAAACTAACTGCCTATGTACGCACATGTTACTCAATTATTTTTTTTAGTGTGCGTAAACAAAAGATTTTGAGCCGATTGCTCACATTGCTTTTCAGCTGCCGTTGCACATTATCGATTCTTACAACAGCAAATGCAGTATGTCCAATTTTAAACGTAAAGTTTTATGCCACTTTTGCGAAAAAATTAAGAAAAATTTTTGCTGTTTTTGCTTTGAATATTTTATATGATTTTATTCTTTATAATCTAAAAGTGTCTAGTATTTGGAACAAACAATTTTACAAAGGGAAAATGCATATTTATGAAAAACTACTGAATACTGAAACAATGCTTGCAGAAAGAAAAACAATAAATATATTTTTTAATTTATACTTTAGCCACAGTTGCATCAGTAAAATTCGGCTTTTTTTTGTCAAGCTTTCACACTATATAAAAAAGTGGATATCCTACAAATTCAAATTTCGACATAGTTTCTAGCAAAATCAGTATGGAAAAAAATATAAAAATACTAGCCAGGTTTAATTAATTATGAGGAAACTCCACCATCTTACTTTATACCACACTGAAATTTAACATTGTTTGACCTGGCTAGATGCCTGAAAATGCATGCATGCTACACAATAAAATATGCAAAAAAAGTTTTTTAATAAAGCATTTTTATTATTTATTTTTATGAAACTGATGTAAAGAAATGAATTTTAAAAATTTACAAAATATTTAGAAAAGAAGCTTCATGATTTTAAAAATGATGAAGTCACTGCTTTTTATTTAAACCTTTAAGGTGAAAGAGATCGACAAACACCTTCCATAAGAAAAAGAAAGCAATCAAAAAATAGATGCTAGAGAAAGATGACCTTCCTTTTCTTCGCATTTTTTTTGCACACATGTGTCAATGACTCATTGCTGATTTTTAGTTTTTTTGTCAATACCAATTCATCATCGATCTTTAGAAAAAGCAATTGCAATGTAAGACATCGCCTTTTTTCACAGCATATTTAATGAATAAGCAACAAATATGTCTTTGAACATTCTAAATAATTTTTTCCAGAACAATTATATGACAGAAAAACATCATAAGCATGAGCAGATAAGAAGAATTTATGCAAAAAAGTTGGAACAAAAGGAATTGTCCTACCAAAAAATTTTAAAAAAAGACTTTAATGATTTTTTTGCTTCCTCATTTACTGTTTTATGCTTAATTACAGAATGACATAAATAGAATTTGATTTAACATTTCCAACAAAAAAATTAGCAATGAAATTTATTTATCATTTAATGATGTTTTTAAGATGTTGTTTTTTATTTAATGTTTTTGTGGGTTACACTTTTCGTAAGCAAGGGAACTTTTTTTAAATACTGTATAAACCTTTTTTGATTCTTTAATAGTTGTGATGATAATATCACTTTATGTTTAATATTAAATTACATATTTTGTAACAAGATTATCCCTGCACAAAAAGTACATTTTCCAAAATATTCAAAAAACCATCTGCATTTTAAAAACGTTATTTCAAAAAAATTTAAAAGCTTTTATGTTTATTTTTTCCTTGAGAGTGTTTGCTGTTTCTCCTTGTTTCGTAAGAGAAAAAAGTTTGATTCTCTTCTGCAATAAATAAAGTGCGCTGTTTTTTTTTAAAAAGCGATTGCTTTCTTTGCCATAGCAAATGTTAACTTTTGCTTTGCAGTGAACCTTTTGTGACAAAAGCGTTCTGCCAGAACATTGCTTCCGTTTTTTATAAAGTGCTATTTTTGATTTTCTAAGATGATTTTTTTTTCAGTTAAAGCTTTTATTAATTAATGATTCCTAATAAGATAAATGCATATTGCTTTGATAATACTTATAGTTCTATGAATGAGGAATACCATGGCTCATAAAATAATAAAGTCAGAAGACCTATAAAAGATTTATTTCGTCTTATTTTTTTAAAATTTTTTCATTGATCTTGCATAACAGGATTTTTAATAAAAAAATATTTGCAGCATTGGACCATTTTTTCATACGCTTTTGGAGTTGAAGGATTCTTTGTTATATAATAAATAACAGAATCTGGGACTGACCATGGTCGATGACGATGATATGTAGCAAGAAAAGAAGTTTTTGCGGAATTAAATGAATCCATAAGTTTCTTCACAATTATCAGAAACAAATAGATTTTTAAAAATATTAATTAAAGCGTCGATAGCAGAAACAAAAGGAACAACTATATATATCTCGCAATTTGAGAGTAAATGAAAAACAAATAAACAAGAAAGCATTAAAAAATGTTAGGAAAAGAAACTATTCTCTTTAGCAAAATGATGTCAACGAAAGACTTACACTAACCTATCTTTTAGCTCTTTGCCATTAACAATACATTTTTGATATTTAGGAAAGTGCAAAATGGGCCATCAGGGTGAAATGTTTTTTGTTGTTGAAGGAAAAAAAAACTATTTTCTCAAATACTGTTGAGAAGATCTCGTGCTTTTAATTTATTGTTGCAATATTTATTATTTTAATTTATTTTTAAATGCCATGCTAATAAAACGAATTATAAAATTTTTTACTTACAAAATATTCAAAAACGGTGCATTTTGCTTGAAATAAAAGTAAAAAAAGACAAGATAGTGACTGTTCCTTACATTGTTCATTCGTAAAAAGAAAAAAAAAGTGCCTAAAAAAACTAACTGCAAGGACCTTTTTTTCTATGTGTTACGGACATGCATTAGTGCATATTAACGATGCAAAAAAGATGGCAAGAACAACCTACAATTCTTCCTTGCTATGAGAAACACACACAAATTTTATTCTCCTAAAAAATCAATGCAATACGTTGATTGAAAATGTGAGCCATGCGTATTATTTGTGGTGTAGTGAATGGCAGGGAAAGAAAAGAAATTACTGCTATAAATGCACTACTGTATTTGTCTTTCTTTGAAAATCATGTTTGAATATTTTAATTAATTCTTCCTTATAGAAATGTGTAAACGATGAAATTTTTTAAAAGAAAAAAGCTCAAACAATTAAAAAATTTTTAAAAAAGCCGTAACACAGTTACTGGAAGATACCAATAAAAAATAAGAAATTTATATACATTTTTATCTTCGCAATTTTTTTATTTCATGATCTTCTTCGTTAAATCAGTAGTTTAAAATTTTTTGGTCATCCATGTTGTGCTCCAGGATGTTCCGAGGTGTTCATGCAATGGTGGAATACCATATAAGTTAACTGTAATATGGTCATATCGCAATAAATAAAGCAAATTCAATTAAACCAATAACAAAAAAGAAGTATCCAAAAAAACAAACGAAAAAGAAAGACTCCTTTTTTGTTATTTTAGTTGGGGAAAAAGTCCGCGTATGCACATAAATGTCAGTGAAAGACTTACCTTGTAGTGTTTTTTTTCTGTAAACACACATAATCGATTTTTTGAAAAAAAAGCAGTTGCAATATAAGTCAGCAGAAAAATCTTTTTGCAGCATTTTATAGGGTACAATACCATATAAGTTAACTGTGATATGTCACCACTGCAACTTTTTTTTGAATATTTTAATTACCTTTTTTAAATACAGTTATTTGGGGATGAAGTTTTTTTGGATTATAAAGATAAAAATACATTTCTGTGAGAATATTCAAACAATGAAGATATTTCATTTTTAAAATAAAGACTTTAATTTATCCCTTTTTTGTCACTTTTTTGTTTAATGTTTGATTCATATGATTTTATTTAACAATATTAATTAAGAGCAATGGGGTTATAATTGTAACGTGCTTTTGCGATGTTGTTTTTTAATTACCATTTTCATCATTCGCAAGTTTTCTAACCAAGAAAGAAATTTTTAAATACTGTTAAAACACCATAGTGTTACATCAAAGTTTGTGTTGATTATTTAAATTTAAAGCTAAATATTAAATTACATATTGTTTGAAAGAATATCCCTCTTCAAAAAGTGGATTAACAAAATATTCAAAAAACAATCTGCATTTTGAAACTGTCCTTTCAAAAATAAAATTTATGTTTACTTGAGAGTGACTGCTATTTCTTCGTGCTTTGTAATAGAAAACAATTTTAGTCGTCTTTTTTTTTCGTTGTGCATCAGCAAGAAATGAAATTTGCTGTTCTTTATTTTGCTCATAAAATAAACCCTCCTTTCTTTTTAAAAAAGCAACTGCTTTCTGCACCATTGCTACTGTGAAATATTTTTTTCTGCAAGAGCCCTTGTAAGACAAACATGTTCTGCCAGAACTTTGCTACCATTTTTTATAAACTGATTTTTTGATTGTTTTAGACGATTCTTTTTTTCTGTTTAAACTTTTATTAAAAAGATAATGATTCTTAATAAGATAAATGCATACTCCTTTGATAAAACATTTAGTTCTATGAATATGGACTCCATATTATAGAGTACAATGGCTCATAAAATAATAGAGAAGAAGGCCTACAAAAGATTTTTTTCGTCTTTTTTTTTAAGTTTTTCTTTCATGACCTTGCATAACATATACAAGAAGAATAGGTTTTTGAATGAAAAAATATTTACATCTTTGAATCATTTTTTGGTAGCACTTTGGAGTTAAAGGATTTTTAGCCATGTAAAATATAAGTGTTGAAGGCAATGGCCATGCTTGATGTCGACAATATGTTGAAAGGAAAGACATCTTTGTGGTAGGATTTATCTTTAGATTTTGGCCATATTGAGAACAATATAAATCCATGATTTTGCATTCGTTTATCGGAAAAAAATAAACTTTAAAATATTTTTTGATTATAGTGTTATTAATTGGTTAGCAAGAGTGAAGAAGGAGAACTATATCCATCAATCTTGTGAGAAAATGAATAACAAAAAAAACACTTGATATTTTTTGGCACCTTTTGTTTTAAGAGATTGTTTATGTCTATGAGTTTTTAAGGCAAAGAAAAACTGTGGACATGGAAAAACAACATTTGTTTTTTAACCCCTTCCATTGATATTACAATACAAAGTTTAAACAATTATGGAACTGTGTGTGGTAAATTTGTACATGACATTTTGATTTACTGGTATTTCAATCAATTATTGCCGAAGTTGCTTCACGGCAAATTTCGATTCAGTTTTTGGCAAAATTAGTTATTGAAAAAGCATATTCCAACCTGGTTAAATGAGATTCTTTTTTATCATTTATGAGGAAGATCTGTTTTCTTACTTTATATACTAGCTTTTAGCCCTTGAATACAACAGTGTCAGACATTGTTGGAAACTGCATGCGAACCACACAACAAAAAAAAGTTGGAAATGAAGTTTTTTAATAGAGCTCTTAAATATCATTTTTTTTATTTATGTTTTGTGACTGATGTAAAGAAATGAAATTATTTTTTTAAATATTGTCGAGTTTCCTTCCAAAAATATCTTTGAATATGCTGTAACAACTTTAAAATAAATTTGCAAATTTTCTTACACAAGATTTCAACAAGAAATTCAAAAATTTACAAAATGTTAAAAAAAAGATTTATATTTTAATAATGATGAAATCACTGCTTTTTATTTAAACCTTTCAGGTGAAAAAAATTGACAGGCACCTTCCGTTGGAAAAAGAAATCAATCAAATTGATGTTACAAAAGAAACCACTCCCTTTTTTCATATTTGTTGCACACTAATGTAAATGAACGACTTACACTCATCGCAGAGTTTTAGTGTTTCTGCCAGCCGCTAATAATACATCATTGATCTTTAGAAAAGTGGAATACTAACCATCGCAAATGTTAATTTTTTTCACAGCATTTTGTTGTTTATTTCTTTGAATATTTTAAATAATTTTTTTCTAAACAGTTATAACCATAAATATTACAGTAAATAAAAATTAATAAAAAAGTATTTATGCAAAAATTTTTCTCTAAATGAAATTTTTCAATCAGACAATTTAAAAAAAAAGACTTTAATGGTTTCTTTACTTTACCACTTTTTTGTTTAATTTTTGTTTACAGTGTGACAGAACATTTTAACGGAAGTATTGGATTTATTGTAATCTAAGCATGCTTAAAAGATTTACTCATTTCATATTGTCAAACTTTCAGTAAACAAGAAAGCATTTTTTAATAATGCAAGAAACGAAGCTTTGTTTCTTCGAAGCCATCCTGATTATATAAGATTTAAAACTACGTATTTTCTAACTAATTTATGCACCTTCCCAAAAAGTCTTGTGTATTTTACAAAATATTCAAAAACAGAGCTCCATTTTAAAAGCATTCTTTCAAAAACATGAAGAAATCTTTTATGTTTATGTTTTCTTTGATAGTGAAAGAAATTGACTTCGATTGCTCTATTTCTTAAGAGAAAAAAATGAAAAAATTGGATGCAGACACTATTGCTTTTTTTTGTTACACATATGCTTCGAATGAAAGCCTTGTGCTGCGCTTACTGATCTTTGATTTTTGCTTGTAAAAAGGCACATTTTCTTTTTTCGAAAGGCGGTTGCAACCATCGCAGGTATTACCGTCTTTCTTGCAATGTCCCTTGAAAGACAAAAAAGAAGTGTTAGAACATTGCTTTCTTTTTTTACTGACTACTATTTTTTTAATAATTTGGATAATTTTTTTCAGTTAGAATTTTTAATCATAAAAATTACAGTTTTTTACTAAATAATAAATATTGCGTTGATAACTTCACTTCCTGTTATGTTTTTCACAAAAACAATTTTAAAAAAAGAAATGTAAAGATTGGCTCAAATAATGCAAAGGTAGAAGTGTATAATGCAAATTTTCAAGCTTTCTACAAATTATGAAAAATTCCTATTTTTATTGTTCTTTAATAACGATAATTTATTGCTATTTTTGAAAAAAAATAGACACAGTTCCATGTAAATGTCTTGTTGTTAAAAATAATGCATTGTTAACAAAATTTGCATAATTGTAATTACACAAGAAAAAAGTGTTAACATGTTAGTTTAAAACGTATTCTATGAATTTTTTTAAAGATTTTGCCATTTTCTGGCACAGCAAAATGACATTCCCGTATCGACCCAGAAATGATACCTAGGGTTTCGACCATGCTTAACAAGCTTAAATCCAAAATTTTAGGCCTTTTACTCAACCTTAACCCTGATTTTTTGGTCCCGAAACGAAAATATCCAGGTTTTTTCACATGGATGCCATATATTCAATTTATTTAAAGTTGCTAATATTCTTTCACCTATGTAAGTTTTCGAGGTCGGGGAATCCGAATTTCGCATTTTTGAACGAAAATTTTCGCTGCGAGACCCATTTTTCGCACTACGGCACTTTTTGTGCCGTCATAACTTTTCGGCAATAGCCCAGCTGGCCGAGTGAATAGCACCATCGGATTCAGCGCCTTTTTTTACCCCAGGGGGGTCAAGAATGGTAAAAAAACCGGTGGAGGAAAAACGGGTTTACTATTGTTAAACATATGATACAACAAAAAAATTGTCTTGGTCCCCCCTGTGCTAAAAAACTGACAAAAAAATAAAAAAATTTTTTTTGTCCAAAAATGCTTATTAATAATTATAATATTATTTTAGGATCGAAAAAAAGGTGTTTAAACGTTTTTAAATGCTTTAAAACATGGTAAAACAACGAAAATTACGGTATTTCATCATGCTCTACGTTCAACAATAGTAAACCCGTTTTTCCTCCACCGGTTTTTTTTACCATTCTTGACCCCCCTGGGGTAAAAAAGGGCGCTGAATCCGATGGTGATACTCACTCGGCCAGCTGGCCCCTTGCCGAAAAGTTATGACGGCACGAAAAGTGCCGTAGTGCAAAAAATGGGTCTCGCAGCGAAAATTTTCGTTCGAAAATGCGAAATTCGGATTCCCCGACCTCGAAAACCTACATAGGTGAAAGAATATTAGCAACTTTAAATAAAATGAATATATGGCATCCATGTGAAAAACCCTTGATACTTTCGTTTCGAGACCAAAAAATCTGGGTTAAGGTTGAGCTAAAGCCCTAAAATTTTGGATTTGAGCTTGTTAAGCATGGTCGAAAACCTAGGTATCGTTTCTGGAGAAAAAAAATTTTAGCTGTGCCAGCCGTTTTAAAAAAATTCATAGAATACGTTTTAAAAATTTGCAAAATTCTGACAAAAACTTCAAAAAAAAAACAAACCAAATCGAAAAAATCAACATGGCAAGAAAAATAACAAAAAAATTCTTTAACTTTCATTAAAAAGTTTCCACAAAGCCTTACGAAAAGATGGAATGCTACCATAAAAACTGATAAATGGGGGCCGATATTCACGATTTTCAGTTATTAGAATTTCCATAATAATAGTTTGAAGACAAAGCTTATATTGAAGCGGTATTTGGTCGGAAAAATAAAGATGAATTTTTGTTTTTTGATTGGTCTGAAAAGTTTTGAGACTTCAAAAATATTGATTAGTGCAAGAAGGCTTACTTTGAAATACCTATAGAAGCAATCAATATCGAAGACTTCAGGAATATTTTCTAAAATAAAGTTATCAAGATCAGAGAAATGTGGAATTTTGAGTAATTCTTTAACAATTTTTGATGTAATAACATAAGGAGTAAAGAATCCAAACTTGCTGAAATAAAAATATAAAATTATTTTTTATGTATAAAATTAGTTTGAGCGTTGTATGGATGAATGGCCTGGTGCTGGCATATTGACCATTCCCTTCCAGATTCGATACCCGCGATTGCCCAACTTCGACGTTACCAATTAAATGACAATAGGTACAATACGGAAGGAGGGGGTGTCCTCTATCAGAAGATAAAGGAGTGGCTACCACAGAATCTTCGGATTTGGCGCATGTTGCTTGCAGGAAATCTATGCTTGCTCAACCCAGGCGTTATGTCAGCAAGGAGTGGAAGTCCGCTACCGGGATAGAAGAGTGTCCACCATAAAGTCGCGCCGGCAAAAAGGTTATCGGATCTGGCACTTAAAGCTAACAGCCGGGTGGGATGCTGAGCGGTTGTGTGTTGCTGCTTGAAAATGAAAAAAATGTAAATTTTTTAATGAAAAGGGGGAGTAAACTGAAGAAGTGCCTTTTTTAAAAATAACTTACTAATGAAAATCTTTAACATTTCCAAGAGATTCTACAAGCTCTTCCAGCACAACAGTAGCACCGTTTTCATCTTTAACAACAGCATCAAATACAGTAATTTTTTTACAATTTGAAGCAAAAAACATAAATTCATTGAATGATAAATCTTGATTCCAAAGAGTAAATTTTTTAATATAATTTCGATAAATTTTTGGTTTAATAAAAGAAGGAATAGAATTTTTTAGATAAGGTGTAGGAGTGTCAATAAAAAGTCCGTCAGTAATCCAAATTTTTGTCTTAATACCATTAAGATCTTTATGATTTCCATTAAAATAAATGCGCCATTCATTTATGGAATGCCTAACAGACAAATCTGAAACAATAAGAAGAGGGTTTTTGACGAAAAAAAAAAAAAAAAATATTTGCATATTTGAATCATTCTTTCATAGGCTTTTGATGATGACGGATTCTTTGTAATATAATAAATAACAGAATCAGGCAGCGACCATGCTTGATGTGGAAGATAAGGTGCCAAAAATTTATAAGGTTTTATATAAACAATTATAGAATTTAGATAAGCTGAGGTACCAGTTGTAATTTTTGATGAATCCATGTTCCACTTTACAATTATCAGCAATAAGCAGATGAATATCTAAAAAAGTTAAATCAAAACTATAGAATTTTAATGATATAATCTTATCATAAATTTCAAAGGTTTTGCAGACGAACGAAGCAAATTAACGTGGTGAAAAAGAACTTTGATACAAATTTTGGTCAAAAAAAGTTTTATAAGTTGTTACGTTTTGTTTTTCATATTGCAAAAAAATATTTGGTCGAATCTCCAAGGGAAAAAATAAGATCTCATTGGAGATAGATTCTCATACATCGATTGTACTGTATGAACTAAAGCAAATATGTGACGCAGTGATTTTCTTGAAAAACAGAAAAGCTTCACCAGCGCACATTGCTTTTACTTTTGCTGCGTACTTTTTCTTGAATAATTTAGATAATTTTTCCTTCAAAAAAACTATATTGATTTGCTTTATTTCTAATTTTTATCATTGCATTTTCGATTATGAAAAATACTTGTTCCTGTAGGAATTAATGTTTGATACAAAAACTAGTGTTCTACAATTTTTCATGCATGAAATGGATTGATAACTTTTTATGAATGCGTAAATTTTTTATTTTTACAAAAAAAAATGAACTGTTTTGTGTAAATTAAAAAAAGTAGAGCTTTGAATATGATATAGTAGTTACATAGCTTTTTATGTAACTGACACAGAACAAAAAAGCTATTTTTTAAATATTGTTCCAAAACATTAAAGTATGTTTCTTTAAAATTCACGTTGCTAGAACTAACTTTTCGATAAATCTGCACATTTTCTTCGGAATCAAAAATTAACAAAATATTCAAAAAAAAGTTTCATTATTTTAACTACCATTCACTAAATGAAGGAATAAATTGTTTAGTGCATTTTGTTAAATGTTCAAAATCACAGAGAGTGATTGAGTTTTATATTTTCTGTAAGTGGTGAAAGAAACACAAAAGCAGCAGCAAAAAATGAGATGAATACCTCTAAACATCCTTGTTACACACAAAACCATTTGGTGTGCGTAAGCAGACTGCTCCCCTTCTGTTCTGCTGCTATTGTGAAAACTCACATTATTGATTCTTAAAATAGCAGCAGCAGTATGAACACTCACAAATACGTCGTTTTCTTGGAAATATGGAGATATTTTTTCAAAAGAAATTTGGAGATGCCTTCTTGGTGTTTGAAAAGCTCTTTACAACACGGAAAAAACAAATATATTGTAATAGTTATTCCCAAGAGTCTTTTGCATGACTTCTGAGTGCCTGAAAATCTGTCTAAATTAGTCAACAACATGTTAAAAACAATGATACTGCGATATTTTTTCAAAAGAAATTTGGAGATGCCTTCTTTGTGTTTGAAAAGCTCTTTACAACACGAAAAAAACAAATATATTGTAATAGTTATTTCCAAGAGTCTTTTGCATGACTTCTGAGTGCCTGAAAATCTGTCTAAATTAGTCAACAACATGTTAAAAACAATGATACTGCGATATTTTTTCAAAAGAAATTTGGAGATGCCTTCTTTGTGTTTGAAAAGCTCTTTACAACACGAAAAAAACAAATATATTGTAATAGTTATTTCCAAGAGTCTTTTGCATGACTTCTGAGTGCCTGAAAATCTGTCTAAATTAGTCAACAACATGTTAAAATAAATGATACTGCGATATTTTTTCAAAAGAAATTTGGAGATGCCTTCTTTGTGTTTGAAAAGCTCTTTACAACACGGAAAAAACAAATATATTGTAACAGTTATTCCCAAGAGTCTTTTGCATGACTTCTGAGTGCCTGAAAATCTGTCTCAATCAGTCAGCAACATGTTAAAAACAATGATACTGAAATATTTTTTCAAAAGAAATTTGGAGATGCCTTCTTTGTGTTTGAAAAGCTCTTTACAACTCGGAAAAAACAAATATATTGTAATAGTTATTCCCAAGAGTCTCTTGCATGACTTCTGAGTGCCTGAAAATCTGTCTAAATTAGTCAACAACATGTTAAAAACAATGATACTGAAATATTTTTTCAAAAGAAATTTGGAGATGCCTTCTTTGTGTTTGAAAAGCTCTTTACAACTCGGAAAAAACAAATATATTGTAATAGTTATTCCCAAGAGTCTCTTGCATGACTTCTGAGTGCCTGAAAATCTGTCTAAATTAGTCAACAACATGTTAAAAACAATGATACTGCGATATTTTTTCAAAAGAAATTTGGAGATGCCTTCTTTGTGTTTGAAAAGCTCTTTACAACACGGAAAAAACAAATATATTGTAATAGTTATTTCCAAGAGTCTTTTGCATGACTACTGAGTGCCTGAAAATCTGTCTCAATTAGTCAACAACATGTTAAAAACAATGATACTGCGACATTTTTTCAAAAGAAATTTGGAGATGCCTTCTTGGTGTTTGGAAAGCTCTTTACAACACGGAAAAAACAAATATATTGTAATAGTTATTTCCAAGAGTCTTTTGCATGACTTCTGAGTGCCTGAAAATCTGTCTAAATTAGTAAACAACATGTTAAAAACAAAGATGCTGCGATATTTTTTCAAAAGAAATTTGGAGATGCCTTCTTGGTGTTTGAAAAGCTCTTTACAACACGGAAAAAACAAATATATTGTAATAGTTATTCCCAAGAGTCTTTTGCATGACTTCTGAGTGCCTGAAAATCTGTCTAAATTAGTCAACAACATGTTAAAAACAATGATACTGCGATATTTTTTCAAAAGAAATTTGGAGATGCCATCTTGGTGTTTGAAAAGCTCTTTACAACACGGAAAAAACAAATACATTGTAATAGTTATTCCCAAGAGTCTTTTGCATGACTTCTGAGTGCCTGAAAATCTGTCTAAATTAGTCAACAACATGTTAAAAACAATGATACTGCGATATTTTTTCAAAAGAAATTTGGAGATGCCTTCTTTGTGTTTGAAAAGCTCTTTACAACTCGGAAAAAACAAATATATTGTAATAGTTATTCCCAAGAGTCTCTTGCATGACTTCTGAGTGCCTGAAAATCTGTCTAAATTAGTCAACAACATGTTAAAAACAATGATACTGAAATATTTTTTCAAAAGAAATTTGGAGATGCCTTCTTTGTGTTTGAAAAGCTCTTTACAACTCGGAAAAAACAAATATATTGTAATAGTTATTCCCAAGAGTCTTTTGCATGACTTCTGAGTGCCTGAAAATCTGTCTTAATTAGTCAACAACATGTTAAAAACAATGATACTGCGATATTTTTTCAAAAGAAATTTGGAGATGCCTTCTTTGTGTTTGAAAAGCTCTTTACAACTCGGAAAAAACAAATATATTGTAATAGTTATTCCCAAGAGTCTTTTGCATGACTTCTGAGTGCCTGAAAATCTGTCTAAATTAGTCAACAACATGTTAAAAACAATGATACTGAAATATTTTTTCAAAAGAAATTTGGAGATGCCTTCTTTGTGTTTGAAAAGCTCTTTACAACTCGGAAAAAACAAATATATTGTAATAGTTATTCCCAAGAGTCTCTTGCATGACTTCTGAGTGCCTGAAAATCTGTCTAAATTAGTCAACAACATGTTAAAAACAATGATACTGCGATATTTTTTCAAAAGAAATTTGGAGATGCCTTCTTTGTGTTTGAAAAGCTCTTTACAACACGGAAAAAACAAATATATTGTAATAGTTATTTCCAAGAGTCTTTTGCATGACTACTGAGTGCCTGAAAATCTGTCTCAATTAGTCAACAACATGTTAAAAACAATGATACTGCGACATTTTTTCAAAAGAAATTTGGAGATGCCTTCTTGGTGTTTGGAAAGCTCTTTACAACACGGAAAAAACAAATATATTGTAATAGTTATTTCCAAGAGTCTTTTGCATGACTTCTGAGTGCCTGAAAATCTGTCTAAATTAGTAAACAACATGTTAAAAACAAAGATGCTGCGATATTTTTTCAAAAGAAATTTGGAGATGCCTTCTTGGTGTTTGAAAAGCTCTTTACAACACGGAAAAAACAAATATATTGTAATAGTTATTCCCAAGAGTCTTTTGCATGACTTCTGAGTGCCTGAAAATCTGTCTAAATTAGTCAACAACATGTTAAAAACAATGATACTGCGATATTTTTTCAAAAGAAATTTGGAGATGCCATCTTGGTGTTTGAAAAGCTCTTTACAACACGGAAAAAACAAATACATTGTAATAGTTATTCCCAAGAGTCTTTTGCATGACTTCTGAGTGCCTGAAAATCTGTCTAAATTAGTCAACAACATGTTAAAAACAATGATACTGCGATATTTTTTCAAAAGAAATTTGGAGATGCCTTCTTTGTGTTTGAAAAGCTCTTTACAACTCGGAAAAAACAAATATATTGTAATAGTTATTCCCAAGAGTCTCTTGCATGACTTCTGAGTGCCTGAAAATCTGTCTAAATTAGTCAACAACATGTTAAAAACAATGATACTGAAATATTTTTTCAAAAGAAATTTGGAGATGCCTTCTTTGTGTTTGAAAAGCTCTTTACAACTCGGAAAAAACAAATATATTGTAATAGTTATTCCCAAGAGTCTTTTGCATGACTTCTGAGTGCCTGAAAATCTGTCTAAATTAGTCAACAACATGTTAAAAACAATGATACTGCGATATTTTTTCAAAAGAAATTTGGAGATGCCTTCTTGGTGTTTGAAAAGCTCTTTACAACTCGGAAAAAACAAATATATTGTAATAGTTATTCCCAAGAGTCTTTTGCATGACTTCTGAGTGCCTGAAAATCTGTCTAAATTAGTCAACAACATGTTAAAAACAATGATACTGCGATATTTTTTTAAAAGAAATTTGAGGATGCCTTCTTTGTGTTTGAAAAGCTCTTTACAACTCGGAAAAAACAAATATATTGTAATAGTTATTCCCAAGAGTCTTTTGCATGACTTCTGAGTGCCTGAAAATCTGTCTAAATTAGTCAACAACATGTTAAAAACAATGATACTGAAATATACAACGTGTTGAACGATGAATAAGCAAAGTGTTTGCAACTCAATGTGAACACGATCCCAAAAGCTATCCGCTTTTTCCCATTGATGCAATATTTCCTTCTGTCCCTTGTAACACCCGTTACAGACTTCACAAGCTTGTGCAACTTTTGTATGGCTGCATTTAAGCCTTCAAACCAGAAATTATCTTTTGCAATTAACAGCATCCTTGTTCTTCCAACATGAGCCTCATGAAGGATTTTAAAACTTCCATTTGTAATTCTTTAGGGATTACAGGTTTATCTTTAAAAAGCACATGTCCATTTCTTGTGGTTTATTCATCTTTACGATTCCACCAAGAATTAAATTCCTTTACACTAACTTTTGGCCAACCAGTTTTTACCCAAATCAATACTTGCTGAAGTACAGTATCCTTTGCTGTTGCTTCAATGATGCGATCAATGTTCAATGGTGATCTGCTTTCTTCGACAGCATATATCCTTTCAAAGCTATCTTCATCATCCAGTGCCTCTGGTGATGCTTCTTCAAGTGGATTTGGTAATCTGGACTAAACATCAGCATTAGCAAAATCTTCTGTTCGACGATATTGAATATCATATGTGTAACTCATCAAGATTACTGCCCACCGGGCTAACCTTTTAATTGCTATGGAATTTTCACTTGGTTTAGGACCAAAAATACGAAGAAGAGGTTGGTGATCAGTTAAAAGGACGAATTTTCTTCCAAGCAAGTAATGTTGAAATTTTTGAACACCATAAATAATTCCTAATGCTTCCTTCTCGATTTGAGCATAATTACGTTCTGCTGACGTTAATTTACGAGATGCATTGGCTATTACCTTTTCAGTACCATCAGATTCCCTATGATACAAAACAGCTCCAACACCATATTCGCTAGCATCAGTCGCCAATACAAGATCTTTGCTGGGATCATAATGAGTTAAATATCACCTTTCAGTAAACTTTCTTTGATATCATCAAAAGCCTTTTGATGTACTTTACTCCATTCCCAATCGACTCCCTTCTTTCGCAAATCATTCAATGGTGCCGCTAAATGTGCAAAACCTTTTACAAATCGACCATAGTAATTTACAAAACCAATGAAAGCTTCAACTTGCTTAACATTTTGTGGTGCTGGCATATTCCTAAATCCATCCAATTTCTTTGATAATGGTCTTATCCCAGATCCATCAACTTCATGACCAAGAAATTCAATCCTTGTTTTTAGGAATTCACATTTTTCACGCTTTAGCCAAAAGCCATGTTGTGCAAATCTTGCTAAAACTTGATCAACTTTTTCCAAGTGTTCTTCTATGGTTTTTCCACCAACAATGATATCATCTTGGAAAGCTACCGCTTTTTCGATCCCTTGGATAGTTTTTTCAATAATTGATTGAAACTCTGCTGCTGCCGAAGAAATTCCAGGAACCAATCGATTATACTGAAAAAGACTTTTATGGGTTGAAATTGTTGTTAGTTCTTTTGATTCATCATCCAGCTCAACCTGCTGATATGCATCTCGAATATCAAATTTTGAAAAATAAGAACTACCATTTAGCTCATGGAACATATCTTCAATACGAGGTAACGGATACTGTGTTACATCCAGCATTGGATTCAAAGTTAATTTGTAATTACCGCAAATTCTGATATCACCATTTGGTTTAACAACTGGAATAATTGGTGTAGCCCATTCAGAATGTTTTACTTCAGATACTAAACCTGTTCTGGTTTTATCTGCAAGTTGCTTTTCAACTTGTTCCCAAAAAGCATGCGGTAGATTACGAGCTTTAACAAATTTTGGTTTTGCTCCTTCAATCAATTTCAGAGAAACCTTCATATCACATTTACCAAGTTCTTCCTTGAAGACCGCTTCATGTTTATCCAACACAGCTTGCAACTTTTCTTCATAACCCTGTTGATCAGTTTGTAAATGTATTTCACGTTCAGCTTTTAGCCCAAAAGCATGGATCCAATCTCTTCCAAGTAATGCTGCACCAGCTTTAACTACAGTGACCCAAAGTTTCTTACTTGCACCATTAATTTGTACAGTAAACTCGCTCACGCCCATGAGTGCAATATTGGCATTGTAACTTTGCAGTTTGACCGTTGTTGGTTCAAGCTTTGGTGATCCAAGTTCTTTCCACCGTCTTTCACTTATTACTGTTGCTGCAGCACCTGTATCATATTGGAAAGTAATTGGATGTCCATCCAATGTTGCTTCAATCATGATTGGAGGAGGGAAATATGTGGAAAGATTTGATGCTGGAGATACTGCCAGTACTCCATAAAGACCATTCATAGCTTGTCGATTATCATCGGATGAATCACATTCATATGTACCAGCTGGTTCAATCTGATTCTGCTTTCGTGCATTTTTAAAATTAGAAAAATTTTTTCTTTGTGGATAAGATCTTTCATCTTTCTTTGCTGTACTCTTGCAAGCCCTTGCAAAATGATCTCTTCTTCCACACCTGTTGCATTTCTGGCCTTTTGCTGGACAATTATCCTTGCCTTGTTGGTGATGACCACCACAATATCCACATTTAACGCCTTTCCCGACGACATTCATGCTGTAGGATTTGCTGGCATGGCCGCTTTCACCTTTAATTTCTCGAGCAGCAGCTTTTCCTTGTTCAAAGCTTGTTGCTAATTCTTGGACCTTTGCAATATTCTTTATTTCGGTTGAAGATGTCATAAGAAATTGCCGAGTATCATCATTGGCAAGACCTTTAAGTGCTGCCAGCACTCCAAAATCGTCTGCTTCCATTTTATCCAATTTACATTGAAAGAAAAGTCGAGTAAGATGAGAAAAATAATCATCCAAAGATTGTCCTGGCTGTTGTCTTTCATTGAAAAATTTTACTCGTAATGCAGCAAGATTTGTTTTCATTGTAAACTTTTCACGAAGCAATTTAATCAATATATCATACTCCAACTCCTGTGGTTTTTTTGGTGCTGTCCAATCGATGATTTTTTCAAACACTTCTGATCCAATATGTTGCAGCAAAGCTCTTACCATTTTTGGCTTTTCTGTAATACCCTTTTCATCCATGTACATATCGAGCTGTGCTTCCCACACATCGAAACGGACTTTACCAGTATAAGCAGGAGGAGGCCAAATTGTATCTGGGGTAACTGCCATTTTGGTGGTATCCGTTGAGCTATTACTGCCTGTAACACTCATATAATCTGCAAAACTCTTTAACAAATCTTTGAACTTCTCTTCGGTCTCAGCCTGAGCACGAATCCAAAAAACCTCGTCACCAATGTTGTGAACGAAATACCCTTTCTTCATAAGTTGTTAATAAAGATTAGTAAAGGTTTAAAATAAGTTAAGTTTATTTAATATCAACTAACCACCAAGCGGGTTGTCGATCACAACTGGCAAAAATATAAAATAGAACAAGATACAAAAAGAAAGAGAGAGAAGAAGCGAGCACAAAAAAAGAGTAACAAATAAATATTAGACTACAAACTACAAGAAAGTGAACTCTTTTTAGCAAGTCTTTTGCATGACTTCTGAGTGCCTGAAAATCTGTCTAAATTAGTCAACAACATGTTAAAATAAATGATACTGCGATATTTTTTCAAAAGAAATTTGAGGATGCCTTCTTGGTGTTTGAAAAGCTCTTTACAACACGGAAAAAACAAATATATTGTAATAGTTATTCCCAAGAGTCTTTTGCATGACTTCTGAGTGCCTGAAAATCTGTCTAAATTAGTCAACATGTTAAAAACAATGATACTGCGATATTTTTTCAAAAGAAATTTGGAGATGCCTTCTTTGTGTTTGAAAAGCTCTTTACAACTCGGAAAAAACAAATATATTGTAATAGTTATTCCCAAGAGTCTTTTGCATGACTTCTGAGTGCCTGAAAATCTGTCTAAATTAGTCAACAACATGTTAAAAACAATGATACTGCGATATTCTACAACAAGTTGAGGTTGTTGAATTAAAGTTTGTCGAGTTGTTGCAGCTGCAGTTGGTTGAAGCACAGTTTTTGGTGGAGCATTTGTTGATTGAGGTGGAGTAGGAGTGCGATGAACAGTTTCTGGTTGAATATTAACAATTTCATGTTGGGCTTTGTAGCTTCCGCTTTTAAAGAATCTTCAGGTTGCTTTTCTACTGTAGTTGTTTCTTCTTTAATTGTTGAAGAAGCATCACCACTTGCAGGTGCTGTATTCAATGGTTTTTGAGAAGCTTGTTTTTGCATTAAATCAAAAATTTCTTTCATATTACATCCACATTCTGAACATTTCCATTTTAAACTTCTAAAACATTCTGTTGTTTTTAAAGTCATACTTAATAATTAAAAAAACGAATTCTTTTGCCATCTTTTTTCGTTGTTCATCACTGCAATCCAAAGCTGAAATATTCATGTATATAATAATCCACTGAGCATTGTTTGCTCGTGGTTACAGTAAAAATTCCACATACCTCCCAATACCTTTTCCTGGTGTTGTCATTAATGCAATTAAAGCAGTTAATGCAGTACCAATTGACCAAGATGGAAGCCATGTTTCAGGATGATATGCACTTATACTCAGACAAATTTTCGTATTTGTTTCAAATCTTCCAGTTGGCTAAAATAATATCTTTAAAAGAAATCATTAAATAATAAAAAGCATACAGTTACACTGGTGTACCCGAAGCAAAACCCTTCCGGGTTTCAATTATACCCTAATGACGAGTTCATTCAAGGGGCTAAAAAATCCGCCCAAAAGCTTTTTATAATCTCTTCTGGAAAAATTCTGATGAGGAACCTACGAAAGGGTCGAAAAATGGCACTTTTTTAACTTGGCGGTGCTATAACTCCCGACACGAAAGTTTTCGAGAGGTGAGATTACGGTAATAATTGACACACAATAGGGTCATACTATCCCACATATCATTAGGTTTACTGCCCCTCTTGTTCTCAAATGGCAGCACCTCCGCCATTTTTTTCTGGACACCCTGTATAATTTGAGATGTCGGTTTCGAATAGTAAGCGTTGTTGGGGTGAAAGATATTCTGTAGAATGTTTACTAACAACTTTTATAATTACAATGCATAAAATTGTTAGAACGGTGAATAAGCTGCATAAGCCATAGATAGGAAAAGGTCTGCTTTGAGTTTCAGTGCTACTACTTTGGATGGGTATTTGATTTAATGGTTTCACAAATCCATATTCAAAACATTCTTTATAGAGATTATTGTGGTAATGCTGAAAATATTTTTGATGAATGCAGTGAAAGTTATCTAATAAAAATGTAACCAGGAACCCTGAATATGCTCGCCATTCATAATCGAGAAAAACTTACATAGCTTGCCATTGAACTGTTGACACTAATATCAATAGTAGTGTCATTTTTAAGTCGCAAATTATTTGCAGTTGCATATGGAATTGCTAATGATGTTAAAATTGTTGGAGCAAAAATTAGAAATGGCAAGTAATCAATTAAAGCTAATGCAACCTGAAAATTATAATTGTTCAAAACTAGCTTTATTAAAAAAACAATCTTACTGTAGCTTTATTCATGGTTCTTCGTTTAAAAACTATTTTTATTATAATTTTGTCAAGTAACAATTGATAATAATGAATTTTAAGAAAATATTATATCTCTATTGATGCGGATCAATTTAAAAAAGTAGACAGGTTATTGTCAATATATTTATTAAGAATGCCTTTAAGGATTCTATCTTTCTCATCATTTAAAAATAATCAGCAATATTTTTTTTTACCCTAGAGTTTTTGTCACTTATACTTATTTTCTGATTAGAGGGTTCATTGAAGACTAAAAAATTCTTCACAAAACTACGGTATCCAAAATAACATTTTTTCTAATTATGTCCATAACAAATTGTCTTTTTCCCATCCCAAAAACACACATTATTGTTTGAAAAACTAAAAGTATCTTGTACAAATTGTTAAAACACAACAGTAGCTACCGTATCCACTTTATGATATTAACTTCTTTACTTGTATTCGTTGTTTCAACAATTGGCGGAGGAGTTGATAGTGGAAGAGTAGTTGGTGCAACATATTTGTTAGCATTTGTCGCAGTTACAGTACCACCATCAGGAATAGCATTCAAAATATTATAATAAAACGTCGCTTTAAATCAAATTTCAATGGACATCCATCTATTCTTACAAAATCTGTTTCAGTATTTAATGCATACATATTAGTTGATGTAATTTTTCCTTGGAAGCAATTAGAAGTTGCATTTTTTTTTTCACAAAAAGATCAATACTTCTCTTGTTATCGGAGGTTAAACCAAAAAAAATTAATTTTGTATGCATATGTTTGAGATTCATTGCATCCAGCATCTCCTGCATATAACGCTCTTTTTCTCAAAATCGAGTACCCTTGTTCAACTCGATTTTTTTAAAATGATCGTATCGACTTGAAACTTTCAGGATATTGTCATATGGACCCAAAAACATGAAAAAAATTGGTTTTAAGTTGCTACCTTATCCCAGACCCGAGATACCGTAACCCAGTTACCGTATACTAGAAAAGTACAAAAATGTCGGATACCCCTAATTTTTATTCTTGGAATGGATTAAGGGACTCAAAATGAGTCTAAATTTAAAATTACAGAATTTTTGGACCCATACAACCAAAATGGGATCAACTTAAAATATCAAAAATTTTTCATGTACAGTAAAACTTTTTTTTTCGTTCCATCAAGTTAGGTTGTAATAAACTTAAAAGATGCCCCAGAGTCTGTAGTTTATTTTGGTATATGATTTGTTTCATGTACCCGTGCATAACATTCTTATTTCTTCGAAAAACTGCTAAGAACAACATCTCCAGCATCATCTTGGAGGTATAACTCACGTAATATGCCAGATATTGACATAATTTGTTTTTTAGGATGAAATACTATGCTGTTAGAGCATGCTCGGTAATTTTGGGCATTTTTGGATATCACCGGGCCATATGGGGTCCATATGAAATCTCAAAAATCAGCTATATGAATATGATAGGAAAATCGTCTAAAAATATTGATTTTTCTTATAGATCTAAGGTGAATATGCTTTAATAATGTATAGCACATCCAATAATATCAAAATAATGCATTTAACATTAAATATATGTCATTATTGATTATTGGGGATCATTTGAGTTTTAGCTTTTTTTAGATTATTTTCAATGTATTACCAAATGATCAAAAATGGAAGATACCGACATTTTTCGACATTTGGGATAAAATATTGCATGTTTAGGATGACTAGGGTCAATTTCAAGCCATGGATATTGCTATTATCAATTTGCCAGCCAGCTAAGTAAGGATGTGTAAATAATTTTTACTTATCTAAAAATGTCCGCTTGCTGTACGTTTTATCACACAATCTTGATATCAAAATGTCGCATTTTTGATGCTTGTGATTTGTAAAAAATGAAATGAGAAAAAAGAATGACGTTAACACTAAGAAATACGAGATTCTAAATCGTACTTTTTTCTTAAATTTTTTTTCATTGGAAAAATGCACGCAGCATGCATTTTTGCTGCAGCTTGGAAAGCATGCTTTGTTTTTGACGCTGCAGATGAAGACACTATAGTAGTTATATATAAGCAAAAACTTTAAAAAATGTAATTAAATATTTTTTATTGTTTTATTTTTGTTCTATAATAAAACAATTAATCAAAAGCAAAAAATAATAATATCAGAAGCAATGAAAAGCGCGATATCTGAAATTTCTGTTGACCATAAGTATATATTCAACAACTGTTGTTACCACATTGATAATAACAGTACCCATAGCTTGAAATTGACCCTATTCATCCTAAACATGCCTTATTTTATCCCAGATGTCCAAAAATGTTGATATCTTTCGTTTTCCATCATTTTATAATACGTTGAAAATAACACGAAAATTGCAAAAAATTAATAGCTTTGCAAAAATCAATAATGGCCGATACGTGGTTTTAAATGCTTATTTTGGTATTTTTGGATGTGCTCTACATTATTAAAGCATATTTATATTACATTAAAAAGAAAAATCGATATTTTTAGGCACTTTTCCTTTCATATTCATATAGCTGATTTTTGAGATCTCATATGGAACCCATATGGCCCGGTGATATCCAAAAATGCCCAAAATCACCCAGCATGCTCTAATAGCATAGTATTTCATCCTAAAAAACAAATTATGTCAATATCTTGCATATAAGCTGAGTTATGCCTCCGAGATGGTGCTGGAGATGTTGATTTTAGCAGTTTTGCGCAGAAAAAAGAATGTTGTGCACGGGCTCATCAAACAAATCATATACCAAAATAAACTACAGACTCTGGGGCATCTTTTAGATATATTATAACCTAACTTGATGGAACTAAAAAAAAAGTTTTACTGTACATGAAAATTTTTTCAAATTTCAAGTTGATCCCATTTTGGTTGTATGGGTCCAAAAATTCTGAAATTTTAATTTTAGACTCATTTTGAGTCCCTTAATCCATTCCAAGAATAACAATTTGGGGTATCCGACATTTTTGTATTTTTCTAGTATACGGTAACTGGGTTACGGTATCTCGGGTCTGGGATACGGTAGCAACTTGAAACCAATTTTTTTCATGTTTTTGGGTCCATATAACAATATCCTGAAGGTTTCAAGTCGATACAGTCATTTTAAAAAAATCGAGGTGAACAAAGCCTTGAATTTTGCTCGATTTTGAGAAAAAATGCGTTATATGTGATTGCTGCTGAAGTTGGACTTGATGATGGAAAACAAAATGTAAACCTATAAATTAAAGTATTAGACGTTTTGGGAAAAAAGAATTAAATCGCTTACTTTTTACCAATACATCCATCATCTTTGTTACAGCAAACTTGAAATTCAAAAACATTTTTTTATAACATGCTTTATAGTGATACAAACAACATAATATATTATTAAAATTTGGAGTGGGCCCAGCTGGAGCTCTTTTTTTCTTGGTTGTTGCACCTGCCTTAGATATGTTGTCACGCAAAAATCCAAAATTCTGAACCCTCCCCTGTCTTCTGCCACGATGTTACCTTTGATCCTTGCCGCAGTTAATATGAAACACATTCCGCTTACCCCTAACCATTTGTTAAATACGTAAAGTCACGTCTGGGCAATCCCATTATTATTCGCTGTTAATTTGTTACAGTATTTTAAGAAATCTTCATAGAATCCTTTCTTTATTAAAAAATTTATTCTATCACCACATTACATAAAACATATTATAAGAATAACACATCAAAAAAATTATTTCAATGGTTTCTTTTTCATCTTCTTCTTATCAATAGCAGCAGCAACTTATTTGCTTAAACTTGTTTGTTCACGGCTTTTTTTGGACAGTGTTTTTCCATCACGTCCACTTTCATCATCAAATAAAGATTGATCATCAGTTTTTAGCTTTGAAGCATCAGTTTTTGAAAATTCTGAATTATTATTTGGTTCTCTTGATGCAGTAAAATCTTTTGAAGCCATTGGTGGAGATGGTGGCATTTCTGCTGCTGCAGATGATGATACATTTGATGGAGCAACATTTTTTGAACGTTCAACGTCATGTGCTTCATTTTCTGTTGTCGTTTTTGGTTTTGGTTTAAATGTTTTATGGTCGACAATAGGTGCTTCTTTGGTGACAGGAGTTGCATCAGCAGCAATTTTGGCTACAGTAACTGGTGATGCAGGTTTTGAAGATTTCTTTTTTTTTAAACAGAACCAATAAACTGCAAAACCAATACCACCAACAATCCTAAAACCCATTCTTTTCATAACCTTCATTTAACAAATAAAAACTCACAAAATGAAAACAAATATTCCAACAACAATAAGTGAAAATTTCAAAGCATCCGACATTCGAGTTTCTGGTGTTGTTGCTGCTGCTGGAGTCGTTACTTTAGTTTTTTCTTCTTCTTCTGGTTCTTCCGTTGCTGGAGTAGTTGTTGGAGCAAGAGTAGTTGGTTCAACATATTTTTGTGCATTTGTTGCAATTACTCTAACACCATCAGGAATTTCTTTTACATGAAGCATTAATCGATTACCAGATTGAAGATAAAGTGGACAGCTTGTACCTGGCACACCTAAAGGCGTGCCAGTTGCAGAAATAACGTATATATTTTCATCATCAATTTTTCCTTTAAGGCATGAATCAGTTATGTTAAGCCGGCCGATAACAAACTCGCGTATGCCATTAGGCTGATATGTCACTTTGTATGAACAAGTTCCAACACCACAACCAGAAAGACCAAAAGAATTTTGTTTTACTTGAGTTGTTTGAAAGCAAAGTTGAAAACAAAAAAAATACAATATAGATACATACAAATGCAGCTGTAAACTTACCGTCCTTCATTACATCCACCATCTTTATTACAACACATTTCAAATAATAAATTATTACCAGATTGTAAAACCAAATCAAGTTCTTCACCATGAGAAAATACTACAGTTTCGGAAGTATCACGGTGATATCGATTATTGAGTGTGAAATCTGTTGTTGGAAATGAATGAACAATAGCAGGCCATAAAAGTAAAAAACACATAAAACATCGAAATAAATTTGAGATAAGACGGATCATGTTTGACATTGATGATGCTGCCGGTCGAACGTATCTTTTGATGACTCAACATAAGTTGAAAATGAAGAAATGAATATTGCAACTGACGAGGATTTGTTTGGTTTTTTTGCTGACAGTCGGGAATGCCACAAATCATTATCTATGCAAATTTTTAAAAATTTTATCCAGTGCTTAAAATATTTTTTGCTATGGATTGCTAATTTAGTACTGTATTTTTTACACGTATTCGTTTATGCATGTTTGTAAAGGTGTTCAAAAATTGAGTACTTGGAAAAAAAGTTATAATTGCGCTTATCAATTAAAAACGTTGTGATTGTTCTTTTAAGTATCCCTATTATTGCTGCGGCTTTCTTTAAAAGATACAGTCTTACATTACAACCAACAATAATTATCCACAATAGCCTTTCATCGAACAGCTTACAAGAAAAATCATTGAACACCGCCTCCAAGATATCAATCAGCAGATGGCTCGAAAGTAGTATTTTTCACTCCCCCATTAAATTTACCACTACAAAGTTAAAATTAATAAAACAAATTTATTATTATAAAAAAATCATTCAAACAAAAAATATTTAATAAAACAGAAAACCTTATTTTTAATTATCACAAAAGTAAACAGCAGGTTCATAATCCATTTGATCAGATGAATCAATTGATTGTTGTACTTGTTTTGGCATTAATGGGGCTGTGTAACCCAAAAAAATGATTAAATCGAATAGTTGTAAAAAAAATTGTTAGTTTTTGCATATTAGAAATAAAAAAAGGAAATGAAAAACTTTTTTTAATTAAAGAATAAAACAAATTGTGAGCTTTAAAGAAGATTGTTTAATATCCAAGATTAACCAACTTAATAGAAAAAAAGCTGAGAAAATTTTAGATATGTAAAAAAGATGGGTTAAAATGTGAAAGCTAAAATATAAAAAATCAAAACTTAGTTACTCATATTAGCAGCTTTAAAAAATGTTATTTAAAATCCAAGATTTAAGCATCACTATTAATAAATTCTAAATAAATATTGATGATTTAAAATCGTAAAAAAAAAGTTGAGAAATGAAGGTAGAGACGTCCAAGAACAAAACGCCAAAGGGATTTTTCAAGCAAAAAATAGTCACAAAACCTGAAAATAGTGATTTTAGCTAGTATTTAACGTATACATATGATTTATATATCATTAAAAAGCCCGTAAAAAATTATGATGGCGTCTTCTTTCCTCTTGTTCAACGAACTTCTCAGTTTTTTACAAATTGAAGTCAAAGTTTGCAAAAGTGCCATTTTGCATTACAGCTCCAAGAACGCCATCTCCGATTCCTCTTATTTTTATGGTTTATAGGTGGTAAAAAATAACATAGAAAAAGTCATTAGGGATCCTGAACCCCGTTTCGCAAAGTTACAAGCTTCTGAAGTTCATCTCAGCTTGTTGTCCACCATCGTTCTTGGGCCAAAACTGAAAGATAACCTATCACATCTTATATTTTTCTTCATCTATATGCTATTTGGAATATTTTAAGCCATTAAAAATAGGAATTAAACGTAATTTGAAGGAAATCAAGAAATTCAGATGCTCAAATTCAAGGGGAACACTCAACGCATGTTAGTGTTCCCTTCAAGAACAGTGTTAAAAATTGTGACCATTTTTTCTGTTTTTGCTTCTTACAAAAACTTAATTTTCTTAATTTACAAGCTTTTTTAATTATTTTTTTTATTCTTATTATTTTCCCTGATATCGAAAGTATATAAAAGGTCGAAGCTTGTCGCTTTTTGAGCACTTTTATTTTCTTTATGAATGTCTCTAAATAAAGGGAGAAAATTGTTCTCGCTACGAAAATTTCCCGACAAAAAATATCTTTTTTTCAAAGAAGAAATACCATAGTGGAGAACACCTTTTCTTCATAAATATTTTCGTGTTGGTTGAAAAAAAATGAAAAAAAAGTGCGCGAAAGGAAAAAATTTGAAATTTTCTTTGCTTTTTTTTTTGTTGCACGTTTTCAAATAAGGGTGGAGCGGGCCGAAGCGGGCTCGGCCCGCCCGCGTCCAGGCTTATTTTCAAAGTCGTTGAAATCTTCGATTAAACTTTGTTTTTTATTTGAAATAAATTTTTTTATGCGAAAAAAAATAAACAGCCATAAAAAGAAACACTTGCTGCTGTAAAAAATGAAAGAAAAATTCTTTTGGATTCGAACCTGCGACTGCATGGTCGACAGGCTGCGCTTCCCCCACTAAGCCACAGGCGCAAACTTTTTTGTGCTCACTGGTGCGCAACTTTTTTGTATATCATCAGATGCAGAAAAAAATTCTGAATCTGATAGGTGTGATTTCGAAAAGGGGATCGAAGGTGACTAAACCAACTTCATCCAAAAAACATAAAAAATTGCGGTTTTTTCAATTTTTCTCGAATTTTTTGTATTAAAGTGATGTATAAAAGTTGGATTTTCGGAATCAGCGTAAAATTTTACATATATATGGATAAAAATTAAATTTGTAAAAAAAAGTTAAAATTTCTACAGTATACCTCTCTTGCATTTTCCTTTGACTGAAAAAAAATGCGGGGAACAATCGCGTTTGAGTTGCTGCGTGCACGTCTCTAGCTACGACGAGTCACTGGCCATTTTTTCGGCTTTTACGCACTTGCCCAACTCGTTTGCAAACGTTTGTTATTTTTTTTTATTTTTGTCCACACTTGCCCAACTCTGGCTAACTGTTGCTTAATGCCAAGCGGGAAATATGATTTGCAAACAAGCATCTTTGCAATTGAGTAAAAAAATTTGCAACTGTTTATTATTAATTATTTAACATTAAATTTACTTTAAATTCTTTAAAAATTTAAATTTTGTTTATCATTACTTGTTATATTTGTAAGAAAGAACATATTAATCAGATTAAGAATACTCATAACATTTAAGAGTTAGGAACTAAAAGTTAAACGATTTTAATTCTTAATTTGTGCATTATAGTTCAGGTTAAAAGATACACAGCTGGGTAAGTTGATCTAAAAAACATTTTTAATGATGATAAAACAATGCATTCATTTATTATAACACAGTTACAAATATTCATGTACTACAGGCTGGGCAATTGTGGATGATAACAAAGTATCGATTCAGAAAGAACTAAATCATGGCTTAAAAAATTATCCTTACCTCATTTTTCAAAAACTTTAGCCTTTTTGTTATCTTTAACATTCAGTTTTTTCTTCAATTTTAACATAACGGGTTGTTATTAGTATAAATTTTATCATTTTTTGCAGTAATATATTTAACTTTCATAGATTATAAAAAGCTTGAATAACACTTTTTTATCGTTCGAAAATGAAAAACTGAGTTAAAAGTAAAACAAACGGATTTGTAAATATTTTTTTAAACACCGTCAAACGTTTACAAATCATATTTCCCGCTTGGCATTAAACAACAGTTAGCCAGAGTTGGGCAAGTGTGGACGAAAATAAAAAAAATAACAAACGTTTGCAAACGAGTTGGGCAAGTGCGTACAAACCATTTTTTCTTCAATCATTTAGTTCTTTCGCGAACCAAAATTTTGTTTATTTATTTTTTTTAGATTTTTAAATTATCACCATCTTTTTTTCAGCTCTATCTGTTACTTTACTACTACCATAACTACTACAATGTTGGCACCAACAAAACGTGTTGAACATCCAAAGTTTATTGATATTTCAAGAAAACCACCTTACGCTGTTTCAAAGATTATACAAGCAAGTTTTTTTTGTTATAGTTGTCTATTTTTAATTATTAAAATTTTAGGAAATACATAAAGCTGATATATATGTTGCTAAGTTTTGTCCATTTGTTAAAGAAAATATCTTTGCTGTTTCATCTGACAAACAAGTATCTGTTTATCAATGCTCTGAAGATGCAAAAAATATAACTGAACGTGCTTTTTTTCAAGCTGAAAAAGATTTAAGTGTTTAATATGGCTATTACTACATTTGACCAAATGACAGTTGATTGAATGAGAATGGAATTGGTTGATAGGTTCTTTAATGTGGTGTTTATAACCCAAACACCAAGTTAAATAATCTCCATCACTGCTTCTCTTTATTAATTTATAACGTTTTTTAGGTTGAAGAACAATTCTATTCTTTCAATTGGGTTTGTCATAAGTCTAAACATGGAAAATCAGCAATTTATCTTGTTATTGGCAATCATAAAGGCCTTATTCGAAGTATTGATGCATTTGCTACAATTGGGACTCCTGTTTGTGTAAGTTTATTTTCTTTTATATGGATCAAGATGAACTAATGTTGATCCTACAAATCCTTGATGAGTCTGTTTTTTGAACTTGTACTACCGTATATTTTCTTTCCTGCTCGTAATTTAAAACTTTTTAGAGATTTATTGGTCATACTAAAGCTGTCAATCAAATAGCTGTTCATCCAACATTTTCTTCTATCTTTGCTTCTGCATCTGCTGATAAAACAATTCGTGTATGGCATTGTTTATCTGATGTTCCGTTTGCTGTTCTCTATTTTACTCAACAACAAGCTTTAACTGTTGTATGTAACTGCTTATTTCTTCTTAAGCATTTTATTGTATTTGTTTTATAGGATTTTCATCAAACTGGTAATTATCTTGTATCTGGTGGAATGGATCATGCAATTCGAGTTTGGAATCTTGGTAAATCTGCTGAACTTACAAAGAAGCTTGAATATGCTAGAAATGGTATTTTTAATAAAGAAGAAACTATTGAATTTTCTGAATGTGATGCCGAGACAAAAGATATTCATGGAGATTTTGTTGACTGTGTTCGATTCATTGGTACAGTCGAACCTCGTTATAATGCGCCTCGTTATAATGCGAACCTCTCTATACTGCGGTTTTTGTGCGGTCCCGGCAAATGTCTTAAGGAAATGACCTAATACAGACTTCGTTATAATGCACCTTGTTATAGTGCAAACCTGCTTATACTGCGGTTTTTCTGTGGTCCCTTCAAAAATTTATAAGGAAAATCGACCTTGTTATACTGCATACTCAATTTTTTTTTCCAAAATCGGTTTTTGTTATTCTAAGATCAATGAACTTCGACTTCAATTCTTTCATTTTTTTAAAAAATTTCAATAGTTTTATGGATTTTTCTATCAAAAATAGCGGAAAAAAGCTGTTCAAGCAAAAATAGTCAATTTTTATCATAATTGTGGTTTTTTGTATGCTATAAATTGATTTAAATAAAAATTTTTTCAAAAACTAGTCAAAAAAACTGAACCTCGTTGTACTGCGGACCTGCCTATAATGCGGTTTTATCACGGTCCCTTGGACCGCACTATAACGAGGTTCGACTGTAACTATATTCTTTCAAAGGTATGTTATCACATTGATTACTGTATCTCGGTTTAGGTAAAACTGTAATGACAAATTGTTCTTATTGACTTTTAAGAGCTTATATTTTCGAGGGAAGATCATCATCAATTAACACATTTTTTGCACGTAAAATTTTGGCAATGGGAACAACACTTTGTCAAACGGCGCAAAATTCAAATTTGTCCTCGATAGTAGCTGAAATGGCTGTAAATAATAATTCGCCGTGGAGATTGTAATATTATATATGCTTGTTTATTTTTAGTCATCAGAAAGCTATATTACTCTATTCAAATTTGGTCATTTCAATGATCCTTCACCATGTGGTCAACAACCTCCTTATGATACATTTGAAACTGCATTATTTAAAGTTGCTGATTTATATGTTCCACAATGTAATAATTGGTTTATTCGATTTGATTACATTATTGGCCTTGAACATGGTGAATCATGGTTGGCATGTGGTAATGATGGAAGGGGTATTGCTCTTTGGGATTTACGCGCTCGTCCACTTCCTGTTAAACGGTAATCTAGTTTCTATTTTAACTAATAAATATTTAATTCTATTTTTTTAGTCATTATCTTCTTTTTGATTTTAAATATCCAATGATTATTCGAAATGTTGCCTTTAACCGTGATGGAACAATTATGATTGCTGCTGGAAGCAATGGAATTATTTGCCGACTTGACAAAGTACCTGGTTTTAAAAGAGCTTATGCGGATATTGAAGAAAATGAATAATTAATTTCTTGTTATTTTTGAATATTTTTATATGTTTACAAGTTTCATTTTTGTTGTTGAATGTTGATCGATCAGATCTGTTTTTTGTTAAATAAAAAATTTATTGCAAAAAACCTTCAGTTTGGATGAACAAGGCATTGGAAGTTACTGTAATATTATAATTTTTAAACTTTTTTGATTTGAAAAATAGTATAATGATTGTTTTAAGTACATTTTTGAGTATAACTACAGTATCCTAATCAGTTAGTTTTCTTGGACGAAGCTGAAACGAATTTCTCATTCAATCAAAAAACTATAACTTTTGATATTTGCAAAATTGAATTATTGATAGAACGCTGTTAAGGGTACGGTAGCTATCACTACATTTACAACCAAACGTGAAGATGCAAGGCAATTATTGAAACATTGTTTTCTTAATCTTTTGTAGCTTAAGTAAACAAAAAACCTCTACCAATTAATCCGTGATTTTCACGTTTACTCAAAAAAGAAATTCCATTCAGTAAAAACAAGCATACCACAAATACATATCCACATATACATTCTTTATTATTATTACCACCAAATAATTAATTATGATGAAGTAAATAAGCAATTAAAATTCCAATAACACATAATAAACATATATAATATACAAGCCGCAAAAGTAATAGAAAATCCAATATGTACATATCGAAGACGTTCTTCCTCTTCTTCTTCAGCAGCAGAAGCTTTTTCATTGCCAGCTGATGGATCAACATTCTTAGTTTGAGATAATAGTTGAGTTGTGGTCGTTGAATCAATCTTTTTAGTTATAAGATCATAGCCAGATATATCAATATTTTCAGTTTGTGGTAATGGTTGATTTTTGGTGGTAGTTGGTGTTGAAACAATTCTTTCAGTTGTAGTATCCTCAATGACGACACTAGCAGTATATGTATCTCGAAGCATTCTTATTTGTTCACCATCTTTGACATCAACATTGTTTGCTTGTAGTTCATTCTTATTGCCTTTCTGATCTGAAAAAAGATGACTTTAGTATAAAAAATTTTTAACAAAGATTCGAACCCAGGTTCCCAGCTGCACGTTAACCTTCAAGGTTAACCACTGCGCTACGAATGCATAATGGAAAAACTTCAAAAGACTAAACTGTTCAAATGCGAAATCAAAGTAAACAATAAAACAATGCAGTAAAATTTTTGCAGTTTCTTAAAATTATTTTCTCATGCAGCTGTGGCTTAGTGGTTAACACTGCTGATTAACAGCCAGGTGAAACCTCGGTTCGAACCCTTGTTCTAAAGTAAAGACCAAAAATATGTTTTACAAAAATACCAACCTTTAAAATTTGCAGAATTACGACCATAAAATTTTGATGAAGGATAATTTTTGATGTTGGAATTATTCTCTTTGATAATTTCTGAAAGTGTTATAGTAACAATAACACACAATAAAAGCAGCAACAAAATTTTCATCGTCGATGTTTAAAACGTCCAACGTTGGCATCGGTAAAACAAAAATATTTTAAAAAAGCATCGACAAAAATTATATTTTTATGCAAATATGCAGAGGTAAAAAAAAGTTCAATCATTCAACAGGTACATGTCATCCTGTAAGACTACAAAATACAAGAAATCAAAGTCTGATTATCAAACATATTTATTAAGTCATCAAAAGAAAGTACAGTATCCAATCACAAAATTAATGTTTATAATTGTTTTGAATAGCATCAACAATTTTTGGTCCATATTCAAAAGGTCGAAGAAAGAGTGTTGCAGCAGCGCAAACTTTAAAAAATACCATCCACCAAAGGTTGTCTTAAAACCATTATCAAAAACTGTTACAATACAATATAGTGCCCACTACATCAGAAGAGAATTTGTTGATGGACGTTCTTTTGGATATACATATGTAAGCAAAATTGGAATTCCAACTAATAGCAAATTTGCGACGCAGTGATTTGGAGCACCCATAAGTAAATCTATTCCAAGAATTCCAAAAATACCAAGTGTAGCTTGTTCAGTTTGAATTTGAAGTTGACGTGAAGAAAGATTTATAAGCCAATGAGCAGTAAAATGTTTCTGAAAAGTTTACATGGTATAACAATGCGCTACAGGAACATGGAAAGAGAAAAGGGGGAGGGGAGGAGAGGAGAGGTGATCAAAAGGGAATTTTGAAATCTTTTTTTAACAAAAGAAAATTTTTTTATTCTTTTTTCCTTTATGATCACCTCTCCTCTCCTCTCCTCCCCTCCCCTCTCCTCCCTTCTCCTCCCCTTTTTCTCTTTCCATGTTCCTGTAGCGCATTGTAGTTAAGTAGTTAATCGAGCAGCAAAGAATGGTCTCATTTGTATCTGAAAATCACGTGCTATTTTGAGGATGTTGCTTTTTTGCAGCAGCAGTAACATCTGAAAAAAAAAGCAACGAAAAATTGCATCATTTGAATTCCTGCTTTTCAAGCTCTAGTCATAACACAACTAACGGTGTTTTTGACACCCCTCAAAAATCCAAAGATACAAACCTCATCATGAACAAATTCTTTTAAATGTGCTATTAATGGTGTCGATGGTGGTGATGATGTTGTTGCAGCTGGACTAGTTGATGTTACAGAAGTTAAAGATTTTGATGAAATAACAGTTTTAACATTTTCATATTCATGTGGTTCATTTTTATATCCATTCGAGTTGTACTTCGAGCTGCCATTTTCTTTTCCTCTTTGATGTTAGATTGGAGAGAGACAAGGCGACAAAGCAAAAGCTGAAATTGCTACAAAATTTTCAGCAACATATTAACGAAGAAGAGCAGTCAATCCATGTAAACTATATGTATCTGATTTTTCAAGAAGTTCTTGAATTCTATCTGTATCAATACCATTAACATCAAGACCCTTTGGCCAATGTAACTTTTATACATATAAAAAAGCTACATTGGCTATAATGTTGCTAATAGCTTGTTTGTATTAATACTTATTGCATTTTATAGTTTCAAATCAAGTAACATTAACAAAAATACTGTGTTATAAAAAAAATCATGTGGAAAAAATGTTTTAACACGAAAATAGGGTGCAAAAACCGCGAAATTCAAATTTGCTGACATAGTGCAAATAAGATATTTTTTTAAATATTGTTCCAAAATAATTTTGCGTATTCCTTTACAATGCATGTTGCTTTTTTTTTTTATAATAAAAGAAGGAATAGAATTTTTTAGATAAGGTGTATAAGTATTAATAAAAATTCCGTCTGTAATCCAAATTTTTGATGTGACATTACTTAAATCTTTATTATTTCCATTTAAATAAATACGCCATTCATTTTTGGTGTGATCGAGATATAAGCCCGAAGTAATAAGAAGAGGATTTTTGATAAAGAAATATTTGCAGTTTTGAATAATTTTTTGGTAGCATTGCGGTTATGATGGTTTTTTTGTAATATAATAAATGATAGAATCTGGTAATGACCATGCTTGATGTGGACGATATGTTGCCAAAAATTCAAAACGTTTTGAAGAAGAATAGGCAGTCATTGGATTTTGATAAGATGAAGTGCTAGTTGTAATTTTAAATGAATCCATGTTTCACTTTACAGTAATCAGAATCTATCTAAAAGTCTTTTGTTTTGGGCATCGAATGCGTTTGCGCGAAACAAATGTAGATATAGACTCTCTTCGTTCATTTTTTGCATCTTTTTCTTTCTTTCGTTACTTAAAAATGAATGAAACGCGTTGTATAATTAAATAGTTACTTAAAGCATTATATATTTTGGTAGTTTTGAAAGAAACAGTACAATATAAAAAAAGAAAATTTATTGAATTTACAAACAGTACCGTATTAGAAGTTTACAACAAATCATTTATTATTAATTTTGACAATAATGTTGTTTTTTCGTTTCTACACAAAAGTGTTTCATCATTCAACAAATCGGAAATTTTGATAGGATACTATTTATTTTTTAAAGACAGTATATTAAGAAAAACAGCAAAAATAATTTTATGAATACTGTCTTTTACATAATTAGCATAATCGTAGCCCCTGCTGTTTAAATTAATTGTTTTTTGTTAAACAAATTCATCTTTAAATAATGCACTACAAACGCTTGAAAATTACAAAATATTCAAAAAAAATCGGCAGTTTCTTAATCTTTTTTTTAGAAAAGTGGCAAAATTTTGTGTATTTGTGCTTTTGCTGAGCAGTAAACGTCATAGAAACGAATGTCTTTGACATTTATCTATTAGAGCAAAAAGAAGAAAAATATTGCTTTTTTGTTACACAACTGCTGGAAATAAAAGGCTTGCGCTGGCTGCCACTACTTTTGCTCTTACGCTGTGTCTCTTTTTTTCTGTGTTGTTCTTTTTCTTCTGTGGCCGCAGGGAGGAGAAAAGAAGAGGTAAAATTATGGAGAATGCGGTGTAGAGTGACGCCTGGTGATCTACTTTTAATAAACACATTTTCTTTGTACAAAACTATTGTGTTGTGGGCCATTGCAAGTGTAAGCGCTTTTGGTGCGGTGGTATGAGAGAAAAAAACAAAAAAATTGTGCTCAAACACTTTATTCATTGCTTTTGTGAATATTTTAAATGTTTTTTGTAGCGGAATGCTAAATATATTATCCTAAATTTCATTAATGATTTTTATTTCGATAAATTTTGATGCATCTTTACTTGAAACCAATAATAAAATAAAGATATAAATATCAATCAACAAATTTTAATAAAAGGAAATGTGTGATCGAACCATTTGCAGAATTTAAACAAAAATCTATAGAAATTTAACAACATATATCTCATCAAACAAAATTATTGACAATAAACACTTTTAATGAATTTATGTAAATTCAATAAATTTTCTTTTTTTATATTGTACTGTTTCTTTCAAAACTACCAAAATATATAATGCTTTAAGTAACTATTTAATTATACAACGCGTTTCATTCATTTTTAAGTAACGAAAGAAAGAAAAAGATGCAAAAAATGAACGAAGAGAGTCTATATCTACATTTGTTTCGCGCAAACGCATTCGATGCCCAAAACAAAAGACTTTTAGATTTTAGCTAACCGCTTGCACTGCTTTTCTAGGAACTATGAATCATATATTATATTGCTATGAACCACTTGTGTAAATTCAAATATTGCTAAAAAAATCGAGAAATTTGTGTATGGTATTTTTTTCAGTTTTATTATTTGTAGATGTGTTAGACATAAATTTCTTTTTAAATAATGCATGAACTGCATATCCTCTTCGGGTTTCATACTTTTCTATGTAATTGAAGTAAGGCTTAAAATTATACATTTTCTAACAAATTTATCCATAAATAAGGAAGTAAAAATAAATATTCAAAAAAAAGCATTTTACTACGTTTCTTCAAAAATATATTAAGAAATTCTCCCTAGTTCGTAAGAAAAGAAAGCAAAAACTGCATTCACTGTTGCTATTTTTTTTATTTTTTGTTACACATCTGCTGCAAATATAACATTTGCGCTGGCTGGTGATCTTTTATTTTTTCCTATGCTATTTTTGAAAAACACATTTTCTTTATGCAAAACGATTGAGATGTGCGCCATTGCAAATGTAAGCTTTTTTATGTGGCTGCATAAGAGAAAAGGACAAAAAAATTGTGCTCAAACACTTTGTTGATTGCTTTTTTGAATATTTTAAATGTTTTTTGTAGCGGAATGCTAAATATAATTATCGTAAATTTCATTAATGATTTTTATTTCTATAAATTTTGATGCATCTTTAGTTGAAACCAATAATAAAATAAAGATGCAATCGAACAGTTTTCAGAATCAAAACAAAAATCTATTGAAATCTAACAACATACATCTCATCAAACAAAATAATTGATAATAAAAACTTTTCATTAATGTTTGCGTACATAATGTTATAAATTCATTAAAATGACTCGATACGTTGAGGAGATGGCATACCACCATAAAAATCAATAGATGATAGAAGATAAGCACGATTTTTTTTAATTTATTTAATGTAATTGATGTGAAGAACTAAATTCTTTTTGTTAATATTGTAATTCAAAAAAATAAGCATTTTACGACGTTCTTTCAAAAGTATATGAAGAAATTCCTTTTAATTCGTAAGAAAAAAAAGCGTAAAGCAGACACTGTTGCCTTTTTTATATTTCGTTACACATCTGCTAAAAATGAAAGACCTGTTCTCGCTGCTGTCCTTTAATTTTTGCTCGCAGAACAGAGCATGTTTTCTTTTAAAAAAAAAACGATTGCTTTCTGAGCCGTGGTGAATGTGAAATCTTTTTTTGCATTTACCATTGACAAAAAAAAGTTGTGTCAGAACATTACTTTCATTTAAAAACAATTTATAAATATTTGAGATGTTCTTTTATTAACAAACTATTTACTAGCCTTTTTTAAATAAATGTTTAATGGTGTGTTGACAAAATTGGTGCCTCATGACTAAGATCGTGGCTCCCAGTAATAAAATGATATTGCTGAAATTTAAAAAAAAATAATAATATATAAATAAACTAGCTCCAACAACACATTATTAGAAATTAATTATGAACATTTTTCAAGCTTGCAGTAATTGAAGACGAATAAAAACTACAGAGTTGTTTTTTTAAATCAAAATGTATGCATTGCAAACTTTCTGTTTTTTTTGTAACACTTAAAAATTGAAAACAAAAATTTGTTCTGGCTGCTGATCTTTAATTATTTGATCGCAAAATAGAGCATGTTTTCTATTTTTTCTAAAAGAAAAGGTGCTTTTTTTACTATTCGCTTTTAAGAAATAAAAAAGTTGCGATAGAATACTGCTTTCAATGTTGCCATTTGCTGTTTTAAATATTTTTGATGAATTTTCTCTCGATAATGCTTTTTATTGTAAAGTAACTATTTTTAAATAAATAAACAGTGCATTGATAAAATTTATGGTAAGAACAAAATGATAACCCAGGTCAACAATATTAATAGAAGAAAGGCGATTATTTCAGTATCAAAAAATGATTTAGGAATAAATTAGCTAGAACATACGGCATTAGAAGTTTACAACAAATTATTTATTAATAATTTCGACAATAATGTTTTTTTTCGTTTCAACACAAAAATGTTTCACCATTCCATAAATCAGAAATTTTGATGGTATTATGTTTTTTTAAAAATAATGTGTATTCATTACTTTAACAAAAATAATTTTTTAAATATCGCATTTTGCCATATGGATACTGCTGTTTTAATTAATCAGTTTATATGTTTGTTAAACAAGTTTCTCACCAAGTAATGAAATTCAAAAGCTTGAAATTTACAAAATATTCAAACAAAAAAGCAGCAATTTCTTATATTTTTTTCATAAAAAGTGACGAAATTTTGTGTGTCCGCGCTTTTTCTAAACCTTTAATATCAAAGAAAAACTACAGATCCATCATTCTTTGATATTAAATTCTTTGGTTGACGTTTGCCTAGAAGAGAAAAAAGAAGAAATTGTTGCATTTTTGTTAAACATCTGTTGTAAAAAAGACACTTGTGCTAGCTTTTTTTTCTGCCACTTTTGAAAAACATATCTTCTTTAAACAAAGCGACTGCGATGTGAGCCATTGAAAATGTAAACTTTTTTGTGCGGCCGCATGAGAAAAAAAAAGAAGAAAAAAAAGTGTGCTCGAACTCTTTGTTGATTGCTTTTTTGAATATTTTAAATTTTTTTTTCAGCTGATTGCTAAATATATAACTATCCTTAATTTGGTAAATAACACATCAGAAATAATTTTTCGCATCTCTACTTGCACACCACTCGAATACTACTCTGAAAACAATATTAAAATAAAGATTATATTTTGCAATTACAATAATTTGAATTGAATTTTTTTTAATTTATGCATACAATGTCAGGTACATTCCTAAACTTTAATTTAAGGTTTAACACAATTTCAATTCTTCTCCATGTAAAAAGTGTTTCCGGAATGATCGATTTATTAATTTTTTCCATTTGAACTTCTCCCAATTCAGGCATATCTTTTTTTGACCCAAAAACATTTTCGTGAATTTTTGAAAGTTTTTGATTGCAACTCATAGTTATTGACCATAGATTTGGGAAATTGCAAAAAGCACAATTTTCCATTGCAATAAGATTTTTGGATTGTGAAATTGTGATTACTTGTAATGCTTTGTTTTGCACTTCTTTATCATTGATAAGTGAAGTCATATTAGTGTCATCAAATGCAAAGTAATAAATGCTTGGAAGTGTGTTAATAGCTTTTGGGATTGAGATAAATGGATTTCCAGATAAAGATAGCAGTTTGAGATTTCTAAAAAAAAATTAAATAGTTTTTATAGTACTTTTTTTTGGCAAAGTGTATCAAACAGCAATGAGCATTTAAAACTTTTTAATGGGTCTGAAATTGGATCAAGCTGGAAGTGTGTTTACTGGTGCATCCCTGTGCAAGCTAGAAATACTGGGGCAAAACGATGTAAGTCGGTGCAAGCTAATCCAAAACGGTGCAAACTGCTGCAGCCCAGCGCAAGATTGTGCAAGCTGACAACTGTAGTGCACTGCGGGACTGGTCGATGCAGGCAGGGAAGTGTGGGGCAAGTTGGAGCAGGCCGGTGCAGCATGGTAGTTAAAAAGGAAAAGGAGGCCATTTATTGTTACAACAAATAAAAGCAAGAAATGTGGAAAAACAGCCTCGAAAACGGGCTGTATACTGTAATTTAAACATGAAAACTTACTTCAATTCCACAAAAACGTCATCATTTAAATTAATTATATTGCAATGTACTAAATTTAAGGTGTCTAATTTAGAAAGTGACTTTGAAAATAATCCATTATTAATAAATTTTGCAATATTTGCATTTCCTTCAAGTCCAAGATAGCCAAGATTTATCATGAACTGAAACGCCGTCGACGAAATAAATGTGATATTGTTGTAACCTAATGCCAAAGAATCCAAATGTAAGCCAAGACTTTTTGTTAAATATTTTTCAGTAATTTCTTTTAAATTTGTGTGGCGAAATTGTAAAGATTTGAGTAAAATGAAAACATCAAATGTTTCGTCTTCAATGAATGTGATTGAATTGTTAAAAATCATTAATGTTTTAATATCAGTTTCTTTTCCATTTAATAGTTTGCCCTAAAAAGGTTGCAATAGCTTTTGAAGGTTTATGCAAGAAATAGTTAACAAGAATAATACCCTTTTCAAAACTTTTGGAAATTCCATACAAAATTTAACATTATCAAATTTTTCATTACCACTTAATGTGCTATCATTTTTTCCATCACAATGTAGCACGTTTCTAGTTTGATGACAAAAAGATTCTAAAACAATGTTTTTATTTTAAAAATTATATTATTTTTTTCTTACCTAATGTAATATTGTCATAGACATAAAATAAATCTTCTTGTACTTTGTTCGCATAAGTTATATCACAAAAAGTTGAAATAATGAGAAGTAATAATAGCAAAAACATACGCATAACTTTTTTGTATAACTTTTAAGTCTTTAAAAAGAATATAGGTTCTTCTAATCAATTTTTTTGTTGTTATAAGACAGTGAAACAAGTTTTTTTTTCAAGGTCTACAAACACAAACATTTTTGTTTAGATTTTTCTTATTTAAAGAATCAACGGTTTGTTTAACAATAAGTTAAATTTTTCTCTTAATAAATAAAGTTTTACAATATCCTGGATGATGGTGCGCACATTGCTTCAAGAATTTTAATAACAAGATTTTTAGGATTTTCTTCAATAAAATGCGCTGATAAACAATCTTGATTTGCTTTTAAAAATTTTCCACTTATATTAAACTATTAATAATTAATCATATATAGAGCATTAAGGCATACAGATCAGTTCGATGGAAAAAATGTGATTCGATTTCTTTCAATGTACAAATTTCAGTTCTTGGGTGAGTCACTGGCGCCTTAGACCAAAAGAACTATGCGTTAGTAATTACAAGCTTTTCAATGACAGATCATTAAGTGAAAATTCTCTTGTTGCTCGATTTTTATTAAAATCGTTTTGTCTCGTTTCTTTTCTATCTCAAAATCTAAAAAGACAAGAATTTAAAACACAAGAATATAATTTAACAATTGTCATTATTTTTTGCGTAATTTGCTTCCCTTCGTTGTCCATTCGTTTGGTATGTTTCCGTCTTTTTGTTTAAACCGGGAATACATTTCACGACAAAAAAAGCCAAGCAAATCTCTCTCAGTAGTTGTCATTTTGATTTATTATTTTCAACACAATAAAAAGAAGACGAACTTTGATCAAAAAACATTAGTCAACATTTTTTCTCTTGTACTATGTTTTTTTAGTAACAGAGTGAGCTGTTTTCCATCGATCAATAAAAAACGTAAACAAAATGTGTTTTTTCAGTCAAGAAACATACTTGACTCCGCCTCTTTTTTTCAGTGCAGATCAACAAAGAAGAATGTAGGAACTCTTTTCGTTAAAATTTCAGTTGTCTTAAAAACATCTAGCAAATTTTCTTCTTCTTTTTTTCTTTGAAATCTTCTGCCTTTTTAACCATTTTTTTATATATTAGCGATCCCTATTCAAATTATTTTTGTATTCTTTTGTTTTTTTGCTCGGATTATTGTCCATTTTCATCATCTAATCACTAAAAAATTAACACACTTTCAGCTAATTTTTTTCAAAATATGGATTCAAATAAATCAACACAACTTGCTGAATCAAAGGACTTCCAAGTTTGTGTCCCCAAGATATTTGGTTATTCAAAATTATTTTCTCCCATTTCAAAGCAATTTCTGGAATCTGCTAGGCCACAAGAATTTTCATTTCGAATTGCATTAATGAAATATATCTGGGAAAATCCTTTATCACCAAACCTTTATGAAAAGCTTATTAAAAGCTGTAAATTATTTTTTATTAAAAATCCAATGTTGGTAATCAATACTTTGGAATATTTTCCTGCAAATGGATGGAAATGTTGTAAGAACAATGGATGTTCTAAAACAAAGCCGCCATGTAATCATGTTCTCGAAAAAATTGATATGAAGAAGATGGAAGAAAACAAAATTTGGGTTTCAAAAAGTTTTTGTGTTGTTGGCAAACCTGATTCAAATATTGCATCATCTTTTATTCCAAAAATCTTTCGATATAATGTTGCATTTTTAAAATTGGCTTCACAGAATCTTACTTTTGATGAACTTAAATTCCTTGCTACTGGTGTTAAACGATGTCATCTTTTTTATAACTTTGTTAAATATAAAAATGGTAAAGAAGTTCCATTGGAAGAAATTGTTAAATTATTTACTGGTGCCGAAAAAGTTGCTATGTAAGTATTATTTAAAAAATAATATTAGGGTGTCGGCCAGGGATAAAAAGTGCGGCCGGCCTATGATTTTTGGAAAATTCTTTGTTTTTCGCCTTATAAAAGTATCCCCGCTGGTTCGAGTCGCCTGCAAGCCAGTCGATCCCCAAGCTCAATCCCGTCTTCCACTTCATGGGTAGTGGTTAAGGCAGTAGCTAGTTATCCACATAAAGCTTTTAACTTTTAAGTTGTTAAGAATACACTTGTTTTCAGGAATTTCGTTGATAGATCTATTAATGTTTCATGTAAAAATTATGCTGATTTTGTTAATGCTTGTGGCACAGTCAAAGAAGTTCATCTATCATTTATTCCTGCTGCCTTTAATGTTCCAGAATTTTATCAATATTTAAAAGCAAGTTTTTAAATTGCTCAAAAACAAATCCACACATTTATTTTAGGGCAGTAAAAATCGTGCTTTGATCAAAATTCATTCAAAATATGATCGCAATCATCTTGATCAAATTATCAATGAAATTTTGGATGCTGATTCTTTTGCTTTTGTTCCGCCTGTAATTGAATATTTTGAACATGATGAAACAAAAGCTAATAAGATGAAAGAAATTCAAGCAAGAGAAGCTGCAAAATATCAATAAACAATTTTTTAATTATATGTTAATGTTATTTCATCACGAAAAAATTTATTGTAGCTTTTTGTAATCTTTTTTTGGGTATTTGTGACAAATAATTTGTCTAGCTAACTTTGCTAGCTTTATTTCATTTTTTTTTGTTTTTGAACCATTCTGTTTTTTACGAATGTTCTTTTTTTCATTCTATTATTGGAATTTTTAATTTTTTTATGTGTTTTTATTCTTATCGTTTAAAAGCCAGCACCAAAAGTTAGTGACATGTTTTGACTGACAATGTGAAACAATAAAGTTTAAAATTCAGTTGAAAAGAGAAACACTGGAATACTCAAATCGAATTCAGATGCACAAAATTATATAAAAATTAAATTTCGAAATAGTTAAAAAAATTACTTATGAGAAAAAAATGTATTTGAAAACTCACATTTTTCTTTCATTTCCATTTTTTTGGTCACACCTTTGATTTGTCATCAAAAAAGATGAGTCATTTTAAGATCTTTATTTTTTTTATTTAAGACAAATATTATCAAGTAATGGGAGCACTGATAACAGTTATCTTACAAATTTGCTAGCTTCACGTCTTCATATATAAAGTATAACGCTGTAGCGAAAAACAGTTTTTTTGATTACTGAGTAAGTGAAAAAAAACGAGGAAGAATTTGGCTCAAGTGTTTCAACATTTTTTTTTGAGTTTTTTCAAAAATTTAATTAAATAATATTATTACAGTTTTATTGAAGAAAAAATGGCTAAATTAAATTAATCTTCTGTTATTGTTAGTTTACACTGCCTTATTAAAATTATTACGAATGCTTAATTTTTAGAAAATTTATTGCCCGTTTGAACAAAAATGGACAGTTACAGAAGACAACCTTAACCGACTTACTGGAAATTTTTTTAATGATGACGATGAAGAAGAAATTGAAATGATTGCAGAACTCAACAGCGATGCTATAGAAATTTCAACAATGCCATCTGTAAAACATTCCTTGCATTTAATTTGTCGTTCAAATGGTATAAGAGATTTCTTTTCATTATTTCTTTATGTTATCACTAATGAAACAGAAAAGTATAGAGTTCATGGCAAATATGCATATAGTATTAAATCTGCAAACTTTTATACTCAATTTGATAACATTTTTGATGGAATTAAATATAACAATAATAATTGGGGTGATGATATATGTCCAGTTGAAGAAATTTTTGATCCAAAACGAAATTTTTTTGTTGATGGAAAAGTTGAAATTGAAGTGAAAGGTTTTTTCATTTTTGAATTTAATGAAATGCCAAAAATTTGTGATGGACCTGGACCCTTAAGTCAGGGATTGTGGGAAAGAGAAGATAAAGATTTTGAAATATTTGTAAAAAATGAAGGAAATATTATGGTATGTTTTATCAATGACTTGACTTGGACGTTTTAGAAACAGTCACCATTTTTTCTCGTTTAATTATTTCTGTGAATAGAAAATTGGGGTGAGGATAAAATACGGTTTTGGTAATAACTAAGTGATGGCATTAAACGTTTCTTGTTGAAATGTATCCATTTCATACATTTCAAGCAGTTTTTGCTGTATCTGGGTACTGTTGCATCAATACTGATTTTTGTATCCCTTTTTCACAGTCGTTCCTAAAAAAATTTCAGGCTCAGAAAAATGTTTTGGCAACTCGTTCATCCGTTTTTAATACAATGCTCAATACGAAAATGGAAGAAGCCCTTACAAATACCCTTAAAATTATTGATTTTAATCTTTCAATTGTTACAGCAGCCATTGAATTCTTTTATGATCGTGATATCTTTAAAGATTTGACTTTCGATAATGCATTTGAATTACTTCGATTTTCGGATAAATATAACGTTATTGATCTCAAGGTGATTAATAATTACTAGTTTTAAACTTTTGTCACAGAATTTTTTAGGAAAAACTGGATACATATTTTTCATATCATTTATCTCCAATTACTGTATGCCAACTTGCCAATGATTCCATTAAAGCAGGGTATACAAAACTTCAAGAAATTTGTGCTGATTTTTTGATGATTTGTTTGCGCCATTCTATTCCAATTGAAGACATTGATTCATTAGATAAAGAATTTGCAGCTGAATTATTCCGAAAAGCTTTTATTTCTTCTTCATGATGACTTAGAAGTTTTTTGAAATAATGTTTTATAAAAGACTTTTGTGTCTATTGTTTTTTGTTCTTTAAACTTTATTGTTTTACTACAAAAAATGTGGCATCTTTTCACCAATAAGTTTTGTCAGTTTTGATGGATGATAATTCTTGTACAAAAATATTGTAAAATCTGAATTTCAATAAAAACAATTTTTTTAAATACTGACATTTGCACAATAATCGTCTGCATAGACATGCTGTTTAAATATATTTGTTTATTACCTTAAACTATTTATGTTATGTTGTCAAAAAAGTTTTTCATCAAATATTCAAAAAAAAAGCAGTAACTTACAACAAAAAAATTTTTTTTGTCTGCGCTTTCACCAAGCCTTTCGTCTCATAGAATTTAACTTTCATTGACATTTGTCTATGAAAAGGAAAAAAATAAAACTGCTGCTTTTTTGTCTATTTTTTTTGTTACATATCTGCTGCAAATGAAAAACTTGCTCTGGCTGATGATCTTTAATTTTCTGCTATTTTTAAAAACACATTTTCTTTTTGCGGAACGATTGCATTTGCAAATGTATGCTTTTTTGTGCAGCACATTGAAGAGTGAGATGAAAAAATTGTGTTTGAACAAGTTTTCTATGTTGCTAGTTCTTTTTTTTTGAATATTTAAAATACTATTTTTTCAATGGATTCAGTGATGAAAAATGCGGCTGAGATTTCCGGCCGGCCGCACTTTTCATCCCTGAATGCAAAATATCCTTAATTGGATGAATGAAATATGTAGAAAGTTTTCGTCACATTGGTTTTTGCACACTTTTGAAGCATTGTGTGGACAACAATAATAAAAAAGTGCTGAAACACCAACCATCAACTATAAATAAAAATAGAGTAAGTAAGCCCTAGAAAAAGCAAAACCATAATTAGTCTATATGCAAGGTACTAGATGTTTTATTGGTTGATAATCTCTTTTATCAAATTTTTTCAAAATCTGTTTATATAGTACAAATAACAAATTCTACAAAAATCAAAAAAATCAAGCAGTATAAGGGATCATCCAGAGCTGACGTCAGCAGTTTAGGCATGGATGGATTCTTAGCCAAACTGACGGTTCAACTTAAATGCGGCAAAGATCAAAGAAAATTTGCTGATGGAGGCATGGATGGGGTAAGAAATTTCAGACTTTTTGCTGACGTCAGCTCTGGATGTTCCCTAATATTAAAATAGAAATAGCAAACAAAATAGTGAAATATCATAAAACAAATCTTTAGCCTTTGTGATAGCTTCTCTCTATCTTAACAGCAATATCATAATTCATACAACTATATTTAATTAATGGTGGACGATAATCACGATTTTCATCAGCAATAATTTCATTAATTATTGAAAGAAGACGTAATCTATATTTGTGAGAAATGTAACTTTTAAATAAGAGTTTGATATTTGTTTTCTTATTTTTCTAAAAAAAAGAAACATTACATAGTGTTAAATGTTATGATAATTGAGCCTTACCTTAATATAATTGTAAAAGCAATCAATGTCAAAAATATCAGGAATCATCTGTATACAAAAATAATCGAGTTCAGAAAAATGTGGAATTTTAAGTAATTCTGATGCAGTTTTTGGTGTAATAACATTTTTACTATGACCATTATAACAAAGATTGCTAAAAAAATTAGTGAAATTTTTTATCTATGAAATGATAAAAATAACCTACCAAATAAACCGTTTAACATTTGGAAGAGATTCTACAAGTTTCTCTAATGCAATATTAAAACTATTTTCATCTCTGATATCGCAAACACTGACAACTTTACATTTTGAAGCGTACAGCATAAAATTGTTATAAGAAGTCTTGCGATTCCACATAAGTAATATATTAAAACCATAAATATTTTGATAAATACTAGAAAGATAGTTTTGATCTATTGATTTTTCACTTTCAAATTTGAGTTTACCAGATATCCAGATTTTTCTTTTCTTGAAATTATTAAATTCAACAGATTTATCATTGATGGAAACATTCCATTTCTTTTCTTTATAATCAAAATCCAAGTTTGGAACAACAACGATAGGATTTTTGATGAAGAAATATTTGCAGCTTTGAATCATTTTTTCATAACATTTTGCTGTGGATGGATTTTAAGTGATATAATAGATTACAGTATCTGGTAAATTGAAAGTTTGACGATAATATGTTGCAAGGAAAAAAGTTTTTGGGGCAGGAAAGAGCGTTGAAGTTTCATCAGCTAATAAATCCATGATTTAAAAAATGGCAGTTTCTCGTCTTAAGTAGCAGACGATATTGTGTCCTGATTTAACTTAAATACGGATGCAAATGAAAGGTTTTTTAAAAGAAAAATGTTTTATTCAGATAAATAAAAAATCACAAATAAATGAATGAGCAAAATGGATTGAAGAGCAAAGAAAAGAGATGTGTTCCATTCACCAAAAAAACTGCCAACTTCCTTTCATAAAAATCAGAAAAAATGACAATTTTTTCTCCAAAATCGATTTATAACAGTTTCCGGAGAGGCTGACCGTAGACGTCCCCAACTCACGCCTGAGTTGAGGCCCCATTTTTTGCCTAAATATTCGTCATAGTAAGGGATAGTTAGGAAAAAAATATTAGCTGCGGAATCCTCGATCTGTGGATTTACCAGCTATTTGAAAATACGTTAAGTAGCACACAATCATTAACTCTCACATTAAGGATATCCAGGTGAGGGAAGAGTTATGGTCCCATATTTTGCCTATATACTCGACTAGTTATGGGATAGTTAGGGACAAAATATGAGAAGCCCAGTCTACCTCCTTCACGTACTTCCACATTCATATATTACGTCATGTATATTTGCTATAGTATAAGTTAGCTATATCGTGGTTCGAGATAACTTAATTTTTGGAGACTTTTGATGGCTCAAATTATATTTAAATAATGTTTTTAAGCTAGTTATATCATAAAAAACGCAAAAAATTAATTTTGGTACATATTCAAAAATATGTGTAATATTAGCTTTTAGTTATAAAAAACATATACTAGTACACTTAACGTAATATATGAATATAGAAGTACGTGAAGGAGGTGGACTGGGCTTCTCATATTTTGTCCCTAACTATCCCATAACTAGTCGAGTATATAGGCAAAATATGGGACCATAACTCTTCCCTCACCTGGATATCCTTAATGTGAGAGTTAATGATCGTGTGCTACTTAACGTATTTTCAAATAGCTGGTAAATCCACAGATCGAGGATTCCGCAGCTAATATTTTTTTCCTAACTATCCCTTACTATGACGAATATTTAGGTAAAAAATGGGGCCTCAACTCAGGCGTGAGTTGGGGACGTCTACGGTGAGAAAATTCTTCTTAAAGATCCTTGAAAAATAAAGATTACTGCCATTGACTTGTCTGCTGTTTACAAGGGTTGGATAATTTATCGGCAAATTATTTTTCAGTTAATTTTCTGGTTAATTAACTGGCCATCCGTACTGCTTACTTGGATACGCAAGCCTGTATTTTTAGAAACAGTTCATGGAAAAACAGACACAGTTGTCTATTTTTTGTTTCTTGTTTTTTCCATCAATTAAAACATCAAAGGGAAAAAAATTCGTTTAATATGGTTTGCAAGTATAAATAATTTACTTTGTTTAAATCTCTTGGTAATCTCATGAGAGATTTCATCAATTAGTTGCCCTTTGAAAAGTTGAATATGTTACAAAATTATAGAATAATTTTTATAGGGTGTTGTTAATCAAAAAAAAACTTTTTTAAATAAAGTCCAATATCTTTCATCATTTACTATTAAATGAATACTGCTTAAAATAACTTTTAAATAAATCTGCACTTGTAAATTCGGGAAAGAAATATTAAAGATCTATAAAATATTCAAAAAGAAAAGCTTTAAATGTCAATCAACAAAGTTTAACTTCTTTTTGTCATTTCTTAGAACCTTTAAAATCAGAGAAATTGTATAAAATTTATATAGCTTATAAGTCACAAAAGGACAAAAAAACAGAACAAATGTTGAAGAAAAAAACGAATACACATACTTGCTAGACATACAGGCAGCTGGAGTGTGTGTAAACGTTGTACACGAAAGATTTGTGCAGCCGGTTTGTCTTAATTTTTTTGCTGCTGTAACAAGAAAACACGCATTATTGATTTTTAAAACTGCCAGTGCAATAAAGGCAAAGTATTTTACATTAAGAAATGGAACAGCAGAGAAAAAAGAAGAAGCATTGCCGAAAAAATGCTTTTTGTTGCTTCATTTTGATTTGAATATTTTTTTTCTTTTAAAAAATAATTGTCTGCTTTTTAAAACCAAAAATTCAAATCAGATGAAATGTGTTTTAAGATAAAATTAAACTTCTGGAAATCGTTAAAAAAAGTTATAGTTTTTGATTTATTGTTTCATTTCTTCTTTGTATTTTAACAATAGCAGCACAAGAATAAAGCACGTAACTGAGTTAATGTTACATGGCTGTAATAACTTCTCACATAAATTGCAGAATTCAAATCAAATTAATAAAATTTCAACAAAACAAATTTCATGAAAAGCAGTGGCAACAAACAAACAGCAAAACAAATTAACTTTTTTTATAAAGCTTCCACAAAGTATGGCTAGAAGAAGGAAGACTACTATAAAAATTAATATATGGTGATAGATAATTACGATTTTCAGTTGCAATGATTTCATCGATAATTGCTTGAAGACGAATTTTATATACATGAGAAGATTCATCAAAAAATCGAAGATAAATTGAGGCTTTTTTATTTCTCTAATAATTTCTTTATATGTTAAATATTTGTATATTAAAGAAACTAACTTTTAGATAATCCTCATAAAAAGTATCAATATCAAATGTTTCAGGAATTCCAGACAAAATTATTTTCTCAAGGTTACGAAAATGAGGAATTTTCAGTAAAAGTTGTACAGTTTTTAAGGTAACAATCTTTTGAGAATTTTCACCGATATTGCTGAAAGTTCTAACATATTATTTTTTGCGGTAGTAAATCATCAATAATAAAAACTTACTAACGTAATGTTTTAATATTTGGAAGTGTACTAACAATTTTTTCCATTGAAACAACTAAACCATCACCGCTTTTAAAGTTACTTCGCATAAATGAATATCTTCACATTTTGAAGCAAGAAAAACAAAATCATCAAAAGAAATATTTTGTTTCCAAAGAGTTAATTTTTTGAAATCAGATTGATAAACGTTTTGTAAAAGAGATGAAAGAGAAAAATACGCATTTAGATCATTATTAGCAATATCTAATTCTTTAATAATCCAAATTTTGCATAGAGAATTTTTTAACTCAATCCGCTTTACATAAAAACGGGTGCCCCATTTCTTTTGATAAAAATAAAAAGATAACGTTGAAACTACAATAATCGGGTTTTTGATAAAGAAATATTTGCATGTTTGTATTATTTTTTGACAACATTTTTGTGTAGATGGATTTTTGGACATATAATAAATAAGTGAATCTGGTAAAGACCATTTTTGATGACGACAATATGTTGAAAGAAATTGTGTAGGTGTAAAAGGAGAAAGAGTCGTAATCAAATTTTTCCACGATAAAGTATCATTTGATGAACTCATTTTTCACTTTGTAATAACTACAAAAACTGAAATTTTTATGAGTGAAAGAAATTAACTGCGCATGAAGGGTTTGTCGTTCATAATAATCTATTTTTGTCAGCTATTGTTCCAACTATACAATATAAAATCTCTGAAAAAATAATGGTACTTATTCTTACTAATGAAATAAGTTAATGCAATGAGCGTATACTAGTATGCTTATCTACCAGAAATACGTACGAACGCGTACAAGCACAAATACACAACATTTTTTTGATTGATTGCTTTTTTTTAATCAGAGACTGAAAAACACAAGATCTCTTGGGAGGTTTTATCAAACGCAGAAGAAAAATCGTTTTTCTTTAGTCAGTTTTTCTCAACTATTTTAAACTGAATCATGGATTCCCCTAATTCTCCATCAGTTTTTTCACCGACTGGAAATCTCAAGAAAACATCTTCTTTCTTTGCAGCATATCATCAGCATCAAACATGGTCATTGCCAGATTCTGTAATTTATTACATTACAAAGAAACCTTCTACTCCCAAATGCTATGAAAAAGTGATTCAAACATGCAAATATTTTTTCATCAAAAATCCAGTTCTTGTAATTAGCCGCTTATTCATTATTTATTATAAAAATGAATGGCATGTATCTCATAGTGGGAAGCTTTGTGATTTATGCGATACTTCAAGAAAAATTTGAATTACTGATTTACTTCATGTAAATGGCGATCTACCAATTCAACGGAATTCTTCATTTTTACATAAAATCTATCAAAGTAATATTCGTGAACTTACACTTTGGAAACAAAATATTTCTTTTAATGAATTTATTTTTCTTGCTTCGAAAGTTGAAGGTCTCCATTTATATGAAGCTACTTTAAACAATGGTGATGGGACTGTTGTTGCAATCGCAAATATTGTAAATTTTCTCCCAAATATTAAAAGTTTGCTTTAGTAAGTATAATTTTAAAACATGTTAATTGCTGTAATAAAGTTAATACTACATAGCTGTAAGAATCATATCCTTAAGGTATCATGAATTGCAAAACTCAAACAAAATTTATAAAATTTCAACAAAAACAATTCCAAAACATGTTACACAAAAAGCAATGGCTATAAACGAATAACAAAACAATTTAGCTTTGAGAGTAAAGTTTCCACAAGTCTTGACAAGTTGACGAAATAATACCATGAAAATTAATAAATGGTACTTTATATTCACGATTTTTACTTGAAAGAATTTCATCAATAATCTCTTGAAGACGAGCTTTATATTCAAGAGATAGTAGATTAAAAAAGTAAAAATAAAATTTGGTTTTTTTATTCGTCTAAAAAGATGTAAAAGACATAATTTTTACAAAAAAAAGCTTTACCTTGAGGTACCTATAAAAAGTTTCAATATCAAACGTTTCAGGAATTTCAGTTAAAATTAATTGATTTATATTTGAAAAGTGAGAAATTTTGAGCAATTCTGTTGCAGTTTCTGGTGTAATAATGTTTTGCGCTATTTCACCAATATTGCTAAAAATATTAATATAGTAGTAAATAGCAACAGCAAAGAACCATCAAAAAAACTTACTAACGAAATGTTTTAACATTTGGTACAGACTTTACAATACTTTCCAATATGACATTATCACCATTTTCATCTTTGATTACAGCATCGCGTAAAGTAATTTCCTTACATTTAAAAGCAAGAAAAACAAATTCTTTGAAAGAAATGCATTGATTCCAAAGAGTAAATTCTTTGATATTACTTTGATAAATTTTTTTTAAAATAGAAGATAAAACAAACTGCACTTCAGAATAAAAGTTGTTGCTAATGTACAGTACATCAGTAATCCAAATTTCGCTTAATCCATTACTTAAATCTCTTCGTTTTTCATTAAAAGAAGTATGCCATACATTTAGATGACAAATAAGTGATAAGCGATGAACAATAAGAATAGGATTTTGAATGAAAAAATATTTACAGCTTTGAATCATTTTTTCATATGCTTTTGGTAATGATGGTTTCTTTGTAATATAATAGACAATTGAGTCTGGCAATGTCCATTGCTGATGATGACAATATGTAGCAAGAAAAGAAGCTCGTTTTGATAATGAATAAGAAATCAATGACTTTTCATCATACCTTGAAGACTTTGTTGGTGGAACATCTGAATTCATTATCTAATTTATAAAATTATATGCAAATCTCAGTAACTTTTAAAATCTGATAAATAAAAAACATAAAACTCTAAAAAATTTGGAAGGTACTTTTTTTCAAAAAATAGATTGAGCAAATAAATGAAAAACAAAATTTTTTCTTTTAAAGAAAATGTCAGGTTTCCTCTGCTTGTCTTAAAAACAATGATAGATATTTTTCTCTCTCATAATTTTAGCACAATTATATAAGTATATCCCTAAAACATAAAAAACTCTACCAAAACACTTCAGCAAAAATTTTTGATTTTTTATGAGATAATATTTTGTTTTATCACTATCTTATTGTATATATAAGATAAACATATTTTAAATTGTTATTCATGCAAGTTTTATGTAGTTAGAACAATGTTTATTAGAATTCAAGTAAAATTTATTATGCTAATTTGTATTAAGTAGATTGAACAAATCCTTCACTTTTATTTGGTCCAACAACATGACAGCTATTCCTTCTAGCTGGTGGTAACGTTGTTGCTTTAGTATTAACATTTGATCCCGAAAATGTTGAAACATATGTTTTTGGACATACAATTTTTTGAATACTTTTTCTGATTGTATGATTTAGTGTTAGATAAATAATAGCTGGAGAACCTGTAAAAAAGCTTTTGTTTTTCTAAAAACTCTTTTAGTCAGTTTTACCACTATACAATATCCATGCATACTGTGTCACAAACACTGCCTCCAAAGGTAGTGGAAATCTTTGAATAATTAAATAACCAAAACAAAGACAAAATGTAAAAAAGCAAATAATAAAAACTTGCAAAAATGTTTGTTTCTAAAACAGGTGTTTTTTGGAAAAAAGAATTTCAAAGAACACACTTACCACTTGTCGATGTGCTGTTGCTACGGTACTCAAATTCATTTTTTTATATTTTTGCCGAAAAAATATTACAAAAAATGCATAAATTAGTGGAAGGGCAATAGCAACAAAGATGTTGTTTGGTGCATGAGCTTTGTTGATATACTGAAAAGAAAAGGGGGTTACTGTAGGGATTATGCTAATTTTCTATGGTATTATAATTACCATATTTTCCCCCATAAAAACAAAACTTACAATACTCTGCTGATCATCAAAGTACCCAGCATGTGGATCAAAGAGCCATGCCATCATAAATGGACTAAACATTGCAGGCATTGTAAAATAAAATACAACCATAAAATAAACCGTCGGAATCAACAACCACAAATAAACTTTTCTTCCTTCAAAATATTTATGCGCCAACTTTTTATCCCACATTTCAAAGCATCGATTTATCCCTAAGATTACTGTAGCAGTGGACTGGGAACACCAAAGCGAGATTCCAATTCCACCAATAATGTACATTTGTTTGGGGTATTGACAATGAACGATTCCAAAAATTCCGAGAAAGCCTGTAAGAAATCCATTGAGGAAGAGAAGGATGTAATCGGTGATGCCGATGTAAAGCATCAACTTGTAACATGATTGTTGGAAATAGTCTTTGCGGAAGAAGAGTAGAAGGCAAGGGGTGTATAAAATCTAAAAAATTTTAAGTTGAAATTGTTTTTTGTAAATGGTAAAAGTGAACGTTTTTGGTTTACTATCTTCAGGTGGGGATCAAACCTAAAAAGGCTTGGCTTATAGCCACACCCATTAACCACTCCGCCAAAGCATTAAGAAAACTTCTTAACGCAAAAATTGCCACAAACCGAATTCAAAATTGTTTTTGCTACTTTTTAAGTAAATTTGATAAAAATAAAAAAGGTAGGTTCACCGCGTCGAGGTGTCCAGGTGAGATTCGAACGCATGCTGGCTTCCCTTCCAATCAGACTCACTAACCTCTGCGCCATAGCGACAAACTTAATTTTTTTCGCAACACTGCTCATTTAACTAAATGTTAGCATAAACTAATAAATACAAACTCACAATAAGTATCAACGAAGTAACCACATATAAAATTCCGATATAAATATGACTTCTTTCATTTATCGGATGTATATCAACATTATAAAAACTACAATTATACAGCCTTTGATATCGTTCATGATCAAACAAAAATGTATTCATTATTCAAATTTCTTTATCCAAAGAACCACAACCAGCTATCGAATGTTGAAATAAAAAAATTTGTTGACAAAAAAATTTTAATTAATAGCCTGAGGCAATAAATATAGTGTTTTGTTGTTGGTGGTGGGAAACTGGAGGAGAGAAAGAGACGTGCCAAAAAGTATATGAAAAATTTTTTTTATGAATGAACTCAAGACAAGAGAATAATTAAAAATATGCCAAAATATCAAATGTTCATGTAAGTTAAAAAATAAAATTTTTTTAAAACAAAAACAAGGACATTTGAGCTTTGACTTTATTAAATTAGTCCACAAAAAACACTTATTGTTTGTTTAAACTTTAAACAACAATATTATTATTATTATTGCTTTTGCAGTAGTAGTATTTGTAAATTTCGAAAAACAACAAATAATGATACTAAAAAAAGGTGGGAGCAAAAATTAAAATGTTTGATGCTTGAAAAAAGTTAAAGTTTTTGACATCAAAAAGCAGACGGAAATTAATTGGTTTTGAGTAAATAAAAACTGTTAAAAAATGGAGTTCCTCATTTTTTAAGCAAAAAACATCTGCAAATATTTTACTTTTGTTGCAAATGACCTTTAAGTGTTTCTCTAAATCACTAATAAATGTTTAAAAAATGGTTAATCTCTATTATTCAAGGAATTTGAACCCAAGCTCACAAGCATTTGTACTAAAAATTTATTTTGTAAGAAAACGGCTAGTTCTGACGTCAAAAGCTTTGTGGGGTGGGAAAAAGTTCAACCAAATCTCAAGTTCATCGATGGAATGATAAACCTCATTTGCGTACTTTAATTAAATTTAAAAAAAAGGTCGTTTTTCGGTAAAAATTTTTTTGTCGATGTGGCATAGTGGAACGTCAGGCTTGTAACCATCAAGGGCTGGGTTCGAATCCAAAACTTTTTTTTATCAAAATTCAATGAAAGTTTTCGTAAATTTGATCAGATAGCCATTTGGTGCTTAAAAAATTTTTGTGTCGCTATGGCGTAGTGCCTCTGATTTAACGATAGATGCTTGGGTTCGAATCCCCTCAGAAGTCAGTAAATGAAAAACCCCGATTTTCGTCAAATTTCAATAAACTTTTTCACCAAAATTAATAAAAACATTTTTATTATAAATAAATAACATCATTTTCAATCAATCACCGAAAAAATTACAAACAAAAATCAGCGATACAAACATTAACACTATAAAATCAAAAACGAACTAAAACAAACTAAACATTATTATAACATGCTGTAAGGCAAGCAGCTTCAGCGGTATCAAACATAAAATCAGAAGTTGTTTTCATTTCAGCAAGCAGATAATCACTTCGATCAAGTTTATCATGGAATTTCACTGCTAAAACACCATCTTTTTCTAAGCATAGATACCATTCTGCTCCCTTCATCTTGTATACGGTACTTGGAGCAGTTGGAATCTTGAATTTTAATTTGCCAAATCGAAGCTTATTCCATTGAATTGGTGTAACAAAATATCCATTTGCAGGGATTGCTTTCATTATGCCGTATATATCATCAAAGATACCAGTAATGGTGGTATTATCACTTTGAACTTCAACTGAAAAAGAAAATTTTGGTCAAGCAAATAACAAAATTAAAGACTGTAAAAAACGATAAACTTACTTCTAACATAAAAAACATGTTTTGCTTGATCTGCTGTAAGAATACCTTTCGCAACTAAAAAAACAAACATTCAACAATTAACCACAATAGAGCTCACAAAAAAACTCACCAACAAAATTATTCAAAAAAGCTTTACTCATTTTATTAAAGCATACAAGCGGCATAGTTTCAACCAATTCTTCTTTAATAGCTTCAACAAGGTTGAAAGTTTTATCAGCGGATCCATCTTGTTCTTCCATAGCTTGCTTTTCAGCTAATCGAACTACCTATAAATTTGAATATGTATATATATATTGTTCTTAAAAAACAAAACTAAACCATACTTTTCTAAAAGCTGCTTCTTCATCACCATAATTTCGTCCATAATCACTTCTTGCTTTTAAAAAAAAATCTCGAATCATTGTTGTAGATAGCAAAAGTCCCTTTCCAACTAAAATAATAGCTTAAATACAGTAACCCATAAAAGTAAAGAAAAAACATACCAACAGATTCGATCAAGAATTCAAGTTCCATTGTTTGAAATGCAAAATTTGGAAGAAGGGCAGCAATTTCATTTTTGATTAATTCAAAACTACTTAAATCCTTGATTTTTGAAGTTTTTTGCTTTTGAAGAACTTGTTTTTCTGCCAGTTGATATATCTACAAAATTGAAACTTTTATTTGGAAAATTATTCACAACACAAATAAACTTACAGCTTTAAAAAGTTCTTGTTGATTACGATAACTCCATCGATTTCGATCAAAGAAATATTGCCAATCTGTAGGTGATAAAGTAAAACCTTTCCCAACTATAATCACAGTAGGATAATAAAATTACGAATACCATAATACGATAAAATCCTTACTAGCAAAATCCATCCAAAATTCTCCATTCATTTGATTGAGATTTGCTTTTGCAATAATATCAGATATTTCAGCTTTAACAGCTTCATGAAGTTTAAAATCTTTTACTGGTGAAGATCGCTGTTTCTTTAGAACTTGTTTTTCTGCTAATGAATATACCTAAAAATAGAGTAATTGTGTAAAAAAGCAGTTTACAAATAGGCGAACAGTATAGTGTAGCTCAAGAGAATACAACAACAAATTGTGAGCGTATATATAAAAATTGTGAAAAAAACGCAATACAATTCAATCATTACAGTACACCTTCCAAAAATAATAATAAACTTACAGCTTTAAAAGCTTCTTCTTTCTTTAGCTTTCGATAACTTACAACATAATCATAAATTTTTGCAAATGGAATAGAAAATTTTCGTTCGACTAAAAAGGAGTAACTTTTAATAGCAGCAAACTACAGAAAGCTTACCAACAAAATCCATTAAAAATCTGATACTCATTCGATGAAACTTAATCTTTGGTAGAATATCTGCTAGCTCAAGTCTTGTTGCTTTTCGAAGACTTAATTCTTCTTCACCTTCTGATTCATTTCGTTTATCTCTTGCGACATTTTTAGCAACTTCATAGAGCTAAAAAAGTGTACAATATACTTGCAACATAACAGAATAAGAAAATGGCAGTTACAACAAAGAGTTGGATATTACTGACTACAGTATACTTATATACTTGTATCGACCGCAACATAATTTAAGCACTAATATCTTAGTAGAAAATATTCTTACAGTATACTTGCAAGCAACAGCATAAGCTCAATTCAGCCACACAAGTTCATATAAGCCCGTAGTAAGCAACCGTATCCTTTCAAACAAACTCACCGTTTTAAAGCATTCATCTTCTTGATCAGCACTTCGTTGAGCTTTTAAAACAATTTTATACAATTCTTCAGGAGTAAAAAGAAAACGTTTATCAACTAAAAAAAATACACATATACAAAACACAATATTCGAATACAGTAAAAAACTTACGGAGAAATTCTTTAATAAAAATAATATTCATCTTGGAAAACTTAATATTGCATAATATTCCAGCAAATTCAGATTTAAGAGAATCTTCATAATCAAATTCTGGATCATCTTTTGCTTCAATAGCTTTAATGGTTGCATTATGATTAGCCCATTTGTAAGCCTAAAAACGAGAACATAGGATTAGTTATTGTTAAAAAAAAGCTACAGTATCCACAAGAAGCTTAAAACATTCTTGTGGATAGCTTCTAATCATTAGCTAAGATAGTTGCAATAAAACTTACAGCATCAAAGAACATCCCTTCTTGAGCACTACTCTTTTCAACAGTTGATAGAAATTCAATGAAGCCTTTTTGATAATTTAATATTTGTTCCCCAGCAAGTAGATCTTTCATACAACTTTTAACACATCCTTTCAAAGTTTCACCAAATTCATCCAATGAATATCGTTGAGCAATATCAACCAAATTTTCAAGATGTTCAAATTTAATATTCATTTTACATAAAAATTCAATGCATCGATCTTTGAGTAATGGGATTCCATAGAATTCTGCCATATCAGTAAGGACAAAAACATTGTCAGCAGTAATTTCACATTGGCATGAATAAATAAAAGAGATCAATTGATATACAGTTTCATAAGAGTATTCAGGATTTTCAATTTTTATAACAAAATCATTGTTTTTGTTCCATCGAGTTGAGATCATTGAATTAAAAGTTGTAGATGCAGTAGCGAGGAAATACTTGTGAACATAGAGCTTCTAAAAAACAATATACATAGAACGGTATTTTGCCAAGTAGGTATTATCTAATCTTAAGTAAAAGAAATTTCAGATATTTTAAGCATTTTAAGGTATGTTTGACCGCTGAAACATTTGCATTTATAGTGACATTTATCTTAACTAATAAATAATAAATACTTCGATTGTTGGGTGATATGCACACACTCGAATAAAGCATATTATGGAATCTGTAGCTTACATACAAATAACTATACGCATATTCCTTTTTATTCAGGCTTACAAATGGTCAAATCATAATTCAACCATTAAAGCTATTGAAGCAAACGATGATCCAGAATTTGATTATGAAGATTGCCTTAAAGATGAATTTAATGGAATCTTATGTAATATTAAATTTTGTAAAAATATTATGATTATAAAAGAAGTTGTCTTACTGTAGTCTGAAAGAGAAATATTTTAAATATGTGCTATTTTAGTTGATAAACGATTCGTTTTTACTCCAAAAGAATTGTATAAAATTGTTTGTCAAAAGCTCAACGAAATGTTGATCAAGAAGATGAATGCTTTAAAACTATGAGTTTGTTAGAAAGGATACGGTAGCTTGAAGAATCTCTTTACTAGAATTGAGCTAGCTTTTCTTAATCATGTGGTTTCCAAGTATACTGTAAGCTATTGAGATACTACTTCTTACAGTTTGTTAGTGTTGATACAAGTATACTGTAGCCACGAATATCTTATTGTTATTACTTACTAGTATATGATACTTTTTCAGCTATATGAAGTTGCCAAAGACGTTGAAAAAGATAAACGAAACGAACCAGAAGAAGTCTGTCAGTTTGTTTGTGGTGGTACTGTAAATTGCTATTAGATTAATGCTTGTTCAAGTAAGTGTGCTTTTGCTAGACCTATTGCTTACAAGTATATTTCAGTGCTGCTGAAAAGCAACTGTATTGCAGCACGCTATTTAATGGATATATTCTTTTTTGTATCTTGTGGGATTTTGTTAAGCTTTACCATAAAAACCCGATCATGCAAATGTTTCACTGGGCCAAACACTATTTACCTTAAAATTAAAAGAAGATATATAAAACAAATAAACATACCTTTCCTCCAACTTCTAATGCCATATCAAAATGTCCACGTTCTTCATCTTGTTCTTTAAAAACTTCAAAACGTTCCATTTGCATTGAATATACGCCATCCTTGGGTGTCTTTTTAAGCTCAGAAGAAGATTCACCATATCCAGATGCAGCAGAAGATGAAGATGCATTACTATCATCATCATCACTATCATAATCAAAATTTGAAATTCCTTCATTACTTTCTTCATCTTCTTCATCACTATCATGATTATTATAATCATAATCATACATATCATACATATCAAATGGATGATCATATAAATCATTTATATCATAATCATCATCCATATCCCAATCTGGATCAAAATTATATAAGAATCCCGCCATTGTTAAAGCTGATGTAGCGGCTGATTATGAATCATAAACATTTGCAGCAAAGAAAAAAATTTGTTGAAAATATTTTTTCAATGTAAATTTTTTCGTTGCGAGAATTTTTATGTTTGAAATTTGTTTACAACTTTTTGTTGAAGAAAAAATGATTAAAATTCAAATAATATATAACTGAAAAAATAACTCAAAGTTTTGTTAATAATATAATAATAACAGATAAAAAATTAATTTACGTGAACACTCTCTTTTTTATTCAACACGGTCTCAAATTCTAATAAATATTTGATAAAATAAGGTTCAAAAATTAATATAAGTTGTTACAGTAATCTCTAAGTGAGATTTAAAATTTGGACACAAGAAAAGTTAATTTATTAGTGTTACGGTAACTGCTTATAGTCGCAGCTTTCGTTGATAAAAAAACTGCTAAAAAATTTACGAAATTTTTTGTTATTTTGTTTTCTTTCAGAGCTGCAAGATGTTGGATGATGAACTGTTTGCAAGCTGTCATTGGAAACTGTTCAACTGCATGTGTTATTTTCTTATTCAACAATACTTTTTCTTTCACCTTTAAAGATCGGTTGTTGCCAGTCCAAAAAGTTTTGCAAGTCGTTGTTACGCTCTTCGACCAAAGCTTTTGGCGCCAATTTCCTCAAGAAGCAAACAAACAAAAAAAGTATCATCTATTCCTTTTACAAAGGGAAATGATGCTTCATAAGATAATTTTATTGAAGAACAAAAGCTTTTGTATTTTATTGCGTGTTACATTTGTTACTGATTTTCAATTTGCGATATTTTTTAAATAAGATTCTTTATATATGTATTTTTGCAGGATTCAATTAAATCATGGCTAATGAATGTAAAATTGCGAAAAATTGGTCAATCAAAAGAGAAACTTTTATGAATTCAATGACAGAAATTTTATACACTGATAAAATTGAAACAACAATTTTTGGTTATGAATGTTATTTTGCTCTTGAACAATGTGATGACAATGTTGCAATTTACTTTTTTGATAACATTGATGATGATAAAATTATGCCACAGATTGTGATCAAAGAAATGAAACTTTCAATTCCATCTGCAAATTATATTGGTGATTTATTACAACCTATTGATGTTCCAAAGAAAAGTCATTTTGATGGATATAAATATGCTGTAATTATAAAACGAAATGATATTGTTTATCATAAGAAGAAATTTTTTATTGATGATTTTATGGTATTGGAATTTCGTGGAATCCTTGAATGTGTTAAAGAATGGAGTATTAAAAGCTTGGGTGAACGACTTTGGGATTCAGAAGATCAAGAAGATTTTACATTTATTATTGGAGATAAAGAAATTAAGGTAAGTATTTTAAATGTAAAGAATAAGCAAGTTTAACAATTGCTTCAATATTGCTCTCCGTAGAAGCATTTAAATGACTTTGAGTTTTATTCATAAGTTTAACCTGCTTCAAATCAAGGCATATACTTAAGGACGGCCAAATCATCCTGCTTCATATGTCACCCGAATGATTTTGGCTATGGTGAGGTACTGTTTGGAGCAAAGTAAACTCTTTAGATCACTTTCCCTCATGATTCTTTGAATATGCTTTCTTATTTTAAACTAAAAACTATCAAAATTTTAGGCACATCAATTTATTCTTCATAATTTTTCAACTGTTTTATCAAATATGTTTAATGAAGATATTGGTCAACTTGAAATCAAAGATTTTACTCTTCCTGTAGTAAAAGCTGTCTTAGCATTATGTTATGACAAAGAATCCATTCATTTCTATACTGATGTATTGCTGGATTGCCTCAAATTTGCTGATACCTATGATATGCCTATCATTAAAGTAAGCTTTTAGTATGAACCTATTATTTACTACAAAATTTAATGTGTTTAGGAAAAAATTTCACGTCAATTATGTGATAAAATTACCACGAAAAATATCTGCAAATTAGCAAATAAATGTATTGAATGTAAAGCTCCAGCGCTTAAAGCATACTGTATTAATTTTATTTCAAAATGTATTCGTGAAGGAAAATCATATGATGGTGCTATGGATCTCAATGATGACATTATAAAAGAATTATATAAAGCTACTATTCTTTCTACTGAAATTGTTTAACTACTTTTTTGATACTGTACTTGTTTTGGTTTTGTAACTTTTTTTGAATTTTTATTGTTTCTGTTATTTTATAAAAGTTTTGCAAATTTCTTATTCTTTTCTTCCAAATAATTCATTTCTATTAATCATCACAGACGAACTCCTCCGTAGACTTTCGCTGTTATAAGAATTCATTGATTAGCAACAAGAAAAACAAAAACATTTTTTATTAAAATAATAACACATCCTCAATCAACGAATAAATAAAACAATTAATTAAATACAAAAAAACGATACAAAATTAACAAAAAAACAAATTAAACAGTATTATTACCAGCTTTAAGACACGCAGCTTGAGCGGTATCAAACATAAAATCAGAAGTTGCTTTCATTTCGGCAATAAGATAATCAGATGATGAAATAAGAGTACAAAATTTAACGCATAATACACCATCTTTCTCTAAGCAGAGATACCATTCACATCCTTTCATCTTGGATACGGTATTTCGGATTGTTGGAATCTTGAATTTCAACTGGCTAAATCGGAGCTTGTTCCATTGAATTGGTGTAACAAAATATCCATTTGCAGGAATTGCTTTCATTATGCCATATATATCATCGAAGATACCAGTAATGGTGGTATTATCACTTTGAACTTCAACTGAAAAGTGAAGAAGTAAATAAGCAAATTCCAAAACCAGAGTTTGTACTGCAGTGCATTAAACTAACATCGCAAAAAGAGCTGAATCATTTCTAAAGATTACAAAAAATAAACTTACTTCTAGCATAAAAAAGTTCTTTTGCTTCATTCACAGTAAGAATTCTTTTTGGAACTAAAAGATGAACATTGATAAAGCTTTAAAGCCAAAAAAATGGCATCAGCTTACCAACAAATTCGAAGATAAATTTCTTATTCATTTTATTAAAGCCAACAATTGGAATCGTTTCAACCAATTCATTTTTAGTCGCATTGATAAGATTAAAGCTTTTATCGCCAGAGCCTTGTTGTTCTTCCATAGCTTGCTTTTCAGCTAATCGGTATACCTATAAATTTGAATATATATAATATATCCTATATATATATATTTTTGTAAATTAAACAATGCTAAAACTTACTGCTTTAAATGCCAACTGTTCATTAACATAATCATTTCGAGCTTTCAAAAAGAAATCCCGAATCATTGTCGTAGAAAGCAGAAGTCCCTTTCCAACTAAAACAACAGCTTCAATAAAATACAGTATACCAGTTAAAAAACATACCAACATAATCCATCAAGAATGCGAAATCCATTTTATGAAATTGGAAAAAAGGAAGAATATTAACCATTTGATTTTTGACTGATTCATAAATATTAAAATAGGTGGTTTTTGATAATTCTTGTTTTTTCAATACTAACATTTCCGCCAAATCATATGTCTATAAAATTTTTTTAAAAAAATACAGTAGGCAAAACCGTTACAATAAACTTACGACTTTGAAAAGTGCTTCACTATGATATTTCATTGTAAGTCGTACAAAGTAAGCATAAAAATCAGATGATGACATAGAAAATCCTTTGTTAACTGAAATATAATGAAAAGTAATGGACTGAACAAAATGAGAGATTACAGGAGAAAACCCAAATTCGTAGACTTGAAGAACAAAAACTTACTAGCAAAATTCATCCAAAAATTAACATCCATTTCATGCAATTTTACACGTTTAAGAACATCAACAAGTTCCTTCTTAACAGCATCATGAAGTTTCAATGGATCAAGGAATGGTTGTCTTCTTAATGCATGCTTTTCTGCTAAGAGATACACCTACAAAAATGAGTTATTTTTTTAAAAGCTAATATCTCATTTCATTATTTAACAATATTTGTTGCTCATGAAAAACAAACTTACAGCTTTCAAAGCTTCTTCTTTTTTTATTGAACGACAAATAACCAAACAAGCATATACTCGATAAAAAGGTAAAAGGACTCCAAAATCAACTAAAAAGCAACACGTTAAAAGATGTTATAGCAGTAAAAAAGCTTACCAATAAAATCCATTAAAAATTTAATACTCATTCGATGATATTTGAGTTTTGGAAGAATATCAGCCAATTCAGATTTGATCATTTTTCGAATACTTTTATCATTCACAGCTGTTGACTTATTTTCTTTTGCAACACCATGAGCGAATTGATATAACTAAAAAATACAGTATATTTGTAAGTGATATTAAAGACGATGAAGATACAAGTGTACTGTAATATGCATTAATATTAAAGATTACAATATATATTAGTAAAATAGCACCCAAACCAAGCTATAACTAGAGTTCTTGGATAAGATACCGTATACTTCAAATAAACTCACAGCTTGAAAGCATTCCTCTTCTTGATCATGATTTCTTTTTGATTGTTCGATAATATGATACAATTGTTTTGGTGCAAAAATAGAACGCTTTTTAACTGCAAAAATGAGATTACGGTAAGCATTAACATATGAACAAGATGAAAGCTTACCAACAGATTCTTTGATAAATTTCAATGTCATCTTAGAAAATTTGATATGACATAAAAGTCCCTTCAATTCAGCTTTAAGACAACCATCAAAATCAAACATTCCAACACCTTCCCATTCTTCTGCTTTTATTGTTGTTTGATGAAGAGCCCATTGACATATCTAAAAATAAATATGAAGTAAGAAATACAGTTAGCAGCAACCTTCTTTGACGAACTGATAATGGTGCACATGACAGCAACATACTGCAAAAAAAACTTACAGCATCAAAAAACTCTTCTTCCATTGTATCACTTTTTTCAACGACAGACATAAATTCAATCAATGGCTTCTTGTAGCTCAACAAGTGTTCAGATTCAATCAATGCTCGCATAGAAGATTTAACATGTCTTTTAAGAATTGTTACGAATTTATCCAATGAATATCGTGTTGCAACAATAACCATATTTTCAAGATGTTCAAATGTTATATCCATTTTGCATAAAAATTCACAACATTTTTCTTTGAGTAATGGGATACCATAATATTCAGACATATCAGTAAGAACAAAGACATTTTCAGCAGTGATAGAGCATTGGCATGAGTAAATGAAAGAGATCAATTGGAAGATATTGTCGTAGGAATAATCTGGATTTTCAATTGTGATTACTTGATCATTGCTTGTGTTCCATCGTGTTGACAACATTGAATTAAAAGTTGTAGATGCAGTTGCAAGGAAGTATTTGTGAACGTATAGCTTCTAAAAATACAGTATACAAAGTAAATAAGTGAATTCACGAGTTGGTTCTAGGTGGCAAATCGCTCCTTTTGAATTCTATGAGCTCATACTTTCGTAGAAGGGTCATCAGTGATTAAAGTATCTTTTGCACTTAAATCTTTGGCATTTGGGAATACTTCGCCAAACGGCGCCAAATTCAAATTTAGAAACATTATAAAAGAATTTTTCAAAATGGCTACCATTTTGTCATTTTCAAAGCTAGAACGCTAATCTTTGGTCCACTGGGTTTGGGGAACTCTGGATTTTCATAATCCATACCAATTATTAGCTAAACAGAAACCAAATTTGAATTTGGCGCCGTTTGGCGAAGTGTTTCCAAATGCCAAAATTTGAGGTGCAAAAGATGCTCCTTCATGCCATGACTCATCCCAGTAAATATGAGCATACAAAAGCAAAAAGTAGAACTTTGCGATTCAAATCAAGCTAACGGAATACTGTACATGTTAAAGAAAATATATAAAAAGCAATAAACAAACCTTTTCCCCAACTTCAAGTGCCATATCAAAATGTCCACGTTCTTCATCTTGTTCTTTAAAAATTTTATATCGATCCATTTGCATTAAATAAACACATTCTTGTAAAGTTTTAACAGGTGGAGGTGGTTCAATGATGAATATATCACTGTCAATATTGTTAGTTTGAGCATTTTGCCATGCTAAGAAACCACCAAACTGATCATTAAAAAAGTTTGGGACGTTATTATTATGAGCCATTGTTAAAACAGCAGCAGCAGCAAATGATGATGATAAACATGCGCAAAGATAGAGAACTAAAAAAAGGAACGGATAATTGTAATTGTTAAATATTAACGTTTGTTATTGTAGCACGACCACGACGTTCAATAATATTTTACAAACATAAATAAATAATAGTTTAGCAGATGTAGATACAAGCTTTAAAATCTATTACAAGTACATCAAAGAACGACGATAAAATAGCAACGTTGAACGATAAAAAATAAAAGCATTTTTGAACATCGTTGTTTTTTTGGAGGGAAAAACAAGACTTTTGTTCTTATCTTCTGCAAGTTGCACGCAACGTTGGAAAAAAAAGCAAATTGTTTTTAAAATTTAAGCACTTTTTACTATTACTGTATGCTACTACATTTACTTAAATGATAATAAATTTTATTAACATTAAAATATAGTCTTTTGGCTATTCTTCCAAGATTAAACGTTTAAAGAAAAAAATATATATAAAGCTGACACATTCAACCAAAGCTATGATACTTTTACATCGACATTTGATCAATGCCATAACAAATTTTTTTTATTTCTTAACAAAATTTTTAATTTTTACCGATTTGGGCATCTATAGAGTCTATAAAAAAGGTTGGAGCGTTTCAGAAAAATTCATACAATTGTTTTTGTTCAATTCATGATTTTCCATTTTCAGCATGCTCAATACCTCCAACATTAGATATTATTGTTATTTTATTCAAATACTACTCAAAATGGATGCACATAAACTTATTATGATCAGTAATATAAAACTATAGCCATCATAAACTAGCACAAATCAACCCAAATATATTCAATACAAAAGCAAGTAAAAGCATCAATACCTCCAACATCAGAAAAATCAGTAAAACTAATCAGATATTGTTATCTACAACGATGTAATAAATTAAAAATGGTATTTTATGTAGATAAGGTGGCCACCATAACACCTATACAGCAGGATGAAACTTAATAACATTTGTTTAACAACGGATACGGTAATTACTAATGCCTTAACAATGTATTACAAAACAAATAATTTATTTCAACACAACAAAAAATTCAATTATATATTATAATATTATTACAAACAAAACATTATTATTCATTAATAAGATATTTTTTTAGACATTCACTATTTTGAACATTAATTAAGTGTAATTTATTAGCTGTTCCCCAAAATAATCTGCTTCGAATTGCTATATATTGACTTCTTTCAAATAATTGACTAAATAATGGTAAATAAAGTGGATCTTTTTTAGAAGAATGATGAAATTCAACATTTATTTGACAAATTGGTGGATATTGATCAGGATTATCTAGAAATATAATAGATTATTTGAAGCTGAAAAAAAGGAGGCGGATGCTTTTAATTCTTTCACAGCAAAAAGAGAACATCCACTTCTCTAGTAAAAAGAAAGCTTACCGATCATATCTTTCATTAATTCAAATTCATCACCTTCAATATCCATAAAAATTAAATCAATTAAATCGCCTTTAAAATATTTTGAAAGAAAATATGTGAACGCAAAATGTTGAAGTTCCTTTAAACGATAGTTACCATCTTTTTCTTAAAATCAAAAGTTTGTAGATTAGTTTCGGTTTAAAAAAAACAGTTACCCAAAACATTTGTTGTATATGTTCCATTTTTAGCACCAACCAATCCTTCAACATATGTTCCACCAAGTTGTCCCTCATAAAGCTCTTGACTTTTATTTGCACCAGAATCAATACCAAGAAATTTACATTGTGGCATTAATTTTTTAATTGTTTCTTCGGATTCTGTTTCACCTCCAATTCCCAATGAAATAATATTGCAGGAAGCATTCACATGATTAAATGGAAGAATAAAATATTTCAATTCTAAATCATTTACAAGTATTTCTTTTATCGATGTTGTATAGTTGAGGAAATCAAAGAGATCATCTGAACATTCCTGAAAAAAAGAGTATTCATAAACATTGACTCATGGAAGTCTGAACGTATTCTTGAGACAGATCATGTGGTTAAGCGGTTGTCGCATTGGATGTTGGACCTGGTGATCCTAGGTTTGATGAAACCGGGAAATGACCACCTTTCTATATCTCCCAACAGAGAACCGCCCATTCTTTGCGAAGTGTATGCATTGTTATCAAAATTGATAACATCGGGGATAGGCAAGCAGTAGGGATTGAATCAGTAAGGGTCCCCTTGATAGTCCAACATTAAACCACTCAACTATCTTCCGCACAGACATTCGTTAGTATGTTAAAACCGTACAAATTATAAGCACTCACCTTAACCATATCTGCAATTTTACCCATAACATATGATTTTCCTTGTGACATTAGATTCTTTGATTCGATACATTTTCGATTGTCACCAATAAGCTGTTGTAATAATTTATAATTATTTGATTTTTCAGCAACAATGGGTGCTTGAAACCGTAAAATTCTAGCAAAATTATTATTTTCATCATTGGTAGAAAGAAAATAAAATATTGAAACCATAAAGAATCCAATTAATGTAAAGATGATAAGATAAAAAGAAGTTGGCCTTTTCATTTTACACAGGATTGAAGAAAACATACACTGGAACAATCCAAAAACGTTGATTGAGAAAAAACACTAGAAGAGAATGCAAGCCGGCTTGCAATCTTTTTTTTGTTGAATGGAATGAATGATGCTCATGCAAATTTGAAGTACTATGCTAATATAACATGCCCCATAGAATAAGATGGATACGGTAATGACTAAATGTAATAATAGATGCATTTCTTACATTTAACTTAATACGAATATTACGGTAAATTATAAACAATATATTACAACAAAATAATTTATTTAAACGCAATAAAACAAATTCTATTATGTATTATAATATTATTACAAACAAAACATTATTATTCCTTAACAAGATATTTTTTTAGACATTCGATATTTTGAACATTAATTAAATGAAATTTATTAATGAATGAAAAAAAGAATCCGCTTCTAATTGCTACATATTGACTTCTTTCAAATAATTGACTATATAATTGTAACATATTTGAATCTTTTCCAGGAGACTGATGAAATTCAACATTTATTTGACAAATTGGTGGATATTGATCAGGATTATCTAAAAATTATAACAGATTATTTAAACTTTTAAAAAAGGGGCGGATGATGTGATAAAAAAAAGTTTTGTGAAAAAAAGGCTTTCTTAAGACATATTTTCGTAGCAGTTTTTGGAGCAATGTAATGATATTTAAATTAAAAACTCGAACCCGTCCCTTCAGGCTGCAGCTCGAGCGCGTAAACCACTATACCACGGCGGCTAGGAACGATCAGCGTTAAAAATTGTCATTTAATTCACTGCTGCCTGTTCCTTTTTTTATTCTTTCAAATACAAAAAGAGTCTACGTTGCTAGAATGTAGTCAACAAAAAAAGAATTAATCGGGTCTCCTTGTCAGAGTGGCTTACGGCGCTGACGCTGCAGTTGAATAATATTTTTCCACAAAAATAAATCAAAAAGCATCCACATTTCTGATCAAAAGACAAAAAGAAAGCTTACCAATCATATCTTTCATTAATTCAAATTCATCACCTTCAATGTCCATAAAAATTAGATCGATTAAGTCACCTTTAAAATATTTTGAAAGAAAATATGTGAATGCAAAATGTTGAAGTTGCTTTGATTCATAGAGACCTCCTTTTCCTAAAAAATGATTATAATATTAAAAATTTGTGTATTAAAAAAATAAATACCCCATACACTTGCTGTAAAAGTTCCATTTTTAGCACCAACTAATCCTTCAACATATGTTCCACCAAGTTGTCTCTCATAAAGCTCTTGGCTTTTCTCTGCACCATTATCAATACCAAGAAATTTACATTGTGGCATTAACTTTTTAATTCGTTCTTCTGAATCTGTTTCACCACCAATTCCCAATGAAATAATATTGCATGAAGCATCAACATGATCAAATGGAAGAATAAAATATTTCAATTCATTGCCCGCAAGAAGTATTTCTTTTATTGTTGTTGTACTGTTGAGGAAATCAAAAAGATCTTTTGAACATTCCTAAAAAAAGAGTACATATTAAAAAAGGCTCTAAAGAGGTCTCAACATCGATTGTGAAAATACAAAATGTGTAGTATCCACCACAGCAGCAAAGAAAGGAGAAATAAAACGAAAGAGAATGACCCAGGTTCGAATCCCGCCTCTCCCACCAATCTTTCCCCACTCATTATAGGTACAAATCATAAGCACTCAACTTAACCATATCTGCAATTTTACCCATAACATATGATCTTTCTTGTGACGTTAGATTCTTTGATTCCATACATTTTCGACTGTCACCAATAAGCTGTTGTAGTAATTTATAATTATTTGATTTTTCAGCAACAATGGGTGCTTGAAACCGTAAAATTCTAGCAAAATTGATATTTTGTTCATTGGTAGAAAGAAAATAAAATATTAAAACCATAAAGAATCCAATTAATGTAAAGATGATAAGATAAAAAGAAGTTGGCCTTTTCATTTTTTAAAGGGTTGAAGAAACGCACGTTGAACAGTCCAAAAACGTTGATTGAGAAAAAACACTAGAAGAATGCAAGCCGGCTTGCAATCTTTTTTTTGTTGGATGAAATGTTGCGACAATTGATGAATGACGATGCTAATGCAAATTTGAAGTATTATGTTAATTTGAAACACTTTTTTTTCAACACTAACAAACAATGGATACGGTAATGAACATAAAACTTGTGCAATACGCTACTATGAAGCCAAACCCACCGAATCTGAAGCCCTTTTTTTCTAAAATGCCTCGGGGTCCTTATGCAAAAAATAACTTGAGCCTAGCTGCATTCTCCTTTTTTATACATGCAAAAAAGAGCATGCATTGACATATCGGCAATGTGGGCTAGTGCGGTGGCGTTACGTGCAGGAGGTCTAAAGTTTAATTTTTTGTCAATTTTTAGTAATATTTTTTTGGTATTATAAAAATTAATTCAATTTTTATTTTTAACATGAACCTATTTTTGAGTTATACATCCATTGTTCCTTTAGAGAATAATGAACACAAGTATACATAAAGTATCCTATCTTTTTTAACTTTTCTCTCCCATCTTTTCCACGGCAAAAACAGCAATTGCATATGTCATCATTGATTTGCAGGAACATTTTCTACCACAGTCAATCCAAAAAAGAACCTCAACTATTCCATTGAAACTATTTTTTTTTATCAAAAATGCGTTTAAAATTCAATACCAAAACTTTCATTGAATACATTCCACATTACCGTAGCTCTGAAGAAGTGAAGCCAAAGAAAAAATATTAATTATTACAGCATACTCTTTGTTGTGGACTATACTTAATTTTTCATTTTGGAAAAATTTTTGTGCTGGATTATGTATTTGGAATTAACGAAGCAAAATATTCATTTATTATTGGACGACTATTTAGCTGTTATTTAATCTACGGATTTGCATTACATATTTATTCAATAATTCAAGTGCTTCAAGGAAGAGAAGGAACTGATGGAAAAATGCTTTCAACATTTGGTGGTGGAATGACAGTAAGATTCATAAGATTACTATAACTTTCATTGAACCAGAAAGCTTTAAGTATAAATGTTTTAGTTTATTGATCTTGTTTTTATACAAATGTTTTATTTTGATTGGAGTTGGATTACTCGAGATGATAGAGCTGCACCCATCTGCTTTTTTGTGGTTATGTATGTTGTGACATTAAAAATATTTTATCCGTTTATGGATTTATCTGCAGATTTTAAAGTAACATTCATCGAACTTGAAAAGTGTCAGAAAAATTTGGAATGAAATGTCGGAGAAAAGAAAATTGTTTTTGCTGTATAAAAATTATTGAAAGAAAAAATGAAAATATTTCTTATTATTAATGGCTTTTTTTATCGCAAAATTGTTGATATGTAAATAACAAATATTTTGTTTTAAATTAATAAACTATCAAACGAAATGTTTGTTTATTGTATGAAGTACAACGTACAAAAAACACAACGAAAATGTAAAAATTTGTAAAACAAAACATAAAATAATTATAAGCAACGGTGAACTTCAATTTTACAACCACTGTCGCCTTCAAATCCATTTTCTGCAAACATTTCAGCAAGTAAATAATCATTTGAATTAAGTGCTTTTCTGCAGCAAACACCAATATCTCCGACACCATCATAGAATAAATACCATTCAATTTCAGCATTTTTAATCAATTTACTTGGTTCAGAAGGTATCAGTTGGCTTGTAAGCCAGTAATAATTGCTGCTAGGAAGATTTTTTTGTGATTGAATAACTTCAACAACTTTATCAATATCAGGACAATTGAGAATACCATTGGCTGTTTTTCCATTTTTGTCGATTACTTTTACTAAAAGAATTTTAATCTAATAAATATACTTTTTAAAAAATTTTAATTACCATGTACTCTGTTATATGCGCTCATTAAAATTTCACTTAATTCATCACCAGAAAAAAGGAAGGATTTCTTTACTAAAAGTTGATTGATAATTAACAACATCAAAATTTTTATAAAATACTCTTACCAACACATTGAAGAAGAAATTTCAATTCCATCTTTTGAAAATTAATTAATGGCAAAATATCAGTTAATTCTTCTTTGATTGCATCATTCAAATTAACATTTCCATCAACATTTTGTTTTTCGATTGCTTTCTTTTCAGCCCATTTAAGTACCTTAAAAACAGTTATTATACAATTTTATGTATAGTGATTGATTTACTTCTTCTAACAATTTTTCAGAAAGTCCAGAATTTCCATTTGTTTTAATTACATTTTTCATCACAGATTTATGAAGGCTTTGAAATTCTTCAGCTTGAATCAAATTTTCAAAATTTTTTGATACAAATACATCCAATAATTCTTGTAATTCATTTAATGAATATTTATCAGCGAGATCAAGCAATTGGAAAATATTTGTCATATTAATTTCCATATTTGATAAGTATTGTACACAAGATTCTTTAAAAACATTGACACCATAAAATTCTGCCATATCAACCATAGTAAATATATTTTCATCATTGAGATTGCATTCACCAGAATAAATAAATCTTAAAAATTCTTTAAAATCTTCATATTTGTAATCTTTGATTTTGATAGGTTCATTCTTGTTAAAACTCCATCGATCAGAGAGCATTGATTTGAATGTTGGAGAAATAATGGATAATCTCTTTTTATCAGCATATAGTTTCTAAAAACACTATCTATATCCTTTCATCAACACTGTTAAAATTCCATCTTACCTTTCCATCAATCTCAAAAACAACATCAAAATAACCAGAATCAGGATCTTGAGCATTAAAAATTTTAACAAATTCTTTTTGCATTTCAAATAAATTTTGTTTTGCGTCCATTTTTTAAGTAGTTTTTATAAAAAAAATGGAATAAGAAGGAGATTAGAAAAGATTTGTTCTTAAAAATTTGTTTTTCTTTTTTTGTTGACCTCAAACAGTTTCTTTAAGTAATTAGAATTCAGTAGCTACCCTTTTAAAAAATCAATTTCATGGCAGCTTTGTTACATAAAAACAAAGAGCACAGTATTTTTGGGCAAGATACTGTGCTCTTTGTTGAGGCTGGACTTCTTTCTTTTATCATTAACGAACCCTTTATTAAAATGCATCTTTTGCACCATTTGTGGATTTACTATAACTGCTGAAAGTTTTCTTTTTCTTAAATGACGCTTTTCAAAACATTGATTTTCTATAGAGCGTTTTTTTTGCACATTTATTTTATTAAGTAAAATGACAACCTTTCATTTTATTTCATGTTTTTTTTGATATACAACAGCATATAATTATTACTATAGTTATTTATTAATAGTCTATTATAAAAAAAATGATGACTACTTTTATTATACGATAACGCAGTAATAACTGTTGTCAAGGACAACAACAAAAATAATCCTATGGGATTTTTGTTTACATTAATCATAAAAGACTGCAGTTGTACATTTTCATTTTTTGTCGCCTACAACTTCAGGAGTCAACATATCACTGTAGAATTTAATTTGTTTTTGTCTCATTATTTTTCAGAAGAGTACATTAAAATGAATGAAAAAGTTTCTGCAGCTTGTTGTCGAGTTTGTGACTATCCCAAGGCATCCAACCATTACGGTAGTCTCTGCTGCGTGTATGCTTTTTTTTTACACTTTTTTAAACAATTTTTAATCTATACATATATTTTAGTGGCTGTAAAAGTTTTTTTAGGTAAGTATTATTTGAAATTGAAATTTTTATATTTATAATAAAAAAAATTCTTCTAGGCGTACAATAAAATTCAAGCATGTTTACGAATGTATATTTTCCAATAAATGTGTTATAAAAAGTGGTACATATAGGAAATCAGATAATATCTAAAAAATGTATAAATGCGTTTTAGGCGGCTTTAGTATGTGTCGGGCATGCCGATTTAACAAGTGTTTAGCTGTTGGGTTAGATCCTAAAAGTAAGCTTTTACTTTTTTAATACAGGGTGTCCAGAAAAAAATGGCGGAGGGGTTGCCAATTGAGAACAAGAGGGGCAGTAAACCTAATGATATGTGGGATGGTATGACCCTATGGAAACTTGTTTATTACCGTAATCTCTTCTCTCGAAAACTTTTGTGTCGGGAGTTACAGCGTCGCCAAGTTAAAAAAGTGCCATTTTGACCAATTCGTTGCTCCCGCAACAGAATTTTTCCAGAAGAGATTTTAAAAAGTTTTTGACTGGATTTTTTAGGCCATTGAACGAACTCGTCGGTAGAGTATAATTGAAAGCCTCAGGGCTTTTGGTTTGAGTATACCAAAGATTGTTCAAAACCTCTTCGCAAAAATTTTCATTTTTAGCACCTTTGAATTGCTGATGTAGTCCAGGGAGAAGGTATATTTTGAACAAATATAGTGGTTATATTTGTTCAAAATAAACTTCAGAAATGTCAATACCTAAGATGTTTTGATTTTTGACTACCTCTAGACATTACCCGTAACACCTATTTCAATTCAATAAATTTTAGGGTTAGAAAGCGGCCGTGGAAAATCAAATAAAGCCCAATTTGATGCGAAAATAAAAACAAAAAGGTTTCAACAAGATGCCAGAACTGATGAAATCGAAATTATTGATTCAACGAAAGAAGACCATGCCATAATGCTTGAAAAATGTGGCAAAAATGTTATTGCAACTGGAAAAACCATGGTATATACCAGTAATTTGATTTTTTTTTAAATAACAACAATATTAATGTATTACAGTATCAAGCAAGTACAAATCCACTTGGTGCAATGAATATCGTAAAAAAATATGATACATTTAATGCTTCTTCAATCGTAAAATATTTTACTTGTGTTGAAAAGTTTGTTGTTTTGTAAATATATTTCGATTTTTAAAAATACATGCCAACGATATTGCAGGCTTTGTGATGACTACTTTGATTCCAATGCCCTTGATGCTCTTTTTTCACCGGAAAGTGAATACATGTTTTCAATGAATGTTAGCGCAAAGATAGCTTTAGCAGAGCCTAGAAAAATTTCTGCACGGACAAAAGTAAGTCGAATTAAAATAATCATTTTTTCATTATGCAAATAATAAGATTGATTGGTCCAATATTTTTATGGTGACACCACTTCTCTTTCATCGACGTTGGTGTCGAGTAATTTCATGGTACATTGATTGGACAAGTCATATCCCAGAATTGCATCAGCTCTCTATCACAGATCAAGTGAGGCTTGTTATGGATCGAGCTGTTCCATGCATTGATATCTTAATGGGCTACAAGGCTTTTGAAAAGAGAGGAATGATATTCCCAGATGGGGCGGCATATCTTCCTCAAGAAGTTTCTGAAAAAGATTCTGTTGCTCCAAGGTAGATTTTTGTTTATTTTTGAATTCTTCATTTATTTTTATAAATTTTAGTATGACATCATTGATGAAAGATTTTGGAAATTATGTTTATGATGAATTTACTGAACCAGCAAAAAGGATGAACTTAACGCTTGAAGAATTTACACTTTTAAAGTTACTAGTATTTTTAACACCAGGTAATAAAAAAGATATCTATCGGTAACTGTCGTCAAATGTAAAAATTTTCAGTTCCTGGTTTATCAGCTGAAGGAACAACGATTATCAAAAAAGCGCATAAATTTTATTCAGAAATTTTAAAACAACAGATTCGAGTAAATTCTCCAACAATGAATGAATTCTTTGATCGAATGTGTAAAGTCATCCATTTCTTACCTGTAATTGAACAATCAATTGCATATTGCGACAAAGGCTTTTCTGTGATGTCCCTTTTTGATATTGCAAATATGAAAGGGGAACTACCGTATGAAGTTCATGTTCGAAAAGGTTTCTTGAATGTATCAGAATAATTAATTATGTATTAGGATCTTTGGGAGTATGAACATTTTATTATTATTAACGAAATAGAAATATTTGTTATATATTTTTTAAATTTTATATTCAAATTGAAATTTTGAACCCGTAGTATATTAAAAAAATACCTTTTGAGAATGAGTATAAATGTTTATTCGATTGTATGTTAACTATAAATACTATTTTTCATTTTGTGTAATTGTCATATAAATGTTTATTACAAAATGATCCGGATAAAAAACATTATGAATAATATCAATTTACTAGTTCAAAAAAATATTTTTTATTAAAATTTTGACGCATTTAGAATTCAACAATATAAAAATCATTGATGCACGTTTTTACATTAATAGTCACGCGCAGAACCATTCTTACAATTTCTCTTAAAAAAACTTGTTTTACATTTTTATGTTTCTACCCTTTTACGTTTAGATTAAAACAAATTGAAACATTTTTTGAAACAAAAATTTTATGTTTTGCACTTTAGCCTTTTTTGCAACTTGAACATTACCATTACCATTACATAAAATAATTTTTTTTTAATTTTAATTTATTTCACTCTTGAAGATTGAGTGGGCAAAGTAACAAAGTTAAAAAAATAAAAGAATAACATACAATAGAAAAATTTTAAAAACATAAAGCAAAGAAAAAAGAATTTTTTGAATACCGAAAAATATGTATTATTTAATTTTTCATTACCACAATAGCCATTAAGGTTGAGTTAGACACGAGGGGAAACACTTGTCATAAAAAAATAAAATATATATTTCACACATGACTTCTTCTATTTTTACAATGTCTTTTAAAAACTTCAGCCCTTGTAAATAAAAAATTAACTAAAAATAAAATAATAAAAATTAATCTCTTAATTACAGTATACATTTACTCTTTTTTTTTCATTACTATTGTTTGCTTGAATTAACAAATTAGAAAAAACTATTTTTAATATTTTCAAAAGTTGAAAACTTACTTTTTTGTATAAAACACATTTGTTTTACATCTTTTATTTATTTATTTATTTATCAGCAAAAAAAGTACAAACAATTATTTTAAAATCATGGATTTTAATCTTCTTATGCATATTATCAATGGCATTGTTGGTGCGGTTGCAATCATCGCAAGTTTATATTTATACAAATTTCATTTTTCCAATTTTAATCTATGGCCTAAAAATCTACGGTAATTGATTGTGAAAAGTAGTTTCCAGATCTGATAAAAACTAGAGAATCTCAGCCTTTCCGGGGCTGTTGCTCCACAATTCTTGCTTTTTATTTGTTCATCATTGTCTTTGCTTTTCTTTTAATTTGTCACCACCACCTTGTATCACTTGCACCAACCTGCCCCATCTTACACCAATTTGCGCCATTTTGCACCACCTTGTCACACTTGCACCGACATACCCCATTTGGTCCCACTTGCACCGGCTTGCACCCCCCTTGTCTCACTTGCACCAACTTTCGCCACCTTGTCCCACTTGCACCGACTTACCCCATCTGCACCAGACAAGTTTGAACTTTTTTTGACCCACCATTTTGAGGCCTCTTAGAAATGTATATGTTGCAGCCGATTTGTTGAACCAGCCGTTTTATAGAACGGCTAGCCGATTTCGAGAACGGCTAGCCGATTTCAAGAACGGCTAGCCGTTCCATAAAACGGCTAGCCGATTTTAGGAACCAACAACTTTTTTATATGTTCTCCATTATGGCTAGCCGTTTTGAGGAACGGCTAGCCGTTTTTGAGAACCAACACTTTTCACTTTATTTTAAAAGTGTTTTATTTTAAACAATATGTTTAAAATATTTTTGAAAAAAGATTATTTAATATTTTTAAAACATTTTATTGAAAAAACAAAATCTTATCAATAAAAATTAAATTAGCTGTGTTAGCAGCTTTTTTAACAATTATAGCTATGTGATAGTCAAAAGATAAAGAAGAATTATATGATACTCCTAGATCTTTGAACTCAGACACAACAGGTAGTAAGGTTTCATTTAAATAATAAGGACAACAAAGATTTTTTGTGCCGATGTGCATAATTGCTGACTTTTTTCGTTAATTGGAAGTTGCCAGCCATTACTGCAAGTGTTAAAAGCAGTGAGGGAGGTTTTGAAAATAGTATTATCTACTACTTCATCATAAAGCTTTGTATTGTCAGCAAAAAGTTTCCAAGAAGATGGACAGTTTTCTTGAATGTCAATAATGTAAAGTGTAAAGAGTAAAGGGCTTAAGACAGATGCTTGAGGTGTTCCAAGATTTATTGGCAAAGATGATGATAATTTACCGTTAACCATAAACCTAAATGTTCTGTTTTTCAAGAAATTTGATATCCATTGCAGGATTTTTCCTTGAATACCATAACATTTACATTTATGGAGAAGTTTATCATGTATAACCGAATCAAATGCCTTTCGAAGATCAACGAAGGCGATTTGGTTTTTGATTTAAAATGAGAATAAAGACAACAGTTATCTTATCTTTTTTTAAAATTTATTAATTAAAAAAGTGCCGAGCTAAAGTCAAAGAACAAAGAAAACAAGGTGCGAAGAAATTTTTTTTCACACCTCTCTTTTTTCTTTCACTCACCCTTTTTCTATTAGACGTGTTCAGCATAGATTGTCTTTGGCAGATAGATTTTTCCAATTTATATGGGCATTATTGAAGTCCCCACAAATTGTTATTGTTAAAGATAATGTTGTTTTAATATTATACAATAAAGTAAAAAAACATCATACTTGGTGTTGTTAATTGTTGCTTCACTTACTATTGACTAGAGGTGCCCCGCCCCTTCGCGTCGGACCACCAATGGCTCATTTTCATCTTCAATTACAACTCTAAAACATATCCCTTTAACGTCATTAAAATCTGTCTCCCAGGTCTAAATAAAGGATAAAAAAAAGCTGTAAGATCCTGGACTTATAGTTATGGTATACATACAATCATTGTTTCCGTTTAAATAGCAGTAAAACCGGGATATGATTCTTAAAATAACTCTAAAAGACAAAGCTATCGAATTTAACCGCCATAGTTCGCTTAACTCTACTTAAAATCTAAAAAGATTCTATGAATGTGCCAGGATCCTCTATTTGTGGCTATTGACACCAGATCATAGAATCTCCATTTATTTAGAGGATAAGATTTTGTTTTTTCAATAAAATGTTTTAAAAATATTAAATAATCTTTTTTCAAAAATATTTTAAACATATTGTTTAAAATAAAACACTTTTAAAATAAAGTGAAAAGTGTTGGTTCTCAAAAACGGCTAGCCGTTCCTCAAAACGGCTAGCCATAATGGAGAACATATAAAAAAGTTGTTGGTTCCTAAAATCGGCTAGCCGTTTTATGGAACGGCTAGCCGTTCTTGAAATCGGCTAGCCGTTCTATAAAACGGCTGGTTCAACAAATCGGCTGCAACATATATATAAATAGTATCAAACAGCCTTCTCCCTTCTTCTTTAACAGTCCACTAATTTCTAAAATTTTAGAATATTCTTTTTATATTTTTGTTTTTACGTGTCAACTGGTCTCGCCCTAACATGCGTAATTCTTACTACCATTGCTGTATTGACAAGTAACTCTCGACCACCGATTTATCATTTTTTTCGACTTCTACTTACACTTTTTTGTCAACAATTACGATTTTCATATTTTTTTATAATTATGGAACGAATGTTTGCAACTTTATATTTAAAAGAATATGCAAAATTTTCAACAACTTTTAATTTTTTTGGAATTTATATAATTTTGTCGATTGTCGTGCAGATACTGTGCAATCTGACATCTTTTTTAAGTATGCTAAAATGCAGAAATTTTTTTAAAAATTAATTAACAAATTTTTTGTTTTAGTTTTCTTTGAAGTGATTCCGAGTATTCTCTCTGGTGGATATGACAACATTATCTGGACAGCTTTTTCAATGCATACTTTGACATTAATCAGTTGCAAACTTTTATATGATAAAAATCAAAAAATGTATAAACTTTTAGCATATCAAACTACATTACAACAACGGCATCAGGTAAGACAATTGAGACAGAACTCAAGCTTATAAAGATCCAATTTAATTGAGGTCACCTTTATATTTCAAAAAAAGAGAGGGTAAAATTATCCCTGATTATATTTATTATGTTATAATTATAAATAATGAACTAATTAACACATAAAAACCCTATGTTAATCTATAAAATTTGAGCTTATGGCTCAAAAATGGTGAGCTATCGCAGTTTTTTTAAAAAAAAAGGTCACCTTGTTTTAAAAACGGTGACCTTGTTGACAAAATTTAGTGAATAAAAGGGAAGGGGATAACCCATATCTATTTTTGTTTCTACATTATTTAGGAATCATTTCCATATCAAATAACTATGTTTAAAGGTACATCATCTCAAAAACGGACACCTTTTTAGAGATCGACTTAAAGCATTCCAAAATATGTTTCATCGTAGAAAGTCGTGAAAAGTCGTGGAAAATTTAGCATGACGTTTTACGGTTTTTCACGATTTTCCACGACTTTCCACCATTTTCTACGACTTTCTACGATTTACCCTCTCCGATAAGTTTTTCGAAATTTGACATCTGAAAAAAAGGAGATTGGATCTATATAAGTCTGAGTTCTGTGTGTCTATCGTTCCAAGAAAAGAGGAATTTTGACGACATTGGAACCTACAGATATTAATTTTTCATCAAAAATCAAGTCGACGACGAATTTCGAAGAATTTCCCATTATTCTTTTATACTATTATATTCGAAATATATTTCAGATTGTTGAAAATATTAAAGTTTTATCAAATTTATGGCCCACTATATTTGTATTCTCTATTGTTTCACCCCTTGGTCCGGCGTCAACTTTTATCTTTACTTTAACAACAAATAATTTGGGTCCAATTGGATTATTTCATATTGTAAGTGCATTCATTTGTTAATTAAAACACTTCAGAACTCAAGGTTATAAAACCGCGAACTACTGAAAGTTCGCGGATAATGATAAAAAGCTCGCGGAATAGATATGAAAATGAGGTCAAATCATATCAGACCTCGTGGGTGGGATATTTTGGGACCCATTGGGGGTCATTAAAGCCACCCCCAATGCATCTCACTCATTTGTGTTTAGCGTATCCTAAATGTGGCAAAAATTAGGCGTACTGTGAACACAAATGAGTTAGACGTATTGGGGATGACTTTAATGACCCCCAATGGGTCCCGAAATCTCCCAGCCACGAGGTCTGATATGATTTGACCTCATTTTCATATCTAATCCGCGAGCTTTTTATCATTATCCGCGAACTTTCAAAAGTTCGCGGCTTTATAACCATTAGTTCAGTTATTAATAGAAGTCCTTTTTTTAGACATATAATTTTGCACCAATAATTATTGCATTATATTCTAAATATGGCAGTCGTCAACAAAAACATGAAATTTTTCCAACGAACAGTAGTATTGCATTAAAAACAAAGCAGCTCGTTAAAAGTCCACTTGGAACAATTTTGCCTACGCATGTTTCACAAGAAAAATATTTTAGAGATTTGAAGGATCAATGGAATTAATTAAATTTTTTATAAGCAAAAATGACTGCTGTCAGTAAAGCGTAAATAATATTTATGGTTTTTTATGTAGATTAAATAAAGTGTACGATTGTGTAGTAAAAGCTTTCCGACTGACAAAAACCATTTAAAGCAAGATTTTTGAGAAAATCTAGCAACTTGAGCTCATTATGGCACCGGCGCAGAAATATCACAGAATGAAGATATAAAGCACATTTCCGGGGCAAATATGACCCAAAAACATCATTTCCGCTCTCATTTTTGCCGTACTCGAGTTACCGTATACCTGTCCAAAAATCTGCATAATCGTCAATTTTGATCAAATCTCGACAAATTTCGTATCGTTGGAAAGCCCGTGACGAACGGAGTTACAGTTGACATCAAATTTGTCGAGATTTGATCAAAATTAACGATCGGACAGGTATACGGTAACTCGGGTGCGGTAAAAATAACTGAGGAAATGGTGTTTTTGGGTCATGTTTACCCCGGAGATGTACTTTATACCTTTTTTCTGACATATTTTTTTCTTGTGCCAAACAGTACTTGACTTTCTCAGAAATTGAGCTTAAACAATTACTTTCCAGTTAATGAAAGCGGAAAGAAGAAAAATAACGGAAGAAGAAGAACACGTAGTATCAACAATTAAAATTACCAACTTATCATCACCTTTCAAAACGATAAGTTGTTGATTTTAATTACTTCAAAATTATAATTTCTTCTTTAATTACTCAGACAGCTTAATTAAAAGTGTGTGAAAGAATTGTGATGTTTAATTTGTATTTAATTATAAGGTTTTTTAAAAAATAATTAAAGTACTTGTTTTTTCTTCTCATTTTTGTAAAAAACAAGTAATGGAAGTTGTAACTCCTTATTTTGTTGGTTTGCTAACAATTGAAGTAATTTTGTATGTATTTCATTTAACAGTTCTTATTTTACTTTTTGCAAAACGGAAATCAACTTTTCATGGACCATTTTATACAATCTTTAGAGCAGTAACTGCTGCAGATTTAATGCAATTTGGCGCAGTATGTTTGTTTTTTAAAATTAAAATGTTTATAACAGAACTTATTGTCAGTCTATAGAATATGCCCTGACTGTAAAAAACAAACAAGGGGAAGGACGTTGAGAAAAGCTATAGGATTCTATTTAGGGTGATTCAAGTATTTTGCGCACTTGGTTTCTGTTCTAAGTCGACTAAAACAAAGTAATTAAATTGCAGATGATAATTACCCAAAAAATTTCATTATTTCCTACATTCCGAGATTTCTACAAAAATAGTGAATTTTTTACTTCATTTATATTTCAATTTATGTCTTTCATATTAATCGTGCAATTTTTTGGACATCTTTTAATGGCTTTCAATCGATTTACGTTAATTTGGTTTCCGTTAAAACAACAGAAAATATGGGAAAAGCAATGGTATACTGTATTGCTTATATTAATACCATTTTTGCATATATCTTGGAGACTGCATGAACCTTTAATGTTTATGTTTTATGCTGATAATAGTGTTAATATTATCTTTGTTAATTCCAATATACAGTTGATACATACAACCTATTCACTTGTCGTATATTTTATTATTACATTTTTAGCAGCTATTTTTAACATTTTATCATTCGTTAAGTTTTATTTTCGAAAACAAACTGATACTTCTGTAAATGTAAATGAAAAAAATTTATTGTGTAAGTTTTACGCCCTCACCACCCCGATGGCAGCATTGCAAAATATTCAACAAGTTTTGCCGAAGCACAAAGGATCTCACTAGGGGAAAGATGATACTGACTTTTTCTTTCCAAAACATTTAAAAAAAAGGGATATAAATATTTAAATTTTAGATGTTTCATTGATTACATTTCTTGCTCAACTTTTACGAATTTCATTTAATCTTAATCGCCTTCTTTTTTCATCCAACAAACAATTTATGGCTTTTGTTATTGCCTTATTACCAATTTCTAACGATATTCTTGCTTTAAGTGGTTCTATATCATTACTGATATTAAGGTAACTTTCAAAACTATTGTAATTTTTTTTAAAATATTGTTTTTAGTAATTCAATGCGAAAAGAATATTTGTCATTTTATATCGGCCAACAGTTTGTTCATAGAATTGCAACATTATCACATCCAGTAAAATTTTTAAAGCCACGTGTTAATCAGATTTAATGTGCGCAGTAAAATGCAAAAAAAATCTTTTATCAAAACATTTAATTTATAAACTTTTTAGGCTTTTTTAGCAACATGGCATTACGTCATTTGGGAAATGCGCGAATTTAAAAGCGGCTTGGCATATGAAATTATCAAAGATGAATCAAATTTCTGAACTTTCACCCTTGCGGCATTTATTAATAAAAATATGAACGGTTATTCTTTGTTATTGCCTTTTCCAAACATTATGCAGAACAAATTAAACCATCAGTTTCTATAAAATCAAAAACTTGTTTGTATGTATAGGAGAATGTTTTACTCTTGTATAGTAACTGATTAAATACATTCTTTTTGACTGAAGATAGGAGAAAAAATAAAGTTAACTGTTTTTGATTTTTGGTTTTTTGTTAGAAAGGCACGCTGTGTCGACTGCTTTATAACTTGTTCCCTCAGAAATAAAATTGGCAAAACGAGATTGAATGCCACGTACAAATAAAGGGACACTCATATTTTTTTTCGGGGTGAGGACACTTAGTCTACAAAGGTCACATACAAAAAATGGCGGAATGTATGTGGCGTCTGGCATTCGTCATCAAATTGCCAAAATAAAAAAAATACAAAATATGAAATGCATAAATTTCTAAAAATCCAATATTATCGCTGAGTATTGGAGTTGCAAATAGATAAAAGGTATAGACAAACTGTTTATTGAACGAGAGAACCCTTAGGATATATAAATATAGCACGCTTTAGTAAACAAAATATTACATAAAGTTTTAAAAACAATTTATTACATTCTTGTTTTTTCACAACTCTGGTATCAATATGAGTATAAATTGGGAACATCCCGATGTCCATGCATTAATATTACAAAAACTTCAAAATGATCCTGGTGCTTTAACACAAACTCAAATTGCTGAAAGAGCTTCGATTATCCTTCAACGTAAAATTCAACCGACAAATATCCAACGACGTCTTACATCATTGAAAAATAAACTTCAGAATCAAGAAAATGTTTCAACAACTGCAAGATTAGCTCCATACACAAAAGTAAGTTGTTTGCTAATATCTATAAAATTTTTATTATAATATTTCAGAATCCTCCAAAGCAACAGAAGACAGTATCAGATATGTCCAACCGTTCTTTATTAGGGAAAATTGATGAAGCATTTACTGAACTTAAAAATCGAATAAATATTGAAGATGTTGGAATTGCCGATTCTGTTACAAAACAAGCATCATCGAATCTTGACAGCTTTTTTGCATCTCCTGTTCGACCAAAAGATGGTTTTGTTTGGGAATTTAACGGACTTGAAGCAGAAAAACGAAAAGCAGAATATAAAGAAGGCGAAAATGTAAAATGTAGAGAAGGTTTATTCAACTTTAATAATAATAAATTGTTAATATGTATTTTGTAGGATTAAATTCAAAGCTAAATACTTGTATTCTCGTTGATGAAGACAATTACACATATGAATTTTCATATAGCCATGAACGAGATGGTGTAAAATATTATAAATGTAAAGATTGCCGTAGTAGCGGAAAAACCACATATTTGCGCATATATATGAATGGTGAAGCAAAAATGGCAAATCATTGTGAAGACTGTAATCCAAGAACATGCATTGATACTGAAGTACTCCAAGCGGATCGTCGCTGTCGTTTAGATGCTTCAGAAGGAAAAAAAGCTTATGATGCTTATATGAACACTTATGCAACTCTTAAAGATTCTAAACTCGATACACATTATCAGCCCTATTGGTATTACCGACGGCAATTGGGAAGATGGAGGCAACAAAATTTCCCAACTTCTCAACTGGGTTCAACTGATGAAAAGTATCGTAAATTATATGGTTGCAATACCGGCTGGCTTGATTATGAAGATGAAAATGTTGCAGTTTTCTGTACTGACAGAAGCTACAGAATATTAGCAAATTGCAGAATTATTGTTGGTGATGCAACATTTTCAACCTCTCCAAAAGGTGTATATCAAACCTTTTATATTCACGGATTTGTTGAAAATGATAAAGGTGGAGAGTGGATTCCGTTGCTGATGGCACTGATGAAAAAAAAAGAAAAGAAATATTATCAAGTTGTAGTTGAGAAAATAAAAGAAGCATGGCAGCGTCTTCAAGTTGAACCTCGAATTCAAAGATTCCATTTAGATTACGAAGCTGCAGAAGATGATGCTATGAAAAATTTAGTTGGAGAAGATAAAGTGTATGGATGTTTATTCCATTATAATCAAATCATCATCAGAAGATTGGTTAAAAAGCTTTACCAAGCATACTGTATGAAGAGGGGAAAAACAAATATTCCATATTATCGAAGCATTCGATCTTGGATAAGATGTATCCTTGCATTGCCATTACTCCCCCATGATGATGCCATATATCTTTGGAATACTGTATTGCATCAAATTCCAAAGCGCCCACAAACTGTAGCTGAAAAGTTATGGCCGACTGCTGAACTTGAAGAAATGAAAGAATATATGGTAAGTTTAGTTAAAGATAAGAAAGATATACTGTATTAAAATAATATTTGTTTACAGCAAAAAAATTGGATTGAAAGAACAGATAAAATGTGGCGGTTTTATGGGCTTGGAAGAACGAAAAATACTAATGTTGCTGAGGCTTTTCACAGTCTTTTAAAAAGACGCTATGATAGCACCTTATCTATCAGTGAATTTTTGGATAAACTACAGCTCGAATTTACAAAACATGATACACGTATTACCCAAGTTACTGAAATGAATATGAAATTGAATCCACGAAATCCTAAATATGTTCGTTTGGAAGCTCAACTAGAGAAGCTAGAAGAAGAATACAGTGATTCAATTGTAAATGAAAATTTATCCAATCCTGAAAAAGTTTCAATTATGTATCGTTTTTGCCGTAAAGCGTCATTCCTTCTACATGATGTTAGAAATCAATCAGGAAATACAAAGAAAAGCGATAAAAAATGCAAAAATATGGAACTTCGAAAGCAAGCTGATGATAGTTTAATCTGGAAGCAAGATCTTAATTTTGATACTGTTGAAAGTTTAATGGATGTTATAAATCAAACAGAAGAAACAATGATTGAAAATGGTGATTTACAATATAGATAAACATTGGCAATTATATTCTCCTGATACTTATCAATATGGAACAATGCTGCAAAAACATTTTAAACCTGAACTTCCAACTTTATTAATGGATAACTCAGATGTTATAGTTGATGGAAAAAAACAAAAACGATCAGCAAATCATTTTACTGCAATTGTTAATGTTCGAAAATAGAAAAATATTATATTTGTTTACACATTTTACATTTTTATCGAAAAATAAATGGTATTATTATAATTTTTTGTGTTAAACATCATTATTTTTAAACTTAAACTTTAATTAATTAGTTGAATTATTCAGTTTGGCAACTTACTGATGAATGCCAGACGCCACATACTTCCCGCCATTTTTGTAGACAATCTTTGTCTACGACATACATGTATGAATGTATGTATGTAGACTAAGTGTAGCGACACCTTTTTTTCAATGCATTTTTTTAACAAATGAACAAAAATCTGAATCCTGTGGATTCTGAATCCCATATTTTCTATATTAGTGGTGATACATACTAATTCGACCATCAGCTTTTTTTGTGTTTTCACAGAATTCGTTTAGCTATCACCCTTCTCTCAGGATTTCGGGTTTTTTTTCACAGGGAACAAGACGACACAGCGTGAAAGGGGTTATTGTAAACAAATAACACCTTTGGATTTCCAATTTTTTTAAAGTTGTGCTTTGGGAGAATTTCGCCAAAAATATCTCTAAATTTAGTACTGATCAAACTACCATATCCATGGAAAAAAGAAAATAAATAACGACTTTTTATCAAAAAAAAGCAATACAAAAATTTTGAAAACACAAAGAATAATAAAATCAATGAATGAAAGTGGAATAATGTTTCAAAATTCTGGTTTTTATAGTTTGAATTCGTGAAGACATTTAATCATCATTCTTGAGAGATAAAACAATCTCAAAATGAGTACTTCCATTGAGTGTATTCTTTGACAAAACAAAAAGCGGGGTATTGTCATCATTAGAATTGAAGTAGCCATATTGTTCCCATTTTCCACAAGAATAAACCATGATCCGACAATTAAACCAACCAGCAATAGTTCGAAGATGTTCAGCTTTTAAAATGAAAGGTGGCGCAATAACTTGTGTAATTTTTGCTTCATCTGTAGATTATGAATATATGAATTTCAGAAAAGAAATGAAAAGCATACCAAAATTACCAGATTGACTTAAATCATCAACAAATTTTTTGTTAATTTTCATTCGAATTGTTTCAGATTGATCTTCTGATCCGATGAGAAGCATGGAAAAGCATCCAAATCCAGTTCGATCAGATGTTGAATGAAAAGTGGCAGGTGCTGAATTTTGACTAATCTGAATTAATTCAATTTTTTTGATGAATGTGGCATAATTCTTTCGATTAAATTGAATTCCAAGTTCCCCACAATATTTTCGAATCAAGAATTCTGCTGGACAATAGTAACTGACTGGTACAAAATTACTTCCACTTCTGAAAAAAATGTTGGCAAAAAGAAATAAAGAATAATCATTAATTTATAAAACATACGAAAGTACATCAATTGCTAGAGGTGTGATTTGAACAGGAAATGGTTGTAAAGATGTAGATGGAGGTAATTGTACTGAAGGATAACCAGAAGTTGTTGTAATAGCAGTGGTATTTGTATTTGCATCTGTTATTTCTACAGGTAATTGAATTACAATTGGTTGTGAACGTGTTGGTGAAGGCATTGTATCGATTCTTGTTGCAACTTCTCGCAAATCAAGAGAATTATGTGATATTGTTAGAGTATCAAAGTAACTTGTTGGAGAAGATTTTCGTGGAATCAAGCTAAAATTTTCTATTTAAAAAACGCTTATTTAATTTACAAAGCTTACGGTTTCTTTTCGTCAATTTCTACGATATCCGGAGATTGATTTCTGGGAAGAGAGTTATCTCTGAAAAAAATTGTTAAAACAAAAGTTTTATTGAGAAAAAAAATCTTACCGAACAGAATCAAGACCTACAGTAGTTGAATGATTTCCAGGATGATCATCAAAGTCATCAGATTTATCGCTATCTTCATCATTAACAGGAGCACTAACAGAGTGATCAGCACCCATTTGTCTAAAAAATACAGTATACAAGTGGTACTAAAAATTGCTAAAAAAAATTTACTCATTTGAAATTCTGGATCGTTTGCTTCTTGTAACTGGTCCTTCAGATGTTTGTGCATTTGTTTGTCGCTTTCGTTGTCGACATGTTTGTGGTGTTTCAGCAAGTGTTGGAAGAGTATCTTCGTCGCCATTCAGTTCACTAAAATATATAAATATACTTGTAAGATTTAAAACAAAAAACAAAGTTACATTAATTCATTTTCTCTATTTCTAACAAAAACGGGAACAGATTTGACATCACCATCAACAAATTCATTAATTAAATGCGCCAGTTGTCGAATATCTTCATTTGAATGTCCAATAAGTTTTCGAAGTTTTGCTGTGCTAACACCACATTCTTTAATTTTTTGGCGACATGCTTCTTTATCATCAAAATCTTCAATATTATCTTTCAAAGCATTTAAAACCGCTAAAAGTAAATCAGCATTGCTACTACCAAGATTGCTATAATAGAATGAAAATAGATTGTTATCGTTGATCAAGGTCAAAAGAAAATTAGATTTTCTGTCAATCATAATTTCAATAGTTTCAATTGCTTCCTAAAAATTTTAAAAATTCAGAAAACTACAGTAGTCAGCAGAAGCTTACAATCTTAATTTCAGGAGTCAATCCATCACTAATTTGTTGAAGAATAAGTGGGACAAACCCTTCAGCAATTACCATATCAGTTTGATTTGGACCATATGATGTAACATGCTTAATAAGTCTAATAGCTAAAAGTTTAACCAATTTTCTTTCACTGAAAATTCAAGTTATTTTATTTGCATTATTTTTTTTATAAAAATATACCTTAAATCACTTCCACATAGAGTATTTCTTTTAGCTTTTTTAACAATCAAAACACGATCACAAAGTTTCTTCAACGATGTTAAAGCACCAAGATTAAGAATATGTTGACAAGTTTCAAATTTACAAGAAACAATAGGGATCAAAGCTTTAAGAGTTTTAATGCATGCATCATTATTCTTAGTTTCCAGAGCTTTGATCAAAGGTTCACCACCATTAGCTTCAAAAATAGCAGGAATAAACTGTTCACCATGACGTGAAATATTATTCATTAACCAAGCAGCATAATATAAAAGTTGTTTATCTTCTGATTTAAGGTATTGAATAATATGTGGAAGAACTTGATTTTCAATAATTACTGCTGGATATTTGAAAGCAATATTAACTAGCGCTTGCAAAATAAAATTTATAAAATCAAAATCTGTTGTTGAAGATAAAAATTTTACAAGTTTTGGAACAATACCAGTATCATTAACAAGTTTTTCAGTGGCATTATTATCTAGCGTATAAGTAAGACAAATAATAGCATCAACAGCTTCTTTTTGAAGTACTTGACTTAAAATTCACTTTGTGAAACATTTAAAATGGTTAAAGTAAACTTACTTATCTGATTCCATAAATTTCATAATAGCAGGAAGCAATAATGGAACAAATGATGTATCAATTCCTTTTTTAAGTTCACCTCTAGGGAATATCTTTTTTTGTAAAAGTTCTTTACATGCATAAATTTGATCATCAATTGTTCCATCAGCAAGACGCTTAACTTCATTAATCGTTTTCTTTACACCAGCACTAAGTCTATTCATTTTAAATATATGTATACCAAAGATGAATGAAAGATTTACAGAGATTTTAGCTGAAAAGGATAAAAAAATATCGATTAAGTATGAATGAATGAACACGACTTGGAAAATGATAAAAAAATACAAAGAAGCAACACAATAAAACGCAAATGCAACTAGACACATCGCGGAAGACGCTTTAAAAAATAACAAACAATACTTCATCATCACAAAGACAGCGACTTTGGCGCCTAAAAAAATGATGCGAGTCATTGCGCGACTAAACTATAGCAGCATCTTTGAAAGGTTTCGTAAACAAAAGTGTGAGAAAAAATGTTTTTGTTATGGATAGTTTGAAATAAGCGCTACACGTTTTGCCAAGAACATTCTCTCTCTCTCTTTTTTGCTCTCTCTCCTTGTTTGAATTGTAATCGTTTTTTGTGTTGCTTTTCTTTAGTTGTGTTGAGCCTTGCTGAGCTAAGAGCAAGTTGCCGCTGTGCTAATAAATATATTAATATTTAAATCCTTTCTTTTCATACTAACCAATTAACAATAACAATATAAATTAAAAGGGCAGCACTTTCAATTTAATTCAGTGGTGACGAGGAGTTTCTTCGATTCGATTATCCTGCACTTGGAAGATTTTATATGGTTTATCACGAGCAGTGATTTTGCAGCAATTTTCTTCTTCAGCTTTAATTCCACGAGCAGTGGTTGGCTTATATTTGCATTAAATAGCAGTATTGGTGGTATTTTTCTGTTTTGGTGCTTGGTTAGTAGCTGAAAAAGCGACAAGGAGTTCGAGTAGAACCTCAGCAGCAGGTGGATATATATCTTTTTTGCAACAAAAGTTCGAGTTGAACGTCGTCTGGACCTGTAAAGCAGCAAATTGTTCGATAAGAACTATAGCATAAGTTTTATTGGAGTGCCAATTAATTGTAAGAATCAGTTGGTGTAAGCAGATACGAGCAGTATCTTATCCAAGGTATTTTTTTTATTCTTCTTAGTAATAGCAGAAGATTATAGCAATGCCTCCAACGATTCCATCTTTTATTTTTCCTCCTCAAGCTTATAATGGAAAGGTTCGATTTGAAGTATGGAAAACTCAGCTGGAAATGTATCTTACAGCTTGTAAAGTTACAGATGGTGCTGATAAAGCTTTAGCGTTATTACAACATATTGGTGTTGATATGTTAGCTAAAATTATTGATTGGTGTGCTCCAGATCAACCTCAAACAAAATCATATGATAAGCTGATAAAGCTTCTGGAAGAACAATTTGCTGTTCCACCAAATTTATTCTCTTTGCGTGTAAAATTGTTCAATGAAAAGCAGCCAGTGGGCCAATCTGTGCAAGAATATATTTCAAATATGTCCCAATTACTTGGACAATGCGCTATGAAGGATATGAAGCCTGAAGAGTATGGGGTATTAGCAATACTTCGTGGACTTGAAAGCGATGAGCTTAGGCAATATCTTATGAATCCTGCAAATGATTTAAAAACAATCAAAGGTCTTCGAGATTTAGCAGTTAGCTATGAACAAAGCAGAGTAGCTGCAAAAGAAGTTGCATGTCGATCAGACAATTCTTTTAGCTTGAATTTTGCTGGAAAAAGTACCAAATGCAATTATTGTGGTGGAGCTCACCAAAGAGGAAGGGACAGTTGTCCAGCAAAAGATAAAATTTGTAAAAATTGCGGCAAGAAAGATCATTTTGCTAGTGTCTGCAAAAGCGAAAAGCTAAATTCTGTGGAAAATCGCGATGCTGGTGGTTATAAAATGAATGGCTTATATCCAAAAAGTGTCCTTACAGTATCTTCAGAGCATGAAGATTATATTCCACCATACATTATTCGAGCAAAGCTTAACGGCATTGATGTTGATTTCCAACATGACAGTGGTGCTGCTGTTACCGTAATCTCCAAGAAGGTATGGAATAGAATTGGTAAACCAAAGCTGCATGCAAGCGAGTTAAAGCTTAAAAGTTACAACAATATGATTCCAGTAATCGGAAAAAGCAAGATTTTTGTTAAACTTGGTAAGCAAATTAAACCACTTTGGGTTACTGTAGTTCCACAAGGAGCATCCTTGTTTGGCAGAAGTTGGATGAAAGCATTTCAAATGGGATTATATGGGCAATATAATCAAAGATGTAAACAACTACCTGCTAAAAGCTGTATGCAAAAGCTGAATACTGTAGCAGTAGATCGTTCATCTGCAAAACTTCGTGAATGTGATGCAAGTTCCAATTGGCGGAAAGGTAAAAATGTCACTGATAAAGTGCATGCTCCCATGCAGGGGAAGGTGAAAGATTATTGCAAGCAAAGTGAATTTGGTCTTTTATCATTAGGATTTCCTAAAAGCTCTTCTACCGTATTTAAAAATTTTAAAGCTCAAGTAAATGGAAATTATGATCGTCGTTGCAAGGATCGAGTTGAAAGCAATAGCAAAAAGTTAATATCTGTTGATGGACGAGTTCGTTTAAATTGCAAGAGCAGAAGATGCCAATCGAAAAAGCTTCAAGAACAAAGTGAAGATCATTCACTTGGGGAAGGTGTTATGGATAGTTTGAAATAAGCGCTACACGTTTTGCCAAGAACATTCTCTCTCTCTCTTTTTTGCTCTCTCTCCTTGTTTGAATTGTAATCGTTTTTTGTGTTGCTTTTCTTTAGTTGTGTTGAGCCTTGCTGAGCTAAGAGCAAGTTGCCGCTGTGCTAATAAATATATTAATATTTAAATCCTTTCTTTTCATACTAACCAATTAACAATAACAATATAAATTAAAAGGGCAGCACTTTCAATTTAATTCAGTTTTTTAACATGTTTTTTTTGCGTCGATAGTTAAAAAAATTTAGGCTGTAAAAATAACACAATAAAAGCATAAACAAGCCTTAGAAAATCACAAAAAAAAGTTTACTCAAACAGCAACAGCAATTGGCGCCAAAAAATGTTTGAATTGTTAGAAAAAACCTTTTTCTAGAAAATGAAAGTTAAACAGATCAATTTGTTTTGATCACTTTCAAAAACAAGTGTAGCTTGTTATAACGAGGCAGAACTCGCAACTCTATGTTAAAAATATGCTTTTTTAAAAAAAATTGTATTTTTTAGCAATTGGAAGTGCTTTCTGTTGAAAGTTCAATCAGTAACAATGTTTCTTCGTTATTGACTTTTATTTCAGATATCAAGACAAAGCTCGTACAACATTTTTTCTCCTTCATTTTTTATTATGCTTTCAATGATAATTTTTTTCATAAAAAAACTTTTTTATTCAAAAAAGTGTAACAAGACAAAAAATACAAAGTAAAAGATCATAATTTACAAAGAACACAAATTAAAAAGAAACAATAAAGTTTAATTTGAATGGGTAATTTCAATTTTAAAATAGTATCCAGCTTGAAAACCATCTTCTGCAAACATTTCAGCAAGTAAAAAATCGTTGTCTATATCAATTTCTCTTCCTCGTTTAAAAGCAAGATTTCCATCACAATTGTAAGCCAAGTACCATTCAATTTTATCATTTTTAAAAAATCTACAAGCTGCTTTTTGTTCTTTTGGTTATTTTGTTGGCCAATATGAAGTTAATGAAGCACAATATCTTTGTGACTGAATAACTTCAACAACTTCATCCATATGTGGGCAATTGAGAAAACCTTTTGCTGTATTTCCATTTCTGTCAGTTACTTTTACTAAAAAATATATGTGATTAGATGTTTTCATTTTTCTATTATTAAACATACCGTATACTCTTCTCCATGCATGTACTAAAAGATCACTCAAATAATCATCAGAGAAAAAAAGATTTTTTAAATAAAAAGGTGCTTTTTAAAGGTATCAATAGAATAAAGTAGCTTACCAAAAAGTCATGAGCATAAAAATATGCTAAAAGCAATTTTTTTTATTTTTTGTCATACTATTTTATTATTTTTTTTAAAAAACGTGCTATAAATAACAACCCCTACAGGGAAAACATCCTCTATCATCCAAAATTTTTGAACTGTCTTCAAATAATATAAAAAAAAACAATTTTCAAAAAATTTATGCATTATTTGCATGTTCAGATTTTCTTGTTTCTATCTAATTTGTTATTGTAAATCTGCTGTCTTGAAAATTTAACTCTTTAAAAATACCTTTTTAATTGACAAGTGTAAACATTCAAAAAAAAATTTATACAAAAAAAAAACAAAAAAGTAAGAATTTAAATATCACGAACAACTTGAATTTTACAACCATATCCAATGTGGAAACCATATTTTTCAGACATTTCAGCAAGTAAATAATCCCATCTCATAATTTCACCACGACGTTTTATAGCGAGATCACCAAATGAATTATAGCATAGATACCAATGAATCTTTGAATTTTCAGCTAATGTTGCCGGTTTTAAAGGCTTTGGTTGTGCCGTACGCCAAAAGTATTCTCCACTAAGAATATTTTTTTGTGATTGAATAACTGCAACAACTTTATCAATATTTGGGCAATTGAGAAAACCTTTCATAAGATTCATATTTTTATCATATACTTTTACTAAAATACATATTATTATCTTTAAGTACTTGCAATATAAATTATTTACTTACCACAAAATTTGCTATTAGCAGCGGCAATAATTTTTGACAGCTCATCAGCAGAAAAAAGAAAAGATTTTGTAACTGAAATTTTAAGAAACGGAAACAGATACTCTATAAGTTTCAAAATACACTTACTAACAAATTTTTGAAGAAATTCAGCATTCATTTCTCTATATTTAAAAAGTGGTAAAATATCTTTTAGTTCGTTCTTGATTGAATCATTCAAAAATGTTTTTTCACCAGCTTTTTGTTTTTCGAAGGTTCGTGTTTCTGCCCATTTAAAAACCTATAATTTAAAGATTACAACATCAGTATTAATATGTAATACAATACAGGACAGCATTACTGTAGCTTATGACTTAAAAAACTTAAAACTATATAAAAATTTTACTTACGACTTCAAATAAATCTTCAATTTGCAAAGACTTGTTGTTAAACATTTCAACCATATTTTTTATATTTGATTTTTGAATTTTCATAAATTTTTTAGATTTAGTAATATCGTTGAAATTCTGAGAAACAAATTCATTTAATGATTGATGAAATTCATGTAATGAATATTTATCAGCATAATCAAGTAGCTCAAAAATATTTTCATAATTAAATTTCATTTTTGATAAATATTGATCACATGCTTCTTTGAATACTTTAACACCATAAAATTCTGCCATATCAACCATAGTAAATATATTGGAATCATTGAGATTACATTGACCAGAGTAAATGAATGTAAGAAATTCTTTAACATCTTCAAACTTGTAATTGATGATTTTAACTGGTTCATCCTTGCTTGAATTCCATCGATCTGAAAGCATTGATTTCAACGTTGGAGAGATTGCTGTTAGCCGATGTCTATGTGCATAAAGCTTCTAAAAAATGCATTATAATAAAGCACTAGATGGTGATAATTTCAACTCACTTTTCCATCAATCTCAAAAACAACATCAAAATCACCCCTATCAGGATCTTGAGCTTTGAAAACTTCAAAACATTCCATCTGAATTTTATATAGATAGTTTTTTGCGTCCATTTTTGTTATAAACCAATTAAAATAACGGCTATAAGTGAAATAAAATTTTTGAAGAACTGCAAGAATTCTCTTTGCTACAATTTTTTAAAGTCAAAATAATACCTCTTGGAAATTTTTCGCCCTTTTTGTATTTCCTTCCATAAACTATCCATAAATTGATGCATCCTGTGAGATAAATCAATATAATTGAAATCATTGAAATTAAATAGCCCAAAAAAGCATACATGGCTTGAACAGACTAAATTACTCAAAATAAACGTTTTTGACATGCTGAATTTTATCCCTTATGTCACAAAATGTTGATATCTTTCATTTTTCATCATTTGGCAATACTCTGAAAATACCCTAAAAATTACAAAAAATTAGCGAATCCCCAGGACCCTATAACCCTCTCTATATGATGTTACATGCTTTAATATAATAGTATTGTATGTATTTTATATTATTAGAGCCATTTTACAGTCATTCTTTAACAAAAAATATCATTTACAGCCATTTTGCCAAGAACATCCATGTTGCTTATTTATAAGACTTTATATGGCCGCCATATTGCCAAATGATATCCAAAAATGCCCAAAATCACCTAGTACCCTCTAATATCATAGTATTACATAATACTTTTCACCATAGGTCAATATCTTGCATATTACCCGAGTTATGCCTCCGAGATGATGTTGGAGATATTGGTTGCGCGCACTAATATAGCTCAAAAACGCTATCGACCTGTGATATTACTACAAACTACATATTTTCAGAATCCTCACATATTGGGCTATCCAATGATGTATTGCATAGCTCTGGGCAACCTCTAAAAATTTTTTTTGCTATGGTCGAAAATTACATTTGACGAAAAATTGGCATTACAGGTCACCTAAAATTTTTTTGTAATAACCATTTGGTAGCCCTTATATATGCGTACAATCATGGGCAATATCATTTTGATTGCTCAAGCCAAAAAGATTTCTCGAATTTTTGAAATTTTAACTGAGAATTGACGCCAAATCGGATATTTGAGTCAGACCGTCCCAAAACCTTCAAAATAGTGTTTTCTCACCTAGTTCTATCAAATGGATAACAGAAATCCCCAAAAAAATTTCAATGTGCCGCTCGATTTTCAAAAATTGAACTTTTCTCGTAGAGTGTCGCTTAACAAAAAATTTCAAAAAGTGCAATTTTTTTTTCAACAAACATAATCAGTAAAACAAAAAACACCAAATCAAAAACGAAGGCGTTACGGGGTGCTATAAATCTCTATTTTTAGAGAACTATTTGAATCAAAAGCTACATTAGTAATCATATATGCAAGTAAATAATCTGTATCAATAAGATGTATTCGTTTTTTTATAGCCAGATTTCCGCCACCATTATATATTAAAAACCATTCAATTGCGTTGCTTTGGGGTAATATACTTGGTTTTGATGGTTTTTTTGCTTTTGTTGACCAATAATACCCTTCACTTGAGACATCTTTTTGTGATCGAATAATTTTAAAAACTTTATCAATATTTGGACAATTAAGGAATCCTCTCATTGTGTTTCCATTTCCATCAATAACAACTACTAAAAATAGATAATGATAACCGTGAAGTATAATAAATAGATATGATTAACTTACCGTATAATCTGTATGGTAAATGTTCTATAATATCATCATATTCATTACCAGAAAAAAGAAATGATTTTTCAGCTAAAAATGTGTTTCATAAATCTTGAGCATATCTGTAAGCAACTAAGCAACTTACCAACAAAATAAAACAAACATTCAGGTTTCATATTTTTGAAATTAAAAAGCGGTAACATATCAGCTAGTTCTTCTTTGATTGCATCATTCAAAATCACTTTTTCTTCAACACTTTGTTTTTCGATTGCTTTGTTTTCTGTCCATTGAAATACCTATAACAAGAATACTTTACTTTTATCATTTGTAAACTAAATAATTTTACCGCTTCAAACAGTTCATCTTCACATACATTATTCTGATTACCCTCAACAATATTTTTCATAGCAGATTTGTCCAGGCATTTAAATTCTTCAGTTTTAATGATGCTGTGAAAATTATCTTTTAAGAAACTTTTTGCAGATTTATTTAAATCATTTAACGAATATCTGTCAACAAACTCAAAAAATTGGAAAATATTTTCATAACTGAATTCCATTTTTGATAAATATTTATCACAAGCTTCTTTGAATAATTTTACACCATAAAATTCTGCGATATCCAGCAAGTCATAAATATTTTCATCAGTAATAGAACATTCACCAGAGTAAATAAAAGTTAAAAATTCTTTAAAATCATCAAATTTGTATGCTGCAATTTTGATTGGTTCATTTCTGTTTGAATTCCATCTATCAGAAAGCATTGATTTGAATGTTGGAGAGATTGCATTTAAGCGATGTCTATGTGCATATAGTTTCTAAAACAGCACATTTTACTAAAATTTTAGATAACAAAAAAAATAACCTTTCCATCAAGCTCAAAAACAACATCAAAATCACCAATCTGAGGATCTTGAACTTTAAAAATTTCCAAACATTCCATTTGAAATTTATACAAAATTACCATAGAATCCAAGCAACCAGATAATATTATTTATTTTTTGATAACAAAGATGGATGCAACAACTGGCTTAGAAAAAAGGCAAAGGAATGAAAATGCAGTGGTTAATATTTTGGTCTCTTCAACTGTAATAGGTTGTTATTGGTCTTTTTTCTATGTGAACCACTCAAATGCCACTTAAGTGCCTTCCCCTTAGAGGAGTTGAAATACATAGTCATAGAATCTTTTCTTTTGAATCAATAATACCCTAAAGGCAATTTTTTTTTGTCTGCTGAAAACATCTAAGAAACATCACAAACGTAATTCTTTTTGTTTCATTACTTAATGTTAAAAAAATTGTTTGAAAATATATAGTTTTTTATTGATACGCATTAAAGTAACTTTTACAAAGAAAAAAAACAAAAAATATTTGCATAATCAAATAAAACGATTAACTTCAATTTTACAGCCATTGTCTAGTTGAAATCCGTTTTCTGCAAACATTTCAGCAAGTAAGTAATCGTGAAATTTACTGACGTCATGTCCTCGTTTTACAGCAAGATCTCCATCATGATCATAAACTAAGTACCATTCAATGCTGTCATTTATTAAAAATTTACTGGGTCTTGATGGTATACGTTGTGACGTTGGCCAAAAATACCTTGCACTAGGAATCTTTTCTAGTGATTGAATACCTTTTACAATTTTATCAATATCTGGACATTGAGAATTCCTTTCATCGTTTTTCCATTTGGATCAGTTACTGTAACTAAAAAATGTATCAAATACAAAAAAAGTATATGCAAATTTCTATACATACCATGTGCCTTGCTATAAGCAGCAAAATGAATTTTTTCAAAGTCTTCAGAAGAAAAAAGAAACGGCTTTTTAACTAAAAATGTAACTTTTATAAAAAGGCAAGTATAAAAAATAGCTTATACCAACAAATGCCAAAAGAAACTCAAAATCCATTCTTTGAAAATTCATTAATGGGAGAATATCAGTTAATTCTTCTTTGATTACTTTATTCAGAACAATATTCTCATCAACATTTTTCTTTTTGATGGCTTGTTTTTCTGCCCATTTAAATATCTAAAACAAAAGTAGTTGAGTAATAACTTAATAACAGTGAAACATAAATAGTGATTCACTTACTTCTTCGAACAATTTTTCAGGAACTACAGTATACCTAACAATTTCAACTATATTTTTCAAAGGAGCTTTTTTAATTTTTAGGAATGCTTCTGCTTGAATTAAAGTTGTGAAATTCTTTGATAGATATACATCCAATAATTTTCGTAATCGAACAATTGAATATTTATCAGCGATATCCAGCAATAAAAAAAAATTATTAATATCAATTTCCATCTTTGATAAATATTTTTCACAAGCATTTTTGAAAACATTAACACCATAAAATTCAGCCATATCCAACAAGTCATAAATATTTTCATCAGTAATATTGCATTCACCAGAATAGATAAATGTTAACAATTCTTTAAATTCTTCATATTTGTAAGTTTCAACGTTGATTGGTTCATTTGCGTTTGAATTCCATCGGTCTGAAAGCATCGAATTGAGAGTTGGAGAAATTCCTGATAGACGAAATCTGTGAGCATAAAGCTTCTAAAATACTGTTTATCAGAGTGATCAACATTTTCCCAAGTAACTTACTTTTCCATCAATTTCAAATACAACATTAAAGAAGCCAGTATCAAGATTTTGAGCTTTAAAAATATCAACAAGCTGCAGTTGCATTTCATATAAATTTTGTTTTGCATTCATTTTTGTGCTCCGTAATGATAAAGTAAATTAATGAAAAAAAAATAAAAAATCTCCAAAAAAGTGAAAACAAAATTGGCTCTATACTTTTAAGGATTGCCCAGAGCTGACGTCAGCAGTTTAGATGAGGTCATAAAAATGGAATAATATTCCATTTGTATGACTCCATCTAAATAAATCAATATTTTTGTGAATATCAAAATTAAGGCAAGAAAGATAACTATTTTTCTTCGATTGTAAGATAGTAATTGTGAAAAACAAGGAGGTAGCAGAAAGATATTTAGTGCACTGTATAATTTATTATTACTATCATAAAATTCAATTTTATTTTTCAACAAACAAAATCAATAAAACAAAAAAAAACTAAATTAGAAACAAATGATTTATGTTAAACTATAGGTTTCTATTTTATGTGTACCCAATGATTCAAAATCTTCGTCTGCAAACATTTCAGCAAGTAAATAATCTGTATCAATAAGGTGGAGACGCTTCCTAAATGCAAGATCTCCATCACAATCATATACCAAATACCATTCAACTTCATCGTTTTTACTTAATTTACTTGGTTGTGATGGTTCACATTGAGATGTTGTCCAATAATAATATCGACTAGAAACATTTTTTAGCGAATGAATAACTTCAACAATTTTATCCATATCTGGACATATGAGAATACCATTTGCTGTTTTTCCATTTGTATCAGTAATTTTTACTAAAAATTTAGGATAGTTTTGTAATAATAATGAATGATAATAATTAGCTTACCGTATACTTTTCTTCGAAAATGTTCTTGAATATCATGTAATTCATTGGCAGAAAATAAATAAGTTTTTGTTGCTAAAAATTGATTTATTAATGTCGAAATCAGTGATGAGCAGAAGTAGACAAATTTGTCTCCCTTGCACATCAAACTCAGCTGAAAGAAGGTGGCTCATTTTGCGTTCCTTTTGCTTTGGCGTTTTTGTTGGCAGCGGGGGACAAGCGCGCGCAATTCAAAAATTTCTTCGAACAAAAAAAATGTTTTTTCTTTGTTTTTTTCCTTTTCAACAAGCAAAATGTCGCAGGTTCGAATCCGGCGGCGACCACTAGAAAAAATTTTTTTTTCAATTTTTTGCACATTTATGTTTTCGACCATGGAGAATTTAATGGCAAACTCAGTTTTTTTTAAAAAAAGTTTAATCTGGAAAATCGAAAAAAAAACACAATCCCAACACTAGACTTTTTTTTAAAAAAAACTGAGTTTGCCATTAAATTCTCCATGGTCGAAAACATAAATGTGCAAAAATTTGAAAAAAAAATTTTTTTTGGTGGTCGCCGCCGGATTCGAACCTACGACATTTTGCTTGTTGAAAAGGAAAAAAACAAAGAAAAAACATTTTTTTTTGTTCGAAGGAATTTTTGAATTGCGCGCGCTTGTCCCCCGCTGCCAACAAAAACGCCAAAGCAAAAGGAACGCAAAATGAGCCACTGAGTTTGATGTGCTTGGGAGACATCGTCTGCTAGTTAAGTCAAAAAAATGTCATTTTGAAGTTTTTAAAACACTATAATTCATATTTTTTACGAGATTTGGATAAAAATTGAAAGACAGAAAAACTTACCAACAAATTTATTAAAAAATTCAGTATCCATATTTTTAAAATTTAAAAGGGGTAGAATATCTGCCAGTTCTTCTTTGATGGCATCATTTAACAATACACTTCTATCAATTTTTTGTTTTTTGATTGCTTCCTTTTCTGCCCATTTGAATACCTAAATGTAACACTATTACTGTTTTTAAATTGCGAGTTACTATTTTACCGCTATAAATAACTCTTCTATTTTTACAGCACATTGATTTTCTTCAACAACGTTTTTCATATCAGATCTTTGGAGAGAATCAAATTCTTGGGATGTAATAAAGCTTGCAAAATTATTTTTTAAATAAAGTTCTGCATTATATTTTAAATATGTTAATGAATATTTTTTTGCAATTTTAATAATATGAAAAATATTTTGAAAATCGATGTCCATGTTTGATAAATATTGTGCACAAGAGTTTTTGAATAATTTTACACCATAAAATTCAGCCATATCCAACAAATTGTAAACATTTTCATCATTGAGATTGCATTCACCAGAATAAATAAATGTTAAAAATTCTTTAAAATCTTCGAACTTGTAATCTTTAATTTGGAGTGGTTCTTCCTTGTTTGAATTCCATCTATCAGAAAGCATTGATTTGAATGTTGGAGAGATTGCATTTAGTCGATGTCTGTGAGCATATAGTTTCTAAAACAACACATTTTACTTAAATTTATAATAAATAAAAAAAATTTACTTTTTCATCAATTTCAAAAACAACATCAAAATCACCAGTATCAGGATCTTGAGCTTTAAAAACTTCAAAACATTCCATTTGAAATTTATACAAAATTACCATAGCATCCATTTTTTTTTTGGCAAAAATGATCTGAGAATATTTTACTACCTTTGCAATAAAGACGTATGCAACTATTTATTGAAAAATAAACCAATGAGATAAATCTATATATTTTTTGTTTTTATTGTTTATGGTACTTTGCATCTATATTGCATCAATAAAGCCCTCAAAGCATATCAACTGGGTAGACTTTTATCATCTTCTACTGAAAATGAGAAACAAAACCTTCTTATAGACAACAAAAAAACAAAGACTGTTTCTAATCAATATATCGAGAAATTTAAAAAAATACACACAAATAATGTTTGACTTCCGCAATCGACCAAATATATCTTTTCTTTTGAATTATTGTTGTTACCGTATAGCCTTTAATTTGAAATATACGCCTCAAATGTAGTTGTTAAACTTCAATACAGATTATAAAGATCAGTATTTTCCCTTATTTTTTGGTATATGTTTAAGACATTTTTAATGCTAACTTTCTTATTTTTAAAAATTTTTATTGATGCACAGTGCAGTAATTTTCATCAAAAACAAACAAAAAATATTCACAAAAATAATCAAACAGAATCAAAGAAAACGATGAACTGCAATTTTACAACGAGAATCAAGTTCAAATCCATTTTCTGTAAACATTTCTGCAAGCAAATAGTCCGATCCTTTTATCTTATACGATTGTTTTAAAGCAAGATCTCCATCACAATCATAAACCAAATACCATTCAATTTCATCGTTTTTACTTAATTTACTTGGTTGTGATGGTTTTTGCTGAGCTGTTTCCCAAAAAAAACCTTTGCTTAAAACATCTTCCAATGATTGCATTACTTCAAAAACTTTATCCATATCTGGACAATCAAGATATCCCTTCATTGTTTTTCCATTTCCATCAATAGCTTTTACTAAAAAAATTTAAAATGCAATATTTCGTCAATATTTTTTTTATCACATACCATGTATTCGCCGCTCCGCATTTGCCAAAATATTATTCAATTCATTAGAAGAAAAAAGGTATGATTTTGTAGCTAAAATTGCAGTTTGAAAAATTAGTGCATAAGGTAAAAATTTCATACCAAGTAATTGTGCAAGAAATTCGTAATCCATTCTTTGAAAATTTATTAATGGCAAAATATCAGTTAATTCTGCTTTGATGACATCATTCAAAATAACATTTCTATCAACTTTTTGCTTTCTGATGGCTCGATGTTCTGCCCATTTGAATACCTAAATTAAAATTAGTTGAATAAAAAACTAGTAATAATAACTTTTAAACATAAATCAAAAGAAAATTACTTACTTCTTCAAACAATTTTTCTGGAAGTACTGTATTGTTAACAGCTTCAACAATATTCTTTATATTACTTTTTCCAGCATTTTGAAACATTTCAGTTTGAGTTAAATGTGTAAAATATTTGGATACAAATGGTTTTAATGATTCTTGCAATCGAGGAATTGAATATTTATCAACAAGATCAAGAAATCGGAAAACATTCTGTATAGTGACTTCTATATTTGATAAATATTTTTCACAAGCATTTTTAAATACCTTGACGCCATAAAATTCAGCCATATCCAACAAGTCATAAATGTTTTCATCAGTAATAACACATTCTCCAGAATAAATAAAAATTAAAAATCCTTTAAAATCTTCAAATTTATAATTGGTAATTTTGACTGGTTCATCTTTGTTTGAATTCCATCGGTCTGAAAGCATCGAATTGAGAGTTGGTGAAATCCCTGATAGACGAAATCTGTGAGCATAAAGCTTCTAAAATGTTATAAATAAGAGTGATTAACATTCTTATTAAGTTACCTACTTTTCCTTCTATTTCAAAAACAACATCAAAATAACCAGTATCAGGATCTTGAGCTTTAAAAACATCAACGAGCTGTTGTTGCATTTTGTACAAATTTTGTTGAGCATCCATATTTTTTATAGCTTACAATTGAGATGACTAAAAGACTATGTGTATAGCAAAAAAAATAATAAAGAAGTATACAGAGCTTTATCAATAGATGATTGCATATTTGTTGCTAACCCGTGAGGCTGTCTGAGAAATCAATTTTTTATTATTTTTTACTACAAGTATTTGTGTCCCCTTTTTGTGCATTATATTAACAAAGTAATTGGAAAAAATAAAGTCAATAAAATATAATTTCGGCAAAGAAATTGTTTCCAAAAAAACCAGTAAATTAATAACATATTCACTTTTATTGAAATACGGTAGAGTAAACCAAATAGTGAAATAAAACAAAAAAGTGCATAGCAAAGAATCATAGCTATTATAATGATAAAAAAATAAAATCAAAAAGGAAAAAACTATTCGAAATGGTTAACTTCAATTTTACAACCACTTCTTAACTGAAATCCATCTTCTTCAAACATTTCTGCAAGTATATAATCTTCATCTTGATAGTCTTCATCAACATCATCATATCGCGTTTTTAAGCAAAGATCACCAAAATAATCATAAACTAAATACCATTCAACATTATCAGTTTTATGAAGATCACATGAAGTTGATGGCTTTTTAACATAAGTTGACCAATAATAACCACCACTCGGAACATTTTTTAGCGACTGAATAACTTCAACAACTTTATCAGTATCTGGACAATTAAGAATACCTTTCATCACTTTTCCATTTTTATCAGTTACTTTTACTAAAAAAACTTTCAATTTATTTTGTATGTTTTCAAATTATTTGCTTACCATGTATTGTAGTATATGCACCCATTAAGATGTCATTAAATTCATCAGCAGAAAAAAGAAAGGATTTTTTAACTACAAAAGTGATGTTCAAAAAAATATGAAAAAATTTGTAAAATAAGCTTACCAACAAATTCAAGAAGAAATTTTGAATCCATTCGCCGAAAATTAAGTAGAGGTAAAATATCAGCCAATTCTTCTTTAATTGCATCATTCAGAATAATATTTTCTTCAGCATTTTTCTTTCTAATGGCTTGATTTTTTGCCCATTTAAAGATCTAAAATAATTTAAAAATAACGTATTGATAAATTGTGACACTTTTACTTCTTCAAATAACTTTTCAGGAAATACTTTATATTTAACAGCTTCAATGATGTTTTCCAAAGTTCCCTTTTTGATGCTTTGGAACATTTCAGATTGTGTTAAAGTTGCAAAATTTTTGGAAACAAATGTATTCAATCTTTTTTGTAATAATACAATTGAATATTTATCAGCAAGATCAAGTAATTGAAAAATATTTTGTATATTGATAATAATTTTTGATAAATATTTTTCACAAACATTTTTTAAAACTTTGACATCATAAAATTCTGCCATATCCACTATAATAAAAATATTTTCATCATTGAGATTGCATTCACCAGAATAAATAAATATTAAAAATTCTATAAAATCATCATATTTGTAAGTTTCAATTTTGATTGCATCATTCTTGTTAAAATTCCATCGATCAGAAAGCATCGAATTGAAAGTTGAGGAAAGTGCTGATAGACGAAATCGGTGAGCATAAAGCTTCTAAAACATTTAAGGTCCAAATTTTAAGCATATTTGTTAAGTTACTTACTTTTCCTTCAATTTCAAAAACAACATCAAAGTAGCCAGTATCAGGATCTTGAGCTTTAAAAACATCAACGAGCTGCAGTTGCATTTCATATAAATGTTGTTTTGCATCCATTTTTAGATTGAAGAATGAGACGATGAATAATTCAAAGAAATAAAATAGATAGATAATTTTTAAATTTTGCTTTTCCATACTTTTTTTGCTATTTCGTTGACCTTAAGATGTCTTCCTCCTTAAATGGTATTATGTTTTTATAGCCTAATTATCTCACTTTTTGTTCTCCTTTCAAATATCTTTGCTTTTTTTATTTCGCATTTTAATGCTGTTACTATTTTTGCTAATTTATTAGCAAAAATATTATACATTACACAAATTAAAACACAACATTTTCCTTTCATTTATTTCTGACAACAAAAAAGTAGCTAAAAATAGAATACAACATTTTTCCTTGCTTGGTCAGTTGCTGTGGTCACTTTTTTTCTCTCTCTCCAAAAATGGACATCAAAACTGAGGGAAAGAATTGTTGCTGCAGCAACCAACAACTCCATTTTCTTTTTCTTCTGTCCATTTTTTGAGCATGATTCTTCTCCCTTTCCTACCCTCTATTTTTTTCTGCATAATTGTTAGTCTTTAAATTTTTTGTTGATGTTGCTGCATTTGCATGTTTATTTTTACTACTTCATTTCATTTACTCTCTCATGTCCACTTTTTTTTGCCTTTTTTGTTTCCACCTCTGTTTGTCAATAGATAGGTGTACCTTGTTAGTTTATTTATTTTTATAAAGTGGCAACGAGAATTTGAGTAACTAAAAATAGTATCAAATTTTTCTATTTTTTGCATTTTTTATAAATTCGGTAATAGCCGAACAACGTGCTATAATACGTTTTTTGATTCAAATTTTTAAAACGTCTTTTTTTGTCTTTTAGAGGTTATTATTAACGCTGAGTTACGATTATTTAAAAATACTTTTTTCTGGGATAGTTGAGGACAAATAGTCAGCAGCGGAATCCTCGATCTGTGGGTTTAATAGATATTTGGCTATAGATAATAAATAGCTGTCGATATCTATTTTCGTATAACAATTTTGATGTCGAGGATTTTAAAGAGATATAATAACAAGAGTAACTTAAATAATTATCGAATACTAAGAATACATTTATAACATTTGATAAGTATTCGATATGCAGATTTTTTGATATTTTATGACAAAAATAGATATTGTCTGCTATTTATTAGCTATATCCATACATCTATTAAATCCACAGATCAAGGATTCAGCCGCTGATAGTTTGTCCCTAACTATCCCTTACTATGACGAGTATATAGGCAAAATATGTGGATATAACTTCCGACCCACCTGCGGATCTTTACGATTAAATATCTAAATAACATCTGATAATGTCCCGATATCATTATTCTGCTGTAAAATTTGTTTCATGCGCTTTAGTTAAGAGGTGCCTTAATTAGACCATTTACGGTAAATGCTTAAATTCTTACATTTTTATAAGATTTACCAATGATTATTTCCGTATATTTTTTAAAGACAACATTTTTTTCTAACATTTTTATTTCAAGATCTTTTTATCGCATTTAATCCATCAAATTTATTTATTAAAGAACATTGATTCTTACACATTTTTCCCCATCTTGTTTAACTATAAAATTTTCTCCCATTAACTATTATTATTATTTCCTCATCATCGGATTTGATCAAAGGAAATGAAATGAACACTGAGAACAAACAAATAAATAAATATAGATGACTTCAAGAGAGAAAAAAAATGAAGCGTGCTTTTCCTTGAAGAAGAAATTGATCAGAAGAGAAAGAAGAAGGGAGAGAGAGAAAGTGTTCACGGATATTACTGGTTTTTTCTTTCTCTTTTGTTCTCTTCGTCTCATGCTCAACAACCACTTGCGCAAATATATTTTATGTGCAATCTTTTTTTTTTATTGATGAAAAAGATTTGATTAAAAAGAAAAAAAATTAGTGGTTAATTGAATGTTTTTTCTTGGAAAATGTTTTAGGGAGATTTTTTTGACAAATATGCAAATTTTCTGAGCTACAGTAATTTAAGAAACAGATATAAAAAAGTCTATTTTATAAAATATGGAATTAAAGATCTTCTAAGTTTGACGTTAAGAATGCCTATTAATTACGTTTTTTGTGATCTGACCACAAAAAATCCATGTCCCTTACTTTATTCGAAAATTTGCATATCAGTTTCCCGAAAATCCAGTATATAAAACTGTTCCAAAACTTCCTTTTTGAAGATTCACTTTTTTTTAATTTTCTACGGATCAAGGGTATATATCCCCTAAGGGAATTTACATGCATGTATCACATATCCCCTCAAGGCATGTTACGAGTGGAATGCATTTCATTCTTTTTTAATGACAACAGCCAAAAAAAAATGACGGCAAAGCAGCTTTTTGATGCAACAGATGCTTTGATGCTTTCTTTGTATTGTTATTGTTATTACTTTTTTGTAGCCTTTTTTTGTAGTTTTATTTTTGTGAATGATTAATATTTGTTTGTTTTTTTTCTCTTTCATTTCCGTGACTTGCTTTTCACTTTTCCTTTTCCGTGAAAAGAAGAATACAAAAAAGAAGTTTTTTAGAGCTTTTTTTTTCACTTTTTTTGTTCTTGCCTTTGTGTTTGATGGTCATTGAAGACTGCAAAAAACAGGCATGTATTTTTTTTCAGTGAATTCCCTCTTTTTTATTGTTATTTTTTGTTTGAAAGAAAAGTTTTTTCTTGGAAGAAATGTTGAAGTTATTGGAGGAGAAAAGAGTCTTGAATGAACGTAAAAAATGTATTTCCTCGAATTCTTTCATTCAAAACTTTACAGACAGCTGGCAAATAAGCAAAATTTATTAGTTTGATTAGCAATTTTGATCATAACATTTCTGTGCAGTTTTGTTGTTTATTTGCATAGACAAGGAGCAGCATCAGTTCTTCATAACATTATTATTCATTGATAGTGATCAAATCTTGGTCCAACGCAAATATATTTTTTTATGGAAGCAAATGAGCGCTAATACAAGAGCAGAAACATGCGTGTTTTAAGATATTATCTTTTCTTATTAACTAATTTAATCAATGAATCAGATAGCTTCCATGATTGCCTTTTTTTAATGTCCAGTTGACAGCTTATCTGCAACATCTTTTCTTCTTCAAATTTGGCGTCATTTCTATTCAAAATCCGATACCGGGATTTAAGATAATATCTACTTTTTGCAATCATTTATTCTGCTTACGTTTTTTTGTCGTTCTGTTGAATTTGCGTCATTGTTGTAGACTTATAAAGATTATTGAGACTAATTAAGAAGAATTTTTGACTTGTAAGAAAGCTAGCTCAGAGCATAACTTATCTACTTTTGTACAGTAGTTCTTTTAGAAGAGCATGGTTTTAACAATTCCGAAAGCTTTTAATTAATTTGATAAAAAAGCATTCTTCAATGACAAATGAAAGTGCATGTTGTCGACAACAGTTTATTTTCATAAAAATGAACTCCAAAATTTTCTATGAAGAAATTCAGAAAAAGAAAATCATAAAATCATAACATCTTCCTATAAATCATATTTTTACGACAAATTTTTGTATTTTGAGTATTAGTAAAAACACGTAAAAAAACAAAACCAGTATCATTAGACTAACAACTACAAAGCCATTCATTCACATATTCGTGTTTTTTTTGCCAGATTAGCTTCCTTTTTTTTTGATTTTTTGTCACAATACACCCTCATTTTACAATACTTTCAACCATCATAGATATTTTTGTGTATCAACTCCCAAACTCATTTTTTACTTCTCTCTCATAATAACAGTCAGTCTCATTTTCGATCAATGGATTTTATAAATCTCTCTCTCTCTCTGTCCCTTATTTTTTTTTACTCCATTTCAAACCCAGTAAAAAAACAGATGACCAAAAATGGATATACTTTTATGAAAAAAATTTATCGAAAAAAATTATTGCAAAAAATGGATCCTCAAAAAAAACTATAATTTTTTTGAAGGAGGAGTTTGTTGTCCTCATCATTTTTTTCCTCTCTTCTTCGATTTTTCTTCCATAAAAAGTAATGTTGCAGCTGTCAATAATAAAGAATGAATCAAAAAAGAGGGACATGCGCACGTACAAACTCATGTGCACACATCCACAAAAGTAGTCCATCTCTTTTTTTGCGCATGTGTTTTTCCATGCTAGCTTTTTTTCGTTACCTTTTTTTTACTCTGAAAAAAATATAGTTTATTTTTACCTCAATTTTTTTGCTCTTTTAGAAGCAAGCCCTCCTCTTCATTTCCGTGTTATTACTTTTTTTTGATGCGTAACTTTTTTTTGTGGGTTATTCATTCACTTCTACTTACTTACTTTTTGCGTTCAACTACTTTTTTTCTTCGTTTCCTTCTTGATCCTTGTTTATTTTGTTTTTCTTTCTCTTCCAGGCAGCTCACCTCCGACAACGTGTCCTTTCTACCTCTTTTGCTCAAAGAAGAAGTCAGTCAAAGAAAAAACTTCTTCCATCTCCCGAAGGTGCAACAGCTGAAAAAAAAGAAAGGAAGAAGAACTTGTTTTTTCTTTCTTGATTACCGCAACAAAAAAAAACGACTCACTTTCTGTTTCTCTCCCACAAAGTCAAAAAGTGATAGATATTTGTTTTACCTCCATTACCTCGCCACAAAGAAAAAAAGATCTTCAACCTGTCATTCAACCTCTTCTTCATCTTTTGTATTCTAAACATTACTATAAAAAACATACACACACATACAACAATGACTCTTGCAACAACTCCTACCTCTTCTTAATGACAAACATAATCTATGAAGAAAAAAGTAAGAAAAGTGTATCAACGTAAAAAGGGTGATATTTATTGACACTTACCTTTTTTTATGAAGATGCAAAACTAGCTTACAAGCTTTGCAGCAGCAAAAAAAAGTTAGTTTATTGTTTTACTTACCCTTTAACACGACCCTTCTTCCTACCTTGCAGCATTTCCGGTTAGATTTTCATTAGTAATTCTCTTTTATTTTTAGAAACTGTAAAACCTGTAAAACTTGATAAATACAAGTTTTTTTTATATCAACTTTAAAGTTCATATTGTCTAGTTGCAAGATACAGTTGGTATTACTGTTTATTTTATTTGTTGCAAGATCCAATATATTTTCTTACATTTAAAGCGGGTTATTTCCAAGATATTTTTATTTCACACAAATTTAATTGTACTTTTTCTGCTAAGAGAAGTTTTTTGAAAGTAACATTTTATTTTGGAAATTATCAATCTTTTGATTACTATCATTATATTGATTTTATCGATTATTTGTTCAAATTTGATTACTATCACTTTATTACATAACTGTGTTACTACCATTTCAACATTTTGTTGTTACTGTCACTCTTATTGACTGATTATTGATTTTTTCTCAAAATCAATTACTATCATTTCAACACTGCTATCGTATTATTATCAATTTTTCCATTTAAGACCTCGAATGCATCAAATATTATCAATCAATAACTTACTAAGATAATTACAATGCCTAATTATTCAAATTTTATATTTATATTTTTATTAATATTCTGCCAGAATTATTCTATTACATATGGATTTGTTACTACAACAACATCACTACCACCAAAAGCTCAACCAATTCAACCAATATTAGGTAAGCCCATAAAATAAAATTAATAACCTTGAAATCCTCTTCTTCTTCTCTTTTTTGACCTAAAAATTGACTCTTTTTTCTATTATTGTTATTATTTTTATTATTTAATAATGTTCGCATCATTTCTCTTCCTTTAAAAATTATGCAAATTTTGCGTTTCGTCTTTTTGAATGAAAAGGTTTTTATTTGAGCGTAGGATATGGTAATTATACTTTTTTGAGTAATTATTTCGAGGGTTTAAAAATGAGGGGGCATATTTTTGGGAAGGAGAAAAAGAGTAAAAAAGTTCATTAAAAATAGAAAACTTTGAAACGGCAAAAAAGTTGGCTTAAGTTTATTTACAAAGAATTGACCTCAAGAAACTTTTTACGTATGCGTTTCTGTGCTTTTCATTTATCTTGATTTAATTAATCTTTTTTAGTATTGTAGTTTGATTTTGTTTAAGGAAAGTAAACACTGCTTTTTAAAAAAGTTCAATGAGAGCAAAAATGATAGTATCTAAAAAATAAGAAGATTGTTATTTTTGAGATTGCTATCACTCTCTTTGATAAACGATTACAAAAACTTTTATAACAATTTTTTTCGCTAAACGTTTAATGGGTTCTTCTTAGGAGCAGAAAATTTAATTGTTATTTTATTTGAAAAATGATAGTATCTCAAAAACCGCAAAACTTCCATTTTTGTGATTATTGTCACTTTCTAATAATAATCCATTTATAATTTTTCTAAAAACGAAATAATTTGATTCCGTTGCAGTTCCAAATTCTTTTTTAAACGGATATTTTAAAAACCATTGTTTATCTTTGTTCATCTCCGGATCTTTTTTCTTCTATTGTGTGTGAGCAACAAAAAAAAGAACTTATCCGATTTGGTTTGTGAAAAAAACATTTTTAAGACTGGAACATCCTTTTCTAGGAAAAACTTGTTGCATCACTAAAAAGGCTACAAGAGAGAGATATAGAACATTTTTGTGGCAAAACTGAAACAAGCATTGTTAGTTGTAACAATATTTTTTCTTTATGGAAAAGCCTTTAAATTTTTTTTGATTTCTTATGACGAATTATTGTCACAAAAAAGACTACAAATTGCAGATGGCTTTTTAAGTATGTAGAAAATAAAATCATTGTTTTAATAATCCCTTAATTGATGGGAATTACATCTTTTATGTGTAACAACTTGTACACAAGTATTACGTGTTTTTGTTGTCATTAGATGATTATTTGAGATGATGTTGTTGAAAAAATAATAAAGCAATAAAATTTTAGCATTATTGTTTTTCCATAAAGGGAAATATTTTTGACGAAGGGAAATCGGATATGAAAAAAATAATAAAAAAGGAAAATACTTTTTAGTTATGGTCAAAATTTGTTTGTTTTGTTTCAGGTGAAAAAAAAACTAAAATTTTTTGTGAGATATTTATAGTTGCAAATTTAGTATAGTTTGTTTATGATTCATAAAAAAATAATGTAGTGCAAAAAAAGAAAACTAGCTTGACGAAGGTAGTCATCAAAAAATGCTACGAAATTGGCAAAAACAAGATTTTAATTAAAATTAATACCAATATGTTCTGCAAATCAGATTTGCCATCAATAACTGGGTTAATGCTATTTTACTCTTTAATTCATGAGGCAATAAATTTCCTCCCCTAAACCATCAATTAAAAATTTTGATGACAGATTTCAGTGCTTTTTTGACTGACAAATTTTGTCCATTTTTTGCACAAAAAATTTCAATGTCACTAGAGTTTTTCCATGTCTTCCATTAAAATGGGTGGCAAGCAGATGCTGCTGTTGCTGTCTGTTTTTTGATGTTGTTTTCACTCACATTCTTTTTTGGGTTATTTTTTGTAATTTCATATATTTTATTGTGGACCTGCAGCCATAGACAAATAGAAAAGAGTAAAAAACGGGGCGAGAAAAGGCAGGTGGCAATAACAAAGCAACAACGGTTATTGAACTGTTGATGCTGTTGTTATATTTGCCCATTTGCGGGTAACTGAGGTGGCAGCAGCAAATGGCAGCGCAAGAAAAAAATATGATCTCAACTGGTTACAAAAACAAAAACCACCAGTAATAACGATAGATATTATTTTTCATTTATTTCCCTTCTGTTTTTGTTTCTCTCTCTTTCTCCCTCATTTCCACGGATAAAAACACAGAAAAAAAGAGAGAGAAACAGAAAAATGAGATCATGAAACGGCTCAGCGCCTTTTATAATTGCCGATATTTTCATTTATTTCATTTCGGGGAAAAGCAAGCAGGTTGAAAACAATTTTTTTTCTGAGGTAGAACGAAAAACACTATGAGAATATAATGTCTACTCCATTTGAAGAAAGAAATTTGCGGTAAAATGCAAATGTAATTTTTTCTACTAATATTACGAAGGAAAGAAATGATGCAAAAAATGAGGATATAAGAAAATGGTCAATTTTAAGAGTCATTTAAGTGCAACGAAATTGTTGAACCTAAAAAATTATCAAAAAAAGAATTGATTATCTTAAATAATAGCAGAAAGAAGATCCGGAGATGAACAAAAATAAATAATGGTTTTTAAAATATCCGTTTAAAAAAAGAAACTGCAACGGAAACTAATTATTTGGTTCTATGAGAAATGATGAATGGAGTATTAAAAAAGTGACAGTAACAATATAAAGTTTGCCTTTTTTAGCTACTGTCATTTTTTAAAAATGTTTTTGTTAAAATATGCGTTTTTTGTTCAATGAAAATCACTATATCATTGTTTAGGAAAGAAAATTATAAAAATAATTTTATAAAATGTTTATCAAAAATAGCAATAGTAAAGTTAAAAATAAAAATCTTTTCAGTTTAGGATTACCATCAGTTTTCTAAGCTTTTTAAAAAACTTAATGCTCTCTTTGAACTTTTTTAAAGCAATGTTTACTTTCCTTGAAAAACATCAAACTACATCATTAAAAAAAGACTAATTGAATCAAGATAAATGAAAAGCACAGAAACGCATACGTAAAAAGTATTTTTTGAGGTCAATACTTTGTAAACAAAGTTTAAGCCAAATTTTTGCAGTTTCAAAATTTGCTATTTTCTGATTCAATTTTTTTACTCTTTTTTCCTTTCAAAAAAATGCCCCTCCATTTTTAAACCCTCAATACAATTACTTAAAAAATATAATTACTTTATCTTACGCCCGAATAAAAACCCTTTCATTCAAAAGTTAAAACGCAAAATTTGCATAATTTTTCTAAAGGAAAAGAAATGAAGAAAATACTATTAAATAATAATAATAGAAAAAAGAGTCAATTCTAGGTCAAAAAAATTTTCTTTTTTAAGATCAAAATTGTGACATTAACAACAAAAAACATTTCAAAAAATGTACTCAAATTTTTCAGTGTCATCACCAACTCCCACTCTTCCACCAACACCTCCATCACCAACAATGCTACCAATATGTGGTTCAAATCTGCCAACAGACACAATAAACGGATACACAAAAACACATTCCAATTCCCCATATCTCAGACTACGATATCAGCCTTCACATATTGGTGTCCTTCCACAAGCAGGACAATCTGCAAAGCTTATTTTAACAGAAAATGGTACAATTCCAACTCCATCTATGCCATCTACACCTTTGCCAATGAATGATGATGAAATGATGATTAAAACTATTGATTATCCAACTGAAGATTCAACGCTAATTCCAATATTTTGTTCAATAAAGCTTGAAGCGTGTTCATCGTGTACTATTGAAATTGAATTTGAACCACCTAGTTGGCATTTTAGTGAATATGAAATTGATCAGGTTTGTTGAGATTTTATGCACATTTTCGGTAGTTACTAAAAGTACTTGAATTGTGTAATTTCTGTTTACTTTCACATCTGATTCCAATAATTTACTCAAAAACTGGAGTTTAACGATATTGATTTTTTAGATCTCAAAATGTGATGAACCAAATATGCTAGATAAAGCTTGCTTTGACATAGAAATTATCGAAGAAAGAGCAGAACAATCAATCCCATACCTTGCAACCCTATCCGGGGTATCAGATGTCTATTCGAGGACATCAATTTGGAGTATACCAAATCGTCGAAAAATTAGAACTTCTGGAAATTCGGTGCTTATTGTTGTTGCTTTAAGAAATATTGAATCAAATTTACAGCTGCTTAATTATTTGAATACTTTATTTCCGATGAATGTTGTCGTATACGGTAGGTTATGCAAATTTTTCTGAGGAGTATTAAAAAAGCAATTTTCATGTAAAATTTAAAATATGATAATTTTTTTGTCCGCAATTATGCAAATTTTTGTGGCAACAATTTCTTCTATAATATCGTTTTTATGCAAATTTCTTATCAATATCGAAAATATGCAAATTTGACGCAAATAAGATTCTAATAATTTTGTAAATTCTTTTAGACAATACTGAAATAATTTATGGCCAACCAAGTGACCTTCTTGCCAATCAAAGTTCAATAGGATTTATTGAATCCCCGCGTTATCCAGAGGCATATCCTCGATCAATTGTTAAAAATTATACTATTATTAATGAAAATAAAGCTGGTTTTATTCGACTTACATTTGATGATTTTCATGTACATTTTCAAAGTGAATTAAAGGTATGTCTGATTTTTTATGCAAATTTTTGAAATCGAAATTTTACTTAAAAAATTTTGATGTTTATATAGTTCCTTCGAAGTTCTCGGGATACTGTAGGAACTTAAAAAATTCTATTCACTTATTTTTTAATGCCAAAAAATATTTTTTAAACTATTAAAAATGACTCAACTATTTTTTCAAAAAAACTTGTTTTTCTTTGAGTAATTAAAATTTTTCTTCTATTGTTGCACCACAAATCTAAAAGAATTTTTTCATACACTTACTTAAGAAAAAATGACTCAAAAGCAATTTTCACATTTTTACTTTCAGATTATTGATTCAGATGGTAGTGAACTTTTTAATACTCGTAGTGAGTACCGTAGACCACCAGCTCTGTTATCAAGGTCAAACAAATTAACAATAATTTTTATGGGACATGATTTTACGCAGTTGGTTGGATTTCGAGCTCGATATGAATTTGTTGAAAATCTTAATTGGCCTGATAAACCAACAAGAAGGAGTAAGTTTATTTGGGGATGAAAAATGTTTTGTGATTAAATAGCACAGTGGTTAGTGCAGTTGGCTGGCACCCAGCAGTGGTTTGATTCGAAGCGAGAGAGCTTTTTTCTCGAATGTCTGACCCTTAAAACAGTTTCTTCAAGAACAATATCAGATAACTGCGTCATTTTTAAAGTTTAAAAAAAAAAGTTTGTGCCTGAATGGCGCAGTGGCTAGTGTAGTAGGATGGAAGGCTGTGTATGTAGGTTCGAATTCCCTTAAGTTTTTTTCTAAGAATTTAAAGCTTTTTCATTTTTTGACCCAAAAATGTTCCATACAATTCAACAATATCCTCATTGACAAAAACTTTTTAGATTGCGACGATTTCCTTGAAAGCTATGGCGGCCAAATATCTTTGGATTCTCAAAAAACGCTATTAAATAAAAATATTGATTGTATATGGTTGATTGGCAGATTTCCAGCACTTTCAAGAACATTTGATAAAATTTATTTAAAAGTTCAAGAATTTCAACTTAAAGGTGTTGGGCTTCGGCTAGAAGTTCGACGAGGTCCATCCTCGACAGCTGAAAGAGTATTGATGTTATTTGATGAACAACTTCCTCAACAGCTGGAAAGGAAGCAACCATTGGAAGGGCTGATAACTGAAGATCATTTACAGCCTGCTTTCTATGTTAGACTGAGAGGGTATTTGACGATAAAGTAAGTTATGGCAAAAGTTTTTCGTTTAGAGCGAAAAGTTTTATTCATTATGTCCCAATCATATTCGAAAATCCCAACTATTGCATCATTCTTACGTGTTTCTTTTTCAGCACCGGCCTTAGCATTGTCTACACACAGTTCTATCGATGGGCTACAGCTTTATGCCCTGGTGGAGACGGAGAATTCCACTGCGACAATTCTAAATGCATCAAATCTTCTTTTCAATGTGATGGCTATGATCATTGTGGAGATGCTTCTGACGAAGTCTGCCATTTACCCGATATTCAATATGAACCACCAAAAATTGATGTTGCTGGAATTTTGACATTAGTCATTGGAGCAGCAGGAATTATTGTTTTAATGTTAACAATGCTGGCAATTTTGTCGAAGCTGTATCGGCATGGATATTTTGGACGTCGAAGAGGTGGAAGGGGAGCGGTAGATAGCACTAGTGGAGGTATAGCAACAACATCAGCAAGTGCCATGGCACAAGAAGCTTTCTGCAATGAGCTCGCACCAACGATACAAACTATTGGAGAGAGGAGGTTTTATATCTTGCCTGAAAATCAGCTCAATATCATTGAAGCTCCTCCTACCTATGATACAGCGCTGAAACATCCTCGAGTACCAGATAACGGTAATCAAGAAAGGCATGCTAATCGTCGATCACGATCCGCGATGGCTTATGTCTATACGAATGAAGGATATCATCGATCCCCTGATGATACACCGCTGTCACCACCTCCTTTTGAAGCTGAACCTCCAACTTCATCGCTATCACCTTGCCAACAACGACTACAAAAACGGATATCATCTCCTGCCCCACCTCCAGCATCATCTCGATCTCATTCAAATCCTCCACATTTCTCTAGTCAATCACCCCCACCATATCCTACAACATCTCCACCACCATCAACTCGAACTCCAACCCCTTTACCTAGTCATGACCCTATTACATCATCTCCATCTCCACCGCCATCACCAGTGCGGAGATCACAGCCACAGAATCCTGCAGTTATTCCACTTCAACCTCCAGATTCTGCAAGACCTGAAACTTCAAGAAGTACAAGATCTGGTGACGATGAATCATGGGTTTAAGAAAACACTACCGTAATCAAAGCTTTCAAATTGTTAAAAAATTCTTGCTTGTATAAATAAGTTCTCAGCGAAAATAATTGTTGTTTTTTTAAAAAGAAATAATCTTAACATGACGTGTATATTATTGTTTAATAAAGACATTTGCTTATCAAAGCTGTATAGAATTTTAAAATTACAGTTTATCGAAACAAATCGCACAATACTGAAAATGAAATTTCGGACGTCTTTATCCCGACTTCTTCTGAGCTGGATATATTTTCAAAGACATTTATAAAAATACTTCAAACGAATAATTTTTGAAACAAATTTCACAAAATGACACAACTGAGAGATAAAGAAATAAAAGCGTTAACGTTGATAATAAAGATCTTTCAATTTTTGATAAGAAGATTCATCATTTCCAGAGAACCAAATAAAAGGTGCTTTAAAAACGCGATTTTCAGCAGCAACAATTTCATCTACAATAGCCTGAAGACAAAATTTGTATTCTTGAGAAATTTGATCACAAAAAGAAAGATAAATTTTTGATTTTTTGTTTACCTGAAAAATTAATTAACCTGAAGTAACAAATATTTGGAGAAACAAAACATACCTTAATGTAATCATAAAAACTATCAATGTCAAAGTTTTGAGGAATGTGATATAAAACAACATAAGTGAGACTTAAAAAATGTGGAATTTTTATTAACTCTTTTACAGTTTTAAATGTAATAACATTTAGAAGGGTATCAGTGAAATCGCTAAAATGTATATTATGACCATTAACATAGAAAAAACTAGATAAACTCACTAATGAAAGGTTTCAACATTGTAAAGTACTTCAATAATCTTTTCCAATGCAACAACTGAATTATCTTCATTCACTATTGTAACTGTTCTTAAAAATAAATCTTTGCATTTTGATGCAATAAATTGAAATTCACGTAAAGAAATATTTTGTTTAATAAAAGTTAATGATTTTATATCACTTTGATAAATCTTTGGAATGAAAGAAGAAGAAAGAAAACTTTGCAATGTTAATTTATAATTGTTATAATGAAGTCGATCAGTAATCCATATCTTGCTTAACAATTTTCTTATATCAAAACGTGTTACATTGTACCATACAAGCCATCCATTACTTCCTTGAATAAAGTTTATGTTCGGAATAATAAGAAGAGGATTTTGAATGAAAAAATCTTTGCAGCTTTGAATCAGTTTTTCATAACATTTTGAGGATGAAGGTTTCTTTGTAATGTAATAAATAATAGAATCAGGCAAGGACCATAGTTGATATCGATGATATGTAGTTAGGAATGCAACACGTTTTGGACAAGGAATCATTAATAAATCTTTAATGGTTAAAAAAATAGTTAAAATAAATGGCAGTAAAAGTAAACTAAAGAGCTAAAAAAAACAATTATCTTATAAAAAGTCCATGTTTTTATCTTGATAGCTCAATATGAAATCAATGATTGATTGTATAGCCCAAATATTCCCTTGTTTTTTTCTTTTTCTCGAAAGATATGACCTCAAATAATGAATATAAAAATTATTGAACACAAAATTATAGTCTATTATATTTTATAACAGCCATTGTATGAATTTGTTGTTCTTTTGCTGTTAAATTAAACTGAAGCAAAAGAAGAACTATGGTTCCGTGTTCAACTCTACTAAAGGAATTTGAAAAAGCGAAAGAAAAACTTGTAAGAGATGTTTAATTATATCACTGGAAATATTTTCTGATCGGCCACCTGCTTTTAATTCAATAAGTTTATATTAACTTTCAATGAAAAATACTATTACAGAAAAAGCAAAAATAATTAAAACATTTGAGAACAAAAAAGTTAGTTTTGAAAAAGAGTGTACAAATTAAGAGATAAATTTCGACTAATGCCAGGGAAATCTATCCATGGAACATTGTATTCCCGATTTCGTACTTCAATAATTTCATAAACAATCGCTTGAAGACGCGCTTTGTAGGCATCAGATATTCGTTGACAAAAAGATAGATGTATTTTTGTTTTCTTATTTTTCTAAAAAAATGTTCCTAATCACTTCATTATTCAGTTGAATATTGATAAAGAAATAGCTCTAAAAAAGTTTACCTTTATGTAATCATAAAAAGTTTCAATATCAAAAGTTTCTGTAATATAGAGCAAAGAAAAATACCTAAGATCCCAAAAATGAGGAATTTTCAATAATTCTTTTGCAGTATTTGATGCAATAATACCTTGACGAATATGGCCAAGTGCACTAAAAATAATAATTATTAGCATACATGTAAGCAAAACTTTAATGTACTAATAAAGTTTTTTAACATTATGAAGCACTTTTACAATCTTTTCCAAGCCAACAACTAAACCATCAGAATTCGTTACAGTAATCCAATAGAAGTTTACATCTTCACATTTTGATGCAAGAAGTTCAAGCTCGTGTAAAGATATATTAAGATTATAAAAAGTTAACAATTTTATATCACTTTGATAGATTCTTGGAATTAAAGAAGAAAGCGGAAAAGTAGATCTAATGTCACTAATACGAAGCCCATCCGTAATCCATATTTTACTAGAAAGATTATTTAAGTTAACACGGTTTTCCTTTGAATAAATATTCCATCCATCATAGGGATACTGATAAATAGGATGTGGAATTAAAAGAATATGATTTTGAATGAAAAAATATTTACAGCTTTGAATCATTTTTTCATACGCTTTTGATGCTGAAGGATTTTTTGTAATATAATAAATAAAACAATCAGGGAAAGACCATTCTTGATTGGGACGATAAGTAGCTAGAAATTTTGTTCGTTTTGATGGCGGAGCTATTAGTGAATGTCCACCAGCTGCTGGAAGAAGAGAAACAGTTGTATTCATTTTTCAGGTGATAATATAGGGTTTTTCGAAAAGTTCGCGCAGGTGTTTAATCACCTCCTCGGAGGACTTTTCGAACAATCAGATATTTGGTAACAAGTTAACAGAATCCTACAAAAGAAACATTTAGAATCAAAAAATTTAATGTATGATTTTTTACAGCAGAAAATTGATGACATTTAAAAAATTTTCATCGATTAAAAAGTTTTGCTGTTAAATCCAGTGTACTCCCGCTCCCTATTTACCCGCTCCCGCTCGCTCCCGCTCCCAAAATATTTCTCGTTTCTCGCTCCCGCTCGCTCCTGCTCCCGCTCAATGGAGCGCTCCCGCTCCCGCTCTCTTAATAAACAACAAAGAAACTTCTTTAAAACTCGCTCCCGGCTCTTTCGAAGTCGCTCCCGCTCCCTTAATAAGAGGGCGGGAGCGAGGAGCGGAGCGGGAGTACACTGGTTAAATCTTATTTTTCATTCGAGAAAAAATTGATAAGGTGTTTTACAGCATAGTTAATTATGACTTTTTCATCTCTAGTTAAAGCAGGAAGAGAATAACTCATTTAAATGCTGATAATATTGGGTAAGAAAATCGATGATAGCAAAAAAAGCTTGAATCTTTTTAACATATGTGTTTAGATTTTATTGTCTCACATGATATGATTTTAGTCATGCATAAAGCAATTACTCTTCACAATTTTATGGTCTTACACAAATGACAATAATTCCAAAGCTTTGGCAAAAATGGATTCAGCAAGGTAACAGTAATTACTAATTTTGACAGCGGTAAATTTTGTAAAAATACTACTGTGATTTTTCTAATCAACATATTTATAAAATAAAAGCATACTGTAACAAATTTTATAGCAGCATAAATAACAACTAATAATAAAGTTGAAAACAGCAAAAAGTTTCGAAACAGATTAAGCAAATTTTTAAAAGAATTTATAAATCAGCAGCTTTAACAATTTCATCTTTAAGATCAAAAAACAACGCATGCGTTCAAATTTCTTAAAAGATAAATAAAATACACTATAATAATAAATTTACAGATTGACATCTAATTTGACAAGATTGTGGATAAACAAATAATTTTTATCTAACACGACACACGAAAAAAACAATTTTAAGTAACAACGTTTTCATATATTTTAAAACAAAATATAAAGTTCACAAAAGTGTGACAAAAAAACAGTTAGCGACGAAGTTCATTCAGTTCAACCATTTTTTCACGAGATGATTCACTAATTCCAGGAAATTTAATAATTGGAACCCAATATTCAGGGCTTTCATGTTCAACAATTTTATCAACAATTGCTTGAAGACGAACTTTGTAGGCATTAGAAATATCATCATGAAAATCAAGATATATTTCTGTTTTTTCATTTTTCTATAAAAAAATATATGTACACAGAAGATGGTTATAAAATAGAGGACTAACCTTTATATATTCATAAAATGTTTCAATATCAAAGGCTTCAGGAACTTCAATCAAAATTAAATGAGTGAGCCAAGGAAGATGTGGAGTTTTGAGTAATTCAACAGCAGTTGTTGATGTAATAACATTTGTAGGAGGAAAATCTGCAAAATCAAAAGTGCTGAAAAAAACGCCGCACAATTTAAACCACCATATAAGCCCGCCCTAAAACACGAGCCGGGTGGAGTTCCTACCCGGTAATTAGTCCCACTGCTCATATAGTCTCCCGGACCAGCGTTTAGGACTGGCCCTCCATGTATATACAAAAGCTAACTTACTAATGAAAATGTTTAACTTTTGGAAGAACTTCAATAATCTTTTCCAAATGTACAAGTGAACCATTTTCAGATATTACAGAAACAGCAGTCCAACGAATTTTTTCACATTCAGAAGCAAGAAATTTCAAATCACGAAGAAGAATATTTTGATCATAAAGAAATAATTTTTTAATATCACTTTTATAAATTTTTGGAATAATTTGAGAAAGAATATTTGTTTCAATAAGTTGACCATTATCAATATTAAGCTCATTTTCGACCCAAATTTTACTTTTAATTTTCTTCAAATCAATCTTTTTCTTATTTATTTCAGCGTTCCATTTGCTATTTTCAAAATCAAGATCAAATCGTTGAACACAAAGGATAGGATTTTTGATGAAAAAATATTTACAACTTTGAATAATTTTTTCATATGCTTTTGATGATGCAGGATTCTTTGTAATATAATAAATCATTGAATCAGGTAATGACCATTCTTGTTGATGACGAAATGTTGAAAGAAAAATTTCACGTTTTGACGGAGCAGCAGCAGTAGCTTTGGAGCGTTGATTCTTTTTCATAGAAATTTTTAAGAGATCATAGAAACTCATTATGCAATAAATGAAATGCAAAATTTGTTCGTATTGATTTCTATAGAAAAGAGTAATGATTAACAAAGCAAAAAAAGCAATGAAGAAGTAAAAACGATAAGAAACTACACGCTTTCACGGAGACTGCTGTTCTTTTTAAATGCGTATATATGTGTTTTTTAAAGGACAGTGTATATTATAGCTAGGAATCATTTATTTAAAGAAAAAAAATTGTTGCTGATAAAAATTATTTTTCAGCATAACAGTTTGCTCGCAACTGCGTATTAAAAAAAGATGGTTTATTCTACTAAAAAACCTTACCGTAGACGGTTCCAACTTAATCCGGAGTTGAAACCCCCTATTTTGCCCAAGTACTTGTCATAGTAAGGGATAGTTGAGGGACAAAATATCAGCGGCAGAATTCCACTCTCTGGGATTTAATAGATATATGGATATAGATAATAAATAGCAGACGATATCTATTTTTGCTATAAAATATCTAAAAATCGACATTTTGGATACCTTCAAACAGCTTTATAGGCATGCCCGGCTAATAAGTTACGATTTCCTTTTTATTACGTTGCTTTAAATTTGTTTCAGATAAAATTTTATAACAAAAATAGCTATCGTCTGCTATTTACAAGCTATATCCATATATCTATTGAAATCCCAGGAAGTGGAATTCTGCCGCTGATATTTGGCCCTCAACTATCCCTTACTATGACGAGCATTTAGGGAAAATATGGGGCCTCAACTCCGAATTGAGTTGGAACCATCTACGGTTGGATCATTTTTGCGAAATTTTTTTTGCAAAAGTTGCTCTTTTCATAAAAACAAAACGTTCTTTCAGCACAATAAAATAAATAAGGAAAAAAAACAAACAAAGAAATAAAGAGCAAGTTTAGATCTCTCTTTTTTGTTTTCCATTTTATTTCTGCAATGAATGAAAAGTTTTATCTTACTAAAACTCCACCACCATCACCAGTGTGGAAATCTCAAAATCCCACAGTCATTCCACTTCAACCTCCAGATTCTGTAAGACCTGAAACTTCTAGAAGTACGAAATCTGGCGATGACGAGTCATGGGTTTAAATAACACTACCGTAAGACAAAGCTTTCAAATATTTAAAAACTTGCTGGTATAAACACGTTCTCAACGAAAATAATTGCTGTTTTTAAAGTAATAAGCTTAACCTGGCTTATTACTTTAAAAATTATTTTATTATTTATTAAATGATATTTGCTTATTGAAAATGTTATAAATATGAAGCACTAAAAATCACTGTAAAAGCAAAATCAAGAAAATAAAAATTGAAGTTTAAATTTAAGATGCACAGTTTTTCATTCGTCATTGTTATAATCTACTGAAGAAATTTTTTAATCAACAGATTTATAAAAAAAGTTCAAAAGAGAAAATACAAAAACAAATAAAACACTTCAGAAAAACAACTTCGCTCAGGGATGAGAAATGCGGCCTGCCGACGATTTTTGTAAATTTCAGGCCGCTTTCTCATCCTTGACTTCGCTGCAGAGTATACAAATTTTTGAAAGAACCATGAGCCATCCCATAAAAATGAATTAATGGTACTTTGTATTCATGATTTTGAGCTGCAATAATTTCATTAACGATATCTTGAAGTCGTGCTTTGTAAGCTTCAGAAACTTGATCAGAAAAAAACAAATCAATTTTTATTCTAAGATTTTTCTAAAAAAGCTATTGGTAAAAAATACTTTTAAAAATTTTTACCTTTAAATAATCATAAAAGCTTTCGATATCAAAATGTTCTGGAATCTTTTGCAATGTAAAATATTTAAGACCCAAAAAAGGAGGAAATTGAATTAAATTTTTCCCAGTATTTGAGGTTACAACATCTTGGTGATTATAACCAAGTTCACTAAAAATTAAATTGCCAAATAGCAAAAATGTAAAAAACAAATGTAAAACTTACTAATAAAAAGATTTTACATTAGACAGTACTTCAACAATCTTTTCCAATTCAACAGTTAAACCATTTGAATTTGTTACAGCAAGGTGATGGAAGCGTACATAGTAACATTTTGAGGCAAGAAGTTTAAGATTTAGTAAAGAAATAGTATGATTATAAAAAATTAAAGATCTTATATCACTTTGATAAATTCTTGGAGTCAAAACAGAAAGAGGGTATGGTAATTTAGTTAAAATAGTATAGTTTTTAATATAAAGTTCATCCTTTATCCATATTTTGCTCAAAAGATTTTTCAAAAGAACACGATTTTTATTGAATAAAATATTCCATCCATCATCCTGATATCGAAATGTAGCATCTGGAATGACAAGAATAGATTTTTTGATGAAAAAATATTTGCAACATTGAATTATTTTTTTATAACATTTTGAAGTTGAAGGATTTTTGGTAACATAATATATGACAGAATCTGGTAAAGACCATGTTTGATTTCGACGACAATTAGCAAAAAATTTAGCACGCTCAGTTGACGGAACTATCATTGAATGTTCTGAAGCTGCAGAAACAGTTGAAGGTGTAAGAATTATGTAAATCTTAGAGCTAACAGTTTTTGATAATAAGCAGAAGCCCTACAAAACGAACAATTTAAAGCCTAAAATATTAAATTTGCATAAAAAGATATTGCGAAAATTGATGACGATAAATTAATTAGAAGATGAAAAATTTTTGTGGATGACTATTTTTTCCATTCAAGAAAAACTTGATGCTGTTTTTTCTTGCAAAACAAACTTGTTCATCTCTAGTAAAAAACAGGGGGTGAAGGAGGAGAAAAACTATTTTTTAAAGTTAACAATATTTGGTAAAAAATAGATGAAGGAGACTACAACCAAATAAAGCTCATATATTCTCAATCCTTGTTTTTGAACTTTAGTTGTTTTATTTCCTCGGAGGGTACGACCTTAAAACAAGCATTGATCACAAACTTATAGTCTATCATTTAAACCAGCCAAAATATAAAAAACTCATTTCGTTGTTTTTTTTGCAGTTAAACTAATTTGAAACGAATAATAACTATGGCAGCGTCTTCTACTCTTCCAAAGGAATATGAAAAAGCAAAAAAAAAGCTTTTGAGAGATATACATTTAGCTAAAAATTTATGTGAAATTCGAAAATTGTTTAAAACGTTTTCGGTTAAAATGACAATGATTCCAGAGTTATGGCAAAAATGGATGGAGTAAGTTTACAATTAACAAAATGTTGAACTTTTGAATGTTTGTTTAAAAACGTAATTGCACCATTTTTAGGCTAGAACGGATCACAACTTTCCCAGACTTTGATAACAAAAAGCTCGTTTTTCATATAGATAGCATCAGACAAAAAGCAGCAACACATTTTTGTCATAAAGATTTTTTATTTGCTCTAAACTATATTCCTGAAGTCAGTCTTTTTTTTCTTTTTTATCAAAAAAATGTTTTTTAGAATTTTCATAGAAGCATTGATTGGCCATTCAAGTATATCATGTTAAAAATTTGGACACAAATGAGTGATTGTTTATCTGAAAAAACTTTAGAAAGAACCCTCAGCTTTCCGCATCCACATTTAAGATCGTTTTTTGGTGCCTATCGTATGTTTACAGGTAAGTTAAATGAAAAAAATATTTTTAAGAAAGGTTCAGTAATAGCTTATCTTTGTACACAAAGACAGCTGATCAAAAATTGCATTTTTAGTTAAACCAATATCATTAGGTTTGATAAACATGTGGGATAAAAATGAAACACTTTATTTAAAAATTAAAAACAAAGACATTACTGAATATTCTTACTCCTCAAAAGATGTTGAATTTGCGATAGAAAATATTGAATGGGAATTAGCGAAAAAGCCGACATCAAAAGAATTTTGGAATTTCTATTTACAATTTTTAAAGGCTAAATCTCCAGGAAGCTGTTTATTGAATGTTTATTCAAGGTATTGCCGTTTGTTTTTTGATGATTTTGAAAAAAGGGAAGAATACTGTGAACGTTTAAAAGGAGGTGGCAGCGATGTTTGTGTAGAAAAATGCTGGATTGATTTAATTGAAATTGAAAGAACTTTTGGGACAGTTAAGAAGGCTTATGAGCTTTTAAAAGTTGGTGAAAATGCAATTGGTGTATCAGAATCAGAGCAATTTATCAAATACTCAAAATGGTTTCGAAAAAACTTTATTTTTGGTTACTCAAACATTGTTGACTTTATTAAAACCAAATTATTAGGAGACAATATTTTAACAAATTTTGTACGGGATACTTCGGAAGAACCAGTTAAATTGTGGCAGATCAGTTTAAAGGAATCAGCAATGAAAGCATCTTTCCCCAAAAAACAATCAGTGGCTCAATCTTTTGCATTACCATATTTTATAATGGTGTACATCTATCAAGAGACAACACTGACAACAAAAATAAAGCTGCAAAAAGCATGCAAACAAATATTCCTCAACAAAAAACATCTATTTTGCCATAAATTAGAAATCTTTCAATATACACGCTACAAGTTACCACAATTTGTTAAAGAATCACTGCATCTCTGTTGGAAAGATGTTCAACAAAAATCATGGTTGAAAAATTTTAATGTCACATATTCTTTGAAAATCGGAAATAATCAATCAGATATTTGTTCAAAGCTGTTAAAAATAGTTAATTGTAATCTTGAATACCTTTATTTGCATTCTCAAGCATTAACTGTAAAAGAGCTGAATCAGCTGTCATCCACAAAGCTTGAAAGCATTTATTTTGTGGATTTAAAAATTTTCAATATGGAAAATGTTGAAATGCCAATTGAAGACATTATTGCTGTATTTCCACAATGTCATGAAATTCGGTGAGATGGTTAAGACTTTAAATTTTTACTAAAGCAAATTTTCAGGATAAAGCATAATCTTTTCACTGAAAACACCGCCTTCAAACTTTCCTCAATTCCTCCTCGTACTTATTTGAGATGCTTTTCAATTGGCCCTGTTCCACCTACCTTTGATACGGATGCATTTGCTTCTTTCTTAAGCGTAAGCATTTTTTTACTTAAAAACTTTTACATGGCGTTTTGATTTAGAAACACGTCAGTCCATGTGCAAAATTTGGTTTTTTTATGGCTGCTAATGTTCCATTACTACATCGAAAAAATTTTCAAAAAAGTGTAAAAAAAAAGATTGGTTATAATTATGCAACATTTGCTGATACAACTTTCTGTCAAATTCCTGTTCCACAATTAATTCCAGATTATCCAGAGCATGGTTGGAATTATGGTTAAATTGTAGTGAATTTATTCAAGAAGTTCGGTGTTAAAAATTTTATTTTTGAAACAACAAATTTGCAATATTTTTTTTACTTTTCATGGGTATTTTTTTTTAAATTTTGAATAAAAATATCACTTGTCTTTGCATATATTGCTCTTCATATGAAAACACATATCCTCGGCAGTTTATGCAACTGTCGAAAATTTGCATGATAAAATTTAAAAAACAACGACATTTTTTTGAATCACCAAAGTTATAAAAAATTTTAAGACGTCATCACTTATTGATAATATATTTCAAGTTTTAAAAGCCTTGGATGCAAACGAAAGGATAAACATGCGTCAATGAAAAAGGAAAAAGATGAAGAACGACGTCAGTACCCAAATATATTTCTAAATAAAACTCTTGTCCCAAATACTGTAACCAATTTTTTAATCAAGAAATTTATAACAAACAAAAATCAAATTAGATAACATTAACAATTTTAACATTAATGATAAAGTTTCCACAAAGTTTCAAAAGCATATCCATCAATTTCAGCGAAGAAAATATATGGCGGTTTGTAATTATGATTTTGTGTAGCAATAATTTCATCAACGAATACTTGAAGGTGTGTTTGGTATTGTTCAGAAAGTGGATTACAAAATTCAAGAGAAATTTTAGTTGTTTTGTTTTTCTAAAAATAATAAATTATTTCAACAGCTCCAATTTTTTTTCGAATAGGCTTACCTTTAAAAAGCCATAAAAAGAATCAATATCAAAAGTTTCTGGAATACCACATAAACGAAAGTAATCAAGCTTTGAAAATTGTGGAATCTTAATCAATTCTTTTACAGTTTTTGAAGTAATAATCTTTGAACCATTTCGTGAATTTAACCAACTAAAAAACAACTTTTTAAACAGATAAACCGAAACCTAAACATACTAATGTAAATCTTTAGCATAAGGAAGTACTTCCACAATCTTTTCCAGGCCAACAACAGAGCCATCTTCATCCATTCCAGCAACACCAGGAAGAAAAATTTTTTCACATTTTGAGGCAAGAAGGACAAAATCTTTGAATAAAATATTTGGAGCAATAACTTCAAATTTTTTGATATCACTTTGATAAATTTTTGAGATAATAGGAGAGAGAGGAAGTTGATAGGATGGATGAGGGTTAGAAATTTTGAGTTCATTAGACATCCACATTTTGCATTTAAGATTATCCAAATCAAAATGTTTTCCATTAAATACAGCATTCCATTGATTATTACCACATTCAAAAGATAAGCTTGAAATAACGAGAATAGAATTTTGGATAAAAAAATATTTGCAGCTTTGAATCACTTTTTCATAGCATTTTGAGGATGCAGGATTTTTGGTAATATAATATATCATAGAATCAGGCAGTGACCATGTTTGATGACGACAATATGTTACAAAGAATTTTGTTCGATTTGAAGGAACATTGCAATCCATTTCACTATTAATAATAGCTAGTTCCAAGTTGATGGAAGTTCTAAAATAATAGAAATGATAATACAAAAAATGGATTAAAAAAGTCTAATAATTTATTTTTTATGACAGAAATAAATTCAAAGAAATAATTCAACGACGGACAATAACTAAAAAAAGTTTAAGTTATTGTCGGTTTTTTAATATTTATTTTAATATTAAAAAACCGACTGCTACAATCAACCCGCAGGTTATTTATCACATTTAATTTTAGAACACTATTCAAAAAAATTTAAATAAGAAAAACTTTTTGCGATGCTTCGAATCCTTGAATTTTACCCAACTGAAAAAAAATACAAATATAGCTCTTCATAAGAAAATTCTCGGTAGTTTTTGTATTCGTTGAAAGTTTTTATGATAAAATTTAAAAACATTGCAACAACTTTTTTTGATTTAACTCATTTAAAAAAAATCATAACACAGACTGTAATCAATTTTAAAACAAAGTAAATAAAGTCAATAACACATTTAAAAACAAAAAAAACAACAAAATATTTAGCCCAGAGAATACAGATAAAATAAGCGAGACGCTTTGTCCATACCCCGATAAAAAATATATGGAGTTTTATATTCTCAATGTCCAACTGTAATAATTTCATTGACAATTGTTTGAAGACGAGCTTTGTATGCTTCAGAAAGTGGAAAACGAAATTGAACTGATATCTTTGTTGTTTGATTCTTCTAAAAAAATGTTGATAAAAGTATTAAAAACGTTTTTTTTAAAGTAGCATACTTTGATATGAGCATAAAAAGTAGCAATATCAAAAGTTTCAGGGACATGATATAAATCAAGCATATGTAATTTAGAGAAATTAGGGATTCGAATTAATTCTTGCACAGTTGTAGAAGTAATACTATTTTGTGGAGAATCAATTGGGGTGCTAAAAAGTAGTCATTAACAGAACATTTTTAACGGAACACACTCAAGTAAACAGAACATACTACGAAAATCGTTGAACATTATGAACCATTTCAAAAATCTTTTCCATTGCAACAACTGTATCATCTGCATTGTGCACAACAACTTTTTCTAATGAAATTTCTTCACATTTTGAACAAAGAAAGTAAAAATCATTGAAAGAAATTTTATGTTTATTAAGACGCAATTCTTTTATACCAGTGTGTTAAATTTTTGGAATGAAGGATGAAAAAGAATTTGTTGGAAAGGAATAAGCATTGCTAGTGAGAAACCTAACAGTGACCCAAATTTTACTTAAAAGATTATTCAAAGGAACAACTAAAAATCTCTCCCCTATATCTATTAAAGCATTCCAATGTTGTTGACAAGAAAGGATAAAGCGTGGAACAATAAGAAGAGGATTTTGAATAAAAAAATATTTGCAGCTTTGAGTTATTTTTTCATAAAACTGTGGAGATTTTGGATTTTTTGAAATATAACAGATTACAGAATCCGGCAAAGAAAAGGATCGATTTCGTTGATAGGTAGCAAAGAATGCAGCACGTTTTGAAGCATGAGCAATCATAGAATTTTTACTTTTAGTTATAGCTGTTGCAAAAGAAGCAAATGAATTCATTTTACAGCATGTATTTTATTCGCTATTTCGACCTAGAAAAACAACATTATGACATTTAATGGTAATTAAAAAAGCTCCAACATAATGGTAAAGAAACAATGGCGGAAAAAGATTCAATAAATTATTATTTTTGTTTTATCCATTTGAAGAAAAATTTGATGCTTTTCTTTAGCAGCATGTTTACTTGACACCTGATTTTTTTCTGTTGTTAGTTAGTTATTTGCCCAAAAAGATGAGATTGTTACTGCTCTCCCTAATTATCACATAACTGAACAAACTTATTGGAAACTTTTTTTAAAATTTATGTGCGCTTGCATTGTACACAAAATATAAAACTACAAGAATTTATGTGCGCTTGCATTGTACACAAAATATAAAACTACAAGAATTTATGTGCGCTTGCATTGTACACAAAATATAAAAAACAAGTTCATTGAATATTGTGTTTTTCTAAATTTAAAAATATCTCTGAAGTACTGCCCCCAAGAAAGCATATAATTAAAGTGGTTTTTTGGCATAAAAGAATAACGATACTAAAGAAGATGATCAGAAAATGTTTGATACTAGTTTGTTGTAATTTTTTTTTTTTTTTATAAAAAAATTATTTTTGTCTCAGCCCTGCTGAGACTATATTTTCGTTATTGTAATGAACTTCAAAACCAGTTTTTAATATCCAGAGCATTGTTGGGGTTAATTCAAAAAAGTTACACGAAAAGAAACCATCTTTGTTACGAACTCGCCACAAGGTTTTTCAGCAGCACATATTTGAAAAAAAGGTATATGGTAAAAGAAATACAAAGCTACAGATGCTATGAGAAAATTTTTATTCTAAAAGATCAAACAAAAATATTTTCATGCTCATATGAATGTTTCCACAACAATTTGAAAAAAAAGTTTATAAAAAAATTTGTAAACATCTATCAAAAGAAATAATAGGCACAGAATACAAATAATCTTTACAATAAAAAGAAAATAATCATAAAATTAAAACTCTTTTTTTGCAGAATTTTGAAAAGTTACTTTTTTGTTGCATTATATCTTTTAGGTTGACAATCATGTTCCCGAGAGCCATATTCCACATATTTTTGACCATTTTTGTCTTCACAAACTTTTGCCATAACACATTTTTTTTTCGATTTGCATCCTTCACATCTATATGATCTTCCAGATGTTGAATTAAACGTATAATAAAATTCTCTCTTTTCGGATGTGAAAAAAATCAATTTCTTATTTGGTTCACCTTTGGTATTTGGCATAAGTTCAAAGTTGTAACTTTGCTTTTTGATTTCATATTTTTCTTTGTTGTATTTTCTTGGAATACATACATGGTTTTCATCTGGTTTCATAAATTTAAGGAAATATCTTTGATCATATTCATCTTTGCATAGCTTTACCGTAAAATATTTATGGTAGGTTAAGCATCCAAGGCATCGAAACATGTCCACTTCTTTTGCAACAGCAAATTCATAGCATTCATCCCGAGCAGGAGTTGTAAACACGATGATGGTGGTGATTCTATCCTTGCCATTTGCACAAATTTTAATAAAATCAGAATCAGTAATAAATTGATCATCACGTTTCGCAAATTTTTCATACTTGATCGGATCACATCTATGATGAGCCTTTCCCAATATGATACATTTTTCGCCACTTTTGTTAACATGTAGTTTTGCCAAGGCGTAGCATAATTTTCCGCAACATTTATAAGCATTACGATGTTTTTCAAAGAGGTATCTGTATCCAAGGTTTTCTTCTTTACCACTTTCACTATGAAAAACAAATAGTGAGGCATCAGGAATGTCATTGTTGTTTGGAGCAAGTACAAAATTTGGAACTTTAATAATTTTGTCTTCATCCGTAGTGTTGTCCTTCCTTTTAACAGCCAAAACCAAATCAGTTCTTTTAAGAAAAACATGTTTCGGAGCAATAATCGTTGAAACTTTAATTGGTTCACACACATGTTTTTTGTAATCATGATAAAAATATTCTTTTCCATCTTCGTCAATTTCCATTTTTATCGTCCAATGGCTGTCCTTCCGTCTGCATGCACCGCATTGAAAACTTGAAATATATTTCCATTGTGTGATGACGTAACACAAGCTTCTATCTTCTGGATGATAAATTCCAACAAAAATTGAATTAGGTCGTTTCTGTGGTCGAAAAAAGAAGTAATCAAAAGATTTTTGAATTTCTTTCTTTTCATATCTTGCTGGTTGATATTTCTTTGGTTTACAAATATGGTTCAAATCATTTGTTCGAAGAAAACTTTCTCCAGTTTCATATTTGCATAATTCAATTGTAAGATACTTTCCAATTTCATTGTTCTCATTTTTAGCAATCCGACATCGAATACAATAATAAATGTTTTGGTGACGATTTTGTTGTGTAAATGTATAACATAAATTTTGATTGGATGAATCAAAAATAAATAACTTTTTTCTTCCAGAAGATGTATTATCCATTAAAGCAAAATCTGGTGGTGGCTGCAAAATGATTTCTTTTTTTAATATTGACTTTGAACGTGGTTGTCCTTGACAAAGATGCTGCTTCTTTGACAACAAAACATATTCTTCCCCCTCTGAATTCTTTAATAATTTTGCAGATACTCTTACACTTTTAACAAGACATCCTCGGCACACAAATAAATCATTCTTTCTTGCATACGAATAAATGTAACATAAAGCGTCGTCACTTTTATCAAAAATTATCAGCCTTTTCTTTTCTTCACCAGTTTTTGAGGACGTAAAGATTTGCAATTCATAATCAGGTTTTAAAATAAAATCATTGAATTGAAAATAATTTTTTATATCATATTGACGAGATTTGCATTCATGTTTAACATTTCGTAATTCAATATATTCATTTTCAGTGCTGCCTTTACTCCATATCTTTGCACATGTATTACAATCGCGACAAATAAATCGACTCCCATGATCTACTTCTCTGAATTCCCAACAATATTGCTTATTCTTTGCTGTACTTTGATCAAATATAATAAGAAGTTTTCCAGTATGCGTATTACAATTTTCCAAAATTTCATATTCAGGTTTTTTGATGATTTTAATTTCGATATATTTTTCAGGATGATACGGTATCGGAGAACAGGAATGTTTGGAATCTTCCATTTTAACACAATCATTTTCGTCAGCAATAATAGCAACAACAGTTTTACGCCTAGCTTTGCATCCATTACAGTAATACACTAATTTTTCTTTCAAAGAATATTCATGACAAGTTGTTTTTTCTGATGTTGTAAAAATTAATAATCTTCGATGATAGCTATTTCCTTTCTTGACATTAACATGTTTGTAAAACAAAGGGCAAACAATCTTTTTGATATCATTTTGTTTCTTTATCCCAGTTCTGAAACTAAAACCATTAAGAATCATGAAACTAATTATTAAGGGAGTGGATAGAGGCCCACAAAAACTGTTTTTATCAATTCTTTTGTTCTGCTATGGCAAAACTACATGTTAACAAAAGTGGCGAAAAATGTATCATATTGGGAAAGGCTCGTCATAGATGTGATCCAATCAAATATGAAACATTTGTGAAACCTGTTGATCAATTTATTATTGATTCTGGTTTTATTAAAATTTGTGCAAATGGCAAGGAAAGAATTACAACAATAATCGTTTTTACAACTCCTGCTCGGGATGAATGCTATGAATTTGCTGTTGCAAAAGAAGTGGATATGTTTCGATGCCTTGGATGTTTGAGCCTTCATAAATATTTTACGCTTAAGCTGTGCAAAGATAACAATGGTCTAAGATGTTTCCTTTAACAACAAGAATAAATTGTTATTAAAGTTCAAAATTCTTCGATTCTGAATTTTCAAAATTTTTGTCCTTGCTTCATTAAGATTTTCAGAAGTCCCAAACAAAAAACAGTTTGTGTGTGCCTCGACCCTCCTTTTGAAATGAAAATATTTTTAAAAATCCTACCGTTTATTCACATCATTTAAACTTTTATGAACAAGATTAATTTGTGAATGTCGTCGTTTCCTAAAATTATTTTGTCATTAAAATAAATCTACAAAATAAAAGAACCTTTACCTTGGATTAATAATCTTCTTTGCTTTATTGTCCATTACATTTTCAGTTATGGCTGCTGCAGAAGTATAAACTATATCAAAAATATTCTTTTCTTTCAAAAATTTAATAAATTCTTCTTTTTCTCTGATTTCTTGTTGATCAATAAAATTTTTAATAATATTCTTCAATTCTTCACTTTTGTCATCATTTTTAGCAAGCTTTGTACAAAGTGGATTCCAGACTCGTTGAAAAAACATTTCTTTTTCGACATTAATTGAAGTCTAAAAATATATACTATTGTACCAAACACTAAAATGAATGCTTACTGTGTCTTTGCAAATTATATCATAAACCATTTTGCATCGAATTTCGTCATCAAATATCAAAACAAAATCGCTTAATTCATTTTCGGCAAATACAAACATAATATTCTAAAAAATTAACATGAACCGTCAATCATGTTAGAAAAAGGGCCAACCTTATCGATAACAAAATTCCATTTAAACATTGCAGAAATCATTTTATAGTCTATAAAGTAATAATAACTGTATTACATTAACTGAAGTTAATAAAAACATACCTTCATTGAACGGTTCAACAAGAACCATTTTACAAACTTTATTAATACTAATTTTACAATTACCTTCATATTGAAGATTGTGATTCTTGTCAAACGCAATTAATTTGATCATTGACTTTGATTTCATCTGTAAAAGAATTTTTATATTAAAAAACACAATAACAAAAGTATGGAAAAACGATTAATTATTTCGTAAAAAAAATATCAACCTGAAAAACTGCAAAAAAACTTTTTTCTACAAAAAAAATGCAAAATACTAGTATACGAAAATTTTTTGATTATCGTCCATTTTCTTTTTTTTATTCTTTTGTGCCTCAATGAAACACTTTACTTAAGTGCTTTCTTATGGGCCATACTTCAAATATTTTTGTATCTCAATAAAACCAATCCAACAACTGTACATCATTATCCACTACAATAATACCAGAAAGGAAGGAAGATTTTTTGACATTTCTAACTAAAAAAAGAAAATCACTGAATTGAGTAAAAAGTTCAAACTTCGTGACTTTGAAAAATTTCTGTGAAGAAGAAGATGAAAAAATGAATAAGGATTAAAAATTTCGAGTTTGTAAGTTATCAACATTCTGATTTTAACATTATTAAAATCAAAACATTTTCTATTCAAAAACGTATTCCATTATTATCACATCCAAGAAAATTACCCACAGTTTTCAATCAGTAAAATTTATAACAACCAAAAACAACAAAATTTCATTCAACAAATTCCACAAAATGCAATAATAATACTATCATAAATAATTTAAGAAGATCTTTTCCAGCCAAATAATTTAGCAAAGAAAGTAGCAATAGGTTCATACCAACCAATAGAGCATTCATTAAAGCAATTAAAGATACAGCAAGATTCACCATTTTCTGACAATTTTAGGACTACAACAAGTAAAAATACAACAGGATTGACCATTTTCTGTCGGTTCGCGATTTTGAGGACCACAACAAGAAAAAACACAGCAGGATTGATCATTTTCTGCGTATTGACAATCAACAGGATCCATTAAAATAGTTGTTTGAAGTTTTGATGAAGCCATTTTTCTTTAGCAGTTTATAATAACTAGCAACCAGGTAGATAGATCCCCTAATAAAAGAAATAATTAAAATGCAAAAAAAGATATTAAATAAAAATCGTTAATGTTTAGCATTTTTGATGTCGTCAAAAAAAAAGTTCAACGATCAACAACAAAAACATTTTTAGGTGTTTGTTTTTTCGTGTTGAGAACAATTTTATTCAAAAATTTTTTTGTCGTTTGCGATACTTTTTTTTGATTTGTTCAAAGTAATAATAATTGTTGAAAAGAAACAAATTATCGAAAAAGCTTTAGATTTATTCGATATTACATGTGCTAGAAGAAGAACTATCTATATCACGACAAAGTTAATAGGATGAAAACAAAACGCATTACAACACTTTAAAAATAGAATTTGCAACAATGTTGATGAACAGTAAAACAATGTTTAAAATGTATGTATCTATCTATAAAAAAAGGTATCTAACAAGTTATACTGTAGCAAGCTGCTAAATAGAACAAAACTCAATCAATAAAGTTTACTCCTGCACAAATGAAAGAGACAACAAGAAAGTAAAAAAACAAATTAACAAAAAAATTTCTTCAAATTACATTTATGATCATTATTGCCCATTTGAACGTATTCTTCTTCTTCATTGCCATTTTTAATGATTCTTGCATAAACATGTATGCAAAAATAATTTTTACATGGATGACAAATATATTTGCTACCACCTCTATAGCAAGTATATTCATGGCACATTGTTAAATCCGTTGAATTAAAAATTGCTAATTTCTTACGCATTTTTCCTTGAACTTGTCGTTGAAACAATTTAAACATTGGTTTCTGAATAATTTTTGATTCATCATTAACAATTGGCTTTTCGCTTTGAAATTTTTCAGGTTGAAATTGACGTAATTCACAAATATGATCATTTCGAAGACATTTTACAAAATCTTTTCCGCTTGAATCTTTTTCAATAATAGCAGGAGTTCTTTTATTAGCTTTTCTACATCCAGCGCAGAGATAATACTTATCTCTGGAACTATAAAAATATTGATAACATAATATTTCATCAGAATTTGGAAAAATGAAAAGACGTGATTTGGAAATACCATTTTGAATGAAATTATGTAATTTGAAATTTGGTTCATAAATAATATTTTTATCCAAAGGTTTTGCTTTTGCAAGTTCTCTAAAACAGAGGAATAAAAAAATAAAAACAAAAGATAAAATATATGTACCTTTGTTGGTGTTCTTTTGTTGAAAGACTTCGTTTTAATGGTCGCTTTCCTATATCACCGTCGTGATAATTAACATTCATAAGACGCTTACGAAGACTTTTTCGGCTGAAATATTTTAACAGCAAAGTTTAAAAAAGTTTAATAGACTTACCGCTCATTACTTTCATCATCATTTTGATCGGTTAAATTTGAAATTTTAGTTACAGTAATTCCATTATTTTCAGATGCAGTATCTTTATCACCTTGAACAGGTGCTTCGTTTTTTGATACAGCAATAAGATTCAAATGTAAAGTATTTGTTGCAACACTTGCATCATCAACATGTTGACTGCTTGTTTCTTTTTCATATTTTGTTTTATAAAATTGAAGAAATTCTAAGAGCAATGGTTGTATCTCTTCTTCCATAGACGAATCTTCTTGGCAAGCAGTTGCAAGTGGAATCAAATATTTGGCTTTAAAAAGTTCAACATCATTTGAAACAGCAATGCGCAATTTATCTTTTACCTGAAAATGAAAATCAGATATTTAAAAGTTTTCAAATAAATTTTACTTACTTTGCCGTTCTTGATAGAGGCAATGAATTCGATACACTTTTCAACATTTGCAAAAATTATTACATATTTTCTTGAATCATTATCACATTCATCTATACAAAGTAAGCGTTGAAAAGCAGCTTGATGAACATAATTTCTTTTAAAAGTAATATAAATGAAATCATTTTCTGAAACAAAGCTTATGTACTATGCAGATATTCAAAAATAAAATTTAGCTTACCTTCTTCAGATGGCATAATAATTAAATGTTCTTTGGTACGCCTTGAATCAATTCGTAATCGAATTTTATCATAATATTGCACACTATCACCAGCATCAGTAATTATTAGCTGCATTTTGTGGAGAGTATTTTCAAAACATAAATTTTATAAAATACGTTTAAAAACAATAAAATCTAACCTTTCTTTTTGTTAGAAATTTATCAATTCAATAACAAAAGTTGGCTTTATGCAATAACAGAACAAAGAGTTCACCAAATATTGGTCGTTACCAATGAACGAAAAAATTAAAGAATATTCTTGTGCGCAAATTCATATTTATGAATGAAAGAATGTTGTTCTTGGGTCAAATCTCTAAGAACCGCAAACACCCTAGAATTTTTTTGAAGATGCTCGGATTACAAACCCTAAGAATGAGACTCAAGTAGATAATAATAATTAAAAAAAATACAACTTTGGGAATTAAGCTTTAAAGAAACAACATTCTATTTACAGTTTGTTTTGTTACATCCACATCTGCAGATATATCTGTAAATAATTTGACATGCTATACTCACACAGCGCGTCGTCTTTTTTATTTTTATTGAGTTTTTGGTTCTGTTTTGTTGGTATTTTTTTTTGATTTTTTGTGTGACTTTTAAGTCATTTATTTTTTTTAGCTATAACTGATGCCATCGATTGTTATATTGCTCCACCTGATACAACATTATTTACTTCTGGTTGCGTAGCATGTGGTTACCGTAAGTTTTTTTAAAGTGGCAGCAATTCTCCTACGAACACTTTTTTTAAGGTTATGTTACTGCATCTGCTGATCCTCCTTGTGAAACAAAAGAGCTTTATCTATGTTTGCCTTCGCCTTCAACAGAATATGAAGATTCTCAAGGAAAACATATTTTTAATACAATTCATCAATGTTCTGTTGAGTTTGTTTATTTTTCAATACAGTAAAAGCTATTTTAAATAGCGAAATTTAGAACTGAAGGAGCGTGTAGCCAATCTCTTTATATTTGTCCAACAGATCGATGTTATAAATGATGTGGAGGTGCACCATCAAACTCATTATCATCATTGCTTCTAATTGATCCAACTCCATCAACTTCAACATCTCCAACAACAACTACTGAAACAACGACTGCTACTCCATCTGCAACAACAGAAAGTGTAAACAGTCATGAAAATATTGAAGGTTATCTGCCTTTGGTTTTTACGTTAATGTATTGGAAGACATTGTAACAAAGATGTTGTTAAATATTCATTAAATAAAAAACTGCTTTTTAATTTGTTTACTCTGTTGATGCAACCTTTATGCCCATGTTGTTTGCTAGCCATGTTATTAAGCTTTAAAAATATTTCATTAAAAAATAAACATGTCTTTTATGATTACCAAGCAATACAAGGTTTTATATTTTTATAATTAAAGTTTCCGTTTTGGCAAACACACATTATTCATGGTTAACCACCCTGGTATTTATCCCGGAGATAGCTTAATTTAGTCCGAAAATTTGTTATTACCAGAGTGATTGTCCAGAAAATAATATGTGGAACCAAATTAAAACGTTACTAAAAGAAAATGGTACTAAAAAGCAGATAGCGTTAAAGAATACCAAAATATTTAGAATCTGTAAAACAGCTTCAACAAAGTTTCATCAGAAATGAGATCAGCACCAGAGAAACGAATAAGAGGAGGCTTGAAAGCATGATGATCAAGTGCAATAATTTCGTTAACAATTTGTTGAAGATGTGCTTTGTAAGCTTCAGAAATTTGATCACAAAAGTAAAGTCGAATTTTCGTAATATTGTTTCTCTAAAAATAAAGAAAACCTGTGAATCATAGTATCTACTTTAAAATACTTACCTTTATGTAATCATAAAAAGGGTCAATATCAAAGCTTTCAGGTATTCCACACAACGAAAAATTAGTAATTTTAGAAAAATGTGGAAATTCAGTTATTTTTTTTACTGTATTCGATGTAATAATCTCTGAAGCATAATTACCAAGACTGCTGAAAAATAGTTTGTTATTATACTGTAAAAATGTAAAAAATACGTTTACTTACTACCAAAATTTTTTAGTTTTAGGAATAATTTCAATTATCTTTTCCAATCCAAGAATTGCAAAATCATCATTTGCTACAATAAGATTAATAAAACATGTATCTTCACACTTTGATGCAACAAAATGAAGATCATTAAAAGAGATGTTTTGGTTAATAAGATGCAATCTTTTAATATTACTTTGGAAACTTTTTGTAACGATAGATGACAAAGAAGTTTGGGCAGTAGAAGTATCACTTTCAGCAAATAATTCATCCGTAATCCATATTTTGGTTTTCATATTATTTACATCAGCATGTTTTGTATTGAACAAGATATTGCATGTTTTACCATTATATTTTATTAAAACCCTGGAGACAATCAGCAAAGGATTTTTTGTGAAAAAATATTTGCAACACTGAATCATCTTTTGATATATTTTTTGAGATGAAGGATTCTTAGAAATATAATAAATAATACAATCAGGTAAGGACCATTGGTGATGTTGACGATAAGTAGCAAGAAAATTAGCCTGTATGAAACGAAAAATTATTTTTGATTTTTTTCCAAATAAAGCAGTTTTAGAAGAAATGGCAAAATCCATTGCTAAAGATATTTAATAACAAATTAATAGATTTCTGCAAATACTAAAAAAATGTAGTTATAATATAAAAAGTCAACAAAATTGTTTATGGAAGAAGTGAATGACATCAGGAAATCGACCGATCAACCTTTTTTGTTGTTGGTACTCCTCTTCCCATACCAATTTGGCACACCATAGAAGCCACCAGGTGATGATGGAGTTGCGCTCCCATATTTTGCCTAAATGCTTTTCTTGTTATGATATTTATTATATATCGTAATAAGACAAGTATAAAGACAAAGTTTGTTTTGACAATATAATCCCTCGGGAGAATTGCTTTTTCGTTAGGTGCAAGAAAAAACTTTGCCATTTTGTTCTGTAATGGAAAAGTATGGACAACAAAAAATAAAGTTTATCGATTGTTAAATTTTTTAACGGCACTCATTGCTGCTGAATAAATTTTTTCTGTAATATTGCACGAATCTGTTTATTAGTATTTAAATATCTCTCTACAAAATAAATTCAGCTTAATGTTTGTCAACTTCATCTTCAAGTAAAAAATACATACAATGATTCAATATTCTGATCGTGCTGCATTCTTTGCAACTTATCATCAACATCAAACATGGTCATTTCCAGATTCTGTAATTTATTATATCTCAAAAAATCCTTCATCCTCAAAATGTTATCAAAAAATTATTAAAAGCTGCAAACATTTTTTCATCAAAAATCCAATTGTTGTTACCCCGAAAATAAATGCAGGAAATCGAAACTTTGGATGGCGAACGTTTTTAACTCATCACCGCGTTTATCTTAATAATTTTTTAAGTAAAATATGGATTACAAATAGAGTTAATATTGACGAGCTCAATCCCAGTGGACAAACTTCTTTTTCTTTTATCACCTCGAAAATTTATAAATGTGATGCCAAGGAATTAGATATTTGGAGGCAAAATATTTCATTTAAGGTTTTAAAATTGCTTGCTTCAAAATGTGAGAGAATTATGCTGTTCAAACTTGTAGTAATAAATGAAGACGGTTCAGTTGTTCTTTTAGAAGAAATTGTTGAAATGCTTTCAACCGTTAAACATTTTGAATAGTAAGTTAAAAAAAATTGCTATTTGTAAATTTTTTTAAAAGCTCTTTTTTAGTGATCTCGTTGATACTTCACGAAATACTATTTCATCAAAAACGGGTAGAGCCTTGATTAAGATTCCACATTTTTCGAATACGGATTATTTTGCAGTGCGTCATTTACCAGAAAATTTTGATATTGACAGTTTTTATGGTTACATCAAAGTATGTTTCTACTTTTTAATGCTCTCATATAAAAACTGTCTTGTTTTTAGATGAATAAAAAGACAAAATTTTTTCTGCATTTTTGTCACGCACTGTCTGAAGCCTACACAAACCGCCTTCGAACAATTGTTAATGAAATTATTGCAATGGAAAATCATGATTTTAAAACACCAATTCTTGAATTTAGTGGAATTGGTCTTGCTACTTTACAAGCTTTGTTGAATCTTTTTATGCGAAACTAAATTTTACGATGTTTAGTATGTACAACAGCTATTTTTCAAAAATTTTCATGTTTTTCTCTTTTATAAATTTTTTTGATCACAAAATATTTATTTTATATAAAATATTTATTAAATTCCATGAGAATTACTTTTTCAAATACATCACAGTGCTCTTCAGTATTTTGTTTTTAATTTCGTGCATTTTTACGTCAACAATGTAGCGGGAAAATGACAACACCTTAAGATCTAAAACCAACACTTTTCGGTTGACTTATCAAACTGTGGATAAAAATAATAATAAAAGTAAAATATGGAATAATAATAAACTTTTTTATTAAAAGTGTTGACTCTTCTACTGCACTAGAAGAAAAAATAAATCGAAAAAAAATAAACCGTTGAAAAAATAAACTCTATACAAAAATAAAAACTCAACAGGAAATTATCTTGTATTCTTCAGAAATTTGCAATTCACTAACACCGTTTCAACCAACAGATTTTGTTCTTCTTGTAGATTTCAATTTACCACAAATCAAATGGAACAACTTTCTTCTAATGCTCAATGTCAAAAGTAGTATAAATATTGCCAAACTTGTAAGCGATTTTTGTGAAAACTTTAATCTAAAACAACTTGTAAATTTCTGGACAAGAATTGTAAAAACATCCTTGATCTTATATTTTCATCAACTGAAAGAGCTTAAAATGTTGCTGCGGTTCCAGAAGATGATGATATTTCAACGCTTATTTTTCCCTCTTTGGATCATATTGTAATGTCCTTTAAAAAGCAAATTTTCTACTATTGATCTCACTACGTCCAATCTCATTTAAAAAATTAAATAATATTTTCTTTTTTTTTGTTTGTTTTTATCTGATTTTAATTGTATTTAAAATTTTTCATTTTTATTTAGGTTGTATTGTATTTTATCCAACTGGTTTATGCCATGGGGGAATATTCTTTTTGAATAAATATATATTTATTTTAAATAAAAATGAAAAATTTTTTTGTCAAAAAAATTAATAAAAATCAAGGAAAAGAATTTTTTCGGGTACAATAAATAAAACAATAGCATACAAAAAAAATTTATTTTTCCATGTTGTTGTGTCATGTTTACCCTCATCTTCTTCTCGTAATATTTTTTTTTCCATGCCAAACATTAATGGATTTTCTCTGAACTCGAGCTATAAAGCTTCAAGAGAGTGCTGTAAGAAGATGGATCACATCCATGAAAGTAAATATATGGTGCTCTAAAATTACGATTTTTGGTTGTAACAATTTCATTAATAATTGTTTGTAGACGATTTTTATATTCTTGAGAAATTTGATCACAGAAACGAAGATAAATTTTCGTTTTTTTATTTTTCTAAAAGTTAAAGAGCTATTAGAAAATGTAGAATTACTGTAACTGACATTACCTTTATATAATTATAAAAAGTTTCAATGTTAAAAGCTTCTGAAATACCATCCAGTAAAAAATAATCAAGTTTCAAAAAATGAGGAATTTTAATTAATTTTTGTACTGTTCTAAATGTAATAACACTTGAAGGAGTATTGGCAAGATAACTAAAAAACAATGTTTTAAATAAAAAATAAATAAAAATAAATAAACACTTACTATTCAAACTCTTTGACATCATGCAGTACTTCTAATCCAACAAATGCACCACCATCTTCATCAGTTATAACAGGTCGAAAAAATTTAAAAGAGGTTTTTTCTATCTTTCAAAAAACCGTTCGGATTTGAAAAAAATTTTATTTCTCAGATTTGGCTAATTTTTGGTGTACATAGCATTTTGGGGTCGAGAAACTCGAATCTGAAGTCAGTTTTTAATTTCGGTGCACCGGTGCGGAGCTACAGTAATCCTGATGCCAAAAAATTTGCATAAATTTTTTTTCGACGATTTATATATCATTTGAAGCGCCTTGATGAGCTGATCATTTTTCATGTTTATATCAATACTCCCCGACCATTTTTAAGAGGTGTTTTCGCGTTTTTATTCAAGGTCACAAAATATGCAAAAATCATCCGTCGGGAAAGGGTTTTTTTGTTGGAATATTGTTCCCCTAACCTTGTTACATAACTGTGCTTAATATCAAAAAAATCGAACGAGTCATAAGCTGTTTTTTATAGCTATGAAACACGTCAACCTTGTTTTGCATGTACTCCAGCACCATGTCGGAGGCAGAACTCACGGTATATGCAAGATATTGACATAAATTAACTTTTATCATGAAATACCATGATATTAGAGCATGCTGGGTGATTTCGGGCATTTTTGGATATCAGCGGGCGATATGGCATCCATATGAAATCTCAAAAAATAGCAACATGGTTATCAAAGGAAAATTGTCTAAAAATGTTACTTTTTCTTAAAGAATAAATGTGAATATGCTTTAATAGTGTAGGGCACATGCAAAAATATCAAAATAATGCATTTAGTACTTAATGTGGGTCATTATCGATTTTTACGGATCTGTTGATTTTTAGCTATTTTTTGCTTATTTTCATTGTATTACCAAATGATGGATAATGGAAGATATCAATATTTTGTGACATTTGGGACACAATAATGCATGTCTAGAAGGGTCAGGGTCAATTTCAAGCCATGGGGACTGTCAGTGTTGATGTGGCACCCACTTGAACATATGCATATTTTTCATTACAAAATCACTAAAATAATTTTTATTTTTTACATAATTATGTCAGAAATGCTAATTTTTGTGCTTTTGTATGCAGTTAAACAATTTTAAATTAAAACTGCGTTTTATTACTCATTATTGCATTATCCATAATTTTGACGTTATTTAACCCTAGCACTAAAATTCAAAATTAGTGATTAAGCGTTCAATGATTTCAGTTTTGTCTCAAATTTGGCGAAACATATCGTCTCATCAATATAAAAGCATTTCTGACATAATTATGTAAAAAATAATAATTATGTCAGAAATGCATTTTTGTGTATACTGTAATAAAATTTTTCACATGAAGTTATACACATATTTTATACAAAGATATAAATATTTTATCAAAAAATGATTAACAAAAGTGAGCAAAAAATTCTGGAGTAGGTAAAAAAAGAACAGAATAAAAGAAAACAACAAAAGAATTTATTTTTCCATAGAAAGCTTCGACAAAGATTTTGAAGCAGAGAGGCCAATTCCACGAAAATTCATTGATGGTGCTTTAAAATCACGATTCTTTGTTGCAATAATTTCATTAACAATTGTTCGAAGGATATTTTGATATTCTTGAGAAATATAATGACAAAATTGGAGAGTAATTGTTGTTTTTTTATTATTCTAAAATTTACAATATTGATAATAATAAAGTATTGCTTTGAAAGTTTACCTTTATGTAGTCATAAAAAGTGTTAATGTCAAAAGTATCTGGAATATTAGTGAAGAATAAATCATTAAGATTCAAAAAATGAGGAATTTGAATTAATTCTTTTAAATTTTTTGATGTAATAATTTCTGCGGAAGCATGGCTGTCAAAATAGCTGAAAAACTTTTTTAGCAATCTTGAAAAAATTTTTGTAAAAATCAGTATTTTTTTGCAAACGGAAATAACTTCGGCTTGGACGAATCCACGCACATAGCCTCTCAACCAACCAAAAAAAAAAGTTTTAGCAAGCAACGGTAAAAAATGATACAACTATTTGAAATTGCTCATGAAGAAAGAGTTGAGCACTGAATAGCAATGAGGGAAAAAAATTTGGACTTAAAAGCTCCGAGGAAGGTTTGATCCCACGCATACTGACTTCCAACACCCTGCTATAACAACTGCGTCATCTATGCAAAAAGAAAATATGTCATCCCAAAAAGTTACATTAGGTTTACTTGACCAGTGAAGCTGATTATCACAAAAAAACTTACTAAAAAAATTCTTTAATGCTCGGAAGCACTTCGAAAATCTTTTCCATTCCAACAACTGACTCATTTACATTGAATACTGTAGATTCATTAAACATAATTTTTTCACATTTTGATGCAACAAATTTTAGATCATCAATAAAAATATTTTGGGACCAAAAATGAAGGGTATCAATATCACATTGATAAATTTTGGGAACAATAAAAGAAAGAGAATTCTGTATTGAACCATAATTATCAAAATAAAGTTGATTAGTAATCCAGAGTTTACTTGAAAGCTTATTTAAATCAACATATTGTGCCTCAAACTTAGTTTTCCCTCCAACACTTTGATGTTCAAGATAATAGATAACAAGAAGAGGTTTTTGGATGAAAAAATGTTTGCAGCTTTGTATCATTTTTTCATAAGCTTTTGAAGTCAAAGGATTTTTTGTTATATGGTAGATTATGGAATCAGGCAATAGCCATTGTTGATTTCTATGATAAGTAGCAAGAAATTCATGACGTTTTAAAGAATTATCGGAAATAGAATTTTCATCTTCAGCTGAAGAATATTTTGACAAAGAAAAACTTGATTTCATTTTACAGCTGTGTAGATAATTTATCTAACACTAGAAATATTAAGACTACAAAAATCTTCACTTTCTATAGCTATGATTGAATACAACAACAAAATTGAATGATCACTACAACTTTTTTTAAACAAGAGTTCCATATGGTGTGTCCTTGATTTTTATGGACATGTCCATAACAAAATGTCTTTTTCTTTGTCTTTTCCCATATAAAACTTTGCTATACTTGTAAAATCAATTTTTAATATTTATGATGCATAGAGTTAAATTGACATAAAGAAAATATCAAAGCAAAATGTTGTGGCAACGCGATGACCTTTTTTATTTTAAGGCATATTTTTTCATTTATTACAGCAGGAGAAAAAATCTCTTGCTCTCTTGTCTTATGAGATTGTCCAAATTTGACATTAGCAAATTTTGGGGGATGAAGTGAGTGAGCAAAATCTGAAGTATCACACAAAAGTGGCAAAAATCAAAGAACAAAATCTGACGGAGAGAAGAAGATTTTCCCTATTGACTCCGGAGTTGGAGTCAATTTTTTGGAAAGATCAAAGAAAAACATGATTCCAAATCACTCAAATTGCAATCCTATTGAATAGCAGAAGAATCACAATGATATATGTCTTACCACAATCTGCTTGTTACATTTGAATCTGTCCCCTTGTTTGTTGAAAAAATCCATTAAAATCCACAAAAATATTTTTAAGCAAATATTTAAATTTTAAAAGGAAAAAGTTTTTATAGGTAGTTATTTTTTGAAGTTTTTTGGATAAAAGAGTTTGACGTTTCTGCGTTAACCCTATAAAACAATTAATAACCACAACCAAAATAAAATGATATTAGCGTCTTAAGCGATGAAAGATGTTAATATTCTAACAGGAGAGGTCCCCAGTTGACTCCGGAGTTGAGGCCCCATATTTTGCCTAAATACTCGTCATAGTAAGGGATAGTCAGGGAAAAAATATTAGCTGCCATCTCCTCGATCTGTGGATTTAATAGATAAATGGATATAGCTAATAAATAGCTAACGATATCTATTTTTGCTATAACATTTTGATGTTGTTGATTTTAGAGAGGTATGATAGCAAGGATAACTTAAATAATCCATTAATAATACATTTAAAATACCTGAAGTGCATTCATTATGGAGAATTTTGGATATTTTATAGCAAAAATAGATATCGTTAGCTATTTATTAGCTATATCCATTTATCTATTAAATCCACAGATCGAGGAGATGGCAGCTAATATTTTTTCCTTGATTATCCCTTACTATGACGAGTATTTAGGCAAAATATGGGGCCTCAACTCCGGAGTCAACTGGGGACCTCTCCTGTAAATTTCCTGTGTTTTACTTCCTTCTGAAAAACCTTTCTTGAACGAAATATTTCTTTCTTAACAAAAAAAGAGGTCAATTCTCTTGCTGCTGCTGCATTATTTGATCAGTTTTTTAAAGATGCAATAAAAAAAAGTCAAGATCCCGTTTTCACGTTTCTGTTTCCTTAATTCGAACAATAAGAGACACTTGATTTTAAGAAAGTGAGAAATTCAAGGTTGATGGTGCAAACGTGACAAAGATTTTAAAGAAAAAGAAAAAACAATGAGAGAAAAGATAGTAGAGCTACAAGGTTTACGATGTATTGCAATTATTTCAGTTTTATTATTTCATATATGGCCAGAAACTTTTGGAAATGGTTTTTTGGGAGTTGATATGTAAGTGACTTGACTTTTTTGCGATTTTTTTACAGGATGTTCTAATAAAATCGGAACTCGTCTTTTTTGAAGAGAAGTCGCTCCTAATCATCGTGTAACTTTACTACTGATTGTTATAACCCTTAAAAATTTCCAGATTTTTTGTTGTTTCTGGTTACATAATGGCAATGATCTTGCTATCTTCAAACTCAATAAAAGAATCCTTTTTTACAACAGCCTTAAAATTTTATTATCGACGAATTTATCGTATCCTTCCATTATATTTATTTAACATTTTCTTTACGCTTCTTATTGTGCCAATAGCTTCATATACATATGTATTATCAGATTTTTGGTCACAAACAAAATCAGCTTTAACATTTACAACAAATTTTGCAATGTATTTTGAAAAACATAATTACTTTAATAATCAGGGGCTACAGTTTTATTGGTATAAACATTATTGGTCGCTATGTGTAGAGATGCAATTTTATGCTATTGTGCCGTTTTTATTGTACTTAAGCAAACGGTTGCCACTTCTTGTCAGCTTATTTTTGCTATGGCCATTAATGATTGGTGGATGTGTATTTTTGATATTTTACATGTTAATTAATTATGGCTCAAATGGCGCACAATTTACTTTTACAATGCTTCCCGCTCGAATTTATGAATTCATTGGTGGCTTTGTAGCTTTTAATCTCCAACAAGCTATCGATCAATATTTTAATGATAACAACAACTTTATCTTATTAGCATTCAAAAAAAGTATCAATAGTGTAATTACTGTAAACATTTTAACCCTTTTACTTATAATTCTTTCATTATTCCCTATAAAACTTATTGATGTTTATACGCTACCAGCTACTGTAATTCTTACTGCCGCTTTAATAACTTCAATTGGAAGATCAAAAGAAAAGAAGAAGGAAATGAGATATTCGATATTGGCAAATAAGTTTTGTATTTTTGTTGGTGATGCTTCATATTCATTGTATATTTGTCATTGGATTATTGTATTTCTTGGAAAATTGTTGTACGGTGACGATAATCATCGTAAGTTATCGCTTTTTATGATAAGAGAAAAGTGTTTAAATAGTTTGACTTTCCTTAAAAAAATTTTTATCATAGTTACATCACTACGATGCTTAATTTGAGTTTTTTGGAGCCTTAAATTTTATGTTCATTTTTGTCAGTTTTATAATTTCATTCACAATTTCAGATCGACAATTAATTCTAATTTCGTGTGTCATTTTTGGAGTAATCGTCCATTTATGCATTGAGAAACCAATTGTAAAAGCTCGATTGAAACCAGAAGCTTTTTTCCCATGGTTAATTGCAGCTTATATGGTCATTGGATATGTTGCATATACAGTTGAATATCAACCTGTAAGTTGGATAATTTTTTTTGGCACTACATTAAAAAATCAACAAGCAGGACGAAATTTTATTTTGTTGTGTTAGAAACTGTTGTTCCATAGTTTTGCATAATAGCTGCTTTATCAAATGCTTGATTTTTATAAACTTTTGAATTCTTAAAATTTTGTTTCAGCCTTCCTCTATTTCCTCATCTCTTATTAAAGATATTTACCACAATAAGTCCCAATTTATTTTCAATGAAACACAATGGAGACAAGTTTCATCTACTATAAATCCTAGACTTGCAGCAGATTTAGCAATATATACTACAAAAATTGGATTCAATCATTTTCCACAATCCGCTTACGCCGCATCTTTCAACAGCCTCCAACAACATTCAAATATCGAAGGAACAGAGCTAAAAGGAAATGGAAGCTTATCATTTTTAGTTATTGGTAATTCACATGCGCTCTGCTTTTTTCATGCTGCCATACTTGCTCTGGATGGGTTGTATTCTGAATTGAACCTCTTAGTCGCTGGCAATGCAACACCTTTTGAAGGTTTTGTTTATTCTCGAACGGGACATTTGCTTAAAGATGGGGTGATTCATTATAAACCAGATGTAATATTTTTTGTTTTTAAATATCAATCTGATATGGAGCTACCACCTACAGAACCCATTGAAAAAGATTTTGGAACAATAAAAATTCAAGAAATGATTGATTTTTTAAGTAATCACTCAAAAGTTCTATTAATCAGTGATATCCATTTTGAAGCTTTGAAATTTAATGCTTTAATTTTTGCTGAAGCAATGCATCGCTATGGTTTTGTTGGCGATTATGGATTTTCACAAAGTGTAAGCTTTGAATCTCTTTGCTTAAGTTGAAGCGGCTACCATTTGGGGTAGACTTTTAGGGAAAAATCTTTTCTTAAAAAACTATTCCTGAAGTGTATCCCGAAAAGTTCATAATTTTTGTTATCTTTGCAGGATCTCGAAAACCGACATATTACTTCAACTCGTCGATGGAAAGTAATAAAATGCAAAAGATGTATTTTTATGAATTTTCTACAAGCATATTGTAAGGATCGATGGTGTTCACCAGTAGATGCCACAGGAAAAGTGCCTTTAGTATTTGATGACAACCATTTAACAGCTTTTGGATCATCTTTATTAATTCCATTTCTGAAGGGCTATGTTGAAAAAATGAATGAAATTTTAAAGCTCTACTAAATCAATTTTTTTTAAATGAACAATCTTTACTGCTAATGTCTGTACATAAAGAAAAGAAAGACAACACATATTTTTCCATTAATAAAATCATCAATTTTAATTTGACTTTTATCGATAAAAAATAGCTTTTTTCAATATCTTTTTTCCTAATGTTTAAAAGTCCAAAATTTTTTTTCGCACCTTTCTTTTTTCTTTCTCTCAACTTTTAGGCTTGTCGTGGAAAATTTAAATAATCCATAAATAAATAATATTACCATGAATAACTTTTTTCTATATCGATGTACTTCTGGCGTGTATTTAATAAATAAATAAATACATTTAAAATATGTAAAAAATATTCAAATTGTAGGATTCTGGATGAATCAAATTTTTAACAGTTTTTGAAATGACAACTCTGAAACAAAGTAAAAACAAACGCAAAAACTTCTGGAACGGCCTGATATTTATAAAATTGAGTTTATCCGCATCTCCAGCTTTGCTTGCATTTCTATTGAGTCCTTCAATTATTGATCCATAATTCGTCGTTATATAAATATGGGATATGCTGATATTCCCAGACTTGTGTTTCACTGAAACGTTTATATTACTCACAAATAGTTAAGACAATGAATATCCCTTAGAGAGCACTATAAATTATTTTTATAATTTTTATGACCATGAAAACTACAATAACAAACTTTTTCTCAAGATATATCGATTTTATATGCAGGATAAAAATACAAGGTTGTTCTCAATTTTTTAATACCAAAAACATTTCAAGTTATACCTGTTATTACTTTCCAGTCTGTCAAGACTGGAAAGTATTGTATTTCTTAAAAGATGGCTGATGAAATGAGAAAAATTATGATCAAAAGATTTGAGAAACAAGATGTAAAGGAGGGCTATTATGATGTTGCTTTTAAGATTGGTGATGAAGTAAGTTATAGCTTATGAACGTGTAGCTTACAATAAATGAAGAAACGTATTGCTTCGATCGGAAGAAACTTCGAATCCGAAGATATCCTACTGTCTGGCCCGACATTTATTTTCTACTTCTAGGTTCTTTATGCTCATCGCTTTCTCTTGTCTACAGTATCAGAGCCATTTGATGCAATGTTTTCTGAAAATTGGAAAAAAACTTCTGACCCAATTGAAATCAAAACATGTTCTTCATTTGAAACTTTTAAACAATTTATTGCATATTTTTATCATGGCACTTGTAATTTTGATGAAAAGAATATCTTTGATATTATTGATCTTGCAGAAATGTATCAAGTTCATTCATTAAAAGATAAACTTGATATTTTTACATCAGAAATGAGTTTCACCTCCGAGAATATTTATCAACTTTTGGAAGCTTCAGAAATTTATGGTTTTAAAATACTCAAAAAATCATTGTCAAATTATTTGGTTGCAAATTGGTATACCCTTCTCTTTGAAAGGGATGATTTTTTGGGGGTTGGAGAAAATGTATTATTGGGTCTTTTGGGGCTAGATAGAGATGGCATTGATAAGATTGAAAATGCACTTTTTGTAAAGGTGAGTTTTCTTGAGGTTACTGTGTAAGCTTTCATTATGCTTATTTTTAGATCTTTGAATGGTCCGAAAAAAGTGCAAAACAAAAGAATTCCAATTTTGACAGCTTAAATGTTGAAGAACAACAAGCAATGATCAAAGCTGAAATGACACCATTTTTGTCGAAATTTCAATTTGGGTGTCGTTCAATGGATTTTTTAAATGGTTTTGTTGCACCAAAAAGTTATCTTTTCGACGATTACGATGCTGTTGTTGTAAATGCATTGCAAAATAGAGATAAACTTCTTGATGATGATCCTGACCTAAAATTTTGGTTAAAATGTAAGTTGGTTGTCTGAGTTTTCATCGAAAAAACATCTTTAAACATAGGGAAAAGGTTGTGAAGATCTTTATTTAATGTTTTATAAAGTCGAATTTTATGCAAATTTTGATTTTTGTAAGCTAGAGAATCTCAGCCCCTCTGGGGCTGTTGTACCACAATTCTTGCTTTTTTCTTTGTTTCAATAAATGTTTCCGTTTTCCATGCTGCACCATGTTGCCCCACGTTTTCACCTTGAGCCATCCTGCTCCGGAGCGCACCAGACTACACCATATTGCTCCGTTTTGCACCAACTTGAATGGGTCTGCTCCAGCTGGCACCACACTGCACCATGCTTTTTAGCTTGCACCGTTGTGCACCTGCTTCCACAATTTGGCACCAGCCTACAGCACCTTGCACCGGGCTGCACCTGTCAACACAATTTTCTACCAGTTTGCTTCAATTTTAAACTAGACTCAAAAAAAGTTTTACATGCTCTTCACTGCTTGACACACTTTATCTTTCAAAATAAAAAGACATGCACAAACTAACGAACCATGACTCTTTTATGAAAAACAGATAAAAAGTTTTTGTTTTTATGCAAATTTTACTTTTCTAACCTTTAATGCATTTTTAAATATTTCAGTACAAATTCTACCTTCAAATTTCAATAACCGATATAATCAAGTATTACGTGGTTTAATATATTCACATACTAAAGAACCTCTAGAAGAATTCGTTAATTCTGTACAAAGTTGTCAAAAAGTTAATGGAGCTTATTCAATGAGTTATAAACAGCAATTTCAATTAAATCATGTAGACAAACTTGGCTGTTACGATTATGATCAAAAATATTTTATGGGAGTATCTGCTTGCTCAGTTTCTTCTGAATTTATGCTTATAGATAAGGAAATATTTCGTTATAATGATAATATAAGAGATCGTTATACAACTATTTGTGATTTAGAAGGCAAGAATTTTCCAGAATTTGATGAAGATGAAACGAATTTTTGTATTCAGTTGCTGTAAATTTGTTCTTTTTTGTTGGATTATTGTACAATGATTTCTAATTTTTTTGTTATGTTCTTTTTACTTTTGTTTAGATAAAAATATTTTATCGTGTTTCTAACCTAAAATTTTTTCTCCTAATTTTTCTTATTTTAAACTTGTAGAAAACGTTGAATGATTTGAAAAACAATGTTTATTCATGAAATTTTTTCGAGTAGTCTTTCTTATTTGATTTACCCTCGACGAAAAAATACATTTGTTTCAACGGAAGCCTTTGTTTTTTTTGTTGTTGAAGACTAAAAAACTACTAGAGATGGCATCGATAAGATCGGAAATGCACTTTTTGTAAAGGTGGGTTTTCTTGAGGTTACTGTAAATATATCATCATGCTTACTTTCAGATTTTTGTCTGTTCTAAAAAAGTGCAAAAGAAAAGAATTTCTCTTTTGACAGCTTAAAACTTGTAGAACAACAAGCAATGATCAAAATTCTTAATTAGTTAAAATTAATAAAGTAATTGTTATGCATAAAAAATTGCATTTTTAAAATATTACTGTTTTGTTTTAAATTATAATCGGCACGCCAGTGCGCACCTTTCCAGAAAAATAGTTAAATCTGAATTTGATTGAAAATGTTTTTCCCTTTTCTTTCCTTCTCCTTTTTTCATTTATGACAGATTTGGGAAGAAAAATAGATAGTTAAAGATGCAATCCTTTTGTTGTATTACACTTCCCCTTTGTTCTATCAGTTATAAAATTATCTTTATTTAAAGCTTTATTTTTACAGATAAATTTTTAATATTCAATAAAATCTCCATCGTTATTTTCTGAAGCTTTATTGGGATCTTCTGTATCATACTTCCTTGTTCGTTCAGATGCCGATGAGCTTTGACCAAAATATTGTGTAAGTTTTTGAATTATTGGATTTGTTTGATCATTTAAGATATTTTCAATTTCATTTTCTGTATAAATTTCTCTCATTGTTGTAATTTCATCATCACCATATTCACTTTCTTCATATTCGGACCATATATCTACAAGTTCAGCGATATATGGGTTGTTTTCAAATTTAGAAGCATGTTTGCTGGATATTAAATTATTATAAAATTTTTGATAATTTTGATACATTCGAGCAGCAATTGATTCATCATCTCTTTTAAGTGTACAAACAAAGGTTGAAGTTTCGTATGCTAATAGTTCGAGCTCATCTATAAAAGGATAAACCACTGCATTGCTTAAATCATCCCAGGCAACGGTACTTAAAAAATTATAATATACGCTAAGACTTTCCGGCTTTCGTTTTAAATAATTGGAATTCATTTTTATAGCCTGAAAAAAATATGATATAGTTAGTGAAAGTCAAAATTCAAATTATGAACATGAAAAAAATAACGCAAAATAATTATGTCTAAAAAGCATAGCAAGATTTAAGAAAAAGGCAAAAATACAAAAAGAAAAGGATTTGCTGCTAATATTGTTCCTTAACATTGGTCATGTGGCCGTCAAAATATGGTGACTCAACCCTATCATGACTTCGGAGCAGCTACAATGAACAACAAATAAAAACCACACTATTTTAAGACAACTTTATTTGAATTTTTTTATTTAAATAGGCAAAAAAAATCAAGCAAATTTCATCAAGCATTAAAATGAATGATTTCATCATAAGACACTCCTCATAATGACTGTTAAATTGTCTTATCAGCTTTTTTCACTCCCCACAAAAATAAATAAGGATTATTTTGCAACGAAGGAAATTTTTGTGTCTGAAAACACCACTCCCCAAAAAAAGCTAAGAAAAGAAACAACTGTTGTAAAACAGGCATAAAGAAATTTAATGACAAAGAAAACCTTGAAACAAAGAAAAGTTAATTTTTATCTAAATAAACTATCAAATAAAACTACTCTAATTTTTTTATAGAAACATATTCCTTCTTCATGTGTTCCCTTTCAATTCCTTTCCATTAAGGCTTATTAAGCAAATAACTTTTTTTTAGGATGACAAATGATTTTTTTGAAGTTGAAAAAATTCTTCGTTATTTGATTGATATTGGCACCATCAAAATTTTTAATAAAGAGGATGACATTGTCAATTATTTGAAAGAAATTAATAATTATAAATGGCCGAAAGGTAAATGAAAGATTTTTAAAGTGCCAAAAAAGAAAATGAATTTAAAAATGGTAACAAACAAAATAAAATAAAATATATTCCTTCCAGGTGCAATGCTTGAATGCCACCTTGTAGTGATAGAGTATTGTGCACGCCTGCTTCAAGCTGATGAATTTTTTTATTTTTCTTACTTTAAATGGTTAGTTTTATGGTTAAAAATTAAAAAAATATGTAAGTGTTTTTTTTCATTTTATAACAACAAAATTGAAAAGTTTTTTAAAGACAAAATTGCTCGAAACGATAAAGTAAGAGATAATATATTGCAAGAATTTTTAACTGTAAAGCAACTACTAAAAAGTGGGAATGTTGTTCGTTCGGGGCATCAATTTGCTAATCCATTATCTGAAATTTATCATCTTTATGCACATTATACTGATACAAGTAAGTAAATACGGTCATGGTTGGATGAAAATGTAAATCTTTATCTTTCCAGGAAGATCAGTATGCTATAAAAACCATTTCGAAGATCTGCACCTGGAAGAATCTTTCTTGCAAGGTAAGGTTTATAAATTATAAACTCAGATATCTCGTGATGGTAAATCTTTTAACATCAAAGGAACTTTGCCGCACATCAAAGGCGGCATGGATATTACTTCCTTCTCTCGATATCTAGATATCTGGACTTCCAAAATTTGCCCCTCAACCTTCTATTTTTTAACAATTTTAGGTCCATTTCCTAGAAAATTAAAAAGCATCTCAACGGTTGAACAATGTTTCACATATTATCTTCATGCTTTAACAGATAAAATGTTTATTAAAAGACATGAAATAACTGATGTAACTAAATACGGAAGCTGTGAAAACAAGAAATATGAAATTGACGATATTATTGGAATTCGATATCGATTCAAAAATAATCCAAAATATCCACATTGGCGGGTAGCAATAATGTTTCGAAAAGGTGACCAAAAAGATGGTTAAGTTTGTCAGGATGTTATTATTAAAAATGTATTTTATATGTTACATATAATAAAAAACTTTCATAAAATTTAAACAGATGAAACTTAATTTTATTAACAGCTTAAAAACTGCACAAAAAAGGTTTCATCTGATTTGAATGCCGATTTCATCTATGTGCTATAAAAGGAAAAAGTCGTAATAATGGGAAAGGTAGTTATTACTATTTCCACTCAATTCACTCGAATGCCTATCCTACTTTTCTTGTTGATAGTTATCCAATGTCATTTGATATATTTTAAGTTGCATTTACTTGAATATTTTTGTTGTAATGCCACAGATTTCATTTCATTACAAATGATAAGCATAACGCTCCATTATAACTGTAATGCTTTTTATCAATTTCTCTTTTCATGGAAAACAAAGAAGAAGATTAATTTTCAACAAAAGCTTAAAAAAAGACTTTTGTGTACAATTATATTATTATCAATGTCGTTGAGGTTGCAAAGCTGCTAAAAAAAGGGAAAACGCACCTCACACAATAATGTTTTATTCTTCAGTAACATTCTCTGAAAATTATTTACACCCTTTTGTTTGAATGCAGGGAATACAAAAAAGACACAGGAATTTTTTATGCTTGTTGAGATCACCATTGATGGATGGTGATTAAGAAAAGTTAAATGAGTTGTGTTTGTTACTGTCTACAGCATCAAATTTTGGGATCGCTTTTGATTTTTGCCGCCGTCGGCAAAAGATCAAAAGGTAGTTTCTTAACTCTGCTTCCAATGCCCCCTGTGAATATGTGCGTGATCATTGTAACTTTGTTTTAAACCAAAACAAATATTTGAAAACAGTTAATTATAGGATTTAATTAGGATGACAAATGATCTTCTTGAAGCTGAAAAAATTGTACGATATTTGATAAAAATTGGTGTCATTCACGTTTTTTCAAATAAGGAGGATGAAATCATCAAGCATTTCAAAGAACTCAATGTTTATAAATGGTCGAAAGGTAAATGAAAAATGACATGATAGCTTTTCAAAGCATTTTTTTTCATTCTAGATTCAATGCATAAATGTCATCTTGTAGCTGCGAAGTATTGCTCTTCTAAAGATTATCATGCTCGCCTGCTTCCAGCTGATAAATTCATTTATTTTTCCTATTTTAAATGGATAGTTTTATGGTTGAAAGTTAAACAGATATGTAAGTGTTTTTTTTTTCATTTTACAACAACAATGAAAAATATTTTTTAAGATAAAATTGATGAAGAAAAAGTTCGAGATGATATATTTGAAGAATATTTAACAGTGAAAGAAATATTGAAAACTGATAATGTTCGTCGTTCAGAGCATCAATTTGCTAATCACTTCACTGAAACTTATCATCTTTTTGCACATTATACTGATACAAGTAAGTTTACAAATTTTAATCAACTTAAACCGATTAAAATCTTTTACACAGTTTTTGATTTAAATTCTAACAAGTCTATGCTACAAACAGAAAACCCAAAAACACAAAATACATTTTTTATTCACAGCAGCCATATTTGTTGTTCTTTTTTTTGAGGTTAAAAAGCTTAAGAAAAACCCTCTTGCCAGAAATTAAAAACAAAAACGTTTAGTTCGGTTCCATTCTATCTAATATGTCCCCAACATCTTTATAATAAACAAATTTTTTTCAGGAAGATCACTATGCTATCAGAATCATTTTAGTGATTTGAAACTGGACGCTTCTTTTTTACAAGGTATAGTAAATTAATTACTTAAAGTTGAAAAGAAGAAAAAATTATGATAGTTGTAAATACACTTTGCTGAAATTCTTTTGTTTAAATAAAATTGAATATTTTCAGGTCCTTTTCCTAGAAAGCTTAAAAGTGTTTCAATTGTTGAAAGATGTTTCTCGTATTATCTTCACGATTTAGCAGATAAATTGTTCATAAAACGACATGCAATATCTGGCTTGACTCAACGTGGAAATCGCGAAGACAAGGAATATCGATTAGATGACATCAAAGGCTTTCAATTTCGACATAAGAACAAAGATTTATGGCGTGTATCAACAATGTTTCAAAGAGACAAACCGTAAATAATATATTTCATATTATTCGTTTGATATTGTTTATCCTGGATTTTTGCGGACATTCTTTTTTTATATAAAACCTTGTTGTACTTGCAAAATCAATTTTTAATATTTATGTTGAAGAGTGAGAAACTGGCATAAAAAAAAAATACCATATCAACAGCAGGAAAAAAAACTAATTTTCGCTGTCTTATCTTAAGAGATTGTCCAGATCTTTTTAGGGGATGTAGAGGGTAAGCTAAATTTGACGCTTAAAACAAAGAGCGGTAAAGATCAAAGAAAAAAGATCTGACGAAGCGGTGGAGGTTTTTAATATCCAGCTTTTTTGCTGACATTTGATATGAACAAACTCTGAATGCGATATGTGAATGCAAGGAAAAATAATGTCTTGAAACATACTGTAACAACGTTTATTTAAGTTAGGATACATGGATCCCACTTTGTGATATGCATAAACGACCAAGAAGGTTTTAATCAAAATATTAAAAAAAATTCAACAAATTTTGGATAAAAAACAATGCAAAAGTCAACACTCAAATGTAAAACATCAATATTTTCTCTCATGATAAAGAATATACAACTAAAGCAATTTGATCATTATGAGGGAAACGAATACATGGTGCCTTGAACTTGCGATTACTATCAGCAAGAATCTTATTGACAATACTTTGAAGACCATTTTTGTAAACATTTGAAATTTCATTACAAAATTTCAGCCAAATCTTTGTTACCTTATTCGTCTAAAAATTAAAAAAAAAGATATTAACGAAAGATTATTGCTGTAATTGAACATACTTTAATATAATCATAAAAACTATCGATATCAAATTCCTCCGGAACATTATCCAAAATAAAAAATTCAAGATTTAAGAAATGAGGAATTTTAATCAATTCTTTTGCAGTTTTTGGAGTAACAATGTTTTGAGGAGTACCGTCAAGATTGCTTAAAAATAGATTATTAATAAAGAAAATAAAGAACCTTGAAAGAAAACCCTTACTACCAAAAATCTTTAACATTAGAAAGTGCTTCAACAATCTTTTCCAATGCCACTAATGAATCATCATCATACATTACAACAACATCTTCGAAATGTATATCTTCGCATTTCGGAGTAAGTAATATAAGATCATTAAAATTAACTGTTTGATGAAAAATGTCTAACTTTTTTGCATCATTTTGATAAATCTTTGAAAAAATATCAGTAAAAAAATTTTGTACATTTGGATTATAAATGTTAATATAAATTCGATCGGTAATCCATATTTTACTTAAAAGTTTGCTCAAACTAACATAATCGTCATCAAACCAAGTATCCCATTCATTTTCTTCATATTTTGTATGTACTTCTGAAATTACGAGAAGTGGCTTTTGAATGAAAAAATGTTTGCAGCTTTGAATTACTTTTTCATAACAGTTTGAAGTCGAAGGATTTTTTGTGATATAATAAATTACAGAATCTGGTAAAGCCCATTGCTGATGACGATGATATATAGCAAAGAATGCCTCACGTTTTGAAAAATGATCAGTCGCAATGTTTTCATCTGCAGTTGAAGAATTTGCTGAAGGTAAACGTCTTGATTCCATTTTACAGTCTTAATGATCTAAAACTATAATTGTCAAAACTAAAAAGATCTCCACTTTGTACGTCTGTAACTGAAGACACTAGAGAAAATGATTTAATTAAACAAAAAAAATTCAATGTTGTTTGTCCCCGGTTTTTGCGGACAATTTTTTCCTTATAAAAATTTCCTTAACTTGTGAAATCAATTTTTTGTATTTATGCAATTTTTTGTATTTATGGTGGGGAGAGAGACACACAAATTGACAAGAAGATATATTGGTACAAAAACAATTATACAAAACAGTTTTTGTTTTTTGCTGTAAGTCATCAATGTGATATGTGGATGCGATGTAAGATAATTTGACATGAAGCAGTCTTTTTTTTCATGGTAGTTACTTTGAATGTCTAACCGTAAACACCCCCAACTTAGGGTGAGGTTTCGGGCCTATATTTTGCCCAAATACTCGTCTACTATAAGGAAATATTCAGGCAAAAATTCAGCTGCCGAATCCTAAGTCTGGGGGTTTACCAGCGGTTCAAAGTTTGTTGTGACTTATATGCCGAACCATATAACCCATTTTCAACTATATATACACAGCCATATATGATCAAAAAACGTTTATATGGATGGCCATATAAGATGAAAAAAGATATATACATGCAACCATATAACCATTTTTTATCTTATATGGCTGCATATATATAAGGGAAATCGCTTATGTGGTTTCGCATATAAGTCATAACAAAGTTTAAACCGCCGGTAAATCCCCAGACTTAGGATTCGGCAGCTGAATTTTTGCCTGAATATTTCCTTATAGTAGACGAGTATTTGGGCAAAGTATGGGCCCGAAACCTCACCCTAAGTTGGGGGTGTTTACGGTAAGTCATTACCATGAGACGTGTGCACAACACTTTTTTATATAAATTCAAATTATGTTACAAAAATGTGTAATGGTAATATAATAAAGAAATTTTTAATCATAAAGTTTATAAAAACATTCCACATACTGTGAGAAAAAAACATAAAAACAAATCAACAGTACAATGCAAAACATCAAAAAATTCTCTTCTAACATGATTTATTACAAAGTATCAACAACTTTTTAGAAGCATTTTGATCATTTAACGGGAAACGAATAAATGGTGGTTTGTATTCTCGATTTTCATCAGCAATAATTTCATAGACAATTTTTTGAAGATGAGTTTTATAAGCATCAGAAATATGACCGTTAAAAGTGAGCCAAATCTTTGTTTTCTTATTCGTCTAGAAATGTAGCGTTTACAAAAAAAAAGTTGTAAGTTAAACTAACTTACTTTAATATGCTCATAAAAATGATCAATATCAAAACGTTCATGGATATTCTCAAGAATAAAAAATTTTAGGGTTAAAAAATGAGGTATTTTAGCCAATTCTTTTGCAGTTTTTGGAGTAATCACATTGCGATGAACATCATCAAGTTTGCTGAAAATGGTATTTTCTAGTAGCACAAACGTTGAAATAGAGTCAACTTACTACCAGAAATCTGTTACATTAGGAAGTGCTTCGAAAACTTTTTCTACTGCAGCAACTGAGCCATCTCCATTGATTATAGCAAGATTCTTGAAAAATATCTCTTCACATTTTGTAGCGAGGAGTTTAAGAAAATTAAAAGTAATGTTTTGATTCCAAATCTTCAATTCTTTAATATCACTTTGACAAATTTTAAAAAAAATTAAAAAAGTTGTATTTTTAACACTTTCATTGTAAATACAAGTTGAATCAGTGACCCAAATTCGTGATGAAAAGTTATTCAAATTAAGACGTTGTTTATGAAATCGTGCAAGCCATTCATTGTTTACATTTGCAAGATTTAGCCATGTAACAACAAGAATAGGGTTTTTGATGAAAAAATATTTGCAACTTTTGACCATTTTTTGATAGCATTTTGGAGATAAAGGATTTTTTGTAATATAGTAAACAACGGAATCTGGTAATGGCCATACTTGATGACGACGATATGTTGAAAGAAATTCAGCACGTTTTGAAGAATGATCAATCATAGACAATGTTATCGATTTTCGAAAAACCTCGATGCCGACGCCAACGCCGACGCCGGCGTCGGCATCGGCGTTAATGGCGTCGACGCCGAGTGACGCCGGACGTTGTATATTCAGAGGTGTAAATTAACAACGAAATTTTTGTTTAAAGAACAACATAGTTTAATAGCTATGTACGGGAACCTCTTTTTATACAGACACATTCTACAAAAATGCCAAAAACCGACAAAAGAAACATGTTTCAGCTTAGAAGATACATCACTCGGCGTCGGCGTCACTTCCGGCGTCGACGCCGATCACCACCTATCGATGCCGACGCCGATGCCAATGCCGGCGTCGACGTCGGCATTGGCGTCGACGCCACGACGCCGGCGTTTCGATAACACTGGTCATAGAATTTTTATCTCCAGGTAAAGAATTTGCTGCAGGAAAACTTGATCCCATTTTATCGCTGTAGACGCAATACTTTGGAAATTAAACTACTTATGCTTAACTTTTTATAGCAGTGACTAGTGCCGCTAAAAAAATGAATGAGCCATATAAAATTTTTTCATTCTAGAAAAGTTTCATATTGTTTGTCCGGAATTTTTGCATACATTATTTTTTTCTTTGCAAAGCGTTGCTATAAAACAAAAAAAATCAAACTAATAGCAGAAGAAAACTTAATTTTTCCTTTATTTTCTTATGAGGTTGCCCAAACATAACATCAGCAATTTTAGGGGATGGATGGGGTAAGCGAATGCTTCACACAAAAAGCGGCCAAGATCACAGAATAAATCTGACGGAAGGGGTTGGAGCTTTAAAATTTTTGCTTTTTTAACTGACGACTCTTATGAACAATTCCTAAGGACAATATGTGAATATAAGGGAAGGGGATGTTCAGAAATATACATGAATAGTGTTTATTTAAGTCAAGATGCATTGCTTTAAATTTTTGATAATATTATGTATAAATGACCATAAAGTTTTTAATCAAAAAATTTTATAAAAAATTCAACAAATTTTGGAGAAAAAAACAACGCAAAAATCAACAGTAAAACGGAAAACATCAAAAAGATTTTCCTTCAAAATAAAGATTTGACAATTTATCAAAAGCTGATTCATTATTAAAAGGAAAACGAAAACATGGTGCCTTGTATTCACGATTTTCATCAGCAAGAATCTCATTGACAATTGTTTGTAGATGAATTTGATATGCTTCGGAAAGTTGATCCCGAAAATAGAGATAAATCTTTGTTGTTTTATTCTTCTATAAAAGTAGAAACTTTGTATTTACTAAAGATTACTGCAATTGACTTACTTTAATATAATCATAAAAGCTATCAATGTCAAAATTCTCAGGAACATTGTCCAAAGAAAAGAATTTAAAATTTGAAAAATGAGGAATGTGAATCAAATTTTTAACAGTTTTTGAGGTAACAATTTTGGAAGGAGTATGATCAAGTTCGCTAAAAAATATTTGATATAAAGAGAGAAAATGTAGAATAATCTAACTTACTAATGAAGTTCATCAGCAGTACGAAGAGCCTCAACAATTTTTTCCAAAAAAACTACTGTATCATCATCATTTATTACAGTAACATAAACGAGATTTATCCTTAAACATTTTGAAGCAAGTAACTTAAGATCATTGAAAGAAATTATATGGTTATGAAGATCTAACTCTTTGGCATTAAAATGATAGATTTTTAAAACGATGTCAGGAAAAGAATTTTGTCCATTTGGATTATAACTCCTTATAGAAACTTCTTCTGTAACCCAAATTTTACTCAAAAGTTTTTTCAAATTAACGTATTTTTTATCAACTCAAGTTTCCCATTCATTTTCTTCATATTTAAATGTACAATATACTTCTTGGGTGACGAGAAGAGATTTTTGAATGAAAAAATGTTTGCAGCTATGAACCATTTTTTCGTAAGACTTTGAAGTTGAAGGATTTTTTGTTATATAATAAATAATAGAATCTGGCAAAGACCAGGGTTGATGTCGATAATATGTAGAAACAAATGCAACACGTTTTGAAAATTGATCAACCATAGAATTCTCATTAACAGTTGAAGAATTTGCTGGAGAAAAACAATTGGCTTGCATTTTATCGCTATAAAATGCAACTACTTAATATTAAGGAAATCTTCGCTTTTATGGTTGTAGTTGAAGACAACAGAGAAAATAAATGATTTACATTTTTTTCTGTTGAATAAAAATTTTTGTACAAGAAAAATTTGAGTTTGTCCCGCACTTTTGCAGACTTCGTTTTCTTTATAAAAATTTGCTTTACTGGTAAAATCAATCTTTAACATTTATGGTGCAGAGAGAGATCGACAAAAAAAGCAATAACAAAAAACAAATCTTTCTCAACAATGCTGCCCATCAGGGGGATATGTGAATGCAAAAGAGAATAATCTATTATGCAAAATTTTGTAATCAGCTAATAGATTATTCTCTTATTAGCTGATTACAATCTATTAGCTGATCAGTATATATGGAAACTTTTGAATCACATAATTTATATAAAAACATCCAACAAATTTTGGAAGAAAAACATCATAAAAGTCAACAGTAAAATGAAAAACAATAAAAGATCATTATCTATCATAATAAAGATTCAACAACTTTTGAGAAGCAGATAAATCATTTAAAGGAAAACGTATATATGGAACTTTAAAATTGCGATTTTCAGATGCAAGAATTTCATTGATAATTGTTTGAAGTCGATTTTTATAAGCGTCAGAAATATATACAGTAAAATCAAGCCAAATTTTTGTTTTCTTGTTTTTCTATAAAAAGAAGAGTAATAAAATGGGTATATAACTGCAATTGAACTTACTTTAATATAATCATAAAAACTATCGATATCAAATTGTTCAGGAATATAATCCAAAATAAAAGAATTAAGTTTTACAAAATGAGGAATTTTAATCAATTCTTTTGCAGTTTTTGAGGTAACAACATTACGACGTGTATCATCAACAAGTTCGCTAAAAAAAGTCAGATTATTATTTATTACTGGAAAATACAACTTACAACCAAAGATATGTAACGTTTGAAAGAGCTTCAAAAATCTTTTCCAAAACGACAGATGAGCCATCTTCATCAATTATATCAATATTCTTAAAAAATATTTCTTCACATTTTGGGGTAAGAAGTTTAAGAAGATTGAGAGAAATATTTTGATTCCAAATTTTTAATTCTTTAATATCACTTTGATAAATTTTAGGAAAAGTAAAAGAAATATTTTGAAAATTCGCATTACGATTATAAATATCTGATAACTGAGTTATCCATAATTTACATGAAAGATTATAAACATATTCTCTATCACGTCCAGCATACCATTCATTATTAACGTATGTAAAATTCAAATACTCTGCAATAACAATTGGATTTTTGATGAAAAAATATTTACAGCTTTGAATCATTTTTTCATAACATCTTGAGGATGATGGATTTTTGGTAACGTAATATATAATAGAATCTGGTAATGACCATTTTTGATGATGATGATAAGTTGCCAAGTATGCATCACGTTTAAATAAAAGCATTGTTGAATTTTGACTAGATAAAGACATTTCGGTAGCAACAGTGAAATCCATGATTTACTTAAGAATAAGAAAATTTGAGGACTTATAGATCTATAAAGATGAGAGATATAATGGTAAAAAACTATGAAAAACTAAAAAAAGTTCAATTTTTAAAGCTGATTTTTTAGACGTCAAAGGGTTTCAACGATTAATAGAAAAAAAGGTCATTTAAGTAAACCTTAATTTCTTCTTTTTGTTTGCTTTCAGGGATGAGAAGTAGGCCTAAAATTTTCTGCTGGCAGCATTTCTCAGCCCTTTTTGCTTTCTTGATTTTTATTCAGCATTTTTGTGCAATAATTTTTCTCGCAGTTCTTTTTGTAAAATCAGTATACAATATTTTTGGTGAACAAAAAAGAAAGCTAGAAAAATGTCTCCTAATTTTGTTGTTAAGTTGTGCACAACGCTGTGTGAATTTACTGTTGAATAACTTATTTTGAGCTACGAAGAGTATGATATGAAAGAGGGCTCAAAATCAAATGTCTGGCATCTTACTGTCATTACACTAAAAAAATGGAGCACTTTTGAGAGTTTTATGTAAAAAATTTATGCTTAAGTGTTTTTCAAACAAAATAAAACAGCAATTAAATTCAATTTTTTTAAATTGTGGTCTTTGAAATAATCAATAAAAAACATCTTTTTATTATCACTCCTACACAATGATAAATTACTTCTATCAAATATTATTAAAAATAATAATTAATCAGCGCCTCCCAAAACAAAAATCATCATTCCACTTTTTTTGTCGCCCGAAAAAAAACAAAACAATATCAGTTATTAAAAAAGAATTATTTTCATCAGTGTTTTTAAACACCAAAAAGATGTGTCCACTGATTATTATTAAACTGATATTTGATAAAGAGAGAGAGATAGAAAAAAGATTGCGCAAAAATAAAAGAAGAAAAAACCAATTTTTGAAAGGATGTTAAAAATCAATTTTTAATCACAAAAATCAATCAATTTCTTGTTTTGGAACAAACTTTTTGTGTTAAACTTTTTTATTTTTGCACGAGTTGCCTGTTATCTTCTTGGTTTTTATTATAGAAAATTAAATCCTTGATTTTAACGTTTTTAACACCAGCCTTTTTTTGTTATTTTTCGGGACTCACTGTTGTTGAAAAGCACTTACAAGTTTTTCTTGTTTTTATGAACCCATTTTTTTGGGAGAGAATTGTGGTTACGTGATGTCATATTTTAATTTCTTTTTTCTTTTTTCTTCTCGCTTTCAAGTGTATTAATTATTAAAACAGCTTTTTAAAATTAAATTAGAATTATAAAAGAGGTTTTTCTCTTGTCTGCGGTGCCATTGTTTTGGAAGTTTTTTGGGTTCAAATCTTTGCTAACAAATTTTTTGATTTTATGCATTAATTAATGTTTAAATTTATTAAAAATGTGATTTCAGCACACATAAACTTGTCTTTTAACTTAAAAATCAGGCATTTGTCTGAGCGTTAAGCTCTACAAAGAGAATAAACGCTTCATTTTCATCTTAGAAAGTACTTTTAATGACCAAAACTCCCTAAATCAAGTATTAAAACTAGCTTTGTGGTTTTATTTTGGTTAACATAACAAAGGTTCATAGACAACAGATAAATCGATGTACTAATGGAATTTATAGTAAAAGTCTTTCACTTCTGCTTTTCAAAATGCGATAAAACTATGAACAAATGATCACTTTTAAACATATTTTTAATATTCATAAATTACGCTTCAATTAAATTCAGCATTTTCTGCCCTCCAATAATTCTAAAAAAGCATTTAAAACCTCTTTTTTGCAGTTTTAAATTTATCAGGAAAGTTGGTTGCAAAAGTTTTGTGTTTGACATTTTCAAACCATGAACAAACAAAATTTCTGCAGCTTTTTTTGATGCAATAGTTTTTCGTAGCCCATTTCCGAGAGATCACATTTTTGTTGTGCTTTTGCAACAGGTATCAGAAATAGCACTTCCTTTTTTCGCCAAAAAAGATTATAGCCTTCCCCAGATACTTGGGGTATTTCCTGTATTGACACTTCTGTCGTTTTCTATATTAGACACATTTTTTGATAAAAAGCGAAAATGAAAATGCATTAATGAAGATTATGTAAATCAACAAAGGTTGCAGACATTTCACTTCATTTTTTACCAGAATATAATTTTTTGTGTTTTGTTTTAATCTGGTTATCAGATAAAAAGAACTATTTGTTGCCTTTTGTTCTTTAACTTTTTTCTCTATTTTTCAACTTCCACCCTCTGCATTAATTCAGATTTCGAACTTGATGTTTTTAAACTTTTTTTTTCTATTTTACACGTTGTCAGTTTTTTAAAATAGTAATAAAAAAAGTGACGTATCTTTTGCGAGATAATAGTAATAGAATCAAAGATAAGCAATTTAGTATTAAATCGCTTATCTTTGATTCTATAAGCTCATATTTCTAGGAAAGCGTCATCAGTTACCCTCATTTAGAAAGTCCCCAGCTAATACCATCTATTACTTCTTTTTACCACTTTCTTTTTTACCGTGAATAATTTCAAAAGTTTTTGTTTAATACTGCCCATTTCCAGATTGGCTCGTTTTTCCAACATTGAATGGATTCATTGGAAGAGCCAAATAGCCGATATCGTTCATCATCCGTTTCAACATTTCTCTATGCACCAAGAAATTCTTTATCACATTTTGGTATTACTGGAAGTAGTAATGGTGGAACAACAAATAACAATAATGCCTATGCATCAATTGCTAGAAGTGAAAATGAAACATATCAAAATTTATCAAGAAAATATCAAAAATATCAGAAGATACCTCGTCGACCATCTGATCGACCTGAAAATTTAGCAAAGGCATTGGTGAGTAATTTTTTATTGTTATTATTTTTTGAGTCAAAACGGTTTTGAGAAATAGCGGTAAGAAGTTGGTTACTGATAAACAACTTATTTTTTGTCAAGAATGATTCATGAATTAGTTTACAGAATAATAATAAGGTCTTTAAAAAAGTAATGGGTTATTTGGAAAACAAGTTTTTGCAGAAAAAAAGTTTATTTTCAAAATACAATTTTCAGTTTATTTTCAATTTTAGATTTGCTGAAGAAGGATTACTGTAGCATAGTTAATTATTAAGGTATTTAATCTTTTTAATGAATAAAAAAATTTTTAAACACATTTTCGATGATTTTTGATTTTAAGCTTAATGGTATCATATTGTGCCTTCCTATTGGGATACTGTAGTTAGTTATTTTCGACATCCATATTTTAACTTTCATTTTTGGATGTTACTTAAAAAATCGATTTCTGTGTTTCCAAAAAGTATTTAAAAAAACCACAAAAACTTTTTTCCGACTTTTTTTCAAACAACAGTTATGATGACTAGTAGTCTCACTAAAGATCACTGCAATCATTTTCCACTGTTGTTGATTTAAAACCGTTATGCAATAATGCGATTCCCCTAAAACCCATAGTGTTGTTTGACGAAGCTTTTTTTGTTTTCGATCTTTTTATAGAAAGTTCAAAAAAAAGATATTTGTTGTTGAGTCATAATTTGATTTTTTGTGGCCCGATATTACTTGAATTTCTGTATTATCATAAATCCAGCATCTAATTTAGACACTTAAAATGGTTTATTCAAATTTTATTTTTGTATTTATTGCTAAAAGTATTCTTTTTTCAGTCAGAGAAGCTCACTTCATCATGGATAGAAAAATCTTTTCAAAAGCGGGAATGTGTCAAATTTATTCTTGATCATTCAACTGAAAGGTAACTTGAAAATGAACAATAATTTGGCTCGGGACATATTTCTCGTGGTTTCAACAGCATTTATGCAAATTTTTAGTTTAACTATAATGCAAAACCGCTATTGTCAATCAAAATTTTGTTCGATTTCGACTTGGATTTTCTACTTTTCGTTTTTTTTTCGATTTCTCATAGCAGTAGAATCACATGAAAAATGTTTTAAGCCAGATTCAAACTTTCTTTAAAGCTACCACACCTTTTAACACAACCCTAACCTTTCAGATGTGGATGTGGCCGTTTACCATCATCACATTCAAATTTAGCCCTTTCTCGTTTTACAACTTCTCTTCCACCATCTGAACCCTATTCCCCAGATATTCTGGAACCAGATTCACCAATTTTTGGAATCACTTCAACAAATCCACTTTCATCATCTTCAGCAGGTTTCAACAAAAAGAAATGGACCATCGCAGATCACACTCGTCCATATCCAACTGATTCATTTGGTACAATCGAATTTCAAGGTGGTCCACATCCCCATAAAGCTCATTATGTTCGGCTTGCATTTGATTCAAATCCTGAGGATATTGTACATTTAATGGAGAAGGTTTGGAATCTGCCGAAGCCAAAGCTGGTAATTACAATTCATGGTGGAGTAACAAATTTTGGTGTCCCAGATAAACTTGGAAAATGTTTTCGTGAGGGGCTGTTGAAAGCTGCGCAGACGACTGGAGCATGGATTATAACTTCTGGGATTGATTCGGGTGAGTAATATATAGAGGGGTTATCCTATGAGAGGGGATATCATATATCCGGGATTTGGGATTATAATGTCCGGTTTTATGTAAAGTTCTCGGGTAAAGCTGTATTGATTTCCTATCATAACTAGCTGTACTAAATCCCACCCATTTTTCAGGTGTTGTTCGACACGTTGCACAAGCTTTAGATGAAGCTGGAATCTCTGCAAGAATGCGATCACAAATCTTACTCATCGGTATAGCACCATGGGGGCTAGTAAGACGTCGAGATAAACTAATCGGTCACAATGCAAAAGTAACATACGAACACCCATCTTACTGCAGCCATAACAAACATCATCCAGTTTTAAATGATCGACACAGCTATTTTCTTCTTGTTGATAATGGCACAGTGGGGCGATATGGTGCAGATATAATTTTACGAAAGAGATTTGAAGATTATATTGCACAAAAAGTTACACTTCGAGTTGGCAATGAGAGAACTCCAATTATTTGTTTGACTGTTGAAGGTGGACTATGTACAATTAATTCTGCGTTGCAGTACTTGAAAGGTGTTCCACCAATTCCAGTAATTGTTTTTGAAGGAACTGGAAGGGCATCAGATTTTATTGCATATGCTGAGAAGCATTTGGATTCAAAGGGGTGAGTTTTGGATTAAAGGGATATGGTGTTTGGAGGATATATTAAATCCCAAAGAGGATATATGAGATCCATTTTTTCTAACCACTTCAATTTCAGTAACCTCGAAGAACCATATCGCAGCCATCTTCTCAACAATGTCACAAAAAAGTTAAGCTATAATCACACAAAAGCTGAAGAAATTGTATCATTGATAATTCAATGTGCCAGTCATCATGACCTCTTAACTATTTATCGTGCAAATGATGATGAGAATAAAGATGTTGATCAAGTTATTCTTAGAGCATTGCTTAAAGGACAAAATTTAACACCTGTTGAACAAGTATGTTTTTTGAATGGCAATAAATCTTTAAAGGGATATATGTAATCCAGCCATGGATATATCATATCCCAACAGATATTAACTTTTTTAAATTAAAAGCTTTACATATTTTAGCTATCCCTAACCCTTGCATGGAATCGAGTAGATATGGCAAGATCAGAAGTTTTTTCAACGGAAGAAGGTGTACCAGCACAAGCACTAACACATGTAATGATGAATGCACTGTTGTTAAATCGAGTGGACTTTTTTAAACTTTTAATAGAACAAGGTGTTTCAATGAAAAAGTTTTTAACTATCAGTCGTCTGGAGCAGCTTTATAATGCAGTAAGTTTTTTTGGAGAGGGGAAAGAAGAATATGCCCTGTGGGAATTTATGATATCCGGTTATGCAAATTTTTTGTTTCGTGATAAGATAGCAACAATTGAAAAATATTATTACAAATGAAAAAATCGGTTTTTTAATACTTTTAAAAATTAACTGAAGATATAATCCTGAGGGCATTACGGAGATGTATGATATCTAGATATACAAATTTTACTTTCAGGAACATTCATCCCTTTCTACCCTCTACCATTTAATTGGTGACAAAACTCAAAAACTTGATGAAGAAAGCTTCACCCTACCAGAAATTGGAGTTGCAATTGAAAAGCTAATGGGAAATGCCTTTCGTTGCCATTACACAACTCGAGCCTTTAAAAGCCGATACGATAAATTTAAAACAAAAACAACTCATCAAATCTCTCGAATGAGTTCTTTCCATCTTCGACTAACAAAAGAAAATAAGAGAAAGAAAAAGTTATCGTCATGTACTTCTTCCGAGGCAGTAGAAGATTTTAAATATCCTTTCAATGATTTAATGTTATGGGCTGTATTGACGCAGAGGCATGAACTTGCAAAATGTTTATGGAATCATGGTGAAGAAGCTATGGCAAAAGCATTGGTCGCAATTCGACTGTATAAATGTATGAGTAAAGAAGCTGCAGATGATTATACAGAAGTAGAAGTATCAAATCAGCTAAGGGAATATGCGGAGTAAGTTATTGAAGTAATTGGAAAAAAGTGGATGCGATGCAACTATTTTTGCTACAAGAATCGCTACAAAGTAATCTGATTTTAGAGACTTTCGAGAATGTTCTCTGGATTTGCTAAATCATTGCTATCAACAAGATGATGTAATGACAATGAAAATGTTGACGGCAGAGCTACCAAATTGGGGTCATCATACTTGTTTATCTTTGGCAGTAATAGCTAACAATAAACGGCTATTAGCACATCCATGGTAAGCTTTTTTTAGCAATATGCAAATTTTGAAAGCTACAGTATCTAATAGCTACAGTGAACTTTAAGTACCCATTCTAATCAATATCCATTTTTTAGCTGCCAAGTCCTTCTTGCTGAGCTATGGCATGGCGGTTTACGATTTCGAAGGTGAGGTGAGGGTTTTTCCCTTAAAACTCTAACAAACCTTTTTTTGTATTCATTTTTAGTCAATCAAATATTAAAGTCATCTTAGCAGTGCTCTTTCCACCAACAATTTTACTTTTGGATTTCAAAAAACCAACATATCCAACCAAGCCTCGAAAAGAACTTCCATCAACTGCAGATAGTGATGATTCAGATGATGCAAAGCTTAATGGAAGTGTGTTTAATATTAGTCTAAATTCTGTAAGTTTTGACTTTTAAAAGCTAAAGTATGCCTTATGTACTGTCGTACAAATTAATTTTTTATCAATTACAGTATCTTTTGATAAAAGCGCATTTTTATTTATTACAGTATATTTCAACAAAAATTTACCATATACAGCATCCCCAGATTTACCATCCACAAATTTTCAGATTTTTCGTGCAAATGCTCAACTTGCAAATCGTTTTCTTCGTCGTTCAACAATTACTGCACCACCTCCTGAGCTATTTATTGAACCACCAGATAATCGAAATTCAATTTTATCAAATGAATCTGATCATCTTCTTGCTACTCCAATGAGTCCTGAACCAATGGCATATATGGGAGAGAAAAAAAGTGTACAAATTCTAGCGCCAAGGAAGGAGATAGAAAAAGATGATGTATTTATTCGAAATTTTTCATCAGCAAGTAGTCGACAGGGATCAGTTGTAAGTACAAATTTTAATGGTAATGTTGTCAGTGTTAGATACTTTACAGACCTGGAAACGACGATTCTCTGATTGGATTTCAAATTTTGTTCTTTTTTATCGTGCCCCAATAACATCTTTTTGGATTTGGTCAATCTCATTTGCAACTTTTATGTTCTTCTTTACATACATTCTTATCATCGAATTTTATCCAGAAATTACATACATTGAATGGTTCCTATTTTTATATGTAGCTGCATTTGGACTTGAACATTTTCGAAAGCTATATATCACCGAATCCTCATCATTTATGGAAAAATTTTTTGTTTTTTATAATCGTTATTGGAATATTTTAACAACAATTGCAATTTTAACTTTCTTTATTGGATTCTATTATCGATTTTATGATGATGTTGCACATACACATTCAAGGGTGATACTTGCATCAAATTCTGTGCTATGGTATATGAAAGTATATGATTATTTAAGTGTTCATCCAAGGATAGGACCATATATAACAATGGCGGGAAAGATGGTGAGTGATTTTTGTTACACTGTATGAAATTGGAATAGCTTTTATGACCACAAATCACTCCCTTTAGCTTCCGTAAGCTCAAATTTTCAAGTAAAGGCCGTCACTAAAAGGAACATATTTTGCCCTAAAATTTTCTTGGTTTAAAATTATTTTTCAAATGGCCGCAGTTTTGTCAATTTTAAAGCTAAACGCCTGATTTTTCGACCAATATGTACAGAAAAGTCTAGATTTTCATAATCTATGTCAATTCTAAACTACGTAAAAATCAAATTTGAATTTGGCGCCATTTGGCAAAGTGTTCCCAAATGCCAAAATTTTATGTGCAAAAGTTGCTCCTGTCTGTGATGACCCTTCCTTCCAAATATGAGCTTCCAAAAAATAAAAGCAGTGATTTACGATCCAAAAAGCTATTTCATTTTTATCAAAACCCATTTTAATCCCCACTATTTCATTTCAGGTCCTCGCAATGAGCTACATCATCATCATGTTGCTAGTTACGCTAATGGCATTTGGAGTTGCTCGACAATCAATTACTTTTCCACATGAAAAATGGTCATGGTATTTAGTAAGAAATATTTTTTATAAACCTTATTTTATGTTATATGGTGAAGTGTATGCTGGTGAAATTGATACATGTGGTGATGAAGGTAAGCTAAAAAAACAATTACAGTGACTTAAAAGTGTTAAAAATTTTAGGAACAAATTGTTCTATAAAAAGAAGAGTAATAAAATGGGTATATAACTGCAATTGAACTTACTTTAATATAATCATAAAAACTATCGATATCAAATTGTTCAGGAATATAATCCAAAATAAAAGAATTAAGTTTTACAAAATGAGGAATTTTAATCAATTCTTTTGCAGTTTTTGAGGTAACAACATTACGACGTGTATCATCAACAAGTTCGCTAAAAAAAGTCAGATTATTATTTATTACTGGAAAATACAACTTACAACCAAAGATATGTAACGTTTGAAAGAGCTTCAAAAATCTTTTCCAAAACGACAGATGAGCCATCTTCATCAATTATATCAATATTCTTAAAAAATATTTCTTCACATTTTGGGGTAAGAAGTTTAAGAAGACTGAGAGAAATATTCTGATTCCAAATTTTTAATTCTTTAATATCACTTTGATAAATTTTAGGAAAAGTAAAAGAAATATTTTGAAAATTCGCATTACGATTATAAATATCTGATAACTGAGTTATCCATAATTTACATGAAAGATTATAAACATATTCTCTATCACGTCCAGCATACCATTCATTATTAACGTATGTAAAATTCAAATACTCTGCAATAACAATTGGATTTTTGATGAAAAAATATTTACAGCTTTGAATCATTTTTTCATAACATCTTGAGGATGATGGATTTTTGGTAACGTAATATATAATAGAATCTGGTAATGACCATTTTTGATGATGATGATAAGTTGCCAAGTATGCATCACGTTTAAATAAAAGCATTGTTGAATTTTGACTAGATAAAGACATTTCGGTAGCAACAGTGAAATCCATGATTTACTTAAGAATAAGAAAATTTGAGGACTTATAGATCTATAAAGATGAGAGATATAATGGTAAAAAACTATGAAAAACTAAAAAAAGTTCAATTTTTAAAGCTGATTTTTTAGACGTCAAAGGGTTTCAACGATTAATAGAAAAAAAGGTCATTTAAGTAAACCTTAATTTCTTCTTTTTGTTTGCTTTCAGGGATGAGAAGTAGGCCTAAAATTTTCTGCTGGCAGCATTTCTCAGCCCTTTTTGCTTTCTTGATTTTTATTCAGCATTTTTGTGCAATAATTTTTCTCGCAGTTCTTTTTGTAAAATCAGTATACAATATTTTTGGTGAACAAAAAAGAAAGCTAGAAAAATGTCTCCTAATTTTGTTGTTAAGTTGTGCACAACGCTGTGTGAATTTACTGTTGAATAACTTATTTTGAGCTACGAAGAGTATGATATGAAAGAGGGCTCAAAATCAAATGTCTGGCATCTTACTGTCATTACACTAAAAAAATGGAGCACTTTTGAGAGTTTTATGTAAAAAATTTATGCTTAAGTGTTTTTCAAACAAAATAAAACAGCAATTAAATTCAATTTTTTTAAATTGTGGTCTTTGAAATAATCAATAAAAAACATCTTTTTATTATCACTCCTACACAATGATAAATTACTTCTATCAAATATTATTAAAAATAATAATTAATCAGCGCCTCCCAAAACAAAAATCATCATTCCACTTTTTTTGTCGCCCGAAAAAAAACAAAACAATATCAGTTATTAAAAAAGAATTATTTTCATCAGTGTTTTTAAACACCAAAAAGATGTGTCCACTGATTATTATTAAACTGATATTTGATAAAGAGAGAGAGATAGAAAAAAGATTGCGCAAAAATAAAAGAAGAAAAAACCAATTTTTGAAAGGATGTTAAAAATCAATTTTTAATCACAAAAATCAATCAATTTCTTGTTTTGGAACAAACTTTTTGTGTTAAACTTTTTTATTTTTGCACGAGTTGCCTGTTATCTTCTTGGTTTTTATTATAGAAAATTAAATCCTTGATTTTAACGTTTTTAACACCAGCCTTTTTTTGTTATTTTTCGGGACTCACTGTTGTTGAAAAGCACTTACAAGTTTTTCTTGTTTTTATGAACCCATTTTTTTGGGAGAGAATTGTGGTTACGTGATGTCATATTTTAATTTCTTTTTTCTTTTTTCTTCTCGCTTTCAAGTGTATTAATTATTAAAACAGCTTTTTAAAATTAAATTAGAATTATAAAAGAGGTTTTTCTCTTGTCTGCGGTGCCATTGTTTTGGAAGTTTTTTGGGTTCAAATCTTTGCTAACAAATTTTTTGATTTTATGCATTAATTAATGTTTAAATTTATTAAAAATGTGATTTCAGCACACATAAACTTGTCTTTTAACTTAAAAATCAGGCATTTGTCTGAGCGTTAAGCTCTACAAAGAGAATAAACGCTTCATTTTCATCTTAGAAAGTACTTTTAATGACCAAAACTCCCTAAATCAAGTATTAAAACTAGCTTTGTGGTTTTATTTTGGTTAACATAACAAAGGTTCATAGACAACAGATAAATCGATGTACTAATGGAATTTATAGTAAAAGTCTTTCACTTCTGCTTTTCAAAATGCGATAAAACTATGAACAAATGATCACTTTTAAACATATTTTTAATATTCATAAATTACGCTTCAATTAAATTCAGCATTTTCTGCCCTCCAATAATTCTAAAAAAGCATTTAAAACCTCTTTTTTGCAGTTTTAAATTTATCAGGAAAGTTGGTTGCAAAAGTTTTGTGTTTGACATTTTCAAACCATGAACAAACAAAATTTCTGCAGCTTTTTTTGATGCAATAGTTTTTCGTAGCCCATTTCCGAGAGATCACATTTTTGTTGTGCTTTTGCAACAGGTATCAGAAATAGCACTTCCTTTTTTCGCCAAAAAAGATTATAGCCTTCCCCAGATACTTGGGGTATTTCCTGTATTGACACTTCTGTCGTTTTCTATATTAGACACATTTTTTGATAAAAAGCGAAAATGAAAATGCATTAATGAAGATTATGTAAATCAACAAAGGTTGCAGACATTTCACTTCATTTTTTACCAGAATATAATTTTTTGTGTTTTGTTTTAATCTGGTTATCAGATAAAAAGAACTATTTGTTGCCTTTTGTTCTTTAACTTTTTTCTCTATTTTTCAACTTCCACCCTCTGCATTAATTCAGATTTCGAACTTGATGTTTTTAAACTTTTTTTTTCTATTTTACACGTTGTCAGTTTTTTAAAATAGTAATAAAAAAAGTGACGTATCTTTTGCGAGATAATAGTAATAGAATCAAAGATAAGCAATTTAGTATTAAATCGCTTATCTTTGATTCTATAAGCTCATATTTCTAGGAAAGCGTCATCAGTTACCCTCATTTAGAAAGTCCCCAGCTAATACCATCTATTACTTCTTTTTACCACTTTCTTTTTTACCGTGAATAATTTCAAAAGTTTTTGTTTAATACTGCCCATTTCCAGATTGGCTCGTTTTTCCAACATTGAATGGATTCATTGGAAGAGCCAAATAGCCGATATCGTTCATCATCCGTTTCAACATTTCTCTATGCACCAAGAAATTCTTTATCACATTTTGGTATTACTGGAAGTAGTAATGGTGGAACAACAAATAACAATAATGCCTATGCATCAATTGCTAGAAGTGAAAATGAAACATATCAAAATTTATCAAGAAAATATCAAAAATATCAGAAGATACCTCGTCGACCATCTGATCGACCTGAAAATTTAGCAAAGGCATTGGTGAGTAATTTTTTATTGTTATTATTTTTTGAGTCAAAACGGTTTTGAGAAATAGCGGTAAGAAGTTGGTTACTGATAAACAACTTATTTTTTGTCAAGAATGATTCATGAATTAGTTTACAGAATAATAATAAGGTCTTTAAAAAAGTAATGGGTTATTTGGAAAACAAGTTTTTGCAGAAAAAAAGTTTATTTTCAAAATACAATTTTCAGTTTATTTTCAATTTTAGATTTGCTGAAGAAGGATTACTGTAGCATAGTTAATTATTAAGGTATTTAATCTTTTTAATGAATAAAAAAATTTTTAAACACATTTTCGATGATTTTTGATTTTAAGCTTAATGGTATCATATTGTGCCTTCCTATTGGGATACTGTAGTTAGTTATTTTCGACATCCATATTTTAACTTTCATTTTTGGATGTTACTTAAAAAATCGATTTCTGTGTTTCCAAAAAGTATTTAAAAAAACCACAAAAACTTTTTTCCGACTTTTTTTCAAACAACAGTTATGATGACTAGTAGTCTCACTAAAGATCACTGCAATCATTTTCCACTGTTGTTGATTTAAAACCGTTATGCAATAATGCGATTCCCCTAAAACCCATAGTGTTGTTTGACGAAGCTTTTTTTGTTTTCGATCTTTTTATAGAAAGTTCAAAAAAAAGATATTTGTTGTTGAGTCATAATTTGATTTTTTGTGGCCCGATATTACTTGAATTTCTGTATTATCATAAATCCAGCATCTAATTTAGACACTTAAAATGGTTTATTCAAATTTTATTTTTGTATTTATTGCTAAAAGTATTCTTTTTTCAGTCAGAGAAGCTCACTTCATCATGGATAGAAAAATCTTTTCAAAAGCGGGAATGTGTCAAATTTATTCTTGATCATTCAACTGAAAGGTAACTTGAAAATGAACAATAATTTGGCTCGGGACATATTTCTCGTGGTTTCAACAGCATTTATGCAAATTTTTAGTTTAACTATAATGCAAAACCGCTATTGTCAATCAAAATTTTGTTCGATTTCGACTTGGATTTTCTACTTTTCGTTTTTTTTTCGATTTCTCATAGCAGTAGAATCACATGAAAAATGTTTTAAGCCAGATTCAAACTTTCTTTAAAGCTACCACACCTTTTAACACAACCCTAACCTTTCAGATGTGGATGTGGCCGTTTACCATCATCACATTCAAATTTAGCCCTTTCTCGTTTTACAACTTCTCTTCCACCATCTGAACCCTATTCCCCAGATATTCTGGAACCAGATTCACCAATTTTTGGAATCACTTCAACAAATCCACTTTCATCATCTTCAGCAGGTTTCAACAAAAAGAAATGGACCATCGCAGATCACACTCGTCCATATCCAACTGATTCATTTGGTACAATCGAATTTCAAGGTGGTCCACATCCCCATAAAGCTCATTATGTTCGGCTTGCATTTGATTCAAATCCTGAGGATATTGTACATTTAATGGAGAAGGTTTGGAATCTGCCGAAGCCAAAGCTGGTAATTACAATTCATGGTGGAGTAACAAATTTTGGTGTCCCAGATAAACTTGGAAAATGTTTTCGTGAGGGGCTGTTGAAAGCTGCGCAGACGACTGGAGCATGGATTATAACTTCTGGGATTGATTCGGGTGAGTAATATATAGAGGGGTTATCCTATGAGAGGGGATATCATATATCCGGGATTTGGGATTATAATGTCCGGTTTTATGTAAAGTTCTCGGGTAAAGCTGTATTGATTTCCTATCATAACTAGCTGTACTAAATCCCACCCATTTTTCAGGTGTTGTTCGACACGTTGCACAAGCTTTAGATGAAGCTGGAATCTCTGCAAGAATGCGATCACAAATCTTACTCATCGGTATAGCACCATGGGGGCTAGTAAGACGTCGAGATAAACTAATCGGTCACAATGCAAAAGTAACATACGAACACCCATCTTACTGCAGCCATAACAAACATCATCCAGTTTTAAATGATCGACACAGCTATTTTCTTCTTGTTGATAATGGCACAGTGGGGCGATATGGTGCAGATATAATTTTACGAAAGAGATTTGAAGATTATATTGCACAAAAAGTTACACTTCGAGTTGGCAATGAGAGAACTCCAATTATTTGTTTGACTGTTGAAGGTGGACTATGTACAATTAATTCTGCGTTGCAGTACTTGAAAGGTGTTCCACCAATTCCAGTAATTGTTTTTGAAGGAACTGGAAGGGCATCAGATTTTATTGCATATGCTGAGAAGCATTTGGATTCAAAGGGGTGAGTTTTGGATTAAAGGGATATGGTGTTTGGAGGATATATTAAATCCCAAAGAGGATATATGAGATCCATTTTTTCTAACCACTTCAATTTCAGTAACCTCGAAGAACCATATCGCAGCCATCTTCTCAACAATGTCACAAAAAAGTTAAGCTATAATCACACAAAAGCTGAAGAAATTGTATCATTGATAATTCAATGTGCCAGTCATCATGACCTCTTAACTATTTATCGTGCAAATGATGATGAGAATAAAGATGTTGATCAAGTTATTCTTAGAGCATTGCTTAAAGGACAAAATTTAACACCTGTTGAACAAGTATGTTTTTTGAATGGCAATAAATCTTTAAAGGGATATATGTAATCCAGCCATGGATATATCATATCCCAACAGATATTAACTTTTTTAAATTAAAAGCTTTACATATTTTAGCTATCCCTAACCCTTGCATGGAATCGAGTAGATATGGCAAGATCAGAAGTTTTTTCAACGGAAGAAGGTGTACCAGCACAAGCACTAACACATGTAATGATGAATGCACTGTTGTTAAATCGAGTGGACTTTTTTAAACTTTTAATAGAACAAGGTGTTTCAATGAAAAAGTTTTTAACTATCAGTCGTCTGGAGCAGCTTTATAATGCAGTAAGTTTTTTTGGAGAGGGGAAAGAAGAATATGCCCTGTGGGAATTTATGATATCCGGTTATGCAAATTTTTTGTTTCGTGATAAGATAGCAACAATTGAAAAATATTATTACAAATGAAAAAATCGGTTTTTTAATACTTTTAAAAATTAACTGAAGATATAATCCTGAGGGCATTACGGAGATGTATGATATCTAGATATACAAATTTTACTTTCAGGAACATTCATCCCTTTCTACCCTCTACCATTTAATTGGTGACAAAACTCAAAAACTTGATGAAGAAAGCTTCACCCTACCAGAAATTGGAGTTGCAATTGAAAAGCTAATGGGAAATGCCTTTCGTTGCCATTACACAACTCGAGCCTTTAAAAGCCGATACGATAAATTTAAAACAAAAACAACTCATCAAATCTCTCGAATGAGTTCTTTCCATCTTCGACTAACAAAAGAAAATAAGAGAAAGAAAAAGTTATCGTCATGTACTTCTTCCGAGGCAGTAGAAGATTTTAAATATCCTTTCAATGATTTAATGTTATGGGCTGTATTGACGCAGAGGCATGAACTTGCAAAATGTTTATGGAATCATGGTGAAGAAGCTATGGCAAAAGCATTGGTCGCAATTCGACTGTATAAATGTATGAGTAAAGAAGCTGCAGATGATTATACAGAAGTAGAAGTATCAAATCAGCTAAGGGAATATGCGGAGTAAGTTATTGAAGTAATTGGAAAAAAGTGGATGCGATGCAACTATTTTTGCTACAAGAATCGCTACAAAGTAATCTGATTTTAGAGACTTTCGAGAATGTTCTCTGGATTTGCTAAATCATTGCTATCAACAAGATGATGTAATGACAATGAAAATGTTGACGGCAGAGCTACCAAATTGGGGTCATCATACTTGTTTATCTTTGGCAGTAATAGCTAACAATAAACGGCTATTAGCACATCCATGGTAAGCTTTTTTTAGCAATATGCAAATTTTGAAAGCTACAGTATCTAATAGCTACAGTGAACTTTAAGTACCCATTCTAATCAATATCCATTTTTTAGCTGCCAAGTCCTTCTTGCTGAGCTATGGCATGGCGGTTTACGATTTCGAAGGTGAGGTGAGGGTTTTTCCCTTAAAACTCTAACAAACCTTTTTTTGTATTCATTTTTAGTCAATCAAATATTAAAGTCATCTTAGCAGTGCTCTTTCCACCAACAATTTTACTTTTGGATTTCAAAAAACCAACATATCCAACCAAGCCTCGAAAAGAACTTCCATCAACTGCAGATAGTGATGATTCAGATGATGCAAAGCTTAATGGAAGTGTGTTTAATATTAGTCTAAATTCTGTAAGTTTTGACTTTTAAAAGCTAAAGTATGCCTTATGTACTGTCGTACAAATTAATTTTTTATCAATTACAGTATCTTTTGATAAAAGCGCATTTTTATTTATTACAGTATATTTCAACAAAAATTTACCATATACAGCATCCCCAGATTTACCATCCACAAATTTTCAGATTTTTCGTGCAAATGCTCAACTTGCAAATCGTTTTCTTCGTCGTTCAACAATTACTGCACCACCTCCTGAGCTATTTATTGAACCACCAGATAATCGAAATTCAATTTTATCAAATGAATCTGATCATCTTCTTGCTACTCCAATGAGTCCTGAACCAATGGCATATATGGGAGAGAAAAAAAGTGTACAAATTCTAGCGCCAAGGAAGGAGATAGAAAAAGATGATGTATTTATTCGAAATTTTTCATCAGCAAGTAGTCGACAGGGATCAGTTGTAAGTACAAATTTTAATGGTAATGTTGTCAGTGTTAGATACTTTACAGACCTGGAAACGACGATTCTCTGATTGGATTTCAAATTTTGTTCTTTTTTATCGTGCCCCAATAACATCTTTTTGGATTTGGTCAATCTCATTTGCAACTTTTATGTTCTTCTTTACATACATTCTTATCATCGAATTTTATCCAGAAATTACATACATTGAATGGTTCCTATTTTTATATGTAGCTGCATTTGGACTTGAACATTTTCGAAAGCTATATATCACCGAATCCTCATCATTTATGGAAAAATTTTTTGTTTTTTATAATCGTTATTGGAATATTTTAACAACAATTGCAATTTTAACTTTCTTTATTGGATTCTATTATCGATTTTATGATGATGTTGCACATACACATTCAAGGGTGATACTTGCATCAAATTCTGTGCTATGGTATATGAAAGTATATGATTATTTAAGTGTTCATCCAAGGATAGGACCATATATAACAATGGCGGGAAAGATGGTGAGTGATTTTTGTTACACTGTATGAAATTGGAATAGCTTTTATGACCACAAATCACTCCCTTTAGCTTCCGTAAGCTCAAATTTTCAAGTAAAGGCCGTCACTAAAAGGAACATATTTTGCCCTAAAATTTTCTTGGTTTAAAATTATTTTTCAAATGGCCGCAGTTTTGTCAATTTTAAAGCTAAACGCCTGATTTTTCGACCAATATGTACAGAAAAGTCTAGATTTTCATAATCTATGTCAATTCTAAACTACGTAAAAATCAAATTTGAATTTGGCGCCATTTGGCAAAGTGTTCCCAAATGCCAAAATTTTATGTGCAAAAGTTGCTCCTGTCTGTGATGACCCTTCCTTCCAAATATGAGCTTCCAAAAAATAAAAGCAGTGATTTACGATCCAAAAAGCTATTTCATTTTTATCAAAACCCATTTTAATCCCCACTATTTCATTTCAGGTCCTCGCAATGAGCTACATCATCATCATGTTGCTAGTTACGCTAATGGCATTTGGAGTTGCTCGACAATCAATTACTTTTCCACATGAAAAATGGTCATGGTATTTAGTAAGAAATATTTTTTATAAACCTTATTTTATGTTATATGGTGAAGTGTATGCTGGTGAAATTGATACATGTGGTGATGAAGGTAAGCTAAAAAAACAATTACAGTGACTTAAAAGTGTTAAAAATTTTAGGAACAAATTGTTCTATAAAAAGAAGAGTAATAAAATGGGTATATAACTGCAATTGAACTTACTTTAATATAATCATAAAAACTATCGATATCAAATTGTTCAGGAATATAATCCAAAATAAAAGAATTAAGTTTTACAAAATGAGGAATTTTAATCAATTCTTTTGCAGTTTTTGAGGTAACAACATTACGACGTGTATCATCAACAAGTTCGCTAAAAAAAGTCAGATTATTATTTATTACTGGAAAATACAACTTACAACCAAAGATATGTAACGTTTGAAAGAGCTTCAAAAATCTTTTCCAAAACGACAGATGAGCCATCTTCATCAATTATATCAATATTCTTAAAAAATATTTCTTCACATTTTGGGGTAAGAAGTTTAAGAAGACTGAGAGAAATATTCTGATTCCAAATTTTTAATTCTTTAATATCACTTTGATAAATTTTAGGAAAAGTAAAAGAAATATTTTGAAAATTCGCATTACGATTATAAATATCTGATAACTGAGTTATCCATAATTTACATGAAAGATTATAAACATATTCTCTATCACGTCCAGCATACCATTCATTATTAACGTATGTAAAATTCAAATACTCTGCAATAACAATTGGATTTTTGATGAAAAAATATTTACAGCTTTGAATCATTTTTTCATAACATCTTGAGGATGATGGATTTTTGGTAACGTAATATATAATAGAATCTGGTAATGACCATTTTTGATGATGATGATAAGTTGCCAAGTATGCATCACGTTTAAATAAAAGCATTGTTGAATTTTGACTAGATAAAGACATTTCGGTAGCAACAGTGAAATCCATGATTTACTTAAGAATAAGAAAATTTGAGGACTTATAGATCTATAAAGATGAGAGATATAATGGTAAAAAACTATGAAAAACTAAAAAAAGTTCAATTTTTAAAGCTGATTTTTTAGACGTCAAAGGGTTTCAACGATTAATAGAAAAAAAGGTCATTTAAGTAAACCTTAATTTCTTCTTTTTGTTTGCTTTCAGGGATGAGAAGTAGGCCTAAAATTTTCTGCTGGCAGCATTTCTCAGCCCTTTTTGCTTTCTTGATTTTTATTCAGCATTTTTGTGCAATAATTTTTCTCGCAGTTCTTTTTGTAAAATCAGTATACAATATTTTTGGTGAACAAAAAAGAAAGCTAGAAAAATGTCTCCTAATTTTGTTGTTAAGTTGTGCACAACGCTGTGTGAATTTACTGTTGAATAACTTATTTTGAGCTACGAAGAGTATGATATGAAAGAGGGCTCAAAATCAAATGTCTGGCATCTTACTGTCATTACACTAAAAAAATGGAGCACTTTTGAGAGTTTTATGTAAAAAATTTATGCTTAAGTGTTTTTCAAACAAAATAAAACAGCAATTAAATTCAATTTTTTTAAATTGTGGTCTTTGAAATAATCAATAAAAAACATCTTTTTATTATCACTCCTACACAATGATAAATTACTTCTATCAAATATTATTAAAAATAATAATTAATCAGCGCCTCCCAAAACAAAAATCATCATTCCACTTTTTTTGTCGCCCGAAAAAAAACAAAACAATATCAGTTATTAAAAAAGAATTATTTTCATCAGTGTTTTTAAACACCAAAAAGATGTGTCCACTGATTATTATTAAACTGATATTTGATAAAGAGAGAGAGATAGAAAAAAGATTGCGCAAAAATAAAAGAAGAAAAAACCAATTTTTGAAAGGATGTTAAAAATCAATTTTTAATCACAAAAATCAATCAATTTCTTGTTTTGGAACAAACTTTTTGTGTTAAACTTTTTTATTTTTGCACGAGTTGCCTGTTATCTTCTTGGTTTTTATTATAGAAAATTAAATCCTTGATTTTAACGTTTTTAACACCAGCCTTTTTTTGTTATTTTTCGGGACTCACTGTTGTTGAAAAGCACTTACAAGTTTTTCTTGTTTTTATGAACCCATTTTTTTGGGAGAGAATTGTGGTTACGTGATGTCATATTTTAATTTCTTTTTTCTTTTTTCTTCTCGCTTTCAAGTGTATTAATTATTAAAACAGCTTTTTAAAATTAAATTAGAATTATAAAAGAGGTTTTTCTCTTGTCTGCGGTGCCATTGTTTTGGAAGTTTTTTGGGTTCAAATCTTTGCTAACAAATTTTTTGATTTTATGCATTAATTAATGTTTAAATTTATTAAAAATGTGATTTCAGCACACATAAACTTGTCTTTTAACTTAAAAATCAGGCATTTGTCTGAGCGTTAAGCTCTACAAAGAGAATAAACGCTTCATTTTCATCTTAGAAAGTACTTTTAATGACCAAAACTCCCTAAATCAAGTATTAAAACTAGCTTTGTGGTTTTATTTTGGTTAACATAACAAAGGTTCATAGACAACAGATAAATCGATGTACTAATGGAATTTATAGTAAAAGTCTTTCACTTCTGCTTTTCAAAATGCGATAAAACTATGAACAAATGATCACTTTTAAACATATTTTTAATATTCATAAATTACGCTTCAATTAAATTCAGCATTTTCTGCCCTCCAATAATTCTAAAAAAGCATTTAAAACCTCTTTTTTGCAGTTTTAAATTTATCAGGAAAGTTGGTTGCAAAAGTTTTGTGTTTGACATTTTCAAACCATGAACAAACAAAATTTCTGCAGCTTTTTTTGATGCAATAGTTTTTCGTAGCCCATTTCCGAGAGATCACATTTTTGTTGTGCTTTTGCAACAGGTATCAGAAATAGCACTTCCTTTTTTCGCCAAAAAAGATTATAGCCTTCCCCAGATACTTGGGGTATTTCCTGTATTGACACTTCTGTCGTTTTCTATATTAGACACATTTTTTGATAAAAAGCGAAAATGAAAATGCATTAATGAAGATTATGTAAATCAACAAAGGTTGCAGACATTTCACTTCATTTTTTACCAGAATATAATTTTTTGTGTTTTGTTTTAATCTGGTTATCAGATAAAAAGAACTATTTGTTGCCTTTTGTTCTTTAACTTTTTTCTCTATTTTTCAACTTCCACCCTCTGCATTAATTCAGATTTCGAACTTGATGTTTTTAAACTTTTTTTTTCTATTTTACACGTTGTCAGTTTTTTAAAATAGTAATAAAAAAAGTGACGTATCTTTTGCGAGATAATAGTAATAGAATCAAAGATAAGCAATTTAGTATTAAATCGCTTATCTTTGATTCTATAAGCTCATATTTCTAGGAAAGCGTCATCAGTTACCCTCATTTAGAAAGTCCCCAGCTAATACCATCTATTACTTCTTTTTACCACTTTCTTTTTTACCGTGAATAATTTCAAAAGTTTTTGTTTAATACTGCCCATTTCCAGATTGGCTCGTTTTTCCAACATTGAATGGATTCATTGGAAGAGCCAAATAGCCGATATCGTTCATCATCCGTTTCAACATTTCTCTATGCACCAAGAAATTCTTTATCACATTTTGGTATTACTGGAAGTAGTAATGGTGGAACAACAAATAACAATAATGCCTATGCATCAATTGCTAGAAGTGAAAATGAAACATATCAAAATTTATCAAGAAAATATCAAAAATATCAGAAGATACCTCGTCGACCATCTGATCGACCTGAAAATTTAGCAAAGGCATTGGTGAGTAATTTTTTATTGTTATTATTTTTTGAGTCAAAACGGTTTTGAGAAATAGCGGTAAGAAGTTGGTTACTGATAAACAACTTATTTTTTGTCAAGAATGATTCATGAATTAGTTTACAGAATAATAATAAGGTCTTTAAAAAAGTAATGGGTTATTTGGAAAACAAGTTTTTGCAGAAAAAAAGTTTATTTTCAAAATACAATTTTCAGTTTATTTTCAATTTTAGATTTGCTGAAGAAGGATTACTGTAGCATAGTTAATTATTAAGGTATTTAATCTTTTTAATGAATAAAAAAATTTTTAAACACATTTTCGATGATTTTTGATTTTAAGCTTAATGGTATCATATTGTGCCTTCCTATTGGGATACTGTAGTTAGTTATTTTCGACATCCATATTTTAACTTTCATTTTTGGATGTTACTTAAAAAATCGATTTCTGTGTTTCCAAAAAGTATTTAAAAAAACCACAAAAACTTTTTTCCGACTTTTTTTCAAACAACAGTTATGATGACTAGTAGTCTCACTAAAGATCACTGCAATCATTTTCCACTGTTGTTGATTTAAAACCGTTATGCAATAATGCGATTCCCCTAAAACCCATAGTGTTGTTTGACGAAGCTTTTTTTGTTTTCGATCTTTTTATAGAAAGTTCAAAAAAAAGATATTTGTTGTTGAGTCATAATTTGATTTTTTGTGGCCCGATATTACTTGAATTTCTGTATTATCATAAATCCAGCATCTAATTTAGACACTTAAAATGGTTTATTCAAATTTTATTTTTGTATTTATTGCTAAAAGTATTCTTTTTTCAGTCAGAGAAGCTCACTTCATCATGGATAGAAAAATCTTTTCAAAAGCGGGAATGTGTCAAATTTATTCTTGATCATTCAACTGAAAGGTAACTTGAAAATGAACAATAATTTGGCTCGGGACATATTTCTCGTGGTTTCAACAGCATTTATGCAAATTTTTAGTTTAACTATAATGCAAAACCGCTATTGTCAATCAAAATTTTGTTCGATTTCGACTTGGATTTTCTACTTTTCGTTTTTTTTTCGATTTCTCATAGCAGTAGAATCACATGAAAAATGTTTTAAGCCAGATTCAAACTTTCTTTAAAGCTACCACACCTTTTAACACAACCCTAACCTTTCAGATGTGGATGTGGCCGTTTACCATCATCACATTCAAATTTAGCCCTTTCTCGTTTTACAACTTCTCTTCCACCATCTGAACCCTATTCCCCAGATATTCTGGAACCAGATTCACCAATTTTTGGAATCACTTCAACAAATCCACTTTCATCATCTTCAGCAGGTTTCAACAAAAAGAAATGGACCATCGCAGATCACACTCGTCCATATCCAACTGATTCATTTGGTACAATCGAATTTCAAGGTGGTCCACATCCCCATAAAGCTCATTATGTTCGGCTTGCATTTGATTCAAATCCTGAGGATATTGTACATTTAATGGAGAAGGTTTGGAATCTGCCGAAGCCAAAGCTGGTAATTACAATTCATGGTGGAGTAACAAATTTTGGTGTCCCAGATAAACTTGGAAAATGTTTTCGTGAGGGGCTGTTGAAAGCTGCGCAGACGACTGGAGCATGGATTATAACTTCTGGGATTGATTCGGGTGAGTAATATATAGAGGGGTTATCCTATGAGAGGGGATATCATATATCCGGGATTTGGGATTATAATGTCCGGTTTTATGTAAAGTTCTCGGGTAAAGCTGTATTGATTTCCTATCATAACTAGCTGTACTAAATCCCACCCATTTTTCAGGTGTTGTTCGACACGTTGCACAAGCTTTAGATGAAGCTGGAATCTCTGCAAGAATGCGATCACAAATCTTACTCATCGGTATAGCACCATGGGGGCTAGTAAGACGTCGAGATAAACTAATCGGTCACAATGCAAAAGTAACATACGAACACCCATCTTACTGCAGCCATAACAAACATCATCCAGTTTTAAATGATCGACACAGCTATTTTCTTCTTGTTGATAATGGCACAGTGGGGCGATATGGTGCAGATATAATTTTACGAAAGAGATTTGAAGATTATATTGCACAAAAAGTTACACTTCGAGTTGGCAATGAGAGAACTCCAATTATTTGTTTGACTGTTGAAGGTGGACTATGTACAATTAATTCTGCGTTGCAGTACTTGAAAGGTGTTCCACCAATTCCAGTAATTGTTTTTGAAGGAACTGGAAGGGCATCAGATTTTATTGCATATGCTGAGAAGCATTTGGATTCAAAGGGGTGAGTTTTGGATTAAAGGGATATGGTGTTTGGAGGATATATTAAATCCCAAAGAGGATATATGAGATCCATTTTTTCTAACCACTTCAATTTCAGTAACCTCGAAGAACCATATCGCAGCCATCTTCTCAACAATGTCACAAAAAAGTTAAGCTATAATCACACAAAAGCTGAAGAAATTGTATCATTGATAATTCAATGTGCCAGTCATCATGACCTCTTAACTATTTATCGTGCAAATGATGATGAGAATAAAGATGTTGATCAAGTTATTCTTAGAGCATTGCTTAAAGGACAAAATTTAACACCTGTTGAACAAGTATGTTTTTTGAATGGCAATAAATCTTTAAAGGGATATATGTAATCCAGCCATGGATATATCATATCCCAACAGATATTAACTTTTTTAAATTAAAAGCTTTACATATTTTAGCTATCCCTAACCCTTGCATGGAATCGAGTAGATATGGCAAGATCAGAAGTTTTTTCAACGGAAGAAGGTGTACCAGCACAAGCACTAACACATGTAATGATGAATGCACTGTTGTTAAATCGAGTGGACTTTTTTAAACTTTTAATAGAACAAGGTGTTTCAATGAAAAAGTTTTTAACTATCAGTCGTCTGGAGCAGCTTTATAATGCAGTAAGTTTTTTTGGAGAGGGGAAAGAAGAATATGCCCTGTGGGAATTTATGATATCCGGTTATGCAAATTTTTTGTTTCGTGATAAGATAGCAACAATTGAAAAATATTATTACAAATGAAAAAATCGGTTTTTTAATACTTTTAAAAATTAACTGAAGATATAATCCTGAGGGCATTACGGAGATGTATGATATCTAGATATACAAATTTTACTTTCAGGAACATTCATCCCTTTCTACCCTCTACCATTTAATTGGTGACAAAACTCAAAAACTTGATGAAGAAAGCTTCACCCTACCAGAAATTGGAGTTGCAATTGAAAAGCTAATGGGAAATGCCTTTCGTTGCCATTACACAACTCGAGCCTTTAAAAGCCGATACGATAAATTTAAAACAAAAACAACTCATCAAATCTCTCGAATGAGTTCTTTCCATCTTCGACTAACAAAAGAAAATAAGAGAAAGAAAAAGTTATCGTCATGTACTTCTTCCGAGGCAGTAGAAGATTTTAAATATCCTTTCAATGATTTAATGTTATGGGCTGTATTGACGCAGAGGCATGAACTTGCAAAATGTTTATGGAATCATGGTGAAGAAGCTATGGCAAAAGCATTGGTCGCAATTCGACTGTATAAATGTATGAGTAAAGAAGCTGCAGATGATTATACAGAAGTAGAAGTATCAAATCAGCTAAGGGAATATGCGGAGTAAGTTATTGAAGTAATTGGAAAAAAGTGGATGCGATGCAACTATTTTTGCTACAAGAATCGCTACAAAGTAATCTGATTTTAGAGACTTTCGAGAATGTTCTCTGGATTTGCTAAATCATTGCTATCAACAAGATGATGTAATGACAATGAAAATGTTGACGGCAGAGCTACCAAATTGGGGTCATCATACTTGTTTATCTTTGGCAGTAATAGCTAACAATAAACGGCTATTAGCACATCCATGGTAAGCTTTTTTTAGCAATATGCAAATTTTGAAAGCTACAGTATCTAATAGCTACAGTGAACTTTAAGTACCCATTCTAATCAATATCCATTTTTTAGCTGCCAAGTCCTTCTTGCTGAGCTATGGCATGGCGGTTTACGATTTCGAAGGTGAGGTGAGGGTTTTTCCCTTAAAACTCTAACAAACCTTTTTTTGTATTCATTTTTAGTCAATCAAATATTAAAGTCATCTTAGCAGTGCTCTTTCCACCAACAATTTTACTTTTGGATTTCAAAAAACCAACATATCCAACCAAGCCTCGAAAAGAACTTCCATCAACTGCAGATAGTGATGATTCAGATGATGCAAAGCTTAATGGAAGTGTGTTTAATATTAGTCTAAATTCTGTAAGTTTTGACTTTTAAAAGCTAAAGTATGCCTTATGTACTGTCGTACAAATTAATTTTTTATCAATTACAGTATCTTTTGATAAAAGCGCATTTTTATTTATTACAGTATATTTCAACAAAAATTTACCATATACAGCATCCCCAGATTTACCATCCACAAATTTTCAGATTTTTCGTGCAAATGCTCAACTTGCAAATCGTTTTCTTCGTCGTTCAACAATTACTGCACCACCTCCTGAGCTATTTATTGAACCACCAGATAATCGAAATTCAATTTTATCAAATGAATCTGATCATCTTCTTGCTACTCCAATGAGTCCTGAACCAATGGCATATATGGGAGAGAAAAAAAGTGTACAAATTCTAGCGCCAAGGAAGGAGATAGAAAAAGATGATGTATTTATTCGAAATTTTTCATCAGCAAGTAGTCGACAGGGATCAGTTGTAAGTACAAATTTTAATGGTAATGTTGTCAGTGTTAGATACTTTACAGACCTGGAAACGACGATTCTCTGATTGGATTTCAAATTTTGTTCTTTTTTATCGTGCCCCAATAACATCTTTTTGGATTTGGTCAATCTCATTTGCAACTTTTATGTTCTTCTTTACATACATTCTTATCATCGAATTTTATCCAGAAATTACATACATTGAATGGTTCCTATTTTTATATGTAGCTGCATTTGGACTTGAACATTTTCGAAAGCTATATATCACCGAATCCTCATCATTTATGGAAAAATTTTTTGTTTTTTATAATCGTTATTGGAATATTTTAACAACAATTGCAATTTTAACTTTCTTTATTGGATTCTATTATCGATTTTATGATGATGTTGCACATACACATTCAAGGGTGATACTTGCATCAAATTCTGTGCTATGGTATATGAAAGTATATGATTATTTAAGTGTTCATCCAAGGATAGGACCATATATAACAATGGCGGGAAAGATGGTGAGTGATTTTTGTTACACTGTATGAAATTGGAATAGCTTTTATGACCACAAATCACTCCCTTTAGCTTCCGTAAGCTCAAATTTTCAAGTAAAGGCCGTCACTAAAAGGAACATATTTTGCCCTAAAATTTTCTTGGTTTAAAATTATTTTTCAAATGGCCGCAGTTTTGTCAATTTTAAAGCTAAACGCCTGATTTTTCGACCAATATGTACAGAAAAGTCTAGATTTTCATAATCTATGTCAATTCTAAACTACGTAAAAATCAAATTTGAATTTGGCGCCATTTGGCAAAGTGTTCCCAAATGCCAAAATTTTATGTGCAAAAGTTGCTCCTGTCTGTGATGACCCTTCCTTCCAAATATGAGCTTCCAAAAAATAAAAGCAGTGATTTACGATCCAAAAAGCTATTTCATTTTTATCAAAACCCATTTTAATCCCCACTATTTCATTTCAGGTCCTCGCAATGAGCTACATCATCATCATGTTGCTAGTTACGCTAATGGCATTTGGAGTTGCTCGACAATCAATTACTTTTCCACATGAAAAATGGTCATGGTATTTAGTAAGAAATATTTTTTATAAACCTTATTTTATGTTATATGGTGAAGTGTATGCTGGTGAAATTGATACATGTGGTGATGAAGGTAAGCTAAAAAAACAATTACAGTGACTTAAAAGTGTTAAAAATTTTAGGAACAAATTGTGTACCAGGTGGTTGGATACCACCTTTGTTGATGACAATATTTTTACTTGTTGCAAATATTTTGTTAATTAATATGTTAATTGCTATTTTTAAGTAAGCTTTAAAAATTTGCAGCACTCTAATTAGTAACTACAGTATACCTTTTTACGGTAATCTTTAAAATTATCTTAAAAAAATTTTAGAGAAATTTTAACAAAATTGTTTTGATAGAGTATATTTTACCAATTTAAAAAATTATCATTTGAAAAACTACAGTATACATTTTTTACAGTAATATTTAAAATGTCTGCAATGTACTAAATTTTTAAAAAAAACTTTTTTGTGTTAAAAACAAAAACTTACTGTGGCACAGTATCCCTTACCACCTCTTAAATTTAAACACTACAATACACCATTACTTTTACAGTAATATTTTTAATGTTACAAATGCTATGTCACAACAAGTATGGATGTTTCAAAGATATTATCAAGTACTTGAATTTCAAAGTACTCCAATTATCCCGCCACCATTTACTCCACTTGTACATGTATATAAAATTATACGATATTTTTATAGAGTAATATTTTTTCCCAATAGTTAAAAATTACTACAAAAATTTTTTAGAGATGTCGAGGAAAAAAATTTTCAAATAAAGGTGATGAGCAACGGCTTGATTTAGCTATAAGTAAGTTTGTTTAAAAAGTATTACTACAGTATTTAATGTGGTAAAAAAATACTACAATATACCTTGTGGTAAGACATACTACTAAACTAAAATAATTATAGAAGTATATCTCGATGAAGGTGAACTAAAAAAGTTGCATGACTTTGAAGAAGATTGTATGGATGATCTTGCTAGAAGACATAAGCTTTCACATATCTCTCCAACAGCTTACCATAATATGAGTACAAAGTAATTACTACTGCTTATTATTACTATAAAAATTAAAACACCCAAAAAAAATTGTTACAGAAATGAACCAATTTTAATTAAACAATTGACAGAAGAAAATGCAACACTTCGAGTTGAAATTGAAAAAGTTGAAAGCAAGTTGTCGACGATGGAACAAACGCAAACACAAATTTTACAATTATTACTACAAAATCAACAGCAACAGCAAATTCCACCAAAGCCAACAACAACACTTCCATCACCACAAACAATAATGCAGCAATCGTAAGTTTTTTGCTTTAAATTTTTTCTTTTTTGTCCACCCAAAAAATGATGACTAAAAAAACTATATTTAATGTTACTACAGTAATCACAATTATTTTAACAAAATTACTGATGAAACAATTATTCATTTTTGTTTGTTTTTTCAAAATTTGTTTTTTAAAAACGCGTCAGAGCTAAAAACGATTCACCACTTTCTAGGACCTTTTTTCTGTTGGGTCGGTGGTGTAGTGGCTAGTGCGTGTGTCTTACATGCGAGAGAAAAAAAAGGCAGAAAAGAAAAGTTCGAATCCGGCCCATGATGAACTTGGCGCGACGGTCTTCAGACGGGGATTTTTATCCAAAATAATGTTGATAATCTGTCGCCACTGAGGCTAAATTTTTAGTGACAGATTTATAAAATATACCGTAAATGCTCTAATAGAAGCGCATCTCTAATAAAAGCGCAGGCAAAGATTGTTACGAAACAATAGAAGCGCATCTCTAATAGAAGCGCACCCTAAAACAAAGGGGTCACAAAAAACAAAATTATTGCTATTTTTGCAGGTTTGTATATTAAGCAATAGATATATTGACTTTTCATATTAAGCAAAAAACCATATTACCTTAATAATTGATCAATATATCCAATTATTGCTGTATTTGTGCCGATTTTGAATAAAAAACATTTTTTCACACAGCAACGAAAAAATAAAAGCGCATCTCTAATAAAAGCGCACTCTCCAATAGAAGCGCAGCAAAAAGTTGAATGAAAAATAGAAGCGCAGCGCTTCTATTAGAGCATTTACGGTAATAATTTCTATAGATGTTATACCTGTTTACTTTCTTATAGAAAAGAAATTAAAGACTGAACTAATGGTCAAATGATGAAAATAATAAGTATTTTGGACAAGTAGGACACATTTATTACTTCCAAAAATGAGATAAATTTCTTTTGTATATAAGAGTTAAACGATATAAATTATAATTATGCATTAATAAAAAATGGAAATACATTTATTCTCCAGTTTTTAATGTAGTTTTCTGCTGAATGAAATCCACATTTGAGCACTTTAAAAAACAGTATGACATTAGCAGCAGTGCACTTTCTAACATATTGCAATTAATGTTGCTACTTATGTTAAAATGTTAAAAAGCAACACTAATTGCTAGAGTTTGTTTGGATAGATTCTTAAATATTCAAATAATTGTTTATTAAAAACGCAGAATCAATCGTGTGTTTTTGTTTGGAATGCTTCATCGTAGTTGTCGTCTTTCAGCATCAAAGTACATTTTTTGTTGTTTGTTAAAACTAAAAACAGGTTTTTTCAACTAGAAAATATAAAAAAAGCAAACGTTTTCAAAGTTTTATTTTTTAAATTTACCTCAATTTTAAGTACGGTAGTTTTTGACTGGTTTGAACATAACAGTTGACAAAAATTAATGACCATATTCCACCTAAAAAGTACTGTAAATATATTATTAGTTAGCCATAAATTACAAATGGACTTCTAAAACAATACAGTAATCCAAAATGCATAGAAAAAAATAAAGCTCCAATATTTTCTAAAATCCTTTTAATAATATAATGTTTGTTGCTCTTTTAAACAAAACAATATTGACACCAGTTAAAATGATAAATCATTCACATTTTTTTCAGAATCAGCTTACGGCGACGTTCCCTAAGCATTGCTCGACCAACAACTTTATCCGCTGTCGAGGATCAAACTGCTTCACAACCACCACCAACTCCACCAATAGCTGCATCAAAACCACCACCACTAAAATCATTTGCAAAACTTTCAATGAGGAAGCGGCATTCAGTTTCTCTTTCTGAAGATATGGAACAAATGCAGTTGATGAGTTGTGCCACACCATCCTGCTCTACTCATGATGAAATAATAGATAAAGAAGAACATGAACAACAAAATGGTGGCAACGGTAGTAGCAATAGTAGAAGAAAAGCTTCAACAACTTCAGCAATTTCAACAGAATCCTCAAGATCTTCATCAATACATTCTTTATCATCATTTAACGAAATAAATTTTACAAATAATAGTAGCGAAAATTTTAAATAACGAATACTTTTTATTAATTAAATATACGGTAAATCAGTTCAATAAAAACATGTATCAATATTCAACGATTACTGTAGCAACTTCAAAAAATTTATCCACAAAGTTCAAATGCAATCAACAACGATTACGGTAACTTATCTTAAAGGTTTCAATTTCTATCGATATGGATTACGGTAACAACCACAACAAAACCTATCGCCCCAAATCTTTTTAAAACAAAATTTTTATTTTCAAACAAAAGAACTAAAATAAAACATCAAACATATATATTTTATTATTATAGAAGCATGAAATAAAATCCAATCAGTAATATAATAAAACTAAATTATCCTATTGCTACACATCAAAAAAGAGATAGAGAGATATAAGAGTTATATTAAAAATTATTTACGCTTTGATCAGACCATATTATTTTCAAATGCACGAATAACTGGACGATTCTTAGGTGGTGATTCTTGTTGTGGTGCAGCTTCTAATTGACGAATTATACCAGAAATATATTCATTTTCAGATTGTGCTGCAGGAATATATCCACGACGAGGATGACGTGGTGTAATATCATATGATAAAAAGAATGTCATTGGTGTAACAAATTCATACAGAAGAATAATATTCATTGCAAAAGAAAGAGCCTGAAAAAAGTGGTATGTATAAAGTAGTGTATAATGCTGATGATAAATCATAGCCCGGTGGGTAAACCGACAACATTCAGTCAAACCCCAACACCCAAATACAAAACCCTTACCAAAAATGCATAAAATTCTGATGGAATTGATGGAACGATTGGAGAAGCTTGATAAAGGAATTTATTATTCCACATAAGCCATTGATAAATAATCCAAAGAGTAATCAAATTCCAAATAATAAGACCAATAAATGCAAAGACTCGATTGAAGCGCTGGAAAAAAAGCACATTAAAAAAGCTACAAATAATCTTGAAGAAACATACATGACTAGTTGGAACACGATGAACACAATTGACAATAGAATGATATAATACCAAGAGAAGATGAATGGTAAGAAGAAGAATACCCCAGAAACGCCATGCAAACATTTGTTGAATTACATTTTGTTTATTGAATGGATTCATATGAGTTAAAATGGTACCAGCCTAAAAAAGAGTTGGATAAAGATTACTGTAGAAAGCTGAACAAAGAGCTTTAATGAATATGAAAACCAGGGACTGAAATCTAGCATTTCTTAGGTTACTGAAGCTATTATGCACATCTGCCAGCAGCAGCAACAGTAATACAACAAATGCCTCCTTCGATAAAAGCCTAATTTTCATGTTCAATCATCACAGCTAAATTCCTCCCGTGGTAAAGTAACAAGCAACATACCTTTAAACATTTACATCTATAAACATCAAAATGTGTTTGATTTTCAACCATTTTAGTCTTTCCATCACCAGTGCTAACAATTTCACGTTTAACTCTTTTATTTGCACTGCTACTTCCACCACCAAATACACCAAGAATATTATCCCATAATCCAGGTGCAGCAACAGCTGCTGGATGATCATTCTTTATTACTGCTGCTGGAGTTTCAGTGGCAGGTACTTTAACAACTTCAATCTGTTCTGTCACAGGAACTTTAACCATTTCAATTCGATTATCACGTGATGCAGCTACAAATGTTGCAGGAGTAGAAGCAATGTTTGGACGAACTACAACTTTTGGTTCTTCACGAAGTTCTTTAGCTGGTGCAATAACAGGTACATCAACAGCAGCAGGTGCGTGAACAATTTCTACAGCAGATAGTGGAGGAGCTTCAGTTGTAATAGCAACATCAATCTTTTGAAGAAGTTTTTCAGGAATTGTTTCAACTGTAGGTGGATCAGTTGGTAAATTATATTTTTCTAGATCATTGACAGATGCTTTAACCGTTTCCATACGAGAAGCACGAGTTGTTTCACCAATATATATTGCAGGTGCAGGAGCAGAACCAATAGAAGATCTTTGTGTATCATTGATTACCATTGACGAAGGTGCAGTAAGATTGCTAGCTGCTGCTGGTGGTCCATTGATCAAAATTGCTGTTCCATTTTTATCAAGAATTACAAGAGAATCCAATGGAGGAGCATCATCAAGTGTTCCATTCAATTTTTGAGTCTTTAAAGGAGCAGCAGTTGGTTTGACATAACTCTAAAAAAAGAAAATAATTAATACATGTTTATTTAAGAGAATCAAAAGTTGCTTCTACAACCACTTGTCGATCCTTCGATACTCTCCCAACAACTCCTAATGAGTCACCTAATTCTCGACAAACATTCATAAAGCTTTGGAGGACCTTCTTGTCCAGCAGAAAGGTAAAAGAGTAAAGTTCATCTCTCAATGAACAAGCCTAAAACGACTACTCCTCTTCTCCCCAAACGCCTCCTTTTTTAATCCAGTTTAAACCTCGAAGCTATCAAGTACCAGCCACGCTTGCTTCTTAGTAGTGGATTCCATCAGGACATGAACCTGTGGATCACCAGATTCGACATCCGATGTGCTAACCCCTCGACCACATCAACACTGAAAAATCATAAAGCTTTTCATGATCTTCCAAAGAGAAGCAAAGCTCCTTCTCAAGCAAGACAAAGCAGCAGCGAAGTTCTATCTTCTCAAAAAAGAAGCCTAAAATAACCACGTGTCAATCTCTCTCTCTCTCCTTCCTCCAACAACTCACAATCAATCATCTTATGTATTCCTCAACAAGCATTTATTAACTTCATCACAACTTTCTTCCTCTTAAAAAGGCAAAGCAAGAGCGAAGTACCTCTCAATAAAGAAGCCTATAATGATTACTAACTATTTTTAGGATTGTTGTTTCTCGAATTGTCCTCTCTCTTCTCCTCCACCCCACCAACAGCAACAAACAAACATACCATAGCAACTATTTCTTCCTTCTTTTCACATAATTGATCAAAAGTATACAATAAAAAGATAGCAGATATAATAAGATATACTTCAATACTTTTGAAGGTTCCAAATAAACGCATTTTTTATAGCAGCTTCTTTCTTTGTTGAGAGATTACCAAATAAAAATATTCTGCAACAAGAGCGTTGTTGTCGTCTTTCGTTGGTTGTTGCAATAAATGAGAATGCTGAAAAAAATGATATGCTTTTAAAAAATGAATGTGTAATTTGTGTTTTTGTTAAATGCAAATTTTTTATTGAGAAAAATCTTTTTTTGCTGCAGAAAAAAATTTTTTTGAAAGTGAAGGAAAAAAGGAACACTTTGTTTTTTCACAATGAAGTTATCTGACGAAGAGTGTTCCCTTTCTGTTACTATGTTTTTTTTGTTGTTGGATTTTTTCAAAGCACTGGATCTCCCTGGATTTCCTTTATCTCCCACTTTTTCTGTTTTTAGCTTTTTAATAATTTAAACTATTATCACTAGTCTTTGCAGTTAGATGCTTTAGGCATCAATAAAGTATTTTAGTATTTATAATGATTATCACAAACATTTTTATTGCTTCTAAAAAACCTGCTGAAGTTGCTGCTATTGTTCAACATGATGCTGGTAATAATTGCACAACAACTATTTAAAATAAAAGTATAATAATCGAATCTTCACTGATCCACAATAGTTGCATTAAACATCCAGCAATGTTTCTACTCCTTCACCTGCAATATTTATTGATGGAACAACTCATGCAGCTCGTACTGAAGTAGTTAAAGCATCTATCAATGATTTAGAATAATATAATTTAGCAACTGATCCACCTACAGTTAAAACAATTCCTGAAAAACTTCTTCAAAAGATTGATGTTGCCATTACAACTGAAGCTCCTCCACCACCTACTGTAGAAATTGTTAAAGTACCTTCTGCTGCTGCTGTTGATGATGTTGATGTTATTGCACCAGCTAAAAAACTTCGTGAAGAACTAGAATTTTGTTAAAACAGTGAAGAACTAGAATTTTGTTAAAACAACAGCTGAAACAATTCTTGAAGAACTTGTTCTTTTAATTAATACTATTACAACTCCTGCACCAGCAATTTAAAGTTGTTTTAATGATTGATGCTAATTTTTTATGCTCTTTGTAGTTAGATGCTTTGACCATCGTCTCTATTCTTGTAGTTAGAAAGGAAGAAGAAAAACTGACAGCAGCTTTAAAATTGTTGCTGATAAAAAGTTTTTTGCGTGTCCACAAAAATTTTTCTAGACAGCAAAAAAAGCAGCCCATCGTCTGATACTATTTTCTTTGACTTTGATCCCTCCATCGAACAAATTAAAGTTTTTTTAGGAAACAAAAATTTTACAAAAGTTTTTATTTAATCAATTAATCATTTTTTTCCTCCTCCCCCTCTCGATCGTTGAAAATTTTGTTGTTTTGTTTTTTTTTGTTGCTGATGCAAAACTCGTGATAATCGTTGTTGTTGTTTTTTTCTTGTTAAAAAACTTTTTTATATTATATTTTTTCCAGGATTCTTGTTGGCAGCATATTAATATAATAACATGAAAGCTTGATATTGATATTTTATCAAAATTGTGTATATTCAAATCTACGTCAAATTTACTTTAATTAATTACATACATACATTTTGCTTCAAATCAAAAGATAATGGGTGTATTTTCAAAGAAATATTTAAATTCTGATAAATTACGTGGTTTTACAAATTATAAAGTAAGCTTTACTGCTGCTGCTATGTTTCCCTTTTCCCGTTTTTCAAGAAACAAATCAAAGTCAAGATGCTCCAGTTGTATTTGTATAGGAAAATTTTTCTTAGATTTCTCACAGATTCTGTGGCATTAAATTTGTCTATCAAGTTCACTATAAAGCCAGCTGTTAAAAGATCGTTAAGACAAATTGTCGTCGATAGTGAAAACTTATTGCAGTATAAGAAGATACAGCTCCCATAGCTAAACTTGGAGCATCGTCGTTTTTATCATTTTCTCGAAAAACGTGGAACATAACTATGGTTATATCAAATCTAACATTAATGATTTCTTGCATTTTTAGTACAGCTGTATAGACAATAGTCCAATAGCAGTATATATCTCACATCCATTTTGGGATTGGTTTGTTCAGGTAATGTATTCTCTTTTACCATCTATATTCATACTTTCCATTTTCAGTTCTATCCAGAATGGCTTGCACCAAATTTAATCACTCTCGTTGGAGCTTCACTTGTTATGGGATGCTATTTTTTTGTATCAATTATTGATCCAGATCTTAATCGAAATAATTATGGTACACCAGATTCTGCAGCAATACCAAATTGGGTTTGGTTACTATGTTCAATTTGTACATTCATGGCTCATTTGCTTGATGGAACTGATGGAAAACAAGCTCGAAGAACTGGTGCATCTGGTCCAACTGGAGAACTATGTAAGGATATTGTTGATGTTTATGCTTTTATATAAGATGTTTTTAGTCGATCATGGCTTGGATTCTTGGTCTACAGTACCATTTACAATAACAATTTTTTCAATTTTTGGTCGAGGAGAATATAGGTTTGTTATTAATCTAGAAATAACTGTATATCTATAAAAACTTTTTAGTATTGATCCTATTCGATTACTTGGTGTTTTGATTACAGTACAACTTGTATTTATTGTTACTCATTGGGAAAAGTACAATACTGGTATTCTCTTTCTTTCTTGGGGTTATGATGCTAGTCAATATGTAAGTTCTCCCACAAAGATTACTGTAACTAATAACAACTTTTTCAGGGTTTATCGCTCTTCTATCTCTTTACTTTTATTGTTACTCGAAATTTTTATCACTTTAAAATTATTGGTGATTTTACATTTGCTGAAGCACTTGAAGCTGGATTCTATAGTAAGTTTTTTAAACAATAGCTATGCAGCACCATTTAACTATCTTCCTTGTATATATTCTAACATTAAACAACTATTTTTTAGTTACATGTATTCTCTCATTCATCATGTCCTTTTACAATATGTATTATTCGTATTTTATCGACAAAACTGGAAAACAATCCAACATTTATGAAGCTTTTTTGCCAATGATTTCACCTGTACTTCTATTTACAATTAGTGTTTTATGGGCAAAATTCTCTCCTACAAATATTATCAACACAAATCCACGGTTATTCTTTTGGGCAATGGGAGCTGTTTTTTCAAATATTGCTGTAAGTTTTTGGGATTTTATGAGGAATAGTAAATCTTGCTTGGCAGATATTTGTTGATGAGCAGAGACACATGTCTGTTGTTTTTTGTTTGCCATTGCTTTTGCATCACACCCAACTCTGTTGTTTTTTTTCCTCGAACACAATGTCGTATATAAAAAACGAGCAACAACGAAAGATGGCACTTTTATAACTCATCAAACTTTTTTCGGAACAGTGATGATTTATCTTTGCTTTTTTTAATGAATGTTTATTGCTCTTTGTTTTTTCTTCTTGTTTGTGAAGGAAAAAATGCCGCACACGCTGAATAGAGAGAGGACAATCGTTCGATGGCATCAAAATTGTTTATTACAATAACGATAGTTTTTGCGCACTTTTCGAAGCAAGAAGAAATGTGACAAGAAAATTAATGGCATAAATAAAAGCAAGCAAAAACAGCACAAATAAATAAAGAAATTTTAATCACAATTTCAACTACATTATCCTTTAATCAACTTATACGAGTCAATCATTTAGCATCATTTAATATCTTATAAAGCCTTGTAATTAAAATACTATTTTCAGGTTCGATTAATTATTGCTCAAATGTCCATTACTCGATCAGAAACAATCAACACTCTTCTTATTTCCTATGGTATTGTAGCAGGGCTCTCAGTATTTGGTGTATTTGGTCAATATGAACTTTTAATGTTAAGAATTTTGAGTGTTATTCTAACAATTTCACATATTCATTACGGTGTTTGCGTTGTAAGTTTATTTTTTTTGTTACAATAGTCTTTGTGGGTGCTACAGTATCCTTCTTGTGAATGCAAGAACATCGTCTTTTGGATGTTATTGTATCATTGTTGGAGGTTACAGTATCGCCTTTGGAATCTACAGTATCCTCCTTTGAATTGTATTAATGGTAGAAACTTTTTTCAGGTCCGTCAATTATGCTCACATTTCAAGATCAATGCTTTCAATCTGGAATATCTCAAGCGACGTCGTGCTGCAGAGTAAGCATTCACCCAACTATTATTGAGTAAGCGTACTAATGTTTTGTGTTGTTCTTTCTGTGCTTTTGTTCTTTTTTCCATGATTTGAGCTTCTTAGTGCTATTCTTTTTGTGTTTCTAGTAGCTAGCTTCTTATATGTCTGTCTTTGTCCTTTTTTTTTGTTTTTTGAGAGATAGCTTTGATATATCCATGATGATTATAGTGTAGTCTTTAATGTTGCCATCAATGTTTTTTTATGAAGTGTGTTTTTTACTATATCTTTTAGAGATCCCCAAGTTTACAACAAATTTCCGTCGAAACCTAGCCGTTCTCATCAAAATATGGTCTAACAGTTGCTTGATTTTGAAACTAAAATCTTTTTTGTTATATCTAACTCTTTTTTTGTTGTTTTTTAAATGTGATATATACTTTTTTTGTGATTATTTTTTTTGCTTATTTGTATTATTGTACTGAAAGAAGAATAAAGCTTAACGTTCAAAAAGTTTTTGAAGAATTTATAAAAATATGATTATAAATTACAGTAGGAAAGTTAAATAAAAATTGTCAAATGAATTGCGGAACGTTAAAATTTCATCAACATTTTTAGTGGCGCCATTGTCATTATACTTGTAACGGCAGTTGATTGTAGCATTTTTGTTATGGCAGTTTTCTTTGGCATAAATGTGTCCAAGCAAGATCGCAGTCAACTGAAAATGAAAAGGAATAAAGTTTTAACGAATCAATAAAACTAATCTCATCTTCTGAGATCAAAAACAAAAAACACACGAGAAAATTTGTTCACTAAAGATATTTGCTTACCTCACCCATCCATCTCATAAATAACGTAATTTAAGGACATTCTCAAAATTAATTTGTGGGCTATATGAACCGAACAACTTGCAGGGGATATCCCGTCACATACTTTTGTCCACAACCATATTTACAAAGGCACTTGAATACCATTTTTTAAATTGCCATTTAAGGAAAAAAACATTAATTTTATCTTGACTTTTGCCAGCAAGAAAATCAGTACAAACAAATATATTGTCTTTCCGAATGTCATAATAACCAATAAAGGTAATATTTTTGGTAATTAAATCAGATTTGAAACTACCAGACTTCTATTTAAAAACAGGTATTGGCTACATTATTTATTCGCTTTTTTGTCAAATTAGTTAATAAAATGCAGTTATTCTTTCTTGTATTAATGGCAGTTTCATTGATTTTGCAAATTTCTTGTGATGTTGACTCCATAAATGGATGTGACAATGTTAATAATGAACAAAATTATGATTGTGCATATTTAAATGTATGTTGTTTTTTCGCGACTTTTTTTGCTTTCGGAAAAAATTAGTATGAGGTTAAAGAGATTGAAAAACAAGTCATTCCTCTCAAGAAAAATCTTCCTTTTGTTTTTTTGACACACAATTTTATAGGTAAATGAAAAATTATCTTCACAAGAATGTGGTAAGGATATTTACAGTTTTTATAAATGTGCTACTACTCCAAAAGAAGGTGAGACAATATCGCCACTAGAAGGAGCTGTACTTGTGATGGGGTGTCTAATAATATTCTGTGAAGGTGTTACTCAATTAATTTTATATCTTATTGAGTTTTATTGAGATGTCTTTTTTTTGTTAAAAAAATCACATTTTGATGATATATAGATACAAAACACAGCGAAGTCTTGACAACTTTATGTATTTTTAAAAACTGATAACAATTTTCAAAACTGACAGTTGCATTTTAAATTTGTCTTTGTTATATTTCATAAAAAATAAATTCGAAACAGCGTAGAACTTGAAGAACAACATTATGATACCTATGCATTCTAATGGACAAAAATCATGAAAATATATTTCACTTTCAATAATATTGTAAAAATAATTAAAAAAATTTTTATAGAAAGATATTTCCCTTCACATTTTTTTTAAAACAGTAATTAAAGATTACTATCCACTAACTGAAAAATTTATATCTCAACAAGATGATAAGTTTCGATATTTCACTGCCAGTGAAAGAAAAACTTCAACAAAAACAAGAAAATTAAGCAAATTTAAGTATAACAATGATTTATTAAGGTTAGAATTGCCTATTTTTTTGAATGTAACCAAGATATAAAAAGCAAAGCTCGCAAATAAAACCGAAGATAGACAGGAATATTGTTTATATAAAATAAATATTTAAAATACAAAAAATTAAAAGCATTAAACTACGAGAAAAAGTGCTAAACTACAAAACGAATTTTAAAAGTAGGAATAGAACACAAAGTAAAAAAGAGAAGAAGAATGGCATAATACCCAATGAAACATAAAAGGGGAAATCTCAAATCTTGAAATATAATACAAGAATTAATAAGAAAGTATACGGTACCAAAGACAATCACAACATATCGATAGAATCTGCCAGTATCCAAAGAAACTGTATTATCAAGATTACCTTCACGGAGTGCTGCACAAGACGTTGTCTTTCCAATATAACCTCCAAGAGCGAATGAGAGTACAAGAAGAAAAGGCAATTCTAAAGAAAAAAGAAAATAAATGTGAAAAGAAACACAATATACTGACGTATGGACACAAAAATCCACTGAAAAATTTATGCAACAATAAAGTAACTTTTTAGGGGATACGCCGTTTAACGAAAATGCATTGCAAAAAAAACACAGCAGTCTTCTTTGTTAAGAAGAAGACCATTGCATGGATATATAAAGCTCGATCATATTCCATCTATCTCACAAAACTATCATTCGATCACACAACTAATTCTTCCTCTTTTTAATAGCCATATCTAATAAACCCAACATAAGCTTTGCAAAAAGAAAGATACTTTTAAGGGAATACGCCATTTAACGAAAATTTATTGCAAAAAAACACAGTAGTCTTCTTTGTTAAGAAGAAGACCACTGCATGGATATATAAAGCTCAATCATATACTAATGAAATGAGAAACATTTGCAACTCTCGCGTTTAATATTAAGATATTTTGAAGCGTCGGGGAACAAAGTGACAGACAAAAAATATTTAGTCCATACGTCAGAATTTAAAACACATACCGAATTCAGTAAATAACATAGTCAAATGCCATAACATAAAGACGGAGCCTGCTGCCTCAATCGACAGAAAGAGGAAGTAATAAACAACATAAGAAGGTTTGTCGAGAGTAAGCTTTGAAACATGTTTTTGATATCAATGAAAAAAGACTAAACAGAATGTTATAAATTGTTAACGACAAAGCCGGTCCTCCTTAAAAAGAACACAAGTTTTATTTGGTGGCATTTTTCATTTTTACGATAACCAGGATGACATAAAAGAAAATATTTTTGCTTTTTATTTATCAAAGCAAAAAATGAATAAAAATTTGATAAATTGAAAATGAAAGATAAAGATTGGAATAGAAGATATAAATACAAAACTGATAGAATAACAGAAAAAAAACATCAGCAAAAATATTTTTAAAAAAGTATGGAACAAACTTTTGTTCTTGTAGTTCTAAAATGCTGTTATGCAGTGTCTCCAACGTTCCGTTCCGGAACGTACGTTCTTACGTTCCGTTCCCGTTCCGGAACGGGAACGTATACCCGTTCCAAAATCTGGGAACGGAACGGACGGAACGTATGAGACTCCAAGAAGAACGGAACGGAACGCGTTCTTTTTACTTTTTTAGACGTTCCGTTCCTCTTCATTTTATGCAGTCAATGTTTTTTGATTAATCAAATTTTTAAACATTGACTGCGTGCACTTTTAATTTAAAATTGCAATCAAAAAATTATTACGATTATTTTTCAACATTAATTGTCGCTCAATTTTTTATTTTCTCTTTGGACATCACTGTTTAAACTATGCTAAAAAAATTGTTGATTTTACTTAATAACATATTCATCAATGGTGAATTCGTTTTGTCAGTTTATTTAAAGGAAATAATCAATTGAGAGATATTTGTACGAAAAAATCTGTTAAAAAGCTTTCTTTCTTACATCATTTGTCGCAAATTTTTATTATCGATTTTCTTATTTTTCTCTATTTTTTAAGGCATTAGAACCTGAAATATGGAGCATTTAGGACTGTATTGCATCATTCTTATTTTTAGCCCGACTGCCATACACTAATGCGCGTTTGTCAAAGTCATTTTTGAAGAACAGCTAAAAAATAGGGAAAAAAAGTTCTGACACATCACTTTTTTTATAGCTTACAAGTCATAATAATTACAAAATGTATTCTAAAAAATAATTGTATAAAATGATTATATTTCTATTGTGCTTTTTTTAAATAATTCTGTTAATCATATTTATGTTTGCGTGGTTTATTATTAACTTAACATATAATTCTTAAACACAATTTAAGATGGCAGCAAAAGATCTTTGTTTGTCTCTGAAAGGGAAACAAGGGATTTTTGTTGATAACAGTTCTAAAGATCAATACAATAGCCTTAATTTAAATCACAATAAACAACGCTTTTCTCAAAATACTGTTAGCAACTCAAAAAGTGTTATTACAAATGACAACAAAAATACTTGTAAGTTCGGCAAAAAAAGAAGCTGCAGTTCTTTATGAAAATATCAATAGTTGAATATCAAAGCAAGTTTTTGAACAGCTTTTTTTTATCATGTATTTCAACACCTATGAACCTTTGTCTATAAAGGACTGCAGCTTTAACATAAGCCAAAGATACTGCTGATATAAATGATTCACAAAAAAGTAAAGGTTCATTATTATGGAGCAATTCTTCTTCCGAGCATAAAAATTTATCATCTGAACTTAACAAAATGCAGATTGAAAAGAAAAAAGAAAATTATCAAAATGAAAATGGGTTAAATAATAGCACCCTTTCGCTTCATATTTCAGCATATGAAAATTCAATTGAAGGTGGTTTAAATAAAAATGACAATGAAATTATTGATGAAAATAAAGATGGAACAAAAAAGATCAAAAAATGGAAAAATGTAAAAGAAATATTCAGAAATCCACCAGCATCAGTTGCAATTGAAGTAAATAAGTTTTCTTTTACCATTATTTTAAGATTTGTTTTTTATTGAGTTATATTTATAGAATCCATTTGAGTTTCCAAGGCAACAAAAAGGAAATGAAACCTCAGAGCCAGAAGTCATGCAATATAAAGCATCCCAACGCTTATTAAATCCACATTCTCCCCTTCCACCGGATAATGCTGTTGAAGCAACTACTAATACAGGTAATACTGAGAAAAAAATGGCATCAAAAATGTACAATAGTTTGTCGTTTTTTCGTATTAAGCAACATAAAAATTAACAACAACGCATGTTATTTTTTCTCAGTAATTAGTCATTCTTTTTGAGTTACAGTGTCGAATGCTAATCAAAGTGCCGTTGATTCTGCTACAGAAGCTGCTGTGCCATCAACTGATAATGCTTTAGCAAGATTAATGAATTCCACCCCAAAAGATAAAGGTTGTTTTTTAATAATTAAAGGGAGTGTTCAAGACGACACAAAATTTCTTACCATAGATTTCCTCAAGTAATTCGGAATTGATCAAAATCGGTTGGATATAAGCTGAATTTTTCTATTAGACGGGTCTGCCATGAGTTTTAACTTCAAGCCTTGGACACTCCCTTTAATAATTTAACAAATTTGTGATTTCAGTTATACTGCAAAAATTTGATGCCAAATCTTCGGTTGTATGGAATTGGATTGAAAAGCTAACTTCTGGTGATATGAGATGTAAAATTTGTCTTAATGTTTTGAAAACTCATAATTCCACCAATGCTGAAAAACATCTAAAAATTCACAAATCAGAATTTGATCAATTTACTAAATTAAAAGAAGATAAAAGAAAACAAAATGAATCCGTTGTTGATAGCGTTAAAAGAAGTGCACCGCCATCAGATTTTTTTGTTCCAAAAAAACCTTGTACTGAATTTTTGGGAAAGTCATCCGTTGCATATTTGGAACAATCAAAAAATCTTGCAATTGTATTAGCAAAACCTACTGTTTCATTTGAATTTTTTAAAGATGATGATGTTCGAAATTTGTTACAGAATTTTAATCCAAGATTTGAGGTGGGATTTAATTTCTTAAAAAAAGAATGACTTTTACCGTTTAGCTTCCAAAATCAACTGGTGGCCTACAGACAATTCTTTCAAAAACATATCAGGAAACGGTGAAAAATATTTCTGTTGCTTTAAGAAAAAGATTGTCATTTATTACAATTGAATTAGATATTTGGAGCGATCGTGGGCTTAAACATGGATATCTTGGGGCAACAGCTCATTTTTTGGATGATGGGCATAAATATGTTAAAGTTTTCCTTGGAATTGCATCACTTCCTCCAGGCCATAGTGCCGAAGTTGTTAAAAAACATTCTGATTTGCTGCTTCAACGTTATGGTTTAACAGATTCAGATGTTTTTCGATACGTTACAGATAATGCATCTAATATGTTGGCTGCCTTTAAAGCAGATATTATAAGTAAGCATTATAAAAAATATGAGTGATATAGATAAGCGATTTTAGAAATCAATATTTGCTTGGAAGTGGAAAAGGATCCAACTGAAACTTTTACTGAAGTTGAAGTTCAAAAAGAAAATGATACTGATAAAAATGGTGAAGAAGATGAATTAAACTTTGTTCCAGAAGATGAAGAGAATGAAGAAAATTGTGATGAAATTAATATTCTTAAGGAAATTAATGAATTTGAAGATATTGAATTACTTTTAAATATTGCAATTCCGAAAAGACAAAGTTGTGTATCACATGATATGGCATTAGTGCTACGAAAAGTGTTTGATAAAGCTTTAAAAGAAAATCATTATCTTAAAGTTGGTTTAGTCATGCATCATCGTTGGAGATATTAAATTAAAAAAATTTCAGGATATAATTAAATCTGCAAATTCTATCCGTAAATCCAATAAGGCACAATATGAACTTTTTAAAAAGCATGGGAAAACTTTGGTCGGTTTGTCAGCAACGAGATGGGGTTCAATTTATTTGGTTATTCAAAGAATTGTGGAATTATGGTCAACATTTATTAAAGTTTGCAGAGAATATAATATTGCCACATTTGATGAACAACATCGTCAATTTGCAGTTGAATTAGAAGTTTTATTAAAGCCATTCTTTTTATTCCTTGTTGATTTACAAGGTGAAAGCTATATTACAGTATCAAAAGTATATGCAAAAATTAAAGAGCTTTTGTTTCATGTTGATCAAACTAAAGTAAGCAATTAAAATTTTAAAGCAAATTTAAATTAAACAAACTATATTTAGTTCACTCATACAAGTATTATGGCATTTCAAATTGAGCTTTCAACAGAACTTGAATTTCGTTTTGCTCGGGTAATTGATGTAAATAATGAAAAATTCAATCCATCATTTATCATTGCCGCTCTTCTTGATCCACAAGAAGCATCATTTGTAGATGTTGATGATAATACTGCCGTTGGATTATTGCTCTCTGTTGCTGAATTCTCTCGTCCATCTGTAACTGAATTGTCATTAGATACTGGTATTCAACCTGTTCAAGAGTCTTTAAGTGCATATAAAAAGTTAATGCTTGAAAAACTTGATCCAAGAAGTAACACAAATGTTGTTGCAAGCTATATTAAAAGCGTTAAAAATATGGGAAGAGCTGCACTTGCAGTTGATCAAGTAAAATATTGGACTGGTTTAGATCCCAACCTCGTATGTTCAAAGCTTTAGTTTTATGTATTTTTAACATTTTTCTTTTAGGATTGTTTTCGAAAATATGCTTTAAATTTATTGGCTGTCCCTGCCACTACAGGTCCATTAGAAAGATGCTTCAATCATGCTGGTATTGCTACTGCTGGAACGAAAAATCAAACAAGCCCAAAAGTTTTAAATGAAAAATTAGTTGTTCATTTAAATCGAAAATATGTTTAAATGCTTTTAATACTTTCAAAAATTTTTGTTTTTGCATATTTCTCGAGCTTCCAAAAAACTTTATTTAATTTGTCTTGTTTATAAAAAAAGTACATCCTTTTTTGTCTCATTTTTAAACTTGTTTGTAGATGCATTTTTGAGAAAATAAATGATAATGTCGAAAACAACGCATTTTATCAAATTTCACAGGAACGGGAACGGAACGGGAACGTATACACGTTCTCATTATTGAGAACGGAACGAACGGGAACGTGTCTTCTGAAAAAATAGGAACGGAACGGACGGAACGGATAGTGTCAAAAAGGGAACGGAACGGAACGCGTTCCAAAAAAAAGTGGAACGTTGGAGACACTGCTGTTATGAATATATAAACATCAAATTGTTTGAAGAAGAAAGTTCATTGAAAATTATAAAAAGATAAGCTGTAAAACAAATCACTTCTATATGTTCAAATGGGCAGAAAAAAAAGTAATCGAAAAGCAAAGTGTTGATGGAAATTTTGTTTTAAATGATGTAATAATCAAAGAAGAACTGGCATATATATTACCATTAATTAATTTTCAAAAAATGGACTTTGAATTTCCTTTAGCATTTGTTGGTGAGTCTATTTTATACTCATTGATGCATTTTGTTTGTTAAATAAAATTTTAGTTTAAAAATCCTTCCTTTTTTCTGCTGATTATTTGAGTGGCTTTTTATTACAAGCATGGAAAAGAGTATACGGTAGGTTATAAGATTAAAAAAGACATCGAATAATAAATTTCTTTAGTAAAAATGTTTGATGAAAATGGAAAAAAAGCGAAGGATTTTCTTGATTGTCCTGATATTAATCCATTGGTGGAAACAATTCAAACACAAAAAAATATTGATTGTGAAGGTAGTTATTGGGAAACATAAGAGCCAAAGTCATCAGTTCCAAGTACATTAATCATATAAAGCATCAAATTTTGCCTGCCTCCTCCCTCTTCTAAACGTGCTGCTGATTTATTGTTTTTCTTTTTTTTAATTCAATCTATCATCTAGCTGCATAAAAATGGATAGCCAACAAAATCTGTATGAACTACAAATGGAGCTTGTTAAAACTTTTAAAGCCCAAGATTCAGATACAGGGTATTTCGATGTTGCATCAGTCATAGTTTTTGATTTCATAAAAAATACATATTCAAGCTTAAAAAACATTTTTATGTTGCTTTTTTTCATTTAAATCCATGGGTTTCTCTATTTGTTGTTTTTTATATCTACAGCAAAAGAAAAAGTCGACGAGTTTTTTTCAAAAGAGCATTATCTGATGCAAAAAAGTGTCCCATATGTTTATTATATATATTTTTTATGTCAAAAATATAATCAGCAAAAGTCTTTATCTCTTACCGTCGACTTTGTGTGATAAATCTTTTTCTTGTGCTAGCTTTTCAAATTTTCCTCAATTCAACACATTTTTCAAATTCCCGCGCAAAGAAAAAATGCTGCGCATCAATTCTTCTCTCTTCTTCTCCCCCGCTTTGCCTACCTTCACTTTGCGTTTTTTTTCTTTTTGCAAAAGACAGCTTCATTTTTTTTTAGTCCATCAGCTTTTTTATCTCCTTCTTTTTTTATCTGCTTTTAAAAATTAATAAAATATTTTTGCGTGTTGTGGTTAATACTTTAATACTCTCTACTTTGTTATATATCAGTAATAATTATTTATCTTTTTAGTTCTTTAACTATATCTCGTTTTTTTATCTCCTTATTTTTGCGTGTTGCGGTTAAAACTTTGATATTCTCTACTTTGTTATATATCAGTAATAATTATATATCCTTTTAGTTCTTTGACTATATCTCGTGCTAAAGCAACTATGAGTGGTGGAAGAACATGTTATAAATGCCAACAAGAAGGCCATTTTGTAAGTTTAACTTATCAAACTTATATTTCTATTTGTTATGGCTTACGTTATAGGCTCGTGAATGCCCCAATGCTGAAAGCTCTGGTGGTGGAGGTGGTTTCGGAAGACGTAACGATGGAGGTGGTAGTGGCGGCGGATCTTGCTGTAAGTTTGCCTTCTGTGATATATATGATTACTGACGACTATTATATTATAGATAAATGCTCAAAACCTGGTCATTTCGCTCGTGATTGTACTGAAGAAGGTAGCGGTGGTGGTGGATCTTATTCTCGTGGGGGAAGTGGTGGTGGACGCAGCTGTTGTATGTTTAAATTTACTTGCTAATATAAAGATATGTTTATATAAGGGTTAATTTTTTAGACAATTGTGGCAATAGCAGTCATGTCTCTCGTGATTGTGATCAACCGCGCAATATGGATAATGTCAAGTGCTATAATTGCCAAGGTAAGCTTTTTCTTCTGTTTTTAGCTGTTAATATTTTTTTATTCCTTGTCTTTTATAGGTTTTGGCCATTTCTCTCGTAATTGTACTGAAGCTGCTAATTAATTTTGGTAAGATGATGGTATTGTGGTGTTGTGTGTGAATGAATTTTTTCTTGTTTTCGTTCTGTAAATACTCACCTTTGTTTGTTAATTTTTGATAAATTTAACCTTTTGTTGTTATTTGTTGGTATTAACACGGGACATACTGGGGAATTTGAAGCATTTTTGACTTGGAGATTGCAGAAAAAATTTTCCAAATGACTAATTCATCTCGATAGGTTCTTGTTGGAAGTGATAGGTTGACCCATTAAATGGGTTGAAAAAATTCATGATTTGTAGAAGATTATCACATTTGCATTTGAACCATGAGTTTGTAGATAATAATCTACCTATCTTTATTTATAGAATTTTGCTGAAGATACTGGTTACACTATTTGTAAAAGTGATAGGCTGTGAACAGGTTATTGTAAAATGTGATATAAATTTATTGTATCAAGGTAGGGTGTTTGCCTTGTTTGATGATGGGTAATATGCATATACAAATATGTATACTAAAGATGTACATCGAAAGGATTATTGCTCGTGAACCATTAAAATATTGTAGTTTTATTACTTTATTCTCTTGTATACAACACCACATATATAAATCCATTTGCAGCTTCAAAGCCTTCAACAGCTTTAGCAGTAGCTACAGTATCCCGAAATCCACAACCAACATATTGTAATTTTACTTTGTGTAAATATCTTATGGATCATTACCGTAACCAAAAGCTTCGGTCATACTAAATGAATATTATATACTCAAACGCAACTTTTTTTAGAGGTGATAATTATCGTACACCTGGATATTATTTTAATTCAAGCAAAAAAAATATTTAATTATTCTACATTTTGTAATTAATGGTGAAATTCGATGATTTAGCTATAACCATTAATTATAAGAAAACACATTCATAAAATTAGTTCAAATGACAAATATTAAAGGAATTTATTCAAAGCATTACTCTTTAAAAATCAAATAATTACAATTGCACTTTTATTTATTACAGTATTGCATCCCTTGTATCATGGAATGTTATTTCAAATTTTGAAAATGGTGTTGCATTAGTCTAAAAATATGTTTTAATTACTCACATTTCCACTTTAAACACAATAATTACCTTAATAAATGTATAAAAATTTGTTGCATCCAAATTGTTGGTAATAAAGAAAACACGAAATTTGAGAATTTTATTGACAAATTTGAGAGTAGATAAAGTATTGGAAGTTGATAGTGAACGATTATTGAAACTAAAAATGAAACAATTATATTTAAAAAATAAATATTAGTTACAGCATTCTTAAAATACCCTAACATTACAAAGTTCAATAGTGTTATTCTAATTCAACAAAAAAGCAAAAGCTAAAGTATTCTGTCACTGTTAGCATATAACTAGCATCAATCTACAGTACTCTTAAAATGCCTTAAAACCGCAAAGTTGAAAAAAAGTATTTAAAATAAAACTGTTTCGATTCATTAGCTACAGTAACCCCAGCATCACCCAAGCCGTGCATCAAACAATAGAAAGAAGTCACTCACCAAAATGATCGAATCTTTGGCATCATTGCTAACATTTCTTCTACAACCATTAATTGTCCATTCTCTTTCTTAATTTCACAATCCCATAGCTCAATCTTCTCAACATTTCCATGTCCAACCAAAAATTTAAATTCTGTTTCACTAATATTTTACATCCCATTGATATAATTTGCTTTGAATAACTTGTGATAAACTTGTTTTACACATACGATCATAAAAATTGAATACTGTAGTAATATATAAATCTTTGTGTTTGAAGAATGTAATAGAAGACATTGTACATTCTGCTGAAGCTTCCATAAATTCAACAGAATGTAGTTAAAAATCAGTGAATAGGAAGCGGTAACAATACAATATTGGATTCTTAAAAAAGAAATGTTTACATGATTGTTGAAGCTTTTGATATACAATAGGATTGGCACTGAGCATAATGTATCGAATAATCGGAGATGGAAATGAGAAATCTTGAGCAGCAATGTTGAAGTTAATTTTTGGGCATTGAAATGGCACAAATCTTTCATGAGTATAAGCCTCTTTCCACCAGGGTTTTTCGATAACTGGTTCATCAAGAATAATTGGACATGGCGCGATAGCTTCAAAATCTTCCATGGAACCAGTGTCTCCAACGTTCCACTTTTTTTTGGAACGCGTTCCGTTCCGTTCCCTTTTTGACACTATCCGTTCCGTCCGTTCCGTTCCTATTTTTTCAGAAGACACGTTCCCGTTCGTTCCGTTCTCAATAATGAGAACGTGTATACGTTCCCGTTCCGTTCCCGTTCCTGTGAAATTTGATAAAATGCGTTGTTTTCGACATTATCATTTATTTTCTCAAAAATGCATCTACAAACAAGTTTAAAAATGAGACAAAAAAGGATGTACTTTTTTTATAAACAAGACAAATTAAATAAAGTTTTTTGGAAGCTCGAGAAATATGCAAAAACAAAAATTTTTGAAAGTATTAAAAGCATTTAAACATATTTTCGATTTAAATGAACAACTAATTTTTCATTTAAAACTTTTGGGCTTGTTTGATTTTTCGTTCCAGCAGTAGCAATACCAGCATGATTGAAGCATCTTTCTAATGGACCTGTAGTGGCAGGGACAGCCAATAAATTTAAAGCATATTTTCGAAAACAATCCTAAAAGAAAAATGTTAAAAATACATAAAACTAAAGCTTTGAACATACGAGGTTGGGATCTAAACCAGTCCAATATTTTACTTGATCAACTGCAAGTGCAGCTCTTCCCATATTTTTAACGCTTTTAATATAGCTTGCAACAACATTTGTGTTACTTCTTGGATCAAGTTTTTCAAGCATTAACTTTTTATATGCACTTAAAGACTCTTGAACAGGTTGAATACCAGTATCTAATGACAATTCAGTTACAGATGGACGAGAGAATTCAGCAACAGAGAGCAATAATCCAACGGCAGTATTATCATCAACATCTACAAATGATGCTTCTTGTGGATCAAGAAGAGCGGCAATGATAAATGATGGATTGAATTTTTCATTATTTACATCAATTACCCGAGCAAAACGAAATTCAAGTTCTGTTGAAAGCTCAATTTGAAATGCCATAATACTTGTATGAGTGAACTAAATATAGTTTGTTTAATTTAAATTTGCTTTAAAATTTTAATTGCTTACTTTAGTTTGATCAACATGAAACAAAAGCTCTTTAATTTTTGCATATACTTTTGATACTGTAATATAGCTTTCACCTTGTAAATCAACAAGGAATAAAAAGAATGGCTTTAATAAAACTTCTAATTCAACTGCAAATTGACGATGTTGTTCATCAAATGTGGCAATATTATATTCTCTGCAAACTTTAATAAATGTTGACCATAATTCCACAATTCTTTGAATAACCAAATAAATTGAACCCCATCTCGTTGCTGACAAACCGACCAAAGTTTTCCCATGCTTTTTAAAAAGTTCATATTGTGCCTTATTGGATTTACGGATAGAATTTGCAGATTTAATTATATCCTGAAATTTTTTTAATTTAATATCTCCAACGATGATGCATGACTAAACCAACTTTAAGATAATGATTTTCTTTTAAAGCTTTATCAAACACTTTTCGTAGCACTAATGCCATATCATGTGATACACAACTTTGTCTTTTCGGAATTGCAATATTTAAAAGTAATTCAATATCTTCAAATTCATTAATTTCCTTAAGAATATTAATTTCATCACAATTTTCTTCATTCTCTTCATCTTCTGGAACAAAGTTTAATTCATCTTCTTCACCATTTTTATCAGTATCATTTTCTTTTTGAACTTCAACTTCAGTAAAAGTTTCAGTTGGATCCTTTTCCACTTCCAAGCAAATATTGATTTCTAAAATCGCTTATCTATATCACTCATATTTTTTATAATGCTTACTTATAATATCTGCTTTAAAGGCAGCCAACATATTAGATGCATTATCTGTAACGTATCGAAAAACATCTGAATCTGTTAAACCATAACGTTGAAGCAGCAAATCAGAATGTTTTTTAACAACTTCGGCACTATGGCCTGGAGGAAGTGATGCAATTCCAAGGAAAACTTTAACATATTTATGCCCATCATCCAAAAAATGAGCTGTTGCCCCAAGATATCCATGTTTAAGCCCACGATCGCTCCAAATATCTAATTCAATTGTAATAAATGACAATCTTTTTCTTAAAGCAACAGAAATATTTTTCACCGTTTCCTGATATGTTTTTGAAAGAATTGTCTGTAGGCCACCAGTTGATTTTGGAAGCTAAACGGTAAAAGTCATTCTTTTTTTAAGAAATTAAATCCCACCTCAAATCTTGGATTAAAATTCTGTAACAAATTTCGAACATCATCATCTTTAAAAAATTCAAATGAAACAGTAGGTTTTGCTAATACAATTGCAAGATTTTTTGATTGTTCCAAATATGCAACGGATGACTTTCCCAAAAATTCAGTACAAGGTTTTTTTGGAACAAAAAAATCTGATGGCGGTGCACTTCTTTTAACGCTATCAACAACGGATTCATTTTGTTTTCTTTTATCTTCTTTTAATTTAGTAAATTGATCAAATTCTGATTTGTGAATTTTTAGATGTTTTTCAGCATTGGTGGAATTATGAGTTTTCAAAACATTAAGACAAATTTTACATCTCATATCACCAGAAGTTAGCTTTTCAATCCAATTCCATACAACCGAAGATTTGGCATCAAATTTTTGCAGTATAACTGAAATCACAAATTTGTTAAATTATTAAAGGGAGTGTCCAAGGCTTGAAGTTAAAACTCATGGCAGACCCGTCTAATAGAAAAATTCAGCTTATATCCAACCGATTTTGATCAATTCCGAATTACTTGAGGAAATCTATGGTAAGAAATTTTGTGTCGTCTTGAACACTCCCTTTAATTATTAAAAAACAACCTTTATCTTTTGGGGTGGAATTCATTAATCTTGCTAAAGCATTATCAGTTGATGGCACAGCAGCTTCTGTAGCAGAATCAACGGCACTTTGATTAGCATTCGACACTGTAACTCAAAAAGAATGACTAATTACTGAGAAAAAATAACATGCGTTGTTGTTAATTTTTATGTTGCTTAATACGAAAAAACGACAAACTATTGTACATTTTTGATGCCATTTTTTTCTCAGTATTACCTGTATTAGTAGTTGCTTCAACAGCATTATCCGGTGGAAGGGGAGAATGTGGATTTAATAAGCGTTGGGATGCTTTATATTGCATGACTTCTGGCTCTGAGGTTTCATTTCCTTTTTGTTGCCTTGGAAACTCAAATGGATTCTATAAATATAACTCAATAAAAAACAAATCTTAAAATAATGGTAAAAGAAAACTTATTTACTTCAATTGCAACTGATGCTGGTGGATTTCTGAATATTTCTTTTACATTTTTCCATTTTTTGATCTTTTTTGTTCCATCTTTATTTTCATCAATAATTTCATTGTCATTTTTATTTAAACCACCTTCAATTGAATTTTCATATGCTGAAATATGAAGCGAAAGGGTGCTATTATTTAACCCATTTTCATTTTGATAATTTTCTTTTTTCTTTTCAATCTGCATTTTGTTAAGTTCAGATGATAAATTTTTATGCTCGGAAGAAGAATTGCTCCATAATAATGAACCTTTACTTTTTTGTGAATCATTTATATCAGCAGTATCTTTGGCTTATGTTAAAGCTGCAGTCCTTTATAGACAAAGGTTCATAGGTGTTGAAATACATGATAAAAAAAAGCTGTTCAAAAACTTGCTTTGATATTCAACTATTGATATTTTCATAAAGAACTGCAGCTTCTTTTTTTGCCGAACTTACAAGTATTTTTGTTGTCATTTGTAATAACACTTTTTGAGTTGCTAACAGTATTTTGAGAAAAGCGTTGTTTATTGTGATTTAAATTAAGGCTATTGTATTGATCTTTAGAACTGTTATCAACAAAAATCCCTTGTTTCCCTTTCAGAGACAAACAAAGATCTTTTGCTGCCATCTTAAATTGTGTTTAAGAATTATATGTTAAGTTAATAATAAACCACGCAAACATAAATATGATTAACAGAATTATTTAAAAAAAGCACAATAGAAATATAATCATTTTATACAATTATTTTTTAGAATACATTTTGTAATTATTATGACTTGTAAGCTATAAAAAAAGTGATGTGTCAGAACTTTTTTTCCCTATTTTTTAGCTGTTCTTCAAAAATGACTTTGACAAACGCGCATTAGTGTATGGCAGTCGGGCTAAAAATAAGAATGATGCAATACAGTCCTAAATGCTCCATATTTCAGGTTCTAATGCCTTAAAAAATAGAGAAAAATAAGAAAATCGATAATAAAAATTTGCGACAAATGATGTAAGAAAGAAAGCTTTTTAACAGATTTTTTCGTACAAATATCTCTCAATTGATTATTTCCTTTAAATAAACTGACAAAACGAATTCACCATTGATGAATATGTTATTAAGTAAAATCAACAATTTTTTTAGCATAGTTTAAACAGTGATGTCCAAAGAGAAAATAAAAAATTGAGCGACAATTAATGTTGAAAAATAATCGTAATAATTTTTTGATTGCAATTTTAAATTAAAAGTGCACGCAGTCAATGTTTAAAAATTTGATTAATCAAAAAACATTGACTGCATAAAATGAAGAGGAACGGAACGTCTAAAAAAGTAAAAAGAACGCGTTCCGTTCCGTTCTTCTTGGAGTCTCATACGTTCCGTCCGTTCCGTTCCCAGATTTTGGAACGGGTATACGTTCCCGTTCCGGAACGGGAACGGAACGTAAGAACGTACGTTCCGGAACGGAACGTTGGAGACACTGCATGGAACATATACAATCTCATCCATATTTCCAGCTTCACTTTTATATTCTTCTTTCATTACAATATCTTCAGGAAAGTATCGACAATATTTTGAATATACTTCTTTTGGATCAAATTTTCGTAAATATTCAATGTATAGCCGCCATAGCTTTTTATTAATAAAATCGTTTCCAAGTTTTTGTTCAACATTATGTTTTACAAATTCAATATCATTTGTTTCTGCCATAGTTTCAATCCATTTTTCGATATTTTCAGATGCAGTTTCGATTCTCCAATATAGCTTTTCCATTTTTTCTACTTGTTCAATGAGAGATTTTGGTGCTGGACCAGCTGAAAATGATAAACTATTAATATAAATGGCAATATTTAATGAATAGAGCTATGTTACAGCCACAACGCTAATCAAAATTGTAAGAAATATTATATCTGCAAAATAGTACAATCATAAAAAGTTACACATCTGTATCGCATATAATACAGATGTTCTAATTTTACACATAAAAGCTAATGTAGTCCCTTCATCATTAATGACAAGAATTGTTTATATAACAAATTATGGTATCTTGATGCTAAAAGAACAAATATGTTTGAAAATGCTAACAATGTCAAAACATAAGAGTGCCTACAGTAACTATAACATGTTAAAATCAAACACTAATTTTATGTGCGAATAATTTGTATCAGTCTTTAAGGTATTACAACCTCAAAATTATTTCTCAAAAATTCATTAGCAAAAGCCGTGTCTGCAGAAAATACAGTAACCCCCTACTATATTCTTTAAAACAAAAGCTTTAATTATATCCCACAAAAACAAAACTTACATGAGCATCGTTCATAAAGCATTAAATTTTGTCGTAATCGATGATGTGAATATATAAGATTGTCAAAGAACTTGTTGACGAATGCGCAGTTTACAAATGCTGTATCAGCTTTACCAGGTAAGTCAGCATTTTCTGATGATGGCTTTAAAAGTTTGAGATGAATATTCTGAAATTAAAGGAAATGATAAGAATAAACGTGTGAATTAATACAATCCCCCGCGATACTTTCCTTCCAGCGGGCCCGATTTTTATGTACGCCCAACATGGACTTCAATTGAAAAAAAATTGAAAACTGTTTATTTTTTTATTTCATCTTAGTCCTTATGCATATTGCGCGCACATGAAAATCGGGGCCCGCTGGAAGGAAAATATCGCGGGGGATTGTATAATATCTGAAAAGTATTCATCATGCAGAAGTTTGAATATTTTATCACAAAAATAGATATCGTATACTATTTATTAGCTATATCCATATATCTATTAAATTCCAAGGAGTAGGATTTAGCCGCTGATATTTTTTCCCTAATCATGCCTTACTTTGACGAGTATATAAACAAAATATGAAGCTTCAACTCCGGCGTCACCTGAATACATCCACAATCAGTGAAAAAAATGAAAAAATGTTATAGTTTTATTAGTAGTACTCAGGATTAATAAGCCAATATTCAGGATACATATCTATTGCAATGCTTAAAATTATAGGACAAATTTCAGTGAAAATCAGAAGACTGCCAACAAGAAGTATACATCCATCAACAGGTGAAGCGTTATCATAAGCATTTGGAACAAATACACATTGTAAAAATGCAGAAGCGGATGTCCCACATTCTGGTGGATTATTATAAACAAAGATATTTTTTTTCAATGAATTATTATCGTCCAACTAAAATGGTATAGAGTATTAAATGTATTGAATGTCATTTTTCATTACGGCTTTTTTGAGTGTGTATGTTACAGCCAATCTTGTGGACCTCATGCTCTTGTGGTCGGCATTAATTTAAAAGTTTTCTACTTTTTCCTTTACAAATATATTATTTCATCACACCAAAAAAATTTAACTCACATTTGTACCATTAATTGAATCTTTAGTAGCGATATCATTTATTTCTTCATAATCATTAACACATGTTACATCAAAAAAATAAGGAAACCGAAAAAAAATAAGCAAAAATATCCTCATTTCAGAGCCGAAAACGGTTACACAGTTTTAGAGTTTTAGAAAAAAGCATTGGCATTTTTGTAAGAGAGAGAGAAACATTGTTTTAAAATCGATAGTGCAATGGAAGACAAACGCTAGGACTACCGCAAGAGTGTATTTAAAAAAACGATTAAAATATTTAGAGACGGCAACGGACAGCTTTTCGATGATTAAAGTTTTAATCAGATCTGCAAATTCATAAGGCTATTATTAAACGTGATGATCTTTATTTATTTACTTATAAATATATTCAACTTTGGATCTTATGGCGAGGTACTCTTAATTCATGCATCAATGAACAACAACAAAAAAGTGAGAATGTTGTCAAAAAATAAGTGTTGAAAGCATTGGTATGGATTATTGAGGTTTTAAGTCCAAAAGTTGGAAATTGATAAAAAAATATAGAAAATATTCTTTCAAGATTTTTCATCATTTGTTTGTTTTCTTGCAAAATTCAGTTTGAATAAAAATGTTAAAAATATCAGTGATATTTTTCTTTGAAGCTTTCTTCATCTTTACAGTAAATGGACAAACAGTAGGAGCATATAAAGTAGTAGTTCAGCGACAATCAAATGTTCCATTAATTTCATATTCACAAGATTCCATACTGGATTTAAGCATGAATGGTGCAATCTTTAATTATTATGGATCACTTGGAGTTATTTTTACTATCGCAAATAAATCATTATCTATGGAACGTCATTCTCTGACTTCTGCGAACTTAAATTTACAGAATGGAATAATATCAATTAATGAAACTTTTAATCTTATTCAAATTAAATATCCTAAAGATAAGTAAGTTGACATTGACAAAGATCTTCTCAAAAGCATTTTTATAGCGAGATGATATTTGATTGCGGAATTTATAATCCTAGAATAGCTTTCAATGATGACATTTTTCATCTTTATGCTACTTTAAGTGATTGTAATTCTGAAAGCCTTATTTATACCTCAACCAAAACCCCATTTGATGGAAATTCTTGGTCACAATCTATTTATATTTATAATGCGAACGATCAATTTACTGCTGCTTCACCGATATTTGCAAATGATAAAAATAATTTAACTGATGATTATATTTTTGGGGAATCTGGGGGTTTTAATGACCCTGGAATTCACAGTTTGTACCGTACTAAAGGTGATACAGATTGGACCCGTTCGGATGATTTACTTAATATTCGTCATGGATATTTTGATTCGTTTTTAATGGAATCTGGTTCACCACCAGTTCAGCTAAAATCTGGTGAATTTTTTTACACGTATAATGGCGTTATGCCAGCTGAGGTGTACTGGGCTAATGCATATGGAATAGGATATGCAATTCTTGATGCTAATGATCCACAAATAGTTTTACAAAGAAGTGATCAACCGATTATGTCACCTGTATTAGAATGGGAAGCTGGTAATTGTTCAGATCCAAATTTTGAACTTGTAACCTATTCGTGTCAATATATTTCTCTTACAGGTTAGGGAAATGCTTTTCTATAGTTCATATACACACGAAATCAAATATAGTGCCGAAGTGGTTTATTAAATCAAGCAAGGGCCGTACTGACAGTTTCCTTGAGGCACACTTTTTTTATAAAGAGAGTAATAAACTTATAGGCTTAATCCCACATCCCGATGAATGTGATTATGCAAATGTTAGTGGCCTTTTGGGTATTGAATATGTAGAAAATGCTGAATGCTTCTTAGGTGTTTATTTTGCCTCGAAATTCTCTGTAGGAGTAATTCAAGTAATTATAAGCAAAGAACCTGCTCCTAAGCCAACTTCAACAACTTCATACACAAAAACGACAACAATAAAAACTGAAAGCATGACATTCTCTAGTACAGAAGAAACCACAGCAACAACTTCTTTGCCAGAACAAAAAAATAAAAGTTCTAACACAAAACTTATAATAATTATTGTTTCCATTGTTGCTGGTGTCATTATTATTATATTTCTCTTGGCGGCTTTTTTCATATATCGATTCTATGTTCAAAAACGAAGGAGAAATGCTTCCATTTTTCAACAACAAACAAATGCATTTACGAATGATAAACTTCAGGATAAATGGGAAACATCATGGGATAAATTGTTAATTAAAAAGATTCGACTTAATAGTGGCAAATATTCAGAAATTTTACAAGGAAAATGGTTAGAATCAAGAAGCGACGTTAAAAAAGATACTAAAGTTGCTGTTAAAACTCTGCGGAATGATATTGGACAAGAATATAAAGTAAGCCATTGTACAAAGTGATTCACAAGGTTTTAAGCTGAAATAAAACATCAAAATCATTTTTTAGGCTGCTTTTTTAGAAGAAATAGAAATGGTAAGAAAATACAATAGACGTTTTTTCGATTTATAAAGTAACATTTTAGACTAAAAAGCTCAATTCCCATGATCGTATAATAAAAATGTTTGGATGCATTACAAAAGGAAGTCATATTTGTTTGATTTTAGAATTATGCGTAAATTTTGATTTATTAAAATATGTTAAAAAATTCAAACATAAAATTGTAAGCTGTTATTTAAAAATCGAAAATTACTGTAATCATTAAAAATTTAGTCAAAGAAGACGCAAACTGAATTTCAAATTTTTGCATGGCAAATTTCACAAGGAATGGTAAGTATTAAAAATTGAGTTAATTTTTTATTAAAAACGTTTTAGCAATATCTTGCTTCTCAAAGAATTATTCACAGAAATCTTACTGCAAGTAATATATTAATAAATGAAAATAAAAATTTAAAGGTATTTCAAACATTTTGAAATAATCTAAAAAGTAAAAATTATTTGCTTTGTAGATTAGCGACTTTGGAATGTGTGTTGAAACGTCAAGCATTGCTGAAACATGTACGATTGAAGGAAACACGGATAGTTTACCGCTAAAATGGATGGCCATAGAGTCCCTGGAATTTTGTAGATTTAGTGTACATTCTGATATGTAAGCTTTTAAAGATATATTTTTAATTTATTATTATCCTTTTAGATGGTCATTTGGAATGTTGCTGTTTGAAATGTAAGTTTTTTTCTGTTTCAACTTTTTACAAAAAGGGTGTAATTTTAAGGTATTCATTGGGTGAAACTCCCCTCTCTGATATCCCACCATCTGAATTACTCATTCACTTAAAGGCAGAAAAAAGACCTCAAAAACCTGAGAATTGCCCTAATGAAATGTAATGAAAATAATTTTTTTGAAGATAAAAATACCCTGACAGCTTGCTTTAGATTCAATATAATGGAAAGAACTTGGAATGCAGAACCATCACAAAGACCAACAGCTGATGAAATCAATGCAATATTTACTGAGCTATTAGAAAAAAGTACTGAAGGATATGGATACTTATATTTGAATAAAGCTATTTAAAGTTTTTTCTTTTAATATGTCTTTCAAAATAAATACTCTTTTTTTGGCAGATTAAAATTACCAATAATCTGTTATTGACTTTCTTTAAATAAAATTGATAAAAACTAAAAAAAAAAGTTTTGATGCGTTTTAAGCATATTTTTTGCTTCAACGCATTTTAAGCTATGCTTGTTCTTTTTGTTTTATTTTTTTCTCATAAAACAGAGACTTTTGAAACAACTTCAGAATCGGATGAATGGGAAAAAGTTTACAAAGTTGCTGCTCAAAGAATATCCGATACTCCAATTCTTCAATCAAAAATTAATTCACCATGGGATTTCAATTTTCATGCTTCAATTTTTTCATATAATAAACAATTGGCATAGTATTAATTTGTACCCAAAAATTACTTAAATTCTACCCAAAAATTTTTAAGTGCCCAAAATTTACTTAAATTGTGCCCATAATTTTTTAAGTGCCCATAATTTACTTAAATTATACCCAAAAAATTTTAAGTACCCAAAATTTACTTAAATTATACCCATAATTTTAAATTAATAAATGGGAAAATCTAAGGCTGAGTGCACTGACACCAACACTAAATGGAGTGACGCCTATACTAAATGAGGAGACGCCTATACTAAATGAGGAGACGCCTATACTAAATGGGGAGACGGCTATACTAAATGTGGTAAGCCTGAGAGGCTCGGCCTTCGGCCTCGCCCTAAGACCTAAGGCCTAAGACCTAAGACTAAGCCTAACGCTCGGCCTTCGGCCTCGCGAGCCCATGCTTAGCTTGGGGTGAAAAAGTGATACAGGGCTGAGTGCAGTGACAATTACACTTAGGGTGGTGAGATTCCCGCTTTTGAAGTACGCTTAAGCCTAAGACTGAGGCTAACGATCGACCTCTTATCACTGAAACGACATATTGCACTTGTTTTCAGAAATTAAAATTATGGGTATAGTTTAAGTAAATTTTGGGCACTTAAAAATTATTGGGCACTTAAAAAATTATGGGTACCATTTAAGTAAATTTTGGGCACTTAAAAATTTTTGGGTAGAATTTAAGTAAATTTTGGGTACAAATTAATATTATTCCATAAACAATTAGGAATGATGTTTTGTGTTAGAAATAATAATATGACTGATAATAGTTCGATAATTTCTTTTCAAATCCCTGGTAATTTATTAGGACAATGTAATAGTAGTGATATTTCATATTTGGCGACTTCTAGCTTAAAGCTAACAGATGAAGGGATGTTAATTGCAGAGCCACCTTTAAATGATACTCTTCAACCACGTGCTGTACATATCACTAGTTTAACTCATGTTTGTGGCTTTAGAGATCCTCGTATTATTGAACATAATGGAACATACTATCTTATTTTTGGAAATTTTGATGGTCTTTCTTCTTTAATATCGATGGCAAATTCCCTCAATCCATTTAATCCAAATTCATGGAATCAATCTAGTAATCAATTAATTGCCATTCATAACGACAGAAATGCAAAACATGGTGGAATTTTATTTGCAGATGATGAAAATGGATTGTCGCAAAGCTATCTCTTTTGGGGTGATAATGGTTCACCTTCAGAAGGAATAAAGATTGCCGTTAGTAATTCCCCAAACAACTTTGACGTTTGGACAGATAGTAAAAAAGTTTTGTTGACAACTAGTGACGATGGATTTGACTACCTTTCTGTTGAATCTGGTACTTCTCCAATACTTTTAAATTCAAAGGATTACCTTTTTTTATATAATGGTGCCAATAAAATAGATGATATTTTGCATCACAGTGTTGGCTTTGTTATTCTTGATGGAAATGATCCGAAAAAAGTTATTCAAAGATCAATTGAACCAATTTTAATGCCGGAACTTGAATGGGAGACAACTGCTATTATTCAAGGTAAAAATTTTACTTTTTTTCATTCATTTTACAACTTAAAAATCTTCAAGAAAGTCACAAAGTAGCATATAACTTTTTGTACTTGCACTACCAGACATTTTGCCAAACAGCGCCAAATTCAAATTTGGCTTTAAAATAACACAGATTACAAAAATCTAAACGTTTTTGCGCAAAATAGTTCGAATATTAACCAAAAAAGCAAATGCATAATCCAGTAAATCAAAGATTTTTCAGGTATAATTCCGCATCCTTTTGGTTGTGAATATGCAAATATCAGTGATATTTTGGGAAAAGAATATGAAAATAATGCCGAATGTTTTTTAGCAGTTTATACCGGATCAGAGACAACAATTGGAGGAGTTCAAATTTTAGTTGGTTATACTTTAGAACCTCAAAAAACAACTCTTAAAATGACTTTTCCAACAATACCTTCCAAAAAAGCAACAACAACTCATGCACCAACAACAACAATTACGAAATCTTCAGAAACTAATTCTACAACAACTACCGTACTCCAACTAAATATGACCACAGAATCAGCTGCCACACATAAAGAAAAATCTATCATGCTTGAAATAATCATACCTTTGATGATTGTTATTGTAATAATCGGCATTTGTATTTATTTCTTTAGAAAACGACGCATCCAAAGAAACAAAAAGGCAGCAATCTTTGATTCAAAACCATCAAATCAAAATCAAACAAAAGAAGAAATTAATGACGAATGGGAAACGACATGGGATAAGCTGATCATAAAAAAGACTCAACTTGGCACTGGTGCATATGGAGAAGTGGTATTAGGAAAAATTTTAGAAGTTGAAAAATCTTTTAATGGAATGTTAGTAGAGAAAAAAAGCACAAAAATTGCTATTAAAAAACCTCGAAAATATGCAAATGATAATGCTAAGGTATTGCTTTATGCACATATTTGTTTTGCCATACATAATTATAAGTGTTTTATAGAAAAACTTTTTGAAAGAAGTTGAAGTAGTAAGTATAAAGGCAGATTAATTAAGACGGTAAGCAATGATTATTTTTAGATGAAACAAATTACTGGTCATGAAAGGGTAATACAAATGTTTGGTTGTATTACAAAGGGTGAAAAGCTATGTTTAATTCTTGAATTTTGTCCATTCTTAGATTTGCATCATTACATAAAAATCAATAGAACTGAAAAGGTATCTGTTTTGTTTTAATAGTACTTTTCAAAACAACAAATTTTGCAGAAACATCAAATAACCCAAAATGAGTTCATAAAATTTGGTAAACAAATTTCACAAGGAATGGTAGCTTTTTCATCTTTGCTTGAATAAAACATAAATAGCTTTTTAGCAATTCCTCGCTTCTGAATGTATTATTCATCGAGATTTAGCAGCCCGAAATATCTTAATAAATAAGAACAAAGATGTAAAGGTTTGTCTTTGTTATATGTTTTCTAGAACTCAATAATTGTTTTAGATAAGCGATTTTGGGCTATGTCTATTACTCTCTGATCCAACACAAATTTTTTTTGCTAATGCTGATTTAAATACAGGAAAATTACCAATAAAAATGTTGCCACCAGAAGCTTTGGAAAATTATGAATTTAGTTTAAAGACTGATGTGTAAGATATATTTAATTTTTTTTCTAATTTCTATAATTACCTATTACTGCCGTTTTAGATGGTCATTTGGAATGTTGCTGTTTGAAATGTAAGTTCTTTTTTTGTTGCAACTTTTTAAAATTTTAACTACAATTTTAAGGTATTCATTGGGTGAAACTCCCTTCTCTGATATCCCACCATCTGAATTACTCATTCATTTAAAAGCAGAAAAAAGACCTCAAAAACCTGAGAATTGTCCTGATGAAATGTAATGAAAATAATTTTTGAACATGTTTAATTTTTAAGTTTTTAGATATTCAATTATGACAAATTGTTGGAGCCAAATTCCATCAAATCGACCAACATTTGATGAGCTGGTTACAATTTTTACTGTTTTATCGAATGATGCATAAATTTGATACATGTAAATGTTTTAAGAAGTTTAATGAAATTGAACTATTTTATCTCGAAATTCTAATAATACAAAACTGGAAGACTGCAAATAAATATATTTTTGTGGCATAAAAGTAACGTGAGAAGATATATCGTACAATAAATTATAAACCTAACAATCATTTAATGAAGAAATAATGTTAAGGAAAAAGTTCAAAAGTCATGCATCAATGAAGAAAAATGAAATTTTCATTATTTAAAATTCATCAAAGCACACTTATTTATTCGACCATATAAACATCTTTATCAACATCATTATCATTATCAAGAGGAAAGAAATGAATTTCTATTGTAACTAATAAAAAAATGGTACCAACAAGCATCATTAAAAATACAATTATCTTTAAAAAAACGTCGGGAATGAGAGCATATACGTCGCTGTTATTGTCGTTGAAAGATTTAAAGCAAGTAAAAATATTTTCGTGGCATCCAAAAGAATCAGTTACGTTGTTATCATCACCAAGAATTGCAATGAAATGAATAAAGAATAAAAGTACTGTTAAAATGTTTCGCATTTTAGAAATCAGATAATACTTGCAAAGAAGATAAAACCAGATGTTAAATTTTAATTTGCAGGAAAAAATTAACAACTAAGTTTTGCTTTATTCTTAAAATATAATCCTAGGGTTTAGTTGGTATTTTCTTGTTTTTTTAAAGATCGGGAAAAATTTATTATAATTAGGTAATAACGAAAAATGGTATCGGTCCACTGCCACTTCACAAAAGCACTTGTGAGTAACTTGAGTGCCTCTTTGGTGATTAGGTCACCAACCAGTAAAGAGGAAAATAATAGATTCGAAGACAGAAAACGGCAAATTTTCTCTGCATAATCACATTTTTTGTAGAGAGTGTTGTAGGCAAATCCGGCAAGCAGCGAAAATAAAAAATAAAATTGTCGTTAAGGTAAAATTAAAGTGTGTGTTTTACTGATATTTTATTTAGTGTGAAGTGATACTTTGAGGGCATTGAGAAATTTCTTTTTTTTTATTACTCGAACAAACTATAACTAAAAGTTTACGTGACTTGCTCTGTTAATTTATTGCTTTTCTTTTTATTATTAATTAACTCTATCATCTACTTGCATAAAAATGGATGTAAAACAAAATTTATATGAAATGCAACAACAGCTTGTTGATGTTTTTAAAGCACAAGATCCTGATACTGGTTACTTCGATGTTATTTTTGATATGGATGACAAAGTAAGTAACTTAATAAGAATGTTAATCACTCTAATAAACGGTACTTTAGAAGCTATATGCTCATCGGTTTCGTCTATCAGGAATTTCTCCAACATTCAATTCGATGCTTTCTGATCGATCGAATTTAAACAAAAATGAACCAATTAAAATCAAAGATTACAAAATTGAATATTTTAAAGAATTTTTAATGTTTATTTATTCTGGTGAATGCAATCTCAGTGATAAAATTTTTTTTACCATGGTTGATATGGCAGAATTCTATTGTGTTAGAGTATTCAAAGCTTGCAAACAATATTTGTCAAAAATGGAAATTAATTCTAAAAATTTTCTTATGTTGTTAGATATTGCTGATAAATATTCAATTGTTCTATTACGAAAATCAAAAAGAAACAATTAAATTCTTATTACAGGTATATAAAGCGGCAGAAATTCGTGTAACAGAAAAATTAAAAAAGGAAAGCAGCTTAAGCATGACTAAAGAACTGCAAAAAAAATTATCAGATAATTTACCCGCTTTTAATTTTACAGAAATGAATACAGAAGTTGTAAGCAATTATGTTGGTGAGTTTTTATTTAAACTTGAAATGTGTTTGTAATTGAAATTATTTTAGTTACCAAGTCTTTTCTTTTTGCATCTGAAGAATTCAAGAAAATTCATTTTGCTGCCTATAGCAAAGCATACGGTAAGTATTCATTTTTGTCTAGTGCAATATATTTTGCATTTTTTTAGTAAAAATAACTGATAAAAATGGAAAAAAAGCAAGGGGCATTCTTAATTGCTCTAATATGAATAAAGTTGTTGAAGTTATTCAATCACTTAAAAATGTTTCAAGTCGATATAATTACTGGACAACTGGAGCAAAAAAATTGCTAAGACCAAGTTTACTAATAAAGAAAGATGAAATTGATTGGTATTTAGTTTTTGACTATGATGGAGATCTTGCTTTAATGCACCAACGAAAAATTCGGGAATGGGATTATTTACTTGCAGAAATGTTTGCTGAAAATGGGTTCACATTTGATTATGATTGCAAAATCGAAGTTAACCGTTACACGTGAATTATTTCTTTGTTTGATTTGTTTTCTATGTCTTTTTCATGTTTAATTGAATTAAACGTGAGTAAAACCATACTCAATTTATGCATGTATACCCATGGTAGTGCTTTACTGAAGTGACACTGATAAGTCTTGAGCATTGTTTCAACAAACTTTTTTGAGAAAACACTGAACATCCATTGAAAAAAGGTGTGGCAAATATGAAGATTGTAGCAAACGAAAAACAGTCTAAAAAGCTATTAATCATAAATTTGTTGGAAAAGAGAAATTATTTGATTTTTTGAACAAAAAAATGCTGATAACAAAGTTCAAATATTTAAAGTGAATTTTTTTTGTATTTAGGTTGATGCATTGTTAGTCCCCATTGTTAATCAAAATTACTGTAGCTGCAATTTGAATGATAAAAAGTTTAGAGTTCTTATTTAACTTTTTTGGAAGAACAGCTTATTTCGTTGGAAATCACTTTATGATATTGATTCAAAAATGTTAAGCGCATTTATATGTATCTCTTGGAAAATAACAGTTTAAAAATTTTATTTATCAACATTTTATCATTAAACAGTGTAACTATGTAACCAATGTTTCACACCCATAAGCTAATGGTGATAAAATTTCCCAGCTATCTGGTTGTGGCTGTGAAAGATCATTCCAATAAATATAATTTGCTTTTGGTGCATATTGTCTTAGCGGCCCTGATTCTGCAAATGGCCCAGTTATAACAAAAGTAACTCGTGCATATTTAGAGATAAATGACATATATTGTTGGATGTATGATAAGTAAACATCAGATGTATCAGTAACAAAAGCAATAACAGAAACAGGAGCTGGTGAAACTTGTGTTACAATAAGATCTTTTTTAAGTGAAACAAAAATTTGAAAAAATGATGATGAAAATTGTGTCATAGAAGTTATAGAATTTTGAATATCGCTAGTTGATAAGTTATTATTCCATGGTATATAATTTCCGTTGTCGTTTAACCAAGAAAAATGAATTCTTTCTGGATGATTTATAGCTCTAATAGCAGATGAAACAAAATTTAATACTTTCTGAAATTGAGCTTTGTTAAAACCTTTGTTTTCTGGAAGATGGTGGTTCAAGTAATTGATAGAAATTCCCTCCCTTTTTAATACTAAGTGCTCAAATTGTTATTAGAGAGTCAACATTAAAGGGAGCACGTCTTGCACAAAAATTTTTGGCATTTGGGATCACTTTGCCAAACATCTCCGAATTCAAATTTTCTGTCTTTTTGACTTTAAATTTGGTGTCATTTGGCAAAGTGTTGCTGAATGCCAATACCGTAATTTACTTGAATCACCTTGAACATTTTCAAACCTTAAATGAATCTGGATCTAATTTGGCTGATCTATCAATACCTAAACCAATCCAACTTTGACACGGAAAATATGGTACTAAATCCGCTGGATTAGGTAGTGGAGGGGTTGGTGAGGTAAGTGATGGAAGTGTGGGTGTACCTGAAATTTAATTGTGAGCCATTTCTTGCCATGATTAATATAATCTTACATCTAAAAGCTTTTGCGATATCCCATCCATCTGGCAGCGTTGAAAAGGCCATTGTTTCCCAAGTATACATTAGTGCATCTTCAAAACCTTGTAATTTATATGCATCCACTTTAGTTCCAGCCAAGATAAATGTTAATTTTGTTGAATTTTTTAGATATGTGTTATATGTTTCAAGTGCCGCTTGAATCATATCATTATCCGATGTATCAGTAACAAAAATCAAAACCGTTCTTGGCATCGTATGATTGTAGGAATTTGTTGCCAACAATGTCATAGCTCGATTTAAATTTGCTGCTTCTTTTACTTGAAATATATTTTTTAATGCTGCATTGAATCCAGTTTTATCATTCTTGGCATTAAATGGATACGTTATCATTGTGCTCAAAGCATTATCATTGTAAATTCCAAATTCAATTCGTTCAAAATGTGTTACATTATCAAAAATTTGTGAAAGGAAACCCATTTGTCGCTTAAATTTTTTTGTTGATTTAAAGTAGTTTTTTTTAAAATGAAAAAATTACCGGAAATTGAAATATTGATAAGGTATATGAAATATCAATCAATACAGAAATATAATTTTGGCATGGCAAATAATTAGTACCTAAAAAGTTTGTTATTATTATATGAATATTACAGACAAATAAAAATTTAAAAAAACTTAGTATTGGGTAGACATTTATTAATCCCTAATGCGATACCCCTGAGCAATCTTTACAAACATCCTAAGGAGGGGCTCACTTTTAACCTAGGTGCCACCCCATTTAATCTGTTGTAACTTTGAATCCACCGTGCACCCAACCACCGCTGTTTTTAGTGGTAACCTCGCCTGGGGCTCGAGATCACCAGGTTGAATCTCCGATGCGCTAACGATCACATCAGCTGTCAAAATTTTTTTTGAAATGTTTCACGAATTTCCATGCAGGGGCCATGCTTATCTTCTCCGTTTTGTTACTATTTTAAAATGTGTTCGTTTGGATCGAATAATATCTATTATGTACATTTGAACTTCTTTATCAAAAAAATTAAAAAACACAATTTTCTTTGATATCTTATAAGCATTTAAAGAATTTTTCCACAAAGTCATGTATGTACCTTTTTGTTTGTCTGATGATTTTTAACCTTAGAAGATTCTCTTTATTTTTTTATCATTTTGACGCACCAAAAAGAAAAATGATTTTTTGTGCAAGAGAACAATAGAATCAAAAAACACCGTAATTTTCTTTTGAGAAACGCCTTAAAAACGTTTGTGAGTAATTTGTTCAACTCACAAAATTTTTGGAAATGCCATCGTTGTGACTTGTCATCTTAGTTTAGTCACTTTTAGATACTAAAACCAATACTTTTCGGTTGACTTATCATCTATAGTTTACTCAAATGAAACTTGCTTTTCTAATTATATTGTATAAAATAAGTAAGCTTTTATGTATTTTTATCATTTTTAAGGAGAAAAAAGTGATGATTTGGAGTTTTGCTTTATTTTGTTTGCTATTAATGACTAGCTTTAAATTGAACAAATTACTTACATCCATAATCTTCAGAATAAACAATTGGAAAGTTGTCATTATAAATAGGTGACCACCTAATAAAATGTTCAGAAAATTGTGTTAATTTTGTTGCATTTGCATTTGAACCAAGTAAAACAAAATTTAAACGAATTCCTTTTAATTGTGGTAGAAGGCGATCTGCATTAGCAAGGGCAGAATCAGAGGTGTTTGAAATAAAAATAAATGCCACAATTGGATCACTAACATTTCCCAAAGCTTTAACACTTGTAAGCAAATTTGCAAATTCTTGTAGTAATGAATAAGTATTTTGTGTTTGTATTGCATTGTCAAGTGTGCTTTGCATTTGTGAAATACTTAATCCACTATTCCAGGTAAATTCTGATGTAAAGGCGCCTTCAACTCGTAAACGTTCAGGATGATTAAAAGTTCCAATAGAATATTTAATGAAGTCTATTTGATTCTAAAAAAACGTCGTTATAAATATTAAGGAAGCTAGAAGGATAAGCAAAACGTTTTCTAACATTCTTTTTATCCGATTAAAATTTTCAAACATAAAATGTCTTTCTGCATCTGCTTTTCACCTTTTACAAATATCCCTTGAAATCTATTTCCTTACCTTAAATTGCGCGGAATGAAGAGAATTTGAGTCATCAAAGGAATATGAGATATAGCTTTTACATGGAATGTATGCATCATCATCACCTAAAATACTCTTATTTTTCAAAACACCACAAAAACTTCAAACAAAACTAACCTTTTACCGTATAGACAAAAAACAGAGCAAACGAAATTAAGCAAAAACTCCAAATCATCATTTTTTGCTTTCTTAAAAATGGTAAAAATGCATTAAAGCTAACCTATTTTATACAATATAATCATAACCCCTTTCAATGCTTTTAAGGCGTTTCTCAAAAAAAATTACGGTGTTTTTTGATTTTATTGTTTTCTTGCACAAAAAACATTTTCTTTTTTGGGTGCGGTAAAATGATAAGAAAATATAGAGAATGTTCTAAGGTTAATAATCATCAGATAATCAAAAAGGTACATACATGACTTTGTGGAAAAATTCTTTAACTGCTTATAAGATATCAAAGAAAATTGTGTTTTTTTCATTTTTTGATAAAAAAGTTCAAATGTGCAATTTTGTTTTGCTTTAATATGATGTTGTAAAGTATTTGCCCTCCCACTCCGTCCCTCCAATAGCATGTTTAGAAAACTATGTCGAGCATTCACAGAGGTGAATGCCTGAACTTTGACCGACAAAACTTTGACCGACAGAACTTTAACCGACAGAACCTCGACCGAAAGAACTTTGACCGACAGGGAACTTTAACCGAACGTGAACTTTGACCGAAAGGAATCATGACCGAAAGGAACTTTAACCGAAAGGAACTTCGACCGACAAAAACATGGTGATTTGACCGACAAGTCAGAAAAATTTCTAAAATCTCAGAACAAAGGTATTACTGCAGAAGATAAGGTGACAACTATACTAAATGAGGAGACGATTACACTAAATGAGGTGACACCTATACTAAATGAGGTATGAATTTGACTTTTCCAATGCGCCTAAGCCTGAAAGCCTAAGGCTAAGCCTAACGCTCGGCCTTCGGCCTCGCGAGCCCATCCTAAGCTTGGGGTCGAGGTGACATCTACGGCTGAGTGCAGTGACAACTCAACTAAGGTACAGTATGAAATCGGACAGTAAGGAAGAATTTTGACAATTTTTAAAAATTCTTAAAAATACGATTTTTGTCGGTCAAGGTTCCTTTCGGTTAAAGTTCTTTTCGGTCAAAATTCCTTTCGGCTAGAGTTCCTGTCGGTCAAAGTTCTTTCGGTTAAAGTTCTGTCGGTCAAAGTTCCGTCGGTCAAAGTGTTGTCGGTCAAAGTTCCGAATACCCACAGAGGTTTATTTGGAGTATAGTTATTTAAAATGCAAATTTTTTTTAAAGTATTCATTGGGTGAAACTCCAGTCTTCTTAATTAATCAAAAATTTAAATGAGAAAAGAAGATTTAAAATATCTCAGGTATTGCCCTGAATTTTTTTTTGCCGCATGATAATAACGTGAGAAACATTTATATCAGATAAAATATATCTTGCAATACATTATAAACCTAACAATCATTTAATCAAGAAATAATTTTAAGGAAAAAATTCTGGACCAATTACCCAAGAAATATCAGATAGCATTTTCATACTCCAAAACATTATTAAAATTGTTTCTTCAGGAGAAGCAGATTCTTTCTTATTGAGCTCGAATCGGCAATATTCATTTTTTTCATTTTCTTCTGCATTCAAATAGTACAGCTGCGTGTTGAGCTGAAATTTAAAGAGAATTAACACACTTATGAATTATAAGAAAAATTTTATCTTATTCTTTTTTAAGCTATTAGCAATAACCCCTTAAAAGCTCAGCTTTCTAAAAACTAACTTACCACAAAATCAGAACAATTGTAAATTTCTTTGTTTTTAAAGTTTGATGGTTCATAGTTGATGGTTGGTGTTATTATCACAATTAATGGCCAGAAATGGTAGAAAATTTAGTAACATTAATAAAAACAATTGCATTTTCTTGAGAAACAGGGCGTAGTTGAATGTTGCTGACTTTTATGGCAATTTTCTTTGGCACACATGGGTCCCATGCAAGATCGCAATCAAGAAAAAATAAAAATGAAAAGATTTGTGACGAATCAATAAAACTAATTAAATCTTTGGAGATTAGATGTGTTTTCTTTATTTCAACTGTATTTGTTTTAAATCTAGTTCTTTATAAAGACAACAACAATGTAAAAATGAATATCCAATAAAATTTATTAAACATTTATTAAGCTTTATAAATCTGTACGATAGCAGCAGTAAATTCTGCAATTGTGCAAACAAAAAAGTGTAATTGGAAAGGAAATATCAGATATTTAAAAAAATTCATAAATTCATCAAAACCTTTTTTGGTTGTAAATGTGCAATAGAAAAAAAAGAGAAGACCATCTTCTTTAGGGCAAAAAGTTTGATGATTTAATGGATGTGAGATTTCTTGATTAAATGTTTCCTGAAAATAGCTTAGTTTTTATCAAAGAAAGTTGATTTCTTGTTAATGAACATTTCCATTATAGCTTACATTCAAAAAGCAAACATTTGTTATGGTATTATACATAAGCTGTTTTGATCAGCTTCGTTGGAGCAGGATACTGCCAAAAAGCAAGTTAATAATAAAATTTTTAACATTTTTTAAATTAAATAAAGGCGACACAATACTATAATAGTTAAATTCGAGAACAATTCGTGAAAAATTTTGTTGAAGTGTATACAAATATTTAGGTAAAGAAATAAATGGATTGATGCAAAACAGGTAGTAGCAAGTAAATCTCCCTTTGCAATGAATTATACCTGTTACAGCTGAAGAATAAAGTGTATTTTTGATGGCATTTTTTGTTGGCAGGGGTGGTCAAATAAGATCGTAATCAACAAAAAATGGAGTAAAAACGGATTTTTAACAATCAATAAAACTGATCTAATCTTTAAGGATTAAAAGCATTAACAATGTCTGTAAAAAAAAATTATTCATTTTACTTTTTCCTTGACAGCCAAAGGCAAAAAGAAAAAATGAACATTTTTTGTGATAAATTTTGCTTTGTTTAATTTCATATGTCAGATACGTTTATCAGAAATCACATTTGAAAAAAAAAACAACAAAAAAAGGATTGTAAAAAATGAATATCAACAAAATTTATTAACAAGCTTTGTAAATTTCAATAACAGTAATAATAAATTCTGCAATTATCATTAAGAAAAAGAACATCTGATTACAAATTATTGCAAGTTTACCAAGCATTAAACTCAAGTGCAGTAATTCTGCGAGGCCTTTTTTAGTTGTAAACATACATTTGAAAAAAAAGAATGGACCATATTCTCTAGGACAAGGAGGATGATATCTTTTTAGTTGTGATATTTGAGGATGACTTGGTGCTTCCTGAAATAAATAAAAGTCTATGTATGGTTTATTTTAATGCAATAATTAACTTACGTTTAAAAAGCAAATATCTGTTGTGTTATTTTTGATAGCCATAGATACGCTTTTTTGAACATTTTCGTTGTAGCAATAAACTGCCAAAAAGCAAGCTAATAATAGCAATAAAAATAAATTCTTCATTTTTTTGAATTAAATATTGATGACGACAAGTAAATAACAGATACAATAATTAAATTAGAAACAAAATTTTATTTTTTTAAAAGAATATTGACAAGTACAAAGAATGAGCTGATTGATTTAGTGATTGGTGCTTTTTCGGTTAGTATTATTCTATTTATTATTATTATTATCTAAGCCACTGCTAAGGTCAACAAGAAAATTGATTAGCATGAAAAAATGTATTTTTTTTATTAAATATCTGTCAGTTGAAATAAAAATAAATAAGAATTAAGCAGAAAAGTCATTACAATAACTTTGTTGCTGACAAAGCTCTAAAAGCCCGATTTTGAAAAAGCTGAGCTTAGATAATTTGTAGTGGCATGCATGTTAAAAACTGAGGTATTAAAACTGTTCAATTTGATGCAGTTATTACTACCATTTACAAATCTTTTAATTTTACAACGCTGATTTCGCAAAATAAAGTTTCTTTATCATAAAAAACTTTTAATAGTTTCCTTCCAGACATTAATGGAATAAATGCTTTAATAGAATCTCCATTAAAAGCGTCTACCTTTTCCTGTATTTATACATTTTTAAACACACAATTAACTACTATTCATTTTCTGCTTGCTTGTTTTCCTAAAAAAATGAAATTCAACGTTTTTGCTCTTGTCTTTTTCTTTGCTGCAATTTTTGCTGTTAATTCTTTTGTAAGCTTTTGAAAGCTAATATGATAGCCTTTAAATCAGAAAAAATAAATAATTTTCAGGTTCTTAAATCTGATCATGACAACCTAAAGCCCGGTCAATGTTATCATGACTATGAGTGTGCACCAGGTCAGATATGTATCCCAGCAAACTGTGGAACCGGATGTCCTGGTGGATGCATGAGCTCTGATAAAGGAAAATAAAAAAAATAAGGAAAATAAAATTCGTGTTGCTTTTTATGAAATAAAATGATTTCAAAGAGTCATAAATAATCTACAGAGAAATTTTTTGCATTTTGTTATTTTCTCAATGACAAAGGATACCGAAACATTATGTGTGTGTATATTGTTTAGCCAATTGATAAGAAAAACACAACAACTGTCACAAAATAAAATAATAAAAAGTTAATGAAAGCCTTAGTCAAAAATCTTCTTGTTTATTGTTGTCGTAATTCAAGATAAATTAAAACAAACTGAGTATAACATTCACAAAATATTATCCAACTTCCAAAGCACAAACTGTTTCACCTTCTTTTGGTACAGTTAAACAAATGTAAAAGTTATAAAGGCTATCATGGCATTTTGCAGGATTCCAATGTTTTTTCTGCTGCTGCTGTGGCTTTGCATTTAACTAAAAATAAATTAGCTATCTAATCAAGTTGGCTTTGATCATGTGCAAATTCACATATTGGGCGTAAAATTTAAATTAATTTTGTTTACATTAGAAACAAAAAATAGTCTTCAGAAAATCAAAAATTTTAACTTACATTTAAATTGGAGCAATCATAAGCTTCACATCGATACAATCTTTTATATCATCTATATTTACATTGACACAAAATACTGCCAAAATATAAGAAAGTATTAAAAATAGTATTAAAAATACTTGCATTTTATTACAAATCTGGTATAGTAATACAACAACACTCGCAATCACAGAAAAACATTAAAAAACTAAAGTGATTCTTTTTCCTTGCACTTTTTATACTTTTGGAACATAAAAGGGTCAAAGTCAAGTCGCGAATTGCATAAATCACAGATCTATACAAATTGATGGCTGCCAAATCTAAGCCAGAACTACATATCTTGTAATTTAATGTCACATTTTTCCTGATATCGTGAACAATATATAAAATTTTATTGGCTTGTTAAAACTTTAAGTGATACTGTAAAAGATTAAAAAGCTAAATAATTACAGATGATAATAGTTTATTAATTTAATTATAACAAAATGAAAGTAAAACATACTGGCATATTAATTGATGTCACAAAAACAAGAATATTATCTTAATAACGCTGGAAAAAACTCTGAAAAAATTTTACATCAGTATTTCATTTCTGTTTAAATGTTATCTCATTTAAATAAAAAATAACTAAGAAATAAATCAGAACATGCCAAAAACATTTTCTTACTTTCTACAAAACAAAAACAGCAAAAAATATGTATAAATCATTCAATTTTCTTGATCTACTATTGGATAAAATTCAGCCATGTGTTGATCAACTAAAATAACAGCTTCGCATAAAATTAAATAAATTCCAAGTACTAAAAGAACACATTCTGCAGATGAAATCGTTTTGCCTTCTTGAACAGTAAAAGAACATTCAAGGTAACTATATAAATCTTTTCCACAATTGCGAGGCGGAGGTGATGCATTAACAAGTTGGCTACTACAGTCATCGGTATCACATTTTTCATTGCCAACATTATCATCACAAGAAACAGTTGTTAATAAATAAGGAAAAAGAAATAACAAGCATACCAGTTTGAGCATATCTTTTTTTCAGCATTTGCAAATAATTTGCAGTCTGTTATAAAAAAAACAGATGAACCACAAGGAAACAAAAGGTTTGCAAAAACTGTGTTGCACAGTGAGTTATATCAACCAGAGGGTCGCTTTTGGGAATGCAAAACCTCTAAGGCCAGGCTTGCAATGTTTCTTTTAAGACATGTCTAACTTTTTTTGTTTTTCGGAGTCTTTGCTCATTTTCAGAGATCGAATTGATCATGCCGAAATAAAGAGGTACACATTTTCCTCTCAATAAATGGAGATGGTACGTTTGTTGGTTGGTCCGACCGTGCGTTTTTATTCATGCAAATTTCTATAAAAAAAGAATAAAACATGAAATTTGCAGCAAAAGAAAAAGTGCTTCAAGAAGTTGCATAGCGATTAGAGGGTTCTTTTAAAGGCTATCCAGCTATTGATTCAAATGATAAAGCAGCCATGGTTAGGATCCTATGAGTTATTTATGGCCCTTTTTAAGGTTTTTTAGTTTTTTCCCATAACTTTTCAAAGGGTTTATGACAGTATGACAGTAGGGATAGAAAGAGTTGTAGTGGGAGATCCTGTGGAGGACCTTTTTATTTGGCTATTTTTATGCATGCAGCGATCCTAAATTAGTGTGAACTTTATTTTTTCAAGTAGTTGAGGACCCCTTTTGGTACAAAATTAATATGCTTAAAAATAGAACTGAAATTAGTGAAACGTGAATCAAGCTAGATTTGACATAAAACCTTGGCGGCGGTTACTTAAGTAGTGAGAGTGAGACTGATGAAGCGAGTTCGGAGGCAGGTACTTTGGGAGGAGATTTGGAAATAAGATAAATTTGGCAAAGATAGATGTCCGAGATGTGTAGTTGAGGTGTGAAATTTTTTGCTTTGAGCTGGTCTTTTTTGGCAAATGTAAGTAACATTAACAATTGTTTATTTCTGTAGTGTGGATCATTGGTGGCCGCCCCGAAGGGGCGGGTCACCTCTAGTATTGAATATTAAACAATACGAAAAAAAACAGAGCATAGAAGTTATGATAGTTACTCATTACTTTCCTTAGTTGCGAATATATGCTAATTACGCATATTATTCATTCCTTTTGCCACGTCATCATTTTTCTATAAATACTCTCTTTGTCTCTCTTTTGTTGTTCATTCTCGGTTGTCTCTCTCATTTGTATGATGTTGTTCGAATAAAAGCTCAATTATCTCATCTATAATGTTTCAACTTGCATCTATCAACCTATACATATATATTCACTTCGTGGACTAGGGCATAACATAGAGATATAAAGTTGCAGAGATGCAGTGTAGGCGGTTTACCGAACAAAAAATCACTAGCCTTGCAGATACGCAACTAAAAAACAACAAAAGCTACAAAACTGGAGTGTTGATATCATTAATAAGTCAATGTTCTGGATATAAATTTGCAAAAATGTTTAATATTATAGGATGAATTTCACAGAAAATCATAAAACCCGCAACAACAAATAAACATCCTTCAACTGGTGAAATGGGATCATCACCAATTGGGTAGAATAAACAGTGTAAAATTGTAGAAGCATTTTTTGAACATTTCTGCATCCTAATATACTGAGCGTCTTGCGTTTTGGTTGAAATTTGTTGACGGCTTTTGAGCTATAAATTTTATTTTTTTAAAATCTTGCTTTTAATTGCATCTCAATGAAAACATTTGTATGATCAAAAGAAGGTATAACTTACATCTAAATTAGAGCAATCATAAGTTTTACCAGTATTTGCATCAAGACATTCTTTTATATTAGCAATATTCTCATTGATACAAAACACTGCCAAAGTATAGAAAAATATTAAAAATAGTGTTAAAAATGCTTGCATTAAAATTTTATTATAAAAGAGATGAGAAATGCAGGTTAACAATAAACATTCAGCTCAAGGCAAAAAAAGTATTAAAAGACAAAACGGTTTTTTTTACAGAGATCAAATTGTTTGAAGAGAAATCGCAATTTGCATAAGTCACAGATCAATGCCATCTGCCAAACTTAGAACCGGTGTACGACTTTTGTAGTTTATTTGTTTGTTATTGGGAGGAATACAATCCACATGTTTGCATCATTTGAAACTCGCTATTTGGATAAAATGCTTACTTTATTGGAAAGTTAAATTTATTGTTTAATGGATACACAAAAAACGTAAAACATTTCAAAAAATCATCTTTGAACAATTCATTCATAAATTATTGTAAAATTTTCAGGAAATAAATGTGCAGCAGCTAACAATAACAAATCATGGGATAAAAATATAATGAAAATAATGCCAAACATCATCAATGGGAAATACATTTCCATAAGAAATTTTTTTGTGAACATGCTTGTAATCGTAAAGATGTCTTCTTCTAGGGAAGATACTAGTTGTTGGCGATGTATATTTTTTGATGCTGGTGATAGGTTATTATTTGTTTGCTAAAACTTATGCTTCAAAGATCTATAAACTATTCCAGGGAGCTTACATTTGCAAATAAAGAGGAAGAAGCATGTGCATATTTGAAATAAAAATGTTCTTCTTGAGGGAAGGAAAAACTTGAATTTCTTGCAGGATCATTAATTTCGATGTGACAAGAAATTGCCATAAAACAACAACAAACTGCTAGTAATAACAGCATTGATTTTAGCATTTTTAAAAATATTTAACAAAAAAAGAAACAAATATTGACAGCAAACAAAATTTTGTTCTAACTCAAAACGGCAAATGGCACGTTTACAAATGCAAATCATCCGCCGTTGAATACAACTGATGATTGCATATTTTCATGACCGTAGATGATTCAATGAGATCATAATCAATGTCAGAAGGAACGAAAGGCGTTTGACAAATCAATAGGACAGATCTAATCTTTATGGATCACAACCATTGGGTGCACAAAAAAATTATTCATTAAATTTGCAAATGTTCTTGCCAAAAAAAGAGACACAATAAATCTAATTAAAAGTCACTTTATAGCTATAACTAAGGGATCTTGATAGCAATAAGTCATTCATATGTAATCCAATTATTGAAAAGAAAAATTGGCAAATTTATTTATGTCATAAATACAAGAACAGTGTTAATGCAAAAGTTTCAAAACACACTGTAAAAATATTATAAAAGTAATTCATTCAATATTTGCAACATCTAATTTCTCGGAATTGATGCAAATATCCAATGATTCGGAAACAAATTAGCACAAATGTCACCAATGATAGGCAAAAGTTCGCAAAAAATAAACAAAAATCCTACTGTCATAAAAATTGCTTCAGCTGGACTATAATTTTTTCCTTCATGCGGTGTAGTGCAACATAGATAAAAGTGATAAAAATCACTTCCACAATCATCAAGATATCCACGCTTTGGAGTTGTCACAGCAGGTGGATGGTTCTAAAAATGATAGTTATTAAATATATTGAAATATTGAAACAAGTGTAGTAGCTTGGAACTTCAATAGCTATTGCAATAGTCCAGTTTTTTCTTATTATCACCTCAATTATACAAATAGCAATTTAAGTGAATGCTTAAATTTTAGGATTAACAAGAACTAAAAAATTACAAAAGTTTCCTCTTTTAATCATACATTCAACTTCTTAGTTTTTTCTATCTGTAAAAAAATTACTTCAGCAGTTTCCTTTATGGCATCAATATTTTTGATATTATCATCACACAAAATTCTCAAGCAATTGAAAAATATTAATAACAACAGAATTAAAAGTTTCATCTTTGATAGCTCTTTTTTATTCCGCAAAGCAGGTAGTAATATTTAATCAAAATGATGAAAAAAAGACAATCATTTGTTTTTCATAGAAATCACTTGATTAAATATTTTAGTTTGCTGTGGTTCTTTTGTAAAGGTTAAATCAATTTTTGCCAAAAAAATGAGAAAAAAAAGTTTATTGAATAAAGAAGTATGCAGACAAACAACGAAAAAAATACATGTCTGGACTAAACTATAAAAGGATCTGAAAGCTGATAATCCGGATATAAATCATCATAGATACTGATAAGGAAAAATAAAATGTCCCAAAAAATTCAAATAGCAAAACCCGTGAATAAAAATGCTTCTGCAGGTGAAACACTTTCGCCATCATTTGGAATGGTAATACATTGTAAGAAAATATAAGAATTTTCTTGACATATTTGCCATTTTTGTTTTGGTTTTACCGGACGTTGTTGTTGCAGAGATTCAAGCTATAATTTTTAGTGCAACCGTTTTTCAGTGAATGGTTGATGTGATGAGCAGAAATGGTCAAAACTGATTTCTTTGGAAAATAGTGTTTCTTTTACTTTTTAGCAAAGTAACAGAAACAATATTCTGTTACTTTGCTAAAAATAAAATTGCTTTAAATTTGCAGTTTTGTGACTGCAATCAACAAAAGAAATAAACTTACATTTGAATTTGAACAATTACAACTGCAATTACATGGCTTTCCATTATTTACATCAACATTTTCGTTTATATCAACATTACGTTTATTCTCGGCACATATACAGGCCACAAAATTGGTAAATAATAATGCCAGCAAAATAAAATGTTTCATACTGTATCGAAAATTAGAATAAAAATTAGATAATTGAAGTTTAATAAAATTTTTAATACGAAAAATAAAACTTTTGCAATACCATCAATGTTTGTAGTTCTTTTTTTTATCCATTTCTTTGGATTAAACGATCAAATCGCGATTGGCTTAAAGAACAGATCAATACAATCCTGTTGTTTTCTAAACTACAAATTTTGCATTGAATGCTTTTTTGGTTGTTGATGAAAAATGGCAAAAGTTGCAAGAACTCAAATGCAACAAAACATTGATTGTCTTTGTTTCCATCATAACGTCGTGTTTTCCATTTCATAAATTCATTATTTAATTGCCACTAAAACCTAACCATATTCAAGCCATTTTTGATTTGAATGTATATTAATTTTTGTACTTGTTTTTTTTTGTTTATCCCTTGCTTCTCGAATATTATAAGCCACAGAAAACAATAAAAGAAATGCAATTGCGCAAATGGTACACCACCAAAAAAAAGTTTTGTCAACACATCATATAAACAGCAGCAAAACAGCAGCCAACACAAATAGTGATTTTTTTGTGTAGGAGATATTGACCTCGTAGTGGCAATAAATCATTTTTAATCCCATTTATTTTAAAGCAATAATTTCTGATGACAAGAACGATGACGACAATTGGCAATATTGCTTCTTCTTTTTGCGCATCTGGTGAAAGAACAACAATAAGGAAGAAAAGATAGTAATAACAATAATTAATGAATTATTGCTCAGTGCTGTTGTTGAAAAAATGGATGCTTTAAATGGGTTTAAAGCATACTGTAGCATTATGATAGCAAAATTTGCATAGATGGTTGTAAAAATAATGCAATTTTGTTTGGTTGGAATACTTTTGTAGAAGTTGAGTTACTGTCAAAAGATGATATTAATCAAAAATGAACGATATTTTTGCAATTTTTTGTTACTATCACAAAAATTTGTTTATTTTTCAGGTTTGATTGATAGCCATGAAACTGCAGTGAGATGTATCTTGGAATCCCAAACTGCGATAAAAATGATTAGATCAAATCACAATTAATTTATTAGAAATGAACTCCCGTCTCTTTAAAAAAGTGGTTTTTATGTTTAGTCATAAAACTTTTTTATGATATTACAACTTTCTTTCTTTCAGCGTAATTATTGCATTGCATTTTTTTACAACTTTTTCCTTTCAAGCAAATTTTCTCCATTAATGATTCATTCACTGAAATCAACCATATTCATAAAAAACATTTTTTTTACAGCCAATCTTTGTCTTAGTTTTTTTTCTTTTGTTATTTCTCTAATTTACTTCCACTAAAAAACATTGCAGCTGCTTTTTTTCTTCTTTTGTTTCAAATTTTTTTGCAAAAAAAACAAATTTTCTTGAATTCAAAAATTTTTAATACAGCTTTTTACAAACCTTTTCTTCTTCATTTCTTTAATGACCATGAAAATGAAGAAAACAAGCTGGTGATGACACAAAAAGAAAAACATGATTGACTAATTTGTTGAAAATGAATGAAAGGTGAAACGACAAAAGAAAAAGAAGAGTGTTCCAAAAAAACATGAACGTTTGAAGGAGCAAAAAATGACAAGGAATCAGTTACCAGCGTTACTTTGTTACCTAGCAGCAAAAATTGATGTAAGAATTTAAAAAAAAGAATTGCATCGACCGGGAATCGAACCCGGGCCGCCCGCGTGGCAGGCGAGCATTCTACCACTGAACCACCGATGCTACGTGAAATGATCCGCAAAAAAGGGATATCCAAAAAAGTTTATTTTTAAACGAATCAATAAAAAACCCCTTTATTACAATTTTAATGACAAAAAATAACAACTCTTTTTTTCATCTATTAAAGAAAGTAACAAAAATGGAAAAATATCATTTGATTTTGATTACTATCATTTTTGGCAACAACTTAAATTAGGAATTTTACCACGTTCAAATTTGCTTCAATTTTTTATGCCTTACTTATCAAAGGTGAAAAATAAGCAATTTTTTATGATAGTAATATAAATTGTAAAAATATTGTTCATTTATGATTAATATCGTTTTTGACAATAGTTCAGATTCAACAATATTTAATCATTTTTGTTACTATTATTTGAAAATGTTACAAAATTCATTTATTGTCTAAACGTTTCCTTGTAGAGCATCAACCTGTTTTTCTTTTCTCTCTGACCAAACCTCAAAAAAAGGTTGAAACATTTTTTTTTTCAGAGCAATAAAAAATGGTCAACTTTGTTTTTTCTTTTTCTCCTTTTTCCCATGCGCGAAAAACATCAAAGAGAAACATTTTCTTCTTCTCTTCCATGTTACTCATTTTTTCAAACAAGGAATTTGTTTTTTGTTTGCAAATGACTGCAATAAAAAATAAGGAAAGAAAGAATGCTAATAGGTGTTAGTAAAAAAACTGTTTCTTTTTTTTTAGAGGAGAATATTGCCGCTTCTTTTTGGTGTTTCTCTTACCTTGTTTCAACAAGCTGCAAATTTAGCGCCTTTTTTCATCGATGCAAATTTTTTGTTGAAGCTTTATTGTCTGAGAAATGTTGTTTTTTTATGAGGTTCACATGGTTTATGTTTGTTAATAAAGTTGTTAAAATTGCTCATTTGAATGTTGATCATGCTTACTGTAGAGGTATTCAGGTGACGCTCGAGCTGAGCTATCATATTTTGCCAGCATACTCGTTTTAGTAGGGGATAGTAAGGGACGAAATATCAGTTGCTAAATCCTCGATCTATGGATTTGATAGATAGATGGATCTAGCTAATAAATAGCTGACAATAACTATTTTTGTTATATAATATCTAAAATTCTGCATACTGAATACTATTTAAATATTATAAATGTATTCTTAATGGATTATTTAAGTCATCCTTGCTATTAGACCTTTGTAAATCATTGACAGTACTTTTGGCATTTGAGAATATTTTGCCAAATGGCGCTAGATTCAAGTTTAAGTCTGACCCAGGCATTTGTTTCTAAAAGTAACAAATAAAAGCCACTTCAAAGAGTGCTTAAATTTCTTTATTTGAATAGGATTTCGCTATTTAGTTTGTTCTATGCCAATAGCATGCCATCAAAAGCTTTTGTCATGATTCACTGTAGCATTTGTTGTTTTTAAACTCCCAAAAATAGAGTTTATGTAGTTCTTTTTTTAACAAAAGCCATTTTTTTATTACTTTCTTTTAAAAATATTCTCCGCATTTTTATGTTCTTTTAAACCACCCAAAAAAATCCGAAAAACAATACAATTTCGTGACTCATAAAAAAAGAGTTAGAAAAAAAACACAGCAAAAGACTCTGAACCGGAACAGTGAAAATATCCATAAAAGTACTTCCTGAAAGAATTTTTGTTGGCTTTTTGTTGTTCTCTTTCATTGTTGTCCAGCAACAAACAAAAAGAAATCACGCAACTTTATATACATATTTTTTTGGCTAAATTTTTTTGGATTAAAATGTTTTTTAGGCTTTTAATTTTGTAGAACAGTTAGCTTTTGTTGTCTTACTGTAGCTTGATGACTTGAACGGTGACGTAACAAAATTTATAAAAACCTTGAAACTTTTCCAGCATCCATATTTTAATCAAAAACACCAGATTTTACGCTTATTGAACCATAACAACTTTTTGAAAAAACAAATATAAAAAATTAAAACTTTTTTTCATGTTTGTTTTTTCAATAACAACAAGGCCAAAACATTGTTCAGTCCAAAAACACCTATGAAATGATGGATGTTAAAGTTTTCACTTTTCATAAAAGTTTCTGTTATTTAAAATTTTTAAGGATAGTTCCCAGAACCTTAATGACCAGAACTTTGTCATAGTTTCAAGAAACCCAACAGCAAGCAGAAGTTTTTTAGTTCAAAATCTTTAAAAAAAAGAGCAATTCAATAAAAGATATCTATTTTTTTATGCATTTTAATGTCGCTGACACGCTTTTTTAATTGTTTTTTTTAAATGCATAAAAAAGTATGAATAAAATTTTTATTAGAATTCTTTTTTTTTGAGATTATTGAAATTCGTAGATTTGAAATGTTTTCATTGAGAAAAAAATTTGATTTCGTATCAAGCTTTCATGAAGCTATGGATGGATTACCGTATTCGATGACACATTTGTACACTGCTGAGACAAAATCATTGAAGTCTTTTTTTTGAATAAAGCTTCAATAATAAACATGAAAACATTATCAAAATTTAATGGTTTCTTGGATAAATTGAAAGTAACTTATTTTTGTCATATATTGTCGTTTTCGCGTTACTATCATATCCAAATTGATTACTGTAGTAGTAAAACATGTAATTATTTCTTTCTTTTCTTCCCAAAATCACCAAAAAAATTTGTCCTTATCCGTCAAAGAAAATGAAATTTTTAAAAAGTATCAATTGCCTCTTTCTTCTTTTCTAGCTCTTCTCTTCCAGATGTTTTTCCTTTCAAAAAAATATAATCATTTTTTTCTTCTATAAAAGTTGAATTATTTCATTTCATATTTCATTTAAAACTTGAAAAATTGCATTTTTTAATAAGCTTTTTTTTCTTCTTCTGCTATTTTCATTTTCAATCCATCTGTTTTTTTGGCGAGTCATTTTTTGTGCAAAGAATTTTTTTGAGCTGTTTTCACTTTTTGAAAACAGAGGGATAGAAATCATGAAAGGTATTAAATTAGAAGTTTTTTTTTTGATAGAAATGAAACAAATTTATTAACAATTTTTAGTTGCTTCTCGATTTTTGTTGTCTCAACATTAAAACAGTTTTTGGATAAGATTTTTTTATCAATGTAACATATTTTTTAAAAATATCGTTGATATTGTGTTACTATCACTTTTTGTTTTCTTAAATATTTAACTTTATGAATAAAAAAAACCATTATTTTTGCTTTTGTTTGCTTTTTTGTGCTCTACTTTGTTCAAAAGCCTAGTTTTCGTCATAATTTGGTAAAAATGATGATAACTTCTTTATAGCGATAATTGACGTTATTGTGTTACTATCATTTTCTCAAATCATAGATTTGAATGCTTTCTTTGGATAAAAAACATTTGTATTTACTTATGGACGTTTTCCAAAAGAAAAAACTTTCATATTAACAACTTTTGACCAAAACTTTATAAAAATGATAGTAACTTATTTTTTACAATAGTTTACGAAATTTTGTTACGATCATTTTTTTCTATTTTGAAAGTGTACCATACTTTTCAGCAAAATCTAATACTTATTCTTTTTCGCTTTTGCGATCAACAATAGTAATTCTTGATATTATAGTAAGATTTCTGAGAAAACGATAGTAACTTATTTTTGACGATACTTGATGTAAATCTGTTACTATCATTTAAAAATTTTTCATTTTTTGTACTATTTATAGGCCCAAACACCTTTTCTTCTTACATATCTATTACAAAACTGATTTTAAAGCCCCCAATTAAAAAGATATTATCATACCAAAATCTTGACAGAATGATAGTAACACATCTTTGGCGATAATTGACACGATTTTATTACTGTCATTCGAATTTTTTTGTTCTACCTTTTTTATATCCAAAAAACACCTTTCGAATTTTCTTTTTCCTTCATTTATCTTCTACAACATTAATTTTTTAAGCACCCAATTTAGCAAAGAATTGATGAATAAGAGCTCTCTTTTTTCTTCTCCATTCGACGGTGACAATGATGATGATGATATTTGACCTCCATCAAAATTGTTTTTTTTTTGCTGCTGCTGCTAATGTCCTATTCTTTATTGTCTCCTTCTTTTTGTCACCGATCATTATCGATGCAATAACACATTTAACGTTTTAGATTTTTTTTGACTCGCATTTATTTGAGTTTTAACAACAACAAATTATTTCATTTTATGATTTTTTGCGCAATTTTTTTTTGCATTTTTTAAAACTCTCTTCCAATAATGGCATATAAAAATTTTATATATGTATTTTTTCATGTAACGGCAAAAAATCGGGCAATGAATCTGCCTCCCTCTCTTCTTTTTTAAGTATCGTCCTTTGTTTTAATGTGTTTTTATTTTGTTGCAACTTTCAATCGATGTGTGAGAAAAACAGATGAGTTACATAATTTTTTTTGAATTTTTACAATCTTTTTTTAATACATGTATTTACAACAGCGTTGAACGTCATTCTTGGATGCAGTAATAGTATTCGATTCAGTAACAAAGACTGTTTAAAGAAATTTTTTCTACGATAGTAACATAAATGTGACAATATTTTCTTGTTCTCTATTACGATCACTAACAATTTTATAGCATGCTTGCATTAATTTTTCATCAACGAAGGAGGAGAAAAATTTAACTTTTTGGGAGGGAGCAAATGAAAATCTTTAAGGATAGTAACACTATTTTGGCGATATTTGTTGACTTTTGGTTACTGTGATAGTAATTCTACGACAAATTAACTTTAACGTTTTCATTCAAACAATTTATCAGCTAATTTATTCATTCCCACCATAAAATTACTTTTTTATATTTGTTTAATTCGCAGCTGCCTGTCTATATAAAAATGGTTTTAAATCAAAAATTTTCATTTTTATCTTTTTTTCGGCATTCCCTTCCCTTTCTTATCATTAACTCCACTCGGAAAACTAGAACTCCACTTTTTTCACTTTTTAACTGCCGTTTTCTTTTTCATTTTTGTTGTTTTAAAGTCAGCAGGAAGTCTATCTATAGTTAGTTTAAGTTTTTATGTATTTTTAATATGGGAAAGTTATTCTTTTTCGCGTGTATATTATTATTGTTATTATCTCTCTTCTCTTTTCCGTTTTCTTTTTTGCTGCTTCTTTTTTTTGTTATATCTGACCACTGGAACTGCTACTACTTTTTTTTGATGTCATTTTTCTCATGTCAAAATCATCAAAATCAAAAAATTTTAAATTATATGTTTTAAAAAATATCAAATAATTTTTTTTGGTCATTCTTTTCCTCTTTTTTTTTTCATTCATTTCAATTTATTTGAATGTTATGAGCTTTTCCGCAAAAGTGTGTCTTTGTTTGTAAGTGAGAGGGTGAAAGAGTGAAGGGAATGGGAAGAAAAAAATCAACTAACTAACAACTAACTAGTCATCGTCATCATCAGTCAACCATTATCTCATTTTTGACATGACTCTTTTTTTCTCATGCAGGAGACAAAATTTGAATTTTTATATGAAATACATTCAGCCGGTGGTCAAAGCAGTAACGTGTGTAATTACTTGATGTGAGTAATGAGGGAAGGTAACAACTTTCATTACAAATTGCTATCTTGTTGATTGATAGGGATTAAATATAACTGTTAGCTGAATTAATAGCGTCGATCATTTTTGTGGATAAGTTTGTAAAAAACAGTAATAAAAATATTGTTAAATTTGTGTTACTGTCAAAAATGATAGTAATCGAAAGTGAAGGATATTTTTCTTTTTTTTGTTACTATCACAAAATTTATTTATTTTTAAAGTTTGATGGTGTTTGATAGCAGGTTAGATAGACTAATTAGGAATAAAAGAATTAAATCAAACTTGGAACGGTAAAAGTTGTAAAAGATAGTAACAAAAATAATAATATATTGTAGAATTTATGTTACTGTCAAAAATGATAGTAAAATATTTTTCCAGTTTTTTATTATTCCAAATTTGTTTTCAACTATTCTGGATAGAGTTTTATAATTATAGCTAAACATAGTGTTTGTGTGATGATTTAATATCACTCAATCCTTTTCTAAATTTTTTGAATGTTTTAAAAACTTGAAATTCCTTTCTTTCATTGATAGTTAAAGTTTTTTTATATCGAAGGTAAAAAAGAATACCGCTTTTTTTTGCAAGAGTGTTAAACTTTTTTGTTGACTTGATTCCGACGATTACTTTTTTCTTCGCTTGTCATTCACTTTTGTCAATCATTTTCTTTCATTTTCATTCCGTGAAGTTTATTCATTTGATGGATTAAAATTTTATTTTAAAGTTTTAAATGAGAGAGAAGATTACATAAGATTGTGTTTAAAATTAAAACTTTTGTTATATCAAAGTTGATATTTTTATTGTTGTCCATTACATTTTTTTAAGAAAATAGCTAAAAATAGCGACTTTGATTGAACAAATTTTGTGAAGAAAAAGTGGCATAGTAAACTAGACCATAATCAACAAACCTGTTGTTTCTTATAATAACGGATATCCTAAAGCCTGATCCTAAAAATGACATTTATTAATCCCCTCTAAATCCATGTCTATCTTTTTTTGTAGGTTTCTATGTTAATCTTTCCTTCATTTTTAGACAGCCTTTTTTTATCCTTTTTATTTAAAAAATAATTGTTCCCAAAAAATAGCAGCATTTTTTTATGAGGGTAAGGACGAAACGGTAACGCATCAAAAAATTAAAACTTTTTTCAGATTACATGATTATTTTATATTATATTAATTAACTTATTTACTTCTTATTTGTTTCCATTTTTTAAAACATTTTCTCATGTACAATCACTTACAACTTTTTTCAAGCATTCTTCATCCACTTTTTTTAAACGTTTTTTATTGTCTTTTCTTTTAGCTCTTTTTTCATTTAAAAAATCTGCCATAAAAAACAAAATCTTCTTCTTTTTTTGACACGGCTGTCAATTAATTAACAAACAAACAAGCAAGCTTTTTTCCATTGTTTTTATTATCACTCATGCCACTATTTCTTTGTTTGATTGAAAATGCTTTTTTTTCTAATGGGGCTTGACAATGAAAAATTTGTTTGTGATTTTTTTGCACAAGACAAGATTTGCTTTATGTCATTAATGATATTGGCATTATCTTAAAGAAGGATGTAGTTGTTCTTTTCATTTGACATGATTGGCTTTAGTACTTTTTTGTTGATATTGGTGATTTTCTTGTCATATTTTTAGAAATCTCGGTTACTATCGTTTTTGATAGTAATTCAAATTTACCAATCTATTGATATTTTGCGTTACTGTCTTTTCAGATTTCACCAAATTTTAATTTGCACTAATCCTTTTTGCCAGAGGTACATCTCACTACAATTTCTCAGCCATCAGTCAAATTTGAAAAATAAACAAATTTTTGTGATAGTAACAAAAATTGAAAAAATATCATTTATTTTTGATTACTATCATTATTGATAATAACTCAAATTTTACAATATTTAATCGTTTTTGTTATGATCTATTACAAATAAAAATGTTTTTTGCACAAATTTGTCGTCCACTTATTCCCGTTATTAGCAAAGACCAGAATTTGAGTAACTGTTAAAAAAGATAGTAATAAAAAAAGAACGATTTTTCAGCCGATTTTTGTTGCTTTTTGCTAATAATTCTTTTGCCAATTGTTTAACAAACAAAAAATTCTTCATATCTTCCAATAATCCCTTCATTGTTGTTTCCCTTAAAATTCTTCCAAAAAACTTTTTTTTAACACTGACAAATGTCAAAACTTTATGACAATCAACAATTCACTTTTTTTTCTTCCAGTCGCTTAATACTAAAAACTTCAAAGAAAAGCCTATTTGCACCTGATCATCGAAAGAATAAAGGCAGTTTTGGACCTAATATAAATCTTTTTATTGTCCACTATCACCCTATTTTTTTCTTGACCAATGATGGACCATCATCTGGAAAAAGATGGATCCAAAAAGAACAAATTTAACGACAAATTTCTTTTTATGACTTTAATTTGTTTTTCCCCATCCTTCTGCACTTTTTTGTCTGTTAGCCCTCCCTCACTTTCTTTTCTTTTCCCGAGAGAAGAAAATCTGTTTTTATATTCATTACTTCTTTTTGTTCTATGTTAAAAATGAAAAATTAAAAGAATTATCGCTTAAAAATTTTAATTTTGTTTTGGAGGCAAAAAGAGCCGAAAGAAGAAGAGAGAGAGGGAATGAATATAAAACTAATTGGTGTGACAATTGTCTCTTCCTCTCTTATTTATCTGGTGTATGGATTTTGTGAGATTCCTTTTTTTCTCACACTTTGTTTTTAGGAGGTACATTTTTTGTTGATGGGCTGATTGAGGAATTTAGGGAGAAGAGATTAGAGTTGGCTTTGATGTGGTAAAATTTTCAAATGATAGTAACAAAAATGATTAAATATTGTTGAATTTGAGTTACTGTTAAAAATGATAGTAATCAAAAATGAACGATATTTTTGCATTTTTTATTACTATCACAAAAATTTGTTTGTATTTCACGTTTTTCGTTCGTTTGTCAATGTTATTGTCATCCTAGATAATATAAATGGGGGATATAAAAGACTAAATTGAAGCTAGATATGTTAAGAGAATATAACAAAAATATCAAAATATTGCTACATTTGTGTTTCTCTCAAAAATGATAGTAACACTAAACGAACGATTTTTTTTTCAGTTTTTGTTACTATCGTAAATTTTCTTTTTTTTCTGATAAAAATTTGCATATTTTTTATGTTTCCTGTTATCATCTTCTCTTGCTTTGACAAAACCCACCTTCAACACTCTCGCATTTTTTAAACCTTTGCCCTCCTTCAATTTTTTCCCCAAACTTATTCCTTAAAGAAAAAAGATATCCAAAAATTCAATGTCTCATTGTTGTATGAGAAACTTGATATCTTTCTTTCAAATATAACGTTCTCTTTTCTTCCGGCAAAAATAAGGAAAATGAAACAAGAATGGATATTTGGATTTTCACCCTTGTCAAAAATGGAATAACAAATTTTTTTCTTCTGTTTTTGATGTTTCTGTGCCATGAGGGCAGTGTTTAAATTAATTTTTTTGCTTGCTAATTTTTGTTGGGTTTATTAATGTTTTTGAGAAAAAATTATACATTTTTTTTGTTCTTTTCATGGCAGTGATAGTAATTCGAATTAGAGGAATATTGTCAGTTTTGTTTACTGTCATCAAATTTTTTTAGTAAACTTACATATTGTTTCGATCAAGCAGTTTTTTAAAAAAAAACAATGATGTTGGAGTCAATTAACTGATTTCAATGAAATTCTAAAAAATGATAGTAACACAAAAATGTTGATTATTGTCAATTTTCGATTACTGTCTTTCAATTTTTTTGGAAGTGATGCGTGATGCACAGACTTTCTACTCATTTTTCCATGTTTCATGTTTTCATGTTTTTGTCCCAAACCCTTTTCCCGCATCTACTCTCCCAAAAAATTTAATGCCATTATCCCTCCTCTTCTCTTTCGCTAGATGATTTGCATAATGATTGAGAAATTTCATTAACATAAAAAATTGTCCAACAACAACACAACAGCAGCATTCGGCATAACTGTGCGATCCAATTAACCATCAAAAAAGAAGGCTCATGTTCTTTCCTACATGAAAAATTTTTTTTGTCCCACTGTTTTTCAGAGAGAAAAATAACAATAAAATTAAAAGAAGTACCACACCACTTGAACCATTAGAATTCATTTTTTGGCTGCAGAGGATGATTATTATTATTATTGCATCTGCTCTGCTCTCCTTTTTTTGACTGTCTTTTTTTAAGTAGAATTATTGCCCACTATAATTTCGCGCAATTTGAAATAATTAAGGCTTGATTGTTTTTATTATTATTTTTATTACTTAATGGGTTTATGTTTTTTTGCGGGTAGAAATCGTTTTTTTTCTGTCAATGTCGTGTGGTTCTTATGATCACCGATAATAAAGATGTTTCAGTGTGATGATAGATAAATAATAAGTTAGGTAATAATAGTGCAAAAAACAGAAATAAAAAAATATAAAATACAAAAGACAGTAAAAAAATGTTGTTGATACTAAGTTACGGTCAAAAATGATAGTAACTGAAAATGAACGATTTTTTCTTGACTTTGTTACTATCAAAAAAGACAGTAATCGAAAATGAACGATATTTCTGCAATTTTTATTACTATCGCAAAAATTTCTTTATTTTTAAAGCGTAATTGTTGGCAGATAAAGTGCAGTGAGATGCATCAGGGATAAAATGGATAAAAAGAAATAAGAACGTGGTAAAATCTAAAAATATAGTAACACAAAATATCAATATATTGCTAAATTTGAATTACTATCAAAAATGAACGATATTCTTGCATTTTTTGTTATTATCACTACTTTTTTTGCGACAAAAATCTGCATTTTTTATTTGTTTTTTAGCTAATCTGTTGTTTTGTATTTTCTATAAGATTAGAATGAAGATGTTTCAATATTTATATGCGATGATAGATAGATTATTAAGTAGGTGTTAATAATAATAGTCTCGTGCTGGGGGTCAATTGTCGTTGACTAACCTACGAAGGGCCGAAAGAAGAGAAAAGAAAAGGTTGAAAAAAATGACAGATTGAATGATGAATTGCCACCCTTTAGTTTCTAAATTGAAATGAAAGATGTTTGGCCATCATCAGCTCTCGCATCCAAGCCGGACATTGCTGTTTGTTGCAAACAACATGTCGCTAACGGCGTATACTTTGGCAACAACAGCAGCAGCAGCGGCAATAGCAATAAAGAAAAAATGACCAGCCCTTAGCTCGTTTGCGTTGCGTCCGGTCTTCGATGACGCACAAAAAGAAAGAAAGAGAATATTAACGGAAAAAAACACAAGGAAAAACATTAGCCCTCCTCCATTTCTTCTTTTTTTGCCTACAAAAAAGGGGGTGGGGCTTCTTTAAAGAAGGGAAGGAAAAGTGCGCAAGAAAAAAGTAGTAAATGAAAGGAGTCCCTTTTGAAGAGATGGAATAATATAACGAGAAATTTATTTGAAAAGCCTTGAAAAATGAACTTTTCTTGTCTCTTGCCTTGCATTAAGCTAATTTATTTTGCCGATGGCAAGGTTTTTAGTGGTCACTCATTTTCATTTATTTTGACCAAAGAAGAACATTGAAGAGTTTTGTGAGATTTTAAGGAAAGGATGTGAGGGGAATTTCAGATATCCACTGAACTTGTTGAAAATTTTTGTAACCATTGATAATTCAAATTTGACTTTTTTGTAGACAAAATTTTTTGCGCGATATGTTGCAATTTCTACCGTAATCCGTGTTAAATTATTACATTACCGTAACCCCATTCGCGAATTTTCTCTCCCTTTTTTTCCCTTTCACTGATTATCTCTTTTCTGTTTTCAGCAAATGATCGATTAATTTAATCTCATTACCTATTGTTATTAGTTGTTTTGGTTATTATTCAATATTAAATTAAACCATGCTTATTCAAATTTTATTATTTTCAACATTTTTTATTTCATCATTATGTGATTTTTCTGTTAAACCTGAGCTTATTGAAGGTTGGTTTTTTTTAGCTTTTATCATTAATTTCATTTTTTTTTGAATTTTTCATAATCGAAGTTTTCGATTTTTTGTCTTTGAACTTTTTTAACGAAAATGATAGTAACCAATTTTGATAGTTTATTGCCATTTTTCGGTTGCTATCATTTTCATCTTTTTGCTGTTTTTATTTAGTTTTAGAAAACAAATGTTATGTAACTAAAGAAGCTCATTCTGATGAATTATCTTTAACCAAAATTTTCGTTTTTTCTCTCTTTGAACTATTTCAATGATAGTAACAGTTTTTGGAATTTTTTTGTCACTTTTTGTTACTATCATTTTATTTTTGCCTACTTTCTCAAGTTGTTTTTCAAATCTAATTTTTATTAATTAAAGACACTTCACGATCTCTTAAAATTAAATACTGTAAGTGCAAAGCTACAATGCTGCTGCATGAATTTTGCTCGAAAATTACTCTGTTAAAATAGCGCTTTTAATTCTTTTGTTTTTTTTCTTCTAAAAGTTTTTCACATTGCTTTTATTCTAATTTTCTTAAATTTTTATGTTTTTTTGGTTGCTATCATTATTTTTTTTTTTGATTATTAGTGGTACTATGTCCACATCCATAACTTGAGGGCATGTTGGGATATGTTAGCAAATATTACCTTAGGGCATGTTAGACCTTGTAAGTTATGCCATCATCCTCAAAAAAGGAAGTTAAAAAAGTTTAACGTCTTCCGGCAATTATCTTCTCTCTCATTTTTTTACAGATGTATTTCGTTTTTCTCTTCTTTAAAAATAGCTTTTATCTTTTTCTTCTAGACCTTCACCAAAAAAGAAAATAAGATGGAAAGCAAATTGCCAAGTTCCTGACATACTACTTACTTTTTTTTCTTCCATATTATTTTCTTATGTTTGTAAAACACAAAAACTTCTATATTGTGTTTCTGGATCCGACAAAAAAGGAACCCGAAAATTTCTCAAGGGAGCCATTTTTAACTCAAACTTTTCAAAAAGGGTGTAGAAGGAAGGAGAGTTGTTTAGCTGGAGAGAATTTGAATGAGTAGTAAGCCCCCAGAAGGGGTATGTTCGTGAATTTATGAGACATCGTCACCGAAAGTGGCAGAATATTTTTTTAAAAGAAAATGACATAAAAAAAGCATATTGTTTTTTTGTTTGTTGGGGATAAATGTGTTTCAAAGATGTGCAAAAATTTTTGTTAGGGGTGAAAATTTGCAAGTAGTTTTTGAAGGGGTTAAAAATGATATTAACTCAAAATGGTCGATAATTATGCTGTTTGGATTACTATCATTCAACTTCCAAGAAATGATAGTAACACTTTTTACCGTTTTATCGTTCATTTTTTGTTACTATCATTTTTCTGCAGACAATCAATATTCAAATTTTGTTAGTTTTTTAATTCCTTTTTATATCCTTTTCCTTCACAAAACCTACCATCCCTTCAAACCTCCAAATGCAGAAACTCTCACACACATTCATAGCCCCTAAACGCACTTGAAAAAATATTTTAATATTAAACACATCAAAAACTTAAAAAGGTGGCAGTGCCACGCGCTAATCCGTTAAGCAATCAACAGCACCAAAAACACTTTTTTTTTTGATGCAAGGTTGCAAGAAAAAAGGGAAAAAGCGGTCAATTGCGGCTTTTCCCTTTTTTTCTTGTTTTTAGTTTTAAACATGGAAAACACTAAAAACAAATAAATGTTTTAATTACATTATCAGAGAAGAGAGGGGCTAAAAGAGGGGTTATGTTTTTGGTGTTAAAATGTAAAGTTTGCAAAATTTTAGAAAAATGAGAGTAATTCAATTTTGACAATATTTGTAAATTTTGTATTACTATCAAAAAAGATCGTAATTCAGTTTTGACGATTTTTTATAGTTTGCGTTACTATCAGACAATGAGAGCAATTTTTTCGACAAAATTATCACATTTCATGTTAACTATCACAAAATTGATAGTAACACCAATTTGACAATACTTTCAAATTTTCTGTTACTATCCAAAAAACTGATAGTAATCAATCTTAAAATTTTTCCATAAACAATTTTTGCTGTTATTCAATCTTTTTAGTTTCAACTTACACCCCATCAAAACTATTTTTTTTGTCTTTCTGTTCTCATTTTCACATAATATTATGCAAATTAGCAGAGAGATATGTATTATGTAAAAACTAGTCATTTAAAACTGAAACCACTTTCTTTTTGGCTGCCTTCCTCCCCAAGGGTTCTAATGACCATTGCGCAATTTAAGAATCTTGATAAAAATCTTTTTGTGCATTTTTTTGTCGATGAACTCTATGTTTTTGAGTCTGGCTTTTTTCCCATTCACTCACTTGACACATAAACTGTCAAACTAGCAAAAAAGGATAAGCTGAAAAGCGGCAAAAAATGAGATTAGCTTTTCACACAAAAAATAGCAAAAAATGACAATGGCAAAATCTGCCTTTTGTATATCTTTTGAAATTTATAAGTGGGAGCACTAAAGTGTATTTAAAGCATAAAAAGGTTTTTTGTTAAGTGTTTAGAGAGAGTAAATTAGACATCTTTGAAGCTTCTAAAATAGTAAAAATCTGGTGAATGGATTTTTTGCATCTTTTTTTGAAAGATTTTATTTAATTTTTAAAAAGTCTAGACATTTGTTAAAGCACTGATTGAAGACAACTATTCATTTGATAGCAATCGAAAAAAAGAATATTGCGAAATTTGGATTAATCTCACAAAACAACTTCTCAATAATAGTAATAACAGTAACCTCAAAACTTCCATTTTTGTTTTCACTTCTTTGTTCAACTTCCTTTTTTTGCCGCTAAAAAAACTCATTCAAACCTATTTTTGAACACCTTACTTTGCATAATCTAATTTAAAAAAAGAAAATTCTCTCTTTTAACAACTTACCCATTGGAATGTCAGTCACACAGTTTTTTTAATGTGTTTTTTATATATTTTGCAAACTCTTCTTTTTTTCAATTTCAAGTCAAAGTCATTGTCGGGTTCGCTTTCTCTTTGATTACTGTAAAGTACTCCTTTTTTTGCATTGAATTTTTTTGATTCCAAAAAAGGCAAACCTTCTTTTTTTAAACTTGATTTAATGAAAAGGTTTTTTTTGGCGCCAAAAGGTGTAAAAAAGAAAGTTGGTTTTTTAGTGATTAAAGAGAAGAAGAAAAAAGGGAACACATAAAAGAAAATCAAGTAATTCATGAGATTGAAAAGTGACAGCTCTTTTTTTTGCTCTCTGCAGGTTGCAGTACCATGTTTGATCTCTCTCTTGGGGGTCTGTTTTCTTTCTTCTTCTTCGATAAAAAAAAAGTTTAAACCGAAGCTGAAAATGAAGAAAAAAGTGCGAGAAAACAAAACAGATGGCAACAATTAAATAAAAAAGAGAAAGAAAAATATGCAAGACAAATATTAATAAAAATTATAGTCATAAAAAGTTATTATTACTTTTTGCAATTTGCAAGTGTTACTTTCAACAACAAATTTAGCACCCAATAAAATTCAAATTTCTTGGCAGATGGACATTTTTGTCAAAAGACAAATTTAAGGCTATTTTGAATAATGTTTTTTAAAGCTAACATTTGTTTACTTTCAATACATAGTTAAAAATTTTAGTAATAGTAACGCAATTTTTACAATATCTTTCCCACAGTAACGCAAAATATCAAAAGATTGCTACACTTGAATTACTGTCAAAAACGATAATAATTAAAAATAAACAATATTTTTTCATTTTTTGTTATTATCCCAAATTTTGTTGTAAAAATTTAACAGTAAAGTCAAAATATTGTCTAATTTGAGTTATCGTCAAAATAGATAGTAACCGAAATAGTAACATATATTTCTACATTTTTATTACTATCTCATTTTTTATAGCTACAAAAATCCGCATATTTTTCTTTTGCTTTTTTACCTAATCTGTCATTTTATGTTTTCTATAAGATTAGAATGAAGATGTTTTAATATTTATATGCGAAGATAGATTGATATTAAGTAGGTGTTAATAATAGTCTCGTGCCGGGGGTCAACTGTCGTCGACGACTGCCTATTACTACTTTTACGCCATTTTTGCTTATTTCTTATCATTTTATGCTTGCCAATAGCTTTCTAAAAGCATTTTTAACTTTTTAAATTCTCAGTTACCTCATTTACTTTTGTCTTTCAAAAAGTTTTATACTCTTGCAAACTCTCCTCATTTTACATAGCTTCCTTCAGTTTCTCTACCTCCAACGATCACAATATTCAAATTCCTCATTTTTAGCACTGATGATAGAATCGCTAAAGCATAATTTGGTGCAAGCATGTGATAGCGAAAAGATAACGCTACATTGTCCAAGAAATACTCATATTTTAATTGAAAATGTTTTTTATGGTCGTCTTGTGCCATCTACAGATTTATGTCCAATTTCTTCGGCAGCTTCTTCAGCGGGTATTATTACATCTATTAATGAAGATACAACATGTGTCGTATCCCAAGCTAATTCGGTTGGTTATTTTTTTAAAAAGTTTAAACTTTGGCATTGGGGACGTAATGCCAAGAAAGAGTTGTCATTGAGAAACACAACGCCAAGTAGATTGTTGTTGAAGTGTTTCTACTGCCAAACTCGATTATTTTGTTTGAAATAACTGTCAAAGCTAATGTTTTCGCTATTGTAATAATTTCGATCTTTCCTTGCAAGGCCAAAAACAGTAATATTTATTACACTTTTTGCATATTTTATGTGTTTATTCTATCTACTTTTTTTTCGTTTTATATAATTTCATCAAACTTTATTGAAACATGAGATTAAAAATATATGCCATGTTCATTTTGAATAGAAGAGAGGAAAAAAAGTTATGAAATAGGATACCTTTTTTAGTTGTTGTTGACCGTTTCTATGATGACCACCACACGAAATTAAAAAGTGCAAAAATAGAAAAAAAACTTTTTTATTCATTGCTGCTGCTAGGAATACACTTGTATGCGCGAGAAAATTTATGCACACATTTTTCACTAGCACTTGCTTGCTTTCAAAAGGGGTCTTATAATAATTTTTTTACAATTTGTTTTAAGCGAATGTTAAAAATACATTTAATACTAAAAAAAGTATAAATGTAAATGTAAAAATAAAGGAGTGCCTTTTTTATTGAAAAGAAAAGTAAGTGTAAAATGAAGCTTGTATATTTTTGTGAATGAGACAAATATGGAGTGAGAGAAGAAAATGAGATATATTAATAACAACATCAACAGCAGCAGTAACATCATAAGCAAATGAGACAGAAAAACAAGCATTGAAAAATAAATAAACAAATAAGTAACTAACACACTTATAAATGGTCATTTGAGCACACCTTTTTTGGTTATAATTGTTTTTCGGGAAATGAGAGCTCTTGTTTATCTTTGTTTTCGCAGCAAGCGACATTAATTAGCATATATTTGAAAAACCTTGTTAGCTGTTAGAAGAGGGATGAATAGCATTTCGAATAAAAAAAGGGCAACTAATTGGTAATAAAAACATTTTTTTATCTAAGTATCACTATGCAACATTTTATGAAATCCGTTTAGAATCACTAAACAATTTATTTAAATAGCAATTACAATTTTTTAAATCAAGAAAGTCATTAAACTTTGTAACAAAAATTTACTAAAATTCAGTAAAGTTCTTTTTATGTAGTTCTTTCTGTTTTAATTCTGCATGGAATTTTTAAGTTCAATAAAAAGCGGACATTTGAAGTCATCTTTAAAAGTCATTATTTTTGGCACGCAAGCTTTTAGCTTTTTTGGAACGCAAAACAAAAGAAAACAATAAAAACAAAGATTTTTTTATAGTTTCTTTTTTGTATAAAAATACTATAGTTCTTTTTTTATTACCCACGTCTCTTTTTTTACAAAGAAATCAACAGCCAAAAATTCAATGCTCATTTAAATTTAAATTTTGATCTTTTTTGAGCTAATTTTAAACAATTTTTTGAATTGCTTGATATGCAAATTTCGCGTGATAGCTTTGGACCTAATTAATACAATAGCAGTTTTTAAGATTTTTTCAATTTTTTAACTCTGAGAAGCAAGTTGATTTTATTCTTGTTTTTTACCTCTTGATGACATTGTACTTGAAGTGTTTTTGTTCATTGGCACAAAACTGTAAAACCTTCAAATACATTTCGTTTTCAACACTTGTACAACAATCTTTTTTTCTTGCTTGTCAGAAAAAAGAAACTTCAAAGGCTTTGAATGCTTCAAAAGCGACAGACAAAAGCTGCAAAGAAATTTGTAAGTTGGGTGTAAAAAAATATAAAAGAAGAAACTAATCATTGTAAATTTGTCATCATCTCTCTCACACAAAAGCTCTACAAGAATTTCTTTGATATTTATTCATTTTTTGCCGACGACAATCTTTTATTCAAATTGTTCTCTTTAAAGCTTCATTTTTTGAGACAACTGTTTTTATCTCTCCTTTCTTTGTTTTTTCTTGCTTTCTCTAAGGGGAAAAAAGGAACACATAAAAGTAAGAAAGATGTAGCACCTGTCACAGCAGTTTCTTTAAAAGATGGACCTCCTCGAAAAGCTTTCTTTTGGGTTCAAAAAAAGGAAACAATCTTTTTTTTGCGTCTTTGTTTTGTTTCAATGAATAAAAAAACAAGTGTTTTTGCAATTCTTTTTTCAAAGCTCAAAAAGAATGAATAAGCTTTTGTTTTTGTTGAAGAATAAACGGATTACGGAAATCCCAGCTGTTCGTTTATGAAAAAAAAATGACCTTAAAGAATTTAAAAAATGTTAGGGATTTGTTTAAACAACTTTGAACAGAAAAAATGCAATTAAATATTTGCCAAACTTTTTTAATACAGCAAATGAAGCAATATTTGCAAGAAAACAAACAGCAGCTGCAAACCATTTTTTCATGTAAAGATATCACAGGCTTTCTTGGCGGCTCATTAAATTACCGTTCAAAAAAATGGATGTAAAAATTTTCTCAAATTTGCATAAAAATTGTCTGTCTTTATCGTAATGTAACCACTGAATAGCCTTCGCGGATAAACTAGCTGCTTCCTCAAGCAAATACTGTCGAACTTGAATTACTAAGAAAACGCTTTAAATTTTAAAAGTAGTTAAAAAATAGGGGCAAATTAAGATTAATATCATAGCAAACCTTTTCATTTATAGTAATCGAATGTTACTGCTATATTTGATAGTAACCACAAATGGAGAAAAAATCCAAAATCAAAAAAATTCTCTGTGACATTAATCTGAAAATCACTTTTCTTTACTTTCTGTCATTAATTTCATTCCGTTTTTGTCTCTAAAAATTCATTGTTTTAAATCATTAATGTGTTTGTGCAAGAATACTTTTTTACAGAATTAGTTATTGTAGATAGTAACACCAATTGTTTTTAATTTGGTTTAGTGTTTACTAGATTGTTACAAGTTTCTGTTAGTTTTTTATGTAACAAAATTACTCATTTCTTATCCAAATTACTTTTTGTATACATTTTACTTTTTTTCTTGACCATTTGGGACTTCATCATTTGTTTTTCGAAAGTATCTTCTACTGCTGCTGAACAGCTTTTAGGAAGTTACTTTTTTTAGATCTACATGTAGTCATAGTCTTTTTTCATCATTCTTTTTTGTTGCATATTTGTTGCATTTATATATTTTTTTGGAACAGCAGCTTCTGTTTTTGGCACCTTCTTTCCTCCTTCTCCCTTATGTAATTAATTTTCTTTCTTCCTTCTTTCTTCTCTTTCGCGCATTATCCTTCTTCTTTGCCGTTCTTGTGTCTCTTTTCATTTTCTATGTTGCAAAAAAATAAATGAAAGCTGTCAACAGGAGAAGCTCCTGCAAGAATACAAATGGTCAAGGAAAAAAAGGACATATATAAAAGGGACAAAAAAGTGATTACGAAATTCCCCAATGAGTATATTGCCGAACAATTTTTTTAAAGAGATGGATGAAAATGAGACTATACTTGAAAAAATTTTATTTTATGCCAAAAACAGAAGAAAGAAGAAGGAAAAAAAGTAAATCGAAAAAAGTGACCATTGCCGCGCAAAGTAAAAAAAGTAGTAAATGGAAAAGAGAAAGAAGATAGATATATGGCCTTAGGGGATGGAATGTGATGAGTTGAATGCAAATGTAGAAAAGTGAAAGTGAAAAGGAAAGGGATTTGAATAATGTTTTCTCGAATTTTGTTGGCATATAGTAATTTTGAAAGAACCTCTTTGTAACTTTTTAAAATAAATTGTAAAACCCATAATTAACATAGCATTTTTAAATTGTCATTAAATGCGACTTTTAAAATGCCATCAAAAGCATTGGCATAGAAAAATCATTCAAGCAAAGAAATGCTTTTTTAAGAATCTTTTAAACCTTTTCAAAAACAAAAATTTTCTTAAAACGGAAGGAAACAAACATAAAAATTTGCATACCGGAAAAATAATAAATGCAAAAAGATAGAAAAATTAGCTTCGACAGTTTTAGACTAATAATAATACACTTAAAACGAGTTTTTGTGTTGTTAAACAAAGCTTTTTAATTATCAAAATCATTTAAATATTGTTTTTTCAGAAAATCACCGAGCTATGCCGAAATAAAAGAAAATGCCGAATAATTGTTAAACCAAATTTCTTCGAAAATGATCCATGTCCATCAACTTCAAAATATCTTCAAATTTCATATAAATGCAAGCCAAGTAAGTTCTCTTTTAGTTTCGATCTTTGGGGCTCTCCTGATATTGCGCAATCAAAATTTCTAACTTATCCCTTAAACATCAAAGGCACTTTTATCGTACTTCAAAGGCGGCTTGATTATATTGATGGATTAATATCTGTACAACCTCTTTTTTCCATCTTACAACACCGCTATTACTTTGCTTTATCTACAAAAAAATCAAATGTGCCATTTTTTAGTATCATTTGAAGATCAAAACTTCTGTGAAGGATCACAAATGCAACTCAGCTGTAAACAAAATAAGCGACTTTCAATTTATTCAGCAAATTATGGCCGAATTGCAAATGGTCAAATGATGCAATGTCCAAATCATCCAAAATTTATTGATTCACAGCCTGTTTATCAAGGTTAGTTTAATATTGTTTTACATTAGTATAGTCCATGGATTTTTACCGTGGCATTTTTGTCTTCCCTTTTTTATTGTTCACTTTTACAATCAATTTGATATTTTTACTTTTGTCCAAAAAGGATCATTTTTTTAAATTGTCATTAAAATTTGCATTTCATTTCTTTTATTTTACTTTAAGTAGCTATGGAGACTTCTTAGTTTCAGCTATCCATAAAAGGTTTCTCCTCTTTTCATACAATGAGACAAAGTCAATGTAAAACTGAGAGTAATATTTCACTGCTATTTTTCATTGCACAATTTTTCAATGACCACGAAAAACAGAAGAGGGAAATGCATTTTCGCGCAATTCCATTTTCTGTCTGCAAAAAAGCTTGCATAAAAAGAGAGTGGCTTTCAGTTGTTGACATGTAATGAATCATCCCTTGGCAAAGGTCATTGGCTGTTTTAAACAAATTGATATTTAAACTTGGCAACAAAAAATGAACTAAATTTTTTCTTTTTTAAGTAAAGTTGAATTTATAAATAGCACTTGGCAGCTTGAACTTTTTTGGGTTATGACAGGTAACATTTTTGATTGAATTTAGAAAATGAGTGTTGCTTTTTTTACGTTTTGACAAAAAATTAGTGATTATAAAAGTATATATTTTGCAAAAAAGTCCAAAAATTACAGTTTTTTGATACAAATATTGTTGTAATTTTCTAATGATAATAAAAAATTTTGGCTGAAATCTAGCAAATAACAGTTACTATCGTCAAAATCAGTGTCGTAAAAATGTTGGTAGCAAAAAAATTAATAGTAATCGAAAAAGCTGCGATATTTTCTTTAAATAATTGCTATTTTTGTTTTTTTAATTCATTATTCAAGAACTTTTTAATATTATTGCTACACAAAAAATAAACTGCTTTTTCAAAAAAAAAAAACAAAAACATAAATGACCGGAAATAGATTTTTTTCGTCCACTTGTTTTTTCTTCTTCCTTCTTTTTTTTCGTTGAATCACTTGATGGCAAAAAACAATTATATTTTCATTATTTTTTATACCATATGTTGCTTTTGTTTTTTCTAAATCTTTCTTTTTTTTCACTCAATTCATTTTATATTCAAGAGAAAAAATGCAATCGAAAAGGATTTTTTGTGTCATTAAGAAAAACGAAAACGATGAATAAACAATTGAGTTTTTCGATATTAAGAGTGCCAAAAAAAGAAAGAAATTTAAATAGCAAGAAGGAAAAGCAGACGATCTATTGCCACCTTTTTATTTAAAGCTGCTACCACAAAAGTGGTAAGAAGCTTCTGCTGTCTGACACTTTTGTAAAATGGAAGGAAGAGAAGTGTTTTGTGAAATGCTAATCCAGCTATTTAAAAAAGGGAAGAAAAACAAATTGGAGCTTTGGGAAAATTTACATAAAAATTAGATAAAAAAGAAGCTTTGAAGTAAGGAACGCCTTAAAATTGGAGGGATAAAAGCAAAAGTTTAATTGACTTTGCCTTGAGGGGATGAAAAAGGTATTAAAGCGCTAAATCCATTTACTTACTTATTTCTAAAAAAGCATTAAAATTTTGAAACAAAAAATATGCAAATTTCTGAAAACCAAAAAGCGCTGTATTTTGTCGTATCTTGAAATCACATCGTAGATCATGTATCACAACAAATTTCCATGTTATGTGCTTCTCCATAATTGTTTTACAGGACGTTATGAAAGACAAAATTAGCATAAAAATTAGTTACAGACGCTTTGCAAAAAAAGGAAAGAAATAAAAAATGCTTAATTGACTTTGCTTTGAGGGGATAAAAGGATAGTAAAAGATTAATCCATCAAGCTAATTTACATAAAATTATGCAAATATGGAAAAATAAAAAAAATTAAAAAAAAATGAACTTCGAGGGAGCTGCTAAAAAGCTTTTTTTTAATTTTGCCACAAAAATTATAGTTTAAAGCAGGATTTCTCAAATAGTCAAGCATTGCTTGGCACAGGCGCAAAAATATCTCAGAAAAAAGATATAATGTGCGTTTGTGGGGTAAACATGACCCAAAAACACCATTTTTGCGGTCATTTTTACCATATCTCTTACAGTATCCGAGTTACCGTAAACCCGACCCAAAATTTGCATAATCGTCAATTTTTATCACATCACGACAAATTTGGTATCACTGGAAAGCCCTTGACGAGCTGAGTCCGAAAAAAGTAAAATTGAACTGATTTGGCCTACTTTTGAAATACTTTTCCTTCATAGAACGCCAAAAACCTCTTTTGACTTCGGTAATTCGTCCATAACTTTTTTTCCAGAGGTCAAACTAAAATTTTCTCAACGGAATCGAATTCTCCTATGTTTTTTACATCTGGGACAAATAATGCCATTGAAAACTATAGGGGATTAGACGCTTTTAAAAATTGTTGAAAGTTGCCGATTTTGAAATTCAAAAATGCAATTTTCGTTATTTTGTTCCATATCGATCCGTTCTGAAGGGGAAATGGTAGAAAAATGAGTGGAAAAAATTAGGGAAAAGGTTTTGGGTCAAAATATTCAAATTTGGGGTCATGCCATCTGTTACAAGTACACATGTCATAAAAATGCAAAATTTCCAGAATGAATTCTCTAAAAAAGTTTTGGTGAGGCTATATTGACCCAAAATGATATTTTTAACTTCATTATGATGTTTCTCAACTATTTTAACCATTTTAACATTTTTACTGAACGTAATATAGGTTTTGCGTCCACATTTGTAACACTTACTTTTAGGTAAAAAATCATCTTTTTCAACACTGCAAAAAATCAATAAAAAGTCAATAATTTTAACTAGAAACACTTCCAAGGGATTTATTTGGATGTGCTGTAACTTTTAAAACCATTACATACCACGTCTATGACCTACTTTTGATATTGCGGCTCATCAAACTTGCATAGTTTTTTTAAAAACACTCGATGCCGATACGACCTCGCAATATGCTGGTATATGGGTGTATAGTCATGAGATGCACCAAATATGTCCTAAACACGTTGTTTTCCACCATAAATGTCCAAAAGTGTTTGTTTAAATCGTTTTTGGATAAATTGTGATATCTCGAAAACGATGCAAAAACTTGCTACAAATCGATCAATACCCATAACTCTTAAAAGATTAATTATAGCAATTATAGGACGCTTAGGGTAGAAAACAACATGCTTAGGACATATTTGGTGCATCTCATGACTATACACCCATATACCAGCATATTGCGAGGTCGTATCGGCATCGAGTGTTTTTAAAAAAACTATGCAAGTTTGATGAGCCGCGATATCAAAAGTAAGTCATGGACCGGGTATATTATGGTCTTAAAAGTTACAGCACATCCAAATGGATCCATTGAAAGGGTTTTTAGTTAAAATTATTGATTTTTTATTGATTTTGTATAACGTTGAAAAACATGATTTTTTACCTAAAAGTAAGTGTTACAAATGTGGACGCAAAACCTATATTACGTTCAGTAAAAATGTTAAAATGGTTAAAATAGTTGAGAAACATCATAATGAAGTTAAAAATATCATTTTGGGTCAATATAGCCTCACCAAAACTTTTTTAGAGAATTCATTCTGGAAATATCGCATTTTTATGACATGTGTACTTGTAACAGATGGCATGACCCCAAATTTGAATATTTTGACCCAAAACCTTTCCCATAATTTTTCCCAGATATTTTTCTACCATTTCCCATTCAGAACGGATCGATATGGAACAAAATAACGAAAATTGCCTTTTTGAATTTCAAAATCGGCAACTTTCAACAATTTTTAAAAGTGTCTAATCCCCTATAGTTTTCAATGGCATTATTTGTCCCAGATGTAAAAAACATAGGAGAATTCAATTCCGTTGAGAAAATTTTAGTTTGACCTCTGGAAAAAAAGTTATGGACGAATTACCGTAGTCAAAAAAGGTTTTTGGCGTTCTATGAAGGAAAAGTATTTCAAAAGTAGGTCAAATTAGTTCAATTTTACTTTTTTCGGACTCAGCTCGTCAAGGGCTTTCCAATGATACCAAATTTGTCGTGATGTGATAAAAATTGACGAAATTTCGAATTTTGGGTCGGGTTTACGGTAACTCGGATACTGTAAGAGATATGGTAAAAATGACCGCAAAAATGGTGTTTTTGGGTCATGTTTACCCCACAAACGCACATTATATCTTTTTTCTGTGACATTTTTGCGCCTGTGCCAAAATCTGCTCAAATTGCTTGACTTTCTCAAAAATCGAGCTTTAAATTACTGTAATTTAGAAGCTGACTTTCAAAAGCTCACATCAGAAACTAACCTTTTCTGAATTCCATTACAAAAAGAAAGATCCTTGTGTCTGCGCTACAAAACCAAATCTAATCACTTCATTCTTTTACAGACTGTGTGGCTGATGTCCTTCCACAAGTCCTTCAAAAATGCCATGCTCAAACTGATTGCACCATTGATGTTGATGATAAATTTTTGGGTTCACCATGTCCACATGCAGTTCGAAAATATTTATCTCTGATTTTTATGTGTGTGAATGATGAAGTGTTTTCTGAAGCAGCAATTAAAGGAAATTTGGAATCGTTGAAAGAGCTGGAAAGGGTAAGAAATTTTTACCGACTGTTGAGGTCCAACAAATAATATCGGATTACTTTCTCTATCTGTTTTACAGGAAATAAAATCCCAACAATCACATTTTGCTGATGAAACAAAACCAATGGCAAAAGATCAGCCATCCGTATTCCGTCCCACCTCTATGAGAATTGATCATAACAATGATAACTTTGAAAATGTTGGAATTTCAAATGACGCTTCCGCATCCGCATCAGCATCAGCAGCATTTATTCCTGAAATTGAAGCCGTTCCCGGATATGGCACAGATTCAGAACATCAAATAAAAATTTATTCTCCTCGTGAACTGGAAGAACATGGCTATAATGATAATGATGGAAATGAACAGCTACCGAATGCTGTTGGATTTGCAAATGATTTGCTTACACTTGGAGAATATATTAAAAATAATAAAGAAAAAGCGATTTTATATTTTTTGTTATCTGTTACTACTGGGTTGCTGCTGATGCTGCTGGTATGTATTTGTCAGCAATGTCGAAAGAAGCCCAAGACAAGACAAAATGATAATCGAAGGATGCCAGCTCCAAAATCTCCAGAATTAAATTCGCTGATTGGTGGAAGTTCAAATACAAGTCCAAGTAAGTTTTTGGAAATTTAAATATTACAGTAACCTAACCAGAACCCCTACGGGGCTAAAACCATTTTGTTAAAAACTAAAACGTCGATGATACGGTTAAAAACCAAATGAGCTCAAAATATTTTATAACATCTTGTTTTCCCTTCGATTTTCTCTTTTACTTTCCAACTGCCGCAAAAACATCAACATTTTCATTTTTTTGAAATGATATGTAAAAACGATTGCAAAAAGTTTGTGTCGCTATGGTGCAGTGGTTGAAAGTTCTAGCCAAAATGTCAGGATTTTTCTGACAGAGTCGCCCTTTGCATTAACTTGTTCTTGACGTGGATGCCACGTTGAGACAAGCGTGTGCGGCACAAAAGATTTTTTTGTTTTCATTACTAGCATTTTGAAAAAGCTGAAAATCAAGGATCCCATATACCATATAATTATGTAAAGTTTTGCCTGAAGAAACCGATTTTTTAATCATTGAAAATATTAGCTTTCATAACAAAATTTCTAAATCCCATACTAGACACAATAATAACCTCTAATAATGGTAATCAAAAAATAATCAGTACTACTATTTTTTCAGTGTTCTTTGATTCTGATACTCATTCTCGAATGGGGCTAGATATGGGTGATGGACATTATATGAGATTTTCACAAGTTACTCCACCAAGAATACCACAATCAATGCATTATTATACATAACTTAATTGTGTTCAGTAGTGTTCAATACAGTAACCTTGAATGTTGTAATAGTTGTAAAACAATAGTTCCGTTTTCCATTTAAAAAAAGTACCGGTAAATGTTTCAAGCAAAAAAAATATTGATCTTTGATTTTTATAAAACAATTACTGCCATTTTTATTATTTTTGATTTTTTTATGTAATTTGTAACTAGTCTTTTTTAATGTTTGTTGAAAAAAATAATGATGATGAAATTATGTTTGTAAATATAAAGTATGTTATATGTCAAAAATTGTTAAATAAAAAAGTAATAATATTTAAAAATTGTCTGTTCAATTGCAAAAAATTTAAAAAAAAAGAATTCACAAACTTCGTTAAAAAATGATAAAAACAGATTAAAATAAATTTTGCCAGTGTAGAAGTAATTCGAATGCGATAAAGTTTATCATTTTGATGGCGTGGAAAAGCAATATCCGTTTTTTCAAAAAAGCTGTGTTAAATTAAATATATCTTATTCCTAATTAATTGTTTTTTTTTGTCAATAATAAATAAGCATGGAATATAGAAAAAGCGAGCAATCGCTCAGTAATCCATCGAAGAATGGAAAAAAGCCGAAAAATCATGCATTGTATTTACACATAGCTGCTTTTTTTTTTAAATTTAATTCGTACATCTATGTTTTGGAAGGTTTAAAAAGATTGAATAGCGCTGCAAGTTTTGCCAAAACATATTCTCTCTCTTTTTTTCTTTTTCTCTCTTTTCTATTTTGAGTTGTGATCGTTTTTTTCTGTTGCTTCTTTCAGTCGTGCCTTGTTGAGCTAAAAGCAAGTTGCTTGCTGTCGCTGTATTAATAAATTATACATTAAAATTAAAACTGTCTTTTTCTGCTAACTAACTAACAATATCAATATAAATTAAAAGAGCAGGACTTTTAATGTTTAACATTGGTGACGTGAGTGGGATTCTATACCACGCCCCCGAAAAGACTGGTATTATAACAATGCAATTATATTTACAAATTTTATACTATATAAAGAAATAAACTTTTAAAAAAATTAATTATTGTAGTTTTTATTAATTATGCCAGTAAAGTAAGTGATTTTTTAAGCTAACAAATAAAAATTGCTTTTCATGTTATTACTTTTTTAGATGTTCAATCCATTACATTGTCATCTTCATTACATTTATTTGTATTATGATTTTTACATACAAGCATTTGCATAAAGACAAAAGAATAAAAAAGAACTGTAAGCATTTGGATTTTCAAGCTAAAGAAAGTTATATGGCTCATGCATTGTTGGATAATCTACATGGAATTGAAATCGGTGGATCTTTACATAATCCATTTTGTTTAAATACAATAAATGTTGACTTTACAAATCATACTTCAACAGCTTATAAAAAAGCAGAAATGAAATTCTCAGGTGGAATTTACTTGAATGTTGATGTGATTGCTTCAGGGGATAAACTTCCATTTGAAAATGATACATATGATTTTGTCATCAGTTCACATGTAATTGAACATTTTTATGATCCTATTAAAACTATAGAAGAATGGCTTCGAGTTATTCGAAAAGGTGGATATGTATTTATGATTATTCCACATAAAGAACGAACTTTTGATAAACCAAAAAATCGTACAACATTAAATGAATTAATTTTACGACATGAAAATAATCCTGATCTTAATTTTGTTGATGATCATGGCCATCATACTATATGTATTACAGAAGATGTAATGGAACTATGTCGATATCGAAATTGGAAAGTTGTTGTGATGTTAGATACAGATGATAAAGTTGCAAATGGCTTTACAATTGTAATACAAAAGCAGTAATAATTAGTTGATATAATATGTAACAAACCTTTAATAATATAAATGTAGCTTAATAAACTTTATTAATCATTTTGATTCACAGAAAATTGTAAATTTTTTATCCACCTAATATTTTTTTAAAAAAATTTAGAGGCACAAAAAAGAATTTCTTTTATTTATTCTACTTTAATATTAAAGCCCTGGAGCTCTTGTCCATCCTAAACCAAAACACCTGATATCTATTTTTTTGAAAAAAGTGTAAGTTGGTTCTCCCTTGCAGTAGCCTTGTGCTGATTACAGTAATGTAACTGTAAAACACTAGTTCCGTTTTCAATTAAAAAAAGAACACCGGTAAATGTTCAAAACTAAAAAATTTTAAAAAAATGCTGCCATTGTTGTCTAAAACTTTTATGTAAGTTGTAACAAGTCTTTTTTTATGTTTGTTTAAAAAGTTGGATGATGATATTATGTTTGTAAATAAAAAGATATGTTATATGTCAAAATTATAATAAAATATTTAAAATGTCAAAAATATTTTATGATGATTTCATGCTGTTTGCAAAATGTTATTAAAGAGGATATCTCGTAATCTTTGTTGTTTATTACTGAAAAATAAAATATGAAAAGCAAATCCCGACGACAAGCAAAAAAAAATAAAAAGAAGTTATAAACAATAATATAGAATCTAAAACAATATATAAATGAAAGATAACCACATCCCCAACACCAAGGCCAAATAATTTATAATAAACACTTTTAAGCTGTTTACAGAACTTCTGTTAAAATCTATGTATCAGTGCTTTAAGTAAAAAGCATAAAAAATATATAAAAATCGTTGTGCAGAAGTAATTAATTCGATAAAACGATTAATGCTAATATTAGGATTTTGTTGATGCATTGCTTGTAATGCCAAGCCTTGCAAACACCTAAATTTGTTTTGCACTTCTTCAGAATATAATTTAAATTCAAGAAAGCATAAACAAATGTTACTAAATATTGAAAGTTCATCTTGAGAAATTGGATACTTCATAAACATCAAAGTGAGACAATTAATTCGCTCTGGATTTGAATTAAATGGAATAAACATTCCTGGATTAGCAGAAAGATATAATAATGTTGGATCACCAAGTGTTAAATATTGTTCAAGCAGGAATGGAAACTGAAATGATGTTGCCAGCAAAGCTTCCAGATATTTTGCTGAAATTGTACTTTTTTCAATTTCTGCAGACAGAGTCGAAGAATGCTGTGTAGGCTTTGCAGCTGGAAGTGTACCATTGTTTGATATTTTATTAACCCATTCAACACATGTCATTCCAATTTCAATACATTTATCAAAACGACATCGTCGACATGCTCGTGCATTAGGTGCTGGCTCTAAAATTGTTGTTTTAAGGACACATATTTGAAACCTTGAAATGCTAGCAAACCTTTTACACAATTATTATCTCCCATACATACAAATAAATGTTCATCAGAGATTGATCGGCTAAAAAATGCTGCACATGAATTACAACATAAACCGCCATATCTTCGGCTGCTAAATGGTGTTAGAGTTGTACAAACAGCACATGGAACTTTGAGCATTTTTTTTGTTTTTTTACAGAACTACGACAAGGATTAACCAAGAAAAACAATGTTTGACATTAAAACGATTACCACTTTCCCCTATTTATGATATGCCGAAGAAAGCAGATCCCCAAAAAGGCGGGTTTAAATATTTTCTAATCGTTTAGATCTTTAACAAAGATGCGACAAAAATGCAAAAAACACTTTTCTTTGTTTAAAAAAAGACACAAAGAACATTTTGATTTCGTTAACCAACTCACAATACTCTAAATGACAAAAATTGGGTTACCTTTGGTTAAAATAAAAATATAAGTTAGCTGTTACTGGTTTTTTAACAAAAAAGGAATTTAAAAAATTTAGCATAAGCATATTTATATTTTTATAATAAAAAAACAATTCCCATTGATCGAATTCTATTTTTTATAACCTTTTGTGTCATTTCGTAGATGTTCAAAATAACTAGTCCATTATTTTAGAGAAAAATTTCAGATTTAGTGTCTGATTTAAATCGAAAATTATTTTGTTAAAGCATTCTGGAAATATTCAAGACAAGTTTTAAAAAGGGGTATACTGTAGTTAATAAACTCAAATGCTAAAAAAGTAGTTTTTTGCTAAATTTGAACGGAAAAAATATGAAAATATGCAACATTTGCCATTTAATTACGTACAGTCAATTAATTTTTTTCGCATTATGTAAATACTTAAATTGTACGTGATGCCATGGTTCATCTAATCTACCAACTTGCGATTTCAAAGTTTTGCTTTATTTTATCATAGATATTTAACAACTCAAGCTAAAATAGATTTTAAAATTTTAAACTTCTTTAAATATTTTTAACAGTTTCAAGTTTAGCTAACTTTTTCATTAACTTGATAGATAGCATACATGAACAGTGTGTTTTTTTTATCAAACAAATAATATAAACGAAACAAAAATAAAAAAAAGAAACTAGAATATTAACATTTTTATAAATTTTTATTTTTTCTCAAAATAATTGAAAATGTTTATTGAATTTATTTTAATACTTTTTTCTGGTCATTGCCACAAATGGCAACATTACACTTACGAATCGTGATAGTCATTTTTTATACACTTTTTATGCATATAATTTATTTTTCAGGATGAAATTATACGTATGTAGTATTTTTGTAGTTTTTCTTATTGTATTTTTTATAAAATCGTTACCGGAACACATTGATTTTATGTAGGCACATTTTTTTGTTTGCTGATTTTATGATATATTTTTATAGAACATTTACAAATGCAAAAGATGAAGCTGAATTAAATGAAAAGGTTTTTGGAGTTTATGGTTACACGTTAATAAAAAATGGTTTAATTCCAACCTTAAAGAAAACAAATTCAATTGAATGTGATGAGGTAAGTGTTATTTATTATATTTTTATGATTTCTCTTTATGGTATTTTAACGAAACACCAGTAAATACATAAAAAGCATTAATAAGTTGGAATCAAACTTTTATTGAAGACTTAATAAGAACTGCAAAAGTTAACCTATTGAGTGTTCCACATTCATACGGAAATGAAACATGTAAGATTTTGATTAAAAAATTTATGTTTATCTATAAAACATGTTAAATTTTTAGCAGCAGTTTATGTTGCAACAAAACATTACAGTGTTGAAGGAAATATGGGAGCCGTAATTGGATCACAAACACCATGGGCAGAGGTTTATGCTTTGGTAAATGGAGCAAAACATATTACAACAATTGAGTACCATAAACTTTCAATAAATCATCCACAAATGGATGTTCTTTATGCAAAAAAGAAAAGTAAATCATTTTTTGATAGCAGCTTCATAAATTTTTATTTTTCAGATATTATAATAAGTTCGATTTTATTATTAGTTTTTCAAATATTGAACATATTGGCCGTATAAGATATGGAGTACCAATGCATCCTAATGGAGATATTAGAGAAATAAATAAATATCATTGCATGTTAAAACCAAAAGGGCTACTGTTTTCAGGAGTTTCTACTGGTATTGATAAAATTTCTTATAATGCTCATCGAGTTTATGGAAAAAGAAGGCTTGGAATGATGTTCGAAGGTTATATTCTTTAATGCTTAATTAATTTAAACAATATATGTTTAGGTTTTAAATTATTAAAAATATACAAAAATGAGACTATCGTAACAGAGAACCGTATGCTAGAAGTTTTTAACAATGAAAGATCTGAAAAGCAACATCTGTTTGTTCTTGAAAAGCAGAGTGAATAATATAACTTGACGATAACAATTTTCAATGTCAAAAAGCTCAATAATTTATTTTTTTGTGTAACAATAAAATCCACTCAAAACAAAAACAGAAATAGAACGTTTAATGACCGTAGCACTTTTATCGTTTGTTGCTGGCATCATATCAATTTTTTTAACACAAAATTTGTCATTTTTGAACTAATTCTATCGACTGTTTAGTAAAATGTCGAGTTAATTGACTTAGTATTTATCAGAAGAAATTTTCTAATAACACTGGTTGATCACAATACAAAAAAGACAAGAGAAAAAATTAACAAAGAAAAGCAGAGAGCGAGCATTTGTCATCAAATGACAAAAACTAATAAAAAAATCCAAAAATTTATGACGACAGCGAAAAAAATATTTAATTCAAAATCAAAAAAAATTTGACAAAAATACTTATATATTTAAATTTTTTGTTAAATTTGATTTAGAGAATTTCTTCGTTTCTCATTTATACTAAAAACAGTTAAATTATTGATTTGCAGAAGAACACCTTTCAATCACACACTACCAACAGCAAATATTTAGATGCCCTCTATTTCATTATATGCGACTCCACTTGAAAGAGAGAAATGAAAAATTTGACGGGAGTTTGAAATGCTACCCGTGACTCCACTGATTTTTCTCTTATAAAACCAAGGACACATAAAAGGAGAAATTTTGATGAGGACAAAATCAATTCCGGAAGGTGGGCGCCTTTGATGTTTTTGCCTCTGTCGAATTTCGGGGGCATTTGCCCTTAGATAAAACATTTTCTTAAAACAAAGAAAAAGATAATTTCTTTTTTTTACCAGCTGTTAGGGTATATTTACTTTTTGAAGTTTACGGAGAACTAATGGTCTCATTAGAAAAGCTGATTGCGAAATTTTTAGTACTCGAAAATTTTAATTATCTCTGATGAGCTATGCCTAAAAATTAATAACCTTCATAAAAATGCAGAATGAAATGCTTCGATGTAAAAGGCCGCTCTTTCATTGCAGGCCAGCTTTTTCCCTTACATAAAAGCAAGGAACAAAAACAAAATCGTTACGCACAGTTCTTTTGAGGGACACTGAAAGAAAAAGTTTCCTCCGTTACCTCTTTTTTCTGAGGGCAGAGCAGTTCTTCATTTTCGATAAGAATCTGTGTTCTAACATTCTTTGATATTTTCTTGATATAAGTTAAAACAAAACCAACTATTGCATTCATTATTTTTTTGTTCAAATCGAAACTTCAAGAAAAATGTTATAGTAAAACTATTTTTTTCTCAACGGAAAAAAATATTAAACTGTCATTTTTTGTGGAAACGTCATAAGAAAATTTTTGTTCTCTAACGCAAGAAACATTTTCTTTCCATAAAAAATTAATATTCCAGCATTTTTTGATATTTAAGCTTTGAAAACGGAGTCTATGATGTAAAAAGAAGAGTAACTATTTCGACTATGCATTGTAACCATCGTGTTATCTTTCGTTAAAAATTTGGATGAAACTTTTTAAAACATATTTTAGAAAAATTAATTTGTGGTTTACAGCCCGTACAAAAATGCTGCCGAGAAAAAAATCATCCTAAAAATCGTTATTTTACAATTTTGAAAAGCTCTATAATAAGTGTTTACTATCATTCTGTAACATTTTAAAAACTATCATTTCAGGGACGCGTTAGTACCGGTAAAGATACACAGTACAGTAGACTGTAGAACTATATTTTATGATTGGTTAACGTAAAAATATTTTTAAAAAAAAATTATAATGCGCTCATTTTTTATGTATAAATGAAGCAAATCTTTATCCCAGAAATCGTTTATTCAATTTTTCTCTGCGGAGATAAGAAAAAAACAAAGCATCAAAAAAATTGAGACAAAGAAAATAATTTTTCGGAGCTTCTATTTTTCGACCTTTACCTAAAAACTTTGACGGATGCTGTCTAGCACGGGTTTATACCTTTGAGGCTGCTGCATGCCACCGTAACACTGTTCCCGTGGAAATGGGAATCAGAAAAAGGAGGAGGAGGAGGTGCAAATATCCACTCAAATTATTTCCAAAATGCCGGTATAAAATATTTCTCCATTCAGGCTTAATTTATCAGATTTTTACTTTCCAGCTTCCCATTGAGCCTCCATTCAGCAGCAGCAGCAGAAAAAGAAGAAAATGAAGCAACAAGCTCAATGTGGGATTTGTACACGACTCCATTCAAACAAATACAAGCGATATGGTGGATATTGCTGCAGTGCATGTGCATTATTCTTTCGCCGAAGTGTTGAAATTCATCAAAAATATGTTTGTTTTGGACAAGAGGATGAATGCTTAAAAAGTTAGTTTTTCTTTATTTTTTTAAAAAAATATCCGAAAAAGGATTTAAACTATTTGCCTTCTTTCTTACATTTAAAATTAGTTAAATACGATTTTTGAAAATAAGGATTTTCCCTAAGTGTTAAATATGCAATGTATTGAGGCAAAATAATATTCGGGGTACTTTTAACGACCTCCTTGGAGGTTACTAATAAGAAAAAAATGCCAGGGCAAAAGTTCCTTATCTCTCTTTTTTTTATTGATTTCAAAGAGACATCCCTTCTCTCAATGAAAATAAAAAAGGATACTTAACTTGTCATTAAATAATATATTAGTGAAAAATAATGATCTTCCCCAAAAATGAACAATGATTAATAATTGTCAACCTTCATTAAAACGCTGATATTTAAGCTGTAAGCAGAAGAATAAAAAACAATAAAAAGTAAATTTGGCATGCGTGTTGCTAAGAATCGAAAAAATGATTATTGAAAAAAAAGTTTTGCTGTAATTTTCTTAATAAATTACTATAGAAATAAAAAACGTTTTCTAACCAGCAAAAATTGCAGTACTCTAATTTGATGGTCAATCTTTTGCTTCAAAAGGCAGAAATACTATTTTTTATAATAGCGTAATGCTTCAACGGGCATTGCACTTCAATGTGAATGTCATAATAAAAAAGAACAAAGTAAAAGAGGCCTTCATGCCCTTTACATAGAAATGACATTAGGTCCATTAAATGGAATTTTAATAATTTAGATCAATTTTCAAAAATTATAATAAACTCTATTACAAAAATTCTATGCAAAAATAGACTAATTAATTTTGCTAATAGTAAAACTTCATTTCAGATCCATCAAAATTAGGAAGCCTTTGCCGAAAATGCCGTTGGAAGAAATGTTTGAATTTAGGAATGTATATTCATGGAATGGCATTACCAGCTTCTGTTTCATCCACTTCAATGCTAGCTCCACCCTCAGCTGAACAGGTCCCAATTGTATCCGAAACACAACCGCCACCAGCATTTACACAAGAATTTGTTGAAGAAATGTTTTTATTTGCTGAAACAATCAATGCAATTTTGGAGACATCTCTCAAATATCCTGATCTCTTAAGGATGTATTATCTTACTGAAAATCGATGCCTGTACGATTTTGCTGCACAAAATTTCGAAAATATTTGCAGCAATTCAATGCCCCGAATTGATACTTTACTTGGGGTAATGCTCAAATATCCAATCACCTATGAAGAGCTGGATCTTTTTTGTTCAATTTGTATCAGCAAACTTAAGTTTCACAATGAACCCCGACTCACTGAATTACAAACGAATGAGTTTAAAAAAATTTTAAGCAAAAATAAAATGGAAGAAAAACGTCTTCTTGAGCTTTTCACCATATCAGAGCATTGTCTTGAAAAATTTAATTAACTTCTGTTTTTCTTTTGGATTGCTTCTTATAATTTCTTTCCCATAATTACAGCTTTATCATTAACGTTTTCTTTAAGTCAAGTAAGAAATTTTAAAATTACAAAAAAAAATATTCTTTATTTCAATTATCTTTTTATCCTATTAGCTTCCTTATTATGAATTTTGTAAAAAATTGTTTTTACTGTTTTAATGATTATTCTGAAAGTATTAAATTGTCTTTAACTAAATTTTTTTTGAATTATAAAAAAAATATTAATTTTTAATCCCTAACAGGTTGAAAAAGGGTTTTCCATTGTCTTGAAAAAAGGTTTTTTAATCTTTTTTTTAAAGATTTTTTCCAATCACATTCTTTTAACCAATATTTTCTGGACTTTGGTATTATTTTGGTGGTGGGTTTAATATTAATAAACTATTAATTTGTTATATGTGTTCTTTAAATGATTATTATTAAAATTTTATTTTGGCGTAAAATTTTTATATTTTGACGGTAAATTAAATAAATCTGCATTTAAATGTTTAGTACCACAACCATTTAACCAACATTAAGCCTTAAGGAACAGTAAACTTTTTAAAGAATTGTTTTCTCTAGAATACTCTTTTTGAAATCACCAGGTGATAAAAGTTACAATTGTTGCAATAAATGTATAGGAGAAAGAATATAAAAAGTTGTTTTTTTTGTACTCTATTTTGCTGTTCAGCCACAAAAAGCGATCTTGAATTTCTTACGATTATATTTTCCTATTTTATTACAATGTTGAAATGCAAAAAGAATAAAATAAATCATAAATGAAAGCAAGCAATTGTTTAAAATTTTAGATATTATCCTGCGCATTTTTGATGTTCACGTTACAAAACAAAATAATTTACAATTTGGGCCTTTAAGCTTTTATACACTGTTGCCATACGTACGCCCTGAATAAGGATGCGCAAGTCCCAAAAATTTTTAGGACCGAGGGCCAAGAGCTCAGAAAAAGCCCTTGACCCTTGCACATCCTTAGCCCAAAATAAATCTTTTAGGTTCTTTCGTGACGGATTCAAACACAGTTTTAACTCCTAAAACGTTTAGACGAATATATTGTATTAATGGACACAAATTACATTAAAATTGCCAAAATTTGCGAGGCTAGATCGAGCTTCAGTTTTTTCTCGGATAAACCAGCGACGATTTTAAATCACATCCCCTTTCTTTTTTCATGCAGTTTTTGGTAATTAACTAATTTAATTTTTTTAATCGCATTCATCTTTGACATGGATTCTATCAACAAAAGATAAAGAACTTTATTTTCTTTTTTTTAAAAAAACAACAATGAGCATTTTGGTGTCGTTCACCAACTCACAATAATCTTGCTGACACAAATTGGGTTATCTTTGATTTAAAAAAAAGATTTAAATATTTTTTTAATAAAACTAGAATTTAAAATATTTTAACTTATATGTTTCTCTAACAATGAAAAAATAATGCCGTTTCAATCCCTTATAGCCTGTTGCAACATTTTATCAAGAACCGGAAAAAGCGGTTTTTGTTTTATAAATAATATTTTTACATAACTACATTAAACTCTACTGGATATTTGATAAAAGAAAGCAAAACAGTTTTTGGGAAAAGACAAACGTAAAAAATGTGATAATTTTAATAGCTGTGTTTTTGCGATTTATGAATGAAGCAATTGCAGTAACAATTTGTTTTTAGGACCTGAATTTCTTCATATTCGCATTTCAGTTTTTCTTTTACAAGCAAAATGTTTTATCATTTTGTTATAATGTTTAAGCTTAAGTTTTCAAAATTGTTTGTGTTTATCATATTTTTACCACTCTTGTTTCTGCTATGCACAACATTGTACAATAAAGGTAGTAAATTTGCAACTGCATCTGTAGTACACTCTAGAAATATAACTAAGAAATATATTGCTGGTACATTTTATGAAGCAGGTGGTTTTGGGAATCAAGTTAGTACAAGCTTTTATAAATAACTGGCATTTTTCTTTACAATTTTTTAGATCTGGAGGTTTGCTTCATTATACGGTATTGGAAAAGTCATAAACAGACAGCCATATATTGAAAAACATGTGTTTCAGTGGAGTTTCACAAAGTGAGAGAAATTTTTCATATTACTTTATTGATTTTTTTAATCAAATCATTCTTAGTGTAACATGGAAACGAATGAACTTAACGGAGATGAAACTTGTATTCCCATTGATGTGCGATACTTTAAATATTCTTAGCCCGCAAGATGCGTTATTAAAAAGAGTAAACTTTGCTGCTGATTGTTGTCAATATGATGAACCAAAAAAGTATTCAATTGTAAAATATCTAAAACCGTTTCATTTAGTTTTCAGGCTGCTGCATGTTGATGAAAAGTATTTGAAGATAAGTGGTGATTATTTGCAATCATATAAGTATTTTCATCCCTATAAAAATGATGTTAAAAAATTACTTGAATGTGGACATTTTGTTATGAGAAACATCCATCATATTGCTTACAGTATGTATAAAGACGATCACAATTTTAAATTATGTGTTTACATAAGACGTGGAGACTTTATTAAAGATATAATGCTAGAATCAAGAGAAGAATTTGTTATCCCTGCTATTAAATATGTCCAGCATAGCTTACACAAAAATGGTAACAACAATATCTCGTTAGTTATTCTTGGAAATGATGAAATTTTTGCAAGAAACTTACAACAGAAAATTACGGTGGGCTTCTTGATAAAAAAAATTTGCAACCTAATGTTTATCTAGTAGGGATTTAAAAACATATACATATCCCAAAGTAATACAAGAGGAGAAGATATGTGTTTTGGTATCAATCATTGTGATGCCATGCTATTAACGGCATCTGGATCAACATTTGGTTGGTGGATGGCATATTTAATGAAAAGTAATGGACCAGTTTTTTATAATTCACAAGTAACAAAAAATCAAACACATTCTAAAGATATTCATCATAATGATATATTTTTACCTGAATGGACTGCACTAACAATAAAAAATGGTGTTGCAATCAGGAAATTATAATAAAGGAATAAAATATGGCCATTAAAAATGAAGAACGTTTTTTTCGGCTACTTTGATAGTTGTATTGCTTGTACATAGTTTGCTAGAAGAGTGTTGAAAGATCTATATATTTTAATTTGTAAACTAATAAATTTTTTAGACGTTATGTATTTTCTTTTATTAAGCTTACAGTATTTTCTTCTACGCAAAAACAAATTAAGCCAATAGTATCCGAAATGCAGAAATGCCATTTTTAACTTTAATGTCAAATGTCAAAACGGTACTCGTAGCCATAAATTTACATTGACTATGGGCTTGTCACGGCGTTAATCGAAATAAATAATAGATACAAAACAGAAGTAAAAAACTGTTTGATTAATCAGTCATTTGTGAATCTTGGATATAAGTTTCTTAGCTCTGAATCTTTGTTTTGTTAAAAATAATTTGTGATCAAAATAAATAGAATGTCATTTATTTTTGCTTAGAGGGAATATTAAGAGGAAAAAATTTATTATTATTTATTTACATACTAAACAATAACATTTCCAAAGCTAGAATTGCATATATTATTTTCATGCCAGTGCTTTATGTTTGGGATTGTTTTGCGGTATCCTTTTTTTACTTTCCATGCTAAATCACAGAGCTTACAGGCAAGACCTCTCAAGGGACGACAAGCATGATTTGTTTTAGTGTAAAGCTTTGTCCACTCAAAGTACCTGTAAAAGTATAAAAAAATGTTATATTAATTATGATAGAAGTAGTTTAAAGAGATTGAATTTAAGTTTGCATTATATGTCAAAAAATAAACATACTTTCGATATTTGTCTTGGTTTTCTATCAACATTTGCAAATGTTCAACCAAATCTTTAATTGATTTAAAGTCCGATACTGCAATGACATAAGGATTTAAATTTTCATGTATGCCTCTCAAAACTTTTCTATCTAATATTATTGGTACAATAAGTTGTCGAAGACGAAAAAGTTTTTCTGTCACATAATCTAAGCACACAGAATTTTCGAATGCCAAAACAAAGTAATGCTTTTCTATAAATTAAACATTGTTATCATTTTATAATGAAAAAAATTACTCATTTCTTCATATTCACATCCGCCACCTCTTTCACATTCCTTGTTGTTACATCGGCCATATTGTGTAACATTCATATATTGTTTAAATTTTTCAACAATTATTTCACGCTTTGAATCAGTATCGCAATGGCTTACAAGAAATAAAGCTGTATCAGTCTTCATTTCAATAGCTTTTGTTACCTGAAAAACAATAATTTAGCTGAAAGAAAATTTTATAAAAGTATTTACTTCAGAATCACTCCATTTATCCTCTTTATTTACATCTAATGTTGTCAAACAATCATATGGCATTGATATATCACTGTCTAATCGATATGTAACAGTATAATTGAAAAAATCGTTTGGGAATTTTGAGAAATATGGACCAAGGGGTGGTGGTTCAAAATTGATCATGACATTTAACCTTTTATGGCTAACATTTTTTGATTCATCTGCTAATTCACCTTCCCCAAATTGATAGAATACAACAGATGCATTTTGTTCTAATTCCTTTTGCTCGGTGAAAATGCATGATTTTGAGCATTTTTCTTTTTCACTAAAAATATCATACCAAGATAATTTATTCCATTTTAGAACTATTGGAACTTCTTCCAACGATGATTCTTTTGTTAGCTGATAATAATTAAGTAACTCCTCATAGAAAACAGTAAAGAGCCCAAAAATTGATGCTAGAAGTAAAATTAAAAATAAAGAAAATATATGATTCATTTTTTTTAATAGTCTTCTATCAGTAAACTCAAAATATGTTAAAAGCAGCTTTCTTTCATATTGATCTTTATCAACATTCAAATCTTAAAACATTTATAGCTAAAATTATTATACACTTATTTTATCTATTGTTTGATTTCGTCGTTATCTTTGAAATATATTCTTGTTTTCGTGAATGTTAATCAGCCTGCCATTGCAAAACTAAAATAGCCAAAGAAAAAAAAACAATTATTGATCTAAGATATACTATTATTTTTAGTAATAAAGAATGTGGTCATTTCGTGTAACTTTCATTGTGGTTGTAGAGCTAGCAATGCTGCTATATTTTATACTGCTTATGCCAAAAATCAAAAATACATGTTCCAGCAGCAACAGTTGCATTTCAGTAAGTTATAATTATAAAAAATTTGTCTATTAAAATTTTAAAGGTAACACATCAGAAATCTAAAGTAGACATTCCTGTTATTACTGAAGAAATGTGGGATGAAAAATTTGATGAAAATGAAGTAGAAAAATTTGAAATGAAATTTAAGGATTTGCATATAAATTATCATTTTCATAAAAATTACAAAAATGACTGTGATGGAGTGAAATTATTGATAATGATTTTCTCAAGGCCAAATGCTTTTGATGGAAGAATGGCACTTCGAAATAGTTGGCTTCAAAATAAAGTAAGTAAAGCTTTTGACTGAAAATCTGTTAAAAAAATGGTATCTATATTTAGAATTCATCTGTAATTCATCGATTTATAATTGGTGCCACATGGAATTCCACGATCCGAAATGTAAATAAAAAAGAAGCTCAACGTTACAAAGATTTAATTATCACTAATATTCGGGACTCATATTTAAATGGAACTTTAAAAGTATGTTGCTATAAATACTTCTTCTACATATGAATACTTTACAAATATCCTCCTTAGGCACATGCTATGTATCAATGGCAACAACATTATTGTCCAGATATTGAATACTTTTTAAAAGTGGATGATGATACTGTAGTTGATATATCACGATTACAATATTTTATTGAAAAAGACTTCCAAATTTTAACCAAGAAACATGCCAATAAAGCAATATTTTGCACAGTTATTTCTAAGGCACTTCCGTATCGGAATCCCAATAACAAATGGTACGTTAATTGTAAAAACTGTTATTATTTACATTTTATTGCAGTTATTTATCTTAATAGGTATGTGCCATATAAGATTTGGAAGTATCATTTTTTCCCTGATTACTGCAGAGGTGCAACATATTTACTTACATCAGGAGCCATTAAAGCAATATTAGATGAAACACCAAGACATCATTTTATGCATATCGAAGATGTAATGTTTCCAGGAATTGTTGCAGCTGCAGCAGAGGTGAAGCTATTTCAACGGATTCAAATTTTTGGAAATATGACTTGGGAATACGAATGTGATGAAAATAGAGTGCCTTACTTAATAGCTATAGATGAAGGTGGTAATAATATAACCTATGTTCAAGGGAAAAGCAATAAATTTACTGAAGCTACAAAAAGACTTTCATCTTTACGTTGTTTTTGAAATAAAGTTGTTATTAGTGATCGGATACCGTGCCGTTACCGCGGTATTACCGCGGTAATACCGTACGGTATTTTACCGTGTACCGTACCGCGGCCATTTCAGTACCGTGAAAATACCGTGATACCGTACCGCAGTGATTTTCGTACCGTTTTAGAAAAAAAATGGAAAAATTTTTCAAAGTTTGCAAAAATGTGCTTTAAAATGCTTATAATTAACTCATTACAAAAAGAAATAGTCAGAAACAGTAAAAAATACATAAAGAAAAAGAAGAATCTGTTTTTGGAAAAAATTCAGAGACAATTTATTTTGCACGGTATTCACGGTATTACCGCGGTAATACCGTGATACCGTACCGCGGCAATTTTCAAATCACGGTATTTACCGTTTACCGTTTTTTTCAAAAACGGTACGGTATCCGATCACTAGTTGTTATCTATTTATATTATTAATTATGTCAGCAACATCATTGTTCGATCATACTTATTTTTCAATAAGAACAAACGTAACGATACGAGCTATAGTAATTTTTAAAAACAAAACAAAATAGCAACCGCCCAGCAACATCAAACATTTTTTGCGTCAGAAAATGTTATCATTTAAAAGTAAATTTAACATTTGTAAATGTCCAATTTTGAAACAGTTTATATAAGAAAAGCTAAAAGCAACAAAATATAGAACTCGGCTGTGATCTTATTTCAAACAGATTTAATTTGTTTTTTTATTGCAAAAAACACGATCAAACCCCAGCATATAAAACTAAAGAACCTTTTTTAATCTTCACGTTGTATCACTTTTTGCATTTTGAGAATAAACAATTTGTTTTCCCTTGTGCCTATAACGCTCTATATGTTTATGTCAAATACAAGTTTTAAAATTTATCATTTTCTAAAATGTGTTTTTTGATTCTCAAGGGAAAAAACAAGCAACAAATCTTTTTTACATTATGTAAGCAATATTAAAAGCACGCCTTCAATAATTCAAACTCTAAATGTCATGTGGCTTAAAATAACTGCTATAAATCGATTAAACATTGCTAAACAAATTTGTAGAATGAGAATACGCATATTTAAATATATTTTTACATTCTTTATTCTAACTATATGGTATTTACAATATACATTTTCTCGTAATTACGCTAAAATGAATTATCCATTTTTATATCGTAAGTGAAAGTAAAAATTTTGGCATCCATTTTTAAAATCATTTTTGTAGCTGATCCCGTAAATATTATTAACAGCAAATATGGTACATCTTATTTACTTAAAAATATTAAAGGTGCTAAAAATGTGCATTATTGTAAAAGCAGCACAAAATTATTGGTTGTTGTATTTTCTCGTGTTACAGCTTTGGAAGAAAGGATGTTCGTTCGCAGAACATGGGCTCGAGAAAAGAGTAATGCAACAGAAATAAAATTTATTCTGGGATATAAAGTAAACCAATTTCTCACAAACAAAAAATTTTTTTCCATTTAAATAACAAGCCTTTTTTTTCAGGAATCTACTTCAGCTTTGATTGAGGAACAAAATATTTACAAAGATTTAATATTGACAAACATCTTTGAAACTTATTATAATCTTCCCATAAAAACATTAGCAGCTTTTTTGTTATTTCAAGAAATTTGTAGGAGTGCAAATTCTATGCTTAAAATTGATAGTGATAATGTTGCCGATATTCATAAATACGAAGAATTATGGCTGAACGGCTCAGGCAAGTTTTCAGTTTTTACTTGAAGCTTTTAAATTAAGTTTTTATGTTTTAACAGCGTAAACTAAGCTAACTCTGTTCATTCGTTTAACATTACCTGACATCATAAAAATAAATTCTTGTAATAATCACAAAAAAATCATATTTTAGAAAAAACAGAAGAGATTCATGGATACTGTATTAAAGGTGATAAAGTGCCTCGGCGTCAAATAAAGCTTGAAAAATGGGACATTGCAAAAGAAGTATATCCAAGAGAGATGTATCCGACGTATTGTCGAGGTGGAAATTATTTAGTTAGAGGAAAGAACACTGCTTGTAAGTCCGTTAGTTTATGCCAAAGCTGTAAAAAAACGTATTTAAGAAAGATGCTAACAAATATGCCTAACAAATTCAAACAAAATATTAAACATTATTTTTTTAATAATTTTTTAGCAAAGATTTTGAATGCACTTAAAATATTTGGATTTTTTGAGTCTACAAATAAACAAAGAATGCCAGAAGATGTTTTATTCACTGGAGTAGCATCTGAAATAGCTAATATTCCAAGAATCAATAGTTCGCAAATGATACCATGTATTCGAAATGGGCGAGAATGCCTTTTTAATAACACTTTGTCAAATACTTGGATTTCTGCAACCATAGGAAGTGACAGCATGCCAATATATAGAAATTGTACATTGATATATAGTTGGAAAGAATGTGTGCTTAAACTGTGAAATTTTAAATTGTACATAATTTTATTGAAGCAAAAAACGTATTGAATAAATAAAGAAATGTGAACTTTCATAAATCTTTATAAGTAACTTTTTCTCATCATGATGGAACAGAACTAAGTATTTGTACAAATCACATGTCTCATATTTTTTGTCGTGCTTAATGTACATACTTAATGTCGCAATCTATCTTTGTTTAAAAAAATGGTTGTGCTAAAACTAACAAAAATGTTTTATGACTTTTCTACAGCAAAAATATAGTAAAGCAATATCGTAAACCAATATAATGGCATTGAATATTACAATACGGCCCCAAACCTCAGTAGTTTTTTTTACCAAATCTCTCTTTTGTTTGCTCTTTATTAAAATATAGACAACAATGTTAGTTTAGTAATCCGTGGCTTAAATTTATACATAATTGTTTTAATTCAGTTTATCAAAAAAACGCAATCAAACAGAACAAAAATTTCAATTTTTTAGTATAAATGTTTTTTAAAAATTGTAAAAATATTCCGTTATTTTAAAAATCTAAAAGATGAACAAAGTTTCAAGAAGACATGTATTCATTATTTGCCTTTTTTTGTCGATGATAATTTTTATAAGTAAGGGTATGCTTGATTTTTGGATTAAATTTTAAAAAAACAAATTTTAGATGAAACGAGAAAACAAAGGTTATTGAAAAACAAATATTACCATAGTTCTTCATTATCAAATGAAAAATATATTGGCTGCACAGGTTATGGTGGAAGATTTGGAAATCAGGTAATTTTTGACAAAAAAGCTCTAATGCAACATCATAGTCATTGGGCACGTGCCCCTCCTCTGATAACGTCCTTGATAGTCAATATTAGTCAGCAAATTTTTGCAAAACTTTACCAAAAGCGCTTTGATTGTCTTTATTTTTTTGCTAACGAAAAAAGAAGGCATTTGACAGTTGCTGATGATCTTTGGCCTCTTTCACCAAAGGTCTGCGAAAGTTGCATAACGATTAATGAAATAATTCTTATTATTTAGATGTGGCGGATAGCATCTCTTTATGGCATAGCAAAAACAACAAACAGAAAAATATTTTTTCAAAATTTTGCTGTTGAAGCTCATGAGTTTGTATTTTTTTAGCTGCTATAATATTCGCTATAATTTTTAAGATATGGATACTTTTTAAATTTGACCGAATTTGAAGAAATTTTTCCTTCTATTTTGAATCATATTCATGTAAAGAACCCAAATCGAAATACAATCAGAAATGTTACATTTGCTGAAGATTGCTGCAAATATGATTATGTTGAAAAGTAAGTTATGGCTAACGATAAAGTTCACTGTCCTTATTTATGCAAAGGTTGAACAAATTTAGTCATAAGATAGGGTGAATGTGGTTGGTAAATTAAAGTAAAATTAAATCAAAAACATTTAATAGTGGCACACGAATATGCTGTTATATCTTTTTGCAGGTTGCTTCAGTTCTCTGATGACTATGTTCAAATAAAGGCTGAATACTTTCAATCATACAAATTTTTTCAACCCTATCGCAATGACATTAAACTTAATTTTGATTGTAGTCAATCAATAATGTCCGAAGTTAAAAAGTACAGTTCTAAATTAATTGAACTTGATAACTCTCAAAAATTATGCGTGCATATAAGACGTGAAGATTTCTTAACAGATGTTATGCAAGAATCAACTTCTGATTTTGTTATTCCAGCTATTGATTATGCATACAAACATTTGTTTGATAAGGATAACAGCACAAAAGTATCATTACTTTTTTTTGGAAATGATCAAAATTTTTCAAAAAATTTGAAATTACAAAAAGAAGTAAAATAGTGAAAATTTGAGCAACAATTTGAACTAAGTAATTTCAGAAATTTCATAAAATTTATTTTCCTGAATTAAATACAAGAGGAGAAGATATGTGTTTTGGTATCAATAATTGTGATGCCATGCTATTAACGGCATCTGGATCAACATTTGGTTGGTGGATGGCATATTTAATGAAAAGCAATGGACCAGTTTTTTATAATTCACAAGTAACAAAAAATCAAACACATTCTAAAGATATTCACGATTTTGATTATTTTCCTGGTGAATGGATTAAGCTCACCATCAAAGACAAAAAAGCAATAAATGAGCCATTATGGTGGTACCAAAGAAATAATGCCTTGCCTGATTTGCCTTCAAAAGAGCTTTAATCATATTGCCATATCAATCTGTTTTTTTATCGTACATAAGACAAAATTTTAACTTTACTATAGTGTGTAATTAATAACTCTGTGAAATAAATTTTATCTAACTTATTAAAATGTTTTTTTTAATAGTGTTAGCGCATGACGTTAAATTTTCGTTGAGTAGTGGTAAAAATACTTTGGTAAATGTAGCAAGATCGATTCATAAAAGAAACCAGTTACGATTATAGTTTCTACCAAAAAAGCTTCTTGCCGCAAAACAAGAGTTATTGTTCTCAAAATCCTATTTCTAGATAATTTCAAAACTTGTTTCAAACATTTTAGAGATATTTATCTATTTTTTCCCAAAAGTTATTGCATAAGTATAAACGAAAAAAAGAGAAAGTTTTAACAAAAAAAGCAAATTAAGAAATTCCAGTAAAAATGAGGGAACGAAAAACAATTGGTGTCATTTTTTGGATTAGAGATTTTCAAATGCGATTTAAGCGTAACATTATTATTATTTTTATCGAGATCATGATTGGATTATACGTTTTTATTTGTTACAAAACTCCTGCTTGTGAAAATTTCCACATTATTGTAAGTTTCAGTTCTGCAGTTTGCTGAAACGAATTATAGTTTCAGACTAAAGACGAAGATATGTTTGAGAAGTTTAAAGTTTCATATGTATCTGAAAAAATGTGGAATGAAAAATTTGATGAAAATGAAGTAGAAAAATTTGAAATGAAATTTAAGGATTTGCATGTAAATTATCATTTTCATAAAAATTACAAAAATGACTGTGGTGGAGTGAAATTATTGATAATGATTTTTTCAAGGCCTAATGCTTTTGATGGAAGAATGGCACTTCGAAATAGTTGGCTTCAAAATAAAGTAAGTTTTTTTTTGCAAAATGTGTGACTGAAAATCTGTTAAGAAATGGTATCTATATTTAGAATTCATCTGTAATTCATCGATTTATAATTGGTGCCACATGGAATTCCACGATCCGAAATGCAAATAAAAAAGAAGCTCAACGTTACAAAGATTTAATTATCACTAATATTCGGGACTCATATTTAAATGGAACTTTAAAAGTATGTTGTTTGTTATTTATCATAGCTTCTAACATAAACGTTTTAATCGGAGATTTTAGTGGGGGCAATAAATACAGATCTTTGAATCAAGCACTATTTTAGGCACACGCAATGTTCCAATGGCAATATCATTATTGTCCAGATATTGAATATCTTTTAAAAGCAGATGACGACAGTGTTATTGATTTATCAAGGTTACAATATTTTTTGCAAAAAGATTTTCAAGCTTTAAGTGATAAATATAGTAAAAAAGCAATTTTCTGTAATGTTATACCAAATGCTCTTCCTGTAAGAATTAAAAACAAAAAATGGTACCTAGCATAAAACTCTTTAGAAAATTTTTGGGCATACCAATTCTTCTTTTACGCTTTAGGTATATTCCGAAAAAAACTTATGACCGCTGTGTTTTCCCAGATTACTGTAATGGTGCATTTTATTTGATTACATCAAAAGCTGTTAAAGCGATACTAAATGAAGCTCCTCAACATAACATGCTGTATATTGAAGATGTAATGTTTACTGGGATTGTAGCAGAAGCAGCAGGCATTAAATTATTTCAAGAGAAAAAACATTTTGATAGAGGAAATGGAACCAAAGTTGAATTTTTATGCGATGACAATAATGTTCCCTATTTGACAGCTATTTATGAAAATGGAAATGATGATCTGATTTTCAAACAAGGCGAAAAAAATAAATTTACTGAATCCTTGAAGAGACTACGTACCCTTTCTTGTCAAAATGTGTAACTAGGATACTCAAATAAATATCTTTAAAATAGTTTTTTAAATGTGATAAATAAAAAAAGTTATTTCAATTGCGATGTTGCTGCATTGATCGTTTTTTAAACTACTTATTGTTGATTAAAAAGTATAAAATATCTTATTTTGCTTATTTAATATGTAAAATTAAAAAGGCATGATCAGTGTTAATTTAACATTCACCAAGTTGCGCCACTGGTGTTAACCCTTTTTTGAATATGAGTTTCTTTTCCGGGTTTCTCAAATCTCCAAACAAGTATAACGATTTTAAAATGTGTAAAATTTGATCTAAGTCGATTACTTATTTCAAACATCCAAAAATAAGAAAACAACCAGTAGCTAGCTGCCACAACTTTGTTTCACTTTTGCTACCACATTAATAATAAAAATTATTTAATCGCTAACATCTTTGACATGAATTCCAACAAAAAAAGGATTGAAGATTTTTTTCTTTGTTTTTAAAAAACAACAATGAGCTTTTTGTTGTCTTTAACCAACGCACAATGCTTTAATTAAAAATACAAATTGGGTTATTACGATTTAAAAAAAGTATGTTTTTTTAAAACTAAAATAAAAAAAAGTAATTTTTATTTTTATTCGGAAGAAGCATATAATATAATCAGAAATCAGTTATCCTATGGCTAGGCGATGGCATTTAAGGCTCATACGAAAAATTTAATCCCAGATGCTTCGATTAAACATCGATCTGACAGCAACATAACACTGCAAAAGAAAATATGGTAAAAGAAGTGAGATTTCAACAGGTTACAAGTCAACAAATTCGACTGTAGATAAACTGTTAGATAACCATTTTATGTTTTTACACATTTTCACTGATGATAAACTGGAACTTTGAAATTACAGATTATACAAGACAGAATTAGGAAAATTAGACTGTAGCATTTTGTTAAAAGAATGAATCTGATTTTCGGTAATTGTTTTTGTTTTAAATGTATTTTTCTTAGGAATATCACTTTTTTTAATTAAACACATGCAAATTTCTGCTTTGCATGTAATAAGGGCATGTGACAGTAAAAGAAAGACATCCGTTAGCTATATTTTTATAGATAATAAAAACAAAGAAAAATCAATTTTTATTAAAATATGAACTAATTTTAAAAGCTCTTTCACATTCTGGGTTTACAACATTTGCAAAAGTTACTTTTTGAGGGGGATTATACGATACTGTAAAAACAGGCAGATATGGCGACGGTTCAGCAATAAAATCCAACATCCATTGAACACGATTAATTTCTTTGGCAAGAGGATTTTGATTATCTTGATTAGGATTGTGCAGTTCTATGTCAATCTGACAAAAAGTAATTCCTTCATCAACCCATCTTCCATTTCCAACAAGCTCCTTCATAACTATCATTTCATAGCTTTCAATATCAATCGATAAATAATGTACTAAACGAGTATGCAAAAATTCATCAAGTAGTCGTGGAAGGGTTAATATTTTCATGCTATTGTCGTCTTCGCTTTTTTGCAAATTTTGGTCATCAAGTCCTAAAAGAAAGTAATTAAAAAGTTGTTAAGTTTTATTGTTTATTTTTATACTTTTTTAGAAAAAAATATTAGTTCATGAAAATCCACTTAAAAGAAATGTACCGCATTTTTAACAATAATAATTTTTTTTTGTTTTACGATAAATGTTAAAACATTTTATCACTTACACAAAAGAAAAATCATAATATTATTGAAGTAATATGTTATCAAATACGGTGACACGTTGTCTTCTGTTCGCGCATTCAAGAAGAAATTGTTAGAAAATTTCTTGCATGCTTCAAAATATACTTACCAACTCCAACTTTAAGAAGTTTTCCAGTTTTAGTAAAATTTCCATATTTAGCCGGTTCAACACCATATATTTGACAATTTGGATATTTCGCATGTGCCAGTTCTTCTGCACCTGCTAATCCACCAATACCAATCGTCAACCACTTACATTCTTCTTCATAAAATTCTGGAGCCATTGGTAAAAAGACTTTTCTTTCACCATTTGCACCATTTGGATAAACATCAAAAACATAAAAATTGATTGGATAATAAGTTTTCATGCATACATTTAGTTCTTCAAAGAATCTAAATGTGTTATAATAATATGGTTGTGCAGCAATTCTGACACAATGACGAAATTTGCTTCTCATAGTTTCAAAATTTTTATTTGTTGATGGAAGAACCATTGATGAAGATATTTCAACTGAATTAGCCTTTATTTTGAGTAACAAAATAAATATTGATAATAAAAAAAAAATCATAATTAACGAAGGATTTTTTAAGCTATTTTTAAAATAATACATTTTCGTTGCAGGAGCGTTCATTGATTTTGTAAAATGAATTTATAAAATAAAATTTTCAGCAGTTATAAAAACATTTTTAAGGAGGAGTTTAGTAATGCTTCTACTTTCTAAATTGCTTTTAATAAAGGATAGTAAAACAATGAAAATATCTGGTTTTAGTAGCTGCTGTTAAATAGACAAAAACTGTTTCATAAAAAAATCTTTAAGCACTCTTTGTGATTAGGTTCTTTGTTTTTTGATGATACAAGATCGGAAAATCAAAAACATTTTATCAATTAAATTAGTTTTTTGTGAAAAAAATACACTCTCCACAAGACAAATGCTGTAGCAAAAATTAAAGTAAATGTAAACACTTTGTGTTTTTTAAATCAACGGTTTATTCACACTATTTTGCTAAAAACTTTTTATTTCTATTATGCAGATTAACCATAAATTTATCACCTACTTCTCTTCACTCTTAATTATTATGAACTGATTTTTGCGTATGAAATAAATGCTTTTTATCAAGCTTTATTGTTTTTTGCGTTATTCAAGAATAACTTTTAAATTTTTTTTATGGACAAACATCATTTTACAATGCTTACAAAATTTTAATTTTTTACACATTTTTACTGGCTTTTGTTTTGCAAAGAGCTAGATCTTCACGAAGTGTACAACAGAAAAATACAACAGCTTTTCTATTTATTAAAAATATGAACTAATTTTAAAAGCTTTTTCACATTCGGGATTAACTACATTAACAAAAGTAACATTTTGAGGAGGATCATATGATATTACAGAAAATACAGGAATATAAGGTGAGGATACACCTAGGAAGTCAAGCAGCCATTGCACTCGATGAATATCTTTGGTAGCGGAGTTGCGGTGACTTTTTTTAGGATCATGAATTTTTGCATCAATTTGACAAAAAGTAATTCCTTCATCAACCCATCTTCCATTTCCAACAAGTTCCTTCATAACTATCATTTCGTAGCTTTCAATATCAATAGATAAATAATGAACCAAACGAGAATGAACGAATTCATCTAATAATCGAGGCAACGATATTTCTTTAAGCTTCGAGTTTGCAACAATACGTTCCTTTTTGTCTTCCAATCCTAAATACTTTTACATAAAAAAGATGAAGTAAAAATATACTTACCAACTCCAACTTTAAGAAGTTTTCCAGTTTTAGTAAAATTTCCATAATTTGCTGCTTCAACACCATATATTTGACAATTTGGATATTTCGCATGTGCCAGTTCTTCTGCACCTGCTAATCCACCAATACCAATCGTCAACCACTTACATTCTTCTTCATAAAATTCTGGTGCCATTGGTAGAAAGACTTTTCTTTCACCATTTGCACCATATGGAAATACATCAAATTTGCTGTAATCAATTGGAAAATAAACTCTCATGCAAATATTAAGTTCTTCAAAAAATCTGTAACTTTCAGTGTAGTATACTTTGGAAACCTTTCTTAAGCATTTATTAAAATTGCTTCTCATAGTTTCTAAATTTTTATTCGTCGATGGAACCATTGATGAAGATATATCTGCTGAATCAGCATTTATTTTGAGTAACAAAATTAATAATGATAAAGTCAAAAAAATCATAATTAAAGAAGGAGTTTTAAAACTTCTTTTAAAATAATACATATTTTTTTCTTCCAAATTCGATGCTGGAATAAGGTTTCGGTTTCTTTTAGAGATATTTTAAACGTATTTTTAAAGGAGGAGCGTCGTATTGGCTTTTCTTTGTAATCGAAAAAAATAATAGGGTTGGAAATTGTGTAATCTCCACATTAAATCTTTGCAAAACCAGTTATCATTGATAATAAAGTTTCCTCAAAAGTAAAAGCGACTTAAAAGTGAAAGATTTTTTAACAATTGTGCAAATACTCTTAATTAAAAATTATCACATTTCAATAATATAACTTGATTCCAATTTTTTTAAACCATAAATAGTTTAGGGAAGGGCAAAAAATAAAATTTATAGTTGCATTTTCGTTGTAAGGGGAGGGACAAAACATAAATATTTGAATCAAATCATTGAAATATGTTTTTCTAAAATATGTTAAATTTTACGTTTTTTTCCCGCTCGAGTTTTTCCTTTTGCAAAAACAGTATTTTAGATTCACAAAAACAATATACTTTAAAAAAACTAAAATGTTTCAAAGGTAATTAACTATGTTTACGTCTGAAGTTATCAATTCATTATATTTTAGTGGTAAAATCCAAGGTGTAATAATTCTTCTAGCTGTTCTTGGCATAGGTGTTTATTTAATGGGAAACGTTCAACATTATAATGTAGAAGAAAATGACGTAAATAATTTAATAATTGAAAAATATAGACAACAAGCTCAAATGCGTGCAGACTATTTAAAGAATAATATTAAAGATAGGGGATATGGTGCACTTTATAATGCTCTTGTACCAGAAGTTTTTTGTATTGATTTAATCAGAATTGGAAATGTTGGTGACGGAGGAAAATGGATTTGCAATCCAACACGCATGTTAGAACAGCAAGATTGTAATATTTATTCATTGGGCATTAGTAATGATCCTAGCTTTGAAGAAGATCTTCAAAGCTTTTTAAATAATAAATGTGTTGTGAGAGCTGTTGATAAAGATGAGCAATTACCACAAACAATGGAAAGAATAAAAAAAATAAATGGAGTATTTAAAAAAGCTTTCATTGATGGAGAAAAAAATATAAGTGCAAATATTTATAGATTTAATGATATATTATTAGAATTTGGTGATAAACAGATTGATATCTTAAAAATTGATATTGAAGGTGCTGAATTTAGTGTATTGAATGAGCTCCTATCAACTCCAATATGCCAAATCTTAATTGAAGTTCATGGACAAACTGCTGAAGCAACATTGGAATTTCTTCAAGAGTTTTCAAAGAATGGATATTATTTATTCAGTTATGAAATTAATGGATCTTTTCATTTCCTCTCTGAATACAGTTATATTCATAAAAGCTGCTTACCGAAGTTCAAAATAAAACATATTTTTGGTAAATATTTGAGTAAATAAATATATGTTTTTTGTATTGATATAAATAAATTTTTTTAAAAATTAAAGTAAAATGTTTTCATATGACTAAATTAAGGTGACAAGTCAAACGAAAGATATTGGTTTTAGTAAAATCCGACAAAAAAAGTTTGCAATGTTACATGCTATGTGGGTTGTTTGTTGCCGCATGTGAATAAAACAAATGTTAATTTTTTTTTTGCAAAAATGAGTGGGGGGATATGCTAAAGAAGTGCCAAAACAAAAAAGCATTCCTTTTTTGATGGTGCTGAAAATCAACAAAATTTTGCTTAAACGTCAGATCATCAATTTTCAGATGATGTCACTCTTTCACTGTCAGCAATTTTATTGCTCAGATGCAGACTTTTTTTGAGAGAAGATACATAGATGGATTTTCCACGTTTTCAATATTTCTTAAACGACGAGTTTCAACCAATCAACGAAGAGTTGAAATAGCTATTTTTGATTATTTGATCAGGCGGCACTGAAACTGCTGATAGAAAAACTTTAGAGTGGCCTCTTATAGGATCAAAAAGATCCTTGCCCAATTTATATCGCTCATACCTTGATTCTTTGCAGTTTCTTGTCTTTGTTTAAAAACAAAATAATATTTTTTAACACCCTTTACAACAAGCTGTAAAAGCGATTCCATATTGTTCTTTATTATAGAAAAATGGGCTAAAATATTTTAAATTCCTGTTTGGTGATAAAAAAGAAAATACTTTTTTCTATTATTTTTAATTAAAGATAGCTCCCGCATTGTTTCATTTATTTTAAGCTTTGTGAGTTGGTGAAAGACATCAAAATGCTAGTTGTATTGTTTTTAAACAATGAAAGAATAATTAAAAAATAGTTTTTTGCATCCATGTCGAAGATGTAAGCGATTAGAAAAAATGTTTATCAATTTTAATAATCAGTGTAATAAAAACATTAACAATTTTTACCAAACAACGGCATACAAAAAGATGGAAATTTTTAAAATACGCTAAATGAATGCAGATTTGTAAAATTTGGATACATTAAATTAACATCGGTTGATCAAGAACAAAATTAAGTTAAACCTTAGACATTTTGATTAAGAATAACCCTGGTAAATACCTACAATTTTTGTATTATTCGACAAAATTGTAACTTTTTTGGAAGTCAAAACGAGAGAAAAAAACCATTTTCACAAAAATTTATATCCCGCGTTTTTCTGTTAATTTTTTAGCAGATAAACTGTTTTGGGTAGATTTAAAAAAATTTAAAATTATAGATAAAGTAAACAAGAAAACTGTGGACGGTCAACGAAATTATAAATAAAAAACCGAAAAAAAAACAAAATTTGATTAACTAAATTTTTCAAGGCAATGTTCTGATATGGTAAATACGTTTTTCTTCCATTTTATTTTCGTTTAAAATCTTTTTAAATTCGGCCGTTTGTAATTCAGTGAGCCGGGGTTCATTGTGAGATTTAAGTTTGCTGATACAGGTTGCGTTTTTATTATCAATTATTATTATAGATACAGCAAGAATTGTTTAATTACAAATTTCTCGTGGATTTGATGCAAAGAGGCGGGCACTTCTAGTGTTTTATAAATATATAAATTGTTTTCGAATTTTTTTCTTTTTGGATCAACTATTGTGCTTTAATAAATATATATTATTTATCTCTCTCAGTTTAAAAAGCCCGTTATCTCATACAAGAGATTGGTGTGGTTAAGAGATTTTGAATTATTTCTTATTTCACGGGTTTCTTATTATTATTAAAAATATGAAACATTGTTGCTCTTTACGCCTTATCGTAATTGCATTATTTGGATTGTCTATGGTTTCAATATTTTATATTCATACTTGCCCTTACGGAAATAAAAAAACACAGTTTCAGTTACTTACTAAAAAACTTTATTATTTATTTTCACAAATTAGTGACAGTCATAAATGTATACAGTCAAAGAATCTAATGTCGCAAAATATTTCTTATGTGTGGACTAATATTGGAGCAATGGTTGATGTAAGTTTGTTTTCAACGTTAAAGAAGCTAACGTTTAGTTATTTGCTTTTCTTTTTTTTCTAAAAAAAGATAAAAGTCTTCTATGTTAATAAACAAATTTGTTTATCCTGAAACCTTCGCTTACGAAAAATAAGGAAAGTTCTAAAACTGCTGAGGCTTCTTTTCTGCTTCATGGTTCTGTGATTTCCAAGATAAAGTCACCTTTGGAAAAAAAACTTATAGAACAATATTTTTTCAGGATTGTTCAAAGGATCTTTTTCGTACCCTCAACGCTACAACATCGATAAAAGAAATACTTGTTACTGATTTAGAATTGAAATATTTTATTCTTCCATTCAATCATGCTGATGCTTCATGCAATATTATTTCATTGGGAATTGGAGGTGAAACAGATTCAGAAGAAAGAATAAAAAAGTTAATGCCACAATGTAAATTTCTTGGTATCGATTCAGGTGCAAATAAAAGCCATGAGATTTATGAGGGACAACTTGGTGGAAGATATGTTGAAGGAGTAGTGGGTGCTAAAAATGGTAATTTTACGGCCAGCATTTTAGGTAAGAGTTATTTATATTTACTGACATGTTTAGTTTTTTGGTCATTTGTTATGAAAGTTAGTAATTGATAATGAGAAACCAAAGATTTTGTTTTTTTGATGTTTTTAGAACCCAGTGGTTATGTTTTAAAAGAACTTCAACATTTCGCATTCAGTGATATTCTTTCGAAACATCTTAAGGGAGTATTAATTGATTTAGTTTTTATGGATATTGAAGGTTCAGAATACGAATTAATCAAAGATATGATTGGTAAGCAATCTTTTAATATTTTTTTTCTTCTTTCTTGTTGTGTTTTTTTAAAGACCACAATGCAAAGATCAGGATCTCTGCTGAAAAAAACTCAAAGTTTTCATCTCCCTTAAGACGTTGTTTGATCAGAACTTAATTGACTATATAAAAAGCCGTTATTTCACAAAAACTGTGCTTCTGCGCCCTGTAATATTCTAATAACTTCTAGATAATGCTGATCAATATCCACCAATCTGTCAAATAAATGTTGAATTTCATGATTCTTCTAAAAAAGATCCAATTATGTTACCATTATTTAGTCAATTATTTGAAAGAAGTCAATATATAGCAATTAGAGGCGGTTTATTTTTTTCTCAAATTAATAAGTTTCATTTAGTTAATTATCAAAATAGTGAATGTTTAAAAAAATACATTATTAAATAATTTTCGTAAAATTTGTATGTACAAAATATGCGAGATTTTATTTACAAGTTATGACAAAACAATTTATTGAATTACGTGAATAAATTTATACTGTTTTTCGAGTAATCGAAGTTAAAACACACAAAAAAACAAAGAAAAAAATAGAACCAACCGTAATTCTACGCTGTTTTAATTAGTGAAAAAGGGAATAAACTTTAATTTCAAAAAAGAAATTTACTTTTGCCAAAAAATAAGTTGTCCATGACGACAAGGGGATAAAGTGGGTTCAATTATCTTTATATTATCCATCAATATAAAGATAATTTAACTTTGATTTTTTTTATTTCTAACAAAGAAATTCCCCATGGGGCCTGTGGTCGACCCGATTTTTATTTTTATGAGGTTGAAAAGAAAAGATTTTTAGAAAAACACCAGCCGGCCGCTTTTTTCATCTCTGATTGTTCTTGTGAGAAGATTTCCTAAATGTTTCAGACATATTTGTTAGTTGTGGCAATAGTGTTGTTATTATAAAAATCTTTATTAATCTAAAATTTTTTAAACTGTAAAAAATAATTAGTCAAATTATAGAATTTTTTTCAACTACACGTATTATTTGTTGGTTCACTGCCATTTTCACAAATCAGCTTTAGCTTCTTTAAAAGTTTGATATATTCTACTTCAACACTTTTAACTTTGTCTTCTAGTATTGCATTAATTTTTACATTTGTTGAAACAAATTGTGGCAAATATTGAAAATTTGGAAATGTTGAATCACAAAACTGACATTTTTCCATGTCAAATTGATTTGCAAAAGGCCATTCCCATTTTCCCCAAGAATCTATGTTTAATTTTGATTGCTTCCAACCATGAAGCATAAAATCTTGTGGTGCCCATTTTGTATCAGTAAGCCATGAATCTCTGACCCAACCAGGTATCATTTTTCGAATTACTTTTACGGTATCATTAATAAATAAGGAAGTATTTGAAAATAGAGCATGCTTCGTACAAGCTTGAAAAGTGAATAGATCATCAGTTCTTTTTGAAGTATTCCATAAATCATAACATTGCATTTTGGCATCATTGTTAGGAAAATTGAGTTCCATAAAAATTTGCTGAAAAAATGGCATGGATCTATTGTAACCAATAGACGAGTAATCTCAACTTACATGAATTGCACCATTATCTGTTCCATGATAGCTTTGTGGTAGTCGATAAAAATAATCTGCCCAAAATTTGATAAACTTTCTTGAATATTCAGAATTCCTAAATTTTCAAACAGCTATCTCTATATGCTTAAAAAGAATTCATACTTAACGAGATAACTTCCTGCAGCAATTTCATGATCATAATATCTTTCATAAAAAATTATTTCAACTTTTTCATTTTTATCGAGATAACTTTGTATTGTATGGCATGGATTAATAACTCCCATATCTGCATCAATATATAAAATATAATCGATTGTTTCTTTGTTATCTTCCATAAACAGCGCTAAGGCACAATGACGTTTAAAATATACCTAAAATTTGTACAAATTTTAAAATGACGAGCATAAATATAGTAACAAGATTATAATTACAGTCGAACCTCGTTATTACGTTTTTCAAGGGACCGCTAATAACGAGGTTTGACTGTACTGTGCTTTGATAGTAACTTTTTAAACGCTTTTTCTAAATGCATAGTGACGAAACTTTTTTTTGTAGAAAAAAAGTGTTACTATCACTCAGAAAAATTCATATTTTTAAAAAATTGAGTTTGATATACATCAGTGTGATTACAATGTTGCTGAATTTTCGGATTCTCCGTCATATTAATGAAATGCATCTGATATCCAAAATGCTTTGTATAACATTGTGTTGTATTAATTGACATCATATAATCGGCGTAATCACTTAATGTTAAAACGGCAAGCACAATTGCAATTTTAGAATTTAAAATTCCATTTGAAGAAATAAAATCTTGAGGATTAATATTTGGGCATAAATTATTTTTTGGAAGCATTCCGAGTGATTTCACATAAAAAGCTGGTGCCTGACATTCATTGGGAGTTAAAAATTGTAATTTTGTTATTTCAGCTAGAATTCCAGTATCTACATAAATACTATATCCACCCAATGTATATACAAAGTAAATAGCTGGTATAAATGCAAATACTGTTATGATAAGAACAAAAAGTTTTTTCATCTTTCTTTGCCACATGACAGATATGAAAGAGAAAAAATAATTTGCTGCTGTTAAGCAAAAAAATGCACCACTCTGAAAAAAAGTAGTAGTAGTAGTAAAGAACAATAAAAAATTTGCGTAGACGAAAAAGAAGAAGAATTTATTAACAATTACAATATGACTTTATGAATTCTACATTATATAACCTGTATTTTTTCGTTTCAAGGCCGAGATTCAGTGGTCAGGACTACCGCCCTCTTTAATAGATAAATGGATATAGCTGGCAAGTAGCAGGCGATAAACGATTATGTTCTAAAATCCACATTTTTAATAATTTCAATCATCTGCATATGAATCAATACATCACATTTTTCTTTTATTACGCACTTCAAAATCGTCAAAAACAAAGTTTCCGTTATCGTCTGCTATTTGCTGGCAATATCCATTTAGTTATAAAATCCCAGAAAGAAAGATTCAGCAGCTAATATTTTGTCTTTAACTTACTAAGACAAGAATAAAATATTGGGGATTTACTCTGTCTCCACTATGCTATTAAAACAAGGCATTCAAAATAATGATTTTAAAACTTCTCACCGTAAACGTTTCCAACTGATGGTGGAGTTGAAACCCCATATTTTGCGTAGATACTCGCCTACTATAGGGATAGCTAGGGACAAAAAATCTGCTGCGCAATCCTCCTTCCTTGGATTTAATAGCTAAATGAATATAGCTAATAAACAGCAGACAATATCTATTTTTGCTATAAAATATCTAATTATCTGTAATTTTAAAGCAATATAATAGAAAGAAAACCGTAATTTATTAGGTGACTCGACATTTAAAGTGGGTAGGAAAGTATTCAAATTACAGATAATTAGATATTTTATAGCAAAAATAGATATCGTCTGCTATTTATTAGCTATATTGGTTTAGCTATTAAATCCTAGGAAGGAGGATTCCGCAGCTAATTTTTTGTCCCCAACTATCTCTTACAATGACGAGCATTTAGGCAAAATATGGGGTCTCAACTCCACCATCAGTTGGAAACGTTTACGGTCAGTTAACATATAAAAGCTCTAAATATAAAAAAATGCATACATCTCAAGATAACGCTTTTGACACAAAGTGGCATAATCGGCATTTTCTGTTTTTTTTTGAGAAAAAACCCCTAGCTAACACTAACAAGCTTAGTACCATTAGATACCCCATAAAATCATACCTCTTACTATAAGAAAGAAAATCACGCGAAAAAAGGTAAAAGCTAAAAACGGCGTTTTTCAGCTTAAAATTTTAGAAAGTCGAATCAGAAAAAAAAGAAAAGGAATGAACCCAGCTGCCTGTGTGTCTCTTCTTTTCTTTTGAATCGGCTGCGTGCAAAGAAAAGAGATGGACGAACACATAAAAAAAGGTGTGCTCTTTAAATTTTTTTGATGACGAAAAATTTTTGCTTTGGAGAACTTTCGAATGGCATTTTCGCCATATTAAATTACATTTTTTAATTTTAATTTTTGTTTTTATTATTTTCGCAGTCAGGGTCGAAAATACTTTTTATCTTTTTGGTATTCCTGGTTCCTAACGACTTCAAAAACGTTGATAAAATGTTACAATGGGCTACAGAAATAGAACTCTATTAACGGCATTAGATTTTTTCTTGTTGTTATAGATATATATAATCTAAAACATTTCTTGTTTTGTTCAAAAACGAGTAAATAGTTTTTTTTCTATTTTTCCAAATCAAAGATAACCCCATTTGTTTTTTAATTAAAGCATTGTGAGTTGGTTAAAGACATCAAAATACTCATTGTTGTTTTTTTAAAACAAAGAAAAGAATCTTTAATCGTCTTTTTGTTGGAATCCACGTCAACGATGTAAGAAATTTAAAAATATGTTTTTTAATCGATGCGATAATATTACAACGTTTTGTTTTAATAAAAAACGACTGAAAAAGATAAGAGGTATTTTTATAACCTGTAAAATTCTTAAAATTTAAAAAAAGGTAAGGGGTAATTCTTGAGGGAGAAAACAAAATTTAATCATTGACATTTAGAAAAAGTAACTCTAACGTAATTCGTATACATCTAACACATACAGTATATTTAAAACCCGTTCCCAAAATATTAACAGATTTCAGGTTTAAAATATAAACCTGAAATCTGTTTATTGCTAATAATGGTTTGCTTTAGTTAAATTTATATACTCCAAAATTGTAACTAATTATTTTTTCAGACCTTAAAAGATGGTTTATGTTAACAAATGTTATCCATAAATATTTTTTTAAAACATAAACGTCAAATTTACCTGTCCGTGGACTTTCTTCTATGAAAGAAACGTGTCTCTTAAATTTACAGACAAAAAAACGTTAAAAAATTCTCATGGCACAATTATAAATTATTTATTAAAATATTCATTTAAAAAAAGCAGAACACTTATTACATCTTTATTAATTTATTAACATTAAACAAACCCAATACCTAAAAAATATCAAACCCATTAAATAATTCGTTAAACACAAAATGAGAATATGCATCTGCTGGATATAACAGAAGAGCAATTTAAAAAACGAAAGAATTCAAGTGTGGGAACAAATAACATTTATTGCAAATCGGTAAAAAAACCATTTTTGTGTTAATATGTTAGCAGATAAAAAACAACTTAAAACGAAAACTGTAGTTAGTGAAAAGAAATTAAAATAAGAAATTCAAAGGAAAAAGCCGTTAAATAAATTTTTCAAGGCAATGTTCAGATATGGTGAAAAGCTCAAGCAAACGCTTTTCTTCCATTTTATTTTTGCTAAGGATTTTCTTAAACACATTCGTTTGTAATTCAGTGAGACGGGGTTCATTGTAAAACTTAAGTTTGCTGATACAAATTGAACAAAAAAGATCCAGCTCTTCATAGGTGATGGGATATTTGAGCATTACCCCAAGTAAAGTATCAATCCGGGGCATTGATTGAGTACAAATATTTTCGAAGTTTTGTGCAGCAAAATCGTACAGGCATCGATTTTCAGTAAGATAATACATCCTTAAGAGATCAGGATATTTGAGAGATGTCTCCAAAATTGCGTTGATTGTTTCAGCAAATAAAAACATTTCTTCAACAAATTCTTGTGTAAATGCTGGTGGTGGGTGTGGTTCTGATACAACGGGGGTGGATGCTGCTGGTGGTTGAGTAAGTGTTGCAGTTGCAGTAGATGGAACTGAAGCTGGTACTGCCATTCCATGAATATACATTCCCAAATCCAAGCATTTCTTCCAACGGCATTTTCGACAAAGGCTCCCCAATTTTGATGGCTCTAAAATGGAATTTTGTTTATAGCTAAAGTTATCTTTTTTTTTCAGCATTTGCAATATTAAATTTAAAACTGAAATTTAGAAATCACGGAAAAGAAAGATAGCACAGAATAAGGATTATGTGTTTTTATTCATTAACAGTTGCTTTTTAACGAAAAATTGGGGTTCATGAAGAAAGAAATTTATTTTCTCAAATGTGTTGTTATCAAAGAAAGAAACCTGATCAAGAATAAAACAGCAAACAATATTTTCTTTGATTGAAAAAAGATAAAAAAAAATACTCTCTCTTTTTTGTTGCCTTTTTTTAGTATCCTCGACAAAAAAAAGATGTTTATCTCATTTTTTTTTGAAATTGCAAAATTGTTGTTGATTAAAATTAACTTAAAATTTTTCGCATTTTTTGTGTTGAATGCAAAAAGAAGAAAAGTTTTTTCACACAAAAAAAGCAATGGATCTTTAGCAAAAACAATTTATTTATCGCGTGTATGTTTTCAAATCTGAATCAACTATTTTTTGTGGGATCATTTTCAGCGATTTTTACTTCTAAGATCTTGGATATTACCCAAGCAAATCGAAACCGTGAAACAAAACTCTGCGAAACTCTTTTTTTGTTAGACTAGGGTTTGTGATTTATTTACAGGCACCTCGAACTCCGCTCTTCCCCCCAAAAACAAGGCTGCAAAAGATAGAGCGGAATACCATTAAAATTATATACCCAAAAAGGCTAAAACACATAATTTTATTAAAGAAACGGTGCAAAGGTCGATTTTAGCAGACTCAAAAACAGATTTTGAAGGTCATTGTTTTAACGAAAATACAAAAGCGGCCGGCCGCGGCCACAGTTTTAGCCTTGCCCAAAAAAATAGCGTTCTTTCAAGAAAATGTTTCGGTCAAATCAATGCTTTTATGTCTCATCTCATAAATTAATTAAAAGCCTGATCCTCTTTTATCAGTTTTTTGAGATATAAAAATAAAAACATACTTTTTAGGCATTTTTCATCGTTCCCGAAACAAACATATTTTTGATGCCTATTAACACTTCGACGAAAGAATAATGCACATGGACTGCAACAATATCCGCCATATCTCTTATAAGTACTTGTATGGAATCGAGTACAAATTTCACATTGAACTTGTTCCTTCATTTTCTTCTTCTTCTGCTGCTGCTGCTGAATGGAGGCTCTATGGGAAGCTGGAATGTAAAATTCTGATAAATTAAGCCTGAATGGAGAAATATTTTATACCGGCATTTTGGAAATAATTTGAGTGGATATTTGCACCTCCTCCTCCTCCTCCTTTTTCCGATTCCCCTTTCCACGGGAGCAGTGTTACGGTGGCATGCAGCAGCCTCAAAGGTATAAACCCGTGCTAGTCAACATCCGTCAAAGTTTTTAGGTAAAGGTCGAAAAATAGAAGCTCCGAAAAATTATTTTCTTTGTCTCAATTTTTTTGATGCTTTGTTTTTTTCTTATCTCCGCAGAGAAAAATTGAATAAACGATTTCTGGGATAAAGCTTTGCTTCATTTATACCTAAAAAATGCGCGCATATACATTTTTTTTAAAAAAAATCTCCAGTTATTTTTTTTTGTTTTGAAGGAAAAGAATCAGTTTTATCGTCTACAGTAAACTGCAACTACTGTAGACTATAAAGATTTTTCTGTTGCAAAAATATTTTACTGGAAAAGATTTTCACGAAAAAAGTCATCCTTTCTTTTTTCCAGTTCAATAAAAAATTTTTGAACAATTATTTTCTATTAAATCTTTTCCTTCCTTCCCATAAAAAAGAGGAAACGTAGAAATTTTTTTCAGAGCTCCTTTTGAAATATATGCAGTTCTTGTGTTAACAGAATTTTAGCAAGCAGAAAGGAGCAGCAAATTTGTTTAAAAAGTTTTTTACTTATAATAAAAGAAACTGGAAAAAATAAAAAAAAACGAAATTATGGCAATAGTTTTTGTTGCCAGGCTGGCAGTTTTTCTTTATGGGTTGCAGAAGAATAGGCGGCAACTTGCTCTTGAAAAACAGGCAGTGATTTTCTTAATTCATGAAAAAAACATTATTTTCATCATACGCTGCTTAAAATTGTTAGAACATTGATTGAAAATGTTTTTTACAATCGTCCCAGAGTAAATGGTAAAAGAGGAGGAATCATTCATCTAGAGTTCCCTTCAAAAAAATGTCCACAGCCATTTTCGTTTACTATTACCGACAAAATATGAATGAGAGAGAAGACGAAAAAATGATAGATAAAAAGAAAGAGGCTGCCTGTGGGAAAAAATACTCTCAATGTTGTTACATTTCGTATCGGAAGTTGTGTTTTTTTTTCGCGGCTACTTTTATCTATTTTTTTTAAACTTAAAAGAATTTTCAGAATCGGCATTCATAAAAAAATTTTGGTTTCCTCAAAATGGCATTAGTTCCAGCCAATTCATGAGATAATAATGAATTTAATTAACCATGTTATCTCATGAATTGTTTAAAATTTTTAATGCAAAAACTTTATATGATATTTTTTTATCATTTATGCTGTTTTTATTATTTATTTTATTTAATTAATAAATTTTATCATTATTTTAATTATTCATTTTTGAAGGCGACAAAATAAATGTTTAACCGAAACAAAACGTTTATTTTTTTGCGTTTATTTTCAAAAGAATAAACGCAATGCTATTTTTTTGCAATTTTTAGTTTAAATTAATCTTTTTTTACTATTTTTTTATTTTCTTAAAGAATAAGTGCTACTACATGTATTGTATTAATAAAAATTAAGTTTTTAATTAAATTTTTGAAAAAAATAGCTAAAAATAATAACGTTTTGTTACTCTCTTGCTTGTTGCAAACGCGTTTATTTTGAAAATTTTAAACGCATTGGCAAAACGCTCCTCTGTGTAAATAAACACAGATTTACCTACTTTTTTTTCTACAGTCTATAAAAATGTTTTTTATCAGTTCGCAAAAATACTGAAATAGTGATTAATACTTTTTGGTCAAAAGTATGTTATCTTTTTTTTCTGTTTTTTCATTTCGTAGTCTCAAAGATGAAAGATGAACAAAAAAATAGATGACCAAACTGCTAGACAGAAGAAAGGCTTTTGATAGAGCAGAATACCATTGAAAGAGACGAGTAAAAATTTTATCATTCCCGTCAAATCTTGTTTCAACAAACACGATTCGCATTTGAAGAAGAGAGTTCCATTTTTTTTTAACTTGTTCTTTTTCGATGTAAATTAAATTTATATTGATGCCCAAAATAAGTTAGAACAAAATAGAAACAAAATATTTTGAAAAGTTGTGTCTTTTTTTTTGTTCAGAGATCTCTTCCGTTCAATTACAAAAAATTATAGTTAATTTTAAGCTGCAATAATGAAGAAAGAAAGAATGCGTTTTATCGATGCTGCTGCTTTGAAATCTGTTTGTTGACATTTTTTGCCATAAAAATCTCTGCCTTGCAGGATTGCAGAATTGTGCGTTGCAAAAATGCTGTCGTAAGTGGTGTTCCGAGTATTTTAAAACGTAACTGGAATTGAAATTAATTCTAACTTTTTTTGAAAAATTTTCCATTTTTTTGCGTGTTTGACTGTAACCCCTTACAATAACTACCGAAAAATTTTCAAGGTGTGTTTGCTGTTGTTATTAAAGTAATAGTACTCAGTGCATTGATTGTCTTACTTATTAGGCTACATCGAAAATATTTGCAGTAGTTCTATTTATAAAACTTAAATTTGTTTTTTTACATCTGCAAAATGTGATCGTCTTTCAAGCCCATTACCAGGATTTTTTTCGGACGTGGCCAAAGCATTTCCAGGACCTTTGAACATTGGCCTTTTTTTTCTTTCGCGACAAACGATAAAAGAGTATATCTATCATAATTTTGGCGATGGCTTTTGCCCCATAATCATCGCGTCGATATGGCTTGTCGGTTTTTCATAAAATTCATAAAAATAAATTATTTTACGTAATTTCTTTAAAACTTTTTTAAACAGCTTTTAGTTAGTAAGCGGATGACTTAAGAATGATTAAAAAGCATTTAAAAAAAATTTATCTTTAAAATAGAGTCAAATGGCATAAAAAAAGATAATTTCTCAGGTTTCTTGCTTTTAACAAAGATAAATTGCATTTAAAATATTTAAAATATAACCACAAAGTGTTACCAGTTCGCTGAGGCGACATTTTTCAATATTAGTATTTACGATCATTTTAAAACCATCTGCTTGAGTTGCTTTGATTTCTGCTTGTTCATTTGGTGAGGTAATCCATGGATATTCAACCTTGCACATACAAATAATGCCAACAATTGGCAATTCTGCTTTACTGATAGGATATTTTTCAAATAAAAGTAAAATACATTCTATAATTTCTTTTGTTTCAAAACAATCTACCGTTTCCATAACTAAATTATTGATAAAGCCAAATTTTTTGTCAAAAATATATTCCTTTAAAAGATATGCAGCATCAATAACCGTTTCTAAAAGAATATCAATTTTTGTGTCAAATTCATTTGCTTTTTGTGGAGTTAATGGCTCCATAGGGATTGTTGGTGAAAAATTATTCAGATTAGAGTGTAAAGCAGTGCATACTTCTAAAAAAGCTTTTTAGGTGTAATCGTAAAAACAAAATTAAACTGTTGAAAAAAATATTTTCTCTTTATTTGTGTACTAGAACCTCGATTTTATGTCTTTCAGGGGGCCACAGAAAAAAAACGTAAGAATGAGGTCGACGTAATATCGAGGAACGTAAAATCGAGGTTCTACTATATTTAAAAAGAACATACCCGATGCAGGTATTTCAGGCGCTACAGTAAATGTTTCGGGCATTCCTTGAGAGCTCATTCCAATTTCAATGCATTTATCGAACCGACATCGTCGGTAATCCGTGGCATTCAAAGATGGTGCTTTAAAGTGTCATTTAAGAGTACTCCACATTTGGCTATAAAAATTGCAAATATTTTACTTTCACTATGTTTTTCTTCCTTCGAAAATTTTTAGAGAGATTTATAATTAAAAGATACATACTTTTTAAGCGTTCTCTTGAACGTTTACAAATAAAACATTTTTCCGTTACTATAGATCTGGCAAAAAAAGACGCACATGGATTACAAGATTTTTCACCAAACCAATTGGGACTGAAGAAGTACAGATACCACACAAAACTTCTTCCATTTATTTTAATGCGATACAACTTTGAGACAAATTTAAATCAAGGGAAAAACAAAACTGATTATTTTTTAAAAAATGTAGACTGAAATCAAACGGTATCAAAGAGAAGTTTCAGCGACCTCTTTATAGAGTTGTTGTTATTACCGTGTTATAGCATTTTGTGCATTTGTACTCTTTTCTTTCTTCACGTTGTATCTTCAAATATTTGAGTGCCTCATCTCAAAATGCGACTCGGTTTGAAAGATTTAACGGGAGTGATAAGCATTCTTTGCTTTTTATTTTTTTCGGGAGCTTTCTCCGTCAAAATCCCCGATCCCTTCAGCAACAGGCACGTTCAATTTTTTTTAAAACCTTTGAGGTCATGGGAGGTGAAAGATAGAAATTACCGTATGCCGTATACTGTAAAACAAAAATCCAATGAGAAAAATTGGATTAAAAACATTTTTAGAACGCTTATAAAACCAAAGAACAAAAATTACAGAAAACTTTTTTTTGTAAAAACATTAAATTTTATCAGCGGATGTGAGAAAAACCATGTTACGCATTTTTTCAATGCATATTTATTTGAAAAGAAATTTTTATTGCATTCACTTTTAAAAGATAACCAAAAAATAGATAATCACAGTTATTATTCAAAAAAAGAATAAAAAAGCCTCACTTACAAAAATTAAAGATTTGCATAAAAGGTTTGAACAAATTCATGAGATAATGTGGTTAATTGTTGAAATCGATTGGCATCACTCATTCTGGTTGAAAGGTGTTGAAAGGTGGTATTTTGAAGGGCATGAATTTTTGATTTTTGAGATTCTGGAAGTCCATTAAAATTTAATTTGCAAAAACAAAGGTGATAAAGCAACGGAAATTCAGCTTCAATAATGGGATTCCGGGATAATAATTCAGCCAAAAGTTGAATTCTTCGTGGGAGGGGATTTTGTGGTATTTCGCTGACAAGATCGAATGCTATATTTATGATTGCAAGATTCCGTTTTTTCAAATAGTTCTGTAAATATGTAGGTTGTTGAAGGGCAGTCATTAACATTCGATCAGCAACTCGAGCATGAACCCTATCAGCTGGAATCAATGCCATTTTAAGGAAGGGAAAAAATCTGTTGACAATGCCGAGTCTGAAATTTTTTTTGAATTTATAAAAATTGAGGAAAGTTGCCGCGAGAAAAATCACAACTTCCGATACTAAAAGTAATAACACTGACAATATTTTACCGTGCTGGCAATCTCTTTCTTTTTCTCTCTCATTTTTTTTTAATAGAAAATAATTGTTCAAAAATTTTTTATTGAACTGGAAAAAAGAAAGGATGACTTTTTTCGTGAAAATCTTTTCCAGTAAAATATTTTTGCAACAGAAAAATCTTTATAGTCTACAGTAGTTGCAGTTTACTGTAGACGATAAAACTGATTCTTTTCCTTCAAAACAAAAAAAAATAACTGGAGATTTTTTTTAAAAAAAATGTATATGCGCGCATTTTTTAGGTATAAATGAAGCAAAGCTTTATCCCAGAAATCGTTTATTCAATTTTTCTCTGCGGAGATAAGAAAAAAACAAAGCATCAAAAAAATTGAGACAAAGAAAATAATTTTTCGGAGCTTCTATTTTTCGACCTTTACCTAAAAACTTTGACGGATGTTGACTAGCACGGGTTTATACCTTTGAGGCTGCTGCATGCCACCGTAACACTGCTCCCGTGGAAAGGGGAATCGGAAAAAGGAGGAGGAGGAGGAGGTGCAAATATCCACTCAAATTATTTCCAAAATGCCGGTATAAAATATTTCTCCATTCAGGCTTAATTTATCAGAATTTTACATTCCAGCTTCCCATAGAGCCTCCATTCAGCAGCAGCAGCAGAAGAAGAAGAAAATGAAGGAACAAGTTCAATGTGAAATTTGTACTCGATTCCATACAAGTACTTATAAGAGATATGGCGGATATTGTTGCAGTCCATGTGCATTATTCTTTCGTCGAAGTGTTAATAGGCATCAAAAATATGTTTGTTTCGGGAACGATGAAAAATGCCTAAAAAGTATGTTTTTATTTTTATATCTCAAAAAACTGATAAAAGAGGATCAGGCTTTTAATTAATTTATGAGATGAGACATAAAAGCATTGATTTGACCGAAACATTTTCTTGAAAGAACGCTATTTTTTTGGGCAAGGCTAAAACTGTGGCCGCGGCCGGCCGCTTTTGTATTTTCGTTAAAACAATGACCTTCAAAATCTGTTTTTGAGTCTGCTAAAATCGACCTTTGCACCGTTTCTTTAATAAAATTATGTGTTTTAGCCTTTTTGGGTATATAATTTTAATGGTATTCCGCTCTATCTTTTGCAGCCTTGTTTTTGGGGGGAAGAGCGGAGTTCGAGGTGCCTGTAAATAAATCACAAACCCTAGTCTAACAAAAAAAGAGTTTCGCAGAGTTTTGTTTCACGGTTTCGATTTGCTTGGGTAATATCCAAGATCTTAGAAGTAAAAATCGCTGAAAATGATCCCACAAAAAATAGTTGATTCAGATTTGAAAACATACACGCGATAAATAAATTGTTTTTGCTAAAGATCCATTGCTTTTTTTGTGTGAAAAAACTTTTCTTCTTTTTGCATTCAACACAAAAAATGCGAAAAATTTTAAGTTAATTTTAATCAACAACAATTTTGCAATTTCAAAAAAAAATGAGATAAACATCTTTTTTTTGTCGAGGATACTAAAAAAAGGCAACAAAAAAGAGAGAGTATTTTTTTTTATCTTTTTTCAATCAAAGAAAATATTGTTTGCTGTTTTATTCTTGATCAGGTTTCTTTCTTTGATAACAACACATTTGAGAAAATAAATTTCTTTCTTCATGAACCCCAATTTTTCGTTAAAAAGCAACTGTTAATGAATAAAAACACATAATCCTTATTCTGTGCTATCTTTCTTTTCCGTGATTTCTAAATTTCAGTTTTAAATTTAATATTGCAAATGCTGAAAAAAAAAGATAACTTTAGCTATAAACAAAATTCCATTTTAGAGCCATCAAAATTGGGGAGCCTTTGTCGAAAATGCCGTTGGAAGAAATGCTTGGATTTGGGAATGTATATTCATGGAATGGCAGTACCAGCTTCAGTTCCATCTACTGCAACTGCAACACTTACTCAACCACCAGCAGCATCCACCCCCGTTGTATCAGAACCACACCCACCACCAGCATTTACACAAGAATTTGTTGAAGAAATGTTTTTATTTGCTGAAACAATCAACGCAATTTTGGAGACATCTCTCAAATATCCTGATCTCTTAAGGATGTATTATCTTACTGAAAATCGATGCCTGTACGATTTTGCTGCACAAAACTTCGAAAATATTTGTACTCAATCAATGCCCCGGATTGATACTTTACTTGGGGTAATGCTCAAATATCCCATCACCTATGAAGAGCTGGATCTTTTTTGTTCAATTTGTATCAGCAAACTTAAGTTTTACAATGAACCCCGTCTCACTGAATTACAAACGAATGTGTTTAAGAAAATCCTTAGCAAAAATAAAATGGAAGAAAAGCGTTTGCTTGAGCTTTTCACCATATCTGAACATTGCCTTGAAAAATTTAACTAACCTCTATTTTTCTTTTTTTATTTATTTGTATTTTTTCGTTGGGGAATTTAAGGGAAGAGTGTTATTCATCATAATTGCTACGGTTATCTTCTTATAAAATATATGTAACACAAACCACCTTTTAAAGTTTGAAAAAATAATTAATGCTGGAGTATATAATTTTAACCGAAGCAAACAGTTAACTACAACAAACAGTGTTTTGCAATACAATATGTATTGCAAAACACCTCGGTGCTTAAAACTTTAGAAGAGGGTTTTAAATATGCTGTATGCGTTCGATGGAAACGAATTACATTAGAGTTACTTTTTCTAAATGTCGATGATTAAATTTTGTTTTCTCCCTCAAGAATTACCCCATTAACTTTTTTTGAAATTTTAAGAATTTTACAGGTTATAAAAATACCTCTTATCTTTTTCAGTCGTTTTTTATTAGAACAAAACGTTGTAATATTATCGCATCGATTAAAAAACATATTTTTAAATTTCTTACATCGTTGACGTGGATTCCAACAAAAAGACGATTAAAGATTCTTTTCTTTGTTTTAAAAAAACAACAATGAGTATTTTGATGTCTTTAACCAACTCACAATGCTTTAGTTAAAAAACAAATTGGGTTATCTTTGATTTGAAAAAGTGGAAAAAAAAACTATTTACTCTTTTTTTTTAAATATTTAAGATTATATGTATCTATAACAACCAGAAAAAAAGTTTAAAAAAAAGGAAGCTAAAAATGTTTTACTCTGTGTTTGTTCTTTTTTTGTATTAGAAAACTAGAAATTAAGCGATAAATGCCATCCTTTTCGACAGGTGTTAATTTTTTTAAAAACTTTATTACATAGCAAAAACTAAATGTCTACAAATTATTGTTAGTTTCAACAAACTTTTGTAACATTAAAACTATAAAAAACTAAAATGGAAGCTTTATTTCAGCAAGAAATAACTCTCTCAACAAATAATTCTTTAGAAATTTTGATTCCAAAAGAATGGATTTATATTTCATCTATTTTTGTAACACTGGTGGATGCATTGTCACAATTTTATACATAACTTTAATAATTTTGGTTTTAAAGCATTCTGCAAAAATGCCAATTTATCGATGGTGTATTTTAAATTATTTTTCTTGGCAATTTCTTACTACACTTATTCAATGGCTGGCTCAACCTGTAATACTTCCAACTGTTGAAATTGGATTTTTTAATGGATTTATTGCTAGAAATTTAAGTAGCAATTACTCATTTTGGTTGTTTGAAATTTTTGCTTTTTCATTGGTAAATGCTATCGTCTCAATTGCCGTTATGATAGTATATCGATATCATCAAGCTGTATGCATGAGTCAAAAACTATTCAATAAATCATGGCATTGCTTTGGATTTTTGAGTACTATATATATTTCTATCCTTTTATTCCTAGTATGCTTACATATAAATCAATTTGATATTGATAAATGGAAATCAGAAAATAATCTCAAATATTCATTTATTAAAGAAATTCCTTCCCTTTATGGCTATAATCTTTCAATGAAAGGTGTACTTTTTTATGCTTCAATATTTCTTGGAACACTGTTGCTTCTATGTACTTTTCTCTTTATCTATGTTACATATCGATTAGAAACAATCGTCAAAGAATTACCTTCTTATTTACAAGCTGCAAAAATTCAAAAAACTTTATCAAAAATTCAATCAGCCCAGAGCATCTCTGGTGGCTTTCTATTCATTCTTCCAATGGTCACATTCATTTTTTCAACGATGCTAAAATTAACAATCTCAAGGTATTTATTTTACATTTGGGTATGCTTAGGATTTTGTCATTCAATCAATGAATATTTTTGGACATTCTATTTCATTCCATTGTATCGTAATAAATGTTTATTTTGGCTTAAATGGCCATTAAAAAATGTTTTGAGAATTAAATTTAAAGAAAGCACTGCAAAGATTATTAGTTTGAATAGTTCAACAAATCCTTTTAGTAGCAGTAATGTTCCTTGATTTTAAATAAACATATATAATTCTAATTTTTTGGACCTTAAAACACTGCTTCTATCTTCGTCAACGTTTTTGCGTAAATGTTAAAATTTGAAATTTAAAAAAAGGTACTGCTTTTCACACTTAAAACATTTTCATCTGCCGAAAATAAATATGTCGTATATACTGTAGGCGCTTCAAAAAGACAATAGAGTTGAAAGATCATATTTTGCTTATACACTGGTTTATTGTAGGAAAGTGATCTGTGTAATCCTGATTTTAGAAAGTTAATATCTGATTGAATATATTCGTCAAGTAGCAAGCAATAAACAGCTTTGTTTTTCAAAAATTGAAAATTGTTTATAAAATGCCTTTCTAACATTACAAATGTGTTACTAATAAATTATTCATGTCAACTACGCATTTATTTTTTTAATTTTCAAAATCGATAAAATAAAGTTTTCAAACCAAATAAAAAAAAAGAGATACGGTAACAGGATACAAAATTTGAAGATGAAGAAAGATAGTGATGCGATTTTTGTTTTTCTATCTGGATGAGGTTTTTGAATTGATAATTTATTTAACTTCTAAAGTGCGTTGCATAATTATAAGAGCACCTTAAAAATGGTTGTTATTGCTACAGAGAGCAATAATATGAACTGATACTGTTCATATTCGGATTCAGCATGTTAAAAAACCTATAAATACAGGAAATTACCTAAGATGGTTCACCAGTAATATTTTAACAGTAATATTTGTTTAAAATGGGTGTTGCATAATTATAAGCGCACCTGAAAATTTTTGCATACGATATGATACAGGTATGGCATTGTTTGGGGGTTGTTAAGCATGCTTCAATAAGCATATTAGAAGTTAAATAAGAATAAAAAATGTGAGTTCAGAAACAAACCGCCTTAAAATTCCGTGAATATTTTTTTATTAAATCATACAACAATATTAATCACAAATACATTATAAATGACGACAACAAAAATCAAAAATAGATTGAAGATTACGATATTTTTCATAATCAATTGCAGCAAAATAAATAAGAGGAGGTTTATAATCAAAAGTTTTTGATTGAAGAATTTCATCATTGATAGCTTTAAGTCGATTTTCAAATGATTCCGCAATTCTTACATTAAAGCTTAATTTAACATTTGTTCGCTTGTTTTTCTAAAAAAGAAAATATTGGTCACATTGAATCCAAAAAAGATCTCATAACTAATAAATAGCAAACGATATCTATCTTTGTTATGAAATATCCAAAATTGTTCAAATATTGTATTACTAATGAATTATTTAAGTTGTTCTTGCTATTACACCAGTTAAATTATTGACATCAATGATAACAGACGATAACTCTTGTAAAATAGATATGGTCAGCTATTTATTAGCTATATCCCTATTAAATCCCAAGTAGGCTATTTGCTAATATTTTGTCTCAAACTATCCCTTACAATGACGAATATACTTGGATAATATGAGGCCCCAATTCCGGCGTCAGCTGAATACCTTTACAGTGAGGATAAATTTGTGTCCATTAATTCAAACGGTCGACGGATACACTCTTGCGGTGTAACAATAACAAAAAAAACCAACCTTCATATAATCATAAAAATCATCAATATTAAAGTTAGCAGGAATTTCATTTAATACAATACTTTTAAGCTGCCAAAAATGAGGAATTTTAACAAGTTCTTCCATTGTCTTTGAAGTAACACATGTAATTAGATGTGCTAAAATACAACATAAAAAGACTTTTCAATAAACAAAACAAAAACCATACACTTGAAGTTGTTGACATTTTGCAGCAGTTTCAACAATCTTTTCCAATGAAAAAACATCACCATTCTCATCCTTTACAATAACGTCTTCAAAATGAATATCTTCAACTGTTGATGCAAGATAAAGAAAATCATTGAATAAAATATCTTGATGTGAAATAGACAATTTGCTAGCATCATAACGATAGATTTTGGGAATGATAGATGAAACAATATCTCGACCATAACTTCTTTCAGGAAAAATAGAAAGCCTATCAGTAATCCAAAACTTTGAAGTAAATTTCGCCAAATAATTAGGAGCTTGCCATTCTTCATTTATATAATCTTTCAATGTTTCACCGTCATAACTTGGAGCAAATTGAACGACGATAGGATTTTCAGCGAAGAAGTACTTGCATGCTTGAATTACTTTATTATCAGTACAAAAACGACCTTCTTATGCCAAACACAAAGAAATAAAGTTAATAAAAGCATAAATGAATTTTTTCCCAACTATGTTTTTTAAGCTTTTGAAAAAGTTGTATTTCCATAAAAAGATCATTTTACGGTCAAATAATATCTACAAAAATGATTCAATTTGCAGTAATAGTGCCTATATTCAATAGCTGGCATTAAAAAATCTTCTCTAGTTTCTATAAAATTTTAAAAAAATGGTTACGCATTAAATGTGAAATATTTACATACCTAGTAAAGCATCGTACTGCAAAAAGTCGTCACGTCTTACATGAACACCAAATTTGTGAGTTTCCCTTTCATCCCTTAATTCTTTTTTTAAAAGTGCCATTTTGACTTTTGAATCTTAAAAATTTGTTTTTAACTATACTTTTTACGAAAAATTTACAAAGAAATAAAGTATTTTTTCTTTAATGAAGTCTTATAAGATTATGGAAAGAAAGTATATTATAAAAAGATTTCACTTTACACTTTTGTTGAAACAAATAAAATGAATGAATAATTTTAAAAACGCATACAACATGAAAATATTCATGCCCAATACAAAACAAATACGTACAACGAAATCAGTGTGATATTTCAATATTTCTGTTGTTTGAAACTATAATTAAATTTTTCAATACTGTATTGACCCTTGAATTTCTTTCTTGGCAACCATCACCATTTTACAAAACCTCATCTTATGGCTTTTTATATTTAACCGTAGAGGGTTCCAACTCAATGTGGAGTTGAGGCCCCATATTTTGCACAAATACTCCTCATAGTAAGGGATAGTTAGGGACAAAATATTAGCTGCCAAATCCTCGATCTGTGGATTTAATAGATATATGGATATGTATGGTAGGTAGCAGAAAATATCTATTTTTGCTATAAAATATCTAATAATTTGCGTTTTGAAAATTTTAAAACCACTTCAGATGCATGACAAACTATTAAATTACGGTTTTTTTTTATTATACCTCTTTAAAATAATTGACATCAAAATTGTATAACTAAAATAGATATTATCTGCTATTTATTAGCTATATTCATATATCTATTAAATCCCAGGGAGGAGGATATTTTGTCCCTGACTATCCCTTGCTATGACGAGTATTTGGGCAAAATATGGGGCTTCAACTCCGCGCTAAGTTGGAACCCTCTACGGTAAGAGATCAAACAAGCTCGTATAATAAAATATTTCAGGAAGTCTTCACAATTCAAAAACATTTTTTTTTGCAAAAAACAGCTAGAAATTTTAAAAGTGATCCACCGTCGTTCTTCTCTTCTTATACATACACAGTATGGCCGTGAAAAGATGTTTGTCGATCTTAAAAATGCATTTTTGTCGCTGATGAAATTAGACAAGAGCTTCTCTGCAAAAGCAATTTATTTGTAATTAGAAGAAAAATTTGAACAACGAGAAATCGGCTTTTGTTTTTCCGATGTCGCATATTTTATAAATACATATTTTTTTATCATCAAACTATAAGAAAAAAGGCTGTGCTGTTTATCTTTTTTTCTTAATACCAAAAATGGCAGAAATGTTACTGTTGACAATATTTATTGAAAAAAACTCTTATTTATTCACATTACAATTTTAATTAAGAAAGTTAATTATCACCTACTGCAAAAAATTATAGGCGAAACAATTTTCTCAAAAATGAAGATGCAAGCGTCATCAGTTAACTTCCCTACAAAAAGTAATCATTGCATTTCTTAAGCAAAAAAGGCACCCTTCGAAAGTTGTTTTGCGGTGTATTCTAAAAATCAGTTTCGTTCGTTTTTTTACATTACGTTTTTTGAAGAAGAATGCGCCATGAGTAGAAATAATTTGCTTATTTATTATAAAGAAAAATAGATATGTCAGATGTTGTAGTCATATGAATTTCGAAAAATTGAAGTATCTCTGGCAAAAAACAGAAATTACAATATTTATTCAAAGAAATGGATGTAGACGTTGCTGCTAATATAATAGTTTTTTAATTTTTTGTTTTCTGTACAATTATAATGTATAAAATGAGTATTCAAATGTCACTGGAAAAAAGTTACAAAGTCATTTTTTCTAATAATGGCATCTTGAATTGACAGTGGTGGAAAAAATTTTCGCTTTTCAAATAAAAATTTCGTAGCTTTATACAGAAGCTAATTTTTCTATTTTAAGAATTTAAATTAAATATTCTAATTTAAATTCTTAAATCATCGACGTAAAAGAGCTTCAAAAAAGTGACACACAAACATATTTTTGCCAATGCAGTGAATAAAAGATATAAAACATGTGCGTTAATTTCTTGCACAGCTTGGATGTCTTTTTTCACAACTATTTTTTTGAGCTTTTGAATATTTAAAAAGGATTTGTTTATAATTAATGTAACCACTTTACAACCTTCTAATTAAGAATTTCAATGAAAAAAAATCAGTTAAAACAAAAATTAGAAGAAGGATTTTTTGCCCATTAACTATAAAAAATCTGCATTTCTATATTAAACAGTATGCGAAGAATTTATTTTGTCACTATAAATCGAAAGAATATTGCACTAAATTGACAAACTTGTTGTGACTTTAAACATTTGTTACTGAATAATAACGTAAAAGATCTTCAAATTTTCAGTTTGTATTTTTTTAAAAACATTAATATTGATTGTATAAAGTCAAAAAAATGATTTATTATTTATATTGTCTACAATCAAATATTCATTTTGAAGCTCTTTCATTTATATGAAGATTTTTATCTGTTTTGTTTGCTGTATTACAATTTTTGCTGAAAATAAAAATACAACTAAAATTTATAAAAAAAAGTGACTGTTGTGATGTGCAATGAAGAAACGAGACTTAAATTTGGGGAAATAAAAAATACTGGGAGAGTTTTTTACACATTTTTTTCGACTATCTGTGTTCACACATGTTAGCGAGATCCCATTTCTTTAAATGTGTCTCTGTCGTAGATGAAAAATGTAAAAAAGTATTTTTTGCAGGAAGAGAAAAAGTTTATAGTATTTGTTTCGTTTTTCGCTGATGAAATGGAGACAAATGTTTCCAACAGCTTTTAAATATTGATTTTTAATGACAAAATTTTTGAGAAAAACAATAATGCTTTGATTAATTTTGAATATTTAAAAGCTATCTTTACATCAACATTAATAGTCTGCTAATAAATCTTTGTTTTACAACTACATCAATGATTTCAAAACGTATTTAACTAACCATACAACTCCTGAAATCATTATTTATTAAAAAGAAATTAACAAACGAATGGATTAACATATTATTTAAAATAAAAGAAAGCTTTTTGTCAAGTACAATAAAGTGGTGTATATCATTGTGATGTTAATATCCGCAGCAATCGTTTATTTATAAATTTTTACCATTTTAAAACTTTTCGACAAGATTTGACGCGGAATGTGTTTTTACATTTTTAATGAGTTTATGCAAAAATAATGGCACAAGCGTTCCTCTGCTTTACTTGTCTTGATTAATACGATTGTTCTATAAAAAATTGAAGATTTTTCGGCATAAAGTAGCAACGATCAAAAATATTCAAAACTGCGAAACACGGCTGACCCGTGAAATAGAAAAAAGGTACGTGCAGAAAAAAGAAACTTTTATGCTTTTTTGTGTTATTCAATTAACGCGTTTGTCAGAAAGATGTTAAAACGAGGTCTGCTGCTTTAAAAACTGAAGAACATTTTCTAAAACTGCGTTTTCTGAATTTTGTAAAAATGTTTTTAGCTTGAATAACATTTATAAGATATCAATGATTATTATTAGACAGCATTTCTTATTTTTTTGCAAGTTATTCTGTTTAAAAAGATGCTATATTACTGATTTGAGACAAAAAATTCATGATCAATCATACATTATATATTGAAAAGCAATCGACAAATGCACTATTTAACATTTAATTTAGAAATATAAAAATTTTTAATTAAGTACCAGGAATTGGTGTACATTATTCCAATATCAATATCCCCAGTAATCATTGGCACATGCATGTGTCATTAAACGTTGATGCCGTTTATAAAATTTTTAACAACTTTTAATTTTAAATGTATTTAACATTTCATAACTGCTTGCAAAAAAAAATGACCATTCTCCTACTTTAATTTTTTGGCTAATTCCAATGATTTAAAAAAAAGAATTTAATACATGTAAATATCATTCGGCATAAAACGATTGAAAATATTTAAAACTGTGAAACACGGCTGACCCCTCTAATAGAAAAAAAGGAAAATGCAAGAAAAAAGAAACTTTTATGTTTTATTGTGCTGTTCAATCAAATTGAAAGATGTTTCAACGAGGATCTGCTGCTTTAAAAAACTTGTTTACGTCGATGACGAAATCTACAAATATGTTTTTGGCTGCTTTTTGCTATTATTAAAATGAAGTTCCTTGCTTAAAAAACTGAAGAAAATTTTTTATAATTCCTTTTTTGAATTTTTCATAAAATTGTTTTTAGCTTGAATAAAATTTATATGTTATTAATGATTATTAGAGAGCATATTTTTATGCTTATATAAGAACAAGAAATCTTCTTTATAACATTTTTTATTTGAACAGTATTAAATAATTTATTAATCATTATGAGAAAAAACTTGATAAAAAACGAAACAATTTTAAAATTTCTTTTGATTTTGCACAATATTTTCCTTCTTTCTAACATTTCTAGATTGTTTAAAGCTACTCGAAAAACCTTTTAATTAACAGATATGTTTCGTGACAAATATATGTAAAATTAATAACGCAGACATTTCCAGAGGTGTCACTGGAAATGTCTGCGTTATTAATTGAATATGTTCAATATTGCGTTATATGAATATATAAATTAATTGAATATGTTCAATATTGCGTTATATGAATATATAAAATTTTTTCAACGAATTCGTTTTATGTAAATTTGTTTAAGATATTCAAATACAAAATGAAACACAGGATCATTTTATGATATCAAAAATTTTCGTATTTAAGCAAACGGTTGTGTTTATATAACTAAAATCACAGACTTTAAAAATTTTGTAATGAAAGCAGGAGGATTTTTTTCCAAAACTGAAAAAAAAAACTTTGCCGGAAAATTATTCACTTATTTCATCAGCGCGACAGACACATTTTTAACAAAAACAAGTCATTTAGCACAGCAGCCACTGACTGCTCCATCAAATGTTTCGTTTTATTCGCAAAAAGTGGATTGATTTTTTTAGTTGCATATTTTCACAAAGGTTATTTTTGAATGTCTATAGAGGCATCTTTTATTTTAAGGAAAATACTTTTAAAAAATGTTATTAAGCGATTTGTATTCGAATAATAAATAAAAGGTATTAATCAAAAGCTGTACAAAGCCCACCCGCTAATAATGTCTGTAAACAAGAAAATGTCCTGCACAATAACTAAAAATGTCATTCTATGTCAATTATTAAATTTCTTTAATAATTTATAAATAGTGACCTTTATTTTGCACCATTTCAAGCCAATTATAAAATCGGTTATATGCATTTGGTTACTTTATTAGGTTATACTTTTAATAAATAATTATGTTTGTATAAAAATTTAAAAAGAAACCGAAATCAAGTTTAAAAATAAAACATTTAAAACGCTGTTGGAAAAATCTCCACATTTCACATTTTTTGCCTTCTTTTCCCTTTAAGTTTGTCAGGCGGTTATTTTGACCGACTACCAACCGGCACTTTTTTCAACTCGCACTTTTTCAAAATCAACCGGCACCTCATCGACTGGCATCAAAGTTTTATCAATTATTTTGATATAATTGATAAAACTTTGATAAAAATATAATCTAAATAGCCTCCTGTTCTTTTTTGTCGTTTTAGTATACAAATTTTTTAGATATTTAATGTTCTTAAGTTGATCTGCAGAAATTCAATGGTTTTTGATTTATACATTCATGATATTATATTTCTTATCTCAAATTTGGTTTAAAAATGAGATTAAAAATATTCAAATAAAAACAACTTGCAAAAAAGCGCAGCTAAAAAAAGGCAATCCACACATGAATGCTCAAACTGTTATGCGTCTTTTCTACTCAAATGAGACAATAAAGAAAAAGACCTTTGAGAAGTGAAATGCGTTCTTTAAAAGTGTCCGGTCGGTGATGAAATTTTTCCATCAGAAACATCAGTGACATAAACATCTTTTTGTGCTAAACACTGTGAGAGCAATAAATATAACAAAAAAATAAACCGAGCTTTTTTGGTGAACTATATTTTTCGATTTTTTGAATGTTTTGGTAAAAAATTTCTATATTCTTAAAATTAGGAGATTTGATGAAACTAATTAATTTAGAATCAAACAATTGGCTGAAGTCAGCGAAATCATTAATAAAAAAAAACTGAGGATCTGAATTTTAAACCGTAAAAAAATAAAAAACAAAAAGTCAATTTTCAATTTGTTATATTAAATGATTGTTTGAAATTTAAAATATTTTTTATTATTTTTATTGCCGCCATAACAAATTTGAATAGGGAGCTCTTATTTTTCATCCCCATTTTTATTTACAATTTAGAATTTACTGACTTCTAAGTGACACTAAAATTTTGCAGAAAAACTTATAACTAAAATACTTAAAAATAAAGTTGCCGCAAAACACGTTGAAAAAAAGAAAGTCAAACATGTTTGCCAGTTGAAACTTTTGTCTGACATGTATTTCACCTGTTGTTCTCACTAATGCTAGAGAGAGAGAAGTCAGAAAAAGTTTTTGTATCTCTGAGCCTTCAAATTATAACTTATTGTTGCAGTTTTTTGATGAAATCTCTATTCTTGAAAATGATGAACAAAAGTTTCAAGGGTTTTTTGAATATTTTGTTTTTATTGTGCTTAAAACCAAACAAAAATTAACAAAGAATATTTTAACCTTATTGTCCTTGTAAACATTCTCTGTCACTGTCACAATATTTATTTTAATAAAATCATTTGAATCACATAACACTAAGTAACATTATAAGGGTCGGCTAAAGTTTTGGGACACACTTTATTCAAAGCAAAGTTGGGATGCAAAAATGTCCTCCTCAAAAAAATTGCAGACAGCATATTCATCGATTAAAATTTGAAGAAAGAAATAAAAGCAATAATTTTTATCTTTCTTATTTTTTGCTTTGACTGCAATAGTTTAACATATGCTTGTTTCGTCCCTGGCGCAAATGCATTTTTTTATTTTTTATTTTTGTCAGTTTTTTGCAAAACTAAGGATTAGAAATGAAAAGCGAATGTTATTCATCGATTTCGTCATCGACAAAAGTGTTTTCAGGGTCTTATTTCAACTTTCAACGCTTTTATCAAAAAAATGAAATAAAGTTTTGCTTGTTTTTGTATATATGACATATTTATAACCTATCCATGCAATAGTAATATGACAAAATGTAAAAATAAAAGTCGCTTATAATTAAATTTTTGTTATCAAAAAAAGCAGAGGTTTCACACAGTATTTAAAACAAGGCTAGATTGTTACCCGAGATGTTATAAAAAAATTAATAGAATTCGATAATTATGAAACGATGTGAAAAACACTTTAATATCTATGAATACTCACCGTAGTTTACTCTGAAAAATCAAATGTATATTTTAAAAACGCTATTTTTGATCGATTGTATGAAATTTATTAAATTCTGTAAATAATGAAATTTTCAAATTCAAGGCTTGGATTCCATGAGTTTTTGTATGCCTTTTGTTGCGCTTAGCTTTTTCTTTTATTCGGATTAAAATGTTTTTAAAAAAAACAATAATAGAAAAAAATATTCAAAGAAAAACAGTTTGTAAGCATTGTTTTTCTTTCGTGTTTGTTGCAGCAAGTGTGCGTGTCCGAACAAGATCTGCGTTATTGGGAAAGCTTTTTTTTGTGATCAACTAAATATTTATGTTGTTGTAAAAATGCCCATGCTTTAAGACAAAAAAATTTATTTTCTGTCTAATTTTAAATATTTAAAGTCTTTTTTATAATCATAAAAGTTTTGCCAAAGAAATTAAAAACGAAAAAAACATGCGTTTGATTCACTCAGTTGTCTTTAAAAGAAATAAAGGTCATTATTAACCAAATAAAATTTTGCGTAATGTTTCATTAAATAAAAAACAAGTTTATTTTTTTTTGCTCATGGAAATCACAAAATGAATCTCAAATAGACATTCTGCTATCCATCGTCTGCAGAGTCGCTGAAAACAATTACTTAATAAAAATAGTACTAGAAATTCAGATTTTAAAAAATTTTATTTGCATGTTTGAAATTTTAAAATTCTGTGTGATTTATAATGTATGTATGAGAAATCATTTCTGGTTGAATAGATTGTGTTTTGCTATCTTTTTTATTTCTGTCAAACTTCGAAGGAAAACCAAAAATTTATTTGACTTATGCAAATATATTCAAGAATATTCAAAGCAAATGAATTTGTAAAAATAATGGAAATGCGAAAAAAAAATTTACACAGTGGTGTATGTCTTTTTCTTTTAATGCAGTGACAATGGTAAGTTAAAGAAAAAATTTTAGGCGTGTTTGTCTGGCCGTTATTCGTCACGCTGATGATACCTTTATATAAAACGCATTTTTTCTCAAAAGCGAGCAAAAATCAAAGCCTTGTTCACCACGACTTTTTTAAAGTGATCGTATCAACATGAAACTTTCAGAATTAGTTCATAGGGACAAAAAAATAATATTGTAGGGGTTTTCAGGTCACTACCGTATCCCGGACCCGAGATACCGTAACCCAGGTACCGTATACTGGTAAAAATCCAAAATTGCAGATACTTTAAATTTTATGATTGGAATCGATTAAGGGACTCGAAATGAGTCTGAAATTGAAATTTCAGAATTTTTGGACATCTACAACTAAAATGGCATCAACTTGAAATTTCAAAAAATTTTCATGTCAAGGGTAAAAGCTGTGGTTTCAGTGACCCGGAACTTTTGATATTCTTAAAAGATGCACAATTATATGAGGTTTAAGATGGTATATGGCTCATTTTATCAAAACCGGGGGAACACTGTTTTTTCTGCGAAATACTGCTAAAAACAACATCTCCAGGATCATGTGGGAGGCATAACTCACGTTATATGCAAGATATTGACGTAAATTAACTTTTATCATGAAATACTATCATATTAGAGCATGCTGGGTCATTTTGGGCATTTTTGGATATCAGCGGGCGATATGGCGTCCATATGAAATCTTATAAATTAGCGACATGGATATGAAAGGAAAAGTGCCTAAAAATGTTATTTTTTCTTAAAGAATACATGCAGATATGCTTTAACAATGTAGAGCACATCAAAAAATACCAAAATAGTACATTTAACATTAAATATAGGTCATTATTGATTTTTGCGGATTAACTGATTTTCAGCTATTTTTATGTTATTTTCAATGTATTATTAAATGATGAAAAATGAAAGATGTTGACATTTTTTAACATCTGGGATAAAATATTGCATGTTTAAAATGACCAGGGTCAATTTCAAGTCATGGGTACTGTTAGTATTTATATGGCAACCATCAAAGTATAGATGTGTAAATAATTTTTTAAAATTATTTACACAACTGAAAAACGTCCGCTTGCTGTATGTTTTATCACACAATCTTGATATCAAAATGTCGCATTTTTGATGCTTGTTATTTGTAATAAAAGAAATGAGGAAAAAGAATAAGGATGACTTCAAGAAATACGAGATTCTGAAGCGTACTTTTTTCTTAAATTTTTTTTCAATGAAAGAATGCACGCAGCATGCATTTTTGCTGCAGCTTGGAAAGCATGTTTTGTTTATGACGCTGTAGATGAAGATACACTTAAAGCAAAAACTTTTAAAAATGTAATTTAATATTTTTTATTGTTTTAATTTTGATTTTTAATAAAACAAGTAACCAGAAGCAAAAAATAATAGTGCTAGAAGCAATAAAAAGCGCGATTTTTGAAGTTTCTATTGACCATAAGTATGTATGCAACAAATGTTGTTACCACATTTATAATAACAGTACCCAAAATTCTGAAATTTCAATTTCAGACTCATTTCGAGTCCCTTAATCGATTCCAATCATAAAATTTAAAGTATCTGCAATTTTGGATTTTTACCAGTATACGGTACCTGGGTTACGGTATCTCGGGTCCGGGATACGGTAGTGACCTGAAAACCCCTACAATATTATTTTTTTGTCCCTATGAACTAATTCTGAAAGTTTCATGTTGATACGATCACTTTAAAAAAGTCGTGGTGAACAAGGGTACTCGATTTTGAGAAAAAGAGCGTTATAATTTTTCAGCAAAATTTTATAAATGGAAAAAAGTGTTTCTATTTCCTAGTTACTTTTTTGCTGTGTCCATGCTCGTTTTAAAAAACTTGCCCTTCTCATGTCTATATAGACAGAAAAATCATCGATCAAAAATTGCCACGACAGAAAATACGTCTTTGTCTCTATCTTTTTTTGGTAGTGATAGCTTATGTTAAACATACTTATTTCATCGACTTCATCTTAAGGTCTTATGTATAAATACTGCTATTGCAATGAAAAAAAATGTAATTCTACGTTTTATGCTTTGTGACTATGTTTTTGTGCTTTTTGATATTTTATTATATTTTTGTTGCAGATAAGGCTTGTAGTATAAAGTGACTTAAGAGCAGTCACTTTATGCTACAACTCTTGACAAACATTCTTGATGTTGAATACATTTTCTGGTTGTTCAATTCTGAAACAACAAAACATACGGTGTTACGAACAGGGCTGAGAAATGCGGCCGGCTGGCCGTGGCCGGCCTCGGCCGGCCGCGGCCGCAGGCCGGCCGGCCGATATATTTTTGGCCTGCGGCCGGCCAGGCCGAGATAAGACGGCCGCGGCCGGCCGCTTTTTTATTTTTGTTAAAGAAATGAGCTCCAAAATCAGTTTTTGAGTCTGGTTAAAATCGACTTTTGCACCGTTTCTTTAATAGAATTATGTGTTTTTAGCCTTTTTGGGTATACAATTTTGTTTATTTTTATCAAAAATTTCGTCGATCATTGAAAAAACACATATTTAAGTTTTTAAAAATTTTTTGAAAAATATGCGGCCAGCCGCGGCCGGCCGGGCCGACGAATTTTCGGCCGCGGCCGCGGCCGGCCGGAAATTTCGGCCGCTTTTCTCAGGCCTGGTTACGAAGATTTAAATAAACATCAGTCAATATGATGCATTTACCATAATTTGTAGGTTGTATTAAGATGTTTTATTAAAAGTTTATCATAATGTAGTAAAAAGTTAAATTTAAAAATAAATAGTAACTGAAAAAAAATGATAGCTTTAGCTTTTTAGTGTCTTTCACTTTCAATAAATCAAAAACATAAAAATAAAATAAAATGGCTAATAGCACATAAACTTGTTTAAATTTTTAGTTTAAAGTAATATTCTTCCCAAACATTTTATAAAATATTCAAAAAATTAGTAGACAGAGAAATCGTCGACAAAGCATTGCAAAAGAAAATAAAGTCAAAAACGTCTATCCCTTTTTTTACAGTGACTGCCTTTTTTCAACAGAAGAAAGGCAGCCAACTATTGATTTCTTTAGGGTACAATCCCACTAAGCAAAACAACTATGGACAAAGAAAACTAAATAGTAAAAAAAGAAAGAATAAATAAGAAGGGCTTCACATCTTTTAAAAAATGCTTTTTTTGGGACTAAAAAAGATTTTTTTCTGTCAGAAAAAGAGCAAGAAACTGGCAAAAAAATTTTTCTACTGCTGCTCTTTTTTTTGCATAAAACGTACCAAAACTTATTGGTTTTTTTTTGTGTGAATATTTTGTAAAATCTTTTTTTAAAACTTTAAAAACTATATTTAAATTTTTTATCGCCTATCTTTGTGGAAAGAAATTACAACAAAGGAATATCCTGAACAGATGTTTGTTCCACCAATAATAATTAAGAGCTCGCAAAACGGAACTGTACATTAATAATTAAAGATATATTTGTTGCTATCAAACAACATGTTATAAAAACAAATCATTGCCTTATATTCATTCATTAACAAAAATGAAAATTTAATAGAATTTTTTATGTATCACAAAACGGCAATCCATTTACTGCTTTATAGTTTTGAAAAAGCAGTCTCCATTCTCAGCAAACAATGTAAATTTTGTTTTGTTTTAAGTATTTTTTTCTTGATTTTTGAAAAGCTTTTTTAAGTTATAAATAATGAACAATGCAATTGATAGATAAATATTCTTTATTTATATTACTGTCCCTACACAACCTTGATCTGATTTTATATTCAATATTTAATATTTATAATGAGACTGATCCAACAAATAAATCAACAATTTTAGACCATTTATACGTGACATTCAATTATTAATTTTTTTCATATTTTTATGAACTTTCATACCTCAAAAAACATTAAAACTGCCTGCACCATTTTTTTCCATATCTGTGTTTACAGTGGTGTTTTAACAAAATATTTAATTTCTTAGAAATAAAACTTAAACAATATTTTTTAGAAAATATTCAATCGAAGAATATAGTTAACGAAAATGTAAAACCGAAGTTGTAACCAAAAATCTGTTCTTTTTTTTATTCGTTTTATTTTAATGGTTGTTTACGTCCTCATGTGCGTATGCCCAATATTTATTTTCAGCGCTGAAAAAAATCAATAAACACTTTGCCATTTTTTTGCTGTTTTTTTAACATTTCAGTTTTGCGTTTTTTTTCGTTGAATATTTAAATTTTTTCTTAATAAAACTAAACTTTTAAAAACAGACATCTTTTTTTATCGACGTTTATACATAATATTGACCACAAATAATGATTCATCTTATCATTATTTGCAGAAAAACAATTGTTAAATTTCTAACAGCAAATTTTTAAAAAAGAAATGTTCTTTTTAACACATCAGAAATAACATTAATGTTATTTAATTGTTAATAACAATTATAATTTGTTCTACGAATTAATTAAAAACATTTTTGTAACATCATTCTAAAAAAATAAAAGTTGTTTTAAATCGATATCAATATGGTGATATGAAACATTAGTCACTGTTAAAAAAATTATAATCATTACTTCCCCAAGTATTTACTTTGTTAGTTTAAATATTTATTTTAATTTCGGTTGTTTGCAGTTTAAAATATTTTTTTAAAAAATCTTGGAGAAAAAAAACTAAAATATTTCTCAATAAAGTTGCCTCAAAACACGTTTGGAAAAAAGAAAGTAAAACATATGTGCAAGTTGAAAGGTTGTGTCTGACATTTATTTTGACCATTTGTATTCACTAATGTTAGAGAGAGAAAGACAGATGTCTAAAATAATGTCTATGTCGCTGAGCAAAATATTACTTTTTTTAAGTATACACTGCATCACACAAAGTTTCAAACAAATTTAAATCTCACCATTTTGCAAAAAGAACAAGAACATTAAAGAAAGTTGTCTGTGTAGCCAGTGTTGTACCTTTCCATTTTTTGTGGCTCCGACTCCGACTCCAGAGTCGATTGATCGACTCCGGCTTCATGTTTTCCTTTGATCTTTCAAAAGAATCGACTCCGTCGTTCCGGAGTCGGAGTCGCAACAACACTGTGTAAAGCTGAGCAAAGTATAGCTTTTTGTTGCAGTTTTTTTTATGAAATCTCAATTCACAAAATGATGAATAAATGTTTCAAGAGTTTTTTTTAATATTTTGTTTTTGACTTTGTTTAAAGCAGATTGATATTTATAAAAGAAAACTTTTTTATAATTGTTTTCCAAAGGATATCTTTATCATTGTCACAATATTAATTTAACAAAATTATATGAATTACATCACAGAACATAATTTTAAATGTTAAAACCGCAAGTTACTAATTGGTTTTTTAATTATTGGCTTCACATCTTTCACCAAACATTTAACTTTCAATCAATTTGTTTAAACTCCTTTTTTATTTATTTTTTTTAAGTATAAAAATTTTAGAATTCTTTATACAAATATTCAAAAGCTCATAAAAAAGAAACTTCTGAAAAGCTCATTAATGCTTTTCATATTTTCATTTACTGCAGTGAATGTGTTCAGCATGGACTGGAGTCACTTTTCTAATAGTTGTTTATGTCGGTGATGAAATCGGTGAACAATATATCGAAACATTTGTATTTTGCAATTCTTAAGGAAACATTTTGATGTTCAATAAGACAGAGACAGAGAACTTTTATGACATCGATAGTTTTTGCGATGATTTTTTTGCTGCTTTTTTAAGAGACTGTCTACCACAAGTTTAAAATCGAGCGGCACACGAAATTTCAGATTTCGATTTTTTTGTTTTTATCTGATAGAACATGGTCTAAAAACGTTATTTTGAAAGTATTACGACCTCTGGAAGAGCAGTTTTGGAATTATCTCATTTTAAAGTTGATAAATTAGCGAAATTACACCATCAAGAAAAATTTTTTATTTCTTTACCAAAAACATTGATACTGCCCACGTTTATACATGTTAGTATGAGGTGTTTTTTGGTATATGACACATGTTTGTTGCGTGTTTTTAAGTATGTTTTTTTCCAGTATGAATATTTCAGCCCCAAGGAAAAAATCGCAGATTTAGGTGGGAGAGGGTACTGAATATATCAAAATAATGCCCAGGATTTGTGCTTTCTAAAAATATATGATTTGTAAAAACCGAGGAGGTAATTATCGATTCCCAGCCAAAAAACTTTTCCCTACCAATATCTCCAGGATCATGTGATACCCATAACTTTCGAAATACTTAACAGATTGACTTCAAATGTTTTGAATAATGAAATACAATGTTATTGGAGTATTCTGGGTACGTTTTAGACACCTACCATCAAAACTGACAATTTGGGATCATTTTGTAATATAATGTTATAGCAACATAACAAAAATTTTGGCATCGTACGAAAAAGTGATTTTTTCTTTATAAATAAAAGCAAATATGCTTGAATAATGAAAAATACATGTCAGTAAACTAAACTAAAGTTCTAGAAAACACAATTTGAGGAAATGGAAGTTTTAACGATATTTGGAATTTCATCTAATTTTGACCATTTTTTCGTGATATTAGAATTGCATAAATACGACAAGATAAAAGCGTTTTTAAACGTTTACTATAAATTTAAACTAACAAAAAACATGTAGGAAAAGTTTGAAGCAAATTGAAGCAATACCACTAATTGTAGAGCTATAAAACCCGTAAAAATGCTATTTTCAATACCTCTAACATCATTCTGGAGCAATAATTTCTGAAAAATATTTTGTATTGCTTTAAAATAACTTTTATAATAAAATATGAGGCTCTATGAGTGTCCCAGAAAATTTTCAGCCATCTACAAGCAAATACATTAATCTAAGATCACGTTTAACATATATAAAATGAGCAATAGTGACCAACGTCGTCTACTTCACAAAAACTGTATTTTAAGGTAAACATTGAAATTGCATGTGTGTTTAACAGTAAACAATAAGTGTAAATAAGAAGAATTAATATATTTTAATTAATGTTTAAAGATGAAAAATATGTTTTCCATATTACTGTAAGTTTTTCAAATTTTGGTCAATTATTGCTCTTTAATAATTGACCAAAATTTATTCAGTTCCGTTTACTAACATGTGTTTTACAATATTAAATCATAAATGCTTTAATTTTTAAAGAAAAGATCATTTTTTCGCACGTTGCCAAATTTTATGTTATGTTAGTAAAATATCATATTACAAATCAATCCCAAACCCTCAGTTTTGATGATGGTTGTCTGAAACTCTCCCAAAATGTTATACTAGCATCATATTACATATTCCTTTTTACCAAAAGTCAATCCGTCAAGTATTTCGTGAGTTATAGGTATCACATGGTCCTGGAGATAGTGGTAGAGAAAAGTTTTTTGGCTGGGAATCGATAATTACCTCCTCGATTTTTACAAATCATATATTTTTAGAAAGCACAGATCCTGGGCATTATTTTGGCATATTCATTACCCTCTCCCCCCTAAATCTGCGATTTTTTCCCTGGGGCTGAAATATTCATACTGGAAAAAAACATACTTAAAAACACGCAACAAACATGTGTCATATACCAAAAAACACCTCATACTAACATGTATAAACGTGGGCAGTATCAATGTTTTTGGTAAAGAAATAAAAAATTTTTCTTGATGGTGTAATTTCGCTAATTTATCAACTTTAAAATGAGATAATTCCAAAACTGCTCTTCCAGAGGTCGTAATACTTTCAAAATAACGTTTTTAGACCATGTTCTATCAGATAAGAACAAAAAAATCTAAATCTAAAATTTTGTGTGCCGCTCGTATACGAAATTTTAAGGTTTTCTGGTAGACAGTCTCTTAAGTTCTCTTATATGTGTTTTCTAATGCTAATATTCACCACAAAAACAAACCTTTAAATGCAGCAAAGCGTCAAATATTTTTTTTTGAAAAAGTGTTTTAAAACCTTAAAATATTTCAGTGAGATTTTCATTTAAAAAGAGAAAAATACATATTTCCTATCAGATTTTTTTACGGCTTTTGACATAAAAAATTCCTGCTTAAATAATAATACTTATAAGCAGGTTTTATTATCTCGCAATTATTTTTTAAAGAACAACTTTTGCATTAAATGATTGTTATCAAAAACAAAAATAAATAAGTAACTTTTTATTATTCACCGATATACTAGGAGAACTGAAATTGCTTTGACGTTTGCTATGATGCATATATTGTTTACAGTGAGTAAGTTGCGTCTAATCCAAGTTGACAAAAACATTATGACAAAAATTAAGATAAAAAAATGTGCTTACATCAAAAATATTTATAAAATTATAAATGGTTGAACGTCGAAAATTGTAAAGATAAATTAAAAAGCGTTCGTTGTTGCATCTAACAATACCACAAAATATTTTATGTTTTTTGTCCCTTTATTCTGTAAATTTTTTTAAAATATTCAAAAATATTAAACAAAAACGAGAACATTGAAAGATATTCTTTATTTGTTGCGAAAGTGTTCTTTCTTTTTCGTTGCAGCGACATCGTTTATTCTAAAGCATTTATATGAGGTGTGCGCCAGTGTTAATATTTTCTGCCTGCATCGCTGACGAAATTTAACGGCCTGCCCAGTTACTGGCAAATTGTTGTTTCAATTTTTTAGAAGTATTTTTATTCGAGCTAAAATTTATGTGAAGCTTTAAATGTTTCAAGCATGAATGGTAACTCAAAAATGGTAAAATTAAAAAACAATATTGATTTTATAATGACAGCAACCTCTTACCGATATCAATATTTATTGAAAGAAAACTTAATAATGAATTTGCACCATAAGTTGTAAAAAAATGAAAATGTTATTTATAAAATCGAAAATCTTAAAATCAGCTTATTTTGTTGAATAACATTAGAAATCGTTTGCTATAAGAATACTATTTTAATTCGTTTAAGTGAAACATAAAAACCTTTTCATATTTTAATGTTCGTTGATCAGTAATAAGCAATTTGTCCTCAAAGATTAACGTTTTTTCCTCCTTTTATACATGTCAAGTTAAACGTTGTCGCCTTTTTTTAATACATAAACAAATTCTAAAATATTCAAAGCAACTCTGGTTTGCAAAAATGTCCTGCTCAAAAAAAGGTCAATCATTTTGGTTGACTAATAAAATGGTTTTCTATATTGTTTCACATAAAAGGAATTTTTGAGGTGTGTGTCTGTCTTTAATGTTGATTTGCGTCGTAGACGATATTTTTAGCAAGGTAATCAAGAAAAACAACGCTTCTTTTTTCTTTTCTACGTTGCTGTCGAAACACGAATTTTTTTACGCGTCTTTCAACAAAACGTATTTTATTGGGGCTCAAAAAGTTTTGTTGCTGTCAGGAAAAAACAAGAAAATGACAAAGGAGTTCTGTGTGACATATACATTTTTTGAACAAAATGTACCAAAACTTTTTATTTTCTGAATAAGTCTGAATATTTTGTGAAATTTTTCATTTAAAACTACAGAGATTAATTTTATATTTTCATCTTTTTCAAAGCAAAAAGGGTTAATGGACAACAAATTCCTGGCTGCACATTAATAATTTAAAAAAGACCTGCTACGACAAAAAACAAACGAATACTGAAATTAAAACTAATATTCTTACAGCCAAAAAAAGCAAATCACTACCTTGTACAGCCATTATAAAAAGCTGTAAAAAAATTCTTATTGTCAAAAATTATGATACACTTATACATTTACGGTTGTTGCATATTGAATGCATTTACATCAAGCTTTACTATTTTTTATTGTAATAAAATTTATTATGTCTATAACCTATAAATAATGGATAATAGCAAAATTTTCAGAAATTTCAAGAACATTTGTTTCACTGAAGAAATCAACTTTTTAGCTTTTTTTCAGCCATTTCTTTTTGTTGCTTTTCCTTAAATATTTTGGGTTTTATTTGTAAAAAAGGACATTATTATCTTGATTAATATTTTAAATATATTACGAATCTTTTAAACGCCAATAATGTAATTATGTGTATTAAAGCAATCCGTTTTGTAATTCATGTTCAGCCTTGAAATAAAGCAATAAGGTCAATATTTCTTCGAAACAGTATTTAAAATATGAAAAAAATAACCATACAACATTATATGCTTTAATATATATTGTAGATTTTCCATTTTTTTTAAGCCGTGTTTTAATTTGTGTTTTATATTTTTATTCTGAAATAATTTTATCAAAAATATTCAAAAAAAGCTATTTATGACAAAATCACGCTTTTTATCGGGGGCTAAAAAAGACTTTTTGCTGTCAGAAAATAAGCAAAAAAATGGCGAAGGATTTCTTCATTAAATGTCCATTTCTTTGCATATGCAATACTCTTTTTTTATATGTGTGAATATTTTGTAAGATCTTTAATTTAGAACTTTAGAAATGAAGTTTAAATTTTTATCATTTATGTCTGCAGAAATCAAAATAAAAATGGCAGATGAAATTTGTAATTATTCATTAATAATTAAAAAAAAGAGCGTCACCATACAAATGAGTAGCAATTTTTAGAGTTCCCAAAAACTAATCATTTCCTAGTATTCGCATATTAAAAAAAGTTGTTTAAAAACAATTTGGAACTGTCATAAACATGTATGTTACACTCACAATTTTAATCCTGTTACATCATGAGTGCATTCCGTTCTTTAAAAATGTCCTGTCGGTGATGAAATTGTTCTACCACAAGAATTAGCGATACAAACATCTTTTAATGCTATGCGCAGTCACAGCAAATAAATAAAACAAAAAAATCTGTGTTTTTTGCTGAACTATATTTTTCGATTTTTTGAATTTTTTGTAAAAAGCTTAATTAAATTTATGGCATGTTTAAGATTTCTATATTCCAAAACAATAGGAGATGGGATGAAACAAAATAAATTAAAGTTGAATCAGAAAATAATGAACTCATTAATTATTAGATTGTATGTTTGATTATCGTTCAATTTGGAATGAAGTAAAATAAAAGAGTATAATTTTGCTCTAGGAATGCATATTAAATCTTACAAAAATTTGAATCTTTTTAGCTGTAAATTCAATTAAAATATTCAAACACAAAAACATTTTAGGATATTCTTATTTCTTTAGAATGATGCTATAACAAAAGATAGCTACAAACAACAGTGTAAAAAATGAGAAAGAAACATTTGCCGAAAAGTTTTTTGCATAGGACATATGGCAGACAACAATTTTACGCTTTTTAAGACATTCAGACAAACCCAGGCAATGAATAGAAAAATAAACGAGCTTTTATTTTTTTACAGTCCGTGTAATTCTTTTTCAAAAGTATCTAAGTTATTTTTGTTTTTGAATATCTTAATAAAAATGATAAATATGGTTTTTTAAGCTTCATTTTTCAGCTGTGAAACAAAATTTTAAATGGAATGTAGACAAGCTAACGAAGTTGAAACCATTAATTATATAAAAATGTGATATGTTTCAAACAACCAAAAAAATTTAGCACGGAAAGCAACGCTTCTGTTTCTTTTTTACGTTGCTGCCGAAATTAAACACAAATTTTTTTAATAAAATGCATTTTATTGGAGATCAAAAAGATGTCTTGCTGTCAAAAAAAAGAGAAACAACACTAAAAAGAGAATGGTGTACAAAAGTCAATGGAATAAAAACTTTTTGTTAGCGTTAAAATAAAGGTGACGAGCTCTAAAACCTGAATGTTTCTCTAAAGCATTGCAAAAAGCAAATGTTCACAATTAATCATCCGCCGATTTCGTCAGCGACAACTTTAGAAAGGATGACACTCACTTATTCTTAATTTTTGGGACATACACAGCCACTGCAACTAAAAACCATATATAAGATGTGTTTTTATTTCTTTCACACCCTGATTGCTTTTTGTTTAAAACTATGTTGTTTGAGCTTTTGAATATTTTTAAAAAATTTTAATATTTTTATAATAAATATAACCACTTTTTTTCAATTAAGAGTTTCAATGAAAAAAAAATTAATTAAAGCCATCTCTTTCAATAAAGTCAACCATTTCTTATTAAAAATCTGCATTGCTATATTAAACAGTAAACTTAAATGAAGAATTTTTTTTTGCCACAATAATAATAAAGAAATTTTTTTAAAAATATTCAAAAGCTCAAACAACATAGTTTTAAACAAAAAGCAATCAGGGTGTGAAAGAAATAAAAACACATCTTATATATGGTTTTTAGTTGCAGTGGCTGTGTATGTAACAAGATTGTTGTGGCTTCAAACATTTGTTAGTTAATAATAACAAAAAAAAATTTGAATATTTTTAAAGTCTCTTCTTTATCAAACAAGTAAACAAAATAATAAAATTAAAAAGTATAAAAGACTGTTAAATTATTTAATTCCATTTTTTATAAGAGTTACTTAAGATAAAATGCTCAGTATTAATTTTAAGGGCAACAGCTTACATTCACTTGCTTCGTAATTTTAGAAAGCCAAATTGCATATAATAAAGTGCAATTCCTATTTGACACCATTTTGTAATCTGACCTCTAAATAAAATGCTTGAAAAAAATCTATCAAAGGACGATATTGATGATATATTTTAATATGGGGATTGTCATTCATTTTTTTGCAACAAAGGATGTGTCAAATTTTTGGTTTTTGAGGACATTTATGTATTAAAGTGACTTTACTTTCTACAACTATTATATTAATAAATGAGAATTAAGTGGCTTTAACTAATATTGTCACATAGCAATTTAGAAGTGCATCTGTTAAGACAAAAAGACAGTCTTGAACGAACAGCTTGAAATTCTGAATTCTACATTTACTAAAAATAAAAATATTCAAAAATTGTTCGAAAGGCAACTTGCTAAAACATCCAAAAAAAACATTTTCGGTTGAAAAAAGAAACGATAACGTCATGCTGAAGGAAAAGAAGACAAACACTTTTGCGCTTTTTTGTTTGCTGCTGTTGTTGCATTTGTATATTTGTGCAGCAGGTGCACTTTTATTGGTTTTTTTAAAGGCACACTTTTGTCTAGAAGCGTTTATCAAAAAATGTCATATTTAGACAAATTTTGAATATTTAAGTTCTATCTTAAAGTCATTGAATTACAGTGTAATGACAAACAATGGCGTTCCCTCATTTTGAAATCGGCTGTAAACGTTAATATACATAAAGCATTCGCTGAAAAACCTTTATTAAAAAAAGATTCATTATATTTCATTAATCATCAAAAATATGGAAATGCTTTAAGTTGGTTGCGTTTTAATGATATGACAAATCTTTTTATAATATTGATAATCATATAAGCTTAATAGCCTCCTGCTCTTTTTTGCCTGCTTCATATTCAAATTTTTTAGAAACTTAATGTTCTTTTAAGAACACAAGATCTGCAGAAAGTCAATAGTTTTTGATTTGCACGTTCCTGATATTACATTTCTTATCTTAAAAGTGATTAAAAATGGGAATAAAAATATTCAAATAAAACCAACTTGCAAAAATGTGCAGCAGAAAAAGGCAATTCCCACAGAAATGCTAAAAAAAAACACTTTAAAAATGTCCTATCGGTGATGCAATATTTTCATCTGAAACATTTTTTAATGCTAAACGCAGCCACATCAGTAAATAAACCAAAAAAATAGAAATTAAATTATTTATTTGCATGTCCTAACACATGCTGCTAGAAAATTATACAATACAGTAATAAATAATATAAATAACAGAAATACAATAAAAGAAAAGAAAATTATTAATAAATAAATTACTACTCTTTTAACAATAAATAAATTAAACAACAACTCTTTTGAACAACATAATTAAACCAATTTGAACAAATGAACAATATAATTAAAGGCTAACAATATAAGTAAGTGTTGAAGTGTAATATGGGCAAAATAATATTAAGTGTACAATTACAATTAAGAAATACATAAGAGTGGTTACATAGATAAATTTAAAGGTTGGATCATTAAAAGTTAAGCTTTACGTGCTGCTAAGTATTCTTTAAAGGCTTTCTGGTTTATAAGCTGAATATCTCTAGGAAGTTTGTCATACTTTGAAGAAGCCCGAAAAGTGAAATAGCTGGACCTGATAGAACCCTTTTTTACTTTTGGAATAATTAGTTTCCTCTTATTTCTGGTAATGGTAGGTCTAATTTCAAGGTTTAGATTACATTTTACACTACCATTAATGTAATCATTAAGAAAACAGAGATCAAGATTATCTCTTCTAGTTTCGAGTGACTCAATATTTAATAATTTTAGTTTTTCCTCATAAGGAGCATTGGAGTGCGGTCTTAATTCATTCGATCTAAGAAATATAAGTCTAACAGCTACCCTTTGGACTTTTTCAAGCTTATCTTTATGTTTGCGCAATGTAGGATTAAAAACTGGGGTAGCAAATTCTACTAAAGGACGAACATAAGTGTGATACATATGTAAGAGAAGCTTTGAAGAAGTTGATCTAAGCGCTTTAAAAAGGATAAAAAGGCGTGTAGTTGCATTTTTAACAATCCTATTGATATGATTTTCCCAATTTAGATCATCAGAAACAATCAACCCCAAATCCCTAACAGAAGTTTGATTGTTGGGTATTTTAAACCCGTTATAAAAATACGAAACCTTGGGGTTTCTGTTAGGAAGGCAATGTAAAACATTGCATTTATCAGGGGCAATTTCAAGCTCATTTTCTCTTTCCCAAAGTTCAAGCTTTTTGAGATACTTATGCAGCGGGGAGTCAGCAGGAGCTAGTTCGTCAGAAAGCGCCTTCAAGTCATCAGCGAACAATTTAGTTTCCACCCCTGGAGTCTCACAAAAAGAGATTAGGTCAGCAATGAAAAATGAAAATTATAGGGGTTCTAATTTAGAACCTTGTGGGACTCCAGAGTTAGCTTCAAACAATTCTGATAAGCTTCCACCAACCTTAACTTTAAATTTGCGATCTGTAAGAAAGGCTTGAACCCAAGCTACAATTGAATGAGGGACATTAGCTCTTTTAACCATGCTTTTTTTGCTGAAATATATCTTTCGACCTTTTGAATTTTTTGTAAAAAGCTTAATTAAATTTATGATGAGTTAAAAATTTCTATATTCTAAAAAATAGGAGATGTGATTAAATTAAAGTTAAATTCTTGCGAAAAATTAACGAAACAATTAATTATATAAAACTGTGATTTGGATTCTAAACCGCAAAAAAAATATATTTTGAAAAAAAAAGCCATTTTGGTAAAACTATTTTAAAAAATTAGAAGTTGCTTTAAATCGATGTCATTGTGGTGATATGAAACATTAGTGAATGTTAAAAAGCATAAAATAATATCAGCTTCAAATAATCATTTAGTTAGTTCAAACATTTATTTTAATTTTGATTGTTTGCAGTTTAAAATATTTTTTTTAACATTTTTATTGCAGCTTATCAAAATTTGCAGCTCTTATTTTTGTCGTCAATTTTTTTTTATTACAATTTACCGTTTTGTAAACGACAATAAAATTTTGCTGAAAAAAATAAAACTAAAAGATTTCAAACTAAAAATGTCAAAAACGCATTAAAACAAAGTTAGTAAAACATTTGTGTGCAGTTGAAAGTTTTGTCTGACATTTGTGTTCACTCATGTTGGAGAAAGAAAATTTTTTTTGCAGTTTTTGACGCATTTGCAAAATAATGAATAAATGTTGCAAGGGCTTTTTTTGAATATCATATTTTGCAATATAAACTTAACATTACTGTACGTGGACATCCGCTAATACCAAACTAACAAGGATAATTAAATGAATGTCATAATAACCTGGATTGGGTGTAGAGTAATTTTTTAAAATAGTTTTACCAAAATGGCTTTTTTTTTCAAAATATATTTTTTTTGCGGTTTAGAATCCAAATCACAGTTTTATATAATTAATTGTTTCGTTAATTTTTCGCAAGAATTTAACTTTAATTTAATCACATCTCCTATTTTTTAGAATATAGAAATTTTTAACTCATCATAAATTTAATTAAGCTTTTTACAAAAAATTCAAAAGGTCGAAAGATATATTTCAGCAAAAAAAGCATGGTTAAAAGAGCTAATGTCCCTCATTCAATTGTAGCTTGGGTTCAAGCCTTTCTTACAGATCGCAAATTTAAAGTTAAGGTTGGTGGAAGCTTATCAGAATTGTTTGAAGCTAACTCTGGAGTCCCACAAGGTTCTAAATTAGAACCCCTATAATTTTCATTTTTCATTGCTGACCTAATCTCTTTTTGTGAGACTCCAGGGGTGGAAACTAAATTGTTCGCTGATGACTTGAAGGCGCTTTCTGACGAACTAGCTCCTGCTGACTCCCCGCTGCATAAGTATCTCAAAAAGCTTGAACTTTGGGAAAGAGAAAATGAGCTTGAAATTGCCCCTGATAAATGCAATGTTTTACATTGCCTTCCTAACAGAAACCCCAAGGTTTCGTATTTTTATAACGGGTTTAAAATACCCAACAATCAAACTTCTGTTAGGGATTTGGGGTTGATTGTTTCTGATGATCTAAATTGGGAAAATCATATCAATAGGATTGTTAAAAATGCAACTACACGCCTTTTTATCCTTTTTAAAGCGCTTAGATCAACTTCTTCAAAGCTTCTCTTACATATGTATCACACTTATGTTCGTCCTTTAGTAGAATTTGCTACCCCAGTTTTTAATCCTACATTGCGCAAACATAAAGATAAGCTTGAAAAAGTCCAAAGGGTAGCTGTTAGACTTATATTTCTTAGATCGAATGAATTAAGACCGCACTCCAATGCTCCTTATGAGGAAAAACTAAAATTATTAAATATTGAGTCACTCGAAACTAGAAGAGATAATCTTGATCTCTGTTTTCTTAATGATTACATTAATGGTAGTGTAAAATGTAATCTAAACCTTGAAATTAGACCTACCATTACCAGAAATAAGAGGAAACTAATTATTCCAAAAGTAAAAAAGGGTTCTATCAGGTCCAGCTATTTCACTTTTCGGGCTTCTTCAAAGTATGACAAACTTCCTAGAGATATTCAGCTTATAAACCAGAAAGCCTTTAAAGAATACTTAGCAGCACGTAAAGCTTAACTTTTAATGATCCAACCTTTAAATTTATCTATGTAACCACTCTTATGTATTTCTTAATTGTAATTGTACACTTAATATTATTTTGCCCATATTACACTTCAACACTTACTTATATTGTTAGCCTTTAATTATATTGTTCATTTGTTCAAATTGGTTTAATTATGTTGTTCAAAAGAGTTGTTGTTTAATTTATTTATTGTTAAAAGAGTAGTAATTTATTTATTAATAATTTTCTTTTCTTTTATTGTATTTCTGTTATTTATATTATTTATTACTGTATTGTATAATTTTCTAGCAGCATGTGTTAGGACATGCAAATAAATAATTTAATTTCTATTTTTTTGGTTTATTTACTGATGTGGCTGCGTTTAGCATTAAAAAATGTTTCAGATGAAAATATTGCATCACCGATAGGACATTTTTAAAGTGTTTTTTTTTAGCATTTCTGTGGGAATTGCCTTTTTCTGCTGCACATTTTTGCAAGTTGGTTTTATTTGAATATTTTTATTCCCATTTTTAATCACTTTTAAGATAAGAAATGTAATATCAGGAACGTGCAAATCAAAAACTATTGACTTTCTGCAGATCTTGTGTTCTTAAAAGAACATTAAGTTTCTAAAAAATTTGAATATGAAGCAGGCAAAAAAGAGCAGGAGGCTATTAAGCTTATATGATTATCAATATTATAAAAAGATTTGTCATATCATTAAAACGCAACCAACTTAAAGCATTTCCATATTTTTGATGATTAATGAAATATAATGAATCTTTTTTTAATAAAGGTTTTTCAGCGAATGCTTTATGTATATTAACGTTTACAGCCGATTTCAAAATGAGGGAACGCCATTGTTTGTCATTACACTGTAATTCAATGACTTTAAGATAGAACTTAAATATTCAAAATTTGTCTAAATATGACATTTTTTGATAAACGCTTCTAGACAAAAGTGTGCCTTTAAAAAAACCAATAAAAGTGCACCTGCTGCACAAATATACAAATGCAACAACAGCAGCAAACAAAAAAGCGCAAAAGTGTTTGTCTTCTTTTCCTTCAGCATGACGTTATCGTTTCTTTTTTCAACCGAAAATGTTTTTTTTGGATGTTTTAGCAAGTTGCCTTTCGAACAATTTTTGAATATTTTTATTTTTAGTAAATGTAGAATTCAGAATTTCAAGCTGTTCGTTCAAGACTGTCTTTTTGTCTTAACAGATGCACTTCTAAATTGCTATGTGACAATATTAGTTAAAGCCACTTAATTCTCATTTATTAATATAATAGTTGTAGAAAGTAAAGTCACTTTAATACATAAATGTCCTCAAAAACCAAAAATTTGACACATCCTTTGTTGCAAAAAAATGAATGACAATCCCCATATTAAAATATATCATCAATATCGTCCTTTGATAGATTTTTTTCAAGCATTTTATTTAGAGGTCAGATTACAAAATGGTGTCAAATAGGAATTGCACTTTATTATATGCAATTTGGCTTTCTAAAATTACGAAGCAAGTGAATGTAAGCTGTTGCCCTTAAAATTAATACTGAGCATTTTATCTTAAGTAACTCTTATAAAAAATGGAATTAAATAATTTAACAGTCTTTTATACTTTTTAATTTTATTATTTTGTTTACTTGTTTGATAAAGAAGAGACTTTAAAAATATTCAAATTTTTTTTTGTTATTATTAACTAACAAATGTTTGAAGCCACAACAATCTTGTTACATACACAGCCACTGCAACTAAAAACCATATATAAGATGTGTTTTTATTTCTTTCACACCCTGATTGCTTTTTGTTTAAAACTATGTTGTTTGAGCTTTTGAATATTTTTAAAAAAATTTCTTTATTATTATTGTGGCAAAAAAAAATTCTTCATTTAAGTTTACTGTTTAATATAGCAATGCAGATTTTTAATAAGAAATGGTTGACTTTATTGAAAGAGATGGCTTTAATTAATTTTTTTTTCATTGAAACTCTTAATTGAAAAAAAGTGGTTATATTTATTATAAAAATATTAAAATTTTTTAAAAATATTCAAAAGCTCAAACAACATAGTTTTAAACAAAAAGCAATCAGGGTGTGAAAGAAATAAAAACACATCTTATATATGGTTTTTAGTTGCAGTGGCTGTGTATGTCCCAAAAATTAAGAATAAGTGAGTGTCATCCTTTCTAAAGTTGTCGCTGACGAAATCGGCGGATGATTAATTGTGAACATTTGCTTTTTGCAATGCTTTAGAGAAACATTCAGGTTTTAGAGCTCGTCACCTTTATTTTAACGCTAACAAAAAGTTTTTATTCCATTGACTTTTGTACACCATTCTCTTTTTAGTGTTGTTTCTCTTTTTTTTGACAGCAAGACATCTTTTTGATCTCCAATAAAATGCATTTTATTAAAAAAATTTGTGTTTAATTTCGGCAGCAACGTAAAAAAGAAACAGAAGCGTTGCTTTCCGTGCTAAATTTTTTTGGTTGTTTGAAACATATCACATTTTTATATAATTAATGGTTTCAACTTCGTTAGCTTGTCTACATTCCATTTAAAATTTTGTTTCACAGCTGAAAAATGAAGCTTAAAAAACCATATTTATCATTTTTATTAAGATATTCAAAAACAAAAATAACTTAGATACTTTTGAAAAAGAATTACACGGACTGTAAAAAAATAAAAGCTCGTTTATTTTTCTATTCATTGCCTGGGTTTGTCTGAATGTCTTAAAAAGCGTAAAATTGTTGTCTGCCATATGTCCTATGCAAAAAACTTTTCGGCAAATGTTTCTTTCTCATTTTTTACACTGTTGTTTGTAGCTATCTTTTGTTATAGCATCATTCTAAAGAAATAAGAATATCCTAAAATGTTTTTGTGTTTGAATATTTTAATTGAATTTACAGCTAAAAAGATTCAAATTTTTGTAAGATTTAATATGCATTCCTAGAGCAAAATTATACTCTTTTATTTTACTTCATTCCAAATTGAACGATAATCAAACATACAATCTAATAATTAATGAGTTCATTATTTTCTGATTCAACTTTAATTTATTTTGTTTCATCCCATCTCCTATTGTTTTGGAATATAGAAATCTTAAACATGCCATAAATTTAATTAAGCTTTTTACAAAAAATTCAAAAAATCGAAAAATATAGTTCAGCAAAAAACACAGATTTTTTTGTTTTATTTATTTGCTGTGACTGCGCATAGCATTAAAAGATGTTTGTATCGCTAATTCTTGTGGTAGAACAATTTCATCACCGACAGGACATTTTTAAAGAACGGAATGCACTCATGATGTAACAGGATTAAAATTGTGAGTGTAACATACATGTTTATGACAGTTCCAAATTGTTTTTAAACAACTTTTTTTAATATGCGAATACTAGGAAATGATTAGTTTTTGGGAACTCTAAAAATTGCTACTCATTTGTATGGTGACGCTCTTTTTTTTAATTATTAATGAATAATTACAAATTTCATCTGCCATTTTTATTTTGATTTCTGCAGACATAAATGATAAAAATTTAAACTTCATTTCTAAAGTTCTAAATTAAAGATCTTACAAAATATTCACACATATAAAAAAAGAGTATTGCATATGCAAAGAAATGGACATTTAATGAAGAAATCCTTCGCCATTTTTTTGCTTATTTTCTGACAGCAAAAAGTCTTTTTTAGCCCCCGATAAAAAGCGTGATTTTGTCATAAATAGCTTTTTTTGAATATTTTTGATAAAATTATTTCAGAATAAAAATATAAAACACAAATTAAAACACGGCTTAAAAAAAATGGAAAATCTACAATATATATTAAAGCATATAATGTTGTATGGTTATTTTTTTCATATTTTAAATACTGTTTCGAAGAAATATTGACCTTATTGCTTTATTTCAAGGCTAAACATGAATTACAAAACGGATTGCTTTAATTTTCCCAGCAAAAATAACTACGAGATCTCGTTAGTGAAGCTTCTGAATAAGTTTTAAAAGGTTAAGACAAAGGAAAGATTTCTTTCCCAGCAAAAATAACTATTAGGTGTCGTTAATAAAGCTTCTGAATAAGTTTTAAAAGGTTAAGACAAAGGACAGATTTCTTTCCCAGCAAAAATAACTATTAGGTGTCGTTAATGAAGCTTCTGAATAAGTATTATCAGGGAAAGACAAAGGAAAGATTTGTTTCCCAGTAAATACAACTTCGAGATGTCGTTAATCAAGCTTCTGAACAAGTTTTAACAGGGAAAGACTAAGAAAAGATTTCTTTCCCAGCAAAAATAACTACGAGATCTCGTTAGTGAAGCTTCTGAATAAGTTTTAACAGGTTAAGACAAAGGAAAGATTTGTTTCCCAGCAAAAATAACTATTAGGTGTCGTTAATAAAGCTTCTGAATAAGTTTTAACAGGGAAAGACTAAGAAAAGATTTCTTTCCCAGCAAAAATAACTACGAGATCTCGTTAGTGAAGCTTCTGAATAAGTTTTAACAGGTTAAGACAAAGGAAAGATTTCTTTCTTAGCAAAAATAACTATTAGGTGTCGTTAATGAAGCTTCTGAATAAGTATTATCAGGGAAAGACAAAGGAAAGATTTGTTTCCCAGTAAAAACAACTTCGAGATCTCGTTAGTGAAGCTTCTGAATAAGTTTTATCAGGGAAAGACAAAGGAAAGATTTGTTTCCCAGTAAAAATAACTTCGAGATCTCGTTAGTGAAGCTTCTGAATAAGTTTTAACAGGTTAAGACAAAGGAAAGATTTCTTTCCCAGCAAAAATAACTACTAGGTGTCGTCAATGAAGCTTCTGAATAAGTATTATCAGGGAAAGACAAAGGAAAGATTTGTTTCCCAATAAAAACAACTTCGAGATGTCGTTAATCAAGCTTCTGAACAAGTTTTAACAGGGAAAGACTAAGAAAAGATTTCTTTCCCAGCAAAAATAACTACGAGATCTCGTTAGTGAAGCTTCTGAATAAGTTTTAACAGGTTAAGACAAAGGAAAGATTTCTTTCCCAGCAAAAATAACTACGTGATCTCGTTAGTGAAGCTTCTGAATAAGTTTTAAAATGTTAAGACAAAGGAAAGATTTCTTTCCCAGCAAAAATAACTATTAGGTGTCGTTAATGAAGCTTCTGAATAAGTATTATCAGGGAAAGACAAAGGAAAGATTTGTTTCCCAGTAAAAACAACTTCGAGATGTCGTTAATGAAGCTTCTGAATAAGTTTTATCACGGAAAGACAAAGGAAAGATTTGTTTCCCAGTAAAAATAACTTCGAGATGTCGTTAATGAAGCTTCTGAATAAGTTTTATCACGGAAAGACAAAGGAAAGATTTGTTTCCCAGCAAAATTAACTACGAGATGTCGTTAGTGAAGCTTCTGAGTAAGTTTTAACAGGGAAAGACTAAGGAAAGATTTGTTTCCCAGCAAAAAAAACTTCGAGATGTCGTTAATCAAGCTTCTGAACAAGTTTTATCAGGTATAGGCAACGGAAAGATTTCTTTCCCAGCAAAAATATCTATTAGGTGTCGTAAATCAAGCTTCTGAACAAGTTTTATCAAGGAAAGACTAAGGAAAGATTACTGAGTTTTAGTTACTCAAACATGTCTTCAGTAATAGATGTTTATCAATATATGGCGGATTTCTTTTTAAACCAGGGTTTAAAACGAGTTTTTATAGCTCAATCATGTCTTCAGAAATAGTTGTTTATCAATATACGGCGGATTTCTATTTAAACCAGGGTTTAAAACGACTTTTAGTTACTCAATCATGTCTTCAGAAATAAATGTTTATCAATATATGGCGGATTTCTTTTTAAACCAAGGTTTAAAACGACTTTAAGTTCCTCAATCATGCCTTCAGAAATAGATGTATATCAATATATGGCCGATTTCTTTTTAAACCAGGGTTTAAAACGAGTTTTAATAGGTCAATCATGCCTTCAGTAATAGATGTTTATCAATATATGGCGGATTTCTTATTAAACCAGGGCTTAAAACGAGTTTTAATAGCTCAATCATGTCTTCAGTAATAGATGTTTATCAATATACGGCGGATTTCTTTTTAAACCAGGGTTTAAAACGAGTTTTAATAGCTCAATCATGTCTTCAGTAATAGATGTTTATTAATATACGGCGGATTTCTTTTTAAACCAGGGTTTAAAACGACTTTTAGTTACTCAATCATGTCTTCAGAAATAGATGTTATCAATATATGGCGGATTTCTTTTTAAACCAAGGTTTAATACGACTTTTAGTTACTCAATCATGTCTTCAGTAATAGATGTTTGTCAATATATGGCGGATTTCTTTTTAAACCAAGGTTTAAAACGACTTTTAGTTACTCAATCATGTCTTCAGTAATAGATGTTTATCTATATATGGCGGATTTCTTTTTAAACCAAGGTTTAAAACGACTTTTAGTTACTCAATCATGTCTTCAGAAATAGATGTTTATCAATATATGGCGGATTTCTTTTTAAACCATGGTTTAAATCGAGTTTTAATAGCTCAATCATGTCTTCAGTAATAGATGTTTATCAATATATGGCGGATTTCTTTTTAAACCATGGTTTAAATCGAGTTTTAATAGCTCAATCATGTCTTCAGTAATAGATGTTTATCAATATATGGCGGATTTCTTTTTAAACCAAGGTTTAAAACGACTTTTAGTTACTCAATCATGTCTTCAGAAATAGATGTTTATCAATATATGGCGGATTTCTTTTTATACCAAGGTTTAAAACGACTTTTAGTTACTCAATCATGTCTTCAGTAATAGATGTTTATCAATATGTAGCGGATTTCTTTTTAAACCAGGGTTTAATTCGAGTTTAAATAGCTCAGTCATGTCTTCAGAAATAGATGTTTATCAATATATGGCGGATTTCTTTTTAAACCAAGGTTTAAAACGACTTTTAGTTGTGGATAAACATCTATTTCGGAAGACATGATTGAGCTATTAAAACTCGTTTTAAACCCTGGTTTAAAAAGAAATCCGCCATATTTTAAAAAACATCTATTTCTGAAGATATGATTGAGCTATTTAAACTCGTTTTAAACCCTGGTTTAAAAAGAAATCCGCCATATTTTGATAAACATCTATATCTGAAGATATGATTGAGCTATTTAAAATCTATTTCAACCCTGGTTTAAAAAGAAATCCTCCATATATTGATAAACATCTATTTCTGAAGATATGATTGAGCTATTTAAACTCGTTTTAAACCCTGTTTTAAAAAGAAATCCGCCATATTTTAAAAAACATCTATTTCTGAAGATATGATTGAGCTATTTAAACTCGTTTTAAACCCTGGTTTAAAAAGAAATCCGCCATATTTTAAAAAACATCTATTTCTGAAGATATGATTGAGCAATTTAAACTCGTTTTAAACCCTGGTTTAAAAAGAAATCCGCCATATTTTGATAAACATCTATTTCTGAAGACATGATTGAGCTATTTAAACTCGTTTTAAACCCTGGTTTAAAAAGAAATCCGCCATATTTTGATAAACATCTATTTCTGAAGACATGATTGAGTAACTAAAAGTCGTTTTAAACCCTGGTTTAAAAAGAAATCCGCCATATATTGATAAACATCTATTTCTGAAGACATGATTGAGTAACTAAAAGTCGTTTTAAACCCTGGTTTAAAAAGAAATCCGCCATATATTGATAAACATCTATTTCTGAAGACATGATTGAGTAACTAAAAGTCGTTTTAAACCCTGGTTTAAAAAGAAATCCGCCATATATTGATAAACATCTATTTCTGAAGACATGATTGAGTAACTAAAAGTCGTTTTAAACCCTGGTTTAAAAAGAAATCCGCCATATATTGATAAACATCTATTTCTGAAGACATGATTGAGCTATTAAAACTCGTTTTAAACCCTGGTTTTAAAACGAGTTTTGCAATGTGTTATTTTGATTAGTTATTTATGACTAATCTTAGCTGTTAAAAGGGTTATTTATCAAAATATGGTTTCTTTTACAACAATGTGACATTGGGATAAGTTATTCATGATTGAACTTTACTGTTAAATGGGTTATTTATCAAAATATGGTTTCTTTTACAACAATGTGACATTGTGATAAGTTATTTATGATTGAACTTGACTGTTGACTTTGTTAATTTACAAAATATGGTTTCTTTTACAACAATGTGACATTGGGATAAGTAATTTATGATTGAACTTGACTGTTGACTTTATGAATTTACAAAATATGGTTTCTTTTACAACAATGTGACATTGTGATAAGTTTATTATGATTGAACTTGACTGTTGACTTTGTTAATTTACAAAATATGGTTTCTTTTAAACAATGTGACATTGGGATAAGTTTTTCATGATTGAACTTGACTGTTGACTTTATGAATTTACAAAATATGGTTTCTTTTACAACAATGTGACATTGTGATAAGTTATTTATGATTGAACTTGACTGTTGAGTTTATGAATTTACAAAATATGGTTTCTTTTCCAACAATGTGACATTGTGATAAGTTATTCATGATTGAACTTTACTGTAAAATGGGTTATTTATCAAAATATAGTTTCTTTTACAACAATGTGACATTGTGATAAGTTATTCATGATTGAACTTAACTGTTGACTTTATGAATTTACAAAATATGGTTTCTTTAACAACAATGTGACATTGTGATAAGTTATTCATGATTGAACTTTACTGTAAAATGGGTTATTTATCAAAATATAGTTTCTTTTACAATAATGTGACATTGGGATAAGTTATTCATGATTGAACTTGACTGTTGACTTTATGAATTTACAAAATATGGTTTCTTTTCCAACAATGTGACATTGTGATAAGTTATTCATGATTGAACTTTACTGTAAAATGGGTTATTTATCAAAATATAGTTTCTTTTACAATAATGTGACATTGGGATAAGTTATTCATGATTGAACTTGACTGTTGACTTTATGAATTTACAAAATATGGTTTCTTTTACAACAATGTGACATTGGGATAAGTTTTTCATGATTGAACTTGACTGTTGACTTTATGAATTTACAAAATATGGTTTCTTTTACAATAATGTGACATTGTGATAAGTTATTTATGATTGAACTTGACTACAAAATATGGTTTCTTTTACAACAATGTGACATTGGGATAAGTTATTTATGATTGAACTTGACTTTGGACTTTATGAATTTACAAAATATGGTTTCTTTTACAACACTGTGACATGGTGATAAGTTATTCATGATTGAACTTAACTGTAAAATGGGTTATTTATCAAAATATGGTTTCTTTTACAACACTGTGACATTGGGATAAGTTATTCATGATTGAACTTAACTGTTGACTTTATGAATTTACAGAATATGGTTTCTTTTACAACAATGTGACATTTTGATAAGTTATTTATGATTGAATTTGACTGTTGACTTTGTAAATTTACAAAATATGGTTTCTTTTACAACAATGTGACATTGTGATAAGTTATTTATGATTGAACTTGACTGTTGACTTCGTAAATTTACAAAATATGGTTTCTTTTACAACATTGTGACATTGGGATAAGTTATTCATGATTGAACTTAACTGTTAAATGGGTTATTTATCAAAATGTGGTTTCTTATACGACAATGTGACATTGTGATAAGTTATTCATGATTGAACTTTACTGTAAAATGGGTTATTTATCAAAATATGGTTTCTTTTACAACACTGTGACATGGTGATAAGTTATTCATGATTGAACTTTACTGTAAAATGGGTTATTTATCAAAATATGGTTTCTTTTACAACAATGTGACATTGTGATAAGTTATTTATGATTGAACTTGACTTTGGACTTTATGAATTGACAAAATATAGTTTCTTTTACAACAATGTTACATTGTGATAAGTTATTTATGATTGAACTTGACTTTGGACTTTATGAATTTACAAAATATGGTTTCTTTTACAACACTGTGACATGGTGATAAGTTATTCATGATTGAACTTAACTGTAAAATGGGTTATTTATCAAAATATGGTTTCTTTTACAACACTGTGACATTGGGATAAGTTATTCATGATTGAACTTAACTGTTGACTTTATGAATTTACAAAATATGGTTTCTTTTACAACAATGTGACATTGTGATAAGTTAATCATGATTGAACTTAACTGTTGACTTTGTAAATTTACAAAATATGGTTTCTTTTACAACAATGTGACATTGTGATAAGTTATTCATGATTGAACTTAACTGTTGACTTTATGAATTTACAAAATATGGTTTCTTTTACAACAATGTGACATTGTGATAAGTTATTCATGATTGAACTGAACTGTAAAATGGGTTATTTATCAAAATATGGTTTCTTTTACAACACTGTGACATTGTGATAAGTTAATCATGATTGAACTTAACTGTTGTTTGAGTTAGTTATCAAAGTATGGTTTCTTTTCTGCAAAAATAATTATTTGCACATTTCATCAGCGACACAGAAACATTTTAAATTAGAGATCTCTCTAACAAATGGAACACAGATTGTCGAAAAAGAAATGTGTAAAAAGTACAGCCGCAATTTTTGTTTTTTATTTTATATTTTTATGATTTAGAATTCGAACCCTCAGTTTTATATAATTAATGATTTCGCTAACTTGAGCCAATTATTTGATTCTAAATTAATTAGTTTTTTATCACATCTCCGATTTTTAAGATTATAGAAATTTTTTACCAAAACATTCAAAAAATCGAAAAATATAGTTCACAAAAAGAGCTCGGTTTATTTTTTTGTTATATTTATTGCTCTCACTGTGCTTAGCATTAACAGATGTTTGTGTCGCTGATGCTTCTGGTGAAAAAATTTCATCACCGACCAGACACTTTTAAAGAACGCATTTCACTTCTCAAAGGTCTTTTTGTTTAATGTTTCCATTAAATAGAAAAGACGCATTTGAACGTTTATGTGTGGATTGTCTTCTTCTGCTGCACATTTTTGCAAGTTATTTTTATTTGAATATATTTTATCTCATTTTCAAACCACTTTTGATATAAGAAATATAATATCATGAACGTACAAATCAAAAAGTATTGACTTCCTCCAGATCTTGTGTTCTTAAAAGAACATTAAATATCTAAAGAATTTAAATACGAAACAGACAAAAAAGTGCAGGAGGCTATGTTATGTTTATCAATGTTTTATTAATTTTTTTGAAAAGAGTTGTCACGTCATTGAAACGTAATTAACTTTAAATTTTTCAAACTTTTGATGATTAATGTAATGAACCATTTTTTCATAATTGTTGTTCAACAAATGTTTTAGTGTTTACTGCCACTTTCAAAATGAGAGAATGCTATTGTTTGTCATAACATTATCCCAATGTCACATTGTTGTAAAAGAAACCATATTTTGTAAATTAACAAAGTCAACAGTCAAGTTCAATCATAAATAACTTATCACAATGTCACATTGTTGTAAAAGAAACCATATTTTGATAAATAACCCATTTAACAGCTAAGATCAGTCATAAATAACTAATCAAAATAACACATTGTTGTAAAAGAAACCACATTTTGATAAATAACCCATTTAACAGTAAAGTTCAATCATGAATAACTTATCCCAATGTCACATTGTTGTAAAAGAAACCATATTTTAATAAATAACCCATTTAACAGCTAAGATCAGTCATAAATAACTAATCAAAATAACACACTGTTGTAAAAGAAACCACATTTTGATAAATAACCCATTTAACAGTCAAGTTCAATCATAAATAATTTATCACAATGTCACATTGTTGTAAAAGAAACCATATTTTGTAAATTCATAAAGTCCACAGTCAAGTTCAATCATAAATAACTTATCACAATGTCACATTGTTGTAAAAGAAACCATATTTTGATAAATAACCCATTTAACAGCTAAGATCAGTCATAAATAACTAATCAAAATAACACATTGTTGTAAAAGAAACCATTTTTTGATAAATAACCCATTTTACAGTTAAGTTCAATCATGAATAACTTATCACCATGTCACAGTGTTGTAAAAGAAACCATATTTTGTCAATTCATAAAGTCCAAAGTCAAGTTCAATCATAAATAACTTATCACAATGTCACATTGTTGTAAAAGAAACCATATCTTGATAAATAACCCATTTTACAGTTAAGTTCAATCATGAATAACTTATCACAATGTCACATTGTTGTAAAAGAAACCATATTTTGATAAATAACCCATTTAACAGTTAAGTTCAATCATGAATAACTTATCACAATGTCACATAGTTGTAAAAGAAACCATATTTTGTAAATTAACAAAGTCAACAGTCAAGTTCAATCATAAATAACTTATCACGATGTCACATTGTTGTAAAAGAAACCATATTTTGATAAATAACCCATTTAACAGTTAAGTTCAATCATGAATAACTTATCACAATGTCACATTGTCGTATAAGAAGCCACCTTTGATAAATAACCCATTTAACAGTTAAGTTCAATCATGAATAACATATCCCAATGTCACATTGCTGTAAAAGAAACCATATTTTGTTAAAAAACATATTTTACAGTTAAGTTCAATCATGAATAACTTATCACAATGTCACATTGTTGTATAAGAAACCACATTCAGGATAAATAACCCATTTAACAGTTAAGTTCAATCAGGAATAACTTATCCCAATGTCACAATGTTGTAAAAGAAACCATATTTTGTAAATTTACAAAGTCAAAAGTCAAGTTCAATCATAAATAACTTATCACAATGTCACAGTGTTGTAAAAGAAACCATATTTTGTAAATTTACAAAGTCAACAGTCAAATTAAATCATAAATAACTTATCAAAATGTCACATTGTTGTTAAAGAAACCATATTTTGTAAATTCATAAAGTCAACAGTTAAGTTCAATCATGAATAACTTATCCCAATGTCACAGTGTTGTAAAAGATACCATATTTTGATAAATAACCCATTTTACAGTTAAGTTCAATCATGAATAACTTATCACAATGTCACATTGTTGTAAAAGAAACCATATTTTGAAAAAAAAACCCATTTTACAGTTAAGTTCAATCATGAATAACTTATCACCATGTCACAGTGTTGTAAAAGAAACCATATTTTGTAAATTCATAAAGTCCAAAGTCAAGTTCAATAATAAATAACTTATCACAATGTCACATTGTTGTAAAAGAAACTATATTTTGTCAATTCATAAAGTCCAAAGTCAAGTTCAATCATAAATAACTTATCACAATGTCACATTGTTGTAAAAGAAACCATATTTTGATAAATAACCCATTTTACAGTAAAGTTCAATCATGAATAACTTATCACCATGTCACAGTGTTGTAAAAGAAACCATATTTTGTAAATTCATAAAGTCCAAAGTCAAGTTCAATCATAAATAACTTATCCCAATGTCACATTGTTGTAAAAGAAACCATATTTTGTAGTCAAGTTCAATCATAAATAACTTATCACAATGTCACATTATTGTAAAAGAAACCATAATTTGTAAATTCATAAAGTCAACAGTCAAGTTCAATCATAATAAACTTATCACAATGTCACATTGTTGTAAAAGAAACCATATTTTGTAAATTCATAAAGTCAACAGTCAAGTTCAATCATAAATTACTTATCCCAATGTCACATTGTTGTAAAAGAAACCATATTTTGTAAATTAACAAAGTCAACAGTCAAGTTCAATCATAAATAACTTATCACAATGTCACATTGTTGTAAAAGAAACCATATTTTGATAAATAACCCATTTTACAGTTAAGTTCAATCATGAATAACTAATCAAAATAACACATTGTTGTAAAAGAAACCACATTTTGATAAATAACCCATTTAACAGTAAAGTTCAATCATGAATAACTTATCCCAATGTCACATTGTTGTAAAAGAAACCATATTTTGATAAATAACCCATTTAACAGCTAAGATCAGTCATAAATAACTAATCAAAATAACACATTGTTGTAAAAGAAACCACATTTTGATAAATAACCCATTTAACAGTCAAGTTCAATCATAAATAATTTATCACAATGTCACATTGTTGTAAAAGAAACCATATTTTGTAAATTCATAAAGTCCACAGTCAAGTTCAATCATAAATAACTTATCACAATGTCACATTGTTGTAAAAGAAACCATATTTTGTAAATTAACAAAGTCAACAGTCAAGTTCAATCATAAATAACTAATCAAAATGTCACATTGTTGTAAAAGAAACCATATTTTGTAAATTCATAAAGTCCACAGTCAAGTTCAATCATAAATAACTTATCACAATGTCACATTGTTGTAAAAGAAACCATATTTTGATAAATAACCCATTTTACAGTTAAGTTCAATCATGAATAACTTATCACCATGTCACAGTGTTGTAAAAGAAACCATATTTTGTCAATTCATAAAGTCCAAAGTCAAGTTCAATCATAAATAACTTATCACAATGTCACATTGTTTTAAAAGAAACCATATCTTGATAAATAACCCATTTTACAGTTAAGTTCAATCATAAATAACTTATCACAATGTCACAGTGTTGTAAAAGATACCATATTTTGATAAATAACCCATTTTACAGTCAAGTTCAATCATGAATAACTTATCACAATGTCACATTATTGTAAAAGAAACCATATTTTGTAAATTCATAAAGTCAACAGTCAAGTTCAATCATAAATAACTTATCAAAATGTCACATTGTTGTTAAAGAAACCATATTTTGTAAATTCATAAAGTCAACAGTTAAGTTCAATCATGAATAACTTATCCCAATGTCACAGTGTTGTAAAAGATACCATATTTTGATAAATAACCCATTTTACAGTTAAGTTCAATCATGAATAACTTATCACAATGTCAAATTGTTGTAAAAGAAACCATATTTTGAAAAAAAACCCATTTTACAGTTAAGTTCAATCATTAATAACTAATCACAATGTAACATTGTTGTAAAAGAAACCATATTTTGAAAAAAAACCCATTTTACAGTTAAGTTCAATCATAAATAACTTATCAAAATGTCACATTGTTGTTAAAGAAACCATATTTTGTAAATTCATAAAGTCAACAGTTAAGTTCAATCATGAATAACTTATCCCAATGTCACATTGTTGTAAAAGAAACCATATTTTGAAAAAAAACCCATTTTACAGTTAAGTTCAATCATGAATAACTTATCACAATGTCACATTGTTGTAAAAGAAACCATATTTTGATAAATAACCCATTTTGCAGTTAAGTTCAATCATGAATAACTTATCACAATGTCACATTGTTGTAAAAGAAACCATATTTTGAAAAAAAAACCCATTTTACAGTTAAGTTCAATCATAAATAACTTATCAAAATGTCACATTGTTGTTAAAGAAACCATATTTTGTAAATTCATAAAGTCAACAGTTAAGTTCAATCATGAATAACTTATCCCAATGTCATAGTGTTGTAAAAGATACCATATTTTGATAAATAACCCATTTTACAGTTAAGTTCAATCATGAATAACTAATCACAATGTCACATTGTTGTAAAAGATACCATATTTTGATAAATAACCCATTTTACAGTTAAGTTCAATCATGAATAACTTATCCCAATGTCACAGTGTTGTAAAAGATACCATATTTTGATAAATAACCCATTTTACAGTTAAGTTCAATCATGAATAACTTATCACCATGTCACAGTGTTGTAAAAGAAACCATATTTTGTAAATTCATAAAGTCCAAAGTCAAGTTCAATCATAAATAACTTATCACAATGTCGCATTGTTGTAAAAGAAACTATATTTTGTCAATTCATAAAGTCCAAAGTCAAGTTCAATCATAAATAACTTATCACAATGTCACATTGTTGTAAAAGAAACCATATTTTGATAAATAACCCATTTTACAGTAAAGTTCAATCATGAATAACTTATCACCATGTCACAGTGTTGTAAAAGAAACCATATTTTGTAAATTCATAAAGTCCAAAGTCAAGTTCAATCATAAATAACTTATCCCAATGTCACATTGTTGTAAAAGAAACCATATTTTGTAGTCAAGTTCAATCATAAATAACTTATCACAATGTCACATTATTGTAAAAGAAACCATATTTTGTAAATTCATAAAGTCAACAGTCAAGTTCAATCATGAATAACTTATCCCAATGTCACATTGTTGTAAAAGAAACCATATTTTGTAAATTCATAAAGTCAACAGTCAAGTTCAATCATGAATAACTTATCCTAATGTCACATTATTGTAAAAGAAACCATATTTTTTAAATTCATAAAGTCAACAGTTAAGTTCAATCATGAATAACTTATCCCAATGTCACAGTGTTGTAAAAGAAACCATATTTTGATAAATAACCCATTTTACAGTTAAGTTCAATCATGAATAACTTATCACAATATCACATTGTTGTAAAAGAAACCATATTTTGTAAATTCATAAAGTCAACAGTCAAGTTCATTCATGAATAACTTATCCCAATGTCACACTTTTGTAAAAGAAACCATATTTTGTAAATTCATAAAGTCAACAGTCAAGTTCAATCATAAATAACTTATCACAATGTCACATTGTTGTAAAAGAAACCATATTTTGTAAATTCATAAAGTCAACAGTCAAGTTCAATCATGAATAACTTATCCCTATGTCACATTGTTGTTAAAGAAACCATATTTTGTAAATTCATAAAGTCAACAGTCAAGTTCAATCATAAATAACTTATCACAATGTCACATTGTTGTAAAAGAAACCATATTTTGTAAATTCATAAAGTCAACAGTCAAGTTCAATCATGAATAACTTATCCCAATGTCACATTGTTGTTAAAGAAACCATATTTTGTAAATTAACAAAGTCAACAGTCAAGTTCAATCATAAATAACTTATCACAATGTCACATTGTTGTAAAAGAAACCATATTTTGTAAATTCATAAAGTCAACAGTCAAGTTCAATCATAAATAACTTATCCCAATGTCACATTGTTGTTAAAGAAACCATATTTTGTAAATTAACAAAGTCAACAGTCAAGTTCAATCATAAATAACTTATCACAATGTCACATTGTTGTAAAAGAAACCATATTTTGATAAATAACCCATTTAACAGCTAAGATCAGTCAGAAATAACTAATCAAAATAACACATTGTTGTAAAAGAAACCACATTTTGATAAATAACCCATTTAACAGTAAAGTTCAATCATGAATAACTTATCACCATGTCACAGTGTTGTAAAAGAAACCATATTTTGATAAATAACCCATTTAACAGTAAAGTTCAATCATGAATAACTTATCACCATGTCACATTGTTGTAAAAGAAAACATATTTTGATAAATAACCCATTTAACAGTTAAGTTCAATCATGAATAACTTATCACAATGTCACATTGTTGTAAAAGAAACCATATTTTGTAAATTAACAAAGTCAACAGTCAAGTTCAATCATCAATATTATCTTGCATTTTCTTGAACGGAAAGATGTCACAGAGAATTCTAAATCCATCATGCCGAGATAAGTCAGTGGCTGCATGACTTATCTTGCATGTTTTTGAACGAAAAGATGTCAATGAAAATACTGAATCAATCTACAGAGATAAGTCAGTGGCTGGATGACTTATCTTGCATTTTTTAGAACGAAAAGATGTCAATGAAGGTTCTGTGTCAATCATACCGGGATAAGTCAGTTGTTGGACGACTAATCTTGCATTTTCTTGAACGAAAAGATGTCAGTGAGAATTCTGAATCAATCATGCAGAGGTAAGTCAGTGGCTGGATGACAGATTCTTGCATTTTCTTAAACGAAAAGATGTCAGTGAGAATTCTAAATCAATCATGCCGAGATAAGTCAGTGGCTGGATGACTTATCTTGCATTTTCTTGAACAAAAAGATGTCAGTGAGAATTCTGAATCAATCATGCAGAGATAAGTCAGTGGCTGGATGACTTATCTTGCATTTTCTTGAACGAAAAGATGTCAGTGAGAATTCTAAATCAATCATGCAGAGATAAGTCAGTGGCTGGATGACTTATCTTGCATTTTCTTGAACGAAAAGATGTCAATGAAGGTTCTGTGTCAATCATACCGGGATAAGTCAGTTGCTGGATGACTTATCTTGCATTTTCCTGAACGAAAAGATGTCAAGTGCTAAAAATTGTCTCGGAAGTCGCGGATTTCTTTTTAAACCAGGGTTTTAAACGACTTTTAGTTACTCAATATTGTCTTCAGAAATATATGTTTATCAATATATGGCGGATTTCTAATTAAACCAAGGTTTAAAACGACTTTTAGTTACTCAAACATGTCTTCAGAAATATATGTTTATCAATATATGGCGGATTTCTTTTTAAACCAGGGTTTAAAACGACTTTTAGTTACTCAATATTGTCTTCAGAAATATATGTTTATCAATATATGGCGGATTCCTTTTTAAACCACGGTTTAGAACGAGTTTTAATAGGTCAATCATGTCTTCAGATATAGATGTTTATCAATATATGGCGGATTTCTTTTTAAACCAGGGTTTAAAACGAGTTTTAATAGCTCAATCATGTCTTCAGAAATAGATGTTTATCAATAAATGGCGGATTTCTTTTTAAACCTGGGTCTAAAACGACTTTTAGTTACTCAATCATGTCTTCAGTAAAAGATGTTTATCAAAATATGGCGGATTTCTTTTTAAACCAGGGTTTAAAACGAGTTTTAATTGCTCAATCATGTTTTCAGAAATAGATGTTTATCAAAATATGGCGGATTTCTTTTAAAACCAGGGTTTAAAACGAGTTTTAGTTACTCAAACATGTCTTCAGTAAAAGATGTTTATCAACATATGGCGGATTTCTTTTTAAACATGAGTTTAAAACGACTTTTAGTTACTCAATCATGTCTTCAGTAATAGATGTATATCAATATATGGCGGATTTCTTTTTAAACCATGGTTTAAAACGACTTTTAGTTACTCAATCATGTCTTCAGAAATAGACATTTATCAATATATGGCGGATTTCTTTTTAAACCAAGGTTTAAAACGACTTTTAGTTGTGGATAAACATCTATTACTGAAGACATGATTGAGCAATTAAAACTCGTTTTAAACCATGGTTTAAAAAGAAATCCGCCATATATTGAAAAACATCTATTACTGAAGACATGATTGAGTAACTAAAAGTCGTTTTAAACTTTGGTTTAAAAAGAAATCCGCCATATATTGATAAACATCTATTACTGAAGACATGACTGAGCTATTAAAACTCGATTTAAACCATGGTTTAAAAAGAAATCCGCCATATATTGATAAACATCTATTTCTGAAGACATGATTGAGTAACTAAAAGTCGTTTTAAACCTTGGTTTAAAAAGAAATCCGCCATATATTGATAAAGATCTATTACTGAAGACATGATTGAGCTATTAAAACTCGATTTAAATCATGGTTTAAAAAGAAATCCGCCATATATTGATAAACATCTATTTCTGAAGACATGATTGAGTAACTAAAACTCGTTTTAAACCCTGGTTTAAAAAGAAATCCGCCATATATTGATAAACATCTATTACTGAAGACATGATTGAGTAACTAAAAGTCGTATTAAACCTTGGTTTAAAAAGAAATCCGCCATATATTGATAAACATCTATTTCTGAAGACATGATTGAGTAACTAAAAGTCGTTTTAAACCCTGGTTTAAAAAGAAATCCGCCGTATATTAATAAACATCTATTACTGAAGACACGATTGAGCTATTAAAACTCGTATTAAACCCTGGTTTAAAAAGAAATCCGCCGTATATTGATAAACATCTATTACTGAAGACATGATTGACCTATTAAAACTCGTTTTAAACCCTGGTTTAATAAGAAATCCGCCATATATTGATAAACATCTATTACTGAAGACATGATTGACCTATTAAAACTCGTTTTAAACCCTGGTTTAAAAAGAAATCCGCCATATATTGATGAACATCTATTTCTGAAGGCATGATTGAGGAACTAAAAGTCGTTTTAAACCTTGGTTTAAAAAGAAATCCGCCATATATTGATAAACATCTATTTCTGAAGACATGATTGAGCTATTAAAACTCGTTTTAAACCCTGGTTTAAATAGAAATCCGCCGTATATTGATAAACAACTATTTCTGAAGACATGGTTGAGCTATAAAAACTCGTTTTAAACCCTGGTTTAAAAAGAAATCCGCCATATATTGATAAACATCTATTACTGAAGACATGATTGAGCTATTAAAACTCGATTTAAACCATGGTTTAAAAAGAAATCCGCCATATATTGATAAACATCTATTACTGAAGACATGATTGAGTAACTAAAAGTCGTTTTAAACTTTGGTTTAAAAAGAAATCCGCCATATATTGATAAACATCTATTACTGAAGACATGATTGAGCTATTAAAACTCGATTTAAACCATGGTTTAAAAAGAAATCCGCCATATATTGATAAGCATCTATTTCTGAAGACATGATTGAGTAACTAAAAGTCGTTTTAAACCTTGGTTTAAAAAGAAATCCGCCATATATTGATAAACATCTATTACTGAAGACATGATTGAGTAACTAAAAGTCGTTTTAAACCTTGGTTTAAAAAGAAATCCGCCATATATTGATAAACATCTATTACTGAAGACATGATTGAGCTATAAAAACTCGATTTAAACCTTGGTTTAAAAAGAAATCCGCCATATATTGATAAACATCTATTTCTGAAGACATGATTGAGCTATTAAAACTCGTTTTAAACCCTGGTTTAAAAAGAAATCCGCCATATATTGATAAACAACTATTTCTGAAGACATGATTGAGCTATAAAAACTCGTTTTAAACCCTGGTTTAAAAAGAAATCCGCCATATATTGATAAACATCTATTACTGAAGACATGATTGAGCTATTAAAACTCGTTTTAAACCCTGGTTTAAAAAGAAATCCGCCATATATTGATAAACATCTATTACTGAAGACATGTTTGAGTAACTAAAACTCAGTAATCTTTCCTTAGTCTTTCCTTGATAAAACTTGTTCAGAAGCTTGATTTACGACACCTAATAGATATTTTTGCTGGGAAAGAAATCTTTCCGTTGCCTATACCTGATAAAACTTGTTCAGAAGCTTGATTAACGACATCTCGAAGTTTTTTTTGCTGGGAAACAAATCTTTCCTTAGTCTTTCCCTGTTAAAACTTACTCAGAAGCTTCACTAACGACATCTCGTAGTTATTTTTGCTGGGAAACAAATCTTTCCTTTGTCTTTCCGTGATAAAACTTATTCAGAAGCTTCATTAACGACATCTCGAAGTTATTTTTACTGGGAAACAAATCTTTCCTTTGTCTTTCCGTGATAAAACTTATTCAGAAGCTTCATTAACGACATCTCGAAGTTGTTTTTACTGGGAAACAAATCTTTCCTTTGTCTTTCCCTGATAATACTTATTCAGAAGCTTCATTAACGACACCTAATAGTTATTTTTGCTGGGAAAGAAATCTTTCCTTTGTCTTAACCTTTTAAAACTTATTCAGAAGCTTCACTAACGAGATCACGTAGTTATTTTTGCTGGGAAAGAAATCTTTCCTTTTGCTTTCCCTGATAAAACTTATTCAGAAGCTTCACTAACGAGATCTCGAAGTTGTTTTTACAGGGAAACAAATCTTTCCTTTGTCTTAACCTGTTAAAACTTATTCAGAAGCTTCACTAACGACACCTAATAGTTATTTTTGCTGGGAAAGAAATCTTTCCTTTGTCTTTCCCTGTTAAAACTTGTTCAGAAGCTTGATTAACGACATCTCGAAGTTGTTTTTATTGGGAAACAAATCTTTCCTTTGTCTTTCCCTGATAGTACTTATTCAGAAGCTTCATTGACGACACCTAGTAGTTATTTTTGCTGGGAAAGAAATCTTTCCTTTGTCTTAACCTGTTAAAACTTATTCAGAAGCTTCACTAACGAGATCTCGAAGTTATTTTTACTGGGAAACAAATCTTTCCTTTGTCTTTCCCTGATAAAACTTATTCAGAAGCTTCACTAACGAGATCTCGAAGTTGTTTTTACTGGGAAACAAATCTTTCCTTTGTCTTAACCTGTTAAAACTTATTCAGAAGCTTCACTAACGACACCTAATAGTTATTTTTGCTGGGAAAGAAATCTTTCCTTTGTCTTAACCTTTTAAAACTTATTCAGAAGCTTCACTAACGAGATCTCGTAGTTATTTTTTCTGGGAAAGAAATCTTTCCTTTGCCTTTACCTGTTAAAGCTTATTCTGAAACTTCACTAACGACATCTCGTAGTTTTTTTTGCAGGGAAAGAAATCTTTTCATAGTCTTTCCCTGTTAAAACTTACTCAGAAGCTTGATTATCGACATCTCGAAGTCGTTTTTACTGGGAAACAAATCTTTCCTTTGTCTTTCCCTGATAATACTTATTCAGAAGCTTCATTAACGACACCTAATAGTTATTTTTGCTGGGAAAGAAATCTTTCCTTTGTCTTAACCTTTTAAAACTTATTCAGAAGCTTCACTAACGAGATCACGTAGTTATTTTTGCTGGGAAAGAAATCTTTCCTTTGTCTTAACCTGTTAAAACTTATTCAGAAGCTTCACTAACGAGATCTCGTAGTTATTTTTGCTGGGAAAGAAATCTTTTCTTAGTCTTTCCCTGTTAAAACTTGTTCAGAAGCTTGATTAACGACATCTCGAAGTTGTTTTTATTGGGAAACAAATCTTTCCTTTGTCTTTCCCTGATAATACTTATTCAGAAGCTTCATTGACGACACCTAGTAGTTATTTTTGCTGGGAAAGAAATCTTTCCTTTGTCTTAACCTGTTAAAACTTATTCAGAAGCTTCACTAACGAGATCTCGTAGTTATTTTTGCTGGGAAAGAAATCTTTTCTTAGTCTTTCCCTGTTAAAACTTATTCAGAAGCTTGATTAACGACATCTCGAAGTTGTATTTACATGGAAACAAATCTTTCCTTTGTCTTTCCCTGATAATACTTATTCAGAAGCTTCATTAACGACACCTAATAGTTATTTTTGCTGGGAAAGAAATCTGTCCTTTGTCTTAACCTTTTAAAACTTATTCAGAAGGTTTATTAACGACACCTAATAGTTATTTTTGCTGGGAAAGAAATCTTTCCTTTGTCTTAACCTTTTATAACTTATTCAGAAGCTTCACTAACGAGATCTCGTAGTTATTTTTGCTGGGAAAGAAATCTTTCCTTTGCCTATACCTGTTAAAGCTTATTCTGAAGCTTCACTAACGACATCTCGTAGTTTTTTTTGCAGGGAAAGAAATCTTTTCATAGTCTTTCCCTGTTAAAACTTACTCAGAAGCTTGATTATCGACATCTCGAAGTTGTTTTTACTGGGAAACAAATCTTTCCTTTGTCTTAACCTTTTAAAACTTATTCAGAAGCTTCACTAACGAGATCTCGAAGTTATTTTTACTGGGAAACAAATCTTTCCTTTGTCTTTTCCTGATAAAACTTATTCAGAAGCTTCACTAACGAGATCTCGAAGTTGTTTTTACTGGGAAACAAATCTTTCCTTTGTCTTTCCCTGATAATACTTATTCAGAAGCTTCATTAACGACACCTAATAGTTATTTTTGCTAAGAAAGAAATCTTTCCTTTGTCTTTCCGTGATAAAACTTATTCAGAAGCTTCACTAACGAGATCTCGTAGTTATTTTTGCTGGGAAAGAAATCTTTTCTTAGTCTTTCCCTGTTAAAACTTATTCAGAAGCTTTATTAACGACACCTAATAGTTATTTTTGCTGGGAAACAAATCTTTCCTTTGTCTTTCCCTGATAAAACTTATTCAGAAGCTTCATTAACGACACCTAATAGTTATTTTTGCTGGGAAAGAAATCTTTCCTTTGTCTTAACCTTTTAAAACTTATTCAGAAGCTTCACTAACGAGATCACGTAGTTATTTTTGCTGGGAAAGAAATCTTTCCTTTTGCTTTCCCTGATAAAATTTATTCAGAAGCTTCACTAACGAGATCTCGAAGTTGTTTTTACAGGGAAACAAATCTTTCCTTTGTCTTAACCTGTTAAAACTTATTCAGAAGCTTCACTAACGACACCTAATAGTTATTTTTGCTGGGAAAGAAATCTTTCCTTTGTCTTTCCCTGTTAAAACTTGTTCAGAAGCTTGATTAACGACATCTCGAAGTTGTTTTTATTGGGAAACAAATCTTTCCTTTGTCTTTCCCTGATAGTACTTATTCAGAAGCTTCATTGACGACACCTAGTAGTTATTTTTGCTGGGAAAGAAATCTTTCCTTTGTCTTAACCTGTTAAAACTTATTCAGAAGCTTCACTAACGAGATCTCGAAGTTATTTTTACTGGGAAACAAATCTTTCCTTTGTCTTTCCCTGATAAAACTTATTCAGAAGCTTCACTAACGAGATCTCGAAGTTGTTTTTACTGGGAAACAAATCTTTCCTTTGTCTTAACCTGTTAAAACTTATTCAGAAGCTTCACTAACGACACCTAATAGTTATTTTTGCTGGGAAAGAAATCTTTCCTTTGTCTTAACCTTTTAAAACTTATTCAGAAGCTTCACTAACGAGATCTCGTAGTTATTTTTTCTGGGAAAGAAATCTTTCCTTTGCCTATACCTGTTAAAGCTTATTCTGAAGCTTCACTAACGACATCTCGTAGTTTTTTTTGCAGGGAAAGAAATCTTTTCATAGTCTTTCCCTGTTAAAACTTACTCAGAAGCTTGATTATCGACATCTCGAAGTCGTTTTTACTGGGAAACAAATCTTTCCTTTGTCTTTCCCTGATAATACTTATTCAGAAGCTTCATTAACGACACCTAATAGTTATTTTTGCTGGGAAAGAAATCTTTCCTTTGTCTTAACCTTTTAAAACTTATTCAGAAGCTTCACTAACGAGATCACGTAGTTATTTTTGCTGGGAAAGAAATCTTTCCTTTGTCTTAACCTGTTAAAACTTATTCAGAAGCTTCACTAACGAGATCTCGTAGTTATTTTTGCTGGGAAAGAAATCTTTTCTTAGTCTTTCCCTGTTAAAACTTGTTCAGAAGCTTGATTAACGACATCTCGAAGTTGTTTTTATTGGGAAACAAATCTTTCCTTTGTCTTTCCCTGATAATACTTATTCAGAAGCTTCATTGACGACACCTAGTAGTTATTTTTGCTGGGAAAGAAATCTTTCCTTTGTCTTAACCTGTTAAAACTTATTCAGAAGCTTCACTAACGAGATCTCGTAGTTATTTTTGCTGGGAAAGAAATCTTTTCTTAGTCTTTCCCTGTTAAAACTTATTCAGAAGCTTGATTAACGACATCTCGAAGTTGTATTTACATGGAAACAAATCTTTCCTTTGTCTTTCCCTGATAATACTTATTCAGAAGCTTCATTAACGACACCTAATAGTTATTTTTGCTGGGAAAGAAATCTGTCCTTTGTCTTAACCTTTTAAAACTTATTCAGAAGGTTTATTAACGACACCTAATAGTTATTTTTGCTGGGAAAGAAATCTTTCCTTTGTCTTAACCTTTTATAACTTATTCAGAAGCTTCACTAACGAGATCTCGTAGTTATTTTTGCTGGGAAAGAAATCTTTCCTTTGCCTATACCTGTTAAAGCTTATTCTGAAGCTTCACTAACGACATCTCGTAGTTTTTTTTGCAGGGAAAGAAATCTTTTCATAGTCTTTCCCTGTTAAAACTTACTCAGAAGCTTGATTATCGACATCTCGAAGTTGTTTTTACTGGGAAACAAATCTTTCCTTTGTCTTAACCTTTTAAAACTTATTCAGAAGCTTCACTAACGAGATCTCGAAGTTATTTTTACTGGGAAACAAATCTTTCCTTTGTCTTTTCCTGATAAAACTTATTCAGAAGCTTCACTAACGAGATCTCGAAGTTGTTTTTACTGGGAAACAAATCTTTCCTTTGTCTTTCCCTGATAATACTTATTCAGAAGCTTCATTAACGACACCTAATAGTTATTTTTGCTAAGAAAGAAATCTTTCCTTTGTCTTAACCTGTTAAAACTTATTCAGAAGCTTCACTAACGAGATCTCGTAGTTATTTTTGCTGGGAAAGAAATCTTTTCTTAGTCTTTCCCTGTTAAAACTTATTCAGAAGCTTTATTAACGACACCTAATAGTTATTTTTGCTGGGAAACAAATCTTTCCTTTGTCTTTCCCTGATAAAACTTATTCAGAAGCTTGATTAACGACATCTCGAAGTTGTATTTACATGGAAACAAATCTTTCCTTTGTCTTTCCCTGATAATACTTATTCAGAAGCTTCATTAACGACACCTAATAGTTATTTTTGCTGGGAAAGAAATCTGTCCTTTGTCTTAACCTTTTAAAACTTATTCAGAAGGTTTATTAACGACACCTAATAGTTATTTTTGCTGGGAAAGAAATCTTTCCTTTGTCTTAACCTTTTATAACTTATTCAGAAGCTTCACTAACGAGATCTCGTAGTTATTTTTGCTGGGAAAGAAATCTTTCCTTTGCCTATACCTGTTAAAGCTTATTCTGAAGCTTCACTAACGACATCTCGTAGTTTTTTTTGCAGGGAAAGAAATCTTTTCATAGTCTTTCCCTGTTAAAACTTACTCAGAAGCTTGATTATCGACATCTCGAAGTTGTTTTTACTGGGAAACAAATCTTTCCTTTGTCTTTCCCTGATAATACTTATTCAGAAGCTTCACTAACGAGATCTCGAAGTTATTTTTACTGGGAAACAAATCTTTCCTTTGTCTTTCCCTGATAAAACTTATTCAGAAGCTTCACTAACGAGATCTCGAAGTTGTTTTTACTGGGAAACAAATCTTTCCTTTGTCTTAACCTGTTAAAACTTATTCAGAAGCTTCACTAACGACACCTAATAGTTATTTTTGCTGGGAAAGAAATCTTTCCTTTGTCTTAACCTTTTAAAACTTATTCAGAAGCTTCACTAACGAGATCTCGTAGTTATTTTTTCTGGGAAAGAAATCTTTCCTTTGCCTATACCTGTTAAAGCTTATTCTGAAGCTTCACTAACGACATCTCGTAGTTTTTTTTGCAGGGAAAGAAATCTTTTCATAGTCTTTCCCTGTTAAAACTTACTCAGAAGCTTGATTATCGACATCTCGAAGTCGTTTTTACTGGGAAACAAATCTTTCCTTTGTCTTTCCCTGATAATACTTATTCAGAAGCTTCATTAACGACACCTAATAGTTATTTTTGCTGGGAAAGAAATCTTTCCTTTGTCTTAACCTTTTAAAACTTATTCAGAAGCTTCACTAACGAGATCACGTAGTTATTTTTGCTGGGAAAGAAATCTTTCCTTTGTCTTAACCTGTTAAAACTTATTCAGAAGCTTCACTAACGAGATCTCGTAGTTATTTTTGCTGGGAAAGAAATCTTTTCTTAGTCTTTCCCTGTTAAAACTTGTTCAGAAGCTTGATTAACGACATCTCGAAGTTGTTTTTATTGGGAAACAAATCTTTCCTTTGTCTTTCCCTGATAATACTTATTCAGAAGCTTCATTGACGACACCTAGTAGTTATTTTTGCTGGGAAAGAAATCTTTCCTTTGTCTTAACCTGTTAAAACTTATTCAGAAGCTTCACTAACGAGATCTCGTAGTTATTTTTGCTGGGAAAGAAATCTTTTCTTAGTCTTTCCCTGTTAAAACTTATTCAGAAGCTTGATTAACGACATCTCGAAGTTGTATTTACATGGAAACAAATCTTTCCTTTGTCTTTCCCTGATAATACTTATTCAGAAGCTTCATTAACGACACCTAATAGTTATTTTTGCTGGGAAAGAAATCTGTCCTTTGTCTTAACCTTTTAAAACTTATTCAGAAGGTTTATTAACGACACCTAATAGTTATTTTTGCTGGGAAAGAAATCTTTCCTTTGTCTTAACCTTTTATAACTTATTCAGAAGCTTCACTAACGAGATCTCGTAGTTATTTTTGCTGGGAAAGAAATCTTTCCTTTGCCTATACCTGTTAAAGCTTATTCTGAAGCTTCACTAACGACATCTCGTAGTTTTTTTTGCAGGGAAAGAAATCTTTTCATAGTCTTTCCCTGTTAAAACTTACTCAGAAGCTTGATTATCGACATCTCGAAGTTGTTTTTACTGGGAAACAAATCTTTCCTTTGTCTTAACCTTTTAAAACTTATTCAGAAGCTTCACTAACGAGATCTCGAAGTTATTTTTACTGGGAAACAAATCTTTCCTTTGTCTTTTCCTGATAAAACTTATTCAGAAGCTTCACTAACGAGATCTCGAAGTTGTTTTTACTGGGAAACAAATCTTTCCTTTGTCTTTCCCTGATAATACTTATTCAGAAGCTTCATTAACGACACCTAATAGTTATTTTTGCTAAGAAAGAAATCTTTCCTTTGTCTTAACCTGTTAAAACTTATTCAGAAGCTTCACTAACGAGATCTCGTAGTTATTTTTGCTGGGAAAGAAATCTTTTCTTAGTCTTTCCCTGTTAAAACTTATTCAGAAGCTTTATTAACGACACCTAATAGTTATTTTTGCTGGGAAACAAATCTTTCCTTTGTCTTTCCCTGATAAAACTTATTCAGAAGCTTGATTAACGACATCTCGAAGTTGTATTTACATGGAAACAAATCTTTCCTTTGTCTTTCCCTGATAATACTTATTCAGAAGCTTCATTAACGACACCTAATAGTTATTTTTGCTGGGAAAGAAATCTGTCCTTTGTCTTAACCTTTTAAAACTTATTCAGAAGGTTTATTAACGACACCTAATAGTTATTTTTGCTGGGAAAGAAATCTTTCCTTTGTCTTAACCTTTTATAACTTATTCAGAAGCTTCACTAACGAGATCTCGTAGTTATTTTTGCTGGGAAAGAAATCTTTCCTTTGCCTATACCTGTTAAAGCTTATTCTGAAGCTTCACTAACGACATCTCGTAGTTTTTTTTGCAGGGAAAGAAATCTTTTCATAGTCTTTCCCTGTTAAAACTTACTCAGAAGCTTGATTATCGACATCTCGAAGTTGTTTTTACTGGGAAACAAATCTTTCCATTGTCTTTCCCTGATAATACTTATTCAGAAGCTTCACTAACGAGATCTCGAAGTTATTTTTGCTGGGAAAGAAATCTTTTCTTAGTCTTTCCCTGTTAAAACTTGTTCAGAAGCTTCACTAACGAGATCACGTAGTTATTTTTGCTGGGAAAGAAATCTTTCCTTTGTCTTAACCTGTTAAAACTTATTCAGAAGCTTCACTAACGAGATCTCGTAGTTATTTTTGCTGGGAAAGAAATCTTTTCTTAGTCTTTCCCTGTTAAAACTTGTTCAGAAGCTTGATTAACGACATCTCGAAGTTGTTTTTATTGGGAAACAAATCTTTCCTTTGTCTTTCCCTGATAATACTTATTCAGAAGCTTCATTGACGACACCTAGTAGTTATTTTTGCTGGGAAAGAAATCTTTCCTTTGTCTTAACCTGTTAAAACTTATTCAGAAGCTTCACTAACGAGATCTCGAAGTTATTTTTACTGGGAAACAAATCTTTCCTTTGTCTTTCCCTGATAAAACTTATTCAGAAGCTTCACTAACGAGATCTCGAAGTTGTTTTTACTGGGAAACAAATCTTTCCTTTGTCTTTCCCTGATAATACTTATTCAGAAGCTTCATTAACGACACCTAATAGTTATTTTTGCTAAGAAAGAAATCTTTCCTTTGTCTTAACCTGTTAAAACTTATTCAGAAGCTTCACTAACGAGATCTCGTAGTTATTTTTGCTGGGAAAGAAATCTTTTCTTAGTCTTTCCCTGTTAAAACTTATTCAGAAGCTTTATTAACGACACCTAATAGTTATTTTTGCTGGGAAACAAATCTTTCCTTTGTCTTTCCCTGATAAAACTTATTCAGAAGCTTGATTAACGACATCTCGAAGTTGTATTTACTGGGAAACAAATCTTTCCTTTGTCTTTCCCTGATAATACTTATTCAGAAGCTTCATTAACGACACCTAATAGTTATTTTTGCTGGGAAAGAAATCTGTCCTTTGTCTTAACCTTTTAAAACTTATTCAGAAGCTTTATTAACGACACCTAATAGTTATTTTTGCTGGGAAAGAAATCTTTCCTTTGTCTTAACCTTTTAAAACTTATTCAGAAGCTTCACTAACGAGATCTCGTAGTTATTTTTGCTGGGAAAGAAATCTTTCCTTTGCCTATACCTGTTAAAGCTTATTCTGAAGCTTCACTAACGACATCTCGTAGTTTTTTTTGCAGGGAAAGAAATCTTTTCATAGTCTTTCCCTGTTAAAACTTACTCAGAAGCTTGATTATCGACATCTCGAAGTTGTTTTTACTGGGAAACAAATCTTTCCTTTGTCTTTCCCTGATAATACTTATTCAGAAGCTTCATTAACGACACCTAATAGTTATTTTTGCTGGGAAAGAAATCTTTCCTTTGTCTTGACCTGTTAAAACTTTTTCAGAAGCTTCATTAACGAGATCTCGAAGTTATTTTTACTGGGAAACAAATCTTTCCTTTGTCTTTCCCTGATAAAACTTATTCAGAAGCTTCATTAACGACACCTAATAGTTATTTTTGCTGGGAAAGAAATCTTTCCTTTGTCTTAACCTTTTAAAACTTATTCAGAAGCTTCACTAACGAGATCCGTAGTTATTTTTGCTGGGAAAGAAATCTTTCCTTTGTCTTAACCTGTTAAAACTTATTCAGAAGCTTCACTAACGAGATCTCGAAGTTATTTTTACTGGGAAACAAATCTTTCCTTTGTCTTTCCCTGATAAAACTTATTCAGAAGCTTCATTAACGACACCTAATAGTTATTTTTGCTGGGAAAGAAATCTTTTCTTAGTCTTTCTCTGTTAAAACTTATTCAGAAGCTTCATTAACGACATATAATCGTTATTTTTGCTGGGAAAGATATCTTTCCTTTGTCTTTCCCTGTTAAAACTTAATCAGAAGCTTCATTAACGACATCTAATCGTTATTTTTGCTGGGAAACAAATCGTTCCTTTCTCTTTCCCTGTTAAAGCTTATTCTGAAGCTTCACTAACGACATCTCGTAGTTATTTTTGCAGGGAAAGAAATCTTTTCATAGTCTTTCGTGTTAAAACCTATTCAGAAGCTTCATTAACGACACCTAATAGTTATTTTTGCTGGGAAAGAAATCTTTCCTTTGTCTTCACCTGTTAAAACTTATTCAGAAGCTTGATCAACGACATCTCGAAGTTATTTTTGCTGGGAAACAAATCTTTCCTTAGTCTTTCCTTGAGAAAACTTGTTCAGAAGCTTGATTAACGACATCTCGAAGTTATTTTTGCTGGGAAACAAATCTTTCCTTAGTCTTTCCTTGAGAAAACTTGTTCAGAAGCTTGATTTACGACACCTAATAGTTATTTTTGCTGGGAAACAAATCTTTCCTTTGTCTTTCCTTGATAAAACTTATTCAGAAGCTTCATTAACGACACCTAATAGTTATTTTTGCGGGGAAAGAAACCTTTCCTTTGTCTTAATCTTCTAAAACTTATTCAGAAGCTTCACTAACGAGATCTCGTAGTTATTTTTGCTGGGAAAGAAATCTTTCCTTTGTCTTAACCTGTTAAAACTTATTCAGAAGCTTCACTAACGAGATCTCGTAGTTATTTTTGCTGGGAAAGAAATCTTTTCTTAGTCTTTCCCTGTTAAAACTTGTTCAGAAGCTTGATTGACGACATCTCAAAGTTATTTTTACTGGGAATCAAATCTTTCCTTTGTCTTTCCCTGATAAAACTTATTCAGAAGCTTCATTAACGACACCTAATAGTTATTTTTGCTGGGAAAGAAATCTTTTCTTAGTCTTTCTCTGTTAAAACTTATTCAGAAGCTTTATTAACGACACCTTATAGTTATTTTTGCTGGGAAAGAAATCTTTCCTTTGTCTTAACCTGTTAAAACTTATTCAGAAGCTTCACTAACGAGATCTCGTAGTTATTTTTGCTGGGAAAGAAATCTGTCCTTTGTCTTAACCTTTTAAAACTTATTCAGAAGCTTTATTAACGACACCTAATAGTTATTTTTGCTGGGAAAGAAATCTTTCCTTTGTCTTAACCTTTTAAAACTTATTCAGAAGCTTCACTAACGAGATCTCGTAGTTATTTTTGCTGGGAAAGAAATCTTTCCTTTGTCTTTCTCTGTTAAAACTTATTCAGAAGCTTGATTAACGACATCTCGAAGTTGTATTTACTGGGAAACAAATCTTTCCTTTGTCTTTCCCTGATAATACTTATTCAGAAGCTTCATTAACGACACCTAATAGTTATTTTTGCTGGGAAAGAAATCTGTCCTTTGTCTTAACCTTTTAAAACTTATTCAGAAGCTTTATTAACGACACCTAATAGTTATTTTTGCTGGGAAAGAAATCTTTCCTTTGTCTTAACCTTTTAAAACTTATTCAGAAGCTTCACTAACGAGATCTCGTAGTTATTTTTGCTGGGAAAGAAATCTTTCCCTTGCCTATACCTGTTAAAGCTTATTCTGAAGCTTCACTAACGACATCTCGTAGTTTTTTTTGCAGGGAAAGAAATCTTTTCATAGTCTTTCCCTGTTAAAACTTACTCAGAAGCTTGATTATCGACATCTCGAAGTTGTTTTTACTGGGAAACAAATCTTTCCTTTGTCTTTCCCTGATAATACTTATTCAGAAGCTTCATTAACGACACCTAATAGTTATTTTTGCTGGGAAAGAAATCTTTCCTTTGTCTTGACCTGTTAAAACTTTTTCAGAAGCTTCATTAACGAGATCTCGAAGTTATTTTTACTGGGAAACAAATCTTTCCTTTGTCTTTCCCTGATAAAACTTATTCAGAAGCTTCATTAACGACACCTAATAGTTATTTTTGCTGGGAAAGAAATCTTTCCTTTGTCTTAACCTTTTAAAACTTATTCAGAAGCTTCACTAACGAGATCCGTAGTTATTTTTGCTGGGAAAGAAATCTTTCCTTTGTCTTAACCTGTTAAAACTTATTCAGAAGCTTCACTAACGAGATCTCGAAGTTATTTTTACTGGGAAACAAATCTTTCCTTTGTCTTTCCCTGATAAAACTTATTCAGAAGCTTCATTAACGACACCTAATAGTTATTTTTGCTGGGAAAGAAATCTTTTCTTAGTCTTTCTCTGTTAAAACTTATTCAGAAGCTTCATTAACGACATATAATCGTTATTTTTGCTGGGAAAGATATCTTTCCTTTGTCTTTCCCTGTTAAAACTTAATCAGAAGCTTCATTAACGACATCTAATCGTTATTTTTGCTGGGAAACAAATCGTTCCTTTCTCTTTCCCTGTTAAAGCTTATTCTGAAGCTTCACTAACGACATCTCGTAGTTATTTTTGCAGGGAAAGAAATCTTTTCATAGTCTTTCGTGTTAAAACCTATTCAGAAGCTTCATTAACGACACCTAATAGTTATTTTTGCTGGGAAAGAAATCTTTCCTTTGTCTTCACCTGTTAAAACTTATTCAGAAGCTTGATCAACGACATCTCGAAGTTATTTTTGCTGGGAAACAAATCTTTCCTTAGTCTTTCCTTGAGAAAACTTGTTCAGAAGCTTGATTAACGACATCTCGAAGTTATTTTTGCTGGGAAACAAATCTTTCCTTAGTCTTTCCTTGAGAAAACTTGTTCAGAAGCTTGATTTACGACACCTAATAGTTATTTTTGCTGGGAAACAAATCTTTCCTTTGTCTTTCCTTGATAAAACTTATTCAGAAGCTTCATTAACGACACCTAATAGTTATTTTTGCGGGGAAAGAAACCTTTCCTTTGTCTTAATCTTCTAAAACTTATTCAGAAGCTTCACTAACGAGATCTCGTAGTTATTTTTGCTGGGAAAGAAATCTTTCCTTTGTCTTAACCTGTTAAAACTTATTCAGAAGCTTCACTAACGAGATCTCGTAGTTATTTTTGCTGGGAAAGAAATCTTTTCTTAGTCTTTCCCTGTTAAAACTTGTTCAGAAGCTTGATTGACGACATCTCAAAGTTATTTTTACTGGGAATCAAATCTTTCCTTTGTCTTTCCCTGATAAAACTTATTCAGAAGCTTCATTAACGACACCTAATAGTTATTTTTGCTGGGAAAGAAATCTTTTCTTAGTCTTTCTCTGTTAAAACTTATTCAGAAGCTTTATTAACGACACCTTATAGTTATTTTTGCTGGGAAAGAAATCTTTCCTTTGTCTTAACCTGTTAAAACTTATTCAGAAGCTTCACTAACGAGATCTCGTAGTTATTTTTGCTGGGAAAGAAATCTTTTCTTAGTCTTTCCCTGTTAAAACTTGTTCAGAAGCTTCACTAACGAGATCTCGTAGTTATTTTTGCTGGGAAAGAAATCTTTCCTTTGCCTATACCTGTTAAAGCTTATTCTGAAGCTTCACTAACGACATCTCGTAGTTTTTTTTGCAGGGAAAGAAATCTTTTCATAGTCTTTCCCTGTTAAAACTTGTTCAGAAGCTTGGTTAACGACATCTCGAAGTTATTTTTACTGGGAAACAAATCTTTCCTTTGTCTTTCCCTGATAAAACTTATTCAGAAGCTTCATTAACGACACCTAATAGTTATTTTTGCTGGGAAAGAAATCTTTCCTTTGTCTTAACCTTTTAAAACTTATTCAGAAGCTTCACTAACGAGATCTCGTAGTTATTTTTGCTGGGAAAGAAATCTTTCCTTTGCCTATACCAGTTAAAGCTTATTCTGAAGCTTCATTAACGACACCTAATAGTTATTTTTGCTGGGAAAGAAATCTTTTCTTAGTCTTTCCCTGTTAAAACTTGTTCAGAAGCTTGATTAACGACATCTCGAAGTTGTATTTACTGGGAAACAAATCTTTACTTTGTCTTTCCCTGATAATACTTATTCAGAAGCTTCATTAACGACACCTAATAGTTATTTTTGCTGGGAAAGAAATCTTTCCTTTGTCTTAACCTTTTAAAACTTATTCAGAAGCTTCACTAACGAGATCTCGTAGTTTTTTTTGCAGGAAAAGAAATCTTTTCATAGTCTTTCCCTGTTAAAACTTGTTCAGAAGCTTGGTTAACGACATCTCGAAGTTATTTTTACTGGGAAACAAATCTTTTCTTTGTCTTTCCCTGATAAAACTTATTCAGAAGCTTCATTAACGACACCTAATAGTTATTTTTGCTGGGAAAGAAATCTTTCCTTTGTCTTAACCTTTTAAAACTTATTCAGAAGCTTCACTAACGAGATCCGTAGTTATTTTTGCTGGGAAAGAAATCTTTCCTTTGTCTTAACCTGTTAAAACTTATTCAGAAGCTTCACTAACGAGATCTCGAAGTTATTTTTACTGGGAAACAAATCTTTCCTTTGTCTTTCCCTGATAAAACTTATTCAGAAGCTTCATTAACGACACCTAATAGTTATTTTTGCTGGGAAAGAAATCTTTTCTTAGTCTTTCTCTGTTAAAACTTATTCAGAAGCTTCATTAACGACATATAATCGTTATTTTTGCTGGGAAAGATATCTTTCCTTTGTCTTTCCCTGTTAAAACTTAATCAGAAGCTTCATTAACGACATCTAATCGTTATTTTTGCTGGGAAACAAATCGTTCCTTTCTCTTTCCCTGTTAAAGCTTATTCTGAAGCTTCACTAACGACATCTCGTAGTTATTTTTGCAGGGAAAGAAATCTTTTCATAGTCTTTCGTGTTAAAACCTATTCAGAAGCTTCATTAACGACACCTAATAGTTATTTTTGCTGGGAAAGAAATCTTTCCTTTGTCTTCACCTGTTAAAACTTATTCAGAAGCTTGATCAACGACATCTCGAAGTTATTTTTGCTGGGAAACAAATCTTTCCTTAGTCTTTCCTTGAGAAAACTTGTTCAGAAGCTTGATTAACGACATCTCGAAGTTATTTTTGCTGGGAAACAAATCTTTCCTTAGTCTTTCCTTGAGAAAACTTGTTCAGAAGCTTGATTTACGACACCTAATAGTTATTTTTGCTGGGAAACAAATCTTTCCTTTGTCTTTCCTTGATAAAACTTATTCAGAAGCTTCATTAACGACACCTAATAGTTATTTTTGCGGGGAAAGAAACCTTTCCTTTGTCTTAATCTTCTAAAACTTATTCAGAAGCTTCACTAACGAGATCTCGTAGTTATTTTTGCTGGGAAAGAAATCTTTTCTTAGTCTTTCCCTGTTAAAACTTGTTCAGAAGCTTGATTGACGACATCTCAAAGTTATTTTTACTGGGAATCAAATCTTTCCTTTGTCTTTCCCTGATAAAACTTATTCAGAAGCTTCATTAACGACACCAAATAGTTATCTTTGCTGGGAAAGAAATCTTTTCTTAGTCTTTCTCTGTTAAAACTTATTCAGAAGCTTTATTAACGACACCTTATAGTTATTTTTGCTGGGAAAGAAATCTTTCCTTTGTCTTTCCCTGATAAAACTTATTCAGAAGCTTCATTAACGACACCTAATAGTTATTTTTGCTGGGAAAGAAATCTTTCCTTTGTCTTAACCTTTTAAAACTTATTCAGAAGCTTCACTAACGAGATCTCGTAGTTATTTTTGCTGGGAAAGAAATCTTTCCTTTGCCTATACCAGTTAAAGCTTATTCTGAAGCTTCATTAACGACACCTAATAGTTATTTTTGCTGGGAAAGAAATCTTTTCTTAGTCTTTCCCTGTTAAAACTTGTTCAGAAGCTTCACTAACGAGATCTCGTAGTTTTTTTTGCAGGGAAAGAAATCTTTTCATAGTCTTTCCCTGTTAAAACTTGTTCAGAAGCTTGGTTAACGACATCTCGAAGTTATTTTTACTGGGAAACAAATCTTTTCTTTGTCTTTCCCTGATAAAACTTATTCAGAAGCTTCATTAGCGACACCTAATAGTTATTTTTGCTGGGAAAGAAATCTTTCCTTTGTCTTAACCTTTTAAAACTTATTCAGAAGCTTCACTAACGACATCTCGAAGTTGTATTTACTGGGAAACAAATCTTTCCTTTGTCTTTCCCTGATAATACTTATTCAGAAGCTTCATTAACGACACCTAATAGTTATTTTTGCTGGGAAAGAAATCTGTCCTTTGTCTTAACCTTTTAAAACTTATTCAGAAGCTTCATTAACGACACCTAATAGTTATTTTTGCTGGGAAAGAAATCTTTCCTTTGTCTTTCCCTGATAAAACTTATTCAGAAGCTTCATTAACGACATCTCGAAGTTGTTTTTACTGGGAAACAAATCTTTCCTTTGTCTTTTCCTGATAATACTTATTCAGAAGCTTCATTAACGAGATCTCGAAGTTATTTTTACTGGGAAACAAATCTTTCCTTTGTCTTTCCCTGATAAAACTTATTCAGAAGCTTTATTAACGACATCTCGAAGTTGTTTTTACTGGGAAACAAATCTTTCCTTTGTCTTTCCCTGATAATACTTATTCAGAAGCTTCATTAACGACACCTAATAGTTATTTTTGCTGGGAAAGAAATCTTTCCTTTGTCTTTCCCTGATAAAACTTATTCAGAAGCTTCATTAACGACATCTCGAAGTTGTTTTTACTGGGAAACAAATCTTTCCTTTGTCTTTCCCTGTTAAAACTTATTCAGAAGCTTCACTAATGAGATCTCGAAGTTATTTTTGCTGGGAAAGAAATCTTTCCTTTGTCTTTCCCTGAAAAAACTTATTCAGAAGCTTCATTAACGACATCTCGAAGTTGTTTTTACTGGGAAACAAATCTTTCCTTTGTCTTTTCCTGATAATACTTATTCAGAAGCTTCATTAACGAGATCTCGAAGTAAATTTTTACTGGGAAACAAATCTTTCCTTTGTCTTTCCCTGATAAAACTTATTCAGAAGCTTCATTAACGACATCTCGAAGTTGTTTTTACTGGGAAACAAATCTTTCCTTTGTCTTTCCCTGATAAAACTTATTCAGAAGCTTCATTAACGACATCTAATAGTTATTTTTGCTGGGAAAGAAATCTTTCCTTTGTCTTTCCCTGATAATACTTATTCAGAAGCTTCATTAACGACACCTAATAGTTATTTTTGCTGGGAAAGAAATCTTTCCTTTGTCTTAACCTTTTAAAACTTATTCAGAAGCTTCACTAACGAGATCTCGTAGTTTTTTTTGCAGGGAAAGAAATCTTTTCATAGTCTTTCCCTGTTAAAACTTGTTCAGAAGCTTGGTTAACGACATCTCGAAGTTATTTTTACTGGGAAACAAATCTTTCCTTTGTCTTTCCCTGATAAAACTTATTCAGAAGCTTCATTAGCGACACCTAATAGTTATTTTTGCTGGGAAAGAAATCTTTCCTTTGTCTTAACCTTTTAAAACTTATTCAGAAGCTTCACTAACGACATCTCGAAGTTGTATTTACTGGGAAACAAATCTTTCCTTTGTCTTTCCCTGATAATACTTATTCAGAAGCTTCATTAACGACACCTAATAGTTATTTTTGCTGGGAAAGAAATCTGTCCTTTGTCTTTACCTTTTAAAACTTATTCAGAAGCTTCATTAACGACATCTCGAAGTTGTTTTTACCGGGAAACAAATCTTTCCTTTGTCTTTCCCTGTTAAAACTTATTCAGATGCTTCATTAACGACATCTCGAAGTTGTTTTTACTGGGAAACAAATCTTTCCTTTGTCTTTTCCTGATAATACTTATTCAGAAGCTTCATTAACGAGATCTCGAAGTTATTTTTACTGGGAAACAAATCTTTCCTTTGTCTTTCCCTGATAAAACTTATTCAGAAGCTTTATTAACGACATCTCGAAGTTGTTTTTACTGGGAAACAAATCTTTCCTTTGTCTTTCCCTGATAATACTTATTCAGAAGCTTCATTAACGACATCTCGAAGTTGTTTTTACTGGGAAACAAATCTTTCCTTTGTCTTTCCCTGTTAAAACTTATTCAGAAGCTTCACTAACGAGATCTCGAAGTTATTTTTGCTGGGAAAGAAATCTTTCCTTTGTCTTTCCCTGATAAAACTTATTCAGAAGCTTCATTAACGACATCTCGAAGTTGTTTTTACTGGGAAACAAATCTTTCCTTTGTCTTTCCCTGTTAAAACTTATTCAGAAGCTTCACTAACGAGATCTCGAAGTTATTTTTGCTGGGAAAGAAATCTTTCCTTTGTCTTTCCCTGATAAAACTTATTCAGAAGCTTCATTAACGACATCTCGAAGTTGTTTTTACTGGGAAACAAATCTTTCCTTTGTCTTTCCCTGATAATACTTATTCAGAAGCTTCATTAACGACACCTAATATTTATTTTTGCTGGGAAAGAAATCTTTCCTTTGTCTTTCCCTGATAAAACTTATTCAGAAGCTTCATTAACGACAACTCGAAGTTATTTTTACTGGGAAACAAATCTTTCCTTTGTCTTTCCCTGATAAAACTTATTCAGAAGCTTCATTAACGACATCTCGAAGTTATTTTTACTGGGAAACAAATCTTTCCTTTGTCTTTCCCTGATAATACTTATTCAGAAGCTTCATTAACGACATCTCGAAGTTGTTTTTACTGGGAAACAAATCTTTCCTTTGTCTTTCCCTGTTAAAACTTATTCAGAAGCTTCATTAACGAGATCTCGAAGTTATTTTTACTGGGAAACAAATCTTTCCTTTGTCTTTCCCTGATAAAACTTATTCAGAAGCTTCATTAACGACATCTCGAAGTTGTTTTTACTGGGAAACAAATCTTTCCTTTGTCTTTCCCTGATAATACTTATTCAGAAGCTTCATTAACGACACCTAATAGTTATTTTTGCTGGGAAAGAAATCTTTCCTTTGTCTTTCCCTGATAAAACTTATTCAGAAGCTTCATTAACGACAACTCGAAGTTATTTTTACTGGGAAACAAATCTTTCCTTTGTCTTTCCCTGATAAAACTTATTCAGAAGCTTCATTAACGACATCTCGAAGTTGTTTTTACTGGGAAACAAATCTTTCCTTTGTCTTTCCCTGATAATACTTATTCAGAAGCTTCATTAACGACACCTAATAGTTATTTTTGCTGGGAAAGAAATCTTTCCTTTGTCTTTCCCTGTTAAAACTTATTCAGAAGCTTCACTAACGAGATCTCAAAGTTATTTTTGCTGGGAAACAAATCTTTCCTTTGTCTTTCCCTGATAAAACTTATTCAGAAGCTTCATTAGCGACACCTAATAGTTATTTTTGCTGGGAAAGAAATCTTTCCTTTGTCTTAACCTTTTAAAACTTATTCAGAAGCTTCACTAACGACATCTCGAAGTTGTATTTACTGGGAAACAAATCTTTCCTTTGTCTTTCCCTGATAAAACTTATTCAGAAGCTTCATTAACGACACCTAATAGTTATTTTTGCTGGGAAAGAAATCTTTCCTTTGTCTTAACCTTTTAAAACTTATTCAGAAGCTTCACTAACGAGATCTCGTAGTTTTTTTTGCAGGGAAAGAAATCTTTTCATAGTCTTTCCCTGTTAAAACTTGTTCAGAAGCTTGGTTAACGACATCTCGAAGTTATTTTTACTGGGAAACAAATCTTTCCTTTGTCTTTCCCTGATAAAACTTATTCAGAAGCTTCATTAGCGACACCTAATAGTTATTTTTGCTGGGAAAGAAATCTTTCCTTTGTCTTAAACTTTTAAAACTTATTCAGAAGCTTCACTAACGACATCTCGAAGTTGTATTTACTGGGAAACAAATCTTTCCTTTGTCTTTCCCTGATAATACTTATTCAGAAGCTTCATTAACGACACCTAATAGTTATTTTTGCTGGGAAAGAAATCTGTCCTTTGTCTTAACCTTTTAAAACTTATTCAGAAGCTTCATTAACGACATCTCGAAGTTGTTTTTACCGGGAAACAAATCTTTCCTTTGTCTTTCCCTGTTAAAACTTATTCAGATGCTTCATTAACGACATCTCGAAGTTGTTTTTACTGGGAAACAAATCTTTCCTTTGTCTTTTCCTGATAATACTTATTCAGAAGCTTCATTAACGAGATCTCGAAGTTATTTTTACTGGGAAACAAATCTTTCCTTTGTCTTTCCCTGATAAAACTTATTCAGAAGCTTTATTAACGACATCTCGAAGTTGTTTTTACTGGGAAACAAATCTTTCCTTTGTCTTTCCCTGATAATACTTATTCAGAAGCTTCATTAACGACATCTCGAAGTTGTTTTTACTGGGAAACAAATCTTTCCTTTGTCTTTCCCTGTTAAAACTTATTCAGAAGCTTCACTAACGAGATCTCGAAGTTATTTTTGCTGGGAAAGAAATCTTTCCTTTGTCTTTCCCTGATAAAACTTATTCAGAAGCTTCATTAACGACATCTCGAAGTTGTTTTTACTGGGAAACAAATCTTTCCTTTGTCTTTCCCTGTTAAAACTTATTCAGAAGCTTCACTAACGAGATCTCGAAGTTATTTTTGCTGGGAAAGAAATCTTTCCTTTGTCTTTCCCTGATAAAACTTATTCAGAAGCTTCATTAACGACATCTCGAAGTTGTTTTTACTGGGAAACAAATCTTTCCTTTGTCTTTCCCTGATAATACTTATTCAGAAGCTTCATTAACGACACCTAATATTTATTTTTGCTGGGAAAGAAATCTTTCCTTTGTCTTTCCCTGATAAAACTTATTCAGAAGCTTCATTAACGAGATCTCGAAGTTATTTTTGCTGGGAAAGAAATCTTTCCTTTGTCTTTCCCTGATAAAACTTATTCAGAAGCTTCATTAACGACATCTCGAAGTTGTTTTTACTGGGAAACAAATCTTTCCTTTGTCTTTCCCTGATAATACTTATTCAGAAGCTTCATTAACGACACCTAATATTTATTTTTGCTGGGAAAGAAATCTTTCCTTTGTCTTTCCCTGTTAAAACTTATTCAGAAGCTTCATTAACGACAACTCGAAGTTATTTTTACTGGGAAACAAATCTTTCCTTTGTCTTTCCCTGATAAAACTTATTCAGAAGCTTCATTAACGACATCTCGAAGTTGTTTTTACTGGGAAACAAATCTTTCCTTTGTCTTTCCCTGATAATACTTATTCAGAAGCTTCATTAACGACACCTAATAGTTATTTTTGCTGGGAAAGAAATCTTTCCTTTGTCTTTCCCTGATAAAACTTATTCAGAAGCTTCATTAACGACAACTCGAAGTTGTTTTTACTGGGAAACAAATCTTTCCTTTGTCTTTCCCTGTTAAAACTTATTCAGAAGCTTCATTAACGACATCTCGAAGTTGTTTTTACTGGGAAACAAATCTTTCCTTTGTCTTTCCCTGATAATACTTATTCAGAAGCTTCATTAACGACACCTAATAGTTATTTTTGCTGGGAAAGAAATCTTTCCTTTGTCTTTCCCTGTTAAAACTTATTCAGAAGCTTCACTAACGAGATCTCGAAGTTATTTTTGCTGGGAAACAAATCTTTCCTTTGTCTTTCCCTGATAAAACTTATTCAGAAGCTTCATTAACGACATCTCGAAGTTGTTTTTACTGGGAAACAAATCTTTCCTTTGTCTTTCCCTGATAATACTTATTCAGAAGCTTCATTAACGACACCTAATAGTTATTTTTGCTGGGAAACAAATCTTTCCTTTGTCTTAACCTGTTAAAACTTATTCAGAAGCTTCATTAACGACATCTCGAAGTTGTTTTTACTGGGAAACAAATCTTTCCTTTGTCTTTCCCTGATAAAACTTATTCAGAAGCTTCATTAACGACATCTCGAAGTTGTTTTTACTGGGAAACAAATCTTTCCTTTGTCTTTCCCTGATAATACTTATTCAGAAGCTTCATTAACGACACCTAATAGTTATTTTTGCTGGGAAAGAAATCTGTCCTTTGTCTTAACCTTTTAAAACTTATTCAGAAGCTTCATTAACGACACCTAATAGTTATTTTTGCTGGGAAAGAAATCTTTCCTTTGTCTTTCCCTGATAAAACTTATTCAGAAGCTTCATTAACGACATCTCGAAGTTGTTTTTACTGGGAAACAAATCTTTCCTTTGTCTTTCCCTGATAATACTTATTCAGAAGCTTCATTAACGACACCTAATAGTTATTTTTGCTGGGAAAGAAATCTTTCCTTTGTCTTTCCCTGATAAAACTTATTCAGAAGCTTCATTAACGACATCTCGAAGTTATTTTTACTGGGAAACAAATCTTTCCTTTGTCTTTCCCTGATAATACTTATTCAGAAGCTTCATTAACGACACCTAATAGTTATTTTTGCTGGGAAAGAAATCTGTCCTTTGTCTTAACCTTTTAAAACTTATTCAGAAGCTTCATTAACGACACCTAATAGTTATTTTTGCTGGGAAAGAAATCTTTCCTTTGTCTTAACCTTTTAAAACTTATTCAGAAGCTTCACTAACGACATCTCGAAGTTGTATTTACTGGGAAACAAATCTTTCCTTTGTCTTTCCCTGATAATACTTATTCAGAAGCTTCATTAACGACACCTAATAGTTATTTTTGCTGGGAAAGAAATCTGTCCTTTGTCTTAACCTTTTAAAACTTATTCAGAAGCTTCATTAACGACATCTCGAAGTTGTTTTTACCGGGAAACAAATCTTTCCTATGTCTTTCCCTGTTAAAACTTATTCAGAAGCTTCATTAACGACATCTCGAAGTTGTTTTTACTAAGAAACAAATCTTTCCTTTGTCTTTTCCTGATAATACTTATTCAGAAGCTTCATTAACGAGATCTCGAAGTTATTTTTACTGGGAAACAAATCTTTCCTTTGTCTTTCCCTGATAAAACTTATTCAGAAGCTTTATTAACGACAACTCGAAGTTGTTTTTACTGGGAAACAAATCTTTCCTTTGTCTTTCCCTGATAATACTTATTCAGAAGCTTCATTAACGACATCTCGAAGTTGTTTTTACTGGGAAACAAATCTTTCCTTTGTCTTTCCCTGTTAAAACTTATTCAGAAGCTTCACTAACGAGATCTCGAAGTTATTTTTGCTGGGAAAGAAATCTTTCCTTTGTCTTTCCCTGATAAAACTTATTCAGAAGCTTCATTAACGACATCTCGAAGTTGTTTTTACTGGGAAAGAAATCTTTCCTTTGTAATTCCCTGATAAAACTTATTCAGAAGCTTCATTAACGACATCTCGAAGTTGTTTTTACTGGGAAACAAATCTTTCCTTTGTCTTTCCCTGATAATACTTATTCAGAAGCTTCATTAACGACACCTAATATTTATTTTTGCTGGGAAAGAAATCTTTCCTTTGTCTTTCCCTGATAAAACTTATTCAGAAGCTTCATTAACGACAACTCGAAGTTATTTTTACTGGGAAACAAATCTTTCCTTTGTCTTTCCCTGATAAAACTTATTCAGAAGCTTCATTAACGACATCTCGAAGTTGTTTTTGCTGGGAAACAAATCTTTCCTTTGTCTTTCCCTGTTAAAACTTATTCAGAAGCTTCATTAACGAGATCTCGAAGTTATTTTTACTGGGAAACAAATCTTTCCTTTGTCTTTCCCTGATAAAACTTATTCAGAAGCTTCATTAACGACATCTCGAAGTTGTTTTTACTGGGAAACAAATCTTTCCTTTGTCTTTCCCTGATAATACTTATTCAGAAGCTTCATTAACGACACCTAATAGTTATTTTTGCTGGGAAAGAAATCTTTCCTTTGTCTTTCCCTGATAAAACTTATTCAGAAGCTTCATTAACGACATCTCGAAGTTGTTTTTACTGGGAAACAAATCTTTCCTTTGTCTTTCCCTGTTAAAACTTATTCAGAAGCTTCATTAACGAGGTCTCGAAGTTATTTTTACTGGGAAACAAATCTTTCCTTTGTCTTTCCCTGATAAAACTTATTCAGAAGCTTCATTAACGACATCTCGAAGTTGTTTTTACTGGGAAACAAATCTTTCCTTTGTCTTTCCCTGATAATACTTATTCAGAAGCTTCATTAACGACACCTAATAGTTATTTTTGCTGGGAAAGAAATCTTTCCTTTGTCTTTCCCTGTTAAAACTTATTCAGAAGCTTCACTAACGAGATCTCGAAGTTATTTTTGCTGAGAAAGAAATCTTTCCTTTGTCTTTCCCTGATAAAACTTATTCAGAAGCTTCATTAACGACATCTCGAAGTTGTTTTTACTGGGAAACAAATCTTTCCTTTGTCTTTTCCTGATAATACTTATTCAGAAGCTTCATTAACGACACCTAATAGTTATTTTTGCTGGGAAAGAAATCTTTCCTTTGTCTTTCCCTGATAAAACTTATTCAGAAGCTTCATTAACGACATCTCGAAGTTGTTTTTACTGGGAAACAAATCTTTCCTTTGTCTTTCCCTGTTAAAACTTATTCAGAAGCTTCACTAACGAGATCTCGAAGTTATTTTTGCTGGGAAAGAAATCTTTCCTTTGTCTTTCCCTGATAAAACTTATTCAGAAGCTTCATTAACGACATCTCGAAGTTGTTTTTACTGGGAAAGAAATCTTTCCTTTGTCTTAACCTGTTAAAACTTATTCAGAAGCTTCATTAACGACATCTCGAAGTTGTTTTTACTGGGAAACAAATCTTTCCTTTGTCTTTCCCTGTTAAAACTTATTCAGAAGCTTCATTAACGACATCTCGAAGTTGTTTTTACTGGGAAACAAATCTTTCCTTTGTCTTTCCCTGTTAAAACTTATTCAGAAGCTTCACTAACGAGATCTCGAAGTTGTTTTTACTGGGAAAGAAATCTTTCCTTTGTCTTTCCCTGATAAAACTTATTCAGAAGCTTCATTAACGACAACTCGAAGTTATTTTTACTGGGAAACAAATCTTTCCTTTGTCTTTCCCTGATAAAACTTATTCAGAAGCTTCATTAACGACATCTCGAAGTTGTTTTTACTGGGAAACAAATCTTTCCTTTGTCTTTCCCTGATAATACTTATTCAGAAGCTTCATTAACGACATCTCGAAGTTGTTTTTACTGGGAAACAAATCTTTCCTTTGTCTTTCCCTGTTAAAACTTATTCAGAAGCTTCATTAACGAGATCTCGAAGTTATTTTTACTGGGAAACAAATCTTTCCTTTGTCTTTCCCTGATAAAACTTATTCAGAAGCTTCATTAACGACATCTCGAAGTTGTTTTTACTGGGAAACAAATCTTTCCTTTGTCTTTCCCTGATAATACTTATTCAGAAGCTTCATTAACGACACCTAATAGTTATTTTTGCTGGGAAAGAAATCTTTCCTTTGTCTTTCCCTGTTAAAACTTATTCAGAAGCTTCATTAACGACAACTCGAAGTTATTTTTACTGGGAAACAAATCTTTCCTTTGTCTTTCCCTGATAAAACTTATTCAGAAGCTTCATTAACGACATCTCGAAGTTGTTTTTACTGGGAAACAAATCTTTCCTTTGTCTTTCCCTGATAATACTTATTCAGAAGCTTCATTAACGACACCTAATAGTTATTTTTGCTGGGAAAGAAATCTTTCCTTTGTCTTTCCCTGTTAAAACTTATTCAGAAGCTTCATTAACGACATCTCGAAGTTATTTTTACTGGGAAACAAATCTTTCCTTTGTCTTTCCCTGATAATACTTATTCAGAAGCTTCATTAACGACACCTAATAGTTATTTTTGCTGGGAAAGAAATCTGTCCTTTGTCTTAACCTTTTAAAACTTATTCAGAAGCTTCATTAACGACACCTAATAGTTATTTTTGCTGGGAAAGAAATCTTTCCTTTGTCTTAACCTTTTAAAACTTATTCAGAAGCTTCACTAACGACATCTCGAAGTTGTATTTACTGGGAAACAAATCTTTCCTTTGTCTTTCCCTGATAATACTTATTCAGAAGCTTCATTAACGACACCTAATAGTTATTTTTGCTGGGAAAGAAATCTGTCCTTTGTCTTAACCTTTTAAAACTTATTCAGAAGCTTCATTAACGACATCTCGAAGTTGTTTTTACCGGGAAACAAATCTTTCCTATGTCTTTCCCTGTTAAAACTTATTCAGAAGCTTCATTAACGACATCTCGAAGTTGTTTTTACTGGGAAACAAATCTTTCCTTTGTCTTTTCCTGATAATACTTATTCAGAAGCTTCATTAACGAGATCTCGAAGTTATTTTTACTGGGAAACAAATCTTTCCTTTGTCTTTCCCTGATAAAACTTATTCAGAAGCTTCATTAACGAGATCTCGAAGTAAATTTTTACTGGGAAACAAATCTTTCCTTTGTCTTTCCCTGATAATACTTATTCAGAAGCTTCATTAACGACATCTCGAAGTTGTTTTTACTGGGAAACAAATCTTTCCTTTGTCTTTCCCTGTTAAAACTTATTCAGAAGCTTCACTAACGAGATCTCGAAGTTATTTTTACCGGGAAACAAATCTTTCCTATGTCTTTCCCTGTTAAAACTTATTCAGAAGCTTCATTAACGACATCTCGAAGTTGTTTTTACTGGGAAACAAATCTTTCCTTTGTCTTTTCCTGATAATACTTATTCAGAAGCTTCATTAACGAGATCTCGAAGTTATTTTTACTGGGAAAGAAATCTGTCCTTTGTCTTAACCTTTTAAAACTTATTCAGAAGCTTCATTAACGACATCTCGAAGTTGTTTTTACCGGGAAACAAATCTTTCCTATGTCTTTCCCTGTTAAAACTTATTCAGAAGCTTCATTAACGACATCTCGAAGTTGTTTTTACTGGGAAACAAATCTTTCCTTTGTCTTTTCCTGATAATACTTATTCAGAAGCTTCATTAACGAGATCTCGAAGTTATTTTTACTGGGAAACAAATCTTTCCTTTGTCTTTCCCTGATAAAACTTATTCAGAAGCTTCATTAACGAGATCTCGAAGTAAATTTTTACTGGGAAACAAATCTTTCCTTTGTCTTTCCCTGATAATACTTATTCAGAAGCTTCATTAACGAGATCTCGAAGTAAATTTTTACTGGGAAACAAATCTTTCCTTTGTCTTAACCTTTTAAAACTTATTCAGAAGCTTCATTAACGACATCTCGAAGTTGTTTTTACCGGGAAACAAATCTTTCCTATGTCTTTCCCTGTTAAAACTTATTCAGAAGCTTCATTAACGACATCTCGAAGTTGTTTTTACTGGGAAACAAATCTTTCCTTTGTCTTTTCCTGATAATACTTATTCAGAAGCTTCATTAACGAGATCTCGAAGTTATTTTTACTGGGAAACAAATCTTTCCTTTGTCTTTCCCTGATAAAACTTATTCAGAAGCTTCATTAACGAGATCTCGAAGTAAATTTTTACTGGGAAACAAATCTTTCCTTTGTCTTTCCCTGATAATACTTATTCAGAAGCTTCATTAACGAGATCTCGAAGTAAATTTTTACTGGGAAACAAATCTTTCCTTTGTCTTTTCCTGATAATACTTATTCAGAAGCTTCATTAACGAGATCTCGAAGTTATTTTTACTGGGAAAGAAATCTGTCCTTTGTCTTAACCTTTTAAAACTTATTCAGAAGCTTCATTAACGACATCTCGAAGTTGTTTTTACCGGGAAACAAATCTTTCCTATGTCTTTCCCTGTTAAAACTTATTCAGAAGCTTCATTAACGACATCTCGAAGTTGTTTTTACTGGGAAACAAATCTTTCCTTTGTCTTTTCCTGATAATACTTATTCAGAAGCTTCATTAACGAGATCTCGAAGTTATTTTTACTGGGAAACAAATCTTTCCTTTGTCTTTTCCTGATAATACTTATTCAGAAGCTTCATTAACGAGATCTCGAAGTTATTTTTACTGGGAAACAAATCTTTCCTTTGTCTTTCCCTGATAAAACTTATTCAGAAGCTTCATTAACGAGATCTCGAAGTAAATTTTTACTGGGAAACAAATCTTTCCTTTGTCTTAACCTTTTAAAACTTATTCAGAAGCTTCATTAACGACATCTCGAAGTTGTTTTTACCGGGAAACAAATCTTTCCTATGTCTTTCCCTGTTAAAACTTATTCAGAAGCTTCATTAACGACATCTCGAAGTTGTTTTTACTGGGAAACAAATCTTTCCTTTGTCTTTTCCTGATAATACTTATTCAGAAGCTTCATTAACGAGATCTCGAAGTTATTTTTACTGGGAAACAAATCTTTCCTTTGTCTTTCCCTGATAAAACTTATTCAGAAGCTTCATTAACGAGATCTCGAAGTAAATTTTTACTGGGAAACAAATCTTTCCTTTGTCTTTCCCTGATAATACTTATTCAGAAGCTTCATTAACGACATCTCGAAGTTGTTTTTACTGGGAAACAAATCTTTCCTTTGTCTTTCCCTGTTAAAACTTATTCAGAAGCTTCACTAACGAGATCTCGAAGTTATTTTTGCTGGGAAAGAAATCTTTCCTTTGTCTTTCCCTGATAAAACTTATTCAGAAGCTTCATTAACGACATCTCGAAGTTGTTTTTACTGGGAAAGAAATCTTTCCTTTGTCTTTCCCTGATAAAACTTATTCAGAAGCTTCATTAACGACATCTCGAAGTTGTTTTTACTGGGAAACAAATCTTTCCTTTGTCTTTCCCTGATAAAACTTATTCAGAAGCTTCATTAACGAGATCTCGAAGTAAATTTTTACTGGGAAACAAATCTTTCCTTTGTCTTTCCCTGATAATACTTATTCAGAAGCTTCATTAACGACATCTCGAAGTTGTTTTTACTGGGAAACAAATCTTTCCTTTGTCTTTCCCTGTTAAAACTTATTCAGAAGCTTCACTAACGAGATCTCGAAGTTATTTTTGCTGGGAAAGAAATCTTTCCTTTGTCTTTCCCTGATAAAACTTATTCAGAAGCTTCATTAACGACATCTCGAAGTTGTTTTTACTGGGAAAGAAATCTTTCCTTTGTCTTTCCCTGATAAAACTTATTCAGAAGCTTCATTAACGACATCTCGAAGTTGTTTTTACTGGGAAACAAATCTTTCCTTTGTCTTTCCCTGATAATACTTATTCAGAAGCTTCATTAACGACACCTAATATTTATTTTTGCTGGGAAAGAAATCTTTCCTTTGTCTTTCCCTGATAAAACTTATTCAGAAGCTTCATTAACGACAACTCGAAGTTATTTTTACTGGGAAACAAATCTTTCCTTTGTCTTTCCCTGATAAAACTTATTCAGAAGCTTCATTAACGACATCTCGAAGTTGTTTTTACTGGGAAACAAATCTTTCCTTTGTCTTTCCCTGATAATACTTATTCAGAAGCTTCATTAACGACATCTCGAAGTTGTTTTTACTGGGAAACAAATCTTTCCTTTGTCTTTCCCTGATAATACTTATTCAGAAGCTTCATTAACGACATCTCGAAGTTGTTTTTACTGGGAAACAAATCTTTCCTTTGTCTTTCCCTGTTAAAACTTATTCAGAAGCTTCATTAACGAGATCTCGAAGTTATTTTTACTGGGAAACAAATCTTTCCTTTGTCTTTCCCTGATAAAACTTATTCAGAAGCTTCATTAACGACAACTCGAAGTTATTTTTACTGGGAAACAAATCTTTCCTTTGTCTTTCCCTGATAAAACTTATTCAGAAGCTTCATTAACGACATCTCGAAGTAAATTTTTACTGGGAAACAAATCTTTCCTTTGTCTTTCCCTGATAAAACTTATTCAGAAGCTTCATTAACGACAACTCGAAGTTATTTTTACTGGGAAACAAATCTTTCCTTTGTCTTTCCCTGATAAAACTTATTCAGAAGCTTCATTAACGACATCTCGAAGTTGTTTTTACTGGGAAACAAATCTTTCCTTTGTCTTTCCCTGATAATACTTATTCAGAAGCTTCATTAACGACACCTAATAGTTATTTTTACTGGGAAAGAAATCTTTCCTTTGTCTTTCCCTGATAAAACTTATTCAGAAGCTTCATTAACGACAACTCGAAGTTATTTTTACTGGGAAACAAATCTTTCCTTTGTCTTTCCCTGATAAAACTTATTCAGAAGCTTCATTAACGACATCTCGAAGTTGTTTTTACTGGGAAACAAATCTTTCCTTTGTCTTTCCCTGATAAAACTTATTCAGAAGCTTCATTAACGACACCTAATAGTTATTTTTGCTGGGAAAGAAATCTTTCCTTTGTCTTTCCCTGTTAAAACTTATTCAGAAGCTTCACTAACGAGATCTCGAAGTTATTTTTGCTGGGAAAGAAATCTTTCCTTTGTCTTTCCCTGATAAAACTTATTCAGAAGCTTCATTAACGACATCTCGAAGTTGTTTTTACTGGGAAACAAATCTTTCCTTTGTCTTTCCCTGTTAAAACTTGTTCAGATGCTTCATTAACGAGATCTCGAAGTTATTTTTACTGGGAAACAAATCTTTCCTTTGTCTTTCCCTGATAAAACTTATTCAGAAGCTTCATTAACGACATCTCGAAGTTATTTTTACTGGGAAACAAATCTTTCCTTTGTCTTTCCCTGATAAAACTTATTCAGAAGCTTCATTAACGACATCTCGAAGTTGTTTTTACTGGGAAACAAATCTTTCCTTTGTCTTTCCCTGTTAAAACTTATTCAGATGCTTTACTAACGAGATCTCGAAGTTATTTTTGCTGGGAAAGAAATCTTTCCTTTGTCTTTCCCTGTTAAAACTTATTCAGATGCTTCATTAACGACATCTCGAAGTTATTTTTACTGGGAAACAAATCTTTCCTTTGTCTTTCCCTGTTAAAACTTATTCAGAAGCTTCATTAACGAGATCTCGAAGTTGTTTTTACTGGGAAACAAATCTTTCCTTTGTCTTTCCCTGATAATACTTATTCAGAAGCTTCATTAACGAGATCTCGAAGTTGTTTTTTTGGGAAACAAATCTTTCCTTTGTCTTTCCCTGATAAAACTTATTCAGAAGCTTCATTAACGACATCTCGAAGTTGTTTTTACTGGGAAACAAATCTTTCCTTTGTCTTTCCCTGTTAAAACTTATTCAGAAGCTTCATTAACGACATCTCGAAGTTGTTTTTACTGGGAAACAAATCTTTCCTTTGTCTTTCCCTGATAAAACTTATTCAGAAGCTTCATTAACGACATCTCGAAGTTGTTTTTTTGGGAAACAAATCTTTCCTTTGTCTTTCCCTGTTAAAACTTATTCAGAAGCTTCATTAACGACATCTCGAAGTTGTTTTTACTGGGAAACAAATCTTTCCTTTGTCTTTCCCTGTTAAAACTTATTCAGAAGCTTCATTAACGACATCTCGAAGTTGTTTTTACTGGGAAACAAATCTTTCCTTTGTCTTTTCCTGATAATACTTATTCAGAAGCTTCATTAACGAGATCTCGAAGTTGTTTTTTTGGGAAACAAATCTTTCCTTTGTCTTTCCCTGATAAAACTTATTCAGAAGCTTCATTAACGACATCTCGAAGTTGTTTTTACTGGGAAACAAATCTTTCCTTTGTCTTTCCCTGATAAAACTTATTCAGAAGCTTCATTAACGACAACTCGAAGTTATTTTTACTGGGAAACAAATCTTTCCTTTGTCTTTCCCTGATAAAACTTATTCAGAAGCTTCATTAACGACATCTCGAAGTTGTTTTTACTGGGAAACAAATCTTTCCTTTGTCTTTCCCTGTTAAAACTTATTCAGAAGCTTCATTAACGACATCTCGAAGTTGTTTTTACTGGGAAACAAATCTTTCCTTTGTCTTTCCCTGTTAAAACTTATTCAGAAGCTTCATTAACGACACCTAATAGTTATTTTTGCTGGGAAAGAAATCTTTCCTTTGTCTTTCCCTGTTAAAACTTATTCAGAAGCTTCATTAACGACATCTCGAAGTTGTTTTTACTGGGAAACAAATCTTTCCTTTGTCTTTTCCTGATAATACTTATTCAGAAGCTTCATTAACGAGATCTCGAAGTTGTTTTTTTGGGAAACAAATCTTTCCTTTGTCTTTCCCTGATAAAACTTATTCAGAAGCTTCATTAACGACATCTCGAAGTTGTTTTTACTGGGAAACAAATCTTTCCTTTGTCTTTCCCTGTTAAAACTTATTCAGATGCTTCATTAACGAGATCTCGAAGTTATTTTTACTGGGAAACAAATCTTTCCTTTGTCTTTCCCTGTTAAAACTTATTCAGAAGCTTCATTAACGACATCTCGAAGTTGTTTTTACTGGGAAACAAATCTTTCCTTTGTCTTTCCCAGTTAAAACTTATTCAGATGCTTCATTAACGAGATCTCGAAGTTGTTTTTACTGGGAAACAAATCTTTCCTTTGTCTTTCCCTGATAAAACTTATTCAGAAGCTTCATTAACGACATCTCGAAGTTGTTTTTACTGGGAAACAAATCTTTCCTTTGTCTTTCCCTGTTAAAACTTATTCAGAAGCTTCATTAACGACATCTCGAAGTTGTTTTTACTGGGAAACAAATCTTTCCTTTGTCTTTCCCTGTTAAAACTTATTCAGATGCTTCATTAACGACACCTAATAGTTATTTTTGCTGGGAAAGAAATCTTTCCTTTGTCTTTCCCTGTTAAAACTTATTCAGATGCTTCATTAACGACATCTCGAAGTTATTTTTACTGGGAAACAAATCTTTCCTTTGTCTTTCCCTGTTAAAACTTATTCAGAAGCTTCATTAACGAGATCTCGAAGTTGTTTTTACTGGGAAACAAATCTTTCCTTTGTCTTTCCCTGATAAAACTTATTCAGAAGCTTCATTAACGACATCTCGAAGTTGTTTTTACTGGGAAACAAATCTTTCCTTTGTCTTTCCCTGATAAAACTTATTCAGAAGCTTCATTAACGACATCTCGAAGTTGTTTTTACTTTGAAACAAATCTTTCCTTTGTCTTTCCCTGATAAAACTTATTCAGAAGCTTCATTAACGATATCTCGAAGTTGTTTTTACTGGGAAACAAATCTTTCCTTTGTCTTTCCCTGATAAAACTTATTCAGAAGCTTCATTAACGACATCTCGAAGTAAATTTTTACTGGGAAACAAATCTTTCCTTTGTCTTTCCCTGATAAAACTTATTCAGAAGCTTCATTAACGACAACTCGAAGTTATTTTTACTGGGAAACAAATCTTTCCTTTGTCTTTCCCTGATAAAACTTATTCAGAAGCTTCATTAACGACATCTCGAAGTTGTTTTTACTGGGAAACAAATCTTTCCTTTGTCTTTCCCTGATAATACTTATTCAGATGCTTCATTAACGAGATCTCGAAGTTATTTTTACTGGGAAACAAATCTTTCCTTTGTCTTTCCCTGATAAAACTTATTCAGAAGCTTCATTAACGACATCTCGAAGTTGTTTTTACTGGGAAACAAATCTTTCCTTTGTCTTTCCCAGTTAAAACTTATTCAGAAGCTTCATTAACGACATCTCGAAGTTGTTTTTACTGGGAAACAAATCTTTCCTTTGTCTTTCCCTGTTAAAACTTATTCAGAAGCTTCATTAACGACATCTCGAAGTTGTTTTTACTGGGAAACAAATCTTTCCTTTGTCTTTCCCTGTTAAAACTTATTCAGAAGCTTCACTAACGAGATCTCGAAGTTATTTTTGCTGGGAAAGAAATCTTTCCTTTGTCTTTCCCTGATAAAACTTATTCAGAAGCTTCATTAACGACATCTCGAAGTTGTTTTTACTGGGAAACAAATCTTTCCTTTGTCTTTCCCTGATAAAACTTATTCAGAAGCTTCATTAACGATAACTCGAAGTTATTTTTACTGGGAAACAAATCTTTCCTTTGTCTTTCCCTGATAAAACTTATTCAGAAGCTTCATTAACGACATCTCGAAGTTGTTTTTACTGGGAAACAAATCTTTCCTTTGTCTTTCCCTGTTAAAACTTATTCAGATGCTTCATTTACGAGATCTCGAAGTTATTTTTACTGGGAAACAAATCTTTCCTTTGTCTTTCCCTGTTAAAACTTATTCAGAAGCTTCACTAACGACATCTCGAAGTAAATTTTTACTGGGAAACAAATCTTTCCTTTGTCTTTCCCTGATAAAACTTATTCAGAAGCTTCATTAACGACAACTCGAAGTTATTTTTACTGGGAAACAAATCTTTCCTTTGTCTTTCCCTGTTAAAACTTATTCAGAAGCTTCATTAACGACATCTCGAAGTTGTTTTTACTGGGAAACAAATCTTTCCTTTGTCTTTCCCAGTTAAAACTTATTCAGAAGCTTCATTAACGACATCTCGAAGTTGTTTTTACTGGGAAACAAATCTTTCCTTTGTCTTTCCCTGTTAAAACTTATTCAGAAGCTTCATTAACGACATCTCGAAGTTGTTTTTACTGGGAAACAAATCTTTCCTTTGTCTTTCCCTGTTAAAACTTATTCAGAAGCTTCATTAACGACATCTCGAAGTTGTTTTTACTGGGAAACAAATCTTTCCTTTGTCTTTCCCTGTTAAAACTTATTCAGAAGCTTCATTAACGACATCTCGAAGTTGTTTTTACTGGGAAACAAATCTTTCCTTTGTCTTTCCCAGTTAAAACTTATTCAGAAGCTTCATTAACGACATCTCGAAGTTGTTTTTACTGGGAAACAAATCTTTCCTTTGTCTTTCCCTGTTAAAACTTATTCAGAAGCTTCATTAACGAGATCTCGAAGTTATTTTTACTGGGAAACAAATCTTTCCTTTGTCTTTCCCTGATAAAACTTATTCAGAAGCTTCATTAACGACATCTCGAAGTTGTTTTTACTGGGAAACAAATCTTTCCTTTGTCTTTCCCAGTTAAAACTTATTCAGAAGCTTCATTAACGACATCTCGAAGTTGTTTTTACTGGGAAACAAATCTTTCCTTTGTCTTTCCCTGTTAAAACTTATTCAGAAGCTTCATTAACGACATCTCGAAGTTGTTTTTACTGGGAAACAAATCTTTCCTTTGTCTTTCCCTGATAAAACTTATTCAGAAGCTTCATTAACGACATCTCGAAGTTGTTTTTACTGGGAAACAAATCTTTCCTTTGTCTTTCCCTGATAAAACTTATTCAGAAGCTTCATTAACGAGATCTCGAAGTTATTTTTACTGGGAAACAAATCTTTCCTTTGTCTTTCCCTGTTAAAACTTATTCAGAAGCTTCATTAACGACATCTCGAAGTTGTTTTTACTGGGAAACAAATCTTTCCTTTGTCTTTCCCTGATAAAACTTATTCAGAAGCTTCATTAACGAGATCTCGAAGTTATTTTTGCTGGGAAACAAATCTTTCCTTTGTCTTTCCCTGATAAAACTTATTCAGAAGCTTCATTAACGACATCTCGAAGTTGTTTTTACTGGGAAACAAATCTTTCCTTTGTCTTTCCCTGATAAAACTTATTCAGAAGCTTCATTAACGACATCTCGAAGTTGTTTTTACTGGGAAACAAATCTTTCCTTTGTCTTTCCCTGTTAAAACTTATTCAGAAGCTTCATTAACGACATCTCGAAGTTGTTTTTACTGGGAAACAAATCTTTCCTTTGTCTTTCCCTGTTAAAACTTATTCAGAAGCTTCACTAACGAGATCTCGAAGTTATTTTTGCTGGGAAACAAATCTTTCCTTTGTCTTTCCCTGATAATACTTATTCAGAAGCTTCATTAACGACACCTAATAGTTATTTTTGCTGGGAAAGAAATCTTTCCTTTGTCTTTCCCTGATAAAACTTATTCAGAAGCTTCATTAACGACATCTCGAAGTTATTTTTACTGGGAAACAAATCTTTCCTTTGTCTTTCCCTGATAAAACTTATTCAGAAGCTTCATTAACGACATCTCGAAGTTGTTTTTACTGGGAAACAAATCTTTCCTTTGTCTTTCCCTGATAATACTTATTCAGAAGCTTCATTAACGACATCTCGAAGTTGTTTTTACTGGGAAACTAATCTTTCCTTTGTCTTTCCCTGATAAAACTTATTCAGAAGCTTCATTAACGACATCTCGAAGTTGTTTTTACTGGGAAACAAATCTTTCCTTTGTCTTTCCCTGTTAAAACTTATTCAGAAGCTTCATTTACGACATCTCGAAGTTGTTTTTACTGGGAAACAAATCTTTCCTTTGTCTTTCTCTGTTAAAACTTATTCAGAAGCTTCATTAACGACATCTCGAAGTTGTTTTTACTGGGAAACAAATCTTTCCTTTGTCTTTCCCTGTTAAAACTTATTCAGAAGCTTCATTAACGACATCTCGAAGTTGTTTTTACTGGGAAACAAATCTTTCCTTTGTCTTTCCCTGTTAAAACTTATTCAGAAGCTTCATTAACGACATCTCGAAGTTGTTTTTACTGGGAAACAAATCTTTCCTTTGTCTTTCCCTGATAATACTTATTCAGAAGCTTCATTAACGACACCTAATAGTTATTTTTGCTGGGAAAGAAATCTTTCCTTTGTCTTTCCCTGATAAAACTTATTCAGAAGCTTCATTAACGACATCTCGAAGTTATTTTTACTGGGAAACAAATCTTTCCTTTGTCTTTCCCTGATAAAACTTATTCAGAAGCTTCATTAACGACATCTCGAAGTTGTTTTTACTGGGAAACAAATCTTTCCTTTGTCTTTCCCTGATAATACTTATTCAGAAGCTTCATTAACGACATCTCGAAGTTGTTTTTACTGGGAAACAAATCTTTCCTTTGTCTTTCCCTGTTAAAACTTATTCAGAAGCTTCATTAACGAGATCTCGAAGTTATTTTTACTGGGAAACAAATCTTTCCTTTGTCTTTCCCTGATAAAACTTATTCAGAAGCTTCATTAACGACATCTCGAAGTTGTTTTTACTGGGAAACAAATCTTTCCTTTGTCTTTCCCTGATAATACTTATTCAGAAGCTTCATTAACGACACCTAATAGTTATTTTTACTGGGAAAGAAATCTTTCCTTTGTCTTTCCCTGATAAAACTTATTCAGAAGCTTCATTAACGACAACTCGAAGTTATTTTTACTGGGAAACAAATCTTTCCTTTGTCTTTCCCTGATAAAACTTATTCAGAAGCTTCATTAACGACATCTCGAAGTTGTTTTTACTGGGAAACAAATCTTTCCTTTGTCTTTCCCTGATAAAACTTATTCAGAAGCTTCATTAACGACACCTAATAGTTATTTTTGCTGGGAAAGAAATCTTTCCTTTGTCTTTCCCTGTTAAAACTTATTCAGAAGCTTCACTAACGAGATCTCGAAGTTATTTTTGCTGGGAAAGAAATCTTTCCTTTGTCTTTCCCTGATAAAACTTATTCAGAAGCTTCATTAACGACATCTCGAAGTTGTTTTTACTGGGAAACAAATCTTTCCTTTGTCTTTCCCTGTTAAAACTTATTCAGATGCTTCATTAACGAGATCTCGAAGTTATTTTTACTGGGAAACAAATCTTTCCTTTGTCTTTCCCTGATAAAACTTATTCAGAAGCTTCATTAACGACATCTCGAAGTTATTTTTACTGGGAAACAAATCTTTCCTTTGTCTTTCCCTGATAAAACTTATTCAGAAGCTTCATTAACGACATCTCGAAGTTGTTTTTACTGGGAAACAAATCTTTCCTTTGTCTTTCCCTGTTAAAACTTATTCAGATGCTTTACTAACGAGATCTCGAAGTTATTTTTGCTGGGAAAGAAATCTTTCCTTTGTCTTTCCCTGTTAAAACTTATTCAGATGCTTCATTAACGACATCTCGAAGTTATTTTTACTGGGAAACAAATCTTTCCTTTGTCTTTCCCTGTTAAAACTTATTCAGAAGCTTCATTAACGAGATCTCGAAGTTGTTTTTACTGGGAAACAAATCTTTCCTTTGTCTTTCCCTGATAATACTTATTCAGAAGCTTCATTAACGAGATCTCGAAGTTGTTTTTTTGGGAAACAAATCTTTCCTTTGTCTTTCCCTGATAAAACTTATTCAGAAGCTTCATTAACGACATCTCGAAGTTGTTTTTACTGGGAAACAAATCTTTCCTTTGTCTTTCCCTGTTAAAACTTATTCAGAAGCTTCATTAACGACATCTCGAAGTTGTTTTTACTGGGAAACAAATCTTTCCTTTGTCTTTCCCTGATAAAACTTATTCAGAAGCTTCATTAACGACATCTCGAAGTTGTTTTTACTGGGAAACAAATCTTTCCTTTGTCTTTCCCTGTTAAAACTTATTCAGATGCTTTACTAACGAGATCTCGAAGTTATTTTTGCTGGGAAAGAAATCTTTCCTTTGTCTTTCCCTGTTAAAACTTATTCAGATGCTTCATTAACGACATCTCGAAGTTATTTTTACTGGGAAACAAATCTTTCCTTTGTCTTTCCCTGTTAAAACTTATTCAGAAGCTTCATTAACGAGATCTCGAAGTTGTTTTTACTGGGAAACAAATCTTTCCTTTGTCTTTCCCTGTTAAAACTTATTCAGAAGCTTCATTAACGACATCTCGAAGTTGTTTTTACTGGGAAACAAATCTTTCCTTTGTCTTTCCCTGATAATACTTATTCAGAAGCTTCATTAACGACACCTAATAGTTATTTTTGCTGGGAAAGAAATCTTTCCTTTGTCTTTCCCTGATAAAACTTATTCAGAAGCTTCATTAACGACATCTCGAAGTTATTTTTACTGGGAAACAAATCTTTCCTTTGTCTTTCCCTGATAAAACTTATTCAGAAGCTTCATTAACGACATCTCGAAGTTGTTTTTACTGGGAAACAAATCTTTCCTTTGTCTTTCCCTGATAATACTTATTCAGAAGCTTCATTAACGACATCTCGAAGTTGTTTTTACTGGGAAACAAATCTTTCCTTTGTCTTTCCCTGTTAAAACTTATTCAGAAGCTTCATTAACGACATCTCGAAGTTGTTTTTTTGGGAAACAAATCTTTCCTTTGTCTTTCCCTGATAAAACTTATTCAGAAGCTTCATTAACGACATCTCGAAGTTGTTTTTACTGGGAAACAAATCTTTCCTTTGTCTTTCCCTGTTAAAACTTATTCAGAAGCTTCATTAACGAGATCTCGAAGTTATTTTTACTGGGAAACAAATCTTTCCTTTGTCTTTCCCTGATAAAACTTATTCAGAAGCTTCATTAACGACATCTCGAAGTTGTTTTTACTGGGAAACAAATCTTTCCTTTGTCTTTCCCTGATAATACTTATTCAGAAGCTTCATTAACGACACCTAATAGTTACTTTTGCTGGGAAAGAAATCTTTCCTTTGTCTTTCCCTGTTAAAACTTATTCAGAAGCTTCATTAACGACATCTCGAAGTTATTTTTACTGGGAAACAAATCTTTCCTTTGTCTTTCCCTGATAAAACTTATTCAGAAGCTTCATTAACGACATCTCGAAGTTATTTTTACTGGGAAACAAATCTTTCCTTTGTCTTTCCCTGATAAAACTTATTCAGAAGCTTCATTAACGACATCTCGAAGTTGTTTTTACTGGGAAACAAATCTTTCCTTTGTCTTTCCCTGATAATACTTATTCAGAAGCTTCATTAACGACATCTCGAAGTTGTTTTTACTGGGAAACAAATCTTTCCTTTGTCTTTCCCTGTTAAAACTTATTCAGAAGCTTCATTAACGACATCTCGAAGTTGTTTTTACTGGGTAACAAATCTTTCCTTTGTCTTTCCCTGTTAAAACTTATTCAGAAGCTTCATTAACGACATCTCGAAGTTGTTTTTACTGGGAAACAAATCTTTCCTTTGTCTTTCCCTGTGAAAACTTATTCAGAAGCTTCATTAACGACATCTCGAAGTTGTTTTTACTGGGTAACAAATCTTTCCTTTGTCTTTCCCTGTTAAAACTTATTCAGAAGCTTCATTAACGACATCTCGAAGTTGTTTTTACTGGGAAACAAATCTTTCCTTTGTCTTTCCCTGTGAAAACTTATTCAGAAGCTTCATTAACGACACCTAATAGTTATTTTTGCTGGGAAAGAAATCTTTCCTTTGTCTTTCCCTGATAAAACTTATTCAGAAGCTTCATTAACGACATCTCGAAGTTATTTTTACTGGGAAACAAATCTTTCCTTTGTCTTTCCCTGTTAAAACTTATTCAGAAGCTTCATTAACGACATCTCGAAGTTGTTTTTACTGGGAAACAAATCTTTCCTTTGTCTTTCCCTGATAATACTTATTCAGAAGCTTCATTAACGACATCTCGAAGTTGTTTTTACTGGGAAACAAATCTTTCCTTTGTCTTTCCCTGTTAAAACTTATTCAGAAGCTTCATTAACGACATCTCGAAGTTATTTTTACTGGGAAACAAATCTTTCCTTTGTCTTTCCCTGTTAAAACTTATTCAGAAGCTTCATTAACGACATCTCGAAGTTGTTTTTACTGGGAAACAAATCTTTCCTTTGTCTTTCCCTGTGAAAACTTATTCAGAAGCTTCATTAACGACATCTCGAAGTTGTTTTTACTGGGTAACAAATCTTTCCTTTGTCTTTCCCTGTTAAAACTTATTCAGAAGCTTCATTAACGACATCTCGAAGTTGTTTTTACTGGGTAACAAATCTTTCCTTTGTCTTTCCCTGATAAAACTTATTCAGAAGCTTCATTAACGACATCTCGAAGTTGTTTTTACTGGGAAACAAATCTTTCCTTTGTCTTTCCCTGTTAAAACTTATTCAGAAGCTTCATTAACGAGATCTCGAAGTTATTTTTACTGGGAAACAAATCTTTCCTTTGTCTTTCCCTGATAAAACTTATTCAGAAGCTTCATTAACGAGATCTCGAAGTTATTTTTACTGGGAAACAAATCTTTCCTTTGTCTTTCCCTGATAAAACTTATTCAGAAGCTTCATTAACGACATCTCGAAGTTATTTTTACTGGGAAACAAATCTTTCCTTTGTCTTTCCCTGATAATACTTATTCAGAAGCTTCATTAACGACATCTCGAAGTTGTTTTTGCTGGGAAAGAAATCTTTCCTTTGTCTTTCCCTGTTAAAACTTATTCAGAAGCTTCATTAACGACATCTCGAAGTTGTTTTTACTGGGAAACAAATCTTTCCTTTGTCTTTCCCTGATAATACTTATTCAGAAGCTTCATTAACGACATCTCGAAGTTGTTTTTACTGGGAAACAAATCTTTCCTTTGTCTTTCCCTGTTAAAACTTATTCAGAAGCTTCATTAACGACATCTCGAAGTTGTTTTTACTGGGTAACAAATCTTTCCTTTGTCTTTCCCTGTTAAAACTTATTCAGAAGCTTCATTAACGACATCTCGAAGTTGTTTTTACTGGGAAACAAATCTTTCCTTTGTCTTTCCCTGTGAAAACTTATTCAGAAGCTTCATTAACGACATCTCGAAGTTGTTTTTACTGGGTAACAAATCTTTCCTTTGTCTTTCCCTGTTAAAACTTATTCAGAAGCTTCATTAACGACATCTCGAAGTTGTTTTTACTGGGAAACAAATCTTTCCTTTGTCTTTCCCTGATAAAACTTATTCAGAAGCTTCATTAACGACATCTCGAAGTTGTTTTTACTGGGAAACAAATCTTTCCTTTGTCTTTCCCTGTTAAAACTTATTCAGAAGCTTCATTAACGAGATCTCGAAGTTATTTTTACTGGGAAACAAATCTTTCCTTTGTCTTTCCCTGTTAAAACTTATTCAGAAGCTTCATTAACGACATCTCGAAGTTGTTTTTACTGGGAAACAAATCTTTCCTTTGTCTTTCCCTGATAATACTTATTCAGAAGCTTCATTAACGACACCTAATAGTTATTTTTGCTGGGAAAGAAATCTTTTCTTTGTCTTTCCCTGATAAAACTTATTCAGAAGCTTCATTAACGACATCTCGAAGTTATTTTTACTGGGAAACAAATCTTTCCTTTGTCTTTCCCTGATAAAACTTATTCAGAAGCTTCATTAACGACATCTCGAAGTTGTTTTTACTGGGAAACAAATCTTTCCTTTGTCTTTCCCTGATAATACTTATTCAGAAGCTTCATTAACGACACCTAATAGTTATTTTTGCTGGGAAAGAAATCTTTTCTTAGTCTTTCTCTGTTAAAACTTATTCAGAAGCTTTATTAACGACACCTAATAGTTATTTTTGCTGGGAAAGAAATCTTTCCTTTGTCTTAACCTTTTAAAACTTATTCAGAAGCTTCACTAACGAGATCTCGTAGTTATTTTTACTGGGAAAGAAATCTTTCCTTTGCCTATACCTGTTAAAGCTTATTTTGAAGCTTCATTAACGACACCTAATAGTTATTTTTGCTGGGAAAGAAATCTTTTCTTAGTCTTTCCCTGTTAAAACTTGTTCAGAAGCTTCATTAACGAGATCTCGAAGTTATTTTTACTGGGAAACAAATCTTTCCTTTGTCTTTCCGTGATAAAACTTATTCAGAAGCTTCATTAACGACATCTCGAAGTTGTTTTTACTGGGAAACAAATCTTTCCTTTGTCTTTCCCTGATAATACTTATTCAGAAGCTTCATTAACGACACCTAATAGTTATTTTTGCTGGGAAAGAAATCTTTCCTTTGTCTTTCCCTGATAAAACTTATTCAGAAGCTTCATTAACGACATCTCGAAGTTGTTTTTACTGGGAAACAAATCTTTCCTTTGTCTTTCCCTGTTAAAACTTATTCACAAGCTTCACTAACGAGATCTCGAAGTTATTTTTGCTGGGAAAGAAATCTTTCCTTTGTCTTTCCCTGATAAAACTTATTCAGAAGCTTCATTAACGACATCTCGAAGTTGTTTTTACTGGGAAAGAAATCTTTCCTTTGTCTTTCCCTGATAAAACTTATTCAGAAGCTTCATTAACGACATCTCGAAGTTGTTTTTACTGGGAAACAAATCTTTCCTTTGTCTTTTCCTGATAATACTTATTCAGAAGCTTCATTAACGACATCTCGAAGTTGTTTTTACTGGGAAACAAATCTTTCCTTTGTCTTTCCCTGATAATACTTATTCAGAAGCTTCATTAACGACACCTAATAGTTATTTTTGCTGGGAAAGAAATCTTTCCTTTGTCTTTCCCTGATAAAACTTATTCAGAAGCTTCATTAACGACATCTCGAAGTTGTTTTTACTGGGAAACAAATCTTTCCTTTGTCTTTCCCTGATAAAACTTATTCAGAAGCTTCATTAACGACATCTCGAAGTTGTTTTTACTGGGAAACAAATCTTTCCTTTGTCTTTCCCTGTTAAAACTTATTCAGAAGCTTCATTAACGAGATCTCGAAGTTATTTTTACTGGGAAACAAATCTTTCCTTTGTCTTTCCCTGATAAAACTTATTCAGAAGCTTCATTAACGAGATCTCGAAGTTATTTTTACTGGGAAACAAATCTTTCCTTTGTCTTTCCCTGATAAAACTTATTCAGAAGCTTCATTAACGACATCTCGAAGTTATTTTTACTGGGAAACAAATCTTTCCTTTGTCTTTCCCTGATAATACTTATTCAGAAGCTTCATTAACGACATCTCGAAGTTGTTTTTGCTGGGAAAGAAATCTTTCCTTTGTCTTTCCCTGTTAAAACTTATTCAGAAGCTTCATTAACGACATCTCGAAGTTGTTTTTACTGGGAAACAAATCTTTCCTTTGTCTTTCCCTGATAATACTTATTCAGAAGCTTCATTAACGACATCTCGAAGTTGTTTTTACTGGGAAACAAATCTTTCCTTTGTCTTTCCCTGTTAAAACTTATTCAGAAGCTTCATTAACGACATCTCGAAGTTGTTTTTACTGGGTAACAAATCTTTCCTTTGTCTTTCCCTGTTAAAACTTATTCAGAAGCTTCATTAACGACATCTCGAAGTTGTTTTTACTGGGAAACAAATCTTTCCTTTGTCTTTCCCTGTGAAAACTTATTCAGAAGCTTCATTAACGACATCTCGAAGTTGTTTTTACTGGGTAACAAATCTTTCCTTTGTCTTTCCCTGTTAAAACTTATTCAGAAGCTTCATTAACGACATCTCGAAGTTGTTTTTACTGGGAAACAAATCTTTCCTTTGTCTTTCCCTGATAAAACTTATTCAGAAGCTTCATTAACGACATCTCGAAGTTGTTTTTACTGGGAAACAAATCTTTCCTTTGTCTTTCCCTGTTAAAACTTATTCAGAAGCTTCATTAACGAGATCTCGAAGTTATTTTTACTGGGAAACAAATCTTTCCTTTGTCTTTCCCTGTTAAAACTTATTCAGAAGCTTCATTAACGACATCTCGAAGTTGTTTTTACTGGGAAACAAATCTTTCCTTTGTCTTTCCCTGATAATACTTATTCAGAAGCTTCATTAACGACACCTAATAGTTATTTTTGCTGGGAAAGAAATCTTTTCTTTGTCTTTCCCTGATAAAACTTATTCAGAAGCTTCATTAACGACATCTCGAAGTTATTTTTACTGGGAAACAAATCTTTCCTTTGTCTTTCCCTGATAAAACTTATTCAGAAGCTTCATTAACGACATCTCGAAGTTGTTTTTACTGGGAAACAAATCTTTCCTTTGTCTTTCCCTGATAATACTTATTCAGAAGCTTCATTAACGACACCTAATAGTTATTTTTGCTGGGAAAGAAATCTTTTCTTAGTCTTTCTCTGTTAAAACTTATTCAGAAGCTTTATTAACGACACCTAATAGTTATTTTTGCTGGGAAAGAAATCTTTCCTTTGTCTTAACCTTTTAAAACTTATTCAGAAGCTTCACTAACGAGATCTCGTAGTTATTTTTACTGGGAAAGAAATCTTTCCTTTGCCTATACCTGTTAAAGCTTATTTTGAAGCTTCATTAACGACACCTAATAGTTATTTTTGCTGGGAAAGAAATCTTTTCTTAGTCTTTCCCTGTTAAAACTTGTTCAGAAGCTTCATTAACGAGATCTCGAAGTTATTTTTACTGGGAAACAAATCTTTCCTTTGTCTTTCCGTGATAAAACTTATTCAGAAGCTTCATTAACGACATCTCGAAGTTGTTTTTACTGGGAAACAAATCTTTCCTTTGTCTTTCCCTGATAATACTTATTCAGAAGCTTCATTAACGACACCTAATAGTTATTTTTGCTGGGAAAGAAATCTTTCCTTTGTCTTTCCCTGATAAAACTTATTCAGAAGCTTCATTAACGACATCTCGAAGTTGTTTTTACTGGGAAACAAATCTTTCCTTTGTCTTTCCCTGTTAAAACTTATTCACAAGCTTCACTAACGAGATCTCGAAGTTATTTTTGCTGGGAAAGAAATCTTTCCTTTGTCTTTCCCTGATAAAACTTATTCAGAAGCTTCATTAACGACATCTCGAAGTTGTTTTTACTGGGAAAGAAATCTTTCCTTTGTCTTTCCCTGATAAAACTTATTCAGAAGCTTCATTAACGACATCTCGAAGTTGTTTTTACTGGGAAACAAATCTTTCCTTTGTCTTTTCCTGATAATACTTATTCAGAAGCTTCATTAACGACATCTCGAAGTTGTTTTTACTGGGAAACAAATCTTTCCTTTGTCTTTCCCTGATAATACTTATTCAGAAGCTTCATTAACGACACCTAATAGTTATTTTTGCTGGGAAAGAAATCTTTCCTTTGTCTTTCCCTGATAAAACTTATTCAGAAGCTTCATTAACGACATCTCGAAGTTGTTTTTACTGGGAAACAAATCTTTCCTTTGTCTTTCCCTGTTAAAACTTATTCACAAGCTTCACTAACGAGATCTCGAAGTTATTTTTGCTGGGAAAGAAATCTTTCCTTTGTCTTTCCCTGATAAAACTTATTCAGAAGCTTCATTAACGACATCTCGAAGTTGTTTTTACTGGGAAAGAAATCTTTCCTTTGTCTTTCCTTGATAATACTTATTCAGAAGCTTCATTAACGACACCTAATAGTTATTTTTGCTGGGAAAGAAATCTTTCCTTTGTCTTTCCCTGATAAAACTTATTCAGAAGCTTCATTAACGACACCTAATAGTTATTTTTGCTGGGAAAGAAGTCTTTCCTTTGTCTTAACCTTTTAAAACTTATTCAGAAGCTTCACTAACGAGATCTCGTAGTTATTTTTGCTGGGAAAGAAATCTTTCCTTTGTGTTTACCTGTTAAAACTTATTCAGAAGCTTGATTAACGACACCTAATAGTTATTTTTGCTGGGAAAGAAATCTTTTCTTAGTCTTAACCTGTTAAAACTTTTTCAGAAGCTTCATTAACGAGATCTCGAAGTTATTTTTACTGGGAAACAAATCTTTCCTTTGTCTTTCCCTGATAAAACTTATTCAGAAGCTTCATTAACGACACCTAATAGTTATTTTTGCTGGGAAAGAAATCTTTCCTTTGTCTTAACCTGTTAAAACTTCTTCAGAAGCTTCATTAACGAGATCTCGAAGTTATTTTTACTGGGAAACAAATCTTTCCTTTGTCTTTCCTTGATAAAACTTATTCAGAAGCTTCATTAACGACACCTAATAGTTATTTTTGCTGGGAAAGAAATCTTTTCTTAGTCTTTCTCTGTTAAAACTTATTCAGAAGCTTCATTAACGACATATAATCGTTATTTTTGCTGGGAAAGATATCTTTCCTTTGTCTTTCCCTGTTAAAACTTAATCAGAAGCTTCATTAACGACACCTAATAGTTATTTTTGCTGGGAAAGAAATCTTTTCTTAGTCTTTCTCTGTTAAAACTTATTCAGAAGCTTCATTAACGACATCTAATCGTTATTTTTGCTGGGAAACAAATCGTTCCTTTCTCTTTCCCTGTTCAAGCTTATTCTGAAGCTTCACTAACGACATCTCGTAGTTATTTTTGCAGGGAAAGAAATCTTTTCATAGTCTTTCGTGTTAAAACTTATTCAGAAGCTTCATTAACGACACCTAATAGTTATTTTTGCTGGGAAAGAAATCTTTCCTTTGTCTTAACCTGTTAAAACTTATTCAGAAGCTTCACTAACGACACCTAATAGTTATTTTTGTTGGGAAAGAAATCTTTTCATAGTCTTTCCCTGTTAAAACTTGTTCAGAAGCTTGATTAACGACATCTCGAAGTTATTTTTGCTGGGAAACAAATCTTTCCTTAGTCTTTCCTTGAGAAAACTTGTTCAGAAGCTTGATTTACGACACCTAATAGTTATTTTTGCTGGGAAAGAAATCTTTCCTTTGTCTTAACCTGTTAAAACTTATTCAGAAGCTTCATTAACGACATCTCGAAGTTGTTTTTACTGGGAAACAAATCTTTCCTTTGTCTTTTCCTGATAATACTTATTCAGAAGCTTCATTAACGACATCTCGAAGTTGTTTTTACTGGGAAAGAAATCTTTCCTTTGTCTTTCCCTGATAAAACTTATTCAGAAGCTTCATTAACGACATCTCGAAGTTGTTTTTACTGGGAAACAAATCTTTCCTTTGTCTTTTCCTGATAATACTTATTCAGAAGCTTCATTAACGAGATCTCGAAGTTATTTTTACTGGGAAACAAATCTTTCCTTTGTCTTTCCCTGATAAAACTTATTCAGAAGCTTCATTAACGACACCTAATAGTTATTTTTGCTGGGAAAGAAATCTTTCCTTTGTCTTTCCCTGATAATACTTATTCAGAAGCTTCATTAACGACACCTAATAGTTATTTTTGCTGGGAAAGAAATCTTTCCTTTGTCTTTCCCTGATAAAACTTATTCAGAAGCTTCATTAACGACACCTAATAGTTATTTTTGCTGGGAAAGAAATCTTTTCTTAGTCTTTCTCTGTTAAAACTTATTCAGAAGCTTCATTAACGACATATAATCGTTATTTTTGCTGGGAAAGATATCTTTCCTTTGTCTTTCCCTGTTAAAACATGTTCCGAAGATTGGTTAACGTCATCTCGAAGTTATTTTTACTAGGAAACAAATCTTTCCTTTGTCTTTCCCTGATAAAACTTATTCAGAAGCTTCATTAACGACATCTCGAAGTTGTTTTTACTGGGAAACAAATCTTTCCTTTGTCTTTTCCTGATAATACTTATTCAGAAGCTTCATTAACGAGATCTCGAAGTTATTTTTGCTGGGAAAGAAATCTTTTCTTAGTCTTTCTCTGTTAAAACTTATTCAGAAGCTTCATTAACGACATATAATCGTTATTTTTGCTGGGAAAGATATCTTTCCTTTGTCTTTCCCTGTTAAAACATGTTCCGAAGATTGGTTAACGTCATCTCGAAGTTGTTTTTACTGGGAAAGAAATCTTTCCTTTGTCTTTCCCTGATAAAACTTATTCAGAAGCTTCATTAACGACATCTCGAAGTTGTTTTTACTGGGAAACAAATCTTTCCTTTGTCTTTTCCTGATAATACTTATTCAGAAGCTTCATTAACGAGATCTCGAAGTTATTTTTGCTGGGAAAGAAATCTTTCCTTTGCCTATACCTGTTAAAGCTTATTCTGAAGCTTCATTAACGACACCTAATAGTTATTTTTGCTGGGAAAGAAATCTGTCCTTTGTCTTAACCTTTTAAAACTTATTCAGAAGCTTTATTGACGACACCTAATAGTTATTTTTGCTGGGAAAGAAATCTTTCCTTTGTCTTAACCTTTTAAAACTTATTCAGAAGCTTCACTAACGAGATCTCGTAGTTATTTTTGCTGGGAAAGAAATCTTTCCTTTGCCTATACCTGTTAAAGCTTATTCTGAAGCTTCACTAACGACATCTCGTAGTTTTTTTTGCAGGGAAAGAAATCTTTCCTTTGTCTTTCCCTGATAAAACTTATTCAGAAGCTTCATTAACGACACCTAATAGTTATTTTTGCTTGGAAAGAAATCTTTCCTTTGTCTTAACCTTTTAAAACTTATTCAGAAGCTTCACTAACGAGATCACGTAGTTATTTTTGCTGGGAAAGAAATCTTTTCTTAGTCTTTCCCTGTTAAAACTTGTTCAGAAGCTTGATTAACGACATCTCGAAGTTGTTTTTATTGGGAAACAAATCTTTCCTTTGTCTTTCCCTGATAATACTTATTCAGAAGCTTCATTGACGACACCTAGTAGTTATTTTTGCTGGGAAAGAAATCTTTCCTTTGTCTTTTCCTGATAATACTTATTCAGAAGCTTCATTAACGACAACTCGAAGTTGTTTTTACTGGGAAACAAATCTTTCCTTTGTCTTTTCCTGATAATACTTATTCAGAAGCTACAAAACGACATCTCGAAGTTATTTTTACTGGGAAACAAATCTTTCCTTTGTCTTTCCGTGATAAAACTTATTCAGAAGCTTCATTAACGACAACTCGAAGTTGTTTTTACTGGGAAACAAATCTTTCCTTTGTCTTTCCCTGATAATACTTATTCAGAAGCTTCATTAACGAGATCACGTAGTTATTTTTGCTGGGAAAGAAATCTTTCCTTTGTCTTTCCCTGATAATACTTATTCAGAAGCTTCATTAACGAGATCACGTAGTTATTTTTGCTGGGAAAGAAATCTTTCCTTTGTCTTTCCCTGATAATACTTATTCAGAAGCTTCATTAACGACATCTCGAAGTTGTTTTTACTGGGAAACAAATCTTTCCTTTGTCTTTTCCTGATAATACTTATTCAGAAGCTTCATTAACGAGATCTCGAAGTTATTTTTACTGGGAAACAAATCTTTCCTTTGTCTTTCCCTGATAATACTTATTCAGAAGCTTCACTAACGAGATCTCGAAGTTATTTTTACTGGGAAACAAATCTTTCCTTTGTCTTTCCCTGATAATACTTATTCAGAAGCTTCATTAACGACACCTAATAGTTATTTTTGCTGGGAAAGAAATCTTTCTTTTGTCTTAACCTGTTAAAACTTATTCAGAAGCTTCACTAACGAGATCTCGTAGTTATTTTTGCTGGGAAAGAAATCTTTCCTTTGTCTTTCCCTGATAAAACTTATTCAGAAGCTTCATTAACGACACCTAGTAGTTATTTTTACTGGGAAACAAATCTTTCCTTTGTCTTTCCCTGATAAAACTTATTCAGAAGCTTCATTAACGACATCTCGAAGTTGTTTTTACTGGGAAACAAATCTTTCCTTTGTCTTTCCCTGATAATACTTATTCAGAAGCTTCATTAACGACACCTAATAGTTATTTTTGCTGGGAAAGAAATCTTTCCTTTGTCTTTCCCTGATAAAACTTATTCAGAAGCTTCATTAACGACATCTCGAAGTTGTTTTTACTGGGAAACAAATCTTTCCTTTGTCTTTCCCTGTTAAAACTTATTCAGAAGCTTCACTAACGAGATCTCGAAGTTTTTTTTTGCTGGGAAAGAAATCTTTCCTTTGTCTTTCCCTGATAAAACTTATTCAGAAGCTTCATTAACGACATCTCGAAGTTGTTTTTACTGGGAAACAAATCTTTCCTTTGTCTTTTCCTGATAATACTTATTCAGAAGCTTCATTAACGAGATCTCGAAGTTATTTTTACTGGGAAACAAATCTTTCGTTTGTCTTTCCCTGATAAAACTTATTCAGAAGCTTCATTAACGACATCTCGAAGTTGTTTTTACTGGGAAACAAATCTTTCCTTTGTCTTTCCCTGATAATACTTATTCAGAAGCTTCACTAACGAGATCTCGAAGTTATTTTTACTGGGAAACAAATCTTTCCTTTGTCTTTCCCTGATAATACTTATTCAGAAGCTTCATTAACGACACCTAATAGTTATTTTTGCTGGGAAAGAAATCTGTCCTTTGTCTTAACCTGTTAAAACTTATTCAGAAGCTTCACTAACGAGATCTCGTAGTTATTTTTGCTGGGAAAGAAATCTTTCCTTTGTCTTTCCCTGATAAAACTTATTCAGAAGCTTCATTAACGACATCTCGAAGTTGTTTTTACTGGGAAACAAATCTTTCCTTTGTCTTTTCCTGATAATACTTATTCAGAAGCTTCATTAACGAGATCTCGAAGTTATTTTTACTGGGAAACAAATCTTTCCTTTGTCTTTCCCTGATAAAACTTATTCAGAAGCTTCATTAACGACATCTCGAAGTTGTTTTTACTGGGAAACAAATCTTTCCTTTGTCTTTCCCTGATAATACTTATTCAGAAGCTTCATTAACGACACCTAATAGTTATTTTTGCTGGGAAAGAAATCTTTCCTTTGTCTTTCCCTGATAAAACTTATTCAGAAGCTTCATTAACGACATCTCGAAGTTGTTTTTACTGGGAAACAAATCTTTCCTTTGTCTTTCCCTGTTAAAACTTATTCAGAAGCTTCACTAACGAGATCTCGAAGTTTTTTTTTGCTGGGAAAGAAATCTTTCCTTTGTCTTTCCCTGATAAAACTTATTCAGAAGCTTCATTAACGACATCTCGAAGTTGTTTTTACTGGGAAACAAATCTTTCCTTTGTCTTTTCCTGATAATACTTATTCAGAAGCTTCATTAACGAGATCTCGAAGTTATTTTTACTGGGAAACAAATCTTTCGTTTGTCTTTCCCTGATAAAACTTATTCAGAAGCTTCATTAACGACATCTCGAAGTTGTTTTTACTGGGAAACAAATCTTTCCTTTGTCTTTTCCTGATAATACTTATTCAGAAGCTTCATTAACGACACCTAATAGTTATTTTTGCTGGGAAAGAAATCTTTCCTTTGTCTTTCCCTGATAAAACTTATTCAGAAGCTTCATTAACGAGATCTCGAAGTTATTTTTACTGGGAAACAAATCTTTCCTTTGTCTTTCCGTGATAAAACTTATTCAGAAGCTTCATTAACGACATCTCGAAGTTGTTTTTACTGGGAAACAAATCTTTCCTTTGTCTTTTCCTGATAATACTTATTCAGAAGCTTCATTAACGAGATCTCGAAGTTATTTTTACTGGGAAACAAATCTTTCCTTTGTCTTTCCCTGATAAAACTTATTCAGAAGCTTCATTAACGACATCTCGAAGTTGTTTTTACTGGGAAACAAGTCTTTCCTTTGTCTTTCCCTGATAATACTTATTCAGAAGCTTCATTAACGACACCTAATAGTTATTTTTGCTGGGAAAGAAATCTTTCCTTTGTCTTTCCCTGATAATACTTATTCAGAAGCTTCATTAACGAGATCTCGAAGTTATTTTTACTGGGAAACAAATCTTTCCTTTGTCTTTCCCTGATAAAACTTATTCAGAAGCTTCATTAACGACATCTCGAAGTTGTTTTTACTGGGAAACAAATCTTTCCTTTGTCTTTCCCTGATAATACTTATTCAGAAGCTTCATTAACGACACCTAATAGTTATTTTTGCTGGGAAAGAAATCTTTCCTTTGTCTTTCCCTGATAAAACTTATTCAGAAGCTTCATTAACGACATCTCGAAGTTGTTTTTACTGGGAAACAAGTCTTTCCTTTGTCTTTCCCTGATAATACTTATTCAGAAGCTTCATTAACGACACCTAATAGTTATTTTTGCTGGGAAAGAAATCTTTCCTTTGTCTTTCCCTGATAATACTTATTCAGAAGCTTCATTAACGAGATCTCGAAGTTATTTTTACTGGGAAACAAATCTTTCCTTTGTCTTTCCCTGATAAAACTTATTCAGAAGCTTCATTAACGACATCTCGAAGTTGTTTTTACTGGGAAACAAATCTTTCCTTTGTCTTTCCCTGTTAAAACTTATTCAGAAGCTTCACTAACGAGATCTCGAAGTTTTTTTTTGCTGGGAAAGAAATCTTTCCTTTGTCTTTCCCTGATAAAACTTATTCAGAAGCTTCATTAACGACATCTCGAAGTTATTTTTACTGGGAAACAAATCTTTCCTTTGTCTTTCCCTGATAAAACTTATTCAGAAGCTTCATTAACGACATCTCGAAGTTGTTTTTACTGGGAAACAAATCTTTCCTTTGTCTTTTCCTGATAATACTTATTCAGAAGCTTCATTAACGACACCTAATTGTTATTTTTGCTGGGAAAGAAATCTTTCCTTTGTCTTTCCCTGATAAAACTTATTCAGAAGCTTCATTAACGAGATCTCGAAGTTATTTTTACTGGGAAACAAATCTTTCCTTTGTCTTTCCGTGATTAAACTTATTCAGAAGCTTCATTAACGACATCTCGAAGTTATTTTTACTGGGAAACAAATCTTTCCTTTGTCTTTCCGTGATAAAACTTATTCAGAAGCTTCATTAACGACATCTCGAAGTTGTTTTTACTGGGAAACAAATCTTTCCTTTGTCTTTTCCTGATAATACTTATTCAGAAGCTTCATTAACGACACCTAGTAGTTATTTTTGCTGGGAAAGAAATCTTTCCTTTGTCTTTCCCTGTTAAAACTTATTCAGAAGCTTCACTAACGAGATCTCGAAGTTATTTTTGCTGGGAAAGAAATCTTTCCTTTGTCTTTCCCTGATAAAACTTGTTCAGAAGCTTCATTAACGACATCTCGAAGTTGTTTTTACTGGGAAACAAATCTTTCCTTTGTCTTTTCCTGATAATACTTATTCAGAAGCTTCATTAACGAGATCTCGAAGTTATTTTTACTGGGAAACAAATCTTTCCTTTGTCTTTCCCAGTTAAAACTTATTCAGAAGCTTCATTAACGACATCTCGAAGTTGTTTTTACTGGGAAACAAATCTTTCCTTTGTCATTCCCTGATAAAACTTATTCAGAAGCTTCATTAACGACATCTCGAAGTTGTTTTTACTGGGAAACAAATCTTTCCTTTGTCTTTCCCTGATAATACTTATTCAGAAGCTTCATTAACGACACCTAATAGTTATTTTTGCTAAGAAAGAAATCTTTCCTTTGTCTTAACCTGTTAAAACTTATTCAGAAGCTTCACTAACGAGATCTCGTAGTTATTTTTGCTGGGAAAGAAATCTTTCCTTTGTCTTTCCCTGATAAAACTTATTCAGAAGCTTCATTAACGACATCTCGAAGTTGTTTTTACTGGGAAACAAATCTTTCCTTTGTCTTTTCCTGATAATACTTATTCAGAAGCTTCATTAACGAGATCTCGAAGTTATTTTTACTGGGAAACAAATCTTTCCTTTGTCTTTCCCTGATAAAACTTATTCAGAAGCTTCATTAACGACATCTCGAAGTTGTTTTTACTGGGAAACAAATCTTTCCTTTGTCTTTCCCTGATAATACTTATTCAGAAGCTTCATTAACGACACCTAATAGTTATTTTTGCTGGGAAAGAAATCTTTCCTTTGTCTTTCCCTGATAAAACTTATTCAGAAGCTTCATTAACGACATCTCGAAGTTGTTTTTACTGGGAAACAAATCTTTCCTTTGTCTTTCCCTGTTAAAACTTATTCAGAAGCTTCACTAACGAGATCTCGAAGTTTTTTTTTGCTGGGAAAGAAATCTTTCCTTTGTCTTTCCCTGATAAAACTTATTCAGAAGCTTCATTAACGACATCTCGAAGTTGTTTTTACTGGGAAACAAATCTTTCCTTTGTCTTTTCCTGATAATACTTATTCAGAAGCTTCATTAACGAGATCTCGAAGTTATTTTTACTGGGAAACAAATCTTTCGTTTGTCTTTCCCTGATAAAACTTATTCAGAAGCTTCATTAACGACATCTCGAAGTTGTTTTTACTGGGAAACAAATCTTTCCTTTGTCTTTTCCTGATAATACTTATTCAGAAGCTTCATTAACGACACCTAATAGTTATTTTTGCTGGGAAAGAAATCTTTCCTTTGTCTTTCCCTGATAAAACTTATTCAGAAGCTTCATTAACGAGATCTCGAAGTTATTTTTACTGGGAAACAAATCTTTCCTTTGTCTTTCCGTGATAAAACTTATTCAGAAGCTTCATTAACGACATCTCGAAGTTGTTTTTACTGGGAAACAAATCTTTCCTTTGTCTTTTCCTGATAATACTTATTCAGAAGCTTCATTAACGAGATCTCGAAGTTATTTTTACTGGGAAACAAATCTTTCCTTTGTCTTTCCGTGATAAAACTTATTCAGAAGCTTCATTAACGACACCTAATAGTTATTTTTGCTGGGAAAGAAATCTTTCCTTTGTCTTTCTTTGTTAAAACTTATTCAGAAGCTTCACTAACGAGATCTCGTAGTTATTTTTGCTGGGAAAGAAATCTTTCCTTTGTCTTTCCCTGATAAAACTTATTCAGAAGCTTCATTAACGACATCTCGAAGTTGTTTTTACTGGGAAACAAATCTTTCCTTTGTCTTTTCCTGATAATACTTATTCAGAAGCTTCATTAACGAGATCTCGAAGTTATTTTTACTGGGAAACAAATCTTTCCTTTGTCTTTCCCTGATAAAACTTATTCAGAAGCTTCATTAACGACATCTCGAAGTTGTTTTTACTGGGAAACAAATCTTTCCTTTGTCTTTCCCTGATAATACTTATTCAGAAGCTTCATTAACGACACCTAATAGTTATTTTTGCTGGGAAAGAAATCTTTCCTTTGTCTTTCCCTGATAAAACTTATTCAGAAGCTTCATTAACGACATCTCGAAGTTGTTTTTACTGGGAAACAAATCTTTCCTTTGTCTTTCCCTGTTAAAACTTATTCAGAAGCTTCACTAACGAGATCTCGAAGTTTTTTTTTGCTGGGAAAGAAATCTTTCCTTTGTCTTTCCCTGATAAAACTTATTCAGAAGCTTCATTAACGACATCTCGAAGTTGTTTTTACTGGGAAACAAATCTTTCCTTTGTCTTTTCCTGATAATACTTATTCAGAAGCTTCATTAACGAGATCTCGAAGTTATTTTTACTGGGAAACAAATCTTTCGTTTGTCTTTCCCTGATAAAACTTATTCAGAAGCTTCATTAACGACATCTCGAAGTTGTTTTTACTGGGAAACAAATCTTTCCTTTGTCTTTTCCTGATAATACTTATTCAGAAGCTTCATTAACGACACCTAATAGTTATTTTTGCTGGGAAAGAAATCTTTCCTTTGTCTTTCCCTGATAAAACTTATTCAGAAGCTTCATTAACGAGATCTCGAAGTTATTTTTACTGGGAAACAAATCTTTCCTTTGTCTTTCCGTGATAAAACTTATTCAGAAGCTTCATTAACGACATCTCGAAGTTGTTTTTACTGGGAAACAAATCTTTCCTTTGTCTTTTCCTGATAATACTTATTCAGAAGCTTCATTAACGAGATCTCGAAGTTATTTTTACTGGGAAACAAATCTTTCCTTTGTCTTTCCCTGATAAAACTTATTCAGAAGCTTCATTAACGACATCTCGAAGTTGTTTTTACTGGGAAACAAGTCTTTCCTTTGTCTTTCCCTGATAATACTTATTCAGAAGCTTCATTAACGACACCTAATAGTTATTTTTGCTGGGAAAGAAATCTTTCCTTTGTCTTTCCCTGATAAAACTTATTCAGAAGCTTCATTAACGACATCTCGAAGTTGTTTTTACTGGGAAACAAATCTTTTCTTAGTCTTTCTCTGTTAAAACTTATTCAGAAGCTTTATTAACGACACCTAATAGTTATTTTTGCTGGGAAAGAAATCTTTCCTTTGTCTTTCCCTGATAATACTTATTCAGAAGCTTCATTAACGACACCTAATAGTTATTTTTGCTGGGAAAGAAATCTTTCCTTTGTCTTTCTTTGTTAAAACTTATTCAGAAGCTTCACTAACGACACCTAATAGTTATTTTTGCTGGGAAAGAAATCTTTCCTTTGTCTTTCCCTGATAATACTTATTCAGAAGCTTCACTAACGAGATCTCGAAGTTATTTTTACTGGGAAAGAAATCTTTTCTTAGTCTTTCTCTGTTAAAACTTATTCAGAAGCTTTATTAACGACACCTAATAGTTATTTTTGCTGGGAAAGAAATCTTTTCTTAGTCTTTCTCTGTTAAAACTTATTCAGAAGCTTTATTAACGACACCTAATAGTTATTTTTGCTGGGAAAGAAATCTTTTCTTAGTCTTTCTCTGTTAAAACTTATTCAGAAGCTTTATTAACGACACCTAATAGTTATTTTTGCTGGGAAAGAAATCTTTCCTTTGTCTTAACCTTTTAAAACTTATTCAGAAGCTTCACTAACGAGATCTCGTAGTTATTTTTGCGGGAAAAGAAATCTTTCCTTTGTCTTTCCCTGTTAAAACTTATTCAGAAGCTTCACTAACGAGATCTCGAAGTTATTTTTACTGGGAAAGAAATCTTTTCTTAGTCTTTCTCTGTTAAAACTTATTCAGAAGCTTTATTAACGACACCTAATAGTTATTTTTGCTGGGAAAGAAATCTTTTCTTAGTCTTTCTCTGTTAAAACTTATTCAGAAGCTTCATTAACGACACCTAATAGTTATTTTTGCTGGGAAAGAAATCTTTCCTTTGTCTTAACCTTTTAAAACTTATTCAGAAGCTTCACTAACGAGATCTCGAAGTTATTTTTACTGGGAAACAAATCTTTCCTTTGTCTTTCCCTGTTAAAACTTATTCAGAAGCTTCACTAACGAGATCTCGAAGTTATTTTTACTGGGAAACAAATCTTTCCTTTGTCTTTCCCTGATAAAACTTATTCAGAAGCTTCATTAACGACATCTCAAAGTTGTTTTTACTGGGAAACAAATCTTTCCTTTGTCTTTTCCTGATAATACTTATTCAGAAGCTTTCATTAACGAGATCTCGAAGTTATTTTTACTGGGAAACAAATCCCTTTCCGTGATAAAACTTATTCAGAAGCTTCATTAACGACATCTCGAAGTTGTTTTTACTTGGAAACAAATCTTTCCTTTGTCTTTTCCTGATAATACTTATTCAGAAGCTTCATTAACGACATCTCGAAGTTGTTTTTACTTGGAAACAAATCTTTCCTTTGTCTTTTCCTGATAAAACTTATTCAGAAGCTTCATTAACGACATCTCGAAGTTGTTTTTACTGGGAAACAAATCTTTCCTTTGTCTTTCCCTGATAATACTTATTCAGAAGCTTCATTAACGACACCTAATAGTTATTTTTGCTGGGAAAGAAATCTTTCCTTTGTCTTTCCCTGATAAAACTTATTCAGAAGCTTCATTAACGACATCTCGAAGTTGTTTTTACTGGGAAACAAATCTTTCCTTTGTCTTTCCCTGATAATACTTATTCAGAAGCTTCATTAACGACACCTAATAGTTATTTTTGCTGGGAAAGAAATCTTTCCTTTGTCTTTCCCTGTTAAAACTTATTCAGAAGCTTCACTAACGAGATCTCGAAGTTATTTTTACTGGGAAACAAATCTTTCCTTTGTCTTTCCCTGATAAAACTTATTCAGAAGCTTCATTAACGACATCTCGAAGTTGTTTTTACTGGGAAACAAATCTTTCCTTTGTCTTTCCCTGATAATACTTATTCAGAAGCTTCATTAACGACACCTAATAGTTATTTTTGCTGGGAAAGAAATCTTTCCTTTGTCTTTCCCTGATAAAACTTATTCAGAAGCTTCATTAACGACATCTCGAAGTTGTTTTTACTGGGAAACAAATCTTTCCTTTGTCTTTCCCTGTTAAAACTTATTCAGAAGCTTCACTAACGAGATCTCGAAGTTTTTTTTTGCTGGGAAAGAAATCTTTCCTTTGTCTTTCCCTGATAAAACTTATTCAGAAGCTTCATTAACGACATCTCGAAGTTGTTTTTACTGGGAAACAAATCTTTCCTTTGTCTTTTCCTGATAATACTTATTCAGAAGCTTCATTAACGAGATCTCGAAGTTATTTTTACTGGGAAACAAATCTTTCGTTTGTCTTTCCCTGATAAAACTTATTCAGAAGCTTCATTAACGACATCTCGAAGTTGTTTTTACTGGGAAACAAATCTTTCCTTTGTCTTTCCCTGATAATACTTATTCAGAAGCTTCACTAACGAGATCTCGAAGTTATTTTTACTGGGAAACAAATCTTTCCTTTGTCTTTCCCTGATAATACTTATTCAGAAGCTTCATTAACGACACCTAATAGTTATTTTTGCTGGGAAAGAAATCTTTCTTTTGTCTTAACCTTTTAAAACTTATTCAGAAGCTTCACTAACGAGATCTCGTAGTTATTTTTGCTGGGAAAGAAATCTTTCCTTTGTCTTTCCCTGTTAAAACTTATTCAGAAGCTTCATTAACGACATCTCGAAGTTGTTTTTACTGGGAAACAAATCTTTCCTTTGTCTTTCCCTGATAATACTTATTCAGAAGCTTCACTAACGAGATCTCGAAGTTATTTTTACTGGGAAACAAATCTTTCCTTTGTCTTTCCCTGATAAAACTTATTCAGAAGCTTCATTAACGACATCTCGAAGTTGTTTTTACTGGGAAACAAATCTTTCCTTTGTCTTTCCCTGATAATACTTATTCAGAAGCTTCATTAACGACACCTAATAGTTATTTTTGCTGGGAAAGAAATCTTTCTTTTGTCTTAACCTTTTAAAACTTATTCAGAAGCTTCACTAACGAGATCTCGTAGTTATTTTTGCTGGGAAAGAAATCTTTCCTTTGTCTTTCCCTGTTAAAACTTATTCAGAAGCTTCATTAACGACATCTCGAAGTTGTTTTTACTGGGAAACAAATCTTTCCTTTGTCTTTCCCTGATAATACTTATTCAGAAGCTTCACTAACGAGATCTCGAAGTTATTTTTACTGGGAAACAAATCTTTCCTTTGTCTTTCCCTGATAAAACTTATTCAGAAGCTTCATTAACGACATCTCGAAGTTGTTTTTACTGGGAAACAAATCTTTCCTTTGTCTTTCCCTGATAATACTTATTCAGAAGCTTCATTAACGACACCTAATACTTATTTTTGCTGGGAAAGAAATCTTTCCTTTGTCTTTCCCTGTTAAAACTTATTCAGAAGCTTCACTAACGAGATCTCGAAGTTATTTTTACTTGGAAACAAATCTTTCCTTTGTCTTTCCCTGACAAAACTTATTCAGAAGCTTCATTAACGACATCTCGAAGTTGTTTTTACTGGGAAACAAATCTTTCCTTTGTCTTTCCCTGATAATACTTATTCAGAAGCTTCATTAACGACACCTAATAGTTATTTTTGCTGGGAAAGAAATCTTTCTTTTGTCTTAACCTTTTAAAACTTATTCAGAAGCTTCACTAACGAGATCTCGTAGTTATTTTTGCTGGGAAAGAAATCTTTTCTTAGTTCTTGATTACAGTGGATCTTAAAAGAATGTTCTCCAAAACAATTGCAAACAAAATTATTTTATTTGGATCTTACAACTCCCAAGAATAAAGCCACTTTCACATGATAATTCAGCGAGAAAATAATCGGTGTCAAGTCTTGGATAAATCCAAAGATTATTATCTTTACCAATTTGTAAATAATAATTTGCATTTGTTCCATTGCTGAAATGTTTACTGTATGCTATTGGAAAATCTTTTCGAAAACTCCAATAGCAACCGGTAATGTTTGAAGTAGCTCCATTTTCTATTTTTTTGATTTCATCAACAATATAATTTTGATCATACAGTATTCCTGTCATTTTCTTTCCATTAATATCAGTAACTTCAACTAAAACATACAGTATATTTTTATTGAAATAAATTATAAAATTACCTTTAAACTTTTTAATATTACATAAAATTTCATTGAGAAATTTGAAAGAGGAAAAAATATAACCACGTTCAACTGAAATTAACAAAGTTACAGACGTTCACAAAGCTGTAAATAAAAACATACCAACAAAAGTTTTAACAAATTTTTCTTCCATTGCATTAAAATGTATTTTTGGGACAATTTCAAAAAATTCATTTTTCATAGCTTCATGAAATTCATTATTTTCAGAAGGAGTTAAGCTTTGTTTGATGAATACTTCATGTTCAGCCCATTTGAATACCTAAAATCGTAATAGTATCATCCATTAACAGTGAAACGAAAAACTAGTTGAGAGACTTGGTGCTGACAAATCATCTGAACTCTCATATGTTCAATTCTCTTGCTTGCCCAAGCAACACAGGCGTTTCCTTTTGGACGACAATGGGTACAATCCGCACTCTATCGGTAGATAGAGAGAGTCAGATCTGGCAGCTTATAATAACAGCTTTGGCGCCCTCTAATACCACTGAGTGATCTGATACCTTTAACATAAAAACTTACAAATTCGAGTAATTTTTGTTCCAAAGCATTTGGTCGATCAAGTGAAACAATAAAATTAAGTGCATCTTTGCTAACACCTTGAAAATCATCAAAATCTAATAAATCTGAATACGTCTTTTTAGCTGCTGCCTCAATTGCTTGTTGAAATTGATGATAACTATCTCCATATTTTGATAATGCATTGAAATACTTGAAAATTTTTTCAGCAGTAAACTCAATTTTTGACAACCAATAATCGCACTTTTGATGTAAAGCAAAAACATTGTAAAATTCAGCCAAATCAACCATTGTAAAAATATTTTCTTTAGTAATATTGCATTTACCAGAATAAATAAATGTTAAAAGTTCTTTGAAATCATCGTATTTGTATGTTTCAATTTTGACAATTTCATTTTTAGCAAGCCATCGGTCAGAAAACATTGATTTGAAGGTTGTTGAAATTGGAGCAAGGATACATTTATTGGCATAAAGAATCTAGAAATGTGAATTTAATAAAACGTTATTTAGCGAGTAAATCTATAGAACAGTAAACTTACTTTTCCTTCAATTTCAAAAGTAACATCAAAAAAGCCATTTTCAGGATCTTGAGATTCAAAAACTTTAAATCGTTCATTTTGCATAAGCATGCAGTAAGCTTCAACAGAATCTATAGTCATTTCAGATTTCTAAAGCACACAATTATAACGGCAGAAACTTTTTGAAAAATAAAATTTATAAGATAATGAAGTGAAATGAGCTGGATAAAATACTTTTAATAAAAATGGACTAAAAATTTATTTAGCTTAATAATATTATCTTAGTAGTTGTGATTTTTTAAGGACAAATCGATAAAAATAATATAGTACAAAAAGGTTAATAATTGGATAATAAATATTTATTTTATATACATACGAATGGGAGCATTCTAATGCAAAAACTGATAATAAACGTAAAAGTTTAAAGTGCAGCAGTTTTTGATAATATATCAATTCTTTAGTTTAAAAAAATCTAAAATAAAAAAAACTTTAAATAATTATTTTGGAAAAAAATTTTAACATAAAAATTTCAACAGGTTGTAGCTGCTTTTAATCCATATCAACTAGGATGGTGAAATCTCTCAGGAGATCTCTCTTGCCTCCCATGAGGTCTCCATTGTACAGTATATTTTTCAGCATTTATTAGACTTTCTTTTCCTTTTGTCGCTTGTTTCCTTTCATTCTTCAAATAATATGCATATAATGCAGCTCCATGCGCAACCACCCAATCTGGATATAAGGTGCATTGATGTTTTGCTTTGGGAAAGATTTCTTGCAACAAATCTTTGATTATTGGCATTTGACACCCACCACCTACTTGAAAGACATAATTAATTTGATTCCTTTGTAAATCGGTGTTGTTGAATGTTTGACAAATAATATTTTTAACGCGTAGCATTAAATCACTTGCCATAGTTTCAAATTCATCTCTTGTAATTTTAATTATATCATTATTGTCAGGATCCAGATCGCTTACATCTAGCCTAAAAAATTACGTAGTAACTAAAGTATCTTTAATTTTAATGTTTAATGAATGGGGATGTGGATGATGGTTTATATTTCCCTTACCAACAATCACTTGAAACAGAAAGATTGTGCTTGATATCTTGACATTTTTGTTTAAGAATAAATTTTTTACTATTTTCCATAACATCTATTCTGTATTTGTGCTTTAAAATGGCATTGAAATGGTTGAATAGTAATCGATCAAAATCTCTTCCACCAAGATACGGGTCACCATCAAAGTTCAATATCTCTATTTTTCCGCTGCTGATTTTCGCAATACAGATATCGACAGTTCCACCTCCGCAATCGCAAATTAGAGTATTTGATTCATCAGGGATATTTATTTCAGAGAAATATGCAAATGCAGCTGCAACGGGCTCTGGAATAAAATGAACAGTCTTCCATCCAGCTATTTGTGCAGCAGTTTTTAACGAGAGCTTTTGTTTTTCTGAGAAAGCACAGGGGATTGTGATTACAGCTTCTTTTAAAGTGTTGCCTTGATAGTTTTCAGCAACTGATTTAATGTGTTGCAATAAAGCAGCAGATATTTCTTCGGGTGTCATAGTATCTTTACCGTCAGATGTGTGTACTGTAATAAAAACGTCGCCATTTCTTCCTGCTTCATTTTTAAATGGCCATAGTAAATCAATAATTATTTCATCAAATTGTTTCCCGAAAATCCGTTTTATATCATACACCGAGTATTCAGCTTTGTGTCTCATTCTGTCAACAACAATTTGGCCGCATTTTGGTACATTTTCATCAAATGCAACATATGAGGGCATTGTCCGATTAGAAGTGACTGGATCAAGTTGAATAAAATCAGGGCCATTTTTTCGAATAACTGCTGCACAACATTCTGTTGTTCCAAAATCTATTCCAATTGCATTTTGCATGGGGTCGTAATTTGATAACTTTGCTGGGATATAATAAAGCTTTTGATTTTCTTTTAACACTTTTTTGAATTTTAAATCCAAGGTGTATATACCGTTGTCATCAATACTTAAAGTTATGGTATACTTGCCGTCTTTTTGTATGGGCAGAAATAGAGAAGGTTGAGTTTCATCATCATCATGCAAAGTTCCCTCTGCTTTTTGCAATTCTCTAATTGTGAGATATTCATAAAGCTTAAAAATTTAGGTTTTAATGAATAAATATTAATATGAATTTACTTTTATAACATCGCCAGTTTTGGCATCGAAATCAGCCGCAACCGAAAGGGGCAATTTTTGAGGACGTTCTATGTAAACGAGTGTTTCATCTTTTTTGATAAACCCTTTTTTTACTTTTCTTGTAACACGAAAGCATTTCTCAAGAACAGCAGTACTTTGGTAATACAACGATATATTTTTTTTAAAGTAGTTTTGTGCATACTCCTGGAACCCTGCTATGGCACCCTCAGAATCTGAGTAATCTATTATTTTATATGATGAAAAAATCTTCTCAATCTTATCTTTATCTACAGCAACATTTCCACGAATAACAAAAATGTTTGGTTTAGTTTTTTCATATTTGAAAATGTTTTCAATAATGTCTTTCAGATCTTGTAATCCATCAATCGGAATCTCTTTATATGTTTCGAAATTCCATCTATCATTTTCACCGTATTCCCATATTTGAGTATATATAAGATGCTTGTGAATAAATATAACAAAAATAATATCTTTTTTTGTGGGCGTAATCGATAAATTTTTGATTGCACAATAAAGTCTTAGTTGAAGAATACCACTAATTTTAACTGTTTTAATACCGTTTTGAATTTTGCATACATCAATAAACTTTTTACGAAATTCGTTATCATATTTACTACCTAAATAAACACAAAAGCAATCAATTCTTTCATTGAATTCTTTTTTTATTGTTTTAAATAATCTGTCAATAGTTTCAATATTTTCTGGGTCTACTAAAACATTTTTAAAGCATTTAATGGATTTAAAATAGCATACGTTTTTCCACTTTAATTTCTTTCATATCTTTCTTATGGAAATCAAACAATTTTACAAAAGTGTCATAGCAATAATATCCAGCACAAATAACCATTTTTATATTTAAATTTTAGTAGTACAACTTCAAACTTGAACAGCGTTAAAAATAACATTCGTGATAAAACTGAGCATTGATTCAGTTGATGTTTATTGGAAAAAAATCAATGGGCGCTGATAACGTTAATGCTGATTTTAAGAATAGACAAAAGAGAAAAAGCAACAACGCCAGTAAATTGAGAGAAATGTTTTAAGCAGTCTTTGCATCGATCTTTACTTCTAACTCTTTCATCAAAAACTTTTGTGTAACAGCTTTCTTTCAGTTAAAAAATATTTATTGTGAACTCTTATATTGGTAAAACATGAAAATACAAGAAATAGGGAAGTGTATGTGTTCATTTGTGATAATTCTGATAGGCGTCTTTAATTGTTTGAAAAAAGCTGTTGAGCATTTCAAGAGTAGCTTTTAACTAAAAATTGAATTATTTGTATGTGATAAAATGAACACAGTTTCACCCCGATTTCACGTCTTTCAAGTGACCGTGAAAAAAAAGATGTAAAATCAAGGTGGACAAAAAATCGGAATTTGAGTGTGGCTGATTAACTTACATCATTGATAAATGACATTTGTAATCGAATATTCAAATTTATATTAATATGTATGTCGTATGTATTTTCGGCTGATGCAACAGCTTTGGTTTGTTCTTTTACCACCGAAGTTTCAACTTCAGTTGCACGGTCGTCATTCATTGATCTGGATGTAATTACTGTTATATCCTCCCCACCATCAACATCGTTAACCAACATTTTAATAATAATATCAAATAAATTATCAATTTCTGAGATATCATCGCTTTCAATAATTTCACTAAATTTTTGTTCAGCGATAGATTTACCTTTCTCAGTTAAAGGTAAATTTGAAATAATATCAATAAAAAGTTCTAAATTTTCATGAATTTTTTCATACTTGTTTATTGACGATGATGGTGTTGTAGTTGTTGAGGCTGTTGATGAATTGCTTGAATATGATTCCATTCTTGTCAAACTAATAAACGCAGATCAATATAAAGCTTGGAGAAAAAAACACAGAAAAGAAATGAGACACATTGTTTGAGCAGCAAACGTCTTTTAAACGCATCAACCAAAAATTGCTTATCAGTGAATTGGCAATAGCTTTATTCAATGCAAGCAGTTTTGATCAAGAAATTGAAGTCTCATTTTTTAAACAACAAAAAAGAACAAATATATTAATTTTTTTAAGGATTCATACTTTTATTGTTAGACCATTAATTGCTTTTTACTACTATATTTAGTAGGTTATTACAAATTGTAATAAAAAAAATTTCAACATTATTTACATGTACATCGCACTCATTTAAGGCATTTTAGCCCATCAGAAATATTTAAAACTGCATCCTGTATAAAAAATGTATCTTCTGCTTCCATAAAAGGATACTTTGAAAAAATAAAACTTTATTAGTTTTGTCAATTATAAAAGTACATGAATAAAATTAATTCATACTCAAAAATGTAATAAAACAGAAAAAAACAAAATTACATCAAAATTGATCATTGTCTTTTCAGTGCATGTTTAATCATTCCGTCAATGAGTTCAGTGTAGCTGATACCAGCATTGTCTAAGATTTGTGGATAAAAAGAATCACCAGCAACAAGGCCAGGATTGGTGTTAATTTCAAGCAAATAAAAACCTTCCAAGCCTTCCTCCTTTTTATAAATAAATCCAGGACGAGAGATACATCCAATATCTAAAGCTTTATGAACAATTTCACCCAGCTTCATCACTTTTTGAAGTTCTTCTTCGCTTAGCCGAGCAGGAAAATAATAATCTGCAAGGCCATTAACTTTTGCTTCATGATCTAAGATTGCTCGATCAGTGATTACAGATTCCATTGTACCAACAGCTTTATCATTGAAAATTGCGACGTCAATTTCTATCCCTTTCAGATATTCTTCAATCAAAATATCACCATACGGATAATCATATTTCCCAATATCAAAATCATCGCCATCAAATACAGCAAATACTCCATGACTCCAACCTTCTGCAATTGGTTTAATAACAAATGGTCGTGGCATTGGTTCAACCGTTATTCCATCAGATTTACGAACAACCACTCGTTTAGCAGATTTAATTCCATGTAAAGCAGCTAATTCCAAAGTTTTATGTTTTAGCGTTGCAATTGATCCACCAAAAATTCCACAATGTGTATATGGAATTTCTAGTACTTCTAAAATTCCTGCCATACATCCATCATGTCCATATGTTCCATGCAAGGCATTAAAAACAACATCAGGTTGAAGGGTTTGTAGCACAGATGAAATATCACGATTCATATCTATCGGAGTAATAGTGTATCGAAGATCTTTTAAAGTTTTAATAACATGATTTGCAGTTTTAAGAGAGAGAACTCTTTCAGCTGATAATCCACCAAAGATAACTGCAACATGAAGAGCAGCGGAATCAGGGGACCATAATGTGTCATAGATAACAGATTTTGGAGTTTCCTTGGATTTTAGCTAGAAAATTTTTTTTTAATTTTAGAAACAACATATCATAAAAAATACAAAACTATGGGATGAAAAATACAATTTTAGAATATAATGTTTTCGGCCTTTAACAGTACATCGCCAAACGGTGAAAAAATTCAACTTGGAATTTTTCCACCTGCTTATAATTCACAAAGATCATAAAAATCCAGCGTCGATTCGGCCACCTTTGTAAAACTTTTATAAAATCACTTTACCTTTGTTTCATTCTTCTTTGGTTCTGCAGCTACAATAATATCAAAGTTCTCATCAAAATGTGATGGTGGTTGTTGTTGAAGAGTTTTGACACAACTCATATTTCACTTGATTATTACGATCTTAATTAATGTCAAAATTTAAGTGAATGCACTTTGATTAAATACTCATTATTTTAAAATGAATTATCAAAGAACACAATAAAACTTCATCAAAACTAGTTTCACCAATTTGAACATTGTCTGATAAAAAAAAGAAGTTTAAACTAAAAGATGTTGATTATTTGTGTACCAAAAATATTGTATAAACGAGTTTTTGTTATCTAAAATATAGGGGGCTATGATAAATGAATGTCTTGATTTTTTGGAACATTAAAATGATGTTTTGTGGGGTATCAGTTTTTTTTTGAGACATTACAACGCAATACAAATTATCGCTTCGTCAAATTGGTATGAAAAAATTGTTATTGTTTCTACATCATTTTTTTTATTTGGGAATTCATTTTTTTTTTTGTTATATGGTGATGAATCAGGAAGTGTAATTTTTGATAGGTTAAAAATAAAGAAAGGTAACCTTTGAACATATAATTAATCATAGACAAAAGAAGAAAAAAAGGTTCCCACCAAAAAAGGCTTTATTGTTTTTATATTCTGTCAATCTGCCTGCATACGACAAATGGGATATTCATTTCGAAATTCGTTAGCTTTTTTGATATTTGGAATTTGTAATTCTTATGTATTTGTTATTATGCTTTCTGCTGCTGGGGATATTGTAGATAAAGAAAAGCCAAGGAAAGAAAATTTTACAGATGTTTGTTTTGTAAGTTTTTGATAAGCTATTTCTTGAATGTTACTGTAATTTGTATTTTTTAGGAAGATCTAACAGAGCCGCAATGCTCTTCCATCTCAACTGTAGCTGTTCTCCTTGCAACAATAATTCCATCAATTTTATCACAAACTATATTTCTCTTTTTTATGCAAAAAGTTCCATTTGGAATTACACAATCTTTTGTAATTATTTGTCAGGCTTCTGGTCTTATCATTGCTGCATATGCGGCTACAGTATCTGGGTCGTTAATTGGTTAGTTTATTATACAGAGAGCTGTTGAAGTAAATTGTCGTGTAAATAATTGTGCCACCCTCCTGGGGATGTCTTTGAATGAATGGGTGAAAAAATAGGAATTTTTTATTACACAATATCTCGACAGCTTCTTCTAAAATCCCATAAATTTTTCAGGAGTTATCCTAGCATCATTTGGTGGCGGTGTGGGAGCTGTTAATATTCTTGCCCTTGCAACACATTTCCCTAAAGAAACAGTTAAATCATGGTCAACGGGATGGGGAGCAGCTGGAATTGTTGCATCTCTTTGTTATGCAGCATTTACAGAAGCACATTTTGCAAATCTCTCAATTAAAACTACTCTTCTTCTTATGCTTGGATCTCCAATAATTTATGCTATTGCATATTGGATAATATTAGAGATGCCAAAAACGGTTCATCAAGTTGAAATATTTAATTATAAAAGTTATTTTATAAGAAGTATAAAGGTTGCTCCTGTCAAAGCAGTACAGGTATCGCCACCAACGAGCGAAGTTGCAGAGACCGCTGAAATGGCGCTAGAAAAGCCAGAGAAGGAAGAGGCAGTAAAAAGGAATTTAGGATTTATTGAAAAGCTGAAGCTATTTGTAGTATTTAAAAAGTATACTGTTCCGCTATTCCTTGTTTACTTTGGACAATATTTGATCAATCAGGGGCTTGTAAGTGTACTTTCAGCTTTCTCGTATCTTTAATGACAAGCTGCTTATAGGCACAATTGATCTACTTTGATTGTTCCAATGGCCTTAACTTATCCCTTCATTCTCAATATCGTTGGTATCAAGTTTTTTATCAGATTGGTGGTTTTGTTGCTTGTGCAGCTGTGCATTGCATTCATCTACCACAAATTCTACTTTATCTATGCCCTATTGTTCAAGTAAGTATACAAGCAAAGCAGAAATCTTTTAATCATGACACATCGCTCCTTCTTGGGTTCATGAATTTTTAGGCAAGGGTCATCACAGACGGAAGTATTTTTTTGGCGCCGTTCGGCCAAATGTTTCCAATGTACTCTTGTCACTGATGGCCTTTTTCCTTCAATTTTGTATTTTAAGAAGCAAAAGAGAGCAACTAGGGATTAAAAAAACACTTTCACACCTTCATGTCCTCATCATACACAGCTTTCAAAATCTCTTAACACACCATTTTTTTAGCTTTTGATTGCTGCCTTCCTTACAGCAGACTCAATGCTTTTTCTAGTTCCAAATATTACAATAATTTTTCCACTTTTAATTCTTGAAGGTTTAATTACTGGTTCATCATATGGTAATACAATTTATCAAATTCATGCTGATGTTCCTCCAAATATCAAAGAGATTGTAATGTCTACAATTACAGTTGCATACAGCATTGGAACTGTTTCAGCTGCATTTACAGCAATTCCGCTACATAATTATATATGTGACAAGCAAATTGCTTATTTTATGTAAAAATTTTTTTGTCTTTTTTTCAAATGACGACGGCAATAAAGATTTTATTGGATTTGATGTGATTAACTTTTGTGATACATCACATAGGTTGAAAGGTTGACAATGCCATTTATTGATTTTGTTGGGACATGTTTTTGCTCAATGTATTGAACAGTCTTATTCAATGGTTTGTATTGCTGATCTCAAAAAAAGAGGCAGCTTTTTTTTGTTGGCCCGTGATTGTTATAGTTCCGTTTTGTCCATAAATATATTGCCATTGCGGAAAAATTTTTTTCACTGCGTCTACAAAAAAGGTTTTTTGTTAACTTAAAAAAGAATAACCTGAATTTTATCCAAAATGATTTATGTTGGTAGTGTTACATGTAAGGCACCAAAATTAAAATGTGAAAATTTCTTTGATTCATATCGCTCTCGTCAATATTGATCCATACCAGATTCCATTGTATATTATATGGCAAAAAAGAGGCCGTCAATTCCAGAAACATATCGAAAAATGATACATACTTGCAAATATTTTTTTGTTAAAAATCAAATTATTCTTGTTCCGTGTTTATATTTTAATATTACGAAACAAATGTGGATAGCATCTTCTAAAAATCTCACAACATATTTTGGTCTTAAAGTCCTTTCAAGAAAATTATGGATTATTGAATCTTTTGATTCTTATTTACCTTTACCTGCTTCAGCTCCTCCAATTTTTTCAACAATTTCTGAGCGACATCAAGCAAATTTTAAAAGTGTAACTCTTTTTCATCAAACAATTTTTTATAGCGAATTTTTATTACTTTCATCAACTGTTGAAAAATTTGTATTTAATAATTTGAGAATTGCAAATGACGATGACACATTGGTTTCATTGGAAAAAATTATTGAAAATCTTCCAAAAATTAAAGAGTTTAGAGGGTAAGTTTTTCAAAAATTACATGACGATATACAAGTACAATAAATTTTTTGACCGTAAATAGCTCCTTTTTACTTCCAACAGAGCGTACCGTTACTCCAGGTGATGGACCATCACTTGTTGTAGTTATGTTAATACCCAATTTTTTCCATTTCATAAATAATGATCAAAAAATCAACAAAGCTTATTTTTAGCGATGCCAGCATAGCTATTGGTGAAGATACTGTCAAAAATCTTTTACAGTTATCTCATTTTTCAAAGATTGACAAATTTTTGCTTCTGAGCATTCCAGAATCATTTGATATTGAAACGTTTTTCACTTATATAAAGGTAAATTTTAAAGCAAATATCAATTTTAGTTTTTAACATTCAATTCCAGAACAATCAGCACACTGCATTCGATCTTAGTTTTTTTTTCTGTTGCTTATCAAAATCAAATTGAAGCAATTATTGATGAAATTCTTGCAACAACAAAATTTACCTATAAAATACCTTTATTAAGACTTTTACATGCTTGATACAATAAAATTCCAGAAATTGTGTGATCTTGTTTATCAATAATTTATTATAACTCTAACATCGCAAAAATTTAACTGGCAGTGTCGGAGTGTAATTTTATTTTTGATTATCATTGATTCTGATTTGTTATTTTTTCTGGACTTGCAAAACATGCATCATTTTTATTTTTAGTGATTCATTTTCCTTTTTTGCTATGATTGTTTTTTCTTTCTTTCAGTCAATGTTTTTTTCTATCAATGCAAAAAAAGTTTTTAAATATTTGATATATTTTTAAAAACTGATAACATCTTCGGTGACGTTCATGTTTTCAAAACTTCATTGGAGTTACTCCAAACTGAGACATCTTCACTGCCATATTAAATCAAATATGATACAGATTTTTTGACATTATTTAGGTAACGATCATATAGGTGTACTGTTATTTATCCCGGTTCTAATGCTTTAAAATTTTTACAATTGCCTTTTTTTTAAAAGAATTTACTAGTCCACAATTACAGTATCTTTACACCAATTTAATAAAATTTAGTCAGGTGGAATAATATATTTTATGAATGGAGAATTTGGATGAATTACACAATCACAGCATGTTCGAATTTGGATATCTGTTTCACGCCATTGTGGGCAACGAGAATTTCCAACATTTTGCAAGATCTAAAAAATTTTGCATAAATCACATTTAATGTTAAAATACAAAAAATACAATACCCGAAATGGTAAATATCGTTGTTGACATTTTCCATCACCTCGAAGGCAACTCCCTTCAGCACAAATTACTTCATTCAAAACTCGAGGAAAATATGTTTCAGGTAGTTGTCGGACAGCACGACAGTTTCGGCATAAATGGTAGCTAAAACATATAAATGTTAGTATTTTTGGTAGGTTGTACGGCTTACCCATTAGATGGAATTTCTTCTGCTGTAGCTTCATCACATTGTAAGGCAATTGTCGTTCCTATAGACTAAAAAATATAACTACGAACTAATTTTTAAAAAGTTTCTAGCTTTTTTTGAGACGATGGTTGTTTATTTTTTTTTTATTACGGCTAAAAATAAAAATCTGGCATTCAAAAAAGCATAAATTTTTCGTCATTTGTGCAATCAGAACTAACAAAAATACCGCCACAAAAAGTGCAATGCTGTTTTTGTTAAGAAAAAAAACTTTAAACTCAAGCACTTTTAACCAAGTTTTCGTATAAAAAAGTAATAATAAAAAAATTAGCGCTCTTAAAAGTAACAAAAGAAACAGCACCAGCCAGTAAAATAAAAATTACAAGCTCTTATTTAATGGAGCATTAAAAGTATTTCCCTTTAAAAACTGACAAAATTTCTTTGATCTTGGGGTAAAAAACCAAAAAAAAAGAAGCATACCCAAAATGCCATCAGTTTTTCCAGAATTCATTATTGCTAGTTCTGCAGCACTACGCTTTTCTCGATGATGTGGTACTGAAGTGGTAGCATTGATAGGTGACATTTGACTGAAAATGTTAGCAATTTTGGTCATTCTTTAATTTATGCAAATTAAAGCTCGCTAAAACTGAAATGGCAAAATTTGAAACATGAACTTTCATTAAACGCTGTTTTTATTTAATGAGGACAAAGTTTTCGATCAAAAACCATTTTTTTTCTCTACAGAGATGATATTTTAAGCAAATAGCAAAAATTCAAATTTTTGCATAAGTTTTGCTGATATGCTATTAAAATACTTTTTTGCTTACTTTTCTGCATCTTCATCATCTCTCTTTTCCCTTCTCCAATTAGCTGGCCTCCACCATGTCCTTGGAGCTTCTGTAACCCGTGGAGTATGAAATCCGCTATTCCTCATTATCTGACTTCGTTGAACAGATCGACGAGTATTTGATCCAATAATTGATCGAATAATTTTACTTTCTTTTTCACATTGTTCATCACATTCATATTTATGTCCACCAGAAAATGTAAACGAACGATCACCCAAATCTGGGAAGGTTTTTGCTGCCGTAAAAACATCTGGTGCCATATATATTGAATTAAATAATCCACTTTGTTTGAGTTTATTGAGTAAGGCAATATCATCATAAAATTCACATGGATCATAATATGGTATTGTAGTTGATGGTGGAGGAGTTGTTGTAGTTGTGGTGGTCGATGTAGTAGTTGTTGTTGGTGGACGAGTTGCTGAAAATAGAGTTGAAAATTAGTGAAAATTAGAGTAATAGTTGTTGCCTTCGGTTTTATATTTTTTGTTCTTTTAAAAATCGGTATGTTTCAGCTTTATCAAAGTTTTTATTCCTGTTGCTGTTATCTTTTTTCTTTCCTCTTTTTATGAGCTTTTATTAATATCCACATTATTTATTTTTACTGCTATTGAATTTCCATTGTACACTGGCTTTGCTTTAGAAATTAACATTTTCCTTATATATCTTTTTTTGATCTATCGTTCATTCTGATCGTAAAAAAGTATAAAAACTTCAAAAAAAAATCAATCGCAACAAATGAAAAAAAAAATTTTTTTTGTTGTAAAAAAGACAGACACAACAATCATCGAAGGGATTAGTCATCGTTGCTGCTTTTTACGCATTGAACTGTAAGGCTGCCTATTTTTGCACCACAATCCTCTCATAAAAGAGCCATTGTTCGTTTGCGGTTGTCGATCACATCATTATTCTTAAGCTGTTTTCTTTGCCGCAAAAAGAGTATTGCATGCATCAATACTCATTTTTGCAACATTTTTTATGCTGAAAAAATAATCAAAAAAACATAACTAATTGCTTTACTCTTTTTGAACTTTTTTGTTGAAAATTATGAGATCCACAAACAAAGCAGTGACAGTGAACATGGAATCAGGTGTTGTCCTGAGTAATTTAGTGCGTTAAAAATACTCTCTCATTTTTCGTTTACATTGTTTTTTGCTTTTAGTCGTTTTATAGGCTGATATTTTTTATACTTCTGAATTAGTGGAATATTAATTAAAATTATTATTGTCTTCTGCATTATGTTGATGAATCAAGTATTGCAGAAAATTATACTAGAATAAATTATAATAAAATCCACAATTAATGAACAAATATGAGAGATGATAAGTTTTTATTAAAAATTTAAAAATTTTGTTGAAATGATAGACCCCAACCGCCGTTTTATGAAATAAAATTTTGGTACAAATACGTGAATATTTGAACACAGAGAGTCCGCCTCCATTGCTTGCGACTATTTTATTGACAGACTTATTTTTTGTTATTCGCTATCAAAACAATAAGATCGAAAAACAAAACATTTTTTATCGATGCTATTTGCAAAAACATTGCTCTTTTTCACACTCTAACCAAAAAAAATTTGTTTGTCATTCAAGTAAACTTAAAGTAGTATTTTTCCAATTTCCCCTTTTTTTAACAAAAATTTTAAAATCATAAAAAATGTTGTTTTTGTGGATACTGTAAAAAACACGGAAGTTTGATTTAATAAAAAAATCATAAAAATCATTCACTTATTTTTGCAATAATCTTTTTTCTTACCTGACAAATTAAATCTTACTACAAATGATTTATTGATATTAAAACAAATTTCATCAGCTGACAGACCCATAATTAAAGAATAAAGAAAGAAACAAGTTTAAATAAAAAAAAGACAGTTAATTTTGTTAACGGTTTCAATAGTTTTTTTTTCAAAGTATATAAATGACAACTTTTGTTAATAGTAGTAAAAATGATTTTTATATTTTGTACAGTTTCTTTTGCAGAAGTTTTAAGACAATGAATTAATGATAAAGTTGTTTGAATAAGAAAATAATTATTTTTTAAACTACAAAGAACATAATTCAGGGAATAGAGTGTTTCAAAGAGGAGAGAAAAGGAAAAGATTTGCAAAGAAAATTTATGTAAACAAAATTATGAGAGAGAAAAATAGTTGCCGATATTCAATGAAAAACTGAATAAGAGTAAATTCTATATGAATTTTACTATTTAATCATTTTCTGTGATTCAAATTAACCTTTCCCTATTTATCTTCGGCCTCTTTGACATTCCTGATTGCTATGGAATAGTTAGGAACAAACCATCAGCGGCTGAATCCTTGATCTGTGGATTTCATAGATATATGGATATAGCTAATAAATAGCAGACGATATCTATTTTGTTATAAAATATCCAAAATTCGGCATACTGAATACTTTTCAAATATCATAAATGTATTATTAATGGATTATTAAGTTATCTTTGCTATTACACCTCCTTAAAATTGTAAGCATCAAAATTTTATAACAAAAATAATTATCGTCTGCTATTTATTAGCTGTATCCATTCATCTATTAAATCTCAGAAATCAAATATTTAGCAGCTAATGTTATGTCCCTAACTATTCCTTACTAAAACAAATTTATAGGCAAAATTAGGGGTCGCAACTCCGACATGGAGATCTCTACGGCCAATGAAAAAGATCATATCCTGTCAGAATTTCATTAATACTAGTTTAATCAGTTTTCTGTTACCCAAATTAGCCCCTATCCAATCCCATTTTTATTCTCCCTCAAAACTTTTAACTAACCTTCAGGCGTTGTCGTCGTTGTTGAAGGCGGCGTTGCTCTTGTTGTGCTCCTTGTTGGAATCAACGACCATCTTCTATCTTCTACAATCCTTTCTTCATCTTCAAATGGAATAAAACGAAAACTTGGTGGTGGTGGTGGCATTGGAATATGTTGTTGCTGGGGCTGTTGGAACTGCTGTTGTTGAAATGGCTGTTGCGGCTGCTGCATTGGCATCTGTTGATTAAATTGTTGCTGTTGCTGAGGTGGAGGTTGCCAAAATCTTACAGGAAATTGTTGTTGGCAGCAAATATATTGAATAAAAAATACCAAAATTAACAGTAGTAATTTTGTTGCCATTTTTTCTCTACATTTATTTTTTTATCAAACACCTAAAGATGAACCTTTAAAACTTGTGGTTTTTTGAAATGAACTATTATTTTAGCAAAACGTGAGAGACAAGAAAAACCTGAATGAAAAAAAGTTTCAAAAGTTTCAATGTCACAAGAAAACAAAAAAAAGACCGAAGAATAATAACACAGAAAAAACGGTTCAATTCATTGACTTCCATTTATTAATTGAAAAAAAGAGTTTTATTGATTCATTAAAAAAACTATTATATTTTTTTGCCCAAAAGTTTTTTTCGTACATCAAAGATAATAAATGATGGAACATAAAAAGGAGGAGGTGGTGGTTTCACAGCAACAATTTACACAAAAAAAGCAGCTGTAAAAGTAGATCAAAAGTATAATGATCGGGTTCTTATTTGACTAAGAGCTCTATGACGAAGATGACAAACATTATTTTTGGGTCAGAAAATTAAAGCTATTTTTTAAAGTTTTATACTTTTATATACTTTGATTACTGTAATATATTTACTTTTTTTCTTTCATCTTTTGTAAAAAAATCTCCAAGACTCATTATTTATTAATTGATTGTTGCTTTTTGTCCAATGTTCATAGGTGTTTTAAAAACTATTTTTACCTTTTTTAAATGTCTTCTTTTTCCAGCTATTTCTATAGCACAGAACAAAATAATGACAAAAACTGAAGAAAACGAAGACATTGATCGAAAACAACTATTTTTTACACAACTGCTAGTTTTTGCAACAAAAAATGACATTATATCTTTTTTAAAAAAAATGAAATGCAATGACGTGATCAAAAATGTTTGATAAATATTTGATATTTATAGCATTTCTAACAAAAAATTACCAAGGTATTATTCAAAAACAGTCAATCAAGTTTTTTTGAGTCTAGTCTTTCCTAGAAAAAAACAGTCACTAAAAATAGATCGAAATTGAAATGATTACGTTTTTTGTACATTGTCGAATAATCAATGATAATGATGATAAAAAATATTATTTTTGTTTGGGGAAGTTGGTTTTTAAAGTTCCGTTTAAGGTTCTTTTGTATTTTAGTAACTGAATTTAGTTTACTTTTACTTTGCCAATTTCTGCTAAAAGTCTCCAAAATTCTTTATTTATTACTGATTTCTTTAAATGATCTGATGTCAACCAGTAAAGCTCAATCACAATAAAATTCACTTAAACAGTTAATATTATCTTTAAGTGTATTTTCTATGTTTATTTACAAAGCAAAAGCGTTTTAAACATTCAAAAAAAGGGAGAAAGACAGACTTTCATTGAACTATTTTTTACACAAAAGTGTAAAGCTCGTTTTTGTTGCTACAAAAAAAGGCTTTTAAATTTTTTAATCTTTTTAAGAAATCAATATGTTTGTAAAAATGTGATCAAGAATGCTTTTTAAAAACTGAAAATAATTTCCTTTATTTTCTGTTATCGATGCTATAGCAAGCATATTAATTAATGTTAATAATGTTCATTTGTCTATACATTAAAAAACTAAAACAATAAATCAAGTTTTATTATTAATGTAAGTCATTCACAAAATCAGCAAAAAAAGTAGATCAATAGTGTAATGATTGGGCTCATTCTTATTTGACTAATATGACGATGATGACAAATATTATTTTTGGGTTGAAATTTTTTTTGTTTGGATTAAAAATATTTTTGAAAGTGATTGAGGAATGTCGGAGATCACAAACGATTATTATTGTGTTTGTCATAGAAGTTGTTGCAGACGGTAAACAAGAATTTCGTGCTTTGAAATTGACACAATAAGTATTATTTTACAAGCGATATTTGCTAAATAAAACGTCATAAACAAAAGTAGACAAAAATTTAAACTTTAACAGAAAATATAGTTTTTCTGATCTTTCACAGATCAAGAACTTTTAGATTGTTTTGCATTTTTTTTCTTCATCGATCGACCTGTTTGAAAAACTCAAGGGTGAACATTTATATGTTACCGTAATCATAAACATTGGACAAAAAAAGAATAAACCGTTTTTCATTCCAATGCAAATTTACATTTACCTCTTTCCATTTACATGATTCGATAAAAATTAACATAAAATAGACAAGGAATAAAAATGAAATCATTCAAAGGAAATGCAAAAAATCAAATCAAGCTCATTTTTTTCGTTGCAAAGAAAAGTAGACATGTTTGTTATTATTTTATGGTTCATCTTTGGTATCTTTGTCAATTTGGGTAATGGAGCGTAAGTTTTTTTTATTTATAAATATTACTGTGGTAAATGAGAGGTACTTTTCTTATAATAGGATTTAGAGAGTGGTTCACATAAAATGCCCATTTTTAACAACAAATGGTTCCCTTTAACTTTTGTAAGCTTATATTTCTATGGGAGGGTCTTTTTTAATGTGAGCATCTTTTGCACATAAAACTTTGGCATTTGGGGACACTTTGCCATGCGACGCCAAATTCAAATTCAAATCATTCCTTAACCTTGCTTAAAAGTGTCATAGATAACGAGAATTTGTGTTTTGCTATTATGGTGTTCAGAAAAATTTCGATTTTTATTATCGCTGTCAACTTTAAGCTCGACAGGAGTAAAATTTAAATTTGGCGCCGTTTGGCGAAGGGTTCTCGATTGCCAAAATTTTATGTGCAAAAGATGTTTCCATCAATGATGACCCTTCCCACCAAATGTGAGCTTCCAGAAGTTAATGGGAGTGATTTGCGGTCAAAAACCAAGAGGGCATTTTACGTGAACCGTCTTGTACTACCGTAAATTAAAACTTTAAAACAATTTTTTGATTGCTTTTATAAAACAAAAATTTAATAAGCTTTAGTATCTAGCAGGTTTTAATTAACAATTACGGTAAGGAGGTTATTGTAGCTTACCTCCACAACTGCTATGTTTTATGGTAACACAAAAGCTTACCAATAAACTATAGTAAAATTACTACAGCTGAGTTGCTGTAGATGTGATTGGGATACGGTAATTACTTTATGTTGCTTAAAACTTTCTCCACAATTCTACTTTGATCAATTTTTTTAGCATGATTCATGCATCTGAACACTCTGAAGTTCCAGCAAATATTTCACTTACATCTGATTCATCAAGAGTTGGTCCTGATTTTAAGTTAACTCTAAGAATTTGGGCATCAAATCGTTTATGTCCTCGAGAAGAAACTGTTCAACATAGCTTCAGTATTTCAACAAGTCAATCAACTTGCAAATTTATTTTCGATAGAACTCCACAGCTATCAAGACTTTCATCTTTAATTCTTGGAAATATTAAATCACAAAAATATGAATTTGGTGCAAATGATACACAATTTGATGATGAGATATTGTTCAATCTTACAATATCGAATGCAGATGGAAGTGTACAAGTTTTTGGTCATTCTACTGATCTTCGATGTTATGCTGGTATGTTTCAAAATAAAAGTAAAGTTTCAATTATGGCAACAGAAAGTCAAAGGTGTCGATTTGGTGTTCTTTTGGTATGTTTGAGAATTTTTACGGGATTATACGAGGGATATAATTTTTTGGGGGGTGTTGAGGAGAAAACTTAAATGCAGTAAATTATGCCTAGCAAAACACGCTTTCAAAATTTGTTTTGTTGCTCGCATAGCGCAGTGGTGAACGCAGCGGGCTGACAGTCATCCGGTCTGTGGTTTTATGCCCATTTGAGTAAAAGCTAAAAGTGTTTTGTTTCTTCCCTTTGTAACTCATTTGTTGCAGCAGCCATAGCTTAAAACTAGATTTTGGTAATACTGCTTGCATAGCGTAGTGGTCAGTGAAGCTGGCTGGCAGCCATCTAGTCAGTGGTTCGAATACCACTTAAATTTCCATAAAAAAATCTTTTTTTTCGTCTTTGTCTCTTTTTTTACAGAATGAACTACCGGCATAGTTGAGTCATCTAAAATTAAACATCAGCCATGTTGCTTGCATAGCTTAGGGGTCAGCGCCGTTGGCTTTCACCCATTCACTCCCTGCTTCGATTCCCATCTCTATATTAATCAATTCTTTTTTTTAGCCTGGAATGGAAACTGGCGTAAACTTTGATCTTCCTGATCCAAATATTTTACATAATTATTACATTGATACATACACTTTGTAAGTTTTCTTTTTTGTTATTTTCTTTCTTTAAATTGAAGTAGTAATTTTTTTAGAATTGCAATTTTCTCAGTTCTTTGTGCTTTCATCTTGGCTCTTGATCTTGCACATACTATTTATTTTTGTTTTACTTAATCTTTATTATTGCATAATTGTTTGAAGAAAATTAAATAAAAATTTGGATAATACAAGATAAGCATTGATTCTTTAAATACAGAAGCAAAGAATAACATTTGAGGAGCAGACGATAGTTTTCTTCCACAGAGCTTCCCTTTTTTCCTTCCCTCTTTCTGGACAAACAAACTCTTGAGTAACCATGAAAAAAATCCGTGAACTAAAAAACAAACTTAAAATTAGCCTTAAAGACGTACTTCTATTGTGCATTAGGGATTGTGAAGCAGTTGAGCTGTATGAAAATTTTTGGCTCAACTTTTTTGTGTGATCATTTCTTGATTATGTTTTAACCATATTTGGTATCTCCAATTACAATTACAATTACAATATCAACTAAAAATGGAGTTAACAAATTCTCAAAATTTCTATGGTCAATTTTATCATCAAAATTTTTCTTTACCTAATGCAATCATCTTTTATATAACTAAGAATCCGTCAACTGCAAAATTTTATAAAAAAATAATTAAAACTTGTAAATATTTTTTTGTCAAAAATCCAATTATCATATCACGTTTATATTATTGGGATGGATGGGCTACTCCGTTTAAACAAATCCTGTTTAATTCATCTATTAATTTTAAATTGAAAATTTGGATTGTTGATTTTTTTTGGATTGCATGTGTACCACCAGTCAACCCATATCTAGTTTCATCTATCTCTCCGAAACTTTATAAATGTGATATCCAAGAATTTCGTATTTCTCGACAAATTATATCTTTAAATGATTTTCTTTTTCTTACAAGTGATGCAGTTGATGTTGAATTTTTTGAATCTATTGTAATGCATGAAGATAGTACCTATGTTGCATTGGAAAAGCTTGTACAAATGCTTCCAAAAGCGAAAAAGTTTTTTTAGTAAGTTTTTTTTATAGTTTAATATTTATAACTGTACTATAGAATCTTAGCCCTCCAGGGCTGTTGTTCCACAATCCTTGCTTTTCTCGTAAATCAATGTCTCCATTTTCCTTTTAATTTGCCATGCTGCGCCATCTTGCGCCGATTTGTATCAGCATGCGCCATCTTGCTCTCCATGCACCGGATTGCACCATCTTGTTTCACTTGCACCAAAGAATATCCCAGCTTGCTTAATTTTAGTCCCGTGGAAAAAGGTGCAAATGTTTATTGACAGTAGACACACTTTGCCAAGTACCCGCTTTCTTTAAAATAAAATCACACTCACCAACCAACGAACCCTGACTCTTTTATGGTAGGAATGTTTACATATTTAATAAAATAATTTATTTTAGTAAATGTGGACCTGTGACTTCTACAATCACATCAAAGACTTCTCAACAACTTCAAAATGTTTCCCATTTTCAAAATTTTGAAGAGATTCATTTAGAAGACATTCCAGAAGTCTTTGACATTGAAAACTTTTTTATTTACATTAAAGTAAGTTTTGAAGAAGAAATAAAAAATATATATTTAAATTTATAGAAAAATAAATTAACTAATTTCGACCTTTCTTTTGATAAAGATGCTTTCACTGATATTTCAGAAGTTTATAAAAGTAGACTTGAAGCAATTATTGATGAAATTCTTTCAACTAAAAATCGTGATTACAAAGCTCCTGTAATTTGGTGCGCTGGAATTAATCATGAAAAATTTACCAAGCTTGAAAAAATTGCCTATTGTCTTTAAAATCATTTTTTATTATGCAAAAATTTGTATATGTTTCATGGATGTTGATATTTATAAAGCATTTTTTTCCGATTCCACGTTTTAGCGACTCCGTTACCGCAAGTTTTTTTCAGTTCTCGATTCCGATCTGGATAAAGATTCAATTCTTAACTGATTCAGGGAATACAAAAAAAATTAATACATGGATGAACTGCCGTACTTGACTTAACTATAACACGTCAAGCAAGCCTTTTTTGGATTGCATTCAGCAGTTTTTCGTGATAATTATTACTGCAACTTGAAGAAACTGTGATTAAATTATTTAAGACATCTTTGAGTATTTTTCTGTCAGAACTATTTGGACTCTCTATCTGCCATAAACCACCCTTCAAAAAACCAATCGAAACAACTTGATTATTAGTCTATTATGTCTCTCTGTTTTTGCTTGAGTGAATTCAATCCTTCCTTCTTCTTTTTTAAAACTAGTTTAAATACCAAAAAAAAGTTATGACCACCTTCAATGAAAAGAATTTAATTCAACAAAATTTTCCACTTCCATCAAGTATTATTTGGTATATTTGTAGAACATCAAAGACAACACATATTGTTTTGTTCAAACTATACAACTCGTGCAAATATTTTTGGTCTGAAATTAAGATTTTGCCAGTATATTCCCTTAAGAGTCATCGATGCTTCCACGGTTGCCGTTTTCAATGTAATGGCAGATATTGCTTACTTGTTCAAAGTAAATATGATTGTGTTCAAATACCAATTGAAAAAAAAATGTTGGCAAAAAATAATATTAAATTATTTGTTTATGAAAATTTATTTTTTGGTGGATATGATATTTTACCATCACTACTTTTATTTTGGCGTTTTGATTTGAAATCATGCTGTTTGCAAGAGTAAGAGATTTAACCATATATAATTAAAATCAATAAGAAACAGTTATGAAGAATTCATGTGTATATATAAATTTTTTAGTATTACGCTTTTGCTTGACGAAATCAACATATTGACAAAAACGGTTGTCGAACTTGAGGTAATTTGGCCAAAAATTGTTAAAAACAGATCAACCATTGAAGCAGCATTTGTTGATGAAATTTTTGTTATTCCTTTAAAACTTTGTAAATTCAGATGGTAAGTACTTATTTTTTCTAGGATGAACCTTTCTAAATTCAAAATGTGTTTTTTTCAGTTTTGAATTAGAGTATCCAATAAACAGTGCTGAAATATTTGAAAAACTTTATAGTTTAAAGCTAAAAAATAAATTACAATTTTTCAGTTTAAATCACATTCCGCAAAATATGGATCCTTTATTATTTGCAAAATTTATAAAAGTAAGTCTAAAAACAAATTTTTATATCGCCTTAATTTTCAAACCCAATTCAAGGACAATAAACCTCATTTTTCTAAGAAGTACAAAACCTTAATACATTTCAGAACAATGCTGATTTTAACGCTGAGAGCGTTCGCTTATATTTGTCATGGAAAAATGAAGATGAAGAATGAGGCAAAAATTTTGCCAATATTTTTCAGAATGAATTGAAAACCTGTTATAATGGTTTCTATGAAATCTACAGTTCTCCTTTTAAATGTTTCCTAGGAAGTAAAGATCAGGGTGACAATTAATTAAAAGATTAAGCTTTACAGCATATTTTTGAATTATGATTATCTACAAGCTACTGCGATTAAAATTTCAAAGGTGTGATTTTTATATTGATGTAAAAAACTTGTGTCTTTTTTATTATATTACTTTTTTATTTAGATTAAATATTCAATAAAAATTGTTTAATAATCAGAGGTACACGGAAAGGAGATAATTTTTATTAGTAAGAACAATGTATAACAAAGATATGTTTAAATTTTAGCATCAGAAATTCTTGCATTTGGTCGTTGCTTTCCATAAAGGCTTTCATAAAGTTTACACAAAACACAAAGTTTTGTTTTTCGCTTTTCTTCTTGCCTTGATTCATGTCTCCATAGTTTTTTAACGCAATTTTCACAATCACCTGGATCAACATCTTCAAAGCCAATGATTCTTGTTTGAAGTCTAAAAATAAGGTGATGGAATACTGTAGTTGAAGTGTAAACGCTTACTCAAGACGCTTCGAAACTGGTGTAAATTTTTGTGTTGAAAATGAAAATTTAATACCTTTCAAAGTGTAATAAGTATTGATTAAATTTGCAATAGATTTGTTTGGGAGCTGAAAACAATTTTATTAGAGACGTGGATTTAGAGGTATACTTCAGATTGTGACTTTATAATATAAAATTTTGTGACTTTATAATATAACATTTAATCTAAATGTTTTTTGGGTACTGTAGATTTGAAATTTTAATGTTACAAAATAGAGTACAAAAAATTGCTGTTAGGATACTGTAGTACCAAAAATTTGATACAGAAAGCTTTCAAATCAAATATTTTAAGCACTTACATATCTCCGAAGTTCATTCCATCTTTTATAAAGCCGTTTATATTTCATTCGTTGAACAAAGGTTTGCATTTCATTATTACTCCAAATTCCAACACCATTTTTGCTTTGAATAAATTTCAATGGAAGTGATTCTGGGCTTTCAATTGTTACCAATGCTTTTTTCATTGAATATCCCTTTGCAGCAAGATGACAAAGCGCCTGAAAATGGAATGTTTTTTTGCAGATACTTTAGAAACTATTTTTGAGATTTACGGATTACAGTAAAGATACGGTAGCGATAACCTTATAAGTTTTGCTTTTGGATAAGTACTGTAATGTTGTTAGTGGTAATTCATTAGTACATACAAGTTTATTGTAATTTTGTAAAAAGTAAAAACTTACAGTATGAATATCACATTTAATTTTAACTTCTGCTGCGACAATATATCTTTGAAGGCGATCATCTTGAAATACTTTAAAGCACTCAGGCTTAAAAATTTGTTCATCTCGATCATCATCATCTGCTGCATTAGAAGCTTTTTGAAGAATAGGAATTTGTGCAAGATTTATCAAATAAGAATTATTGATTTTTTTTTCAACAGCAGCATTCTTGGAATTTCTCAAGATGATTGTCATTTGGGGATGACGTGATGTGAATCTGTTAAATATTTTAAATGTACGAATGTAAAAGCCCGATTTTTATGATATATAGTGATCAAAATAATTACCACGTGTTATCATTTTTTATGGTTAAAATAATTCAGTTAATAATAATCTTAACATTCAAAAAGGCATGTAAAAAAAGTTTTTAAGAAAGGCATTAAAAATTATATTATAAAGTCACAATTACAATAAACTTATATGTACTAATGAATTACCACTAACAACATTACCGTACTTATCCAAAAGCAAAACTTATAAGGTTATCGCTACCGTGTAAAAAAAAAGTTTTTAAGAAAGGCATTAAAAATTAAAGTGACTTTATAATTAAAAATTAAAAAAACTAAAAAACTACGACATTTAATAAAAAAAACAAAGATGGAAAAAGCGAAAAAGTTCAATGTTTTTCTTTCTTTTTTCCAGTAAAAAATGGCATCGAAAAACATTGCCGAGCGATCGATCGACACAAAAAAACATTAAAAAAGCAAACGTGCACAACGCTATTTCTTTTACTTGCTGGCAGTAAAAAGTGAAGCAAAAAAGGCCGGCTTTTTTTGCCCTTTTTTAAAATATTGTGTTTCTTTTATTTGCGTTGATTAAATCACCCTTCAAAAATGTGCAGTAGCAAAATTAGATTAATATGGAAAAATTATACATTTTAAAATTACAGATTTGAACAGAAGCTTTACATAAATTAATGCAATATATCTTTGTTAAATATTTTTTAAGCTAAATGTTTTTTTAATAATGTAAATATTTATGAAATTCTTGATTAATATAATTTTACAAATATTAAATTTTTTTGGTGTTCTGTCACAATTGTTTACATCATTTAAAACTTTAAGAATATGATTTATAAATTTAAATAGTGATGTCCGTATAAAGACAAAAAGTGAAAGGAAAGATGCTTGAAATGTGTATCTATTCTCCGACAAAAGATAGCATCAAAAAAATAGTATGGGGCAATTGATTGACACAGAGAAGCATTAAAAAGACAACAGTGTGAAACACTCTTTCTTTCTTTGCAGGCCATAAAAAGTGAGCAGAAGAAAATTAGCTTTTTTCACTCTTTAAATATGCATTGTGCTTATTTTTTAACGCATTTCTGGCAATAAGTCACATCATACATGTTTATACCACAAAAGCTTTAATTGTTAATTTTTGTAGTGATGACATAAATAAACTATTAGATTTTTCATTTGTTGGACTTTAATTTTAACTTTTCATAATTAATAATGTATACATATAGATCAAATTTAAAGTTTTCAATAAACATCAATTTTCGGCATAACTTGCATCCAATTATCACAAAAGAATGTGAATATTATTTAAAAATTCAAATGAATACGCTATGTTAAGAGTAGCAAAAAAACAGAAAGAAAAATGCAATGTGCAGTTTTACACTTTTTCTGGCGAAAGGCAGCACCACAAAAACATCATCAACGATCAGACAAGTTGCAGCAAGAAAAGTGAAGCAAAAAAACTGAGTTTTTTTCAGACTTTTCTAAAAAACTCTATATCTAAAAAGAAGTATATTGATCGTAACGCAGAAATTTGCAAAGATGATAAAATGAATAAAAGAAAAGTATTAAATGTTATAATTACAACTTTGGGCAGAATCTTTTTTTAAATTATTATAATTTTTCTTTGTCATATATCTTTTATGTTACTTTTTTTATTAATGGAGCAGAAAGAGGTGTTTGTTGCAAATTTTTTAGATTAATTTATAAATCAAAAGTTTTTTTCGATAACACCTAACAATAAAAAGTTTTGAAAAAATAAATCAAAAATTCAAATTATGTTTAAAAGAAACAAAAAAAATCTGAAAGAAAAATGCAATGTGTTGTTTTACACTTTCTCTGGCGAAAGGCAACATCATCTTTTAAAAAGGCAGCAGCACAAAATCATTCAATGTGCTTCGGGCACGTGAATATTAAAATAAACTGATATCGGTTTAGTGTCATTATTGCAAAGACATTCAATCGATATCGTGATAATCAGTAAAACATTAAGAAAAATTTATTTTGAAAAAATAACAAATTTTTGGTGTTTTCGAAGAAAAGGTCCGCAGTAATTATGTTTATTTTATCAAAAAATTTACATATTCAAAAAAGTTAAATTATCCAATAGAGCAGTACAGCAAGGGAGTTTATAAAATTAGTTTGAATGAAGTCATTTTTTTGCCATTATCTTAGTGATAGAAAGAATAAATCAATAAATACGGCTGTAAGCATTGACTAAAAATCTCAAGGTCATAATCAGGTCAAAAAAATAACAAAAAGGGGTTAGTTTTTTAATTCCAGAAGTGTCAAAATATTGTAGACTAGTCAAAAGAAAAAGTATTATTTAAACAAAACTGCTCCTCAAAAAATCTTGTATTTTTATAAACAATTTCCTTCAAACAATTTTGGTGTCAATTTATTCAAAAAAAAATGAATGCCAAACGAAATTTGTGTGAACTACAAAAGAAGGTTGTCGATATTTTTAAAGCCCAAGATCCTGACACTGGCTATTTTGATGTTGTTTTTGAGATCAATGGAAAAGTAAGTCATTTGCTGATTATGTTGATGAAATATAATTGCAAATATTTTAGAAACTTTATGCTCATCGATATCGTTTAACAGCAATTTCTTCTATCTTTGGTTCAATGCTTTCCCATCGATGGACTTCAAATAAAGATGAATCAATTAAAATCAAAGATTATGAATTTAAAGATTTTAAAGAATTTTTGACTTTTATTTATTCTGGTAAATGTTGCTTAAATAATGAAAATATTTTTACAATGTATGATATGGCAGAATTTTATGATGTCGTCACATTCAAAAATGTCTGCTGGCAATATTTGTCAAATATCAAAATTAATAATGAAAATATTTTTCAAATGCTTGAACTCGCTGACAAATATTCAATTGCGCATTTACAAAAACGATTAAAAAATTTTGTTATTGGAAATTTTACAACTTTCACACAGAATGAAGCATTCCAAAGCATCGGAAAATCACTCATGAAAAATATTATTGAAGCTAATAAAAATTCAGTATTATCTGAAACGTTATTCAAAGAAGTAAGACAGATTTCTGTTGACGTTTATAGCTATTCAGTTTTGTAGGTATATAAATGGGCAGAAAATAAATCAATTGAAAAACAGAAAGTTGATGAAAATATTAATTTGGATGATGCAATCAAAGAAGAATTGTCTGGTATTTTACCATTAATTAATTTTCAAAGAATGGATTTCAAATTTCTTCTTCAATTTTTTGGTAAGCTTTTTATTTATTTTCTTATATATATTTCTTGCTTTTAGTTAAAAAATCATTTCTTTTTTCAAGTGATTACTTAAGTGAAATTCTATTAAATGCCTGGAGAAGAGTATATGGTATGTTTTGTTTATATTTTGATACAACATGGTTATGTATCAATTATTTAGTAAAAGTACATGATAGAAATGGAAAAACAATGAAAGGTTTTCTCAATTGTCCTGATGTTGAAGGAATTGCTGCAATTATTCTATCACAAAAGGATATTATTTCTGATGGAGTAACAGGCTGGTCAACAGGCCACCCAAAGCCAGCAAGTCCTTGTACTCTTATCGAAAATTATGGCATTGAATGGTATTTAGTTATTAATGATGAAGGAGTTCTTAATTTACAACAATATTTGGATAATGGTGATTATGTACTTGCTGAAATGTTTGCAGAAGACGGATTTCACAAGCAGCATAAAATAGAAATTCATCGCTCTGCTTAATTTTTCTCTTTTTTTTTTTTTTGAATTTCGTTTTTTTTTCTTTTTATCACACATACTGTTTGATGTGTTTCTCTCGATAAAATTTTTAATTTTTGTTTAAGTTTACGTTAAGAAAAGGTATTAGGGGTAAAAAAATTTTTTAATTTGTATTACCAAAACGCAGTCGAAGTTTACTATACGTTTTTATTTTGTAATCTAATATTAACTTTTTAAATTCAAATTAGATATTCGTAAAAATTCTTAATATTAATGAGATACTTTTTGGAATCCTGTCAAAAGAATCAATTCTTAACTGATTAAAGGTATCCCAAAAAATTGAGCACGAAAACAAGATTAAAACCAATTGATTTTAACGAAATTTTATTATTTTGAGGCATCCAAAGATTAATGGAATTTTACGTTTTATTAAAATTAGATATTCAAAAAAGATGTAAATTATTAGGTATACGGTAATGAGATAATTGTTGGATTCGTAAGATAAAATATATAAGAAACATTTGTTTAAATTTTAGCATCAGAAATTCTTGCATTAAGTCTTTGCTTTCCATAAAGGCTTTCATAAAGGTTACACAAAGCACAAAGTTTTGTTTTTTGTGATTGTTCTTTCTTCATTGTTTGATGTCTCCAAAGCTTTTTAACACAATTTTCGCAATCATTTGTATCAACATTTTCAAAGCCAATGATTCTTGTTTGAAGTCTAAAAATAATGCAATGGGATAGTGTAGTTGTTGTAAATAAAAAAGCTTACTCAAGTCGCTTTGAGACAGGTGTAAATTTTTGGGTAGTGAATGAAAATCCGATTCCTTTCAAAGTGTAGTAAGTATTGATTAAATTTGGAATTGATTTGTTTGGAAGCTTAAAAAGGTTGTTGTTATTGAAAAGAATCTAGGGATACTGAAACATCAAAATTTCCAATTTACAATTAAGTGTTTTAAAAAAATAGTTTTTTCCTATGGGTATACTGCAGATTTGAAAATTCGAATTTAAAAATGAGATTTTGAGAATACGTTTTCAGTAGAGGGATACAGTAGGAATGATATTTTGAATGAGAATAGTTTTAATAATATAACTTACATATCGTCGAAGTTCATTCCATCTTTTATAAAGCCGTTTGTATTTCATTCGTTCAATAAAAATTTGAATTTCTTCATCACTCCAAATTCCAACACCATTTTTCGATTGTATAAATTTCAACGGAAGTGATTCAGGGCTTTCGATTGTTTCCAATGCTTTTTTCATTGAATATCCATTACCAGCAAGATGACAAAGTGCCTACAAAAAACATCTTGAAACATAACTTTTGGAGTATTAGTAGCAGCAATTGTACTGTTTAAGCTAGAGTATAATAATTTTGTAGAACGTAAAAACCTACAGTATGAATATCACATTTAATTTTTACTTCAGCTGCGACAATATATCTTTGAAGGCGATCATCTTGAAATATTTTGAAGCATTCTGGCTTAAAAATTTCTTCATTTCGATCACCATCATCTGCGGCATTTGATGCTTCTTGAAGATCAGGAATGTTTGGAAGATTTATTAAATAAGAATTGTTGATTTTCTTTTCATCAGCAGCATTCTTGGAATTTCGCAGTGTGATTGTCATTTTGATGATGATGTGAATCTGTTAAATATTTTTTAAAATTAATTTACGAATATGAAAACGCGATGTTTTATGATAATTTAACGAGTAAATTGTTGTCAAGAGTGATTTTTGTAGTTTTAATAACTCAATTAATATTATGCTCATTAAAAATATGGCAAAAAATTTTTTAAAATGACATTAAAAATTTAAAAAAACTAAAAAACGACAACATTTAATAAATGAAAAGAAAGAAAAGCAAAAAAAATTGTTCAATTTCTTTTCTTTGCCAAAAGATGGCATCGAAAAACATCGATCGACATACATTAAAATGGCAAAAGTGCGCAACACTCTTTCTTTCCTTGCAGGCAGCAAAAATCAAAGCAAATAAAGCTGGCTTTTTTCAGCTTTTTTAAAATTACTATGTCTCTTTTATTTATTGAACCCTACAACAAAGTGCAGTGGCAGAATAAGATTATATGGAAGAATTCTAAATTTCTTAATTAAAAAGTTGGAGACAAGCTTCACATAAATTATTACAATTTTTGTTTGTTAATTATTTTTTAAGCTCAATGTTTTTTTAATAATGTAAATGTAAACTCTATACTTGCATTTACAAATTTTTATTTTTTCGTGTTGTGTTATAATTTACCTCAATTTAAACTTTAAAAATATAAATTAAAAATTTAAAAAGTGATGCCTGTAAAAAAGACAAAAAGTGAAAGGTAAGATGTTTGAAATGTGTTACGTTTTCTTCGAAAAAAGATGGCATCAAAATACATTGCCGAGCGATCGATCGTCGCAGAGAAGCATCAAAAAGCAACAGTGTGCAACACTCTTTTTTTCTTTGCTAGCAGCAAAAATTGAAGCTTGCTTACTTTTAAACTTTTGAAAACTTTTTCTGCTTGACTGTATTTTAAGAGATTCCATGCAAATACATGATGACAAAAATTTTGAAAAATTGCTCATTTTCTATTTTTGTCCAGTTATTATTAAAGAAAAATCAATTTTTAAAATTTTTATTTGTCAAATTCATTTCATTTATGATATTTTAATTAATGATGTTGACAGAACATAAAGAAGGAATTTATTAATTAATATATTTTATCAAACTTTTACTTTTGAACAAGACAAAGCTGTCGAAGAATGCAGTGCACTATTTAAAAATGTCCAAAAAAATTAAAATAGTTATCTCCGTAAAAAAGACAAAAAATAAAGAAAGATAAAATGGTTGTAATGTGTTTCTTTTTTCTTTCGTCAAAAAAGATTATTGAGCGATCGATCGACACAGAGAAACATCAACAAGACAAAAATGCGCAACACTTTTTCTTTCTTTACAGACAGTTAAAAGAGAACCAAAGCAAGCTTGCTTTTTTAACCCTTTAAAAGTGATTTGTGCTAGTCTATGTTTTAGCACATTATTTGCAAATAATTTTTGGCAGAAATGTTTATACAAAAACAACTGTAATGTTATATTTCTGTGGTGAAGACATAAATACCATAAATTGTTAAATTTTTTATTAGTTTAAATTGTATTGAAATTTTTCATAATTAATAATGAAAAATTCAGGTGTGTCCATTTGACTAACTAGATCAGACTATAAGTTTTCAATAAATATTGATTTTATCCCAAAAGATTGTAAATATTATTTAAAAATTCAAATAAATTAGCTATGCTAAAAGCAGCAAAAAAACTGAAAGAAAAAAGCAATATGTTGTTACACACTTTTTCAGGCAGGCAAAAGGCAGCACCACAAAAAGATCCTTCAGTCAATGCTAAAAAAAATGAAAGCAACTTTTTAAAAAAATGTATCAAACGAAAAGCAGCAATACAAAGTCATCTTCCATTCAACTCTGAAAAAAAGAAGCAACTTTGGTGCAGTAAAAAATGAAGTAAAGAAAACTGAGCTTTTTTAATTTTTTAAAACTTTTTAAACTTGCGTATTCTTAAACATATTCGTTGCAAATTACATTGCAGCAAAAATGTTTATACTAAAAAGCTGTATTATGTTTATTAAATGACATAATTAAATTTCTTGATTGTTAAAGTTTTATTCAAATTTTGCATTTTAATAATTAAAGATGAGTTTTTGAGTACTCATCTCTTAAATTTTTTTAATAAATATTTTTTCACAAAATATAATTTGCGGAATACCTTTCATTCAATTAACAAAAAAAAAGCCGTAAAAATTTTTTAAAAATTCAAATAGTGATCTACAAAAAAAAAGAAAGAACTAAAGGAAAAATGTAATGTGCTAGTTCTGTTTCACACCTTTTTTCAGGCGACAAACAACAATCAAAAATCATCTTCCAGCCAAAAAAACGCGCAAAGAAAAGATTTCTGCCAGTGTAAAAATGTCTAGTGACCGATAGCAATGTTAAAAGGAAAAAGAAGAAGAATGCTTAAAAATAAATTCAAATATTTTTTTTGGTTGTCACTTTTTAAAAGAAGGAAAATGGTATTTTGAATTTTTAATATATTTTTATTACTTTCTATTCAACAATAAAACATGTTTTACTGAAGGTAACTTAATAGTTATGAAAAATAAGCGGTTAGCTTTTTTGATTGAATTATATCAGATAACAAAGTATAATGGCGAAATAAGATTTTCATGGAAAAACTTTGAATTTTATAATTACAAAGTTGGGGAGAAGCTTTGCATAAATTATTATGAATTTTGTTTGTCAAATATTTTTCAAGTCGAATGATTTATTATTAATGTTGAATCACTTGAATACGTTTTTCAAAGTTTATTTAACTTTAAATTTTGATAAGATATTGTATTACGCAAATATTTTAAATATCCTTAAAAACTGTGTAATTAAAAACTGAAATGATATATGTTAAACAAATCAAGAAATGGAATGAAAAAACAATGTGCTGCTTGACAAAATGTTCTTTCAGTCATCGCTCAAAAGAAAAAAGTAAAGGTTTTTTGTAAAAATAAGAAACTTGTATTTTTCTATAGAAGCAAAAACAGACGTAAAAATGAAAAACAGTGTTTCTTTTGCATATTTAAAAAAATTATGCCTTTGTTATTTTTAATTATTATAATATAGTATTCACAAACAGCATCTTAATACATATTTTTTTCAGCAACTGGATAGAAATAACGATTCTTTGCTTTTTTTATCAAAACATTTTTGCCGTAATTAAACAATAATATTTTTAGAAAATAATTGTTAAATGCAAAAAAAATCAAAATATAATTTACAGATATAGAAGAAATAAATACATAATTATCGATGCTTTTTTTGGGCAAAATAAAACTGAATTGCTGCACTTGTTTTGACGAAAATGTCTGATAATTGAAAGAGAAATAAGAATGTTAAGCACACAAATTTTATATAAATGTTTTGATTGTTTTCTGATTTTATTAAATAATTTAGCGACCCATATCGGTAATTCCAGGACTAATAATTTTTTTTGATAATTCATTCCACATTTTTTTTCTATCTTTTTAAGTTTATGAAAATAAACTTAAAAAGATAGATTCTTTTTTTTGAGAATTTTAAAATGGTATTAAATAATTCAAAAAACGAATAATGATATTTTCGATGAAAGTTAATACCAAAAAATGTAAAGTGATTTCGTTTCTTTTTCTGTAAAAAGTGACGCCGCCTTTTGCCAGTGCAAAAAAGTTTAGTGATCGATAGCAGCATAAAAATGAAAAAGAAGAATGTCTAAAACGTAAATGGAAACCTTTTTTTTAATGGAGAAAAAAGAATACTTTTAAATCTTTTATTTCATTTTTAATACTGTTTGTGCAATTTTTTAAAAACAATGCTTTATTGAATAACATACAATTGACTGGTATAAAGCCTACTAAAACATCTGATCGAACACGTTTTCCAAACAATATTTTATGTTTATATATAATTATGATTAAAGTTTTAAGTTTGTTGATGAAATAATTTTTAAAGAATCTTTTGAACGCAATATAAAAATGATTAAAAAATTAAAATAATAGCGGTACGCATTTTATAAGGCCAAAAAATGTGACGGCTTACATTGCTTGGATTGATATGTTTGAAAATTAAAAAACTTTTGTTTAAACTTTCAAACTGTTTTCTATCCATTGTTTTTTTTCTTTAATGTTTCATTCACAAGAGGATTGAAAAATTACTGTGTAAGATTTTTTGAGAATCTTTTATTTTTCAGAATTTTTTCATTGAAAAAAATTGGTTTCAAAAACGTTATTGAAAATACAAGAAATAAAGAAATGATATTTATAACACACTTGAAGACAAAAAATGTTTTCTATTTTTCTTCGATAAAAAAATGGTACCATCATTTTCTAGCGCAAAAATGTGTGATGAACAATGACCAGATAAAAAAAGAAGAACGTCTAATACAAATGCCTATGTCTGTTTTTTCAACACAGTGCTTGTCTATCTCGTTCAATATTCTATGCAAAGAGTTTTTGAATGTCCAATTTATTTTTTCGAAAGAACAATCGCTGATATAAATAATTTCTATATAAGTTACACTTTTTTGTATTTGCTATGAAAAATAATCACATTTTTTAATTTGATGAAACAAAAAGAATGCATGGTTCTTTTTTGCTTTCTTTGATCACAGGTCAAAATAAGATTGTGAAATTTTCTATTATTTTTATAAACTATAAACTTGACTTTTAAGATTTGTTTTATAAAATATAGGAATAAATTTTGAACATTTATGCAGCGAAATATTAATTTTTTTGAAAAGTTTCATCAAAATTATCAGCACTTTAATTAAAACTGATTTATTTTACGAAATGTTTGAGTTCTGTGCTTGTGTAATAATGACGGAACATCAACAACAAACACATACGTTTAAAAATTTTAAAAGAATTTAAAAAGAAAACATTTGCTTTACTGAAACTTTTCCGGCAACACCGAAACGAGATGAACACATCAACGTAGAATGACCAAATAATAAAAAAAATCGCCGCAAACTTTTGTGCAGAAATAATATTGCAAAAAGTATAAGAAAAATTGTGTATTTCAATTTCATTCTCATTCTTTCAAAGCTTCAGTTTATTTTCTAAAATGCGACCTTTTGTATCATGTGAAGACCAAAACGTGGATGATCATTAAAAAGCAATTTAGCAGATCTAAAGCATTGTGTTTTGTTATTTATATTATATTTTTGTAATGATATCTAGTCTAAACTAATTGTTAAATTTTTATGTGTTAAAGTTTTATTCAAACGTTTCATATTAATATTGTAACATTCTTTTGATCCTTTAGAGCATTGTGAAATTTTAAGTTTTCAATAAACATTAATTCTTGCATAACTTGCCTCCATTTATCCCAAAAAATGTCTAAATATTGTTTAAAAATTCGAAGAAATGATTTTCGTCAAAAGCAAGAAAAAAGTGAGAAAAAAATGGCAACGTGTTATTTCACACTTTTTCAGGCAAAAGGCAGCACCACATAAACATCTTCTATTCAACGCTCAAACAAAAGAAGGAACTTTGATGCAGTAAAAAAATTAAGGAAAACAAATGTTCTTTTTTAAATTTTTCTAAAAATTCTATATTGAAAATGATGTGTTTTGATTGTAAGACAGAAATTTGCAAAGGTGAAAAAATGTTTATAAGAAAAATCTCAATTTTTTTAAATTCAACTATGCGCTGAAACTTTTCTTTTTTTTGTTATAATTACTATTTGTCATAGATTTTTTAAAGTGACTTTTTTTATTAATGGTGTTGAAAAAACATGTCTATGTTCAAAAATTACTACGAAATTTTTATAAATACAATTGATGCCTGGCATAAATTATTACAACTTTTGTTTGTCATATCTTTATTAAGTCGCTTTTTTATTAACGATGTTGAAGATACATGTTTATGTTGAAAAATTTTTAGATAAATTTAATTTATTAAACTTTCGCTTTTCGATAAAACCTAACACTAAAATGCTTTACAAAAAAATAAATCAAAACTTCAAATGATGTTTAAAAGAAGCAAAAAAAACTGAAAGACTTTTTTTGACCTTTTCTGAAAGTGCTATATTTAAGAGACGCTCTACGAGTATATTAAAACCAAGCGGCACATTGAAATTTTTTTTTTCGATAGAACTAGGTGAGAAAACACTATTTTTTTAAGTCGATCTGACTCATATATCCGATTTGGCGACAATTCAAAGTTGAAATTTCAAAAATTCGTAAAAATTTTTAGGTGTAAGCTAGAGAAGTGATATTGCCCATAATTGTGCACATGCATAAGGGCTATCAAATGGCTATTACAAAAAATTTTTAGGTGACCGGTAATGTCAATTTTTTGTCAAATGTAACTTTCGGCCATAACAAAAAATCTTTATTTTTAGTTGGCTGGGGCTGAATATTACATCATCAGATAGCCCATTCTATGAGGATTCCGAAAATATACAATTTGTGCGAAAAAAATTAAAGGGTAGCGATTTTGAGCTATAATAGTGCGCGCAACCAATACCTCCAGCATCATCTGGGAGGCAGAACTCGGGTAATATGCACGATATTGACCTACGGTGAAAAGCATTATGTGTTACTATGATATTAGAGTGTCCTGGGTCATTTTGTGCATTTTCGGATATCATTTGGCAATATGGTGTCCATATGAAATCTTATAAATTAGCAACATAGATGTTCTTGGCAAAATGACTGTAAATTTTAAAAAATGATATAAAATCAAATAAACAAAAATATATTGTTGATCTGTCTGCACTGTAACTTATTTTGAATGTTAAGAATTTGCAAAGGTGAAAAAATGCTTAAAAGAGAATCTCAATTTTTATAATTACAAAATTGGGCTAAAGCTTTACATAATTTATTAGAATTTCTTATTTGTCATATCTTTTCATGTCACGTTTTTTATTAATAATGGTGAAAGCCGTGTTTGCCTTAAAAGATTCCATTTTTTATTTTAATGGAGTTGATGAAACAGGTTTATGTTGAAAAATTTTTAGATTAATTTAATGTATCAAATTTCTGATTTTCGATAAGATCTGACGCAGAAAAGCTATAAAAAATACACCAAATATTCAAACTATGTTTAGGAAAAGCAAAAAAAACTGAAAGAAAAAACGGCAATGTGTTGTTTTACACTTTTTCTGACGAAAGTCAGCCACACGAAATAATCTTTCTGCCGAAGATCAAAAGAAGAAGCAATGTTATTTCAGACATGTTTGTTTTTGTGGAAGTAACGAAAGATGAAAAGCAGTGTCTCTTTTTGCATATTTAAAAAACATTTGTTTTTCTGAATTTAGTTTATTTCTACATGGTAGTTTTAAATTTCGTTTATACACTATCAGAACATAATGGTTCTGTAAACAGTAAAACATTAAAACATTTCTGTATTGATTAAACAGTTGTTTTTTAAAAAATTAACTTTAAAAACATTTGCAAAGTTTAGTACAATTCTTGACGTAAAATCTTCAAAAATGGAAAAATAAGATGTAATATTTTTTATAAGCAAAAAGGTGGTCGACATTTTGATAAAAAAATTGATGGTTTTTTAGAAATAAACAAAATTTAGCTTTTTGATTAAACCATATCACACAGCAATTTTCAACGGCGAAGTATAAGAAAAAATCTTATACTTTAAACTTATAATGTTGGGGAGAAACTTTGCACAAATTATTACAATTTTTATTTGTCAAATATTTTTCAAGTCGAATGCTTTTTTATTAACGGAACCATCTGTAATAGCTTGTAAAAAGCTGTTTATTACGCTTTAAATTTTTGATAATACTTGTCCTATACTTTTGTGAAGCAGTATACTTCAAATTTCCTTAGCAACTTCAAAATTAAAAATTCAAATAGTGTTGAAAGAAAAATCAATAAATAGAATGAAAAATGCAATATCCTGCTTGACTTTTTTTTTAACAAAAAGCCAGCAACGCAAAATCATCTTTCAGTCACCGCTTCGTTTTTTGTCTGCAGCAAAAAGTAATGCCCCATTTCCTTGTGCAAAAAAGCAAAAAATTCAGTGATCGACAGCAGCATTAAAAAGAAAAAGAATGTCTAAAAAGTAAAGGGAAACGTTTTTTTAATGGAGAAAAAAGAATACTTTTAAATCTTTTATTTCATTTTTAATACTGTTTGTGCAATTTTTTAAAAACAATGCTTTATTGAATAACATACAATTGACTGGTATAAAGCCTACTAAAACATCTGATCGAACAAGTTTTCCAAACAATATTTTATGTTTAAATGTAGTTTTTGATTACAATTTGATTAAGGCTTTAATTTTTTTATAAATTTTAAAGATAAAAATTTTTAAAAAATGAAAATGAAAATATTGAAAAAATGGTGGTACACATTTACTATTGCCACAAAATGTAATGGCTTACACTACTTTGACTGAGGCGGTTCGTCTTTTTTACAAAACAATCTGATATGTTAGAAAAAGAGTTTTTAAATAATGTAAATTATTTTTACTAAAAATGAATCAACACATATTCACCTTTGCCACGTGCAATACAAGAACTTGAATTCATTGTTGCTTTCTAATTTTAAAATATAAATGTACTTACAACAGATTTGAAAAAATAGATGCAATAATGTTGATAATTTTTAGATAAGATAAAACAGATACGTGATCTATTTATGAAAAAGCCTGATTTTCGAAAGAGAAAAAAAACTGTTATAAATAAATTTTTTAATTGTTTTCTGACTTTTTTTATAAATAATTTAGCGACCTATATCGGTTATTCCAGGATCCCACAAATGTTATTTCCCATCATTTGAAAAAAGCTATGTATAGAATGGTATTAAAATTTATTTATTATTTTATTTATTTATTTATTTTTATACATGCCAAGAGCATATCGATATAAATATAATAACATACAATAAAGAAAGTAAATACAATAAAATAATATCAATACATAAAGCAAGGTATTACAATATAAATTTACAAGTCTAAAAAGACAATATAATACGGTTTTCAAAATAAATTAAAGTTTTACAACTTTAAGAGAAAATACATTCAACAATTTTAATCCTCATTCAACAAATGAGCCATTACCAACTCCTTAGAATTTTTCTGTTTAAATTTCAGCCTAATCTCTTTTGGTAAAGAATTAAAGGTTGTGGAGTAAAAGCAAAAAAGTGTAAAAAGGCTTTCTTTTCTTTGCCTTCAAAAAGTGGTGCCGCCTTCTGCCAGTGTAAAAATGTCCAGTGACCGATAGTAACATAGCAAATGGAAAAGAAGAAGAATGCTTAAAGATAAATCCAAATGATTTTTTTTGTTTTTGTTGTCAATTTTTAAAACTGGAGATCGGAAGGAAAATGATATTTTGAATTTTTAAAATATCCTGTGTTTTTATTTCTTTCTGTTCAACAATAAAACTTTTTTACTGAAGGTAACTTTTTGGTTAGGAAAAATGTGCGCCTAACTACATTAAAGAAATAAAAAATGTTATCTCTCAATTTGTTATGACTACAATCGAAAACTATTTCCTTGACTCAATAAACAATATAATTCGCAGAGTGAGAGTTGGTCAGCTAATATTTTGTCTCATGGTGAAACATGCAGAAGAAAATAATTTTTTGTTGTTACAAATGTTCTTACCATATTTTTTCATTATTAATTAATGTAAGATACACGAATAAAGCATTTATTGGTGAATCTTTCAGCTGTTGTATTTAATACTTGCAATATATAATTTTCTCAGTTTTACGCACCTTGGAATAAATGCCTTATATAAAAGCACAAAATATTCAGAAAATGAAAGCAAACCAAAAACAAAAAAGAGAGAATTGAGAAAAGATTCTTTCGTATTTTATTTGATGCAAGATAAATCGATTTTTTAAGTTAGTGTGCTTGTTTTAAAGAAAGAAGCAATGTGAAAAGGGCATCGTTGTGTCTGATGTTTTTGGTTAAAAAAAGGAATTGTCTTTCACTTGAACCAGCATAGAAGCAACAACCGAATTTGATTTTTAAGTCTTTTTTTGAATTTTTGTTTGAATATCTTTGCAGATTAAAAAGCATAAATTACTTTTACCAATAATAAAAGATTTGCATAACATTGCTTTCTTGTTTTTCGTCTACAAAAAGGGTTGCCGCCTTCTGCCAGTGCGATGATTTGTTGGCAGTGAAAACTGAAGCAAAAAAAAGCTTTTTTAACCTTTATAAAAACTCTGTCTTTCGTAACATGTATTTTGATTGTAACATATGACGTAATAACTTGCAAAGAGTGCAAAAAAAGTTCAAAAATAACTTTAAATTTCAATATTTGAAAACTAGGCAAAAGCCTTGCATTTATCTTTACAATTTTTATTTGTCAAATATTTGTTATGAATGGTACTTTAATTATTAATATTGTAGAATTTGAAATCTTCACATTAATATAATTTTATTAGGTTTTTACTTTTTGAAGGACACAACTGTCACATTACACTTTTTTATCATAAAAACTTTAAAAAAAATATGTTAAAATTTTTACAGCAAGAAAACCAAAAGCCAGTATGTTAAAAAATGTGTTTCTTTTCTTTGCCAAAAGATGTCATCGAAAAAGAGCGATACAGAGAAACATTAAAAGGCAAAAGTGCGCATCTCCATTTTTTTTTTGAAAAAACAAAATGCAGCATTTGCTTTGTTTATCTTTCATTCATGCATAAAAACCTAACATAAAGTCCCTGATGTTATTCTATAATCAAATATTTCCTTTTGTTGGAAGTACAAGCAACAATTTGCATGTCAAATGTGTGTCTTCTTCTTTTCATGTATTTCAATCTCTTTTGTCATCATATTTACTATTGAAAAAGAACAGAAAAAAAATGGAAGTGTTATTACGTTGTCGTTGTATATATCTGCGATAAACGAGTCATTTGAAATTTCTGTATAATCCATTTCCTGTATGGTGTAATGAAATAGAATTGACAAGTAATCTCCAAGATTGTATGGAAAGTGACAGCGACCGGAGCACAAGACGAGGCAAAGCTTGCTGCCTTATATGGAAAGACAAAGCTTGTTGCAATAATCTCCAAAGGAATAAGCAAAAGAATTATATATAAAAAACTTTGTGCAACCAAAGCTCTAAAAAATTTCTCTTTTGTACATTTTTTTAAAAAGCAGTTGCAAATAATTATTTACCGTAAAAGCATTTCATGCAAGCTTCGATTCTTTTCTGTCAAATTATCTTTTACATATTTTATTCTTCTATAAAATAGATAATAAATGAATAGAAGAAGGAATGGAGTAATATATCCAATAAAAGCAATAGCAGCTAATAAAATTCTAATAGAATTGGAGAAATTTGGATGAAATCCAATTGCATTGGGATGCTCGTCAAAAATTTGATTAAAAAATGAATATTCTTTAATAAGCATTTCTCTAAACTTTTTTCCTTCCGGTTTATCCGTTACAAATCCAAGAGTAAGAATTCCCAAAAGAAACAATAAACTTGGAATTCCAAAAGCTAAAAGATATTTCAGCTCTGCAAGTTTTGAAAACCAATTTTTTGAGGAATGCAGCGTCGCCAATCGAAATAACAGTTGCAACACAAAGGAATGAAATACAAGGACAATCATAAACATAAACAATAAAAATATATAATTGTTAAATTCTTCACTAAACAAGAAAAATCCATTTACATAGGCTCCAATATACGGTAAAAGTAAAACTGGTTGAATGATTATTGTTATTAAGTCGAAAATGTATGTTGCACAGATATGATATATTAATAAATAGGAGTAACTTTTCATAGTTTTGGGAGAATGAAAAGCTGCAACATAGATGAAAGCAACAAATGCTATTGAAGTTAGGCAAAATTGTATTGGAATACAATACCGTTCAAAAACTTCCAAGCGAGGATGCTCAAAATCATTCATTGTAAGGTTTAAAGCGGATATCTTTACATCAGTAAAGAAAGACATGTTTTATTGGAGGGAGTAAAGAAGCGTTCAATGAATATATTTTGTTCTTTTTCTTTTTGCTCCCTTAACTTTAAAACAACACCTGCTTTATAAAACAATATTATATTAGAAAACTAACAGGTGCTAATAAAATTGAAAAGAAAAGCGTTGTGAAGCTTGGAGAATTTATTTTCTAGTTTACAGTTGCTCCCATATCATAAATTCATTTACGATTATTACATTGTCAGTACATTGAGCCCTTTTTTTTTGATGACAAAAATATACTATAATTCAATCTTTCTTTAATTCTATTTCCGATTCTCTTTTAAAACTTTGCAAAAAAAGAGAAGGTTTTATCTAATTATGGCATTTATTAGCATTACTCCGTCATTTCAAAGAAAAAATCGTTGGAAAAAATGTTCATAAAAAATGCAAAAAATAAATATTTACGATACTGCTGAAAGCAAACAGGGCTTTCTTTTGTTTTTCGATAAAAGAAAGCACCATCATTGGCCAGTGCAATAATGTTTGATGAACGAAGATAACATAAAAGAAAGAGAGAAAAAGAATATCATCAGAAAAAATTGCATAAAAATTTAGAAAAAAGTTTATTTTCGCTAAATGAAGGGGAAAAATGCACTACAGCGCTTTCTCCACATTTTGTTTTCCATTTCTTTTAGGCGAAAAACAGCAGCAACGCAATTTCATCTTTCAATCAATAGCATTGTGTCAAAAAAACCGACAAATGTGTTTTCACAAAGCAAAGATGAAAATCTATTATTCTTTTGCATATTTAAATTTTCTTTTGCTAATTTCATTTTTTAAGCACAGATTTTGTAAATATCTTTTATATATTGTTTTTACTTTAGAAGTTCAAAATGCTTAAATTCATTATTAATTTAAAAAAAATTTTTGTATCAATTTACCAATAATTTTTTATTTTAAAATTAGTTTTTAAAAACATTTTGTATAAAATTTAATTCTTTCATTAAAACAAATGTTACAAATTTGAAAATCCTTATTTTTGTTGTTTTTTTTGACAAAATATAACTGAAGTGTGACATTACTTTGATAAAAAAGTCTGATATTGTAAAATTGAATTAAGGCTGCTAAGATCACTACTTTCTACAATTTTTTAAAATGTTTTTTATTTTTTTCCTAATTTTTTTTTGTAATCACCAGGGAATTGTTTTTTTATTCTTTCGATAATTCAATCCACATATATTTATTTTTATCATTTTGAGTTCTAAAGATGAAAAAATTATTCCTAAAATGGCTAACATGCAAAAAAGTGTATACTATCTTTTCTCTTTCAAAGGTGGTAACGTCTTCTGTCAGCTCCAAAATGTCTGGTGAACAACGGCAAGATTAAAATAAAAAAAAAAGAAGAACGCCTAAGAGATATGCATACGTCTGTTTTTATTACACAAATGTAGGAAGTTTCGCTTTTTTAGAATCTTTGATATGCTTTTTAAATTTCCACATAGATCTATTTATTCCTTGTATCTAATATTCAATTTTAAAACAATTTATTTTCTAAAATGCGTGTTAAGTATCACCTGATTACAAAACTTGGTCAATATTAAAATAAGAAGCAATTCAGAAAATTCAAAGATTGTCTTTCATTTATCATACATAAAAGCAAAAAAAAATTGTTGAAGTTATTATTAAGAAATCGTTTGTTTGAATATTTTATTTTTGTAATCAGATTATGTGAAAAGCATAACCGTTAAATGAATAATTTAGTTCTCTTGGTGCTGCACCTCCATTAATTAAAAAAATTTTCAGTAAAATCAGTTTTATTTCAGGAAAACAAAAATATGAGCAAAATATCTGTTTTTTCATCATTTTTTAGCAACACAAAATCGTCTTCCATTCAACGTTCGAATAAAAATGGGCAACGTTGTTTCAAAAAATATGTTTTTTTTTCTGTAAAAGCAAAAGCAAACGAAAGATGAAAAACAACGAATTTTTTGCATAAAATCGTTGTTTTTCTATTTATTTTTATTAATAATGATTTCTTAGTGTTCTTTTTCACTTGTACAAAAGAAAAACTTGAAATTATTGTTGTTTTCTAACCTTGAAATAAAAATATGATTTTTTATAAAAAAGCATAAAAAAAAAAAAAAAAACTAAATCAAATCAGCAGAGAAAAGACACTGCACCGTTTATTTGCTTTTTGCAATAACTCAATGAGAAGATTTTCTTTCGAAAAAATTTCTTTTTGTTAGAACGATTAATCTCTTTTTTCAAGTGTCTATATTTTGAAGAAAGAAAAACAATGTGAAAAGCGCATCGCTGTGTCTGATGTTTTTGGTTAGAAAAAATGAAAAAGCACATTTATTCGTCTTTCATTTGAACCAGCATAGAAGGTAAAATCTAAAATATGATGATATTTATTTTTTAGGGTTTTGTTTGAATATTTTGTTACTTCTTTTTCTTAAATTATCATAATTAATAAGTTTAATTTTGATTTGTTTGCATTCATAAAATATTTGTTTTTTCATGATCCTTCCCGCTGCATTAATAATTTGTTTATAACTATCATTTTACATTTTTTAAGTGAACTAATGAACCGCTTTTTGAAACACAGTGAAAGAAAATATATTAAAAATGAGTGAAATTATTGTACATTTATTTATTACGGTGTTGTGTAGATTTATGAGCAATCGGTTGAATCCCACAACAAAGTATAAATAATAAGGTTTATTAAACAATACACATTGAAGATAAAGCAAGCATACAGCAAGAAGAATTGAATGATATAATGTGTAGAAAGTATATAAGTGAAAGCGAGAAAGTGAGCTTATATAGACAATTTGAAGTGCTCAAAAAGAATGTAGAAAATAAAAGATGAGACAAAGAAAGATTAATTAACATAACGCCAAAGCAACAAAAGAGAAAAAAAGAAGAAGATCGCGGAATCTCCGCGACATACGGTATTAAAAACAACCTTTATTTAGTTTGTGCTATACACTACACTGTAACTTTTTATATGAAAGTCTGATATTTTGTGCAAAAGAGAAAAGACTGTTAAGCACGCCAGATTTTTATAAATTTTGCTATTGTATTTTACTTTTTTTGAATAATTTAACGACCCGATTTCATTATTACAAGGTTAATAACTCATTTTTATGACAATTTATTCCACATATGCTTTTTATATTTTTTCAAGTTTATGAAAAAAAAAGATGTCTAAAAAGTTACTAAAGATTTTTTGCAAGTGCAAAAAATAGATATGTCACAAATCGAGAAATGTAAATTGCAAAATGTAAAAGAAGCAATGTGGTCAGATTTGGATGGCTGTCTCTCTTTTAATGCAAGAGATCTAAAGAAAAGTAACACTTTAAATTTTTGCAAAGAAATGTATTTTTACTACTGGTAGTCAACAATATAATATTTTACAATGAAGATAATTTTTGCTATCTTCATTGTAAAATGTAATCAACACCATCATGCCCATACATTAAAGAAATAAACAATGTCTTTTTGTTTTTGATAAAAGACAAATTAATTTCTTAAGGGCTTATTTGTTGATAGAATGAAAGATATGAGGAAAACAAGTATTCCAATTTTTACTTTTTTTGATAGGTATTCAGTACTCGATGGATTTTTGTGAAGCAAATAAATTATTTGTAAAAATTAAACATATTTCAAGAAAGCGTGAGAAGAAAGTAAGCGGTAGTGCACAATTTCTTTTTGAAATTATTAATCAAAGAAATTTCTTTTTAAGGGCTTAAAGGGTATATGCTCAGGTCTCCAAAATTTTGGCTGGATAGACTGAGGATTTAGAGCTAAAATAATTAATGTGCCCAATATCTGTTTGAATGATGCTGACACAGTTCTTGTGAATAAAAAAATTGAGATTTTATTTGTTTCATTTTTTTTCCATTTAAAAAGTATTAAACATTCAAAAAATAAAAGCAAACCGACAAAAAAAAAACAGAATATAATTTGGTTTCTCGTTTTGCAACGGCTGTATGAAAAACTCTTTTTTACAAGGTTGTATTCTTATGATTCAAAGTAAATCGATTTTTTTGAGTGTCATTTTTTTTTTGATAAGAAAAATTTTGGAAAAGCAATAATAGAAGAACTAATGTATTTAACAAAACCATAACATAAATAGAAAAAAAAGGCCAATTTTTAGGAGTTATCTCAAAAGGTTTTTTTAGGGTAATTGCAGTAGAGGTGCAATCAGAAAATCGATCTAAAACAAAAATCTTCTCAATCTTTGTTGTTCCTTCACTAAAACATTCATTTCTTTCTTTTCTCTCTGCTCTTTTCATTTTTGTCCCAAAGAGCATTCCAGTCAATACAATGTCCGCAAGATAAAAGAAAAAAGTTCCAAAAACAAAATGTACGTGTTTTGCAATGATCATAAATGAGGTGTTTTATTTTGTTTGTTAATTAAAAAATACATTAAAATTCGTCATATTTATTGTTTTCTGGATTCTTGTTTATTTGGTAATTGCTGCAACATTGGTAAGTTATTCATGATAGATTTCAATTAACATTTTATTTATTTTTTTATTAATCGACATTTTATAGCAAGGCATGCATGAAAAACTCCCAAGGGATTTTTGCCTTTTCGCAGTTTCAAGGTTTTAATAGCATTTTACTTTTATACAGTAAGTAGCAGGCGATGAACGTCTTCAAAATGATGTTTAGAGATATTTATTTTAATCTTTTATTGCCATTATTCTTTATTTCTTAATTTTAATAGATATCCATTTAAAACTTTAGAAATACATTATAAAAGTGCCAAACGAAAATTCTAAAGTCAAATCAAAAATTCTCAAATACAGGATCTTCAAAAACGGTTTCATATGCTGGTGGTGCAGTGGAAGGGTGATTATTATTATTATTATGACTTCCATTTCCAAGTGCAGTTTGACCAAATACAAAAAACAAATTTAAACTGATATCTTCAGCAGCTGGCATAAGTGCGTGAAAATCTGTTGAAGCATCTAAAATTCTTACAATTACTAAAGCATTTAGAGGCTCTTTTATACCATTAATAATAATTTTGAGGGGATTTAAAACGTGTATTTCAACTTGATTACTTGGAAGTTTTTTGATCAAACATTTAAATTTTAAAGTTTCAGATTTCGGCAAAATAATTTCTCGTTCCATATATTGAAATGCTTTCATTCGCTTTATTCGATCAGCAGCAACATAAAGGTGATAAGGAATTTCAGTAAAATTAACAGGCTCAAAATTAATGTCTGCCATAATATGAAATTCATATTCTCCACCAATAATATTTATTGAAAATGTTTTATTGATTTTATCATATGGTATCTCTTTTTCTTAAAAAAAGAATATCAGAGCTGTTAATTTCCTGTTTTTTAAAAGGAAGTGTTTTTGTTTGATTCTTCAAGTTTTTAAACTTTTTTTTTTGCGCCGAAAAGACTTCATTAATCCAAATGTAGTCACAAGAAATTGCAAAGAAAATTGATTATAACTTACGACCAACACAGATTTTTATTATTTCAAAATTACCATGGATATTTTGAATTTGAAAAATACGTCTTTCCCGATTTACTATAGCAATAGTAAACGAGATATTATTAGTAATTGTAAGTGGAATACTTTTAGTATAAGCATGAACGAGTTTCACCCTTTCAACATGAAGAGTCGCAAAATACATTTTTAACAAAGATTTTGATTATTTTAGATGTAAGGAAAACTAAAAAATTCAACATTAAAAAGGTCTTATCACAAAATGCTAGCGTTTGAGAAAATGATATTCGAATAAGAAATTGTATGTACAATGAAAAACAGTCCATTGTCTTTTAAAAATGAGGTAGAAAAATTTTCCCTAATTATCTGAAATATTTTGTCATCCAACTCAACAAAAAATGCTTCTTTTAATCAATCAATGTGAAAAGAAGCATAGTTGTATTTTTTGTGCATGCTTTTTTCTATTTTCTTATCAGTTTTCCCAATTTTTTCAGTTAATTGTTTAACAATGCTTTAAATGTAAGCACCGCTCTCAAAAAAAAGGAAGATTCTTTTAGAGTCTTTTCGTTGTTTTCCTCTAATAAAAGAGTCATGATTCATTTGTGTGTGCGTGCATGCGTTTTTATTTTGAAGGGAACGGCTGTTTGACAAAGTGGGACAGGCACTAGGAGAAAAAACAACGGAGTAAAAAACAATCGAAGATAAAAACAACCGAAAAAAAAAACAACTTTATTAAATAGGACGGGTGAGACAGGTAAGGTACAGCATAACCTTAGGCGGTTGAGATGCTAAGGTTGAGTGCAGTGACACCTGCATTAATGAGGTGACACAAATCACAAAAAAGCAGCTGCCTATTTCCTTAAATTCTTACAGTACGAAGTTTTGATTTCAAGCTGCTGATATTCACCAATCTAAAGCATATAATTTTGTGTTGGCATTGGTGGTAATTTTAAATTTAACTAGATTAATATTACTGCTAAATACTACAATATTTTTGGTTAAAACATGGGAAAAAATAATGATTTAATTTATGCCAATTCTTTCATTATTTTTAGAAAATATGTTTCAATTTACGGATTCTTCTTATCAGTTTTTTGAAAGTTAAGAAATCTCTGATTGCCAGAGATTTCTTAACTTCAGCTAGGGCATTATATCGAATCTATCTCGCCATTTTTGTCAATGATGCTTGTGAATTTTCATTAAAGGGGGAGTCGCAGCATTCATAACTTTTTTATAAGAGAGAACAAAGAAAACAAGAAATCTCTGCCTGTCAGAAAAAGAAAGAGTGGGCTTTTTTTTTGGTTACCTGATTTTCAATAATTGAAAAAAGAAAAGATTTATGAGTGCTGCGACTCCCCCCTTTTAAAAAACATTTTTGTGTAATTGAATCAGCAGTGACAAGCGTGCCATTCAATGTAACATTGTATTTGTTTCCAGTGATACCAGGTGAATGACTTTTGGCGACAATGTATCGACAAATTGATAAAAAAAAATTTTCTTATTTAGTTTATGTTGCAGCTGGAGTTACGGTATGTTAATTGTTTATTTTAAGGGGTTAAAAAGTTGTTTTAAAAAATAATTACTGTACTTTGGCTCAGAATCAAGGCTATTGTTTTCAACAGTATAATCTCCTAAAAAACAGTAATAATCAAATGTAAGAGAATGTTCAAGAATGCATACCAAAATGTGAATTAATTCCATCCAACACAAGTTAAAGAAACAAATATAAAAATAAGCAGTAAAAACTGAAAGCACTTTATTTCAACAGGCGGCAGCGACAAAAGATGATGAGAAAAGAGATTGAAATACATGAAAAGAACAAGACACACATTTGACATGCAAAAATTGTTATTATCAACTTTTGCTTCCAACTAAATCACCTTTCTACCGTATGCAAGTCAATAAATAAACGTCAATACTGTCAATATATTTATTTATATGTGTAGCTGCAAGATGTTTTAAATCAAGAAATGTAAAATAAAATCATGCAGATAGCAAAAAATAAAAATGCGAATGTCTCTCTCACTACTTTTCTACCGTATGCAAGTCATAAATAAACGTCAATACTGTCTTTATTTATAAAACATATAATATGGTTTTACATAGATTACAAAAAAAATTTAATAAATTAATACCAAAAGAAAAAATAAAAAATAAAGAAAAAATTCATACTTGTTGATCAGGTTCTTTAGGTGGAACGTGAAGATTTTGATCAGGTTCTTTTGAAACATGAGGATTTTCTGTAGTTGGATCTTGAAGATTTTTTGTAGATGTTGGTAAGAAAGATGTTGGAAAATGAGAAACAACTTCAGGTGTTGTACTAGAAGTTGTTGTAGGAGGAGCTGTTACCTAAACTCATAATGGCTATTATAAACAAAACTGTTTCAAAAATGTAAAAAAAAGCAAATTACCTCATAGAAACATATTTCTTTAGCATATTTGTCAACATTTTTATCAAAAATATCAAATAAAATTATTTTTGTAACCTAAAAAATACAATTATAATCATCAAAAACTAGCATGAAAGCTCAACTTACATAATTATCAAACGCATATTTATGGCAATTGTCAGCATCTGACAAGGGACCGTTTTCAGATGTCCACCCCAGATTTTTTCATTATAATGGGGAATATTTAGCTCAAAGTAAGGGATAGCCAGGCCCCAAGTACTAGCTGCCCTTTCGCCATTTCAGGATTTTAGTAGCATTTTGCTATTACCCAGTAAGTAGCAGGCGATGAAAGTCATAATCTACAAATTACGTTTGTGGTGATTTCAGATGCTTGTAAACGCTTGGAATATGATTAATTATTTATGAAATATTATGTTTTTGCATATTCAACCATTTGAAATTATCACAAACGTAATTTATTCACTAAGACGTTTGTCGCCTGCTACTTACTGTGTAATAGCAAAATGCTACTAAATTCCTGAAATGGCGAACGGGCAGCTAGTACTTGGGGCCTGGCTATCCCTTACTATGAGCTATCGATTCCCCACTATAATAAAAAAATCTGGGGTGGACATCTGAAAACGGTCCCTTGTGAGCATGATGCTACAATCATACTTGAATCATAATAGAAGTTTGACTTAATACCATAATCTCTATCATCCTTTTTTTCATTGAATCTTTCAACACCATTTGGATTTATATTAATACAAGTTGTGACGAAATCATCATAGCTACCACTTCCTGTAATAGCTTGTTTTCCAATGACACTACACATAAACATAACACATGCATCACAAGTTTTATTAAATCGACTGCGAAATGGAACTGTAATAAGTTTATATAATCAATAAAACTGTTTTTAAAATAACATACATATACGAAATTCACTTCCAGATTGACAAAAACCACCAGTTTCACATTGTACATGAGGAAGTTGAGGCAATGGTGCATTATCATATAAACACTCCCAACTACGCTCCTGATAGAACACTCTAAAATCACGATCTGCGTGATCAAATTGGACATGAATTTTTTTATATGTCTGAAAATAAAAATGAATTATAAATTATCCTACCATAAAAGAGTCATTGTTCGTTTATATGTTTGTTTGTGACTTTATTTTCATTTTAAAGGAAGCGGGTTTTTGGCAAAGTACTTCTCCTGGCAAGCACTTATGAGTCTAAAATGGTGGGGAAGTTTAGTGCAAGGCGGTGCACGCTGGTGCAGGTTGGAGCATGTCAATGCCAGCGGTGCGAGCCGAATCTCAGTTCCACATTCTTACTTTTTATTCATTCATCATTGCCGGCAACATTTTGTCCTACATGCACCGACCTGTTGCACTATGGTGCATGTAGGATATTTGTCGCTTCAAAAAAAGGAATAAAGGAAAAGTGGCTCCTCCCGTAATTAGGTACAAAAAAATTTTTTTCCTATTTTTTAACTTTGCGGAGTCAAATTTTTGCGGACTAAAGGGTGCAACGGTTGCACCCAATTGCACCCTGTGCCCACGTATGTTGAACATGAAGCAATGCGAATATTATCAAAGGATAACGAATTATTACTGTTTTTTCAATCATATGTTCATCCAGGCTTTCAAATGTGATTTTTTGCACCTATCTCTAAAGACAGCAATTTGTTTTCCTTGTTACTGTTCAAATATTTTAAGTTCATTAACCACATGAATCATGTAACATAATTTTGTGCACTTGGTAAACAATTTAATAAAGCTTAAAAATTGAATAGGCAATTTTATGTACATTTAACAAAGGCTTTAATTGCGATACTAATTTGATTTTGACTTTTTGGTGGGTATGAATGGTAATATAATTGTGGCAACAAAGGGGGAAAATTAAGTTTTAATGTAAAGACTCGAGTTTCCGCTAACTTTTGGCATATATAAGTAGAAGTAAACATTGGGCATTTGTGAAACTTGTTCATTTGGATTAATAAAAATGTCAACTGATAGCAACGTCAATGGGCTGCCAGAGATTATTATGAATTATATTGTATTAGTTACTATATCAGTGGGTCTGATATTGGAATGCATGTGTCTGATTTTGTTTATCTATCACTTTTACAGAAAGACGCAAGCATTTTGCAGCCAATACTTTTATATAATGGGAATTGGATATGTTGTTGCTATTTTATCTCTATCTACAGCAATAATGGATTTTTTTATGCCAACAGTTGGAGCGATACATATCGTTTCTGTGATTACTGATTGGTATATGTATTTTTTCATAGGACCTTGGAATACACTTTTGGCATTAAATCGTTGTACATCATTAATGTTTTGGCGACGATATTCAAAAATTTGGTCAAATTGGATCTTCACATTTTCTATTGGATTAATCTTGTTATATCCAGCTGTCCTAACTGAAGTACTTTTTCTTCAAGATCCCAAATGCTTTGCTACAATGGAAGACGATGAATGCAAAGAAACATGTGACAGATTTGAAACATCTCAATTGATTTCCAATGGTGTAAATATTTGTACTTCATCTATTCTTGGGATTGTAGTTGTTATATTACTTCGGTTAAAAATAGTAAAAATAAATCGGGACACCAAGAACTTGGAAACTCAGTTACTACTTCAGTCAATTGTTTCCTTCTTATTTTTTGGTATTTATTGTGGATTTCAAGTATTACATAATTTATTCCATGATAAACAAAAAAAACTACAATATTTTATTTTTCGATCGATGTTATTTGTGTTTTCTAATTGCTATTGTCTCTATTTTCATTTATCGTCTACATTTCTGCTATTTTGTTTATCGTAAGTTTTTATATTATTTACAGAAGAAATATTTGATGCATTTTGTAATACCAAATAGTTTATTAACTTATTTCATAAAAACAAGATTAAATATCCTTTGAAATTTTTGAATTTCGCATATTTTTGCCGGATAATTGAATCATGCAAAACGCTTCAAATAATTCTGTATTACCTGTAGCGGCATTTTCTAAAAAGAGTAATTTTAGGGACACGATACGAAAAAGTTTTGTCGAATTTTATTTTTGCTCACCAACAACTTCACGACCACGACAAAAGTCAGCCACTGTTGTTACTTCAGTTAACCAAATACAACCGAAATAGCCGCAACTTTTTTAACGTTTTTAGAACTAATTTTGTTTATGACTGTGTCGGTGTTTTTACAAAAATGCATTTTATAAAATGAAATATAAATGTTTTATCATATTTAATATGACGCATTGTGATTACTCAATAGACAATATGCTTATGTAATAATGTACACTTGGTTAAAAAATTTAATAAAACTTAAAACTGAAAATGCAATTTTATGTACTTTTTACTTCAATTTGCAACATTAATTTATTTTGAATTTTTTTGTTAGATATGAATAGTAACATAATTGAGGAAAAAAGGAAAATAATTTGATTACGTTCACGTAAAGGCTGCAATTTTAGGTAAAAGTAAACATTTGACTATTGTTATATTTGTTCATTTGACTTATTTGTGACCATGACAAGGCAACAAGTTTGACATTAAACAAAAAAACATTAAAAGCCAGACATCTTTAAAGTGACACAACGCTTTTAAAACTCTTCAATTTTTCCCTTTGGATTTTTCAAAAAAAATAAGACAATTGCCTTATTTTTTGTTTATTTAAGAACTTGTAAAAATCACATGTGTTAAAAGAAAAATTTTTTGTAATGCATGTGGTAAATTTTATTGATTTAAAAGAGTGTTACAATTATCACCAAAAAGTAATCATTTAACAATTTTATCCAATTTTTTTTTTCATTATTTCCTTGCATAATTTAATGGAATTCCGATGAACATTATAAAGAATGAAAGGCAAGCAACGCTTTTTTTCGTTATTCTTACTGCTGCCATAAAAATTGGAGCAGCGTGTCTATCTTTTTAACATCATTCCTTCCATCGTTATAAAGAGTTTAAAAAGTGGTTTCATTTCGCATCAAAAATAAACCTCCACGTGTCCTTTTTAAAACAAAGAATAAATATCTTCAACCAAGCGATAACAAAAATATAAAGAGAGCCCGCTTTTGTTTGAATATTTTATTTATTACTCAAAGAATTTTAGTTTCAAACACCAAAATAGTGCATTTTTCTTTTTCTAACTTTTATTGTAGTGTATGAGGAAGAACTTTACACCGAGACAAGATTGCTCAAATAGACATAAAAATGAGATATGAAATGCAATTATTTTGTTTTCTAAAACATTTATTTTGACGCCAATTTGTAAAAACAAGTCCATCAATGTCAATGCCGGAAGAACAAGTGTGTAATACATTCGATGTGCGATAAACAATATTTTTTTTGTTTCTTTGAAAAGAAAAATATTGCTATCCAGCTGCAGCGTAAACAGAAATGCGTATTTTTGAATGTTTAAAACATTTTCTCTTCTGATTTCTTAACTAAAATTTTCTTTGTTAGTAACCTTTCATTACGTTTTTTGTATCCACTGTCATTCCTCAAAAGATTAACGGATCCATTCAATAATAATGCAAAATAAATATTCTTTGCAGTCAAACATATGCTTGAAAAACCTATTCCATAGATTTCAAAGCAATTTGATAATTCTTGTTCTAAAACTGCTAAACTAAAAAAAATTAATTGCTATTACAAATGTTCTTGCCAAAATTTTTTAAATATTAATTAATGTAAAAATAAGTTTGATCATGAATTCTGTGATCTTTCAAATGTTGTATTTAATGCTGTTTTTTTTCATTAAATGACGTTTTCGGTTTTTCTCTTCTTGAAATGATCATTTTTAAAAAGCTTTAAATATTTAAAAAATGAAAGCAAACCAACAAAAACGAAAGAACTGCTTTAATTTTTTCTTTTTGCGGCAACTAAATGAGAAACGTTTTTTTCAACGCTATGTTTTTTTTGTTGCAACTTGCAAGATGAATCAATTTTTATAGTCCCTTTCTTTAAAAAAAAAAGAAATGATGTAAAAAAGCGGTGTTGTCTCTTACAGCTGTCGGGCAGGAAAGATAAACAGCAGCGTTTGTTCGTCTTTCATTCGAACAAGGGAGGAAGAAAAAATCAAAAATTTTTTGATATTTAATTTTTAAGTTTTTGTTTGAATATTTTCTTTTTCACGGCTTATTCTTAAAAGTGAAAAGTATAAATCAAAATTATCGAAAATAAATGCGATTTGCATGCTTAAAACACTTATTTTCAATGAAACCCATCATGGTACATTAGTAGTTTCTTTATAACTTTGTTTATTGACATAAAAATTAACTAATTATTTGCTTAATTATTTAATTAAAAGCTTTTGGCTTAATGCGACATGAAAAATGTATAAAAATGAGTGTCATTTTGAACATTTATTTAATAAAAAAGAGATATTTTGTTTCTTTTCGTTGCTATATTATTAAAAAGAAAAAGTGCAAAGCAGCTACTTTAACCAATAATTAATTACTTGCCTTCATAAAGCATTTTTTTTATATTATCCAAGAACTTTCCCTATGCATCAATTTGTTTAAAACTACCATTTAATATATGTATGTTACGTGAATTAATGTACTTTTTAGCAAAAATGAAAAACGTTGAGCAAAATTTTCTTTAACGCTAAACTTTTCACATTTGCTTTTTCCTTTTTTGCAGTGTTCAGGCTTTACTCATTGAACACGTCTTTGACGAAAACATTTTTTATCAGAATTAGTCGATCTTCGATGTTAAAATAATTGTCATCACTGATAGGTTTGGTTGTCATGGTTTACGTTACTTCTTTTTCTCAAAGGTTTTTGTACGGAAATAATGAAACTTCTTTTGCAGAATTTCCCAAAACTATAAAAGTTTTTAATCAAACGCGAAACAAATTCCCTTTTAATTATTCCAATAATCAATGTAAATAACGAAAAAGCAGTAATTTTATCATTCATCGAGTTTGTGTAATAAAATTAAAACTTTACGTAAAAATGAATCAAACTTTTAAATTTTGCTAATTTAGAAAAAATAAAATATTCAAACAAAAATAGAAAAATTAAACCACAAATTTTTTATGATTGCATTTTTTATATGCTGAATGAAAGACGAACAGATGTGCATTTTTTTAAACCGAGCAGCAAATTTCACTTCTCACTGGCTTTTTTTCACTGTATGTTAAAAGCAGTAAACAAATCTATTTCTCTGTCTCATTGTGTAAGTGTGCTGCCCAACAACCACTGTTGAACCATTTTTCTTTGCAACCCAACATTTTTGGCTAAAAAAATAATAGTAAAAAGTGTTCAACCGCGCTTGGATATAGCCAGTGTACTCCCGCTCCCGCCCCGCTCCTCGCTCCCGCTCCCGCTCCCGCTCTCTTATTAAGGGAGCGAGAGCGAGCGGGAGCGACTTCGAAAGAGCTGGGAGCGAGCGGGAGCGACTTCGAAAGAGCGGCTCTTTCCAAGTTCAGAGTTTTTTTGCAATATTTTCTCAAAAAATAATCAATTTTACTCTTGTGTGTTTATGCGTACTAACGGGCTTTCAAGTGCATTATCAAGACAAGCAGAAAATTTAAAGAAGTTATTAAAAGCTGACATTCTTTCACGGCAATCACGTCCAGCTATTACAATTGATATTTGGGCTGATACTGGTGTTTCCTCATACCTTGGCATCACTATCCATTATTTTGACAAAGAATATGTACTTCAAAATCGTTTCTTGTGATTAAAAAAACTTCACTATATTCATTCTGGTGTAGTAGTTTCTGGAGCTTTGCCTTTATCTTCATCGCCATGTAAACAAGTATTTTCAAGTGCTGCAATTGCAACAAAAGGACTAAAGAATCGTACCAAACATGAATATCTCAATAATAAATTATTACTACATTTGAACAGTTCACTTTACAATTGATTGTTTTTGTTTTCGTTTAATTAAATAAAAAATTTTTTGAAAAGCTGTTAAACATGGGAGCGGGAGCGGGAGCGAGCGGGAGTAAGTGAAAGGAGCGGGAGCGAGCGGGAGCGGATTAAAAAACGGCAAAAGCGAGCGGGAGCGAGGAGCGAGATGCTCCGTTAGGAGCGGGAGCGAGCGGGAGCGGGAAATTAGGGAGCGGGAGTACACTGGATATAGCTATAAGATATAACACTAAAAAGCTTTTAAAAATATAGATTAAAAATTCAAATAGTGAATATGAACAACAAAGAATTGAAAGAAAAACGCAATAGACACTTTTTCAGGCGAAAGGGAGCTATGCAAAAGATACACTACAATTAACGCTCAAATAAAAAAGCAACCTTGTTTCCAATACAGTCATGTAGTTTCTTATCGATGTAAGTGAAAACGAAAGACCGAAATCAGGGATTAGTTGGCGTATTCAAAAAAATTTATTACTGTTAGTTTTGATTTATTCTAAAAATGTGCTTTGAAACGTCTTTTGTTTGTGTTTTTACATTTATCTAATCACAACAACCCATCACTGTTATCATTTGTACTCGGTAAAAAAATTTTTCGATTTCATTAAAACCATATTTTTGTTAATTTGAATTTGAAAACATTTTTCTAAAATTTATAAAAAGTTTACAGAATTAAAAAAAATTTATGCAACATTAATGATGCTTTTTTAAGCCAAAATAAATTAACGGTGTTACTTTGGTTTTCATGAAATTTTCTAATTTTCAAGCTGGTAAACACCCAGGAAAATCTTTTTACAACAAAAAATATGATTTTTTAAAGTTTTTTTTGTTCTAAAATACTAAACCTTCTTAAATAATTTAATGATCTATGAGGAGAAACAACGATATTTCGGTTTTTTATTATTGCTTATGTTTTCTTCTGATATTATATATGTAAAAAAAATATTATTTTACCAAAATGGCATTAAAAGATGCAAAACAAAATGATGAAATTTATATCAACTAACAATTTGTAAGAGCGAAAAAATGTAAAGCGCTTTCTTTTTTTTCTTTTACACTTTTTTGCAAAAACAAAAATGGTACCACTATCTACTGCCAGTATCACTTGAACGACGGCAACAAAGAATAGAAAAAGGAAAGATGAACATTTAAAAAGAAAGGCTGTGTCTGTTTTTATTACACTAGCAAACGTAGAAAACATTTGCTATTTTTTGAATCTTTGATTTTTTTTCACATTTATTTACTGTTAAAAAAAGACCGACATAACTGCACACTATAATATCTCCTTTAACAAAATATGCAAACAGTATTTTATGTAAAAAAGTAGTGTTAGTAGATTAAATATTCAAATCATCAAATTTTAAATTAAGAAAAACACTACAAAAATCTTTTAAGAATAGCATTTAAAAATCAACGACATTTCATTAATGTAAAAAAGTGTTTCTATTTTATTTTGACACAAGATGGCACCAAAAAATTATCGATCGACGCACGATTGCTTTTTTTAGGCAAAACAAAAGTGCTCACAACATTTTTTCTTTTTTTACAGGCAGTGAAAATTGAAACAAAGAAAACTGACTATTATGTTAAAGCTCTTAAAATGTTTTATGCTTGCCTATATTTTAACATATTTCTGGTGAATACATTATGGCAAAAATGGTTAAATTTTATAATTTCAAAGTTGTACTGTATGCATAAATAAATTTTAAAGCCTTTATTTGCTAAAATATTATTTTAATTTCTCAACTTAATAATAAATAATGCAGAAATCATAATTAACATAACTAGATAAATTTTTAACTTTTTTATTATACACCGATTTTTTTAATACCTTGTATTGTTTATTTTAAATTATAAATATAATATAAAAATTCAAATATTTAAATAAGGAGCAAAGAAATGAAAGAAAAATGCATGTGCTGTTTTACACTTTTTTCAGGAGAAAGACAGCAACGCAACATCATCCGACAGCCGACGCTTCAAAAAAACGAATCAACTTGTTTCAAAAAGAACCAATGTGTCTTTTCTTGCAGAAACAAAAGCATACGAAAAACGAGAAACAGTGATTCTTTAAAAATTTTTTAATTGTCTTTTTTGTTTTTTTTATAAAGCATTTGTAAACCTTGTTTATACAACTTATTGCATTATCAGTTAAAGCCGAACACAATGCTACTAGAAAAACAATATTTTCTTGTGAAAACAATGGGTTCAAAACATTTTTTACAAAATTTTGTTCTTTAATTTTGCAGTATTATGGATACTCTTTTGACGAAACAAGACAGATGTGTGATATATAATTCATCAACTTCTAAACATTAACTAGTTTGTATACGACTGTTTTTTTGCATTGTGAGTGAATTATTTAACTGCTTTTGCTACAGTTAAACAACGAAATTGTAAAAAAAACAACTTAAACAATGAATGGCTATTTAAAGTTTCAAAATTTGTTAATTAATATTGTGCTTCAAATCATTATTTATTATTAAAAAAAACAAAAGCTTAAAGTCCTTACAGTTTTGACAATGATCACATTTTCATTCTATTGTGTAAATATTCAAAAAAAAGCATATTTCGAATTAAAAGTAGACTAAAAACAGATGTTATTTTGTTTCTAACACCCGCAGAAAACGACCGATGACTTTTGGAAGAAAAGTGAAAAGAAAAATAGTGTAAAATGTTTGTCTTTTCCTTTTTCAGCAAAAAAATGGTACCATCATTTGCCGGCTCAGAAATGTCTGATGTTGGTAAGAAAAAGTGAAAGAAAAAAAAGAACTCTAAAAAAGAATGCATGTCTGTTATATATAACACATTATTTAATAATTTGCTTTTTTGAATTTTTAATATGATTATTAAATTTGTCATACACATGTGGTATGTTTAATAAAATGAGAATGTCAAACCGATTTTAAGCACAAGCTTGGCCAGATGCACAAACTTTAATAATGTGTTTAAAAAAATGCGTCTTTTGTGCTTTTGTTTTTATTTTTGAAAATGTATCACTTAAGACAGTTTTACTTATTCCTGATCCATGACATGTTTTTTCAAGAAATAAAGAAATGATCATGAGTAATGCAGAAACTAACAAGGTATTGTAATTTTTACTTCAACAATTAAAAAATTTTACTCGAAAATTTTTCCTATAACCTTTTTTTTTAAAATTAAAATTGTCGAAATGTTTCAGCTGTTGCAAAAGATTTACTTTTTTTATAATATTAACAGAAAAAAGAACACTAAAATTCCAAAAAACGATGCTTTTGCATATTTTTAAAGATTCCAAAAAAAATTTGTTTTTTACTTTAATAATAATAAATCAACACGTTTGCGGCAATAAAAAGGAAAAATCGCAGAGCAATGTCTTCGAATCTAAAGACAAAATAATAAAAACAGAAATAGGCGTCTGTTTTTTTGTGCAACCGCAAAAAATGTAAAGACACAGATCGAAAAACAAATTTCGAAATGTTTAAGATAGCAAAAAAATAGAATTAGCAATGCAGTCAATAGCAACGTATATTTTCTTATAGATGTATTTTTCAATGTTGGATATCTGTAGAAAAGGAGTATTTCGAATATTTAAGAATTCTAAAGAAAAACGTATTTTTGAATTTTTAAATCATTTTTTCTTCTGATTTTTCGAATTTAAATTTTATGTAAGTAACCTTTAAACTTGTTTTTTGTATCAAATGTTATTTGTCATGGAATTATTGGAAGCACCCACTAATATTGAAAAACAAATAATTTTCATAATTAAACACGTGCTTGAAAAATTTATTCCATAGATTTTAAAACAATCATAGATTTTCTTATTTTAAAACTACAAACTAAAAACATTAAATTTGCGATTACAAATGTTTTTGCCAAACCTCTTTTAATATTAATTAACGTCCAATATGCAAGAACGTTATTGTCAGAATCTTTCAGCTGTTGTATTTTATGCTAATTTCCTTTAATATATAATGTTTCTGATTCTTGAAATGAAAAAACGATAATTTTTGAAAAGTATAAAAATTTTAAAAAATAAAACCAAACCAACAAAAACGTAAGAACTGCTTTAATTTTTTCTTTTTGCGGCAACTAAATGAGAAAAGTTTATTTCAACGTTTTTTTTATAGATGAATCAATTTTTTTAGTCACTTTCCTTAAAATAAAGAAATGATGTAAAAAAGCGGTGTTGTGTCTTACAGCTTTCGGGCACGAAAGATAAACAGCACCGTTTGTTCGTCTTTCATTTGAATAAGGGTGGAAGAAAAAATATAAAATTTGATGACATTTAATTTTTAAGTTTTCGTTTGAATATTTTCTTTTTCACTGTTTAATTTCAAAAAAGGAAAGGTATAGAATAAAATTATCAAAAATAAATGTGATTTGCACGCTTAAAACTCTTATTTTCAATGAATCATGACCCACCATGGTACATTAGTAATTTCTTTATGAGTTTTTTTTTATTGCCAAAAAAAACAACTTCTTGATGCCTCTAATGATGTAGCAAGTAATTAGTGCAATAACACCACCTGTTGCAAGCTGAGAATGTTTATTAAACACACTTTTTGTATAAAGTTATTTTTTTCTCCGTTCACCAATTATTTGTTTTTGGTTTAATGAGATATGAAAAATGTAAAAAAATCAGTGCCAACATTTATTCAATAAAAAAGGGGCTTTCAGTGCAGTTAAAAAAGCACGCCTGTAAATTTTTAAACAAATTTATTCATAATCAGGTTCAATTGGAAAAAAACTTTTTGGTATACAGTATCCTTCACAGCGTCGTTGTCGTCGTTTTCCTACTTTGTTGCAATTATCTGGTTTCCTGCAGTATGAATAACCATGAGCAACACATTCATTATTAGAATAACAACTAATTTGATCATCTCTGTCATATTAATCGTCATCGTCAGCCTTGAAATTTTTGTTTGTGTATAAAATGTAAACATTTTTGAAATAAACTTACAACTGCAGTAGCATGAACAGCAAGAATTACAGCAAAGAAAAAGACAAAAGTTAAAACAAGAAATCTCATTTTCAATATTTTTCTTTAAAAATGAATTTATGTTTTTGAATGTCTCAAAATATATAAATAGTAAAAAAATGAGACAAGTTTAATGGAATTGCGTTTAATATTGTTCATCAAAAATCAATTAAAGTTTGCAAGGAAATTGCGAAAAATAACTTTTTGCAGAGTTTTACAAAATTACAAAAGTACTACCTTGAAATACTCAGTTTTACTTTATTAAAGTGAATATGAAAAAAACACCCCCTTAATTATTTTATTAATTATGGTAAACAATGAAAAAGCAATAGTTTTTAAATATTTTTGGATTACGCCAATCTCTTTTGCTATAAAATAAAATTTTTATGGAAATAAACTCTTTACGTTTTAAACTTTCATACTTTCGAATTTTGCGAAAAATAAAATATTCAAACAAAAATTAAAAAAGTTAAGAAATAGCAATGCTATGATGGTTGCGTATTCTTTTTGGGTTGAATGAAAGACAAACAAATGTTTTTTTTAAACCATAGCAAAAACATTTTTACACACCCTTTTTTATTTGTGAAATGTAGACACTTTTTCACCATTATTCAAAAGCGGCAAAAATCAATAGCATTCATTGGTCCAACTGCTCAGTCGTCCAGTTGATGTTATTTAATAAAAATGTTATAATGGAATAAGTTGTTTTAATATTTTAGTCATAAATTTTTCATTTATTTTTTTGCAAGAATTTAAAATTTTTAAAGAGGGTTAAACAGGCCAATAAAACGAATTTGTAGATTTTTTTAACAAGCAGAAAGAAGTTTGAAAAGTTAACAGAAAATGATAAAATAACCATTGTAGATGATAAAAATACAAATATCAGCTATGTCTTAATAATTTGTATAATTTAATTGAACAACAACTTCTTTATCATGGTTACATTTTTTTTGTGTAATCGAAAAAAAAACAGAAAAATGCTTTTTTCTTTAACTATACAAAGATTTGTTTTTCTAAATTAAAAATTATTGATCTCTGTTTCCCTTTTATAGTTTTTAAGCCAGAAAAAAATTTTTAATTATAACTTTATATCAAACTTCTTCAAAACTTTTTCTTTTAATTTATAATGATAATATGAATTTTTTTGTTTTTTTTTGTCATGTATGAAAGCAATAATTCACAGTTTTTGAGGATGCTGTGATTTTAAAATTGGTGTTTTTGATTACATTTTAAAAGAAAAAGATACAAATAAAAAATTTAAAAAATTTGCTTTAAAAAAAGAAAAGAATAAAATGTAATGCTCGCAGAATCGCTGAACGACCAACATTTAAAAGAGCAATTTTGTTGGAAATATAAGCATAAAAAAGCATACGTGCAAACCCCTGCTGTTGTTGCATTTTTGTTGTCTCACGGGTAGAGAGCGTCTGCTGTCTTTCTTTCAACTATATGTCGACACCGACAAAAATCAATACTTCTCATAGTTCCTTTTCATTGAAATGCTAGAGATATTGAAGCACATTTAAAAAATTTTTAATCTTTAATTTTTTTTTCTTTGCTCTCAACTTTTTATATGATAGCATTATTTTATCCTTGTTTTTTAACCGCGTTTTAAAGGGCAATACAAAAAGAACTGGTCGAAAGATATGCATTAAATAAATAATCATAGTATTTTTCATTTATCAGATAGAACTAATTTGGAAAAATGTTAACAACACAATTTTGTTTTATATTCGTTTAGTTGGAATTATTTTATAAATATATCAAAATGATAAGTAAATAAACGCAGTTCAGCAATTAATAAATTCTTAATAATAATTATTTGTCAAAATTTATTATTTATATTAATAATGGTTGCATCACATATAATGCTAATGTTTTGTTAAAAACATTAGGTTGAAATCTTTATTTTTTTCAACAGAAACAATACTTCAGTTGCTGTTGTGCAAATTTTAAAAGGAAAAAATACAACCAAAATATTAAAAAAATCATTTTTAAAATTAAAAGTAAACCAAAAAAAGTGTTATTTTGTTTCTAACACCCATAGAATTACTGAATGACTGACATTAAAATAAAGCAAATGTAAAAGAATTGCACAAAGAACAATTGTAGAAACACTTTCAATCAATTGTCATTATTCATCAGGTTGAAAGTTGCAACAATTAGAGACGTACGCCAGTAAATTTATCACTGTTGTTCATTTTGGTTGCAGATTTACCGGTAAATTTGATTTGCGGTAAATTTACCGATAAATGTACACCTCTTGGAACAATCCATGTTTTTTACGTAACTTTTCGTTAAAAAGTTTTCGAAAAACTTTGTTAATTTACGAAAAGAAGAAAAAAATATTCTTTCTTCTCTCTCTTCCCAAAAAAAGCAATGTTGTTTTTTTTTCTTTGCTCTCAACTTTTCAGTGCTTTAGTTTATCCTTATTTTGCGAATACTTTTTTTGTTCTTTTAACGATTATCTGCATTTAAAAAAGTTGCAATAATTTGTTCACTTTTTTAGCTCTCTTAAGACTCTCTTTTTGTGCATATTCATCATTTGTTGTTGCTGCTGCAACTGCTGTTTTAATAATGGCAATTCGTCTTAATGGAAACAACAATATGATTTGTGGTAGTTACCGAAATCTTTATAATTATGGTTCAATAAATGTGGCACAAGCTCAAATAACCAACTTCTACAATGTGAATGATGCAGATATCCAAAATCTTCCAGAATCTTTAAAGAAGACGACACCAAAAGATGATGCATATTCAATGCTTCTTGAACGTTTTAAAGTTTTTAAAGAACAAGATGAAGAAACTGGACATTTTGATATGGCATTGGAAGTTGAAGGAAAGGTTTGTTTTTTTTTGTTTATACGCAGGGTGGACCACACAATCACTTCAATGAAAGCAGGTTTCTCCTTTTCGCTTTTATTAGCTCATATTAGCATGGAAGGGTCGTAATTAAAATAGCATCTTTCACACGTAAAATATGGGCATTTGGGAACATTTCGGCAAACGCTTCAAACGCAAAGGATGTTTTTGCAAATGGCTGCTATTTTGCCATTTCTGAAGCTAAAGAGCTCATTTTTTATCCACGGTGTTCAGAAATGCCTGGATTTTCATACTTTATGTCATTTAAAAGCTGGGTTAAAGTCAAATTTGAATTTGGCGCCGTTTGGTGAAGTGTTCCTAAATGCCAAAATTTGAGTTGCAAAAGGTACTACTATCAGTAATGACCATTATCTGAAAATATGAGCTCACAGAAATCAAATCAGCTAAATTGCGGCCAAAAACAAACTCTCTACTTTACATGATTAACTTTGGTTACTGTACTTTTAGAAACTCTTCGTTCACAAATACTTTCTTGCTACTGCATCTACAACTTTTAATGCAATGTTCTCTACTCGATGGAATACCAGCAATGCTCAAGTAATCAAAATCGAAAATCCTGACTACACCTATGATGCAATCTATCAACTTATTTCCTTCATTTATTCATGCCAATGCTCTATCACTGCTGAAAATGTCTTTGTTCTTACAGATATGGCAGAATATTATGGTATTCCACTACTCAAAGAAAAATGCCATGAATTTTTATGTGCAAAAGAAATTGCATTTGGTGATCTTGAAAATATGGTTGTTGTTGCAGTTCGATATTCGATGGATAAGTTGATTGGAATTGTCAAAGGAATTGTTAAATCTTCTATGCGAGCATTGATTGAATCGGAATCATTTTTGGGCTACAAGAAGCCGCTCCTTGAATTTATGTCGATTATTGAAAAGAGTGATGCACTGGAAGAAGGGTTTTTTGATGCTGTGAGTTTTTCTTTCTGTGATTTACAGTATGAAGCTGCTGTAAGCAACACAAGCTTCCACTTTGATAGAGAATACTGCTTGTATGGTTTTATATATAATTTTGTTTTGCAGGTATGCAAATGGGCTGTTCATCAAACAACAATTAAAGCTGCTGCAGAATCTGAAGGCGGTGAAGCATTTGATTTTGATGGTTGTCTTAAAGCTGAACTCAAAGGAATCTTATGTAATATCAAATTTAAACATATGAGCTTTAAATTTATCAAAGAATCAGTTGGTAAGCTTCTGGTGTTCTCCTTTTATATTTATACCGTAATTTTTTTTGCAGTTTCAAAGCGTTCTGTTTTCACACCAAAAGAATTATATGAAATTGTTTTAAAAACAACAAGGACCCATGAACAAGAAGAAGATTGGTTTAAAATGGTATGTTTTTGTTTATTGTAAATTGAATAGGATTAACCGTAGAGAGTTCCAACTCAACGCGGAGTTGCGGCTCGTCATAGTAAGGGATAGATAATGACAAAATATCAACTGCCAAATTCTGGATCTGTGGATGTAAGAGATATATGGATATAGCTAACATGTAGCAGATAATGTATACATATATTTGTTATAAAAAATATCCAAACTTCTGCATACGTGATTACTTTCGAATATTATAAACGTATTATTAATGGATTATTTAAGTTATTCTTATTCTTACTTTTACACCTCTCTAAAATCATCGACAACAAAATATTATAACAAAAACAAATATCGTCTGCTATTTATTAGCTACATCTATTAGATTCTCAGATCAAGGATCCAGCAGCTGATATTTTCTTTCTAACTATCCCTTACTAAGTCGAGTATTAACTCTGGATTGAGTTAAGGACCTTTACGATTAATGAACTCGGGTGGGCTTGCTTCTTGTTCTTTAGTTGAAGCTCATCAAGATCTATTCATTTTCATATATAATAGTTTTTTGTTATAAACCTTATGAATATACTGTACATTTTTAGTTATTTGAAGTTGCAGAAGATATTGCAAAAGAAAAATGCAATGTTTCAGATGATGATAAAGATCTTGGACAAGCAATCAAAGAAGAGCTAGCTGATATTATTCCAGTGATTAAATTTCATCGAATGAGTGCTGAATTTTTGATTGAACTTTTTGGTAAGCTTTGTTATTACTGCAATTTTTTTTTACAATGATTTTTTAGATATATTTGAATTTGATTTATCTTTGATTAACATGTTTCAATTCATGATTAATTGTCGAAAAGTTAAAGAAGAAGAAGCTTTTAAAGCTGTAAGCTCTTGTTTTATATTTGACATTTGCTTTTGTTGCAAGTGCTTCTAGTGGCGAATAACTACTTACTGACTTTTAAAACTTGCTTTATGCTTTTTTTAGGTTTATTTATTGGCAGAAAAACAAATATCGAAAAAACAATCATCAGCTCCATTTGATCCCTTGAAACTTCATGATGCTGTTAAGAGGGAACTAGCTGACGTTCTTGCACTTGTTAAATTGCAAGAAATGGATGCTGATTTTTGGCTGAATTTTGCAAGTAAGCTTTTATTCTCTATTATAAGTTATTATCTTGCATTATATTCCAGTTGATAAAGGGTTCTCCTTTTCTCCAACAGAGTTTCAAAAGTATTTCGAACAAAAACTTCAATCCCAATACCGTAATCAACAAGAACGTTTTAAAAGTGTAAGTTTCTTTTGGCTTTTTTGGTTACTGTATTTTTAAAAAAAGTGTTTTGTAGGTATATGATTTGGCAGAAAAGTTAGTATTGAAGAAACAAGAATTATCAAAAATCAAATATGCAAATATTTATGAAACTATCAAAGATCGCTTGGTTAAAATTCTTCCTTATTTTGCTTTCCATGAAATGAAACTTGAATTTTTAATGGATTCTGTTGGTATGTTTTTTTTCTCGTTGCTATATCTTGATCATTTGAAGTAGTTATTGACCATTCACTCGTATACTGTATTTTAGTTGGACGAGGCCTTCTCCTATCTACAACAATGATCCGAGATTTCTTTTTAAAAGTTCGTAAAGATTATGGTAATGAAGAAATTGCTTTTAAAGGTGTAAGTTTTTGACCTTCTAAATTTAAGCATGTTTTTTATTTAATGTTCTTCTAGGTTTATCGATTAGCTGAAAAGCAAGCTATGGAAGAACAAGCTGCATCTACAGATAACACCTTCAATCTTATCAAAGCTATCAAAGATGAATTGATCCATACTCTTCCTATTGTGTGCTTTAGCCGAATGAGTCAAAGCTTTGTAAATGAATTTGTTGGTGAGTTTTTTTTTGTACAATCTGTGTTTAATCATTTTTAATGTGATTTTAGTTCCGAAAGAAATTATTACGGCAGAAGAAACTCGTGATCTTTTTAATGTTAAAAGTAAGTTGATATTTTTTTTCGTGGGGTCAAAATTGAACCAACTCTATGTTTTTAAACTTTTTTTTAGTTACTGTCAAAAGTGGTAATGCAGCACTTACCGGAATCTTCAATGACAACTTTGGTATTATGAAAGCAATTCCTACAAAAGGATATTTTACACTTCCATTAAAAGATAAACTTCGATTTGCAAAATTGAAATTCAAGCTTCCAACTGCTCCTTCTACAGTAACCAAGATGAAAGGATGTGATTGGTATCTTTGCCTTGATACAGTTGGTGTTTTAAATGTTAAATCTCATACTCTTATTTCATCATCTGATTATCTCATTGCTGAAATGAAGTCGCCTGCTGCTTTTGTATTTGATACTCGTCAACCGGCTTTTCTTTCTGCTGCTAGTAATCATATTTAATATGTTTTTCTATGTTATTTTTGTAGTCGGTTTTTTTTGTATTTGATTACTGTTTTATTTATTTCGTTGTTTGAAATTATTTAATAAAAATGTTTTGGTTTAATTTTTTAGTCTTGTTTATGACCACGTGGTGTCAGCATTTTGAAATAGAGTTTTCCTCAAAACATGCTGTCAGAAAACAATGATATCAAAAGTAGCTCCAAAATGAAGTTTTGTTGAAAAAAATACAATAGTTGTTGCTGTGCAATGAATATTTTGTAATATATAATACAGATAAGCAGTCATTACATTTTATAATTACTTTGTATGTTGCTTTTTTTGTAAATTTTATTTTGATTAATAATATTATCATATTATCAAAGTTTTCTTCCAGCAAACTCACCTTTTTACCGTATCATAAATAAAAGTCAATACTATCAATATCTTTATTTATAAAACATATAATATAGTTTTACATAGATTACAAAAAACAAATTTAATAAATTAATACCAAAAGAAGAAAATAAAGAATAAAAAATAAATTGATTGAAGTAATACCACTACTTTCTTGTTGATCAGGTTCTTTTGGTGGAGCGTGAAGATTTTGATCAGGTTCTTTTGAAACATAAAGATTTTCTGTAGATGTCGGTAAGAAAGATGCTGTAGATGTTGATAAGAAAGATGGTGGAAAATGAGGAGGAACAATTTTAGGTGTCACACTTTTTTCAGGTGTCACACTAGGAGCTGTTGTAGGAGCCGTTGTAGGTGCTGTTATCTAAACTCATAATGGCTACAAAACTGTTTCAAATGTATGTAAAAAAGCAAATTACTTCATAGAAACATTTTTCTTTAGCATTTTTGTCAACATTTTCATAAAAAATATCAAATAAAATCATTTTTGTAGCCTAAAAACTACAATTATAATCAAAAAAACTGGCATAAAAATTCAACTTACATAATTATCAAACGCATATTTATGGCAATTGTCAGCATCTGAGCACGATGCAGCAATGATATTTGAATCATAATAAAAATTTGACTTAATACCATCATGTCTTAAATCAGTTCCTTCTTTGAATCTTGCAACAGCACTTGAATTTGTATTATTACAAGCTTTGACGAAATCATCATAGCAACCACTTCCTGTAATAATTTGTTTTCCATCCAAGCTGCTACAAATAAACATTACACATGCATCACAAGTTTTATTAAATCGACTGTAAAATTCAGCTAAAATAAGTTCGTAATCAATAAAATTGTTTTAAAATAACATACATATACGAAATTCACTTCCAGATTGACAAAAACCACCAGTTTCACATTGTACATGAGGAAGTTGAGGCAATGGTGCATTATCATATACACATTCCCAACGACGTTTCTGATAGAATACTCTAAAATCACGATCTGCGTGATCAAATTGGACATGAATCTTTTGATAAGTCTGAAAATAAAAATGAGCTGTTAATTATTATTAAAAAAGCTTAACGAGGCCCATTATCAGACCATAAGTCGTGGGATGTCTATACTGGGCGTGACTGTCCAGCATCTGCACCAAGTATTTTAGGTGTCGAGGGCTAGAGATCGTTGACTGCGCAACCCAGTAGTGTAACAACCCTTTTCAGACACCTTCCATTCGACTTTAGGGCTTATGAGTAAACCGAATGCCTTGCAATTGGTAACGCCTGCGTTGGGCAAGCACATGGATTTGAACCTTAAACATTTAAATTTTTGCACGCCGCAGAATCTGTCACTCTAACCACTCGGCCACATGGGCTTTAACAATCATATTTTTATAGCAACAGCAACAGCCCCTTCAGGGCTTTTTATTCATTCATCATTGTCCAGTAACACCTTGTCCCCTTTGCCCTGCTTTGTCCCACCTTGAGCCACCTGCGCCGATCTACACTGCGTTGCACCATCATGCTCAATTTGCTTCAACAGATTTCCCAGCTTGCATAAACGTAACTCAATTGCCTTGTTCGGTGCACATAATATGAAAAAAGAGTGATAGCATATGAAAGCTGAGATCTTGCGGCACATTCTATAGTATATAGAATATCCCGAAGCCTGAAATTTAGAGTACTTATTGATGCAAAACACTTTTTCTGCCACCTCCTAGTGCAGAAGAAAAAATTTTATCAAATGGTACGTCTTAATGTTTTTATTTATTTCGTTGATTGATGGGATGTTATTATTTTAAAAAAATGTTTTATGTTTGATTTCTTAGTCTTGTTAGTTTTGCGGCAATGATTAATCTCCACTTGATTCTGAGCTGTCAGCATTTTGTTGTAACATTTATCATCGACAAACATTTATTTCAATGATTTTTTTTCAATCCTTTTAAAATTTTAGTAATTACGTTTTGTGTCGTTTTTTAAAATCTTTTATTCAAATTATTAATGGTGTTATATCTTTTTCTGGATTAAAAATAACTCACAATCTTTTTTCCTTAGAACAAATTTTTAGCATCTATAAAAAAGAAACACTTATAACTAAAATATTTAAAGGAATACCCCCAGACAGATTTAACGTCAACACAAACATTTAAAAAAATGGAAGACATCAACGTTCTTTTTCACAATAAAGTAAATGCTCGTTAAAATGGCTCCGCAAAAAACATGATTGACCGAAAATAAAGATCACTAGATGTCGAAATAAGAAAATGAAAGATACTATGTTTGCACTATAGCGCTTTCATCACACTTTTGAGATATAAAAAGATGCTGCTTCTCTTCACTTCGCTGTTTTTTTTTCTTCTTCTAGGGCCGCACAGAAAGAAATTAGGGAAAACAAGAAATGCAGCAGCCGATTATTGAATATTTGTTGTTTTTGCAAGAACAAAAAAGATATCTTTGGTTTGAATTTTTAAACAAATACTTTTTTTTCGCTTCTAATAAAAATTTTTGTCATCATTTTGATATATTCAAACATTATTGTCGTATTGAGGAAGATATTTTTGGTACATAAGTAAAAAAATTAATAATAATAATTGCTATTATTTTAACACTTAAACATTCAATAATTTTAAACATTTGATTTTAAATTTTTAATGTTCATTGCTGTTGTTACGCTATCTTTTTATTTAAACTTTTTTTTGCAATCAAATATTTTAACAGTGCAAGAATAACAGTCGAAGAAGTAATTCAAAAATTCAAAAAAGCAAACTCTAAATTGAACTAAAGCGAAAGTAAAAAACAAATGCCATATTCTTTGTTTTGGGCAAAAGACGTCTCACAATTTCATTGAGCGATTGACATACAAAGCAAAGCCTTTTGATGTAAACACTGAAGAAAAATAAAAAAGAAGGCAAAGCAGCTGTTTTCTTTGGTTACAGGGTGTCTATTTTTGACAATCGTTTTCAGCATGGCAAAAAAGCAATATGAACAGCAAATGCAAGCAAGGAAGAAAAAGTTTTTGATTTTGAATTTTAATAATAAAATTTTATTTTTTTAAATAATTTATTTTTCTAACATTATTTGCATCACTACTTTGGGAAAATAAAATTTTCTGGAAACATATAATATTCTAAAAATTGTGCTAAATGCTTTTTACTCGTTTTATGTTTTATAAGTCGTAACAAGAAAATATTAAAATCTTTTACATTTTTATGTGTAATAAATTATTTTGTAATTAGATAGCTTTTTAATAATGGGCATATTTAATTGAGTTTGTTTTAAAAACTAAAAGACATCCAAAATTATAGATTGATTTAAAAAAAATTTGATCTGCACAAAAAATTTAAGATTTAGTTTCAAATATTCAAGATATCAACGTTTGCTAAAAAAAGACAACACAAAATGTAACAAAACACACTTCACATTTTCTTCGTCAAAATGTCTGCCGCAAAAGACATCATTTTGACTGATGTTTCTGTCTCTGTCACGCTAACACTGCCTTTCCAAATTTCAAAAATGACACACAACTGATTTTTATGTCAGTCAATGCTGACTAAATAAAAGCGGTTTTTTTGAATTTTTAAATTTAAAAATGAAAGATTTGGTTTTGTAATTACAAAAATGGTTTTTCTGAGCAGCCTTGTTTTAATGCTTCATCCTTAATAATTAAAACAAAGCAAGAAAAAAAACACAAAAACATTCTTCTATGTGACATAAACTACAATCAATGACCAATTTTTGCTGTCTCAAAAGCAGCGTCGCAACGCCTTGACAATGTTTTGACTAATGTGTCAGTCAATGCACCCTGGACAATCCCTTATTGAATAAAAATGGTTTTTTTAAAGTTTTTGACAGGCATTCTTTCCATTCAAAAAATTTAATTTTGGGTATCCCTTTTTGAGGGGAGAAGTGATAGGAGATGGAATCTGACCTATGCGGGGAAGAGAGAGGGAGGGAACAATTCATATGAATGATGATTACTAATGTGTTGAAATGTTAATTTGTAGCCCCTCTTTTTTGTTCATTTTAAGCTTTGTGCTTAAAAATTTTGGATAAATTCAAACTACAAAGGCACAAAATTATTACAGTGAATGCGGTGTCTATTTAATTAGGGACAGCTTTAACACCCTTTAAACCTAATAAGATCAGAAAGTGCTGCAGGCTACAAAAACTGCTTCCACCTGATTTCACATTGGCTGTTGTAATAGTAAAAATAAAAGTAAATTAATTTTTTTATCTTTCTAATAATTCTTGCCCCCATACTTTTATTTTTGATATTGGTATAAAAAAACATCATAATAACAAATAACACAGATTTTAATTAATTATAATAAAAAAAATAAACAATGTGTCTTAAAGACATGACAGCACAAGAAAGAACTGTACATGTCATAAAAGCGAGTAACATTTCATTAAGTGCAGTGTTTTAACAGAGCAATTACATAATCTTTTTTAATATCAACATAATTACTAAATATTATTATAATAATATGCTTCACTGAAGTTTGAAAAAATAAATTGTACTTCTTAAAAAATGGATGACAAAGAAAAAATATATTTATTTCTGAAAATGAAATATTTCTCCTTACGATATATAGCACTTGAGTCATTTTAATTTGGCTAAAAAAGTCGTAAAAATTAGATTTTTTTGCTATATTCATTTGTATAAAACTGTTCTTCGATAATAATCGTGGCTTATTTTCGTTACATTTTTAAAAGAATTAATGAAATTTATTTATCTTCTTTAAATATCGATTACATTTTGTTTACAGAAAGTTTAAATGAATTTGATGGAATTATTTCCATTTTTAGTACTTTTTCAAGTACTTTGCACCATTTTCATCAATTTTACAATTTTTTATTTTTGTTTTAATTTACTCAAAGCCAAGAAGATTCGATCAAATGCTTCTCCAACCCTTATATTATTTATTTGTTATTTGACTATTCTCTCCATCAGTATGTCAATATACTGTATATATCTTATAATTTTTTGGAGACCAGATGTTGAAATTTTGTATTCCCAAACAACAATGTATTTAATTGGTTTCCTTTCATGGATTTTGCTTATCTCAAATCCAATTTTTGAATTTTTTCTTTGCATTGAAAGATGCCTAGCAGTGTGTGCACCATTTCAATATAATATTCGATGGAAATTTAGAATTTGCATATCAGCAGTTTTTGGCGTTGCAGTTTATATAACTGCTAACTTTTTGATCAATGATTTAACTCATTTACCAGAAACAGCTGAAGTCCCATGTCGATTTTTTACATGCATAATTTATAGCCTAAAAAATCGATTTGTTGTTGAATTTAAAATTTTTGTTTCTGTTATGGATATTTTGGCTGCTATATCTTTGATAGCAATTATGAAGTTTAAAATTCCATCTGGATCTTTAATGGGAAAATCTAAAAATCGTGTTATCCTTATCATCATTTTTATTACTGTTATCTTTGAATTCACTCCAAATTTAATTGATTTTATTATCAGCAAGGTGAGTGTTTTTTTCTGTTATGCAAATTCTTTTTATAATGCTCTTTTAGTTCTCTTCACATGGTTTAATTGATTTCATTGGCCCTTACCGTACTACCATAAGCTCTCTGAATCTATTGATTATCATTATTTTGTACAGCCGAGTCTTGAAAAAACCTGTTAGTAAAGTAAATACAATTAATCCAAATACGAAAACTGCCAGCACAAGAATATATACTATTACATGAATGCTATTTACAGGAGTGATCGAACTGTTGCCGAAGGAAGATTTTTTAATATAAAACATGTTTGTCGCCGCAGACAAAGATAATTAATGGCTGCAAACTATGTAAATGCATTCAATGGTTTTTTTGTGTCTGACGAAATGAGATAACACAACATGACGAAAAGTAAAGAAAGAAATTTTTCTTTTTTTTTATTTATTGATGTTCAAAATACATTGTATAAATTTTTTGTCAGTTTAATTTACCAGTACTTTGTTTATGTGTAAGTGCTAATAAAAACTTTCTTCCAATTAATAAATGTAAAAATGACAAAATTATTTCAAAGTTCACATTTTCATGATGTTAACATTTGAATAAACACAAGCAACAAGCTACAAAAAATATTCATTCGTTATTTAATTTTGACGGAGCGGCACTCACACTATGTTTCGACGTCAAAACATGCTTTTTAATTATAATTAAAGCGTGCACTTTATAAATTGCTACTTGCTTTCATGAACACATACAGTTCTTAGTGGGTTGTGATGTATCCATGACACATTGTTTATTTTTTTATAATTAATTAATTAAACGTTGTGTCATTTATTATGATGTTTTTTTTTACAAATATATCAAAAACCTGGGGGCAAGAATTATTGGAAAGATAAAAAAAAAAGATTTACTTTTATTTTTACTATTTCAACAGCCAATGTGAAATCATGTGGAAGCAATCTTCGTAGCCACACAGCACTTTTTGATATTATTAGACTTACCAAAGGGTTCTTAAAGCTGTCCCTAATGGACAACATTTTCACTGTAATAATTTTGTGCCTTTGTAGTTTAAAATTAACAATTAACACAAGCTTTAGTAATTTTTGTAGCCTTTGAAAACTGGTAAAACAATTGACATAAGAATTTTAACAAAAAATAAGAAAAAATTTAATTTCTTACTAACAATAAATGTCAAAAAACTTCAATCAATTTTTTAACATTATTGGTTTAAATAATGGCAATTGTTGCTGAAATAGTTGTTGGTCCAACATCTGCTGCTCGAACGTGTATCCCAAGTTTTTGTAATAATAATTTAATTAATTCATTTATAAAATTTTGATATGGATGTATAAAATAAATCATTGTAAAAATATCTGTTAAAGCATGAATTGAAAGAAGGGAAAATGTAAAAAGTGAAAAAGTTGAAACCCATCGAATACCAAACATTGCCAAAATTAATGATACGGTAATCGGCATAATAAGAATAAAAATGATAAGACAAACTTGAACATATAAAGCTTTAAATAAAATTTGTTGAAGTTTAAACGTTCTTGCAGACATAAAAGTTTTATTTCTTTTTAAAATCCTTAAAAAATTTAAATATAAGCATGCAATTAAAAATAAGATTAATATTAGAAAAATAATAAAGCTGAACATTATTATTACCGTAATATTATTATCAGATTTTGGATCAAATCCAAAAAGTGATGGTTCTCTTGCAAAGAAAATTTTCATGATGGAATTTTGTGATTCAAGTGAAGTTTGAAGAGATTGAATTGTTGGCATAAATGTTAATAGATAATAGAATCCAGATAGAAGTAATGCAATAACTATCAAATATGCAACTGTTCGATAGTAAATATTACTGTAAATTTGATAAAACTGTGAAAATGGTGCTGCTTGAACATATCGATGAACAATTGAAATTCCAATTGAAAATCCCATAAAAATGGCAATAAAAATTATGATTTTAAAAAACCATGTGCCAGAGCTATTATGCCGAAATATCCCCCCAGAATATCCAAGATAAAAAGGCCATAGCGGAATTGGCTTCCAACAACTCATAAATAGTTCAAAGATATAACTCCAACAAAGCTGATGACAGAGATACCATTTATATCCACCCATTTCTTTTGTAGATTTTTTTATTATAATATAAAGCATTAAAAAAAAGAATATTGTTGTAATGACAAAAGTAATATCCCAAAAAACTGAATAAATTTGTATAAGCTTTGGATGATCCAAATCTTCCAAGGTTAAAGAAGAAAAATTTACATTAATTTTTAAAAATTCTACTATTTGGCTCATTTTTTTTCTTTATCTTTTACGGGGGATAAATTTTGAAGTATTTTTTTTAACTGACAGTAATAAGTAATACTTTTTTATATTATATGTATCTTAAAATATTAGCAGGTGAAAGTGTTTCTTATTAAATGTCTACAGCCTTTGAACTTTAGTTACATGTTTATTTCTAGTAAGAAAAAATAAGTCTATTTTTTTAAAAAAGAAAATGTCTAGACCAGTGATAAAAAAATTACTACATACACATAAGTAAAATAAATTATTTTTAGAAAACTTAAAACATTGTTAAATAATATGATATAGGTGAGCCGTAGCCAAAAAGAAATTTCGGACAAAGGGAAGCATCTCTTGCATATAAAATTTTGGCATCGGGGAACACAACGCCGAATTTGATGTTTTCGAACAAAATCGCTCAATGTGATGGACATTGTGAATATCTAGACTCTTCGACACGCTACAATAAAAAAATCGACTCTCTAGCTTCAAAACTGACAAAATGGTAGCTATTTAAAAAATCATTTTTTACACCAGAGAGGTTAAAATTCGCTGTATAACTTTGACGTCTCAAGTTACGCATGAAAGTAAAATGCATTAACCACAAGCTGAAAATCTAACAGTACATTCAAGTAATTTAAATTGGTTAAAGAATTCATCTATGCATAGATTTGAAGGAGGTTTGACTCACTAAACCCCCTTATAATCATTTTCCCATTGCTCCAAATTATTGACCTCATAAAGTGAAATAAGAAATATTCATTTATGTTTGTCTGGTTTTGTTGAAAATGCCCTGGTTTTTTTTGTCGACTCAGTTTTTGAAAAAGACTAAAACTGTTTTTTGCCATCCTCATTTATTTCTCTCTGGATTAAACTGCGATTGATTATTCCTAATTTGTAGTGTTTAGGGAATAAGAGGTTTCTTTCTCTTTTTTTTATATCTTCCACCTAACTTTTGTTTGACAACAGAAAATTCCTGATTTTTCACTTTTGCTCATTTGCCACAAATTAAATTCAGTAAACCAAAAAATGAGTTTGCCAAATTCAACAATGACGCTTTCGCAATCAAATGATGAACAACTTCATCCAGATTCTTCTACTCCTCAACTCACATTTCAAAAGCCATTCTTATTTTATCTCAAAATCAATGCCAATCCAAGACTCTCCTTCAAACTTATGCAAATTGCAAAATTTTTTCGTTTCAAAGAATTTCCATTTATTGTTATTAAAGACATTCACTATTATTATGGAAAATGGAAGTATGTGCCATTAAATGGTAAAAAGCTAAGGCCATTCAACGCTGATAAAATCTCAAAAAAATTATGGATTACCAAAGATTTCGAAGCTGGATTATCATCTCCAAATACGTCATCAATTTTTCCAAAAATTGCTGTTTGTGATATTACATATTTACGCTTAGAACACCAAGAACTCACTCTGGACGAATTGAAATTTTTTATCAATGCTAAACTTAAAAGTGTTGAATTTTTTGATACATGGATTTTTGACTCAAATGACAAGAGATGTTTGATCGAAGCAATTCTTCGAGAATTTCTTAATGTTCAAAGTTTTTTGTTGTAAGTTAGAAGAAAGGGAGAGACCCACAACAATTTTTAAAGTCCTTTTTTTGCATTTTCAGTCAATCTGAGGATAATGAAGAATATGCAACTTCTTCAACAAAAGAAATTATGAAATATTTGAAAGACGCTAAAATCAAAAAATTTTATCTTTTTGGTACTCCTGAAATTTTTGATTATAGCGCTTTTAAAAAATTTAGAAAAGTATGTTTTATGTTGTCATAAAATCTTTTCTCTTTCATATTTTTTGTTTTTAGGAAAATCCTCAAATTTATTATTCTATCACGTAACATGCTAGACTGATAGAAGTTAACTTTCATTGAAGAAACTCGATCTTTCTAATCTCTGTTATAACATTCATGTCCAAAAGTCTGTGTGTTATGTTTTTAATTTTTTTTTGAATTTTTCATACATCAGTTTTTTGCTTAAATAAAAAAATTTCTTCTTCTCGTTTAATATTTCGAGGTTCTCTGTTGTATTATTTAATGATCACTACCAATCCAAGATTATTATTAGTGTTTATCAAAATTGCAAGAAATATTTTGTTTCAAAGAATTTCCATTTTTTATGTTAAAAAGTATTGCAATTAATAGAAAACTGATGTTCCATTGAATTTCAAAATGTCCCAATATTATGTGCCATTCAATGGAAAAATAATTAAAGAAGAGAGGATGCATCAGTATTTTCTTCTTTTGTCATCATTCTATTTTTTTGGTGAGAGCCATTTTTTGAAAGATCGATTATTGGCCCACCATGCCGTTATACAACATCGCATTAAAGGGTCTCTGACTGTTTTTTGTGTTCAGCACAACTGCATTTGGAATCAACCACAAGAAGAAGTACACACATAAAAAAATGCCTGGCATTTTTTTAATTGTGACTGAAGTCGTTTTTTTCACTGACTCAGCTGCAATCATGGTCAGTGTCTGTTTTTTGTTTTCAGCACACCTTCATCTTGGGTCAACCATTGGAAAAGTTCAATTTAATTATTTGCCAAGTACACACACACACAAAAACGACTGCCAAACATAGAAAAAAATGACTGGCCTTTCTATAATTATGACAATCTATATTATAGTCGTTTTTTTTCATTGCTGTCTCAATCACGGTCTGTGTGTGTTTCTTGTATTTAACACAACTGCATCTTGGATCAATCACAATATAGTAAGACACACACACCCACAAAGAAAACGACTGCCAAACAGGAAGAAAACATATCTGGCATTTCTTTAATTGTGACTTTCTATAGTACAGTTGTTTTTTTTCATAGCTGTCTCAATCAAGACCACATCGACATTTTTCTTTGTCGTCCTTAAAAAATGGAAGCAGTGAAAGAAAATTCAACATACGATGTAAGCTTTCTTAATATATCAAAATTAAAATCTCCAACTAAAAATTTCAGGAATTTCCTATTGGAATTAAATGGAAAATTGCTAAAACAAAGTTGCTGTGTCTTCGAAAAAATGAATTGCAAACCTCTTATTTTGAGATTCCTTCATATCGAGGTATATCATACCGACTAGCAATCCGCTGCAATGATTACGATAATAACAAATTTGAATTTTGGATTTACCTGGACAATGGTTATGCTCGTGATCTTCAAGTGAAATATACGATATACATTGGAAATTGTAGGAATGCACATACTAATATTTACAATTTTCCAAAATGGGAGTATAGATTTTGTTGTCACACTTATCGTTATCTTTTATATCAAGATGGTTTATTCGTGGATGGATATTTAACAATAAAATTAAGAGGAAGTATTAAAAATATTGCACCAGAGAAATCTATTTCATATCCAGGCATTGAAAACACTTTATGGAATGATGATGAAAAAGATTTTGAAATTGTTGTGGTTAGCAATGAACCTGGTGTGGCTAACAAAAGTTTATATGTAAGTATTTGGCAAAGCGTAAACACCCCCATCTTAGGGTGGAGTTAGGGCCTCATATTTTGTCTATATAATCGATAATTTAAGGTTCACAAGCTAATCCTTCGACTTTGTTCACCCGTGTTTGCTACAATGTTCAATTCAGGAATGAAAGAATCAATTGAAAATAAAGTTGAAATGAAAGGTTTTAGCTTTGAAGTTATTGAAGCAGTTATGAAATTTTGCTATGGTTTTGATATTCAATCCGCGCTATCACTTCCAGTCGCAATGGCAGCTCTGCAATTTGCAGATATTTATGATATCGAAAAATTAAAGGTTATTTTTAAACCACAATTTCAATATTCATTGCTCAAAAAATGTTCTTTTTAGGATCAAATTGAGAAATTTCTGTTTTTAGAAATGAATGATGAAAATGTTTTGCAAATAAAAGAATGTTCGATCATTGGAAACTCTCAAAAACTTGAGCAAAAATGTCGCAAATTTTTGCGAAATTGTGGCAAAAATGGTTTAGCTGTCAAAGAAAATGATAGCACTTTTGCAACAAGCAATTATTGTCAAGATTTTGTAACAAAATAATTATGACTTTTACGATGCATTTGAAGTCTCTTTGTTGTTGATGAAACTTTTAGTTATTTGGTTTTTGGTTTACATTATTACAATTTTTAAAAACTGATTTTGTTTATACATTTGTTTTTGGTTTTACTTTTTGAAAAGCAGTTTAATAAAAAAAACCTTACTTTGAATGCAGTTTTGCTTAAGGATCGACAATAGCTTAATTTTTAAAACCCTGAAAAAAGGGAAAAAAATATTTTTTTAGTTTGTAACTACTAACGCTTAAAAATGAAATGCAAGAGATATAAATATTAGCAAAATAAAACATCAGATTGTGTAACAAAGTTAATGTCAATCAAATGACGGACGTTAGTCTCACAATAGCAACACCGACTTTCAAGTGTTCGAATGAGACACACAGATGACATTTTTGTTGATCAAAGGTGACCAAAGGTTTAGCAAAAAATGGTTGCTTTTGAAACTGGCAATCGACTAAGACGTATAAATAAACATCAAACAGCTTTTGATCGAAACAAAAAATAGGCATTGCCTTCTTCATAGTGTGTAACAGAAAAGCATATCAATTTTATTTGTTGCTTTGTAATTGTGTTCATTCATGTTTTGAATCTTATAAGGAGTTCTTCATTTTTCTGTAATTATACTGTAAGAAATTTTATTGTTACGATTTATTAATGCCTTATTTACAATATTTATTTATTTTAAATTTAATTTTTTAAATTATCAAAAAACATGTCAAAATATTTATACATTTTTTTTAATAATTTGAGAAATTTCTGTTTCTAGAAATGAATGATGAACATGTTTCTCAGATAAAAGAATGTTCGATCATTGGAAATTCTCGAATTGTATTTTAAACAATAATTAAAAGTTTTTTTTGAAAAATTGTAGTGCATATTTTTGTTATAAATAGTTACCGCTTGCTTTATTTTTGTTCACATGGTTTTTTAATGATTTCTTATTTTTTTCACCAAATTGTATGATCATAGACATCTATAAAACACTTAAATACTGTTCTTCATATGTTGAAGGTCCAATATTGCCATCATTGGATAAATAACGACTTGAATTTAATTGTGTTTTTCATTATTGTCAATGCAAAATAAAAAAATTAAATCAAATATTAAAAACAACAAAAATCTTAAAAGTAAGCAAAAAAACTTTTTTATTCAGCATGCGGCACGACTGACAAACAAAGACAGCATAATAGAAACCAGGGCTGTCCGGTGCGCCGGATCCGGTGCACCGGAACACCGGAAACCGGCCATTATTCCGGTGTTTTTTGCTCCGGACCGGAATCCCGGATTTTTGGCCGGATTCCGGTTTCCGGTGCATGCATTAATCATACACTATTTTTTGCAAAATTGATGGTTTTTTTGTAAAATTTTGCTCAATCAGTTCCTCAACCATTATCCAAAAAGCGAAAACTTGATGAAAGTTCACTTGAAATCATTCCTGCACAAAATCCTCCAACTCCAGTTAAGTCAGATGATGATTTGTGATTTCTTTCCTTTTTTGTACCATAAATTAATTGACATTTTTTGATTTTTTCTTTAAAATTTACAGTACTTATAAAGAACCGGACACCGGACACCGGAATCCCGGAAACCGGACAAATTTTCCGGTGCACCGGCAACCGGACCGGACCGGACAGAAAAGCCAGCACCGGACAGCCCTGATAGAAACAGAACTTTATCGCTCGATTGATGACGAAATAAAATGGAAAATTACTTACAAGCAACAAATGCAATTTTTTTGCTGCTTGTAGAGTCGTCTTTATTCAAGCATAAACACAATGATTTGAAGTTTTAAATAATTTTTTTGTTTTGCATTTAAAAAATGTAAAAGAAATTTTTGTTAGCATTTGCACATAAGAATTAATGTCAGATTAAAAACAATTTTATCTCGACCACTTCTTAATGCTGTCAGAATACAATAAATATATTATTGAAAAACAGACATTGAAAAAGCAAATACAAATAAAAAGTTAAAAAACTGACATTTTTTAATAAGAAGAGCTGCATAAAGTAAACTAAAAGCTTACAGCTTTATAAACAAGAGCTGCTCTGCGACATTAGCAAAAAAGAGTTGCTGCAATAAACAAATATTCAATGATTTGTGTTCGTAACAAAATTACAATTTACATAATTATTGACGAAATTTTTTGGTGCTTTTTGATAATTCAATCGTTTCTCATTTAAACTTTGCTTTATGCATGAATTATCGTGCTAATAATCACTAAAATATTGAAAAAAGGAGTAGTTTTTTCAAATGTCTGCAGCAAAAATAATCAAAAATCGACGTTGTCGTTCAAAAAAGAATGTTCAGCACAAATGTTTATTTTGCCGCAAACAGAGACAAAAAAGACGATTGATATGAATATGTAAATTGTTTATTGCCAAATCCACTAAATTACAGCAGTAAGAAATTGTTTTTTCTTGGAACTGGCGATTCTGCAACGTCTCACATAAGAATCTCTGTCACATATTGAACACAAATTTCAACAGCAATGATTTTAATGCTTTTTCCGGTGTATAATTCATTTTTTCTGTGTGTTCGATCTGAGCTGTCATTGCTTACAAAAAAAGGTCAACAATATCCTGTTATTTTTTTGTTTTTAATGTTTAAATACAAGATATTATCTTCACCATTAAAGTGAGCACATGTGAGTTTCTATGATCCTTATATATATATTGGAAAAAAAAAATTACAAATTTTAATTACTGTGCTTTCTTCATTTAATGGTGATTTATCATAAAAAAAGAGTTTGTCAGACATCTTTAATTTTTTCGATATTGTTTTCAGGCGTAAACAATAAAGCTGAAAAATAACACTAAAATATTGAAAAAAGCATACAGTTTACAAAGCTAGTTAAAAACAAGCGAATAGTCTTGTTAAAAATGTCTGCCGCAAAAACATCAATGACAGATGTTGTGGTCTTTAGAGCAAATGTATTTGAATTTTTGCAATTTGTTGAAAAATATTCAATTGCACATTTAAAGAAAACTGTTAAGGAATTTGTTTCTGAAAATTTTGAAAGCTTTATTAAATATGAAAAATTTCAAAGAATTCAAAAATTAAATTTAAAAAACATCGTTGAAAATTATGTTAGTGTTTTGTACTATGAAATGCTGTTGGAAAAAGTGGGTAATTTTTGTCATTATATACTTTTTTGATGAAATAAATCTATGCTGAAACATTAAGTTTCCTCCACTTTCTGGACCAATCCCAATAAAAGATATTTTTGTTTAAGGTATTCAAATGGGCAGAAAAAAAAGCAATTGAAAAACAAGGTGTTGGAGAAAATATTGTTTTGAGGATGCAATCAAAGAAGAGTTGCATGACATTCTGCCATTTTTCAAATTTGAAGAAATGAATGTTGAATTTCTCATTAAATTTGTTGGTAAGATTTTTTGTAACTTGAAATTTCTGTTATAGAAAATTTTTTAGTTGAAAAATCTTTTCTATTTTCTGCTGATGAATTAAGTGATATTTTATATGCTGCATATAAAAAAGTTCATGGTTCCTTATTTCTATATAGTAAAAATTCGTAAATGAATTTTTATTAATTGTTACTGATGTAAATGGAAGAATTATGAAAGGCTTTCTAGATTGTCCAAATATTGATATAGTCGCTGATGATATTCAGTTACTGAAAAATGTGTCAAGTGATAAATATTTTTGGTCTACTCCTAGAAAAGAAAAACCATCATCACCAAGTAAATTAATCGAAAATGCAAAAATTGAATGGTATTTAGTTTATGATTTTAATAGTGATATTGCTATAAAAAGACGACATGTTCTAGATGATGAAACAGATTATAAACTGGCAGAAATGTTTCCTAAAAATGGATTTACACTTGGTTTTGATTGTAAAATTGTTGTTCTTCGTTGTACTTGATTTTTTTAATTTGCGCATATTCTTTTCTTCTCTTCTTATTTTTTCGTGTTTCAATAAAAGCAAACGCTTCTTTTTAAAAATGCTTAATTTTTTTTTCAAACTATGTTGAAATTGATTTCGTGTATAAGAAATTGTTTTGTCATACGAAACATTAAAATTCTTTACACAGACGTTTTGTCAAAAAAATGATATTTCTGTGACAAAAAATACAACATTTGTGTTTGCAAGTAAAGATTTCGACATTTTTGATTGATTGATGTGCAAACAGTGGATCTCCAATGCTCCTAGCGTTTTAACAAAAAAATATGCGCTGAAAATTAAAGCGAGCAATGCCTTTTTTGTTTGTTGGTCAAATAAAAATCATTTGTTTGCATCCAACAAATTAAGAAGTTTCCTTGTTTTGTATTTTTGATTTTACAATATCTGTTTAGTTTTACATAATTACCGTAGACGTTTTTTTATAGCCTTATTCTCTTCAAAATTTAATGATGGAAATTTTATGGAAATAATTCGTTAAATACATAAATGTGATTCAGGCTTTTACGCAAAAAACAGGAATTTAAAAAAATTTAAACAAGAACCAAAACAGACACATTTTTATAATTATTATTCTTCAAGGATCTCACAAACGTTATTTATCAAAGTTAATATTGTGGAATACTGCTTCAATAAAATCTATCGATTAATACCTATGTTTTTTATATGAAAAATTATCATCCTTTTGCATAATTTGAAACAAAAAAATATAACTAAAATATTAAAATAGCAGAAAATAAGCGAAAAAAAAATCAATGTTTAATGCTGTTGTAATGAAAGCAAAACAGCCATTGCAATGATCAAAAAAATTTGCATCGATGTCGAAATAATAAAAAATAAAATTATTCCATTCGCATACTGTTTTGTCTTTGCGGCAAAAGCAAAAGAGAAATTTATGGTTTGAACATTTAAAGAAATCTACTTTTTCAGCTTGTAATAAAAGCTTCTGTTATCAAATTATTTACACATTAAGGTCGTATTCAGAAAGATATTGTTTTAACCAGCTGAAAAATTTTTCTCCTAAGAATATTAAAAATATTTTAAAATTGTTGCAACACTTAATAACAAATATTTTTATCAAACAGTGAAGCAAAAAAAGTTTACAGATTATTATTTCACCGTTGTTAATCACTCTTATTTCTTTAAAATCATTTCAAACATTTAAATTAATAAGGATTTGATCAATCGTTACGAAGAGATGAAAGCTCAAAAGTTTTGTTTATGTTTTTAAAATTTTTTGCATTCGTAAATTTTAATTTATTTTATAAAAAAAATAAATGCTACTACTAAAATACTAAAAAAATGCAGACATTAGTAATGTCAAAATGAAAGAAAAAAATTGGAAAATAAGTAATGTTTGATCCTGTCCATCCCAAAAAAACACTACACTTTTTCTATTTGTATACAGACATGTATTGAAAATGAAGGGGCACTAGTGTATCGATGTTGAAATAAGAAAAAAAGCGATCGTCTGTTCGCAGTGTTCACAAAGGATAAAATTTAGTTGCCACTATTTGTGCTTTAGCAAATGCAACAGTCAAAATGCAAATTAAAATTTTTTATAAAATCTTTTTTTTTGCGTCAAACTTTCCTGTCATTTTTTTGTTATAAACACTAATGCCACATTCACGAGGACATTGTTATGCTAATAAAGCTAGTCCCAAATATACAATAAATTTATTAACTTTTTACGACACTTGAAAATTACGTAAAATTTTTTTCAAATTAGGAAGCAAAAACATATACAAACTTTTTACGTCGCCACTGTTAAATTCAAAAATACTTTAACTTTTTTCGATACCCAGGTTTTAAAATTTCTAAAATTTTTAAATTGTGTAAGATACATTATAATTTAATCAAAATTATCAATGTCATTAATGTTTCTAAGTTGGGGAATAACTATTTTTTTAACAAATTACCTTTTATTGACATTTAAATGCTTTAATAACACTGTTGCAATAACAATGGTAGAAGTAATTAAAAAAATCAAAAAAAAGAAAACTCTAATGTTAAATAAAGCAAAAGTGAAAAAAAATGTCTCTGCTTTAGCATTCATTTTAGACAAAGACAAGCGCACAATTTCACTGAACGATCAACACACAAACAAAAATAACAACGTTTTAAAATAAGCGCAGAATAAATAACAGACAAAAATAAGCAAAGTGTCTGTTTCTAAAGAGATGCCTTTTACATAGATATGTCAATTTTTTGGCTAGAAATAAAGTATTTCCTATGCGGCAAATGCAAGCATTGAAATATGAACGATTTTTGTTTTTGAATTTTTTTAAATGATTAATCTAGCTTTTTAAAAGCTTATCTTAATTACAATAATATTTGTCTCACATTAAATCATTTTTTCGCGAGAAAAAAAATATTCTCAATTTGAACAATAAAAAAATAACGTCTTGTGTTAAATATTTGGCTTTTAATTCATTTTACGTTTAAATGCATTATCAGTAACAAAAATTAAAATTTTAACATTATTTTGTGTAATAGTACATTTTGTGATTAGATGCTTTTTAATAATGGATTAACAGGAAATACTCTTTGTTTTTAATAAAAAAACTCTTAATAGTAATCGCTTTTGCACAACATTGAAACTGCAACAAAAAGCCACAATTTGATTTTTTTAAAGTTAATCTAAAAAACAATAATATTTGTCTCACATTAAACCAGTGTTTTGAGAGAACAAAATTATTCACAAATAAAACAATATTAAAAATAAAAAAAGGGCGCTGAATCTGATGGTGAACCTCACTCGCCCAGCTGGGCACTTGCCGAAAAGTTACGACGGCACGAAAAAAAATGGGTCTCGCAGCGAAAAGTTTCGTCCAAAAATGCAAAATTCGGATCCCTCGACCTCGAAAACCTATATAGGTGAGAGCATATCAACAACTTTAAAGAAAATGAATATATGGCATCAGTGTGAAAACACCTTGATACTTTCATTTCAGGACCAAAAAATCAGGGTTAAAGTTGAGTTAAAGCTCTGATATTTTGGATTTGGGCTTGTTAAGCATGGTCGAAAACCTAGGTATCCTTTTTGGAGAAAAAAACATTTAGCTGTGCCAGCCGTTTTAAAAAAATAAGCGTTCTTATTAGTTGCATTTTTGTTGTGCCTTGAAAATGTAAAAAAAGCAATTAGTTGTTAGAATTTTTGAGTTATTTGTAATTTCATTGTAAATTTTGTTAATAAGAGAATTGCTTCGTTCGCAACATTCACAAATAACATGTTTTTGAGTTGTATATGCAATGAGAAAAAGCAAAAAATGAAATTGAGGGTTTTTTTTGTGAAGCATAGGAGAAAAGAAATGTACTTTATGAGCTGCAAGAAACAAAATATGAATTTGAATTTTTAAAATAATGAAATTGGATTTTTTTAAAGTGATATTATTATACCAATATTTCACATTATATAAATCATTATTTCAGAAATTGATAATTACAAAATGTTTAAAAGAAAATATTTGGGTTATTTGCTTTCTGTCAGCTTTATATTGGTGTATTTCTGTCAGCGAATTAATGTTTTATCAATTTCGTCATAATAACCTAATAAAAATGTTTTTGATTGATCTTTGTGTGTTGCTAATTTGTTTTAGGTGATTTCCCAAAAATTTTTGCATTGATTTTTGGAAGCAGAAAGGTGCAAAAATCCTTGTAATAGTAAGATGAATATAATTTCGTTTTATGGCAAAGGACAAATACGCATAAATAACAAGGTAAAAATAACTTTAATTTTTACATTATTATCTGCAATAAAACGTTTGGTAATGGAAATTTTGTTGCTATTTCGTTACCAGTCAAGATTATTAGTTGAAGAGCAATATTTATAAAATTTTAAATATATACACAAAAAATGGCGAGGCATAATAAATCAATGTTTTCCAATCATCGCCTGGTCTGTGTTTTAGTCAATTTTAACTAATTCTTTTAGAAAAGTCTGATTTCAACAAGATAAATAACAGTTGCATCGATGGCTAAAGAAGTATCTGCAATACAAGAAAACAAAAATTCAAATTTTTACACTATTATGTGTAATAAAACTTTTTGTTATTAGATTTTTTTATTGATGCGAACATCGAGAAGTTTAAGGTAATAGGTAATTTGGCGAAATTTATTGAATAACATGTAAAATTAAAACTATAATTAAAACATAAAGATTTAGTTTAGAATATTCAAAAAAATATAAAACAAAATGATTATGTTAGAAACGTTTTTTCTTCGAAAAATGTCAGAAGCAAAAAAATCAATGACCGATGCAGCTATTACAGTAGCGACACTCTTGTACAATCTGCAAAAAAGACAAACAAAAAATGTTTGTGTGCAGATTAGAAAGCGCTTTTTTTGAATTATTGAGTTAAACGAAAGACTGTTTTTGTGGTTATAAAAAAGGTTTTCATTTGCACATATTTTGTTATTAATGATTTCATTGTCGTCAACAAATCTGGTGAAGAACAATAATTAAAAAAATATTTGTTTATAAAATCAAAGTAAAAAACATAACAAACATCACACAAAAATGAAAAGGCATAATCGATCAAAGTTCATCATATCTAATGCAGTACCACTCTAATGCCTGAAGTTTAAATGAGTCAATTCCAATAAATTCGATGTGCGGAACAGAATATTCACAATCTTTTGTTGCAAGAACTTCATCAATAATTGCATCAAGACGATTTTTATATGCTTCAGAAATTGAATTTGAGAATACCAAATTTCGATTTGTGTAAGTTTCAGTATTTTGCTAAAAAATTGTTACGGTATAAATAAGTATGAAAAAATTAAGAAAACATACCTTAATATGAAAAAAATATGCATCAATATCAAAAGATTCGGGAATATTCTTTAAATGAAATTCCACCATTTCAGTAAAATGTGGAATTTTTAGAAGATTTGTTACAGTTTGAGATGAGATGCTTGCACCAGAGGGATCAATGTCACTGAAAATATTTGAACGATTAAATACAAGTTTATAGAACGTTACAAATGAAGCAAAATATCTTCCTGCACACATATTTCGTCCACCTCCAAGTATTCTATTAAAAAAAACTTACAAAACAAATTGTTCAAGATTGGATGGAATTTCAACAAGATTTTCAAGAGCAACAATTTCACCACCATCATTTCTGACAATAACTTTTTCAAAATCAATTTGATCAACAATTGAGGTTAGAAAAAGATATACATTCAAGGAAATATTTTGTTCAATAAGTTTCAAACATTTTATATCACATCGGAAAATTTTTGGAAACATGAAAAAAAGTAGATTTGTTTTTTCTGGCATTTCTGAAGCAGCATTGATACTAAGCTTTTTAGTAATCCAAAGCTTTGAAGTAATTTTATCGATATCAATATATTTCTTCTCAACATTTTGCTTAATTTGCCATACAGGTGGTTTGTCATCATCTTCAACATCACTATCATCTGAATCGGAGTAACAACAATGTTTTCTTCTTTTTTCTTTTCTAACAATATCATAAATTATATCTTCAGCAACAATAATTGGATTTTTGATGAAGAAATATTTGCAGCTTTGAATCATTTTTTGATAAAATTTTGGAGTTGATGGATTCATTGTAATATAGTAAATGATTGAATCAGGAAATGACCAGTTTTGTCGACAGAATGTGCCAGTAAAACATAATTTCTTTGATAGAGTTACAGTATCATGTTGATCATGGGCGGCAGCTTTTCGTTTACGGCAATCTGACATTTTTGAAGCAACTTGAGAATTAGATTTATTGAAGCTAAATGTCACTAAAAATGATTATTAATAATTCAAAATTAGGAAAAAATCAAAAAAGTAAGAAAATGAGCGCTATTAATGAAAGTTTAAACTAAATTGCAATAAAAAAGCTTCAAATTGGCACACCAAGCAAGCTGTTTGTTCTAAAATATTTTAAGTGCTATTGTTTTGACAAAAAGAATGAATCAATAAATGTCAATACCTTATGACAATTTTTATGACAGAAAAGACGAATAGATTTTTCTTTCTCATTCTTTTTTTCTCACACATGAGCCAGAATTGTATATATTTTATTTGTATTTCTTTTAGTTAATTTTTATATATGATACTAATTATTACTGATAAAAGCTTTTTCTTAGCAGCACCAATCTTCGCACTGTATTTACACAGTATTTTTGGAGTTTAAAAAATCCACGGAGTTTTGACATTTGTTATTTCTTCTTTTATTATAATTGTAAAACAGTGTTGTTATAGACTTAAAAAGAGAAAATAAACTATTACACATTAAAAATAACATCAATACTTATTAAACGTAGCAAATGCAAAAAAGTTATTTTTGATCAAAATGTGCATCGCAAAAAAATCAATGATCGACTGTTCTGTTTTATCAATCAAAACAACACTTTTATAATTTTCAGAAGACTGACATAAGAATTTATTTCATGATTAAAAAACTCTTACAACTTATTTTTTTTGATTTTTTTAACCTTTTTATTAATTGTTACTGTCCTCATTACTACTAATGGCGCTAGGACGAAAATACAACAGACATTTTAACGAGAAAGTGAAAACAATATTTTTTGTTTGTTGTTAAAATGGTATATTGTTTTCTTGTTAAAATGTCTGTTGTATTTTCGTCCGTCCACCCTACTAATGATTCGGAAAGAAACAAAATAAAATTTTGTTTTTTTCTCGACTGTTTTCAAATTTTTGTGTAAAATGGCAAAGTTAAAAATTTCATTCAAAAATTAAAAAAAAAGTTAATACAAAATTTATATTTTTTTATTTCAACAAGCAGCAATAGAACACTGTTGAAAGAGCTTGTAATTGTTTTGTTTTTTGATAAAAGACGGCAAGCACAACTTTGTGAAACCAGATACCGAGTGATCGACGCACAAATAAAATGCAACAACATATGTGCGGCTGCCTTTGACATTTCTCATCTCCGTTGTGGAAATGAAAAAAAATTATAATTTCTACTTCATTAAGTTGTTTTTATAAATGTTTTATTTTTATTAATACTGGTTCAGTCTTCAGCCTGGGAAGAAGATATTTTTTCAGTGATTTTGTGTAGAACACAAAAGAAAACGTGATTAAAATATTAAATAAGAAGACATTTTAAAATAAAAAAAATGTGTAGCTGCAAACATTTTTTAAATTGAAAGAAATGTCAAAAAGAAAAAAAATGTTTTATTCTTCAACAAAAAAGCACAACTCTCACAATTGCTGAACGACTGACTAAAATGCATGAAGGATCGACAAACAATTTTTTTGATGATACAAAACTAGAGCATTGCTCCGTTCACAGCATTCACTTTTCTGTTTGCTAGTTGGTAGCAAGAGTAAATACGATGGTTTTGAAGTTTTAAGTCATTTTTTATTTTATTTTTATTGGATTAGAGAAAGCTTTTGTTGGCATTGATGCTGTATTTAGAAAGATTATAATTTGACTGGCTGAAAAAATTTACTCAAATACAGTAAATAATCAATTAAGGGTTAGCCTAAAGAAACTGTAGAAAGTTTAATAGACAAATAATAACAATAACATTAAATGTTTAATTTGCTTTTATCAAAAGTTTTAAAGAGTTTTTATTTGAATAAATAATGTTTAATCATTGAGAATAAAATTTAATACAGAGATCGACAAATATTTCACACAAAAATTACTTGAATTTCTTGCACTAAAATGCAACTAAAATATTAAAAAAACAGACATTTTTAAAGCTAGTTGAAAATGAAAAATAAAAGCAAAAACATTTTTTTGCAAAATGTTTGCAGCACAAGAAAATAGCTCAAAACATGTCAACAAGGTCCTTACAACGTCCGTAAAAAATACAGCAATATTAATTCTTGGTGCAACAACTTTTTTTCTTCCTGTTCAAAAATAAAAAGAACACAAAAAGGAAAAAAAATATTTTGGATTCAGTAAAACCACTAATAGGGGGGTGTATAATTTCAAAAAATCTCATTTTATCTAGTGCAAATTCAAGTTTTTGCTTTTAATTAAGAAAATCACGTATCACTAATTAATTTAATCAGTTTGTGAATTAAAAAAATATTTGTTAGACACATAAAAATCAAAGACCAACGTTACAATTCAGCAAAGCAATATTTAAAATTTTTATAATTTTTTATTGTACCAAAGGTTTATTCCAAATTCTGTTTTTATGTTAAATTCCTTCCCTCAATGAACATCAACATAAAAATTATTACGACAAACTGCTAGAAAAAAAGGTCTAAAAATTCAAACATAATCTTCGGTGATACAATATAAGCATTGTCAAATTTTTAACATCTAAAAGAACAAAAATTTTTTTTGCAAGTCTGCAAATGCAGTTATCAATAAATGAAACGTTGAAGTTTTTGAATTTTTAGAAAAGTTTTCAATTCGTTTCAAAAAATAAATTTTCTTTTGAAATCAATCCAATTTTTTGAAAATGTCTTTTATTTCAAGTTAGGATTTACAATGAACCATTATTAAAAAAACTGGTCTTGTATTTCACTTCATTTTCAACTATTGTGAAGATGCAACACTGTGGCAAATTTTAATTTAAAAATATGCAACATTTTTCACAGGTGGAAAAATTGATTGCAACAATTTCCGTTAGTAATGATTAAAGAATTAATTTTGTTTATCATCTTTGTCTAATTTTTTTATTTTAATTAATATTGACACCATTTTTTCCAGCTTTTGCAGAAATGCTGCAGAACTCAACATTATCTTTTTTTGTTCGCATGAGAGTTTTTAAAAATACATTTCGAAAGCAATGCAGACAAAACATTAAAAATGAAGACATTTTTTAATTGAAAAAAACGCAAAAAATGGAAGAAAAATGTTTTGTGTCTCAGCAAAAAACGGCAGGTTTCAAAACTGCTAAACGACAGACATTATAAATAAAGAGTCGTTGTAACAGACAATTTTCGATTGATTGTTCGATCGATGAAGAAATAAAAAATGCGCGCTGTTACCCTCACAGTGTTCAAAGAAACACATAAGTTTTTATGAGCTGTTTGTTAGATGTGTCCGTTCTAAGGTAAGCATGGCAGGTGTGAAGTTTTCAATAATTTTTTTTGTTAAAGTTTTTTGTTAGAATTTAGACGTAAATATTAATTTCCCATTAAAAGAAACATATTTTGCTGTAAAAAAATGTAAAGCAATTGTCTGTTAGCATTTGTACAGAAGAATGCCAAATTCAAAAAAATATCGTCTTGACCACTTTGTAATGCTGATAAAACACAATAAATATATTGAACACTCAAAATATTTAAACATAGAGTTTTATGGAAAATTTTTTTGCATATTTATGTTATGTAGTTAGTCTAATGTTGTTCAATAAACTATGACAACTCTTAATATACTAAATCAAATTTATAAATGGTATCTTTGATCAGAAAGAAAATTCTACATAGATGCTTTTGTTGCACAATTTTTAAATATTCGTTAATTTAAACAGATTGTAGAAAGAAAATATCTATAACTAAAATATTCCGAGAAAAATGCAGACACATTTTTTATGACAAAACAAGAGTGAAAATTGAAAGATGACATGTTTTTTCATTTTCTACCAAAAAAACGACAGCTCTTTTTTTATTCAAAGACGTGCATTTAAAAAAACAGCGTTATAGTGAATCGATGTTGAAATAAGAAAAAAAGGGAATTACTTGGTTGGCAATACTCACAAATACCTTATTTTTGAGCTGTTTTGTATACTAGATACTCAAGAACAAAAAAGAAAACACTGGTTTGAATTTTTAAACTCCTTTTTTTGCTCTTAAAGCTCGATTTTTGAGAAAGTCAAGCATTTTGAGCTGATCTTGGCACAGGCGCAAAAATATCTCAGAAAAAAGATATAAAGTGCTTTTCCTAGGTTTACATGACCCAAAAACACCATTTTCAAGGTCATTTTTACCGTATCTCTTACCGTACCCGAGTTACCGTATACCTGACCAGAAATTTGAAATTTCGTCAATTTTTATCAAAAGTCGACAAATTTGGTATCATTGGAAAGCCCGAGACGAGCTGAGTCCGAATAAAGTAAAATTGAACTGATTTGACCTACTTTTGAAATACTTTTCCTTCATAGAACGCCAAAAACGTGTATTTGCTACGGTAATTTGTCCATAACTTTTTTTCCTGAACTCCAACTTAAATTTTCTCAACGGAATCGAATTCCCCATCATTTTTTACCCCTAAGCCAGAGAATATCATATTTTTTCTCCGGGGCAGGCGGATTTCACAGCAGGCCAAAGAGCGCCAATTTCAGAATTCAAAAATGCGATTTTCGTTGTTTTAGCTCCAAATAACCTACTTTTTTCTCGAAATGGTATAAAAATATGTGGGAAAAATTATGGGAAAGGTTTTGGGTCAAAATATTCAAATTTGGGGTCATGCCGTCAATTACAGTGGCAAGTACCCATAAAATGCTATATTTCCAGAATAAAATCTCTAAAAACATTTTGGTGAGACCATATTCCCCCCAAATGATGTTTTTGACTTTATTATGATGTTTCTCAACTATTGTGACCATTTTAACATTTTTACTGACCGTAATACATGTTTTGCGTCCACATTTGTAACACGTACTTTTAGATAAAAAAGCATGTTTTTCAACGCCACCAAAAATCTATAAAAAATCAATAATTATTTCGAAATACACTTCCAGGTGGTTCGTCTGAATGTGCTGTAACTTTTTAAACCATAATATACCCGGTTTATGACCTACTTTTCATATCGCGGCTCATCAAACTTGCATAGTTTTTCTAAAAACACTCATCGGCGAAATGATCTCATAATATGCTTGTATGTGGGCGGATAGTCATGAAATGCACCCAATATGTTCTAAAAATGTTATTTTATACTTTAAGTGTCCTATAATTGTTGTTATTGATGTTTTAAGGGTTACCGGTATTTATCGATTTACTGAACGTTTTTGCTTCATTTTTGAGATATCACTAATTGTCTAAAAATGATTAAAAAGAACATTGGGGGACACTTAGGACACAAAACAACATGTTTCGAACATATTGGGTGCATTTCATGACCACACACCTGTATACCCGCATATTGCGAGGTCATATCGCCATAGAGTGTTTTTAGAAAAACTATGTAAGTTTGATGAGCCGCGATATCAAATGTAGGTCATAGACCAGGTATATTATGATCCTAAAAGTTACAACACATCCAGATGGACCCATCAGAAATGTCTTAAGTTAAAATTATTGATTTTTTATAGATTTTTGGTGGCGTTGAAAAACATGCTTTTTTATCTAAAAGTACGTGTTACAAATGTGGACGCAAAACATGTATTACGGTCAGTAAAAATGTTAAAATGGTCACAATAGTTGAGAAACATCATAATAAAGTCAAAAACATCATTTGGGGGGAATATGGTCTCACCAAAATGTTTTTAGAGATTTTATTCTGGAAATATAGCATTTTATGGGTACTTGCCACTGTAATTGACGGCATGACCCCAAATTTGAATATTTTGACCCAAAACCTTTCCCATAATTTTTCCCACATATTTTTATACCATTTCGAGAAAAAAGTAGGTTATTTGGAGCTAAAACAACGAAAATCGCATTTTTGAATTCTGAAATTGGCGCTCTTTGGCCTGCTGTGAAATCCGCCTGCCCCGGAGAAAAAATATGATATTCTCTGGCTTAGGGGTAAAAAATGATGGGGAATTCGATTCCGTTGAGAAAATTTAAGTTGGAGTTCAGGAAAAAAAGTTATGGACAAATTACCGTAGCAAATACACGTTTTTGGCGTTCTATGAAGGAAAAGTATTTCAAAAGTAGGTCAAATCAGTTCAATTTTACTTTATTCGGACTCAGCTCGTCTCGGGCTTTCCAATGATACCAAATTTGTCGACTTTTGATAAAAATTGACGAAATTTCAAATTTCTGGTCAGGTATACGGTAACTCGGGTACGGTAAGAGATACGGTAAAAATGACCTTGAAAATGGTGTTTTTGGGTCATGTAAACCTAGGAAAAGCACTTTATATCTTTTTTCTGAGATATTTTTGCGCCTGTGCCAAGATCAGCTCAAAATGCTTGACTTTCTCAAAAATCGAGCTTTAAGAGCAAAAAAAGGAGTTTAAAAATTCAAACCAGTGTTTTCTTTTTTGTTCTTGAGTATCTAGTATACAAAACAGCTCAAAAATAAGGTATTTGTGAGTATTGCCAACCAAGTAATTCCCTTTTTTTCTTATTTCAACATCGATTCACTATAACGCTGTTTTTTTAAATGCACGTCTTTGAATAAAAAAAGAGCTGTCGTTTTTTTGGTAGAAAATGAAAAAACATGTCATCTTTCAATTTTCACTCTTGTTTTGTCATAAAAAATGTGTCTGCATTTTTCTCGGAATATTTTAGTTATAGATATTTTCTTTCTACAATCTGTTTAAATTAACGAATATTTAAAAATTGTGCAACAAAAGCATCTATGTAGAATTTTCTTTCTGATCAAAGATACCATTTATAAATTTGATTTAGTATATTAAGAGTTGTCATAGTTTATTGAACAACATTAGACTAACTACATAACATAAATATGCAAAAAAATTTTCCATAAAACTCTATGTTTAAATATTTTGAGTGTTCAATATATTTATTGTGTTTTATCAGCATTACAAAGTGGTCAAGACGATATTTTTTTGAATTTGGCATTCTTCTGTACAAATGCTAACAGACAATTGCTTTACATTTTTTTACAGCAAAATATGTTTCTTTTAATGGGAAATTAATATTTACGTCTAAATTCTAACAAAAAACTTTAACAAAAAAAATTATTGAAAACTTCACACCTGCCATGCTTACCTTAGAACGGACACATCTAACAAACAGCTCATAAAAACTTATGTGTTTCTTTGAACACTGTGAGGGTAACAGCGCGCATTTTTTATTTCTTCATCGATCGAACAATCAATCGAAAATTGTCTGTTACAACGACTCTTTATTTATAATGTCTGTCGTTTAGCAGTTTTGAAACCTGCCGTTTTTTGCTGAGACACAAAACATTTTTCTTCCATTTTTTGCGTTTTTTTCAATTAAAAAATGTCTTCATTTTTAATGTTTTGTCTGCATTGCTTTCGAAATGTATTTTTAAAAACTCTCATGCGAACAAAAAAAGATAATGTTGAGTTCTGCAGCATTTCTGCAAAAGCTGGAAAAAATGGTGTCAATATTAATTAAAATAAAAAAATTAGACAAAGATGATAAACAAAATTAATTCTTTAATCATTACTAACGGAAATTGTTGCAATCAATTTTTCCACCTGTGAAAAATGTTGCATATTTTTAAATTAAAATTTGCCACAGTGTTGCATCTTCACAATAGTTGAAAATGAAGTGAAATACAAGACCAGTTTTTTTAATAATGGTTCATTGTAAATCCTAACTTGAAATAAAAGACATTTTCAAAAAATTGGATTGATTTCAAAAGAAAATTTATTTTTTGAAACGAATTGAAAACTTTTCTAAAAATTCAAAAACTTCAACGTTTCATTTATTGATAACTGCATTTGCAGACTTGCAAAAAAAATTTTTGTTCTTTTAGATGTTAAAAATTTGACAATGCTTATATTGTATCACCGAAGATTATGTTTGAATTTTTAGACCTTTTTTTCTAGCAGTTTGTCGTAATAATTTTTATGTTGATGTTCATTGAGGGAAGGAATTTAACATAAAAACAGAATTTGGAATAAACCTTTGGTACAATAAAAAATTATAAAAATTTTAAATATTGCTTTGCTGAATTGTAACGTTGGTCTTTGATTTTTATGTGTCTAACAAATATTTTTTTAATTCACAAACTGATTAAATTAATTAGTGATACGTGATTTTCTTAATTAAAAGCAAAAACTTGAATTTGCACTAGATAAAATGAGATTTTTTGAAATTATACACCCCCCTATTAGTGGTTTTACTGAATCCAAAATATTTTTTTTCCTTTTTGTGTTCTTTTTATTTTTGAACAGGAAGAAAAAAAGTTGTTGCACCAAGAATTAATATTGCTGTATTTTTTACGGACGTTGTAAGGACCTTGTTGACATGTTTTGAGCTATTTTCTTGTGCTGCAAACATTTTGCAAAAAAATGTTTTTGCTTTTATTTTTCATTTTCAACTAGCTTTAAAAATGTCTGTTTTTTTAATATTTTAGTTGCATTTTAGTGCAAGAAATTCAAGTAATTTTTGTGTGAAATATTTGTCGATCTCTGTATTAAATTTTATTCTCAATGATTAAACATTATTTATTCAAATAAAAACTCTTTAAAACTTTTGATAAAAGCAAATTAAACATTTAATGTTATTGTTATTATTTGTCTATTAAACTTTCTACAGTTTCTTTAGGCTAACCCTTAATTGATTATTTACTGTATTTGAGTAAATTTTTTCAGCCAGTCAAATTATAATCTTTCTAAATACAGCATCAATGCCAACAAAAGCTTTCTCTAATCCAATAAAAATAAAATAAAAAATGACTTAAAACTTCAAAACCATCGTATTTACTCTTGCTACCAACTAGCAAACAGAAAAGTGAATGCTGTGAACGGAGCAATGCTCTAGTTTTGTATCATCAAAAAAATTGTTTGTCGATCCTTCATGCATTTTAGTCAGTCGTTCAGCAATTGTGAGAGTTGTGCTTTTTTGTTGAAGAATAAAACATTTTTTTTCTTTTTGACATTTCTTTCAATTTAAAAAATGTTTGCAGCTACACATTTTTTTTATTTTAAAATGTCTTCTTATTTAATATTTTAATCACGTTTTCTTTTGTGTTCTACACAAAATCACTGAAAAAATATCTTCTTCCCAGGCTGAAGACTGAACCAGTATTAATAAAAATAAAACATTTATAAAAACAACTTAATGAAGTAGAAATTATAATTTTTTTTCATTTCCACAACGGAGATGAGAAATGTCAAAGGCAGCCGCACATATGTTGTTGCATTTTATTTGTGCGTCGATCACTCGGTATCTGGTTTCACAAAGTTGTGCTTGCCGTCTTTTATCAAAAAACAAAACAATTACAAGCTCTTTCAACAGTGTTCTATTGCTGCTTGTTGAAATAAAAAAATATAAATTTTGTATTAACTTTTTTTTTAATTTTTGAATGAAATTTTTAACTTTGCCATTTTACACAAAAATTTGAAAACAGTCGAGAAAAAAACAAAATTTTATTTTGTTTCTTTCCGAATCATTAGTAGGGTGGACGGACGAAAATACAACAGACATTTTAACAAGAAAACAATATACCATTTTAACAACAAACAAAAAATATTGTTTTCACTTTCTCGTTAAAATGTCTGTTGTATTTTCGTCCTAGCGCCATTAGTAGTAATGAGGACAGTAACAATTAATAAAAAGGTTAAAAAAATCAAAAAAAATAAGTTGTAAGAGTTTTTTAATCATGAAATAAATTCTTATGTCAGTCTTCTGAAAATTATAAAAGTGTTGTTTTGAAAAAAAATATTTTGGATTCAGTAAAACCACTAATAGGGGGGTGTATAATTTCAAAAAATCTCATTTTATCTAGTGCAAATTCAAGTTTTTGCTTTTAATTAAGAAAATCACGTATCACTAATTAATTTAATCAGTTTGTGAATTAAAAAAATATTTGTTAGACACATAAAAATCAAAGACCAACGTTACAATTCAGCAAAGCAATATTTAAAATTTTTATAATTTTTTATTGTACCAAAGGTTTATTCCAAATTCTGTTTTTATGTTAAATTCCTTCCCTCAATGAACATCAACATAAAAATTATTACGACAAACTGCTAGAAAAAAAGGTCTAAAAATTCAAACATAATCTTCGGTGATACAATATAAGCATTGTCAAATTTTTAACATCTAAAAGAACAAAAATTTTTTTTGCAAGTCTGCAAATGCAGTTATCAATAAATGAAACGTTGAAGTTTTTGAATTTTTAGAAAAGTTTTCAATTCGTTTCAAAAAATAAATTTTCTTTTGAAATCAATCCAATTTTTTGAAAATGTCTTTTATTTCAAGTTAGGATTTACAATGAACCATTATTAAAAAAACTGGTCTTGTATTTCACTTCATTTTCAACTATTGTGAAGATGCAACACTGTGGCAAATTTTAATTTAAAAATATGCAACATTTTTCACAGGTGGAAAAATTGATTGCAACAATTTCCGTTAGTAATGATTAAAGAATTAATTTTGTTTATCATCTTTGTCTAATTTTTTTATTTTAATTAATATTGACACCATTTTTTCCAGCTTTTGCAGAAATGCTGCAGAACTCAACATTATCTTTTTTTGTTCGCATGAGAGTTTTTAAAAATACATTTCGAAAGCAATGCAGACAAAACATTAAAAATGAAGACATTTTTTAATTGAAAAAAACGCAAAAAATGGAAGAAAAATGTTTTGTGTCTCAGCAAAAAACGGCAGGTTTCAAAACTGCTAAACGACAGACATTATAAATAAAGAGTCGTTGTAACAGACAATTTTCGATTGATTGTTCGATCGATGAAGAAATAAAAAATGCGCGCTGTTACCCTCACAGTGTTCAAAGAAACACATAAGTTTTTATGAGCTGTTTGTTAGATGTGTCCGTTCTAAGGTAAGCATGGCAGGTGTGAAGTTTTCAATAATTTTTTTTGTTAAAGTTTTTTGTTAGAATTTAGACGTAAATATTAATTTCCCATTAAAAGAAACATATTTTGCTGTAAAAAAATGTAAAGCAATTGTCTGTTAGCATTTGTACAGAAGAATGCCAAATTCAAAAAAATATCGTCTTGACCACTTTGTAATGCTGATAAAACACAATAAATATATTGAACACTCAAAATATTTAAACATAGAGTTTTATGGAAAATTTTTTTGCATATTTATGTTATGTAGTTAGTCTAATGTTGTTCAATAAACTATGACAACTCTTAATATACTAAATCAAATTTATAAATGGTATCTTTGATCAGAAAGAAAATTCTACATAGATGCTTTTGTTGCACAATTTTTAAATATTCGTTAATTTAAACAGATTGTAGAAAGAAAATATCTATAACTAAAATATTCCGAGAAAAATGCAGACACATTTTTTATGACAAAACAAGAGTGAAAATTGAAAGATGACATGTTTTTTCATTTTCTACCAAAAAAACGACAGCTCTTTTTTTATTCAAAGACGTGCATTTAAAAAAACAGCGTTATAGTGAATCGATGTTGAAATAAGAAAAAAAGGGAATTACTTGGTTGGCAATACTCACAAATACCTTATTTTTGAGCTGTTTTGTATACTAGATACTCAAGAACAAAAAAGAAAACACTGGTTTGAATTTTTAAACTCCTTTTTTTGCTCTTAAAGCTCGATTTTTGAGAAAGTCAAGCATTTTGAGCTGATCTTGGCACAGGCGCAAAAATATCTCAGAAAAAAGATATAAAGTGCTTTTCCTAGGTTTACATGACCCAAAAACACCATTTTCAAGGTCATTTTTACCGTATCTCTTACCGTACCCGAGTTACCGTATACCTGACCAGAAATTTGAAATTTCGTCAATTTTTATCAAAAGTCGACAAATTTGGTATCATTGGAAAGCCCGAGACGAGCTGAGTCCGAATAAAGTAAAATTGAACTGATTTGACCTACTTTTGAAATACTTTTCCTTCATAGAACGCCAAAAACGTGTATTTGCTACGGTAATTTGTCCATAACTTTTTTTCCTGAACTCCAACTTAAATTTTCTCAACGGAATCGAATTCCCCATCATTTTTTACCCCTAAGCCAGAGAATATCATATTTTTTCTCCGGGGCAGGCGGATTTCACAGCAGGCCAAAGAGCGCCAATTTCAGAATTCAAAAATGCGATTTTCGTTGTTTTAGCTCCAAATAACCTACTTTTTTCTCGAAATGGTATAAAAATATGTGGGAAAAATTATGGGAAAGGTTTTGGGTCAAAATATTCAAATTTGGGGTCATGCCGTCAATTACAGTGGCAAGTACCCATAAAATGCTATATTTCCAGAATAAAATCTCTAAAAACATTTTGGTGAGACCATATTCCCCCCAAATGATGTTTTTGACTTTATTATGATGTTTCTCAACTATTGTGACCATTTTAACATTTTTACTGACCGTAATACATGTTTTGCGTCCACATTTGTAACACGTACTTTTAGATAAAAAAGCATGTTTTTCAACGCCACCAAAAATCTATAAAAAATCAATAATTTTAACTTAAGACATTTCTGATGGGTCCATCTGGATGTGTTGTAACTTTTAGGATCATAATATACCTGGTCTATGACCTACATTTGATATCGCGGCTCATCAAACTTACATAGTTTTTCTAAAAACACTCTATGGCGATATGACCTCGCAATATGCGGGTATACAGGTGTGTGGTCATGAAATGCACCCAATATGTTCGAAACATGTTGTTTTGTGTCCTAAGTGTCCCCCAATGTTCTTTTTAATCATTTTTAGACAATTAGTGATATCTCAAAAATGAAGCAAAAACGTTCAGTAAATCGATAAATACCGGTAACCCTTAAAACATCAATAACAACAATTATAGGACACTTAAAGTATAAAATAACATTTTTAGAACATATTGGGTGCATTTCATGACTATCCGCCCACATACAAGCATATTATGAGATCATTTCGCCGATGAGTGTTTTTAGAAAAACTATGCAAGTTTGATGAGCCGCGATATGAAAAGTAGGTCATAAACCGGGTATATTATGGTTTAAAAAGTTACAGCACATTCAGACGAACCACCTGGAAGTGTATTTCGAAATAATTATTGATTTTTTATAGATTTTTGGTGGCGTTGAAAAACATGCTTTTTTATCTAAAAGTACGTGTTACAAATGTGGACGCAAAACATGTATTACGGTCAGTAAAAATGTTAAAATGGTCACAATAGTTGAGAAACATCATAATAAAGTCAAAAACATCATTTGGGGGGAATATGGTCTCACCAAAATGTTTTTAGAGATTTTATTCTGGAAATATAGCATTTTATGGGTACTTGCCACTGTAATTGACGGCATGACCCCAAATTTGAATATTTTGACCCAAAACCTTTCCCATAATTTTTCCCACATATTTTTATACCATTTCGAGAAAAAAGTAGGTTATTTGGAGCTAAAACAACGAAAATCGCATTTTTGAATTCTGAAATTGGCGCTCTTTGGCCTGCTGTGAAATCCGCCTGCCCCGGAGAAAAAATATGATATTCTCTGGCTTAGGGGTAAAAAATGATGGGGAATTCGATTCCGTTGAGAAAATTTAAGTTGGAGTTCAGGAAAAAAAGTTATGGACAAATTACCGTAGCAAATACACGTTTTTGGCGTTCTATGAAGGAAAAGTATTTCAAAAGTAGGTCAAATCAGTTCAATTTTACTTTATTCGGACTCAGCTCGTCTCGGGCTTTCCAATGATACCAAATTTGTCGACTTTTGATAAAAATTGACGAAATTTCAAATTTCTGGTCAGGTATACGGTAACTCGGGTACGGTAAGAGATACGGTAAAAATGACCTTGAAAATGGTGTTTTTGGGTCATGTAAACCTAGGAAAAGCACTTTATATCTTTTTTCTGAGATATTTTTGCGCCTGTGCCAAGCAATGCTTGACTATTTGAGAAATCCTGCTTTAAATAGAAGTTTTTATAATCGTTTTTTTTGTATTCACGCATGTGGTATTCAAAATAATGAAATAGTCAAATGATTTAAAAACAATAAATAAAATAAAGTAGTTACAACATTTAAACACTAAATTAAATAAGATTTTATCAACTAGTAAAGCGATATGTGTGCACAAACTAAAATATTATACTAAAATAATATTTGCTCCATGTCATCTAAACCATTATTTCGGAAAAACAATATTTTAAAAAAATGTTTGCGTTATTATTCATTTTATGTTTAATCACATCATGATAAAAAACTTTAATTATTACATTATTATTTGTAATTAAACATTTTGTGATTGAATTTTTTTAATACTGTTTCAGTTTTTCAATAAATTCGTCTAAAAACTTAAAATGAAAGTTAATTTTTGTTAAACCGCAAAAAAACATCATTTCCTAGATTTAAGATTTCTAAAATTAGTCATACATATTTAAAAAAAAGATGTGAAGAAAAACCTAAAAAATGTCGCAAAATATATTTTCTTTGTCAACATGTCTGCCGCAAAATAAAATATCCCAAAACCGATGTTCAATAGCAACACTTTTTTTCTTTTTTTTTGTGTAGTATTTTGTTAATGCATTATCACCCCTATTCAAATGTTGTATGATCAATAGCTATGTTATTAAGCAATGTAGCAAAAAATGTGTACAAACTTATTGCGTCAAATAGTGTCAGTTTGAACGGACAACCAGTCAGTTAAAATATTTGCTTTTTTTAAAACCAACAAGATTTTTCGTAATGTAATAAAAGTACTCACAGACTGAAAATTTTTTACTTTTTTATGCTGAAAATATTAAATTTGAACTGTTGAATATTTGATAAATTTTGCGTATTTTTTGAAAACTATCAGTTAGCGTTTGTGAAATAATAAACACATAAAAACAAAAGATGATTGAATTTGTGATTCAAAACAATATTTAAAATTTTATAATTTTCAGTTAGTTGCTTTTTTCCAAAAGTTCTCTTTTTTAATTAATGATGCTTTTAAGGTGTGCAAGTGAATCCAATAACTTTAACTAGTCAATTATTTGCTTGTGAGAATTACAATGGAACTGACACTTTTGTTACACCGAATCAGATCTTTTGTTTTTTTTGCACTAAAATATTGCAAAAAAAAGAAACCAAGCAAAAAACGGAAAAAATTTTTTCTTCGTTAAATTTCTGCCGTAAAAAATGAAAAAAATGTTGCTGTTTCACTCACACCAACATGGCCTTTACAACAAAGACGTACATATGAATTTTGCTTCCATTAAAGTTAACAAAAAATTGGTTCTTTGAATATTTAAATTAAATGTGCGTTTGCATTCATAAATACAAAAAATGGGTTTCATGTACAATCTTCTGGTAGGAAAAGGGATTCCAAAAAAACATCAGTTTTACAATATTGAACAATATTTATGAAAAAATAGGAGGAAAAACATAAAAATATCACATAAGAAATTGAAAAAAATCAAAGTTCTTCCCACCCTTGAAAATAATAATCTAATGCATCCCGTTTGATCAAATTCATTCCATTAAATTCGATATATGGAACAGAATATTCACAATCTTTTGTTGCAAGAATTTCATCAATAATTGAATCCAGACGATCTTTATATGTTTGAGAAATTGAATTAGAGAATACTAGATTTCTATTTGTGTATGTTTCTGTGTTTTGCTGAAAATATAACATTATTTAGTTAATAAACACATATATTTTTTTCATAAAAACCATATCACGTTATAAAAAAGTTTAAAAAAATAAGCAAACATACCTTGATGTGAAGGAAATATGCATCAATATCAAAAGATTCGGGAATATTCTTTAAATGAAATTCCGTCATTTCAGTAAAATGTGGAATTTTTAGAAGATTTGTTACAGTTTGAGATGAGATACTTGCACCAGAGGGATCAATGTCACTGAAAACATTTGAACCATTAATTACAAACATCTTATAGATCGTCACCACAGAAGCAGAGCAGCCTTTGGCATATCAAAATCTCCCCCTTTACTATCTTCTAGTTTTCTATTCCTTTAAAAAACGAACTTACAATACAAACTGTTCAAGATTTGCTGGAATTTCAACAAGTTTTTCAAGAGCAACAATTTCATTGGTTTCGTTTGTTACAATAACGTTCGCAAAATCAATTTGATCACCATTTGTAGTAAGAAATATATAATCATTTAAAGAAATATTTTGTTGAAAAAGTTTCAAATATTTAATATCACATCGAATAATTTTTGGAACAGCTGATGAGAGAAGATTCTTTTTCTCTCGCATTTCCGAAGCAGGTGCATCAATAATAATACCTTTAGTAATCCAAAGCTTGGAAGAAATTTTATCCATATCAATACATTTCTTCTCATTTTTTTGTTTGATTTGCCAAACACAAGCTTTGCCGTCATCATCAACATCACTTTCATCATCGTCACTATCATCGGAATCAGATTCTCCACAGTTTTTTCTTTTTAAATCTTTTCTGACAACATCGTAAATTAATTTTTCAGCAACAATAATTGGATTTTTGGTAAAGAAATATTTGCAGCTTTGAATCATTTTTTGATAACATTTTGAAGTTGATGGATTCATTGTAATATAGTAAATGATTGAATCAGGAAATGACCAAATTTGTCGACGATTTGGGCCATTGAAGAATAACTTTTTTGATGGAATTGTGGACCCATTTTGATTATCAACGGCTCTTCGTTTACGGTAATTTGACATTTTTATGCAACAATTGATAATAAACGAATTCAAATTCTACAAAGTCTCTGAAAATAAAAAGTTGTAATTTAAAATTCAAAAAATCAAATTAATGAATAGCTTAAAAAACGAGAGCAAGAAAAAATGAAACTAAAAATTGCAATCAAAAAATGCAAATTATCACCAAGCTGTCCTTTCGTGACCTTCTTAATTAACGAATTTTTATCAAGTGATTTTGTTTGCACAACCAAATAAATCAATAAATGACATATCTTTGTAGCTTTTTTTTGTAAAAATTTCAAAGAAAGACAACTAAAATTTTCATATTCATTATTATTTTCATTGCTTGCTTGAACTTCTTATATTTGAATATTTTATTTTTTATTTTTAAATTTATTTTAAAAAGATACATAAAATAAAAATATTGAAAGCAACTAAATTATATGGTGATCCATTTAATACAGGGGTTTAGCCACTATTAATAAATTTTTATTTGGCTATTTTTCAATCGGAGGATGAATGAAATAATTTATTTTAATAATGATCATTTCACAGTTTTCTAAGAAAAATGGATTTTACACGAAAATTCCATGAAAATTCCAACTACCTCAAAAATCATGTTGGAACCCATTTTCTAACTCCCTTGGCCACCACTATGCCAAATTTCACCCCCTGTCGTTTCATTAATTTTAAAAATACAGGCGTTCAAACAGCGAAACGAACTTTCCGATCAACCTTATAGTTTCTGATCGGCTGTTGACGACATGTGCCTCGTTCAAAAGAAGCCCAAAAATTTTTATTAATCATTTTTTCAACAGATTTTTCTTTTAAATTAATATTGTTTTGATATTCAGCTATTTGTTCTTTTTGGAATTAGAAAATACTTTGCTTCTTTTGTTGAGGCATTGAAGCTTTTTTTGACAATTTGCTGCTGAAAGTTCCCAGAAATAAACATATCCTACATCATCAATTTTTTTTGTTTCAACCATTTTTTTTTAAATTTCCTATCATGTTTTCAGCAAATTCTTTATTTAAATTAAAAATGCATTAATTGTTCTTAATGGAAGCTGAAGACGCTAAATGTTCATTTTTTTAACTTTTACATTTTTTTCATGTTTCTTAAAAAGTTGAAATAGAAAATGCAAATAAAACATTTAAAAACATTCACAATCGTCAAATCAAAACCGCTAAACGATGAACACAAAAAATACAGAATAGAAAAATGAATAGACTTCAAGTGGTCGATGACGAAATACAAAATGAGCATTGCTTTGCCGTTTTCATAAATGACATATGCATTGTTTTAGTTACTTTTTTGTTGTGCTCTTTAAAAAACGTATTTTTGTTTGAAGTTTTTTTTCTTGTATGCGTTAATGGCCAACACAGAAAGATTAAACCTGTTCCATGAATTAATTAAAACCAATAAAAAAATAAGAATATCATTGTACTAACATACTAAATAATAAAAGTCTTAACAACAAAATTACTAAACAAATAAAAATTTTTTATTCCAGAGTTAAAAAATCTATAACAGTTTTATTTTTCATGTCTACAGAAATTAATAGTTACAGTAAACGTTATCAACGTAAAGGTTTTTGTGAAATTACTTCATAACTTTTTGTTACAAGTATTTTGTAGAGTTATCTTGCCATTTGCATCAGTCGAATATTTTTAATTACAATGCCCAACAAAATTTAATCTTTTTTTACAGAATTTCATTCTTTTTATTAAAAACGAATGTTGTACAATTACTATAAAAGTATGTATCATTATTACAATGCTTAGTAAAAAAAATTCATTAATTGAAATTATTAATGATTTGTAGCTCTGTTGCCTTTCGATATTTTAGTATGATTAAAATATTTCTTAACTCCTCAAACATTTTAAAATCAATTTTTGACTTTTATTTACAAAAAACTTAAAAATATTCAAAAAACTAAAAGAAAAAATCACTTCAAATCATTCATTTTATGTTCAAGCAACTCAGTGGCAAACGTTTTGGTTTACGTTTACATCTGTGCGTTTTTTTTTGGATGCACGATGAATCAAATGTCTCGCTGCTCATCTGCAGAAAAAAAAGTGTAACAAGACATTGAGCTCTTTATCTCAGTGGTCATAAAGATGAGACACAGCTTTTGTTTGTTTTTCATCTGAAGAAATCATCCTAAATTGATGAAATCGAATCATCAATTTAAGATGATTTATTAGCTCTCAATATTTAATAGTTTTAACTTTTACTGTTCGTTTTGCACAATAACTAAATTTTTTGATTTTTTTAAATTATTGCAACAAGTTTGAAAAATCTATAGAGCTCCAGATATTTGTTATATCTTTTTTTATTACACATGTAGAACAGTAGTTTTTCGTAGACTTTTGCAGAAATAAGAACAACATTTATTTTTCTTCTTTCAATTGAGCCAAATGGAAAACGAAATTTTTTCTGAATTTTACTTGTTAATATTTTACTTTTCTTTGCTATTTATTATTAAAATTTATTATGTACAAAAGGATTCGCATCAAAAAATAACTGATGAATACCAAATAGATATTTGGCTAAACTGAGTCGTTTTTTTTGCTCAACATCTTTAAAAATCTACTATTATTTTCTTTGCTAATATCAAAAAATTATTTTCTCAGCATTTTGAATATATTGCAAAGAGTATGTGATTTACATTTGAAAAAGCAATAGAACTTTTCATTTAAACTTTTTTTATGCGGGTAAAAACTGAAAAAAGGAATTTTGTTTACTGGAGAATTCCTTCATTAGATTCTTGATGATGACGATTTTTGGCTTTTATCTGAAACAGCAAGAATTGCTAAAATAGGCTTAATATTAAATTGAAATACTGAGAAAATGCATTGTTTAAAAATTCAAAGATTCGACTCTCTTTTGCCACAAACATCTTAGTAAAAAGAAAAAAAAATAATATGTCTCATTTCTGCGTTGCGTTTTTTTCAGGTGGTGCCGATTTTTCCAGCAAAAAAAATACGTGCAGACATATGTTTTTTATTTTCTTCAATCAGCAGTTGTGTCATTTTTGATTAGTTGAGTTTTTTTTTTAATTAGCTAAAATTTTGCAGTAAAATCCATAAAAATGAAATATGGTTGAGAGAATTGTAGGAACTTGGGGTTACGAAGTGAACATATAGCTGATAGTTGGAGAGAAAGATATTAGTTTGTATACATATAATGTTGATTAACTAATAATAAATATAGAACCAAGCATTTATTTATAATGGAGCATAATAAATTAGACAAGTTCACATAAGAAAAGATGAGAGAAACAACAACAGAATGAACACTTTTGAATGGACAGCCATTCCTTTTATACCAAATTAGAGGGAGGAAGAGATTTACATTAAGTAACATAATGCCAAGCACTTGTACAATACAAAAGAGAGAGGGAAACATAGCTAAACCCTAACAGAATGATTCAAACTCTATTAAAAATTTTATAATATCTAATTTGTCACATTTTCTCCCAATAAAAGGATACGTTTTTTCATTTGAAATTGATCAAGATTTGTTTTAATTATTACTGTAAAGTTCTTTCTTTAAGAATACATTTCAAACGTTGTTATTTCTTTCACAAAATTTCAAATTTATTTTTTTTGCATAAACTAAGCTGAAAAATATCATTAAAATATTCAAAAAAAAGCAAATAACTAACCACCGAAAATCAAAAAAAGGAAATGTTTTTTTTGAATGCAAAGTGATTTATTTCTGATCATATGATGACAAAATAATAAAAATAAAAGGCATTTTTAGTGCGCCTTAATCTCTGACATTTGCCGCTATGGCTGATAAAAGAAAAGGCCACTTTTGTATGTTTATCTTTTATTTAATATTTGTCTGAAAGCAATCACCATGAGTTTAATGGTATACTGATAGAAAACTAATTTTCTAAACATTTTGAATATTTTGCAAGCAGTGCTTTAATTTTTCATTTTAGCTGTTTTTTCGGGGGTAAAAAAAGAATTTTATTTACTGAGAAATTCATTCATTAAGTTCAACATAATGGATTTTCTGTGTAGCAGCAAGGTTTGTTAAAAAATGTTTAATGTTAAATTAAAACATTGAGAAAATTCATTATTTAAAAATTCAAACTGCTGTCTTTCTTTTGCGACAAACATGTGTTTAAAAAAATGAGTAAAAGGTGTTATTTCTGCGTCGCTTTTTTCCGGGTGTTGATCTTTTCAGATGAAAAAAAAACATTCAGACGTAAATTAGTTTTATATCTTTAGCAGAAAAAAAAACTATGACCGATAAAGCAATTTCAAAAACAACATGTCCTGAAAGAACTCAGAAAATGAATATTTTTTGTCGCAATGTCGAAATAACAAAATCTTTCGCAGTTTTTACTAATAACTTATTTTTTGTTGCATACAATCTGTGGATTTACGGATGCACCAGATGAATTGTAGGTTTGGATTTTTGATAAAACCCTTTTTTTTATTGTCACAAAATTTTCTGTCTTCAAGTTCTTATAACCTTTAATATCGCATTCACCAAGATATTGGTATAACTATAGCTGGTAAAGTTACTCCCCAATATCCAAAAAATAAATTAAACTAAAAAAAAAGAGACCTCTTTTAGAAATACTAAACGTCAGAGCTTTGGAACTCTTAATAGAAAAATTTGTGTGTGAGAATCACGAGAAAAAATATTTTTGGAGATGCATAAAGTTATCGCGTTGTCACAACATATTTCTACAGCAGCTCCTTAAAAATTTTTTTTGATTGACTTTCATTGCTTATCAATCTTGTTTTTCCAGTGCGACGGATTATTTGATAAAGAAGTTGTTTCATTAGAATTTTTAATATTGATCAGAGTTTTATTCATCGAGTGTTGATCATTTTCTTAGTACTTTTCCTATCAATTAAATATATATGAATAGATTGTCCTTTTTTTATTCAAAAAAGTGTTATTTTTTAGATGTTTCGTTGCTTTTTTTGTTTATTAGGATTACCACATGGCTTAGATTATGAGCGACAAAACAAAAACATACTGTAAATGTTTTTCGCCTTTGCCATTGGTTTTATAATTAATTTTATTTTGCTTTATTGTTTGTTCATACAATATGATACAGAAGGTGGTTTATCGTTACTATTTATTCTGGTAAAGATTGCCCTGCTTGTATCTGTTTCATGTTTTCCTATTACCCTTAAAACAGATTGGAGAAGATATTTTATTTTATTTACTTTGGTAATCATTTTAACAATTAAATAATACTTAAGAGATGAGGTTTTCAAAGTTTTTTTTCTTTTAAAAGAGGCGGACGTTTTGATATTTTTTAGAACTTTCTGCTACTGGAATTCCCTGAAAATAAGTATCAAAGCGTTTCGCGAATCACAGTGCATTGTTTGTTGCTTATTTGTAAAAAGAAAGACGCACCTTCAAAAAAAAGGTCACATGAATTCTAGACACACCCTTTGAAAAAAAAACAATATTTAGGTTATTTTCATTGCTATTTATATAACATTGATAATAATGATATACAAAATGGTTTCAATATTAAATGATATTGATTGTGATTGTGATCAGGATATAGCTTGTGAAGAATATTGTAACTTATATGTGAAAAAATTAAATACATTTACCCACTTGGCTATTTTTATTTTGTTTAGTATTATCATCGGAGAATTCATTTTCTGCACAATTACATTACGATTAAGAATGAAACTGTATGTAAATTTCTATTATACAACAACAAGAATAATATTAAAAATTTAGAAAAGAATCGTTATCAGCAAATATGTTTTTTGGTAATGACGAAATCCTCTCGTCTTCTAATACTATTGAAGCAAACCGAAATTATAAAATCATAATGGCATATCCTGTTTTACCAGAAACTATAAACTATAACATAAATTCAAATATTGTTGGAATTGATTTTGGAACTACTGAATGCTGTGCAGCTGTTATCAGAGCAAACGGTCCAACCTGTGTTGCACTGGATTTAGTAACTGGTTTGCGAACAATGCCTTCGTATGTTGCATATGATGAAAAGAAGCCAAAATGTGGTCAAATAGTAATTAATCGAATGCGACATCATGCTCAGTATTCAGTTTTCGATGCAAAAAAATTACTTGGTGTCAGTTTTGAACATATTAAATTTGACCCTGCTTCAACATTATAAATCAAACAGATTCAATTAAGATTCAATTAGAAACGCCGAATGGAACGTTGATCAAAACGCCTGAAAGTGTTTCGGGAGACATTCTCAAACATATAAAGCATGGACTTGATGAATTCCAAAATAAATTCCATCATTCAGCAGTTATAGTAATTCCATCATCGTATTCAGAAAAACAAAGAAACTCTCTATTGAATGCTGCACAACTTGCTGATTGGAAAAATATTTTTCTTATACCAGAGCCCGTTGCAGCAGCATATGGATATTTTAATCAATTGGAAATTCCAACTAATTCGAATACGCTCGTTTTTGATTTTGGTGGCGGAACTTTAGATGTCTGTGTCATTCAATTAATAAAGCAAAAATTAAAATTTTTTTCTCTTTTTGGATATAATAATGATCTTGGTGGAAGAGATCTTGATTTGCTAATTTATAATTACTTTGATGGAATTCTATACCGCAATTACAACATTGACGTATTAAAAATCGACAAAGCTTATCTTTTATTACAGAGATGCCACGAAATTAAGCATATTCTTTCAGTAAATGAGGAACAATGGTGAGTTTGTTAAAACTCTTATTTACATAAAGGGTGATTCACATAACTCTAGTTACATTTAAGCCTTTTTTGAATCTTAAGTCACACATTTTTGCTTCTGTGAGCTATCATTGGCTAAAGGGTTTATTGCCATATATCAAACCATTTAGTTCTAGGAGTCTTTACCGGAGGGCTTTGAAGCTGTCCACATAAAACAGTGATTTGTGGTGAAAGATTTTTTTATTGGGCAATATCGTACCTGTCAATGGCAAATAAATTCAGACTTTCCTTTTTTTAGGTTAGATGTTTCTGAATTTGATTGTAACATCGACGAACATATTAACATTAAACGACATGATTTTGAAGTTATGGCAAGGCCATTTACGAAGCGGATAAGTAATGTCATTAATGAAACAATCAAATCTGCAAACTTAAAAAATGATGAAATAAATTATGTTGTAGAAGTTGGAGGAAGTTGTCGAATGCCAATGATAAAAAATTTACTTGCTGAAATGTTTACAGCAGCAAAGATTAAGTGTTGTAAAAATCCCGATTGGATTATTGCAGAAGGTGCTGCCCTTTATGGCTATTATCTAGAACATCAACATGATTCAAAAGATGGAATAAACATTTTAAAAATTATATGACATTATATTGGCAGAAACCATGTTTTTTGGAAAAAAAATTGGAGCATTATTAAACGTCATTAAATAATTTTCAACGGCAATTGTTGTCTCTTTGCAAAAAGATTGCGTCTTTTTTCTTTCACAATAACGGTATGAAAAATATGATATTATAATAAGTTACAAATTATTTTAAAGCAGTAAATTTTTTTTGAATAATTTAATTGATGTCAACTTTGAAGCATTTTTCGATAACATTTTGTGGTTGATGGATTCATTGTAATATAATTCTTTTTTTTTCTGTGAACACTAAAATATTTAAATACATTGTTTTGAAAGGACAAATCAAAAAAGTTTAAATTATTATTGTGCAGTCGCTGTTTATGGTATCGCAGAACAAATTTTTAAATATCTTTTTAAACAAATGTGTGTATTTACGACTGCAGAATCAATTAAAAAATTATTATTCATTATTATTGTAACCGTAATGCTTCTGAAGAATTTAAAGCATAATTTAAAAATTATTTCAAATGTCAAAAAGGTTACATTTCAAAGAAAGAAGAAAATGATTGATCCTCTAAAAATGTGCTTATTTGAGTTTTTGGTAAATAAAGATAGATATGTTTTTGGTCTGACATTGACAAGTTAATTCCACTTTTTTCCATAAATACAGGCTCCAGAAATGTGACATAATTTTTTCATTTATATAAATATTGTTTTGATTACCTTTTGTTTTTTGAATAAAAAGAAACTTAATGTTAGTTTTTTCTTCAAACTCTTCTTTTTTTGTTTTTGCTTGGCAAAGATAAAAATTGGGAATAAAACATTCAAAAAACCGGCAATGCTGAAAATGGAAAAAACGTTTTTCAGTTTTCAGCCACAAGAAGAAGACAGCTCTTCGAACCACCGAACGACAGACATAAAAAGAAGGCGAAGTAGAAACGAAAAAATTTAAGTGGTCAATTACGAAATAAAAATTAGCAATGCTTTTTTCGCAGTGGTGTTAAAAATTGACGTAAGCATTATTATTTACTGATTTTTTGTTGCGTCCTGCAATGATCAAAAATGTAATTGTTTGTTTGAAGATTTGAGTAATTTCACTTTCTTATTTACATTAAACCTGTATTAATGGAACCTAATGTTTTAACCCGATCCAGAAGATTTGCATTGTACAATAAATATATTTTATTACTATAATACTTAAATGTAACAAAGCTGAAGCAGAAAAATTTATAAAATCTTGAACATTTTATGTGATGCAAGTATAGTAAAGAATTTTGTAAATAGATCACATTTCAATATTGGGCTTTAAAATGGTAAAACTACTACGATCTACAGGGTGCTTCAAGAAATGTGCCCCTCGTAATTTGGCTTTCAAATTAATACTGTTCAAGTAAACCAAAAACGGACTACTTTTCTAAATTAATATTGCCTCGTTTTTGAATTCCAGGTGGTGCAGTGCTTAATGAAAAATTAAATATCTAATTAAAATTATAACTGATGTGTAGGCATGTGGCTTTACGTCATTTTTTTTTGCAATCGAAATCTTTCATAATTGAAGTTATAGCAATTTTTGCCTCTAAAAGGGGTTGCAAAACAGAGATTTTATTAAATTTAAAAACAAAGTTAAAATACTCAAAAAGGTAAACCAAAAAAATTATTTTTTATATATAAAGCACAATTTTTGACAAAGTCAAGAAATTTTACTTCATTTTGGCATAGAAAAAAAAATATGTCAGAAATAAGGTATAAAGTGCATTTTTAGGGTAAACATGACCCAAAAACACCATTTTTGAGGTCAAAATTACCGTATCTCTTACCGTAACCGAGTTACCGTATACCTGACCCATAATTCGAAATTTCGTCAATTTTGATAAAATCTCGACAAATTTGGTACCATTGGAAAGCCCTTGACGAGCTGAGTCCGAAAAAAGTAAAATTAAACTGACTTGACCTACTTTTATAATAATTATTGGCCTCAGAACGCCAAAATTCATGGTTCCCCACCGAAATGTGGCTGTAACATTTTTTTTTTCTCATTGTGAGACACGAGATCTTTCCAGAATCGGATTCCCCATGATTTTTTACCCCTAGAGGGAAGGATATCGAAATTTTCTTGGGGGGCAGGCGGATTTCACAGCAGGCCAAAGAGCGCCAATTTCAAAATTCAAAAACGCGATTTTCGTTGTTTTAGATCCAAATGACCTACTTTTTTCTGGAAATGGTAGAAAAATATGTGGGAAAAATTATGGGAAAGGTTTTGGGTCAAAATTTTCAAATTTGGGGTCATGCCGTCAGCTACAAGGTCAAATGTCATAAAAATGCGATATATTTGGAATAAATTCTCTCAAAAGCTTTTGGTGAGGCTATATTCACCCCAAATGACATTTTTGACTTTTTAGGATGTTTCTCAACTATTTTGACCATTTTGACATTTTTATCGACCATAATACAGGTTTTGCGTCCACATATTTAACACACAATTTTAGGTAAAAAATCGTGTTTTTCATCGTTATAAAAAATTAATTAAAAATCAATAATTAATGCGAAATACACTTCCAATGAGTTCATCTGGATGTGCTGTAACTTTTAAGACCATAATATACCCGGTCTATGACCTACTTTTGAAATCGCGGCTCATCAAACTTGCATACTTTTACTAAAAACGGTCAATGACGATGTGACTTTGTAATATGCTTGTATTTAAGCGGATAGTCATGAAATGCACTCAATATGTCCTGAACATGTTGTTTTCTACTCCGAGTGTCCTATAATTGTTATTATTAATCTTTTAAGGGCTATCGGTATTAAACGATTTATAGAACGTTTTTGCTTCGTTTTTGAGATATCACTATTTGTCCAAAAATTAATTATACGAAAATTTTGGTACACTTAGGGAAGAAAACAACATGTCTAGGAGATATTTGGTGCATTTCATGACTATCCGCTTAAATACAAGCATATTACAAGGTCACATCGTCATTGACCGTTTTTAGTAAAAGTATGCAAGTATGATGAGTTGCGATTTCAAAAGTAGGTCATAGACCGGGTATATTATGGTCTTAAAAGTTACAGCACATCCAGATGAACTCATTGGAAGTGTATTTCGCATTAATTATTGATTTTTAATTAATTTTTTATAACGATGAAAAACACGATTTTTTACCTAAAATTGTGTGTTAAATATGTGGACGCAAAACCTGTATTATGGTCGATAAAAATGTCAAAATGACCAAGATAGTTGAAAAACATCCTAATCAAGTCAAAAACATTATTTGGGGTGAATATAGCTTCATTAAAAGCTTTTGAGAGAATTTATTCCAAATGTATCGCATTTTTACGATATTTGCCCTTATACGTGACGGCTCGACCCCAAATTTGAATATTTTGACCCAAAATGTTTCTTATAATTTTTTCCACATATTTTTCTACCATTTCGAGAAAAAACTGGGTCATTTGGAGCTAAAACAACGAAAATTGCATTTTTGAATTTTGAAATTGCCGCTCTTTGGCGTGCTGTGAAATCCGCCTGCCCCGGAGGAAAAATTCGATATTCTTCCCCCTAGGGGTAAAAAATCAAGGGGAATCCGATTCCGTGAAGATCTCGAGACTCATAGCGAGAAAAAAAAAAGTTACAGCCACATTTCTATGGAAAGCCATGATTTTTGGCGTTCTGTGAAGCAAAAGTATTACAAAAGTAGGTCAAATTAGTTTAATTTAACATTTTTCGGTCTCAGCTCGTCAAGGGCTTTCCAATGATACCAAATTTGTTGAGATTTGATAAAAAGTGACGAAATTTCTAATTTTTGGTCAGGTATACGGTAACTCGGGTACGGTAAGAGATACGGTCAAACTGACCTCAAAAATGATGTTTTTGGGTCATGTTTACCCCGGAAAAGTACTTTACACCTTTTTTCTGACATATTTTTTTTTCTATGCCAAACATTGCTGGATATTCTCAGAAATTGTGCTATAACAACTCAACTGCTTTTTTTTGTTAAAATCTTTGCGTTTTTTTGGATGCAGGGTGATTCATATTTTTAAATGTCATCGCTTTTCTGAAAAACAAAGAAAACGTAAAATGGCAGAGTGTTGCTTACTTTCTACAATGGTTAAAAACATTCATACATCTTTCATTTGCACTAAAATGAAGAAAGCAAATGTCCTTTTATTTTTTACTTTTTTTTGGATGTTTAATTGTTTAATAAGTTTTTTTTAAAATGAAGAAATTAACAGAACCAAAATTAATGTCAAAATTTATATAACATTTATGCAAAAAAGTTTAAAATAGGCTTCATTATTTATAATTTAAAGGTTTTACTGTTTTCATTTTGTCAAAAATTTGAAATTTTATTTAGTTTTTTTTATCCTAATGAATGGTAATACTTTTACCGATGCGCACAACAACATTATTAACTGCATTTAACAAAAAGAAAGTTGTACACTTTTGTTGCTAGAAATGAATGATATTGGTTGTTTGAATTTTTAACAGATTTCCTTTTATTCAACTATTTGACATACTGTTTGAACAATATTTAAAATTTTTAATATTTATATTTCGATAAAACTTTGTTTTCTTTATAAATAATGTTCATCAAATTTGTTAGTATTGTTTGTTTGCTTAAGTTTATATTTTAGTAAATAATGATTTTATCAGTTTATGACCATTTCTTATCAATAATATTAAAGATAGAAAGTTTTTGTTTCAAACCACTTGAACCTTTATTACAGCGAAGCTAAAGAGTTTAAATTAAAACATTGCAAAAAGCAGAAACTAAAGAAAAAGCACAAAAGAAAGGGAAAACTTTTTTCTTCAACAAATGTTTGCCGCTGAAAAACAATCAGTGGTCGATGTTGCTGTTTTTTTAAAGAAGAAAATTGTGTTAAAGGCAGTTTGCTCTTTTCAGCGCTTATTGGGGTTAGAAAACCGAAAAGAAATATTTGTTCGTCTTTGCAAAATAAAAAAAAACAGACACTTATGCGGTTTTTGCTTTTTTGAATATTTTATTTAATCTTTTCAAACGCGTAAGACAATATAAAACGGTAAAATATAAAGTTATTCAAAACTCGATGAAAAAAAGCTGAAAAGGTTCCAAATTGTAAATTTTTCCTTACATTTTGGAAGGTTTTCATTAAAACTGTTTATAATTGTAAATTTTTAGAAGGTTTTTGCTATAAACGTTTCTACAGTCGAACCTCGTTATAATGCGCCTCGTTATAGTGCAAACCTCTCTATAATGCGGTTTTTGTGCGGTCCCTTCAAGCGAATTTAATGTAAATTGACCTCGTTATAATGCCAACCTCTCTATAATGCGGTTTTTTTGCGGTCCCTTGGACCGCATTATAACGAGGTTCGACTGTAATTGTAAATTTCCCTTTCAATTTAGAAGGTTTTAGTAGTAAATATCACCTGCTGTAAATTTTTGTTACACTTTATAAGTTTTTTGTCGAAAGACCCTTAGATTGCAAATTTTTGTTACACATTAGAATGTTTTTGGTGAAACACCCGTAAACTGTAAGCTTTTTTTACAATTTGACTGGTTTTTGTAAGAAACATTTTAAATTTAAAATTCATTTACAAGAAACGTTCATCGTTTTTTGGGTCCTCCGCATCCAAAAACTGACGCGATAACCACTAGGCTATCGAGGCAACACAGCTGGAGCGTCAAAGATCGCATATCATTTCCACCTTCTTTTTCCTCTTTACGCATACAATCATATGCAATCTTTGACGCTCAAGCTGTGTTGCCTCCATAGCCTAGTGGTTGTCGCGTCTGTTTTTGGATACGGAGGACCCAGGTTCGAATCCCGGTTGGGGCATTTACAAAAATTGATGAATGTTTCTTGTAAATGTCCAAAATTTACAAAAAATGATGAAGACCTTTAGTAAACCAAGAAAGACATTTACAATTCAATAGGTTTTGAGTAACAACTTTCTAAATTGTAAAATTTAGTTACAACTTATAAGGTGTTCTTTCGGAAGCTTTTAAGTTGTAAAATTTTCTTACAAAATGAAAGCTGATAGGCAATAAACTTTTAGACAGTAAATTTTCATTACAGTTTGAAAGCTATCAACACAAAAGCTTTCGAACTGTAAATTTTGTTTACAGTTCAACATGTTTCTTTGCAAAACCTCTTATTCCGTAAATTTTAAAAAAGATTCCAAAAAAAGTTTTCAATTTACAAAAAAAACCTTTTTAGCTTTTTTTCATCGAGTTTTGAATAACTTTATATTTTACCGTTTTATATGGAAATAGTTTTTTTTCTAAAAAACATATTGTTTTGGATGTAAGATGAATCATACTTTGTTTACTGGGATGAAAAAAGAACATGTTACATTGCTGTTCATTGAGATTTGCTACTTTAGATAGAAGGAAAGAATTACGAAAAACAGCATTTATATTTTTTTCATTTGTGTCAAACAAAAAAAAATTTGTTGTTCGGAAATTTTTGTTTTTGGGAATATTTTATTTCCCTTTTGATACATAAACAAAGTAAAAAAGCTTAACTATTATTAACTTTTGGTAATTTTTTTGCATAGCAAAAATTATCTATTATAATGCAAAGGGAATACTAACAACACCATTATTAAATAATTTTTATCTTTATTTTCTAGATAGTAATAGTGCATTGTTTCATTCACAAACAAAATTATAAGTAACATAATTATTGACGAGATTCTGAGATGATTTTTGTTAATTCCAAACGTTATTATTCAAACTCTTTCAAAACTTAATGATGAATGAATTTTTCGCCTTTGACTTAAAAGTTTTAAAAAATTCAAATATTTAAAGAAAATTCATCAAAAGGTTTTGTTTGGTTTATTTTTATTACCATCGAAAAGTGTTTTTGCAACCGCTTTTTTTAATGCGGAATGGATCTTTTTTTCAGTGTCTGCGATTACTTTTTTGCAACTGTCTACAGCTGTCGTCGACAGAAAAAACAATGTCTAACGTCCAAGTAAAAGGGCTATGTTTTTAACACTTTAACAAAAGCGAACATCTTTATTGTTGAAAGGAGTGAGCAGTGCTTGTTCACTGGAAAAAAAAGTTTAATATTTTATAAAAAACATCTTGTTTGAATGTTTAAATCATTTTTTTCTATCACGTTTTTACACAAGCATTGTTAACAATTTCGTTAGAATTGCCAAATTTCATATTTAATTGCAATGAAACATTTGTTTTGTCTAAATTATTTTTTGATTAGTCAGATAGTACAGTGTGCCAACTTAACATAGAGCCACCCCATAAATGGCTGTTAAGAAGCCAGGAGTTAAAGATATCGACTGGCACTATTAATATTCGGATTCAGCATGTCAAAAAACCTATAAATCCGTGGAATAGTCTTAAATGGTTCAGTAGTAATATTTTAACAGTAATAATTGGTAAAAATGACTGCCCAGAAATGATAGAGCCACCCTTGAAAAAATTAGCATATGATTAGATGTGAAGTAACCAGTGTTTGGGGGTTGTTAAGCATGCTTATTAAAGCTAATTTGTGAAAAAAATAACAAAAAATATTTATTGGCGTCGATTTGGCGTGGCATTGAAAATACGGTATTTCCTTGTAAACAGCACTTTTTCCGGTGTCGGTGCAGCAGTGCAGAATTAGTTTTAGAAGAATCCAAATACGCCATTTTGTAGTCCTATCCAATGTTATCAAGTCCACAAAGTTTATTAGCTCCATTTCTAAAGCGCTTCTCCAGCCACTCATTCATAAATCGGCATTTCAGCCTTTTTTTAGCATTTTTCTAACAAAATTCAGCTTTTTTGACATTTTTATGCATCTTTGATATGATAGCTGGAGAAGCGCTTTAGAAATGGAGCTACAAAACTTTGTGGATTTGATAAGCGAAAAATATGATAGTTCTTCATTTTTCAGCGTTTAGCTGCCCCCAACTCGTTATATGGCTAAAACAAGAAAGAGCACAACAGTGTTTGCATTATGAGATTGATTGCTAAAAAAAATTGATTGCAGACACACCCTGTATTTTTACAAAAACACAATTGCACACTTTTTGAGCTGAAAAAAATGGCTTTTTGTTATTTGAATTTTTGAGAATATTATTTTTTGCTTATTTTTCAATTTATTTGCTGTCACTTTTTGAATTAAACAAACACATATTTAAAAATCTAAGACGAATATTATAATGAAGCAAAACAATATTTAAAATTTTATATTTTTATTGTAACGGCTAATTCCAAATTCTTTTTCTTTATTAATAACGTTCATCTCATGGAAAAAAAGGTGTTTGCTATACTTTGTTAATTACTTTCAATAAATCATAAGCATTATTGCGAAAAAATGCTAGAAAAGTATGGCCTAAAAAATTCAAAAATAAATATTTTGAACAAAAAATATTGATGATGCAAAAATGCATATTTCCGGGAAAAGTAAGCTGCGTCAACAAAAAGTTTAAGGCCAAAATTAAAAACAAAGAATTTTTGAATTCAAAAAAAAAACCACATTCTCTTAACCTATGACAGATGCTATATATTTGTTGGTTTTCTCTAAAAAACCAACAGCGGCGAAAGAATGTCAGTAGACGACGGATGCACAAATAAAAAGAACTGAATTTTTAACACACCAAAAAACAATTATTTTTTCGCAAATCTGCAAAAGCAGTCGTCAGAAAATGAAACGTTAATGTTTTGAATCTTGTTATAATATTTTTCAATTTGATTTAGTTCCATTAAAATATAAATTTTTTCATGATATCAATCCTATTTTTTAACATATTTTAAAAAGCAATGGCCCATTATTAAAAAAAATTGATTAGGCGTTTTACTTCATATTGAATTGTTTGTGATACATTTTTTCATGTATGATGAAGCACACCAAAAAATTTGTAAAAATAATAAGCAAAACCTTGTAATGAGACAAGGTTATTTCTTATTCATTGTGGGTTTGGTGTAGCTATTTCGGTTCCTGTATTTGGGTTAACTTCTTTATTGGGTTACAATGATATAGCATGATAAAGAGAAGAAGATAAGTGAAGATATTAGAAGACAAGACAACCGCCTGCGGCGGCTGTCCAAGCCTCAGGAGATGCTGTTAATGGAATGGAAGGTGGAAGAAGTGTGTTGATGAATGTAGAAGCGTTGCTTCTTTAAATACTGATTGAACAGTAAAGATAGAGGAGGAGTTTGACGGTTTGAAAGATCAGCATTAATGCGAATTACCAGTGATGCGGTAAATGAATGACTAACTCATTCATTACATTGACCACCTTAGAGCATCGACGTCCCGGCGATGAAAATAAATCCATTACCAGAAAAAGATAAAAACAAAAGTAAGGCTTGGACAATGTCAGGGGAAGTTAAAGAAAGTAAGACATTGGAAACACAATAAAAAATGAGACAAATTAAAATAAAATACAAATACCAAAAGAATACTAAAAAACTAAGTTAAAAAAAAGGATTCATAAACAGCATTGGTTTTGTTGAAGGCTTGGGACAGATGCAGCAGGTATGATCATTGATGTTGTTGAAGCATGTTGTACACCATGCTGTTGAACACTCTTCGCCACTTTCAGTTAAGACGGACCCCGTCTTATTTCTTTAACATTCTTGTGATCTGCATCTGTTGATTTTGATGTTATAGCAGCTACTTGAAATTGGACTGCATCATTAAGTACATCATTCAGCTTGTTGTAAGATTTCTGCTTTAGTAGGTGGTGTTTCAGGAGTGGTGTTGCATTGGAGACAAAAAATTTGACCATTTGATGTTCACGGGATGTTTGGTTGTATCCATTATTGTTGCTGAAGAATTTGTTGACGAGTAGACGGATATCAGCTGCATATTCTTCTAGAGTTTCATCTTCTTTCTGCTTTCTTTTTTTAATTGTTTGATATGTTGTTGCTGTTGGTTCAGGAAACTGTTGTTGAAGAGCATTGATAGTTGAATTCCACTGGAGCTGTGAATTTGATGAGGCATATTTTACCATTTGAGTGGAAGCATTTCCATGTAGTCGAAGAACCATTATTTCCATTTTTTGTTTTTCATTCAGGTTATCAGGCATTTTCTGTTCCAATTCGTTGATGAACATGGTGAAGCTTTCTTGTGGACGACCGCCAAAGACTGGAAGGTTCATGATAGTTTGAAGCTGATGGGATAAAGGTATATGGTTATCTGTGTTTGAAGCAGGCTGGAGATTATCTGTTTGATGAAATGAACGTTGTTGAACTTTATTTGTAGGGAGCTGGAGAGTTAGCTTTTGATGAATTAAAGGTTGTTGAACATTGTTCGCATGATGACGAGGGTTAAGTGGTGGTTGAACAATATTTGTAGATGGCTGGAGATTAACTTTTCGACGAGATGGAGGTTGTGAAACATTGTTTAATAAAGTTTCAGGAGTTGTTTGTTGTCGAGGAAGTGGAGGTGACGTTATTTCATTTCTTTTTCTGTTGAACCATTTGACCATGTTGATTTATATGACCATAAGTGTTTATCAAATTTCCACGCTAAATAAAGATTAGCACATTCACGAATAAATGTATTTAAAACACGAAGAGTGTGAAAGACTTTGATAAGATGCTTTTGTATTATTTTTTTTTTTTGGTTGTAAGTAAAACACTTTCATTTTGTTTTAAATCAAAAAAATTGTTGGCTTTTTAGATAAAAAAAATTTATGGAGTAAAAAAAATTTTTAATTGCATTATCAATTAAATCAATTATCGCGATTATCAAAAAATCAGAAAAAAAATATTCATTTAATTATAAGGGCCCATTATCGCGATTTCAAAAAAACATATTGTATCTGTCCAAAAATTATTACTTTTAAATTCTTTTCAGAAGTAAGGGGGGTATGTGGTACTAGGGCAAGAAGGCAGACAGTAACACTGACGTCAAGGCTTTAAAGCATTTCGTCCAAGGAATTGAAAAGAGACCAACAATTTTAATCATTTAAAAAGTTTTTTTAAAACTAAACCGAAAAAATTGTAAAATACGACTCAAAAACCAGCAAGTTCAAGACTTGGTGAATAATTGGTGGCAAATTTTTTCGGTTTTCATTGCATTAAATGCAAAGGTTTATAGAAAAGAATAGAGGTCACAAAAAAAAGTTGGATCAGCACGGGGTTTTTAAATTAATTAGAAAAAGAAATCTTTAAAAAAAATAAAGAAGGATACTAATCAAAAAAAAAAAATAATCAAAAGTAGTTAATCTCTTTTTTGTTTAATTAATTCAATCAAATTAATGTTTCTCCCAATCTAATCAAAATAATTTGATTAATTTAATTTAATTAACAATCTTTTGTCATTGCAAACAACCGTTAATCTGTTTTCAAAAGAACCGTTCAATCTTTGTGGTTACGAAAGTGGAACTGAAAAAAAACATTTTCAAAATAAGAAAAAGAACGTTTTTCTTTGTATTAACAATGGTATGAAATTTTATCCATAAAATGAAAGCAACCAGATATGAAAAAAAGAAAGATAGCCCAAAACAGTGTCACAAGGACCTCCATGTAATGAGACAAGGTTATTTCTTATTCATTGTGGGTTTGGTGTAGCTATTTCGGTTCCTGTATTTGGGTTAACTTCTTTATTGGGTTACAATGATATAGCATGATAAAGAGAAGAAGATAAGTGAAGATATTAGAAGACAAGACAACCGCCTGCGGCGGCTGTCCAAGCCTCAGGAGATGCTGTTAATGGAATGGAAGGTGGAAGAAGTGTGTTGATGAATGTAGAAGCGTTGCTTCTTTAAATACTGATTGAACAGTAAAGATAGAGGAGGAGTTTGACGGTTTGAAAGATCAGCATTAATGCGAATTACCAGTGATGCGGTAAATGAATGACTAACTCATTCATTACAACCTTGTGAAACCAGACACCGAATGATCGATCCACAAATAAAATGCAAAAACATTTGTGGAGATGAAAAAAATGTTTAATATCTTTTTTCACTTTGCATTTTCTGAGGCTTTTTTTAGCATGTTTTTACAGTTAAAAATTTGCAACATATAATTTTTTTCACAGAACAATGCGAGAGATATTGGTAAAAACTAATTCTTCTCTTTTTTGTAAATGCAGATTTCGAGGTTTTTTTTTAATTTTTATCTCATTAAGTTGTTTTTTTAAATTTTTCATTTTAATTAATATTGCAACAAGAATGGTCAAATGGTGATCACCCATTTCCCGGGTGATCACCGGGGAAATCCCCCGTTTTTTGCCGGGTGATCTCCCATAATCACCCGAAAAATTCTTGATGGAAAACCTTTTGGAGACTATTTTTGGTCAAAATTTTTGCACAAAAACGATAAAAATAGACGCAAATAACGCAGTTTTCTTGTTTCTACTGTTAAGAAGTAATTATTTTAATAAAGTATCAGTAAAATCATCTAATTTTTAACATAAAAAATCAAAAATTGCATTTTATAATAAAACTAGCTTTTACAGGCTATTAAGAAATACATTTAAAATGAGGTTAAACTAATTTTGGTTTGTTTAAAATGTATTAAAAACAAAAAGTTAAAATCGGGCGATTATGGGTGAAATGCCCGGTGATCACCCGGGTGATCACCGGGGATTTCCCCCGATTTTCATTTCACCCGGGAGATTTGACCACCCTATGCAACATTCATTAGTGTAATCGGGAAAAGGAAATACCTAAATATTTGTATTGCTTTACTTTCGTGATTTTGCATGTAGTACGGTAAAAAACATAATTCAAATATTAAAAAAAAACATTTTTTAATAAAAAAATAAGAAACTGCAAGTATTTTTTAAAATGAAAGAGATGCCAAAAAAAAAGACAAAAAATGTTTTATGCTTCAACAAAAAAGCGCAGATCTTACAATTGCTGAACGACTGACTGAAAAATCTTAAAAGAGAAGCACCAAACAGCAGGCCTGAGAAATGCGGCCGGCTGGCCGTGGCCGGCCTCGGCCGGCCGCGGCCGCAGGCCGGCCGGCCGATATATTTTTGGCCTGCGGCCGGCCAGGCCGAGATAAGACGGCCGCGGCCGGCCGCTTTTTTATTTTTGTTAAAGAAATGAGCTCCAAAATCAGTTTTTGAGTCTGGTTAAAATCGACTTTTGCACCGTTCTTTAATAGAATTATGTGTTTTTAGCCTTTTTGGGTATACAATTTCGTTTATTTTTATCAAAAATTTCGTCGATCATTGAAAAAAAACATATTTAAGTTTTTAAAAATTTTTTGAAAAATATGCGGCCAGCCGCGGCCGGCCGCGGCCGCGGCCGGCCGAAAAAATTTTGGCCGCAGGCCGGCCGGGCCGACGAATTTTCGGCCGCGGCCGCGGCCGGCCGGAAATTTCGGCCGCTTTTCTCAGGCCTGCCAAACAGGTTATGATCGATCGATGATGAAACAAAAATAGAGCATTCCCAGTGTTATAAAGATGTATTGAGATTTTTGTTAGTTGCTTGTCAGTGGCATTTTTTCAAGTGTATATATGATGGTTTTGAAGTTTTAAATAATTTTTTGATTTCACTTTCATAAATTTAGAGGGAACTTTTGTTGACATCGATGCCGTAATTTGAAACATCTTATTTTGAATGGTTGATGATTCTTCCTCAATCACAGTAAATATATAATCAATCACAAGCTTAATAGACAATAAAGCATAAATATAAAAAATATGTCTACAAAGTTTTAAAGTTATCAGCATTATTTTCATCATCCTAAGGGAACTTATTTAAAATGCATTCTCCATGATATTTTCTTTTTTATCTTTTCTAACAAAATCAAAGATTAATTGGGAACAATAAATAAGTGCCTTTTTGTTGAAAAAATATTTGTAGCTCTGTATTATTCTTTAAGATTGGATTTGCTGTAATAAAATAAAAGATTGTACCAGGAACACACTAATTCTGTCGGTGACATGGACCACTTAGCGTAGTAACTTTGATTGAATTATCACTTGAAGCTGGAATCATTCAATGTGCTCTTTATGAAAATTGATGAAAAAAACCAAATAGAATTGTTCAATAAATAAAACGATGTAATTTTTTCCTCAACCAAAGAAGAATTAAAAGGTGCTTATTAGCAGTTACTGCTGTATTTGATTCATAATTATATCTTTTTGATTTATATTTTGTTGAAAGCTTTCAAGAGCTATTATTTTAATTTACATTGTATGATTAAGATCATGAGATATTTTTTATGAATAAAACAAAGGATGTGTCTCTTTTACATAAAATTTTGTTTTTCTTTTTTTGCACAAACTCTGAAGTTAAAAATTAAACTAAAATATTAAAAACGGAGATAAATCAAGTAGAAAGAAAAATAAAACATAGCTTTTTTTCAGATTGTTGTTGCAAGAAAGTGATCGACGTTGTTAAGCAGTGGAAGGCACACAAGTAACAGGGACACGCCCATTTTTATCTGCCTTTATGAAACACACAGCAGAAATGTGTCGGCGAACGACGGACGCACAGACAAAATATTATAACAGCGTTTTCAATAAAATATAGAATAAAAATTTTATTAAAGCCTCACATACACAAAAAAAAACGTTGTTGTTTTTGAATTTTTTAAATAATTTTGAATTTGATTTATTAACTTAACTGATAAACTTTAGCTTGACATCAATATGTTTTCTAAAAATTCCGGGAACCTTTGTTAATCAGTATTTAAAAATTGCAGCATTTTATCAAGCTATCAACAAGAATATAAAATTTTTTTCATTCTTTTCAGATCATCATCAAATGTGTAAAACATCATGAGGCGTTGCAGCAAAATATTCATACATTTTGCTGCAATGAAAAGAAAAACGAAAAGCAACTCTTTCATTTAACCTAAAATGAAAAAAATTCATCATGACTGATGGCATTTTTTGAATATTTTATTTTAATTTGCTTAATAAATTAACAAAGTTAAAATGCTTTTTTACTCGTACACAAAAATTTATTTTATTAAAAAAGCTCATCAAATTCGACTTCCATTATTAAATCATATTTTCGTCAACGAGTTTCTTGTTGTATAATAATTATTAATTGCTTCTTCTTCACTGACATTCTTGTATCTAAAAACCTTAACAAACCATTTTCAACTTTCTTCAAAAAAATTAAACAAATGTTTCGCCTAATGATGGTAGCTAAGTCAAAGAAAAAGACGCAAAAAGTGTGCAACATGTCGGTGCAAGTGGGACAAGGTGGCGCAAGATGGCGGTAGCCGGTGCAACATAGCGCAAACTGGTGCAAGATGGGTAGTCGGTGCAAGTGAGACAGGATGGAAGATAAAAAAGAAAACAATGGCAATTATGAATGAATAAAAAGCAAGAATTGTGGAGCAACAGCCCCGGAGGGGATGAGATTCTCTAGTTGTTTTAAAAGCAACCTTGGCCATGCATTGGTTTAAACAAATGGAAAAAAGTTGGTTTTTTTGTCGCCAAAAAAAACAAGCGTAAAAATGGTTATTTGTTAAATCAATTTTTTATTCCCATCTATAATAGTGGAGATACCACAATGTAACATAGTTCAATTAAAAATATCTAACATTTTTCATAAATAAAATAACTTCGGTAAGTGCTTGTTTCATTTTTGTTTGTTATCTTTTTCTAATTTTTTTAATTAAATTAATATTGATGTGAGCATCATTAACTTTAAGTAAAATGCTAGATAACTCAAAATTTTCGTTTGTTATTGTTATTTTATGCTTTTTTAACACACACTTTTTGGACAAAAAAAGTAAAACAAAACATTAAAAAAAGTAGACAGTTTATGGCTAAATGAAACACAAAAACTAAAAGAGAAATGTTTTTATTGTGTTTTTTATTGTGTTTCTGTGCTAAAAAAAGGCAGAACTGCTGAATGACAGACATTATAAATTAAAAGAGTAGTTGCAACAAGCTATTTTTGATTGATCATTGACGAAATATAAAGTGTGCGCTGCTTTATATAAAAAGCATATGAATTTTTGTTTTATGAATTGTGTCCGTTCATGGATAAGTATGTTAGGTTTGAAGCTTTAAACAACTTTTTCATTTTGCTGTGATTAATTAGCAACAAGTTTTTGTTACAAAAATATTAATGTTGTATTTAGAAAGATGGTGTTTTAAGCACGTTGCAATTCATGGTCTAACACAATATAAACTGTCAAAATATTTATACACAATGTATTTAAAAAATTAGTAAGGAATTTTTGGAAAACTGTTTTGCATATTTATGTTGTAGTTACAGCTTGCTTTAGTTTAGTTCATAGAACTTTTCATATCATATTTTTTTCATCAAATTGGAATATCTTGGATACATAAAAAATATTTAAATAGTGACCAGCCACAATTCCATGACCAGCAGCCGGCAAAAACATGAATAAACAAAGACTCCTATTAAAAAAGATTTTTCACAACTGTTAATGCAACGTAAAAAACTATTTAAAAATTCAAATAACAACTCCATTGTCAGCAAAAAAAAACAACGCTTGTGCATCTATTCAAACAGAGCAAAGGATGTCCAACTTTAGAACAGCAACATCGACCGTCTATCTTTTTAGCGGCGTGGCAAAGGGCAGCAGCTTTGTCCTAAAGACTAGTAATCCTTTATTTTTTTTAACAAATTGTAATATTTTTGACATTTAAAAATTATTTAAATATTGTGCAATTCATACGTTTTTGCAGTGTCGCCAAAATTGAAGAAAGCAAGGCTTGGATTTAAAAAAATTTTATATTATTGTTTATGCAAAATAAGAAATGTATTTAAAAATTCACACAAACACTTTTTTGTGTATTGCAGCAAGAAAAAAAATTATTTGTGCGTCTTTTGAAAACAGTGTAAAAGTTGTACTGCTTTCAAAACAACAACATCGACAACCCCTTATTTGCGGCTAGCAAGCTGACAAAAAAAATTTCTCTTTCTTGTTTACTTCATTTATTATTGTTTGAATCGTAATGATTGTGCTTTAATATGTGCGTAAAGCTACAAACTTTTGATGCCAATATTTGGTTAAAAAGATATTTTAAGATTAACAGAAATGCTGTAGTAATCACAGAATTAATGAATTTTTCATAAAAAAAATTTGTTTGATACCAGTTTTGTGAATCCTTAATATGTTCTTTTGTTTTCTAAAAAAATGAAGGCTAAATTTATTAATGTTTTTTTATCATTTTATGATTTTTTAAAATTATATAATGGTTTTCATTAAAACATGTTTCTATTGTTGATTTAATCGCTGCGAAACGTTAAAATATAACTTAAAAATTAAAAAATAAAAGAAAGAGAACTGCTAATTCAGCCAAAGCGGCGACAAAAAAATGTCTTGTGCTTTGTAAATTTTTTCAGACAAAATAAGGCGGCAGCATCGTGTTATTGAAAGATGGATGCATACACTAACAAATAGCAATGTTTCTATAAGCAAAAAAGGATAACTTTTCACTTTTGACTATAGTTCTATTTGAATATTCTATAAATTTCAAAGCACCATGAAATAAAGACATATAGAAAACATGTTTGTGTTTGTTCTATTTTTTCAAGAAATACAAATGTTTTGTTGATTAAAACAATTATACTAATGGACGGGGAAAACTACTTGTCGCGTTTTTTATAGAAAAAAATAAAACCCCGCCTTTAACGTTATAAAACAAATTTGGCAACAATCGAAAATAAAAATTTATTTTAGTTAACAGGTGCTATGAAAAAAGTGTGAAACAGTTTTTGTTATTTGCAGTACATTTACAAAAATATATTATTCACTGTGAAAATAAATTAATAGAATTTAGACATGGTCTACGAAACAATGTTTGATATGTCTTAATAACGACGTTTCTATAAGATTTAATAAAAATAATTAGTAATATACAAAATGTTGCCGGATAAAGCATTGTCAGTCCAGCAGCAATTAAATAAATTAACGGGAAATCCAGGTGCAGGAGATAAAAGTTTATTTTTTCAATATAGAAAGTTGGACACATGGTTAAGACGATTAACAAAGTACAAGGACATGAGAAGGCAATAAAAGTATACAATTGAATTTTTGTGGTTTGAAACATTATTTTAAATTGCTTTCTTGAATTTTCAAATTTTGAATAATTTGAATTTTTCAAAAACTTAAAATTTTCGTAAATTATGTAGTTAGCAATAAAGGTTCGAGTAAAGCCATAGCATCCATTAAAAATTATCAAAAATAAGCTATTTTTGCTATCAAAAATTAGCATAGACGATTGTGGTCCAAAAATTTGGGTTGAATTCGAAAAATTTTCATTTAATATCTTAAGCGCTTTTTCGTCATCCACACAAGTGACAAAAAATGCAGAGTTTAGAATTATTACTAAAACATATGTAACAAACATAAATATATATGTACGGCATTTCAGCTTTTTTGCTGATGTCGAATTAATAATTTCACAAATTATAAAATGCCTTTCTAAAAATGATATTTCCAGTGTGTCACCGAGTAATGCCAAAATCATGACAAATAAGCAAGAATATATCAAAAATACTTTTGAAGATGCCATTGATAATGGCCCAGAAGAATAAACAATATCAAACGAAAATAATCTTATCGGTTGCCATAAAAGAAATATTACTCCCATTCCATACATACTAATTAAATTTAAAGATATTAATATTCGATAATTTCGCATTTGATTATTTGTACAAACATAAACCAAATATGCAAAAAATGAAAGTATTACTGTAGATATTATAAAAACTGTAAAATTGTAGTATGCAAAAATATGCAGAAAATCAAAGTTTATAACATTCTTTTCAAAAAGGACTGACATTTTGCAAATTATTTGGCTTGAATAAAAAAAGTGTCAGTGCAGACGTTTATACTTTTTCTAATATTTCAATTAAAGAAACAGGTGTTTTTGCTTTTTGTAATATAAATGTTTTCGTTGGTGTTGGCAAACGCCAGTCTTGTCGGTCTTTCGGTCTTCGGTCCAGTGAATGATGGCTAGGAAGGTATTATTTCTCAAGGCTTTTTCACTGAATTTTTCATCATTGAATTAATAAATTATGCAAAAAAAGTTTTTATAAGCTTGTATTATTTCTTTCTGCTTTTTTGAAAGGAGACTAAAACACTGTTAAAACTGTATTTGACGTACCATACAGGGTGTTCAAAAAAAAACTAACCACCCCCTGTAATTTTCAAGGGAAGAGGGAATGGATGAAAACTAATATATGAGGGTTGATACTTGACCCCTAAGCTCTCTGAAAGTACAGTATCACACTTCTACCATTTTCGTGGTGGGACCACGGAGCGTTCAAACAACTAAAAGTACTCTATTTTGAGGGTATTTTTGTGCAATCAACTCCGTGATTCCCAGGAGTGGTGGAAATGTGGTGATGGGTGGAATATATCCCACTACTATTGGTGTGTTCCCCACACAAGAAAAATTTGAAATATCTCTTTTCAAAAAAATTTGCCAGCTGAATTTCTAAAACAAATCTGGCTATATGGCTATTTTTTTTCCAACTTTGACTAGCTACCAAATCCGTGCTGCTGAGAGATACAGCCTAATATTTGCTCCTAATATACTTCAGACACTTGGTGACCTATACCATCAATATGGGATATATTGGTGCAACTTCATTTTTTTCGAGCTATTTTTTATAGCTATCGTTAGACGTTAGCTAACGAAAATCGATGTTCTGTGGAATCCACGGTGTCACGTTTAAACGACTTTAATAGTATTCAAACATGTTTTTATGCATTCTAAAAACTATTCCGTGCTATAAAGACGTATTTTGAAGATCTTCGTTTAACGTCAGATAGCTATAGCTAACATCTAACGATAGCTATAGCTATAAAAAATAGCTCGAAAAAAATGAAGTTGCACCAATATATCCCATATTGATGGTATAGTTCACCAAGTGTCTGAAGTATATTAGGAGCAAATATTAGGCTGTATCTCTCAGCAGCACGGATTTGGTAGCTAGTCAAAGTTGGAAAAAAAATAGCCATATAGCCAGATTTGTTTTAGAAATTCAGCTGGCAAATTTTTTTGAAAAGAGATATTTCAAATTTTTCTTGTGTGGGGAACACACCAATAGTAGTGGGATATATTCCACCCATCACCACATTTCCACCACTCCTGGGAATCACGGAGTTGATTGCACAAAAATACCCTCAAAATAGAGTACTTTTAGTTGTTTGAACGCTCCGTGGTCCCACCACGAAAATGGTAGAAGTGTGATACTGTACTTTCAGAGAGCTTAGGGGTCAAGTATCAACCCTCATATATTAGTTTTCATCCATTCCCTCTTCCCTTGAAAATTACAGGGGGTGGTTAGTTTTTTTTGAACACCCTGTAGAAACGAATTTATTTATTTAAATACCTTTTATCTGTGGCGTAGCACGAAAGGGGACAGATTATGTAATGAGACAAGGTTATTCCTTATTCATTGTGGGTTTGGTGTAGCTATTTCGGTTCCTGTATTTGGGTTAACTTCCTTATTGGGTTACAATGATATAGCATGATAAAGAGAAGAAGATAAGAGAAGATATTAGAAGACAAGACAACCGCCTGCGGCGGCTGTCCAAGCCTCAGGAGATGCTGTTAATGGAATGGAAGGTGGAAGAAGTGTGTTGATGAATGTAGAAGCGTTGCTTCTTTAAATACTGATTGAACAGTAAAGATAGAGGAGGAGTTTGACGGTTTGAAAGATCAGCATTAATGCGAATTACCAGTGATGCGGTAAATGAATGACTAACTCATTCATTACATTGACCACCTTAGAGCATCGACGTCCCGGCGATGAAAATAAATCCATTACCAGAAAAAGATAAAAACAAAAGTAAGGCTTGGACAATGTCAGGGGAAGTTAAAGAAAGTAAGACATTGGAAACACAATAAAAAATGAGACAAATTAAAATAAAATACAAATACCAAAAGAATACTAAAAAACTAAGTTAAAAAAAAGGATTCATAAACAGCATTGGTTTTGTTGAAGGCTTGGGACAGATGCAGCAGGTATGATCATTGATGTTGTTGAAGCATGTTGTACACCATGCTGTTGAACACTCTTCGCCACTTTCAGTTAAGACGGACCCCGTCTTATTTCTTTAACATTCTTGTGATCTGCATCTGTTGATTTTGATGTTATAGCAGCTACTTGAAATTGGACTGCATCATTAAGTACATCATTCAGCTTGTTGTAAGATTTCTGCTTTAGTAGGTGGTGTTTCAGGAGTGGTGTTGCATTGGAGACAAAAAATTTGACCATTTGATGTTCACGGGATGTTTGGTTGTATCCATTATTGTTGCTGAAGAATTTGTTGACGAGTAGACGGATATCAGCTGCATATTCTTCTAGAGTTTCATCTTCTTTCTGCTTTCTTTTTTTAATTGTTTGATATGTTGTTGCTGTTGGTTCAGGAAACTGTTGTTGAAGAGCATTGATAGTTGAATTCCACTGGAGCTGTGAATTTGATGAGGCATATTTTACCATTTGAGTGGAAGCATTTCCATGTAGTCGAAGAACCATTATTTCCATTTTTTGTTTTTCATTCAGGTTATCAGGCATTTTCTGTTCCAATTCGTTGATGAACATGGTGAAGCTTTCTTGTGGACGACCGCCAAAGACTGGAAGGTTCATGATAGTTTGAAGCTGATGGGATAAAGGTATATGGTTATCTGTGTTTGAAGCAGGCTGGAGATTATCTGTTTGATGAAATGAACGTTGTTGAACTTTATTTGTAGGGAGCTGGAGAGTTAGCTTTTGATGAATTAAAGGTTGTTGAACATTGTTCGCATGATGACGAGGGTTAAGTGGTGGTTGAACAATATTTGTAGATGGCTGGAGATTAACTTTTCGACGAGATGGAGGTTGTGAAACATTGTTTAATAAAGTTTCAGGAGTTGTTTGTTGTCGAGGAAGTGGAGGTGACGTTATTTCATTTCTTTTTCTGTTGAACCATTTGACCATGTTGATTTATATGACCATAAGTGTTTATCAAATTTCCACGCTAAATAAAGATTAGCACATTCACGAATAAATGTATTTAAAACACGAAGAGTGTGAAAGACTTTGATAAGATGCTTTTGTATTATTTTTTTTTTTTGGTTGTAAGTAAAACACTTTCATTTTGTTTTAAATCAAAAAAATTGTTGGCTTTTTAGATAAAAAAAATTTATGGAGTAAAAAAAATTTTTAATTGCATTATCAATTAAATCAATTATCGCGATTATCAAAAAATCAGAAAAAAAATATTCATTTAATTATAAGGGCCCATTATCGCGATTTCAAAAAAACATATTGTATCTGTCCAAAAATTATTACTTTTAAATTCTTTTCAGAAGTAAGGGGGGTATGTGGTACTAGGGCAAGAAGGCAGACAGTAACACTGACGTCAAGGCTTTAAAGCATTTCGTCCAAGGAATTGAAAAGAGACCAACAATTTTAATCATTTAAAAAGTTTTTTTAAAACTAAACCGAAAAAATTGTAAAATACGACTCAAAAACCAGCAAGTTCAAGACTTGGTGAATAATTGGTGGCAAATTTTTTCGGTTTTCATTGCATTAAATGCAAAGGTTTATAGAAAAGAATAGAGGTCACAAAAAAAAGTTGGATCAGCACGGGGTTTTTAAATTAATTAGAAAAAGAAATCTTTAAAAAAAATAAAGAAGGATACTAATCAAAAAAAAAAAATAATCAAAAGTAGTTAATCTCTTTTTTGTTTAATTAATTCAATCAAATTAATGTTTCTCCCAATCTAATCAAAATAATTTGATTAATTTAATTTAATTAACAATCTTTTGTCATTGCAAACAACCGTTAATCTGTTTTCAAAAGAACCGTTCAATCTTTGTGGTTACGAAAGTGGAACTGAAAAAAAACATTTTCAAAATAAGAAAAAGAACGTTTTTCTTTGTATTAACAATGGTATGAAATTTTATCCATAAAATGAAAGCAACCAGATATGAAAAAAAGAAAGATAGCCCAAAACAGTGTCACAAGGACCTCCATGTAATGAGACAAGGTTATTTCTTATTCATTGTGGGTTTGGTGTAGCTATTTCGGTTCCTGTATTTGGGTTAACTTCTTTATTGGGTTACAATGATATAGCATGATAAAGAGAAGAAGATAAGTGAAGATATTAGAAGACAAGACAACCGCCTGCGGCGGCTGTCCAAGCCTCAGGAGATGCTGTTAATGGAATGGAAGGTGGAAGAAGTGTGTTGATGAATGTAGAAGCGTTGCTTCTTTAAATACTGATTGAACAGTAAAGATAGAGGAGGAGTTTGACGGTTTGAAAGATCAGCATTAATGCGAATTACCAGTGATGCGGTAAATGAATGACTAACTCATTCATTACAATTACAACACCAATAATTAGATAAACAAAGAGAGAATAGTTCATGAGATTTCTTGTTCGTAAATTTTGTGAAGTCATCTATCCATCTTGTTTGTACAGCAAGTCTTGTTTCTTCCGTTTTCGTTAAACACCATGTTTCACATCCATATAGAATAGCAGGGAAAAAAGAATTTTATTGTAAATAAATTACATTCATAGATGAATTGGGGGTTGGAAATCCACCCCCCCCCCCCCCTCCCCCCCCCCCCCCCCCCCCCCCTCCCTGCAAGCCAAAAATTTTTGGAAAAAAATAGCGTATAGCTAGCTATACGTTAAATTTGTGAAAAATCTTGGAAAAATGGCCAAAGGGGGGAGTACGTTCAATTCTTGAAAATGAACAAAATTTTCAAGAAATACTTTAATTGTTGGTTATTTTTTGCTTCCCAAAAATTTTTCGTTTTCCACGTTTAGTTCAGTTCAGAAGAAACTAATGATTTTTTCTAAATTTTTTTGTTGTTTATTTCATTTTTGTTAAATTTTTAAAATATCATAGTTTATTTTTAATCAATTAAATCATTCATTATTCGTATTCTTTACTCGTTCCCCAGCGGGGACCCCTTTCTTCCTCGCCGGGGGCTTCCCTGTCTCCCCTCCCCGCTGACATTTCATCCCCGTTTTTCCCCGTCCACGCTCAATTTTTTTAAAACTGTTTAAAAATAGTGTTTTTGAATGTTCATTAAAAGTATATTTGCAGTTGTTTTGAAATGGTGTTCAAAAACAAAATACTTGACCAAATTGATCTGGACCAAAATTGTATGACTTGTAGCTTGATTGTCCGATTTCAAACTTGGATAATTAAACCTATTTTATTATAAAATTCACGAAATAATAATACTAAACGATACGGTAATAAAATTAATTAATTATGCACGATAGAAAAAACAATTCAATTAATTTTAGTTAAACAATACAATAATAAAATTTTAGTTAAATTTTACATCAAGAAAATAGTGTTAAAAATTACGGTAGAAAGAAAGAAATAAAATTCTTATTCCTTTTTAACAAAATCATAAAAAACGTAAAAGTGAAAGAAAGAAAAGAAAACTTAAATAAAAAATGTTAGCTTTAGCTTTTTTAGCTTCTTCTTTCACTTTCAATAATCAAAATATTACAATGAAAATAAAATGATAAAATGCTAACAGGATATGATTTTTATTACACATTTTCTTGACACTGACGAGGGCAAAATGACCATATAGGGGTTCAGCTAATAATGATCAAAATAAACATCGAACAAGCACCACGATCAGTACGATAACAATTCCAGTAATACTAATTTTTAAATAAGATGAATAAACAAATGTGAATAAATATTCATATGTCGTTGACCAGAATCCAGGAACTTCAATAACTTCTTGAATTGGAGCAACACTATTCCTCATCTGTGGAGGTGGAACAAAAGCAAGACGTCCTTCAAGTTCAAAAGTATCTGCGTTGGAAGGACACTGAAGTGTGCAAGTTGTTTTAACTTCACTAACATCTGCATGTACGGTAGTTTTGAAATCGAATGATGGCTTAGAGCAACGAATTGAGAAAGACCATCCATTCGTGCAAGTAACATGAGCAAGAGCTGTACCAAAATCCGTTTCACATTGACCTTTGATTGAAACTCCATTAACACAATTGGCACAGCCCTGCATCTGAACATTCTTTACCGAACATTTGTTCATGTCCACTTGAGTTACAGCCTTTAATTGCTGAACATTTACTTGTAGCTGAGTCATGGAATTTGCCAGTGTATAATAAAGATTTCCACCACTTTTACAAGAATCATTAAATACGGAAAATATCTGCTAAAAAATGTTGCCTTTAAAAATAAATCTCGATCTTTTTTTTTAATGCGTCAGTAGAAAGCAACAATATCTGTGATGCATGTAGTAAAGAATTTTATTGTAAATAAATTACATTTTAATATTCAAAGCATTAGCACTTTATTATCGTAACTAAAAAGTGCAAAAAAAGAGTAAAAGGCTTTTTTGGCGGCAAGTATTAAAAAAGAATTAATTTTTGTTATTTTTTTTAAATAAGCAAAAGATGCTCCAATATTTTTTTGAAAACCAAGTGCTATTGTTTTAATAAAAAGGATAAATCAATAAACAGCAATGCCGTCTGATATTTTACTGTACTGTAATAAAAATGAGAAAATTATTATTTTTTCATTAGTTGTTTAACGGTGAGCCATAGCTGCTCGTATATTTTCTTTTAATATTTTAGATATTTTTTTAAAATTTTTTATTTATTTTCTTGATAATAAATGATTTTACAGAAAAAGCAGTTTTTTGCTTTGCAAAAATATATAGGTCATTAAGACTTGAATGAAAAAAGTTTTTTGATTCAAATCGATCAATTATTGTAAATTTTGCTGTTGTTTATTAATGTTACCTTTTTGTGAAAACTAAACAATAAGTGTGAAAATTTTAAAAGCTATTACATGTAGTTTTTATTAAATTTTTGTCTATTGTTTAAATGTTTGAATAAGTGTAAAATTTTTTCTTGAAAAAAGAAAGCTTTTTTATCATTAATTAGTTTTTACATTATTCTATTCATTTTATTTTAATTTGATTAAATTATGTCTTTAAAACGATTTGCAGCTAAGAGAAAATTTATGGATTCAACAGTGGATCAAAAATTAGAGTATATTTATGATACTATTAAAGGAATAAAAGTAAGTCTAACGATTATTATATTATCTTAAATTAATAATTTAAACCGCCATATTCATTATTAAAAAATTTGTAACACGTTTTTTTCTTTTCTTGCTGAACAAAAATTAGAGTTACCAAATTTAATACTAAAGCAAAAAATACCCAGAATTTTAACAATCGTCGAATAACGAAATATATTTCATTTGTGCTTCGAAATGAAAAAAATTTGTGGCTATTATGTAACACTTTTTTGAATATTTTATTTAACATTGCTAAATTGACCAAATTATCAAGCTTTACAAACACTTACTTCTTATAATTAATTTGCATATCAGTAAATTATATTTATCATTGCAAAAAAATCAAATACAAACCACCCATTATTAATTAATTAAAAATTTCAAATTGCTTCTTTTTAAAAATCAAAAAAAAATTAATAATAGCTTTTTGTTTAATTGATAGACCATGGATGAATAAAGCTAGTCCACATATTCCAAAATACTGCTATGATTTTACCGTTTTCCAGCTGATGAGTGATAGTGCTAAAGGATCATTATTTCAATTAATGTTATACATATTTTTTGCGGTGTGAGATGAATCATGTTTTGAATCACTTTGTTTTATAGATGTAAAAAAAATGTGTAAAATGTGTAATGGGCTGTTTTTTGACATTTTCTGCGTTGGATAGAAATTCTATCATCATCATAGAATATCGAAATACAGCATTTGTTCTAAAAGCAAGAAGATTTTTATAGAATGTTTAAGAAGACGCACGAATGACTTTGTGTCAGTCAATGCAGACAAAATAGGGGGCTTTTTGGAATTTTTAAAGTTTTCTCTAACATTTGTGAAGAACCGATATTTATATCTTCTTTGCTTCATTTTTTAAAAACGACTTACTGTTAATAGCAATTACAAAATTCATGATTAAAGCAAGATTTTTGAGAAAGTCAAGCATTATGAGCTGATCTTGGCACAGGCGCAAAAGTATCACAGGAAAAAGATATGGGGTAAACATGACCCAAAAACACCATTTTAGAGGTCAGTTTTACCGTATCTCTTACCGTATCCGAGCTACCGTATACCCAACCACAAATTTGCATAATTGATCAAATCTCGACAAAGTTGGTATCATTGGAAAGCCCTTGACGAGCTGAGTCTGAAAAAAGTAATATCGAAGTAATTTGGCCTACTTTTGAAATACTTTTCCTTCACAGAACGCCAAAAACCTGTTTTTGCTACGGTTATTCGTGCATAACTTTTTTTCCTGATTTCCAACTTAAATTTTCTCGACGGACTCGAATTCTCCATGTATACTTTCTTGTTTCGGTATAAAATTGAAAAATAAAAAAAATGCTTCACTGAAAAAAAAGTGATAAGATCATCGCCTCAGGGCATGACTGATAAGCGGCAAATATTTTGGCTTTGGCTCTAAAAAGGGTGAGGTCACCCTTTTTGCATCTTTATAAGCTTGAGTTCTGGAATGAATTTATTCACATACAATTCGTTTCTTCAAATCAAATGTTCTTGACACGAATTCTTTGTTGTTGTTTACTTTTGTTTATTTTTTCTTGCAAGTAAGCAAACAACAACAAAAAGCTTGTTCTAGAATTGTTTCTCCATTTCTATTTATTTTTTAGTTGTGCATCGATTCTTCGATTTAAATATTTATGTTAATTTATTTTTTCGCCTCAAGCGTTTATTCTTTTTGTGTATATATTATAATATTCATTTTTGCTGTGCTCATTCTACTTTATTATTTTTTTTAGATTGCAACAATCTTACTAATCATGTCAACTGGAAAGAAAAGTCGTGCAAAAAAAGTTGCTGTTCCTTCAACGGATGGTAGCAAGTACGATACTAATACTGGAAAAAGTGCAAAAAGCTGCAGCTAAACAATTTCTACAAGATTTGCTTTTTTATAAAGGAGATTGTGTAGATGATAAGGCATTGTGGCCAGCATTGGGTGTCAATGCTGAAGAGCGATCAGCTGTTATCAAAAAGCTTTTGTTCTTTGTTCCTATAGATGCAGATGCCGATCCTGTTCTCTCTTTTGCTGCAAATCTTCTTTTTGCTGTTCTTGGCTGTTGTGCACATGAAAAGTCTGCTGATTGCAACATGTAAGCTTTTTTTCCTATTTTTTGGATTAAGTATTAAAGAGTGTGATTGGATGTTTTTGATAATTTTTTTCCTAAATGGTTGTTTGGAAACTTTTCGAGCTTTCATTTTTGCATATTGGGGTTACTGTAGCAAAAGATAGATATAGACTATAAAGGATATTTACAAAATGCTCGATATGCAGTTATTTTAATTTGTTTAAATTTTTTAGTACTGGTGATTATGCAAAGCTTCGAAATATTCAATATGATAAGAAAATCAAAGCTCTTTTGGTCAACATTGCATCATCATCAATCGATTCTTTTGAAGATTTTGTAAAATGTTTACGAAAAGTTGGCATGGGCGATGCTTCAATCTTTGCTGATGATTCTGCTGCTGGTGCTAAAACTAAAGCTGCTGATTCTTCACATGGTTTTATCGATGCTGAAATGCAACAACTTCTCTGCCTTTCTGTTGCATGGTTCAAATCAAATTTGATCGAATTCAAATTCAAGGATTTTGCTGAATTTAAGAAAGCTATGGTTGCAATGGCACGATTCTTTGGTCAAATGTTTTCGCTTTGTGGATTTCCTGTTGTAGCATTCAATAAAATGGCTGCGTATTGTAAGGAAATCGATGAAGAATGTGAAGTTGATGCAATTCCTGTTTTTGCTGCAGTGTAACGTGTAAAAGTACGTGAAATGCCTGAAGAATATGAAGAGCAAAAGGTGGATAAAGATCTTTATGCAATACCTGCATCTGCATACTCAACTCTCCTTGTTGAAAAAAACTCCATAAAATGATTCATCATTTAATTGGTGATATTGGAAGCATTTTAAAATTTGTTCAATCAAAGGTAACTTTTTGTTTTATTGTTTAATTTTATGAGTTATCTGTCATTGTTTCAGGATGTCAGCCAACTCCAAAATCGATTCTCTGTTGATGTAAAGAAAGAGCATGCACAAATTTTTCTTGGTTTCCTTGGTGAACTTTCAAGAGATAACAAAAAGCATGTTCCTCAAGCATTTTTAAAGCTTCGGCGTGGAAGCCATTAAATGTGTGAGACAAAAAATATCAGTATATATTTCTTTGATTAAAGAGAATGTGCCATCATTTTCTTCTGATAAAGTTTTAGGAGGTGGAGATTTTTCATTTACAGCAGCAGTTGTTTCATTGTTAACAACATCAGTATCAACCTCACTAGCAACAGTTAATTGATCATGTTGGGAAGAGGAACTAAAAAATTGTTGTTTTGTTTCGGAGTTACTGTAATCAGTAAATCTTACGTTAAAGCATCTTCAGATGATGTTTGTGCTTTTCCAGAAGCAGTTTCAGTGGGACTTGGTGTACCAATATTAGCAACATTAGAAGCTGATGCAGGTGTTGCAGATCCAGAAAAGGCACTTAAAATAAAGATTATTATTTATTTTAAGAGAACCACAGATTTACCTTGGAGTCTGCCGAGATGATTCTTCGTAAGTTCCAGGTAATGTTTCAGCAGCCGAAGTACTTTCTTTTGCAGTAGAAGCTTTTTCATTGGAAAGAATTTTGAGTCTTTAAAACAGAGCATGTTTAAACAAAAAGAGACAAACATATATTCAACTTACTTTCTAATACTACCTGAAATTTCCTTAATTTTTTTTGCAAAGCTTGACAATCTTCTTCACTGATACTTTTATCATTAAGACGATCTATTAATGTAGATTGTTGAGCTAGAAGCTCATCAAGTTTAACTTGAATATCTTCATAAGTTAAAGATGCAACCTTCAACTTCATTTCTTCAGCAGCAGCTTTTTCACTTTGAAGTTTAATGAGTCTAAAAAAAGACAGTTAAAAGCGATAGTATAAAAATATAAACATTACATTGGAATTTTAAAGTTAACTTCCTCTAGCTGCCGTCTCAGATCAACTGTATCTTTTAAATTATCGTTAGCTTCATTCAAAGCTGGTATAAGTTCATCACGAAGAGCTTTGTATTTAACAAGCTGAGCTTTAATTTCTTCAAGTGACAATTCATTAGCAAAATATGAAACAACTGATTCTTTTTCTACAGCAACAGCAGGTTTTGCTTTTAATTTCTTAGCAGCCGAGTCACCATTACCAACAAAAGCACGTCGTTGAGTCAAAACTTTATGGCGTTGATAACAAATTTTTAAAAGCTTAATTTGATTCTCAAAATGTTTTTGGTCTTTTGTGGGTTTTAAGAAGACCACGAACATATCGATGAAGAGCATACTTCTTTTCAGGTGGAAATTCTTTAACAACTTTGTCAAGAGGTTTCTAAAAAATCAAGGTAGAAATAAGATAAATAGAAACAAGAACAAAATCTTTACCTGAGTTCCTTCAACAGCAAGTTCTAAGATACCACTAGTATCACCACCAATATCATCAACAAGCTTTTTGACAGCTTCCATATAACCATCCTCTTTTTCAAGCTTTACCACGTAATCTTTGGAGATTACATATTGATGATGAAATTTTAAAATTTGCTCCAATACGATCAGATTCATCAATATTATCAAAATATGATTCAGCAGCCGGGCAAAATTTGCATTTAGTGCTTTAACAATACTTGACGTGAGCCATTGCCGTAAAAAAGACAGTTTAATAATACAAAAGCACCAACCTTTTCTGCATATACATTTATCAAAGAAGCAAAAAATTGTTGCGTTGAAATTAAACCGTATTTTGAATAGTAAACTGCAACTCCAATATAACCATTCTGGACTCCAAACATTGAACGGAGCTTTTCTTTTATAACAAAATGCAAGCTTTTTACATGTTCATGAAGATCAGCAGCAGACGAAGTGTTAACAAAGAAAAAAGCGTGCTCGGTACTCAAAAACTTCACCAAATAACATCCAAAGTGATGATAACGAGATCTTTCACCAGTATCTTCTTCTTCCATCATTAGCGTCAGCAAACGTTTGACATAACAAATCTTTTTTGAATATCTTTTCTTTGATGGCTGCAAGTGTATGAATATAAAAAAATTAACATGGGTTATGAACTAAGCATACCATTTGGAAAACGAACAATCATATGTTGAAAAGTAAAACAATTTCAGCGAACAGCGACAATACAATAAAAATCTAAGAAAAACATGTATTACAAAATTGTCACATTACACGAAAAAAAAATATAACATAGACAACCTAGCGCGCAGCAGGAAAACAAAAATAAAATCGCTATGGGAAATAAAATAGACACAGCGGAATTTTTGTCTAGTAAAATGGAAATAGAAATGATCTCAAAAGAAAAGGATACGCACAGCCGTCTTTCCTTTTCATTACACGCGCTGACGGACATTTTCGTTGCAGGAGATTTTAAAAACATTAAAAAAAGCAAAAGTTGATGATGTTTAACATGATATAACAACTTGTTTTGGCTGATTTGAAGCTAAACCTTAATCAATCAACCTGAGTCAAACTAAAAGCTTAGATAAGTGATAGAAGAAGCTCCATAAAAAGTTTCAGGCCGAAATAAGCAATTCTAAAAAAGTGCTAACAAATTGGCATTCGTTTTTTTCTTTTTTTTCTTTAAAAAAATCGGTTTTTTATCTTTTAATAGCCGATACGGTTTGATTAGATATCCAAATGACCTGAGTCAAACTAAAAGTATAGATATGTATTAGAAGAAGCTCCTGTAAAAATTTCAGGCCAAAATAAGCAGTATTATTAAAGATCTGACAAAATGGCGTTCAACAACGTTTAACTTTTTTTCTTTTTTAGTGTTTTTTCAGTGATATAACTTACAGAATCCTTGATTACTGTCATTTAAAAGTTGTTTAAATGTTTAAAATCATTAAGATAGCTATAATTAATAAGTAACATTTGTTTTTTCCTTCTTGGTTGCATTATTAACTATAAACCTTTGGAGACAAATCTGTAATGCTGAAGTATATAAGTACCCTCTAAAGGAAGTTATGCAATGCATTGAGATAAACAAAAGTAAATTGATTAATTAAAAGCAAAAGCGTATATGCTTGCTCTTTTCTATTTTCGACTACATATGCAGAAGCTTTTATATGTGTAACTTTTATATTATGTTTTGTCTTCACTGTAAATGTTACAATAATGCAGAACTTTACTTCATTGCCCTGATTGAATAATGGAATTATGGATCAAACTTTTTATCGAATATGCTTCTTTGGACGATGATCTAACTTTAAAGGATTAAATTTTATTCGTCTGCTGCTAAATGAATATCATTTTGGGTTGTATAATATATTATGTACATGATCCTCAACAGGTTGTATTTTATAAGATGATAGATTTTATATATTTGTTTTTGTTTTTAGGTAATTGGAATGAATGCTTTAGCTGAAGGATATATAATTGCCGTGAATGCTTATAGTGAAGGATATATAAGAATTTCGTTTAAAAGAACACTTTGGATGCTTAGGAAGAAGTACAATTGAAAGATGCTGCATCAAGAGTGTTGGATGTTTATTAAATGACAGTGCGTAAAGATTATATATAAATGTAAGGTTTTTGTTAGTTGGTTATTCGAATTTTTTGTATATGCTGCTGTTATTTTGAGGAACCAGCCTTTTAACTGTTTTGAAGAATCACACTTTTGTATTTAAAACAGCTAGCGATTGTGCAGAGCAACTTAGTATGAGTTTTACAAAACTGCATTTTTCATTAATCTATATGGTAACTTGTGTATATTTTTTAGGTTGGTCTTAACAATGTTCGATAATCTGAAAATCTATTCAACGATGTCTTAATTACTTATTCAAATCATGGACCTGCCGTGGATCGTAGAATAAATGTTATTGATGTTATATGTAGCCGTTTGGTCGCTATTGAAATTATGTTTATTCTTAGTTATTGTGTTTTTTTTGTCATTTGTAATTTTATATTATGATTTTTTGATTATAAATTTTACAGACAAATTTTTTTTACATTAAAATTGTTGTTTAAGAATACCGTAATCTTTCTTCAAAAAAAGATTTTTTTTCAACAAAAAAGCTTTTGGCGTTTTGAGAATTAGCGCATGAGTATTTCGAAAAGCACAAACAAAAAAAGCAAAAGAACGTTTCTATTTCCAAAAAATTCCGCTGTGTAGAAAATTATGTAAGGGCGTGATAAAAGCCAAGTTTGTTAAGAAAGTCCCTGAATTTTTTAAGGAAAAAAACAGTGTCACCCACAAGTCTCAATTCTTTATAAAATCTAAATTATACGATGACACAGTGTTGATCCAAGAAATCCCTGTAGCATTTTAAAAGAAATCTTTATTAATTTATTAACCTCAAAGATAAAGTTATAAAAGAAAGCGATTTTATTTTTGTTTTCCTGCTGCGCGCTAGGTTGTCTATGTTATATTTTTTTTTCGTGTAATGTGACAATTTTGTAATACATGTTTTTCTTAGATTTTTATTGTATTGTCGCTGTTCGCTGAAATTGTTTTACTTTTCAACATATGATTGTTCGTTTTCCAAATGGTATGCTTAGTTCATAACCCATGTTAATTTTTTTATATTCATACACTTGCAGCCATCAAAGAAAAGATATTCAAAAAAGATTTGTTATGTCAAACGTTTGCTGACGCTAATGATGGAAGAAGAAGATACTGGTGAAAGATCTCGTTATCATCACTTTGGATGTTATTTGGTGAAGTTTTTGAGTACCGAGCACGCTTTTTTCTTTGTTAACACTTCGTCTGCTGCTGATCTTCATGAACATGTAAAAAGCTTGCATTTTGTTATAAAAGAAAAGCTCCGTTCAATGTTTGGAGTCCAGAATGGTTATATTGGAGTTGCAGTTTACTATTCAAAATACGGTTTAATTTCAACGCAACAATTTTTTGCTTCTTTGATAAATGTATATGCAGAAAAGGTTGGTGCTTTTGTATTATTAAACTGTCTTTTTTACGGCAATGGCTCACGTCAAGTATTGTTAAAGCACTAAATGCAAATTTTGCCCGGCTGCTGAATCATATTTTGATAATATTGATGAATCTGATCGTATTGGAGCAAATTTTAAAATTTCATCATCAATATGTAATCTCCAAAGATTACGTGGTAAAGCTTGAAAAAGAGGATGGTTATATGGAAGCTGTCAAAAAGCTTGTTGATGATATTGGTGGTGATACTAGTGGTATCTTAGAACTTGCTGTTGAAGGAACTCAGGTAAAGATTTTGTTCTTGTTTCTATTTATCTTATTTCTACCTTGATTTTTTAGAAACCTCTTGACAAAGTTGTTAAAGAATTTCCACCTGAAAAGAAGTATGCTCTTCATCGATATGTTCGTGGTCTTCTTAAAACCCACAAAAGACCAAAAACATTTTGAGAATCAAATTAAGCTTTTAAAAATTTGTTATCAACGCCATAAAGTTTTGACTCAACGACGTGCTTTTGTTGGTAATGGTGACTCGGCTGCTAAGAAATTAAAAGCAAAACCTGCTGTTGCTGTAGAAAAAGAATCAGTTGTTTCATATTTTGCTAATGAATTGTCACTTGAAGAAATTAAAGCTCAGCTTGTTAAATACAAAGCTCTTCGTGATGAACTTATACCAGCTTTGAATGAAGCTAACGATAATTTAAAAGATACAGTTGATCTGAGACGGCAGCTAGAGGAAGTTAACTTTAAAATTCCAATGTAATGTTTATATTTTTATACTATCGCTTTTAACTGTCTTTTTTTAGACTCATTAAACTTCAAAGTGAAAAAGCTGCTGCTGAAGAAATGAAGTTGAAGGTTGCATCTTTAACTTATGAAGATATTCAAGTTAAACTTGATGAGCTTCTAGCTCAACAATCTACATTAATAGATCGTCTTAATGATAAAAGTATCAGTGAAGAAGATTGTCAAGCTTTGCAAAAAAAATTAAGGAAATTTCAGGTAGTATTAGAAAGTAAGTTGAATATATGTTTGTCTCTTTTTGTTTAAACATGCTCTGTTTTAAAGACTCAAAATTCTTTCCAATGAAAAAGCTTCTACTGCAAAAGAAAGTACTTCGGCTGCTGAAACATTACCTGGAACTTACGAAGAATCATCTCGGCAGACTCCAAGGTAAATCTGTGGTTCTCTTAAAATAAATAATAATCTTTATTTTAAGTGCCTTTTCTGGATCTGCAACACCTGCATCAGCTTCTAATGTTGCTAATATTGGTACACCAAGTCCCACTGAAACTGCTTCTGGAAAAGCACAAACATCATCTGAAGATGCTTTAACGTAAGATTTACTGATTACAGTAACTCCGAAACAAAACAACAATTTTTTAGTTCCTCTTCCCAACATGATCAATTAACTGTTGCTAGTGAGGTTGATACTGATGTTGTTAACAATGAAACAACTGCTGCTGTAAATGAAAAATCTCCACCTCCTAAAACTTTATCAGAAGAAAATGATGGCACATTCTCTTTAATCAAAGAAATATATACTGATATTTTTTGTCTCACACATTTAATGGCTTCCACGCCGAAGCTTTAAAAATGCTTGAGGAACATGCTTTTTGTTATCTCTTGAAAGTTCACCAAGGAAACCAAGAAAAATTTGTGCATGCTCTTTCTTTACATCAACAGAGAATCGATTTTGGAGTTGGCTGACATCCTGAAACAATGACAGATAACTCATAAAATTAAACAATAAAACAAAAAGTTACCTTTGATTGAACAAATTTTAAAATGCTTCCAATATCACCAATTAAATGATGAATCATTTTATGGAGTTTTTTTCAACAAGGAGAGTTGAGTATGCAGATGCAGGTATTGCATAAAGATCTTTATCCACCTTTTGCTCTTCATATTCTTCAGGCATTTCACGTACTTTTACACGTTACACTGCAGCAAAAACAGGAATTGCATCAACTTCACATTCTTCATCGATTTCCTTACAATACGCAGCCATTTTATTGAATGCTACAACAGGAAATCCACAAAGCGAAAACATTTGACCAAAGAATCGTGCCATTGCAACCATAGCTTTCTTAAATTCAGCAAAATCCTTGAATTTGAATTCGATCAAATTTGATTTGAACCATGCAACAGAAAGGCAGAGAAGTTGTTGCATTTCAGCATCGATAAAACCATGTGAAGAATCAGCAGCTTTAGTTTTAGCACCAGCAGCAGAATCATCAGCAAAGATTGAAGCATCGCCCATGCCAACTTTTCGTAAACATTTTACAAAATCTTCAAAAGAATCGATTGATGATGATGCAATGTTGACCAAAAGAGCTTTGATTTTCTTATCATATTGAATATTTCGAAGCTTTGCATAATCACCAGTACTAAAAAATTTAAACAAATTAAAATAACTGCATATCGAGCATTTTGTAAATATCCTTTATAGTCTATATCTATCTTTTGCTACAGTAACCCCAATATGCAAAAATGAAAGCTCGAAAAGTTTCCAAACAACCATTTAGGAAAAAAATTATCAAAAACATCCAATCACACTCTTTAATACTTAATCCAAAAAATAGGAAAAAAAGCTTACATGTTGCAATCAGCAGACTTTTCATGTGCACAACAGCCAAGAACAGCAAAAAGAAGATTTGCAGCAAAAGAGAGAACAGGATCGGCATCTGCATCTATAGGAACAAAGAACAAAAGCTTTTTGATAACAGCTGATCGCTCTTCAGCATTGACACCCAATGCTGGCCACAATGCCTTATCATCTACACAATCTCCTTTATAAAAAAGCAAATCTTGTAGAAATTGTTTAGCTGCAGCTTTTTGCACTTTTTCCAGTATTAGTATCGTACTTGCTACCATCCGTTGAAGGAACAGCAACTTTTTTTGCACGACTTTTCTTTCCAGTTGACATGATTAGTAAGATTGTTGCAATCTAAAAAAAATAATAAAGTAGAATGAGCACAGCAAAAATGAATATTATAATATATACACAAAAAGAATAAACGCTTGAGGCGAAAAAATAAATTAACATAAATATTTAAATCGAAGAATCGATGCACAACTAAAAAATAAATAGAAATGGAGAAACAATTCTAGAACAAGCTTTTTGTTGTTGTTTGCTTACTTGCAAGAAAAAATAAACAAAAGTAAACAACAACAAAGAATTCGTGTCAAGAACATTTGATTTGAAGAAACGAATTGTATGTGAATAAATTCATTCCAGAACTCAAGCTTATAAAGATGCAAAAAGGGTGACCTCACCCTTTTTAGAGCCAAAGCCAAAATATTTGCCGCTTATCAGTCATGCCCTGAGGCGATGATCTTATCACTTTTTTTTCAGTGAAGCATTTTTTTTATTTTTCAATTTTATACCGAAACAAGAAAGTATACATGGAGAATTCGAGTCCGTCGAGAAAATTTAAGTTGGAAATCAGGAAAAAAAGTTATGCACGAATAACCGTAGCAAAAACAGGTTTTTGGCGTTCTGTGAAGGAAAAGTATTTCAAAAGTAGGCCAAATTACTTCGATATTACTTTTTTCAGACTCAGCTCGTCAAGGGCTTTCCAATGATACCAACTTTGTCGAGATTTGATCAATTATGCAAATTTGTGGTTGGGTATACGGTAGCTCGGATACGGTAAGAGATACGGTAAAACTGACCTCTAAAATGGTGTTTTTGGGTCATGTTTACCCCATATCTTTTTCCTGTGATACTTTTGCGCCTGTGCCAAGATCAGCTCATAATGCTTGACTTTCTCAAAAATCTTGCTTTAATCATGAATTGTAATTGCTATTAACAGTAAGTCGTTTTTAAAAAATGAAGCAAAGAAGATATAAATATCGGTTCTTCACAAATGTTAGAGAAAACTTTAAAAATTCCAAAAAGCCCCCTATTTTGTCTGCATTGACTGACACAAAGTCATTCGTGCGTCTTCTTAAACATTCTATAAAAATCTTCTTGCTTTTAGAACAAATGCTGTATTTCGATATTCTATGATGATGATAGAATTTCTATCCAACGCAGAAAATGTCAAAAAACAGCCCATTACACATTTTACACATTTTTTTTACATCTATAAAACAAAGTGATTCAAAACATGATTCATCTCACACCGCAAAAAATATGTATAACATTAATTGAAATAATGATCCTTTAGCACTATCACTCATCAGCTGGAAAACGGTAAAATCATAGCAGTATTTTGGAATATGTGGACTAGCTTTATTCATCCATGGTCTATCAATTAAACAAAAAGCTATTATTAATTTTTTTTTGATTTTTAAAAAGAAGCAATTTGAAATTTTTAATTAATTAATAATGGGTGGTTTGTATTTGATTTTTTTGCAATGATAAATATAATTTACTGATATGCAAATTAATTATAAGAAGTAAGTGTTTGTAAAGCTTGATAATTTGGTCAATTTAGCAATGTTAAATAAAATATTCAAAAAAGTGTTACATAATAGCCACAAATTTTTTTCATTTCGAAGCACAAATGAAATATATTTCGTTATTCGACGATTGTTAAAATTCTGGGTATTTTTTGCTTTAGTATTAAATTTGGTAACTCTAATTTTTGTTCAGCAAGAAAAGAAAAAAACGTGTTACAAATTTTTTAATAATGAATATGGCGGTTTAAATTATTAATTTAAGATAATATAATAATCGTTAGACTTACTTTTATTCCTTTAATAGTATCATAAATATACTCTAATTTTTGATCCACTGTTGAATCCATAAATTTTCTCTTAGCTGCAAATCGTTTTAAAGACATAATTTAATCAAATTAAAATAAAATGAATAGAATAATGTAAAAAACTAATTAATGATAACATCCAAAGTGATGATAACGAGATCTTTCACCAGTATCTTCTTCTTCCATCATTAGCGTCAGCATTTTTTAAATTCTAAATGATTGTTTATGAGAGGAATAAACTTAATCCACCTCAAAATTTGTTCTTCTATTACATATTGATCATTTTGACACTAAATTTACTAAGAGCAATTCATATCAAATGTTGAAGGCCCTAACAATGGGTATTCCTCTTTTTACTACTAACAAAAACGGAAGCAACTCTTTTTTCAAGCAACTCTTTTTTCAAGCAGCTCTTTTTTCAAGCAATTCTTTTTTCAAGCAACTCTTTTTTCAACATCATCAATCAATTATTATTTATTATTAATGCTATTAATTATTATTGTTATTTTAATATGGCTTTAAATGATACACCAAAAGCCACTGCTGCAAAACGAACAGTCAATGAAGCCAACATACCACAAATTCGTCATAATGAACAAACGATGACTGATATGTTTACATCTGTTACAGTTGCTTTGCAGCAAAAATCATCAACTTACAACGATCCTGATCTCCAATCAATAGCAGATAATATTAAAATTATTGCAAATATTTTCGAATCATTTAATGCTAACATGCTAACAAGTAAGGTACCAGAAGTGATCATCGATTTTTGCTGCCAAATGGAGTTAAATAGTATCATATGGGTCTGAAAACAACTCCCAAAAAATATTACGGGCCAATTTCAACTTTCGCCTTTTTTACGGCGCTTCGAAAATTTGAATATGATCAAAGTTTTTTTTCTGGTCCATTTTGAGCAACCATGGACATGTGCTTCTGTGGCATAGTGGTGTTGACGTTTGAGTTTCGCTTTTTATGTTACAGGTTCGGTTCCACGTTGACCAACTTTTTTTAAACTTTTTTTCTTCTTGATTTAATTAATATTATGGTGGAAAAAAAATGTCAAAAAGCCTCTGATGATGGAGGAGGAGGAGGTGGAGGTGGTGGTGGAGGAGGATTGGTGTCAGCAAGCTTTTGTGAACTTTTGAATTGCATAATTAGTGGTTCATTATTTTGAACAGGTTGTTGTCTTGCAAGTTCAAATGGATTTTGTTTTTGTGCAACATTTTGAAAAAGGTGATTATTTGGAGTTTGTTCACCAAAATTTGTCTAAAAAAAATTTGAATTATTTTCTTCTATTTTCGGTATGTTTACCTTAACAATACTGTTTTCATAAGCAGAAATATGTAGTGGCAATTGACTCGATGAATTTTTGGCACTTGTATGATCTTTGTTTCTGTTCCCTTTCTTACGGTCGTTTTCAACTACATCAAAATTCATATTTGATGATTTTCCCCATTCATTTTTTTCATTCATAAAAGAAGATTCTTTAACACCCAAGTTGTCATACTGATGATTACTGTAACCATGTTCTTTATTTTTTACAGGGCTTGAATTATTCAAAGCAGTTGGCACAGATTGTTGGTTTTGATTTAAGTTGAGGTTATTGTATTGAGAATTTGTAGCAGAAGAGGGAGAAGAAACCTTCTGTTTCACCACATCATATGACTCTAATGTAGCCATTTAAAAACACATTAAGAATTTTATTTGAAACAAAAAGAATAAAGAAAAAATAGTATTTTACAAAGTTTTCAATATCGATTACGTAACCCTGTCTAGCCGTGATGCTGTCTTTTTTTGTTTTAAAAAAACAACATTAAAAGGTTTTTGAAACTTTTTTTTGGACGTCGGCAAGCTTTTTAAAAATGTGTAAAAATCTTATAAAAGAGACAATATTTGCACAAATAACTTCTGAGAATTTTGAGTGATAAAAAAAGCTTTTTGACATTTTTTTTCCACCATAATATTAATTAAATCAAGAAGAAAAAAAGTTTAAAAAAAGTTGGTCAACGTGGAACCGAACCTGTAACATAAAAAGCGAAACTCAAACGTCAACACCACTATGCCACAGAAGCACATGTCCATGGTTGCTCAAAATGGACCAGAAAAAAAACTTTGATCGTATTCAAATTTTCGAAGCGCCGTAAAAACGGCGAAAGTTGAAATTGGCCCGTAATATTTTTTGGGAGTTGTTTTCAGACCCATATGATACTATTTAACTCCATTTGGCAGCAAAAATCGATGATCACTTCTGGTACCTTACTTGTAAATTGTTTTACCAAATTGGAGGATAAAATTGATTCAAAGCTTGCAAGGGACCGTTTTCAGATGTCCACCCCGGATTTCTTGGCCACTATGGGGAATCGATAGTACCTCTCGAGTGATGAAAAATCCCCAAGTACTAGCTGCCCTTTCGAGCTTCTACAGAAGTTATGGGATTCTGAAGTTTGTATGACTTATATGCCTACCCATATAAGCGCTTTTCAGTTATATATATGCGACCATATAAGATGAAAAAACGCTTATATGAGTAGCCATATAAGTCAAAAAAATATCAAAAATTTTATTTTATATTTTTTTGCTCTCAAATTGTTCAAATCGTTAATTTAAGTATTTTAATCCATGTTGTAAGCATTTCTGCCGCATCTGAAGTCATGTCTGTGATATTTGTTTTTTTAACAAGTACTTCAACGTTGAAGTCTTGGAATCATTTAGCACACAATTGGCTTCAGATGCGGCAGAAATACTTACAACATGGATTAAAATACTTAAATTAACGATTTGAACAATTTGAGAGCAAAAAAATATAAAATAAAATTTTTGATATTTTTTTGACTTATATGGCTACTCATATAAGCGTTTTTTCATCTTATATGGTCGCATATATATAACTGAAAAGCGCTTATATGGGTAGGCATATAAGTCATACAAACTTCAGAATCCCATAACTTCTGTAGAAGCTCGAAAGGGCAGCTAGTACTTGGGGATTTTTCATCACTCGAGAGGTACTATCGATTCCCCATAGTGGCCAAGAAATCCGGGGTGGACATCTGAAAACGGTCCCTTGTTGGTCGACAACTTGGTACAGCATCAAATGAAGAATATAGAAAGATCGCTAAATTCGAAGCAGAAGAAAAAGAACGACATCGATCAATTGTAATAGCTGGTATTCCAGAATCAAATGATCCTATTCCATCACAAAGAAATCGTCATGATGTTGGACGGGTATGTTATTTACTCGATGAATTGGGAGTTGAAGCTACCCCTATTACTGTATATCGCATGGGTATGAAAGGTCGTGTACCACGCATGGTTAAGGTACTTTTACCAGCATCATTCTTCCGAAAAGAAGCTGTTCGAAATGCAAATCGTCTTCGACAACACGCAAATCCACAAATTAGAAATAATGTGTTTGTTCGTGCATCTCTAACATCTCAACAACGAAAAGAAGCTAAATTGGGTGCCGTGACCTCTGACCCCATGACAGCTGACCCCCAGATAAAAATATACTCCAAAAACTGTTTATACTGAACATATTCGAAATTTGCCTGGAGGATGGACAGGTTACACTGAAAAAAAAGTTCGCCCAAATTTGGCGAAAAATAGCCAAATTTGGTCGAACTTTTTAACCAATTAGCCCCCCTAACCATTCTTTTTTTGCCGATTTGTGTGGCGAAAAATAAACCCGATTGTGGCTAAAATTTTAGCCAAAATATGGTTTTGTTTTTGCCGAAATTTTGCAGTATATTGACGAAACCTCGGGATGTGAAATACGTAGGAAAAACTTCGGGTGTAATTATTTTTGATATACTGTATGCTCCTTGAGCCCCCATATTCTTCCCTCTCATCGTTTGTCCCCGTACTACATCAATAAATATAATAATAAACGATTTATCAAAACAAATATAACGATAAACAATACAAAAAAGCAAAAACAATATGAAAAATTACAAACATTACATTGACGAGGGTTCCAGAGTTAATTGACGAGGTGTTGATATTGTTGATGACGGTTGGCGGCTTTTCTGACCAAGTTGACGAGTTAAAAGAGAGGTTGATGGAACATTTGAATCAATATCATCTCTTCTTCAACTGACGGTTGTTGTTGTACACTGCTGTAAGATAAAGTGCTATTAGTAAATGTTATAAGAAAAACAAAAGACAAACTTAACTTGGAATTGTAGCAACATTCGATATACCATGAAAAGCAGCGATTTCCATGATTCTTTTGACGACGGCCATTGTGATAATCAGTTGTATCCTGTGAAAAAGGTTCATCTAATTAGTAAAGCGACTTAAAAAAATAATAACTTACAGTTCTTTTGATGAGAAGCAACCATTCCACGTTCGAAAGCTGGATCATTCCATAATTGTCGAAGCCAGGTATATCGAATTGCGCTAGAAAGAAGGATATAGGATATATATGTTAAAAAGTTGTAAAGTAAAGCATGCCTTTGTGGTTGTCGATGTATATGCTGCTACTATTCCATCCATTGAAGAAAAAGAAAGGTTATGATGAGGTAATTGACGAAGCAGGCAGAGTAACTGCAGGTGTATTTGATTGACAAAAAAGAGATATCGAAGCAGCAGTTGAAAAAGGAGTTGCAGCATTTGATGAGGCTAAAAATGAGACAAGTAGTAAATATAATAGTAGTAACAATGAAAAGTTATTGTTATTAAAGATAGGAACAAAAAAGCGCGAGTAAAAAACAGAATTTTTTTACTGTTAATCACATTTACCAGTAATAGCTATAAAAATATTAATAATAATTACTAGTAAAAAAAGAATAATAGTAAATAATAACAATAGTAGTTATTTAAAAAGAATCAATAATAAACACACGTAAAAATGGGATAATTTTATTTTACCACTAATCACAATTGCAAGTAAAAGTGATTAATCAACATTAATAATAATTACTAGTAATAATGTTTAACAATAAATAATAATAATTATTAATATTAAAAAAATTAATTAAAAAAAGAGAGAGCAAAAAAAGACGCGCGTAAAAAATGGAAGAGACTGGCTGCTGTAAAAAAAGCCCGCGCCAAAAAAGGAACGACACACAGCAGCAACAGCTGCTGCGTTGGCTGCGTGTTAGATTTTTTGCGGGTGCGTAGAACATTCGTTTGTATTCGAAAATGTTCGTTTGTTTTTGAAAGATCTTTGTTGTTGCTGTTTGTTTTTTTCTTCTTTGCTGTTGATAATTGATCGCATTTACTTTATTATTTTGTTTTTTAAGATTCCTACTTTCGAGCTATCAACATATTATGTCTGCTAATGATAAAAAAAGATTATCTTGTGATAATGGTGATGATCCTCGTCTACCGCTGCAATACGTAAGTTTTTTTTTCTTTAGTACTAAATATATGTGTTAAATTTTAGAATGTCTCTCCGTCAACATGTGGGATACTTGAATATGGTAATCCTCGCCAACCAGCGGTTGCACTAAAACCTATGCATTGTGCTTCAACTATAGCAGAATCAGCTACTACAATTATTGGAGATCTTACAACACCACCTGTATTTGCTACCAATCAGCCTTCAACTTTTTCATCGACTAATGCTACAGTTAATGGTACATCTCGTGAGTTTTTTTTCTAAGGGTAGTTGTGGTTCTGCAAGATCCCCAAGACATTGAACTCTAGGGTGGAGCATTAGACTTTTCAAAAAAATGGGATTGAAGGCTTGAAGCGGCTAACCTACCGATGCCGTTGCTTACTTTTTTGTTTTAGTTTAAATTAATAACCTAATAATACATGTTTTTTACAGATGCATCAACGGATGATGTTCCTTTCCTCGACAAAGGTGGATTTGAAGCTTGGATCGAACATCACTATCTTGAAAGAAACTTCGTCAACTGGAATATCGTTTTTGATCTTTGCAAGACTCATCATCAACATAAGCGTTACTTTAACAGCTACTTCAATGATCAGGAATATTCAAAAGGATGGGAATGTGATTATGATGAATCATTTTTTACATTAATGGATCATTTAAATCTTGATATTACGACAATCAACGCTGGTGGCGAAATAATGTATCATGTTCATGTAAGTTAGCTTTTTGTTAATTTTACAGACTGTAGTAATGTTTAAATTTTTTCAGCAATCTTCGTCAAATTTATTATAAGATCACTACAACCTGATGATGATAATCCTCGTCAACCAGTTGCAGCACTTGAAAATGTTCCTCCTGGTGCCACTGTTGATGAACCTGACGACAAATCAGCTGCTGGAATTCCGTCAACTCTACCACCGTCAATTCGTTTGTGATGTACTCGTCTATATTATTTCAATTGTTTGTTTGTTTGTTTGTTTTTATTTATCTCTTTTCAATACTCGAATAAATATTCATCGTCATTTCCTTGTAATTTTAAGGGGATTTTGAATACACATTTCTTTGTATTTTTAAAGGGATTTTTTAATGCATAAAACAAAAAAAATCACATCCGAAGTTTTTGTTTTTTGTTTACAAATCGCCAAAGTTTGTTTAATGTTTTTTTCTAAACAAAACTGCTTTAACTGTTAGTGTTTTTGAAGAAAAAACTTATAATAACTCTTACAAAAGCTTTTATAAGCAACTACTAAAAAGTCAAATTTTTAATTTACCAATATCAAAAAAGGCTAAAAATGTTTTTGCCGTTTCTCAAATTTTGCCAATTTTTTTGCCTTTTCAACGAGGATTTGGCAAAAAATTAGCCACAAAACGGCAAAGATTCGCCCAAAAAAAAGTGGCGAAACGCGTTTGCTTTTTTTTGGTAAAAGTTTTTTTTCAGTGTAAATTTTAAAAAATTTTAATTCTTTTTTTAAAATATAAATAGTTTTTCTAGGATATGTTCATCGTAATCGTGAAAAGAAACCAAGATATACTATTGAAATTTGGAATGTTCATGATGCAACAATGAAGAACAAGCCACGAACCAATAATACAACTGAAAGATGGCATAAACAACTTAAAGAAAATGTTCGAATCCAATATCCTCCATTCTACACTATTGTAAAAGAACTTCAAAAACAACATGCAAACAGCAATGTCATCCGAAATCAACTGCTAACTGGTGTTGTATTCAAAAAGAAAAAAAAATATGCAGATAAAGATGAAAGAATTCTGAATGTTGTTAAAACTTTTAAAATTGAAAATGTATTAGATTTTTTGAAATATATAACACATACGAAGAAAATATTTTTGAATAACTGAAAAATCATGCAAAAAAACATGAAACTTCCTCAAAAATTTGTTTGCAAAAAAATTGATGTTTTTTATAAGAAATTCCTCAAAAATCTTATTATGAGGGAAATTCAACAAATTTTGCCATTTTTTTCAAATACAATTTTGAGGAATTTTTTCTTAAGGATTTTTTTCCTCATTTTTCTTTGAGGAAATTTTTCCTTAGGAACAACTTTTTTTCTTGTGAGGAAGTTTCATGTTTTTTTGCATGATTTTTCAGTTATTCAAAAATATTTTCTTCGTATGTGTTATATATGTAAATATTGCTGCTTCTGCTGAATAAATATATATTTTTGCATTACGGGGGTCAGCTGTCACGATTGGGTCAGATGTCATGGGGTCAGCTGTCATGGGGTCAGCTGTCAGGGGTCAGCTGTCATGGGGTCAGACGTCACGCTTCCCTAAATTGATGCAGCAGAAAGTAAAGCATATGAATTCTGAATAAAAACAAGAATTACGAAACTACTAACAATTCATATCAAATCATGGCTGCCCTAACAGTGGGTATTCCTCTTTTTACCAGTAACAATTCATATTAAATCATGGCTGCCCTAACAATGGGTTTAATATGAATTGTTAGTGTTTGAAAGAGGAATATCCATTGTTAGGGCATCCAAGTTTTTCTATGAATTGTTAGGGTTAAAAAGAGGAATACCCATTGTTAGGGCAGCCATGATTTAATATGAACTGTAAGGGTTAAAAAAAGGAATACCCATTGTTAGGGCAGCCATGATTTAATATGAACTGTAAGGGTTAAAAAGAGGAATACCCATTGTTAAGGCAGCCATGATTTAATATGAACTGTAAGGGTTAAAAAGAGGAATACCCATTGTTAGGGCAGCCATGATTTAATATGAATAGTTAGGGTTAAAAAGAGGAATATCCATTGTTAGGGCATCCAAGTTTTTCTATGAATTGTAAGGGTTAAAAAAAGGAATACCCATTGTTAGGGCAGCCATGATTTAATATGAACTGTAAGGGTTAAAAAGAGGAATACCCATTGTTAAGGCAGCCATGATTTAATATGAACTGTAAGGGTTAAAAAGAGGAATACCCATTGTTAGGGCAGCCATGATTTAATATGAATAGTTAGGGTTAAAAAGAGGAATATCCATTGTTAAGGCAGCCATGATTTGATATGAATTTTTAGGGTTAAAAAGAGGAATACCCATTGTTAGGGCAGCCATGATTTAATATGAATAGTTAGGGTTAAAAAGAGGAATATCCATTGTTAAGGCAGCCATGATTTGATATGAACTGTAAGGGTTAAAAAGAGGAATACCCATTGTTAGGGCAGCCATGATTTAATATGAATAGTTAGGGTTAAAAAGAGGAATATCCATTGTTAAGGCAGCCATGATTTGATATGAATTTTTAGGGTTAAAAAGAGGAACATCCATTGTTAGGGCATTCATGATTTAACAAAAATGTTTTTGCAAAAATAGTCGTTAGAAAATGAAACATTGATGTTTTTGAATCTTCAAAACATTCTTTAATATGATTTATTGAGTTTTTAGTAGGCATACACTTAGTTTAACTTGATATTGGTTACCGTAACCCTCAACTGTAGGGGCGGGGAAACTGTGGTTAAGTAGCTTCTGCTTCTTAGATTTCTGTAACCTCTACTAAAAGCTTCTGGATCCGGGAGTTACATTGGGGTTTCTTTACAGTATACTTTCTTGTTTCGGTATAAAATTGAAAAATAAAAAAAATGCTTCACTGATAAAAAAGTGATAAGATCATCGCCTCAGGGCATGACTGATAAGCGGCAAATATTTTGGCTTTGGCTTTTAGTTTTTGTCATATTTGACTTTGACCCTTTGGTGGTCTTTTAATCCTTTACCGCAAAAAATATGCGCTAAAAAAGAAAGAAGAAATATAAGAAAGCAATAAAAGTTTTTAAGGAGTTACAGTGTTTTAAAATTAAAGAAGCTACAGTATAAAAACATTACAGTAACAAGGTATACAGTAAGAAGCATTACTGTAAGTGATACGTAATTATTACCAGTGAAAAAACAATTTATTAACACAATGTTTCAGTATACTACAGTATCTTAAGAAGGTATACTGTAAAGAAACCCCAATGTAACTCCTGAATCCAGAAGCTTTTAGTAGGGGTTACAGAAATCTAAGAAGCAGAAGCTACTTAACCACAGTTTCCCCGCCCCTACAGTTGAGGGTTACGGTAACCAATATCAAGTTAAACTAGGTCTGTGACTACTGTTTTTCACCAAATAACTGATTTTCGTTTGGGACTACTCCACTTTTTGAAAAGATCTTAAATATTAATGGCCCATTATTATACTTAAGCGTGATTCTGCATTTCATTTCATTTTCTGTTTTTGTAATTCTAATGAAAACATCTTTATGAAAATAATTATATAAAATACAATTTCTTCTAATTTCATTGATAATGAACAAAGTTCTATGATTACGCTTTTATTTAATGAGGAATTTAACATGCAATAATGGAAACAAGAAAGCAAAACAAAAACTTTTTCCATCGACAATCCTTTCCCACAAAAAATCAATGACCGATGTTGTTGCATTAAAAGCAACGCGACTTTTTGCAGTGTTTTAAAAAGACGGATAAAAACTTGTTTTTTTTCGCGGCTGAAAAGTATGGTTTGAATTTTTAATTTTTTGTTTCTATTTTGCATATGCTAAAACAGAAAGCTTTTTTCCACAAAATATTTTGTTTAATCCATGTCAGCCCTTTGCAAAGTGCCTAACAGATGAGCTACCCAGTATTAAAATAATTTTGACATATTATAAAACTTTATTAGTTTATGAAATAAAGTGTAATCATTTTCATAAAATCAACAAAAAAAGTTTAAAAAATTATAACTTCTACCTAACACATCTTACGCCCATCTATTTTGTTTCAGAACTTGTTTTTGTCTACATTAATGACCAATTAAAAAAATATGCCATGCATTGCCTTACCGCAATAAATAAAATAAAATTATAGCAAAACTTATATATTAACTTTTAGAAGTTTTAGCAACCAAAATAATAACATTAAAGTACGCAAAACTTTAAAACTTTTAAATCCAATCCATAACACTTTTTATGTCAACATAAAAAATCACTGCAAAGGAAGTTAGCAAACGTAAACTTCATGCGTAACTAATTTATCAATATTTTATCAGTGTTTTTTGATAAAATTTTTTGCCAGTTGCTTCAATAGTTTGAGATGATATATACATAGAAAAAGTTATCACTTACTTTGTAAAAATGTATCATTTTAAATAAAAAACAAAAGCTGTAAAATTATGGTTAAAATATTTAGCTTGCGTAAATTGTAAGAAGCCAATCATTGATTTAGATCATTAATGATCTGAAAATTAGTCGCTTCTCGAAAGTTTAACTATTATCAAAATTAAACATGTTTAATTTAATTTTTGACATCACTATAAAAAAATTTAAAATATTCAAAAAAAATCAATACACAACTTTTAGATTACAATCAAACAACAATGACAAAAGTTTTGATCTGTGTGCTTTTTTCGATGCAAGGTGAATCATATTTTTATGTGTCATCGCTTGATTGAAGAAAGAAAAAAACGTGTAAAATATCAGTGCGCTTTTTTCTCAGATTGTGGTGCAATGACTAGAAAAACGAAAAGCAACATTTGTTCGTCTTTCATTTGAACTAAAATAAAGAAAAATCATCATACAACTGATGATTTTAAACTTTTTGCGTTCTTTTTTAAATATTTTATTTAAATTCGCTTAATTTACAAAACTAAAAAGATTTTTCATTTGTGCACAAAAAAATTTTTTTGAGAATGTAAAAGCAGATTACCATTATTAAATGAATTTCTTCATTAATAAGTTTCTTTTTGTACAATATGATAATTAAATAAAATAAATGCCTCTTCTTCACTGACAAAAAGAGTATCTAAAAACTTTAACAAGCTAAATTCTACAAGAAAAAAACTAAACAAATGTTTTGACTTATTAATAATGGTAACGAAAAAAGTTAAAGAAAAAGAAAGATAATGTAAATGCCTAATGAAATATGTGAATTGTATCATTATAACAATTTGTATAAAGTAGAATTAAATATGATTTCTTAAAAAATAAATTCTTGAATATTTCATTGTTAATAAAAAAAGCTTTTATAAACATGTCTTTATTTAATATTGTTCAAATTCAGTTTGGCAGTTCATCTTGTCACTTTTTCTATTAAGACACCCTTGAAATCACATTTTTACATTTACTTTAAGTCAACAACAAAATATTCTATCAAATAATAAAAAAAACCTTTACTTTATTTGAAAGAAAGCAAAATGGAAATAATAACGTTTGTATCTGTCAAATTTTTTCATAAAAAATGATGCCTAACGATGTTGTGTTCGTCAAAATAAAGACTGCAAAAAATTTATGCGGGTGTTTTTAAAGCAGCACAGCCTTTACAACACTCGAAAAGAAGCAAAAATGTCATTCGAGCCGGTTAATGCGAACGAAAAAGATTTCCTTTGAATTTTTGAGTTTTTTTTGATAAACAACGCATCATGTTTGACAAATATTTTCTTCAAATGATTTATTTTGCTTACCAAAAATTTTTATTTTAATTAATACTGGTGCAATCTTCATCTTGACAGAAAAAAGATAACCAAAGATTTGTATTGTTTTACAATGGTGATTTAGCGTGATTTAAATATTGAAAAACAAGACAAATCAAAAAAAATTGTGAAGCTGCGATCATTTTTTAAATAAAAAGAGATGTCAAAAATAGACAAAAAATGTTTTATTCTTTAACAAAAGGTGCAGCTCACACAATTGCTGAACGACTGACATAAAATGTACGAAACAGCAACAAACAATTTTCGATCAATCGATGATGAAACCAAAATAGAGCATTGCACACACGTATGATGGTTTGTTTTTCTTAAATTACCTTTCATTAGATTAGGGAAAGCTTTTGTTGGTATCAATGCTGTATTTTGAAATATCTTATTTTGACTAGTTGAAAAAAGATTATTCACAAATAAAAAAAAGTAGCTTTGTTGTTCGTCAATACATTAACAATTTAATAGTGTTTAGAAGAGAACCAAATTGCAGTTGTAATAATTAATGTTTAAAAGCACTATATTGTGCGTTGATAAAAGTTTTTTAAAACATAATCTTTCTCATTCAGTGCTCATCAATTATATTTAAATTATATTCTTAAATAATAAAAAAATTATAAAATATTCAAAATAATGAAAGAAAACTAAATAATGCTGTGAGGACTCCAATTGATTCAAGATAGAAAAGAGAACTTATTTTTTTGTTGATAAAAATCAGATCCCTAAAGAAAAAAGACATATTACTAAAAAAAAATTTTTTTGCCCATTATGTCATTACACCTCATCGATCAATGCTTTTACTTCAAGTATAATATGTACCTATCAAGCCCGTAACCAGAAAATCAATAATTGTCTGCCTCTCACTTTTTCTTTTTTTTATTCTGCAGCCGGACTGAAGTCATTGATTTCTTTATCCTCATTTTTTGTATGTTTTTGATTGATACAAATTTTTTAACACATTTAAATATAAACCATTTATAAAAAGCAGATCAAAAAAATAGGTCAACACATTTTTTCAAACAAACAAAAAACAAAATAATTTTAATAAATATTGTTTAATGCATTGGTTTTTTCTCGAAATGAATGCTGGCATCATTGAGATGTTGATCAAAATCTTCAAGCTTTTCTCCTTTAATGAGTTCATCACAGCCACCATAAAATTGTCCATCAATAAAGATGCGAGGAACAGTACTGTAAAAAGTTTTTTTGAAACCATCTTATTCATAGCCTACCTACCGTGCTCCAGTAAGCTTTTCAAGGCAATCTTGAATTTCATTTCCATCATCACGTTTATCAAGATCAACATATTGATAATCACCTTTTTTGAAATGATAATGATCAAAGATGACTTGAGCTTTAGCACATTCTGGGCAATTACTTTTGCTAAACATTACAACACGATATTTGTGAACAATGTCATCAACGAATTCATCAGCCATATTGAAACTTAAAACGTGAGATAAAATTAAAGTTATAAAAATAAGCAAATTTTAGAGAGAAAAAACGCGTTCTTCTACTATTGTTTACTCCTATTTTTTTTGAACAACTAAAAATGTGTTTTGTTTTTTTAAAGGAAAAAAAAGAAGGAAAGAGAGAATCAATAGAAGAAGAAGAGTGGTCACTCAAGTGGTCTTTGGTATTTGAAATTTTGTTGTTGACGTTTAAAAAAATACTAAAAAAGGATAAATAGATATAAAAAACGTTAGTTTTTAAAAGTGTTGGAAAAAAGTAGTAGTATGAAAAATTACTTTTTTTTTGATTTAATTTTTTTTGATTCATGCTTTTCTAAAACCTCAAAAAATAAATTTCAACTTGTTTACCTTCATTTATAAGAAAAACAAAAAAAATTTTTATGTGTGTCTGAAACAAGTATGAGTCAGTCAATGCAAAAGATAGCCTCAAAAAAACTAACAAACTTATTTGTTCGTTTTTGGAGGCTTTTTTTACAATAATTAAAAATTTGTTGTTTTTTTATTTTGAATAACTAATAAAAACTGGTCAAAAGCTTTTGCACTATTTTAATATCAGGTTGTTCGATAAGTCCGTTCCGCGATATTTGTGGCTGTATTTTAAATAGTAGAAGGGCAATTTAAATGAGGTCTTTTGTAATTGGTAGGCCCATGACTTGGGCATCTGATGATAACAAAATATTGAGGTCACCGTGGATACTATAGGTATACGGTAGAATTTTCTCGAACAAATTTAGATTTTTGATAAAAATGAGCTCTAATTAAACGGAAAAAAGCTGGAAATGACTGGATATGACGTTTAAGGACTATATACGTCATATCCAACAACTTTCAGATGAAATTTTGCCTCAGGGCACTATGCAAATTTTCAAGGTCGGAAAATTTGCATATTTTTAAAAATTGAAAAAAATGGCAGGAATATGTCGGAAATGGTCCATTAAGTCCCCCACAATCAAGTTTGGTCAAAATTATGGCTTTAAAACGTATTTTTATAGCAAAGAGTAACATTGAGTAGCAGGCGATACATTTGGCATACTGTAGAATCCTTCAAATGCATTTATATCAACTAAAAACGACTGAATGGGACTTCCCAGACGGTCTACAACATCTTCTTGCCATTTTTTCAATTTTCAAAAATATGCAAATTTTTCGACCTCGAAAATTTGCATAATGCCCTGAGGCAAAATTCCATCTGAAAGTTGTTGGATATGATGTAGAGAGTCATAATACATCACATTCAGTAATTTCCAGCTTTTTTCCGTTTAATTAGAGCTCATTTTTATCAAAAATCTAAATTTGTTCGAGAAAATTCTACCGTATACCTACAGTATCCACGGTGACCTCAATATTTTGTTATCATCAGATGCACAAGTCATGGGCTTACCTATTACAAAAGACCTCATTTTGATTGCCCTCCTCTTATTAAAAATACAGCAACAAATATCGCGGCACGGACTTATCGAACAACCTGATAAAAAGTGATTAAACTTTTCGACAAGTGTTTTGAAGAAAAAAACTGATAACGATATTTTTGTTGATTGATTAAAATTCAGCAGTTTTACAGGCACTTTAGAAAATGATTCAAATATTCAAACAATAAAAACAATTTCTTCGTCCCTGCTTTAATAAAAAACAAACAAAACATGATAAAATCGTTTTAAAAATACGAAAATAAAATGAATTGGAAGACAGAAAACAAAAAGAAATTATTTTTTCTTTAAAGTTTTAAAAAAAATCAGTTTTGTTTTACAAGAAATGCATCACTGCTTTGAAAATACACGATCGTTTTTATTTGCAAGCAGACTGAAAGGTGATTGTTTGAATTTTTAAATCAATTTATTATTTTCACCGACAAAAGCTAAAAATTATTTTTCTAATAGAAAACTTTAACTGAAACAATTTTCGACGTGCTGTAATTACTATACTTGAATGCCAAACGATATTTAAATATTATTTACAGACCAGTCTTTATTCAGTCATAATATAAAAAAAATAATCGTTTAATGTCATTTTTTGGCAAGTTATTGGTCATCAAAGTTTTTGCTATGGCATTTTTTGGCATTTTCTGATAAAAGTCAAATTTCGTGCATATTAATAAAAATGGTAATTATAACAATTGTATAGTGAAGTACAAAAAAATTGATTTTAATAATAAATGAATGGGAAAGGTAATTTGGGTTTTGAAATTTTGTAAACCTAGTCTTTTTTTCACATATCCTAAGTTTTAAGTAAATGAAATTTAGTTTTTGATTTTTTTTAAAAGACATAAAATATTCAAACCAATAAAAGACAACCAAATAAGAAATGTAACATATTTTTTTGTGAATTGTCACCACAAAACTTCAGACTATTTTTTTATAACAGTAAATTTTATCGACCCAAAATGATTCAATGCTGAAGTGTCTTTGTTTTTGTTCTTGAAAAATAATGAATGTGCTGCCTTTTAATATCTGGCATTTGTGGCTATGACTTGTAAAAACGAATGACATCATTTGTTTGTCATTGATTAAACCAATTTGAAAGAAACTCCTGTTTTTTTTGGGATGCAAAAATTCATTTTATTAAACGTCTTGGTATGAAGAAAAACTGCAACAAAGCGTATGAGATAACACTGAAGTTTTTATAAAGTGAGCAAAACAGTGATTCATCATTCGAAAAAAAAAATTTTATGTATCGATTTACAAACAAAACTCAAAAACATATGCCAAAAATATAATGAAGAAAAACCAAAGAAAAAAATTTGCTGCCGGTTTTGAACGCCAAAATCCCTTTCAAAACAAACTCATTTATGACACTGTTGCAATATTTTGCAATTGAGTTGCCCTTTGAGTTGATATTACAAAATTTGTTTTTGACTTGATACGAAAATAAAATGAAAGATATTCTCTACGTGTCGTTTGACTGAAAATATTAAAAATAAAATACAAAAAAACACAATGAATTCTTTACAAACCTTAAAAATAATAAAGATATACTTCCAGACCATGCGAATAAAGCATTCTGCAATGGTACAATTGAATTCATAAATAATATGATGTCTTGATTATCAATATTAAATAGCTTTAGGATATTGTTAGAAATTCGTAAAACTTGTGCCAAAAAAATAATAAAAGACACAACTGAAAAAGAAATGGAATTTTTTGTTTGTAATTTTCCTTTGGAAATTGAATTTCAGGGTTGTTGCTTTTAGGGGCGGCGTATCCAAAGCAAAAGGGGATTGCGCGCAGTGTTGTTGTTGTGACTTCGACTCCGAAGTCAGTGGAGTCGATGAAATCAAAAGATCAAAGAAAAATTGCCGTTTTTTGGATTATCGCTTTCATTTTGATTTAGAAATTTTAACTATTTTTTGCTATGAGAAATTTGCTGTTTCTATCTTTTTCTTCATTCAAAACCTTTAAAACCTTACACAATAATCTCTTTTCATTCACATTAACAGCTGATGCAGAAGTTTTGTAACAATAAAATTTTGTAAAAGTTAAAACATTAAAAATTGCAGTAAAAAATGTTGTAACAAAAAATGTTGCAGACATAACAACCAAATGTATACTGGCAGCATTTCGATTGATAAAACTTGTCGAGACAGTACCATCAGAATAAAAAACAAATTTTACAGGTTCTGTGATTCTCCATGCAATCAAAATCAGCGATATCAAAAACATCGAAACAGTATACCAATGATGACGACTCCAAAATCGCTGATGTGTTGTTGGGAATGAAATAAGAGTGAATCGATTGAAAGACAATAAAGTGTGTCCCAAAAATTCCATAAGCGTGAAATAGGTTAGAATTAAATATAAAATATATGCAAATTCGTCATTGGGTTGATAGAATTTTGTTAAAAATGGTATAAGTGGAATTTTTTGCATATTCATTAACTAAAAATTACTTAAGTGCAAAAATAATATGACACAGATTCTTTGAATATCTTCCTTACCGTAATATAAAACATTAAATCAGAAAATATAACAATTCTAAAAATAACAAAAAATGATCCTTTAAAAGCTGATTTTCTTTTTGAAATTAATAAAATTAGCATAGAAAAATGAAATAAATAAAAAATTGCTTCACAAATCATCCAAAGAATAATATTTATGCTTAACATTTTATTAATACTGAAATCTGAAACGAAAACCGTGATATAACTCTTTTATCAATTCCAGCTAATGTTAAATTTTTTACATAAAAAAATTCTTTTTTATTAAAAGTATAAGTTTCAGAAATCTCTCATATACGAGTCTCTTATAACATTATCGTTTCCGTTTGGTCACATACGACACACATAAATAATATAAAAATTTAATAATTACTTTTTTTAATTATAAAAAAGATTGTATTACATTTCACACGCCCCAAGAAAAAATTAATTGCAGTATTTATTTTTGCTTGGATGCTGCTTTTTATGTTTTTGGAGTTGGGTTAATTATCACTACGCGTTTTAGGGGACTTTCTTAAATTTTTGTTGAACGATTATGTTTTGATCTTTTTAGACCTTTGAAGTTAAATGTAAATAATTACTTGAATGTTAGTCTGTACTTCTCATTAATCTAGGGTAATGAGTTTAAATTAAACTCATCGTAAGAAATTAAAGAATGTTCCAGATGTTTAAATGATAACCATGCTTCACATAACATTAATATTGCGTGATATATTTTGATAATCATGCATGTACAAAAATAACATTTACCAAAATTTTAGTAAAAAAAAAGAGAGGCATAATTATTTGATTAACGCAACAACTTTGTAATTCAGTATTTACTTGTATAAAAACAAAAGTTATGAAAGTTTTATTATTTTGCTGTGTTTTGGCATTACTAGTAGTTTCAATGAACTGCGGTTTTCCTGGGCTATGTTCAAATTTGCAAACAGTCGACATCCAAGGGTATCGTCATTTTAGGATACAATTTTGATGGCCCTGTTGAACGTGGCATATAGCGTGATCTTTGAAAAAAATTTGGTATCAGTGATTGTAATGGTTACTGCAGATTCTTGCAAAAGAAACCTCGGCGTTGTTGCCGTTCTCAAGGAGAAGATGTTAGTACAAGGTGTGGTGAAATCTTTGTTAAGCTATAAGAAAATGTTAATTTGTGTATATGGTTTGTAATAATTACGTGTATATTTATTTTAATAAAACAGTTTTTAAACTATTCATTTACATATTACCATCCTTAGATTTTTAATGTTAAAAGACTTTGTCATTTTTTATTTATGTACATTTTTTTACGTTGTCACATTTACAGTATCGGTAACACATAAAACTCATTGTTTTGTTTGTTATTAATAATATATAATTTGACTAACTGCAAATGTAATCACTTTTTACAAGGTTATATCATTTTCTAAACAATAGAGATTTGATTTCTCTCAGTTCCAAATATCTCTTAAACCATTAAAATGTTCATCAATGGTTTGATTAGCAGCAATGGTCTGTCCCAAGGTAGTTTTTACAGTCATTAATTTAATAATTGTAACTTCAGAAGTATTATTTCGACGTCTTTGAATTGCTTCATAATATTTTAGAATCTTTGTACTAAGCCATTTTGATCGATAAATCCAATATATTGAAAGTGCAGTAATATTTAAACAATATAACTGAAAAATTAACAATGATGCTTTTTCCAGATGTCACGTGACACACATGTTTGGGGTGTGAAGGGGGAGGTGAGCCGGTTGTCACGCCGTTCTGATTTTGTCGGCAAAAAGCTTTGATGTTTTTTCATTTAATGAGGGGGTGGGGTAACAAATGTCGATTTTTGTGTCACGCCACATCTGGACAGCTTCTAATTTATCCCAAAAATAACTTACAGATAAAAAAATAGGAATTCGATGAGGTTCATAAAAAGTTCCAATAATAAAAGTTGAAATAATTGTAAAATTTGAAAATGCAAAAGATATTGTTGCTTGTGGAAAGAGAAGTTTTAAAGAACGAATATTTTCAATTAGCTGATATTTTGATGTTAATAGAGATGCATTCTTGGAATTACTCAGCTCTCGAAGGATACGATTTTGTTTTCGTAAAACATGTAAAAGCTGCAAAAACACAAAGTATCAAAAATTTGAACATAAGTATTTATTTAAAAGCTTTCTTGCCTTAAATTTTAACTTACAATAAAATTGGTTGTTTCTACCGTAATCAAAAATCCATAGATAACATTCGCATGAACACGCACTGAAAAAAAATGATATAGCTTGCTTATTCAAAAATCACATGACAGAAGAAAAGATGGCGGTACCACCTTTGATGTTTGTCAAATTGGGGCTTTTGATGTAGAAAGAATAAAGCGGAAATATTGTCTCATGCAACCCGGAAGCCAAGACAAAACCCACAATATGATTGTGTGATTTTTTAAATCCGACTCTTGTTTGTTGCTGTCAAATTTGTCCCAGAAAATCCCAATGGGTGGTATAATCTAGGAATGTCAGATACAAAAGGAAGCACCTTTTGCACAAAAATCCCTCTAGCTTCAATACTGACGAAATGGCAGCCATTTGACAAAAAGGTACAATAGTGGGTCACCTTTGTATGTGACATTCCTTGTTTATGCCACCCGTTGGGACCTTCTGGGACAAATTTGATAGCAGTAAACTTAAATCAGACTTAAAAAATCACCGTGTATCTCATTCCACGCTATTTTTTGTAACCTTTTGCCAGTAAAGATGAAACAAAAAATTAAATCTCAGCTTCTTGAAAAAACCTGTTTTTAGGCATTGTTTGTGCTGATAAAAGTCATATTTTGTGACCCCCTGTGCAAAACTTACAAATATTAAATAAAAAAGTAAAACAAAATCCAGTAAAAATCGAAAAAATAATAGCAATAAAAGAATAAATTCGAAAAATCGGATATTTCTCATAATTTCGGTAATAAAAAGTTGCCAAAAATCTTTCAAAAGAGATTGAAGTTTCAGTCACTCGAAAGCCATAGCCAGCAGTTGAGGCAATCATTTTAGCTAGCTGATATTGTGGTAACTGATAAAGTGCTGGAGAGTCTTCAGCTGCATTTAAAATATTTACAAATAAAATCCCGCCAATTGGAGTTATGCACCATAGAATTCCAAGTGTGAACATCATAATTCGAAGATTAAAATGTACTGTTTTTAAGCAAAAACTTGAACATATCAATCCAATTGGCGCAAAAATAACTGTTATACAAGCAATATGGAAATAAATGTGATATAAAAGTTGTGTTGTTGGTTCCATTTTTTGTTGCAAAGAATGATAAAAAGGGAACTTTATTTTTTCAGTTTATGCGTTTGTATTTTAAGTTGTACATTTGACGCCAATAATTACAAGAATTAATTTTTACTTTTTAATTAATTAAATAAGAAAATGTATTTATTTTATTCATGTGTGAAAAATGCGATTTTAATTAAAGGCAAAAAAGAGTTAAATTGCATTTTATTTTTATATTAATATAACTTTTAAGAGACAGTCTGTGTAACTATTTGAGTGATGAGGCACAGAAAAAAATTTTTTTTCGATTTCGGTCTTCAAATTTTAATATGTTGTTGCCTATGGTCCAAATAAACAGAAAAAAAAGATTTTTGCAAAGTTATAGCAGTTTTATTTTGTACACATGTACTACAATATCATCAGCTAACTTCAGGCTACTGTAACAAAAACTACAGATGCTCGATGATAATTTTTTGACTTGGATATGATAAAATAATCATTTTGGAACAATTAAAATGTATTTTTAACCATATAAAAGCAAAAATAAAACCAAAAAATTTTTTATCGCAAGCTTATATAACTAAAACGAAAATTCGATGGTCTCGACACGAAAACGGAATTTTGGTAAAAAACAGAGTTTACCATTAAATTCGCCATGGTCGAAAACCTATATATCCGGGGAATTAGTTTAAATGGATGAAATCTCGATTTTTCGTAGTCGATACATTTTTGCAAATTCTGAATTCACCTTATTTCAGGAGCTGGATGACCCCCTAACGGATCGATATCAAATAAAAGACTTATATATCATTAAACTAGAGATGTTAGGCCATAACAGTCACACATTTGTTTTGTTTAAACAGCATTAAAATCTTTAAAAATTTAACGGCAAGATTTGTATTTATTTTTTTATTAATAACGAGCATCAATTTTAACATTGTTAACTTTTTTTGATGTTACGATAGTGATCCTACTTTAACTTTAACACTAAAATAACAAAAAATATAACTTAAAAATTGAAAAACAAAGAAAAAATGAATTAAATCAAAAAAAGAAATGGAAAGAAAAGTAACGAAAAATGTCATATTTACAGTTTTTGCATCGAATGAGTCATTTTCCGCAGACAAAAACATCCCAATGTTCTTTCTGTCTCCCTGATCCAAAGAAAGAAATGGAACAGAGAAAGGAATAGACGCACAGAAAAAAAAAAGTGTGAAGAAAGTGCTGTAATGCGAATGCAATGTTTCAAAAAAGGAAAGTTAGAAGTGTTCTTTGAGCAGAAATGTAAACGACAAAAGAAAAAAGATTTGGTTTTTTCTTAACGTTTTTCTTCTGTTAACTTACAATGAAATTGTAAAACATATAATGGATTATTGACAAAAACGAAAATGTTTTAATAAAAAAATCTTGTTTAAGCTTTTATTTAAAAATGGAAAAAATCATTTAGTTTAAAACTTTATATGCCGATAGTTTTAAAAAGGTATGATAGGAAGAATAATACTTTGAATACTTTATTAAAATTGGATTTGTATTTATAAAAAAAAGTTACAAATGTACAAGTTATCATAAATACGAGCTTGACATCCCTTAGTTAATAATTTTTAAACGTCAAGGTTTTATTTTTCGTTGAAATTTTAATTATAAATAAATAAATTCTTATTCTTTATGTAAGCAATATAATGCAGTTATCACAATTCTTAAAATAATGGATAAAAATAAATCTATAATTAAAATTATTAACGATGTATTTTTTGAGCTAGTTCCCAACATTTTTATGAATCCAAATCTATTTTATTCAAAGTTTCTTAATTGTAATCAGATAACAACAAATTTTTGAGTTTACTTTTTCAATATTCAAAAAATAAAAGCACACAAAAAATCAATACACATCATATAGTTTAAATTCGAACAACTGAATGGCAAAAGTTTTTGTTGAGATCGGTGTGTTTTTTGGATGCAAGGTGAATCATATTTTATACAAATTATCGCTTTGCGAAAGAAAAAAAAAGAAAAAATGGCAGCGTTCTTCTTTCTGTCATTTTGCTGCAATGGTTAGGAAAAAGTGAAAAACAACATTTGTTTGTCTTTCATTTGGACCATAATGAAGAAAGAACATCATAAGATGCATTCACGGATGGCCTTTTATTTTTTTATTTTTTTTAATATTTTATTTAAATTTGCTGAATTAACAGATTTAAAATGAATAAATAAATTTATAATTTATTTTCATATTAGATTCATGTTTTTAAAAACAAATGCAACGCAATATTGACATTATTCAAAAATATTTATAATCAATTGTAACTCTTTTATGAATTAATATATCATGCAATTTACAAGTAACTTTTAATTACAATTTTTATTTCCTTGAATAGAATATTTCTGTCATTTTTACTGCTGCTATTATTCTTTTTTTATATGCATCGCTAGCTTTCTGTAAAAATTTTCTTGTTTATGCCAAACAAATATAATTATTGTATTGTTCTATGTTAATTTCTGTTGCATTCTTTTATGCATTCCTTCATTGTACTTTCCCTTCGAGATCTCTCCTATTACTACTCTTCGATTGTCTTCTCTTTATTCTCTTAGAGTGTTGTATTCTCTTCGTGCTGCTGAGACCGTTTTCTCTCTTTTCTCTACTAACTTCTATGCTTTGTATATTTCTGCTAATATATATACTTGTTATTCTTCTTCAATAAATATATGGTAAAAAGGGAATTTGCAACCCTAATATTGGTTAAAAATAGCCCTAATATTTTAACCACCCCTAATATTGGTTAAAAGTATCCCTAATATTTTAACCACCCCTAATATTGGTTAAAAGTATCCCTAATATTTTAACCACCTTAATATTGGTTAAATGTGTCCCTGATATAAAATGCTAAATCAATAAACAATATTTATACAAAAAAATAAAATAAATAATAAAAACAACAAAAATTTAATCAACAACTAATGCTCGAGTATGTCCTCGTTTTCTTCCAGGTCCATTTCTTTCAGCTTGTTGGATTGTTTGACGCAATAACGCGACATTTTTTTGAAATTCTTTAACATCTATTGCATCAATATAGAGTATTTCATCATCTGGATACATTGTTTGAAGGATAGCTTCGAATTGATCTTGAGATGCATTTGATTGCAACACCATAAAATACATGTTTCATATTGCTATATCACACCTTTTGTTGCAGTTAAAATCAGAAAAAACCAATATTTTAGTAATAAACATACTTTTCACACTTATTTAATAAAAAAAATATTAAGGACAAATTTTACCAATATTAAGGCGGTTAAAATATTAGGGACACTTTTTACCACTATTAGGGATGGTTAAAATATTAGGGATACTTTTTACCAATATTAGGGATGGTTAAAATATTAGGGATACTTTTTTTTCACAGCTTTAGCAATCCGTTGTAAAAAAATCAATCTTTAATTAAAATTATTACTGATGTAATATAAAACCGAATTTTGAAATTGTCAGTAGCATATAACTAAAATCTTTCGCATTCACAATTCCTCAAACATATTGAACTCAATTTTTGACTTAATTTACAAAAATTCTTAAATATTCAAAAAATTAAAGAACATAATATGAGCAACAAATGTACATCATTTGCTACTGAGTTGCTTAATGAAAAAGTTTTTTGTTTTTATCTATGTGTTTTATTATGAATGCAAAATCAGTCGCTAGTTAAGTGTCTTTGTTTAAGTTAGAAGAATGGTATGTGAAAGGCTGTGTGCTACTCTTTGGCATTAAAGGAATGGTTGAAAAAACAAAGGTCAAGGGTAAGCTTGGAAGAAGACACTCTTTCGTTTTTAAGTGACATTTTTAATTTAATAAAAATAAATCTTTAATTTAAATTATTGATGATCTGTATTTAAACAGCTTTTCATCATTTTTATGAATTAAAACTTTTTCAAAACTTCTCAAATTTCAACAAATTTTGACTTAACTTTAAAGAAACTAAAATATTCGAAAAATATAAAGAATACATCTTAAATTTCAACATCATAACTGCAAATGCTTTTGTTGAAATGTGTGTGCGTTTTTTTGGATGCAAAGTGAATCACATTTTTATGTGTCAGATCTTTGCAGAAGAAACGAAATACATAAAACGCGAGTGTCCTTTGTTCAGACATTCTGCTGCAATGGTTAGAAAAAAAGTAAAAAACAACGTTTGTTTGTCTTTCAGTCTATAAAATTAAAATGAAGAAAGAACATTCTAAGACGCGTTGATGAATGGCTTTTTTTTACTTTTTTTGAATATTTTATTTAAATTCGCAACATTAAAATATCTAAAATGCAACAATTAAATTAAAAATTGTGTTCATGTTAAATTAATGGGTTGCCCAAAGATTGTGTTTCGAAATCCAACATTATTAAAAAAATTAAGAACCTATTGTGACTCTTTCGCAAATTGAGAAATCTTTTAGTTTAATAACTTTTAACTTCAATCTTTGTTTCCAAGATACAAATATTTTTAACATTTTAGCAGCTGCTATTGTTCATTTTTATGTTCATCATTAGTTTTTCCTTAAAATTTAGCTTTATCTTTTTATTTTCAAAGCAATTGTAATAGGGTCTATAAATATTTTAAATTTGCATAATCACAATTACAAATGTTTAAATAATTTTTTAAAAGAAGAAGGAGCTTGTGTTTGATTTTTGCTGCAAGTTGGGAGCGGATCACAATTATATCCGACTTTGACTTCAATATTCAAAATATTACAAGCATAATCACGTCCTTCAGCTCCACAAAGTTTGAATGCCTCATCTTCTAAACATTTAATATATGGAATAATTTGATCGCAAGTTACTGGATCACCATGACAATCCTGCATTTGCTGCATGCAAGTGTAAGTGTCTTTGAATTCTAAAATTAGAAGCTTATAAGATGAAACACATCAGTTTGTTTATTTTTAAAGAGCTCAAATTAGGGTCATAAAATTTTGTTACCTGTAAAACCATCACCATAACACCGATATTTCATTTCACGGTAATCTGATACATATATAGTAGGATTTGGATCATTTAAACCAGAGATAGCTTTAAAAACATCCACATTCATGCAGGCATCATCAGCATCACTAATACAGCTAATAAGCAGTTGTCCAGCTTTACAAATAAAAAGCTCACCATTCCATCCCCGAACTCGATATTTATCCAAGGCATCATCATATTTATTATATTCTGGAATTACATCAAATCCATATGTCTTCATATATTGAAGATAACACGTTTTTATGGCATTTTGTTGATTGCTTGAGCAATTTTGAGCGCTTGAAAGTTGGAGAAGAGGAGCAAGAAAAGCAGCAACAAGTAACAACAGCATTGTTGTTTCACGGTTTTTGTTGTGATAAAAACGATCAATTAATACTCTTTTTATACTTGATTTCTGATTGAATGATATCATTGAATAGCATCATTTTCAGTCATATTAAAATGATAAGATAACAGTGTTTGCTCAAAAATAATGGATTGTGGGAGTGCTATAAGTTGTATATTTTGCATTTGCACCACTATGTTTCTCTTTCTTCCATTAATGCTAGCAATAAATAGAGGGAAACTAGAGTATTTTTAACCTTGAAAACATTGCTCTTAATATTACAACCAAAGTTTATTTGATGCTGCTGACGGACACTATTCTTTATATCGACTTCACTGGTTTGCTTTTTTTGAGAAAAAAGAAAGGTTTTGTTTTTTGCAACACAATGCAACAACAAAAAGACTTTTGTGTTTGGACAATCAGCAATAAAGTAGGTTTAAAACAGTGTCCGAAAGCAGCAAATAACTTTTGGCTGTAACAAAAAAGATTTATGCAATCAACATTAAAATTGAGGTATTTATGCTTTCTAAAAAATCAATAGTCGTGAAGTTACCTGATGATTAACAAATTCGTAAAACGATTTTAATTAATTTTTTATTATATCATAATTATTACTGTTTTATTCACAACTATGATCAATAGACAAAACGTAAACACTGAAAAATTTGTTGATTTAACGAAACTCAAGCTTGAACACTTTTGCGTAAAAAAACAATGCAGAACGTTTGTCTGAAAAATTCAAAAAAAGAAAGTTAGCACAACAACGTAATATGTCAATTTTTCTTTGTTGCAAAAAACGGCAGCAGAAAACAGCTCTGCGAATGTTACAACATTATTATTTTCCGTCAAAAGACAACTTAGAAGGCTCAGGCAGCTTTGTCGGATGAGTCATTGAATGATCATCTCACAAGTTTTGTTTTGCAATTATTATTAAATATTTCTGTTTATTAATAATGTCTAAGACTGTAATTTTTCAAGATTTAATAAAGAAAAAACCTGTTAAATGATTTATAAATGCTATCACTGTAACGACATAGTAATAAAATTCCGTAAAAAAACAACTCAGAAATTGAAAAAAGATTCTTTTAAATAAAAAGAAAAAGAATAAAAACAGAAGAGAAGAAAAGTGTGCTATTTTTTTCGCATCAAATGACTCATTTGACTTATAAATGCAGAAAAACGTTAGTGAATCATCGACGCGTAAAAGTGTCATCAACAGATGTAAAACGGTGCCTTTTTAAAAAATGACAAGTGTTGATTTCGAAAGATTTGTTTGTACATTTGCTTTGAATTTGTAAAATTTTTTTCATACCTTAAATTTAAGTTAAAAAAAATTACTGTCGTCAATGCATTTGTTCAAATGATGCTATTCTTTTTTGAATTTTTAAGTCTATATTTTTTAAGCTTTCACAGTGGTAACAATAGTAACGCAGATAACAACAAGATTACCAACTATTCCACATTAATTATAAAGACACAGAATTATTTAAGATTATGACGAAAAATAATTAAAATTTAAGTACTTTATTATCAACGTTCTGAAATTACTGTATCGGTCAATTACGTGACTTTAGGCTAAAAATAGCTTTTGTTGATGCTGTCAATATTTTATTGAAAACTGTTTTTCCTCGACAAAAAACATCCAAATCACTTTTTGCACTCAAATATAGTTATTCCTTTAGAAGTTTTTGTGTTTTAAATGCACAATATCTTATTTTCTGACAATATGTCTTTGATGTTTTTTATTAATAACATCACCATCAATTTCAAAATGAGTATATTGCTTTTGTGCTGTCACTATAAAAAAATACTGTAAATGCCCTAATAGAAGCACGCTCTTATAGAAGCGCATCTCTAATAAAAGCGCAGGGATGAAATCACTGGTACAGAGCTTGTTGAACAGCCCGCGTCAGATATTGATATCGGGAAAGTGTCAGATATTATCCATATGTATTAATCGAAGAAAAAAGTTAAATAAGTAAATTTTTACCTAAAATATAAGCAATTTTCAAATTTAAAGATTCATTAAAATGTAGGTTTAAACAATAGAAGCGCACCGCTTCTATCTATTAGAGCATTTACGGTAAGAAAATATACTTTCAATGATTTCATTGCTGTTAAGCTGTGTCAACTTTTTCTTGGTTAAGTTCATCTTGTAGAAATAGGATCATTTTTCTTGCATGTAAATAACATGGATCAATGTGTTTTTCCAATTCTTGATAAGCCCATAAAGCATCAATGTTAAAATTGTAAAGCATGTCAGCTCTTTCTCTATATCTTGATACATCATATGAGTTCAATTCAACAAAGGTATTTAAACGATTTTTTACAATTTCGTAATGACGTTTTAATGCTTTTTCCGCAGTTGTCGAATTGGTATTTGATTCTTGTTCTTCTGATTCACTTTGACTTTGGATAATCTTTGCTTCAATTTCAATTATTTTTTCTTGAGCATAAGTATTTGAAGGAAGTTTCTTTTGTAATTCTTTATATGCCCATAATGCATCGCGGAGGTCGAAATTATATTTGTAAAGACTGTTTGCTCTTTTGAAATACAGGGTGTCCCAAAAAAAGTGGCGGAGGTGCTGCCATTTGAGAACAAGAGGGGCAGTAAACCTAATGATATGTGGGATAGTATGACCCTATGGTGTGTCAATTATTACCGTAATCTCACCTCTCGAAAACTTTCGTGTCGGGAGTTATAGCACCGCCAAGTTAAAAAAGTGCCATTTTTCGACCCTTTCGTAGGTTCCTCATCAGAATTTTTCCAGAAGAGATTATAAAAAGCTTTTGGGCGGATTTTTTAGCCCCTTGAATGAACTCGTCATTAGGGTATAATTGGAACCCGGAAGGGTTTTGCCCCGGGTACACCAGCGATTTTAAAAAACCTCTGCGCAAAAATTTCCATTTTATAGCAACTTTGAGCAGCTGGTGTAGTCCAGGGAGGGGGTTTTAGGGGGTAATATTTGTTCACAACAAACTTCAGACATAATGTAACCTATTCCACCCCCAAACTTTGAAATCTGAGATATCGAATTTTTTTCGATAGCACAAAATAGCTATTACTGGTTAAGTAGCAGACGATGACGTTAGACTCAAAATTTTAAAATGCGATTTTTTGCTATAATACTGTAAATTATGCTATAAAAATACATATGAAATACTTTTTAAGCGTTCCTGACTCTTTTAAATGCGCTTAACATAGATATGATTTTCGTCGCCTGCTACTTAACTATAGCAGTTATGGCAGCTTAAAAGTCGATTTTCTCAGATTTCTTCCTAACTTTGCAGGAATGTCACACTATGTCTGAAGTTTATTGTGAACAAATATTACCCCCTAAATCCCTCTCCCTGGACTACACCAGCTGCTCAAAGTTGCTATAAAATGGAAATTTTTGCGCAGAGGTTCTTTAAAATCGCTGGTGTACCCGAAGCAAAACCCTTCCGGGTTTCAATTATACCCTAATGACGAGTTCATTCAAGGGGCTAAAAAATCCGCCCAAAAGCTTTTTATAATCTCTTCTGGAAAAATTCTGATGAGGAACCTACGAAAGGGTCGAAAAATGGCACTTTTTTACCTTGGCGGTGCTATAACTCCCGACACGAAAGTTTTCGAGAGGTGAGATTACGGTAATAATTGACACACCATAGGGTCATACTATCCCACATATCATTAGGTTTACTGCCCCTCTTGTTCTCAAATGGCAGCACCTCCGCCACTTTTTTTGGGACACCCTGTATAAGGAATTATCCCACGAATTTAATTCAATTTGTTTATTCCAGTTATCTTTTACGGTTTCATACTCTCTTCGTATTTCTTCGGTATAGTGTGCAGTAGAATTTTTAATATGTTCAAGAGCAGAATTAATTGTTTCAGTCGTGTTTTTCTCTCCACTTTCATCTTAATCAGCTTTTACTTCCTTGTTATTTTGTTTTTCTATTTTAACTTTACGTTGATGAAGTTCATTTTGAATAGCTACTATCATCTTTCTTGCATGTAAGTAGTATGGATCAATTTGTTTCTCTAATTCTCTATATGCCCATAATGCATCCTTGTCACTGAAGTTATATTCAAAGAGATCGTCAGCTCTTAATTTATGCATTGAAATTTTGCCCGGATTTAATTCAACAATTTTATTCAAATTACTTTTAGCACTTTCATAAAGAAGTCTTCGTTCTTCTACCGCAGAATTTATTGTATAGTTGGTGTAAGATTCTTGAAAAGAACTAACACCTTCTGTGCGCATTGTAACGTTACCATTGTTGCTGTCAATTATTTCATCATAATCAAGTTTCAAGGGGCATGCTACTGTTATTTGCAGCTAATTCACAATCACATTTTTGAGCATCAGCAGTCTAAAGATGTGTACAATAAAATTTACATAGCTTTACCATAAAAAATACTTACAACTATTGTGGTGAATTGCTGCCACCCAATCCACCAATTGCCACGCGGGACTTTAAGATGAGAGAGAAATAAATAATAATATATTTATTACCACAAATAGAGACGTTGATAACAACACAAAAATGATGATACGAATGAACATAAAAATAGACAAAACAAAGAGGGTATTTATAGACAAATAAAGCAAGCATGTTGCACTATGTTAATTTCTTAACCTTCATTCTTTCTTCTGCTGAATTGTTGGTGACGAGTTGCTGACGAGTCGCCACAACTATGCTGACAAAAAACATAGCCAAAATAAAAAGCAACTTTATTTGATCCATTTCTTTTTTCGTTAATAGATAAAGAGCTGAAAAAACTTAAAAAAATTTTTTTCATCGTTTTTTGCAGCTGTCGTTGCTGCTAAAGAAGTGATTAAAATTAATGGGTTTGTGAGATCAACGATATCTAATGGAGATATAAAGAAAGTGTTCAATAACAATAAATAACATTTGATTTAATAAAAATAGCAAAAAGCTGAAGTAAAAATGATACACAGCATTGAAAGAAAGTGTGATTCTTTTTGTTTTGAAATACTTTAATAAACTGGTTTTAAATAATTTTTTCATGCGAAATAGCAAAATTATAAATGCAAATAAAAAATTAAAAAAAAGTTTACACCAAAAAAAATGATACGTTATTGTTCTTTTGCTTCAAAAAGCAACAACAGAAAAGTGTTAAAATGACTTTGCTGACAGGACATTAGTCTAAACTTTTTTTTCGGCAAAAGGGCACCAACGCAACATTATGAAGCAAGACATCGAATGACAGACGCACAAATATAAAATTCAACAACATCTTTGTGGACGAAAAAAAGTTTATGGGCAATCAAAAAGTGTAAGTTTTTGAATCTTTTAAATCAATTTTTTTGAATTTCCATTTCTTTTGCTTTAGAACATACTTGACTGAGAAACGCAAAACATGTTATTTAAAAAATAATTAACTCGAAAAAAAACTTTAGGTGATGATGCCATTATTCATAAACTGTTACATTACACAAATGTCAAAAAAAGATGTTTATCTAAGTATCTGAAACATGCTTCTGAATGAATTTAGAAAGAATCATACATCAACATTTGTTATTTTTGGCAATTGCCCACACGTGACTAATTATTAGCTTTCTAAAATAGTACATGAAGTATTATAAAACTCTAAAAAAATTTTTATTTTAATTAATATTGCATTAATCTTTGCAAAGTAAAACAAATTGCTTCCAAAATTTCCAGGAAATGAAAAAATATAATGTAAAATCAATGTTTAAAGCATCTATGATTACATTGTTAACTTTTTTGTGTGAGATTTAAAAATTCAAAAAACCATTCATAGGAAAAAAAGAAGTATATGTTTTTTCATTTTTCTTCTACGACAATCTGCAACACAAAAAATGAAAAATGTTGACTGACCAGATTGCATTAGACTTTTTTGTGCATCAAAACTTTTGCTGAATGTATGTGTGTTGCTGCTCTTTTTCCCAAAAAATAACACATTTTTTCTTTCAAATCATTTTGAAACAATTTTTCTTTGAATTTTTTGGTTCTTATATTTGATACCTGCAAAATGAAAAAATATCAAATATAAGAACCAAAAATTGCAATAATGCAGAATGAAGAAATTAAACCAAATTCAGTCATAACAAGTTCCTGGATTTTGATACAGTTTTAAAAATTTTTTACTAAAGTTTAATAAATTTTGTCATAACTAATAAATGAATTATGTTAGTAGTTACAACCTGTAAAGAAATATTGTAATTTTAAACAAACATTTGAACCGTTTAATTTAAATCCACATTGGTATTTCACTAGGAGCAAGTAAATAAGTTTAGTTATTGTGGTTGTTTCACTAAGAGAAAAGCGTTTTCAATAGTAAATATTGACAAGAAGTTTTTATTTTAAATATTTTAATGAATTTTATATGTTTTGTAAAAATCACGTATAGATGTAATTGTTACTAAAATATTGTCACAACTCCATAAATTAATAGTCAGTATTAAAATATTTTTTAAAAGACTGCTTTCAATTTTTAGATGTAAAATGTAATTTTTTTACTCGGATGTAAGCAGTTCGTCGAACCATGAATAACAGTCAATTCTTATTTAAAAAAATGTAATAAATACTAAAATAATTTGTAAGTTTTATTCAAATTATCCATTTTAAATTTTACTGGTTTTACATCCAATTGATCTAACTTGAAAAATTTTGTTGCTTTTTTTCCGTATGTTTGCACACTGAGAATGTTATTAAAAATTCAAAAAACAAAATAAAAGTTAGCACTGAAAATGATTTTGTCTTTATTATTTTTCCAATAATGAAGTACAGAACTTTTTTTAGAAAATTAGTCCACTTTGGACTATATTTTTTTTTGACATTAAAGACCGCAACAAAATGTCACTGCACAATCGAAGATGTACAAACAAACAGAGAGATGTTTCATCATACGAACAAAGAGTGTGTTTTTGCAGCAAATGTGAAAAAGTCTCGTATTTTGAATATATTTTTTATTGATTTTTAAGACGTACTATTTGAGAAATTTTTTTCCTTTGCACTAGGAGGTGGTAGAAAAAGTTTTATGTCTCAGATTTGGCTGAAACTTTCCAGATAGGATCAGTATGACCTAAATACACCATTTTTATTGTTTTTAGCGCGACTTATGACCTACTTTTGGATTTATGTGTCATTATATACATGTTAAGTGCAGTAATGCTCAATCGCTGATAAAATCATTTATTTTTAAGCATTTTTCATAATTCCCCGGATATATAGGTTTTCGACCACGGGGAATCCAATGGGCAAATCAGTTTTTGTTTAAAGTTTCGTCTTCATGGTGAAACGCATATACCATTTTGTTCTAGCATACCCTTAATTTCAGGCTGCGCCATATTCTAAATACGATAGAATGTGCCCCAGGATCTCAGCTTTCATATGCTACCACTCACTTGTTATATTAGGTGCCGCGAACACTTTGCCAAGCTATGTTATAAAGCGCGCCAAAAAAATCATTCAAATTTTTTTCTTTAAATTTAACTTGAAGCACATGGAATTACTTCTAAGATGTTCCCCAACGCCAAAAAATATCATATTAATAAAAATTGTAAATCTCCTTATTCACATTCTCGAGCTTTAAATAATTATAACAAAACCTGCAATTAAAATAAAAAAACGGCCTCTAAATTTCTTCCTTTGCTACAAATAAAGTTTGAATCAAAAAAAGCAGCTGTACTGTAAAAGGATAGTCTAAAATTAAACCGACGTCTTTTTGTTGACAAGTTTTTTTGCTTGAAAAACACTTTTTTACAAAGTATTTTGTTAAATTGATAACAATGAAAACCATGTATTGTTTTATATTCTGTTGCTTTTTATTTTTGTTGATAGTACAACGATATTACTTTCTATTTAGAATTTTTAATTTTGGTGAAGTATTTAACATTCGAGAAATATTTTTTACTTCATATAAAACACGAGGTCGATAATATAAATTGTAAGCACTTAAACGCAATATTTCTATTCAGTCATAGTTCAATTATTTTAGGTTGAATGAACAAAACAAAAGTTTGTCTGAAAAAACTGTAAAAAGGGGAAATGTGGAAGGCAAAGAACCATTTGATCAAATTAGCGGATTGAGTATTTTTACAGGGTATGACTCTGTAACAAAACTTTCATTGTCGATTATAAAAAACCAAAGCCAACATCAAAAAATTTTTGTTGCCAAAAATTTGGTAAATAAAGTTCATGCTTTTGATGAAACATCAAGTGAAAACATCAATGGTCTTTGGTGGGAAGAAATGTCTAAATGGATTTTGAAAAAAAATTCAAAAAAGAAAAGTTCCAAAAACTTCAGAAATTTTATTTTTCAATCTGCAATAACAAGAATGATAAGGAATTTGCATATCAGTCTCCGTTATTTTCTATAAATCTCTTATTTGAAGTTGATCCACGTATTTGTTCAAAAAGACTGATTTCCAAAGGATATGAATGTTTTGTTGAATCAATCACGGGGTAAATCTTAATTTTAAAGTAGGTAGAATAATTTTACAAAAGTGTTCTTTTTAGAGCATTCTCAAGTATTTGTTTTACAGTAAATCTATCATTTTAAAAAAGTAATTAAATGTGCATTACATTTATTGCAACTTTATGTAAACAGAATATAGTATATTACTTTCAATTTGTTTAAAAAATAGCAATTTGTCTTTCCCAATACTTTTACGTTTTTAGGTCTACTAAGATTGCTCCACATTTGTCAAATTTAATGATATCTAAATTGCCCATAAAACTCTAATAATAACATATCTTGTCATAAAAATTACCTCAACTTGATTGCTAATATGCTTAACAAGTTATTAATATTTGCTGAGGTTCGGGATATTGAGAAGATCACGTCTTGCCTTCAATATTTTTTATGTTTTATATCAGCAAAGGTATAAATATGCATAAAATTTAAATATGCAACATACAACCCAATTAAATGCACATGAAAAAGGTTTTTCGATCAATATGGTAATATACTACATTTAATGATTTTTAATAGCTTACAAAAAGTGTTTTTTGACATAAAAAGCTTACAATTTTTATTAATATGATATTTTTTGGCGTTGGGGAACATCTTAGAAGTAATTCCATGTGCTTCAAGTTAAATTTAAAGAAAAAAATTTGAATGATTTTTTTGGCGCGCTTTATAACATAGCTTGGCAAAGTGTTCGCGGCACCTAATATAACAAGTGAGTGGTAGCATATGAAAGCTGAGATCCTGGGGCACATTCTATCGTATTTAGAATATGGCGCAGCCTGAAATTAAGGGTATGCTAGAACAAAATGGTATATGCGTTTCACCATGAAGACGAAACTTTAAACAAAAACTGATTTGCCCATTGGATTCCCCGTGGTCGAAAACCTATATATCCGGGGAATTATGAAAAATGCTTAAAAATAAATGATTTTATCAGCGATTGAGCATTACTGCACTTAACATGTATATAATGACACATAAATCCAAAAGTAGGTCATAAGTCGCGCTAAAAACAATAAAAATGGTGTATTTAGGTCATACTGATCCTATCTGGAAAGTTTCAGCCAAATCTGAGACATAAAATTTTTTTCTACCACAAGCAAAAAATTTCTCAAATAGTACGTCTTAAACATTTCAGAATTTTAATAATAAAGAAATGATTTTTACTTTACATTTAGTTGATCAGCAGAATCTAAAGGAAAATTTTAATAATCAATATAAAAAATTTCTTTGGAGACGCTATTATCATCACTTCGTGCTAAATTTCATTATCGCTTACTTCCATTAAAGAAACAACACAATTTTCAATAGCTCAGTTCAAATCTTCGTTCGTAATACAAATTTTAAATATTTATCGATAAAATGGCAGGAACGGAAAATCCGCTTTTTATTGTTTTTGCATTGGATGAGTCGATTTCCACTTAAAAGAGCAGTCAAATATTCGTATGTGTGATCGACGAACAAATAAAAAAAGCGCAGTATTTCAAAACGTGAAAAAAAGAATTCTTTTGTGAAAAGAAAAGAAAGGGCAAACATCAAATATTAAAATAATTTTCTTTGAATCTTTTGGCCAATTTTTTTATCAATCTTGTTAAAGCTTTTTTAGATGATAGCGATTCGTGTTCAACAATTTTATAGCTTTATCCTTATCTTATTCGAATTGACACTATTAATTTTTATCAGCAAATCTGCTGTTCTACCATAATCAAATGTCCCCTAACATTCATTTCTGCTGGAACAACATTATTATATGTTGATATATTAGTTAAAATTTTTTGCATTACAAAACAGTTAAAAATGTTTAATTTATACTGCATGAATATTGAATTGAGGATCATTAGAATGTTATCAACGAAAAAAACATGAACGTTTTAGATTATTTTATAACAAATTCTTTACATTTTTTGCTATAAAACTATAAAATTCAAAACGACATTTGTGACGAAAAATAAAAAAATTGTGTTGTTGTCTGTTTTTGCTGCAACATAATAAATGAAGTAAAAAAAGTCGTTGATATACCAGTCTGCGTTAAACTAATTTTTTGGTCAATTTTTTCAGCATCAAGTCTTTCGTTAATGTTTTGCGGTTGATGCAACAAACAACAGTTGAATAGTGTTGAAAAAGCTTTTCTAACTAGACAACATTTATTTTGCTTTTTTGGCAAACCGCATCCATCATATCTTTTTGAAACGAAAAATTGAATTATCGACGCACAATTAGAAAACAGCGATTTGACTGTTGATTTTTAACTTTTCCACCAAAAAAAACAAATAACAGTCCGATTCATTTCTTTGTTCGTTAATAGATAAAGAGCTGAAAGAACTTAACATTTTTTTCCATAGTTTTGCAGCTTTTATTGTCGTTTAAAAAGTGATTAAAATTTATGGGTTTGTAAGATCTGTGATTTAACGAAGAATAAAAGTAAAAATAAATAAATCTTGTTTCTACAGAAAAATTACAGAAAAAATTTGTTAAAGCCAGGTTGAGGGTTTTGTCGTAAAACAATAGCTGGGAAGTTACATGATAAATAACAAACTCTTTAAATTTGTTTGAAAATATTTCTTCAAATTTTTCATTTTAATTATTACTGTTTTTATGCATGAGAAGAGTAAAATTGTAAAAAAAATTTGCTTCTTTTTCATAAGTTAAAAATAGTTTTGAAATAATAAGAATGTAACTTAATAATTTAAAAAAAACCACAAAAAAAATGATTTGTCTATTTTTCTTTTGCTTAAAAAAGCAACAACAGCAAAATGTTGAAATTGCTTTGCTTACTTGACATTATTCTGCAGTTTTATTTTTTTGTGCACAACTTTGTGAAACGAGACATCGAATGATCGACGCACAAATTTTTGTGAAACGAGACATCGAATGATCGACACACAAAAAAAAAAGAACGCCATTGTCGACGAAAAAAGTTGATGTTGCATTTCAAATGCAGAATTTCTTTATGGGCAAAGGAAAGGTGCACGTTTTTGTATCTTTTAAATCAATTTTTTTGAATTTCTATTTTATTTGCTTAAGAAAATTTTTTGATTGAGGGATGCAAAACATGTTATTGAAAAATAATTGGCTTTACTCAAAAGTTTATCAATGGTGATGCCATTATTAATAAACTGTTACATAACACAAATGTCAAAAAAAAGTTAATCAAAGTATCTGTAAATTGCTTTTGAAAGAATTTATAAAGAATAAGACGATCGTGCATCAACGTTTATTTTTTTTTATGAGCGTCCACACATTGATATTTATCAGCTTTTTAAAAAAATATAAAAAATAGTTTATTTTAATTAATAATGCATTATACTTTATCTTTTTTGTGCGAAAATAAAGAATTAAAAATTAAAAAAAAAAACATTCATAGAAAATAAAAGAAGTACATGTTTTCTCATTTTTCTTCTGCGACAATCTGCAACACAATAAAAGAATGATGTACGTTAGAAAAAGTGCTGAATGGCCAGACTGCGTTAATCTATTTTTTGGTTTTCCATCTGTGTTGCGCATCAAAACATTTGCTGAATGTATGTGTGTTGTTGCTTTTTTTGCTCAAAAAAAATAAATAAAAATAACAATTTTTCTTTGAATTTTTTGGTTCTTTTTTAAACTTATATTGCGAATAACAATAATAATGTTTAGATGTAACACCTACAATAATGCAGAAAGTAAAAATTGAACCAAATTCAATCATAACTAGTTTTTGGATTTTGATACGGTAATAATAAAAAATTACTAAAATTTATTTGTTATGTTAATGATTATAAGTTTTATGCAAAAGTTGTAATTTTTTTGTACAAGCATCTAAATCACCATTTAAATTAAATATATTCCAAAATGGTATTATTATCATTACAATAATTTTTAAATAGCGCTTGAAAAAAATCCTAAAGGGGAGACTATTCTTTGGCTGTTACTGTATTGTAATAGATTTACTTATAAAAAAATCCATAAAAATATGGCTTGAGAATTAAAAATTATGTCAAAGAGACTAATAAAATGAAACCAAAATATATAAAAATATTCTTTCTTTTTGCATATCAAACACGATGAGTCATTTTTGTAAACATATCGCAGCAAAATGTTATTGCACTGTTGAAACACTAGAAGCACTAAAGTAAAAAAGTTTAGTTATTGTGGTTGTTTCACTAAGAGAAAAGCGTTTTCAATAGTAAATATTGACAAGAAGTTTTTATTTTAAATAGTTTAATTCTTTTCAGATAAATATTATAATTTTTATAGCTAACATCGACAATAGCGCAGTATGAAAAAACTAAAACAACTTTTTTGGTGTTACAACTGAAAAACATACATGTGAACATTTTATTATTGATAATTATTTGATTTTGAACGACATGAAAATTTTAAAGCGTTTAGTCGGCAGATTTACAAAATTTTTTTATTAATATTGTGTCAGCATTGAAATCACCAATGTAAGATAGAATTACTTTTTTCATTTGCTGTATTTAGTTCAAAGTTTTTCACTTGTTCACTTGAAACAGCATTTGCTGCTTGAAGACGATCAGTAATAGTCGATGACATTATTTCAATATATTAAAAAATTAAATATCTGCAGTTAGAAAATATATCTAATAATCCTCGGAAACAATTTTACAAATTTATAACGTTTTTATAAAATCAATTACTTCCTTATTTTTATTTTTTGAAGTTGTTTTGATCTTTTCTTGTAAGTAATCTTAACGACAGAGGGTTATTTTTAGATGACCATGTTTTGGCAAACGTATTTTGATGAATAGAATGTTTTTTGTTGCTATGCTACCAGGAAGTATCAGAGTTTTTTTATATATTATAAGAAACAAACAACAAACAAACTGAAGAACTCTTTTATACAAAAAATATTTCACTGATAAAACAATCACAATGAAGCTTTATGTGAAGAACTACTATTTTTAATTGAGTGATTTTCGGTTACGGTGCAATTTTTTTCGTAATCTTTGCTGCTTTCGTTGTAATAATAGTAGTAGTAAAAATATCCGCTTTCATATTGTTAGTGCCATTATTTGAATCGATAGTACTATAAACATTAATGCTTTTGCCGACGTCACTCACGCTACTAGGTTTTTGAAATTGATCAACAATATCAGTTACAATTTTTCTTAGGACGAGTCATGCATCTTTAAATAAAACAAGTTTTATACTTATTTGAATATTTTATTTATTTTTCTAAATTTACAAAATTCAATAGCATAATTGTTAAAAATAAACTTAACATGCTTCAAAAAGTATAAAAATCTGGAATAGAACATATCACATTATTAATAAAAAAAGCTTTTTAAACTGCTTGACAAAAATAATTGGGAATATGAATATGCTTTTGTTTCAATAAAAAGGAATTTAGTTTATTATTAATGCTTTTGCAGCTTATTGCTCTAGTAATTTTAATTAGAACTAAGATTTTTCTAATGTTTTCGTTTGAATTAAGCAGCAAAATATCTGATTATTGGATTGTCAAAATCTTCGCTCTTGGCAAACAAAAACTCAGGTGCTGCTTATTTTGCTGTTGTGTTTCTTTTTATATTAATTTTCAAGCTGAATTATTAGTTTTCACTATTACATTCTTTGACATTATTGCTGACAATATACTTATGTCATTGAAAAGCATAGTAGAGAGAGCGGGATGTATTTTTACTGGAGCGTGAATGAAATGCTTTTTTATATTTGTTTTTTTTATTAGTGGAAAATAAAGAATTTCCCGAAAATCGTCAGGCCGCGCGACCTGAAAATCATCGACCGGCCGGCCGCATTTCTCATCCCTGGTCGAAAGAGCTTTCTTATCTAGACAACACTTTGGATTTTATTTTTTTTCGGCAAGAAGCAATCAGCACAACTTTATAAAATGAAATAAGTAGAATGTTTTCGTTGATATCGTTTATGTAGCAAAGAAATGTGGTTTTGAACATTTTATTCACTTTTATGGATTTTACAAAAAAAACACTTTGAGTAAACTCTTCATAAATGATAAGTTTTGTTCCGTAATTGTTGTTAAATAATAGTTTTTGTCATATTTTTTTCAATAAATAGCGCTTCATCCCAGTTATATCCACAAAACATGAAAAGTTAATTTTTCTATTACAGTATTGTGACACAATTACTCATACTAAAAAAAAGACAGAAAATATAATTTAAAAACTGAAAATAAAATCCCAAAGACAAAAAAAGGAAACAAAAATTAAAGAAAATGTGTGTTTTTTTTGTTGTCACATCAAACGATTCTTTTCAAAAAAAATTGATGCAGCAAAATGTTTCTGAACGATCGACACACTAGATGCACCCAAAGGAACAAAGCTTGTCCATTTTAGCTCAATCATTGTCGTTGTTTTAACATAAGAAAGAAAAAGATGTGCTTCTTTTAATAGCAGATGGTGATGAAAAAACTCTTTTTTTTTTGAATATTTTAATTCATTTTTATTAACTTTGTAAAAATCTTTTGTAGATGAAAATAATTTGTGTTTGACATAAGTTTTGATATTGTCACTAACCAGTTGATACAGTTATGGCCATTATAAAAAAAATTTTCAAAAGTCTGCTTTTAATTTTTATTTAATTAAAGAAAGCGAAGGTTCAATTTCATGCAACCAATTTATTTAAGTTACAAATCACATATCTAAAAAATGTATTAATAATGTATGAAATAATAAATTCATATCACTAAATGAAAATAATCCTTATTTATTTATGCTTTCTAATATTGTAATAAAACAATTATAAAGAGATAGAAAATATATAACTTAAAAATTAAAAAATAAAGAAAAAAAGAAACGAAAGAAAAAAGAGTGTTCTTTTTGCATCGAATGAGTCATTTGAAAATAAATGGTGTAGCAACACACAGCAGTGCGCTATTGAAATAAAGAAAGCAATGTTTCAACATACGAAGAAAAAAATGTCTTTTTCAAAAAACAGCAAGTGCAAACATTTAACGATGAGAATTTGTTGTTTTTTGAATTTTTTTGTTGTTTTTGAAAAAGTTGTAAAAGTTGATGATAGTGATTCGTGTTTGTCTGTTATTACATCTGTAGTCAATACAAGCATAAGTTTCTGAAAAATTGACATTATTAAAAACTAATGAAAAATAGAATTCAATATGACACTATCGTTAAATGTCATATTAAATTGTTACTCACGACTTTTTGTAACATTTATTACAACAAACTATAATTTTAGTGCACACTCAACTTGTTTGTAAAAAAATGCTTCTTTCATAAACACTGCGTGATCAAATGTGAGTGTTCAAACCAACGCTGCAACTACTTTATATTGCTCAAATGCTTCACAAACACTTTGAGGAGTGACTAATGATAATACGAAAACTGCAATATAAAAGTTTTAAAAACACTTTTTAGTTGTGTCCCTTCAAGTTTAATAACTTTAATTAAAGCTTTTGTAAACAACGTAAATAACATCAAAAAATACGTTGTAAAAGACAATAAAGGCATTTGAAGTCATTAAAGTTAAAAAAAGTTGAAGATATTATCTCAACAAAATCGTTTATAAGAAACTGTATATTTCTCATGCCAGATGAGTCGGGTATTAAATGACCTGGTTTTAGTTATAAATCAATAAATGCCAGTGATGCTATGGCACTCACTGCTATTATTAAAAAAAGAAAACAAAGCATTCTGCTTTTCTTTTTTTTATCTGAATTTATCCCATATTAAATTTTTTGTTTGAATATTTTATTTGTTTTTCATAGATTGTTAATAAAGCCTAATTGCATTAAAAATATATTCTAAATAAACATAGTACCCTTTTTGAAGCCTCTTTACTGTAGGTTACATGCTTTCAATATAAATAAATATTTTTTTGTTTTGCTTTACAAAAAATAATAGAAATAATAAATTACTTTTGTGTTACTAAAAAAGATAATTGAGTTTTATAATTTTACGAAACATCTTTGTACTTGTTTCTTTAGTAATTTGAATCTAAGGTGCTATTTATAGTCTTCAAAAGTAACATCTGTTTGACTTCTTTTAATTACCACTTGCAGCAATTTTCACTACATTTAATCCCCCTCACTTTCTTAACTTTTGGTTTTCACATTTCAGCGACTTTTAAAAAGTCTCAAACGTCAAAAAAAACCGACATAAGAAAAATGTGTTTGTTTATGCCAGAATTAACACCTGGAAATTTTTTCAGGGCTGTAGAATGCTGCATTAATGATTAAATTAAACAATAATTTTAAAGGTCGACGAGAAAAAGCAGCTGAATTACTTGGAAACTAAAAATACGTAAAATAAAAAAGTACAACCCTCTACATTTGGCAGCTTGTTTTTTAGCATTTTTTTAAAATTCAATTTAGTTTAATTCTGGTCATTGACTAGAACATAACATTAATTCTATCTTTTGTTATTTTTGTGTTTTTTGAAAATTTGCATAATTTCAGAGTGACAACATCTTTCCTCCTATATGAATGAGTGCTACTGATACCTGGATATTATCTTTAGCAATATTTGACATTACTTTAAACCTTTTTTCATATATAATTTCAATTGTTTTTATTATCATTTTTTGCAAACACAAAATATTACATACAAATCTTTTACGACAACTAAAATGCTTTTTTATTTATTTTATTATTGCACAAATTATGAGGCTGATTGTTGCGGGACATGAAACTACAAAGGAGCAACACTTTGGTAAACCAAGAAAAAAGAAATCTAAATTTTTATTTTTGGGGCTTAAAACAATGATTGGGATTTTGAAATCAAAATTAAAACATTTCAGAAAAAAATTCGATTTTTGTGCACTGCACTGATCTCTTATCACTTTATTTTCAGATTTCAAAAATTCATATTCTACTTTCTTTTTACATCGTGACCAAGGCTTTTTAATTGCATGTGGTATTATTCGATTGTGCTGTTTAACAGCAACATATTTAGCAACATCTTCAGCAATTCTTGAAAGAATTTATGCAACAACACTTTTAAAAAATTATGAAAATTCTGTATCTAATGCATTTTTTGCAATTTGTTTTGGATATCAGATTACTGTTGGGCTGGGGGTAGCGTATATTATTTATGCAGGTAAGTTTTAAAAAGAAAAAAGTAACACGGGTGAAAATATTTTTTTGGCGTTTGAGAACACTTAGCTAAAAAGCGCCAAAGTTGAGTCTTGAATTCTTCAAAATGTGTTTTTCAGAACTGCTCAATCTAATCACCATTGGTGTCAGCCTTCTTCTATCCAATATCGCCTTCTTTTCTGCATTATACTACCTCAAAAAATACAATGAAATATATTACCTTCAAACATTATCAAACCCAAGCCAGTATTCTCTATCAGAACGATTTCAAATACAAGAAAATTTTAAAGCAATAAATGTGATAGGACGTGTTGATTTTGTTCTATTTATTTTACAACTTTTTGCTGGTGCCATTATGACTGGAGCATATTGGTTCTCAGATAATTCTTCACAAAGAATTGCATATATTTTTATTCAAGTTATTTTTTCATCATATAGTTATTGTGCTGCGATTGCAGGGCTTTCTGCTGATCCGATATGGAGAAGCAAAGTTAAACAGTAAGGAATTTAGTTTTATAAAAGAATTGATGCAATGCTCGTAAAAATGATTTGATGGTGGCCAATTTAGAAATGTTTGGCGACAATTTACCGTCCACATCCAAGGGAATTTTAGGTGAATCACCCTGTATATCATAGACTGATTTTCACTCACATTTAGAAACACACCTTTAAAAAAATAACTTTTTTCAGATTTTTCAAATCCATGCTCAAAAATGGTGTAGCTCCAACAACTACTGATATTGAACGAACAAGAATAAGTAAAGAAGTGCTGAATTCAAAAGGCAAAAAAATGATTTTTTCGTTGAATGAAGAAGCAGAATTATATTTTCAACAGTTACAACAAGGATGGAATTAATACTCTACAAGCAAACTGCAATAATATCTTGTTTATCTACTGAAACTTCAATATTCAAATTATTTCCAAAAAAATGTGTTTTTTATTTTAGTTTTCTAATTTGAATATGCTCCTTATTTAATTTAGAACATTCGCTTGCTTTAGGTCCAAAATAAATCAGTTTATATACATAAAAAGTTGAAGAGATACATGCTGTTATTATATTATTATCCATTATAAGCTTTATGACCTTGTGATTTAACCAATGCACAGAAAGTTGCTGCATAAGTTTGACATTTTTCTGACCATGCCCCCGTAGCTGCTCTTTTCAAACATGCACAAAACGTATTATCACAGCTCGCTTGACCTTTTTGAGCATCATAACATCGATCATGTGTTTTGCAGCAGGCATTAAATTTGCCTAAAAAGAGGATTTAAGAATTTTTAATTATTGTTGAATAGATGTGGATACCTAATTTCGTTGGACATGTTGTTGCAATTGCATATCCAGCTAAAAAGGGTTGAAATCTTCCAGAGCCACATGCAAAGCCATCAATAATAGATACAAAGAGGGAAAGAGTCAAGGAAAAACAAATAAGAAACTTCATTTTCAAAAACGTTTAACTTAAAAAAAATGCGGTCAAAAGTGTTGTTTATATAGTAAAGTCCTTTTATTTAAACTTTCATGCAGATGGTCAACTTTTTTCCCCCACCTACGTTAAAACTATATTTTTTTTATTAAGTTGATGATGGAATTAGTGTTTATTTAAACAGCTGTTTTTTTCAGGGGATGAAAGCTAAACGACCTCATTTTCAGGTGTTGACATTACCCAAAGCTGTTCAATTTAAAAAACAAAAAAAGTGTATGCCTTGATTTACTTTATAATAAAAAGAGTAAAAGTGTAATTTTCAAATGATTTACACTCTTCAATCTATAAGATAAACAATAAAGCGACTATAGTTTGACATCTTTGAATAATGTAAACCTTTCAAATCAAAATTTACACAAAAAAATACAAAAACTTAACCTTGATATTGCATATTTTGTCCTTGATATCGTTGCTGTTGCTGATAAATTTGATTTTGTTGATTATAGTAACCCCGATTGGAAGAAGGAGAATATTGTCGATTCATTGTATTTTGGCAACACCCAACTCTATTTACTGTATTTTTACAACGGCTGCTACTTGTTCGGCAACATGGTTGCTGCTGCATTGGTTGATACAGTTGCTGATTGCTGTTGTAGTTGGAGTTGGTATTGTATCCATTTGTCATCACTGGATATTGCTGTTGTTGTTGTTGTTGTTGTCATAATATTGTTGTTGCTGAGGATTATAATAGCCAATTTGACCTTCAGAAAGATTCCAATATTTAAATGTTAGCTTTGTGTTCAATGTTCCGCTGTTACAGTAATTTTAATTTTACTTTTAAGTGTAATGTTTTAGGTTACTGTAACATCTGGAGATGTTTCACAAATGATTAACAATTCTGTACATAAAAAATGGCAGCTAAAAAGTAGTAATAAATTGTTTTAATGGAGCATAACTAATACAAGAATTCAAAGAAATCTTCAAAACTTATAAATCACTCATATTTCAGAAATGAATATACCTTTTAAGATATCCAATTTTGAGAAAAATGAGTGACTTTTGAAAACCAATGGAAATTATGAGCTACAAATCTTTAAAAATTGTGTTTTGGAAACTACAGTAATTTAGTACATTCATTATATATATTATATCCAATTTTAAAAAAAATGAGTGCCTTTTGAAAACCCATGGAAATTGTGTTTTGTGATTTGGATTTTTGTGTGAAACTACAGTAACTTAGTACATTATAATACTTACATTGTTAATTACATCTTTTTCCTTAGAAAATCTCCTCTAACTTATTATATATCACGTTTAATTAACTTATTTGCAATTACAAATATGAGAGTTTTATTGACTCTATACTTTTTAAAAACGATTTACAGTTGTGGAAAGGTGTGTGTAAATTTTAAAAGTTGCACTTTTATATAAATTTTTAAAGGTAGAAATTTGTTTAAAATTTCTTTTAGGAAGCGATGATTTATGGTTTGTCGATCCATAATAACTTTTAAAAGTAAAAACAACAAGTTCTTAAAAATTTTATTATAAAATTTTTAATACGTACATGTAACCGGGAAATAAAAATGAAAGTTGGTTATTTGCTAAGGATTTCAAGTTATAGAATCGTACAATGACATTATTGGAAAGTAGAGTTAAAGTTGTAAAGTATAGGATTTTAACTAAAGTATATAAGGTATATAATTCCAACCCACCGGACACGGAAATAAGTTATTATTTCAAATAACAGCAATAAATAATAGGTGTAACAATTTTTAGAATTTTGTAGCTTTGTTAAAAGTAAGAATTATATAATTTTTAAAAATGAGTGACTGTAAAAGAATAAATTACAAGGTATTTTAAAAGCATGTGGTTGCATAAAATTGAATGTTGTGGTATTACTGAAAATCAGAAAAGTCCGCCTTTTTTGAAAATAAGAAAAGTTAAAAAAAGGCGGAACTTTGATAACAAAATATGTAGATATGATTACATAAAAACGAGGCCAATTGCGATAAATTATTTCAGAAAATTTTGTGCCATTTTTGAAATCAATAATATGGCTGCTGCTGCAGACCCATCAAGGCAATGCATGATCAACGGTATTCAATACTATAGAGGGGTTATCGATGTTAATGATATTCGATGTTTGTTACATAAAGTCTCCGCTTTCCTGTTTACTACTCCAATTGTTACTGTAAGCTATGTCTTAATAGCTCTTATAATTTTTATTTCTCTCTTTGGTAAAATTAAACATAATTATCGATGGTTTATATTGAATCAAGCTATATGGGATATTTATATTACTTATTTCAATTCATGTGAAAATATCATAGGAGGCTTTTACTATGAGAATTCAATTGGCCAATCTTCCTGTTTTGATAAATCATTCCAAGATGATTCCGCGCTTGTATTAGCTATCAAATATGGTTTATATGTACCATGTGATTATTATTCGCCATTATTGATTTTTACAATCAGTCGTTTCTGCGCTTTATATTTTATGAATTTTTATTCCAAGATGACAGCAAAATCAGTTATTAAATTAATTATTTTATGTAACTTTTGTTTTCTTTTTTCGACTCAAATTGAAACAATTGGTTATTACATTGAACAGAGTGCCTTTTTTCGATTAATAGATGAATATATTAATCTTACAAATGGTAAGCTTTTGCAAAAGACGTGCCCCTCAAAACTGAAAAAACCCTTTGGTCTGTTGCCGCCGCCGTGTAATGGCGGCATAAGATCAAAGGCGTGCCCCTCCGAAATTTTTTATAAGTAATTTTTCACGTCATTCAAAATATTTTTAATAGCACTGCATAAAAATAATAACTGCTTTTAGACACTTTGGGATATGAAGATAAATTTGAAGCTTATATTATTCTTCAAAATTCTGAAGCTTTTATTAATTATCAAAATGCGGATCCTCAATATCAATTTGCTTCTAAATTTCGAACTATTGGTCAAATTATAAATCATGGAAAACCACCAATTTGTCTTTCGGTTTCAATTCTATTATCCGCAGCTGTGATGTTTAAAGTATTACAACAAGCAAGATTTCAATTAAAACAAAATAAAAAAGATTTTCTCAGTTCTTTAAGAATTACCTTTGTTCTCATATTTCAAGTTACTCTTAATGCTGTAGTATTTTATCTTGAAGTTGGGTATTTATATTTGTCCGTCATAGGGTTATTAACAGGTAACTCATCCGGTGTTGATAAATCAACAAGATCTTTTATTCATGGATTATATACCAATGTTCAACAATTTCGCCAACTTCGAATTTTTTTGGAATGTGTAATAATTTTATTTGTAATGACTGGATATCGAGAATGTGTTATTCAATTTTTGAAATATTTTATTTTTATCAAAAAACGAAACACAACTTCAATACAACCATCAACATCTATAAAAACAAATGCTTCCATATCCACCCGTCATCGCTAAAAAAAGAGAAAAATCTTTTAAAGAATCATTTTAAATATATTATTAATGTAATTTTTGCAACAAGGCCTTTTTTGTTTGTAATAATAAAATAGTTCTAATAATTGTTGTTTCATAGCATTTTAAAACAAATATTTAAAAAAAAAATATAACTACATGCAATTGTCAAGGAGCGTTACTATGTTTAACAGGTATTGCAGTTAAAAATAAGCAAGCGCAGCTGTGAAAATTCTCGTCCTTCCTCCTTTGTAAAAATCCCCTGTATCAAAATAATAGTAACTTTTAAAAGTAAAAACAACAAATTCTTAAAAATGACATTATTGGAAAGTAGAGTCAAAGCTGTAAAGCATATGATTTTCACTAAAATATATAAAGTATATAATTCTACCTACAGGACGCGGAAATAAGTTATTATTTCAAAAAACAGCAATAAATAATAGGTGTAACAATTTTTAGAATTACATAGCTTTGTTAAAAGTAAGAATTATATAATTTTTAAAAATGAATGACTGTAAAAGAATAATAAATTACATGGTATTTTAAAAGCATGTGATTGTATAAAATTGAATGTTGTTGTATTACTATTAAATGATATATTTAATAATAGCAATAAGAAAAATTTAAAAAAGGCTTATCGATTCATCTGTTCCTAATATTTTCAAGTCCATAAAATCAATGATAGACACGTTCTTCAATTTTGCTGATAATGTAAAAGTTTGTTTGCTGATTTCTTCCAAGGTATGTGTTATTAGATAAATTTAAAAAAAAGTGTAATTCAAATTTTTTTGAAACGATTCTTGCTCTTAAAACTTTATGGTCAACAAAAAAAGCTATATTAAAGTTTGAAATCTTTGTTTAGAAAAATAATGCTAAAAAAATTCCAAATCAAATTTACACAAAAAATACAAAAATTTAACCTTTATATTGCATATTGATAATATCCTTGTTGTTGCTGCTGATTGTTATAAGGATATATTTGTTGTTGTTGATTGTAGTTACCATGATTAGAAGGAGAATATTGTCGATTCATTGCATTTTGACAACATGAAAGTTGGCTGCCACCTGTTCTGCAAGATGGTTGTTGCTGCAGCTGGAGCTTTGATTGCTGTAGTTGGTGGAAAAAGTGTTTTTATTTTTATCGCAAATTTTGCAAAAAAAATAATGAAGGGATTACCAGACCAATGACGCATCACTTTGCAATAAAAAAATTGTATTTAATCCGTTGCTATTGGAGACAAAAATTTCTAACAGCTTTTTTTTAAAAAAAATCTATCTTTTTTTTCAATAGTTTTAAAAGTTTTAAAATGAATATATTTATTGTAAGTTTATATATATATATATACAGAAATTAAGAGCTATTAAAATTTTATTTAGCAATATAACATTTGTTTTATGGTTATTGGACAATTAATTCCAGTGGCTTGGTGTTTTATTTCAGCAATTTTGTTTAAGGATTCTTCAAGTAAGTTTTTTTACTTAGAAACTTGAATTTGGACGAGAAATTATTGCCTATTAATTCTGAAAGCACTTATTTCGTGGGGAAGATCATAACTGACAAAAGAATCTTTTGAATAGCATATTATGACATTTGGGAACTTCTGGAAGTTTTGTCATTTTTTGATTTTTCGACCATTGTGCGTAGAAATGTCTAGAGGTTTCATAGAATGCATTACTTTTAGCGGTTTCGCCCACAAGCGCTGATTTTGTAACAGTTTGGTGAAATGTTCCTAAATGCTAAAAGGTTTGAACGCAAATTTGGCTCCCCCGGTCCTTTTACGTTTTCGTTTTGATGGCAAATTCCAAGTGAACACTTTGCGTGACTTAATCCTTATACATCCCCTATAAAGATCAAGTCACTCAAATGCGCTTAAGCTTTTTTGAAATTACTTTTATCTTTTTATACTCAAATGTTGAAAACAAAATAAATTATTTAACTGCATTTTGTTCATTAATTTTTATACATCCTCTTATTATATTTCTTCAAGTAGTAATGAAACGATTTCGCTGCATTAAATTTATTACAGTATGTTTTAAAAACATTGATTAAAAATAATAAATTATAATCTTTAAGATTTTTTGTGTTGTAATCTATGTTGCTGAATTAATTATTATACCAATATGCTTTGATATTAATGGCGAGGGTATTATTTTTATTTGCAAAACAAAGCAAAATCTTAACTAAATATACTTTTTAGTTATTGTTCATATGGTATTTTTGTTATTGGCCGCTATATACATGGGAATACTTTTTTGGATTATCCCAAAAATACAAGTTGAAGAAAGTAATACAACTGAAAATATTACAGTTTTTGAAAGAATTTTTGGAAATCATTTATCAAATGAAAGCAGTCCATGCTCAGTAGAAATTTTGGAGATTGGACAAAAAATAGAAAATATGTGTACAAAAATAAGCAAATTTATAATGTTACTTGAAAAGATAGAAACTCAAAACAATGAATTTTTCGCTGGAAGAAACGATATGCAACCGACAGAAAATGATCCACCAATCTTTCAAATGAAGTGCTTTGAAATAAAAGAAGTAAGAGAAAAATTTCTTACATCTTGTGAAAAAATTAAACTTGAATCCTCAAAAATTAATTCAACGCTGAAACACTTAAAAAGAATGTATGAAATAGCGCTTGTCAGAGAATCTGGGATTCCTAATTCATCTTATGGACGCTATGAATTACGACTAAATTATATAACAATGCAATATGAACAACAATTAGTTAATGATTACTCGACATATAGCAGAGATCAATCAAGTTCAAGACAAGCTGTCAGCGAAGCTAAATCAAAGATTGATAAATCTGAAAGGGAAGCAGAAGACGTTCTAAGGCGTGCTGAATCCTTATATCGCGAGGTTCAAACATTTTATGATCAATGTGAAGAAGCTCTTCCGAAACTTGAAAATGAAATAAGCAAATAGGCACTTTTTTAAACAATGAAGAAGCAGAAATGGACAATTGAATCATTCTTTTATTTGTTAAAATGTTTTTGTTTATTTATCTTTATGCATGATATATATATAATTAGACACAAGTTTATTTTTTCAAACTTTATTTTCGTGAAAGATAAAAAATTTAAGTAAGCAAAAAATGCAAAAAATTAACCTTGATATTGCATATTTTGGCCTTGATAATACCCTTGTTGTTGCTGATTATAGGGATACATTTGTTGTGGTTGATTATAATAGCCTTGATTAGAAGGGGAATATTGTCGATTCATTGTATTTTGGCAACACCCAACTCTGTTTACTGTATTTTGACAACATGATACTCGGCTACCACCTGTTCGGCAACATGGCTGTTGCTGCTGTGATGGTTGATACATTTGCTGATTGCTGTTGTAGTTGGAATTGTATCCATTTGTCATCGCTGGATATTGCTGTTGTTGTTGACCATATTGATTGTTGTTGTCGTAATATGGCTGCTGCTGTTGTTGAGGATCATAATAGCCATTTTGACGTTTGGATTCGGCTTCTGTTTCAGCTTTCTTTGTAACATTTTCAGCTACACAAACAGAAACAAAGAGGACCAAAATAAAGGTTAAGAATTTCATTTTTTTGATAAAAATATGAGACAAAAAAAATATTATTTTTGCTATCATTTGCGATCGCTTTTATATCCCGAAAAGCTGAAGGTGTTAATAGATAAAGTAAACAATGCATTTTTTTGTAACTGACAGAAAACAAAAGATTGTTAACTCGTTGAACAAATTCTTGATTAATAATAATTACAAAAAGTTAATCCTCTTCGAACAAACGCACAAACATAAGTTGACCCAAGATATTAGTATGTGTCACCCCGAAATGAAACAAACAAAGGTAGTATCCTTAAGGCAAAACACAAACAGAACTGTTTGCTTTGGAGAGTAAATGCTGGACTTATAAATAATTACAAAAAATTGATCCTGCGTTTTAGGTGAATCAAAAACAAGTTTATCTGTAGAATGAACAGGTATCATTAAAAACACAGTGATTGTTTACTTACAGAGCAAATGTTGACCGAAGGAATTATTTGGTGTCATCACGGAAGAAAACAAAGAAAGGTAACAAAAGTAGATAATTTTTTTTGTAAACAATTAATGCGTGTAAAAGTTATCAAAGTAAATAAAACAATGCTAACTTTTTTGAAAAAAAAATAACACGTTGACCCAATGAATTAACAGGTGTCATTGCGGAAGAAAACAAACAAAAGAAAGAAAAAAGATTTGTTTTTGTAGAAAAATAGAGAATGTAGAAGTTTCAGAGTATACAATAATGTTGGCTTTTTTTGACACAAAAAACTATGTCATTTTGATGATAAAAATTATTCAAAAAATGAACAAACTCTAATTTCACACATTTTTGCACTAGATCTTAAAATCCTCCTTTTATTGCAGCGATCAAAATAAGTCTTTTAAATCATCAAAATTTCAATAACGATTATACGGTTTTTCACATAGTTTCTTTTGCTGAAAAAACGATAAAAAAAAACTGATAACCTTTTGGCCAAGCTTGTTTTTTGAACTTCCTGCAAAATGGAGAGTATAAATAATCGCATCATTTCTTTCTTCTTTTATTGTTATTGTTTACAAAAAAAAATGATGAAAAGCTTGTTTGTTGCTTTTTGTTTTATAGCTGTAGCTTCAGCTGTTGTTATTCGGCATAAAATACATAAAAATGAAAATAGAAAAGCTGGAGTGCTTAGAAATGGTAAGTCTCTTTTTTTTGATTTGATTAAGAGACAGTCTGTGTAAATATTTGAGTGATGAGGCACAGAAAAAAATTTTTTTTCGATTTCGGTCTTCAAATTTTAATATGTTGTTGCCTATGGTACGAATAAACAGAAAAAAAAGATTTTTGAATTTTCGCGGCAGGATTCTGGATTTTAGAGGCTTCTGAAGTCGCCAACTTGAGGCGAGTGGGAAAAATCAGGTTTTGCTTCTTTATTTATTATTTCCCGGATACATAGGTTTTCGACCATGGGGAATTCAGTGGCACACTCGGATTTTCACCAAAATTTTGTTTTCGTGTCGAAACCGAAATTTCGATTTTTTAACCCTAAATTTCGAAGCCTTAAATTTGAAGCCTTAACTAGCGAATACTATTTTTTTATGGCCTAACATATCTAGTTTAATAATATATAAATGTTTTATTTGATATCGATCCGTTTGGGGGTCATTCAGTTCCTGAAATGGAGGCGATTCAGAATTCGCAAAAATGAATCGACTACGAAAAATCGAAATTTCATCCATTTTAGCTAATTCCCTGGATATATAGGTTTTCGACCGTGGGGAATTGAATGGTAAACTCTGTTTTTCACTAAAATTCCGTTTTTGTGTCAAGACTATCAAATTTTCGTTTTAGCTGTAACAGCTTAGTAAAAAAATCGCCCTGGCTCTAAAAATGGGAGGAAGTAGCTAAAAATAGGTTAGTATCTTCCCAAAATAACTGGTTTATCATTGTTAACACAAAAAATTATAACCTGGCATCGGTAGCTCAAGTTACAGTATCCCAAAATCAACTGCTGGTGTTGTAGAATATGTGTTCAAAATAAAAAAGCTACAACTTTGCTAAAAACAATGATTCCAAGCTGTAAAGGGTCTAGAAATGTTCCATAACATTGGTTTTATCAAGTGCAATTGATAAAATAATTTTATCACTGATAAGCAGCGTCTACAGTAACCCTACCTCACAGACTCTGTCTTAAGTGAATGGTGAGCACAATGCCAAAGACATTTCTTTGCATTAATTTTTTGCCGTCATTTTTATTCTTTTGACATTTCTTTCACTTCCCATTTCATTCCCACTTCCATCTCTGCACTACCACTTCTCCTTGCACTTCCACACTTACTCGATTTCATTGAATGTAATTTTCAGGCCGAAAATTTCCCTCCTCCATGCTAGACGTAATCTCTCAACCCACCAATGCCGATTATCAATACACCATTAACATCACCATTGGAACCCCAGATCAAAGCTTCTCTCTTGCCCTTGATACTGTATCCTCAACCTTTTGGATTCATGATATCGCTGCTTGCTCTGCATGCCCTTCATATTGCAAAGATCCAACCTTTTGTGGCATGGTTTGTAACGACGGCTGCTGCAGTGGCACATCTTCTGCTGCCTCAAAACTCGCAAAATCCAAATGCATTGGTTTCAATTCTGTTCGTTCAAAAACTTATGTCTCCACTGGTCAAACAATCAGCAATAATGATACCTTAGATTTTATTGGGCAAGATACTCTTCGACTAGGAGCTAAGGGTACTCAACAGCTGATTATCCCAAAAACAACTTTCGTTCAACGAACTGTGCTAACACCATATGCGGAAGGATTTGATGGAATTTTAGGACTTGGATTTGGAGTTGATGATGGAAACGTTTCTTCTCCTTTGTTAATTGCCATTGGACAAGGGTTACTTGATCAACCACTTTTTACTATCTATCTTGCACCACAAGGAAGTGTATTTTCAAGGAATTATGCTGGAGCTTTAACATGGGGTGGACTTGATTCAACACATTGTAGCTCTGATCCAATTCAATACCATCAATCTATTGGATATTCAAACTTCCAAGTCGTTGTTGATTCAGTCTCTGTTGGAGATTATCAAATTCCCAATGCTAACTTCCCTGCTGTCATTAACAGCCGCGTTGATGGCATTGTAGGTCCTGCTAATGCTGTTGCATATATCGCTCAACAACTTCAAGCTTATTGGGCATCAGATTATTATGCATATATTATTAGTTGTAGTGCTACTGGAAGTATTGATTTTACAATTGATGGAATAAAATATTCTGTTGATGTACAAAACTTGCTATCACCAGCAGAAAAGAATTGTGTTTTAGCACTTCATTTAAATCCTAACAATGAAGCTATGTGGCAGCTTGGGCAAGGATGGTTTGAATCTTATTGTAATGTATTTAATTATGAAACAAAAAGTATTGGATTTGTAAAAACTATTAATTGAAAGTAAATCAGTTTTTGCCTTAACTTGTCTTCAAAATAAATTTTTTCCTTATGACGAAAATGAGCAAAACATACTCACAAAAGCTGCACTCAAACTGATAAAACTGCTGCATCATTAGCAAACAAACAAAAAGCTTTAAACATCAAATTCCGTCATTTCCTCAGATGACAGTAGAAAACACAATTTTTTTACAGCAAAACATTCGATCAAAAGGTTATCAGTTTTTTCAAATTTTCAGCAAAAAAAATATGTGAAAAACCGTATAATCCTTATCAATTTTTGAAGATTTTAAATGCGTATTTTGATTTCTGCAATATAAGAATGACTTTAAGATCTGGTGCAAAAACGTGTAAACAAAAATTTGTTCATTTTGGAAAAGTTTTTATCATCGATTTTTTTATATCAAAAGAAATTAGCATTGTTTGCTTTACTGCGTAACGTTTATGCATTGTTTATTTCTTTCTTTGCTTTCTTCCGTGATGATACCTTTTAATTCCTTGGGTCAACTTTGTTTTCCTTCAGCTGAAACAAGATCATTTTTTGTCATTATTATTAATCCAGAATTTGCTCTTTTAGAAAACAATCTCTGTCGCTATAACAACGATAACTGTTAATTCTTCAGGAAAACTTGTTTTGACTCACCTAAAACGCAGGATCAATTTTTTGTAATTATTTATAAGTCTAGTATTTACTCTCCAAAGCAAACATTTTGTTTTTTGTCACAAGGATATTATAGTTGTTTGTTTCCTTCCGGGGTGATACATACTAATTATTTGGGTCAATTTGTGTTTTGCTTAAGTTAAAATAGGATCAACTTTTGGTAATTATTTTTAATCAAGAATTTGTTCAACGAGTAAACAATCTTTTGTTTTCTGTCAGTTACATAAAAATGCATTGTTTACTCATTTTATTAACACCTTCACTTTTCGGGGGTATAAAAGAGTTGCAAAATGTAAGTAAAAATAGCAGTTTTTTCTTCTCTTTATTTTATCTAAAAATGACATTTTCGACCTTTATTTTGGTCCTCTTTGTTTCTGTTTGTGTAGCTGATAATGTTACAAAGAAAGCTGAAACAGAAGCCGAATCCAAACGTCAAAATGGCTTTTATGATCCTCAACAACAGCAACAATATTACGACAACAACAATCAATATGGTCAACAACAACAACAGCAATATCCAATGACAAATGGGTACAATACCAACTCCAACAGCAATCAGGAAATTTATCAACCATCACAGCAGCAACAGCAGCCATGTTGCCGAACCGGTAGCAGCCGACTTTCATGTTGTCAAAATACAGTAAACAGAGTTGGGTGTTGTCAAAATACAATGAATCGACAATATTCCCCTTCTAATCAAGGCTATTATAATCAACCACAACAAATGTATCCTTATAATCAGCAACAACAAGGGTATTATCAAGGCCAAAATATGCAATATCAAGGTTAATTCTTTGTACCTTTGTGTGCAAATTTTGATTGAAAGTGTCTTTTTTTGAATGACTTAACTATAATAAAAAAGCTAGATTTTAGTAATGTTCTATTTAATTAACAACAGCCATTTTTACTACCAGTAACGTAGATTGAAAGTAATGTTTTCGTTTGTTTCTCAATAATTCATTTTCTGTTCATTTATGTAAAGTTAAAAAAACTTTTTATGTCGAAAAAGATAGAAAATGTAAAAAAAAAACTATTTTTGGTATTTTTGTATCATTTGGCAGTCATATCTTCAAAAACGACTGCGTCTAGATAATGTTCAAAAATAAACCATACAACAATATTTTTGGGGATCTTATTCAAAAAAAATGCTTGAGGTCAAGAAAGATCATACATCGTTTTAAAAAAAAACTTGTAAAGAAAAATTTAAGAATATTCATTTTAATTCTTAAAAAGGAGGCGCAATGGAATTGTGAATGATAATATCCTCTGTTAATGTTTAACTTTAGTTTTTTGTGTAAATTTTGTATACGGTATTTTGTCATCTTTTTTTATTTTCTATTTAAATAAAAAAGGTTATTCAAACAAATAAAAATATTTTATATTTTATGTGCTAAATTTGATTAATAATGTCTATAATTCTTTCAAAATCTCCAAATTACTGCAGGATAAAAAATTGTTGATAATTATTTTATTTTTATTAAAAGACTGAAAATATGCCTTGAAAATTTAAAACAAAATGAAAAAGTTTTTTATTGGGGGAAACGAGATGTGTTGTGTCTTTGAATGATTCAGTTGCCGCAAAACATTGCAAAGAAGCTATTTAAAAAAATTATGTGGGTTTTAGCGGAACAGAAAGGAACAAAAAGTTGCATTTTTTTAAATTTCCTATTTTATTTTTTATGTTTTTTTGACTATGGCAATACAAAGCCAAGATTTGCTTAACTTTTTATTAATTTCATTACCGATATAAAAAAATTATTACTTTAAAAATGTAACAAATGTCACTATTTTTTTTCTTTTTCTTTCCCAAATAAAAAACATCCAATTCTAAAAGAACAATACATATTTCAACAAAAATGTTGTGCTTTTCCAATTAAAAAAGCTGTTCAAAATTCTGATGGCTTAAAATTTTGAAAATTAATTCTAACAATCTCTACAAAAAATTTCATTTTAATTATTATTGAATGGAAAAAGCTGCGAATAACATTTTACTTTTTTTTTGAAATTTTATGAAAATGGCAGCTTTTTAATTTTCAGGAACAATACTAACGGTGTAAATATAACTTAAAAATTAAAAACATAGATGATAGAATCAAAAATAAGAATAAGTTTTTTTGTACAGCTCTGTTTTTTTCTTGATAAACGGAAAGAAAAAAATGTTTATTTGTTCCTTTCCTTTTTTTACGAAAAAAACTTTTATCACTATCGCATTTTTAGCACGCAAAAGATAGAAAATCTGTCTTTTCTGACGGACGAAAGAGATCAAGGTATAAAACATTTAAGAAATTTTGTGTTAAAAATAGCCAAAATTTTCGGTCTTCATTAATACTGATTCAACAGTTATCAATCTTTCCGTTTTTTTCTTAAGACAGCTGTGTTTAAATATTACCAATTAATATTATTTCGCAGAATTAATAGCATTTAAAACTTAAAAATTAAAAAAGAAAAAATTATTAAATTGATTAGAAAAAGAAATGTGTAACATTTTTATTCGACAGAAAAGCAAATTTCATCATATGAATGATCAGATGATCTACGCATAAAAAAATCGATGCATCAACGTCTTTTGTTTATGTTATTTTTTACAACATATAAAAAAAGTGAAAAGCGTTATTGAATGTTCCAAATTTGTTTATGAAAAATTTATTGTAGTTTAAGTAAAAACTTTTACACACATAAATTAAAAAAATGTTTTCATCTAATCAAGTGAATTCATCTGTCGATATTTATGAAATGAAAAATTTGTATTAAGCATATTACAAAATTTGTTTATTTAAATAATCCATAAACATATGTTAAAACAATTTTAAAGGAAATGAAGTCAAGAAGGATGTCATAGCTGATGCACTACCACCAAAGCTTATTTTCGTCATTTTTTGTAAGCTTTTTTTTTCTTTTTTATTATTTAAGCTTGTAAGAAAAGAAATTCCTTTAAAGAAATGAAATTTCTTGGTAAATTTGTTGTTTGAGTTTTATGTTGCATTATTCGTTAACGCAGCTACCAGTGTTTTATTTTATTATAATTTTCAACTTTTCAACATTTTAGAACACATATTCAAAATAAAGCAAAAACAGTCATTGAAGTGTAGCACAAGAAAGAACACAAATTTGAAGAAGTGTAACAAAATATTTTTTCGGCCATAATAAACGACTCCCTAACAACTGACAGACGCACAAATAAACAAATGCGAGGAAAGATAAAAGTAAGAATATAAAAAAAGAAAAGATGATATTTGCTGTCAAGATGAAAAAATGGTGTCTTCAATATTTTGGATATTTTTTTCATTGATTTTTCAATTCTAATAATGCATATGATTATATATTTGTAATTGCTATCTCACATGAAAGCTATCACATTTATTTCACTAATGGGCATGAAAAAAATCTGTTATTCAAGAATATATGGCCAATATTGTTGGCAAGTCCACTCGCCCTCACGTTTTTAAATCCACCATAGTTTCATTTCGAACATTTGCAGACGAAACCATCAAGCAAGTAAAGCAAGTTCAAAAGAATTCTTTTGAAAGAAATCCACCATATTTTCCTTTTTGAACATTTGCAGACGAAACCATCAAGCAAGTAAAGCTTGTTCAAATAAATTCTTTTGAAAGAAATCTACCATATTTTCCTTTTTGAACATCTGCAGACGAAACCATCAAGCAAGTAAAGCTTGTTCAAAAAAATTTTTTTAACAGAAAACCGCCGTATTTTCATTTTGAACATCCACGGACAAAACCATCAGGCAAGTAAAGCTAGTTCAAAAGAATTCTTTTGACAGAAATCCACCATATTTTCATTTTGCATATCAACGGACGAAACCATAAAGCAAGTAAAGCTAGTTCAAAAGAATTCTTTTGAAAGTAATCCACCATATTTACATTTTGAATATCAACGGACGAAACCATCAAGCAAGTAAAGCTTGTTCAAAAGAATACTTTTGAAAGTAATCCACCATATTTTCATTTTGAACACTTGCAGACGAAACCATCAAGCAAGTACAGCTTGTTCAAAAGAATTCTTCTGAAAGAAATCCACCATGTTTTCATTTTAAACATCAACGGACGAGACCATCAAGCAAGTAAAGCTAGTTCAAAAGAATTCTTTTGAAAGTAATCCACCATATTTACATTTTAAGTATCAACGGACGAAACCATCAAGCAAGAAAAGCTTGTTCAAAAGAATTCTTCTGAAAGAAATCTACCATATTTTCATTTTGAACACTTGCAGACGAAACCATCAAGCAAGTACAGCTTGTTCAAAAGAATTCTTCTGAAAGAAATCCACCATGTTTTCATTTTAAACATCAACGGACGAGACCATCAAGCAAGTAAAGCTAGTTCAAAAGAATTCTTCTGAAAGAAATCTACCATAGTTTCATTTTGAACATTTGCAGACGAAACCATCAAGCAAGTAAAGCTTGTTCAAAAATACTTTTGAACTTAATCCACCATATTTTCATTTCGAATATTTGCAGACGAAACCATCAAGCAAGTAAAGCTTGTTCAAAAGAATTTTTTTGAAAGAAATAAACCATATTTACATTTTGAGTATCAACGGACGAAACCATCAAGCAAGAAAAGCTTGTTCAAAAGAATTCTTCTGAAAGAAATCTACAATATTTTCATTTTGAACACTTGCAGACGAAAGCATCAAGCAAGTAAAGCTTGTTCAAAAGAATTTTTTTGAAAGAAATAAACCATATTTACATTTTGAGTATCAACGGACGAAACCATCAAGCAAGAAAAGCTTGTTCAAAAGAATTCTTTTGAAAGAAATCCACCATATTTACATTTTTGAACATTTGCAAACGAAACCATCAAGCAAGTAAAGCTTGTTCAAAAATACTTTTGAACGTAATCCACCATGTTTTCCTTTTTGAACATTTGCAGACGAAACCATCAAGCAAGTAAAGCTTGTTCAAAAATACTTTTGAACGTAATCCACCATGTTTTCCTTTTTGAACATTTGCAGACGAAACCATCAAGCAAGTAAAGCTTGTTCAAAAGAATTCTTTTGACGGAAATCCATTATGTTTTCCTTTTTGAACATTTGCAGACGAAACCATCAAGCAAGTAAAGCTAGTTCAAAAGAATACTTTTGAAAGTAATCCACCATATTTACATTTTGAACATCAACGGACGAAAAAATCAAGCAAGTAAAGCTAGTTCAAAAGAATTTTTTTAAAAGAAATCCACCATGGTTTCATTTTGAAAATCAACGGACGAAACCATCAAACAAGTAAAGCTTTTTCAAAAGAATTCTTCTGAAAGAAATCCCCCATTTTTTCATTTTGAACATCCACGGACAAAACCATCAGGCAAGTAAAGCTAGTTCAAAAGAATTCTTTTGACAGAAATCCACCATATTTTCATTTTGCATATCAACGGACGAAACCATAAAGCAAGTAAAGCTAGTTCAAAAGAATTCTTTTGAAAGAAATCCACCATATTTTTATTTTGAACATTTGCAGACGAAACCATCAAGCAAGTAAAGCTAGTTCAAAAGAATACTTTTGAAAGTAATCCACCATATTTACATTTTGAACATCAACGGACGAAAAAATCAAGCAAGTAAAGCTAGTTCAAAAGAATTTTTTTAAAAGAAATCCACCATGGTTTCATTTTGAAAATCAACGGACGAAACCATCAAACAAGTAAAGCTAGTTCAAAAGAATTCTTTTGACAGAAATCCCCCATATTTTCATTTTGAACATCAACGGACGAAACCATCAAGCAAGTAAAGCTTGTTCAAAAGAATTCTTTTGAAAGAAATCCACCATATTTTCATTTTGAACATCAACGGACGAAACCATCAGGCAAGTAAAGCTTTTTCAAAAGAATTCTTTTGAAAGAAATCCACCATATTTTCATTTTGAACATCAACGGACGAAACAATCAAGCAAGTAAAGCTAGTTCAAAAGAATTCTTTTGAAAGAAATCCACCATATTTTCATTTTGAACATCAACGGACGAAACCATCAGGCAAGTAAAGCTTTTTCAAAAGAATTCTTCTGAAAGAAATCCCCCATTTTTTCATTTTGAACATCATCGGACGAAACCATAAAGCAAGTAAAGCTAGTTCAAAAGAATTCTTTTGAAAGAAATCCACCATATTTTCATTTTGAACATCAACGGACGAAACCATCAGGCAAGTAAAGCTTTTTCAAAAGAATTCTTCTGAAAGAAATCCCCCATTTTTTCATTTTGAACATCAACGGACGAAACCATCAGGCAAGTAAAGCTTTTTCAAAAGAATTCTTCTGAAAGAAATCCCCCATTTTTTCATTTTGAACATCAACGGACGAAACCATAAAGCAAGTAAAGCTAGTTCAAAAGAATTCTTTTGAAAGAAATCCACCATATTTTCATTTTGAACATCAACGGACGAAACCATCAGGCAAGTAAAGCTTTTTCAAAAGAATTCTTCTGAAAGAAATCCACCATATTTTCCTTTTTGAACATTTGCAGACGAAACAATCAAGCAAGTAAAGCTTGTTCAAAAAAATTCTTTTGAAAGAAATCCACCATATTTTCCTTTTTGAACATTTGCAGACGAAACCATCAAGCAAATAAAGCTTGTTCAAATAAATTCTTTTGAAAGAAATCTACCATATTTTCCTTTTTGAACATCTGCAGACGAAACCATCAAGCAAGTAAAGCTTGTTCAAAAAAATTTTTTTAACAGAAAACCGCCGTATTTTCATTTTGAACATCCACGGACAAAACCATCAGGCAAGTAAAGCTAGTTCAAAAGAATTCTTTTGACAGAAATCCACCATATTTTCATTTTGCATATCAACGGACGAAACCATAAAGCAAGTAAAGCTAGTTCAAAAGAATTCTTTTGAAAGTAATCCACCATATTTACATTTTGAATATCAACGGACAAAACCATCAAGCAAGTAAAGCTTGTTCAAAAGAATTCTTTTGAAAGAAATCCACCATATTTTCATTTTGAACATCAACGGACGAAACCATCAGGCAAGTAAAGCTTTTTCAAAAGAATTCTTCTGAAAGAAATCCACCATATTTTCATTTTGAACATCAACGGACGAAACCATAAAGCAAGTAAAGCTAGTTCAAAAGAATTCTTTTGAAAGTAATCCACCATATTTACATTTTGAATATCAACGGACAAAACCATCAAGCAAGTAAAGCTTGTTCAAAAGAATACTTTTGAAAGTAATCCACCATATTTACATTTTAAGTATCAACGGACGAAACCATCAAGCAAGAAAAGCTTGTTCAAAAGAATTCTTTTGAAAGAAATCCACCATATTTTCATTTTGAACATCAACGGACGAAACCATAAAGCAAGTAAAGCTAGTTCAAAAGAATTCTTTTGAAAGTAATCCACCATATTTACATTTTGAATATCAACGGACGAAACCATCAAGCAAGTAAAGCTTGTTCAAAAGAATTCTTTTGAAAGAAATCCACCATATTTACATTTTGAATATCAACGGACAAAACCATCAAGCAAGTAAAGCTTGTTCAAAAGAATACTTTTGAAAGTAATCCACCATATTTACATTTTAAGTATCAACGGACGAAACCATCAAGCAAGAAAAGCTTGTTCAAAAGAATTCTTTTGAAAGAAATCCACCATATTTTCATTTTGAACATCAACGGACGAAACCATAAAGCAAGTAAAGCTAGTTCAAAAGAATTCTTTTGAAAGAAATCCACCATATTTTCCTTTTTGAACATTTGCAGACGAAACAATCAAGCAAGTAAAGCTAGTTCAAAAGAATTCTTTTGAAAGAAATCCACCATATTTACATTTTAAGTATCAACGGACGAAACCATCAAGCAAGAAAAGCTAGTTCAAAAGAATACTTTTGAAAGTAATCCACCATATTTACATTTTGAATATCAACGGACGAAACCATCAAGCAAGTAAAGCTTGTTCAAAAGAATACTTTTGAAAGTAATCCACCATATTTACATTTTAAGTATCAACGGACAAAACCATCAGGCAAGTGAAGCTAGTTCAAAAGAATTCTTTTGAAAGAAATCCACCATATTTTCATTTTGCATATCAACGGACGAAACCATAAAGCAAGTAAAGCTAGTTCAAAAGAATTCTTTTGAAAGTAATCCACCATATTTACATTTTGAATATCAACGGCAAAACCATCAAGCAAGTAAAGCTTGTTCAAAAGAATTCTTTTGAAAGAAATCCACCATATTTTCATTTTGAACATCAACGGACGAAACCATCAGGCAAGTAAAGCTTTTTCAAAAGAATTCTTCTGAAAGAAATCCACCATATTTTCATTTTGAACATCAACGGACGAAACCATAAAGCAAGTAAAGCTAGTTCAAAAGAATTCTTTTGAAAGTAATCCACCATATTTACATTTTGAATATCAACGGACAAAACCATCAAGCAAGTAAAGCTTGTTCAAAAGAATACTTTTGAAAGTAATCCACCATATTTACATTTTAAGTATCAACGGACGAAACCATCAAGCAAGAAAAGCTTGTTCAAAAGAATTCTTTTGAAAGAAATCCACCATATTTTCATTTTGAACATCAACGGACGAAACCATAAAGCAAGTAAAGCTAGTTCAAAAGAATTCTTTTGAAAGTAATCCACCATATTTACATTTTGAATATCAACGGACGAAACCATCAAGCAAGTAAAGCTTGTTCAAAAGAATTCTTTTGAAAGAAATCCACCATATTTACATTTTGAATATCAACGGACAAAACCATCAAGCAAGTAAAGCTTGTTCAAAAGAATACTTTTGAAAGTAATCCACCATATTTACATTTTAAGTATCAACGGACGAAACCATCAAGCAAGAAAAGCTTGTTCAAAAGAATTCTTTTGAAAGAAATCCACCATATTTTCATTTTGAACATCAACGGACGAAACCATAAAGCAAGTAAAGCTAGTTCAAAAAAATTCTTTTGAAAGTAATCCAACATATTTACATTTTGAATATCAACGGACGAAACCATCAAGCAAGTAAAGCTTGTTCAAAAGAATTCTTTTGAAAGAAATCCACCATATTTACATTTTAAGTATCAACGGACGAAACCATCAAGCAAGAAAAGCTTGTTCAAAAGAATTCTTCTGAAAGAAATCTACCATATTTTCATTTTGAACACTTGCAGACGAAACCATCAAGCAAGTAAAGCTAGTTCAAAAGAATTCTTTTGACAGAAATCCACCATATTTTCATTTTGAACATCAACGGACGAAACCATCAGGCAAGTAAAGCTTTTTCAAAAGAATTCTTCTGAAAGAAATCCACCATATTTTCCTTTTTGAACATCAAAGGACGAAACCATCAGGCAAGTAAAGCTTTTTCAAAAGAATTCTTCTGAAAGAAATCCACCATATTTTCCTTTTTGAACATTTGCAGACGAAACAATCAAGCAAGTAAAGCTTGTTCAAAAAAATTCTTTTGAAAGAAATCCACCATATTTTCCTTTTTGAACATTTGCAGACGAAACCATCAAGCAAGTAAAGCTTGTTCAAATAAATTCTTTTGAAAGAAATCTACCATATTTTCCTTTTTGAACATCTGCAGACGAAACCATCAAGCAAGTAAAGCTTGTTCAAAAAAATTTTTTTAACAGAAAACCGCCGTATTTTCATTTTGAACTTCAACGGACGAAACCATAAAGCAAGTAAAGCTAGTTCAAAAGAATTCTTTTGAAAGAAATCCACCATATTTACATTTTAAGTATCAACGGACGAAACCATCAAGCAAGTAAAGCTTGTTCAAAAAAATTTTTTTAACAGAAAACCGCCGTATTTTCATTTTGAACATCCACGGACAAAACCATCAGGCAAGTAAAGCTAGTTCAAAAGAATTCTTTTGACAGAAATCCACCATATTTTCATTTTGCATATCAACGGACGAAACCATAAAGCAAGTAAAGCTAGTTCAAAAGAATTCTTTTGAAAGAAATCCACCATATTTACATTTTAAGTATCAACGGACGAAACCATCAAGCAAGAAAAGCTTGTTCAAAAGAATTCTTCTGAAAGAAATCTACCATATTTTCATTTTGAACACTTGCAGACGAAACCATCAAGCAAGTAAAGCTTGTTCAAAAGAATTCTTCTGAAAGAAATCCACCATGTTTTCATTTTAAACATCAACGGACGAGACCATCAAGCAAGTAAAGCTAGTTCAAAAGAATTCTTCTGAAAGAAATCTACCATAGTTTCATTTTGAACATTTGCAGACGAAACCATCAAGCAAGGAAAGCTAGTTCAAAAGAATTCTTCTGAAAGAAATCCACCATATTTTCCTTTTTGAACTTCAACGGACGAAACCATAAAGCAAGTAAAGCTAGTTCAAAAGAATTCTTTTGAAAGTAATCCACCATATTTACATTTTGAATATCAACGGACGAAACCATCAAGCAAGTAAAGCTTGTTCAAAAGAATTATTCTGAAAGAAATCTACCATATTTTCATTTTGAACACTTGCAGACGAAACCATCAAGCAAGTAAAGCTTGTTCAAAAGAATTCTTCTGAAAGAAATCCACCATGTTTTCATTTTAAACATCAACGGACGAGACCATCAAGCAAGTAAAGCTAGTTCAAAAGAATTCTTCTGAAAGAAATCTACCATAGTTTCATTTTGAACATTTGCAGACGAAACCATCAAGCAAGGAAAGCTTGTTCAAAAGAATTCTTCTGAAAGAAATCTACCATATTTTCATTTTGAACACTTGCAGACGAAACCATCAAGCAAGTAAAGCTTGTTCAAAAGAATTCTTCTGAAAGAAATCTACCATATTTTCATTTTGAACACTTGCAGACGAAACCATCAAGCAAGTAAAGCTTGTTCAAAAGAATTCTTCTGAAAGAAATCCACCATGTTTTCATTTTAAACATCAACGGACGAGACCATCAAGCAAGTAAAGCTAGTTCAAAAGAATTCTTCTGAAAGAAATCTACCATAGTTTCATTTTGAACATTTGCAGACGAAACCATCAAGCAAGTAAAGCTTGTTCAAAAAATTTTTTTTAACAGAAAACCGCCGTATTTTCATTTTGAACATCCACGGACAAAACCATCAGGCAAGTAAAGCTAGTTCAAAAGAATTCTTTTGACAGAAATCCACCATATTTTCATTTTGAACACTTGCAGACGAAACCATCAAGCAAGTAAAGCTTGTTCAAAAGAATTCTGCTGAAAGAAATCCACCATGTTTTCATTTTAAGCATCAACGGACCTGACCATCAAGCAAGTAAAGCTAGTTCAAAAGAATTCTTCTGAAAGAAATCTACCATAGTTTCATTTTGAACATTTGCAGACGAAACCATCAAGCAAGTAAAGCTTGTTCAAAAAATTTTTTTTAACAGAAAACCGCCGTATTTTCATTTTGAACATCCACGGACGAAACCATCAGGCAAGTAAAGCTTTTTCAAAAGAATTCTTCTGAAAGAAATCCACCATATTTTCCTTTTTGAACATCAACGGACGAAACCATAAAGCAAGTAAAGCTAGTTCAAAAGAATTCTTTTGAAAGTAATCCACCATATTTTCATTTTGAACATCAACGGACGAAACCATAAAGCAAGTAAAGCTAGTTCAAAAGAATTCTTTTGAAAGTAATCCACCATATTTACATTTAGAATATCAACGGACGAAACCATCAAGCAAGTAAAGCTAGTTCAAAAGAATTCTTTTGACAGAAATCCACCATATTTTCATTTTGAACATCAACGGACGAAACCATCAGGCAAGTAAAGCTTGTTCAAAAAAATTCTTTTGAAAGAAATCCACCATAGTTTCCTTTTTGAACATTTGCAGACGAAACCATCAAGCAAATAAAGCTTGTTCAAATAAATTCTTTTGAAAGAAATCTACCATATTTTCCTTTTTGAACATCTGCAGACGAAACCATCAAGCAAGTAAAGCTTGTTCAAAAAAATTTTTTTAACAGAAAACCGCCGTATTTTCATTTTGAACATCCACGGACAAAACCATCATGCAAGTAAAGCTAGTTCAAAAGAATTCTTTTGACAGAAATCCACCATATTTTCATTTTGCATATCAACGGACGAAACCATAAAGCAAGTAAAGCTAGTTCAAAAGAATTCTTTTGAAAGTAATCCACCATATTTACATTTTGAATATCAACGGACAAAACCATCAAGCAAGTAAAGCTTGTTCAAAAGAATACTTTTGAAAGTAATCTACCATATTTACATTTTAAGTATCAACGGACGAAACCATCAAGCAAGAAAAGCTTGTTCAAAAGAATTCTTTTGAAAGAAATCCACCATATTTTCATTTTGAACATCAACGGACGAAACCATCAAGCAAGTAAAGCTAGTTCAAAAGAATTCTTCTGAAAGAAACCCACCATATTTTCCTTTTTGAACATCAACGGACGAAACCATAAAGCAAGTAAAGCTAGTTCAAAAGAATTCTTTTGAAAGTAATCCACCATATTTACATTTTGAATATCAACGGACGAAACCATCAAGCAAGTAAAGCTTGTTCAAAAGAATTCTTTTGAAAGTAATCCACCATATTTACATTTTGAATATCAACGGACGAAACCATCAAGCAAGAAAAGCTTGTTCAAAAGAATTCTTCTGAAAGAAATCCACCATGTTTTCATTTTAAACATCAACGGACGAGACCATCAAGCAAGTAAAGCTAGTTCAAAAGAATTCTTCTGAAAGAAATCTACCATAGTTTCATTTTGAACATTTGCAGACGAAACCATCAAGCAAGTAAAGCTTGTTCAAAAGAATTCTTCTGAAAGAAATCTTCCATATTTTCATTTTGAACACTTGCAGACGAAACCATCAAGCAAGTAAAGCTTGTTCAAAAGAATTCTTCTGAAAGAAATCTACCATATTTTCATTTTGAACACTTGCAGACGAAACCATCAAGCAAGTAAAGCTTGTTCAAAAGAATTCTTCTGAAAGAAATCCACCATGTTTTCATTTTAAACATCAACGGACGAGACCATCAAGCAAGTAAAGCTAGTTCAAAAGAATTCTTCTGAAAGAAATCTACCATAGTTTCATTTTGAACATTTGCAGACGAAACCATCAAGCAAGTAAAGCTTGTTCAAAAAGTTTTTTTTAACAGAAAACCGCCGTATTTTCATTTTGAACATCCACGGACAAAACCATCAGGCAAGTAAAGCTAGTTCAAAAGAATTCTTTTGACAGAAATCCACCATATTTTCATTTTGAACACTTGCAGACGAAACCATCAAGCAAGTAAAGCTTGTTCAAAAGAATTCTTCTGAAAGAAATCCACCATGTTTTCATTTTAAGCATCAACGGACCTGACCATCAAGCAAGTAAAGCTAGTTCAAAAGAATTCTTCTGAAAGAAATCTACCATAGTTTCATTTTGAACATTTGCAGACGAAACCATCAAGCAAGTAAAGCTTGTTCAAAAAATTTTTTTTAACAGAAAACCGCCGTATTTTCATTTTGAACATCCACGGACGAAACCATCAGGCAAGTAAAGCTTTTTCAAAAGAATTCTTCTGAAAGAAATCCACCATATTTTCCTTTTTGAACATCAACGGACGAAACCATCAGGCAATTAAAGCTTTTTCAAAAGAATTCTTCTGAAAGAAATCCACCATATTTTCCTTTTTGAACATCAACGGACGAAACCATCAGGCAAGTAAAGCTTTTTCAAAAGAATTCTTCTGAAAGAAATCCACCATATTTTCCTTTTTGAACATTTGCAGACGAAACAATCAAGCAAGAAAAGCTTGTTCAAAAAAATTCTTTTGAAAGAAATCCACCATATTTTCCTTTTTGAACATTTGCAGACGAAACCATCAAGCAAATAAAGCTTGTTCAAATAAATTCTTTTGAAAGAAATCTACCATATTTTCCTTTTTGAACATCTGCAGACGAAACCATCAAGCAAGTAAAGCTAGTTCAAAAGAATACTTTTGAAAGTAATCCACCATATTTACATTTTAAGTATCAACGGACGAAACCATCAAGCAAGAAAAGCTTGTTCAAAAGAATTCTTTTGAAAGAAATCCACCATATTTTCATTTTGAACATTTGCAGACGAAACCATCAAGCAAGTAAAGCTTGTTCAAAAATACTTTTGAACGTAATCCACCATATTTTCATTTCGAATATTTTGAACATTTGCAGACGAAACCATCAAGCAAGTAGAGCTAGTTCAAAAGAATACTTTTGAAAGTAATCCACCATATTTACATTTTGAACATCAACGGACGAAAAAATCAAGCAAGTAAAGCTAGTTCAAAAGAATTTTTTTAAAAGAAATCCACCATGGTTTCATTTTGAAAATCAACGGACGAAACCATCAAACAAGTAAAGCTAGTTCAAAAGAATTCTTTTGACAGAAATCCCCCATATTTTCATTTTGAACATCAACGGACGAAACCATCATGCAAGTAAAGCTAGTTCAAAAGAATTCTTTTGACAGAAATCCCCCATATTTTCATTTTGAACATCAACGGACGAAACCATCAAGCAAGTAAAGCTAGTTCAAAAGAATTCTTTTGACAGAAATCTACCATAGTTTCATTTTGAACATTTGCAGACGAAACCATCAAGCAAGTAAAGCTTGTTCAAAAAATTTTTTTTAACAGAAAACCGCCGTATTTTCATTTTGAACATCCACGGACAAAACCATCAGGCAAGTAAAGCTAGTTCAAAAGAATTCTTTTGACAGAAATCCACCATATTTTCATTTTGAACACTTGCAGACGAAACCATCAAGCAAGTTAAGCTTGTTCAAAAGAATTCTTCTGAAAGAAATCCACCATGTTTTCATTTTAAGCATCAACGGACGAGACCATCAAGCAAGTAAAGCTAGTTCAAAAGAATTCTTCTGAAAGAAATCTACCATAGTTTCATTTTGAACATTTGCAGACGAAACCATCAAGCAAGTAAAGCTTGTTCAAAAAATTTTTTTTAACAGAAAACCGCCGTATTTTCATTTTGAACATCCACGGACGAAACCATCAGGCAAGTAAAGCTTTTTCAAAAGAATTCTTCTGAAAGAAATCCACCATATTTTCCTTTTTGAACATCAACGGACGAAACCATAAAGCAAGTAAAGCTAGTTCAAAAGAATTCTTTTGACAGAAATCCACCATATTTTCATTTTGAACATCAACGGACGAAACCATCAGGCAAGTAAAGCTTTTTCAAAAGAATTCTTCTGAAAGAAATCCACCATATTTTCCTTTTTGAACATCAACGGACGAAACCATCAGGCAAGTAAAGCTTTTTCAAAAGAATTCTTCTGAAAGAAATCCACCATATTTTCCTTTTTGAACATTTGCAGACGAAACAATCAAGCAAGTAAAGCTTGTTCAAAAAAATTCTTTTGAAAGAAATCCACCATATTTTCCTTTTTGAACATTTGCAGACGAAACCATCAAGCAAATAAAGCTTGTTCAAATAAATTCTTTTGAAAGAAATCTACCATATTTTCCTTTTTGAACATCTGCAGACGAAACCATCAAGCAAGTAAAGCTTGTTCAAAAAAATTTTTTTAACAGAAAACCGCCGTATTTTCATTTTGAACATCCACGGACAAAACCATCAGGCAAGTAAAGCTAGTTCAAAAGAATTCTTTTGACAGAAATCCACCATATTTTCATTTTGCATATCAACGGACGAAACCATAAAGCAAGTAAAGCTAGTTCAAAAGAATTCTTTTGAAAGTAATCCACCATATTTACATTTTGAATATCAACGGACAAAACCATCAAGCAAGTAAAGCTTGTTCAAAAGAATACTTTTGAAAGTAATCCACCATATTTACATTTTAAGTATCAACGGACGAAACCATCAAGCAAGAAAAGCTTGTTCAAAAGAATTCTTTTGAAAGAAATCCACCATATTTTCATTTTGAACATCAACGGACGAAACCATCAAGCAAGTAAAGCTAGTTCAAAAGAATTCTTCTGAAAGAAATCCACCATATTTTCCTTTTTGAACATCAACGGACGAAACCATAAAGCAAGTAAAGCTAGTTCAAAAGAATTCTTTTGAAAGTAATCCACCATATTTACATTTTGAATATCAACGGACGAAACCATCAAGCAAGTAAAGCTTGTTCAAAAGAATTCTTTTGAAAGTAATCCACCATATTTACATTTTGAATATCAACGGACGAAACCATCAAGCAAGAAAAGCTTGTTCAAAAGAATTCTTCTGAAAGAAATCTACCATATTTTCATTTTGAACACTTGCAGACGAAACCATCAAGCAAGTAAAGCTTGTTCAAAAGAATTCTTCTGAAAGAAATCCACCATGTTTTCATTTTAAACATCAACGGACGAGACCATCAAGCAAGTAAAGCTAGTTCAAAAGAATTCTTCTGAAAGAAATCTACCATAGTTTCATTTTGAACATTTGCAGACGAAACCATCAAGCAAGTAAAGCTTGTTCAAAAGAATTCTTCTGAAAGAAATCTTCCATATTTTCATTTTGAACACTTGCAGACGAAACCATCAAGCAAGTAAAGCTTGTTCAAAAGAATTCTTCTGAAAGAAATCTACCATATTTTCATTTTGAACACTTGCAGACGAAACCATCAAGCAAGTAAAGCTTGTTCAAAAGAATTCTTCTGAAAGAAATCCACCATGTTTTCATTTTAAACATCAACGGACGAGACCATCAAGCAAGTAAAGCTAGTTCAAAAGAATTCTTCTGAAAGAAATCTACCATAGTTTCATTTTGAACATTTGCAGACGAAACCATCAAGCAAGTAAAGCTTGTTCAAAAAATTTTTTTTAACAGAAAACCGCCGTATTTTCATTTTGAACATCCACGGACAAAACCATCAGGCAAGCAAAGCTAGTTCAAAAGAATTCTTTTGACAGAAATCCACCATATTTTCATTTTGAACACTTGCAGACGAAACCATCAAGCAAGTAAAGCTTGTTCAAAAGAATTCTTCTGAAAGAAATCCACCATGTTTTCATTTTAAGCATCAACGGACCTGACCATCAAGCAAGTAAAGCTAGTTCAAAAGAATTCTTCTGAAAGAAATCTACCATAGTTTCATTTTGAACATTTGCAGACGAAACCATCAAGCAAGTAAAGCTTGTTCAAAAAATTTTTTTTAACAGAAAACCGCCGTATTTTCATTTTGAACATCCACGGACGAAACCATCAGGCAAGTAAAGCTTTTTCAAAAGAATTCTTCTGAAAGAAATCCACCATATTTTCCTTTTTGAATATCAACGGACGAAACCATCAGGCAATTAAAGCTTTTTCAAAAGAATTCTTCTGAAAGAAATCCACCATATTTTCCTTTTTGAACATCAACGGACGAAACCATCAGGCAATTAAAGCTTTTTCAAAAGAATTCTTCTGAAAGAAATCCACCATATTTTCCTTTTTGAACATTTGCAGACGAAACAATCAAGCAAGTAAAGCTTGTTCAAAAAAATTCTTTTGAAAGAAATCCACCATATTTTCCTTTTTGAACATTTGCAGACGAAACCATCAAGCAAATAAAGCTTGTTCAAATAAATTCTTTTGAAAGAAATCTACCAAATTTTCCTTTTTGAACATCTGCAGACGAAACCATCAAGCAAGTAAAGCTTGTTCAAAAAAATTTTTTTAACAGAAAACCGCCGTATTTTCATTTTGAACATCCACGGACAAAACCATCAGGCAAGTAAAGCTAGTTCAAAAGAATTCTTTTGACAGAAATCCACCATATTTTCATTTTGCATATCAACGGACGAAACCATAAAGCAAGTAAAGCTTGTTCAAAAGAATTCTTTTGACAGAAATTCCCCATATTTTCATTTTGAACATCAACGGACGAAACCATCATGCAAGTAAAGCTAGTTCAAAAGAATTCTTTTGACAGAAATCCCCCATATTTTCATTTTGAACATCAACGGACGAAACCATCAAGCAAGTAAAGCTAGTTCAAAAGAATTCTTTTGACAGAAATTCCCCATATTTTCATTTTGAACATCAACGGACGAAACAATCAAGCAAGCAAAGCATGTTCAAAAGAATTTTTTTAAAAGAAATCCACCATGGTTTCATTTTGAAAATCAACGGACGAAACCATCAAGCAAGTAAAGCTAGTTCAAAAGAATTTTTTTAAAAGAAATCCACCATGGTTTCATTTTGAACATCAACGGACGAAACCATCAAGCAAGTAAAGCTTGTTCAAAAGAATTCTTTTGAAAGAAATCCACCATATTTTCCTTTTTGAACATTTGCAGACGAAACCATCAAGCAAGTAAAGCAAGTTCAAAAGAATTCATTTGACAAAAATCCACCATATTTTCATTTTGAACATCAACGGACGAAACCATCAAGCAAGTAAAGCTAGTTCAAAAGAATTCATTTGACAGAAATCCACCATATATTCATTTTGAACATCAACGGACAAAACCATCATGCAAGTAAAGCTAGTTCAAAAGAATACTTTTGAAAGTAATCCACCATATTTACATTTTGAACATCAACGGACGAAAAAATCAAGCAAGTAAAGCTAGTTCAAAAGAAATTTTTAAAAGAAATCCACCATGGTTTCATTTTGAAAATCAACGGACGAAACCATCAAGCAAGTAAAGCTAGTTCAAAAGAATTCTTTTGAAAGAAATCCACCATATTATCATTTTGAACATCAACGGACGAAACCATCAGGCAAGTAAAACTTTTTCAAAAGAATTCTTCTGAAAGAAATCCCCCATTTTTTCATTTTGAACATCAACGGACGAAACCATCAAGCAAGTAAAGCTTGTTCAAAAGAATTCTTTTGAAAGAAATCCACCATATTTTCCTTTTTGAACATTTGCAGACGAAACCATCAAGCAAGTAAAGCAAGTTCAAAAGAATTCATTTGACAGAAATCCACCATATTTTCATTTTGAACATCAACGGACGAAACCATCAAGCAAGTAAAGCTAGTTCAAAAGAATTCATTTGACAGAAATCCACCATATTTTCATTTTGAACATCAACGGACGAAACCATCATGCAAGTAAAGCTAGTTCAAAAGAATACTTTTGAAAGTAATCCACCATATTTACATTTTGAACATCAACGGACGAAAAAATCAAGCAAGTAAAGCTAGTTCAAAAGAATTTTTTTAAAAGAAATCCACCATGGTTTCATTTTGAAAATCAACGGACGAAACCATCAAGCAAGTAAAGCTAGTTCAAAAGAATTCTTTTGAAAGAAATCCACCATATTATCATTTTGAACATTAACGGACGAAACCATCAGGCAAGTAAAGCTTTTTCAAAAGAATTCTTCTGAAAGAAATACCCCATTTTTTCATTTTGAACATCATCGGACGAAACCATAAAGCAAGTAAAGCTAGTTCAAAAGAATTCTTTTGAAAGAAATCCACCATATTTTCCTTTTTGAACATTTGCAGACGAAACAATCAAGCAAGTAAAGCTAGTTCAAAAGAATTCTTTTGAAAGAAATCCACCATATTTTCATTTTGAACATCAACGGACGAAACCATCAGGCAAGTAAAGCTTTTTCAAAAGAATTCTTCTGAAAGAAATCCCCCATTTTTTCATTTTGAACATCATCGGACGAAACCATAAAGCAAGTAAAGCTAGTTCAAAAGAATTCTTTTGAAAGAAATCCACCATATTTTCATTTTGAACATCCACGGACGAAACCATCAGGCAAGTAAAGCTTTTTCAAAAGAATTCTTCTGAAAGATATCCACCATATTTACATTTTGAACATCAACGGACGAAAAAATCAAGCAAGTAAAGCTAGTTCAAAAGAGTTTTTTTGAAAGAAATCCACCATATTTTCCTTTTTGAACATCAACGGACGAAACCATCAGGCAAGTAAAGCTTTTTCAAAAGAATTCTTCTGAAAGAAATCCACCATATTTTCCTTTTTGAACATTTGCAGACGAAACAATCAAGCAAGTAAAGCTTGTTCAAAAAAATTCTTTTGAAAGAAATCCACCATATTTTCATTTTGAACATCATCGGACGAAACCATAAAGCAAGTAAAGCTGGTTCAAAAGAATTCTTTTGAAAGAAATCCACCATATTTTCCTTTTTGAACATTTGCAGACGAAACAATCAAGCAAGTAAAGCTAGTTCAAAAGAATTCTTTTGAAAGAAATCCACCATATTTTCATTTTGAACATCAACGGACGAAACCATCAGGCAAATAAAGCTTTTTCAAAAGAATTCTTCTGAAAGAAATCCATCATATTTTCCTTTTTGAACATCCACGGACAAAACCATCAGGCAAGTAAAGCTAGTTCAAAAGAATTCTTTTGACAGAAATCCACCATATTTTCATTTTGCATATCAACGGACGAAACCATAAAGCAAGTAAAGCTAGTTCAAAAGAATTCTTTTGAAAGTAATCCACCATATTTACATTTTAAGTATCAACGGACGAAACCATCAAGCAAGAAAAGCTTGTTCAAAAGAATTCTTTTGAAAGAAATCCACCATATTTTCATTTTGAACATCAACGGACGAAACCATAAAGCAAGTAAAGCTAGTTCAAAAGAATTCTTTTGAAAGTAATCCACCATATTTACATTTTAAGTATCAACGGACGAAACCATCAAGCAAGAAAAGCTTGTTCAAAAGAATTCTTTTGAAAGAAATCCACCATATTTTCATTTTGAACATCAACGGACGAAACCATAAAGCAAGTAAAGCTAGTTCAAAAGAATTCTTTTGAAAGTAATCCACCATATTTACATTTTAAGTATCAACGGACGAAACCATCAAGCAAGAAAAGCTTGTTCAAAAGAATTCTTTTGAAAGAAATCCACCATATTTTCATTTTGAACATCAACGGACGAAACCATAAAGCAAGTAAAGCTAGTTCAAAAGAATTCTTTTGAAAGTAATCCACCATATTTACATTTTAAGTATCAACGGACGAAACCATCAAGCAAGAAAAGCTTGTTCAAAAGAATTCTTTTGAAAGAAATCCACCATATTTTCATTTTGAACATCAACGGACGAAACCATAAAGCAAGTAAAGCTAGTTCAAAAGAATTCTTTTGAAAGAAATCCACCATATTTTCATTTTGAACATCAACGGACGAAACCATAAAGCAAGTAAAGCTAGTTCAAAAGAATTCTTTTGAAAGTAATCCACCATATTTACATTTTAAGTATCAACGGACGAAACCATCAAGCAAGAAAAGCTTGTTCAAAAGAATTCTTTTGAAAGAAATCCACCATATTTTCATTTTGAACATCAACGGACGAAACCATAAAGCAAGTAAAGCTAGTTCAAAAGAATTCTTTTGAAAGAAATCCACCATATTTTCATTTTGAACATCAACGGACGAAACCATAAAGCAAGTAAAGCTAGTTCAAAAGAATTCTTTTGAAAGTAATCCACCATATTTACATTTTAAGTATCAACGGACGAAACCATCAAGCAAGAAAAGCTTGTTCAAAAGAATTCTTTTGAAAGAAATCCATCATATTTACATTTTAAGTATCAACGGACGAAACCATCAAGCAAGAAAAGCTTGTTCAAAAGAATTCTTTTGAAAGAAATCCACCATATTTTCATTTTGAACATCAACGGACGAAACCATAAAGCAAGTAAAGCTAGTTCAAAAGAATTCTTTTGAAAGAAATCCACCATATTTTCAATTTGAACATCAACGGACGAAACCATAAAGCAAGTAAAGCTAGTTCAAAAGAATTCTTTTGAAAGAAATCCACCATATTTTCATTTTGAACATCAACGGACGAAACCATAAAGCAAGTAAAGCTAGTTCAAAAGAATTCTTTTGAAAGAAATCCACCATATTTTCATTTTGAACATCAACGGACGAAACCATAAAGCAAGTAAAGCTAGTTCAAAAGAATTCTTTTGAAAGTAATCCACCATATTTACATTTTAAGTATCAACGGACGAAACCATCAAGCAAGAAAAGCTTGTTCAAAAGAATTCTTTTGAAAGAAATCCACCATATTTTCATTTTGAACATCAACGGACGAAACCATAAAGCAAGTAAAGCTAGTTCAAAAGAATTCTTTTGAAAGTAATCCACCATATTTACATTTTAAGTATCAACGGACGAAACCATCAAGCAAGAAAAGCTTGTTCAAAAGAATTCTTTTGAAAGAAATCCACCATATTTTCATTTTGAACATCAACGGACGAAACCATAAAGCAAGTAAAGCTAGTTCAAAAGAATTCTTTTGAAAGAAATCCACCATATTTTCATTTTGAACATCAACGGACGAAACCATAAAGCAAGTAAAGCTAGTTCAAAAGAATTCTTTTGAAAGTAATCCACCATATTTACATTTTAAGTATCAACGGACGAAACCATCAAGCAAGTAAAGCTAGTTCAAAAGAATTCTTTTGAAAGTAATCCACCATATTTACATTTTAAGTATCAACGGACGAAACCATCAAGCAAGAAAAGCTTGTTCAAAAGAATTCTTTTGAAAGAAATCCACCATATTTTCATTTTGAACATCAACGGACGAAACCATAAAGCAAGTAAAGCTAGTTCAAAAGAATTCTTTTGAAAGTAATCCACCATATTTACATTTTAAGTATCAACGGACGAAACCATCAAGCAAGAAAAGCTTGTTCAAAAGAATTCTTTTGAAAGAAATCCACCATATTTTCATTTTGAACATCAACGGACGAAACCATAAAGCAAGTAAAGCTTGTTCAAAAGAATTCTTCTGAAAGAAATCCACCATGTTTTCATTTTAAACATCAACGGACGAGACCATCAAGCAAGTAAAGCTTGTTCAAAAGAATTCTTTTGAAAGTAATCCACCATATTTACATTTTGAATATCAACGGACGAAACCATCAAGCAAGTAAAGCTTGTTCAAAAGAATTCTTTTGAAAGAAATCCACCATATTTACATTTTAAGTATCAACGGACGAAACCATCAAGCAAGAAAAGCTTGTTCAAAAGAATTCTTCTGAAAGAAATCTACCATATTTTCATTTTGAACACTTGCAGACGAAACCATCAAGCAAGTAAAGCTTGTTCAAAAGAATTCTTCTGAAAGAAATCCACCATGTTTTCATTTTAAACATCAACGGACGAGACCATCAAGCAAGTAAAGCTTGTTCAAAAGAATTTTTTTGAAAGAAATAAACCATATTTACATTTTGAGTATCAACGGACGAAACCATCAAGCAAGAAAAGCTTGTTCAAAAGAATTCTTTTGAAAGAAATCCACCATATTTACATTTTTGAACATTTGCAAACGAAACCGTCAAGCAAGTAAAGCTTGTTCAAAAATACTTTTGAACGTAATCCACCATGTTTTCCTTTTTGAACATTTGCAGACGAAACCATCAAGCAAGTAAAGCTTGTTCAAAAATACTTTTGAACGTAATCCACCATGTTTTCCTTTTTGAACATTTGCAGACGAAACCATCAAGCAAGTAAAGCTTGTTCAAAAGAATTCTTTTGACGGAAATCCATTATGTTTTCCTTTTTGAACATTTGCAGACGAAACAATCAAGCAAGTAAAGCTAGTTCAAAAGAATTCTTTTGAAAGAAATCCACCATATTTTCATTTTGAACATCAACGGACGAAACCATCAGGCAAGTAAAGCTTTTTCAAAAGAATTCTTCTGAAAGAAATCCCCCATTTTTTCATTTTGAACATCAACGGACGAAACCATAAAGCAAGTAAAGCTAGTTCAAAAGAATTCTTTTGAAAGAAATCCACCATATTTTCATTTTGAACATCAACGGACGAAACCATCAGGCAAGTAAAGCTTTTTCAAAAGAATTCTTCTGAAAGAAATCCACCATATTTTCCTTTTTGAACATTTGCAGACGAAACAATCAAGCAAGTAAAGCTTGTTCAAAAAAATTCTTTCGAAAGAAATCCACCATATTTTCCTTTTTGAACATTTGCAGACGAAACCATCTAGCAAGTAAAGCTTGTTCAAAAAAATTTTTTTAACAGAAAACCGCCGTATTTTCATTTTGAACATCCACGGACAAAACCATCAGGCAAGTAAAGCTAGTTCAAAAGAATTCTTTTGACAGAAATCCACCATATTTTCATTTTGCATATCAACGGACGAAACCATAAAGCAAGTAAAGCTAGTTCAAAAGAATTCTTTTGAAAGTAATCCACCATATTTACATTTTGAATATCAACGGACAAAACCATCAAGCAAGTAAAGCTTGTTCAAATAAATTCTTTTGAAAGAAATCTACCATATTTTCCTTTTTGAACATCTGCAGACGAAACCATCAAGCAAGTAAAGCTTGTTCCAAAAAATTTTTTTAACAGAAAACCGCCGTATTTTCATTTTGAACATCCACGGACAAAACCATCAGGCAAGTAAAGCTAGTTCAAAAGAATTCTTTTGACAGAAATCCACCATATTTTCATTTTGCATATCAACGGACGAAACCATAAAGCAAGTAAAGCTAGTACAAAAGAATTCTTTTGAAAGTAATCCACCATATTTACATTTTGAATATCAACGGGCAAAACCATCAAGCAAGTAAAGCTTGTTCAAAAGAATACTTTTGAAAGTAATCCACCATATTTACATTTTAAGTATCAACGGACGAAACCATCAAGCAAGAAAAGCTTGTTCAAAAGAATTCTTTTGAAAGAAATCCACCATATTTACATTTTAAGTATCAACGGACGAAACCATCAAGCAAGAAAAGCTTGTTCAAAAGAATTCTTCTGAAAGAAATCTACCATATTTTCATTTTGAACACTTGCAGACGAAACCATCAAGCAAGTAAAGCTTGTTCAAAAGAATTCTTCTGAAAGAAATCCACCATGTTTTCATTTTAAACATCAACGGACGAGACCATCAAGCAAGTAAAGCTTGTTCAAAAGAATTTTTTTGAAAGAAATAAACCATATTTACATTTTAAGTATCAACGGACGAAACCATCAAGCAAGTAAAGCTTGTTCAAAAGAATTCTTTTGAAAGAAATCCACCATATTTACATTTTAAGTATCAACGGACGAAACCATCAAGCAAGAAAAGCTTGTTCAAAAGAATTCTTCTGAAAGAAATCTACCATATTTTCATTTTGAACACTTGCAGACGAAACCATCAAGCAAGTAAAGCTTGTTCAAAAGAATTCTTCTGAAAGAAATCCACCATATTTTCATTTCGAATATTTGCAGACGAAACCATCAAGCAAGTAAAGCTTGTTCAAAAGAATTTTTTTGAAAGAAATAAACCATATTTACATTTTGAGTATCAACGGACGAAACCATCAAGCAAGAAAAGCTTGTTCAAAAGAATTCTTCTGAAAGAAATCTACCATATTTTCATTTTGAACACTTGCAGACGAAACCATCAAGCAAGTAAAGCTTGTTCAAAAGAATTTTTTTGAAAGAAATAAACCATATTTACATTTTGAGTATGAACGGACGAAACCATCAAGCAAGAAAAGCTTGTTCAAAAGAATTCTTTTGAAAGAAATCCACCATATTTACATTTTTGAACATTTGCAAACGAAACCATCAAGCAAGTAAAGCTTGTTCAAAAATACTTTTGAACGTAATCCACCATGTTTTCCTTTTTGAACATTTGCAGACGAAACCATCAAGCAAGTAAAGCTTGTTCAAAAATACTTTTGAACGTAATCCACCATGTTTTCCTTTTTGAACATTTGCAGACGAAACCATCAAGCAAGTAAAGCTTGTTCAAAAGAATTCTTTTGACGGAAATCCATTATGTTTTCCTTTTTGAACATTTGCAAACGAAACCATCAAGCAAGTAAAGCTTGTTCAAAAGAATACTTTTGAACGTAATCCACCATATTTTCATTTCGATTATTTGCAGACGAAACCATCAAGCAAGTAAAGCTTGTTCAAAAAAATTATTTTGAAAGAAATCCACCATATTTTCCTTTTTGAACATTTGCAGACGAAACCATCAAGCAAGTAAAGCTTGTTCAAAAGAATTCTTTTGACGGAAATCCATTATGTTTTCCTTTTTGAACATTTGCAGACGAAACCATCAAGCAAGTAAAGCTTGTTCAAATAAATTCTTTTGAAAGAAATCTACCATATTTTCCTTTTTGAACATTTGCAGACGAAACAATCAAGCAAGTAAACCTTGTTCAAAAAAATTCTTTTGAAAGAAATCCACCATATTTTCCTTTTTGAACATTTGCAGAGGAAACCATCAAGCAAGTAAAGCTTGTTCAAATAAATTCTTTTGAAAGAAATCTACCATATTTTCCTTTTTGAACATCTGCAGACGAAACCAACAAGCAAGTAAAGCTTGTTCAAAAGAATTCTTCTGAAAGAAATCTACCATAGTTTCATTTTGAACATTTGCAGACGAAACCATTAAGCAAGTAAAGCTTGTTCAAAAATACTTTTGAATGTAATCCACCATGTTTTTCTTTTTGAACATTTGCAGACGAAACCATCAAGCAAGTAAAGCTAGTTCAAAAGAATTCTTCTGAAAGAAATCTACCATAGTTTCATTTTGAACATTTGCAGACGAAACCATCAAGCAAGTAAAGCTTGTTCAAAAGAATACTTTTGAACGTAATCCACCATATTTTCATTTCGAACATTTGCAGACGAAACCATCAAGCAAGTAAAGCTTGTTCAAAAATACTTTTGAACGTAATCCACCATGTTTTCCTTTTTGAACATTTGCAGACGAAACCATCAAGCAAGTAATGCTAGTTCTTAAGAATTCTTTTGACGGAAATCCACCATGTTTTCCTTTTTAAACATTTGCAAACGAAACCATCAAGCAAGTAAAGCTAGTTCAAAAGAATTCTTCTGAAAGAAATCTACCATTGTTTCATTTTGAACATTTGCAGACGAAACCATCAAGCAAGTAAAGCTTGTTCAAAAATACTTTTGAACGTAATCCACCATGTTTTTCTTTTTGAACATTTGCAGACGAAACCATCAAGCAAGTAAAGCTAGTTCAAAAGAATTCTTCTGAAAGAAATCTACCATAGTTTCATTTTGAACATTTGCAGACGAAACCATCAAGCAAGTAAAGCTTGTTCAAAAGAATACTTTTGAACGTAATCCACCATATTTTCATTTCGAACATTTGCAGACGAAACCATCAAGCAAGTAAAGCTTGTTCAAAAATACTTTTGAACGTAATCCACCATGTTTTCCTTTTTGAACATTTGCAGACGAAACCATCAAGCAAGTAATGCTAGTTCTTAAGAATTCTTTTGACAGAAATCCACCATAGTTTCAATTGGAACATTTGCAGACGAAACCATCAAGCAAGTAAAGCTAGTTCAAAAGAATTCTTCTGAAAGAAATCTACCATAGTTTCATTTTGAACATTTGCAGACGAAACCATCAAGCAAGTAAAGCTTGTTCAAAAATACTTTTGAACGTAATCCACCATGTTTTCCTTTTTGAACATTTGCAGACGAAACCATCAAGCAAGTAAAGCTTGTTCAAAAATACTTTTGAACGTAATCCACCATGTTTTCCTTTTTGAACATTTGCAGACGAAACCATCAAGCAAGTAATGCTAGTTCTTAAGAATTCTTTTGACGGAAATCCACCATGTTTTCCTTTTTAAACATTTGCAAACGAAACCATCAAGCAAGTAAAGCTAGTTCAAAAGAATTCTTCTGAAAGAAATCTACCATAGTTTCATTTTGAACATTTGCAGACGAAACCATCAAGCAAGTAAAGCTTGTTCAAAAATACTTTTGAACGTAATCCACCATGTTTTTCTTTTTGAACATTTGCAGACGAAACCATCAAGCAAGTAAAGCTAGTTCAAAAGAATTCTTCTGAAAGAAATCTACCATAGTTTCATTTTGAACATTTGCAGACGAAACCATCAAGCAAGTAAAGCTTGTTCAAAAGAATACTTTTGAACGTAATCCACCATATTTTCATTTCGAACATTTGCAGACGAAACCATCAAGCAAGTAAAGCTTGTTCAAAAATACTTTTGAACGTAATCCACCATGTTTTCCTTTTTGAACATTTGCAGACGAAACCATCAAGCAAGTAATGCTAGTTCTTAAGAATTCTTTTGACAGAAATCCACCATAGTTTCAATTGGAACATTTGCAGACGAAACCATCAAGCAAGTAAAGCTAGTTCAAAAGAATTCTTCTGAAAGAAATCTACCATAGTTTCATTTTGAACATTTGCAGACGAAACCATCAAGCAAGTAAAGCTTGTTCAAAAATACTTTTGAACGTAATCCACCATGTTTTCCTTTTTGAACATTTGCAGACGAAACCATCAAGCAAGTAAAGCTTGTTCAAAAGAATACTTTTGAACGTAATCCACCATATTTTCATTTCGAACATTTGCAGACGAAACCATCAAGCAAGTAAAGCTTGTTCAAAAGAATTTTTTTGAAAGAAATAAACCATATTTACATTTTGAGTATCAACGGACGAAACCATCAAGCAAGTAAAGCTTGTTCAAAAGAATTCTTTTGACGGAAATCCACCATGTTTTCCTTTTTGAACATTTGCAAACGAAACCGTCAAGCAAGTAAAGCTTGCTCAAAAGAATACTTTTGAACGTAATCCACCATATTTTCATTTCGAACATTTGCAGACGAAACCATCAAGCAAGTAAAGCTTGTTCAAAAGAATACTTTTGAACGTAATCCACCATATTTTCATTTCGAACATTTGCAGACGAAACCATCAAGCAAGTAAAGCTTGTTCAAAAGAATTTTTTTGAAAGAAATAAACCATATTTACATTTTGAGTATCAACGGACGAAACCATCAAGCAAGTAAAGCTAGTTCAAAAGAATTCTTCTGAAAGAAATCTACCATAGTTTCATTTTGAACATTTGCAGACGATACCATCAAGCAAGTAAAGCTTGTTCAAAAATACTTTTGAACGTAATCCACCATGTTTTCCTTTTTGAACATTTGCAGACGATACCATCAAGCAAGTAAAGCTTGTTCAAAAATACTTTTGAACGTAATCCACCATGTTTTCCTTTTTGAACATTTGCAAACGAAACCATCAAGCAAGTAAAGCTTGTTCAAATGAATACTTTTGAACGTAATCCACCATATTTTCATTTCGAATATTTGCAGACGAAACCATCAGGCAAGTAAAGCTTGTTCAAAAGAATTTTTTTGAAAGAAATAAACCATATTTACATTTTGAGTATCAACGGACGAAACCATCAAGCAAGAAAAGCTTGTTCAAAAGAATTCTTCTGAAAGAAATCTACCATATTTTCATTTTGAACACTTGCAGACGAAACCATCAAGCAAGTAAAGCTTGTTCAAAAGAATTTTTTTGAAAGAAATAAACCATATTTACATTTTGAGTATCAACGGACGAAACCATCAAGCAAGAAAAGCTTGTTCAAAAGAATTCTTTTGAAAGAAATCCACTATATTTACATTTTAAGTATCAACGGACGAAACCATCAAGCAAGAAAAGCTTGTTCAAAAGAATTCTTCTGAAAGAAATCTACCATATTTTCATTTTGAACACTTGCAGACGAAACCATCAAGCAAGTAAAGCTTGTTCAAAAGAATACTTTTGAACGTAATCCACCATATTTTCATTTCGAACATTTGCAGACGAAACCATCAAGCAAGTAAAGCTTGTTCAAAAATACTTTTGAACGTAATCCACCATGTTTTCCTTTTTGAACATTTGCAGACGAAACCATCAAGCAAGTAATGCTAGTTCTTAAGAATTCTTTTGACAGAAATCCACCATAGTTTCAATTGGAACATTTGCAGACGAAACCATCAAGCAAGTAAAGCTAGTTCAAAAGAATTCTTCTGAAAGAAATCTACCATAGTTTCATTTTGAACATTTGCAGACGAAACCATCAAGCAAGTAAAGCTTGTTCAAAAATACTTTTGAACGTAATCCACCATGTTTTCCTTTTTGAACATTTGCAGACGAAACCATCAAGCAAGTAAAGCTTGTTCAAAAGAATTCTTTTGACGGAAATCCACCATGTTTTCCTTTTTGAACATTTGCAAACGAAACCATCAAGCAAGTAAAGCTTGCTCAGTAGAATACTTTTGAACGTAATCCACCATATTTTCATTTCGAACATTTGCAGACGAAACCATCAAGCAAGTAAAGCTTGTTCAAAAGAATACTTTTGAACGTAATCCACCATATTTTCATTTCGAACATTTGCAGACGAAACCATCAAGCAAGTAAAGCTTGTTCAAAAGAATTTTTTTGAAAGAAATAAACCATATTAACATTTTGAGTATCAACGGACGAAACCATCAAGCAAGTAAAGCTAGTTCAAAAGAATTCGTCTGAAAGAAATTTACCATAGTTTCATTTTGAACATTTGCAGACGATACCATCAAGCAAGTAAAGCTTGTTCAAAAATACTTTTGAACGTAATCCACCATGTTTTCCTTTTTGAACATTTGCAGACGATACCATCAAGCAAGTAAAGCTTGTTCAAAAATACTTTTGAACGTAATCCACCATGTTTTCCTTTTTGAACATTTGCAGACGAAACCATCAAGCAAGTAAAGCTTGTTCAAAAGAATACTTTTGAACGTAATCCACCATATTTTCATTTCGAACATTTGCAGACGAAACCATCAAGCAAGTAAAGCTTGTTCAAAAGAATTTTTTTGAAAGAAATAAACCATATTTACATTTTGAGTATCAACGGACGAAACCATCAAGCAAGAAAAGCTTGTTCAAAAGAATTCTTCTGAAAGAAATCTACCATATTTTCATTTTGAACATTTGCAAACGAAACCATCAAGCAAGTAAAGCTTGCTCAATAGAATACTTTTGAACGTAATCCACCATATTTACATTTTGAGTATCAACGGACGAAACCATCAAGCAAGAAAAGCTTGTTCAAAAGAATTCTTTTGAAAGAAATCCACTATATTTACCTTTTAAGTATCAACGGACGAAACCATCAAGCAAGAAAAGCTTGTTCAAAAGAATTCTTCTGAAAGAAATCTACCATATTTTCATTTTGAACACTTGCAGACGAAACCATCAAGCAAGTAATGCTTGTTCAAAAGAATTCTTCTGAAAGAAATCTACCATAGTTTCATTTTGAACATTTGCAGACGAAACCATCAAGCAAGTAAAGCTTGTTCAAAAATACTTTTGAACGTAATCCACCATGTTTTCCTTCTTGAACATTTGCAGACGAAACCATCAAGCAAGTAAAGCTAGTTCAAAAGAATTCTTTAGAAAGAAATCCACCATATTTTCATTTTGAATATCAACGGACGAAACCATCAAGCAAGTAAAGCTGGTTCAAAAGAATTCTTTTGAAAGAAATCCACCATATTTTCATTTTGAACATTTGCTGACGAAACCATCAAGCAAGTAAAGCTAGTTCAAAAGAATTCTTTAGAAAGAAATCCACCATATTTTCATTTTGAATATCAACGGACGAAACCATCAGGCAAGTAAAGCTGGTTCAAAAGAATTCTTTTGAAAGAAATCCACCATATTTTCATTTTGAACATTTGCTGACGAAACCATCAAGCAAGTAAAGCTAGTTCAAAAGAATTCTTTAGAAAGAAATCCACCATATTTTCATTTTGAATATCAACGGACGAAATCATCAAGCAAGTAAAGCTGGTTCAAAAGAATTCTTTTGAAAGAAATCCACCATATTTTCATTTTGAACATTTGCTGACGAAACCATCAAGCAAGTAAAGCTAGTTCAAAAGAATTCTTTTGAAAGAAATCCACCATATTTTCATTTTGAATATCAACGGACGAAACCATCAAGCAAGTAAAGCTTGTTCAAAAATACTTTTGAACGTAATCCACCATGTTTTCCTTCTTGAACATTTGCAGACGAAACCATCAAGCAAGAAAAGCTTGTTCAAAAGAATTCTTTTGACGGAAATCCACCTTGTTTTCCTTTTTGAACATTTGCAAACGAAACCATCAAGCAAGTAAAGCTTGTTCAAAAGAATACTTTTGAACGTAATCCACCATATTTTCATTTCGAACATTTGCAGACGAAACCATCAAGCGAGTAAAGCTTGTTCAAAAGAATTTTTTTGAAAGAAATAAACCATATTTACATTTTGAGTATCAACGGACGAAACCATCAAGCAAGAAAAGCTTGTTCAAAAGAATTCTTCTGAAAGAAATCCACCATATTTTCATCTTGCATATCAACGGACGAAACCATCAAGCAAGTAAAGCTGGTTCAAAAGAATTCTTTTGAAAGAAATCCACCATATTTTCATTTTGAACATTTGCTGACGAAACCATCAAGCAAGTAAAGCTAGTTCAAAAGAATTCTTTAGAAAGAAATCCACCATATTTTCATTTTGAATATCAACGGACGAAACCATCAAGCAAGTAAAGCTGGTTCAAAAGAATTCTTTTGAAAGAAATCCACCATATTTTCATTTTGAACATTTGCTGACGAAACCATCAAGCAAGTAAAGCTAGTTCAAAAGAATTCTTTAGAAAGAAATCCACCATATTTTCATTTTGAATATCAACGGACGAAACCATCAAGCAAGTAAAGCTGGTTCAAAAGAATTCTTTTGAAAGAAATCCACCATATTTTCATTTTGAATATCAACGGACGAAACCATCAAGCAAGTAAAGCTGGTTCAAAAGAATTTTTTTGAAAGAAATCCACCATGTTTTCATTTTGAACATTTGCAGACGAAACCATCAAGCAAGTAAAGCTAGTTCAAAAGAATTCTTTAGAAAGAAATCCACCATATTTTCATTTTGAATATCAACGGACGAAACCATCAAGCAAGTAAAGCTGGTTCAAAAGAATTCAAAATGAAAATATGGTGGATTTCTTTCAAAAGAATTCTTTTGAACCAGCTTTACTTGCTTGATGGTTTCGTCCGTTGATATTCAAAATGAAAATATGGTGGATTTCTTTCTAAAGAATTCTCTTGAACTAGCTTTACTTGCTTGATGGTTTCGTCTGCAAATGTTCAAAATGAAACTATCGTAGATTTCTTTCAAAAGAATTCTTTTGAACTAGCTTTACTTGCTTGATGGTTTCGTCAGCAAATGTTCAAAATGAAAACATGGTGGATTTCTTTCAAAAAAATTCTTTTGAACTAGCTTTACTTGCTTGATGGTTTCGTCAGCAAATGTTCAAAATGAAAACATGGTGGATTTCTTTCAAAAAAATTCTTTTGAACTAGCTTTACTTGCTTGATGGTTTCGTCTGCAAATGTTCAAAATGAAACTATGGTGGATTTCTTTCAAAAGAATTCTTTTGAACTAGCTTTACTTGCTTGATGGTTTCGTCTGCAAATGTTCAAAATGAAACTATCGTAGATTTCTTTCAAAAGAATTCTTTTGAACTAGCTTTACTTGCTTGATGGTTTCGTCAGCAAATGTTCAAAATGAAAACATGGTGGATTTCTTTCAAAAAAATTCTTTTGAACTAGCTTTACTTGCTTGATGGTTTCGTCAGCAAATGTTCAAAATGAAAACATGGTGGATTTCTTTCAAAAAAATTCTTTTGAACTAGCTTTACTTGCTTGATGGTTTCGTCCGTTGATATTCAAAATGTAAATATGGTGGATTTCTTTCTAAAGAATTCTTTTGAACTAGCTTTACTTGCTTGATGGTTTCGTCTGCAAATGTTCAAAATGAAACAATGGTAGATTTCTTTCAAAAGAATTCTTTTGAACTAGCTTTACTTGCTTGATGGTTTCGTCTGCAAATGTTCAAAATGACTCTATGGTGGATTTCTTTCAAAAGAATTCTTTAGAAAGAAATCCACCATATTTTCATTTTGAATATCAACGGACGAAACCATCAAGCAAGTAAAGCTGGTTCAAAAGAATTCTTTTGAAAGAAATCCACCATATTTTCATTTTGAATATCAACGGACGAAACCATCAAGCAAGTAAAGCTGGTTCAAAAGAATTCAAAATGAAAATATGGTGGATTTCTTTCAAAAGAATTCTTTTGAACCAGCTTTACTTGCTTGATGGTTTCGTCCGTTGATATTCAAAATGAAAATATGGTGGATTTCTTTCTAAAGAATTCTTTTGAACTAGCTTTACTTGCTTGATGGTTTCGTCTGCAAATGTTCAAAATGAAACTATCGTAGATTTCTTTCAAAAGAATTCTTTTGAACTAGCTTTACTTGCTTGATGGTTTCGTCAGCAAATGTTCAAAATGAAAACATGGTGGATTTCTTTCAAAAAAATTCTTTTGAACTAGCTTTACTTGCTTGATGGTTTCGTCAGCAAATGTTCAAAATGAAAACATGGTGGATTTCTTTCAAAAAAATTCTTTTGAACTAGCTTTACTTGCTTGATGGTTTCGTCAGCAAATGTTCAAAATGAAAACATGGTGGATTTCTTTCAAAAAAATTCTTTTGAACAAGCTTTACTTGCTTGATGGTTTCGTCTGTTGATATTCAAAATGTAAATATGGTGGATTTCTTTCTAAAGAATTCTTTTGAACTAGCTTTACTTGCTTGATGGTTTCGTCTGCAAATGTTCAAAATGAAACAATGGTAGATTTCTTTCAAAAGAATTCTTTTGAACTAGCTTTACTTGCTTGATGGTTTCGTCTGCAAATGTTCAAAATGACTCTATGGTGGATTTCTTTCAAAAGAATTCTTTTGAACTAGCTTTACTTGCTTGATGGTTTCGTCTGCAAATGTTCAAAATGAAACTATGGTGGAGTTCTTTCAAAAGAATTCTTTTGAACTAGCTTTACTTGCATGATGGCTTCGTCCGTTGATATTCAAAATGAAAATATGGTGGATTTCTTTCTAAAGAATTCTTTTGAACTAGCTTTACTTGCTTGATGGTTTCGTCATCAAATGTTCAAAATGAAAACATGGTGGATTTCTTTCAAAAAAATTCTTTTGAACAAGCTTTACTTGCTTGATGGTTTCGTCCGTTGATATTCAAAATGAAAATATGGTGGATTTCTTTCTAAAGAATTCTTTTGATCTAGCTTTACTTGCTTGATGGTTTCGTCAGCAAATGTTCAAAATGAAAATATGGTGGATTTCTTTCAAAAAAATTCTTTTGAACAAGCTTTACTTGCTTGATGGTTTCGTCCGTTGATATTCAAAATGAAAATATGGTGGATTTCTTTCAAAAGAATTCTTTTGAACTAGCTTTACTTGCTTGATGGTTTCGTCCGTTGATATTCAAAATGAAAATATGGGGGATTTCTGTCAAAAGAATTCTTTTGAATTAGCTTTACTTGCTTGATGGTTTCGTCTGCAAATGTTCCAATTGAAACTATGGTGGATTTCTGTCAAAAGAATTCTTTAGAACTAGCATTACTTGCTTGATGGTTTCGTCTGCAAGTGTTCAAAATGAAAATATGGTAGATTTCTTTCAGAAGAATTCTTTTGAACTAGCTTTACTTGCTTGATGGTTTCGTCTGCAAATGTTCAAAATGAAACTATGGTGGATTTCTTTCAAAAGAATTCTTTTGAACTAGCTTTACTTGCTTGATGGTTTCGTCTGCAAATGTTCCAATTGAAACTATGGTGAATTTCTTTCAAAAGAATTCTTTTGAACTTGCTTTACTTGCATGATGGTTTCGTCTGCAAATGTTCCAATTGAAACTAGGGTGGATTTCTTTCAAAAGAATTCTTTTGAACTTCCTTTACTTGCATGATGGTTTCGTCTGCAAATGTTCAAAATGAAACTATGGTGGATTTCTTTCAAAAGAATTCTTTTGAACTTGCTTTACTTGCATGATGGTTTCGTCTGCAAATGTTCAAAATGAAAATATGGTGGATTTCTTTCAAAAAAATTCTTTTGAACAAGCTTTACATGCTTGATGGTTTCGTCCGTTGATATTCAAAATGTAAATATGGTGGATTTCTTTCTAAAGAATTCTTTTGAACAAGCTTTACTTGCTTGATGGTTTCGTCCGTTAATATTCAAAATGAAAACAAGGGGGATTTCTGTCAAAAGAATTCTTTTGAACAAGCTTTACTTGCTTGATGGTTTCGTCCGTTGATATTCAAAATGAAAATATGGTGGATTTCTTTCTAAAGAATTCTTTTGAACTAGCTTTACTTGCTTGATGGTTTCGTCTGCAAATGTTCCAATTGAAACTATGGTGGATTTCTGTCAAAAGAATTCTTTTGAACAAGCTTTACTTGCTTGATGGTTTCGTCCGTTGATATTCAAAATGTAAATATGGTGGATTTCTTTCTAAAGAATTCTTTTGAACAAGCTTTACTTGCTTGATGGTTTCGTCTGCAAATGTTCCAATTGAAACTATGGTGGATTTCTGTCAAAAGAATTCTTTAGAACTAGCATTACTTGCTTGATGGTTTCGTCTGCAAGTGTTTAAAATGAAAATATGGTAGATTTCTTTCAAAAGAATTCTTTTGAACTAGCTTTACTTGCATGATGGCTTCGTCCGTTGATATTCAAAATGAAAATATGGTGGATTTCTTTCTAAAGAATTCTTTTGAACTAGCTTTACTTGCTTGATGGTTTCGTCAGCAAATGTTCAAAATGAAAATATGGTGGATTTCTTTCAAAAAAATTCTTTTGAACAAGCTTTACTTGCTTGATGGTTTCGTCCGTTGATATTCAAAATGAAAATATGGTGGATTTCTTTCAAAAGAATTCTTTTGAACTAGCTTTACTCGCTTGATGGTTTCGTCAGCAAATGTTCAAAATGAAAATATGGTGGATTTCTTTCAAAAAAATTCTTTTGAACAAGCTTTACTTGCTTGATGGTTTCGTCCGTTGATATTCAAAATGAAAATATGGTGGATTTCTTTCAAAAGAATTCTTTTGAACTAGCTTTACTTGCTTGATGGTTTCGTCCGTTGATATTCAAAATGAAAATATGGGGGATTTCTGTCAAAAGAATTCTTTTGAATTAGCTTTACTTGCTTGATGGTTTCGTCTGCAAATGTTCAAAATGAAACTATGGTGGATTTCTTTCAAAAGAATTCTTTTGAACTTGCTTTACTTGCATGATGGTTTCGTCTGCAAATGTTCAAAATGAAAATATGGGGGATTTCTGTCAAAAGAATTCTTTTGAATTAGCTTTACTTGCTTGATGGTTTCGTCTGCAAATGTTCAAAATGAAACTATGGTGGATTTCTTTCAGAAGAATTCTTTTGAACTAGCTTTACTTGCTTGATGGTTTCGTCTGCAAATGTTCAAAATGAAAATATGGTGGATTTCTTTCTAAAGAATTCTTTTGAACTAGCTTTACTTGCTTGATGGTTTCGTCAGCAAATGTTCAAAATGAAAATATGGTGGATTTCTTTCAAAAAAATTCTTTTGAACTAGCTTTACTTGCTTGATGGTTTCGTCAGCAAATGTTCAAAATGAAAATATGGTGGATTTCTTTCAAAAAAATTCTTTTGAACAAGCTTTACTTGCTTGATGGTTTCGTCTGCAAATGTTCCAATTGAAACTATGGTGGATTTCTGTCAAAAGAATTCTTTAGAACTAGCATTACTTGCTTGATGGTTTCGTCTGCAAGTGTTTAAAATGAAAATATGGTAGATTTCTTTCAAAAGAATTCTTTTGAACTAGCTTTACTTGCATGATGGCTTCGTCCGTTGATATTCAAAATGAAAATATGGTGGATTTCTTTCTAAAGAATTCTTTTGAACTAGCTTTACTTGCTTGATGGTTTCGTCAGCAAATGTTCAAAATGAAAATATGGTGGATTTCTTTCAAAAAAATTCTTTTGAACAAGCTTTACTTGCTTGATGGTTTCGTCCGTTGATATTCAAAATGAAAATATGGTGGATTTCTTTCAAAAGAATTCTTTTGAACTAGCTTTACTTGCTTGATGGTTTCGTCAGCAAATGTTCAAAATGAAAATATGGTGGATTTCTTTCAAAAAAATTCTTTTGAACAAGCTTTACTTGCTTGATGGTTTCGTCCGTTGATATTCAAAATGAAAATATGGTGGATTTCTTTCAAAAGAATTCTTTTGAACTAGCTTTACTTGCTTGATGGTTTCGTCCGTTGATATTCAAAATGAAAATATGGGGGATTTCTGTCAAAAGAATTCTTTTGAATTAGCTTTACTTGCTTAATGGTTTCGTCTGCAAATGTTCAAAATGAAACTATGGTGGATTTCTTTCAGAAGAATTCTTTTGAACTAGCTTTACTTGCTTGATGGTTTCGTCTGCAAATGTTCAAAATGAAACTATGGTGGATTTCTTTCAAAAGAATTCTTTTGAACTTGCTTTACTTGCATGATGGTTTCGTCTGCAAATGTTCAAAATGAAAATATGGTGGATTTCTTTCAAAAAAATTCTTTTGAACAAGCTTTACTTGCTTGATGGTTTCGTCCGTTGATATTCAAAATGTAAATATGGTGGATTTCTTTCTAAAGAATTCTTTTGAACAAGCTTTACTTGCTTGATGGTTTCGTCCGTTGATATTCAAAATGAAAATATGGTGGATTTCTTTCAAAAGAATTCTTTTGAACAAGCTTTACTTGCTTGATGGTTTCGTCCGTTGATATTCAAAATGAAAATATGGTGGATTTCTTTCTAAAGAATTCTTTTGAACTAGCTTTACTTGCTTGATGGTTTCGTCAGCAAATGTTCAAAATGTAAATATGGTGGATTTCTTTCAAAAAAATTCTTTTGAACAAGCTTTACTTGCTTGATGGTTTCGTCCGTTGATATTCAAAATGAAAATATGGTGGATTTCTTTCAAAAGAATTCTTTTGAACTAGCTTTACTTGCTTGATGGTTTCGTCCGTTGATATTCAAAATGAAAATATGGGGGATTTCTGTCAAAAGAATTCTTTTGAATTAGCTTTACTTGCATGATGGTTTCGTCTGCAAATGTTCCAATTGAAACTATGGTGGATTTCTTTCAAAAGAATTCTTTTGAACTTGCTTTACTTGCCTGATAATTTCGTCTGCAAAGGTTCCATTTGAAACTATGGTGGATTTCTGTCAAAAGAATTCTTTTGAACAAGCTTTACTTGCTTGATGGTTTCGTCCGTTGATATTCAAAATGTAAATATGGTGGATTTCTTTCTAAAGAATTCTTTTGAACTAGCTTTACTTGCTTGTTGGTTTCGTCTGCAAATGTTCAAAATGAAACTATGGTGGATTTCGTTCAAAAGAATTCTTTTGAACTAGCTTTACTTGCTTGATGGTTTCGTCTGCAAATGTTCCAATTGAAACTATGGTGAATTTCTTTCAAAAGAATTCTTTTGAACTTGCTTTACTTGCATGATGGTTTCGTCTGCAAATGTTCCAATTGAAACTATGGTGGATTTCTTTCAAAAGAATTCTTTTGAACTTGCTTTACTTGCATGATGGTTTCGTCTGCAAATGTTCCAATTGAAACTATGGTGGATTTCTTTCAAAAGAATTCTTTTGAACTTGCTTTACTTGCATGATGGTTTCGTCTGCAAATGTTCCAATTGAAACTATGGTGGATTTCTGTCAAAAGAATTCTTTTGAACAAGCTTTACTTGCTTGATGGTTTCGTCCGTTGATATTCAAAATGTAAATATGGTGGATTTCTTTCTAAAGAATTATTTTGAACAAGCTTTACTTGCTTGATGGTTTCGCCCGTTAATATTCAAAATGAAAACAAGAGGGATTTCTGTCAAAAGAATTCTTTTGAACAAGCTTTACTTGCTTGATGGTTTCGTCCGTTAATATTCAAAATGAAAACAAGGGGGATTTCTGTCAAAAGAATTCTTTTGAACAAGCTTTACTTGCTTGATGGTTTCGTCCGTTGATATTCAAAATGAAAATATGGTGGATTTCTTTCTAAAGAATTCTTTTGAACTAGCTTTACTTGCTTGATGGTTTCGTCAGCAAATGTTCAAAATGAAAATATGGTGGATTTCTTTCAAAAGAATTCTTTTGAACCAGCTTTACTTGCTTGATGGTTTCGTCCGTTGATATGCAAGATGAAAATATGGTGGATTTCTTTCAGAAGAATTCTTTTGAACAAGCTTTTCTTGCTTGATGGTTTCGTCCGTTGATACTCAAAATGTAAATATGGTTTATTTCTTTCAAAAAAATTCTTTTGAACAAGCTTTACTTGCTTGATGGTTTCGTCTGCAAATGTTCGAAATGAAAATATGGTGGATTACGTTCAAAAGTATTCTTTTGAACAAGCTTTACTTGCTTGATGGTTTCGTTTGCAAATGTTCAAAAAGGAAAACAAGGTGGATTTCCGTCAAAAGAATTCTTTTGAACAAGCTTCTCTTGCTTGATGGTTTCGTCTGCAAATGTTCAAGAAGGAAAACATGGTGGATTACGTTCAAAAGTATTTTTGAACAAGCTTTACTTGCTTGATGGTTTCGTCCGTTGATATTCAAAATGAAAATATGGTGGATTTCTTTCAAAAGAATTCTTTTGAACTAGCTTTACTTGCTTGATGGTTTCGTCAGCAAATGTTCAAAATGAAAATATGGTGGATTTCTTTCAAAAGAATTCTTTTGAACCAGCTTTACTTGCTTGATGGTTTCGTCCGTTGATATTCAAAATGAAAATATGGTGGATTTCTTTCTAAAGAATTCTTATGAACTAGCTTTACTTGCATGATGGTTTCGTCTGCAAATGTTCCAATTGAAACTATGGTGGATTTCTGTCAAAGAATTCTTTTGAACTTGCTTTACTTGCATGATGGTTTCGTCTGCAAATGTTCCAATTGAAACTATGGTGGATTTCTTTCAAAAGAATTCTTTTGAACTTGCTTTACTTGCATGATAATTTCGTCTGCAAAGGTTCCATTTGAAACTATGGTGGATTTCTGTCAAAAGAATTCTTTTGAACTAGCTTTACTTGATTGATGGTTTCGTCCTTTGATATTCAAAATGTAAATATGGTGGATTTCTTTCTAAAGAATTCTTTTGAACTAGCTTTACTTGCTTGATGGTTTCGTCTGCAAATGTTCAAAATGAAACTATGGTGGATTTCTTTCAAAAGAATTCTTTTGAACTAGCTTTACTTGCTTGATGGTTTCGTCTGCAAATGTTCCAATAGAAACTATGGTGGATTTCTTTCAAAAGAATTCTTTTGAACTTGCTTTACTTGCATGATGGTTTCGTCTGCAAATGTTCCAATTGAAACTATGGTGGATTTCTTTCAAAAGAATTCTTTTGAACTTGCTTTACTTGCATGATGGTTTCGTCTGCAAATGTTCCAATTGAAACTATGGTGGATTTCTGTCAAAAGAATTCTTTTGAACAAGCTTTACTTGCTTGATGGTTTCGTCTGCAAATGTCGTTGATGGTTTCGTCTGCAAAGCTAGTTCAAAAGAATTTTTTTAAAAGAAATCCACCATGTTTTCATTTTGAACATTTGCTGACGAAACCATCAAGCAAGTAAAGCTAGTTCAAAAGAATTCTTCTGAAAGAAATCTACCATATTTTCATTTTGAATATCAACGGACGAAACCATCAAGCAAGTAAAGCTGGTTCAACAGAATTCTTTTGAAAGAAATCCACCATATTTTCATTTTGAACAATTGCTGACGAAACCATCAAGCAAGTAAAGCTAGTTCAAAAGAATTTTTTTGAAAGAAATCCACCATGTTTTCATTTTGAACATTTGCAGACGAAACCATCAAGCAAGTAAAGCTAGTTCAAAAGAATTCTTTTGAAAGAAATCCACCATATTTTCATTTTGAATATCAACGGACGAAACCATCAAGCAAGTAAAGCTTGTTCAAAAGAATTTTTTTGAAAGAAATCCACCATGTTTTCATTTTGAACATTTGCTGACGAAACCATCAAGCAAATAAAGCTAGTTCAAAAGAATTCTTTAGAAAGAAATCCACCTTATTTTCATTTTGAATATCAACGGACGAAGCCATCATGCAAGTAAAGCTAGTTCAAAAGAATTCTTTTGAAAGAAATCCACCATAGTTTCATTTTGAACATTTGCAGACGAAACCATCAAGCAAGTAAAGCTAGTTCAAAAGAATTCTTTTGAAAGAAATCCACCATAGTTTCATTTTGAACATTTGCAGACGAAACCATCAAGCAAGTAAAGCTAGTTCAAAAGAATTCTTTTGAAAGAAATCCACCATAGTTTCATTTTGAACATTTGCAGACGAAACCATCAAGCAAGTAAAGCTAGTTCAAATGAATTGTTTAGAAAGAAATCCACCATATTTACATTTTGAATATCAACGGACGAAACCATCAAGCAAGTAAAGCTTGTTCAAAAGAATTCTTTTGACAGAAATCCACCATAGTTTCAATTGGAACATTTGCAGACGAAACCATCATGCAAGTAAAGTAAGTTCAAAAGAATTCTTTTGAAAGAAATCCACCATAGTTTCATTTTGAACATTTGCAGACGAAACCATCAAGCAAGTAAAGCTAGTTCAAAAGAATTTTTTTGAAAGAAATCCATTATGTTATCATTTTGAACATTTGCTGACGAAACCATCAAGCAAGTAAAGCTAGTTCAAAAGAATTCTTTTGAAAGAAATCCACCATATTTTCATTTTGAATATCAACGGACGAAACCATCAAGCAAGTAAAGCTAGTTCAAAAGAATTCTTTAGAAAGAAATCCACCATATTTTCATTTTGAATATCAACGGACGAAACCATCAAGCAAGTAAAGCTGGTTAAAAAGAATTCTTTTGAAAGAAATCCACCATATTTTCATTTTGAACATTTGCAGACGAAACCATCAAGCAAGTAAAGCTAGTTCAAAAGAATTCTTTTGAAAGAAATCCACCATAGTTTCATTTTGAACATTTGCAGACGAAACCATCAAGCAAGTAAAGCTAGTTCAAAAGAATTGTTTAGAAAGAAATCCACCATATTTACATTTTGAATATCAACGGACGAAACCATCAAGCAAGTAAAGCTTGTTCAAAAGAATTCTTTTGACAGAAATCCACCATAGTTTCAATTGGAACATTTGCAGACGAAACCATCATGCAAGTAAAGTAAGTTCAAAAGAATTCTTTTGAAAGAAATCCACCATAGTTTCAATTGGAACATTTGCAGACGAAACCATCATGCAAGTAAAGTATGTTCAAAAGAATTCTTTTGAAAGAAATCCACCATAGTTTCATTTTGAACATTTGCAGACGAAACCATCAAGCAAGTAAAGCTAGTTCAAAAGAATTTTTTTGAAAGAAATCCACCATGTTATCATTTTGAACATTTGCTGACGAAACCATCAAGCAAGTAAAGCTAGTTCAAAAGAATTCTTTTGAAAGAAATCCACCATATTTTCATTTTGAACATCAACGGACAAGACCATCAAGCAAGTAAAGCTAATTCAAAAGAATTCTTTTGACAGAAATCCCCCTTGTTTTCATTTTGAATGTTAACGGACGAAACCATCAAGCAAGTAAAGCTAGTTCAAAAGAATTCTTTTGAAAGAAATCCACCATATTTTCATTTTGAATATCAACGGACGAAACCATCAAGCAAGTAAAGCTTGTTCAAAAGAATTCTTTTGACAGAAATCCACCATATTTTCGTTTTGAACAACAACGGACGAAACCATCAAGCAAGTAAAGCTTGTTCAAAAGAATTCTTTTGACAGAAATCCACCATATTTTCATTTGAAACATCAACGGACAAGACCATCAAGCAAGTAAAGCTAATTCAAAAGAATTCTTTTGACAGAAATCCACCATATTTTCATTTTGAATATCAACGGAAGAAACCATCAAGCAAGTAAAGCTTGTTCAAAAGAATTCTTTTAACAGAAATCCACCATATTTTCGTTTTGAACAACAACGGACGAAACCATTAAGCAAGTAAAGCTTGTTCAAAAGAATTCTTTTGACAGAAATCCACCATATTTTCATTTGAAACATCAACGGACAAGACCATCAAGCAAGTAAAGCTAATTCAAAAGAATTCTTTTGACAGAAATCCACCATATTTTCATTTTGAATATCAACGGAAGAAACCATCAAGCAAGTAAAGCTTGTTCAAAAGAATTCTTTTAACAGAAATCCACCATATTTTCGTTTTGAACAACAACGGACGAAACCATTAAGCAAGTAAAGCTTGTTCAAAAGAATTCTTTTGACAGAAATCCACCATATTTTCATTTGAAATATCAACGGACGAAACCATTAAGCAAGTAAAGCTTGTTCAAAAGAATTCTTTTGAAAGAAATCCACCCTATTTTCATTTTGAATATCAACGGACGAAACCATTAAGCAAGTAAAGCTTGTTCAAAAGAATTCTTTTGACAGAAATCCACCATATTTTCGTTTTGAACATTTGCAGACGAAACCATCAAGCAAGTAAAGCTTGTTCAAAAGAATTCTTTTGACAGAAATCCACCATATTTTCATTTGAAATATCAACGGACGAAACCATCAAGCAAGTAAAGCTTGTTCAAAAGAATTCTTTTGACAGAAATCCACCATATTTTCGTTTTGAACAACAACGGACGAAACCATCAAGCAAGTGAAGCTAGTTCAAAAGAATTTTTTTGAAAGAAATCCACCATGTTATCATTTTGAACATTTGCTGACGAAACCATCAAGCAAGTAAAGCTAGTTCAAAAGAATTCTTTTGAAAGAAATCCACCATAGTTTCATTTTGAACATTTGCAAACGAAACCATCAAGCAAGTAAAGCTAGTTCCAAAGAATTCTTTTGAAAGAAATCCACCATAGTTTCATTTTGAATATCAACGGACGAAACCATCAAGCAAGTAAAGCTAGTTCCAAAGAATTCTTTTGAAAGAAATCCACCATATTTTCATTTTGAATATCAACGGACGAAACCATCAAGCAAGTAAAGCTTGTTCAAAAGAATTCTTTTGAAAGAAATCCACCATATTTTCATTTTGAATATCAACGGACGAAACCATCAAGCAAGTAAAGCTAGTTCCAAAGAATTCTTTTGAAAGAAATCCACCATAGTTTCATTTTGAACATTTGCAGACGAAACCATCAAGCAAGTAAAGCTAGTTCAAAAGAATTCTTTTGAAAGAAATCCACCATATTTTCATTTTGAATATTTGCTGACGAAACCATCAAGCAAGTAAAGCTAGTTCAAAAGAATTCTTTAGAAAGAAATCCACCATATTTTCATTTTGAATATCAACGGACGAAACCATCAAGCAAGTAAAGCTAGTTCAAAAGAATTCTTTTGAAAGAAATCCACCATAGTTTCATTTTGAACATTTGCAGACGAAACCATCAAGCAAGTAAAGCTGGTTCAAAAGAATTCTTTTGAAAGAAATCCACCATATTTTCATTTTGAACATCAACGGACAAGACCATCAAGCAAGTAAAGCTAATTCAAAAGAATTCTTTTGACAGAAATCCCCCTTGTTTTCATTTTGAACATCAACGGACGAAACCATCAAGCAAGTAAAGCTAATTCAAAAGAATTCTTTTGAAAAAAATCCACCATATTTTCATTTTGAACATCAACGGACAAGACCATCAAGCAAGTAAAGCTAATTCAAAAGAATTCTTTTGACAGAAATCCCCCTTGTTTTCATTTTGAATGTTAACGGACGAAACCATCAAGCAAGTAAAGCTAGTTCAAAAGAATTCTTTTGAAAGAAATCCACCATATTTTCATTTTGAATATCAACGGACGAAACCATCAAGCAAGTAAAGCTTGTTCAAAAGAATTCTTTTGACAGAAATCCACCATATTTTCGTTTTGAACAACAACGGACGAAACCATCAAGCAAGTAAAGCTTGTTCAAAAGAATTCTTTTGACAGAAATCCACCATATTTTCATTTGAAACATCAACGGACAAGACCATCAAGCAAGTAAAGCTAATTCAAAAGAATTCTTTTGACAGAAATCCACCATATTTTCATTTTGAATATCAACGGAAGAAACCATTAAGCAAGTAAAGCTTGTTCAAAAGAATTCTTTTAACAGAAATCCACCATATTTTCGTTTTGAACAACAACGGACGAAACCATTAAGCAAGTAAAGCTTGTTCAAAAGAATTCTTTTGACAGAAATCCACCATATTTTCATTTGAAATATCAACGGACGAAACCATTAAGCAAGTAAAGCTTGTTCAAAAGAATTCTTTTGAAAGAAATCCACCCTATTTTCATTTTGAATATCAACGGACGAAACCATTAAGCAAGTAAAGCTTGTTCAAAAGAATTCTTTTGACAGAAATCCACCATATTTTCGTTTTGAACATTTGCAGACGAAACCATCAAGCAAGTAAAGCTTGTTCAAAAGAATTCTTTTGACAGAAATCCACCATATTTTCATTTGAAATATCAACGGACGAAACCATCAAGCAAGTAAAGCTTGTTCAAAAGAATTCTTTTGACAGAAATCCACCATATTTTCGTTTTGAACAACAACGGACGAAACCATCAAGCAAGTGAAGCTAGTTCAAAAGAATTTTTTTGAAAGAAATCCACCATGTTATCATTTTGAACATTTGCTGACGAAACCATCAAGCAAGTAAAGCTAGTTCAAAAGAATTCTTTTGAAAGAAATCCACCATAGTTTCATTTTGAACATTTGCAAACGAAACCATCAAGCAAGTAAAGCTAGTTCCAAAGAATTCTTTTGAAAGAAATCCACCATAGTTTCATTTTGAATATCAACGGACGAAACCATCAAGCAAGTAAAGCTAGTTCCAAAGAATTCTTTTGAAAGAAATCCACCATATTTTCATTTTGAATATCAACGGACGAAACCATCAAGCAAGTAAAGCTTGTTCAAAAGAATTCTTTTGAAAGAAATCCACCATATTTTCATTTTGAATATCAACGGACGAAACCATCAAGCAAGTAAAGCTAGTTCCAAAGAATTCTTTTGAAAGAAATCCACCATAGTTTCAGTTTGAACATTTGCAGACGAAACCATCAAGCAAGTAAAGCTAGTTCAAAAGAATTCTTTTGAAAGAAATCCACCATATTTTCATTTTGAATATTTGCTGACGAAACCATCAAGCAAGTAAAGCTAGTTCAAAAGAATTCTTTAGAAAGAAATCCACCATATTTTCATTTTGAATATCAACGGACGAAACCATCAAGCAAGTAAAGCTAGTTCAAAAGAATTCTTTTGAAAGAAATCCACCATAGTTTCATTTTGAACATTTGCAGACGAAACCATCAAGCAAGTAAAGCTGGTTCAAAAGAATTCTTTTGAAAGAAATCCACCATATTTTCATTTTGAACATCAACGGACAAGACCATCAAGCAAGTAAAGCTAATTCAAAAGAATTCTTTTGACAGAAATCCCCCTTGTTTTCATTTTGAACATCAACGGACGAAACCATCAAGCAAGTAAAGCTAATTCAAAAGAATTCTTTTGAAAAAAATCCACCATATTTTCATTTTGAATATCAACGGACGAAACCATCAAGCAAGTAAAGCTTGTTCAAAAGAATTCTTTTAACAGAAATCCACCATATTTTCATTTGAAATATCTACGGACGAAACCATTAAGCAAGTAAAGCTTGTTCAAAAGAATTCTTTTGACAGAAATCCACCATATTTTCATTTGAAATATCAACGGACGAAACCATCAAGCAAGTAAAGCTTGTTCAAAAGAATTCCTTTGACAGAAAACCACCATATTTTCATTTTGAATATCAACGGAAGAAACCATCAAGCAAGTAAAGCTAGTTCAAAAGAATTCTTTTGACAGAAATCCCCCTTGTTTTCATTTTGAATGTTAACGGACGAAACCATCAAGCAAGTAAAGCTAGTTCAAAAGAATTCTTTTGAAAGAAATCCACCATATTTTCATTTTGAACATCAACGGACAAGACCATCAAGCAAGTAAAGCTAATTCAAAAGAATTCTTTTGACAGAAATCCCCCTTGTTTTCATTTTGAATGTTAACGGACGAAACCATCAAGCAAGTAAAGCTAGTTCAAAAGAATTCTTTTGAAAGAAATCCACCATATTTTCATTTTGAATATCAACGGACGAAACCATCAAGCAAGTAAAGCTTGTTCAAAAGAATTCTTTTGACAGAAATCCACCATATTTTCGTTTTGAACAACAACGGACGAAACCATCAAGCAAGTAAAGCTTGTTCAAAAGAATTCTTTTGACAGAAATCCACCATATTTTCATTTGAAACATCAACGGACAAGACCATCAAGCAAGTAAAGCTAATTCAAAAGAATTCTTTTGACAGAAATCCACCATATTTTCATTTTGAATATCAACGGAAGAAACCATCAAGCAAGTAAAGCTTGTTCAAAAGAATTCTTTTAACAGAAATCCACCATATTTTCGTTTTGAACAACAACGGACGAAACCATTAAGCAAGTAAAGCTTGTTCAAAAGAATTCTTTTGACAGAAATCCACCATATTTTCATTTGAAACATCAACGGACAAGACCATCAAGCAAGTAAAGCTAATTCAAAAGAATTCTTTTGACAGAAATCCACCATATTTTCATTTTGAATATCAACGGAAGAAACCATCAAGCAAGTAAAGCTTGTTCAAAAGAATTCTTTTAACAGAAATCCACCATATTTTCGTTTTGAACAACAACGGACGAAACCATTAAGCAAGTAAAGCTTGTTCAAAAGAATTCTTTTGACAGAAATCCACCATATTTTCATTTGAAATATCAACGGACGAAACCATTAAGCAAGTAAAGCTTGTTCAAAAGAATTCTTTTGAAAGAAATCCACCCTATTTTCATTTTGAATATCAACGGACGAAACCATTAAGCAAGTAAAGCTTGTTCAAAAGAATTCTTTTGACAGAAATCCACCATATTTTCGTTTTGAACATTTGCAGACGAAACCATCAAGCAAGTAAAGCTTGTTCAAAAGAATTCTTTTGACAGAAATCCACCATATTTTCATTTGAAATATCAACGGACGAAACCATCAGGCAAGTAAAGCTAGTTCAAAAAAAAATTCCATTGACGGAAATCCACCATATTTTCATTTTGAATATCAACGGACGAAACCATCAAGCAAGTAAAGCTTGTTCAAAAGAATTTTTTTGACAGAAATCCACCATATTTTCATTTGAAATATCAACGGACGAAACCATTAAGCAAGTAAAGCTTGTTCAAAAGAATTCTTTTGAAAGAAATCCACCGTATTTTCATTTTGAATATCAACGGACGAAACCATTAAGCAAGTAAAGCTTGTTCAAAAGAATTCTTTTGACAGAAATCCACCATATTTTCGTTTTGAACAACAACGGACGAAACCATCAAGCAAGTAAAGCTAGTTCAAAAGAATTTTTTTGAAAGAAATCCACCATGTTATCATTTTGAACATTTGCTGACGAAACCATCAAGCAAGTAAAGCTAGTTCAAAAGAATTCTTTTGAAAGAAATCCACCATAGTTTCATTTTGAACATTTGCAAACGAAACCATCAAGCAAGTAAAGCTAGTTCCAAAGAATTCTTTTGAAAGAAATCCACCATAGTTTCATTTTGAATATCAACGGACGAAACCATCAAGCAAGTAAAGCTAGTTCCAAAGAATTCTTTTGAAAGAAATCCACCATATTTTCATTTTGAATATCAACGGACGAAACCATCAAGCAAGTAAAGCTTGTTCAAAAGAATTCTTTTGAAAGAAATCCACCATATTTTCATTTTGAATATCAACGGACGAAACCATCAAGCAAGTAAAGCTAGTTCCAAAGAATTCTTTTGAAAGAAATCCACCATAGTTTCATTTTGAACATTTGCAGACGAAACCATCAAGCAAGTAAAGCTAGTTCAAAAGAATTCTTTTGAAAGAAATCCACCATATTTTCATTTTGAATATTTGCTGACGAAACCATCAAGCAAGTAAAGCTAGTTCAAAAGAATTCTTTAGAAAGAAATCCACCATATTTTCATTTTGAATATCAACGGACGAAACCATCAAGCAAGTAAAGCTAGTTCAAAAGAATTCTTTTGAAAGAAATCCACCATAGTTTCATTTTGAACATTTGCAGACGAAACCATCAAGCAAGTAAAGCTGGTTCAAAAGAATTCTTTTGAAAGAAATCCACCATATTTTCATTTTGAACATCAACGGACAAGACCATCAAGCAAGTAAAGCTAATTCAAAAGAATTCTTTTGACAGAAATCCCCCTTGTTTTCATTTTGAACATCAACGGACGAAACCATCAAGCAAGTAAAGCTAATTCAAAAGAATTCTTTTGAAAAAAATCCACCATATTTTCATTTTGAACATCAACGGACAAGACCATCAAGCAAGTAAAGCTAATTCAAAAGAATTCTTTTGACAGAAATCCACCATATTTTCATTTTGAATATCAACGGACGAAACCATCAAGCAAGTAAAGCTTGTTCAAAAGAATTCTTTTAACAGAAATCCACCATATTTTCATTTGAAATATCTACGGACGAAACCATTAAGCAAGTAAAGCTTGTTCAAAAGAATTCTTTTGACAGAAATCCACCATATTTTCATTTGAAATATCAACGGACGAAACCATCAAGCAAGTAAAGCTTGTTCAAAAGAATTCCTTTGACAGAAAACCACCATATTTTCATTTTGAATATCAACGGACGAAACCATCAAGCAAGTAAAGCTAGTTCAAAAGAATTCTTTTGAAAGAAATCCACCATATTTTCATTTTGAATATCAACGGACGAAACCATCAAGCAAGTAAAGCTTGTTCAAAAGAATTCTTTTGACAGAAATCCCCCTTGTTTTCATTTTGAATATCAACGGACGAAACCATCAAGCAAGTAAAGCTTGTTCAAAAGAATTCTTTTGAAAGAAATCCACCATATTTTCATTTTGAACATCAACGGACAAGACCATCAAGCAAGTAAAGCTAATTCAAAAGAATTCTTTTGACAGAAATCCACCATATTTTCATTTTGAATATCAACGGACGAAACCATCAAGCAAGTAAAGCTTGTTCAAAAGAATTCTGTTAACAGAAATCCACCATATTTTCGTTTTGAACATTTGCAGACGAAACCATCAAGCAAGTAAAGCTAGTTCTAAAGATTTCTTTTGAAAGAAATCCACCATATTTTCGTTTTGAACATCAACAGACGAAACCATCAAGCAAGTAAAGCTTGTTCAAAAGAATTCTTTTGACAGAAATCCACCATATTTTCATTTGAAATATCTACGGACGAAACCATTAAGCAAGTAAAGCTTGTTCAAAAGAATTCTTTTGACAGAAATCCACCATATTTTCATTTGAAATATTAACGGACGAAACCATCAAGCAAGTAAAGCTTGTTCAAAAGAATTCTTTTGACAGAAATCCACCATATTTTCATTTGAAATATCAACGGACGAAACCATCAAGCAAGTAAAGCTAATTCAAAAGAATTCTTTTGAAAGAAATCCACCATATTTTCATTTTGAACATCAACGGACAAGACCATCAAGCAAGTAAAGCTAATTCAAAAGAATTCTTTTGAAAGAACTCCACCATATTTTCATTTTGAACATTTGCAGACGAAACCATCAAGCAAGTAAAGCTTGTTCAAAAGAATTCCTTTGACAGAAAACCACCATATTTTCATTTTGAATATCAACGGACGAAACCATCAAGCAAGTAAAGCTAGTTCAAAAGAATTCTTTTGAAAGAAATCCACCATATTTTCATTTTGAATATCAACGGACGAAACCATCAAGCAAGTAAAGCTTGTTCAAAAGAATTCTTTTGACAGAAATCCCCCTTGTTTTCATTTTGAACATCAACGGACGAAACCATCAAGCAAGTAAAGCTAATTCAAAAGAATTCTTTTGAAAGAAATCCACCATATTTTCATTTTGAACATCAACGGACAAGACCATCAAGCAAGTAAAGCTAATTCAAAAGAATTCTTTTGACAGAAATCCACCATATTTTCATTTTGAATATCAACGGACGAAACCATCAAGCAAGTAAAGCTTGTTCAAAAGAATTCTTTTAACAGAAATCCACCATATTTTCATTTGAAATATCTACGGACGAAACCATTAAGCAAGTAAAGCTTGTTCAAAAGAATTCTTTTGACAGAAATCCACCATATTTTCATTTGAAATATCAACGGACGAAACCATCAAGCAAGTAAAGCTTGTTCAAAAGAATTCCTTTGACAGAAAACCACCATATTTTCATTTTGAATATCAACGGACGAAACCATCAAGCAAGTAAAGCTAGTTCAAAAGAATTCTTTTGAAAGAAATCCACCATATTTTCATTTTGAATATCAACGGACGAAACCATCAAGCAAGTAAAGCTTGTTCAAAAGAATTCTTTTGACAGAAATCCTTCTTGTTTTCATTTTGAATATCAACGGACGAAACCATCAAGCAAGTAAAGCTTGTTCAAAAGAATTCTTTTGAAAGAAATCCACCATATTTTCATTTTGAACATCAACGGACAAGACCATCAAGCAAGTAAAGCTAATTCAAAAGAATTCTTTTGACAGAAATCCACCATATTTTCATTTTGAATATCAACGGACGAAACCATCAAGCAAGTAAAGCTTGTTCAAAAGAATTCTTTTAACAGAAATCCACCATATTTTCGTTTTGAACATTTGCAGACGAAACCATCAAGCAAGTAAAGCTAGTTCTAAAGAATTCTTTTGAAAGAAATCCACCATATTTTCGTTTTGAACATCAACGGACAAGACCATCAAGCAAGTAAAGCTAATTCAAAAGAATTCTTTTGACAGAAATCCACCATATTTTCATTTTGAATATCAACGGACGAAACCATCAAGCAAGTAAAGCTTGTTCAAAAGAATTCTTTTAACAGAAATCCACCATATTTTCGTTTTGAACATCAACGGACGAAACCATCAAGCAAGTAAAGCTTGTTCAAAAGAATTCTTTTGACAGAAATCCACCATATTTTCATTTGAAATATCTACGGACGAAACCATTAAGCAAGTAAAGCTTGTTCAAAAGAATTCTTTTGACAGAAATCCACCATATTTTCATTTGAAATATCAACGGACGAAACCATCAAGCAAGTAAACCTTGTTCAAAAGAATTCTTTTGACAGAAATCCCCCTTGTTTTCATTTTGAACATCAACGGACGAAACCATCAAGCAAGTAAAGCTAATTCAAAAGAATTCTTTTGACAGAAATCCACCATATTTTCATTTTGAATATCAACGGACGAAACCATCAAGCAAGTAAAGCTTGTTCAAAAGAATTCTTTTAACAGAAATCCACCATATTTTCGTTTTGAACATCAACGGACGAAACCATCAAGCAAGTAAAGCTAATTCAAAAGAATTCTTTTGAAAGAAATCCACCATATTTTCATTTTGAACATCAACGGACAAGACCATCAAGCAAGTAAAGCTAATTCAAAAGAATTCTTTTGACAGAAATCCACCATATTTTCATTTTGAATATCAACGGACGAAACCATCAAGCAAGTAAAGCTTGTTCAAAAGAATTCTTTTAACAGAAATCCACCATATTTTCGTTTTGAACATCAACGGACGAAACCATCAAGCAAGTAAAGCTAATTCAAAAGAATTCTTTTGAAAGAAATCCACCATATTTTCATTTTGAACATCAACGGACAAGACCATCAAGCAAGTAAAGCTAATTCAAAAGAATTCTTTTGACAGAAATCCACCATATTTTCATTTTGAATATCAACGGACGAAACCATCAAGCAAGTAAAGCTTGTTCAAAAGAATTCTTTTAACAGAAATCCACCATATTTTCGTTTTGAACATTTGCAGACGAAACCATCAAGCAAGTAAAGCTAGTTCTAAAGAATTCTTTTGAAAGAAATCCACCATATTTTCGTTTTGAACATCAACGGACGAAACCATCAAGCAAGTAAAGCTTGTTCAAAAGAATTCTTTTGACAGAAATCCACCATATTTTCATTTGAAATATCAACGGACGAAACCATTAAGCAAGTAAAGCTTGTTCAAAAGAACTCTTTTGACAGAAATCCACCATATTTTCATTTTGAATATCAACGGACGAAACCATTAAGCAAGTAAAGCTTGTTCAAAAGAATTCTTTTGACAGAAATCCACCATATTTTCATTTGAAATATCTACTGACGAAACCATTAAGCAAGTAAAGCTTGTTCAGAAGAATTCTTTTGACAGAAATCCACCATATTTTCATTTGAAATATCAACGGACGAAACCATTAAGCAAGTAAAGCTTGTTCAAAAGAATTCTTTTGACAGAAATCCACCATATTGTCATTTGAAATATCAACGGACGAAACCATTAAGCAAGTAAAGCTTGTTCAAAAGAATTCTCTTGACAGAAATCCACCATATTTTCATTTTGAATATCAACGGACGAAACCATCAAGCAAGTAAAGCTTGTTCAAAAGAATTCTTTTGACAGAAATCCACCATATTTTCATTTGAAATATCAACGGACGAAACCATTAAGCAAGTAAAGCTTGTTCAAAAGAATTCTTTTGACAGAAATCCACCATATTTTCATTTGAAATATCAACGGACGAAACCATTAAGCAAGTAAAGCTTGTTCAAAAGAATTCTTTTGAAAGAAATCCACCATATTTTCATTTTGAACATCAGCGGACGAAACCATCAAGCAAGTAAAGCTTGTTCAAAAGAATTCTTTTGAAAGAAATCCACCATATTTTCATTTTGAACATCAACGGACGAAACCATCAAGCAAATAAAGCTAGCAAAGACCCAAAAAATAGTGCTATTTTATTGTAAGGCAAAAAACGACTAACACGTTTACGTCTGGTGAATCATAGAATAATCAATGAACAACCAGAAAAAAGAGATGCAACAACTCTTTTTTTTTCAGTGAAAAAGTGTCAAATGTCCTGGTCAGTGTTATTTTTTTGGAACCATAAAAAACCCATGTGCAATAGATGCACAAATAAATAGGAGCAAAAAATAGCGTTCGAAAGAAGGGCAGTAGCCGCAGTTTTTAATTTTTTAGTCAAGCTCTGTTTTATTTTTCATGCTTAGTTTAAAATTTTTTTATACAAATAACTATTGTCATACCGTTTCACCTAAAAAAATCCAACGCCAAAAATTTTCATTATTACAAAATAACACATCCCACGGGCTCTTTTTTAATAGTAATTTGTCCGGTTAACTTGCGCCCCGTTGAAATGCCTCAGCAATGATAAGCAGATGTTTCGAGGTATTTAGGACTTGTTAAGTACATCATTATCTTTGTTTTGCCAGAAAGCTTTTGCATTTCAGGCCCTACAACGGCTTGGACATGACAAAATGTCGAAAGAGCACCATTTTTTGATATTTTTGTTCCGTCCAAAAACTCAGAAAATTTAACAGCAGCATTAACTTTTTGTTACTAAAAGCTTGCATATAGTTAATACTTCAATTTGCCAGAAGAATTTTTAAAAATATTTTGGATCACTTTGGGCAAAAAAACCGTTAACCGGACATAAAAAGAGCCCGTGATCCGTTTGAATAATTTTTCTTCACTAATAATTTTTGTTGTTAGAACGAAACGTCGTGTCAGTTATTAATGAGAAATTGAATGCAAATGATTGATAAGTTAAATTTAAAAGTCTTTCAGTTATTTTTGATATAGAAACTTATTTTTCATTCCAAAATTTTTAATTTAAAACATATAAAATAATCAAAAAGAAAATAGTGGCAAAAGAGAGAACTGGATTCATTTATTTAGTTTCTTTTTTTATAGCATTTTATCGTTATATTAAAAACAAAATTGATTTTTTTTAAAATTAAAATAAGTGCCATTGTTTGATGAAACTTACATAAATATTCTTACTATGCATTTACATTACTCATTACTATTTACGCGCGCACTTGTAGCGTATATTTTTGTTATTACTTATTGGTTTTTCTGTCTAACCTTTTTTGCCTCATAGCGCTTGCATTTTTTTGCAAAAAATGAACCTATAAAAAAGTGAACCCAGCCCTCGGAGATCACAAAGAAATAAATGGTGGAAAGTTAGGATACGTCAATAAAAAGGCGAATTAAAACAATTGTTAAATACAATAGAAAAGAAAAGCGAAGAAACAGAAGATCAAGATGAAGTTTTAATTTCAAATGAAATATTAATTGAAATTCTTGGAGAAGAAAATAATGTGGTTAAAAAACCAGTTGGTTTAAAATCATATACAAATTCAGGCTATACTTATTATCCAACTAGTAGTTTGCGTAAAAAGAATAATGATTCATTATTTTACTTTAAAGATGAAAGTGGAAGCTTCAAAATTGGCACAATTCATTATTTTTGCAAGGATGGTCAAGTTTTTGCCCGTATTCAGCCATTAACAATTAAGCCGATGTATGGAAAATTCCATGCAGAAGATCTTCTTGGAAATGCATATTTGTTTCTATTTTATGGAATGGTTGATTCATCAAAAACACAAGAACATGTAACTGTTGCCGCAAACAATATTGTCAAAAAAGCAGTTTTTATTGTATCTTTCAACAAAACTTATGTTGTTCCAGTTTTGTATGTTTTTTAGCATAATTAATTTTTATTTTGAAAAACTAATAAAAAATTTAAAAGATCTTTTAAACTTTTCATCTCTTAGAAAGTAACTTTAATATTTCACTTCGAAAAAGTAAAAAACAAAAAATATTTACAATACATTTTAATAAAGTAAAAAAGTCTAAACCAAAAACTATAATTTTTTTGTTGAAAAATATTTTGTATTAAACATTAGAAAAAATTTCACCATAAAAAAGCAATAAAAAAATGATTATTTTTTCTGGCAAAAAATGAAAAAACGCCAAGTCTTGAAAAGAAGGCAGAAAGAATGCAAAAAGAAGGCAGAAGGAAGCGCCTTCTTTTCGTCGTTTTTATGCGAGAATTCGCCATTTTTTCGCCTTCCTTGTTAGTTCGGGTGTTCATTGTTAAAACCTTTTTACCCCTAAAAACAAAAAAAATATTTAAAAAAAAATGAGAAATTGGTTGTTGTTGATGCTAAAAAAAATTGTATTTAATGCACATAACTTTAAATTTTGATTTTTTTTAAAAAACACTTATGAAACAATCAATGGAAAAAACCAGGGTTGCATCACGATGAAGTTTTTTTTTCCTTTGTTAAAAAAGAAATCTTTTTTCTTCACTTGTTCGGGGGTGTTATTGTGTTCAAATATTGTCACATTTAATGAACAATTTATGACGCAAAAAAAATTAAAAGGAAACATTAAAAGTCAACGGATAAGTCAGTTAAAAATTTTTGCAAAAACAGTCTTTTCTAAAAGATTTCAAACAGGTTTCTCTGAATGATTTATCGGATGATAGGGGCACAAATAAGAAAACACCCGACTTTGCAGCATCTTTTTTTGTGTAAGAGCAAATATCTTTACGCTAAAAAGTGTCTTGTCGTTTTTTTCTGTACTGTGTGTCGTAAATAAAAAGTGAACAGAAAACTAAGAATAAAATTTTAAAATTTTTTAGATTTATTAATGAAAACTAATTGCCGTTAACGTAATTTTTGTGCAGTGAAGAGTTGTTGTATTTTTCAATATTGTTTCCAGATTTTGTGGAATTTTTTTTTCATTGATGTAAAGTTTGTAAAGTTTTATCATTAGCATCCTGATACACAGTTTAACATAAAATTTGCTTATAAATTTATAAAATATTTGCAAATGCTGACAAATAAAAGAAAAAAATATACTGGTTTTCTTTTTTGACAAAACAGCAAGCAATAGTTTCGTCAGATGAATCATCAAATGATCGACGTAAAAAAAGTGATGGGGGTTAATTGTAGTATTTTTTAAAAAATTTATCTGTTAATATTTGTTAAAACATTATGTTTGTTATTAATATTGGTTTATAAAATTGTCGATTTTTACCTCCGTTTTCTTTGATCCTTTGGTTAACCCTGGTAAAATCAGAATATATGTTTCGGATAATTAATAACCTATACAACTTAAAAATTCAAAAAGAAAAGTAAGCAACTTCTGTTGAAAAACAATATGTGCAACATTTTCATTTCGACAAATAACAACAAAAAAGTCATCGGATGATTGACGCACAAAGATAAAAAAAATGCAGCACTGTTTTCACACTTAAAAATGTCCTGATTAGTGCTACTTTTTCACGCAACGAAAAAAGAGAAAAGAAAAGCATGGAAAGAAAAAGTTTTTGAATGTGTAGGAATTGTTTTTTTTGCTGGTAAATTTTGTTATGTATTTTTAAAGATGTACATATCTTAAAGACATATTAACCATAAGCTTAATTGACTTCTGGAAATGCCAATATTTATAAAATTAGACTTTTTGTAATGAATATATTTTAAAATTTGAAATATTTGCATGAGACAACAATTAAAACAATTTTATCATTAGAAACAAAAAAGGCTTTGTTGCAAAAGGTACATAAATTAAATTTTTAAAATAATTCTTTTAAAGCGTTTAAACTCTTTTTTTAGCGATGACGGCTGGATGTGGATGCAACTGATTTTATAGACATTAATGGTTGTATTGAAACTGTGTTTTGTTTTTTAATAAAAATAAAATATTTCAAAAATTGAATAATACACTCTCGATATCCAGTCATCACAAATAAAATTATTACACATTCCAAAAAAATTCGAAGTTGGCGAAATTGTTGGACATTAGAATATAATCCATAAATATAAGATCTTGTTAACTTATCAACACCGTTATCTGTAAATACATATATGACGGACAAATATAACCACCCAACTTCAAGGAAAAATACAAAAGCATTAACTGAAACTTGAAATATGAGAACAAAGGTAATTCTTAAAGAACTCAGAAAGTCTTTTTTATTCTGTTTTAATTGAAATTTTGCTTGTTGTAATACTTTAAACATCACAGCTGCAGATAGTAGAATTGAAACCGAAAGACAAATTGGTGGTTTTGCAAAATTTACAAGTGAACCAATAGTTCGAAATTTAGAAGCAAGTTGATATTGAGAATCAGCATTTTGATAATTAATATAAGCTTCAGATTGATAAACTTCATAGCTCAAAGTGTCTAAAAGCAGGTATTATTTTTGTAATAGAAGATGTATTATTTTTATGTAGTGTTACAAAAAATATTTTGCATGACGTGAAAAACTACTTATAAAAAATACATGGACATTTTTTGAGGCCCTAATTTGCGGTCCGGTCCAAAATTCTTTTGGCTTTCTCGTTAAAAAAAATACTCGCTTTACTTCTTTTTCTATTTTAATATTAATTTTCAAAGCAAAAAAGACGAAATGCGAGTATTTTTATGACGAGAAAGTCAAAAAAGTTTTGGTCCGGACCGCAAATTAGCGAGGGCCATCCTTTGAATAACGGACGTCAAGGTAGTAGGCAGAAAAAAATTTCGTGGTGGGCAATTTCATTTCGGAGGGGGCACGACTTTGATCTTTTGCCGCCGTTGTGTTATACTTTGATCTTTTGCCATGACACGGTGGCGGCAAAAGATCAAAGAAGTTTCTTAGTTTCGGGGGCACGTGCCATCTATATTTTGCTAAAGCTTACCATTTGTATGATTAATATATTCATTTCTTAATCGTTGATTAGCAGTCTCAAAAATGTAATAAGCAATTGCTTCAATTTCAGTCGAAAAAAGAAAACAGAAGTTACATAAAATAATTAATTTAATAACTGATTTTGCTGTCATCTTGGAATAAAAATTCATAAAATATAAAGCGCAGAAACGACTGATTGTAAAAATTAATAATGGCGTATAGTAATCACTGTCGACCCTTAAACCATATTTGATAGCTACTACAAGTATGGAAGTATCATCTAGTGTGCTGGTAAAACAGGAATATTCAGCTGAATTCTCATAGTATAAGTTTCCTATGACATTTTCACATGAATTGAAATAAGTAATATAAATATCCCATATAGCTTGATTCAATATAAACCATCGATAATTGTGTTTAATTTTACCAAAGAGAGAAATAAAAATTATAAGAGCTATTAAGACATAGCTTACAGTAACAATTGGAGTAGTAAACAGGAAAGCGGAGACTTTATGCAACAAACATCGAATATCATTAACATCAATAACCCCTCTATAGTATTGAATACCATTGATCATGCATTGCCTTGATGGGTCTACAGCAGCAGCCATATTATTGATTTCAAAAATGGCACAAAATTTTTGATTTTTTTTCGCAATTTGCCTCGTTTTTATGTAATCATATCTACATATTTTGTTATCAAAGTTCCGCCTTTTTTAAACTTTTCTTATTTTTTAAAAAGGCGGAGTTTTCTTATTTTCAGTAATACCACAACATTCAATTTTATGCAATCACATGCTTTTAAAATACCATGCAATTTATTATTCTTTTACAGTCATTCATTTTTAAAAATTATATAATTCTTACTTTTAAAAAAAGCTATATAATTCTAAAAATTGTTACACCTATTATTTATTGCTGTTATTTCAAATAATAACTTATTTCCGCGTCCTACATGTACATATTAAAAGTTTTATAAAAACCTTTAAGAATTTGTTGTTTTTACTTTTAAAAGTTACCGTTATTCATTTTGATACAGGGGGTGTCAAACATAAATCATCGCTTCTTTAGAATATATGCAACAACTTCAAAAGTTTTACACCATACCACAATTGTAAATCATTTTTAAAAAGTATAGATGCAATAAAAACTCCATATTTCAAATAAGTTAATCAGATGTAATATATAAAATTTAGAAGAGATTTTCTAAAGAAAGAGATGTAATTAAGTATTATAATGTACTAAATTACTGTAGTTTCACACAAAAATCCAAAACACAAATTTCAAAGATTTGTAGCTTATAATTTCCATGGGTTTTTAAAAGTCGCTCATTTTTCCCAAAATTGGATATTTTAAAAGGCATATTCATTTCTGAAATATGAGTGAATTATAAGTTTTAAAATTGACAAAACAGCAGCCATCCAAAGCTCAAGCAAAAACGAGAAAAAAACCAAAACATTAAAAATTGTTTTTTGTTCTTGTAATAAAATTTGACTGTCCTTATTCCGTTTTTAAAGCTAGAGACTTAATTTTTCGACCATTGGGTGCAAGAGAGTCTAGATTTTCATAATGTATATCATTTTAGCGAGCGCGCTGAAAAACGCTAAATTTGACGACATTTGGCGAAATATTTTTGAATGCCAAAATTTTACATGCAGAAGATGCTCCCGTCAATGATGACCCTTCCCACCAAATATCAGCTTCTAAAAATTAAATTAAGCAGTTACTCGTCAAAAACCAAGTGGGCATCTTTTCGGAGAATTAAGTGGTAGAATGCTTGTACACAAAGAATGCAGTAATACTTTATTGTTGGTAAATACTAGATGATCAACGATGATGAGATGATGAGCTGATGTGATGATGTGATGATGTGATGATAAAGTTAAGACAGATACAATCTGCTTTTATAGTAGCAAGATGCGGTTTCCCACAACAGTAGATGGGAAGCCGACCATCGCGGTTTCCCACAGAAACGTGAGAGACCGCTTTAGCCGCCTTTGTTATTGTCGGCTTAGATAATTAGATAAGCCGACACACTCCCGACTTCTGAGACAGTTTAATGTTACAATAAAATTGATGAAAAGAGTTTACAAAATAAGATTATAGTAAACACAAAAAATGGTCAGCTATGTAGCTGATCACCTCCCCGAAAACAAGAAAACAGAATTTGAAAAATGAAGATATAGGTTTAAGAAAATTTTTAAAGAGCGGTGAAAGTTGCATTAATTAGGTTATGGTTGTTTTCAGGCACTGAATGATTTGCACGTGTGAGCGGTACGAAGACGTGATCATTGTGAACATACACTTTTGTGAATTTTGCCAGTCTGCACGAAAGTGTTGTGGAAAGATGTTGGAGTTGACAGTGGAGTGGTTGGTATGATTGTGATGGCAGAAGTGAGTCGTTGTGTATTAACGGGAGCTGAAAAGGCTTCTTTAAATTCATGGTATTGAAGTTGATCACCATCGTTAATTTTGACATCTTTATGTGCAATTATGTCAACTTGAACGTTGCATGTTGGTACAAGAGTTGTGTTTGTAACACCACCAGGATTTTGAGTTTTGATTGTAGTTGGTTTAGTTTGATCAACATTACAAGTTGCGTTTGGTTTGGGTTGATCATCAACATCATCGTGTTTAAATGGTTTGGTTTGTTCATCATCAGGGTTTTGTTTAAGAAGATGTTTATACCTTCTTGTTAAAAATCTTGGACTGGAAGTTATGCCAAATGGAAGTGGTGTAAATCGAAGGATTCTAATGTTATCATCAGCTAATGACTTTGAATGAGTTTTTATCCTCAAAAATGTTGGAATATTACGATCCATTATATGTAGTTGTACTTGTGCGATGCCTTTCAAAAACAATATACGTTACAGCTTCGGTAACAGCAACAACAGTAAATAACACCGGTTACAGTGATCACAGCTCTCAGCAAAGGGATCAAGGACAAAAAAAGAGTAGTAGAGGGATCAACGGCGAATTCGTTCAGCAGAGGGATCAATTATCAACGCGGTCTGCAAAGAAATCAACGACGAATTGGATCAGCACAAGGATCAATGACGATTTGGATTAACATAGGGATGAATGACGAATTGCTTCAGCTGAGGGATGAATGACTAATTGAATCAACACCGGGATCAATGACGAATTGCTTCAGCACAGGGATAAATGACGAATTGTTTCAGCTGAGGGATGAATGACTAACTGGATCAACACCGGGATCAATGACGAATTGTTTCAGCTGAGGAATGAATGGCTAATTGGATCAACACCGGGATCAATGACGAATTGTTTCAGCTGAGGAATGAATAGCAAATTGGATCAACACCGGGATCAATGACGAATTGTTTCAGCTGAGGAATGAATGGCTAATTGGATCAACACCGGGATCAATGACGAATTGTTTCAGCTGAGGAATGAATGGCTAATTGGATCAACACCGGGATCAATGACGAATTGTTTCAGCTGAGGAATGAATGGCAAATTGGATCAACACCGGGATCAATGACGAATTGGTTTAGCAGCGATAAACACAGCCACAGATTACGTTTACCACTGTCGATGCACCATTTCGGAGAATTAAGTGGTAGAATGCTTGTACACAAAGAATGCAGTAATACTTTATTGTTGGTAAATACTAGATGATCAACGATGATGAGATGATGAGCTGATGTGATGATGTGATGATGTGATGATAAAGTTAAGACAGATACAATCTGCTTTTATAGTAGCAAGATGCGGTTTCCCACAACAGTAGATGGGAAGCCGACCATCGCGGTTTCCCACAGAAACGTGAGAGACCGCTTTAGCCGCCTTTGTTATTGTCGGCTTAGATAATTAGATAAGCCGACACAGGTGATCAGCTACATAGCTGACCATTTTTTGTGTTTACTATAATCTTATTTTGTAAACTCTTTTCATCAATTTTATTGTAACATTAAACTGTCTCAGAAGTCGGGAGTGTGTCGGCTTATCTGACAATGTGAGCCGACAGTAACAAAGGCGGCTAAAGCGGTCTCTCACGTTTCTGTGGGAAACCGCGATGGTCGGCTTCCCATCTACTGTTGTGGGAAACCGCATCTTGCTACTATAAAAGCAGATTGTATCTGTCTTAACTTTATCATCACATCATCACATCATCACATCATCACATCAGCTCATCATCTCACCATCGTTGATCATCTAGTATTTACCATCATAAAATTATTACTTCATTCTTTGTGTACAAGCATTCTACCACTTAATTCTCCGAAACATCTGACTTGAATTACCCTGTACTGCAAAAATACATTTCTAGTTAATTAAATCAGCTGTTTATCCTTACATCATTTGTTAACATTCTTAAATATTCTGTATATAATAAAACGTTTGTTCTCTTTTCTACTCTATTACTTGGTTATACTATTCCCGCCGTTATTTACGAATGCTATATAAAAGTACAAACATGTAGGTAATAAATTATATAAAAAAATTAACAACATATATTTATAGCTAAAAAAATTTATTTCTTCTTTTTTAAGAAATAAACAGAAGTATAATTTTAAAAGACTATAATTTGCCGTTTTTTAAAATACACAGAAAAACTAAAAACACGGATGAATTTTAAAGCAAAAATTTTTCAGTGAAAAATGTACGGTGTTTAGTAGTCTTGTCACGAAGATAAATATACATTTTTAGACCATTTACTGCATAAGTTTTTCCAAGATTAGCAGTCATTACACATCGACCATTTTATCGTTGATGAACGCTCTCATAAGTTGCAAGTGCAACTATTGTTTTCCCTGAAAATTCTCTTAAAAATAGGCCATTAATTTGTGCAAACAATTTAAAGCATGGAAAACAGTGTTAGAAAAAAGTGTTTTTAGCTGTGTGTTCTGGAAAATGATAAAATTTTGGTTTTGTATAACTTGCCGTAAAAGAAATATCACAAATTTCAGAAAAATCATAAAATTTAAACTGTTTTGTATTGATAGAGACTCATATGAGTTTATACAAAGCGTTTACGGGATGGAAAATGATAGAAATTATGTTGCAGAGTTTTTTATTATTAGGTATACGTTTTTTTTGGTTCTTGAAAAGCAGCAAGAATTAATTCAGTTCGGCAATATTTTTTTAAAACCCATTTTTGACAATTGCTTTTTAAAAGCTTTTTTTATTGACATCTGGGAAATTATTTACTAAAATACAACTATCAAAAAAGATGTTTGAATATTTTTAGAAATTTGAAAAAACAAAAATTTCAACAGATTCACATTTGTCTGTTTTTAAAAGTTTCAATGAAAAGTGATTAACTTTAAAAATGTAGCAAACGATGTTACCGAACAGTATGTTGTGCTCCTACACACATTATTAATAACCACAAATTTTATACAAAACGGTGACAGTAATAACAACTTCTACTTTATTTTTCACATATTTTGTATTTAATAAAAAAATCATTCCTCAATAAATATTTTATAAGCATAATAAGCTGCACCAACTGCAACAACTTTATCAGGATTTTCTTCACAAAAATGCTCAGATTTTGGAAATATTTCTTGTAGTAATTGCTTGACCATTGGCATTCGACTTCCACCTCCAACATGTAAAACTTGATTAATTTCTGATTCATTTAAATCAGAATTATACAAAGCAGAATTAATAGTGTTTTTTATTTTGTTAAACAATGGTGCTGACATGTTTTTGAATTCTTGTTGCGTGGTGGTAAGTAGTTGATGCAATTTTAAAGAAATTATGAAAAGAAATGAGTAGCAAAGCAATGCATGAGGCACATGAGATATTAAAATATATTACAACTATATGAGGTACGCATAGTCAACGATTTGGTTTTTTTTCTCAGAGAACCTTTGATTGTTTTTTAGTCTACGTGACAATTCTATCATCGTGAAAGAAACTGCCACTAATTATTCTGTAGAAGAAATCATTGCATATAATTACTTTTTTCTTTAGCTATATTATTTTTGTTTTGGTAATTTTGGATGAATATTTTTTTTTTAAAATAAAATTAAGAGATCGCCAGCATGAAAAAATAATTGATGATAAAATGTTACAATTCATTAATTGTGATATACCAACAACTCCATTAATAATAATCATTTTCCCTCCATTCATTTACAGCTTAAAAATTAATGAAAAGAATTCTGCTAAAAACAGTTCGTTTTGTTTTGTCTGATTGTTTGAGAAATTTTTATAGAATGAAAGTGAATGCGTCATCATGAATGTTTCTCATTTTTTATTGTGGTTAAAAAATCAATTTTTATTTTCGTTTTTTATACATTTTTCAATATTTGGTGTTAAAAGCTTTTTTTAGTGATGTCTGTGAAAAAAATTTTTTTAAAAAAGAGAAAGCATAAACAAAGCCGTCATTTTTCTGTCAGCTAATATTGCACAAAAAAATGTTTGATTATTTTTTATAAATTTTAAAAACAGAATTGCTTTTATTAGCATCTACAGCAAATCCCTTTTTATCTGCTTGAAAAAGCTTTCATAAAAGATGGCTTACTGTTAAACATTAACAAATGATAAATTGGATTAACAAATACCCTGCAGCCAATATAAATAGGCAGACAACTTCATCCAAAAAGGAGATAAAATCTTTAATAAACAAAATTTTATACTACTGAAAAAATTTTGCTATAATTTTGATTTTGTCTGACATTGAGTTTAGGGTGCAATGAAAACGATTGAATCAGCATAAATATTTCTTTTTTTTTGCAGTACATTTTGCCATTAACATTTTTAAACACTTTTTCTAACAATTGCTTTTAAGAATTTCTTTTATTGACGTCTGGTAAAATGGTTTTATTGAAAAATAGATTATTAGAAAAAATATCATTTTTTTTGTCAAATGTGTTTACAATAAAATGTTTGTGTCAAAACGTTTGTACTTGTGGGAAATTAGTTGGAATTTATCACATATTTATTTAGCTCCCGGCCGGGGCTGCTTGGCTTATTCAAAGATGACAAACGATTGAAAAAGGTGAAAAAATGTAAAAATCGCTTTTATATTAAAGCGATGGAAAAGAAAAAACAAAAGAAGACGGATGTTTTTACAATAAAAAAGATTGCTTTTCTTATTTTGCAATAAAAGCAAAAATTCGAAATTTTTCGTTGACATTTCTCGACAGTTTGAATATTTTTAGAAAATTTACCAAATTAAATTCCAACGTTTACAGTTAAACCCGTTTAGTCTGCTTGAAAAAGCTTTCATAACAGATGGCTTACTGTTACTGTTAAACATTAACAAGTGATAACTTGGATTAACAAATACCCTGCAGCCAGGGCCGCAACTTGGGGGGTGGAAAAGGGGGAATTTCCACCCCCTGACAGAAAGAAAAATGCACTATTTGAACAATTAAAACAAAAATTAGATGGATTTGGGTTTATTACTCAACCAGCTAGAATTACAAGAAGAAATGCAAGACCACCAAACTTCGAAGAAAATTTTCATATACCATTTTTAACAACTTTTAAAGAACAAATTGATCATTATTTTTCTGACCACTTTTTATTAATTGCAAAATTTTACCATTTCTTTCCTGATAGTCCAAATAATCGTGCTGAAGCAGAAAAATTATTTCAATTTTACAAAGATAATAATATTATTGAAGGTTCAATAGCTGATCTCAAAGATGAATATGAAAGCTGGAGAGAAATGATTGAAAAGATTGAAACCAAAGATCCTGTTAAATTAATGAAATACTGTAAAAATTTTAATTTCCCAATAATGGCCCAAATATTTCAAATCCTTGCAACTTTGGGTGTTTCATCTGCTACAGCTGAACGATTTTTTTCTGCTCTAAAAGTAGTCAAAACAAGACTTCGAAACAGCACTTCAGATGATCGTTTGAATGCCATATTATCTATTTATTTTAATCATCAAATTCAATGCCATGAAAAAGATGTGCTTGTGGAATACTGCAAATTCAATCATCGCTTGGATTTCTTACCAAAAAAAGAACTTAAAGAGCTTAAAAATTTATAAATTGTTGATTTTTGTCATTTTTTTGTGATTTTTTGTTGCATTGAAAAATAAACGATTTTTTATCAAATTTCGAAGATTTGACCCTTGAGAATTTGCCCGGAGGGCAAATTTTCCACCCCCTGAAATTTGTCCAAGTTGCGGCCCTGCCTGCAGCCATTATAAAAAGACAGACAACTTCATCCAAAACGACGATAGAACGTTTAATAAACAAAATTTTATAAAGGGAGAAGATAAAAGCGAATGCGTCATCATGAATGTTTCTTTGTTTCTCATTTTTCATTGTGGTTAAGAAAAAATCAATTATTATTTTCATTGTTTTTTAACATTTGCTGTTAAAAGTTTTTTGTTTAAAGAGAAATCATTAACGAAAGTTGTCATTTTTCTCCCAACTAAATAAAAAATGTTTGAATATTTTTCAGAGATTTTAAAACAGAATTTCCTTACGTCTGCTTGAAAAAGCTTTCATCGTAAGTGATTTACTGTTAACCTTTAGCAAAAGATAACTTGCATTATCTAATAAGACAAATGCTATCAATATCAGTAATCAATCCAAAATGGAGATCAAACCATTAGAAAACTAAATAATATAATTTTTTTACAAGCATGCTAAAATTAGTATTTAATGAACAAAAATTATTCTTCACAAAAAAAATTTATAAACAAAATGAACAACAGCAATTGCAACGGCTTCGTTAGGATTTTCTTTACAGCAATGTTAAGACAGTAAAAAAGTATTTTCAAGAAGCTGATGGACCGCTTGCATCCGACTTTTATCAACGTTGTATATATAGCTCAATTTCTGAGAACATCAAGCAATGTCTGGCACCGGCGCAAAAATATCACAGAAAAAAGATATAAAATGCTTTTTCGGGGTAAACATGGCCCAAAAACACCATTTTTGAGGTCAGTTTGACCGTATCTCTTACAGTAACCGAGTTACCGTATACATGTCCATTAATTCGAAATTTCGTCAATTTTGGACAAATCTCGACAAATTTGGTATCATTCGAAAGCCCTTGACGAGCTGAGTCCGAAAAAAGTAAAATTGAACTGATTTGACCTACTTTTGAAATACTTTCCTATCTCAGAACGTTAAAAACCATGGTTTTCCACCGAAATATGGCCGTAACTTTTTTTTCTTCAATTATGAGGATCCAGATCTTTACGGAATCGGATTCCCCATGATTTTTTACCCCTAGTGGGAAGAATATCGAAATTTTCCTGGGGGGCAGGCGGATTTCACAGCAGGCCAAAGAGCGACAATTTCAAAATTCAAAAATGCAATTTTCGTTGTTTTAGATCCAAATGACCTCATTTGGCTGGAGGTGATAGAAAAATATGTGGGAAAAATTATGGGAAAGGTTTTGGGTCAAAATATTCACATTTGGGGTCATGCCGTCACTTACAAGTACAAATGTCATAAAAATGCGATATATTTAGAATAAATTCTCTAAAAAGGCTTTGGTGAGGTTATATTCACCCCAAATGATATTTTTAACTTTTTTTGGATGTTTCTTAACTATTTTTGTCATTTTAACATTTGTACTCAACGTAATATAGGTTTTGCGTCCACATTTGTAACACTCAATTTTGGGTAGAAAATCGTGTTTTTCATCGTTATAAAAAATCAATAAAAAATGAATTATAATTACAAAATACACTTCGATTGGGTCCAACTAGATGTGCTGTAACTTTTAAGACCATAATATACCCGGTCTTTGACCTACTTTTGATATCACGGCTCATAAAACTTGCATACTTTTTCTAAAAACACTCAATGGCGATATGACCTCGTAACATGCTGGTATATGGGTGTATGGCCACAAAATGCCCCCAATGTGTCCTTAACATGTTGTATTCTACCCTAAGTGTCCCAAAGTGCTTGGATAAATTATTTTTGAACAAAATGTGATATCTCGAAAACGATGCAAGAACTTCGTGCAAATCGATTGATACCGATAACTCTTAAAAGATCAATTATAGCAAATAAAGGATACTTATGGTAGAAAACAAGATGTTTATGAGATATTGGGTGCATTTCAAGACCACCCGCCCAAATACAAACCCATTACAAGGTCATATCGTCATTGAGTGTTTTTAGAAAAAGTATGCAAGTTTTATGAGCCGCGATATCAAAAGTAGGTCAAAGACCGGGTATATTATGGTCTTAAAAGTTACAGCACATCTAGGTGGACCCATAGGGTGTGTATTTCGTAATATTAATTGATTTTTTATTGATTTTTTGTAGTGTTGAAAAACATGCTTTTTTACCTAAAAGTAAGTGTTACAAATATGGACGCAAAATCTATATTACGGTCAATAAAAATGCTACAATAATCAAAATAGTTGAATAACATCATCATCAAGCCAAAAACATCAATTGTGGGCAATATAACCTCACCAAAGCCTTTTTAGAGAATTTATTCTAAATATGTCGCATTTTTATGACATTTGTACTTGTAGCTGACGGCATGACCCCAAATGTGAATATTTTGACCCAAAACCTTTCCCATAATTTTTCCCACATATTTTTCTATTATTCCCAGCCAAATGAGGCCATTTGGATCTAAAACAACGAAAATCGCATTTTTGAATTGTGAAATTGGCGCTCTTTGGCCTGCTGTGAAATCCGCCTGCCCCCCGGGAAAATTTTGATACTCTTCCCCCTAGGGGTAAAAAATCATGGAGAATCCGATTCCGTTGAGATCTGGATCCTCATAATTGAAGAAAAAAAAGTTACGGCCACATTTCGGTGGAAAACCATGATTTTTGACGTTCTGTGAAGGAAAAGTATTTGAAAAGTAGGTCAAATTAGTTCAATTTTACTTTTTTCGAACTCAGCTCGTCAAGGGCTTTCCAATGATACCAAATTTGTTGAGATTTGATAAAAATTAACGATCATGCAAATTTTTGGACAGGTATACGGTAACTCGGGTACTGTATGAGATACGGTCAAACTGACCTCAAAAATGGTGTTTTTGGGTCATGTTTACCCCGGAAATGAACTTTATACCTTTTTTGTGACATATTTTTGCGCCGGTGCCAAAATGAGTTAAAATTTCTTGACTTTCTCAAAAATCTTGCTATATAACTTCACTAAATCTTAAATGGGTGTCTGATTTTACAAGTTTCTAAAACAACTGTCATTTTGTGTAGACTGCTAAAATCAAACTGGGTCTGTTTGTACAATTGCTAATATTCTTGCTACATGAATGCGAGATTAATAAGGTTTTCTTTCAGTTTCATTTTTGTGGTAGTAGGTAAAAATTACTAAATTTTATTAATAATGGTTGAAGCTGTTTGATGTTTCATATTCGCTTTAACCGAAAATAAAACAAAAATAATAAATTATTAACTTTTTTTTGAGTTTCAGTTGTAAAATGATAAAACATTCAAAAGAAATTGGTTTATTTTAAGAAATAGGCTTTTTTTGTGGTTTTTTGTGTGAGAAAGAAAATGAATGTATCGATTTGATGCCGATATTTTTGTTTCTTTTTTGATTCTGCAAATGTGTGTATGAAGCAGTGTGCTATAGCCTTGTCAACTGTAAGTCGTCGACTGATTCAATGCAATGATGTAAAAGAGCAAAATTAGTCTTTTAATTTCATAAGACATTGCGCAAAAAAAGAAAAGAAAATATTGATTTGAATTTTTTTGGTCTATATTCCTTTTATGCAATCGTTAAAACCTTTAGGAAACTTTTTTTTATTTTTGCAAGTAAAAGAGACAATTCTGAAGAAGAAATCGATCCAGTAAATATTAAAGCTTTTAAAACAATTAAATTACAATTGAATTCTGGCATATTAATTTATAAAATTTTAAGAATGAAAAAACGTAAAAATATGAATTAAAACAATATTTTTTTTATTCATTAACAATGACTTCAAAGTATTTCAGCCAGTATATTTGGATTACTTTGATTATTTTTAGCAAGTTTTTTGGTTTCCTGATGTTGTAAATCAAAGAGGTGCTTTGGCTGGCTAGACTGCTGTTCACTTCATCTAAAAGCTTAGGCTGAGCTGGTGTAATACCAAGCAATAAATAATTAAGTTATTACAATTTATTCATTTGTATCAAAAATAATAGGATTTGTAAGAACATAAACACAACAAAATTTTGAAATAAAAAGCCTAACACATTTATGATAATTAACATATAAAAAGTGTAGTTACTTTTGTTTATCCAGAAAAATGTGTTGTTTGAAATCGCAACCAGCAGTGTCGTTGCAGCTGTTATTTATTTTTTGCACAGTGTGTGAAAGAATCTGCTTACAACACTTTTTTAAGATGGCAATCAAGAACAAAGCAGTAAATATTAAAACTTTTTTTATTGTTCATTATAAATCATTCACTTTGCAAATTTTTTTGTTAATTACAAGAATTATCATGTTTGAAGAACAAAGTGTAACTTATTTTTCGATGGTTTTTGTTTTGTTCATTTTTATATATAAAACATTAAACTTCCATTGTAACCTTAAACTAATTATTTTTCATTAAGAATTTTTAAAATAATTTGTCAAAAAAAGAAAGAAGAGCACAATAGTCCACAATAACAATGGAAAGCATTGTAGGAAACGCTAATTAAAAGGCACGTTTTTTTGAGAAAATAATGGTTTTGTAACAGAAAATTGGAACTTATAAATACAATTAAACAATTAAAGTATGTTTTTAAAAAAGTTGAAAAAATGAATCGTTGGCTCTTTTTTGCTTTGATTGGAGCAACTATTTGTTATTTCTGCTGCAATGCTGATAATAAAGGTAAAAAAGACTACTCCACTGTCCGAAGATTACCTGGAGATTTAAAGCCAATTTTTTACAAACTTCGAATTCATCCATTCTTTGATGCCCCGGGTGTTATCTTTGATCCAAGTTTGTTATAATGATAAATGTAATTATTAATTATTTTATTAAGGCAGAAATCAAACTTTTGATGGTGCCGTTTCTATCATTGCTACAGCTGTGAAACCAACTTCCACCATTATTTTAAATGCAGACAATTTAACGTTTCCATGTTTCGAAGATATAGCCGTTTTTTCAATCACTGACCAAAAGTCAATCAAAATGGTCAACTTTTCAGTTACACCAAAAAACCAAACAGTTTCAATTGAAGTGGAACGAGAATTACGGGAAGATGAAACTGTAGAAATCACATTACAGTATATCGGCAAAATTAATGACATTTACCAAAAAGGATTTTTTAAATCATCTGGTACTGATGACTACAATGGTAAATATGAAACTGTTTATGTCACATTTTTTGAAACTGCTGGTGCAAGATTAATGTTTCCATGTTTTGATGAGCCAGATTATAAAGCAATATTTGAAGTTACAGTTGTAAAACCAAAAGCATGGGTGGCATTATCAAATGCCATGAATATTTCAACTGTTGAAATTGGGTATGTCATAAAAAACATTACAACGCTACAGTCGATGCTTTCTTGCTAACACATAACTGTAGTTAGAGTTTGTACCGATTAAAGTATGATTAGAAAATCTCAGCCCATCTGGCGCTGTTATTTTTATTCATTAATCAATGTATTCGTTTTTCGTTTTATCAACCTTGCTGCGCCATTTTGCATCGACCTGCACCATCTTGAACCGACATGTACCAGCTTATGCCAGGTTTTCTAGCTTGCACAATTTCAGATCCATACAAAATTTGATAATGCTTGTTGCCATTTAACACACTTTGCCAAGCACCCGTTGTTTTTAATATCTTGCACAAGCCCGTATTTAAGGGGGGGCATTAGGGTACCTGTGCCCCCCTGAAATTGACAAATTTCTTTGATGTTTTGCCGACGCGTGTCAGAAGCGGCAAAATATCAAAGGCGTGCCTTCCCCGAAAAAATTTTTTGTCTACGTCCTTGATCTTGCAACAACAAACTCACAATAACTCTTTTATAATATAATAATCATTATTATTGCAGTAACGGATATGAAGAAGTTAATTTTGAAAAAACCGAAATTATGTCAACATATTTATTAGCTATTGGAATTGGGGATTTAATTTCAATTCAAGGATATACTGCTGACAAGATTTTGGTAAGCTTGTGTATCGTTTTTGAACATAATGTGTTATTTATTAAAGCATTCTTTTTAGACTCGAATATGGTCATTCCGATCAGGAGAAGGAAAAATGAAAGCTGCACTTGAAAGTGCCATCAGATGTACAGATGCCATGACAAAATATACAAATTACTCATTACCATTGAAGAAACTAGGTGCACTTTAAAAAATAATGAAAACAATAGTTACACAGATTTTCAGATCACTTGACAGTTCCAAATTTCATCGATGCAATGGAAAATTTTGGGCTAATTGTTTATGGGAGATTTTATATTTTGTATGATTATAATTTAACAACCAGCGCAGATGAGTTATCAAAATGGATGGATGTTACCAGTGTAATTTGTCATGAACTATCACATCATTGGTTTGGTGATATGGTTACAAATAAATGGTGGGGGGATGTATTCTTACATGAAGGATTTGCGGATTTCTTTGAAAATAAAGCGATGGCATTGGCATATCCCCAAGAAAAAGGTGTCATGGTATGTCGAAAAACAAAACTCTGTGTCAAAAATTTGTCGCTAATAAATTTTAAACATATAACTTTTTTTATTCATTAAGAAGCTTTTCAACAAATCATTGAAAATCGTAATTTTTGTAGGATTTCGAATTTGCTAAAACAACATCAAGTTATCTAAATCCTAAAAATTTTCAACCAACTCATCCAATCATTACCGAAAACGGCAGTTTTGATGGTGAGAAATGATTCATTAAAACATTAAGTTAAGCACTATTTAGGCATAACATACCAAATTGGCGGGGCAGTTATTCGTCAATTAGAAGCTGTAATCACACCAAAAATTTTACAAAAAGGATTACAGAAATACATAAAAAAATATCAATTTTCTAATGCAAATTATCAACAGCTACTTGATGAAATTCAAAATGCTGTTGATGGCTCAAATTTGAAGGATTGGTGTGGCGAGCCATTTAATGTTACAAAATTTATGGATCCATGGTTAAATCAAATTGGATATCCTAGTTTAAGCATTGATTATTTTCATGGAACATTTGAAATAACACAAAATGCCCCAAATGGTACCCATGATGAAAAGTTATGGCCTTTACCAATTTTTGTACAATTGGATAATAATCAAGAGCAATTATATTGGTCAGCATGTAAGTATTATATGTTTACTCTAAACAAAATTTATCGTGTCATATATTTTCAGCAAATTATGTATGCGAAAATGGAAAACCTCTTCCAAAAACATTAAAAATCAAAACTGCTGCAGCTTTTGTAAACAGAGATTTTCTTGGAGTTACAAATACCATTTATTCATCTGCTGCCCTGGAAGCTATTGTTGATGCTTTAACTTCTTTCACAACAACAAATTTCCAGCTATCTCCAGCATCCCTTTATACCTTTCTTAATGACGTCATCAATAGTGCTCCTAAAAATGAAATTCCAAAAGCACATCTGAAAAATATGATTGAAAATATTTTAATGCATCAAAGAAATGCTTTCACGTTAGGAATTTTCAAAGAATTTACTGATATAATTGAAGCTTGGCTTGAAGAAGGTCGTTTTGATAATGCTGTTGCAAGGTCCGCAAAGTGGCCATAATCATTATTCGACATTTCAATAACGTATAGCTAAAAATAATCTTTTATTTAGCTTTGCAATTCATACTTGGTCATAGTTTTACTGAAAAACTGTTTTTTTTTATTAATGATTTTTGATTATTGTAACAGGTACTGCATTATATGCCATTACGATGGTTATCTGATAACTTAAATCACAGTAAAACTATTTTTATAAAAAAACAAAAATATATCATTTAAATAATAAAACGAAAAAGAACATTTCCAGATCATGATGAAAAAGAAAATAAGACTAATTTTGTCTTTTTTTCATCAACAACTTGTAAAAGGTTGGATGTTCCACCTTTTACTTAAATGAGTTTGCTTGCCAAACGTCTTCGAGGATGGTATTTCAATACAAACAATTTATTATAAAGCTTTACAAGGAGCAACCGGTATAATAGCAACAAGGCTACAACCATATAAGTTTCAGCTGGAGGATCAGTCCAGGGTCGACAAAATAATGACAATTTAGAGAGGGTTTATATACTAGCATACAACAGAGAAAATGATTACAAATGATTAAGTGCTTCTCGGGAAAGTCATCATTCCAGTTCTATTAATGGTCGTTGAATGAGCAATCATGGGAATGGTAGATAAAAGTATTTCTTCGTGATCATTTGAAGAGAGAGGATAGTTGATCATTGCGTGGCTGAGAGCACATTACAGTAGCTGCATAAATAGAGTGTCGATGGAAGCCAGCATGATGAATTATATAAACATCAGCGGTTATTAATAGTGTTTGCTGAGTTGTTTTTATGTGTAACAATAGTGGCTTTGAATTTTTAAGTCTAATGTTGCTTTAATCTATTTATTGGATTTGATAAAACTTCTCAGTAACCAAAAAATATTTGCAACAAAATAATTCGTTGGTAATCCACAAAGAACTTTGCAATATTAATTAAAAAACAAGTTTTTATTTCAGCAAATATAAGTCTGGAAAAGCGAAAAACAGAAATATATAAAAAGGAAAATAGAAATGTTGTTCAATAGTTTTTTTCGGCAGTTCATGCCATTTACATTAGTTTTTAAAAAAAAAATTTCTCGAATTTTTGAAATTTCAGCATTTTTCGACTTTTGCGCACGTGCCAAACCGGATATATACGTGGTAGAGCCCCAAAACCTTCAGAATAGTGTTTAGTTCTATCGTATGGACAAAAAAAATCGTCAAAAGAAATTTCAATGTGCCGCTCGATTTTGATAATGTCGTAGAGCGTCTCTTAATTATTAAGTCTGTTTTAATCTTATATATATGACAGTTATGTTCATTTACCAGACCCATTGACGCAAGAATGTTTTACTTTAAAAACTTATTCAATAAATGTTAGAAATTCTTACACATTTACTTTAAAGACTCAACAAATAGCTTAATAATTATTTAATGAATTAAGGCAAGAAGTTTTCACCTGCATTTTTTGTTGACATTTTTGACTTATTTCAAAAGTGAATATTTCTATTTGCATTTATTGACAATGAACTGCACAAAGTTTATTCCACCACAACCATTTTTTCTTACTTTTTATTTTTATTACACAAATTTTATTCTATTTTTATGTTTATTGTTTGCTCCATTTCAATTTTATATAATTTTAACAAAGTCAAAAGGTTTAAGAAACGTGAAATGGTTAATTTTAAATCATTCAATTTGGTCTTTACTTTTTGAAATTGGCTTAACTGCAATAAAACCCATAGTTTTGACCCCGACAATTGCAGCGTATCCAATTGGTATTATCAGACAAGGAACTTTCAAAATTACTGTAATTATCGGATATTTTGGTGGAATTGTTGGACTTACATTTGCCGCTTCTTTAACTGCAACATTGATTAATCGATACCTTTTTACATTTTCAACCGTTATTAAATTACTTGAAAAATATTTAAATATTTGTTACATTTTATTGACAATTGCTGTATATGCTGTTGGGACATATGCCGTAAAAGATATTTTATATGTTGACCCAGAGTACTTTTATCAAGCTGCAATTGATTATGATCCCTGTATGCAAATGTATGTCATAAATGAACCTGGATTTGTTTTTTGGCCTAAAAATCAGCTAACAAATTACGGTATTTTAATTGCTTTAACTGTTCTCGTAGGTGGTGACGTATGCGCAATATTATTTGGATTATATTTTATTTATCTCATTAAATCCCAAAAATCCCATACACTCGAAAAACTTCAACATTCCTTAATTACCAGTATCATCACACAGTTATCAATTTCAGTATCATTGATATTCATTCCTGTAACATTTATTGTTTCTGTTTTTTGTTTTGAAATATCTAAGATGGAGAATGTGGTAATTTTATTTTTTTGTATAATTATGTCACATTCGTTGATTGAATCTGTTGCGACTCTGTATTTTGTGGCACCGTATCGAAAATCTGCTATTGAAATTTTGTCTCGAATATTTTCGAATTCCAAAATTAAATCTATTCAAATTTCTCCTGTTACGATAACGGAAGTAACTTTGCATAACAGAAATGGAAAGCGTCGTTTTTAAATGTGCTTTTTTCTCTTGTCAATGTTTTTCAATGTATCAATAATTATTTCTGTAAAACTGTTTAATTAAAATAAATGTCAAATTTCATAATAAAATTCATAAAACTTGATTAACAAAATGTCAACAGGTGTAAAGTACTTTTATAATTCTTTTCCGTAATAAGGAACGATACATGTCCCCTGTGGATGCATTTAAGGTATGGGTTGAAGATTCAAGCCCACAAATTTTTTTTCATATTTAAAAGGTTATTCAAAACAATATTTGCACCGAATGGAAGTATTTACCGTACTGCAGAAAATCGTCGAGTGTTAAGTTGATATTTTTTTAATATGATAGACTCAGACGTTTTTGCGTTAATTATAAATCTATAACACAATTTTTTGATTTACGTTTTTGATGTTATTATCGTACATAAAGCCAATCTGAAAATTAATTAAATGTCAACAGGTGTTAATTGGTCTTTCATTTTTGTCAAATATGGGGCTGACATTTTTGTTTTTTAAAAAACAAAAATGTCAGCTCCACACTTGACACAGATGTCTCAGAAGTAATTACTCCACAAAATTTGCAGTATTTTTTATATAAATAATTTAATTGTACTTTACGTACTTTTATAAAATAAAAAACAAAATATTTATGAACGTTAACATAAAAAAATGAAACAGAAACTGTCAAACATTTGAAAAAAGGTGTCAAAACATTTGGGATTATAACTTTAAGAACCTTAAGAAACATATAAAAATACACATAAGAAAAAACCATAGTTATAAATAATGATTTCCATTTCTGTTCGTTACTTCCGTTTGGGTAACAGGAGAAATTTTAACAGTTTTAGTTTTATAACATGGAAATGCTCGAGATAAAATTTCGAGCGCAGCTTTTCGATAAGGCGTCACAAAATACAAAGTTGCAATAGACTCGATCAATGAATGAGACATAATTATACAAAAAAATAAAATTATTACATTTTCCATATTAGATATTTCAAAATAAAAAACAGACACAACAATTGCAAGAGGTGTGAATATCAGAGATATCGAAATTGATAACTGTACGATTGAGCTCATAACTAAGGAACGTTGTAGCTTTTCAAGTGTTTGAGATTTTTGTGATATAACAAGATAAATAAAGAATATTGCCAGACACACTGCGCAAATGATCCCACCAATAAAAATAAATAGGGATATTAATATACCAAAATGTGTCACCTCAGTTTTAGGCCAAAAAACAAATCCAGGCTCATTTGGGACATAAATTTGCATACAAGGATCATAGTCAATTGCAGCTTGATAAAAGTACTCTGGGTCAGTTTTGAAAATATCTTTTACAGCATATGTTCCAATAACATATACACCAACGGTGCAAAGAATATACAAAACAAAAAAAAACTTTTCAAGAAGTTTAAAAACAGTTGGAAATGCAAATAAATACCGATAAACTAATGTTGCGGTTAAAGATGAAGCATATGTAAGACAAACAATTCCACCAACATATCCGATAATTATTGTAACATGAAAACTTCCATTTCGAATTACACCAATCGGAAACGCTGCAATTGTCGGTGAAAGAAGAACAGGTTTAGTTAAAGTTAAGCCAGCTTCAAAAATAATAGACCAAATGGAATGATTCAAAATGAACCCTTTAAAATGCTTCAAATTCTTTGATTTTGTTAAAATTATATAAAATTGAAATGGTGCTAACAATAAACATAAAAATAGAACAAAATTTGTGTAATAAAAATAAAAATTAAGAAAAAATGGTTGTGGTGGAATAAACTTTGTGCAGTTCATTGTCAATAAATGCAAATAGAAATATTCACTTTTGAAATAAGTCAAAAATGTCAACAAAAAATGCAGGTGGAAACTTCTTGTCTTATTTCATTAAATAATTTATGAATATCAAGCTATTCGATTACTTTTAAAAGTGAATGTGTAAGGTTTTCAATTCATTTTTCAAGAAAACAAGTGCTTAATGATCCAGCCCAAACAAATTCAAGCAGAATTCTCGGCAAAAAATTACTTAAAGCTTTCAAAAACTTCGTCTCCAAAAACCAAAAGAAAATTTTATCAAATCAAGAAACTTTTTATAAATGTCTTGCTGATGTCACCAAAACCAAATATGCATCAATACCTACATTAACTGTCAATGATAATATAATCACTGATGATACTTTGAAAGCAGAAAAAATAAAAGAGAAATTCAAATCTGATTATAATATTTCAAATCCAAATATTCCGCTTGAAAAAAATGAAAGACAACCGAATTCACTGAATGATATTATATTCAATACATCTACTGTAGAAAAATACCTCAAAGAATGCAAAAACAAGAATCTATCTGGTCCGGATCAAATACCTGGAATTATATTGAAAAAGTGTGCAGCAACATTATCAACTCCTTTTACACAACTATTCAACCATATGATCCAAAATGGCGGTGTTCCAAAAGATTTTCTATTATCACATGTGACTCCGATTCCTAAAATACCAAATCCAACTTCCATTGCTGACTATAGGCCAATTTCCGGAACTAGTGATATCCTGAAGACACTTGAAAGATTTATTAAAGAATATATTATGCTTCATATAAAATGGGACAATTTCTTACCCAAAGAACAATTTGCCTTTCGTGCTCAACATTCAACTACCAAACAAATGATTTTATTCACTGAACATATCAACCGATGCTCTTCTAAGAAATATACAACCGACGTTATTTATATTGATCTCCAAAAAGCTTTCGATAGAGTTGCTTAATTTGTTGTTTTAATTTCTTGCCGAATTACAAGTGGATAACACTCAGGAAACAATAGTTTTCAGGTTCAGAAAAAATGCTTAATTAGTTGTTTAAATGTCTTGCCGAATATAAAGTGGAAAACACTCAGGAAACAATAGTTTTCAGGTTCTGAAGAGTTGCTTAATTTGTTGTGTAAATGTCTTGCCGAATTAGAAGTGGAAAACACTCAGGAAACAATAGTTTTCAGGTTCTGAAGAGTTGCTTAATTTGTTGTTTAAATTTCTTGCCGAATTAGAAGTGGAAAACACTCAGGAAACAATAGTTTTCAGGTTCTGAAGAGTTGCTTAATTTGTTGTTTAAATTTCTTGCCGAATTAGAAGTGGAAAACACTCAGGAAACAATAGTTTTCAGATTCTGAAGAGTTGCTTAATTTGTTGTGTAAATGTCTTGCCGAATTAGAAGTGGAAAACACTCAGGAAACAATAGTTTTCAGGTTCTGAAGAGTTGCTTAATTTGTTGTTTAAATTTCTTGCCGAATTAGAAGTGGAAAACACTCAGGAAACAATTGTTTTCAGGTTCTGAAAAAATGCTTAATTAGTTGTTTAAATGTCTTGCCGAATTAGAAGTGGATAACACTCAGAAAACAATAGTTTTCAGGTTCTGAAGAGTTGCTTAATTTGTTGTGTAAAAATCTTGCCGAATTAGAAGTGGAAAACATTGAGGAAACAATAGTTTTCAGGTTCTGAAAAAATGCTTAATTAGTTGTTTAAATGTCTTGCCGAATATAAAGTGGAAAACACTCAGGAAACAATAGTTTTCAGGTTCTTAAGAGTTGCTTAATTTGTTGTGTAAAAATCATGCCGAATTAGAAGTGGAAAACATTGAGGAAACAATAGTTTTCAGGTTCTGAAGAGTTGCTTAATTTGTTGTTTAAATTTCTTGCCGAATTAGAAGTGGAAAACACTCAGGAAACAATAGTTTTCAGGTTCTGAAGAGTTGCTTAATTTGTTGTTTAAATTTCTTGCCGAATTAGAAGTGGAAAACACTCAGGAAACAATAGTTTTCAGGTTCTGAGGAGTTGCTTAATTAGTGGTTTAAATGTCTTGCCGAATTAGAAGTGGAAAACATTGAGAAAACACTAGTTTTCAGGTTCTTAAGAGTTGCTTAATTTGTTGTTTTAATTTCTTGCCGAATTAGAAGTGGAAAACACACAGGAAACAATTATTTGCAGGTTTTGAGGAGTTGCTTAATTAGTGGTTTAAATGTCTTGCCGAATTAGAAGTGGAAAACATTGAGGAAACAATAGTTTTCAGGTTCTGAAAAAATGCTTAATTAGTTGTTTAAATGTCTTGCCGAATTAGAAGTGGAAAACATTGAGGAAACAATTGTTTTCAGGTTCTGAAAAAATGCTTAATTAGTTGTTTAAATGTCTTGCCGAATTAGAAGTGGAAAACATTGAGGAAACAATAGTTTTCAGGTTCTGAAAAAATGCTTAATTAGTTGTTTAAATTTCTTGCCGAATTAGAAGTGGATAACACTCAGGAAACAATAGTTTTCAGGTTCTGAACAAATGCTTAATTAGTTGTTTAAATGTCTTGCCGAATATAAAGTGGAAAACACTCAGGAAACAATAGTTTTCAGGTTCTGAAGAGTTGCTTTATTTGTTGTTTAAATTTCTTGCCGAATTAGAAGTGGATAACACTCAGGAAACAATAGTTTTCAGGTTCTGAAGAGTTGCTTAATTTGTTGTGTAAATGTCTTGCCGAATTAGAAGTGGAAAACACTCAGGAAACAATAGTTTTCAGGTTCTGAAGAGTTGCTTAATTTGTTGTTTAAATTTCTTGCCGAATTAGAAGTGGAAAACACTCAGGAAACAATAGTTTTCAGGTTCTGAAGAGTTGCTTAATTTGTTGTTTAAATTTCTTGCCGAATTAGAAGTGGAAAACACTCAGGAAACAATAGTTTTCAGATTCTGAAGAGTTGCTTAATTTGTTGTGTAAATGTCTTGCCGAATTAGAAGTGGAAAACACTCAGGAAACAATAGTTTTCAGGTTCTGAAGAGTTGCTTAATTTGTTGTTTAAATTTCTTGCCGAATTAGAAGTGGAAAACATTGAGGAAACAATAGTTTTCAGGTTCTGAATAAATGCTTAATTAGTTGTTTAAATGTCTTGCCGAATTAGAAGTGGAAAACATTGAGGAAACAATTGTTTTCAGGTTCTGAAAAAATGCTTAATTAGTTGTTTAAATGTCTTGCCGAATTAGAAGTGGAAAACATTGAGGAAACAATAGTTTTCAGGTTCTGAAAAAATGCTTAATTAGTTGTTTAAATTTCTTGCCGAATTAGAAGTGGATAACACTCAGGAAACAATAGTTTTCAGGTTCTGAACAAATGCTTAATTAGTTGTTTAAATGTCTTGCCGAATATAAAGTGGAAAACACTCAGGAAACAATAGTTTTCAGGTTCTGAAGAGTTGCTTTATTTGTTGTTTAAATTTCTTGCCGAATTAGAAGTGGATAACACTCAGGAAACAATAGTTTTCAGGTTCAGAAAAAATGCTTAATTAGTTGTTTAAATGTCTTGCCGAATATAAAGTGGAAAACACTCAGGAAACAATAGTTTTCAGGTTCTGAAAAAATGCTTAATTAGTTGTTTAAATTTCTTGCCGAAATAGAAGTGGAAAACATTGAGGAAACAATAGTTTTCAGGTTCTGAAAAAATGCTTAATTAGTTATTTAAATGTCTTGCCGAATATAAAGTGGAAAACACTCAGGAAACAATAGTTTTCAGGTTCTGAAGAGTTGCTTTATTTGTTGTTTAAATTTCTTGCCGAATTAGAAGTGGATAACACTCAGGAAACAATAGTTTTCAGGTTCTGAAAAAATGCTTAATTAGTTGTTTAAATTTCTTGCCGAATTAGAAGTGGATAACACTCAGGAAACAATAGTTTTCAGGTTCTGAACAAATGCTTAATTAGTTGTTTAAATGTCTTGCCGAATTAGAAGTGGAAAACACTCAGGAAACAATAGTTTTCAGGTTCTGAGGAGTTGCTTAATTAGTGGTTTAAATGTCTTGCCGAATTAGAAGTGGAAAACATTGAGAAAACACTAGTTTTCAGGTTCTTAAGAGTTGCTTAATTTGTTGTTTTAATTTCTTGCCGAATTAGAAGTGGAAAACACACAGGAAACAATTATTTGCAGGTTTTGAGGAGTTGCTTAATTAGTGGTTTAAATGTCTTGCCGAATTAGAAGTGGAAAACATTGAGGAAACAATAGTTTTCAGGTTCTGAAAAAATGCTTAATTAGTTGTTTAAATGTCTTGCCGAATTAGAAGTGGAAAACATTGAGGAAACAATTGTTTTCAGGTTCTGAAAAAATGCTTAATTAGTTGTTTAAATGTCTTGCCGAATTAGAAGTGGATAACACTCAGGAAACAATAGTTTTCAGGTTCTGAAGAGTTGCTTTATTTGTTGTTTAAATTTCTTGCCGAATTAGAAGTGGATAACACTCAGGAAACAATAGTTTTCAGGTTCTGAAAAAATGCTTAATTAGTTGTTTAAATTTCTTGCCGAATTAGAAGTGGATAACACTCAGGAAACAATAGTTTTCAGGTTCTGAACAAATGCTTAATTAGTTGTTTAAATGTCTTGCCGAATATAAAGTGGAAAACACTCAGGAAACAATAGTTTTCAGGTTCTGAAGAGTTGCTTAATTTGTTGTTTAAATTTCTTGCCGAATTAGAAGTGGAAAACATTGAGGAAACAATAGTTTTCAGGTTCTGAAAAAATGCTTAATTAGTTGTTTAAATGTCTTGCCGAATTAGAAGTGGAAAACATTGAGGAAACAATTGTTTTCAGGTTCTGAAAAAATGCTTAATTAGTTGTTTAAATTTCTTGCCGAATTAGAAGTGGATAACACTCAGGAAACAATAGTTTTCAGGTTCTGAAAAAATGCTTAATTAGTTGTTTAAATTTCTTGCCGAATTAGAAGTGGATAACACTCAGGAAACAATAGTTTTCAGGTTCTGAACAAATGCTTAATTAGTTGTTTAAATGTCTTGCCGAATATAAAGTGGAAAACACTCAGGAAACAATAGTTTTCAGGTTCTGAAGAGTTGCTTAATTTGTTGTTTAAATTTCTTGCCGAATTAGAAGTGGAAAACACTCAGGAAACAATAGTTTTCAGGTTCTGAGGAGTTGCTTAATTAGTGGTTTAAATTTCTTGCCGAATTAGAAGTGGAAAACACTCAGGAAACAATAGTTTTCAGGTTCTGAAGAGTTGCTTAATTTGTTGTTTAAATTTCTTGCCGAATTAGAAGTGGAAAACACTCAGGAAACAATAGTTTTCAGGTTCTGAAGAGTTGCTTAATTTGTTGTTTAAATTTCTTGCCGAATTAGAAGTGGAAAACACTCAGGAAACAATAGTTTTCAGGTTCTGAGGAGTTGCTTAATTAGTGGTTTAAATGTCTTGCCGAATTAGAAGTGGAAAACATTGAGAAAACACTAGTTTTCAGGTTCTTAAGAGTTGCTTAATTTGTTGTTTTAATTTCTTGCCGAATTAGAAGTGGAAAACACACAGGAAACAATTATTTGCAGGTTTTGAGGAGTTGCTTAATTAGTGGTTTAAATGTCTTGCCGAATTAGAAGTGGAAAACATTGAGGAAACAATAGTTTTCAGGTTCTGAAAAAATGCTTAATTAGTTGTTTAAATGTCTTGCCGAATTAGAAGTGGAAAACATTGAGGAAACAATTGTTTTCAGGTTCTGAAAAAATGCTTAATTAGTTGTTTAAATGTCTTGCCGAATTAGAAGTGGAAAACATTGAGGAAACAATAGTTTTCAGGTTCTGAAAAAATGCTTAATTAGTTGTTTAAATTTCTTGCCGAATTAGAAGTGGATAACACTCAGGAAACAATAGTTTTCAGGTTCTGAACAAATGCTTAATTAGTTGTTTAAATGTCTTGCCGAATATAAAGTGGAAAACACTCAGGAAACAATAGTTTTCAGGTTCTGAAGAGTTGCTTTATTTGTTGTTTAAATTTCTTGCCGAATTAGAAGTGGATAACACTCAGGAAACAATAGTTTTCAGGTTCAGAAAAAATGCTTAATTAGTTGTTTAAATGTCTTGCCGAATATAAAGTGGAAAACACTCAGGAAACAATAGTTTTCAGGTTCTGAAAAAATGCTTAATTAGTTGTTTAAATTTCTTGCCGAAATAGAAGTGGAAAACATTGAGGAAACAATAGTTTTCAGGTTCTGAAAAAATGCTTAATTAGTTATTTAAATGTCTTGCCGAATATAAAGTGGAAAACACTCAGGAAACAATAGTTTTCAGGTTCTGAAGAGTTGCTTTATTTGTTGTTTAAATTTCTTGCCGAATTAGAAGTGGATAACACTCAGGAAACAATAGTTTTCAGGTTCTGAAAAAATGCTTAATTAGTTGTTTAAATTTCTTGCCGAATTAGAAGTGGATAACACTCAGGAAACAATAGTTTTCAGGTTCTGAACAAATGCTTAATTAGTTGTTTAAATGTCTTGCCGAATATAAAGTGGAAAACACTCAGGAAACAATAGTTTTCAGGTTCTGAAGAGTTGCTTTATTTGTTGTTTAAATGTCTTGCCGAATTAGAAGTGGAAAACATTGAGGAAACAATTGTTTTCAGGTTCTGAAAAAATGCTTAATTAGTTGTTTAAATGTCTTGCCGAATTAGAAGTGGAAAACATTGAGGAAACAATAGTTTTCAGGTTCTGAAAAAATGCTTAATTAGTTGTTTAAATTTCTTGCCGAAATAGAAGTGGAAAACATTGAGGAAACAATAGTTTTCAGGTTCTGAAAAAATGCTTAATTAGTTATTTAAATGTCTTGCCGAATATAAAGTGGAAAACACTCAGGAAACAATAGTTTTCAGGTTCTGAAGAGTTGCTTTATTTGTTGTTTAAATTTCTTGCCGAATTAGAAGTGGATAACACTCAGGAAACAATAGTTTTCAGGTTCTGCAGAGTTGCTTAATTTGTTGTTTAAATTTCTTGCCGAATTAGAAGTGGAAAACACTCAGGAAACAATAGTTTTCAGGTTCTGAAGAGTTGCTTTATTTGTTGTTTAAATTTCTTGCCGAATTAGAAGTGGATAACACTCAGGAAACAATAGTTTTCAGGTTCAGAAAAAATGCTTAATTAGTTGTTTAAATGTCTTGCCGAATATAAAGTGGAAAACACTCAGGAAACAATAGTTTTCAGGTTCTGAAGAGTTGCTTAATTTGTTGTGTAAATGTCTTGCCGAATTAGAAGTGGAAAACACTCAGGAAACAATAGTTTTCAGGTTCTGAAGAGTTGCTTAATTTGTTGTTTAAATTTCTTGCCGAATTAGAAGTGGAAAACACTCAGGAAACAATAGTTTTCAGGTTCTGAAGAGTTGCTTAATTTGTTGTTTAAATTTCTTGCCGAATTAGAAGTGGAAAACACTCAGGAAACAATAATTTTCAGGTTCTGAAAAAATGCTTAATTAGTTGTTTAAATGTCTTGCCGAAATAGAAGTGGAAAACATTGAGGAAACAATAGTTTTCAGGTTCTGAAAAAATGCTTAATTAGTTATTTAAATGTCTTGCCGAATATAAAGTGGAAAACACTCAGGAAACAGTAGTTTTCAGGTTCTGAAGAGTTGCTTTATTTGTTGTTAAAATTTCTTGCCGAATTAGAAGTGGGTAACACTCAGGAAACAATAGTTTTCAGGTTCTGCAGAGTTGCTTAATTTGTTGTTTAAATTTCTTGCCGAATTAGAAGTGGAAAACACTCAGGAAACAATAGTTTTCAGGTTCTGAAGAGTTGCTTAATTTGTTGTGTAAATGTCTTGCCGAATTAGAAGTGGAAAACATTGAGGAAACAATAGTTTTCAGGTTCTGAAGAGTTGCTTAATTTGTTGTTTTAATTTCTTGCCGAATTAGAAGTGGAAAACACACAGGAAACAATTATTTTCAGGTTTTGAGGAGTTGCTTAATTAGTGGTTTAAATGTCTTGCCGAATTAGAAGTGGATAACACTCAGGAAACAAAATTTTTCAGGTTCTGAAGAGTTGCTTAATTTGTTGTTTAAATTTCTTGCCGAATTAGAAGTGGAAAACACTCAGGAAACAATTGTTTTCAGGTTCTGAAAAAATGCTTAATTAGTTGTTTAAATGTCTTGCCGAATTAGAAGTGGATAACACTCAGAAAACAATAGTTTTCAGGTTCTGAAGAGTTGCTTAATTTGTTGTGTAAAAATCTTGCCGAATTAGAAGTGGAAAACATTGAGGAAACAATAGTTTTCAGGTTCTGAAAAAATGCTTTATTAGTTGTTTAAATGTCTTGCCGAATATAAAGTGGAAAACACTCAGGAAACAATAGTTTTCAGGTTCTTAAGAGTTGCTTAATTTGTTGTGTAAAAATCTTGCCGAATTAGAAGTGGAAAACATTGAGGAAACAATAGTTTTCAGGTTTTGTGGAGTTGCTTAATTAGTGGTTTAAATGTCTTGCCGAATTAGAAGTGGAAAACACACAGGAAACAATTATTTGCAGGTTCTGAAGAGTTGCTTAATTAGTGGTTTAAATGTCTTGCCGAATTAGAAGTGGAAAACATTGAGGAAACAATAGTTTTCAGGTTCTGAAGAGTTGCTTAATTTGTTGTTTAAATTTCTTGCCGAATTAGAAGTGGAAAACACTCAGGAAACAATAGTTTTCAGGTTCTGACGAGTTGCTTTATTTGTTGTTTAAATTTCTTGCCGAATTAGAAGTGGATAACACTCAGGAAACAATAGTTTTCAGGTTCTGCAGAGTTGCTTAATTTGTTGTTTAAATTTCTTGCCGAATTAGAAGTGGAAAACACTCAGGAAACAATAGTTTTCAGGTTCTGAAGAGTTGCTTAATTTGTTGTTTAAATTTCTTGCCGAATTAGAAGTGAAAAACACTCAGGAAACAATAGTTTTCAGGTTCTGAAGAGTTGCTTAATTTGTTGTTTAAATTTCTTGCCGAATTAGAAGTGGAAAACACACAGGAAACAATAGTTTTCAGGTTCAGAAAAAATGCTTAATTAGTTGTTTAAATGTCTTGCCGAATATAAAGTGGAAAACACTCAGGAAACAATAGTTTTCAGGTTCTGAAAAAATGCTTAATTAGTTGTTTAAATTTCTTGCCGAAATAGAAGTGGAAAACATTGAGGAAACAATAGTTTTCAGGTTCTGAAAAAATGCTTAATTAGTTATTTAAATGTCTTGCCGAATATAAAGTGGAAAACACTCAGGAAACAATAGTTTTCAGGTTCTGAAGAGTTGCTTTATTTGTTGTTTAAATTTCTTGCCGAATTAGAAGTGGATAACACTCAGGAAACAATAGTTTTCAGGTTCTGAAAAAATGCTTAATTAGTTGTTTAAATTTCTTGCCGAATTAGAAGTGGATAACACTCAGGAAACAATAGTTTTCAGGTTCTGAACAAATGCTTAATTAGTTGTTTAAATGTCTTGCCGAATATAAAGTGGAAAACACTCAGGAAACAATAGTTTTCAGGTTCTGAAGAGTTGCTTTATTTGTTGTTTAAATGTCTTGCCGAATTAGAAGTGGAAAACATTGAGGAAACAATTGTTTTCAGGTTCTGAAAAAATGCTTAATTAGTTGTTTAAATGTCTTGCCGAATTAGAAGTGGAAAACATTGAGGAAACAATAGTTTTCAGGTTCTGAAAAAATGCTTAATTAGTTGTTTAAATTTCTTGCCGAAATAGAAGTGGAAAACATTGAGGAAACAATAGTTTTCAGGTTCTGAAAAAATGCTTAATTAGTTATTTAAATGTCTTGCCGAATATAAAGTGGAAAACACTCAGGAAACAATAGTTTTCAGGTTCTGAAGAGTTGCTTTATTTGTTGTTTAAATTTCTTGCCGAATTAGAAGTGGATAACACTCAGGAAACAATAGTTTTCAGGTTCTGCAGAGTTGCTTAATTTGTTGTTTAAATTTCTTGCCGAATTAGAAGTGGAAAACACTCAGGAAACAATAGTTTTCAGGTTCTGAAGAGTTGCTTTATTTGTTGTTTAAATTTCTTGCCGAATTAGAAGTGGATAACACTCAGGAAACAATAGTTTTCAGGTTCAGAAAAAATGCTTAATTAGTTGTTTAAATGTCTTGCCGAATATAAAGTGGAAAACACTCAGGAAACAATAGTTTTCAGGTTCTGAAGAGTTGCTTAATTTGTTGTGTAAATGTCTTGCCGAATTAGAAGTGGAAAACACTCAGGAAACAATAGTTTTCAGGTTCTGAAGAGTTGCTTAATTTGTTGTTTAAATTTCTTGCCGAATTAGAAGTGGAAAACACTCAGGAAACAATAGTTTTCAGGTTCTGAAGAGTTGCTTAATTTGTTGTTTAAATTTCTTGCCGAATTAGAAGTGGAAAACACTCAGGAAACAATAATTTTCAGGTTCTGAAAAAATGCTTAATTAGTTGTTTAAATGTCTTGCCGAAATAGAAGTGGAAAACATTGAGGAAACAATAGTTTTCAGGTTCTGAAAAAATGCTTAATTAGTTATTTAAATGTCTTGCCGAATATAAAGTGGAAAACACTCAGGAAACAGTAGTTTTCAGGTTCTGAAGAGTTGCTTTATTTGTTGTTAAAATTTCTTGCCGAATTAGAAGTGGGTAACACTCAGGAAACAATAGTTTTCAGGTTCTGCAGAGTTGCTTAATTTGTTGTTTAAATTTCTTGCCGAATTAGAAGTGGAAAACACTCAGGAAACAATAGTTTTCAGGTTCTGAAGAGTTGCTTAATTTGTTGTGTAAATGTCTTGCCGAATTAGAAGTGGAAAACATTGAGGAAACAATAGTTTTCAGGTTCTGAAGAGTTGCTTAATTTGTTGTTTTAATTTCTTGCCGAATTAGAAGTGGAAAACACACAGGAAACAATTATTTTCAGGTTTTGAGGAGTTGCTTAATTAGTGGTTTAAATGTCTTGCCGAATTAGAAGTGGATAACACTCAGGAAACAAAATTTTTCAGGTTCTGAAGAGTTGCTTAATTTGTTGTTTAAATTTCTTGCCGAATTAGAAGTGGAAAACACTCAGGAAACAATTGTTTTCAGGTTCTGAAAAAATGCTTAATTAGTTGTTTAAATGTCTTGCCGAATTAGAAGTGGATAACACTCAGAAAACAATAGTTTTCAGGTTCTGAAGAGTTGCTTAATTTGTTGTGTAAAAATCTTGCCGAATTAGAAGTGGAAAACATTGAGGAAACAATAGTTTTCAGGTTCTGAAAAAATGCTTTATTAGTTGTTTAAATGTCTTGCCGAATATAAAGTGGAAAACACTCAGGAAACAATAGTTTTCAGGTTCTTAAGAGTTGCTTAATTTGTTGTGTAAAAATCTTGCCGAATTAGAAGTGGAAAACATTGAGGAAACAATAGTTTTCAGGTTTTGTGGAGTTGCTTAATTAGTGGTTTAAATGTCTTGCCGAATTAGAAGTGGAAAACACACAGGAAACAATTATTTGCAGGTTCTGAAGAGTTGCTTAATTAGTGGTTTAAATGTCTTGCCGAATTAGAAGTGGAAAACATTGAGGAAACAATAGTTTTCAGGTTCTGAAGAGTTGCTTAATTTGTTGTTTAAATTTCTTGCCGAATTAGAAGTGGAAAACACTCAGGAAACAATAGTTTTCAGGTTCTGACGAGTTGCTTTATTTGTTGTTTAAATTTCTTGCCGAATTAGAAGTGGATAACACTCAGGAAACAATAGTTTTCAGGTTCTGCAGAGTTGCTTAATTTGTTGTTTAAATTTCTTGCCGAATTAGAAGTGGAAAACACTCAGGAAACAATAGTTTTCAGGTTCTGAAGAGTTGCTTAATTTGTTGTTTAAATTTCTTGCCGAATTAGAAGTGAAAAACACTCAGGAAACAATAGTTTTCAGGTTCTGAAGAGTTGCTTAATTTGTTGTTTAAATTTCTTGCCGAATTAGAAGTGGAAAACACACAGGAAACAATTATTTTCAGGTTTTGAGGAGTTGCTTAATTTGTTGTTTTAATTTCTTGCCGAATTAGAAGTGGAAAACACACAGGAAACAATTATTTGCAGGTTTTGAGGAGTTGCTTAATTAGTGGTTTAAATGTCTTGCCGAATTAGAAGTGGAAAACACACAGAAAACAATTAATTGCAGGTTTTGAGGAGTTGCTTAATTAGTGGTTTAAATGACTTGCCGAATTAGAAGTGGAAAACATTGAGGAAACAATTGTTTTCATGTTCTGAAAAAATGCTTAATTAGTTGTTTAAATGTCTTGCCGAATTAGAAGTGGAAAACATTGAGGAAACAATTGTTTTCAGGTTCTGAAAAAATGCTTAATTAGTTGTTCAAATGTCTTGCCGAATTAGAAGTGGAAAACACTCAGGAAACAATAGTTTTCAGGTTCTGAAGAGTTGCTTTATTTGTTGTTTAAATTTCTTGCCGAATTAGAAGTGGATAACACTCAGGAAACAATAGTTTTCAGGTTCTGCAGAGTTGCTTAATTTGTTGTTTAAATGTCTTGCCGAAATAGAAGTGGAAAACATTGAGGAAACAATAGTTTTCAGGTTCTGAAAAAATGCTTAATTAGTTATTTAAATGTCTTGCCGAATTAGAAGTGGAAAACACTCAGGAAACAATAGTTTTCAGGTTCTGAAGAGTTGCTTTATTTGTTGTTTAAAGTTCTTGCCGAATTAGAAGTGGATAACACTCAGGAAACAATAGTTTTCAGGTTCTGCAGAGTTGCTTAATTTGTTGTTTAAATTTCTTGCCGAATTAGAAGTGGAAAACACTCAGGAAACAATAGTTTTCAGGTTCTGCAGAGTTGCTTAATTTGTTGTTTAAATTTCTTGCCGAATTAGAAGTGGAAAACACTCAGGAAACAATAGTTTTCAGGTTCTGAAGAGTTGCTTTATTTGTTGTTTAAATTTCTTGCCGAATTAGAAGTGGATAACAGTCAGGAAACAATAGTTTTCAGGTTCTGCAGTGTTGCTTAATTTGTTGTTTAAATTTCTTGCCGAATTAGAAGTGGAAAACACTCAGGAAACAATAGTTTTCAGGTTCTGAAGAGTTGCTTAATTTGTTGTTTAAATTTCTTGCCGAATTAGAAGTGGAAAACACTCAGGAAACAATAATTTTCAGGTTCTGAAAAAATGCTTAATTAGTTGTTTAAATGTCTTGCCGAAATAGAAGTGGAAAACATTGAGGAAACAATAGTTTTCAGGTTCTGAAAAAATGCTTAATTAGTTATTTAAATGTCTTGCCGAATATAAAGTGGAAAACACTCAGGAAACAATAGTTTTCAGGTTCTGAAGAGTTGCTTTATTTGTTGTTAAAATTTCTTGCCGAATTAGAAGTGGAAAACACTCAGGAAACAATAGTTTTCAGGTTCTGAAGAGTTGCTTAATTTGTTGTGTAAATGTCTTGCCGAATTAGAAGTGGAAAACATTGAGGAAACAATACTTTTCAGGTTCTGAAGATTTGCTTAATTTGTTGTGTAAATGTCTTGCCGAATTAGAAGTGAAAAACATTGAGGAAACAATAGTTTTCAGGTTCTGAAGAGTTGCTTAATTTGTTGTGTAAATGTCTTGCCGAATTAGAAGTGGAAAACACTCAGGAAACAATAGTTTTCAGGTTCTGAAGAGTTGCTTAATTTGTTGTTTAAATTTCTTGCCGAATTAGAAGTGGAAAACACTCAGGAAACAATAGTTTTCAGGTTCTGAAGAGTTGCTTAATTTGTTGTTTAAATTTCTTGCCGAATTAGAAGTGGAAAACACTCAGGAAACAATAGTTTTCAGGTTCTGAGGAGTTGCTTAATTAGTGGTTTAAATGTCTTGCCGAATTAGAAGTGGAAAACATTGAGAAAACACTAGTTTTCAGGTTCTTAAGAGTTGCTTAATTTGTTGTTTTAATTTCTTGCCGAATTAGAAGTGGAAAACACACAGGAAACAATTATTTGCAGGTTTTGAGGAGTTGCTTAATTAGTGGTTTAAATGTCTTGCCGAATTAGAAGTGGAAAACATTGAGGAAACAATAGTTTTCAGGTTCTGAAAAAATGCTTAATTAGTTGTTTAAATGTCTTGCCGAATAAGAAGTGGAAAACATTGAGGAAACAATTGTTTTCAGGTTCTGAAAAAATGCTTAATTAGTTGTTTAAATGTCTTGCCGAATTAGAAGTGGAAAACATTGAGGAAACAATAGTTTTCAGGTTCTGAAAAAATGCTTATTTAGTTGTTTAAATTTCTTGCCGAATTAGAAGTGGATAACACTCAGGAAACAATAGTTTTCAGGTTCTGAACAAATGCTTAATTAGTTGTTTAAATGTCTTGCCGAATATAAAGTGGAAAACACTCAGGAAACAATAGTTTTCAGGTTCTGAAGAGTTGCTTTATTTGTTGTTTAAATTTCTTGCCGAATTAGAAGTGGATAACACTCAGGAAACAATAGTTTTCAGGTTCAGAAAAAATGCTTAATTAGTTGTTTAAATGTCTTGCCGAATATAAAGTGGAAAACACTCAGGAAACAATAGTTTTCAGGTTCTGAAAAAATGCTTAATTAGTTGTTTAAATTTCTTGCCGAAATAGAAGTGGAAAACATTGAGGAAACAATAGTTTTCAGGTTCTGAAAAAATGCTTAATTAGTTATTTAAATGTCTTGCCGAATATAAAGTGGAAAACACTCAGGAAACAATAGTTTTCAGGTTCTGAAGAGTTGCTTTATTTGTTGTTTAAATTTCTTGCCGAATTAGAAGTGGATAACACTCAGGAAACAATAGTTTTCAGGTTCTGAAAAAATGCTTAATTAGTTGTTTAAATTTCTTGCCGAATTAGAAGTGGATAACACTCAGGAAACAATAGTTTTCAGGTTCTGAACAAATGCTTAATTAGTTGTTTAAATGTCTTGCCGAATATAAAGTGGAAAACACTCAGGAAACAATAGTTTTCAGGTTCTGAAGAGTTGCTTTATTTGTTGTTTAAATGTCTTGCCGAATTAGAAGTGGAAAACATTGAGGAAACAATTGTTTTCAGGTTCTGAAAAAATGCTTAATTAGTTGTTTAAATGTCTTGCCGAATTAGAAGTGGAAAACATTGAGGAAACAATAGTTTTCAGGTTCTGAAAAAATGCTTAATTAGTTGTTTAAATTTCTTGCCGAAATAGAAGTGGAAAACATTGAGGAAACAATAGTTTTCAGGTTCTGAAAAAATGCTTAATTAGTTATTTAAATGTCTTGCCGAATATAAAGTGGAAAACACTCAGGAAACAATAGTTTTCAGGTTCTGAAGAGTTGCTTTATTTGTTGTTTAAATTTCTTGCCGAATTAGAAGTGGATAACACTCAGGAAACAATAGTTTTCAGGTTCTGCAGAGTTGCTTAATTTGTTGTTTTAATTTCTTGCCGAATTAGAAGTGGAAAACACACAGGAAACAATTATTTGCAGGTTTTGAGGAGTTGCTTAATTAGTGGTTTAAATGTCTTGCCGAATTAGAAGTGGAAAACATTGAGGAAACAATAGTTTTCAGGTTCTGAAAAAATGCTTAATTAGTTGTTTAAATGTCTTGCCGAATTAGAAGTGGAAAACATTGAGGAAACAATTGTTTTCAGGTTCTGAAAAAATGCTTAATTAGTTGTTTAAATGTCTTGCCGAATTAGAAGTGGAAAACATTGAGGAAACAATAGTTTTCAGGTTCTGAAAAAATGCTTAATTAGTTGTTTAAATTTCTTGCCGAATTAGAAGTGGATAACACTCAGGAAACAATAGTTTTCAGGTTCTGAACAAATGCTTAATTAGTTGTTTAAATGTCTTGCCGAATATAAAGTGGAAAACACTCAGGAAACAATAGTTTTCAGGTTCTGAAGAGTTGCTTTATTTGTTGTTTAAATTTCTTGCCGAATTAGAAGTGGATAACACTCAGGAAACAATAGTTTTCAGGTTCAGAAAAAATGCTTAATTAGTTGTTTAAATGTCTTGCCGAATATAAAGTGGAAAACACTCAGGAAACAATAGTTTTCAGGTTCTGAAAAAATGCTTAATTAGTTGTTTAAATTTCTTGCCGAAATAGAAGTGGAAAACATTGAGGAAACAATAGTTTTCAGGTTCTGAAAAAATGCTTAATTAGTTATTTAAATGTCTTGCCGAATATAAAGTGGAAAACACTCAGGAAACAATAGTTTTCAGGTTCTGAAGAGTTGCTTTATTTGTTGTTTAAATTTCTTGCCGAATTAGAAGTGGATAACACTCAGGAAACAATAGTTTTCAGGTTCTGAAAAAATGCTTAATTAGTTGTTTAAATTTCTTGCCGAATTAGAAGTGGATAACACTCAGGAAACAATAGTTTTCAGGTTCTGAACAAATGCTTAATTAGTTGTTTAAATGTCTTGCCGAATATAAAGTGGAAAACACTCAGGAAACAATAGTTTTCAGGTTCTGAAGAGTTGCTTTATTTGTTGTTTAAATGTCTTGCCGAATTAGAAGTGGAAAACATTGAGGAAACAATTGTTTTCAGGTTCTGAAAAAATGCTTAATTAGTTGTTTAAATGTCTTGCCGAATTAGAAGTGGAAAACATTGAGGAAACAATAGTTTTCAGGTTCTGAAAAAATGCTTAATTAGTTGTTTAAATTTCTTGCCGAAATAGAAGTGGAAAACATTGAGGAAACAATAGTTTTCAGGTTCTGAAAAAATGCTTAATTAGTTATTTAAATGTCTTGCCGAATATAAAGTGGAAAACACTCAGGAAACAATAGTTTTCAGGTTCTGAAGAGTTGCTTTATTTGTTGTTTAAATTTCTTGCCGAATTAGAAGTGGATAACACTCAGGAAACAATAGTTTTCAGGTTCTGCAGAGTTGCTTAATTTGTTGTTTAAATTTCTTGCCGAATTAGAAGTGGAAAACACTCAGGAAACAATAGTTTTCAGGTTCTGAAGAGTTGCTTTATTTGTTGTTTAAATTTCTTGCCGAATTAGAAGTGGAAAACACTCAGGAAACAATAGTTTTCAGGTTCTGAAGAGTTGCTTAATTTGTTGTTTAAATTTCTTGCCGAATTAGAAGTGGAAAACACTCATGAAACAATAGTTTTCAGGTTCTGAAGAGTTGCTTAATTTGTTGTTTAAATTTCTTGCCGAATTAGAAGTGGAAAACACTCAGGAAACAATAATTTTCAGGTTCTGAAAAAATGCTTAATTAGTTGTTTAAATGTCTTGCCGAAATAGAAGTGGAAAACATTGAGGAAACAATAGTTTTCAGGTTCTGAAAAAATGCTTAATTAGTTATTTAAATGTCTTGCCGAATATAAAGTGGAAAACACTCAGGAAACAATAGTTTTCAGGTTCTGAAGAGTTGCTTTATTTGTTGTTAAAATTTCTTGCCGAATTAGAAGTGGGTAACACTCAGGAAACAATAGTTTTCAGGTTCTGCAGAGTTGCTTAATTTGTTGTTTATATTTCTTGCCGAATTAGAAGTGGAAAACACTCAGGAAACAATAGTTTTCAGGTTCTGAAGAGTTGCTTAATTTGTTGTGTAAATGTCTTGCCGAATTAGAAGTGGAAAACATTGAGGAAACAATAGTTTTCAGGTTCTGAAGAGTTGCTTAATTTGTTGTTTTAATTTCTTGCCGAATTAGAAGTGGAAAACACACAGGAAACAATAGTTTTCAGGTTCTGAAGAGTTGCTTAATTTGTTGTGTAAAAATCTTGCCGAATTAGAAGTGGAAAACATTGAGGAAACAATAGTTTTCAGGTTCTGAAAAAATGCTTTATTAGTTGTTTAAATGTCTTGCCGAATTAGAAGTGGATAACACTCAGAAAACAAAATTTTTCAGGTTCTGAAGAGTTGCTTAATTTGTTGTTTAAATTTCTTGCCGAATTAGAAGTGGAAAACACTCAGGAAACAATTGTTTTCAGGTTCTGAAAAAATGCTTAATTAGTTGTTTAAATGTCTTGCCGAATTAGAAGTGGATAACACTCAGAAAACAATAGTTTTCAGGTTCTGAAGAGTTGCTTAATTTGTTGTGTAAAAATCTTGCCGAATTAGAAGTGGAAAACATTGAGGAAACAATAGTTTTCAGGTTCTGAAAAAATGCTTTATTAGTTGTTTAAATGTCTTGCCGAATATAAAGTGGAAAACACTCAGGAAACAATAGTTTTCAGGTTCTTAAGAGTTGCTTAATTTGTTGTGTAAAAATCTTGCCGAATTAGAAGTGGAAAACATTGAGGAAACAATAGTTTTCAGGTTTTGTGGAGTTGCTTAATTAGTGGTTTAAATGTCTTGCCGAATTAGAAGTGGAAAACACACAGGAAACAATTATTTGCAGGTTCTGAAGAGTTGCTTAATTAGTGGTTTAAATGTCTTGCCGAATTAGAAGTGGAAAACATTGAGGAAACAATAGTTTTCAGGTTCTGAAGAGTTGCTTAATTTGTTGTTTAAATTTCTTGCCGAATTAGAAGTGGAAAACACTCAGGAAACAATAGTTTTCAGGTTCTGACGAGTTGCTTTATTTGTTGTTTAAATTTCTTGCCGAATTAGAAGTGGATAACACTCAGGAAACAATAGTTTTCAGGTTCTGCAGAGTTGCTTAATTTGTTGTTTAAATTTCTTGCCGAATTAGAAGTGGAAAACACTCAGGAAACAATAGTTTTCAGGTTCTGAAGAGTTGCTTAATTTGTTGTTTAAATTTCTTGCCGAATTAGAAGTGAAAAACACTCAGGAAACAATAGTTTTCAGGTTCTGAAGAGTTGCTTAATTTGTTGTTTAAATTTCTTGCCGAATTAGAAGTGGAAAACACACAGGAAACAATTATTTTCAGGTTTTGAGGAGTTGCTTAATTTGTTGTTTTAATTTCTTGCCGAATTAGAAGTGGAAAACACACAGGAAACAATTATTTGCAGGTTTTGAGGAGTTGCTTAATTAGTGGTTTAAATGTCTTGCCGAATTAGAAGTGGAAAACACACAGAAAACAATTAATTGCAGGTTTTGAGGAGTTGCTTAATTAGTGGTTTAAATGACTTGCCGAATTAGAAGTGGAAAACATTGAGGAAACAATTGTTTTCATGTTCTGAAAAAATGCTTAATTAGTTGTTTAAATGTCTTGCCGAATTAGAAGTGGAAAACATTGAGGAAACAATTGTTTTCAGGTTCTGAAAAAATGCTTAATTAGTTGTTCAAATGTCTTGCCGAATTAGAAGTGGAAAACACTCAGGAAACAATAGTTTTCAGGTTCTGAAGAGTTGCTTTATTTGTTGTTTAAATTTCTTGCCGAATTAGAAGTGGATAACACTCAGGATACAATAGTTTTCAGGTTCTGCAGAGTTGCTTAATTTGTTGTTTAAATGTCTTGCCGAAATAGAAGTGGAAAACATTGAGGAAACAATAGTTTTCAGGTTCTGAAAAAATGCTTAATTAGTTATTTAAATGTCTTGCCGAATTAGAAGTGGAAAACACTCAGGAAACAATAGTTTTCAGGTTCTGAAGAGTTGCTTTATTTGTTGTTTAAAGTTCTTGCCGAATTAGAAGTGGATAACACTCAGGAAACAATAGTTTTCAGGTTCTGCAGAGTTGCTTAATTTGTTGTTTAAATTTCTTGCCGAATTAGAAGTGGAAAACACTCAGGAAACAATAGTTTTCAGGTTCTGCAGAGTTGCTTAATTTGTTGTTTAAATTTCTTGCCGAATTAGAAGTGGAAAACACTCAGGAAACAATAGTTTTCAGGTTCTGAAGAGTTGCTTTATTTGTTGTTTAAATTTCTTGCCGAATTAGAAGTGGATAACACTCAGGAAACAATAGTTTTCAGGTTCTGCAGTGTTGCTTAATTTGTTGTTTAAATTTCTTGCCGAATTAGAAGTGGAAAACACTCAGGAAACAATAGTTTTCAGGTTCTGAAGAGTTGCTTAATTTGTTGTTTAAATTTCTTGCCGAATTAGAAGTGGAAAACACTCAGGAAACAATAATTTTCAGGTTCTGAAAAAATGCTTAATTAGTTGTTTAAATGTCTTGCCGAAATAGAAGTGGAAAACATTGAGGAAACAATAGTTTTCAGGTTCTGAAAAAATGCTTAATTAGTTATTTAAATGTCTTGCCGAATATAAAGTGGAAAACACTCAGGAAACAATAGTTTTCAGGTTCTGAAGAGTTGCTTTATTTGTTGTTAAAATTTCTTGCCGAATTAGAAGTGGAAAACACTCAGGAAACAATAGTTTTCAGGTTCTGAAGAGTTGCTTAATTTGTTGTGTAAATGTCTTGCCGAATTAGAAGTGGAAAACATTGAGGAAACAATAGTTTTCAGGTTATGAAGAGTTGCTTAATTTGTTGTGTAAATGTCTTGCCGAATTAGAAGTGAAAAACATTGAGGAAACAATAGTTTTCAGGTTCTGAAGAGTTGCTTAATTTGTTGTGTAAATGTCTTGCCGAATTAGAAGTGGAAAACACTCAGGAAACAATAGTTTTCAGGTTCTGAAGAGTTGCTTAATTTGTTGTGTAAATGTCTTGCCGAATTAGAAGTGGAAAACACTCAGGAAACAATAGTTTTCAGGTTCTGAAGAGTTGCTTTATTTGTTGTTTAAATTTCTTGCCGAATTAGAAGTGGATAACACTCAGGAAACAATAGTTTTCAGGTTCTGCAGAGTTGCTTAATTTGTTGTTTAAATGTCTTGCCGAAATAGAAGTGGAAAACATTGAGGAAACAATAGTTTTCAGGTTCTGAAAAAATGCTTAATTAGTTATTTAAATGTCTTGCCGAATTAGAAGTGGAAAACACTCAGGAAACAATAGTTTTCAGGTTCTGAAGAGTTGCTTAATTTGTTGTTTAAATTTCTTGCCGAATTAGAAGTGGAAAACACTCAGGAAACAATAGTTTTCAGGTTCTGCAGAGTTGCTTAATTTGTTGTTTAAATGTCTTGCCAAAATAGAAGTGGAAAACATTGAGGAAACAATAGTTTTCAGGTTCTGAAAAAATGCTTAATTAGTTATTTAAATGTCTTGCCGAATTAGAAGTGGATAACACTCAGGAAACAATAGTTTTCAGGTTCTGCAGAGTTGCTTAATTTGTTGTTTAAATTTCTTGCCGAATTAGAAGTGGAAAACACTCAGGAAACAATAGTTTTCAGGTTCTGAAGAGTTGCTTTATTTGTTGTTTTAATTTCTTGCCGAATTAGAAGTGGAAAACACTCAGGAAACAATAGTTTTCAGGTTCTGAAGAGTTGCTTAATTTGTTGTTTTAATTTCTTGCCGAATTAGAAGTGGAAAACACTCAGGAAACAATAGTTTTCAGGTTCTGAAGAGTTGCTTAATTTGTTGTTTAAATGTCTTGCCAAAATAGAAGTGGAAAACATTGAGGAAACAATAGTTTTCAGGTTCTGAAAAAATGCTTAATTAGTTATTTAAATGTCTTGCCGAATTAGAAGTGGATAACACTCAGGAAACAATAGTTTTCAGGTTCTGAAAAAATGCTTAATTAGTTATTTAAATGTCTTGCCGAATTAGAAGTGGATAACACTCAGGAAACAATAGTTTTCAGGTTCTGCAGAGTTGCTTAATTTGTTGTTTAAATTTCTTGCCGAATTAGAAGTGGAAAACACTCAGGAAACAATAGTTTTCAGGTTCTGAAGAGTTGCTTTATTTGTTGTTTAAATTTCTTGCCGAATTAGAAGTGGATAACACTCAGGAAACAATAGTTTTCAGGTTCTGCAGTGTTGCTTAATTTGTTGTTTAAATTTCTTGCCGAATTAGAAGTGGAAAACACTCAGGAAACAATAGTTTTCAGGTTCTGAAGAGTTGCTTAATTTGTTGTTTAAATTTCTTGCCGAATTATAAGTGGAAAACACTCAGGAAACAATAATTTTCAGGTTCTGAAAAAATGCTTAATTAGTTGTTTAAATGTCTTGCCGAAATAGAAGTGGAAAACATTGAGGAAGCAATAGTTTTCAGGTTCTGAAAAAATGCTTAATTAGTTATTTAAATGTCTTGCCGAATATAAAGTGGAAAACACTCAGGAAACAATAGTTTTCAGGTTCTGAAGAGTTGCTTTATTTGTTGTTAAAATTTCTTGCCGAATTAGAAGTGGATAACACTCAGGAAACAATAGTTTTCAGGTTCTGAAGAGTTGCTTAATTTGTTGTGTAAATGTCTTGCCGAATTAGAAGTGGAAAACACACAGGAAACAATTATTTGCAGGTTTTGTGGAGTTGCTTAATTTGTTGTTTAAATTTCTTGCCGAATTAGAAGTGGAAAACACTCAGGAAACAATAGTTTTCAGGTTCTGAGGAGTTGCTTAATTAGTGGTTTAAATGTCTTGCAGAATTAGAAGTGGAAAACATTGAGGAAACACTAGTTTTCAGGTTCTGAAGAGTTGCTTAATTTAGTGTTTTAATTTCTTGCCGAATTAGAAGTGGAAAACACACAGGAAACAATTATTTGCAGGTTTTGAGGAGTTGCTTAATTAGTGGTTTAAATGTCTTGCAGAATTAGAAGTGGAAAACATTGAGGAAACACTAGTTTTCAGGTTCTGAAGAGTTGCTTAATTTGTTGTTTTAATTTCTTGCCGAATTAGAAGTGGAAAACACACAGGAAACAATAGTTTTCAGGTTCTGAAGAGTTGCTTAATTTGTTGTTTAAATTTCTTGCCGAATTAGAAGTGGAAAACACTCAGGAAACAATAGTTTTCAGGTTCTGAAGAGTTGCTTAATTTGTTGTTTAAATTTCTTGCCGAATTAGAAGTGGAAAACACTCAGGAAACAATAGTTTTCAGGTTCTGAGGAGTTGCTTAATTAGTGGTTTAAATGTCTTGCAGAATTAGAAGTGGAAAACATTGAGGAAACACTAGTTTTCAGGTTCTGAAGAGTTGCTTAATTTGTTGTTTTAATTTCTTGCCGAATTAGAAGTGGAAAACACACAGGAAACAATAGTTTTCACGTTCTGAGGAGTTGCTTAATTAGTGGTTTAAATGTCTTGCAGAATTAGAAGTGGAAAACATTGAGGAAACACTAGTTTTCAGGTTCTGAAGAGTTGCTTAATTTAGTGTTTTAATTTCTTGCCGAATTAGAAGTGGAAAACACACAGGAAACAATTATTTGCAGGTTTTGAGGAGTTGCTTAATTAGTGGTTTAAATGTCTTGCCGAATTAGAAGTGGAAAACACACAGGAAACAATTATTTTCAGGTTTTGAGGAGTTGCTTAATTAGTGGTTTAAATGTCTTGCCGAATTAGAAGTGGATAACACTCAGGAAACAATAGTTTTCAGGTTCTGAAGAGTTGCTTAATTTGTTGTTAAAATTTCTTGCCGAATTAGAAGTGGAAAACACTCAGGAAACAATTGTTTTCAGGTTCTGAAAAAATGCTTAATTAGTTGTTTAAATGTCTTGCCGAATTAGAAGTGGATAACACTCAGAAAACAATAGTTTTCAGGTTCTGAAGAGTTGCTTAATTTGTTGTGTAAAAATCTTGCCGAATTAGAAGTGGAAAACATTGAGGAAACAATAGTTTTCAGGTTCTGAAAAAATGCTTAATTAGTTGTTTAAATGTCTTGCCGAATATAAAGTGGAAAACACTCAGGAAACAATAGTTTTCAGGTTCTTAAGAGTTGCTTAATTTGTTGTGTAAAAATCTTGCCGAATTAGAAGTGGAAAACATTGAGGAAACAATAGTTTTCAGGTTCTGAAGAGTTGCTTAATTTAGTGTTTTAATTTCTTGCCGAATTAGAAGTGGAAAACACACAGGAAACAATTATTTGCAGGTTTTGAGGAGTTGCTTAATTAGTGGTTTAAATGTCTTGCCGAATTAGAAGTGGAAAACACACAGAAAACAATTATTTGCAGGTTTTGAGGAGTTGCTTAATTAGTGGTTTAAATGACTTGCCGAATTAGAAGTGGAAAACATTGAGGAAACAATTGTTTTCAGGTTCTGAAAAAATGCTTAATTAGTTGTTTAAATGTCTTGCCGAATTAGAAGTGGAAAACATTGAGGAAACAATTGTTTTCAGGTTCTGAAAAAATGCTTAATTAGTTGTTCAAATGTCTTGCCGAATTAGAAGTGGAAAACACTCAGGAAACAATAGTTTTCAGGTTCTGAAGAGTTGCTTAATTTGTTGTTTTAATTACTTGCCGACATAAAAGTGGAAAACATTGAGGAAACAATTGTTTTCAGGTTCTGAAAAAATGCTTAATTAGTTGTTTAAATGTCTTGCCGAATTAGAAGTGGAAAACACTCAGGAAACAATAGTTTTCAGGTTCTGAAGAGTTGCTTAATTTGTTGTTTAAATTTCTTGCCGAATTAGAAGTGGATAACACTCAGGAAACAATAGTTTTCAGGTTCTGAAGAGTTGCTTAATTTGTTGTTTAAATTTCTTGCCGAATTAGAAGTGGAAAACACTCAGGAAACGATAGTTTTCAGGTTCTGAAGAGTTGCTTTATTTGTTGTTTAAATTTCTTGCCGAATTAGAAGTGGATAACACTCAGGAAACAATAGTTTTCAGGTTCTGCAGAGTTGCTTAATTTGTTGTTTAAATTTCTTGCCGAATTAGAAGTGGAAAACACTCAGGAAACAATAGTTTTCAGGTTCTGAAGAGTTGCTTTATTTGTTGTTTAAATTTCTTGCCGAATTAGAAGTGGATAACACTCAGGAAACAATAGTTTTCAGGTTCTGCAGTGTTGCTTAATTTGTTGTTTAAATTTCTTGCCGAATTAGAAGTGGAAAACACTCAGGAAACAATAGTTTTCAGGTTCTGAAAAAATGCTTAATTTGTTGTTTAAATTTCTTGCCGAATTAGAAGTGGAAAACACTCAGGAAACAATAATTTTCAGGTTCTGAAAAAATGCTTAATTAGTTGTTTAAATGTCTTGCCGAAATAGAAGTGGAAAACATTGAGGAAACAATAGTTTTCAGGTTCTGAAAAAATGCTTAATTAGTTATTTAAATGTCTTGCTGAATATAAAGTGGAAAACACTCAGGAAACAATAGTTTTCAGGTTCTGAAGAGTTGCTTTATTTGTTGTTAAAATTTCTTGCCGAATTAGAAGTGGATAACACTCAGGAAACAATAGTTTTCAGGTTCTGCAGAGTTGCTTAATTTGTTGTTTAAATTTCTTGCCGAATTAGAAGTGGAAAACACTCAGGAAACAATAGTTTTCAGGTTCTGAAAAAATGCTTAATTAGTTGTTTAAATGTCTTGCCGAATTAGAAGTGGAAAACATTGAGGAAACAATTGTTTTCAGGTTCTGAAAAAATGCTTAATTAGTTGTTCAAATGTCTTGCCGAATTAGAAGTGGAAAACACTCAGGAAACAATAGTTTTCAGGTTCTGAAGAGTTGCTTTATTTGTTGTTTTAATTTCTTGCCGAATTAGAAGTGGAAAACATTGAGGAAACAATTGTTTTCAGGTTCTGAAAAAATGCTTAATTAGTTGTTTAAATGTCTTGCCGAATTAGAAGTGGAAAACACTCAGGAAACAATAGTTTTCAGGTTCTGAAGAGTTGCTTAATTTGTTGTTTAAATTTCTTGCCGAATTAGAAGTGGAAAACATTGAGGAAACAATAGTTTTCAGGTTCTGAAAAAATGCTTAATTAGTTATTTAAATGTCTTGCCGAATATAAAGTGGAAAACACTCAGGAAACAATAGTTTTCAGGTTCTGAAGAGTTGCTTTATTTGTTGTTAAAATTTCTTGCCGAATTAGAAGTGGATAACACTCAGGAAACAATAGTTTTCAGGTTCTGCAGAGTTGCTTAATTTGTTGTTTAAATTTCTTGCCGAATTAGAAGTGGAAAACACTCAGGAAACAATAGTTTTCAGGTTCTGAAAAAATGCTTAATTAGTTGTTTAAATGTCTTGCCGAATTAGAAGTGGAAAACATTGAGGAAACAATTGTTTTCAGGTTCTGAAAAAATGCTTAATTAGTTGTTCAAATGTCTTGCCGAATTAGAAGTGGAAAACACTCAGGAAACAATAGTTTTCAGGTTCTGAAGAGTTGCTTAATTTGTTGTTTTAATTACTTGCCGACATAGAAGTGGAAAACATTGAGGAAACAATTGTTTTCAGGTTCTGAAAAAATGCTTAATTAGTTGTTTAAATGTCTTGCCGAATTAGAAGTGGAAAACATTGAGGAAACAATAGTTTTCAGGTTCTGAAAAAATGCTTAATTAGTTGTTTAAATTTCTTGCCGAAATAGAAGTGGAAAACATTGAGGAAACAATAGTTTTCAGGTTCTGAAGAGTTGCTTTATTTGTTGTTTAAATTTCTTGCCGAATTAGAAGTGGATAACACTCAGGAAACAATAGTTTTCAGGTTCTGCAGAGTTGCTTAATTTGTTGTTTAAATTTCTTGCCGAATTAGAAGTGGAAAACACTCAGGAAACAATAGTTTTCAGGTTCTGAAAAAATGCTTAATTAGTTGTTTAAATGTCTTGCCGAATTAGAAGTGGATAACACTCAGGAATCAATAGTTTTCAGGTTCTGAAGAGTTACTTAATTTGTTGTGTAAATGTCTTGCCGAATTAGAAGTGGAAAACATTGAGGAAACAGTAGCTTTCAGGTACTGAAAAATTGCTTAATTAGTTGTTTAAATGTCTTGCCGAATTAGAAGTGGATAACACTCAGGAAACAATCTTTTGCAGGTTCTGAAGAGTTGCTTAATTAGTTGTTTAAATGTCTTGCCGAATTAGAAGTGGATAACACTCAGGAAACAATCTTTTGCAGGTTCTGAAGAGTTGCTTAATTTGTTGTTTAAATTTCTTGCCGAATTAGAAGTGGAAAACACTCAGGAAACAATTATTTGCAGGTTCTGAAGAGTTGCTTAATTTGTTGTTTAAATGTCCTTCCGATTAATACGATGGAAACACTCAGGAAACAATTGTTTGCTGGTTCTGAAGAATTGCTTAATTTGTTGTTTAAATGTCCTTCCGATTAATACGATGGAAACACTCAGGAAACAATTGTTTGCTGGTTCTGAAGAATTGCTTAATTTGTTTTTTAAATGTCTTGCGGAGTTAGAAGTGGATAACACTCAGGAAACAATTGTTTGCAGGTTCTGAAGAGTTGCTTTATTTGTTGTTTAAATTTCTTGCCGAATTAGAAGTGGAAAACATTGAGGAAACAATTGTTTTCAGCTTCTGAAAAATTGCTTAGTTTGGTGTTTAAATGTCTTGCCGAATTAGAAGTGGAAAACAATCATGACAAAATGTTGCAATCGGTAAAAGAAATACTTGATAAAATAAATTTTGGATTTAAAAAAAATAACAGAATGGCACCTTAAGCATTAAGCACCTTTTCAAAACATGCAAATAATTGTTTCCTGAGTGTTTTCCACTTCTAATTCGGCAAGATATTCAAACAACAAATTAAGCAACTCTTTAGAACCTAAAAACAATTGTTTCCTGAGCGTTTCCCACATCTAATTCAGCAAGACATTTTAACAACAAATTATGCAACTTTTCAGGACTTGCAAAACAATTGTTTCCTGAGTGTTCTTCACTTCATATGCGCCAAGAGATTTCAGACGAAACCATCAACAAATCAAAACTGATTCAAAACAATTGTTGTTTTTTTTGAAAGAGATCCACCACAATTAGACATAAAGGATTAGTAGACGAAACCATCAACAAATCAAAACTTATTCAAAACAATTGTTTTGAAAGATATCCACCTCAGTTTGACAAATAACATCAGATGACGAAACAGTCAACATATCAAAACTCATTCAAAACAATTGTTCTGAAAGAAATGCACTACAATTTGACATAACACATTAGTAGACGAAACAATCAACATATCAAAACTCATTCAAAACAATTGTTTTAAAAAAAATCCACCGCAATTAGACAAATAGCATCAGATGACGAAACAGTCAACATATCAAACTCAATCAAAACAATTGTTCTGAAAGAAATCCACCACAATTTGACAAAACACATTAGTAGACGAAACAATCAACATATCAAAACTCATTCAAAACAATTGTTTTGAAAGAAATCCAACTTAATTGGACATTTAACATCAGCAGACGAAACACTCAAAAAATCAATACTCATTCAAAACAATTGTTTTGAAAGATATCCACCTCAGTTTGACAAATAACATCAGATGACGAAACAGTCAACATATCAAAACTCATTCAAAACAATTGTTCTGAAAGAAATGCACTACAATTTGACATAACACATAAGTAGACGAAACAATCAACATATCAAAACTCATTCAAAACAATTGTTTTGAAAGAAATCCACCACAATTGGACATTTAACATCAGCAGACGAAACAATCAACATATCAAAACTCATTCAAAACAATTGTTTTGAAAGAAATCCACCACAATTTGACATAACACATAAGTAGACGAAACAATCAACATATCAAAACTCATTCAAAACAATTGTTTTGAAAGAAATCCACCACAATTTGACATAACACATTAGTAGACGAAACAATCAACATATCAAAACTGATTCAAAACGATTGTTTTGAAAGAAATCCACCACAATTTGACATTTAACATCAGCAGACGAAACACTCAAAAAATCAATACTCATTCAAAACAATTGTTTTGAAAGATATCCACCACAATTTGACCGAATTAGAAGTGGAAAACAATCAGGAAACAATAGTTTTCAGGTTCTGAAGAGTTGCTTTATTTGTTGTTTAAATTTCTTGCCGAATTAGAAGTGGATAACACTCAGGAAACAATAGTTTTCAGGTTCTGCAGTGTTGCTTAATTTGTTGTTTAAATTTCTTGCCGAGTTAGAAGTGGAAAACACTCAGGAAACAATAGTTTTCAGGTTCTGAAGAGTTGCTTAATTTGTTGTTTAAATTTCTTGCCGAATTAGAAGTGGAAAACACTCAGGAAACAATAATTTTCAGGTTCTGAAAAAATGCTTAATTAGTTGTTTAAATGTCTTGCCGAAATAGAAGTGGAAAACATTGAGGAAACAATAGTTTTCAGGTTCTGAAAAAATGCTTAATTAGTTGTTTAAATTTCTTGCCGAATTAGAAGTGGATAACACTCAGGAAACAATAGTTTTCAGGTTCTGCAGAGTTGCTTAATTTGTTGTTTAAATTTCTTGCCGAATTAGAAGTGGAAAACACTCAGGAAACAATAGTTTTCAGGTTCTGAAGAGTTGCTTAATTTGTTGTTTAAATTTCTTGCCGAATTAGAAGTGGAAAACACTCAGGAAACAATAGTTTTCAGGTTCTGAAGAGTTGCTTAATTTGTTGTTTAAATTTCTTGCCGAATTAGAAGTGGAAAACACACAGGAAACAATTATTTTCAGGTTTTGAGGAGTTGCTTAATTAGTGGTTTAAATGTCTTGCCGAATTAGAAGTGGATAACACTCAGGAAACAATAGTTTTCAGGTTCTGAAGAGTTGCTTAATTTGTTGTTTAAATTTCTTGCCGAATTAGAAGTGGAAAACACTCAGGAAACAATAGTTTTCAGGTTCTGAAAAAATGCTTAATTAGTTGTTTAAATGTCTTGCCGAATTAGAAGTGGATAACACTCAGGAATCAATAGTTTTCAGGTTCTGAAGAGTTACTTAATTTGTTGTGTAAATGTCTTGCCGAATTAGAAGTGGAAAACATTGAGGAAACAGTAGCTTTCAGGTACTGAAAAATTGCTTAATTAGTTGTTTAAATGTCTTGCCGAATTAGAAGTGGATAACACTCAGGAAACAATCTTTTGCAGGTTCTGAAGAGTTGCTTAATTTGTTGTTTAAATTTCTTGCCGAATTAGAAGTGGAAAACACTCAGGAAACAATTATTTGCAGGTTCTGAAGAGTTGCTTAATTTGTTGTTTAAATGTCCTTCCGATTAATACGATGGAAACACTCAGGAAACAATTGTTTGCTGGTTCTGAAGAGTTGCTTAATTTGTTGTTTAAATTTCTTGCCGAATTAGAAGTGGAAAACACTCAGGAAACAATAATTTTCAGGTTCTGAAAAAATGCTTAATTAGTTGTTTAAATGTCTTGCCGAAATAGAAGTGGAAAACATTGAGGAAACAATAGTTTTCAGGTTCTGAAAAAATGCTTAATTAGTTGTTTAAATGTCTTGCCGAATATAAAGTGGAAAACACTCAGGAAACAATAGTTTTCAGGTTCTGACGAGTTGCTTTATTTGTTGTTTAAATTTCTTGCCGAGTTAGAAGTGGAAAACACTCAGGAAACAATAGTTTTCAGGTTCTGAAAAAATGCTTAATTAGTTGTTTAAATGTCTTGCCGAATTAGAAGTGGAAAACATTCATGACAAAATGTTGCAATCGGTAAAAGAAATACTTGATAAAATAAATTTTGGATAAAAAAAAAATAACAGAATGGCACCTTAAGCATTAAGCACCTTTTCAAAACATGCAAATAATTGTTTCCTGAGTGTTTTCCACTTCTAATTCGGCAAGATATTCAAACAACAAATTAAGCAACTCTTTAGAACCTAAAAACAATTGTTTCCTGAGCGTTTCCCACATCTAATTCGGCAAGACATTTTAACAACAAATTATGCAACTTTTCAGGACTTGCAAACAATTGTTTCCTGAGTGTTCTTCACTTCATATGCGGCAAGAGATTTCAGACGAAACCATCAACAAATCAAAACTGATTCAAAACAATTGTTGTTTTTTTTGAAAGAGATCCACCACAATTAGACATAAAGGATTAGTAGACGAAACCATCAACAAATCAAAACTTATTCAAAACAATTGTTTTGAAAGATATCCACCTCAGTTTGACAAATAACATCAGATGACGAAACAGTCAACATATCAAAACTCATTCAAAACAATTGTTCTGAAAGAAATGCACTACAATTTGACATAACACATTAGTAGACGAAACAATCAACATATCAAAACTCATTCAAAACAATTGTTTTAAAAAAAATCCACCGCAATTAGACAAATAGCATCAGCAGACGAAACACTCAAAAAATCAATACTCATTCAAAACAATTGTTTTGAAAGATATCCACCACAATTTGACATAACACATTAGTAGACGAAACAATCAACATATCAAAACTCATTCAAAACAATTGTTTTGAAAGAAATCCACCACAATTTGACATAACACATTAGTAGACGAATCAATCAACATATCAAAACTCATTCAAAACAATTGTTTTGAAAGAAATCCACCACAATTTGACATAACACATTAGTAGACGAAACAATCAACATATCAAAACTGATTCAAAACGATTGTTTTGAAAGAAATCCACCACAATTTGACATAACACATAAGTAGACGAAACAATCAAAAAATCAATACTCATTCAAAACAATTGTTTTGAAAGAAATCCACCACAATTTGACATAACACATAAGTAGACGAAACAATCAAAAAATCAATACTCATTCAAAACAATTGTTTTGAAAGAAATCCACCACAATTTGACGTAACACATTAGAAGACGAAACAATCAACATATCAAAGTTGATTCAATACGATTGTTTTGAAAGAATTCCACCACAATTTGACATAACACATTAGTAGACGAAACAATCAACATATCAAAACTTATTCAAAACAATTGTTTTGAAAGATATGCACCTCAGTATGACAAATAACATCAGACGACGAAACAGTCAACATATCAAAACTCATTCAAAACAATTGTTCTGAAAGAAATCCACCACAATTTGACTTAACACATTAGTAGACGAAACAATCAACATATCAAAACTCATTCAAAACAATTGTTTTGAAAGAAATCCAACTTAATTGGACATTTAACATCAGCAGACGAATCAATCAACATATCAAAACTCATTCAAAACAATTGTTTTGAAAGAAATCCACCACAATTGGACATTTAACATCAGCAGACGAAACAATCAACATATCAAAACTCATTCAAAACAATTGTTTTGAAAGAAATCCACCACAATTTGACATAACACATAAGTAGACGAAACAATCAACATATCAAAACTGATTCAAAACAATTGTTTTGAAAGAAATCCACCACAATTGGACATAACACATAAGTAGACGAAACAATCAACATATCAAAACTGATTCAAAACAATTGTTTTGAAAGAAATCCACCACAATTGGACATAACACATAAGTAGACGAAACAATCAACATATCAAAACTGATTCAATACGACTGTTTTGAAAGAAATCCACCACAATTTGACATTTAACATCAGCAGACGAAACAATCAACATATCAAAACTGATTCAAAACAATTGTTTTGAAAGAAATCCACCACAATTGGACATAACACATAAGTAGACGAAACAATCAACATATCAAAACTGATTCAAAACAATTGTTTTGAAAGAAATCCACCACAATTGGACATAACACATAAGTAGACGAAACAATCAACATATCAAAACTGATTCAAAACAATTGTTTTGAAAGAAATCCACCACAATTGGACATAACACATAAGTAGACGAAACAATCAACATATCAAAACTGATTCAATACGATTGTTTTGAAAGAAATCCACCACAATTTGACATTTAACATCAGCAGACGAAACAAACAACATATCAAAACTGATTCAAAACAATTGTTTTGAAAGAAATCCATTACAATTGGACATAACACATAAGTAGACGAAACAATCAACATATCAAAACTGATTCAAAACAATTGTTTTGAAAGAAATCCACCACAATTTGACATTTAACATCAGCAGACGAAACAATCAACATATCAAAACTGATTCAAAACAATTGTTTTGAAAGAAATCCACCACAATTGGACATAACACATAAGTAGACGAAACAATCAACATATCAAAACTGATTCATAACAATTGTTTTGAAAGAAATCCACCACAATTGGACATAACACATAAGTAGACGAAACAATCAACATATCAAAACTGATTCAAAACAATTGTTTTGATAGAAATCCACCACAATTTGACATAACACATAAGTAGACGAAACAATCAACATATCAAAACTGATTCATTACGATTGTTTTGAAAGAATTCCACCACAATTTGACATTTAACATCAGCAGACGAAACAATCAACATATCAAAACTGATTCAAAACAATTGTTTTGAAAGAAATCCACCACAATTGGACATAACACATAAGTAGACGAAACAATCAACATATCAAAACTGATTCAAAACAATTGTTTTGAAAGAAATCCACCACAATTGGACATAACACATAAGTAGACGAAACAATCAACATATCAAAACTGATTCAATACGATTGTTTTGAAAGAAATCCACCACAATTTGACATTTAACATCAGCAGACGAAACAATCAACATATCAAAACTGATTCAAAACAATTGTTTTGAAAGAAATCCACCACAATTGGACATAACACATAAGTAGACGAAACAATCAACATATCAAAACTGATTCAAAACAATTGTTTTGAAAGAAATCCACCACAATTGGACATAACACATAAGTAGACGAAACAATCAACATATCAAAACTGATTCAAAACAATTGTTTTGAAAGAAATCCACCACAATTGGACATAACACATAAGTAGACGAAACAATCAACATATCAAAACTGATTCAAAACAATTGTTTTGAAAGAAATCCACCACAATTTGACATAACACATTATTAGACGAAACAATCAACATATCAAAACAGATTCAAAACAATTGTTTTGAAAGAAATCCACCACAATTGGACATAACACATAATTAGACGAAACAATCAACATATCAAAACTGATTCAAAACAATTGTTTTGAAAGAAATCCACCACAATTGGACATAACACATAAGTAGACGAAACAATCAACATATCAAATCTGATTCAAAACAATTGTTTTGAAAGAAATCCACCACAATTTGACATAACACATTAGTAGACGAAACAATCAACATATCAAAACTGATTCAAAACAATTGTTTTGAAAGAAACCCACCACAATTTGACATAACACATTAGTAGACGAAACAACCAACATATCAAAACTGATTCAAAACAATTGTTTTGAAAGAAACCCACCACAATTTGACATAACACATTAGTAGACGAAACAATCAACAATCAAAACTGATTCAAAACAATTGTTTTGAAAGAAATCCACCACAATTGGACATAACACATAAGTAGACGAAACAATCAACATATCAAAACTGATTCAAAAAGATTGTTTTGAAAGAAATCCACCACAATTTGACATTTAACATCAGCAGACGAAACACTCAAAAAATCAATACTCATTCAAAACAATTGTTTTGAAAGAAGTCCACCACAATTTGACATAACACATTAGTAGACGAAACAATCAACATATCAAAACTGATTCAAAACAATTGTTTTGAAAGAAACCCACCACAATTTGACATAACACATTAGTAGACGAAACAATCAACATATCAAAACTGATTCAAAACAATTGTTTTGAAAGAAATCCACCACAATTGGACATAACACATAAGTAGACGAAACAATCAACATATCAAAACTGATTCAAAACAATTGTTTTGAAAGAAACCCACCACAATTTGACATAACACATTAGTAGACGAAACAATCAACATATCAAAACTGATTCAAAACAATTGTTTTGAAAGAAACCCACCACAATTTGACATAACACATTAGTAGACGAAACAATCAACATATCAAAACTGATTCAAAACAATTGTTTTGAAAGATATCCACCACAGTTTGACATAACACATTAGTAGACGAAACAAACAACATATCAAAACTCATACAAAACAATTGTTTTGAAAAAAGTCCACCACAATTTGACATAACACATAAGTAGACGAAACAATCAACATATCAAAACTGATTCAAAACAATTGTTTTGAAAGAAATCCACTACAATTGGACATTTAACATCGGCAGACGAAACAATCAACATATCACAACTCAATCAAAACGATTGTTTTGAAAGAAATCCACCACAATTTGACATAACACATTAGTAGACGAAACAATCAACATATCAAAACTGATTCAAAACAATTGTTTTGAAAGAAACCCACCACAATTTGACATAACACATTAGTAGACGAAACAATCAACATATCAAAACTGATTCAAAACAATTGTTTTGAAAGATATCCACCACAGTTTGACATAACACATTAGTAGACGAAACAAACAACATATCAAAACTCATACAAAACAATTGTTTTGAAAAAAGTCCACCACAATTTGACATAACACATAAGTAGACGAAACAATCAACATATCAAAACTGATTCAAAACAATTGTTTTGAAAGAAATCCACTACAATTGGACATTTAACATCGGCAGACGAAACAATCAACATATCACAACTCAATCAAAACGATTGTTTTGAAAGAAATCCACCACAATTTGACATAACACATAAGTAGACGAAACAGCCAACATATCAAAACTGATTCAAAACAATTGTTTTGAAAGAAATCCTCTACAATTGGACATTTAACATCGGCAGACGAAACAATCAACATATCAAAACTGATTCAAAACAATTGTTTTGAAAGAAATCCACCACAATTGGACATAACACATAAGTAGACGAAACAATCAACATATCAAAACTGATTCAATACGATTGTTTTGAAAGAAATCCACCACAATTTGACATTTAACATCAGCAGACGAAACAATCAACATATCAAAACTGATTCAAAACAATTGTTTTGAAAGAAATCCACCACAATTGGACATAACACATAAGTAGACGAAACAATCAACATATCAAAACTGATTCAAAACAATTGTTTTGAAAGAAATCCACCACAATTGGACATAACACATAAGTAGACGAAACAATCAACATATCAAAACTGATTCAAAACAATTGTTTTGAAAGAAATCCACCACAATTGGACATAACACATAAGTAGACGAAACAATCAACATATCAAAACTGATTCAAAACAATTGTTTTGAAAGAAATCCACCACAATTTGACATAACACATTATTAGACGAAACAATCAACATATCAAAACAGATTCAAAACAATTGTTTTGAAAGAAATCCACCACAATTGGACATAACACATAATTAGACGAAACAATCAACATATCAAAACAGATTCAAAACAATTGTTTTGAAAGAAATCCACCACAATTGGACATAACACATAATTAGACGAAACAATCAACATATCAAAACTGATTCAAAACAATTGTTTTGAAAGAAATCCACCACAATTGGACATAACACATAAGTAGACGAAACAATCAACATATCAAAACTGATTCAAAACAATTGTTTTGAAAGAAATCCACCACAATTTGACATAACACATTATTAGACGAAACAATCAACATATCAAAACAGATTCAAAACAATTGTTTTGAAAGAAATCCACCACAATTTGACATAACACATTATTAGACGAAACAATCAACATATCAAAACAGATTCAAAACAATTGTTTTGAAAGAAATCCACCACAATTGGACATAACACATAATTAGACGAAACAATCAACATATCAAAACTGATTCAAAACAATTGTTTTGAAAGAAATCCACCACAATTGGACATAACACATAAGTAGACGAAACAATCAACATATCAAAACTGATTCAAAACAATTGTTTTGAAAGAAACCCACCACAATTTGACATAACACATTAGTAGACGAAACAACCAACATATCAAAACTGATTCAAAACAATTGTTTTGAAAGAAACCCACCACAATTTGACATAACACATTAGTAGACGAAACAATCAACAATCAAAACTGATTCAAAACAATTGTTTTGAAAGAAATCCACCACAATTGGACATAACACATAAGTAGACGAAACAATCAACATATCAAAACTGATTCAAAAAGATTGTTTTGAAAGAAATCCACCACAATTTGACATTTAACATCAGCAGACGAAACACTCAAAAAATCAATACTCATTCAAAACAATTGTTTTGAAAGAAGTCCACCACAATTTGACATAACACATTAGTAGACGAAACAATCAACATATCAAAACTGATTCAAAACAATTGTTTTGAAAGAAACCCACCACAATTTGACATAACACATTAGTAGACGAAACAATCAACATATCAAAACTGATTCAAAACAATTGTTTTGAAAGAAATCCACCACAATTGGACATAACACATAAGTAGACGAAACAATCAACATATCAAAACTGATTCAAAACAATTGTTTTGAAAGAAACCCACCACAATTTGACATAACACATTAGTAGACGAAACAATCAACATATCAAAACTGATTCAAAACAATTGTTTTGAAAGAAACCCACCACAATTTGACATAACACATTAGTAGACGAAACAATCAACATATCAAAACTGATTCAAAACAATTGTTTTGAAAGATATCCACCACAGTTTGACATAACACATTAGTAGACGAAACAAACAACATATCAAAACTCATACAAAACAATTGTTTTGAAAAAAGTCCACCACAATTTGACATAACACATAAGTAGACGAAACAATCAACATATCAAAACTGATTCAAAACAATTGTTTTGAAAGAAATCCACTACAATTGGACATTTAACATCGGCAGACGAAACAATCAACATATCACAACTCAATCAAAACGATTGTTTTGAAAGAAATCCACCACAATTTGACATAACACATAAGTAGACGAAACAGCCAACATATCAAAACTGATTCAAAACAATTGTTTTGAAAGAAATCCTCTACAATTGGACATTTAACATCGGCAGACGAAACAATCAACATATCAAAACTGATTCAAAACAATTGTTTTGAAAGAAATCCACCACAATTGGACATAACACATAAGTAGACGAAACAATCAACATATCAAAACTGATTCAATACGATTGTTTTGAAAGAAATCCACCACAATTTGACATTTAACATCAGCAGACGAAACAATCAACATATCAAAACTGATTCAAAACAATTGTTTTGAAAGAAATCCACCACAATTGGACATAACACATAAGTAGACGAAACAATCAACATATCAAAACTGATTCAAAACAATTGTTTTGAAAGAAATCCACCACAATTGGACATAACACATAAGTAGACGAAACAATCAACATATCAAAACTGATTCAAAACAATTGTTTTGAAAGAAATCCACCACAATTTGACATAACACATTATTAGACGAAACAATCAACATATCAAAACAGATTCAAAACAATTGTTTTGAAAGAAATCCACCACAATTGGACATAACACATAATTAGACGAAACAATCAACATATCAAAACTGATTCAAAACAATTGTTTTGAAAGAAATCCACCACAAATGGACATAACACATAAGTAGACGAAACAATCAACATATCAAATCTGATTCAAAACAATTGTTTTGAAAGAAATCCACCACAATTTGACATAACACATTAGTAGACGAAACAATCAACATATCAAAACTGATTCAAAACAATTGTTTTGAAAGAAACCCACCACAATTTGACATAACACATTAGTAGACGAAACAACCAACATATCAAAACTGATTCAAAACAATTGTTTTGAAAGAAACCCACCACAATTTGACATAACACATTAGTAGACGAAACAATCAACATATCAAAACTGATTCAAAACAATTGTTTTGAAAGAAATCCACCACAATTGGACATAACACATAAGTAGACGAAACAATCAACATATCAAAACTGATTCAAAAAGATTGTTTTGAAAGAAATCCACCACAATTTGACATTTAACATCAGCAGACGAAACACTCAAAAAATCAATACTCATTCAAAACAATTGTTTTGAAAGAAATCCACCACAATTTGACATAACACATTAGTAGACGAAACAATCAACATATCAAAACTGATTCAAAACAATTGTTTTGAAAGAAACCCACCACAATTTGACATAACACATTAGTAGACGAAACAATCAACATATCAAAACTGATTCAAAACAATTGTTTTGAAAGAAATCCACCACAATTGGACATAACACATAAGTAGACGAAACAATCAACATATCAAAACTGATTCAAAACAATTGTTTTGAAAGAAACCCACCACAATTTGACATAACACATTAGTAGACGAAACAATCAACATATCAAAACTGATTCAAAACAATTGTTTTGAAAGAAACCCACCACAATTTGACATAACACATTAGTAGACGAAACAATCAACATATCAAAACTGATTCAAAACAATTGTTTTGAAAGATATCCACCACAGTTTGACATAACACATTAGTAGACGAAACAAACAACATATCAAAACTCATACAAAACAATTGTTTTGAAAAAAGTCCACCACAATTTGACATAACACATAAGTAGACGAAACAATCAACATATCAAAACTGATTCAAAACAATTGTTTTGAAAGAAATCCACTACAATTGGACATTTAACATCGGCAGACGAAACAATCAACATATCAAAACTGATTCAAAACAATTGTTTTGAAAGAAACCCACCACAATTTGACATAACACATTAGTAGACGAAACAACCAACATATCAAAACTGATTCAAAACAATTGTTTTGAAAGAAACCCACCACAATTTGACATAACACATTAGTAGACGAAACAATCAACAATCAAAACTGATTCAAAACAATTGTTTTGAAAGAAATCCACCACAATTGGACATAACACATAAGTAGACGAAACAATCAACATATCAAAACTGATTCAAAAAGATTGTTTTGAAAGAAATCCACCACAATTTGACATTTAACATCAGCAGACGAAACACTCAAAAAATCAATACTCATTCAAAACAATTGTTTTGAAAGAAGTCCACCACAATTTGACATAACACATTAGTAGACGAAACAATCAACATATCAAAACTGATTCAAAACAATTGTTTTGAAAGAAACCCACCACAATTTGACATAACACATTAGTAGACGAAACAATCAACATATCAAAACTGATTCAAAACAATTGTTTTGAAAGAAATCCACCACAATTGGACATAACACATAAGTAGACGAAACAATCAACATATCAAAACTGATTCAAAACAATTGTTTTGAAAGAAACCCACCACAATTTGACATAACACATTAGTAGACGAAACAATCAACATATCAAAACTGATTCAAAACAATTGTTTTGAAAGAAACCCACCACAATTTGACATAACACATTAGTAGACGAAACAATCAACATATCAAAACTGATTCAAAACAATTGTTTTGAAAGATATCCACCACAGTTTGACATAACACATTAGTAGACGAAACAAACAACATATCAAAACTCATACAAAACAATTGTTTTGAAAAAAGTCCACCACAATTTGACATAACACATAAGTAGACGAAACAATCAACATATCAAAACTGATTCAAAACAATTGTTTTGAAAGAAATCCACTACAATTGGACATTTAACATCGGCAGACGAAACAATCAACATATCACAACTCAATCAAAACGATTGTTTTGAAAGAAATCCACCACAATTTGACATAACACATAAGTAGACGAAACAGCCAACATATCAAAACTGATTCAAAACAATTGTTTTGAAAGAAATCCTCTACAATTGGACATTTAACATCGGCAGACGAAACAATCAACATATCAAAACTGATTCAAAACAATTGTTTTGAAAGAAATCCACCACAATTGGACATAACACATAAGTAGACGAAACAATCAACATATCAAAACTGATTCAATACGATTGTTTTGAAAGAAATCCACCACAATTTGACATTTAACATCAGCAGACGAAACAATCAACATATCAAAACTGATTCAAAACAATTGTTTTGAAAGAAATCCACCACAATTGGACATAACACATAAGTAGACGAAACAATCAACATATCAAAACTGATTCAAAACAATTGTTTTGAAAGAAATCCACCACAATTGGACATAACACATAAGTAGACGAAACAATCAACATATCAAAACTGATTCAAAACAATTGTTTTGAAAGAAATCCACCACAATTGGACATAACACATAAGTAGACGAAACAATCAACATATCAAAACTGATTCAAAACAATTGTTTTGAAAGAAATCCACCACAATTTGACATAACACATTATTAGACGAAACAATCAACATATCAAAACAGATTCAAAACAATTGTTTTGAAAGAAATCCACCACAATTGGACATAACACATAATTAGACGAAACAATCAACATATCAAAACTGATTCAAAACAATTGTTTTGAAAGAAATCCACCACAAATGGACATAACACATAAGTAGACGAAACAATCAACATATCAAATCTGATTCAAAACAATTGTTTTGAAAGAAATCCACCACAATTTGACATAACACATTAGTAGACGAAACAATCAACATATCAAAACTGATTCAAAACAATTGTTTTGAAAGAAACCCACCACAATTTGACATAACACATTAGTAGACGAAACAACCAACATATCAAAACTGATTCAAAACAATTGTTTTGAAAGAAACCCACCACAATTTGACATAACACATTAGTAGACGAAACAATCAACATATCAAAACTGATTCAAAACAATTGTTTTGAAAGAAATCCACCACAATTGGACATAACACATAAGTAGACGAAACAATCAACATATCAAAACTGATTCAAAAAGATTGTTTTGAAAGAAATCCACCACAATTTGACATTTAACATCAGCAGACGAAACACTCAAAAAATCAATACTCATTCAAAACAATTGTTTTGAAAGAAATCCACCACAATTTGACATAACACATTAGTAGACGAAACAATCAACATATCAAAACTGATTCAAAACAATTGTTTTGAAAGAAACCCACCACAATTTGACATAACACATTAGTAGACGAAACAATCAACATATCAAAACTGATTCAAAACAATTGTTTTGAAAGAAATCCACCACAATTGGACATAACACATAAGTAGACGAAACAATCAACATATCAAAACTGATTCAAAACAATTGTTTTGAAAGAAACCCACCACAATTTGACATAACACATTAGTAGACGAAACAATCAACATATCAAAACTGATTCAAAACAATTGTTTTGAAAGAAACCCACCACAATTTGACATAACACATTAGTAGACGAAACAATCAACATATCAAAACTGATTCAAAACAATTGTTTTGAAAGATATCCACCACAGTTTGACATAACACATTAGTAGACGAAACAAACAACATATCAAAACTCATACAAAACAATTGTTTTGAAAAAAGTCCACCACAATTTGACATAACACATAAGTAGACGAAACAATCAACATATCAAAACTGATTCAAAACAATTGTTTTGAAAGAAATCCACTACAATTGGACATTTAACATCGGCAGACGAAACAATCAACATATCACAACTCAATCAAAACGATTGTTTTGAAAGAAATCCACCACAATTTGACATAACACATAAGTAGACGAAACAGCCAACATATCAAAACTGATTCAAAACAATTGTTTTGAAAGAAATCCTCTACAATTGGACATTTAACATCGGCAGACGAAACAATCAACATATCAAAACTGATTCAAAACGATTGTTTTGAAAGAAATCCACCACAATTTGACATTTAACATCAGCAGACGAAACAATCAAAAAAGCAATACTCATTCAAAACAATTGTTTTGAAAGATATCCACCACAGTTTGACATAACACATAAGTAGACGAAACAATCAACATATCAAAACTGATTCAAAACAATTGTTTTGAAAGAAACCCACCACAATTTGACATAACACATTAGTAGACGAAACAATCAACATATCAAAACTGATTCAAAACAATTGTTTTGAAAGAAACCCACCACAATTTGACATAACACATTAGTAGACGAAACAATCAACATATCAAAACTGATTCAAAACAATTGTTTTGAAAGATATCCACCACAGTTTGACATAACACATTAGTAGACGAAACAATCAACATATCAAAACTGATTCAAAACAATTGTTTTGAAAGAAATCCACCACAATTTGACATAACACATTAGTAGACGAAACAATCAACATATCAAAACTGATTCAAAACAATTGTTTTGAAAGAAATCCACCACAATTTGACATAACACATTAGTAGACGAAACAATCAACATATCAAAACTCATTCAAAACAATTGTACTGAAAGAAATCCACCACAATTTGACATAACACATGAGTAGACGAAACAATCAACATATCAAAACTGATTCAAAACGATTGTTTTGAAAGAAATCCACCACAATTTGACATTAAACATCAGCAGACGAAACACTCAAAAAATCAATACTCATTCAAAACAATTGTTTTGAAAGATATCCACCACAGTTTGACATAACACATTAGTAGACGAAACAAACAACATATCAAAACTCATACAAAACAATTGTTTTGAAAGAAATCCACCACAATTTGACATAACACATGAGTAGACGAAACAATCAATCTATCAAAACTCATTCAAAACAATTGTTCTGAAAGAAATCCTCCACAATTTGACATAACACATTAGTAGACGAAACAATCAACATATCAAAACTCATACAAAACAATTGTTTTGAAAGAAATCCACCACAATTTGACATAACACATGAGTAGACGAAACAATCAATCTATCAAAACTCATTCAAAACAATTGTTTTGAAAGAAATCCTCCACAATTTGACATAACACATTAGTAGACGAAACAATCAACATATCAATACTCATTCAAAACAATTGTTTTGAAAGATATCCACCACAATTTGACATAACACATGAGTAGACGAAACAATCAACATATCAAAACTCATTCAAAACAATTGTTCTGAAAGAAATCCACCACAATTTGACATAACACATTAGTAGACGAAACAATCAACATATCAAAACTCATTCAAAACAATTGTTCTGAAAGAAATCCACCACAATTTGACATAACACATTAGTAGACGAAAAAATCAACATATCAAAACTGATTCAAAACAATTGTTTTGAAAGAAATCCACCACAATTTGACATAACACATAAGTAGACGAAACAATCAACATATCAAAACTGATTCAAAACAATTGTTTTGAAAGAAATCCACCACAATTTGACATAACACATAAGTAGACGAAACAATCAACATATCAAAACTCATTCAAAACAATTGTTTTGAAAGAAATCCACCACAATTGGACATAACACATTAGTAGACGAAACAATCAACATATCAAAACTGATTCAAAACAATTGTTTTGAAAGAAATCCACCACAATTTGACATAACACATTGGTAGACGAAACAATCAACATATCAAAACTGATTCAAAACAATTGTTTTGAAAGAAATCCACCACAATTTGACATAACACATTGGTAGACGAAACAATCAACATATCAAAACTGATTCAAAACAATTGTTTTGAAAGAAATCCACCACAATTGGACTTAACACATAAGTAGACGAAACAATCAACATATCAAAACTGATTCAAAACAATTGTTTTGAAAGAAATCCACCACAATTGGACATAACACATAAGTAGACGAAACAATCAACATATCAAAACTGATTCAAAACAATTGTTTTGAAAGAAATCCACCACAATTGGACATAACACATAAGTAGACGAAACAATCAACATATCAAAACTGATTCAAAACAATTGTTTTGAAAGAAATCCACCACAATTGGACATAACACATAAGTAGACGAAACAATCAACATATCAAAACTGATTCAAAACAATTGTTTTGAAAGAAATCCACCACAATTTGACTTAACACATTAGTAGACGAAACAATCAACATATCAAAACTGATTCAAAACAATTGTTTTGAAAGAAATCCACCACAATTTGACATAACACATTAGTAGACGAAACAATCAACATATCAAAACTGATTCAAAACAATTGTTTTGAAAGAAATCCACCACAATTTGACATAACACATTAGTAGACGAAACAATCAACATATCAAAACTGATTCAAAACAATTGTTTTGAAAGAAATCCACCACAATTGGACATAACACATAAGTAGACGAAACAATCAACATATCAAAACTGATTCAAAACAATTGTTTTGAAAGAAATCCACCACAATTTGACATAACACATTAGTAGACGAAACAATCAACATATCAAAACTGATTCAAAACAATTGTTTTGAAAGAAATCCACCACAATTTGACATAACACATTAGTAGACGAAACAATCAACATATCAAAACTGATTCTGACGTAGGAAATAAGGCAGGGTTTGGATTTGGTACTGGTAATATGTGATTTAAGAAGCAAAGGTTTATTTATAATAAATATAATAATAAATGCAAGGCACAAATACAAGCAATAATATAATAATACAACAAAATAAAATATACAATAACACAAAGGTAAAGGATTGAATCGCACACTACTATCAACCAATAACTTTCATACAGCGGCTCCCTTCTTGGGTAACCATAAGATTGCAGCAACTCTTCTTGAGCTCTGCGACTGGACGAGACTGCACACCACAAGACTGCTTGGTTGAGACTGCTTTGGTCGAGACAGATTTGTTTGGATGCATGAGGTTGCTTATATATGGGTCCGGTTGACCTGGTTTATCTCTGGGAGGTATTGCTGGAACGTTCTTGCAATAAATCGAATAATCAGGAAATTCGTTGCAGATTTTCCTGACACTCCGGCCACACAGAAAGAGGATAAGGGTGATGAAATAAACATGTAATAATGCAATCACTTTTTCATAAGCTATTTTTATCCATAACACTTTAAGATGAATTAATAAAGCCTTGGTTGCAATAAATAGGGTAAAAGTTGGAGGTCCACAAATTGAAGCAGTTTTTAAGTTTGAAATAAAAATGGATGCACGGCAACAATTACATAATTTAAGGAAAAAATGAAGGCGTTCATCTTTGAAATGGGAGTTGCAAATAACTGAAAAAGCTGGGGGCAGCTTCCTTCCCGGCCACAAAGGTGGATGAAATTCTTGTTCAGTATTATCAGCAATACAAAAAAAAGGTTCTTTGTGATCCACAATAACTGATTTAGGTTCAACGTTTTTAACGAAAAGAATCGGTTGTTCATTTAAATTTGCATAATCGGGCCTGCCACGCGGGACTTCTAATTCTTTCATTTCATGTTGTTTAGGATTTTGGATTTCTGCTACTTCTGCTTCTTGCAGTTCTTCAAATAATGAAATTTGATTAACAGGTTGAGCAAATTTCAAATCTTGAATTTCATTTTGCAATTGTTGAACAGCTTCTTGCAGTTCATTCTTTTCATTATTAAGTTTAACATTTGCACTTGCAAGTCGTTTTATTTCTTCTTCTTGAAGATTAAGTTGATTTGAAGCTTCTTGGTACATATCACGGATGTTGCCAAGTAAATTTCTTAATGATTTAATTGTTGAAGTTTCACGAGTATTTTGAGATTTCAATTGCTCGATTTTTTCTTTTAATTCGTCAGTGACAATTTTGGATGAATCTAATTTAGCATTATGAACTTCCAATGAAATATGGTAGTTTTTGTTTACATGTGAAAGTCGTTTCAATTCAGATTTCAGGAGGCATATTTCATCAATGAGATCTTTTTTCTCATTATTTACTTCACATAACTTTTGTTGAAGATTATTTTCAGATGTTGACATATTCTTAATGTCTCCTTTAAGTTTTTGATTTTCAGCTAAGAGTTCATTTTCAGTTGATTCAAATAAAACTTGCATTTCTTTCATGCGTTGTTTCATTTGCATATTTTGGTGTTCCAGTTCATTTTCACGATCACTTGGATGGTTGACAGGAACTAGAGATTCAGGAGCACATAAGTTAACTTCATTAATCACAGGTGTCACACTTTGACCACAAACAATTTTTCCCAATGAAGTTTCAACTTCTGAATAACCATTTTCAAGCTTTTTTGCTAGCATAAATGTCCAGAAGTAATCATTTCCAATTAGGATATCAGGTTCTACTGGTTGCATTTCATTTGGATTTATCATTGCATATACATCAGTAATTCTTTTTACAGTATAAGCATAACTTTCAACAGTTTGCATTTTTAAAGTTTTTACAATTAATTTAACTTTTTTGCATTGAATAGGAGGAGATGCTGCGTCAATATTATCAGCAAATCTTTGAAGCACTAATTTTTCTTCTTGAATAATAGGCAGTTTCAGTTGATCGGCAAAATCTTCTTGAATAAAACTTGCTGATGCTCCACAATCAAAGAAAATATTTGCTTTTCTTTCCAATAAGGGGCGATATGGATTACATACAGGTGCAGGTTTTATCATCATTGCAACTTCTTTTTGTTCACATGATCTTCTGATGCTTACAGTATTTACATTTTTTCTATTGGAGAGGCAAAAGACTTCATTATGATTTCCATCACAATTTGAACAGGCTTTAAAATCACTGCAAGATGATGCTGAATGTCCTGGATGTAAACATTTAAAGCACAATTGTTTTTCAGCTACTATCTTTTTTCTTTCTTTAACTTCACGAACAGATTTACATGATGCAGAATTTTGATGTTTGCCACAAAATACACAATCTTTGTTATTTTTCTTTGATTTATATTGACGTTCATTTGAATATATTGAATAGCTCGTTGAATGAGTACCATCTTGGTATAAATCATTTTCAGCACGAACAACATGCAGGACTCTTTCCCGTAATTCAGCAAAAGATGGATTCAAATTAAAATAATATACTTGCACTAAAATCCTTCTTGGAATTTTTTGAGTATACAATAATTTCCAGGTTCCATCTTCGATATTAACTTTACAATTTTCCAATTGTTTTAAAATACTTTCCATTTCAAAAACAGCTTTTGCAATATCTTTAATTGAATCACTTTTTACAACAACTGAATTAAAATCATTAAATAAAGTTTTAAGCACTAATTCAGGAGTACCAAATCTTGAATAAATTTCATTTATAACAAGATTATAATTTGTAGCATCAATACTAAAACATGAAACAGCTTCTTTTGCTTTTCCACGGAGTTGTCCAACAAATAATACTAATTTTTCTACAGGACTAATATGGGGATTATCATGAATAATTTTAAAAGCTTGCCAGAAATAACTATGTTCACGAGGATTACCATAAAATAAAGGAAGATCCATTTTAGGAAAATTATACAACTGATGAGAATACATTGGTGGAGGAATATAAGAAGGCAAAGTTGAAGCAGGGATATCAAAATCAGATATTTTTGCAGAAGATTCAGATGAGGCAGTATTATTGGAATCAGACTCAGGGGATGTTTCATGTACTGGAGGGGTAGGCTGAGGGTTAAGCAATTTTGGAATTTGCTTTCCACTTTCGGCCATGAGATGATCGAGATATTTACTAGCTTCAGGCAGTTTGGCAAGAAGATCACGAATACCACACTCTTTTGAATAAAGTTGATCTAATTCGGCTTTTTCTTCAGCATAATTTTGTGAATTTCCATTTTGTAATGATTCAAGTGCAGCTACCCAGTTATCATAACATTCTTTACAAGTTGACAAAGATGCAGCAAGATCTTCTTTCATTAGATGCAATTTAGTAATGAACTGGTACACTTCATCAGGCGATGCAAAAATTGGCAATGTTTCTTTAACAACTTTTCCAATTTGTTTCCAAGCTTCATTTCTTGCTTTAGTGAACTCATTTTTGCTGGGGAAACTCATGATTGACCAATACCAAACGGTCGTAATGCACCAAAATGACGTAGCAGATAAGGCAGGGTTTGGATTTGGTACTGGTAATATGAGATTTAAGAAGCAAAGGTTTATTTATAATAAATATAATAATAAATGCAAGGCACAAATACAAGCAATAATATAATAATACAACAAAATAAAATATACAATAACACAAAGGTAAAGGATTGAATAGCACACTACTATCAACCAATAACTTTCATACAGCGGCTCCCTTCTTGGGTAACCATAAGATTGCAGCAACTCTTCTTGAGCTCTGCGACTGGACGAGACTGCACACCACAAGACTGCTTGGTTGAGACTGCTTTGGTCGAGACAGATTTGTTTGGATGCATGAGGTTGCTTATATATGGGTCCGGTTGACCTGGTTTATCTCTGGGAGGTATTGCTGGAACGTTCTTGCAATAAATCGAATAATCAGGAAATTCGTTGCAGATTTTCCTGACAGATTCAAAACAATTGTTTTGAAAGAAATCCACCACAATTTGACATAACACATTAGTAGACGAAACAATCAACATATCAAAACTGATTCAAAACAATTGTTTTGAAAGAAATCCACCACAATTGGACATAACACATAAGTAGACGAAACAATCAACATATCAAAACTGATTCAAAACAATTGTTTTGAAAGAAATCCACCACAATTGGACATAACACATAAGTAGACGAAACAATCAACATATCAAAACTGATTCAAAACAATTGTTTTGAAAGAAATCCACCACAATTGGACATAACACATAAGTAGACGAAACAATCAACATATCAAAACTGATTCAAAACAATTGTTTTGAAAAAAATCCACCACAATTTGACATAACACATAAGTAGACGAAACAATCAACATATCAAAACTGATTCAAAACAATTGTTTTGAAAGAAATCCACTACAATTGGACATTTAACATCGGCAGACGAAACAATCAACATATCACAACTCATTCAAAACAATTGTTTTGAAAGAAATCCACCACAATTTGACATAACACATAAGTAGACGAAACAATCAACATATCAAAACTGATTCAAAACAATTGTTTTGAAAGAAATCCACTACAATTGGACATTTAACATCGGCAGACGAAACAATCAACATATCAAAACTGATTCAATACGATTGTTTTGAAAGAAATCCACCACAATTTGACATTTAACATCAGCAGACGAAACACTCAAAAAATCAATACTGATTCAAAACAATTGTTTTGAAAGATATCCACCACAGTTTGACATAACACATTAGTAGACGAAACAAACAACATATCAAAACTCATACAAAACAATTGTTTTGAAAAAAATCCACCACAATTTGACATAACACATAAGTAGACGAAACAATCAACATATCAAAACTGATTCAAAACAATTGTTTTGAAAGAAATCCACTACAATTGGACATTTAACATCGGCAGACGAAACAATCAACATATCACAACTCATTCAAAACAATTGTTTTGAAAGAAATCCACCACAATTTGACATAACACATAAGTAGACGAAACAATCAACATATCAAAACTGATTCAAAACAATTGTTTTGAAAGAAATCCACTACAATTGGACATTTAACATCGGCAGACGAAACAATCAACATATCAAAACTGATTCAATACGATTGTTTTGAAAGAAATCCACCACAATTTGACATTTAACATCAGCAGACGAAACACTTAAAAAATCAATACTCATTCAAAACAATTGTTTTGAAAGATATCCACCACAATTGGACATTTAACATCAGCAGACGAAACATTCACAAAATCAATACTCATTCAAAACAATTGTTTTGAAAGATATCCACCACAGTTTGACATAACACATTAGTAGACGAAACAAACAACATATCAAAACTCATACAAAACAATTGTTTTGAAAAAAATCCACCACAATTTGACATAACACATAAGTAGACGAAACAATCAACATATCAAAACTGATTCAAAACAATTGTTTTGAAAGAAATCCACTACAATTGGACATTTAACATCGGCAGACGAAACAATCAACATATCACAACTCATTCAAAACAATTGTTTTGAAAGAAATCCACCACAATTTGACATAACACATAAGTAGACGAAACAATCAACATATCAAAACTGATTCAAAACAATTGTTTTGAAAGAAATCCACTACAATTGGACATTTAACATCGGCAGACGAAACAATCAACATATCAAAACTGATTCAATACGATTGTTTTGAAAGAAATCCACCACAATTTGACATTTAACATCAGCAGACGAAACACTCAAAAAATCAATACTCATTCAAAACAATTGTTTTGAAAGATATCCACCACAATTGGACATTTAACATCAGCAGACGAAACATTCACAAAATCAATACTCATTCAAAACAATTGTTTTGAAAGATATCCACCACAATTGGACATTTAACATCAGCAGACGAAACATTCCAAAAATCAATACTCATTCAAAACAATTGTTTTGAATGAGTTTTGATTTGTTGATGGTTTCGTCTGAAATCTCTTGCCAAATATGAAGTGGAAAACACTCAGGAAACAATTATTTGCAGGTTCTGAAGAGTTGCTTAATTTGTTGTTTAAATGTCTTGCCGAATTTGATGTGGGAAACACTCAGGAAACAATTGTTTTCAAGTTCTGAAAAGGTACTTAATTTGTTGTTTAAATATTTTGCCGAATTTAAAGTGGATAACACTCAGGAAACAATATTAGCTGTATTATTATGGAAATATTATCGTTTAGGACGGCTTCTTGCGGGTTGTGAGGGTAGAATGCCAGCCATTCTATTATTTTTATTAAATCCAAAATTTATTTTATCAAGTATTTCTTTTACCGATTGCAACATTTTGTCCTGAATGTTTCCCACTTTTAATTCGGCAAGTAATTATTGTTTCATTCATCTTCGTTGCTTTTTTCTTTGCTGCCATCCTGTTCTGGTATTCATCAATTTCTTTTTCGTATATTCTTCCACGATCTTTTGGATCACTATCACGATAAGTTTTCTTCATTTTCTTTTATATCTTTGTCTTCTTGTTGGGCTTCAGCTTCTTTATTTTGAATTATTGTATGTCGATCATCAATTTTTTGAGCATGTTTTAATTCAGCTTTATCTGGTTTCTTGGATGATTTTTAAGGTTCTGTTGTTGTTGTTGTTGAAGTCGAAGTTGACGTTGTCATTGTAGGTATAGCTTTAGGTTTTTCAGTAGTAGTTGTTGTTTGTCGATGTTGATTTTGTTGGAGTTGCTTTTGTTTTCGTTTCAGAAGTTGATTCAGGAGATGTTGTTGTAGTTGTAGTTGTAGTTGTGCTGGTAGTTGTGGTTGTTGATGAAGTTGTTTTTGTTGCTGCTTTATGATCCACTGTTGAAGTTTCATTTGTCGTTGCTTTTGCGGTTTGTTTTTGGTCATTTGTTGTTGCATTTGAAGATTGTTGTTGTTGAGTATTTGTTTTACTATCAGTAATTTTATAAACATGTTTAAGGGGTTGTTGGGTAGATGATTGATCATTTGTAGTTGTAACATTTCCATTGATTTTGTTGACTTTCTTCAGAGCTTCTCGTTTTGTTCTTGTTATTTTTATTGGTTGAGTAATATTGGTTTTAATTTTAACAACTGCATCATTTTTCATTTGTACTGCTCCATCGGGGACACACTCTTTGACTCTTTCTTCCATTGGTTCATCAGAAAATAAGAATGCCGCCTGCAAAGCATCCAAGATTAAATACGTAATTTCCGGAACATTAGTTGTTGGATGTGCCAAAAGTCTGTGATAGATTCCAGCATCAACATAACGGCAAAGTTGAGTAGTATTGAATGATTTCCAAATTATTGTTTGTGTTTCCATTTCAAATGAATATTTATTATTTTCACAGCCACTAAGATGAGAAAGATCAGAAATAAGATGACCATCCAGAGTATGTGCAATTTTACCACGTGTTAAAACATAATTTGTTGCTGATCCACATTTTTCGCCAACAATTTTAGTCTTGATTTCAGGAGCTATTGTAGTTTTGTATTCTTTGGTGCCATTTAAATATTGATCAGTTAACATTTTACACTTTTTTAGAGTGATATCGATCGGCTTGTCATATTCGGATCCATCAATTTCTTTGTAAAAAAATGTTGTGATACATTTTGTTGTGATTTTTCCAATACATTTTATTGCCTCAGCTTCTGCAGGAACACGACGTTTAACAAACAAATTGACTTCGACTGGTTGAATTGTTGATCATTTTGGGATTTGGCAATTAATTTTTGAAGGTGATTCTACCATCGTTGAGGGGCCATGTTTATAACAAATTTGTTGGTGAGCATTTCCACTGAAGAATAAAGCAAATAAAGCCATGATTATAAGGTAATATGCAGGTGAAATACTTCTTGCTTTTGCTGTTGTTGTTCTACAAAACACACCATATGTTTATAATTAGCAGATTCTACGAGCTATGTTAAGCACGAAGAGCTCGAAGAAAGGAATCCTTACAACGAAACACACCATATGTTTATTACTCGCAAATTCTAGGAGTTTTTTCAAGCACGAAGAGCTGGAAGAAAGGAATCCTTTCAACAAAAAAAACCATATGTTAATTATTAGCAGTTTTTACTAGCTTTTTTAAGCACGAAGAGATCAAAGAAAGGAATCCTTTCAACAAAACAAACCGTATGTTTATTATTAGCAGATTCTACGAGCTATGTTAAGCACGAAGAGATCAAAGAAAGGAATCCTTTCAACAAAACACACCATATGTTTATTATTAGCAGTTTCTACTAGCTTTTTTAAGCACTAAGAGATCAAAGAAAGGAATCCTATCAACAAAACAAACCGTATGTTTATTATTAGCAGATTCTACGAGCTTTTTTAAGCACGAAGAGATCATAGAAAGGAATCCTTTCAACAAAAAAAACCATATGTTTATTATTAGCAGATTCTACTAGCTTTTTCAAGCACGAAGAGATCAAAGAAAGGAATCCTTTCAACAAAAAAAACCGTAAGTTATTATTAGCAGATTCTACGAGCTATGTTAAGCACGAAGAGCTCGAAGAAAGGAATCCTTACAACGAAACAAACCATATGTTTATTACTCGCAGATTCTAGGAGTTTTTTCAAGCACGAAGAGCTGGAAGAAAGGAATCCTTTCAACAAAAAAAACCATATGTTAATTATTAGCAGTTTCTACTAGCTTTTTTAAGCACGAAGAGATCGAAGAAAGGAATCCTTTCAACAAAACAAACCGTAAGTTATTATTAGCAGATTCTAGGAGTTTTTTTAAGCACGAAGAGCTGGAAGAAAGGAATCCTTTCAACAAAAAATACCATATGTTTATTATTAGCAGTTTCTACTAGCTTTTTTAAGCACGAAGAGATCGAAGAAAGGAATCCTTTCAACAAAACAAACCGTATGTTAATTATTAGCAGTTTCTACTAGCTTTTTTAAGCACGAAGAGATCAAAGAAAGGAATCCTTTCAACAAAACACACCATATGTTTATTACTCGCAGATTCTAGGAGTTTTTTTAAGCACGAAGAGATCAAGGAAAAGAATCCTTTCAACAAAACAAACCGTATGTTTATTATTAGCAGATTCTACGAGCTATGTTAAGCACGAAGAGCTCGAAGAAAGGAATCCTTTCAACAAAACTCACCATATGTTTATAAATATCAGATTCTACGAGCTTTATTAAGCACGAAGATATCAAAGAAATGAATCCTTTCAACAAAACACTCCATATGTTTATTACTCGCAGATTCTAGGAGTTTTTTTAAGCACGAAGAGATCAAATAAAGGAATCTTTTCTACAAAACACACCATATGTTTTTTATTAGCAGATTCTACGAGCTTTTTCAAGCACGAAGAGATCAAAGAAAGGAATCCTTTCAACAAAAAAAACCGTAAGTTATTATTAGCAGATTCTACGAGCTTTTTTAAGCACGAACAGATCAAAGAAAGGAATCCTTTCAACAAAACACACCATATGTTTATTACTCGCAGATTCTAGGAGTTTTTTCAAGCACGAAGAGCTGGGAGAAACGAATCCTTTCAACAAAAAAAACCATATGTTAATTATTAGCAGTTTTTACTAGCTTTTTTAAGCACGAAGAGATCAAAGAAAGGAATCCTTTCAACAAAAAATACCATATGTTTATTATTAGCAGTTTCTACTAGCTTTTTTAAGCACGAAGAGATCGAAGAAAGGAATCCTTTCAACAAAACACACCGTATGTTTATAAATATCAGATTCTACGAGCTTTGTTAAGCACGAAGAGATCAAAGAAAGGAATCCTTTCAACAAAACAAACCGTATGTTTATTATTAGCTGATTCTAGGAGTTTTTTTAAGCACGAAGAGCTGGAAGAAAGGAATCCTTTCAACAAAACACACCATATGTTTATTACTCGCAGATTCTAGGAGTTTTTTCAAGCACGAAGAGCTGGAAGAAAGGAATCCTTTCAACAAAAAAAAACCATATGTTAATTATTAGCAGTTTCTACTAGCTTTTTTAAGCACGAAGAGATCAAAGAAAGGAATCCTTTCAACAAAAAATACCATATGTTTATTATTAGCAGTTTCTACTAGCTTTTTTAAGCACGAAGAGATCGAAGAAAGGAATCCTTTCAACAAAACACACCGTATGTTTATAAATATCAGATTCTACGAGCTTTGTTAAGCACGAAGAGATCAAAGAAAGGAATCCTTTCAACAAAACAAACCGTATGTTTATTATTAGCTGATTCTAGGAGTTTTTTTAAGCACGAAGAGCTGGAAGAAAGGAATCCTTTCAACAAAACACACCATATGTTTATTACTCGCAGATTCTAGGAGTTTTTTCAAGCACGAAGAGCTGGAAGAAAGGAATCCTTTCAACAAAAAAAAACCATATGTTAATTATTAGCAGTTTCTACTAGCTTTTTTAAGCACGAAGAGATCAAAGAAAGGAATCCTTTCAACAAAAAATACCATATGTTTATTATTAGCAGTTTCTACTAGCTTTTTTAAGCACGAAGAGATCGAAGAAAGGAATCCTTTCAACAAAACACACCGTATGTTTATAAATATCAGATTCTACGAGCTTTGTTAAGCACGAAGAGATCAAAGAAAGGAATCCTTTCAACAAAACACACCATATGTTTATTATTAGCAGTTTCTACTAGCTTTTTTAAGCACTAAGAGATCAAAGAAAGGAATCCTTTCAACAAAACAAACCGTATGTTTATTATTAGCAGATTCTACTAGCTTTTTTAAGCACGAAGAGCTCGAAGAAAGGAATCCTTTCAACAAAACAAACCGTATGTTTATTATTAGCAGATTCTACGAGCTTTTTTAAGCACGAAGAGATCAAAGAAAGGAATCCTTTCAACAAAAAAAACCATATGTTTATTATTAGCAGATTCTACTAGCTTTTTCAAGCACGAAGAGATCAAAGAAAGGAATCCTTTCAACAAAACACACCATATGTTTATTATTAGCAGATTCTACTAGCTTTTTCAAGCACGAAGAGATCAAAGAAAGGAATCCTTTCAACAAAACACACCATATGTTTATTATTTGCAGATTCTACGAGCTTTCTTAAGCACGAAGATATCAAAGAAAGAAATCCTTTCAACAAAACAAACCGTATGTTTATTATTAGCAGATTCTACTAGCTTTTTTAAGCACGAAGAGCTCGAAGAAAGGAATCCTTTCAACAAAACAAACCGTATGTTTATTATTAGCAGATTCTACGAGCTTTTTTAAGCACGAAGAGATCAAAGAAAGGAATCCTTTCAACAAAAAAAACCATATGTTTATTATTAGCAGATTCTACGAGCTTTTTCAAGCACGAAGAGATCAAAGAAAGGAATCCTTTCAACAAAACACACCATATGTTTATTATTAGCAGATTCTACTAGCTTTTTTAAGCACGAAGAGATCGAGGAAAGGAATCCTTTCAACAAAACACACCATATGTTTATTATTAGCAGATTCTACGAGCTTTTTCAAGCACGATGAGATCAAAGAAAGGAATCCTTTCAACAAAACACACCATATGTTTATTATTAGCAGATTCTACTAGCTTTTTCAAGCACGAAGAGATCAAAGAAAGGAATCCTTTCAACAAAACACACCATATGTTTATTATTAGCAGATTCTACGAGCTTTTTTAAGCACGAAGAGATCAAAGAAAGGAATCCTTTCAACAAAAAAAACCATATGTTTATTATTAGCAGATTCTACGAGCTTTTTCAAGCACGAAGAGATCAAAGAAAGGAATCCTTTCAACAAAACACACCATATGTTTATTATTAGCAGATTCTACGAGCTTTTTCAAGCACGAAGAGATCAAAGAAAGGAATCCTTTCAACAAAACACACCATATGTTTATTATTAGCAGTTTCTACTAGCTTTTTTAAGCACTAAGAGATCAAAGAAAGGAATCCTTTCAACAAAAAAAAACCATATGTTAATTATTAGCAGTTTCTACTAGCTTTTTTAAGCACGAAGAGATCAAATAAAGGAATCCTTTCAACAAAACACACCATATGTTTATTATTAGCAGTTTCTACTAGCTTTTTTAAGCACTAAGAGATCAAAGAAAGGAATCCTTTCAACAAAACAAACCGTATGTTTATTATTAGCAGATTCTACTAGCTTTTTTAAGCACGAAGAGCTCGAAGAAAGGAATCCTTTTAACAAAACAAACCGTATGTTTATTATTAGCAGATTCTACGAGCTTTTTTAAGCACGAAGAGATCAAAGAAAGGAATCCTTTCAACAAAAAAAACCATATGTTTATTATTAGCAGATTCTACGAGCTTTTTCAAGCACGAAGAGATCAAAGAAAGGAATCCTTTCAACAAAACACACCATATGTTTATTATAAGCAGATTCTACTAGCTTTTTTAAGCACGAAGAGATCGAGGAAAGGAATCCTTTCAACAAAACACACCATATGTTTATTATTAGCAGATTCTACGAGCTTTTTCAAGCACGAAGAGATCAAAGAAAGGAATCCTTTCAACAAAACACACCATATGTTTATTATTAGCAGATTCTACTAGCTTTTTCAAGCACGACGAGATCAAAGAAAGGAATCCTTTCAACAAAACACACCATATGTTTATTATTAGCAGATTCTACGAGCTTTTTCAAGCACGAAGAGATCAAAGAAAGGAATCCTTTCAACAAAACACACCATATGTTTATTATTAGCAGATTCTACGAGCTTTTTCAAGCACGAAGAGATCAAAGAAAGGAATCCTTTCAACAAAACACACCATATGTTTATTATTAGCAGATTCTACTAGCTTTTTTAAGCACGAAGAGATCGAGGAAAGGAATCCTTTCAACAAAACACACCATATGTTTATTATTAGCAGTTTCTACTAGCTTTTTTAAGCACTAAGAGATCAAAGAAAGGAATCCTTTCAACAAAACAAACCGTATGTTGTTATTAGCAGATTCTACGGGCTTTTTCAAGCACGAAGAGATCAAAGAAAAGAATCCTTTCAACAAAACAAACCGTATGTTTATTATTAGCAGATTCTACGAGCTTTTTTAAGCACGAAGAGATCAAGGAAAAGAATCCTTTCAACAAAACAGACCGTATGTTTATTATTAGCAGTTTCAACGAGCTTTTTCAAGCACGAAGAGATCAAAGAAAGGAATCCTTTCAACAAAACAAACCGTATGTTTATTATTAGCAGTTTCTACTAGCTTTTTTAAGCACGAAGAGATCAAGGAAAAGAATCCTTTCAACAAAACAGACCGTATGTTTATTATTAGCAGTTTCTACTAGCTTTTTTAAGCACGAAGAGATCAAGGAAAAGAATCCTTTCAACAAAACAAACCGTATGTTTATTATTAGCAGATTCTACGAGCTATATTAAGCACGAAGAGCTGGAAGAAAGGAATCCTTTCAACAAAACACACCATATGTTTATAAATATCAGATTCTACGAGCTTTGTTAAGCACGAAGAGATCAAAGAAAGGAATCCTTTCAACAAAACAAACCGTATGTTTATTATTAGCTGATTCTAGGAGTTTTTTTAAGCACGAAGAGCTGGAAGAAAGGAATCCTTTCAACAAAACTCACCATATGTTTATTATTAGCAGATTCTACGAGCTATGTTAAGCACGAAGAGCTCGAAGAGCTGGAAGAAAGGAATCCTTTCAACAAAACACACCATATGTTTATAAATATCAGATTCTACGAGCTTTGTTAAGCACGAAGAGATCAAAGAAAGGAATCCTTTCAACAAAACAAACCGTATGTTTATTATTAGCAGATTCTACGAGCTTTTTTAAGCACGAAGAGATCAACGAAAGGAATCCTTTCAACAAAACTCACCATATGTTTATTATTAGCAGATTCTACGAGCTTTTTCAAGCACGAAGAGATCAAAGAAAGGAATCCTTTCAACAAAACACACCATATGTTTATTATTAGCAGATTCTACTAGCTTGTTTAAGCACGAAGAGATCGAGGAAAGGAATCCTTTCAACAAAACACACCATATGTTTATTATTAGCAGATTCTACGAGCTTTTTCAAGCACGAGGAGATCAAAGAAAGGAATCCTTTCAACAAAACACACCATATGTTTATTATTAGCAGATTCTACGAGCTATGTTAAGCACGAAGAGCTCGAAGAAAGGAATCCTTTCAACAAAACTCACCATATGTTTATTATTAGCAGATTCTAGGAGATTTTTCAAGCACGAAGAGATCAAAGAAAGGAATCCTTTCAACAAAACAAACCGTATGTTTATTATTAGCAGATTCTACTAGCTTGTTTAAGCACGAAGAGATCGAGGAAAGGAATCCTTTCAACAAAACACACCATATGTTTATTATTAGCAGATTCTACGAGCTTTTTTAAGCACGAAGAGATCAAAGAAAGGAATCCTTTCAACAAAACAAACCGTATGTTTATTATTAGCAGATTCTACGAGCAATGTTAAGCACGAAGAGCTCGAAGAAAGGAATCCTTACAACGAAACAAACCATATGTTTATCATTAGCAGATTCTAGGAGATTTTTCAAGCACGAAGAAATCAAAGAAAAGAATCCTTTCAACAAAACAAACCGTATGTTTATTATTAGCAGTTTCTACTAGCTTTTTTAAGCACGAAGAGATCAATGAAAAGAATCCTTTCAACAAAAAAAACCGTATGTTTATTATTAGCAGATTCTACGAGCTATGTTAAGCACGAAGAGCTCGAAGAGCTCGAAGAAAGGAATCCTTTCTACAAAACACACCATATGTTTTTTATTAGCAGATTCTACGAGCTTTTTCAAGCACGAGGAGATCAAAGAAAAGAATCCTTTCAACAAAACAAACCGTATGTTTATTATTAGCAGTTTCTACTAGCTTTTTTAAGCACGAAGAGATCAAGGAAAAGAATCCTTTCAACAAAACAAACCGTATGTTTATTATTAGCAGATTCTACGAGCTTTTTTAAGCACGAAGAGATCAAAGAAAGGAATCCTTTCAACAAAACACACCATATGTTTATAAATATATCAGATTCTACGAGCTTTGTTAAGCACGAAGAGATCAAAGAAATGAATCCTTTCAACAAAACACTCCATATGTTTATTACTCGCAGATTCTAGGAGTTTTTTTAAGCACGAAGAGATCAAATAAAGGAATCCTTTCTACAAAACACACCATATGTTTTTTATTAGCAGATTCTACGAGCTTTTTCAAGCACGAAGAGATCAAAGAAAGGAATCCTTTCAACAAAACACACCATATGTTTATTATTAGCAGATTCTACGAGCTTTTTTAAGCACGAAGAGATCAAAGAAAGGAATCCTTTCAACAAAAAAAACCGTAAGTTATTATTAGCAGATTCTACGAGCTTTTTTAAACACGAAGAGATCAAAGAAAGGAATCCTTTCAACAAAACACACCATATGTTTATTATTAGCAGATTCTACGAGCTTTTTTAAACACGAAGAGATCAAAGAAAGGAATCCTTTCAACAAAACAAACCGTATGTTTAGTATTAGCAGATCTACTAGCTTTGTTAAGCTCGAAGAGATCAAAGAAAAGAATCCTTTCAACAAAAAAAACCGTATGTTTTTTATTAGCTGATTCTACGAGCTTTTTTAAGCACGAAGAGCTCGAAGAAAGGAATCCTTTCAACTGAACACACCATATGTTTATTACTCGCAGATTCTACGAGCTTTTTTAAACACGAAGAGATCAAAGAAAGGAATCCTTTCAACAAAAAAAACCGTAAGTTGTTATTAGCAGATTCTACGAGCTTTTTTAAACACGAAGAGATCAAAGAAAGGAATCCTTTCAACAAAACACACCATATGTTTATTATTAGCAGATTCTACGAGCTTTTTTAAACACGAAGAGATCAAAGAAAGGAATCCTTTCAACAAAAAAAACCGTAAGTTGTTATTAGCAGATTCTACGAGCTTTTTTAAGCACGAAGAGATCAAAGAAAGGAATCCTTTCAACAAAAAAAACCGTAAGTTGTTATTAGCAGATTCTACGAGCTTTTTTAAGCACGAAGAGATCAAAGAAAGGAATCCTTTCAACAAAAAAAACCGTAAGTTGTTATTAGCAGATTCTACGAGCTTTTTTAAACACGAAGAGATCAAAGAAAGGAATCCTTTCAACAAAAAAAACCGTAAGTTGTTATTAGCAGATTCTACGAGCTTTTTTAAGCACGAAGAGATCAAAGAAAGGAATCCTTTCAACAAAAAAAACCGTAAGTTATTATTAGCAGATTCTAGGAGTTTTTTCAAGCACGAAGAGCTGGAAGAAAGGAATCCTTTCAACAAAAAAAACCGTAAGTTGTTATTAGCAGATTCTACGAGCTATGTTAAGCACGAAGAGCTCGAAGAAAGGAATCCTTACAACGAAACAAACCATATGTTTATTATTAGCAGATTCTACGAGCTTTTTTAAGCACGAAGAGATCAAAGAAAGGAATCCTTTCAACAAAAAAAACCGTATGTTTATTATTAGCTGATTCTACGACCTTTTTTAAGCACGAAGAGCTCGAAGAAAGGAATCCTTTCAACAAAACACACCATATGTTTATGTTTTTAAAAATGTGCTTCAAAATAAATATTTCAGCGTAAAAAGGCAAGAAATATTTTAAAATACCAAAATTTTGTTGTGAGTTTCTTTTTTCAAAACTTCAATAAAAAAATGGATCATCCTTTTAGTCACTTGCTTCATGGATCTTCAAAATCTCAGTATTAATTTATACTGTTTGTTCTTGTATTTAGTTAATTTTAAAAATTTTTTTTTCATTTTGTTGTTTCAATATTTAGACGCTATCGTTGTAGATTTAAATTTGCAGCTCTCCAAACACTCTTCAACTATTAAATGGCCTATTTTTCATTAGTCGTGCCATAAAAATGTGATTTTTTGTCATTTGGGATTGTCCAGAAATTACCTGATTCGAAAAAAAAGTGGGAGGTGTAAGCCAAATTCTTACGCTGCTTTAAAATGCGGCAAAAGATCAAAAAGGATTACCATGTGGGGGACAAAATTGTCACGAAAAAAAATTACGTAAATTTTCTTTTTGATCAAACGCTATCCCAAAAATACCACACAATATACCGAAAATATGATTTTTTTTCAGTATTTAAGTATCCATCTAATTCTAAAATATCATGTTATTTTTTGCTTCAAAATGTGCACGTGAATTAATAGTAAACGTTTTAGCTCCTCAATCCACTGACCAACTTGTTTTTTAAGAAAAACTGGGAATTTAAAAATTGTCACTAAAAAAAGAAGAAACGAGGTCACTTTTTTTCAACAACAAGGAAAAATAAAGAGGGGTAAAAACCTGTTTTCTTTGCTAATCAATTTTTTTTGAAACATTAATGTCCTTGTAGTAGAAAAATAGGAGTAACGCACGAGGGGCGGCATCGAAAAAAAAGGTAAACAAAAACATTACTTTCTTTTTTGTTTTTCTTTAACCTTCTTGATCGCAATCAAAAATTTTAAAAAATAATAAAAATGAGTTTCGCGAAAATTTATTTTCTCTTTCTTGTATATTATAAGAAGATGAAATTTGGGTCTTGTGTCTAAAGTTAAAATATGGCTAAAACATTTTGTTCTATTTATCACTTAATGTCTCTGTATGCCTTCTTTGTGGGATGTCAAATTATAAAAACTCAGCTGTTTTGTGATGTTCATTGTTTTTCTTTTTAACTTTTTAAAAAAAAAAAAAAAAAAAAAGTGGTCGAAAAGATAAAGGGAACTCTTTTCTTGTTTGCATGCAAAAAAGAAATTGACGGCTATTGTTGTTTTTTGCGACACGTTTTTAAAACTTTTTTTTCTAGAAAAAATGCCGTTTTTAACTTGCCATTTTTTTGGGACATTTTGGAGCAATAGGTTAAACTTCTATTAAATGCAGAAATTCATTCTCTTTTGAGTGATACAAAACTTTGAAGTTAAACCTCCTTTTTTTTATCTATAAGAAGCTTGTTTTTGCACTTTGCTCGGGAAAAAAAACATTTCAAAAATGGCACATAAAATATGGCATGATTCGATCTGTATGTTACACTTGAATCAATTTTCTTGTGAATTCCAAAAATTGTTTTTAATAGAACCACATTCTAACTTTCTTCACTAGTGTCCAGGGTTTTCGATGAAAAAACTGTTGCTTTTCTTAAATATACAGCAAAAGCATTCTTTTTATTATAAAAACTCCTGTCTTCCAACATTTTTTTCTTTTCATCTTTTTTTTGTATGATAAGCGATAGATTGATTACATTTTTATAACTTTTTTATGTATTTACATAAATAGCCAAGCCCTGGACGACTGTTATTGCTAGCCAAACTATTTTGCAAGTAGTATTTGTTTTCTTTAAGATTCTTATATCCTTTTAAAATTATAAAATCCAATTTTTTGTGTACTGTAAAATTATTAACACTTTTAATTTTTCAGAAATTGAAAAAAAAGTTTAAAAACTTAATATCATTACAAAAGCTGCTCAACAACAACGATGATATTTGGAGGTAGCGGATATGGTGGATATAATGGTTACGGAGGAAATTACGGAGGCGGCTATGGCTATGAATATGGTTGTGTTGGATATTTTACAGTACTAGTAATTATTTTTGCGTTGCTAATTTGTTTTTGTTGTGCATTTAGTGGACTTGGATATTTTTATTTACAACAACGAGAAAAGCTTAAACAATATATTCAAGGAGGAAATATGTATGCAAGCAATGGATCTCGAAATTCACCATTTGTGCCAACAACCTATAATGTTTAAAAAAGATATATAGCAAAGAAATTTTTTATGACCTCATTGTATACGCTGTTATTCAAACTATGTGAATGTTTTTATAAAAAATATTATTGAAGTTTTATTTATAATGCATTTTTATTCAACTTCAAGTAAGTTGGGTAAAGTTGATTTTTCAAAATGCTTGAAAAACTCTAATTTTTTACAGTGGCTTCCATGAGGTCTCTTAGAACAATTCATTGTATAAAAGTTTTTTTTTTTTTATTTATGGTTTATTTCATTAGAAACAAAAAGATATAACTACAAACTTTATTGACATTTTTTAATGTTTACATATACGTTTATAAATAAATGTAAGCAGTGATAAAAAAAAGATAAACAATGACGCAAAAAAACTTAAAAAACGTTTATTGATGCAATTTTTTTATATCTTCGCTGATTCTTATGTACATTATTCCGATTTACCCGTAATCTTAAAAACGTTAAGTAGTTGACAGAATTTGACAAACTTTTATAATTATGAACGACATTTAAGTTGATTACTGAGCCAATCAAGACTTTCATAAAGCCCTTCAGCAGGAGTAGCACATGTAGCTTGAACATACAGTAGTCATACACTGACTTATCCGTGGTTTGAGCTACCGTAACCCTCCCAAACTTACGCTAGCTACTTATGGCTACTTAAAGCTTCTGGACTGTTAAAATATTACTGGTAAAATATTACTGTTTAAATATTACTGTTAAAATATTTCTGTTAAAATATTACTGCTAAAATTACTGTAAGCTTTAAGTAATCCTTATCAGTGACCCAATTTATCAATTAAGCTTAAAATCTGTTTCAAGGTCAAATAAAGATAAAGTCGCAAGTCAAAAGCCAAGAGATTAGCCGCTTATCAGTTATGCCCTCAGGCGATGATCTTATCACCTTTTTATCAGTGAAACAAAATTTTTTCATTTTTCATTTTTATATCGATTTTTATCAATGTTATCTATTTTCTTATCAATCCTTATCACTCTTATCACTAATTCTTATCAGTGAGATTTTTTTCGCTTTTTGACTTGGATTGAGCAAGGATTAGCTAGATTATTATTTTTTTCAATGTTTTTTCATTCATGCCCCGAGGCGATGCTGTTATCAGTCTTATTAGTGAGTCATTAAGCGTTAATTCATCAAAGCTTTTTTCCCGCCCAAACAATCATTCCCTTTTCAAATAAATATTTTGCCGCCAATTTTGTTTTCGCTATGAGACCTTTTTTCGAGATATCATTTCATCATTTTCCCGCAAAGCCAGCGAACGAGTTTTGTCTCTTTGCCATTGGCACAATCTCTTTTGCCCTTGACCTGAACAAGAAAAGTTCACTTTTGCGCTGACGTCAGCTGTGCCCTTTCCCTCGAACATTTCACCGCGACATCGACGAATAAAAATCGGCAAATGCCATAAAAGGAAAGAGAGAACTGCCAATCGAGAACTGACTGAAAAAGGGAAAGAAATAAATCTTGCTCGTGAAAGAAGGAAAAACGAATCGGACAAATCGAGGAAAATGAGAATAATGGCATAAAGCGATTAAAAAATGCTTTTATTTATTGGTTTGTCTGTCAAAAATTACACAAATTAATTGGTTTTTTCTTGTTTATTCAAATTTAATTACAAAAAAATACAAATTGTTACAAAAATTGAACAAAAATTGAACAAAAATAGATGCAAAAAACGAAACAAAAACGATACACTTTTTATATGCTTAAGGATACAAAATGCATCAAAAATTATCACACAAAACGATACAAAAACGAAACAAAAACGAAACAAAAATGAAACATTTTAGAATTTAAGTGTTTTTCCATTGATCTTTGTCGACAATGAGGGATAGTGTGTGTGTGAGCGAGGGAGATTGAAAAATTTTATTCTTCTAATTTTTTCATTTAAATGTTGCTCGAAGAGAAGTACCAGCAAATTTTCCGTCATCAAGTTGAATAACAGGAACAGACCATGAATTCCATTCACGACGACTGGTTTTTCCTATAGGCTCTTTTGGATTGTTACCAAACAAAAAGCATTGAAGTTCTTGTCCGTTTTTTGGAGCTGCCTCGACAAATAATTCTAATTGTTCCATTGGTGTCATATAAGTTCCATCGGATTTTATGATTTTACTCATAAGCATTGTCTTTCTCGCTGAAGATGATGTTCCATTTTTAAATGTTTTGTCGGATTTATATTTTGGTTCTATAAAGCATAATAATTTCCAAAGCATTGGCCCTGCTCGTCGAACATATTTGCTTCTGTTGCGAGCTTTGTTGTCCACTTGAATCAAAAAATAGCTCATATAAGCTGCCATCAAAGGATTAAGCTCAATCGGAACTTTTTCAGGAACGGGATAAATTTGAGTTTTAGGAATCTCCATCGCTTATGCTATAATATCTATGGGTAAAAAACCGGAAAATCGATCCTTATATCAAATATCAACAGTTGAATAGAGGACGAGGAATGTTTTTGTCGTAAAGTAACGCTATAGAAGCAGACAAAAATGCTATTTTTCAAAGAAACTCACGGTGATTTGACCAAACTTTTCTTTTTTTCTCTGTCGTACAAGCGAAATTGAAGTAACGCGTATTCTGTTGATTTGTTGTTTTGTGAGATATAGCGAAAAAAATTTCGAATTGAATAAGATTGTCGGTTTTTTACCCACTTTTATAAATTCTCATATTTTAATTCAATCATGAAGACTCAAAGTCAACATTATCATACGGTTTCGAAAAAAGTTCCGCAAGAATTTCATCCTTTGATGGCGGCTTTTATGGGGTATTTCTTTTACATAAATGTCGGCTCTAGCAATAGCACACAGTTTTTTAACTATGTTGAAGCAATGATTGGCAAATTAGCTGTATTTTTAGATCCCAGTGAGAATTTTCCAATTAGCAAGAATAATAAAAGTGTAAATCCACCTGAAGCTCGCAAAAAAATTATTGATAAAATTCGCAGAGAAGATGGAACAATCGTGTGTTTAATGGAGCAGTTGACCCTTTTCGCTAAAGTTGCAAGTGAAAGAGGAGGATATCCGACTGATTGCTTGTTGTATAATGAGCACAATCCAGGTCCTGTAGCTAACACAAATCTACACAAATATCCTGTCCGCATTATTCCTGTTATCATTCTTGAAAAAGGGAATCTAGCAACAACTTCAGCTTTTAATAATTTCACGTTTGATTTTCATAATCGAAAACTCAAAACTGAGAGTCAAAAGACTCGTAAAGAAAAAAGAATTGCACAATATATGAATAAAAAAGCTGAAAGAGAAAGATCAATTTATAATCTCCGTCCAAAACCTAAGAAAGAAAAGAAAATTGTCCCATATGAAGAAATAAGAAAGAAACTTAAGCAACTTTTAAAATCTTTATAAATTTGACAGTGTGTGCTTTTTCTTATAATTTTTGATTTGTTAATTATCTTTTTTGTACAAGTCGAGACGTAATTAGTTGCATTTCTTTTCATCTCTGCCGCACTCTTAATTTATGTTATCTATCATTATTTTTGTATTTCGCCTTTTGTTAATTATACGTTTTTTAATAAATAATCAAGAATTCAAACAAATGTTTTCATCTATAAACCATGGATAATTTAGAGATTTTTGATCGCGAAGAGCTTTGCTTTCATCATCCTTGTAATATTATAATATCGGGATCAACCGGAGCAGGAAAATCAACTCTTTTAGGAGAAATCTTAAAGCATAGAGAAGAGCTTTTTCACCCAAAACCAGTTGATTTATTAGTTGCTTACGGGCAAAACAGCAAGTTAATTGAGCAACTTCAAGAGGAAGGAATAAAAACTTGTAGAGGTTTGCCTGATTTTGACATAATTGACGAGCAATTAAAGAAGCCGTCTCTTGTTGTTTTTGACGATTTGATGGACGCTGATGAGAAATATTTGAACACATTATTTTTGAAAAAGGGAAATAACAATAACACTTCAATTATTTTTGTTGTTCAAAGCTTATTTACTCCAAAACTTCGCCTGCTAAAAACTAATTCTCAATACATTTTGCTATTAAAAAGTCCAAATCAGACGTTAAATATCCGCACATTCTTTTCTCAAATTTACGGAAACAAATTTAAAGAAGCGCTAAAAGCTTATTCAGATTGCGTTGAAAATAAAAAAGTTGGAAGTTATCTTCGAATTTCACTTCACCCGAGCACAGATCCAGCTTTTCGGCTTGTAACAGGAATTCTTCCCTCAGAGGAATTTGTTTGTTATAAAATATGAGCCAGCTTAAAACTTTGAAAAAATTTGCAAGGATTCACTCGACAATCAGCTTGAGAAATGCATTTGAGGACGAAATTGAATTAATTCATCAAATTTTTATTTATTTTGTTAAAGAATATTTCCCTGTTCCTGAAAGGGTCAAATTACTTATAGAAGATATAGATTCTATAAATCGCTTTGCTCGAGCGCGGAATCTATCTTCAATTAGGAAAATGTCACAATATTTGACTCCAAGAACCATTCGATTAATCTCCAAATGGGCAATGAAAATTTATCTGCGTCAGAATAATACAGCAAATGTGTCAACCGCGTCCTCTGTTTAGCATGTCAAATTGACAATAATCCGATAATTTTTAATGTATTTATCCAGAATAACTTATTATTTTATATAATTTTCGGTATAATTTTAGCGAAATGTCTAATAAAGTGATTTTAATTCCTGAAGAGCGCTATAAAAAGATGGCAGAAAAATATCAAAAGACAAGCAAAGCTGATTTGAAAAAAGAAATTGACGCAACAATAAAGGGTCAAGAGCAGCAGGAATTACTTTCACGTCAACAAGAATATGCTGAAAGAGATGAAAAAATCCCAGAAAATTTAAATAAAAAGACAAAAATGACAGCTTTGACTTTAATTCCTCCTACAGAAAAGCGTGAGAATTGGCAATTTCCCATTAAGAACAAAATAAAGAAAAGAGCAGCAACAAAGCTAAGCAAAAAGCCAGCTAAAAAGCCAACGAAAAACACAACAGATGACAAGAAGCGGGCATTCGATCAATGGAAATTCATCGACGAATAAATAATTAGAAGAATAAAATTTTTCAATCTCCCTCACTCACACACACACTATCCCTCATTGTCGACAAAGATCAATGGAAAAACACTTAAATTCTAAAATGTTTCATTTTTGTTTCATTTTTGTTTCGTTTTTGTATCGTTTTGTGTGATAATTTTTGATGCATTTTGTATCCTTAAGCATATAAAAAGTGTATCGTTTTTGTTTCGTTTTTTGCATCTATTTTTGTTCAATTTTTGTTCAATTTTTGTAACAATTTGTATTTTTTTGTAATTAAATTTGAATAAACAAGAAAAAACCAATTAATTTGTGTAATTTTTGACAGACAAACCAATAAATAAAAGCATTTTTTAATCGCTTTATGCCATTATTCTCATTTTCCTCGATTTGTCCGATTCGTTTTTCCTTCTTTCACGAGCAAGATTTATTTCTTTCCCTTTTTCAGTCAGTTCTCGATTGGCAGTTCTCTCTTTCCTTTTATGGCATTTGCCGATTTTTATTCGTCGATGTCGCGGTGAAATGTTCGAGGGAAAGGGCACAGCTGACGTCAGCGCAAAAGTGAACTTTTCTTGTTCAGGTCAAGGGCAAAAGAGATTGTGCCAATGGCAAAGAGACAAAACTCGTTCGCTGGCTTTGCGGGAAAATGATGAAATGATATCTCGAAAAAAGGTCTCATAGCGAAAACAAAATTGGCGGCAAAATATTTATTTGAAAAGGGAATGATTGTTTGGGCGGGAAAAAAGCTTTGATGAATTAACGCTTAATGACTCACTAATAAGACTGATAACAGCATCGCCTCGGGGCATGAATGAAAAAACATTGAAAAAAATAATAATCTAGCTAATCCTTGCTCAATCCAAGTCAAAAAGCGAAAAAAATCTCACTGATAAGAATTAGTGATAAGAGTGATAAAACCTTGACACAAAAAATAGATTTTATTTTTGTGATATGCTACTTCATTTCAGTAAACCTTTAACAGCAAATTTATTAATGAAAACAAAATTGTAAATATGCCAAATTTCTTGACATTTTTCAAAAAAAGCTAAATTAAACAACTTTTTTTACAACTTTGAAACTAGTGGACCCGGGAATAACATGAGTTACTGTAACATTGATAAAAAGTTTTTATCAGTAAATCGCTTCTGCGGTAACCCGTTGGGTCACCGCTTGCAGCGACTAACATCTGGACCTAGCCCTTCGGGTTTGGGGCACTAAAATGTTAATTTTTTAAGATCCAAAATATATTTGGGCCCGTAAAAATCCGTTCCTGCATGTTTTACATCGAGATTATCGTAAAAGTTGGATATTTATATATTATCAAAGGACCCGTCAGACTTATCAATCTAAGGACCCGTCGAGATCAGCATCCTTCTGTAAAACATTTAAGTGTAGAAACACAACTTATTTTGCAACAATTTTAATATCTTATTTTCTCTGTTTTTTATAATATATAAATATTCTAACACAACTTTATGACACCAAAATCGGATACGGGTGGTACTGTTAAGCACTACTTCACACAAAAGCTCATTTTCTCGATGCTTAACACTAAACTAATAAGATATACAAAAGCTAAAGCTCTATAGATTCATCTTCTTATTGCACAAACTTATTAAATCATACAAATATTGTAGTCTCTCTAAAAAGCAAGCTTTATTTCATCAACTTTTACAAATTTTACAAACATTTGCATTTTTCTCATGTTTTACAAAACCAAAATACATAAATTTTATACCACGCGATAGCCCTTCTTTTATTGATCCCTTTTTTATCATTCCTTATCACCTTATGAGTTATCATATCACTTAAATAAAAAGATAAACAAAAAAGAACAATACATTTTTGTAAGAAAAGAGCAATTTTGCTTACACGTTTTAAACTTTTTAAATTTTGACCGTGTTCCACTCATCAGATCGGCATAAATTTTATATCACTGGATAGCCCGTGTTTTGCTGATTCCTTTTTTATCTTTACATATCACTTTTTCTTATCACTAATCACTGATAAAAAAAGGAGAAACAAAAAAATGCACTTTCTCTTCTTTCTTTTTTGCAAAAAAAGAAATATGCCCTCGTTTGTTTTGCGCGGCAAAAAAGAAGAGAGATGAAAAGAAAATCGATATTTGAAATTCAGAAGGCTATAACTTCTGAACCCTTGCCTCTAGATTTTTTTTGGAGGTTTTTCTGAAATCTACGTGTTCGACTTGATATACATGATTTTTGCACTATTTTTGCGATTTTTTTTGAGAGCCACAGACTTTTTTTTAGTTCAGCATAGTTTTTTTACAGTTGAGTAATTAAACGCATTTTTTTAATCATATTCATCCAGCTCGACCTGGTACACAATCCCCTTCACAATTAGGGCAAGAGCCTCCAGGTTTAATGCACTGCATGCCATCAGGACAAGGATGTTTGTCATCACACATCGGATAATGAGAAACAGACTAAACAAAGCTATCACTGAGGAGAAAAAGAAAATAAAAAACTTACATGAGCATTTACAGCAAAATTAATAACAAAGAAAAAGACAAGAGCAAAAATGTAGAATTTCATTTTTAAAAGATACAATTCAATTGAAAAATGATGCTTTTATAGAAAGTTTTAAAATGTTTGTAGTGAAAAATTCAGACAGCGTTAATGCAAAATCACCGCTGATACATTTAAATTCTATTAAATTTTCATGTGGGCAGTTACAAAGCATTAGTTTTAAAAAGCGAACAACAAGGCTTGTAAAAATAAGAAAAATTCATGATGAAATTTTAAAAACTCATATTCTGTTTAGTTTTTATTTATTGTTGTGAGAAATTAGAGTTTTGTAAAAATCATGAAAAAAATTTTTATTTCACAGATTTATCCACATTTCAAAATTTCAACAAGCGCAACATTTTCTTTTATTTTTTGCACTCAATCACGTACACAAGTACCTATGCAATTTGGAGTTCCAGGACAAGGAACTGCGTCACGTGTAACACAGCTGTAACCTTGGGGGCATGGATGTCTGTTGTTGCACAAAATACAAGGAACAATTTCGGTGCACACCACTTTTTCAATAAACTGAAAAAGTAATTTGGTAAGAAATAAGGTAAAGAAAAACTTACATGTGCATTGACAGCAAAAAGCGTGGCAAAGAGGAAAACAAAAGCGAAAACGTAAAATTTCATGCTTAAAGAATACAAGCAAATAAATGAATGTTAGTTTGTCAACTGTCTAAAAATGTTTAAATGCTGGAAAAAGCAGACGCTGTTAATGGAGGCTTTTGAATGTATCGATATTGATAAAACACATTCAAAATCCATTTTTGTTTTGCATGCGGGGGCATTCGCAAAAACTGGTGACTTTATTTTAAACAAAGAAAATATTTTGAATAGATTGGCTAACAAAAATTCGAATTGTTTTTTTTTGCATTTATGCGCTGATATTTTCAAGAACGAGTTATCCGGTACAGTAGTATCGTTTACAGAAAAGGAATTTTTATTTTTTTGTTCCAAGTTTGACAACACAAATTTTCAAACTGCCTAACCTAAAATTTGACATAAATTGTGGAAATTTAGATCTTTCTGCATAACGAGAAAGAAAAGCAGTGAAAAATTAGGATCCAACAAAGAAAGCATTCTTTCAAATTTTGATTTTTTGGAAACCAACTTGCTGATTTTTTAGTTTTTGTATGCACAGAAAAATCTTTTTTTCCTTGCCACAATTTTTAAAGGTAGCCTCGGTGTCATTTGACAAATTGCTCTTTCATACCAAAATTTCAGCTGGACAGAAGTGCTGTCAATATTTGTGGCATTTTTACTTCAAATGAACTCTTGGGATTTGTTTGTTGAGAAAAAGACAACTTTGTTTCTTTTCTCTCGTTTATGACATGCAATGCAGTACATACATATGAGGTATAATGCAACATAGACAAATCTATTTTTTTCCTTTTTCTATATAATCAATTTTTTAGAAGTTATCACAAAAAAGCGCAGCATTGATGTTTTTTCAATTTTTCGTTATTTTCAATTTTAGATCATGCACATCTTAGACATCGCCAAATTCCCAAAAACCCCTCCAAAGTTGTTTTTTGACAATCAAAATTATATCTGCAAAGGTTCATGTCCATTTTGAAATTGAATAAGATTTTGTTTTTTTGCTCGATTTTGTGAAAAAATGCGTTTTAAATAACTATTAACTTTTTAAACATAATTATTAAATTAGCTTTTTAAAAATTAAACAACAATGTAAAAATGTTACTTCCTCGTAAATATCATTGATATTAAGTTTTGTACTAATTAAATGTATATTTAACATTTTCTTCACACAATATTAACCTTTTTAAAGAATATTTAATTAATTAAGCATTCAATTAAAGCATACTAATTTTTAATGCTCTAATTAAAAGCTTATGCATGAGCCAGCAATTAAAAAAATAGAAAAAGTAACTTTTAACAAAAAAAGTACAATAATTTATTATGTAAAAATTTTCATTGTAATAAGATGTCGTTTATTTCTACAATTTATATTGCTTTACCGGCTGTTGAAATCTGTTTGTATGCCTTTCATTTTTTGATATTTCTGTTATTGACTTGTCAAAGAAAAAAAATATTTCATGGTCCATTTTATGATATTTATAGAATTTTGTTGGCTGCAGATATTTTGTATTTTTTAACTGTAAGTGAGAAAAAGGAATAACGAGCAAATGAAGCTTCTGCTTAGAGCATGTAAGTGTCTTTCTAAGCCCGCTTCAAGCATATTTTTTTGATTTTTTGCCAATTTGGACGGTGCTGTTATAGAATTCTGCCGTTTCAAGTAATGTTAAATCTGTGTTTTTAATGAAATTGTCTTCTTTTTTCATATGTTGCATGCAAAATTCACTTACTTGATTTCGATATGATAAAAATCGATGTGTTGAGGCTCAAAAGGGAGCAGTGTTATATGAATTTTTGCTCCCCTTTATTTCATTCAATGGATAAGTTGTTTTTGACAGCCAAAAACACAACTTATCTATTGAATGAAAGACAAAGGGACCTACCCCTTTGTATTTCATTGACAAGTGAACACAGCGCACAAATTCGTATTGATTAAAAACATTCCTTTTCTTTTTCTTGCAAAAAAGCAAATTTATGAATACAAAATATTTCTACTACAACAATCATTAATGATTGTTGTAGTAGAAATATTTGAATATTTTAAACTTTTTTAATACTAAAGAACATTAAATTTGTCGCGCTTTTTGAAATAGAAAAAAGAAAAAGTTTTTTGTTTGATCTGCCTGATACATTTGACATTTATAATAAACTTGTTTGCATGTATTTTTCATCAAAATGTAACTAAGTTTTTCCTGATATCCATGTTCATGCAGATTGAAGTTTCAATTTTGAGATGTCACTACAATAATAGAAATATAAACTGTAAGAGTTACGAAATGTAAACTGAAAAATAAATGTTGTAAGCAACTTTTTTATGTTTACTTTCGAGTATTGTGGAACTCAAAACGTTTTTAAACATAGATCAAACATCATTGGTGTTACACTTTCTTAATCCACAAGAGCTCTGCGGTCCCTGCAGTTTGCATAAAAGTTAGTTGTAAATGACAAAAACGTATAAAAAACAACAATTAAAATATAATTTTGTCAAATGCTAAACAGCACAATTTCCAGTACATTGTTTGCCTTCGAATACCATCTTGGGGTTTATTTATTGACATTTACAAGTCATCGAACTTTATGGGATTCATTTATGGATATTTTGCTTCATATTTATCCGTGGTTCAATTTGTTGGTCAATCATTGCTATCTTTTAATCGTTTTACTGTTCTATGGTTTACAACTCGACATAAAAAGGTAAGCTAAATAGTTATGAGCTGCACTTTGAGGGCTATATAAAAAAAGTCATATATAATGCTCTCTAGCATAAGCTGTTAAAGTACAATGAAAAAAGACATGCGACTTGAATGACTACTTTATTTTGTAAGAGAGAAAAAACAATTATTTTGCGCATTTTTTTAAGGTTTTAAAAGAAAGAATTAGAATATTAATTTGATAATTTTTTCATCAAGCATCAGACATCAATATATTTATAATATGATAATTCAATTAGTTTTTTGACTATAATATCTCAGAAATAAAAAAGAAATGTATCTGCGGAAAAAAATCCCTTCCTTTTTCAAGAACCAGTTTTTTTTTTTAAATTAAACCTTTGTTTCGTGTTTGTCTGTTTACAAACATGTTTAAAGATGAATGAAAAAGAAAAAAGTCATTCAACAAAACTAATCAATTTAATTAATACTTTTTTCTTGTTTTTTTTTTTCTTGGCGTTTTGAATTTTTGATATTTTATCGAAATGATATGTGATATTAAAAAAATGGAAAAGAAATAAAAATACTTAAGAACAAAAAATTTGCTATTATTTTTGCAACATTGCATTTGGCACACGAGCATTAAATGATTTAGAAAAAATTATTATGCATTTTTTTTCGTGGTTTAATATGCCATAGAAAATACGCTTAATGCGTTGTCAAACATGATTTTATTATATAACAGCTAATTAGTGGGCTATTTACGTATTTATTTGCATGGGTGTTTGACGTTTGTTTACAGTAGTCTTATCACATTAGTACTGGAGCTTTATAATCCAAATATCAGCATAATATTATTTTTGAGCTAAAAAACTGCCTAATACTGTTAAAACAAAACAATTCATATCACTATAAATATAATAAAGAAAAGTTGTTCGCCCCTGAACAGCTCATAACCAAAAGCTAAAATTATTGTGCAAAAAAAGCAACACTTCTTTTTTCATTTTAAACTATTCTTTGTTACAGATTTGGAAGTATCATTGGTACACTGTTTTTGTTCTTGTACTTCCATTCTTCCACATCTGCTATCGGTTACATGTTCCATCATATTACATTTTTAAAGAGAATGGTCAAGTTAGCATCACTTTATCTGATCCAGTGTTAAAAGCAATTGTTGTACAAGCAAATTTTTATATTTACATTATTTCAACTCTCATTGAAGGATTGTTTGCTGTACTTTCTTTGTTAAAATATTATTCACTTGGAAAAGCTGAATCTTCAAAAATAAAGAAACAAGAAGTTCGGCTGTTGTGTAAGTTTTCATTATCACAGGTTGATAATTGTAGAAACAGATGGCTAAAAATCGCTATTGAATTTTAGCAATTTCATGCATTATCTTTTTCACCCAGTTACTTCGAAGTGCATACAGTTATTTTCGGCCATATTTTGAAACGAATGAACAGTTAAAAGAAATTTTGCCCGAACTTGTTCCACTCACTGCTGATATCTGTGCATGGTCAAGAAGTATTTCGCTGATACTTTTGAGGTAATTAATTTGCATATTTTTATTAATATCTAACAATAATATTTTCTAGTATAACAGCTCGAAAAGCATTTTATTACTTTTATTTTAAAAATGCAAATCAGTCAATCACTACAACAAGTGTACAAACTATAAAACCTCCATCAAAAAATAGATGATCAGCTTGGCAAGCTTATCTACAAGGCGATTCTAGAAAAATAAACAAACTGATTTTAGACCATTAATTGTTCTTTTTGCTTTTGTGGGTCCAAATTTGCATTATAATAACAAAAATATCATAAATTAAAAAAATTATTGCTTAAAGTTATCATATGGCACTGATTAAATCTGGAACAAATTTCATTGATACTTTTGGAGTTATATGCGCTTCATCACAAAAATTTGCTATTTTATTTTTTGGATCAATAGTAAAACATGTAGTTTCATTACAAAAATGCTTTTCAGCATTTACAATATAACAATTTGTACAGCTTATAACCGCATCTCTCACCATATTCCAACCAGTATCAATTGTTGCGTGATAGTCCTGTAAATTAAATAAGCTTTAAAAAAAACATATAAAATGATGTCACATAAACGTCATAAGAGGTATTGTATTGAGTTATGGTTTGATTTGTTAATATCAAATGTGACTGCAAAAAAGCAATTATACAAGAAATTCTTCTTTTTTTTCTTTTACTCTGCGTCCATGAAACTGTAGAAAAGAAATGGAGGCCCTGTGCCACCAATGGAGGGACAGACTGTTCCTCCTCTCAGTTACTCACAAGATATAATACTGATGACTTCGACTACCCCAGTAATCACTCTGCTGGGAAGGCACGCCGGGAAAATGATGGACACACGCTTGTCGTGCTTCCACATTAATATCTATCACAGATTTTGATTTTCTATAGTAAACTACATCCAAAAAGCTACAAAATAATGTCAAAAACATATTTTAAAAAAAATTTTAAATATCGAATTTTCCCTTATTTAGGTACTCCAGCAACTGTAAATGAGGTTCCCGAAGCCATTCACTGGTCGATTTGGCTGAAACTTTCAGGGTAGCTACTACTGGACCTAAAAAAGATATTTACGGGAGGATTTTCAATTTTGTACACTTTTACCAATTTTTTTAGGTCAAAGCGTACCAGTTGACCTCAGACCCTCAGTTTTGATGATGGATGTCTGAAACTTGGCAGGAATACTCTAACAATATTATATTTTGTTATGCCAATCACACTAATTCAATATATAAAGTATTTCATAAGTTTTAGCTATCAGATGATGCTATACTTGTAGTTAAACACATGCTGTGACACGTTTTGACCTAAAAAATTGGTAAAAGTGTACAAAATTGAAAATCCTCCCGTAAATATCTTTTTCAGGTCCAGTAGTAGCTACCCTGAAAATTTCAGCCAAATCGACCAGTGAATGGCTTCGGGAACCTCATTCAAAGTTGCTATAGTACTTAAATGTGGTAAAATTTGTTATATGTAAATTGTTTCTGGTATCATTTTGTAGCGTTTTAAATGGAGATTTTCATGAGAAAAAAATATTAATTTAATATAACGTGTAAAAATAATTAAAAATAAATATATCAGCTTGCAATTTTGTTTGGCGTAATGTCACTTAAAAGCATAAAGCAATTCTTTCGTGTAAAGAATCGTGTTTTCCCGGCGTGGGGAAGGCAGACACTAAATCAATCCAATTTTTTTGTCCATCAGTAGAAAAACTCTCTTCTTATTTTTTGTTATTTTTTAAAGATTAGTTTTTGTATTTTTTACTATTTTATTAACCATATCATAGTTGCTTTATCAGCATTACGAATATTTTATGAGGTAGTGTTTTTTATGGATAAGAAAATGAAAATTTCACTGTTAAAGAAACATTATTAATAAATGTTTCTAGCACTTCTGATTATCACCACACAAAAATACCAAAAAAAATTGTCAATCATTATCATGCAAAAATGAAATGCTTATTTGAATTATTATTATTACATAATCTTATTACTTTGAAAAATTAACGGCATCACTTTTTCAATTTATTTATTTTTAACATTACAGAACAAAAAACGTGTTTTAACAAAGCATCACATTCAAATTTTTATAATTGTGGAAAACATCCTCCACGAATACAGTCTTGGGATGGAAGGCAACGACGAGATTTACCGCATATTTTGTTATCTTCTGGTTGAAACTATAATGTATAATTTATACTGAATTATTTAAATTTTTAGTAAATAAACTTACGGCGGCATTGACAGCAAAAATTGTTGCAACAAATAAAAAAAGAAGGGCGAAAATGAGAAATTTCATTTTTCAATAATATGAGCAAATAAAGAAATGTCGCTTTTTAAAACACTTGAAAATGTTTAAATGTTAGACAACGTCAGCAGAGGGTGTTAGTTGTTAATGCAAACTATTTTAATGCATCCATTAGCACCTTTTTTATAAAACATTGTGACTTTTTTTAAAGTTTTAATACATAGTCGTTCGTAACAAGTGATGTTGTAAAATAAAATCATATTTTGAGGACGCTGTTTTTTAAAACTGAAATAAGTTTTTTTAATAATTAGAAAATCAAGTTTCATTTGACTAAACTAAGATGACAAGTCGCAACGATGGCATTTCCAAAAATTTTGTAAATTCTGGTCATAGGTAGTAATTATGAAAAAAAGTTATTTTTTATTTGTGCCAAGTGCTTGCTTAGAATTTATTTCAAATAATGCGATTGTTAACTATTTATAGTTTTCTTTTTTAAAAATGGATTGGCTTGTTGCTGTCTTGGAAATTCCAAGATCATATTTTGAAAACAAAAACATTATCAAATTATAATTCTATTAAGTTTAATTGCGTCAAGATAATAGAGATTCAAAAAATATTCAAATAGTTATATTTGCCACAGCCATGTTTTGACTTTCGAGCAAAGAAGCTAGCGAAAACTTTCTTTCATTTTTAAGCAATCTATCTATTTTTTCCTTATCTTGAATGTCCATCTTTTTTTTAATGAAAGAATATTTTCGTAATTTTGTCAGCAAAATAAAAAAGTAATACAAGAAGTTTTTTAATGTGAGAAATATAATTTATCGGTAATATATAATTTTTCAAAAACCAAGTTTTAAATGTGTCTCATGTTAAACAAATGTATGTTATGTATGTTCGTTTTTAAGTAAATATCAATTTCAGTTGTTAGTTTTTATGCAAGAATAATATTTCATATTTATTTTGAAAAGATATTTTTTTAAATTTTATTACAAATTAGATGTTTCAAAAACAACAGCTTGAATCATTTTCCAGCATGCTTAACACATCCGCATTCACCTTCAGTATTACAAACACACATTGAATGTGGTGGACACGGTGGACAGAACAACTTTTGAGTGTGCTTAAAAAGAAAATTATTATTTTTAAAAAAGGTGGTTATAAAAAACTTGTATACACAGAAACAGCAATGCTCTTATAAGTTTTTCATTTATTTAAAAAAATTTTAACTTACATCATTTGGTAAACATTGATGATCAACACATGTATAACCAGGTGAACAAGTATTTTCAGTGCCACAGAAATGTGCAACAGACTAAAAAAAGCTACTTTTAATGAGCATACGGATATCAAAAAACTTGCATGAGCATTTACTGCAAAAATTGCAGCAAAGAAAAAGATGAGAGCAAAAACGTAAAATTTCATTTTTTTTCAAGATACAACCCAGCAACAAGAATGGTAAGCTTTAGCGAGTTAAGAAATGTTTAAATATGGGAAAACGTAGACGCCTTTAAGAGAACCACGTTGCAAATACATTTAAAATTCATTAAATTCCACGTAAGCAGTCACGGAAATTTCGTAACTTGTTTAATAAATATCTTAAGAACAAAAAAAACATTATTCAAAATAAATGTACATAATTCGGTGCAGCTAATGTTATAGGTTTTAGAGTTGCCTCCGACTCCATTACACGATGCGCCAACTCTAAGGCTACAAATTTGAAAATTTAAATTCAAAAAAGTTATAAGTAGCGCTTCGCAGTCATAAAAAATCATATGCTCACTTTAATAGCTCTGTGTAATTTTTTTCAGGTGTAAATTTGTATGTGAAACTTTGGTTTTGTAATGGTTGCTAAACAATATGAAAAAGACATTATTTCAGATTTATATAACAAATTTTTTTCCCAGCAACAACAAGGGCTTTTTTTACTGAATATCATGTGATGGGACACAGAAACCACAAGGTGGTTCACTGCAAGCAATCTTATATGGAACACATTTGAAACCCAGAAGACAAGGATGTTTTTTGTCACATCGCTTCTCAATGAAAAGGTCGTTACCAAGACAGAGCAAAAATGTAGTTCTGTAATTTTTTTACTAAGGCATAATAACTCCGCCATGAGCTGGGTGTCTCTACTGTTAAAAACGTGGGCACTATGTTTGTGTGAGTTTTTTGAAAAAATATTATAATTCTATTATTATTGCTATTTAAAAGTAAAATTTAAAAAAAAGGTTTTTATAATGCTTTTTATTAATATTATAATCACAAAATTTCTTATTCTAAGAACTGTAGTTTAAATCATGTTTTATTATCTTTCATGCAAAAACATTCATAGTCAACACATCTACATTCAGAATCTGGTGGACATTTAGATTCACAGGACATCATTACAGTATGAAAAAAAATCTTATTAAAAAATTAACAAAAATTTTATGTAAATTTTTCACATTAAATAATTTTTAAAACTTACATATTGTTGTTTACAACGCTGTTGAAAACATTCAAAACCAGATGGACAGGGATTCTCAGTACCACAAAAATCGATTGGCAGCTAAAAAAACATTCATTTATAGAAATAAAGGCCAAAACTTACTTAAACTTATTGACAGCAAAAATTGCTGCAAAGAAAAAGATGAGAGCAAAAACGTTTAAACTAAAAAAATGGTGGGTTTTTGGAGGGCTTAAAAATGTTTAAATATTAAAAAAATCAGATCGATTTAATGGAGCGACGTTTTAAAAGCTGTGTGACTTTTTTTAGTCCAGTCAATTTTTATTCATCCTTAATTAAAGTTAGTACTGGACAGTCACAAAAAAATGATATTCAGATAACTATCATTCTATAATGAAACAAAATTCGCTTTGTCATTGTTAAGTAATAATAATGAAACATAAAAATAAAAGTTTGTTTTTTTACAAAACGCTTGCTTATAATTTCTTACAAAATATGCGATTGTTTACTTTTTATGACTTTCTTTTTTAATAATGGATTGGCTTGCTTCTTGTTGTCTTGGTAAGTTCAAGCTGGTATTTATGAAATTATAATTCTATTGAATTTGATTCCGTCAAAACAATAGCGATTCAAAAAATGTTCAAATAGTAATATTTGCTACAACCAATCTTAAAAGTGTTTTTTTGAATGATGAAGTTGTGGAAAAGAAAACTTTTTCTTCCTTATCTTTAAGATCAATCATTTATTTCAAACAAAAACACTATTTTGGCTCTTTGTAAGCAAAAAAAGTGTTTCAATGGAAAAACAACATTATAAAATTGTTTAAATATTGACAATGATGACAGACGCCATTTACTGATGCATGGGGCCAAAAAATGCTTCGGGCAATCATTTAAAAACTCAAAAGATGTCTAAAGAAGCGCTTTGCAGTGAAAGAAAAAACAATTTTATTTTCAAAATTCACTGTGCATGCACATTTGTGTGTAAAAGTTAGTAAAGATTCCAAATGCGTATGAAAGATTTTATTTCAAATTAGTAAAATAAATGTTTTCATGTCAGCTGTAACAAGAACTTTCATTATTGGCTCTCTCACTTTGGTTGACAGAATCCACAAGGCGGCTCAAAGCAAGCGATATGCCGAAGAGCACATTTGTAAATCATGGAAGGTGTTACAGCGTTTTTCAGGTTTTTCCATAAACTAAAATACAGTAGTTTTTTTAAAAAAAGCTCCGGTACTCGGATATATTAAAAACTTACATGGCCATCCTTAGAATCATGAAAAAACAATTTTTTCTTCTCCTCCTTTGTCTCCTTTGTCGCTTTAAAATTTATTACATATTTACGGTATATGGGTACTTTTTAATTGAAAGTGAATTTCAGTTAATGTTTTTACACAAGAGTGATATTTACTAACAGATAAAAAAGTGAATTTTTCATTATATTTATTTTAAATTTCCATCACAAGTTTTACGTTTCAAAGACAAATTATTTTCAACCTGGTCTTTCACAGTGGCATGCACCTTCAATACAAACACAATGCCAACCAGGTGGGCATAGACATGGAAACGTTTGAGGGTGCTGAAATGAGAAATTTTTTTAATAAAAGAACAATGATCTAAATATCTAGCATGAACAGAAGCTTGCAGAAACAGGATGTTCAAGTAAGTTTTTCATTTATATAGTTTTTAACTTACATCATTTGGTAGACATTGATGATCTACACATGTATAACCAGGTGAACAAGTATTTTCAGTGCCACAGAAATATGCAACAGACTAAAAAAAAGCTAATAATTACTGAACAAAAGGGTATAAAACACTTACATGAGAATTTACAGCAAAAATTGCAGCAAAGAAAAAGATGAGAGCAAAAACGTAAAATTTCATTTTTTCGAGACAAGCAATATGAGTGGTGCCTTTTAACGAGTTAAAAAATGCTTATATATAAGAAAAACTAGACGGCTTTAATGGAGCCACGTTGCACAGGTATTGAAAATCCACGTGAGCAATTGCGAAAATATTAACGTTCACAAAAACTTACAAACACGTTTCAAAAAAAACATGATACAAAAACTAACACAACTCTGTTTGGTGCAGCCAGTGTTATATCATGTTTTTCTTTGAGAAGCATTTCATTGCATGATCTAACAATCAACAAACTTTAAGCTTCATTTCTTTTTCAAAGTATGAATTTATACGTTCAAATTGTGTTTTGTAAATATGATAAAAGATTTTATTTAAATGACAACAGTATTTTTAATTATTTACTATCGTGATATGGAATACAGAAGCGGCAAGGTGATTCATTACAACCTATGGGACGTTCAACACATTTGTTTCCCAATGAACAATCGCGGTCTTGAGAACAGCGTTGTAACTGAAAAGCCAATTGTGTTATGAAAAAAAGGTATAAGAAAAGCTTACATTAGCGTTGACAGCAAAAATTGCAGCAAAGAAAACAAGAAGAGTGAAAACGTAAAATTTCATTTTTTAGGAATACAACCAAGCAACATAAATGGTGTTTTATAGAGAGTATGGATTCGTTTAAATACGAAAAAAGGAGACAATGCTTGTCTCCATTAGCACCGTCTGTATACCGCAAAACGAAGGCGTAAAATTGAGGAAAATCTAGAATAGAGAGATGTAAAATCGAGGTTCAATTGCATAGAATTTTTTTCTTTCAACAATGACGTTATTTGTTTTGTTAGACGACGAAATTTTTGTATGCTAAATTTTTACATAAAACAGATTTTTGAAAAACATTTTATTTCAAATTTATATCAAGCATCTTATAACTGAACAATGAGTCATAAACGTTAATTATTATCAACGTAGTTTTTATAACAATGACCAAGAGCTTCCTGAGCATGTGGATAAACACACTTATATCCTTCTTCACATGGAATATTTGGATTACATCGTCTTTCAATGAACTGAAAAAAGGATTTTTCGCACATTGTTTTTTCACAGTCCTTTGTTCCACTGTAATAGAAAAAAGGCTTTTTAGAAAAAACTTGCACGTTTAGCACAGTAGCCACAAGGCGGATGAAGGCAAGGGCCGGAACGTACGGCACATTTATAATTTTCTGGGCAATCTTTAGCAGTGTAACAGCGTATTTCATCAGACTAAAATACAATAGTTATTTAAAGGATTGGATGTACGAAAAACTTACAGCATCAATGACAACAAAAATTGCCGCAAATAAAAAGATGAATGTGGAAACGTAGAATTTCATTTTCAGTAAGCAAATGTTTATTTCTTTCTTTTTTGAAGATGTTTTAATAGTAAAAAAGAAGCAGACGGTGTAAATGGATTCATTTTGCTTATTTTAATTTTTAAAATCTATTTAAATCTTTGTGGGCTTGTAAAAAAAGGAACTGCTACTGAAACAATTATCAGTTACTGATTACATTTTTTTTTAAAAAGTTCAATTGCAAGCGATCATCTGTAAATGAAGGATAAGAAATTTCTGAATTTTCGCAGTATTTGTTAATGACAAAAAAGGTGATTGTTTTGTTTACCAATTACTTTAATGTTTGTTTCAATAAAAACGTAAATATTTTTATAATTGAAATGTATACATCATTTTTTTATTATTATTTTGGTTGTAACACAAATTCTATAGATTTTATGAAAACAATTTGATGGAATTATTTTGGTAAATTTAGGTCAAATATTCAAATAAACGTAGTTAGAATTAAAAATTATTTCAACTATGTTGAAAAAAGCGTTTGATTGTAAGGAAACAAAAAATAAGACAGCATTTGCAAGTAAAAAGATTTTTCAGTTTTTGTTAGAGATGATAAAATTTTTGTTAGAAAACTTTTATATGTACAAGACAGACATCTAAATATCATCATAAGATTTGTTTATTAAATAATGCGTTTTTTTGGTAATAATGAAAATAAGTTTATGTTAAACTTAACTTTTTAACTGCAAAATAAATGATAATTAATTTTTATTTATATTGTCGAATTTTTACTTGAGTTTTTTTTTGAATAATATAACAATTTATTTTAGTTATTTTGATTGAGTACATTGATTGTTTTTAATTTTCAAGGATCTCGTGACAAATGATCTTAAATATTAAAAAATAAAAAGAAATAATGATTCTTAAAAAATATCGAAGCTGTCATAAAAAGAAACGTTTATTTTTTTCTTTCAGCAATAGCTTTCTTTGGGCGTTGTTTTAAAAGATTGCGAAATGTCTGTCTGTCAAAAACTACGATATGATGTTTGCACATATTTCATAAATATGTCGACCATCCTATTAACCAAGAATAACAAGAACTATAATAATTTTTTTCCAATATAACAATGACCATTATCATCTATATCAGCTGGATAGACGCAGAAATAGTCTTCTATACATGGATGGTCTTTTTCACAACGTGTTTCGAGGAACTTAAAATGTAATTTCTTACGAGGGCAAAAAGTGATGTGGATTTACAGCAAAAATAACTACAAAGAAAAGTAGAAGGGCTATTTTTGTTGTTCATCGTTGTCAATGAATGCTGGTTTGTAGATTTTTGTAGTTTTTTGCAATATTTGGAAATGCAGTCGCCATTAATAGAGACACTTTGCTAAACCTTTGTCATTGATTATGTTTAAAACATATCAAAAAAAATCTTTTAAAATTGTCACATTTAAGTATAAGAGTATCTATTTTAATTTTTAATGGGTGTAATTTCCACTTCATCTAAGTTTTCTGTTTGAATTATAATGTTACACAGCTGTTTTGCTTTTTTTATACATAACATTCAGTTATATAATTACATTGATCTAAAACAACATAAATTAAATATTAAAAATAGTAAGCCTTAATGCTTTGCAGCAATTTTTAAAGCTATCGAAAAACAAACTGACGACGAAAGAAATTTCGGGTTTTTTTCCTTACAGCTGCTGGACGGTGTTTTGAAAGATGACGAAATGAATGTCTGCCGATTTTTTTACAACACACTTTAGTTTTAAAGTGTTCTTTTCATTTTTCGGATTTGAAATCATCTTTTTTGAGCTATTCCTCTTTTAGTGTGTCACAAAAATAGCAATAATTTATTTTTTAAATTGACAAAAACATAGATATCATTTTTAAATTAATAACGGTCCGTTGATGTTCTTCGTAGAAGTAACACTAATATTAAAAATTTCATGCAATGAATTCAATGGAATTGATTTTTGGCAAATAAAAACAAAATATTCAGATAAATGTTGCATTTTTTAACTTAAAAACAGTTATTCTCATGGAATAAACATTGATAACTTGCTTAAAATATTTAAAAAAAGCATACCAGACTTGCAAGAGAAAAATTTTTTGGGTACAAATCATTATATCGTGTATCAAAAGAAAAGCTGTTTTCTTTTTTGAGCAGTTTTTATGGTGCTTTTTTAGCGATGATGAATATTGGTTGTGATTTTTTGCTTTTGCTTTCTCTTCCCAAACTGTGTAAAAAAAGCGCTTTTGTTTCACTATTTCGTTACCCCGATTCATTTCCCATTTTTCTCCGAATTCGGAAGATACTTCTGAAGATGAACATGCTGTTTTACTCAAATCCAAAACACAAACAATTTTTAAAAAAACTCATGACAACTTTTGAGAAGCTTTTATTTCAATTTTTCAATGCAAATATCATTTTTTTCAAAACAAGGATATATTCTTTATTTTCTAGGATGTTTATCACAATGACCAAGACATGTAGGACATGGTGTGAAGCAAGCTGATGTCTTTGGGCAATCATTATGTGAAAAACATGATGGATGTTCTTTATTATTTTTTCCAAGAATATCACAATGACCAAGACATGATTCGCATGGTATAAAGCAATGTAAATCCTTTTTGCAATCATTTTTTGTGAAACATGGAACATTTTTTTCGGCATGTTTTGAAAGAACCTAAAAACATTTCTCATTTATCGTACAAAAATTGCTGTAAAAAAACTTACAAAAGAATTGACAGCAAAAACTGCAGCAAAGAAAACGAGAAGAGCGAAGATGGAACACTTCATTTTTACGGATACAGTGAAACAGAAGAATGGTAGTTTTTAGAGAGATTGAAATTGCTTAAATATTGAGAAGAAGCAGACGGTGTTAATAGAGCCACGTATATATTTTTATTTCAGTTCCATTAGCAAAATTTTGATGTGAGAGTCGCAAAAATAAGTGATTTTTTGTAAGACTATTTTGTCTTTTCTTGAAAGGTTTTTGACTAAATAAAAGTGAAAGTAAAAAGGGTCATTGTCAATTAATCATGAATTTTGTGAAGTGTAAGTCATTAACACTGTCTGCGGCTTTTGTGTTTCAACATTTTTAGTGAAAGCAAGATTTCTAAAATAACAACTTGTTCAATTTGAAAACAATAGAATACAGTAATGAATTTTTAATTGACCAGTAAATTTTATTTTTCTTGTTTGAAAACAATAATGTTGCAGAACTTGTTTTATGCGTTGTGTACACATACAACACAAAATACGTTAACAATATTTTTTAAGAAATTTCAATAAACTAAAACTCCACCGAATCAATCCGAAATTAAATCGATAAAATAAATAGATATACTCGCCTTTGCAGATTTTTTTTGTTATCGCCAACTATTTTCTTCCAGTTTGTGCTTATTACTTTTAGGTTCTTTTTTACATTTTTATTCTTTTAAAAGCAAATGAGTTGTTTTGGAACAATAACTTTAATGAAAACTTTTTATTTTAAACTTTTGTAATAAGAAAATGTTTTATTCTACAAAACAGTGTCCACTAGTACAATCACGACAGCAATCAAAGAAAAGACACATTTCATTAGATGCACAATCTTTGTCAGAAGAACAAGGTTTATCCAAATATTTTCCAGTAAAACCGTTTTTACGATGACATTGAGGTTTTTTATCCCCCTCTAAACGGGCCTAAAACTTTTTTGTTTAATTATTAAACACATCAAAAAAATCGAAACACTTACAACCCCTCTGCATGAACAGTTATTGTAATCGTCACATCCACAAATAGAACCCTGTGGACAGGTTGGCTTACAATATCTAAGGGCCTAAAAACTATGTATTTTAGCGGAGCAATAAAAATAAAAATCTTACGCCTAGAACACTGACACCGTCATTGATAGCATCATTGACAGCAAAAAGGGCAGCAAAGAAAAAGACGAAAGTGAAGACGTAGAACTTCATCATTAGACACTTCAAACAAGTCAACGTATGGTGCTTTTTAAAGGGTTTCAAACTGTTTAAATATTGAAAACAAAAACTTAGACAGACGATATTAATGGAGCGATGTTTTATGTCGCGGTCGACAGTTAATAAGGAAATCGTTGCAAAACTTTAAAGAAATTTATTTTGCAGGATTTTGCAAAAAAAACAAAAAAGGCTTTTGCTCATTTTTTGTAACAATGTTCTCGTGAAAAGATGGCAGGACAAGAAAATTGGATATTTGCTGCTCAAATGACATTATCTTTTTAGCTGACTAAAATAGACATCCGAATCCTACCCTCAAGAAAAATAACGTAAAAATCCAGCACTGTTTTAAAATTCTGTTTTTTTAGAAAAATATAACAGCCGGTTCACAAAGAATTATTTAATTTAATTTTTTCATCACTATTGAATATTTTGAACTGGAGGTTTTGAAAATTAAGCGTTTTTAGAATTTGTTCAATTTACATGCAGCACTGTTTAATGAGAAAAATATTAAAAAAGCAATCGAAAAATATATTTAAAACATTCATATAAAAAATATCATACATCGATTTTTGAAGGAAAAAAAATACATATCTAAAGTAGTAGAAACAAAATCAGTAAGCAAAATAGAATTTTCAACCGAGGCGTTTTTTGGATGATATTCGTGCTTTTGTTTTTTTTTTTTTGAAAATGTCATTTCCAAAGTAAGTCTCAAAAATGTGAATGCTTGTGAAGAATCGTGAGATTTGTAAATGTTCAAATCCAAATTGTCGTCAGTATGTTAAACAATTTTTGTTATAAAAAACAATTTTGTATTAAATGTTTTTATTTTAAGGACAGGTTAAAACAAATTTTCAAAGACAATAACGATGAATACACCCGTCACAACATTCAGGAAAAATACAACTATCATGTGCTCGACAGTCGCTGTTGGAAGAACATATCCGAGAGACATTGAAAAATGTTACATTAATTTTTTCAATACATTTGAGTTCATGACCAGGTTCTGGAAGAATCTGAAAAAATATTTTTTTAAATTTGTTAATACTTAAAAAACGATCGAAAAATCTACTTGTGGTCGACAGATACATTTGAAATCACCACATGCACATGTCCAGCCCGGTTGACAATATGGATAACAGGAATCCGGGATTTAGAAAATACGGTTTTTGGAAGATGAAAGTGAGATAAAAAAAACTTACAGCAACAGTGACAACAAAAACTGCAGCAACAAAAAAGATGAGAGCGAAACCGTAGAGTTTCATTTTTAACACTGAAATTTCTTACTTTTTAAATAAAGGAAAAAACATGCAGACAATATTAATGGATATTTTAAATGTATGTTTTTCTGAATTGCAAAAAGTGTGAACAATTGATAGAGAGAAATAAAGACGTAAGCAAAAATAAAGTTTTGAAGTAGCAGCACTTAACGGGCACTGTTATCCTAATGAATGATAAATTTTTGTTAAATAAATTATTGTTTGAAATCCTAGTGCTTTAACTTTATGTAGCACCGCATTTCTGACAGTATCGCTTTAATCGTTCCATTGGTTTTTGTGTTTACAGTTAATGGTTAAGTCATTGCTATGATAAATATCTTACTCACAAAACTGTCGTTTTGCGAACATCTGTTACTTGTTTTTGACTAGCGCTCAAATGTACATAAAACAACAGCCGATACCATCGTAATCATCAAATTATATCTTTCACTTATATTGATCATTCGGCTGTAACTGTTCGGCGATAATGTTGTTCTTTAAAAAAACAAAATGATAATATAATTGCAACGCATCATTTTAAATAACTAATTTAACTACAAAATATAAAATAATTTTAAAATATTCACATAAAAAGCTTGTCAATTTGTGAAAAACAATATGAAGACAGCTAAATTACAAAATAAAGGACACATTTTCTGCTTCTTTATTTTTCAGCTGATTAAAGAGAAGTGATGAAATTTGCGTTTGCAAAACATTTTTCTGTTTTCTTGCTTCCTATTTTAATTTTTTGTTTAAGTTCTCGTTTAATTTAATGCATCTAGAAATAATGACACGATTATGGAAAATATTTCATTTAATATATATTTATAATCAATCAATAAGTTATTTTTGTCATCAAATATTACAATTTTTATATTTTTATTGGAGAATCCGCTTGTGGATATTTGTATGGAGCAAAATGCTTAAATTTCTTTTAATTTCTATGAAAACCACATCTGTCTTATTACAAATAAAAATGGCAAAAATATTTAAAAGTATCCTTAACGCATTTAAAGAAAGCAATCTACTACTGCCTATGATGTCCGCAAAAGCGCTCGATTGAAGGCAGACACACAAAAAAGAGCAAAAATAATAATATTTTTGATTATTATGACGAAAAATGTGTCTGTTGAACATTTTTCAGTCATTGTTTTTTGATCCTCAGTTTATAAGTTTCTTGTTTTTGTGTAATTTAAAATAACAAAGAACTAACTCTTTTATTTTTATCGTAACTTTGAAATTGCCAATGCAGCAGAATTTCTTAAAAATATTGTAACATTGCAAAGTTTTTTTCTTCTATTTATCATAAAAGATTACATGGTTTGCTTAGGTCACATTTAAAAAATTCAAATAAAAGATTTGAAATAATTCCTCATAAAAGATACAAATGAGACACACCTTGTAGAATAGCTCTTTTTCTGCTAGTGAATTTAGACATACTTGTTTTGAAGACTATTGATCGAAAGAAGATGCACAAAAAAAAGAGAGCAGCAATATTGATGAAAATTGAAATGCTATTAAAAGATGACGAAATTTATGGTTATTAAAAATGTATGTCTGCCACATTTTTATTAAAGTTTTTAGGCTTTTTACCGCTGCATAAAATTTGTAAAACATCTCCAATTAAAATTTTCTTTATTAGCAATAGTTAATGATCCATAGAAAAGTATCTATCGATGTCGCAAGAAGATTTGATAATCAAAAAAGTTTTAACAAATTTCATTTTTGTTGTTTTTGAGTTCTCTGTAAAAAACTTGATTACCGTAATCAGTTATGGGATGATAAAAACATTAAAAGCACTGCCATATGGCCATGTCTCAAAATCGGAAAAAATACTGTAATTTCAAAAAGCAAGAATTTTTACTATCAAAATGGTTTTCAGTGAAAAAACAATATTATTAGATTTTTAGATATTTTGACATTAGTTTTCTCTTCTTGAATAAAGGGAATTTCATTACTTTCAAGACAGAATGATTTGTTTCGCTTCATGGGTTTTGTAAACAAACAAATACGACACCTTAAAACACTTCAAAGTTGACTGAAAATCACAAGCGTTAAAAAAAATTTTTTTGTTCAACAGACAGCCAACAAGAGAGGCCCATGAAACATTCTTTTTTTGCTGTTGTTTTGCTTTTTTTGCAAACACATGCTTCCATTTTTTGCTGAGAACATTTGCGAAAATTATTTTTCATTGCTGCTTTTATTTCAACTAATTTAATACAAAATACATTAGTTTGAAAAACTGCAGCAATTTTCGAAATGCATTTATTCAAAACATTTCAAAGCAAATTATATTTATTTCACGATTAGTTTTTTGTTTATTTTCTACCGGGATACAAAATGCCACATTGACCTTGAATACAGACTTCACCCCATGGACATTGATGATTATCTACACATGGAAGCTCAGAATCATGTCCCATGATTTTTCTTTCAGGAGCCTGAAAACATGGATTTGTATGTAGAGCACTGTTGAGATTTTGTCAATTTTTGCTAACTTACATGTTGTCGTCGTGGTATACATATGTTTTTAATACATTCCCATCCAGGTGGGCATTCATCTTCACAACCCTGAATTACCTGGAAAAGTAATTATTGAAGAAAATATAAGGGTAAAAGAGAAGCTTACACTTACAACAAAAATTGCTGTAAAGAAAAAGGCAAGAGCAAAAACGTGGAATTTCATCATTGGGAAACTTCAAACAGAAAATGAATGATGATTTTAAGAAGGATTGAAAATGATTTAATAGAGGAAAAAGCAGACTGTGTTAATGGAGCCACGTATCATATTATTTTGATAAATTCATTTTATTCTGTAAAAAAAATATGAAACACTGTCATAAAAATTTTTTTAAAAATATTAAACGTGATTTACAAAATTCAAAAACAAATTTTTCAATATCATTTTTATTTTTTGTCATATACTGTTTTATGTCTAAGAAAAGGTGTATGATAGACAACTGCAGTTCTGAATTAAAAATTTTTTCTCGTTAATCGTTTTTACCAGTGGGATAAAAATCAATTATTTATCTAAGTGTTATGGAATTAATAAAGTTTTTCGTTACTAATGAAGTAATTACGATCAGGCATTTGAACCGTATCATGTGCAATATATATATATGAAAATAATGTAACAGTATTTTTACCATTCTTAACAAATAAAAAATATTTATTAAATTATTCAAAATCGTGAGCATGTTTAAAGAATAAACCAACAAACAGTTTTCGCGGCGGTTATAACGTATCATAGATTGCGCACTTTCTCAACCGTTTGTTCCCTTCTAAATGGCAGACAACACTGAAGAAGAAAAAAAATCGCCGCCCTTTTGCTATTTTTTTTGCTTGCTCTCTTTTTTTTGTGTATCTGACTTCAATTGTGCGCATTTGGGGACAGCAGGGGCAGTATTTGCTTTTTTTTTTTTAAAGCGTTAAAGACACTTTTGAATATTTTGTTGGCATTTTTATATTTGTAATAAAAACAGATGTTGTTTTCATAGAAATTACAAGAAGTTTAAACACTTTGATGGATTCAAATGTCCAGCAACAGATGAACCAATAAAAATGTAAAAATTGCAGTATTTGATAACAAAAATAATTCATTAATTGATTATAAATATGCAAAAATTACAAAATCACATGTGTTTTGTTTTGCTAGAAACGGTAAAAACACTTTTTCAAGATTTCAAAAATTCACGTTTTGTTAAGAATTTGAGCAACACTGATACTAATGGTTTTTCACTAAGAAGCAATCAATGCTACGACAGAAAAATATTTGTTAAACCAAACAATGACTGCGTTGACACGAAAGCTGGCACAGAAATCATCGATAAAATGCTGACACATAGTAAAAGATTAAAGCAGTATTTTTTAGACTAAAAAATGTTGTTGAAGATGACGAAATTTTTGTTTGTCGAAAACGCGATTTTTTTTTAATTGTGATCTTTAATTTTTTTTGTTTCATAACTTCTTTTTTCAAAATTCTGTCCACTAAAATTCTGAGGAGCAGTAACAGAAAATAATACATTTCATTTTTATCGTAATTTGTATAATTGTTGTGGAAGGCAAACTTTTTTTTCGTTCTGACAAATGTTGTAATATTACACATTTCTTGATCCTTATTAAACAAAATTACTCATCCGTCTTATATCAGTTTATAAAAATATTCAAAAATAAAACTTTAATAACATCTTTTGCAGAGAGATGAGCAAATTTCCATTGAACATGTTTTTTTTCTGCTAGACACATTTCAACCAGGCCTGAGAAAAGCGGCCGAAATTTCCGGCCGGCCGCGGCCGAAAAATCGTCGGCCCGGCCGGCCTGCGGCCAAAATTTTTTCAAAAAATTTTTAAAAACTTAATTATGTGTTTTTTCAATGATCGACGAAATTTTTGATAAAAATAAACGAAATTGTATACCCAAAAAGGCTAAAAACACATAATTCTATTAAAGAAACGGTGCAAAAGTCGATTTTAACTAGACTCAAAAACTGATTTTGGAGCTCATTTCTTTAACAAAAATAAAAAAGCGGCCGGCCGCGGCCGTCTTATCTCGGCCTGGCCGCGAGCCAAAAATATTTCGGCCGGCCGCATTTCTCAGCCCTGATTTCAACATGTTTGTTTAAAAAACGATTGATCGAAATGCGGATGCACACAAAAAAGAGAGAAACAACCTTTTTGAAGAACAAAATAATGTTGTTAAAAAAATGATGAAATTATTTCGCAAAAAGTTTAAAGGCTGTCAATTATGGTATTTCGTCATAATTAAGACTATGACGAAATACCATAATTTCCGTTGTTTTCTCATGTTTAAAAGCATTTAAAAATGCTAAAACACTTTTTTATCTTTTTTAAAGTGATACTATAAATATTAGCTACGATTTTTAAACATTTTAAGACAAAAAAAAATTTTTTATTTTTTTCTCATTTTTGGAGCACAGGGGGGACCAAGACAACTTTTTCACAGTAAGTCATCTTCAACAATACGAAACCCAACTTTTGCCCCCCGGCATTTTTACCATTTTCCACCCCCCTGGGGTAAAAAAAGGCGCTGAATCCGATGGTGATACTCACTCGCCCAGCTGGGCACTTGCCGAAAAGTTACGACGGCACAAAAAGTGCCGTGGTGTGAAAAATGGGTCTTGCAGCGAAAATTTTCGTTCGAAAATGCGAAATTCGGATTCCTCGACCTCGAAAACCTATATAGGTGAAAGAATATTAACAACTTTAAAGAAAATACATATATGGCGTCCACCTGAAAAAACCTTGATATTTTCGTTTCGAGACCAAAAAATCAGGGTTAAGGTTGAGTTAAAGCCCTAATATTTTGGATTTAGGCTTGTTAAGCATGGTCGAAAACCTAGGTATCATTTCTGGGTCGATACGGGAATATAGCTAAACCTTGTGCCAGAATATAGCTAAACCTTTAAAAAAATTCATAGAATACGTTTTAAAAATATTCAAAAAAAAATTTAGCACCTACACAGAAATGATACACTTTTCATTTAACGAATTTTTTTCTGCTAGACACGTTTTAGCATAGTACTCTCAAAAATCACTGATCGAAGACAGATGCACAAAAAATGGGAGCAACAATGTTTTTGAAGAAAAATTGTTGTTGAAAGATGACGAAATCCATGTCTGCTTGGCATTTACTTTTCACTTTATTTTTTTCGTTGTTTAAGCTTTTTGCCTTTTCATAAAACCTTTAAGAAAAACCTGCAAAAAAATTTAAATAAAAAATAATAAAATTATTATTAGTAACAGTAAATGATCTGTTTAAGTTTTATTGTGATTTAGTTAATCGTAATTTTTGACAAAAACGATGTTAATAAATGCGACGAAAAAAAAGAGTAAATATTTTTTATTGTTACTAAAAAAAGTCTTGTATAAAACTTTTCATTAATATTGTCATCGTATTTTTGCTGGTAATATGAAACAGCTTAATGTCACATTTTTGTATCATGTGTAAAATTATACGTCATAGATACACTGAGAAAAAGCCATGATGAAAAAAACCTCAACGATGATGCACCTGTGATGAATTCGTCCCTGATAGTGACGTTTTAGTAATGAATTCATCACCGGTGAGGGGTTTTTCGTCACTGGTAGTGATGTGCGGGTGACGAATTCATCAAGATTTTTTCACAGTGTATGATATTTCAACAAGGAAAAAAATATATATAAATATTCAAATAAAAATGTCTATTGTCTTAAAAGTTCAAAAAGCGAGCATTAAAGCTGCCCAAAAAAATGAAATGAACGCATAGAAAAAGGAATCATGACTTTTAACATCTTGTTTTTGCTACAAACTATTCTGTTGAATGCGAAAGGAAATTGTTCTTAATATTTCAACGGTGAGAAACAAAAAATTTTTTCCAAAAATCGTCAGCAGCCAGCATTCTCCTCTATGTGGCGACCACTTTTGAAACCAAATGTGTGATAGGTTTTTTAAAATATGATGTCTTGCAAAGCCTTTGTGATCATTAGAAATATTTATTTTCTGCTTTATGATGTAAATATAAAAACTGAAAAGGCATATTCATATGATCGAATTATTTTAGTCTCAAAAAATTCCTTTTTTGAATTTTTTATTTATAGTGTATAAATACCCTTTAAAAACTGCAAATTTTTAATAAATAAATTTCTAATTATCTTCTGCAAAAACATATATCTTCATGTGGCTTAAGCAAATAAATTCCAAAAAATATTCAAATAGAGATTTTAGTTGCATTTGAACGTCAAAGCAATCAAAAATCAAATACTCAAAAATAGGAGCAGAAATTCTTTTTTTTGTGTCTGATTAGTCTAAAAAGCTTTAGGCAAATAATGAAATTTTGTGGCTGCTAAATAAAAAAAATGCTTATGTTATTTTTCGGCTTTAAATTTCGCAAAGATGATTATTTCAAAATTTATTAATCTATTTTTGCGCAATAACCCAAAAAATGAAAAACAATCAACAAATTGATAAAATTGAAAAACAAACAATCCCTCCTTTTTTTGTGAATTGTTTCTTGCAAACTCTAACATTTATAAAATAATATCCGATTCAATAGCAATCATTTAATTAAAGTTTTCATTAATATTGATCATGTTAATGAGACATTTCATTTTTTATCATTTATATGATTATAAAGCTGTTTTTTTTAAAATCATATTATTAATTTAATTGTAATAGATTGTTACAACAAATAACAAAATATATTTAAAATATTCATATACAAAACTGTGTTGATAATTGAAAGACAATAATCCCGTGAAAGATGCTCCAAAAAGAAATAAATTTTTTTTAAATGATGAAAAACAAAAAATTCCCAAAAAACGTCAGCAGACCGCATTCTCATCTCTGTGGCAACCACTTTTGAAACCAAATGTGTGATAGGTATTTTGAAATATGATGTCTTGCAAAGCCTTTGTGATCATTGGACATCCAGTCGCAAAACGCATTTTCTCACATTTTAAATCAACAGAAAAAAAGATGCTCGGAAAATTATTTTTTTGTTTTTATCGAAATGTTGTTACCAAAAAAACACTAAAAACAACTTTGCTCGCTTATAGTATTTGTTGTTTCTTTTTTTCGATATTTAAATTTTTATTTTTGTTGAAAAAGATATTATTTTTAAAATACTTAAATATCATTTACATAAAATAAAAGATTATTTAATTAACCACAACAAGAATATAAATAAAAGCCGCCGCGACGTTAATGATGAATGACGGTAATTTTGTAATAATCATTTTAATATAATTAATTTTGAAAGCTGACGATTGCTTACATGTTAAAAATTAGTTAAAAATTGCACAAGTGAAACATATTGATATCAAGGCCCTTTATTCAACAAGATTTTAGATAGTCATCCAAAAAATTACTTTCCTCTGAAAAATATGCTTTTCTTTTATAAGTGTTTTAAAAATTGCAAAGCTTTTTGACCCTCATTCAGTGATACATAACTGCCACTGTTTATAAAAAGCAATTTTTACCATTTAATGAGAGACAAAGGTTTTGTAATTTTTTTGTTATTTTTTGTGTAAGACATAATAATCTAATGCATATTTTTTTAAATAGCGATAGGGAGAGTGCGTGTTGACATGCCAACCCTGTGATTAAGTAAAACATTTGTTTTCATTTCCATAGTTATTTTTTTTAAATTTGCTAAAAGCAATCAACAAGAGCTGCATAAAATATTCAAAAAAAGACGCATATTCATTTTAGCGCTAGTTTTTTGCTGCTAAAAACAATGAAAATGATGTTCGTTTTTCTCAGCATTCAAAGACGGCTTTTTTCAATTTGTGAGCTGGCGGTGTGTGTCTGTCAATGAAATACAGCGAAGTTGTGTGTTGACGAAAAAAAAAAGAAGAAATACATTTTTTTATTTATTGCTTTCCGCTGTTTTACATTTTTGAATTTTTTATTATGTGTGAATAAAATCAATAAATTCTCACATAGGTTTAAAACAAAAGCCAGTTTTACAACTTGGACAACACGCCATCCTTTCACATCTTTCACCTGCTGGGCAGTCCTTGTCAGATAAACATTTTTGTTCTTGACTTGCATGAGGATTTTTTGCAAAGAATTCTTCAAGGCATCGATGTTCTTCATCGGTCTTTTCTTGATGTTTCTAAAAAGTTTTCATTGAGAGTGACTGAAAACAAAAAACTTACTACACTGAAAAAAAATTAGGGTAATATTTACTCCGAAATAGGAGTAAATAACCCCCAAAAAAGGAGTAAATTTTGGCCACTCCTATTTTTTTTAGGAGTAAATATGTCATCCAAAGTAGGAGTAAATATTGACCTTTTAATAGGCTAAAAGTAGTCCTATTTTAGGAGTAAATAACCAGCAATAAATGGGGACAAATGATCCCTTTATACTGGTGAATTTTCACCCCTTATTATGGCTATAAAAATACCCTATATACTACCCGTTCCCTCCGGTTCCCCCATAAAACACAGTAGTATTAAAAGATTCAAATTTATTAAAAAAATAACCAAAAAACAGACAATAAATACAAATTAAACTGACAAAGTACAACATACGATAAATAAAAACCAAGAAAATTTCTGCCAGAGGAACACAATACATGGCTGCCATAGGAACACGATGTGTTGCTTCCAGAGGATAACGATACATTGCTGCCATAGGATCACGTGGTGTTGTTGCCATAGGATCACGAGGTGTTGCTGCCATAGGATCACGTGGTGTTGTTGCCATAGGATCACGAGGTGTTGCTGCCATGGGATCACGATATATTATATTGCAGCCAGTAGCCTAAAAAAGTTAACAGTTTAAACAGTTGATAAACAATACATATTACCTTGTAGATAGCTGCCATAGGATTACGAGGTGTTGCTGCCATAGGATCACAAGATATTGCTGTTGCTACCAGAGAATCACGATATAATGCTGCCAGAAGAGAAACACGTGGGGTTGCTTTTAACCTATAACTGCCAAATTGAATAGCCTAAAAAGATTAAAGTTAAAAGCATCATGTAAAAAAACCTTGTAGATACCGGCATTAACTGGAACATAAAAACAAGAAATAACCTGCCATACAAGTGTTTTCTGCCAGTGAGATGAAAACTAAAAAATAAAGACGAACATTACCTACAAGTACCAATAGATGCATAAGCGTACATTATTCTGCCAGGATTCAACTTCTATCGATATACAGACAAACATACAATCCAAGAGATGTTTGTGCCAATAGTGAATCACAATTTGTTGATGATGGATGAACTGCACATATTTCTGCTGTCAGACGAGCACTGCCGCAGGATGAAGATCCACGAGAGTAAGCTAATCCATTTAGCTATTTCAAGCACAACCCAGTCAAATCTGCAAGATGTTAAAAGTTAAATAAAGTAAAATAAAAAATAACATACCTCCATCCTGATGATCATCCATTGCTTAACCACAAGAAGAAGAGTTTGCTTCTGCTATATTTTCCCCCACTGTCATTGAAAAAGCTGCCATTGTAGATAGAAAAGCGCTTATCAGCTCCATTAACATCAAGGGTGCGCATGTTGATATAGGCAATGCCAACTGTAAAAAAGTTATTAGTAATAAAAACAGTAATAAATAAAAATGCGAGAAAAAATAAACACGAGCAAAAATTGCGGCAAAGCAGAAAAGAACGAGGACGTTGATAAACATATCAGAAAAAAGTGATAAAGAAAATGATAGATTAAAAATATTGTTGATAAAAATAAATAAACACAAGAAAAAAACACCAGAGCAAAAAATATGCGGGAAAAAAACAAACAGCAACAAAAAAATGCAACAGCTGGAAAAAAAGCAGCAGCAGCAACACAAGAAAGAGCGCGAACGTTAGGCAGTGGCCTACGCACTAACACTCAGCCAACGAAAAATGCGGGAGCGGGAAATTTGAAATTTCGCTGCTGCTTATTTAGCTTTTCTTTATTCATTTTTTTTCCGGGTTTTTTTTATTTTGCAATATTATTATACTATTTTAATTAATTATTATTTTTTCAGATGCATTTATCATCTATGTTACACAATATTGGAGCTAATGGCAGCTTTTGTATATGGCAGTTGGACAAAACTTGGCAGTCTTTGGCTTTTGTTTTTCATATGGAGGAAATCTCTTGGGAAAAGATTATGGATATGCTGTAGGTGATTTTCAGCTAAATGGCATGATTATTTTTAATAAAAGAGGGCAGCTGTTTCGACGATTATATGACTAGCAAAGATGAAACAGGTCCATGTTATATACGTGTATACCGGCCTATCGAAACAGGGAAAGCTTGATTGGACTTTTGATAGCTGATCGATGCCAAGTACATCTATATTGTTTTGTGATTTAGCAGAACACTACTAACCATTTCTTTTTAGTGTCTTCTTGTTGTTATTTTCCGGCAGCAAAATCAATTAATCTTCTGGCAGCCACCTATCGTGCTACTCTTCCAACAGCAATTCGTCAACCCCTTTCGACAACAACATCTTATGGTTCTCTTCTGGCAGCAACAAGTTGTGATTCCCTTTTGGCAGCATTCACATATTTGTCTTTAACTTATCCTCCTACACAACAGAATTATGGCAACTAATGTTTATTTTTCTTGCTTTTGCTGTCAGTTTTTTAAAAGTAATATAATATTTTTTCATTTTTTCTCACTCTCTGTAACTATCAACTTTTTAGAGGATTGACTACATGGACGAAGCTTGCTTTCGTGTTTTTTTACTGGCAGCAACATATCGTGATCCTCTGGCAGCAACATTTCGTGATCTTCTAGTAGCAAAATATCGTGATTATCTGGCAGCAGCGTATCGTGTCATATGCAATGTATGTTTTTTCCTTGTTAGCCAATTTTAAATTTTTTGTATAATTTTGTTAAAAGTCAAATAAAATTTATAATAAATTTGTATTTTTGGGGTGTTACAGGGGATGTAATAGGCATGGGCTAGTATACTCGCTGACAAAAAGTGTAAAAACTGAAAACTTATTTAATGTCGTTAAAGCCTTTTTAGCGGCAAATTATGTATCAAAAGTTATTAATGTTTTTTTAATTTAAAAAATTAAATGTATGCTGTAAAAATTAACACCATCAAAATTAGGTGCAAAAACTATCCCAATTAGATATAGGTGTCATAATACTCCCACAACATGAGTGTGAAAAGAAACCCAAATTTAAATGGGTGTCAATATACTCCTAAAACCTATGAAACAAATACACCTGTCTTAAATTGGTATGATTTTACTCCTAATTGATAGGAGTAAGTGACTAAAAACACCTAATTTAGGAGTCAATTTTACCCTATTTCAACTAGGATTAAGTTGATATTTTCACCCATTTTTTTCAGTGTATTTGAGCATTTACAGCAAAAACTGCAGCAACAACAATGACAAAAGCGAAAACGTAGAATTTCATTTTTAAAAAAAGATACAACTAAACAGAGAAGTGAGGCTCCATTATCACCGTCTGTAATAATAATTACAGACGGTGATAATGGAGCCACTTTGCATTTGTATCTTTTTACTACCAATCCATTAGTACCCATGTCGGTGAAATTCGTAAAAAAACGTGGCGCATGTAAAATTTTCACTTTATTCACGTTAGCTAGCAAAACAAAGGAAGAAAAACGTGTGTTTTTATGTTTGCACTCCGAAAATGTCTTAGATGTATTTAAATTTAAAAAATGCATTGAAAAAACCATTAATATCAGCACATGTCACAAGAAAATATAATTGTCAAAAAACAGTTTTACAAAAATACAGTTTTGTTATTTTAAGCGTTTTCTGAAAAACGGATCTCTTAAAATTAAGCTTTGTCATGTCGCTCATTTTCTTTTAAATTCATGCTTATCTCAACCACGAATTATTTTTTATTTTGGCGATGATTCTTTAAAGGGGTTCAACCTAGCTAATTTTGAATGTATTATGTAGAGCATTCAAAACCCCCTTACAAATCCAAATGAAAATTATTACACATACACTGCCAGAAGAATGCAAGCAAAAAAACAAATATGACATTGTGAGTGATTTTTTAACATCTGACAAAAGCTTTTTGTTAAAAGGCCAGAAAAAATATAATAATTTGGATAAGGAAGGGTTTTCTCTTTTAGAATGGTTTCTGATGATGAAAAAAAATAGAATATTTTTTAATATTGTAATCATTATCTGATTTGTCAGTTTTCTAAAAGTGTTACAAAATAATTTTTTTTTCCTTTACTGCAGAATAATTTTCTGTTGTTTACTGATTTTTTAAACAAATCCAGCACATATTATGGGGAAGAACACTTTGCCAAGTGAAAACAAACGCAAAAACTTTTGGAACGACCTGATAAATATTCAAAAATAAATGAAAAAAACATTTCAAATTGTCTGAAACAACTTTTTTTCATCAACAAAAAAGGGTATACGGGGCAGCCTTTAATTCTTATAGTATTGTTTCGTCGATGACGAAATTCAAGTCTGCCGCGTTTTTATAGCGAATACTTTCTTTGTTGTCATTTTTGTCGGATTTTTTGTGAGAATAATTTTTTGCAGTTACTTTTATGCTTTATTTTGCCAAAGCAGTTTTAGAGAAGCTTTTATTGAAATAATTTTTCAACATTTTATTTTACGCAATTTATTTTTTTCGTTTTTTTTTGTAGAATTTAGTCGTGAATATCTGTTAATACTTGTAAAATATTCTTGCAGAAAAGTTAAAAACGTTATCTCATTATGTATATTTATAATTAATAAATAAAATAACTTATAAATAATTATTTTTTATCGGTAAAATACATAGTTGCAAACATGTCTTTTATATATACAGTAAAATTTCATCTGATAAAGTAACTTTTCAGATGTCGCATCTTCTTTTATGTTATTCCCTTTTTTATTATAAACATACGTTAACTTTTGCAACGAAAATGATTTAAATATTCACAACACTTAAAAAAGGGTTGAACTAATTTAGGTAAATTTTTTTGCTTTGTAAAGGGAAAACAAACAACTGCTCACAAAGTGAACAAAATGAAAAGAAGTTTGCTTTGAAACATTTTTTTGCAGCTGACGGATGCGACGGGAACCCGCTGGTTGCAACAAAAATAATTTTTCAAAGATCGTAAACCGGTCGCATTTTTTCCGAAGCATGCAGAATGACAGGTGTTACAGATTTCGAAATTTAATGTCTTGTATAGCCTTTTTGATTATTAGACGTGTTTTCTTTTATGCTTTAAATCTCTGATGCAACCAGAAACGTAAAAAAAAATTCATACATTCTAATTTTTGTGCATCAAAAAACCCATTTTTTGACTTTTTATTTATACTGTTCAACCACTCTTCTTTCGTTGTCATTCATAAACTGCAATATAACCAAATTTCTGATTATTGAATGCAAAAACATATCTCATAAAATATTGTCGATTATGCAAATAAAATCCAAAAAAATATTCAAATACTGATTTTGCAAGATTTTCGCTTCAAAGCTGTCAAAAATCAAATGAACGAAAAATATTTTTTTTGTGTAAGATGAACCTGTAGACAGATGATAATATGCTGAATTTTTCCGATCGCTAAATATGTTTTTTGCCGGCTTTAAATGTCATTAAAATGTTTTGACAAAAAGTATATTTACACTATCAAAGATGAAAAAAGACACGAAACGCCATCATTGCAAATTTCTGCAAGACATTCAACCGCTCTGTCATTATTTCTACTTCTTAGGCGAATATTGTTGTATGTCTAAGAACACTTGTAACATAAACAGTTGCTGTTAAAAATGAGCATTCTTATTTCTTATTAAGTTCCTTCATATATAATTTGAAAACCAATCACTTATTTAATTGAAGTGTTATTGAATTATATGTTACTACTTTTGTTTATTAATGATGTAAAACTTTTCTTTGATTTCGGTGTAGCAATCTGATCTAGTTATTTTTATGGGAATATTTTTTTAATTTTTTTCCTCGGCTTAAAAAAAATTGAAAAATATTCAAAATCTTAAGCATCTTCGAAAGAAAACCTCCAAAATCAATGCTGTCACAAAAAGCGTCGAACAAATGCTGAAGAAAAGAAAAAATAAGAGCAATATTTTTTGAACTGAAATAATGTTGTTGAGAAAGATGACGAAACTGGCGTTTGCGAAATTTTGCAATCACAAAATTTTATGCAGTTTTTTTACTTTTTCATTGCTTTATAAAAAAAATTTCTAAAATTATGAAAATGTTAACATTCAATGATGCAGTTTATTTTTATTGTTTGATCAACTCGCAGGTAAATTGGAGTACAATTCTTAGGTCTCCATGCAAAAGTTGTAATTTTTTATATCTTATTCTTAAATACATGTTTTACATGTTGTGCATTTTTATACATTTGAAATATTCAAAATAAAAATTTTGACGCCTTCAAAAAACGAAAATACAGAAAAGACGCTTTAAGAAAAAGAGACACATCTTTGTTGAATAAAAAAGAAACACAATTGTCTCTGGTCGAATGCAAGTACACAAAAGAAGAGAGCAACAACTTTTTTTGAAAAAAAGAGATGTTGTTGAATGCTTTTGAAATTTTTGTCTGCCGCATATTTGCAATTTGCATATTTTCTTTAAGGGCATTGACTTTTGTGTTATATGCATAAGAAAATAGTTTACTTAAAACTATGAATAGCAATACCAGTAAATGATCCATTTTATTTTTATCGTGATCATCAGAATCCTCCAACTGTTTCTGATAAGCTGCAATAATAAACGTTTTCAATTATAATTGTTGTGAGATATGTTCACGAGCGTTATTAAATTACATAATAATTTTGCATTATGCTTTTTTTGTTATAGTTAAAATAATATGCTTTGTTTGTGTTAATATTGCATATAAAAAAAATAAATATTCAAATAAAAATTTTGATGTTTTATGAAATTATATTACAGCTGTATAAAATTGTAAAATGAATGAAAGAACACCATTTTTGCAGCAGTAAGGTTTTTGAGAGATGACAAATTAAATTTAAATGCGACATAAGGTCAATCAATTACTTATTCCTTTATCATCTTTGGAATGACAGCTAACATTTTTTTTTATTAATAATGTGAAGGTCAATATATAATTTTGTTTACCTCAACGTTGTGAAGCTTTTTAAGTCTTTACTTGCAAGAACATATATCTTTTACTATGCCAATAACGGAAAAATATTTGAAAATATTCAAATAAATGTTTTTGCCACATTCAAAGCTATTCTATCAAAGATTAGCGGCTGCTGAAAGTTTGCGGTCATTAGAGTGGGCATCTTTTTTTTCTACACTTTGTTGTTTTTTTGGAACAGCATGGCCCAGACAATCCCCCCACAGACCAGTATGGCCTAACAGAGCCCAGCAATCTTCAACAATATAATTAAAAGATCGCGAAAGATTTGAAATGTTTGAAAGTTGTCAGATTTTCTATTTTTGCCTTCAATTTTTTAGTCGTGAAACTTAAATTTAGAATTTTAGAAATTCGTAACAAAAAATAACGAAACGATTTTCAGTTATGAAATCGATTTAATTAAATTTTAGAAGATTTTACAAAGTCATAATTATTTAATTTAATTTAATATATCATTTTGTAGCAACCCATATGAGTCTCTATCAGTACATATCAGTTTGAAAAACATTGTATGGCTCAGACAATCCCTGCATGGCTCCGCATGGACCAGCTTGTCCCTGCAAGGCCCAACATGGCTCTGCATAGCCCAGCATGGCCCAGGCATACACGTCACATAAATATCCAAAAATTTGTAGAAACACATTTGATTTCAACAACCTTTTCTAATAAAAAAAGAGAAGGCACTGTTTTTCGCAGCAGTTTTGCTTTGCCGATATTTTTTTGCGTTGACGAAAATTATGTCTGCTGAATTTTAGTGAATATCGCACTTTCTTTGCATACTTTATTTTTCACTTTTGTGGGGATCATTTGTTATTTTTAATACGTGCTTTTACTTCAATTAATAATAAGTATCAAGCAATCTTATCAGTATCAAGAGATGGTAACAATATCATTCATTTATATTGTTATAAATACCGTATTCATCAGGTTGACGTTTCTCAGAATATTGCAATGTTTCAGAGTTTTTATTTTTAATGCAGAATACACATCTTTTATTTATCAAACAAATAAAAGATATTCAAAGAAAAGCTAAAAAAATTGAAAAGAGAAAGAACCAATTTTTTGCAGCAACCGCAACTTGAATAACGTTTAAAAGAGATGATGAAATTTAGCGTCTACTAATGCACACATTCCCTTCACATAAAAACTTGTGAAAAGAATATAGTAAAACAAGCTCATTTTAATGTTATTTAGTAATTACTGGAGAAACAATGCCAAAGTTTTTTTAAATTTATAATGAATAATTCTTAACATATGTTCCATATGGATAGTTTTACCCCAAAATTTTAGAAATTTTTAAATTTTTACATGCAAAGATATTCTATTAGGTCGTTCCAAAAAGTTTTGTCGTTTGGTTTTTCCTCTGGCAATTTTGACTGGAGAGTCCAAAAAATCTGAAATTTCGCCTGGAGGTAGCCATGGGTGTTGGTCAAACGGTGCCACATCGGTTTTTGAGGTATCTGGAGTTTTCATGGAATTCTGAGGGATTTTCATGGCGAGACCCGGATTTTTGCATTCCAGTTGTTGTAGAGCTGCGAAATGAGCTCTACAATAGTTGGAATTTGAAGCATAGATTGGCCCATATGGCCTGAGGGGGTAGCCAAGACACTGCCCTATCAGAATTTACAGGTTTTGGAATTTTGTCGAACCTTCTAGAAGCTTCCCAAATTTTTGAACCACGGCTACTTTATTTTTTTGAATGATGCGTATTTTGAAGGAATTTATTTAAAAATTTGTTTGGATTTGCACCAGAAATGCATAAAAATTATTTTATAATGATTTTTCTGTCGAATGGTACCATTGGGGGTCAATATTTTTAAACCATCAGTTTTGTCAGAGGAAAAACCTTTTTTTTTTAAATAAGCAATTACTGCAAAGATATTAAGCTCCAAAAATTTAACAAAGTTGACTGTTTGCCTAGCGTGCGGGTGACCAATGTATTACGGCTTTTTCTCAGTGTAACGTTTTTGCTTGTAATATTCTTAAGAAAAGTTTTTGATTATCAATAGTAAAAATCTTATTTAATTTTTCTAAATGTTACGATTACCAGATAGTTTTTCTTAAAAATATTGTAATGTTGCAAAAAAAATTTTCATGTTTATTACAAAATTTACTTACCTCAAAATTAAATCAGTTTTTAAATATTCAAATAAAAACTTTAAACCTTTTTAAATAGCAAAAAATTTGCATCTAATCTCTGCTTTTAAAGCTATTAAATGAACGATTTAAAAAAAACTGCAATGAACATCTTTTTTTCTAGCGTTCACTTTTAAACAAAGTTGTCTCCAAAAAACGATTGATCAAAGAAAGATGCAAAAATAAATGAGAGACAACTGCTTTTTTGAAGAAAACGATGTTGTTCAAAGATGACGAAAATTGTTTTTTTTAATTTTATGAAAAAATAGTAATTGTGAATTACATGTTTTATTTTTATTGGTTTCATTTTTACTGCAAATTTACAATAAATTTTAATTTTAAATATCTTAATGTTGTTACGCTTTTTTTGATTTTTAAATACAAAACTGCTTTTTTATGCATAAAATTATACTTCATGAATTTAATTATTTAACAAGAAAAAAATAGACCAATATTCAAATAAAAGTGTCTACGAATTTTAAAAAAAGGGCAAACATCAAAGTTGTCAAAAAAAACGACTGATCTAATGCTGATGCACAAAGAAAAAAAAGCAACAGCTTTTTGAAGAAAAAAAAGGATTGCTGTTAAAAGATGTTGCAAAAAGCTTGCAAAATTTTTAAAATGAACGAAATATTGCAAAGGTTTTTTTATTACTTATTGAAATGTCACATTTATTATCGGTCTTAAAATATTCAAATAAAAGTCTTCTTTATAGAGCTTATGCTGTCAAAATGTTTTTTTTGAGCGAAATACTTGGTAGGTTCAAGTAGAATAAAATATCGTCAATAAATTTTTTGAGTTTATTTGATTATTCATTGTAGTTGAATCATGACTTCGGTTAGTTCAACATTATTATTATGGAATAATATATTGATGAACACTGCTAATCGTGCTTCATTTTATCCTTATATCAACAGCAACAATAATGGTCATTGCCAGATACTATTATCTGCTATATCACTAAAAATCCTATCAACAAATTAACAAATCATGCAAACATTTTTTCACCGAAAATCCTCTTATTGAGAACCTATTTGTAGCATCATTCAGATTATTATCATCTTATATATACAAAGAAAAAAGCAGAATTCTTTCTTTGTTACATCTGTATAACCTTAAATCATAAATTGGACACTTTATATATAAAATATGTTAAAATTTAATTGAAAGACTTTATGTTCTTAATGTTTTTTGGCCACATTTGAAATGGTGTTATCGACGAGATTGTGAGATTTAGGGTCTATTGAGCATTTGCAATTATTCCAAATATATCTTTTCTTGTATTAAGAGTATCGCAAAAATATAATTAGCACATTAAGAAGTGAAAAACATTAGATTATCAATAATTATTATTTATCTGTACAAAACTTAGTTGCAAAAATATTCTTCATTTATATTGTCAATTTCAGCAGATAGAGTAGCATTTTAGCTGTTTTTTTAGATGTCGCATCTTTTTTCAAGTTGTTCGTATAAAATATGACAATGTTTGCAATATAAAAAATTTAAATATTTACAAAAAAAAGGAACTTAATTTGGTAAAAACTTGTATCAGTTTAATAAGAAAAAAATTCCCACATATATTTGCTCAAAAAGTGAACAAAATGAAAAAATTTAAAAACATTTTTTTTGCAGAGTACGGATGCGATGGAAAACTAGTTGCAAAAAAAAACAAATAATTTTTCCAAGATCGTAAATCGGCCGCATTTTTTTCGCACCAAGCAGATTGGGAATCACAGGTGTGAGAGATTTCGAAATTTAATGGCTCACGCATCCTTTGTAATTATTACTTTTTTGCTATGAATGTCTGATGCAACCAGAAATGTAAAAAATCAAAAGCTGTATGTGTCACAAAATCCATTTTTTCAGCTTTTTATTTATATTGAATACTCTTTCATTTTCATTGAAAAACTGTAATATAACGGAATTTCTGATTATCGCATGCAAAAGTTTATGTCTTATCGTAGATTAAGCAAATAAAATCCATAAAATATTCAAATATTGATTTTAGTTAGATTTTAGCATCGAAGCTTCTAAAACCAAATGGCCAAAAAATATGACTATACGTTTTTTAGTCAAAGAAGAAGCAATAGACAGATGATGATATTTCGTTGCTGCTAAACTTTTCCGTTCGCTAAATATTTCTTTTTTTCGATTTTAATATCACAAAGATGTTTGATTTGTTTTGTCGATATTTTTCTGCGATGATAAAATTCGTGTCTGACGAATTTTAGCGAATTTGGAACTTTTTTTGCAAACACTTGTTTTCATTTTTGTGGTGATCATTTGCTATTTTTAAGAACTAAAAACTAAAATGAGAACGATCCGATTTTTTGCAGCAATCTTATTTTTGAATGACGTTTAAAAGAGATGATGAAATTAGGCGTCTACTAAAAATGCACGCATTCTCTTCACATAAAATTTGTGAAAAATAATAAAACAAAGCACTTATTATGTAAAATCATTCAATATATTATTTATTCGTCATATTTGGAGTAAAAATGCCAAAGTTTTTTTATTTATAATGTGTATTTCGATTCTCCATTTTGTTTTTAATACCTTTATGTTGTTTTTAAATTTTTACATGTAAAAACATATATCTTCAATTATGCCAATAATGGAATAAAAAATTTTAAAAAAAATTCAAAAAAAGTGTTTTCATCTGTTAAAGAAAAAGAACAGCCATTGATTCCATTCTTTTTTTCAATTGCGTTTTGAATAAAAGAGAGATGACAAAATTGCTATGTCTGCTAAACTAGTGTTCCACTCTTTTTTGAACATTAAATATTTTAAAAATAGAATTATAAGTGTTTCTAAACAAGCATATTCAACTAAAGCCTTTGATACGCGGCAAAGAAAATTTTTTCAGTTAAGAGCTTCCAAAATTCCAGGCTACATGACGAGATGGACCGCGATCGGGCGAATTTTTTCCGACCCCCCGATACATATATTTTTATGTGGTGTGTAGAATTTGTTTCGAAGGGTGTTCCCATTAGCCACATCTTTTCCTAGAAAAGGCACGATCAAATACAAATGCAAATAGGAAAAACCAGAGCAATGTTTTTTGAACAAAAATATTGTTGCTGAGAAAGATGACGAAATAGGTGCCTGCTGAAAGTTTGCGGTCGTTTTTGACACTTTTTATTTTTATCGTTCATGTGTTGAAATTTCATTACAGTGCAATTCTCAAGTCACCTAACAAATTATTTTATGCCACTTTTTTTAATTACCTTTTTTACATATTTTACTTTTAAAATATTTTTAATGCCTTTTTAAGACGCAGTCTGGCTAAGTTTTTCACTTTTTGAAGGAAGTCACGGAACAAAATTTTATAAATCTTTTAAAAAAGAAGAAAAATTCACATAAACAGTGTGTTTCAAAAGCTGCTGGATGAACAATTTTGGAAAAGATGAGACACGACTCCGTTGAAAATCTTTCTTTTTTTTGTTAGTCACATTTGAAAATAGTTGTCTAAAAACTGTTGAACAAACTCGGCTGCACAAAGAGAAAAGAGCAACAACTATTTTGTGGATCCGCGTTCAAAAAAAACATGTTAATGGAAGATGACGAAATCTATGTCTGCTGCACATTTGAGATCCCTGTGTTTTCTTTGTGGTCCTTAACCTTTTTATCGTTATTTATAAAATTTGTAATAAAACTTTTTAGTTACCATTATTTAAAACAGTATTTGATATATTTTACTTTATTAATGTTTACATCATCAATTTGAAAAATAGTTGCTTTCCTTAAAAATAGTGTACTCTTGCAAAGTTTATTCTCATTTTAAAAAAAATTCTTTTGCCAATTTTAAAATATTCAAATAAAAGCTTTAAAACCTTTTTAAATAAAAAAAATTCACATCTAACCTTCAATGAATGATTTTTAAAAAAAGAAAGGAAATCATTTGCTGTGAACATCTTTTTTTCTGGCATTCCCTTTTCAACAAAGTTGTCTCAAAAACAATTGATCAAAGATAGATGCACAAATAAATGAGAGACAACTGCTTTTTTGAAGAAAACGAAATGCATATCACATCTTTTCTCTAAAAACAATTGCATTTTTAGGAAATGTTACACCCCGTTGAACATCTTTTATTTGTGGCAGTCATATTTCGAAAAATGTTTTTCGAGAGATGATAAAATTTAGTGTCTGTTATTTTTTTTCTTTATAAAACACATTTTTCTTGCAAGTTTGAATGTTCACAACAGTTTTAAAGTTGGTGTTATTAATTTAGTTTAAAAATTATCAATTTCTTTGTACATGTATGGGGTGAAATATAATGAATACTTTTTATTGTTAATAAAAAAGCTTTTTGTAACATCTCTATAGAGATGCATGTTAGCTTTCCATTTTTATTTTAATATTCTGTATATTATCAGTAAGTTGCCTTTTTTTGCCCTTTAAAGTTCTAAATCTTTCGTTCAGTTCTATAAATTTTAATGTAATTTTTATCAGTACTAGTAAAAATTTAAAAGGAAAACATTCGCAGTGAACATCGGTTTTTTTTCTTGTATTAAGGGTTTTGCAAAGATATAATTGCTACGTAAAAAAAGAATAAATTATCAAAAATTATTATTATCGGTAGAAAAAAAATAGTTGTAATAATATCTTTTATTTATATTGTAAAAAATCAGTGGAATAAGATGAGGTAACTTTTAAGCTGTTTTTTAGATGTTGCATATTTTTTCAAGTTGTTTACATAAAATACGAAAGGTTTTGCAATAAAAAAACTTAAATATTCACAAAAATTGAAAAAATGTTTAACTTATTTTAGTTAATTTTTTTTGCTTTTCAAAGGCAAAAGGTTTCATCACAATTGCTTAAAAAGTGATCAGAATGAAAAGAAGTTTACTTTTGAACATTTTTTGCAGATGATGAAAACGACGGAAACAGCTGGTTATTTGTTTATAGCGAAAAACAAATATTTTTTCAACGATCGTTAACCGGCCACATTTTTTTTTCCACAGCAAGCAGCTTTGGAATGACACGTGTGAGTGATTTTGAAATTTGGTGGCTTGCACAGCCTTTGTTTTTACTAAAAGTGTTTTCTTTTTTCTTTTGGAATGTCTGATGCAACCAGAAGTTTAAAAAATGAAAAGCTATATTCATAACATTTAACTTTTTGTGTGTCAGAAAAAAAATTTCTACTTTTTATTTATATTGACGACTCTTTAATTTTCATTAAAAAATTGCAATATAACCGAATTTCTGATTATTGCATGCAAAATCGTTCATCTTATTGGCGATTATGCAAATAATATCCAAAATATATTCAAATATTTATTTGAACTAGATTTTTGCATCGAAACTGTCTAAAATCAAATAGCCAGACAATATATTTATACGTTTTTTAGTCAAAGAAGAAGCAATAGAAAGATGATGAAATTTCGTTGCTGTTGAATTTTCCGAATCGCTGAATATGTTTTTGTCGGGGTGTCACAAAGATGTTTTGATAAAAAGCATTTACAATTTTAAAGATGGAAAAATGAAGAAACACAATCAAAGAAGATAATTTTTTGCAAGTCCTAAAACCATTCTCTCAACAGATACAAGTATGAAAAAATTCATGTGTAATCTCATTTTATATTTTCAATAATGCCAGGTGCATCATTTGTAGCCTTTCTATCAATTTCAAAAATGTGAACTTCAATTCAGAAGAAATTTGCTTTATTTTAGGGACATTGTACACTAGTACGTATCAAGAAGCTGTAAAAATATCTTTTATTTATATTTGAAAAGGCTCCACATTCATTTTGTCGACATTCCTCAAGATGTTGCAATTATTCAAAAATTTTTGTTTAATACAAAAAATACATTTTTCATTTATCATACAAAGAAAAGCTAAAAAAACTAAAATGAAAAAGAACCAACTTTTTTGCAGCAACCGCATTTTGAATGGCGCTTTTAAGAGATTATGAAATTTAGCGTCTGCTAAAAATGTACACATTCCCTTCACATAAAACGTGTGAAAAATAAATAAAACAAAGCAGTTTCAATGTTACATAGAATCATTCAACAACTTATTCATTCATCATAGTTGAAATAAGAATGTTACAGATTTTTTTTTATAATGTAGAAGGATTATTTTATTTTATTCAACTTTATGTTAAAGTTTTTGAAAGTTTTACTTGTAAGAACATATATCTTCAATTATGTCAACAAAGAAAAAAGATTCAAATAATATTCAAAAATATGTTTTGTGCCACATTCAAAGCTATGCTCTATCAAAATGAAAAAAAACAGCCATTGAATCTGTTCTTTGTTCTGTCGCATTCTGAATGAAAAAGAGATAATGAAATCGTTGTGTCTGCTGAACTTTTTACGAGTGTTCTTTTCTTTTGTGAGCATAAATTGTTTCAAAATCAGAACAAAATTATAATTGCTTCTAAACTGAACAAAAAAAAGTAGAACAACTTGTAAAAGAAATGTTGTTGAATGGAGATGAAATCTTTGTCTGCCGAAAAATTAGCAATCAACATATTTTCTTCAATGTCATTGACTTTTCAACAATAGTGTAATATTCATGAGGAAATAGTGTACTTAAAACTTCAATAACAAGGCTATTAAATGTTCCATTTTATTTTTATCATGGTCTGCGAAATCAAAGTGCTGTAGGATTGCTTTATAAATTTCGTAAATGTAATGTTGCAACATAACTATTTATTTCTCATGTCGGTTTTGAAGTATTGAAAAAAGAGCTTGTTGAAAGGCTTCTTAAATGAACATATATATATATATATTTATTCACAAAGAATATTCCCCCATAGCCTAAACTAGTGTTGGAAAAACATATGCATTTTAGAAAAAAAAAATAATAAATATTCAAACAAAAGTATTTGCGCTTTTTGGACAAAAGATCAAATTGCTGGCAACAAAAATGTAGAAAGAAACAGATAATCATTGAACTTTTATAAGGAATTGGGTTTTGGCAAATCTGATAAATTTTTCATGCAAAGAACTTTAGGTGTAATTGCAGAAGAAAATAAGAAACTCGAAATTGATGAAATGATTTTAATACTTTTTTTTATTTATAATGTCCAAATTTTCACAATAATTCTGGTTTATTTTTATTCCAGAGTTTTTTATTTTGAAAAATTATAAAGTAACATAACTTTAGAAAATTTAAGCTTTAAAAATATTCAAACAAAAGTTTTAATGTTTTCAATGAGCAAGAAATAACATACAATTTGTGGTCAAAAATTATTGACTGAGCAGTTATAAAACATTCATTTCTTTTTTGGACTAAAATAAGCGTTTTGCGAGAGATGACTAAATGCTTTGTATTTGCAGTGGTACCAAAAATTTCGTCATATTAATTTTTCTTTTTTTGTTGTCAGAAAAAATACTGCTTGTAGATGTTACGAAATTTCTGCTTTTCCAAAGCTTTGAGTCTTTTGGAAATGCATAAGCTTTTTGAAATGTACCAATTTTACGTATGCTAAACAAAATTTCGTTAGTGAAAAACTATAATAGATATTCTTTTATTTATAATGAATAATATGACTAATCTCTGTTTTTAAAAACACCATAAGTTTACTTCGGTTTTTTATAATTATGGTTTGCAAGCAATAAGTTTTTATTATGGCATAAGCTATGATAAATAAAATAATTATTCAAATAAAAATTGTAATAGTTGCAAGAAAAGAAAACGCTTTCATCAAAGCTGTCTAGAGAATAGTGAAAGTCTTTTTAAAGAAAAAAGAAAAGAGACGACTGTCAAACATCTTCTACGATTGTAAAAAACAAAAGCCTTTGCAGAGTAGTGACGAAATTTTAGATGTGCGTTTGTCATTTGCTTTGCTGTTAAATGACATATGGAATGAAAAAATGACAAAATGCCTTAAACGGAATTTTAATTAAAATAGCTTTCTTGAAAAAAATTGTTACAAGTGTAATGCAAAAATAATTGACAAATTCAAGTTTGAGAAAAAAAAACCCTTGAATTTTATTTATATTGAGCAAGATGTCGAACTGTATTAGTACATAATAGTATATTTTTTATTTGCTGGTGAAAAAACATACGGTTAATACGGTAATTTGAGCAATTTAAATTAAAAAGTATTCAAAAAATTATTAGTTGCAAAAAAAATGGTCTAATTAGTCTAGTTTATGCAATGTGTCTGAGAGATGACGAAATTTAGTTTCTCTTCAATATTTCTAGTGAATCATATAGTTGAACAAAAACGTTAAAGAAAAGGTAGACACTTGTTTGTGTCTTCTTTTTTTTACATCAGCTGCATTTTAAATAAATTTCTGCAGCTATGATGAAATTAAGTGTTTTTTATGTTTTTATGGTTTTAAAAAAAGATCAACTTGCTTACATAAAAACTTTACACCAGGGCTGAGAAATGCGGCCGCAGGCCGGCCGGCCGATATATTTTTGGCCTGCGGCCGGCCAGGCCGAGATAAGACGGCCGCGGCCGGCCGCTTTTTTATTTTTGTTAAAGAAATGAGCTCCAAAATCAGTTTTTGAGTCTGGTTAAAATCGACTTTTGCACCGTTTCTTTAATAGAATTATGTGTTTTTAGCCTTTTTGGGTATACAATTTCGTTTATTTTTATCAAAAATTTCGTCGATCATTGAAAAAACACATATTTAAGTTTTTAAAAATTTTTTGAAAAATATGCGGCCGGCGGCCGAAAAAATTTTGGCCGCGGCCGGCCGGAAATTTCGGCCGCTTTTCTCAGGCCTGCTTTACACATGATACCAATGCTGTTCATTTTCAATAATTGTAAGCATTATTTTAGCACAAAGCATCTGACCTGAAAACTTGTAAGGCATTGCAGTTTAAATGCGACATTATATCAATCAATAAATTTTTCATTTATTTATCATATCTGGAATGACAATGCTAACATTTATTTGTTAATAATTGGGGATGCGAATTTTCCTTTTTCTTTTCATTAAAATTGCAGAGCTTTTTAAACTTTTACTTGCAAGAACTTCATTTATGTTAATAGCAGAAAAAAAAATAGAAAAAAATTCAAATAAATGGCTTTGTGCAAGATCTAATGCTATGCTCTATGTAAGAAAAAAACAACCATTGAATCTGTAATTTTTTTACTGCATTTGAATGAAAAAAAGATGACGAAACTGCTGTCCGCTAAACTTTTACGAGTGTTCCATTTTTGCGAACATTAAGTGTTTTAAAAATGGAATTATATTAGTTTTTAAACAAGCAAATTATTATTCTACTATGTGTATTACATTTTTTTTGCTTCTTTTTTAATAGCTCCATCATTGTTATCAGTATCAGAGAATGTACACCAATTTAGCATTTATTTATGGTTGCTTGTAATACAATAGACTTTAAATGTGCCGACATGTGAAGATATTAAAAATATTCAAATAAATTTCAACATTTTAAAAAGCTATAACTAAAGCTGTACAAAAATTTTTCAGAGAAAGACTTGAATTAATGTAGACAAAACCAGAATATTTTCTGCAGCAAATGAAACACAAAAAATGTCTTTTTTGCAAAAAAAAATTGTTTTCGCATTTTGATTGTTGCAAAAAACGTTTAATGCTTCTTTCTCTTTTTTTCTAGTCTTTCTCTCAATAATTCTTTCACAACTTTATTACAATATTTCAAAGTATTTATTTGAATATTTTTTATATCTTCATATGTAATATTAATACAATTAATATAAGCAATATTGTACATAAAACATAAACAATACAGTGCTAAATAAACAGACATTTTATAAGATTCAAATACGAGTAAAGAACTCATTATAAAAGAGAATAGAAAATTGTTTCTTGCAGTGAAAAAAAGAGCCGGGTTTTATTTATCACGCTTGCATCACTAAAGCTGTCTAAAACTTTTGGATTACACTACAATTCTTTGATTTAGAGAAGACTAATAAAATCTAAATGGCGATTTGGTTTGAAGGAACTTTGTAAAATATGATAAAATTTTGTGGCAGTAAAGCTAGAAAATATATATATATATGTTTTTGTGAGCTTTAAACCTTTAAGAAATGCTTAAATAAGGTTATATGCTTGAATTTATTTAATATATTAAATAATTTAATTTATCCTAATTCAAATACATTATGTTGTGTAAAATTAGATGTAATCATTACGTTACTTTTGCAAGTAAAATATTCAAATAATGTGCTTTCAAAAAAAATTTTACTGTCTAAAAATTGTTAACCAAAAATAAAGGCAACGCATCCAACAGACATGATTTGCAGTGGCAACTATACAAACTTCTTTCCAAAGTGCTGATGAAATTTTTAGTGTCTAATTTACGTAAGCAAGTCAACAAAAAAAATGTTTTCGGGGTGCGTAGAATTTGTTTTTCAGGATAGGCTGCCGGTGATCTTTTACCGCTATTACATGATGGCAGTATAAATTCAAAAGATTTTTATCCATCAGGTAAATGAAAAACATGAAGCATGTTATACGTAGCGTATAAAAGTCAATAAATTTAAATTTATTAAGAAGAAGTTTTATTAATATTTTTATTTATATTTATTGGTCGAGGACAATTTTTTCGATGATGATGTGTTAATTATTTTTGTGTTCAAGATTTTTACATTTGTTACATGCAAAAGCAAACGTCTTGATTGCATAAAAATATTCAAAAAAAACTGCCTAGGATTTTAAAACTGTTCAAAGAAATGAATTAATGGAAGAAAGAAAAATAAAGCAAGAACAGCTTTTTATTCAACAAGTATAATAAAGGTTGTGTAAAGCGATGATGAAATTTAGTGTCTGCAAAGTTTTTTTTACTCATTATCGACCAATGTGTCATCGATCACTTTTGTAAACATAACAAATTTTATTATAACAAAATTTTTTGTTCATTTTAGAAAAAAAGTGTCGACAGATCCGTTAACTGGCATAGTCGGTCTATGATTTATAAAAAGTAAAAATCGATATATACAAAGCATTTGAATATTTACCCCTTAATGCATAATTTTTTGTCATTCTTAAAATAACAATCCAATATTCATCGTTGTACTTTACCAAAACACATTCTCTTATTGCATTCAAACAAGATTACAATGAAATGTTTATTATTAACATCAAAAACAAGTTCCAGCATTTCATTAAAATTGACCACTTGGGTTATCTTGATGGATTTTTTTAAACATCAGAAATTTTTTCATTGCATGTAAACCCTGAATCGTATTCACAACATTTTAATAAATTAAAGGAACAAAAATATTCAAATAAAAGTTGTTATAATTCTAACCGTAGACATCCCCAACTTGGGGTGGGGTTTCGGTCCCATATTTTGCCCATAGACTCGTCTACTATAGGGAAGTATTCAGGCAAAAATACAGCTGCATAATCCTCAATCTGTGGATTTAACAGCTAAATGAATATTGCTAAAGTAGCACACGATCAGTAACTTTAACGTTAGAGATATTCAATTAAAGCCGGAATTAAGTCCCAATATTTTGCCTATATGTTCGCCTAGCTATGTGATAGTAAGGGGCAAAACATCATCAACAGAATCCATCTCCTTCACATACTGCTGTATACATATATTACGTCAACTATACTTGTTTAAGTATAAGACGCATATCTATCGCTGAATATCCATAATTCGAACTATTCTCCGACATCATTTTTTTGCATTAAATATGACATAACGAGCTTTAATGCATTATTTAAATGTAATTTGAACCAATAAAACTCCCAAAAATTACCTTATTTTGAACCATGATATAGCTATCGCATACGATGGCTGTAGCTATAGCAACTATAGTTGACGTAATATATGTATACAGCAGTATGTGAAGGAGATGGATTCTGTTGATGATGTTTTGCCCCTTACTATCACATAGCTAGGCGAACATATAGGCAAAATATTGGGACTTAATTCCGGCTTTAATTGAATATCTCTAACGTTAAAGTTACTGATCGTGTGCTACTTTAGCAATATTCATTTAGCTGTTAAATCCACAGATTGAGGATTATGCAGCTGTATTTTTGCCTGAATACTTCCCTATAGTAGACGAGTCTATGGGCAAAATATGGGACCGAAACCCCACCCCAAGTTGGGGATGTCTACGGTAAGACAAAAAGCAAAAACAACAGCATCAAAGCAATCCAAAGAAAAACTAACGAAAGCAAAGAAGTAATTTTGCTTTTGAACATCTTTTTTGCAGCAAACGCATTTGGAAAGCTCTTTGCAAGTTTATGTCTGCAAAAGTTTTTGTATTGAAACATATTTATTTTGGCCTTAAATACCATAACAATGTCTGACAAAGCGTTCATTTTGTAATAATTGAGTTAAATTGAATCCGGACGACAGAATTGTATGAATGTTGTTTACAACGCTTTTTTTTATCGTCAGCAAAGCAGAATTTTAGCTTTAGTGAAGAACTTAGAAACAATTTAGTAGCATTTATTTTTTTTATCTACAAGCACTGCTGAAAATTTGCATATTTTTGTTTTTTATTAATATTGTCTGGTATAATTACCCCATCCTGACATATTCTTAGATTTTGTTATGCATTCCACAGTTTCATTTTGTATAAAAACATAAAAAGACATATGTCTACATAATAGTTGCCAAAAAATTCAAATGAAAAAGAGAGCTTTTGCGCTTTTATGACGAAAGATCGATATCAAAATGAATGAAAAAATTGAATAAAAAAACTACCATTGAACTGTTTTATTCAACGAATGCCTTTTTTAGAATTATGAAATGTCGTATTTGTTTAACTTTTAAATATTTTAAACTTTCTTTATATTTTTTCTGTCTTTAATGGCAGAAATAATATAGACATTAATTGTCTTAAAATTTCTTAAAAATATTACAAAAAGATTTTTAAACAAATAAAAAATCAATAATGTGTTTAAAATTTTAACAATCATATCATTCATTTATAATGATCAATATAACTCTTTGAAACTTCGACAGGCTGTTATATTGTTTCAGCGTTCCGATAATTTTAGTTAAATGTGAAATACTTTATCATGGTTACGTCAAATAAACAAAAAAATTTAAAAAATTGGCTGACAATGTGAATAGAATAAGAAACAGAAAGCAATTTTCTTTGCAGCAATCGCATTTTGAACGATTTTTTAGAGAGATGACGAAATCTAGTGTATCTGACCGTAGACGTTCCCAACTTAGCGTGGAGTTGATGCCCCAAATTTTGCCCAAATACTCGTCATAGTATGGGATAGTTAGGGAAAGAATATCAGCGGCGGAATCCTCGATCTGTGGATTTAATAGATATATGCATATAGCTAAAAAATAGCAGACGATATCCATTTTTGTTATATAATTTTGATGTCAATAATTTTAATGAGGTATAATAAAAAGAAAAACGTAAATTATTAGTTAGTTATGCATATAAAGTGGGTAGAAAGTATCGAAAATGTGGATTTTCAGATATTTTATAGCAAAAATAGACATCGTCTACTACTTACCAGCTATATTCATTTAACTATTAAATCCACAGATCGAGGATTCCGCCACTGATATTTTGTCCCTAACTATCCCTTACTATGACGAGTATTTGGGCAAAAAATGGGGCTTCAACTCCGCGTTGAGCTGGGGACGTCTACGGTGAGACGTTTATGTCTGTCTTCGACCACTGTTGTAAACACAACAAGTTTGAAAAGCATATCTGTGGAGAGAAAAAGTGTTCATTTATAGACAAATTGATTTATAAAAATGAACACATTAATACATTAATCGATCACTTAATGCATTAATTTTGTGTCGCTTTTTTTATAATTGTTACGCAATATCCTTCACTGTATTTTACCAAAACACATTCTGTTTTTGTCTCTAACCAAGCATAAAATTGACATCTATTTTTGTTATTTTACTATATAGGTCTTCATTTTTTGTTTGAATAACAAAACACACGCCAAAAGCATTAAATTACATAGCACGATTTAACGCATCAGTGAAACTTATTAAGAAACACAAAAACATCGAAGCAAGCTTGGCACTCTAAAGTATTAAAGATTTTGAAGCCATTAAAGGTTGTAATTACAAAAAAAACCTTTTTCGTGTCAAATTAAAGCTATAATTTATTTAGACATTTTTATTCAGTTTCTATTTACAATTAATACTATAAAATTAATTTCTATTCCAATAAAAAAAACTTTTAAAGGAAATAATTGACTTTTCCGTAAACCTGTCATTCTTTTTTGTTTTTCTTTGAAAGTGTCTATTATTTTTTTTATTAAATTTAAACGTATTATTTTATTGCCTTGTTTTTACTGCCACGTAAAAAATTAACACCTCTAATGCACTTTTTTGGGAAATAAAGTTGGTATTAAAATTTTTTTATAAAAAATATTTACACGGAAGAAAAAAAATGATTCCTGTTTGGTTATTTTTTATTTATATGGCATACGGTATTCCATCTATAATTGTTTATTTTCTTGTTTTTGTGTTGCTACGACCATCATCTAGAAATTTATTTAAATCATCATTTTTTACGATTGCGATTGCAATGGCTTTTGTTGTAAGTTCTGAAATTGGAAAACTTCACAGAAAATTCTGGGGCAAATTTTATATTTAACTTTTTCTTAAACAAACCAACTTTTGTCTTTAGATTTGCCACTTGTTACTTTTTTTGTTACTCCAAATTATTTGCATTAATGTTTTCAGGATATCGCAGACTACCTCTTCATGACATTTACTTTCAAATGGTTCCTCTGCCCATTGACAGGCCCGCTGATGATGAATTTAAATGGTTCATATTTTCTTGTACTTGCAAATTTTTTTCAAGTTTATTTCAATCTTGCGCATGCTTTTCTTGTTACTTTAACTTCGCTAAATCGAATGACGTCGATGGCACTTCCAAGATTGCATGAAAAGGTCTAATTTTTAAGCTACATAAAAATTCAAATAATTTTAAAATTGTAGCTATGGGAGATGATTTTATGGCCGGGTATTGTTGGTGCTTTAGTACTAGCATTTGTACCAATTTGGCATTTGCCATTTTCAACGGTTTCAGTAATCTTGTTTAATGAAAAGGTTTCAAAGGATGCATATGTGCTAACAGCTAATTATCCGGGGGTAGGTTTTTTGATTAAAATAAATTCTACAATAGACATTATTAAATGTATGTAATGTGCAAATTTTATGATTGACAAATTTGCATATTTTAAAATTCATATTAGCGTCGAAACCAATCCTTGATGACTTCTAAAACTTATTTTAGGTTAGTACAGCTTTCAACCAAGCCATTACGTTCTTCGTTATTGCAGTTGTTGGGCTCTTGTTGAATACTTTGTGCATTGGATTTCTTCTAAAAATTAAAGCTTTAACAACTCAAAAAGGAATTTCCAGAACAGAAATCCGACTAGTTTTTGTTTCACTTTTTGATTTTGCTCTTGAAATATTATTCTGTATTCATCAGGTAAGTAATTATGGGAGTTGGGAAGTTAATGTGCAACTGGCTACAGTAATTTTGTAAACTACAACATTACAGTAATATTTTTAATTGGTTACTGTAACGCCATTGTCTAATACAGTTACCGCAATACCCCACAGTATTATAAAACACTCTAAATTTTAGGTATTAATATACGTAATTATGATCCCATCAAATAAAAATTGGGACTTATTTGATGCACTATTTTTACAAATTCCATGGTTGTTTGATGTTATCAATCTTTCAAGACCATTTTTGTTGTTGCTGATGTCACAACAAGTTCGATCAAGTTTTTTCAATTTATTCCGGACACAATCTGTCCGAGTTGTTGAACCTACTGCAGCAATTCCAACATCTGGAAATCAAAAAACTATTATGATTAATCCATCAACACGTAGTCGTCAGTGAGTGGTCACCTACGCTGTAGATAATTTATGTAATAAATTTTTATTTTTAAATTTGTTTGAAAATAAAAAATATTGCAAAGTTCGATGAAAAAAGAAGTAACCTAATTAAGTGCTCTTTATCAAAGCAGTCATGAAATATAATGTCACATCAACTTCTTTAACGAGAAGAAGAACATAATATTTATGAAATTTGCCTTTAAAGATAGTTCTCATAGATTTCTCTCACTACAAAGTAAAAAAACATATTTTTTGGTTTTGTCAGCTAGACATAAATCTTTTTCTCCAAAAATATCATTTCTCCCAAATACATTTATTTTTTACCTTTGCCTAAATTTGAATTGTCGAATATTCCTGAAGCTTTTTATGTTCACTTAAAAGTTTTTTTTTTTCTATTTGATAAAATGTAATATTTTTAGGCTAACAACAAATATAATAGGTTCCAGCTTAATTTTTGTGAACACATTTCTGGCACATATAAAAATCGACTTCTAAAAATTCTTGATGAAATTATTGAAACTAGACATTATGGCTATATTTTTCGCCTTGGAATTTATTTTTCTGGACTTGATGAAGACAAACTAGAGAAAGTATATGATGTTTATAAAAATGTTTATATCATTTTCTCAGAATAATTTGTTAGTTTTATATAAATATTGTTTTCCTACTGTATTGCTTTGATTTTATACTTCTTTGTTTGTCTTGTATTTTGGAATAAAAATTTTTAAAAAATGATGAAACAAGGAACCTTTAATTTTTTACACTAGTTTTTATGGCACTTGCTCTTAGGATTTGTTCTCATAAGTTGCTGCCAAGTTGCCTGCCACTGAATAGCAGTTGCTACATTCAAAGCACATTTTGTCTAAAAACATAGAATTGAGGACAATGCCGTACACAGAAAAAAAAATTTGAGAAGGACATGCCTTTAATCTTATGCTGTTTTGACAAGCGTCGGCAAAAGATTAAAGGAAGTTTCTCTATCAAGCGGGGGCTCAGTCGAGAACCCTTCAGGGGGGAAGAGGGGGTATGCTCCATTTTTAACATACAAAAACTTTTTAGTGTCTCCGCCGTTTCATCCATTGTTTCTATCGATGCGGTAAGACAACTGTCTCTTCCAAATTTGAAATTCGTTGATCTGCGTGCTATTGATGAAGATGATTTTAATGTTATAACATTTATTGAATTTATGAAAGTATTTTTTCTTTTATATGGTATATAAAAAACATGAATTTTTTTAGGAATACAAAAGTATAAAATATGATCTTTGGTTTGCAGGTGATTCCCTCTCTTTTCCATATACTCAACAACTTCAAGAATTTGTTGATGAAGTTATTACTGCTGCTGATTTACGATATCCTCCACCATATATTTCTTTTCCATTTCAAAATGAAGAATCTGAAATAGCGCTGGAAGATCTTGAAAATGCTTATTATAATTCGTGAATTTTTTTTGATGTCTCACAAATGTGGTGATTTTTTTGTTTCTGCTTCACAAGGTTTTTCTTTTTTATTGCTTCTTTAAAATAATAAAATGTTCTTTTTCTGTAGTATTTTTACAAGGGTGTTGTATTGATTTGCTGCAAATTTGCGATCTCTATGTAGAAAATGTTTGCTAAAAAAAGAAATAACTGAAGATTTATTAAAATTGACTCCAGGCTTACTAATAAAATGAAAACTATCTACTAAAATACAGTAGCTTGGGCCAGCTACTAAACTAATCACGTTCATTTAAAAATGATCTTAATCATCCTCAAAAAACTACAGTATCCTCAGTAAAATTTAATTAATAAAAAGTAATATTTATTTGAAAAAAATGTACAATCGTAAAAGATAAAATGATAAGAAAAAACAAAAAGAATAAAATTAATAACAGTGTAACAATAAAGTGAAGAAAAAAAAACAATAACAATATTTACATCAATCATTTCGAGAAAAACATATCATTCATGGATTTATTGAACAGCGCATCCATTGACATCTTTTGCAAGCCATCTAAAATATGTTTAAATACAGTACAATATTATAGCAAATAAAGCAATACTTACTTATCCTTCAAAACTTCAGCAGCAGATGGACGAGAAGTTGGATCATTGCTTGTAAGGTTTTCAAATAATGCTTTACAATCAGGAGACATTTGTTGTGTACCATATTTTGTTGCAAGATCATGAAGAATAATTCCAAGTGAATACATATCAGCTTTACAACCATTACAATCAGCTTTACCCATGACAATTTCAGGAGCAACATATTTTGAAGTCAAATCTAAAAAAATGTTTGTATTAAGTAATATAAGAAATATTAAATGCAAAGAAAACTTACTTTGTTCAAATTTTTTTGAAAGTCCAAAATCCCCAATTTTAATATGTTTTAAGAAATCAAACAAAATATTTTGTGGTTTTAAGCCTTGATGAGCAATTCCTTTTGAATGTAAATATTCAACACCAGTAACAATTTCACGAAAAATCTTTTTTGCTTTTTCTTCAGGAATGCTATTCTTTTTAATATAATCATGAAGATTTCCATCAAATGCATATTCCATAATAAGATAAACTGTATCACCAATTCCATCACCTCACATTTCAACAGCACCATAAAGTTTAATAATATTTGAATGATTCATTGATCGAATATTTTGAATTTCACGACTTGCATCCTAAAATTGCGAGATACTCATTAAGGATTCTACATATAAGTATATCTGATAAACTAACCTGTGGATTCTTTAATTTACTTTTGTCAATAATTTTAATAGCATATACTTTTCCTGTTAACCGTTCTCCAGCTAAATGTACTTCACCAAATGCTCCTTGACTAATTTTATCGATAAGAAGATACGTTTTACCATTCAATGAAAGCCGCCCTTTTTCAACTTTTGCTACATCTTGAAGTAGAAGTCTTTGTTGAATTGATTCTTTAATATTTTCTCCAATTCTTTCTTCAATCTTTGAAGTAAGGAGTTCTTTAACTCTATCATCCATAATGAAAATTAAACAGCTTTGAAAAATTCTTGAATGAAGTAAAAATCTGAAAAAAGAGAAGAAGGGTTAGTTGAAACGAATTTTGAGGTATTCACGATTCAAATATTTTTTAGCTTAAATTCCCATTCAAGCATTGTTGTTCAAACAGATTAAATAGAAATTACACCTTTTTTTTAAATTCCAAAATTCGTTTATAAAGATTTTAGCATTACATAATGTAAAACTAAAATCCACCGAATAAAAACAAATATTGCATTCTTTCTACACGTCGCGTCATCGAAAAAACAATCTTTAAAATAAATTTTTTAGCTCAAAAAATAGTCGTCAAAAAAAGTATTCCAAAATGCAAGCTATAAATAAAAAACTTGAGTCGTCATCACACCACCACAAGATTTATTCAAAATGAATGTGAAATGGCTTCGACGATGCTTATGTGTCTTTGATTTTCAAGTTCTTCGTGGGAACCCATTTCAAGGTCAAATATATTTTTTGTTTGTTACAAAATTTAAAAGCGCGTTGTAGAGGCAAACGCTTTGCAATGACTCATGAAAATTTGCGCGCAGAAATTTATAGTGCACACAGCAGCCACTCTAAAACCTTTGCCATTTTTGATTTCAAGAAAAATCAATTGCACGAAAAGGTTTTGTAAAATGCATGAGTTCTACCAAATTTTAATGACACTAATATATCACCAACACAGATATCCCATAAATTTGACGAAATTTTTTTAAAAAAATGTGTAACAAAATAAAAATTCGTCTAAAACAAATTCGCGAACATTGTTTAATAGCAGTTAAAAAACATATTGTAGCAATAAATCCTAAACTTACAATTGTTGGAAAGAAAAAAGTTAATTAATTAACTAATTTTATTTTTAAATAAATCCTGAATTTTTAGTGTGGCGTGAATTTTTTTAGTTTTATTCATGCATACTTCTGGTAACTGTAAATAAATGTTAAATTTTACATTAAAACATAATAATAAAAATTTTAAAAAAGGGAGAGAATAAATGGGATGAAGTTTTGTAAACTTCATCCCATTTGATTACTATAAAAGTATACATTTATTTAATACATATGAATCAAATTACAGTAATACCAATCAAAGAAAGAAAAAAATTTCTAAGCATTATATTCTTCTTTTTTTTCTTTTGGTTTATCAGTATCATCATCCAATTGAATTATTTCAGGTTTGGTATGCTAAAATAATAATAATATGTGTCTATAAAACCCATACCTTCTTGACAGGATGTGCACCAGATGGAAATTGTTCAGTAACAGCAGCAATAATTGGATTTGAAACAAGCTTCTTTTTACCACCAATGGCATTTTTTCCTCTTTCAGTTTTTACAGTGACAAGATGTAAAACGTACCGTTTTAAATCTTGTCGCGTTTTGTTAAACCATTATAAAACATAAGATTGCAGTTAAAAATAGCCTTTAATTGTTTCATTTTTGTTGTTATTTATGGACAAAGTTTTTGTGACAATTTTTTAAAAAAGATGATGTTTTGATGTTGAAGATGAAGCTGACCCTATTAATTTTTTTTTCAAAAGAAATGCATTTAGTTCGAATTCTTGTAAAAAAAAAGATAATGATAATAACCTGTTTTCACTTTCTTAAAATCGGATAAATAGAAATCTCTTCTTTGTCTTTCTGATAACTCCTTTGGCAAAGTTGCGTCAAAAATTAGTCATTCAAGGCAGCCGATCACATTTTTTCAATGACAAACATTACGTTTTCGACATGACATTGTCAAATGAGTTATCGATAATGAACATAATGTATAATTTTTTTGTACAACGCTGTTAAAAAAGTTTCAATTTTCATCAAATAAGCCTGCTTTTCTTTCTCTCCCTCAAACGCGATATTTGTTTAAAAAAGTTGCATAAATCAATGTGTGGTCATTCATTTTAGAATTTTTTATTGTGCAATTTCCGTCAACGGTTGTATTGGCTGCATTTTTTCATCGCTTCAAATTCGAAAGTGTCAACCATGGAAGAAGAAGTTTCAACACCTTTACCATTATCAACAACAACACCTTCAAATGCTCGTCGCCGTAGAATTCTTGATGGTGAAATTTATCAATTGTTTAGTCTCCCAGATTCCATTATCTACTATATTGCGATGAATCCTGCAAATGCTGAAGTCTACAAGAAGTTGATTCGTACTTGCAAATATTTTTATAATATTAATCCTATTATGGTTGTTCATGAATTACGTTTTAATGAACATGAAGATGATTTTGAATATGATGAAAAAGATGATTTAGATGGACATGTTTGGAAAGCTTCATTTAAAAAGTCTGATGTTGATCCATCACATAAAATTGATTTTGATATGCTTCCATGCAAGCTTTGGATAACTGATATTTTTTATCTATGTATTGTGGATATTCCTGGTGAAAAAATGGCTGCTGCTATTCTCCCAAAAATTTATCATTGTAACGCTTCATGGGTTAATCTTGATAATCAAGTGCTTACTTTGAATGAATTTTTATTACTTGGTGCAAATGCAAAACGTTTCCATCTATGCTTTACTACAATTACTCAAAATGATGGAACAACACCTTTGATGTTCGAAAGAATTATTCAAAAGCTTCCAAAAATTGAAACACTTGATTGGTATGTTCATTATTTCTTCTCAAAACAGGTATAACAAGTTCATTTTAGGGGTTGTAGTCGTGATTGTAAATATTTTTCTACTGATACAGTAAAAGAATTATTAAAGATTCAACATTTTGGTAACATTACTTCACTTTTTATGTACTATCTTCCAGAAATCTTTAATGCAAAAGATTTATTTGATTCTCTTAAGACGGTAAGCCATTCTTTGCATTAGTTTATATATAATATTATTTTTTCAATTTTTCAGGAATATAGAAATATGAAAGTTGATTTAATGTATCATGGAAATAAATCAAATGAATATTCTGACCAATTCAAACGACAAATGGATCAAATTGTGGATGACATCATCGCTACTGAAGTTTTCGATTATAAACCTCCAAATATTGACTATAATCCAGCTCAAGATATAAACAAACATAAACAACTTCTTACAATTTTTAATTGTCATAGTGGCGGAACATATCTTTTTTGACTGTATGTAACTTGTTTATGTAATGTACTTTTTGGAATAAATATTTCATTGTAACTTTTTTTGTTGGATCCTTGAATATACATTATTTATCTATCAGTTTACTTTAAGAAGTTGAGAAATGCATAGATGCAATAAAATTACAGGATGTTTTATTAAATAATAATAAAATGCAAAGCGGATACGAATGTACACCCTCTTTCACTTTGCAGAGACTTGTTACGGATACGGTATCTCCCATACACAAAAAACCTTGGTTTTTTCCTTTGCATTACCTTTTGCACCTTGCGCGCGTTTCTGGCGTTTGATTTTTTTTTTAAATTTTTTTTGCAGCTTTCTTAAATTTCAAATTCTTTCATCTTCGATCTCCTTTTTTGCTTTACATTACTCATATCTTTTATTTAAATGGATGTATTAGCTTCTGAAGAAGCAGAAGAATCATATTATACATGTGATGAAGGATCTCTTTATGATACTACTGATGAAGAGGAAGAAAATGATAGCTGTTATAGTAATAATGATGTTGATTTAAATGACGAAGAAGAGAAGGAAGAAGATGATGAGTTCATACTTGATGGAACACAAAATAATGATGGATTTAATAAGACAGATATTATTGCAAGAGATTTTAGTTTAATGTCAGCTGGTGATCAGAAGAGTGAATTAGAAGATCGGCAAAAGGTATGGTGGGAAAGTTTGGTATATATGGATAAGATAATGATAGGAGATTAAAGAAGATAATGATGAATGTTTTTCAGGTTTTACAATTTGAAGATTTACCAGCTGAAATGGATATTCTTGCTGCTGAAGTTGCTGCTGTTATTGGATATTCGATGGATGTTTGTAAAGTGCTGCTACATTTTTTTGAATGGAATAATAATAAGCTGCTTGAAAAGTAAGGGAGATCTTTATTGATGGACCTTTTTAGCAGATAACTATATATGCTTGTGTTGCTTTAAGTAGATATCCCCAACTCATCCTGGACTTAAACACCCATGTTTGCCTGTGTACTCGGCTGTTTAAGTATTAAATATGATTTTGAAGGGTACTGTAGCATTAACAAAACTTAAATGCTAATTGCAGTTACCCTTTTACAACAATAATATTGAATTTAGATCAACAGGGTTGATATGGCTTTAACAAATATCGCTATCAGCATCAACTACAGTAATCCTCACAACTGCACCTACACTTTTCTTAACTCCAAATAAACTAACCCTTTGCTTCAATTCCACAAAATCAAGTTCATTCTCCAAAAGACCAGATAGCTTTTCAGTTGCATTTTCAAGATCATTTTGATTATCTTCAAAAATATTTGTTACATTTGATGCTGGAAGGTAGAATGCAAATGGATAAGTATACATTAAAACTCGACGACATTTATTCAGTGTTGCTGCACCATCTCTGAAGAAAGAAGCTGAAATTGGATGATAAAGAGATAAGATGGATATGGATATAAAGAGCTAATTTAAGCTAAACTGAGATATAGCAAAAGTATGAAAAAGATAAAGTGAATATGGAGATATCAAAGCTTACCTTTGCTTCTTGTTTAAAACTATTTTGATGATTGATATAACGTGAATGAAAATGTACAAATCGTTTAGGTACACGACGATCTTGTGGAGTTGTTGCATCACCTTTATATTTATTACGCCCACCAAAGAAGCTTTTATGCTGACTCATCCATGCCTAGCAGAAGCTAAATCCCACATTTAATTGCAATACAGCCACCATTTTTTAAAAACAAGTTAATAGAGTTTTATGTTGTGCTACAGTGAACTGTAATCATATATAAGAGGAGGATGTTGTTGTTAATTCTTTAACTGCTTATTCCATAGCTAGACGAGTATATAGACTGTGGGCTTAACTTGGGATTGAGTTGGGGCATCTACGATTAAAAAATTAAGGCTAATTTTTGTTTTTTTGTTTACACCTGATTTAATGTCCATTTTTTAGATTCTACGAATGTGATTCATCTGAAGATTTCTTTAAACAACTCAAACTTCAACTCCCTTCTGCAAATCCATCAACGTCCTCTACCTCAATCTCCGGCGATTGCCAAATTTGCTTTGAACCAACTTCTCTTACTTCACTTTCCTGCAACCATTTCTTCTGCTATGAATGTTGGAATCATCATTTAATAACTCGAATCCGTGAAGAAGCTGATCCATATGCATTTTGTCCAGATTCTGATTGCCAACTACTTATTGATCCTTCTAATATTCTTCGATTGCTTAGAGATTCTGCTGAAAAAGAATTCTATCAAAAACTTATTTTACGTGATTTTGTTGAGTCTAATCGAATGTTAAAATGGTGTCCATCAGCATACTGTAATCGAATTGTTAAAGTTAATTATTTTTATGGTTGCCAAAGTGTGCTATGTGATTGTGGAATGATGTTTTGTTTTGAATGTTCACAAGAATGGCATGAACCTGTACCATGTTGGATTCTAAGGCAATGGTTAGCTCGTTGTGAAACAGATAGTAAATCTTTGACATGGGTATGTCAGAATACAAGAGGCTGTCCAAAATGTGGAGTAAGTTTTTTTATAGCTTGGAATACTGCTGTTGTTAGAACACGTTAAACAATTATGTGTTGATTGAGTACTTTAATATTGTTAGGTGCTTATCAATATATGATACAATCACTCTATAACTGATTCTCTCTTTTTTAGATGCCAATTCAAAAGAATGGTGGCTGTAATGCAATGATATGTGGAAATAAATCTTGTAAATTTAGCTTCTGCTGGGCGTGTATGAGTCAACATAAAGGCTTCTTTGGTGGATGTAATAAATATAAAGGTGATGCCACAACTCCACAAGATCGTCTTGCTCCGAAACGATTTGTACATTTTCATTCACGTTATATCAATCATCAAAATAGCTTTAAACAAGAAGCAATGGTAAGCTTTCTTAGCTTAAGCTAGCTAGCTTGTATATCCATATCCTCTAATACCCTTATTATCCTCCTTTCAGCTAAAAGAAAAAATGGAAGAAATAGCTCGACAAATGCAATCACGTTCATTTTCATGGATTGAAACATCTTTTCTCAGAGATGCTGCAGCAACACTAAATAAATGTCGTCGAGTTTTAATGTATACTTATCCATTTGCATTCTACCTTCCATCATCAAATTTAACAAACATATTTGAAGATAATCAAAATGATCTTGAAAATGCTACTGAAAAGCTATCTGGTCTGTTGGAGAATGAACTTGATTTTGAGACTGTTGATTTTGTGGATTTGAAACAAAGGGTATGTTTATTATTGGAGTTAAAAAATGTAGTTGAATGGTTTTGGTTACTGTAGTTGGGTTTGATAGAAATCTTTGTTAAGTCAGTCAAATACATAGGTATCTTAAATGGGTTACTGTAGCTAGCTTTGAAGATTACTTTTTTCTATAGTAATGATCAATCTTTATCTAAAACGATTGTTTTAACACTTACTGTAGTTTTTGAGAGTTATTTTGTTTATTTCAAAACTGCTTTAATAACTTTTCATTGTTTTATAGGTTCAAGATACATGCTGCTATGTCAATAAACGATGCCAAATAATGCTTAATCATTGCTCAGAAGGAATTGAACGAGGTGAATGGAAATTTATTAAACAAACTTAATAATTCTCTTTTTGTAATTCATACTTTATTGTACCATTGTCTATTTATCATATATAACTTATTCTTATCATTATATACGTGTATTACTAATAAAAGTGTTTGAAGGAAAGTTATTGTTAGAAATTAGTTACTGTTTTAATTGTAAGGCATACGGTAGCAATGAATGAAGTCCAAAACTGTTTGCAACAATAACAAATTTTTTATATATAGTAATAAAATGAGGTAAAACAAACAAAAAACATAATAATTTAATAAACGTATGTACAGATAAATGAAAGAAAAACAAAAATTTTTAATAATAATTAAACTTCAATCTTTTTCTTGTAAATTTGAAAAATATTCTTTGCTTGAGATGGAGTTGCATCAGTTTCAGCAGTAGTAGTTTCAGATGAAGCAGCAGCAGTAGTAGTATCACCAGTAAGAATTTCAGCAGGTTGAGGTTCAGAATGTCCAAATGGATCAAATGATTGTCCAACAAGTGCTTTCTTAGTTTCTTCAAGAGAAACTTTGATATCTTCAATTTTAATTGGCTCATCATCAGGAAGGCTGTCAGAATCAAAAGTAAGGCCATCTTCTTCTTCAACCATCTGAAAAAAGATTTTTATACAGTGTTACAGCAACCTTGTATACCCCACATCAAAAAAATCATTACCTTCATTTCATAATAAGCATCTTCATCACGACACATATAACCATGTTGACAGGGACAACGAAGTTGACGTTTAAGTAAACGAAGACCAGCTTTCTTCCACATCTTTTTATGAAATTGGCTCTCAGTCCACTTTGCTGTTTTACGACCTGAAAAATGTGAATTATAAATGGCTAAAGCTGAATGGCCTCATAATTAACACACGATCATTATATGTAGCTATTTACATATGCATATAGAGATTAATAACACTTACAGGTACTTTGTGGCACAAATATATCAGCAAAACATGTGCCCTAATCCTCTCTTTGTCCTCACATAATCCCATAAATATAAACTTAAAATGTCTGCAGAGGTTTATAACACCTACAAGTGCATTGTGGCACTACCCATGTGTTCTAATCCTCTTATCCCTCTCCTCTATCCCCCTCTTATCCAATATACACTTATAAAAATCCTTACCACAATTTCTCAGATATCGATAATTCTCTTCTTCAATTTTAACAAAGCAAGCACGATGAATTGGTTTATGGTTGTATGGACATTTGTCGAGATAGGTACAGACCATTGCAACACCATTCTTTCGATCTTTTTCATCAACAAATTTCTCAGTACATTTGTAGCAGCAGTCACCAGGAATAGCATTAGCAAGAAGCACCTCTTCTTGTGATGATGATTGTGAAGATTCACTAAAAAGACAGCTGATTATTATGTCGAAGAAAAGGTTGATGCAATACCTTCGTTTACGAAGCTGTTTATGTGATAAAAACTTAAAGATTCTTTGCTTCATATTTGTATTGTAGGAATTATTATATTTGCTTCAGAAAATTTAACGATGAAAAAAATGTTTAGAAAAAATTAAATGTTGAAGCTGTGTTTTTTGGAGAGAGATTTTTTGCAAAGAAAAAGTTTTGTTATTTTTTGTAGAGAGGCTACAGTATACTTTCCCTCCTACATTTGCATTTGCGCCATTGTTTTTCAGGTTTTTTCGTTGTGAAAGTTTTTGTTAACATTGTGTTGAAGAAAAAAATGTTTACAATTTTTTTGTTGCAATTTAAGTACTTGTTGTAAAAATCAAATTCGTTAACATCCAGTAATTGTTGAAAAGACTAAACGCTTTTGTCGATGATCTGGTGTTGGGAATTCAATTTTACGATCTAATCGTTCTGGACGAAGTAATGCAGGATCAAGAGTATCATGTCGATTTGTTGTTTATATATTTACTGTAAAGTAATTATTTACTGTTTTTACAGTGTTTAAAATTACTGTTTAAACTTTAAAAAGTTGAATTTTTTTATTGCTACTGCTTGTCCAGGATTCTTACAACGAAAATGCCTCTCTGTTTTTTTCATCGTTGAAAAAAAGTTGTTGAAGTTTTTTTTGTCGTCGAACACGAGCTTCCTCTTGGCTTTAATTATCATCATTTTATATTAGATATATCCATTTTTATCTCTAACTTATCCATTAATGTACCTCTAACTACTGTAACAAGCACTTTGCTTGATTTCTCTCTTGTTGCTGTTCATTTCCCTTCCATTTTCTGCGAGCATTACATTTGTCATCATTTTTTTCTCCCTTCAACTTTAACTTTTTTATTCTTCATTTTTTAGCTACCTTCAAGATTTTTGCTACATTTAATTACTGCTTTATCACTGTTTTATCATTCTTGGACCTGTAATATCCACAATACTTCTTTATCTTCTCCCCTTCTTGCTGCTGTCCAAATCCTTTCCTACCTTTTCGCGCATTGCATTTGTCATCATTTTTTCTTCGATCACATAAAATTGTTATTTTCTCTATTCTTTGCTCCTATTAAACTTTCTATTAGCTACTTTCTCTTCCTCATGATTAAATTATCACTGTTTTTCATTAAATCTATCTGTTTTTATCTATATTTATCCCTCCATTAATCTGTAGCTACTCCAACCGCTTTGCTGTATTAATATCTCTCTGCTATCCATTTTCCTTCCGTTTGTTCCGTGCTTTACATTTTTTTACTATTATCTTTGTTTTTCTTTCTAATCCAACCATCTTTTTCAGCTCCTATCAAGATGTCATCAGCATTGAAGGCCATTGGAATCACTGTAAGCTTTCTACTTTTATACATTTTGGCTCGAGGCCCCGCTTTTTTTCGACTGCAATAAACAACAACGTTTGATAGCTATGATAAAGAGGCTGTTTGTGAGCTCTGTGTTGGCTAATACGTTATAAACAAAATGCCGAATCGGCAAAGACTGACTCAATCCGTTGGCATTTTCTTTGTATACTTATATGCTGCTCGAAACTCATAGTCGTTAAGCTTGATTATTGAATGGGGTAAAAATAGCTAAGTAAACTCGAGCCAGTGCCATGCCTTATTTTATCCACCATCTTTAACATCTTTTCTTTTTTTCAGGATACTCCACCAACAAAACGTGCACCAAAAGGTGGTGAAGATAAACTTCTTCAGCTAAATACTGCTGAGCTTGCTGCAGAAGTAGATGATTATATTCGATATAAAAAGCTTGAAAAACAAATGGAACATTTGGATGTTATGGAAGAATATATTAAACTTGAAACACGTAATTTAGAAAAGGAATTACTTCATGCTCAAGAAGAAGTAAGTTTAGCTTAGTTTAACTTATTATAGTTGATTAACCTTCATCCATATTTTTAGGTAAAGCGTATTCAATCTGTTCCACTTGTTATTGGACAATTCTTAGAACCTATTGATCAAGAACATGCTATTGTTGGTTCAACTACTGGTAATACTTGCTTTTCACCACCTTTACACTTACCTTAATCTTTGTTATTCATAGGCTCAAATTACTTTGTTCGTGTTCTTTCTATTCTTGATCGAGAACTACTAAAAGCTGGCTGCAGTGTTGCTCTTCATAAATACAGTAATGCAGTAGTGGATATTCTTCCACCAGAAGCTGATTCAACAATTCAAATGTTACGTGCTGATGAGAAGCCAGAAGTTAGTTATGCAGATATTGGTGGCCTTGATATTCAAAAGCAAGAAGTTCGTGAAGCTGTTGAACTTCCACTTACTCATGGTGAACTTTATCAACAGGTTTATTGCCTCCTCTTATAACAACATTGTCTCTATGAATATCATTTTAGATTGGTATTGATCCTCCACGTGGTGTTCTAATGTTTGGTCCACCTGGTTGTGGTAAAACAATGTTGGCAAAAGCTGTTGCTGCACATACTACAGCATCATTTATTCGTGTTGTTGGTAGTGAATTTGTACAAAAATATCTTGGTGAAGGTCCTCGTATGGTTCGTGATGTATTCCGTCTTGCAAAAGAAAATTCTCCATCTATCATTTTTATTGATGAAATTGATGCTATTGCTACAAAACGTTTTGATGCTCAAACTGGTGCAGATCGTGAAGTTCAACGTATTCTTTTGGAATTGCTAAATCAAATGGATGGTTTTGATCAATCTACTAATGTTAAGGTAAGGGAATGGGGAGCTGTATTCGGACATTAATGATAGACAAAAACTATGCTGGCGTGAAATAAGTTGAAACAAATAACTTTGTTTCAACTTGTCTTACTGCTTCCGGGCTTTCATCTTTTCTTATTAGTACTATATGGGACTCCTTCGATGAATCAACATTTATAATCTTAATTTTTTTATTAGGTTATTATGGCAACAAATCGACATGATACTCTTGATCCTGCATTACTTCGACCAGGACGTCTTGATCGTAAAATCGAATTCCCAACACCAGATCGTCGACAAAAGCGTTTAGTCTTTTCAACAATTACTGGAAAAATGAATCTTAGTGATGAAGTAGACCTCGAAGATTTTGTTGCACGTCCAGATAAAATTTCATGTGCAGATATTAATTCAATTTGTCAAGAAGCTGGAATGCGAGCAGTACGAGAAAATCGATATGTTGTTTTAACAAAAGATTTTGATACCGCATATAAGAATGTCGTCAAGAAGGATGTTAATGAATTTGATTTCTACAAGTAATTTAATGATAATAATAATAATTTTGTCTCAGAGACTTTTTTCCTTTGTATTAATCTTATCTTCTTTGTGCACTAAATTATTTTTTTTGATCCTGTGTTTTTATGTAAAAAAATAAAGATATTTTGCATGGAAAATATGTTAATTTTTTGTTGATTGACAATGAGAGTTGAAAGTTTATTTTTGCAAAAGAATTCTCCTTGGAAAGGTTGAATGGAAAGAAGATGGATACTTTCAAGGCTTTAATTATCTTGCTTTTGGTTGTTTTTGGATCTTTGGAAGTTTCATGTCGTCGTCAACGAAGTAAGGTTTTTGTGGTAATGAATTAACGGGGTTACTGTAATTGAATGTTTTAGAGAATGTTTTGATGGAAGGTGCAGCTGAGCCTAGAAGTAGTAATAATCGTGTAACAAGTACAGCAGCTCCAGCAACAACAACAAAAGATACTTTTAATCTATTAGCAGATTCAACTCCAAATCCTTCATTACCATCTAAAGATGATCCTCTAGTACCAGCTAAAGATGCAAGAAATGGAACTTATACACATAAGAAAAAATTTCGTATGTTTTTTTATACAGGGTGGTTTCGAAGGCTTTATTCTTTTGGATCAAAGAATTAGCGGGGGCAGCTTCTTAGGGATATTGGAAAGGTGGTTGTTGACCGCAAATTGTTTGTTTTGGCTGCTGGAAGCTCATATTTGGAGGATTGGGTCATCACTGACGGGAGCATCTTTTGCACATAAAACTTTGGCATTTGGAAACACTTCGCCAAACGGCGCCAAATTCAAATTTAACCTGGCGCCGTTCGGCAAAGTTTTTCCAAATACCACAATTTTTGGTGTAAAAGATGCTCCTGTCAGTGATGACCCTTTCCTGAAAGTATGAGTTCACAGAAGTCAAATACAGCGATTTGCGATCAAAATCTAATTCAACATTGTACTTGCATCGTCCATTACTGTTGCTTATCACTTTTTACTTTTTTTAGATGTCTCAAGTGTTGGTTTTTCAATGTTTATATTTTCTGGCTATTCACTATCTGCACAATTTATTACTCTTATGCTTCTTTTAACAAATAAATTGTTTGTTTCAAAGAAAAAGATTCCAGCTTTGCAAGAACCTGCACCAATTTCTTAAATAATTAAATAAATGTGTTCTATTATTGATGTATTTCTATGATATAATTGAAAAGATATTAGATATATATGTATGTATATGTGTATGTGTGTATATGAATAAAATGATATGTTTTTAAATTATGGCTTTATGGGATTTTTTTGTCGTGGGATTACTGTAGCTTTGATCGAAAATGGAAAAGAAATTTTTTTGATACATCGTTTTTCAGTTAAAGCAGAGAATTAGTTATGAGGATACGGTAGAAAAGAAGATTTGATCAATGAGAAAGTTTCAAGTTCTGTATTATACAACTTTTTGAGTAATTTAAAATTTGACGATATTTTTCAACTTTGCTTACTATCAATTGAAAGCTTTTTTGTGATAAATAATGCGTTTTTGAACATGTAATAATTAAATTCTTTATATCTGATAAAAAAACGAACAACACAAAACATATCTGACAAAAATACAAGCAATAATACAAAGAAAAAAATAATACTGTTTTTGAGCACCAACAAAACTTTTTTTTAATACATATTTACAGTATTTGAAAATAAGAAAACTACAGTATACCAAAAACATGTAAGACAACAAAAAAATCAGATCGATGTAAAATAAGAGAGAGATTTTTTTTACAGTACACAAAAAAGAAGACAATTAAACAAGTAAAATACAAAACCCGACAAAAAAAGAGAAGAGTATTGAAAACAAAATGCTGGCAAAAAACAGAGTTATAAATTAAGGGTTGAAAAAAAGTGGAAAGAGTTGAAGAAAAAATGCATTGCATGGATTTTTTTGGAGTAAAAGATTTTTAAATATAAAAGCACTAAAATGGATGGGGAATAGTAGAAAGAGATGGATGAATGGATTTGAGATGAGATAAAGGATACAGGGGATTAAGGATATTCGATGATGGTGGATTTCATATATCCCCATATCCACCGTAACTCATTCAAGCTCAGAAAAGTATAATAAGCTTGAGGTGAGATAAAGGATATGAAAAGTGGATAGCAAGAGAGATATATAAAATTCAAAGTTGGTGGATCTCATATATCCCATATACACTTGTCTATTAATACAGGTACAAAAAATGAATGGCTTATAACGAGGGATATAATGAAAGATATCCTATAACTGGATATTGTAGGATCTGATATATCCCCTTATCTTCCTTCATCCCCCACCTATCATCTAACTAATAACCAATCAATAAATTCTCTATCAATGATCAATTGTTGGTACTCTTGATCTTCCACGATGACATTGCCGATCCCAGCAATCACGAAATGATTGAAAAGTTTTTCCATTAAAAATCCAAATGGCACACGCAAAACCAATAATAAAGAATTGTAAATTTTTTGAGAAATACAATATCGGAGAAGGTTCAGATGAAATTAAATTTCCAACTAATATTGTTGATGGCATTCCCCCACTCCCAGCTCCAGCAGGAGATGATGCAATTAAAGGACAAGTTTCCCTTGATTGTGTAAATCCAAATGCTGCACGTTTTGCATGTAAACATCTCGTGGAATACCAAGATGTCAGCCATTCTTCCAAATGTATTGTTTGATAAAATTGTGCAAAAATCGATAGAGATGATGCCGCAGCAAAGAGGAGAACAAATAGTGTCATACGAGTCATTAAACGGAATAAATTCTCTGAGGCTTTTTCAGTGGCACCATATTTTGGCTGGCATTTAATGTATGAACGAATTCGAATACAGGAAACAAGGCCGATGAGGAAGAGAATAAATCCAATGGCTAAAAATGATGGAAAGAAATTAGAATTTTGTTGTATTTTTTGTAATTTTTTTTAAAAATGGTTAATGATAGTAATCTTTATGGTGCATGTATCGTTAAAAAAGTGTTACTATCGTTTTTGAGAGTAACAAATTTTGGCGATAAAAAATGTTTTCGACAGTAACTCTTTTTATACAATAATCAAGAAGTTTGGATTACTATCGTTTTTGATAATAATACTTTTTTGTCAAAAATTCAAAAACTGCGTTGCTGTCATTTTGGATAGTAACACTTTTTTAACGATAAAAAATTGTTTTCTATTACTATCATTTTTTTATAGTAACAATTTTTAGTAATTATGCATTCGTTTGGATTACTATCAAAATGGAAAGTAACGCTTTTTTGAAAATATTGTTTAAACGTTGTTGCTGTCATTTGTTGATAGTAAATAGTTTTTCTTTCAAATGTTCTATTTTTGCAACTTTTTTTTGTTTATTATGACTATGCAGATGTTTTTGATAATACAAAATAAAAAATGTTGTTCAAAAATTGCTACAATTTTTTGCAAGAAAGAATGAAGCTGGCACCACATGTCTATAAGTACCATTCAAAAACAATTTTAAGCACCCATCGCAAAAACAACAAATAATAAAACTAACCAAGTGCAATAGCTTCAGGAATAACAACAAATTGAAACAAAAATTGTGGTTGTAAATTTCCGATGGAACAAATGGATGCAAACATATCACCATCAATGGCATGAAAAACTAGTACAAGAATTACCATCACCAACGGTAGTCCCCATGCAAATATATGAAAATATGATGAAAATACAAATCCAACTGGTGCTTCACCCCATTTCAGGGTTGTTACAAGGAACCAACTGAAAGTGAGGGATAACCACCAAATATACATTGACATTGAAAAATAGTAATGTATGACAGCTACTAAAGTACAGCCAGGATTATCCATTGCCTAAAAAAATTGGGAGGTGAAGTAATACAGGGTGTCTCAACGAAATTGCCGGTTTACATTTGGCCGGCAAATTTTTTCTGTTAGAGTTAGACAAAAACTGATCACTGATAAATGATCAGAAAAATATAGGAATTTTTTTGGCATATCAAATTTTCGATTCTGCGTATGCAAATTTTTTGTGGAGGGATAGTAATCGAGAGAAAAATTTATCGTTTTTTTTGATTACTCTCACCATTTTTCATTGGAGCTGATTTTTGTGAGAGTAAAAAATATCACTATTTCAAATCAAATCTTGTTCCCTTCGACCGTTATGACAGATATAAGGTTATTAAATAAAGAAATAAAAATAAAACCTTATTTTTAGGGATTTCTTTAATTTCGAAAATAAAAAAAACAGCTCCAATATGACAAAGTGAAAGTAACATTAAAATCTTCAAAAATAAAAATCAGTGTTACTCTCACTTGTCATAGTGGGCAAATATGCAAATTTTCACCGGATCAAGATAATTTTTATATCAAAAAAAATCCTAACCGACGCTGATAACAACTGTGCCATTAGTTTTTGTTTAACTTTAATACAAAAAATTTTCCGGCCAAATGTAAACCGGCAATTTCGTTGAGACACCCTGTACAGAGTTGAAAAATGGCAAAAAAAAAATTTTGAAAAATGATAGTAATGATTTTTATCTTTTATCGTCAAAAATGTGTTACTATCATTATTACATTTTTTCTTTAAACTTTCAAAAACAAGAGTTTAAATGAAAGTTCTATCAACATAAGTATCACAAAAGTAAAAAACGAAGTTTAGAAAATTTAAACCATAATATTTAAAAAATGATAGTAATCGTGTTATGTGATTTATCGCTCCAAATAAATTACTATCATTCCTTTATTTTAGCAGAACAGTAAACATATTCTGTATAATACTGATGATTTTTATGTACAATCAAAAATTTGATTTTAAGAAAAAAACGAAAAAAAATTTAAAGTGATAGTAACATTTTTTAGCAAAATATCGTCAAAAGAGGATTACTTTCATTTCCTTTAATGTCGAAAAAACGACGAAAATTATATTAACTTTAGAGAGATATTCATTCTGATAGCTTTTGAATCTCAAATATTACATGAATGACGCTAAAAAGCTTGCATTTTTGTGACCAACGAAAAATGAAAGTAATAGTTTTTAGTGATTTATCGTCAAAAATGGGTTACTATCATTTTCACCATAAAAGCAATATTAGAAATTTTAATGGATCTGATACATCTTCTATCATTTTTCACTTCTAAAATCATTCGACAGTAAAATAATAGCATACCTGAGTAACCAGCGAAACTTTTGCAACTGATGAAGAAGCACAAGAATATCCATTTTCATGTATCATTCCATAAACATATACACCCGAAACAATAAAAGTACAAAATGATAAATATAAAATAGATCTCTCTGGAAATTCAAATCTCTTCAAATCTACCAAAAAAGTCAACAATGTTAAGCAAGAAGTAATACAAGAAAGTACAGCCCCAAGGCCAGTCCAAAATCTAAGCAAATTTCGAATTTTATCATCAAAAAATACTGGTACATTACTATCATCCCCACATGGAAGGGAGCATTGTTCAATTGTTCGATTTGCAATGCTTAGATGGTATCGATTTTTTGATAAAATTTTCATTGTATGTGGACATTCAAGTTCTGGAAGGGTGTCCTTTGAAGAGCCTGATTTTGAGCCTTTCTTTTTTCCACCTCCTGATGACATGCTAGTAGAAGTTGCTGTTCGATTCTCTCCCACACACATTCCAGATTCAGGAAATTTATTGCAACTAAACATTTCTGGCCATTTAAAGCCAAATTTAAGCATCAGTGATTCACATCCACTTTTTGCAGATAGACATAAGTGTTGACATGGTGGTAGAGCGTAATCCATTTGAGTGCAGACGGGGGCATAGATGGTGCAAAGAAAAAATTTTACATCTGGTGAACATTTAACATTTACAAGCATTTCAAATTGTTTTAAATCCATTTCTGCTTCAGTTTGGGATTGATGCTTGAGAGAATTTGGATAGAAGGTTGTATTGTATGGGATATCAGAGCACATCTTCATTGTTATCTTTTCACATTTATCATTTGGTTTGAGCTGAAAAAAAGATTTGCATAATTAATCAATAAAATCAATATGAACTGGAAATATCGATAATCGAAATTGAGACAATTTCAGTCCTAAGACAAAAATGTCGACATTTCGATTTTAAACGAAATGAATCGGAAGGATTGTTTAAAGCAGGTATTTGTGATTATTGTAGTTAAATTTTTTTAGGATGAAAATTTGCATAAACATGTTAATATCTGTATTTGTGATGCTGTAGTAGCTAGCTTATAAGGCAAATTAGTGTAAAATAAATTGTTTTAGGGATACGGTAATTACAACAAACTGTTCAAATTCAAATTTGCATAAACATGCCAAGAAATTACTGTATCTTTTTGTTTTCTCATTGCTAATGTTCCCATAGTTTACGATGCGATAAAACTAATTTGCATATTTCCTCTATTTTTTATTGTCTGCTATTTTTTATATTTTATTGACTCTCTTTCCCTCTCTCCAAACAAAGACATATTGGAGTGTTTTTGCTTGATTCATTGCCCATTTTTTCTATCCCCCGCATTCAACCCTTTTTCTCTGCTTGCAGTTCTTCGAGTTTTTTGTGTTTTTGTTCCTGTATTGCATCAGAAAAGAAGCATTTGCTTCTGCTTATCAATAAAAAAATCGAACTAAAATTGAACACAGAACCTATCAAAAAGACATTTTTGTTTAATCGATCAATATCGGTACACTTTACAGAGAACTATTTTAATGCTTCTTTTCTCAGCTTTCTTTAAAGTTTTTTAAAGAAAGCTGAGAAAAAGTGGCAAAAAACAATAATATTTTATTTCTTATCTTAAAAATTTTTTCTGTTTGAGAAAAAGGAGAAAGAAATATGGAAGGAAAAGTCATAAATTTTATTTTTTTGTTAGAAACAATAGAAACCGGAATTAAGTTTTTTGCAAGGAAAAATGATTAAACATGTTTAAAAGCAAATTTGATGGGTACATGTATGATGATGAGTTATGGGTGCGAATAGACCAGAAACATGTCCGAGAAAAGGTTTAATTGTAATAAATTTCCTGAATCTGAAATGTGTGTAGGGGAAAGTCGAAGAGCAACTTCTACAAGCATGTCGTCAGGAAGTGGGGGAAAAAAAATTTGGAAGGGACTTGGTGCTGTACTTTCTTGTATTACTTCTGGCTTGACGCTTCTATCATTTTTGTTCGACTTAAAACTAGCCACTTTTAACGTTGTTTTACTATCTTCTGCTTCTAATAATAGCTACTTTTATACATGCTGCTGAGTCATCTTCTCCTCCACATCTTTCTCCCCTTTCATCATTCATTACCAAAAAAAAAGACAATCCGCTTTGCTTCATTAACATCTTTCAAAACCATTTTTGTCCCTCCAAAAAAATGTCTCAAAATTTCGAAACCACAAAATTTTTAAAGACGAAAATAAAACACTTGTATCCTTTTCAATTTTTCCATTTTTGGCATTCATCAAAGAGAGTGAATTGAAATGTATAAAGAAAAGTCAGTCGAAAAACAACAACTCCCAAAAAATGAAATGACATTTGCATTTTTTCAGACAGCTTTTCACTCACTTTTTTTTTGTTTTGTTTGTGAAAAAAGATCGGCAGCTTTTTTGCAAAATTGTATCAAAAAGAAAGTGGCATATTCTTTTTTGAAACACTCGAAAATAGAAAGTAGCGAAAAAAGACGAAAAAAATGAAACCCAAAAAATTGAATAGAATATGCGCAAATGCCATTTTTGGGGTTCGCTTCAAACTGCCGCTGCCACATTTCACTCACCCTCTCTTTCGATCTCCCGAAAAACAACCAACCGCAAAAAAAGGTCATTTGCAACATTTTTCTTTTCTTCTTTTCTATAAATTTTATTTTTTCCCCAATGTTGCAAAGAAAAAAGAAAAGTCATTTTTCAAAAAAGTAAATTTATATACTGTCAAAAAAATTTTTATAGAGAGAGAAAATAGACCCCAAACAAAAAAGTTCATTTATTGTGTCGTGTGCCATAGAAGAAGAAAAAGAAGATTTATCGTCATGTAGTTTTTTAAGTTATAGTTAGTTGGGGTCTATATGTATGTTTTTTTGGCGGTAACAAAAAAAAGTTCATTGAAGAGAGGGGAGAGAAAAACATTGCGCGAAGTTGAAAAAAAAGTTGCAAAATCAGAAGTCAAAAAAAGATAGAAGGAAAAGAACAAAGAAAAGCAGCAGATGAAAAAAGACAAGGATGTGTAAAAATGTTGCAACAAAAAAAGTAAATGAATATGTAAAATGTCAATAATAAAATTTTTTAAGGATTTATCTTTTTGGGAAAAAAGGATATAAAAGAAGAAGAGGAAAAGTTAAACGGATTTAGGCTCGAAAGTGAGCACAAATAATTAAGTTTAATGTGTTCAAAGTAATTTGACAGTTTTTTATTCACAAATTTATAATTTTCTCTGCTACTAGAGAGAAATTGAACATTAAGACTTACAAAAATAATGTGATTTTAAGGATTTATTTACTAGGAGAAAGGCATATGAGCTCTACAAGGATGGACAGAAGATTAAACTTATAAACTTCGCTAAATTTGTCCAAGAATGAATAAAAATTGCATTTTCGATGGCTTACAATCTGCACAAAAAAAGTAGACAATTTGCAAATTTACAGTGGTTTAAAAAATTAGTTTTAATGTGGGAATAGCGAAGTTAAAATATCGTAAAAAGAATATCAATTTTGATTTCAGTCAATAAATTATGGTTTTCTCAAAATCAGAATATCGAAATTTAAGAATGACAAAAACTGATGTAAAAGTTTTTGCTTCGAGAAAACAAAATTTCGATGTTTGACAAAAAATGGAAATTTGAGGATTGCTATTTTGAGAGTGCTAGAAAAAGTTTTTGTAAAATAGGGCAGGTATTAATCTATGAAATGCTCTAAATTTCAAGCAGTGTCCATAATAATAAAGGACAAATTTACATAACAAACATGAAGATCAATAATGGCAATTTTTGAAAAAAAAGTTGGAGTTTGATTAAATGAGAAAAAAATACTGCAAAAAAGACAAATAAAAATGGACACTTCTCATTAAAAAATTTTAGTAATAAACACGGATTTATGAAATCTTAAAAGAAAGTATGCAAAAAACATTTAAAAAAAGATACGCTCAAAAATTTACATAAAGTCGTGAAATTGAAACAAGTCAGAAAACCATTTTTTGCTTTAAAGCCGTGTCAAAAAACAAAGCTAACAAAAAATATCAATAAAATATTAATCAATCATTCATTTATAGAAGCTTTTTTCTTTGTTAAACACAAAAATTGTGACTTAAAAACTTTTTATAGCAACAAATTTTAAACTTTTTTTCTTGAAATTACCGTAATCACCCTTAAAATACCTGCTTCAAAAAATCCAATCCAATCTTTTAAACGACCCTCAATAAATCAAATGGCTCATAAAAATCAAACAAATACCAACCTGATAATCTTCACCAATAATTGCACCATTATTAATATTATTTGTATTTACATTACTTCCAGCATTTTTATTATTACTGGTACTAAATCCATTTACCCCATTATTACTACTATAATAAATAATAATACAAAACAATAAAAATTTAAATGTATGAATATTTATTTTTTTAATAGTACTATTACTACTATCACCAATCATTATAAATTATTTTTATTGCATTTCGCACAAGCCATTAACGAGCCAATAAAACACCCCTTTTTCTTTGGAAGATGGAAGAAAGAATTTTTGTTGTCTTTTTTCTTCTTTGGTTTTTGGGTTTTTTTTTGCGAGCGAGCTGGGGAAGCAAGGAAGAAGGCAGTCAGTTAAGGCAGGGCGAGGCAGAGCTGGCAAGTGGGACATACACACACAAGGGGGACAAGAGAAAGGGACATGGGAAGAGATGGAACGATAGAAAGAGACGAGAAAAAAGATGAACTCTTTTGGGGATGGACTTCTATTGCTGCCGCTGCTGCTTTTTTTCGGACAAACACTTTTTAGATAGATAGGAAAAAAGGCAAAAAGGGAAAGGCACTTTTTGCTGCTCTTCTGCTATCGAGAGAAGTCGGGAAAGGAAGAAGAAGATGAACTCCCAAAAATATATATATGTATACAGTTTTGATAGATGACCGAAAAAAAGCAAAACATTGTTTGTCCGTTTTTTAAAAGCAAAGAATGATGGCGATCAAAAACAAAACGAAAACGGACAGATTTGACTGATAGGTTTTTTTTCTTCTCTCTCTTTTTGTGGGCAAAAAAAAGTCAGAAGGGAAAGAAAGAAAGAGATACACTGACATCACATATTTGCCAAGAGTTCAAATACTGCTGTTTTTAGCTTTTGGAAGTGATGCGGATTGACTGTCGCGTCGATGGCGATGTTGGATGTTGATTTGCTTGTGGTTTGATTGTGTTTGTCGTGCCTGAAGCAGCTTCAGTGGTTTTAATCGGGTATATCATTGTTGATCGAATGTGCGTTGCCATTAAGAGAAAAAAAACAAAGTGGACACTTTTAACCTACTAAAAATAAACATTAAAAACACAATTGCTATATTAAACAATTTGTTTATGCTTTTTTTTCATTAGCATCTCCAAAATGAAGAGCATTTTCTGTGCTTATCCAATCTGAACATTTTTTCCTCAAAAAAAATGTCGTCCATTAGCAATCTTTCCATAACAACACTTTGCACGCTTGTTTATACCTCCCATCAAGACACACCAGTTTGCATTTTTCATTTTTTTCAAAAAATAATAAATGTTTTTTATTGATCATAACTTTTGATAACTCAGCACTTTTCTCCTCTCTCTTTCCATTAAAACATTTTTAATAACACACAGTTTTTTCAAAAAAAGTGACCCTTTCAAGAAGCCTTCATCAAAGCTGTACTCAAATGACCTCTGCTAAAAACATGTTTCGTTTGATTTTTGTTGTTTGTGGAAAGGGAAAAAAGCGACAAATTTGTTTCAAACATTGAATGAATGCATCATTTTCAAAATACATGTGCATTTTTGGTTTATGTTTCTCTCTCTGTTTTTCATGGTTCGGAAAAAATATGAATGATTATTGTTTGTCCCATAAAATTTTTTGATGGTAATGTAAACCACCAAAAAAAGCGTGTCTATCGAAGATTGAAAACATGAACAGAAAAAATAGAAAAGCAAAAAAAAGCAGTAGCAGGAACAAAACAAGCAGTAAACTGTTAAATTTGAAATGTTTGAAAAAATGAAAGAAAAGCAGATCAAAACTGATAAATAAAATTTGTGTAATATTAAAAATTTAATGTTTTGCTCTCTTTTGAAATTTTGTAAGATTATTTTTCTTGTCATTTCTTTAACGGCACATTTAATTTATTTTTTAAATCTTTTATTTAATTTTTTGACAACTGAGCAACCGTAAATAAAGAATTTTGTAAATGTAGTAATTTTTAATAAAATGGATGAAGATGTTAACCAAAGATCATTTTTAAGAGAAATTATTGATCTCACCTATACCTACATACAGCCAATACTAATAAAAAGCTGAAATATTTGAGCTCCAGAAGCCTAAAAATGATAAAAAAAACAGGCTACAGTAATTTGGAATTTTTTCTATTGTTAGACCACATAAAAATAATGAAAGGCAAAACTCGGATTAGTTTCAATAATATTCTTGTCACAAACATAATTAAATACAAAATGAATATTTTCTTTGAGGGCTAATTTGTTTGTCATTAAAACACTCACTTTGAAGTTTGTCGGCATGCTTTATCTTATAATCAAAAGAGTCAATATTTTGGTATTTCTCAAAATAGTTTAAAATAGATTATCTCAATTAAATCTCACTTAATCTTTTATGCTTTAAAGCTTTTTCTCTCAAAGGATCATTCATGCCGACAAAGGCAAGAGAAATAACTTTCATCGTTTAAAACTTTACTTATTTCAGTTCAACCGATTCTTTTTAAGCAGCAGCAAATTTCTCATGATTGTTTGCATGATTATACGGTAAATGATTGGACAAAGAAAAGGAAAAATCTTGCTTTCACATTGACATTCATTTTATTCCATCAATCATTTTTATACACCTGAAAAATCAAAGCCATTGTTTTATTGTTGAAAATTTCTTCAACCTTTTTTCGGGGAAAAAGAATTTTTTGTTGTCAAATTTTTGATTCAAATTTTTTTTAAACAATAGCAAAAAATTTTTACAAAGAAGAGGACATGAAAAGCATATTTTTCATCCTTTATTTATCAATAAAGAAGTTCTTTCTTTTAAGCTTTTTATGTTCCAGGCATTTGGCATGATTGTTTAAAGACGGTATTTTTTGATTATGAGTAAAGAAAAACAATAGGTTTGTCGACGACAAGGACAAATAAAGATAAAAAAATTAAATGCATAGAAAAATATTCGATTACGATCTTTGCCAATCTAGAAAATCTTCATCAAGGCCAAGAGTTACAAACGAAACATAAAAAATAAACTTCTCCACCTTCTTTGCAAAAAACACAGCTCCTTTTGTATTTATAGACAGAATATAACATTATTTAGTTCAAAACAGTGTCCCTTTAGCGCGTTCAGAACGCAAAACTTTATACTTTTGCCTATATTTTTTTATTTTATGTGTTTACAAAAATCATGGCTCAAACTGTATTAACTATAATATTTATGCAGTTAATGATTTGGATTATTACCATTAATGGCCTGCCTTCAACATATTACAATAAAGTTGCATCTTCTAATTATGACACAGTTTATGATTTATTTAAAATAATTCACTTTGATCCTGTAAAATCTAATATTAATAAAACAGTAAGTCTTTTTTCATTACATTACAAATACGTAAGACTTTGCTGACTTTTTTCTTGGAAGCTGATTCATAACACAATTATTGCACAAAGTACACATTTCGAGCAACATAGCCATTTTTCAAAAGTTTAAAATAACAAGCCTGGATATCTCGTTTATGCGGTGTTTATTACTTAATCATAAGTAATAAACATTGATGGAGTGTTATTGTTGAAAAATCTAAAGATTATATTCCAAAAAAAACCCTTGTTTTAGACACTTTTGTATTTTTAGCTCTTCATATTTCTGTATAATGTATAAGATTTTTAGATTCGACGATGTACTTGTTTTGAATATGACACATGTGTAAACTTAACTGGTGAACAGAACAGAATCTCTCGTTGTCAAAGTTTGTGTTTATCAAATTTTAGTTCCACTTCTTCACATACAATGGAAAAACATTTTTCATCTATGAAGAAAAAGAAAGCTTTTGCCTATATTGTTCACAACTGTTTTAAATCTGATTACACTGATTTTTGTGCTGCAAGTTCTCCAAAATTCATAAAAAAGTCAAATTATTCTTCAAATGTTGACGTAACATTAAAAAGTGTACTTCTCAGAAACAATGTGATCATTGGAAATAGCTCAGAATTTTCGTATGAAGAGTATCAGTTGCATCAATGCTCAGCAGAATGTTTATTGAAGGATGTAAAGAAATGTTTTGCGTCAAAACAGTGTGATATACAATTACCGAAAAACCATTTTCGTGGTTGCATTTATTCAAGAATTCCAGATTCAAAAACAAAATTTTTACCAAGACCTTTATCGATGCCTCAGAAAATGTTGTTAGAAGCTGAAGAAAAAATGAAATTAAAAAATAAAGATATTGTTGAAATATAACGAATTTTAAATGCTGAAAATATATTTTATGGAACTATGTAATGAAAAAATCAGAAGCCTACGGCATCTCTTGGTTCAAGCGAACATTTTGCACACTTTTTTTTACACATCTAGTCAAAACATCACTTTGCATTCATTTTTTTTTATGATAACTCAACATTTTTTTCTTTCTCTTTTCATTAAAAGCTTTTTCATTTTAAAAGCAGTTTTTTCAAAAAAATATAAGTGAACCTCCAAAAAAGTCATAATTAAAGCTGAACTCAAATGACTTCTGCTAAAAATTTGTATCATTTGACTTTTTTCCTGTTGTTTGTGGAAAAAAAGAGACAAATTTTTTTACAAAATATTGAATGAATGCATCTGATAATGCTTTTTCTTATTGATGATTTAAAGGATATAAAGCTTGTGTAATATGTATTAAAATATCTATTTTCTGAAAATAAGAAAAATCTTTTTTTTTGTTATTTTTGTTACGGCAAATTTATCTTACTTTTTTAAATCTTTTATTTATTTTTATGACTAATTGATTTAAGCTACAATAATCTTAGTGTTAAATAATTTGTCTTTGATTTCTTTAAGAACGCAAAATTAAAGATTAAAGAAACAATTTTAAATTTTTATTATTCTCATCTGCAACCAGTTTAATTTTAAACCTTAAAAAACGTCATAATAACTAAAACAATAATCAAAAACTTTTTACCATAAGTTTGTAAAAACTGTGTTTTTATAAACAATTTCAAAAAGTTTTTAAATATTAATCGCATTGGATTGCTAGATTTTTCAAGCATAATAAAATTTAAATGAAAAATGAAAAACCCAAAAGAATTTCAACAACGCTACAGTAATAAATGCTTTTAAAGTGAATGTTCTCCAAAATATAACTGAAAGATTGAAAACACATTTGCTTCACAGACATCTTTGTGACAAACATGAGTAACTTTATAAATTTATTTTCTTTGAGAGCTAATTTTTTGTCATTAAAACACTTTCTTTGAAGTTTGTCGGCATTCTTTTTTCATCATAATAAAAAGAGTCAATATTTTGGTTAGTTTGCAAAATAAATTGAAACAGATTATCTCAATTAAGTCTCACTTAATCTTTTTTTTGCTTTAAAGCTTTCTCTCTCAAAGGGTCATTCATGCCGACAAAGGCTTGAGAAATAACTTTCAGCGTTTAAAACTTATTTCACTTCAATTCAAGCATTTTATTTTTAGCAGCAGCAATTTTCTCACGATTGTTTGTAAGATTATATGGTAAATGTTTGGACAAAGACAGGAAAGTTGCTTTCACATTGACATTCATTTCTTCCCATCAATCATTTTTATACACCTGAAAAATCAAAGCCATTGTTTCATTGTTTAAATTTTTCTTTACCTATTTTGGAAGGAAAAATTTTGGTGTCAGTTTTTTTTGACTTCAAGTTTTATAAAAAACAAAAAAATCAACAAAGAAGAGAACATGAAAATCTGTTTTATATCTTATTTTGGCCGATAACAAAAGCTTAGTGTGTTTAAACTTTTTTTTTGTCCCAGGCATTTCTCATAATTGTTTGCATACGGTATTTTATAATGGACAAAAGAAAACAAGTACAATACATGTATTCATGCCGTTTATGTCACATTTTCAACCAAATATTTTTCTTATCGGGTTAAATTTTTCAACAGCCAAATAAGCCGTCAAAATTTAAATTTTTTTCATGCCTTTGTTCACTTTAATTTTAAAAAAGGACAATCAAAGTCAAACAAAACTGATGCAAGAAAAAACAAATGTCACTTTCGGTCATTGTAAAAAAAAAGAATCAATAGCACTCTTATTTTTTGTGGTGTTGGACAATGGCCCCAATTTTTTAAAAAAACAAGAAATTTTTTACAATCAATCATTCATTCTCGAAAAAAAACAATGGCAAAAAAATAAATGAAAAACGAGAAATGTCAATTTATCACAGAGAAAAAGGAAGAGTTATAAAATGCATCTCCTCATTTTGACCCTTTCAATCTCTGAGTTTTTTCTCTTTGTTTTTTAAAATAACAAATTTGAATATACAGTGAAGGTGGTCAGAAAAAAAAGAACACATCAGTCAAATTGAAAGCTTTTAGCAAAAATTTTTCTCAAGTATTAAACAATGGAAAATTATGAATTGTGCAATTCATGAATAACTGAACTTGAAAAAAGTTTTAAATTACTACTTTTCTTTTCTTTAATTTGCTTGATATAAACATGGAACAACTAAAAATGTTAAAATTATAAACGACTGTTTCCTGAACTCAAGGTTATAACCTGCCAGCTTTAAAAAGAACAGCATTTAATATTTCTTCTATCAATGCTTGAAAAAAAAGGTTTCTGTCAAAAATTTAAGTGAATTTCTTTTAAATTTGTTTCAAAAACACATGCTTTAAAATACGAGTATGTTATCATTACCAATTTATCGACTTAGAGGTTACAAACATATTTTTTATTTATTTTCCTATTTCTTCAAGTTAGTATTTTATCGAAAAAGAATAAACGTTCACAGTTATAGACCTTTGCTGCTCCAACTAGAATAGTATTTTTTTTGGCACTTTCGCAAATATAATAACTTGATCATATGGTTAAATCAATAATGATGATATTCTAAAGCAAACCATAAAAAATTGTCACATTTTGTCAGCCAAAAATTCTTGTTTTTTCAACGAAGAAACCTTTTTTTTATTATAAAACAGTTAATTTTTTGTCAGTTCCACCAATATTACTTTTTTGAACTTTAATATTCTGTAAACATGAATTCCATCAATTTTCTTCTTGAAATCCAGCATCAAATGAATGAAGCTTTTGTTTCACAAGACCCTGAATTACTTGATGTTGTTTTTGAAATTGAAGGAAAAGTAAGTTATTTCAATTTAAAACGAGGATTAACATAACTATGATATTTTTCAGAAACTCTATGCTGACAAGTTACGATTATCTGTAGTATCACCAACATTCAAGTCAATGCTTTCTGATCGATGGAATGCAAAGAATGAAGCTATTAAAATTAAAGAATATAAATTTGAAGATTTTAAAGAATTTCTCACTTCTATTTATTCTGGTGAATGTAATTTCAATGATCAAAATATTATTACTTTATTGGATTTAGCAGAGTTTTATCAAATTAAGTATCTTAAAGAACTTTGTGATGAATATTTGGCAAAAATTCAGTGTAATCTTCTCAATGTTTTCGAATTGATGGAATTGTCAAACAAATATTCAATGATTAAAATGAAAAAATCACTTCGAGCTTTCATTGGTCATAATTTTGATGCTTTTGTTAATAGTGATAAATTTCGAGAAATTAGTAAAGATGTTATTCAAGAATTGGTTGGTTTTGGATCTACTGGATTTGTATCAAGTGAGAAAGTTTTTCAAGCTGTAAGTATTTTACTACAATTCATAACTACACAATATATAATTATTTTAGATATATGAATGGGCTGAACATCAAGCAAAAAAGAAACAAGAACAATCAAGTGATAGAAGCTTTAATAGGAATGATACCATCAAAGCTATTTTATCTGATTCCTTACCGTATATCCAGTTTGAGAAAATGAAACAAGATTTTTTGATTGGATATGTCGGTATGGTTTTTCGATTTCTATGTATTACTTTTTCAATAAAAGGCTTCTTTTTAGTTAAAAGATGCTTTCTTTTTGACTATGATGAATTGAGCGATACCTTGGCTAATGCTTCTCCTGGCAATAAAGGTAAAATATCATTTTCTTGTTTTATAGTAATAATTACAATACTATTTTTTAGTTAGAATTGCAAATTCTTCTGGACAATCAATTATTTCTGGTGCCCTTCCTGAGAATTCACATGTCATCAAATTTATTGAATTTTTAAAAAATCGTCATTATAATAACTCTGAATCTTCTCATTTAGTCTATTGGACAACAAAATGCCAAATGCCTATAAATCCTTCATCATTGCAAAAACGAGATGGCGATAAATGGTATTTATTTCATTTTTCAACTAGTGAAATTGGTGTTGCACGTGTTTGTGATATTTTGGATAGCTATTATTTGCTCGCTGAAATGACTGATGAAGCTTCTGGATTTCAAATAACAGCTCGTTGCAAAATTGAAATTGAATAATCTTTTTTTTGTTTTTGTACGTTGAATTTTTCATTGTTTTTTTTATGTGTTACACAATAAAGTGTTATTGATGTCTATAAAATTCTTTTAAAATTACATATTTTGTTACAGGTAGAGGGATTTGTGGTGCCAATAAAGTCAGATAATAGGAACCGCGGGAGAGCTTCTTTGAAACCCAATTGTGTATTTCTGAAACGCCTACAACAACTAACAATTGTAAGCCCGTGACAGTGCAAAAATATTTCTTTTTTTAAAACGCTCATTTAAAAAATGCTATTGAAATCCATCGCTATTAACAAAAGTATCAAAATTTTCACTATTGACAGCTTCAATTAATTTTTTCATTTCAAAATATTTTTGTTTAAAATAATTCTATCAACCTGAAAACATTTACACGATTACAATCAAATTTTGATAAACATTAATAGCAAAGATTTCTGAGGTGATCAATTTCTATGTCCTTCCAACATGATCATTTTTCTGTCACAAAAATATAAATATCGTCCATTAGCTACTTTGCTAACACATTTATACCTCTCACGAAAATACCACTTTGCATTTTTCATATTTTCCAAAAAAGTGCTGAAAGACAGTTAAGCAAAATTAGCACTTCATATTATTTTTTATCGATTTTGTTGCAATTTTCAAATAAAAAGTTCTCACTTTTTGTTACCCTAGAAAGCTTCGTTGCTCTAATTAGAAACTTTTATTAGGTAAAAATCTAAAACTTATTTTTTAATCAGCTTGACGAGAATATAAGTTGCTCCAATTTTGTTATTTTATAATCATGAATTCTATCAATTTTCTTCTTGAAATTCAGCAACAAATGAATGAAGCTTTTGTATCCCAAGATCTTGAATTACTTGATGTTGTTTTTGAAATTGAAGGAAAAGTAAGTAAATTTTTGCCTGCAAAAACTTTAAAATGATGGTCCATTTTAGAAGCTGTATGCCGATAAGCTAAGATTATCTGTAATTTCTTCAACTTTCAAATCAATGCTCTCTGATCGATGGAATACAAAAAACAAAAATGAACCAATCAAAGTTGAAGCTTACAAATTTAATAATTTTAAAGAATTCTTGATTTTTATTTATTCTGGTGAATGCAAAATTACTGATTCAAATGTTTATGATTTATTGGATATGTCTGAGTTTTATCAAATTAAACATCTTAATGAACTTTGTGATGGATATCTTTCTAAAATGGAATATAATCTTGGTAATATTTGTGAATTAATGGAAACTTCAATCAGATATTCTTTGATCCATGTCAAACAACTAATACAAGCTTTTATTTCTGAAAATTTTATTAAGCTTATTAAATGTGAACAGTTTTTAAATGCAAATAAATTGTTTATAAAAGAAATGATTGTTCTGGAATTTATTACAAAACCTGAAGAAAATTTTCAAGCTGTAAGTTTTTGAATGCACCGCAGTTTCTTACGTATAAGTTTAGGTTTATGAATGGTCAGAACATCAAGCAATCAAAACACAAAAGGAATCTGATGATAAAAGCTTTGATATGAATGATGCGATCAAAGCTGGAATGGCTCCATTTTTACAGTACTTTCAATTAAAGAAAATGGAAAAAAGTTTTTTGAATAGCTATGTTGGTAAGATTTCGGCATAAATTTTAAGAGTTTTAATATTACTGTTTTTATAGCTGAAAGAAGCTTCATATTTAGTAATGATCAATTTAGCAGCATTTTGACACTTGTTAATTCTGAAGTTAGAGGTTAGCTTTCTTGCTTCGATTATTTAACTTCACATGTTTTAACTTAAAAGATATCTAATCTTTTTTGTAATTTTTTAGTTAAAATTACAAATAATGTTGGAGTATCAATTTTTGCCTCATTTCCATATAATTTTGATGTCGTTGAACTTATCAAATCATTGAAAAATCGTCCCTCTGATAACTCTGGATTCAATCAAATAATGTGGTATACTGAAAATATAACATTCCCTTTCCGAACACTTTCGTTAAAAAAAAGAGATGGTGTTAAATTTTATTTAATATTTTATTATGATGGAGATTTTGGTGTTAGAAGTTCTTCTGATATTGAAGATGGTAATTATATACTTGCTGAAATGATTACTGATAAATGGTTTTTTGTTACTCCTGAATGTAAGATTAAAATTTATTAATTTCTTTTGTATTCATTTTCACTTTTGTTTTGAATAAATACTTTTAGTATATCAACATTTTCTTTAAACAAAAACATGACAAAAATTAGAGATGTTAAAAAAACCGTTACAAACAATTATATTAATCAACATCACATATAAAAGAAATATATGTGATGTTGATTATTTTTGTTACGGGGAAAACATAACAAGTAGAAGATTAATTGACGACTTCACATGAGAGAGAATGATGCAAAAGAACAAGTACAAAATACAAAACAAACAAAGCTTATATGCAGAAAATGAAGTTAGTTATAAGAGAGATATATGTTAATTTATTTCATTCATGAATCTTTGTGACAATTTTTGCTACTTTTAAGAAAACATAAATTGTACAAGTCATGTATTAAAGACAAAATAATTTGATTAGATACAGTAAGGAAAATAATTTATTTAAAATTACAGTACACCCGTTTAGTTTAGAGGTTTAAAAATTGACAAATATTTCAAAATAAAAAATGAATGATAGAATAAATATAGTGTAAAAAATCAGATAATACAGTTTTGTTTAATCAAACAATTTTTATTGTGCTCGTAGATGTATTGAAATATGGAGCACCTTCCAAAAACTTCATTTCAGCAAGTAAATAATCATATCTGCTAATGCAAGGTTCATACTTAACTGCTATATCACCAGCTTGTGTAACTAACAAATACCAGAAAACTTTTTCACTTCTTGTTAATTGACCAGGTTGTTCATTCTTGTAAGTTGTTTTCCAAAAAATAAAATCAGTATTATCAATCTCTGATGGTTGATTTTTTAAAGATTTAATAACTTCATTGAATTCAGAATCTAATGCAATTGTACCAAACAATGATTGACCAAGAGAATTTGTAACTTTAACTAAAAATGGTTTCATAAAGATTTTAAACAAAAATACAGTATACATACTCCTATAAGGTAACATTGCAGCAATTTCACCAATTGCATCATTAATATTTTCATTAAATGATTCTTCCTGTTCTTCGATAACTTGATATTCTAACCACTGATAAACCTAAAATGTGAAAATGATTTACCAGGTTAAAAGAAGTAATAAACTTACGAAATCAAAAAGTTCAAGAGGTTTTTCACGAATAAAATTATAGCTACAAAAATGTTTAACAAATATTGAAGATGCACCATTAAAATTTTGAGCTGTTAGCATTTCAAAATAATTCTTTGCAATATATAAATCAATCGAATTTTTTGTATGAAGCAAATCATATTTCATTGCAATTTCAAAACATTGATACAAAGTTTCAGGTAAATATTCAGTCTTGGACAAAAAAAGATCACATAATTCTTTAAGATGTTTAATACGATAAAATGCAGCCAATTCCAACATGGTGAGTATATTTGAATCAGTAATATTGCATATGCCAGAATAAAAAAAAGTCAAAAATTCTTTAAAATCTTCGTATTTGTAATCCTTGATTGTGATGATCTGAGTTTCCATTGAATTATTTGGACCACAAAGAATTGATTTGAATGTCGATGAAATTACTGATAATGTCCCTCTGTCAGCATAAATTTTCTAAAATGTAATTTATACAAGATGAGATTGGAAAGGACGCTTACCAACAATCCTATCTCAAATACAACATTAAACAATTCAGGATCTTGAGCATTGAAAGCTTTAAGTGATTCTTGTGTTACTTCATCAAGAATATTCTCAGATGACATTTTCTGGTTAGGTATTTGCAACAAAATTGAACTGGGAAACGAAACAACAATTACTGGCTACAGTCAATAGATAAAAAAAAACAAGTATACAGTAATGCAAAATAGCAATTAAAGTTATACCAAAACAGATTTTTTAACACATTTATGAAAATACAATAAATGGAAACAAAAATACAAACAGAATAATCAAAATCTTTTGTTAAAACAACATATCGATTCTCTCGTACTGCTCGCATACCAGCTTCTTGACAAATTGAATTAATATCTGCACATGAAATTTTATCTGGACGTGCAACAAAATCTTCAAGATCTACTTCATCACTAAGATTCATTTTTCCAGTAATTGTTGAAAAGACTAAACGCTTTTGTCGACGATCTGGTGTTGGGAATTCAATTTTACGATCAAGACGTCCTGGTCGAAGTAATACAGGATCAAGAGTATCATGTCGATTTGTTGCCATAATAACCTAAAAAAGTAACAATTTCAATCAGTCGGATGTGCAGGGTCTCTATTTTTCGCCCAAAACGTAATGTACAGTAATTTCCCCCAAGCACTTCTCTCCCATCTCTTACATTGGCATTTATGAAGAGCAACACTGCAGCCAGCTTTTAGCAGTTCTCGATCAAGAATTGAAAGAACACGAACAATGTAATTTGAGCCTATAAATAACAAAGATTACAGTAAAAGTTAAGATGAACAGCAAGGATTACCAGTAGTTGAACCAACAATATCATGTTCCTGATCAATAGGTTCTAAGAATTGTCCAATAACAAGTGGAACACATGTACTACGCTTTACCTACAAAATATAGATGAGGGTTAATAGGTGAATAAAACAACAGCTAAGCTAAACTTACTTCTTCTTGAGCATGAAGTAATTCCTTTTTTACGTGTTTCAAGTTTAATATATTCTTCCATAACATCCAAATGTTCCAAGCTTTTTATATCGAATATAATCATCTACTTCTGCAGCAAGCTCAGCAGTATTAAGCTGAAGAAGTTTATCTTCCCCACCTTTTGGTGCACGTTTTGTTGGTGGAGTATCCTGAAAAAAGAAAAGATGTAAAAGATGGTGGATAACATAAGGCATGGCTCGGCTTGTTGCTAAGTTTAATAAGCTTTTTCTACAACAACGTTCGATGGCAAAGGTAAACTATAAGCGGCATAAAAGTATACAAAGCAAAGGCCAACGAATCAAGTTTTGGCACGTTTCGTTAGCCATGGCATAAAACTTATATGGCATTTAATTTGCAATGTACATATCAGCCGACATAGAGCTCACAACCAGCCGCTTTATCATAGATATCAACAGGTGTTGTTTATTACAGTCGAAAAAAGTCAGGAGCCATGCCTAATCAAAAGCAGTAAAAGAAGAAAGCTTACAGTGATTCCAATGGCCTTCAATGCTGATGACATCTTGATAGGAGCTGAAAAAGAAGTTGGATTAGAAGGATAAACAAAGAAAAACTGATAAATACTGCAATGCGCGGAAAAACACGGAAGGAAAATAAATAGCAGAGGAGGAAGATAAATGAAGCAAAACGGTTGTTGGAGAAGTTAAGGATCAAAGAAGGGATAAAAATATAGATAAAAATGGATAGATTTAATGTCTATGATATTTTAATAAGGAGGGAGAGAAAGTAGTTAAAAGAAAGTTGAATTGGATCAGATAGAGGTAATAACAGTTGAATGTGATTGAAGAAAAAACGATGACAAATGCAATCAGCAGCAGCAGCAGGGAAGAAGCAAATGGTTTAAGGTGTAGATCAGCTAAAAGATAGATTAGTGACAAACAAATGATTAAAAGGAAGAGTTCTCGATCAAGAACTGAAATACCACAAACAAAGCAATTTGAACCTATAAATAATTGAGATTACGGTAATAGTTAAGATGAACAGCAAGGATTACCAGTAGTTGAACCAACAATAACATAGGTTCTAAGAGATGTCCAATAACAAGTGGAACACAATAAATACGCTTTAACTAAAAATATAGATGAGAGTTTATTAAAATATAGATGATGGTTCACAAGTAGTAAAGCTATAAAGTTCTTGTGAAACTTAAGGAAGGACAAAGGCTTGGACCGAAGACTCAGCATCGAGCCCCAGCTGCAGGACCTCCTTAGTAATTTTTTGCCTTAAAATGCCATGTTAAAACAAGGATATAACTGTTAAGACGATTAAATAGTGAAGATGTCTTCGGAGACGGGTTGACCCATAGAGCATCGGCTCTAAAGCAGCCTAGCCACCCTTTTTTATCAAAATACTTTTAACCATCTTAAAAGTTGCATATTCACCCTCTTCGGACACTTAATTTGAGACATTAAAGAACAAAGTTACAATCCAGTGTCATCACGAAGGCTCGGTCTAGGCCCCGCCCCTTAATTGTCCATCTTCTAGCAGAACATACTTTTTGAAAAGCTCTGAAAAAGAATGATGTTAAAAATTATGGATAAAAATTACTGGTAAAAAAGCTTACAAAGATTCCAACGACCTTCAGTGCTGAAAAGGATAGTTGGATTAGATTATAAAGGAAGAGAAAAACAAGCTAAATTTGAACGAAGAAAAAAATTCATTGCATTAAAAAGGTTTAAAGCTGGAAGAAAGGGAGATTAATGGTTGCTGGAGTAGGCAGAGATAATATAATGTACAAAAAAAGTGATATGGATTAAATACATCAAAAAAATGATGACAATTAGCTCAAGAGGAAGACATTCATGTTCGATAGATCCAACACAAATTTTAACTCTGGAAAAACACAAGCAATTTTCGTTGTAAGAATTCCGAACAAAAACAGCAACAAAAAATTAAAAATTAAATTTTTAAATATTCAATAACAATATTAATAAAATATTACTATATTAGAAACATTTACAACAGCATATCCAGGACTCAATTAAGCAGCGGGTTGACCTTTGACTTTTTTGCGGCTTTCATATTGTTTTGTGGCACGACTGAAAAAAATGAACAACGTTTTTCTTATGATGCGTTTTGACCACCCACGAACGCATCCTTAGTGGCGCAGTGGTGTTGATGTTTGTGTTTCATTTTTAAATTCACAGGTTCGACTCTGCCTGAGCAAACTTTTTTTAAAGAACGTTGTTTATTTTAAAATTTTCTAAAAGTTGGCAATGTAATGTAATATTTTTTGGGGATTGTTTCTAGACCCATATGATACTGTTGGACCATATTTGTTTGCCAAAAGCCCAAATCATGTCTGGTACCTCCCTTGTGAAGAATACTGTTGATTTTGGAGTCGGCTTTAGCACGTTCATTCATGCTCTGAACACGGGCATTAACATTTGTAACCATCAAACAAGTATGACAGTCGAATCATTAAAGCCAAATGAGGCTTACATTAATGCAAAAGTAGCAACAAATTTCAACTAATTCCTTTTCGTCATCATTTCATTTTTTCTTTATGGTTTTTTCCTTCTTTTTTTACAGTAAAAAACTAACAAAAGAATAACAATACTAGAATAAATTTTAGGTTTTTTCAAAGATTATTCTTTTCATCACTTTGACTTACAAATGGCACTAACAAATATTTCAACTAAAACATTTACGAGATTACTGTAAAAAGTAAAAATGTAAGAAATTTTCGACGTATTTTTTTCCAGTTTCAAAGATGAAAGAGACTATTGTGTTACCACATTAATATAAAAATTAAAAAAATACAGCCTTCACCACGTTTTTGTTATCGATCATTTCTATGGAAAATGAATAGGAAACAATTGTGCAAAATATAAAATTAATTTTTTCACTAATATTGTTGTTATTTTTTTCAAATAATAAGTTCTCACTTTTTTGTTTAAAAATTTTTTTGATGCATTGACGGAATTTTTTGGTCCGAATTTTATTTTTATTTTCAAAAATATTACTTCCCTGAAATTTGTTGTTTTAAAAAAAAATGAATTCCATCAATTTTCTTCTTCAAATTCAGCAACTGATGAATGAAGCTTTTGTTTCACAAGATCCTAAATTGCTTGAAATTGTTTTTGTTGTTGATGGAAAAGTAAGTTCTTTACAATAAAATGTTTCAAATAGTGTAATGATTTTTAGAAGCTCTATGCTGATAAGCTACGTCTTTCACTTGCTTCCACAACATTTAAATCAATGCTTTCAACTCGTTGGACTTCTAAAACTGATGCCATTGAAATCAAAGATTACAAATATGATGATTTTAAAGAAATGCTTTTGTTCATTTATTCTGGTGAATGCTCTCTTAATGATGCCAATGTTATTGTTATGCTTGACATGACAGAATATTATCAAATTAAATATCTTAAAGAACTTTGTGATCAATATTTGTCAAACATTAAAATTAATTTTGAAAATGTTTTTCGGTTAATGGAAACCGCAATCAAATATTTTTTGATTCAAGTGAAAGAACCAATTCAAGCTTTTGTTTCTAAAAATTTTTCTAAGTTTATTAAATGTGAACAGTTTTTAAAGGCAAATAAATTGTTTGTAGAAGGTGTAATTTCGTTAGAATATATTAAGAAACATGACGAAATTTTTCAAGCTGTAAGTTCTGTGTTTTTCTATAAAATTAATGTTATAAATTTATTTTTATGTTTTTAGGTTTATGAATGGTCAGAATATCAAGTTATTAAAAAACAAAAAGAATCTATGGCACAAAACCTTAATAAAAATGATGCAATCAAGAAGGAAATTACTCCATTTTTACAGTATATTCAATTAAAGAAAATGGAAAAAGATTTTTTGAATAGCTACGTTGGTAAGGCTTTAATTGTTGTTACTGTATTATTATTATTATTATACATCACATCTTTAGTAGAAAGAGGTTACCTATTTCCTGTGCGTCAATTACAAAATATTTTACAACTTGCAAATAAAATTTATAAAGGTAAATGTTTTTGCCGTTGTCTTTTTCTATGTATCTACAGTTTTATTTTTTAGTTAAAATTACAAATCCTACAAGACAGTCAATATCTGGTTCACTTTCATATAATTATAATGTCATTGAAACTATTAAATCTTTAAAAGATCGTTCATCAGATAATTGGGGCTATGGAAATCTCTATTGGAAAACAGAAAACCAAAGCATTCCATCAACTTCAAGTCCATTAAAGAAAAGAGATGACGTTGAATGGTATTTAGTTTATTCAACTGATGGAAATATCGAGATATCAAAACCTTATCAAATTACTAACAATGATTACTTAATTGCTGAAATGGTTGTCGATACAGTTTTCTATATTAAGCCTAATTGTAAAATTGTGTTTTAAAAACATAGTAAACATTTTCGTAAATAACCAACAAAATACTACAAAAATTTGCAATTATTTTGAACACAAAAATTTTAAATAAATTCCATTAAAATTGTTAAATGAAGTGTCAGTGTTAGTACGTCGGATGCTCAACCTGGTGATCCCAAGCTTGAGTCCTCCAGGAAGCAAAACAACAAAAAAATAGTGGTTGGGTGCTCGGTAGATCCGAGGTAAGCCATAGATGACATCTCGTAACGGTCCCTTGTTAGGGATCAGTAGGTGTTGGAGCCTACACAATACTAAATTTTTTAACGTAAGTCATTCCATTATGATTTGTAAAAAACATTTAATTTCTTCTAACCTCTTTTTTTTGGATATTTTGTTTATAGTTTAATTTGGAAAAATTAAATAAATAAAAGGAAATTTAGATTTTTCTCAAAATATTCTTTTCTTTATTAGTTCAGCTAATTTTTTTATGCTGAACTTTATTGTCATGAAAAAACAGCCACGTTCGGTTCCATTGTTGGAAAAAAAATTCTAAATTCATGTCTGGAGATTTCGGTTTCATGATCTCGCGACAGTCCGAAATCTCCAAAGATTTTCCCAAATTTTTATAGATTACCGATTTTCTGTTAAATGCTGATGTTTGGGGATATAAATTCTGTAAAAAAATGTAAAAAAGAGGACAAAAACAGCGCTCAAAAATGGAAAAGACGAAAAGAAGGCGGAAGAAAGATGCAAAGAAGCCTTCTTTTCGTCGTTTTTATGCGAGGATTGATCATTTTTTCGCCTTCCTTGTTAGTTCGGGTTTTCCGCACAGTAAAGACGTCACTGCTGTGTTTGTACCCCTTTGATTTTTTTTGTTCAAACATCAAAGGCGGCACATGTTTTAGCACAGGGCTTTAAAGTATAAAACTTTAAAAAAGCTAAAAAAATCCTTTTTAGTGGGAAAAATTTACTGGTCCACCTGCACCACTATTTTATGGTGCACCAAAAGGTTTCTCTGGCAAGCTTAATGCAGATTTTCAACAAAATATTATTCATGCAATACAAAAATGCCAAGTAAAATAAATATCGGTGTGCCTTTTTATGGAAGATTCTGGAGTAATGTTGGTGGTGATATTGGTGGAGATGAAATGTGGGGAACAACTATTGAAGTGGGTGGAAAGTATGAAGGTGGATATGTCGCTTGGAGAGATATTGGAGCAACATGGAATAAAGGAGTTGCAAAAATGCATGATAAAGTTAAATCTCCTTATATTTGGGATGCTGGAACAAGAAAATATTTAGGCTTTGAAAATGAAGAAAGTTTAAAATACAAAGGTGATTATGTAATGGAAAAGTTTGTGACTTTTTTAAAAAGGAAATTTGCTTACATTACTTTTCAGAAATATTGGTGGTCAATCAATTTGGGCAATTGATCAAGACGATGATGCCAATACTTTATTGGATATTGTTTCATCTGCAAATTTGTGTAGCAGCGGAAGCGGTGATGAAATTAAATATAAATGTGTACCAATCAATGATATTCAATGGTGGATACCTGAAAATGGTGGAGAATCTAAACAAGGAATGTGCGGGAAATCAGCTCCTTTAATCAATGTGTATGCTAATATTTTTTAATCAACCTCAAAAAAATAAATCAATAATTTTAGCTATTACCCAGTTTGTGATCCTGATGATCCAGGATATATTTGTTGTGGAGCAGCAGGATATTGTGGAAGTGAAAAAGATTATTGTGATTGTGATACATGTGTTGACTATCGTACAAATCCAGACAAAATTATTCAAGAGCCTCAAAAACCAACTCGTTCAATTCAGTGGTTTTTAATGGATGCACCAGATAAACAAAGAGGTCGATGTGGACCTGACGCTCCAAGTTTGAATGGAAAACCGGCAATTTGTAATCCAGATGATGACAGCAAATATTGTTGTTCAAATGGTGGATATTGTGGAATTGGGGATGAATTTTGGAAATGTAATGGTTGCTTTAAGTTCCTTGATGATCCAAATTATCAGTGGAATTAAATAATATAAATGTTGTAAAATTTATATCAATCAGTTTAATAAATTATGCAGTTTTAATAGATATTTCACAACTTAAAAGATAGAAAATAGTAATGAGTAAGATATCCAAAAAGAATATCACACTCAATAAAAGAACTCGCAAGTATGTATACGAAAGTTTTTTTCTTCTGGAAATAAACTTTTTCGATGGCAGAAGTGACTGCGTTTTTAAGTTTGCATAACATTCAATGGAAAAAAAATAAAACATTTGGGGGCGCTAGTTGTATCAACACCAAAAAATCAAGACAAAAAACTAAATTCAAAACAATTAAAAATCAAAGATATAGAAGCATAAAGATAAATATTGACGCCAGTAATTTAATCATCTCCTTCTTCCTTTGTTTAATAATCAGTAGTAGAGTTTGTTTGAGGTAGAATGCAAAAATTGAAATATTTATTTTGAGACTGATACAACAAATTCATATAATTGTAATATACTAGTTAAATAAAATGTTTAAAGCTTTTTTATGTTAAGATTACTGTATTGTTCACTGCTCCAACAAACAAAATTTATTCCTAAGAAACTCAAACAAAACATTCTTTACCGACTTACGAAAAACTTTGACATAAATGGTTTAAAATGTGTATTTTAAAATTGAAGGATGTGACAACTGCTATATCATATTGTGTCTTAATTAAATTATTTTTTTGTGAAACAGCTTTATTATATTTTAGCAAATAAAACAAATTTCATTGCACAAAACAAACAAAAGAAAAGAATTAATCAAAAATTTCAATTTTGCAATTTTCAGTAATTTCAAATCCCCCAGTTCCAGCAGTCATTTCAGCAAGCAAATAATGTGTATGAAAAACATCCCGACGACGCTCTGCACCAATTTGACCAGAAGCAAAATATACTAAATACCATTCAACGCCATTTTTCTTCTCTAATGAACTTGGAGTCGAAGGAATATTATAGCGTTTCGAGCACACGGGTGGTTGCCAATAAACAAGAGTGGTGGAGCCATGACTTTCTGACAGACGCATTTCGACAGATTTAATACTTGAAACGGCATTTGAACCTTTAGGAAGAATACCAGAAAGTGATTGTCCACGATTATTAGTAATTTTGACTGAAAATATTGTCGTCATTATGAAAAACCAACAAAGAAAGTTTACCTCTGCAGCCTGAATTTGCATTATCCAAGATATCACTCAATTCATCATAAGAAAAAAGGAAGCCTCTTTTAACTAAAAAACCAACAAATTATAAAAACATCTTTTTAGCGAAAAAACATACCAACATATTTAACCAAAAAATCTTGTTTCATGTTCTTAAATTGGATATACGGTAAGAAATCTGATATTGCTCCTTTGATTGCATCATTGCGATTGACATTTTCTACCATTGATTCATCTTGTTCTTTCTTAGCATGATGTTCAGCCCATTCGTATACCTAAGAAAATTATATATTGTACAGTTATCAGTTGCAGTAAAATACTCACAGCTTGAAAAATATTTTCACGAGTTAGAGCACCAGCAGATCCATAACCAATCAATTCTTGAATAACATTTTTATTAGCTTCTCGAAATCCATCGCAATTAACAAAAGCACCAAAATTTTGACCGACGAAAGTTTGAAGTGCTTTTCTCATTTCAACCATTGAATATTTTTGTGATAATTCCATTAATTGAAAAACATTGCTTAAATCAATTTTCATGTTTGATAAATATCGATCACAAAGCTCTTTAAGATGTTTGATTTGATAATATTCCGCCATATCAAGCATAACAATAACATTTGCATCAGTAAGAGAACAATCACCAGAATAAATGAAGGAAAGCATTTCTTTAAAATTTTCATATTTGTAATCTTTGATTTCAATGGCATCAGTCTTTGAAGTCCAACGAGTTGAAAGCATTGACTTAAATGTTGTAGAAACTAATGATAAGCGTAGTTTGTCAGCATATATCTTCTAAAATGCTATAATTATGCACATATTACGACGAATAAACTACTTACTTGTTTTTCAACGACAAAAGTAATATCAAGCAGTTCAGAATCTTGTGATTCAAAAGTTTGTTGAAACTGAGTTTGAAGTTCAGCAAGAAAATTAGCTTTAGTATTCATTGTGAATATATAAAGTTGAAAGAATATTCTAAAAATGGGAAATTATTAACAACAATTTAAGCATCGGAATTGAACAGGAATAGAGAACTGCACGCAACGGCTCAAACGCGGTTGTTCCCTGGAGTTACAGCTACAGTTAAAGTAGTTGTGAAACCGGATGGTTGTTCAAAAGTAAGTACGCTTCGAAAAAAAGATAAAAGAAAAGTTCTTTTTTGAAAAAAATCTGCAAAAAAACGAAAGTTTCTTTTTTGCAGAACCTTCTCGAACAACAAAAAACGAAGGGAAAAAAGAAAAAAAGAATTTATACCTTCACTGTTGATGCCATTATTTTGCTTCCCGCGCAAAAAAAGTACAGACCTTTTGCGAGCTTTGTTTTTTCCCGAAATCTTCTGTATCTTTTTGTTTAAAAGTTCATTTACAATTCATCGCGCTTTTTTTCAACTCCGTAACTTCATAATATTTATCCACTTTTTGCAATTTTCAGAGAATTCTTTTAACTTTATATATCTACAATGAATACAAAAGCTGATTTTCTCGCTGAAATGCAGAATCAACTTCAAGAAACTTTTGAATCACAAGATTCTGAACTTCTTGATGTTACTTTTGTCGTTGAAAAACAAGTAAGTAGTTTATTCTTTGTATTATTTGCTGTATGTGAACAACATTATAGAAGATATATGCTGATAAACTACGTCTTTCACTTGCTTCTTCAACTTTTAAATCGATGCTTTCAACACGTTGGACTTCTAAAACTGATGCCATTGAAATCAAAGATTACAAATTTGATGAATTTAAAGAAATGCTTTCCTTTATTTACTCTGGTGATTGTTCACTTACTAATGCCAATATTGTTGTTATGCTTGATATGGCAGAATATTACCAAATTAGACATCTTAAAGAACTTTGTGATGAATATTTAGCAAAAATGGAATGTACTCTTGGCAATGTTTTTGAATTGATGGAATTATCACAAAAATATTCAATGGTTGAAATGAAAAAAGCACTTCAAACTTTCGTCGGTCAAAATTTTGGTGCTTTTGTTAATTGTGATGAATTTCGAGAAGCTGGTAAAAATGTTATTCAAGAATTGATTGGTTATGAACCTGCTGGAGCTCTAACTCGTGAAAATGTTTTTCAAGCTGTAATTTTTTTTGAAACTTACTGTACCGTAGAGCTATGCTATATATACCGTTTTTAGGTGTATGAATGGGCTGAACATCAAGCAAAAAAGAAACAAGAAGAAACTATTGAAGAAAATTTTGTCATGAATGATGCAATCAAAACTATTTTATCTGATTTCTTGCCGTATATCCAATTCAAGAAAATGAAACAAGATTTTTTAATTAAATATGTTGGTATGTTTTTCTCGATACTATGCATTATTTCTTTACTGAGAAATTAATTTTTAGTTAAAAGAGGTTTCCTTTTTTCATATGATGAATTAAGTGATATCTTAGAAAATGCTCATTCTGATATCAAAGGTATAATGTTTTTTTTGTATTTTGTTAATCCCTGTACTACTTTTAGTTAAAATTACAAATTCTCATGGACAATCTATTAGTGGTATACTTCCTGTGGATTCAGATGCTATTGACTATATAAAAGAATTGAAAAATTGTCCTTCTAACGTGCGTAATTTAATTGTTTGGTGTACTAATTGCAAAATTCCGTCTACACCAAGCCCATTGAAAAAAAGAGATGGTGTTGAATGGTATTTAGTTTATTTTACTGATGGTGAAATTGGTATTCAACAGTCACCTGTGAGTAAACGTTCGACATCTTATTTGCTTGCTGAAATGGTTCCCGAAGCTTCTGGATTTCAAGTAACATCTGGTTGCAAAATTGAAGTTGAATAATTCTTTTTGTTTTTGTTGTTGTGCATTGAATTTTGTTTTCCTTGTTATGGAAATGTGACAATAAAGTATTACTGTTGTTTACAAAAGATTTTTTTACAGTAATCCAAACGAACAAATACATATGTAATATTATTTCTTAAGAATTCGATAAAGAAATAGTAATAAATGAAAGTAATGTGCGCTACATCTGCATCAGCTTTACTACATCGTACAATACAGTAATCCCTGTGCCATATTGTAGAGGAAAGACACCAGTTCTTGCTTACAAATAATTCGTTATGGTAATAATAAATTTTAAAGATTTCATTATAATATCAAAACCAAAAACTGAAGAGAAAAGTTTTATACAAAAAGCAAGAAACAGAGACACAATTAAAAATCAAAGATATACAAACACAAAAATAAATAATGACTCCAGTAATTTATTCTTCTTGTTCATCATTTTCATCTTCACCAGTTTCATCATCTGCAGCAGAGCTTTTCGGAATATATGGAGTTAAACGGGCTTCAATCTTTGAAAAATTTCGTTCACATTCATCTTTCCATGAAATAAGTTGTTTGAGCTAAAACAAAAAAGCAGAGATTAGTACAAGATTTCTCTACCAAAAGCTAGTTTGTTACTGTAGGATTCTACAAGAAAATAAGTTACGGTGGAGTAGAGATTATGAAACCTTTACTACAACGTCACTTAAGAAAGATTACGGTAAGTAACCCCAACAGCTTAAAATCAAAGCTAAACTTACTTTTGCTTGAGTTGTCAATGATGCAAGTAGAGGAATTGAATCATCGATTGTCCATTCTGATTCTTCCTTATCCATCAATGCTACGAAATCACATCCATTACAATGAGCTCGATGTTCAGCACTATAATAATAACATTTAATTAGACATTATTAACAAAAAATAAAACTTACAATGGATCTTCTGTTGCATCTTCCCATTCAAGAGCTTTACCAGTAAATGGACACATTGTACATCCTGCACCAGACATAACAAAACCAGCTTTAGCAAGCTAAAAAAGGATTATTAATATTGCAAAAAGAGAAATAGTAATAAAATAAACACTTACATTTTCAGATGTACAAATAGCTTTTGGCTTTTTATCAAAGATCCAATTCTTAAAAGTTTCTAGTCGGCCACCAGCAGTTAGAAGAGCAAATAAATTCTTTTCTTGACATTCTTCAATGATTGTGGAAGATGTAGATGGCATAATTATTCTTGAAGAAGCTTTGTTTTTAGAGTTAATTAGAAGTATTTGATATTTGAATCAAGCTTTGAAACACAAGCTTTTAAATTTTTTTAAAAATTTTTATAAACGCTAACATTTTTCTTGACACGAAAATAGCTACCTTTTTTTGAAGACAACTTTTTTTGTGTTGCTTTTTAGCTGCTGCTGCTATTTTTTACACACACATTTAATTGATTTTAAATTTATCCAATTTTTTTACATATATATTTATTTATTCTTCTTCTACAACAGCAACACCAAAGACGACAACAATGGCATCAAAGAATCGAAATCGTTTAAATCTTTCAATTCCACCTGTTGTTGCAGAAGAAGGAAATAAAGATGATGCAGAAGATTTAGCTGAAAAATGTGATGATGAAGGAATTTCTGAGCTATCTGGTGATCAAATAAAAGCTTTACAAACTTTTTTAACTCAAAAAGAACAGGTTGGTGTTAAGAATGGATGAGGGAGGACCGATTTTGAGGGGGAACTGGATATATTTTTAGATGAATAAAAATTTTGATAACTTTTGATGGCTAATCGGCATGGAACAAAGTGTCTAGAGCTCGGATTTACATATTTGAAGTTTTCTGGAAGCTTTAAATTATCCAAAAATTTCTCGAAAAGTGTCAGTTGTGTAGCAGGAACTTTTGTTTTGGTTCAAATATGGCTCCACAATATCTTCGAGCAGAGAGATGCTACCACTCATATCATCTCTCCAAGTTGCTGCTTTATGACTCATCTCCCATCATGAACATATTTCTTCTTTTTTTAAAGGTACAGTAACCGCTACATTAAGGTATTAAGCTATGGTAGTGGATAGTCTCATCTACCACTTATGGAACTTCTCCAAGTTGCTGCTCCATTGACCAATATCATATTCCAATATACAAAACTTTACATTTCATTAACATTTTGAACCCATTTTCCTAGTTCACTGCTATCATCTCTTTGTTCATATTTGAGATGGTTTTTTTTGTAGCACATCTAAATCTGCACGTTCTGCAACATTCTTTCTTAAACATTTATCAACAAATCTACAAAATTCATCTGTGAATAATCGTCGTGGAAGTTGGGGAGGATTCTTAAAACATGGATTTTATTAGTAAAAGTATCAGAATTAAAAAGAAATACGTGCTTAGATTTATCCAAGGACATCCAAGTTCCCCCAAACGGTTCAAAATCGGTCCCTCTATCTTTTATCCTCAATTTTCATTTCTTACACATAACTAATCTGTATTATTTTTTAGCTATTTGAACGTGGTGAACTATGTGAAGATGAACTTGAAAGAGTATCAGAACTTGGTCATGGTAATGGTGGTGTAGTACATAAAATGAAGCATAAAAAATCTGGTCTTGTAATGGCTCGAAAGCTTGTACATCTTGAAGTTAAACCATCTGTTCGAAATCAAATTCTTAAAGAGCTTGAAATTCTTCATAAATGTAATAGCCCGTATATTGTTGGTGAGTTGCTTTGGTTGGATTGGAGCTTAAGCTTTTCTTAGTTTGAGGAAATGAGAAAGCTAAATTTAAGTAATAACTCTTTGTGGAGTACTGGGTCCCCACTGTAAACATTTTTATCTATTAATATTGTATCTGCTTTTTAGGATTCTATGGAGCTTTTCATGAAAATAATGAAATTTCAATTTGTATGGAATTTATGGATGGTCTTTCATTAGATATTGTGCTACAAAAAGTTGGAAAAATTCAAGAGGCAATTGTTGGAAGGCTTACTGTTGCAGTTGTTAAAGGCCTTGCATATCTTAAGCAACTTGGAATGCTTCATCGAGGTTTGTTTTTCTTCTACAATAGTTACATTACCGTATGCCTTTGTTGTTGTTGACTTATCTCATTGCCTTAGTCCTTTTTCAGATGTTAAACCTTCAAATGTTCTTGTCAATAGTAAAGGTGAAGTAAAGTTATGTGATTTTGGTGTCTCTGGAAAATTGATTGATTCAATGGCAAATAGTTTTGTTGGTACCCGGTCATATATGGCACCGGAACGGCTTCGTGGTGATGGATATACAATTCAATCAGATTTATGGTCATTTGGTTTGTCGTTGGTTGAACTTTCAATTGGTCGATATCCTATTCCACCACCATCACGAAAAGAATATTCAATGCTATTTAAAGTTCCGGCAGAACAAATTATTCTTGAATATGATGAAGAATCAACTGGTGCAGATGGTGGACCAAAGAATTTAGCTATTTTTGAGTTGCTTGATTATATTGTTAATCGGGTAAGCTTTTGGGAATGGAATATGTTGGGGAGTATATCAAAGAACGAGCTCATGCTTGAGAATAATTTAGTTAGAATTGATTGTGGATGGCCCGTCTGTGTAAATTTGAATCTTAAAAGTTTGTTGCGTTACTTTATTACCTTAAATCTTCCCGATATTGCCTCCATATACAAGATTATCTTTTCCCAAGAAGGTTGTCCTTGTGGGGTTTATCGAGAGGATTGTTGTATCGACGTTGTTGCTATGAATAATATGGATTCAAATTAGCATAGAAAGATGACCTTCAACCAACTTCAGCACGAAATATTTTTTTAAGGATAAACTCGTCCTTGGTTATGACTCTTCTTGTGTTGCTGTTGTTGGTGATGAGCTTACTAATCCTATCTCATTTTTTAGAATCCTCCACAACTTCCACGACGATTATTCACAGATGAATTTTGTAGATTTGTTGATAAATGTTTAAGAAAGAATGTTGCAGAACGTGCAGATTTGGGTGTGCTACAAAAAGAACCATTTTATCTCAAATATGAACAAAGAGATGATAGCAGTGAACTAGGAAAATGGGTTCAAAATGTTATTGAAATGTAGAAAAGAGCAACAACAACATGGAGAAGATGCTAAGAATGATAGCCAATAATTATCGTACACCATTGTTTACTATATTTATGATATTGTATTATTTTGAATAAAATATTTTTGTGATAAATAAAGAATTTTTTTGTAAATGTTGCTTTGAGGGATACTGTAACAAAAAGAAGAAATTTTTAGCATTTTTTTGAAGATAAAAATTTTTGTAATTTTTCGAGGTTATTGTAAATTACAAGTTCCGCTTCCGGTTCCGGTTCCGGAAAAAAGAAAGACTTCCGTTCCGGTTCCGGTTCCGTAAACAAAAATCAGTTCCGCACATCCCTGATTGTAATAGTATAGTTAAATTTTTAAAAACTTGTTTTAATTATTTAATGGGATTACCGTAACTGAAATACTTGTTAGCATGTTGTACAATCAATTTTATAAATTTGTTTGACCTTTTTTTTGCTTTGTATTTCTCTTTTTTGTTTCAACATTTTGAAGAATTATAAATGCAAAGCTGACGAAATAAATAGCATTTTTAATAAAATATCAACGTATTAAAGGTTCATTGTTTGAACCACATGGAAATACGTGACATAGTTTATAATAATCGATAGCAAAAAAAATCAGAAATTGTTGAAACATATTTTTAACAGACAGAAGAAAAATTGAATCATTCTAGTTTTTTTTGTGTTTTGCATTGAAAAGGTGTTTTTCAGTGTATTTTTTGAATTAAATTTTTGTGAAAAACTCTGCAATTAACAAGTATACGGTAAGTTTTGAATGACTTTATAAAATGAGTATTACAGTATGCTGCATAATAAGAAAGTAAAATAATTAGAGAAACTGAAACTCACTGCTGTTGTTTTACACTCTTTTTTTATGTAGTGTTAAAAAAGTTCCGGGTTGAACTTTTTTATTGTAACAAAAAAAGTTCAATATTTCTAATTGAGAAAATTACAAAAAAGAGAGAGTAAAGTAAATGTGTTCAAAAAATGACATAATTGAAAAAAAGATCAAAAAAGAGAAAATAAAATAGTTGATGGGAAAAAAAGTACTTATATTCCTTAATTTTGAGTGTGTATTGTTGTACATCAAGTAAGTAAGCGATCCTCTGTCTATAACTGGATTTAGCTGGACGTAGTTGTTCTTAAAAAATTAGTGGGATCTATAAGCGGGTAGAAAAAGTAAACCTTCTTTAAAAAAGTTATTTTTAGCTGCTTTACTTAATTTGCACAAGTGTGACTATTTACAGCTACATCCATGACAAAGATAACCCCTACTGCCTATGATGCCATCAATCCTCAAGATCTCTTACCACCAAAACCATCATCAGAAAATTTAAGTGCTCAAGATGCTGCTTCAATACCACCTCCACAAACAACAACAATTTTTTCACATCGTTTTCGCTATTTTATTCTTTTTCTTGGTTGTCTTTGTTTAACTTCAATTTGTTCAAATATGATTGCCCTTAATTTTACATTTATTTGTATGCGTCGACCTGTTAATGGTACTTCAGGGATATATGGGTTAGTCAATTTGAAATTTTAAAGTGATTATCTAATTACAGTAATACCACCAGCAATGATATCTCCACCACTTCCCCCGCTATGGAATATTACTACAATCAAGCTCAAAAATCTTCACTTATGTGGGCATCAGCAATTGGTTCAATGATTGCAACATTCCCCTTCAATTATTTATACACAAAATTTGGAGCAAAATATGTATTTTTTGCTGCTGGAATTATTTCAACGGTTGCTACCGTATTTGTTCCAATTGCAGCTGAAGCAGGAATTGCATGGTTTTTAGTGCTTCGATTTTTTCAAGGAATTTCATATGGTGCAGATTTTGCGGCAATTGGAATTCTATGTTCTCGATGGGCTTCGCTCAAGCAGAATGGTGTTTTTATTTCTATTTTAACATGTTTCACTCATATTGCCTCGACGATAACTAATCCAGTTTCTGGAATTGTAAGTTTTTTGCTGCTTAGTTTTAATTTGTTTCCATGGTTTCTTTCGTGGTCGTTTTTTCGTTAGAGACACTTTTTCACGCAAAAAGTTTTTTGTCTGTGTCTTTCCTGCGAGGGTGTTTCTTCTTGTGTGCTGTATTTTTTGAGCTCAAAAAGAAAGAACCTCATTAATTTTAACGAGCCAAGCTATTGGCCCATGTAGTATAGTGGTTAGTACTCTTCGTTGTGGCCGAAGCGACATAGGTTCGATTCCTGTCATGGGCAACTTGTTTTTGACATAATTTAAAAAATCCTTTATTGCTTTTTTCGTGCTTTAAAAATTTGCATAAAAACTTATTACTAACAAAATCGTTAAAAAACATTTTTCCTTGGCTCTTTGAAATATGCGTAATTACTCGAAAAAAGTTTGCGCGAAGGCTTTTTTAGTAGCACTTTGAAAATTTGCACAATTGCTTTCTTTTTCTAGCTTTGTGAATCCCGCTTTGGTTGGCCATCAGTTTATTACTCCCATGCAGCTGTCAGCTTAATCGTTTTCATCCTCTGGTTAATCTTCTATGCTGATGATCCAGCCACTCATAAATCTGTCTCCACAGTAGAACTCGAAAAAATTCATCGAAATAAAACAGAAACCCATAAAAATATGGAATCATATGTTCCATATAAAGAAATCTGTAAAAATCCTGTTATCCTTGCTGTATGGTTTAATGCTTTTGTTGATATTGTTTCGGCAATGTTTTTAACTACATATATTCCAACATATATTAATAGTGTCTTGCATTATGGTATTGGGAATACGGGGTGGTTAGCTGCTTTACCAACGCTGGCACATTTACCTGTTAAATTTTTTTCTGGGCATTTGAGTGATAAAATTAAGTGAGTTTTTTTTTTGAATATGAGGGACTTTCGTAGTGGTGAGAGTTACTGTGATGATAATAGAATTTTTGTTTTCAGATACAATGAAAGAAAAAAGATGATAATTTTTAACAGTGCTGCCTTGGTCATTCCTGGCATCATCTTTCTTGTCATTGGTCATATTCCTGATGAATATCCCCTTCTTCCCATTCTTCTATTTACAAGTATCAATGGTAATTTTTATGCAAATTTTAGCATGCTATCATCATATATATTTTTAGCTTTCATTGGAACTAATTGTGGCGGATTTTATAAATGTGGAACATTAGTTTCAAGGTATGCAAATTTTGTCTGCTACTGTACTTACCACTAAAAATGTTAATTTCAGGCAATTTAGTGCATTTGTAATTGCAAATATCCAATTTATTAAATGTATCAATTTATTTTTGGCACCTGCCTTGGTAGCAATCTTTGTAAAAGATGATGCAAATAAATCTCAATGGAGAATTATTTTTTATATTTTAGGAATTTTTAGTTTTATTGTAAGTTTATATAATGTCGAAAAGAGTAAGCTGGGATACTGTTATCGAAAAGACCCATAAAATGTTTTTGATTTTGATCAAAAACTGCTAAACTTTCAAGCTTTTTCGTAAACCTTAATATTTACAGCTACAGTATAACTGATAGATTTATTTTTTCAGGCAAATATAATATTTTGTTATATGGCAACAGATAAACCGGCAGACTTTACGCTGTTAACAAAAAGCAATCATAAGCTTAAAAAGAACCAACACAATCTATCATAGAAAAAAAACTTTGTTAAAACTGTTTTTTTTGTTTATTCAACAACAATGAAACAGTTTGCATAAACAGTGATAAAACAAAGCTATTCAATTTCGATATAATATTCAGACGTAAATTTAAAAGAATTTTCGTCAACAATTATTTTTGTAAGGAAATAGCATGGAGACCCAGAAAATCTTAGTAATTTAAGATCCCCCTTAGAATAACAAGTTAAATACCAAGCAGTAGAAATATGGGATTGCGAATGATTTGGAGTTAAAGGAATATTAAATTTTGTTTCCCATTGTATTGTGGAGCTATAATCCGTGTAAACAGATGGACAATTTTTCAACGATTCAATAGCATCAATAACGACATCAGAATTCCATGGAAGATAACCATGCATTGATTGCCCATCAGAATTTGTAACTTTGACTAAAAAAGTTTTTGGAAACTTTGAAGTAATTAAAAAAACTAACCCTTGTAATCAGAATTTGCATATTCCAAAATTTCGTTTAGTTCTGTAGAAGAAAAAAGAAACCCTTTTTCAACTAAAACGCTAACTTTCATATAATAGCTTTGAACAAGTAAGCAAAAACTTACCAACATAATTTTTAATAAAAATCTTTTTCATTCTTGTAAATTTAATGCTTGGTATAAATGGAGTTATTTCAGCTTTGATTGCATCATTCTTATTAAAATTGTCATCATTATTTGATTCTTTTTGTTTTTTCGTTGCTTGATATTCTGACCATTGAAAAGTCTAAAAAGCAACAATATCAATAATCTTTTTATGCAAAACTTAAACTTACAGCTTGAAAAGCTTCTTCTGATTTTAGAAAACAATCCAATATACTAATAATATATGTTTCATCTGCATTTAAAAACTTTTCACTTTCAACAAAACTTCTAAAATTTTGGGAAATAATAGTTCGTATAGGCTTCTTCATTGCAGTCAAAGAATATTTGACTAAAATTCCTAAAAACTCAAAAACATTGCTCCAATCAAGTCTCATTTTTGAAAAGTATTCATCACAGTAATTTTTGAATTGGCTAATTTGATAGAATTCTGCCATATCCAACAATTCATAAATATTTTCATCAGTAATATTGCATTTACCAGCATAAATAAAACAAAGAAATTCTTTAAAATCATCATATTTGTAAGTTTCAATTTTGAATGGTTCATTTTTGTTAAAATTCCATCGATCAGAAAGCATAGATTTAAAAGTTGATGAAATTGCTATTAAGCGATATCGATGAGCATAAAGCTTCTAAAAAAATGCAACGAATAACAAACAGTGTAATCTGCACATGTTTTAATACTTACTTTTCCTTCCATCTCAAAAACTACATCAAATAATTCTGGATCTTGTGATTTAAAAACTTCAATGATTTGCAATTGAAAGTCATAAATAATATCTTTGGAATTCATTATGGTACAAATTTTTTAGAAATGGATTACTATTAAAACAAAAGAAGATAATGGAGAGCGGGATAAATTTTCAATACTTTTTGCTAAAACAATAATATTTATTTGAGGGGAAAAAAGTATGAGCAAACGAAAAGCAAAAGATAGACAGACAGATTTTTATACAGAGAAACTATTTCTGGCAAAAAAGATCGATAATTAAAATTTAGGGATTATCCAGATCCGACGTCGGCATTTTTAAGGGTGGGTGGGGGGTAAGCCAAAAACGATCTTCACCTTAAGAGCTTAAGAAAAAGTGCCGATTTAAGGGTGGGTGGGGTAAAAAATTTTGATTTTTTGACGACGTCGCATCTGGACGATCCCTTATAACTCATAAATAGTACTGATAGTAGAGGCCACCAAAAGTTAGGGGGATGAAGACCCTTCACGAGGACAGTGACGCGGGGATGTCACAGGAAAGAGGGATAAAAAATTTATGAAATTCTTAAAAGAAAATTTTGAAATTTTAAAGAAAATTTTGAAATTTTCTATTATCCGTTATTGATGAACAGGAATATTATTATTATTGCCAAATAATACTGTTACAACTTATTAAAGTGCTAAAAATAAAGATAAGTCACGGGGAAGAATTTTGACGATAAGGGAGGTACGCGGAAAATCCGGGGATATGAATGCCACGGAGAGAGGCAAATTTTAATTTTTGAATTTTTTAAAGTGTTAAAACACTAGTTGAGAGTCGATAGTTGGAAGTGCTTTGAAAAAATAGATGCCTGCAACAGATAACCTAAATAAAAAAAATATTACGCTGAAAAATTGATAAGAAAGGTTTCTCTCTTGTTTTTTGCTTCTTTTTAACATTTAATTTAAACTGATTTTGTCTTTACTAATAAACACATAAAACATCTATCTTATACAATAAAATTTGCATTCTTTTAATACGAAACCAGCAATAAATAAAATAATATACAATGACATAAATAAAAAATATCAACAAACAACAAAGAAAAAAATATTTTAATACATTAACAAAAACATCCATTAATCTCATACAATTTCAATCTTGCATTTTTGTGCTTTAACAAATTTTTTTCCATCCGAAAACATTTCAGCCAGCAAATAATCGCTTTCATTAACACCAGAATAATGTCGTAAACCAATATCACCATCATTAAAATAAACCAAATACCATTCAATACCCTTTCTTTTCTTTATAATGCTAGGAGTTGTCGGAATTTTGGTAGCTATTTTCCAATAAATTACTTCATAGCTGTTGTAATAAGATGGACGATTCTTTAATGCTTTTATTATTTCTTCGACATTTGCAGATACATCAGAATAACGAGGAAGTGAACCAGTAATTGTTTCACGATCAGTATTTGTTACAATAACTGAAAATAATTATGTATATAGAGTTACTTAAAAGCATAATAAGCATATTTACCGTGATATACAGAATTAGCATGTTCAACAAGTTCATTTAAATATTCAGGTGAGAAAAGAAAATCCTTGTTAACTAAAAATAGAAAAACATTTTTAAATAACAAATATAAATTTATTACCAACATATTCTTTCAAAAAAAATTGCTTTTTCATTTTCATAAACGGAATAACTGGCAAAAATGGAGCTATTTCATTTTGGATTGTGTTTCTCAAATTATCAATTTCTCCATCACATAATTTCATAGCCTTTTCTTCTGTCCATTCATAGATCTAAAACTCATTAACACATTTGTTTTTTTTTATGAAAATGATAAACATACTGCTTGAAAAGCTTCTTCTGGATTTCTTTGAATTACAGTATAAATAATATTATCCGGTGTGTTTTCAAAAAATGGTTTTTCTTCATTTACAAATTTATTGCATTTCAGAAATTCTTTAAAATTCTTAGAAATAAACAATTCTATTGGTTCTTTCATTTGAATCAATGAATATTTTTCAGAAATTTCAAATAACTGAAAAACATTTTCAAAATTAAGTTTCATTTTTGATAAATATTGATCACAGTAATTTTTGAATTGATTAATTTGATAAAATTCTGCCATATCCAATAAGTCAAAAACATTGGAATCAGCAACGTTGCATTTACCAGAATAAATAAAAGTTATAAATTCTCTGAAGTCTTCATATTTGTAAGTCTTAATTTTTATTGGCTCATTATTGTTTGTATTCCAGCGATCAGAGAGCATCGATTTCAATGTTGATGAAACTGCTGATAATCGGAGTTTGTCGGCATAAAGTTTCTAATAAATGCAACAGATAATACAAGCAATAAAAAATTTATTACCTTTCCATCAATTTCAAAAACAGTATCCAATAATTCAGGATCTTGAGATTCAAAAATTTCAATAATTTGCAGTTGAAAATCGTAAATGATATCTTTTGAATACATTTTTGGTCGAATATTTGTAAAAGACAAGATGATCTATTATAAAGGAATTTTCAGAAAGATAAATGGCAATTTAAATAAAATACTATTTTATTGGCCGCAATGATAATATTTTTTTGGGTTGAACGAAAAAAAACTTTTTGTTGTAAAAATGGTAGGGATGTTCATGCAGATGAAAAAAGAAGAAATAATATTTGGGCGGTTAAAATATTTGGGACACCTCTTACCAATATTTGGGATGGTTACAATATTTGGGATACTTTTAACCATAAATTAAGGTTGCTTTTAACCACTTGCCGAAAAAAATGGAAAAAATTATAAGAAAGGAGTTTGGAATCGATATTTTTATTGCTCTTAACTGAAGTATTAGTACTTTGCTCCAATTCATTCATTCAAAAAAATAATGGATTCTCTATAGTTATTCGCAAACAAAATAGCGAGGAACAAAAATTTAATGCAAGTTCATAAACATACTTTTTCTTGACTGAATAAAATTTCTTTCTTCATACTTCATGTATTAAATACACGTGCATCTTTGTGATTTTAAGGATTGTAACCTCGATGCTTTTCAAGTAAAGTAAACTTAAAACGAAATACAAATGTATCCACAAGCTTTTGTTTTCTATAATACCCATGACCTAATGGACCAGGACAGTCGAAATAAATTGGCAGTAAATAGCATCAAAGTGAAAGTATGTTTTAACCCGCAATAATATGGTTGTAATGTAGAAGCATTTGTTTGAGTTAATACAACCCATTCACTAGAAAATCAAGACGTAAAGGTGAATCCCATAAATAAAAATCGTTTAAAAATTTGTGAATAAAATAATTCAATCCAACTGCACTTTTTTTTGAATTCTTACACTCCATAAAATGCAATACTTAAATTTGTAAAAGACAGCAACAAAATTAATTACGCACAACTGTCACAAAAAATGAAACCTTTAATCTTGTTTTTGATTCATTATAAACTGAAATGACTGAAAATTTTCTTTAGTCCTTTATCATTGATGTCTTAATATATCCGGTTTTATTTCCGCAACAACATTTATGATCCCTTTCTTTAATTTAATCTGACCCACTTTTATTAATCGAATCAAAATAAAAAAAAGACAATCAGTTTTACTACCCTTCATTTTCAATTCAACATCCTTTTTCAATTCATCAAATTTAAGAGACGCTCTACGACTATATTAAAATCGAGCGGCACATTGAAATTTTTTTTGACCATTTTTGTTATCCATTCGATAGAACTAGGTAAAAAAACACTATCCTGAAGGTTTTGGGTCAATCTGACTCATATTTCCGATTTGGCATCTATGCAAAGGTTGCATATGTCAGAAATCTCAAAAATTCGAGAATTTTTTTTGGCTTTAGCTAGCAAAAAGATATCGCCCATGATTGTACACATATATAAGGGCTATCAAATGGTTATCACAAAATATTTTTTAGGGACATGTAATGCCGGATTTCCATCAAATGAAATTTTTAACCATAGGAAAAAATTTTTGTTTTCAGTGGCCAGAGTCTAATTTATATACCATTTAATAGCCTAATATGTGAGGTTTTTGAAAATATGTAGTTTGTACTCTAGCTTGGTGTACTTTGCGTTTTTCGAATGAAATAGTGCGCGCAACCAATATCTCCAACATCATCTCGGAGGCATAACTCGGGTAATATGCTAGATATTGACCTATGGTGAAAAGCATTATGTAATACTATGATATAAGAGTGTCCTGGGTGATTTTGGAATTTTTTGAGAAAGCGCCCGTAATTTGGGATGACTTTGAAATTACAAAAAATAGCAACATGGATGTTTTTGGCTAATCGTCTGTAAATGACATTTTTTGTTAAAGAATGACTGTGGAATGGCCTGAAAAATATAAATTACATATAAAATTACTACATTAAAGCTTTTTAGGTCATATATAGAGCACTATAAGGTCCTGGGGATATGTCAATTTTTGGCAATTTTTTGTGTATTTTCAGATTATTATCAAATGATGAATAATGAAAGATATTAACATTTTGAGACATTTGGGGTAGAATCTAACATGTTTTTGATGATTATGAGCAATTTCAAGTCATTTGAAATAGCCACATTAATATGGTGACCAATGGAATATTAGTATATTTTACCAATTTAAAACTCATAAACTTTTGATGCTTTTGCCTCAGAATGAAGCTAAAAACGCTTTTTTTATTGACAAAAAGGAATATTATGCCATATTCGATCTGAAAACCGATGTTTTTGGCAGGTTTGTCAATAATATTGTGATACAACAAAGTACAATTAAATAGAGTTTTTGTGAGAATTTCCAATCCTTCAAAATTATACGTAAATGCTTTCATGAGATAAAACTAAATGAAAAAACATAAAATTAAGCGTTTTAGGTGCATTTTGCAACAAAAGCATCAAGATTTTCATATGTTTAATATTGTCAAAATAAGTTCATATTCCATTGGTCACCATATTAATGTGGCTATTTCAAATGACTTGAAATTGCTCATAATCATCAAAAACATGTTAGATTCTACCCCAAATGTCTCAAAATGTTAATATCTTTCATTATTCATCATTTGATAATAATCTGAAAATACACAAAAAATTGCCAAAAATTGACATATCCCCAGGACCTTATAGTGCTCTATATATGACCTAAAAAGCTTTAATGTAGTAATTTTATATGTAATTTATATTTTTCAGGCCATTCCACAGTCATTCTTTAACAAAAAATGTCATTTACAGACGATTAGCCAAAAACATCCATGTTGCTATTTTTTGTAATTTCAAAGTCATCCCAAATTACGGGCGCTTTCTCAAAAAATTCCAAAATCACCCAGGACACTCTTATATCATAGTATTACATAATGCTTTTCACCATAGGTCAATATCTAGCATATTACCCGAGTTATGCCTCCGAGATGATGTTGGAGATATTGGTTGCGCGCACTATTTCATTCGAAAAACGCAAAGTACACCAAGCTAGAGTACAAACTACATATTTTCAAAAACCTCACATATTAGGCTATTAAATGGTATATAAATTAGACTCTGGCCACTGAAAACAAAAATTTTTTCCTATGGTTAAAAATTTCATTTGATGGAAATCCGGCATTACATGTCCCTAAAAAATATTTTGTGATAACCATTTGATAGCCCTTATATATGTGTACAATCATGGGCGATATCTTTTTGCTAGCTAAAGCCAAAAAAAATTCTCGAATTTTTGAGATTTCTGACATATGCAACCTTTGCATAGATGCCAAATCGGAAATATGAGTCAGATTGACCCAAAACCTTCAGGATAGTGTTTTTTTACCTAGTTCTATCGAATGGATAACAAAAATGGTCAAAAAAAATTTCAATGTGCCGCTCGATTTTTAAAAAGTGAAAAAATCTCATAGAGTGTCTCTTAACCTTGAAGCATCAAAAGAGGTCAAATTCAAGACAATTTTTTAAACAAATTAACTCTAATTAATGGTTGCTTTTTTTCTGTGATTGCTATTTTTTAATATTTTATAAATTTCTCAAATGATTGTAACTTCGATTTCACGCAACTAAAATAAGAACAAAAAATAACACAACGTTTTTCTGTAAAATTTTTTTTGGTTAGAGGGAGCATCAAGCTGCATTAATAATAAACTGGTATAATATGCTTTTGGAACATGGAAGTGGAATTTAATATTTAATAGTTTTTTTGACATATAGAAAATTTTATAAATTTGATTTTAACATAGCTATTAGATTGATAAAACCTTTTTTGGTAATCTTGTAATGTTGTGAAATCCCTTTTAACAATAATATTTTGTCACATCAGTATTATGTCACTTTGTCAATATGTTAATTATAACATGATTTTACAGTAATATCTTAAAAATTACAAACCAACAAATAAATGCATAGATATTATTTATTGCCAAAAAAATTCCCGAAAAATAACAAGAATATCTGTGAAATCATGAAGCAATAAAATATTTGCATAAAATCCAAAGTATTCATTCAATTTCAATAGAACAATTAAAAAAGTTTCTTATAAAAATTACTCAAAAATTAAAAGGTCAAAGACCGTAAAGAGAATATAGTGGTTGCAAAGGTTCAACAAACATAAATTTCGACATCTATGAACAACATAGTTTTCTTTCTTTAAAAAAATTTGTTGATCTCTGTTTTTTTGTGTAGCCGCATTTGATTAACGGCAATTGAAACGATTATGTTCAAATGTGTAACCACAAAAAAAAACAGATGTTCAATGGGAACGTGTCTAATTTTTATAACATCGAAAGAAAATTTAGCAAACACATTTCGTCATCTTTCAAAAATTTTATTGCTCCTTTTTTGTGCATCTGCATTCAATCTGTTGTTTTTGAGACAACTAAGTTTAAATGTGTCTAGCAGAAAAAAAAATTGTCAATAATATTAAAGAAATGAAACATTACAATATTAAAAAGTAAATATAAAAAACAGTGGTAAGAAACCATGATTATTCAAAATACGATAATAATAAAATCTGTTATTTTCAGTTACTGTTCCTCAGAATTTTAGTTGAAAAAAAACTTAAAGCAGTTTTGAAACAAAAAAATTAAAAGTTCACGAAGAAAAAAGTAGTAATAGCAGGCGTTCAGCAAACATCGATTTTGTCATTGTTAACAATATAAATTAAATCTAAAAAAATTTGTTTTCATTTTTTATTGGGCGTAAGCATTTCATCGATGGAGCCAGCTTTCGTGTCAACGCATTCAGTGTTTGCTCTAACAAATATTTTTATGTCATTGTATTGATTGCTTCTTTGTGAAAATCTATTAGTATCAGTATGACTCAAATTCTTAACAAAACGTGAATTTTTTAAATTTTGAAAAAGTGTTTTCATTTGATCTAGCAAAAAAGAGAAGATAGACATGTGATTTTGTAATTATGTATATTTATAATCACACAATAAACTATTTTTAGTATCAAAAACTACTGTTTTTACATTTTTACTGCATCTTTAGATAGAAATTGGATGCTGAAAAGTGTTCAAATTTCTTGTAATTTCTATGATAACAACATCTTTTTTATTACAAATAAATGCAAAAAAAAATAGTCAAAAGTATCTTTTACGTATTAAAAGAATAAACAGCTACTACTGCCCATGCTGCCCCCAAAAGCGCTCATTTGAAAGCAGATACACAAAAAAAGAGTCTGCCCTTTAGAAAGGTGCAGATGGTTGAAACATAGTGAATAGGGATTTTCGTAACAACCATCGCAGCAAATGGTTGTTGGTTTTTTCTTTAAAAATGTTTATGATTTTGAATAATTTCATTAATTATTTTTTGATTGTCAGAAAATGTAAAAATATTGTTGTTATAATATTTTCACAAAAACTACACATAATATGATTCAAATGTTAGAGATAATATTCATTATTAACAAAAAATTATATTAGTCTTATAACATTTTGATAAATAATTAATTCTTTCATTTCCACCGATAAATGAAGTTTATTTAAGAGAAAAAATAATTTTTATCCTATAGCAATAGTCTATTTTAAATGTTTTTTAGACATTAAACATGTCTTGCAGTTGCTGTGTGTCCATTTTTAGTTAAAAATTCTTAGACAGTTTTTTTTGAATATTTCACTTGCAAAAGTAACATATTGATTACGTCCAATTTTACACAACATAATTTATTTGAATTACAATAGTCAAAGAGCACCAGTAGGTCAAATTTCTCAATATAAATTACGAAGAATAATTATTACAGTTTCTCCAAAAGTTAAATTTTACTTGATGTACTTAATAAATACATGCATTTAACCTATTTTAGGCATGTCTGAGAGTTTTAAAGCTCACAAAAACATAGATATTATTTTTTTATAGCTTTAAGGCCACAAATTTTTTACAAACTTCTATCAAATCAAAATGCCAATCAAATTTTGTTAATTTTCTCTTAATCCAATAATTGTATGATAATTCAGAAATTTTAGATAGCTTTAGTGATGTAAAAGTGATAAATGCGTTAGGGCTTTTTTTTATGAAAATTAAAATTTTAGTGATAGATAAAATTTTGATTTTCATATATAATGTCTTTATTAACTTTTTTGGCATTTCTTAAAATATGATTATTTAGCACTGCATTTTTTACGTTTGATGTAAAACATAACTGATATTAATTGTATTAATATTACACATGAAGATATAAGAAATATTCAAATACATACTTTGAAACATTAAAATTAGGATGTGAAAGAAATAATAAATAAGAGAGAAACTTGAATAAAGGAAACGCAAGCAATAACAGTTTTTTTTCTCTCACAGAAATCAAAATACAAGAACATCTTTTTTGCAAAAAAGACATTTTTCGTATTCCCTTTGCTGCAAAATATGTTATGATTTTGGCTCCTTTTCTTCAAGTCTTTCTATCAAACAAGTTTTGTATAATTTTATTTATAGTTTTTTAAAATGATTAAATTTATTTGAATATTTTTAGAATCTTCATATGTTTACACATTTAAAATCTACTGTTTTAACAATAAAAGAAAAAGCTTAATTAATGTAAATTCTGAGAACCAAATAACATTGATACGTTCATTCAAAAAAAAGAAAAAATGAAATGCGCATAAAAGATACAGTAAAATAATAATTTGCTTGCTTAGAAACAATTATAATTCTATTTTTAAAAAAATTAATGCTCACAAAAGAAAGAAACATTCGTAATTGTTTAGCAGGAACAACGATTTTATCATCCCTTTTTCATTCAAAATCTGACTCAAAAAAAGAACAAATTCAATGGCTGCTTTTCTCTTTGATAGAGCTTAGCTGTGGATCTTGCACAGAAACATTTATTTGAATATTTCGTAATTTTTCTTTTGCATTGTTTGCATAATTAAAAATATATTTTCATACAAGTAAAAGTTTAAAAAACTCGGCAGCTTAATGTAAAGACAATGCATTAAAGTACATTATAAATAAAATATGTGAGTATTCTTATTCCAGATAAGATAAATTGCAATGCCTTACAAGTTTTCAGATGCTTTGTGCTGAAATAATCTTTATAAAAATTAGAAACGAGCAGCATTGGTATCATGTATAATAGATTTTTATGTGAAAAAGTTGACCGTTTTTTTAAACCTATACAAACAAAAAATACTAAGGTTTCCTATTCCTGCACAAATTTATTCAAAATGCAACTGCTGTAAAAAGACACAAACAGCTTTCTTTCTTTTCTTCTGCTTTTTTATTAAACTACGTGATTCGAATCATTTAACGTTGAAAAATATTGAAGTGAAACTAAATTTTGTTATCTCTCAGACACTTGGTACAAGCTAGATAAATGTGACTATTTTTCTGCAACTAACAATTTTTTGAATATATTTTAATTTAATTTGGGAATTAAGACACATGTTTTTTTCCCCAGCAAATAAACAAATACGACCACTAAAGTTCGACATGCACAATATAAATAAAAAAACTATATGGATAATTTTTCTCTCAAACATGTCAATTACCTCTAAATTACACCTATAACTGTTTTTTTGGAAATGTTATTAATTCAATTGCTTTAACATTTTGTCATTTAACACTGCAATGGAAACATGTTTAATGATTGGCAGACGCACATCCTAAATTTCGTCACTACCCCGCAAACACTTTAATTTTTTTTACAATTGTAAAAAATTTTTGATGGTTGTGCCTGTCCTTTTTCCTTCAAAACATGTTTTCATTATTGTCTAGACAGCTTTAATGGTGCAATATTTAAACATTTTCACAGGAAAATCCAACATTTATTTTGTATGATTTTGTTTCTAACTGCAGAGGGCTTCAACCCATATTTTGCCTGTCATATCTCGATCTGTGGATTTATTAGATATATAGATATAGCTTATAAGTAGCAGACGATATTTATCTTTGTTATATAATAAATAATCATCGACATCAAGTAAATAATCATTGATGTCAATGATTTTAAAGAGGTTTAATAGTAAAGAAAACTTAAATTAATAATACATTTAAAATATTTGAAAAGTATTCACTGTGCAGAGTTTTGGATGTTTTATAACAATAATAGTTATCGTTTATTATTTATTAGCTATATCCATATATCTATTAAATCACAAGAAAGCTATTCTCGCAGCTAGTATTATGTCCCTAACCATCCCCTAAGACAAGTTTTTTCTGCTTTTAAAAAACATTTTCTTGAGAACTAGCTACTACGGCCACTAATGGAAGTTTAATACAACGTGGCAGCATTATAGTCGTCTGTGATTTTCAATATTTAAGTAGTTTCTGAAACTCTAGAAAAACACCATTTTTCTCTGTTTGGCTGTATCCTAAAAAATGAAATTCTCTCTTTTCGCTGTTGTTTTTTTCTTTGCTGCTATTTTTGCTGTGAATGCTTGGGTAAGTTTTTTAAAAAAAAGGTTTTAACAAATACATTAACCAAATAATTTTTTAGTCCAGTGGAAGAATACGTGAACAGTGTGATCTGGAACATTCATGTCCACCTGGAAAAGTATGTCAGATTACAGGTGAAATACATGTACTTAGTGGATGGTGTGTACCATGCGGTCATAATAAATAATTAAAACTGTTTGCTTTGTTCTGATATGAAATATGTAATACAAAAATAAAGAACTTTTTCAAAAACTATTTCAATTAATGTATTTCTTTTTTTACAATATTTGAAAGTTCAATTCCAGCCTCTTGAAAACATACAACAAATTTTTCTATCACATTTTTGTTTCATTTTTTGCCCAGCTGTTTCTTTCAAGAATACACCGCTTATTCATCATTGCAGGTGCTTTGTCTTTACATGAGCACAGCGTGTTGCGAAACTAAAGATTACAGATCCGTTTTCCTTTCCACAAATCAAGATATTGTTGCTTTTTCTTTTTACATTAAAAGTGCAAAAAAAATTGTTTTTTTCATTCATTTTTTTTGAATATTTAATAGTTATGTTAATCATAAAAATTAAAATCTTATTTATATAAAAAGTTTCAAATACAATTTTAAATAAAAATTTAATACGAACAGTTTCATCTTTGGATGTATGCTTGCCTGCAGTAAAGAAAGAAAGCATGAATAGCATACACTTTTATCATAAAATTATGTAAAATAAAAAAAATTTATTATCGAGAGATGGTAGACAAAAAAGTTATTTTATAAAACGATAACATCATTAAAAAAAATATTTACATAATTTCAATTTTACAATTTTTCGTAATTACAAAGTCACCGTTTTTGGGAGACATTTCAGCAAGTAAATAATCATTACTTTTTGGAAAAGAGAAAACTTGACAAGATCTCTTCCAAAAGATTATAGTATTAGAAGCAGAATTATCTGATGGGCGATTATTTAAATTTTTAACAATTTCAATGACTTCTGAATCATTTGGAACAAAACCAATAAGTGATCGACCATAGGAAACTGGCTTTTTTAACTAGAAAATGGAAAAAGAGTGTAAATTTTTTTTAGAAAGGAAGAAACCCAACCAACAAATTTAATCAAAAATTCCATTTTCTTTTTTTTAAATTTAATACATGGTAGAAATGGAGAAATTTCAGCTTTGATTGCTTCATTCTTATTGAAATTTTCGTCATTTGATTCTTTTTGTTTTTTGATAGCTTGATGCTCTGACCATTGATAAACCTAAAATATATATGTATCATTGCAGGAGATAGTGATTAAAACATCATGAACGTTCAACATTAATCTACAAAAAACTATCAAAGCATACTTACAACTTGAAAAAGGTCTTCACTATTAATGAGGCCGGGTTCATAAGTAACCAATTCTTCAATAACTATTCTTTTAGCTTCTGCAAATGCTTCCGATGCAATGAGGTCTTTAATGTTTTGAGAAATATAGTGTTGTGTTGACTTTTTTGTTTTAATTAATGAGTAACAGCATGAGATTTCCATAAAATGAAAAATGCGGCTGGATTTAATGCACATTTGTGCTAAATAATCATCACAAATTTCTTTGTGGTGGCTGATTTGATAAAATTCTGACATATCTAGTAGTGTAAGTACATTCGAATCTTTGATATTACAGTTACCAGAATAAATAAATGTTAAAAATTCTTTAAAATCTTTAAATCTATAAGTATCAATTTTGATGGCTTCATCCGTATTGGGATGCCAGTGATCAGAAAGCATTGATTTAAATGTTGATGAAATTACTGATAATCGAAGTTTATCAGCATAGAGTTTCTATAAAATTAACATTCTAGTAATATTATTAATAAAAGGAGATGTTGTTCTAAAGCAAAAGTATTTTTTTTCAACAACAATGGAGGAGAATTAATACATAGTCACACACCTTTCCTTCAATTTCAAAAACAACATCTAATAATTCTGGATCAACATCTAATAATTCTGGACAAAGTTTTCTTTAACGTAATAACCTCCTATCTCTGAAAACGGACAAAAGTGAAAGATGAAAAACCACAATATGAATAGTACATGCAAGCAGACAGTTTATGGATAAATGAGTCAATACTTCTAGGAATGACAAAAACCAATAATAAACCAAATCTCTTTTTTAAACTTATCTCTTGCACTGATGACTAAAAGGTCCCTGAAGTGTCTTTGTGTGTAATGGTAAGGTAGTTGTCCCCCTTTAAAATTTTTCTAGAATATGACAATCATGATTGTAACAAGAATTTAATCAATAGCTTTGTCTTAGAAAAAATTATAAGTCGATAATGTTAGAAAATGGTTCTTTTAATTAATTATAAGAGACGACTTTTATTTCTCAAATGTATGATCAGACTTTTATCTACTGATCTATACAAATAAACATAAAATAAATTACTATCATCAATGTTCCTTTTATTTTTCCTCCTTTTTTCAACTCCTAAAAATTTGACCTTGAAGCATCTAATAAAACAACAAGAGTTTGGGAGAAAGAAAAAAGTGACTTTAATTTTTGTCAGTTTCATTTTTTCTTTTTCTCTTTTTTGAATGTTTTAAAAATTTTTACATAAAAAAATTTTGCTAATAGCCAGAGGGGAGGAAAAAGAGATAAACAAAAGGTATTTGTTTTCATTTCGAGCTATTAAACATATGAAACATTAATAATAAAAAAGGGGCAGAGGAATTGTTAACAACATCAAGTTGAAAATATCGAAGATCCTAATAGCCGTATTTCATGGACAAAAGCTAAGCTTTAAAATTTTTAATTTACATCTTACCATCTTTAAAAGCTGAATTTTTAAGTTTTCCAGTGCTTGTGAAAAATGGCATCGATTCGACACTCTGGTCTTATTGGTTTTGATGATTCTGGAAATGAAAAGTATTTTTATTTTATCATATAAAAAAAGAAGATTAAGTGATTTATACAAATCTGTTTTAAAAATGTTCCAACAATAATAACCAATCCTCTTTTTCTTTTAATAAACAAATATTTAGTAAGAAAACAAAATTTTTTTTCATCTTTTTCATTTTTCCCCGTCTTCTTATTATTTAAAATATTCAAAACGAAGGACAAACAACTTTTTAAAAGCATCTTTAATTTCACTTTTTTTTTCGAGAAGAAACATTGAAAAACTTAACAACGATATTTTTTGTTCAAATGAATTCATTTTTTTGCAAAAATCATATTTTTATCAAACTGGGACATCAAAAACAACGACAAAAAAGTAAAATTTTTTTGAGACATAAATGATCAAAAAAATTTATTAAATAAAACCGAGATATCCAATTAGAAGTCCAACGAGGCCTCCTCCTGCACCTATGAGAATTCCAGCTCCAGCTGCTGCAACTCCAACAAGGCCACCTTCACGCCATGTGTAGCTTTGGAATGGTTCCGATTCATCACGGATTTCTGAATCTGCAGTAATTTGTTGATCTTGAATTAAAGGTTTCAATGGCATTCTGAAAAATGTGTCGTTTAGCAATTAGTAAAATTTTCAATTCCGACAGTTTTTCGAAATAATCGTTGCTGAAAAGTTGGAATGCAAAATACAAAACGTATAAAAACACACAAAAGCTTTAAAAAACCTTTACTTTTTTGTCATATTTTTATAGCAGAGTTGCAGCAAAAAAATGGAAGCATTACACGATTATATTTTTTTGGCCAAATAAAAATCGTGAAATGCTTTGTTTTCAACAAAATTACCTGATTTTTTTACTCGCTTATCAGTTGAATATACAACAAGTAATTTTACATGCAGCAAATCATTGTTATCTAACCTCGTTAGTTTATACATTTTTTCTGTATAAATATGCAAAGCTGAAAGACATTTTTGTTGTTGTTTATATTGCAAAAAAAATGAATTTCTCCCGCCTCTGTTTAATTTCATTCTTGTTTTTCATTTATCTTTCGCAAACTTACGCCGGTCCTGCGCTTTACTTTTTTTGTGTTGGAGGTAATAAAAATTTTTAAAAAAAGTTGCTATTAAAAATCATAGTATAATTTTAGGTTGTACAGGTGTTTGCGCTGGTGCCTCATTAATTGTAACAGCTGGGCTTGCAGCTCCTGGAGTTGGCGGCTGCCTTGCACTTTGTACCAAAGGATGCCTTGCAACGGGAGTTATCCCGACCCTGTAAACATCACAACATTTTTAATGCAATTTTATTGCTGGCAATTATTAATTATGATGTTTTTGAATAATTATTAATATACTCATATATAGGAGGGTACTTATTATTGTCCTTGAATGATTACTGTACACTAAACGAGCTGAAACTTTTACAAATCCATACGTTAATTAAAATAAATGTATTAATCAAATTGGTTTTCAAAAACAAAATTTATAAAAAATCAACCAAACAATATAAGGTTAAATAAAGAATAAAGAACTTCAAAAAACAACAACGGAAATACAAAAAATAATAATAATAATCATTAAAGCTCATATTATTTACAAAAATTGCAAAAAGCTAAATCAAAAGCAAAAGAAGATTTATATTAAAAATATTTTTTTTCAGGAAGAATTTTTTTAAAATATTTTTCATCTTTTTTCCAAAAACAAAAGCTTAAAAATTTTGCAACAACATTTTTCTTTGTAATAGAATTTCATTGTGCGAAAACTTTATAAACATGAACATCGAAAACAACAGCAAAAATAATTTTGAAAAACTTACAATACAATTTCTATTTGACATTTTGGTGTGATAGTGAACTCAGCAGTTTCAGGAATCATTTCAGCAAGCAAATAATGACTGTTATTAATTTCCAAAGAATGCTCAACACTGAATTCTACCGCTGTAGAATAAATTAAATACTATTCAATGCCATCTTTTTTCTTTATTATACTTGGTGTTGAAGAAACTTTGCATCTCGTTTTCCAATACAGTATCCCCGGCTTTTATTCGCAGATGGACAATTTTTTAAAAATTTAATAACTTCAATGGAATCAGAATCATAAGAAAGAGAACCAGAAATTGATTGCTCAGCTGAATTCGTAACTTTGACTAAAAAATTTACAATAATTATCATTTAATGAACTATCACTGCAATAAACAACTAACCCTTGCAACCAAAATTAACACAATCTTTTTAAATCTGATGCAAAGTAAGATATTTTTGAAACTATTTTGGTTCTTTTTTTTACAAACGTCTCTTTTCGTCCTACCCCTTTTTTTCAAACAACCACTTTTGCTTTGAAAAAAAGAAAAACTTCAACGACAGAATTTCGCAGATGTTCAAGATTATTTTGTTGGTATTTTGAGAGATGTGAAGGAAAATAGTGCAAAGCAAAAAAATTTAAACAAAGAAAAAAAGAAAACAAAAAATTATTGTTTTTATTTTTATAACAACGCAATTTCTCTAATTTTTCATTAAACTGTGCAGGGAAATAAACAAATGGTACAGAATATTCATGATCAGTTGTTTCAATAATTTCACTGACGATTGCTTTTACAGTATCCGACAGAAATTGGTTGGTAGAATCAAAAAACTAAAATAGCGTTTTTTGTTTTATAAAACAAGTTTTTTAGGTACATTACTCAACGGAAAAACGTTTACTACAGGGAAATGAGGAATTCAAAGAAGATACTTATAAGTTTTGAATAAAAAATTTGTATTAATGTCATCAAAATTAATGAAAATTTTCTACCAATTCCTACCCATGCGTGGAGATTAAGCTTTACCGCTTGAGAATTTCAGCTAGACTAATGGAAATGCATAACCATGCTGGATTCGCCAAACTTGATTAACATTTTTAACGGAATCATGATAACGACGCTGGAAAATTAAATCTGAGCAAACAACAATACGATGCTTGGTGGCTACCCTACAGGCCATATGGGCCCATATATGCTTCAAATTTTCAAAAAGCTCTAGACAAAACACTGCCCTAACAGATACCTCAAAAATCAAAAAATGGGCCCGTGGCGAAAATTCCTCGAAATTCTCTGAAAATCCCAAATACCTTAAAAATCATGTTGACACCCCTTTCTTAACTCCCTTGGGCATCACTATGCAAAATTTTACCTCATGTTGTTTCATTAATTTTAAAAATACAGGCATTCAAACAAGGGACAAGACTTATTACACAACCCAATAAAAGGAATTTTTTAAAATTTACTAGAAATTTTTATTGACAAATTAATTATATAAAGAGCAATATTCTAAAATATTTATTGAGAAGAAAAGATTTTGTCAATTGAAAAAACAAAGAGTTAGCTTCTCTTTTATCGTATGCTTAAAAAACTTAAAAATAAAATTAACACTACTCCAGATGACTTACCCTCAATAATTCTTAAACTTTGTGCAGTAACATTAGCTAAGCCTATTACCAAAATCATTAATTTGTCTTTTTCTCTCGGTGAATTTCCTGATTTTTGGAAAACTTCGCTGGTAATTCCCTTACACAAAAAAGATGATAAATCTCTTTGTTCTAACTATCGCCCAATTTCACTTACATCTTCCTTGTGCAAAATTACTAAACGTCTTGTCTATGATAATTTTTATGCATTCTTATCTGTTAATAATCTAATACCTCCTGCCCAACATGGTTTTACCAAAAATAAATCGGTCACCACTCAGCTCTTAGAAACTTTTGAATTTGTTACTTCAGAACTTGAATTAAATCATCCTGTAGATATTATCTATTTTGATATGCAGAAAGCTTTTGATACTGTACCACATGATAGGTTCATCCAGAAATTAAAATCGGCTGATACCCCCCAATGGATTCTACAATGGATAATTTCATTTCTAACAAACAGAACATTTCGCGTTAAAGTCAATGATACTCTCTCTGAACCAGCTCCTGTCAATAGTGGAGTACCCCAAGGCTCAGTTCTTAGCCCCTTACTTTTCCTTTTTTACATTAGTGATCTTCCTGAGTTCTGTAAGACTACCGGAGTAATTGTTAAACTTTTTGCTGATGACCTTAAAGCATTATCTTCAAATTTAGCTGCCTCATCGAATCCTCTCCAAATTTTTATTAACAAATTAAAATCTTGGATGGATATAAACGTCCTTACCATAGCTATTCACAAATGTGTGACTCTTCATCTTTTCTCTAAAAGAAACCCTAAACACACATATCTATATAATAACATTGAAATACCATATACAACTTCGGCTGTGTCCTTGTTGATGATGAAGTTTCTTGGGAAGATCACGTAGCTCATATTGCAACTAAAGCTTCTCGTCGTCGTTTTGTTCTTTTTAAATCACTTAAATCTACTGATCCCAAATTTTTCACATCAATGTATGCAATTTATGTTCGTCCTATACTAGAATTTTGTTCCCCAGTTTTTAACCCTGCTACATATAATAATGATAACCAAAAAAGTGCACTAATGAAAAAACTTGAAAACGTTCAAAGAGTAACTACAAAATTAATATTTCTTCGTTATCCTAAACTCCGTAGCTTGGCTAACAATTCATACCCTGAAAGATTACAAATCTTGGATTAACTTCTCTGGACGAGAGATATAAAAAGATAGACGTCTCAACATATTCTAATATCCTTAATCACAAAACAATTGCTGATCTTAACATACTAACCCAAAATTCAATAACACGTGGCTTAAAAAATAAAATTGTTGTCCCTCGAGCAAAAAAGCGAGTTCGTTTCAACCATTTCTTTTAATCTTTTAAAAATTTGTAAACATTATTCAACTGTGATGCAATAGAATATCAATTTGTCGTTATTTTTCAATTTTATTGTAAATAAATGTGTAATAATCATAAAAATACAGAAAACAAAAAAAACAATTTATACAATCTCAATTTTATAACTAGACGAAATATCAAATCCAGCACCTCCAGGAGGAAATAATTCAGCAAGCAAAACATCATTTTCATTCAGAACAGAATACCATTTTAGGCCAATAAATAAGGCATCACCACTAGTAAAATAAACTAAATACCAAAGAGCTCTACCTGTTTTCTTTAGTCTATTTGGATTTGAAGGAATATTTTTGCCATTTGTTTTCCAGGACATAAGTCGATCGCCAATTAATGGACGATCCTTTTTTAAGGATTTTATTATATCAATGGCATCAGAATAATAAGGAAGAAAACCATGGAGTAATTGTCCAGTAGAGTTGCTAGCTTGAACTAAATTGTTTTTTATTAATGGTTTCAAATAAAATACTACAAACATACTTTTGACTTTTGGAATAAGAGAAGACAAGATTTCACTTAATTCGGGACCAGTAAAAAGGAAAATGGCATGTTTCACTAAAAATCGGTATTCATCAAAACATTAAAGTGACAAAAAAACGCTTACCAACATAATTAACGACAAAACTTAATTTCATTTTTTTGAATTGCATATACGGCAAAAGCTGAGTCATTTCTTCTTTGATTGCATCATTCATAACAAAAACTACATCACTTGGTTCATTTTCTTTTTTGGCTGCTTGATGATTTGCCCATTCAAAAACCTAAGGAAATCAGACTATCGTCAAAGAGTAAAACTTACAGCTTTAAAAATTTCTTCTGGTTCTGTTTCAGTTGATTCAAGAGCAACAATTTCTTCAATAAACAACTTTGAAGTATTCAAAAAAACATTTTGATTAACAAATGTTGTAAAATTCGCAGAAATAAAATGAACAACCGGTTTTCGAATTTGAATCAAAAAATATTTGTTTGCAGTTTCCATTAATTGAAAAATATTACTCCAATCGATTTTCATTTTAGCCAAATATTCATCACAAGCTTTTTTGAGATAATTAATTTGATAAAATTCAGCCATATTCAACAAGTCATAAACATTTTCATCAGTAATAATACATTCACCAGAGTAAATAAATGTAAGGAATTCTTTAAAATCTTCAAATTTGTATTCTTTGATTTTGATAGGTTTACTTATTTTTGAACCAGAAAGTAATGATTTGAAAGTTGGTGAAATAACAGATAACCGAAGCTTATCAGCATATAATTTCTAAAAACGGAGTACAAATTAAAAAAATTTTTAGAAATAACGAAAATCTTACTTTACCATCAATCTCAAAAGCAACATCAAATATTTCAGAATTTTGTGCTTTAAAAGCTTCTTCAATTTTACGTTGCAGTTTATCAATGAAAAGTTTTGAAGAATTCATTTTTCACAAAATTTCAGTAAAATCGAGAATTAATAAAAATTTACTATAAAATGATATTAATGACAGATGGCAAATGATGAAATAAGAGTGCAGTGATTTTTTTATGGTTCCAATGAACTAATTTTTACAAATTAATACTTTTGGATAAAACAAAAAAAAGAAGAGAAAATTTAAAAATCAATTGCGATATTGACAATAAATGTAAATAATTCCGAGGAGGGTATGCTTTGATCAATTTAGGGTACAACAATTTTTTGTCAGTTTCAGGATTGTATAATTTTTTAGACAACCTATTTGGTCTTTTAGTGAAGCGAGTTTTAAAACAGAAGGACAACAGTAACAGACAATTGCCGCCAACTTTTGCAATTTTTCAAAGGTCGTCCAACTTCAAAAGCAACTTTTTATAAACTTCTTAACAACAATTTCAAAAAACAATAACAAAATACAAATTTAACGTTACAAAATATACTACAATAAAAACCATTTTAGCTGATATTACTTTAAGATCGCTTGGATGGAAAATATGTTGCAATTCGTTCATAAAGAATTTCTAAAAAAAGTAACATTAAAATTGTTTTTTCCAATTAAAAAAAGATATTTACCATTCCACTGTTCTAAATCATCACCAATATTTTCAATTTCTTCACCATAAATAACTGGAAGTGCAGGGCTATCAGCTTCAGGAGAATCACAAAACATGCTGACATAAGAATGTTGAAGGGCATCATGAGCAGAGATACGTTTTTGTGGATTAATAACAAGCATTTTTGAAATTAAACTACGGAAATTTTTGTCTAAAAAATTTGCATATTACAAAAGAATCCTTTTAATTTATAGGTCAAGCTCTAAAAAATTTGCATAATTCTCGATATCAAAAACCCCTAAAACATACTTGAAAGTTTTCGTAAAATGCCAGGATTCTTTAAAGCAATTTCATCAGGAATATTTTCTATTGTTTTTTGAAATTCAGAGTATGGTAAAATTTCTTCCAATGACATTGGTGAATATTTTGGTAAACTTTCTAAATATGACTTTGTTTTCGTCATTTTTGATGAATTTAATTCTTCATTATTGAAATAAGCGTCATCAGGACTTCCAAGAATTTTGATAATTGCTTCCCATTGACCTGGATGATTTTTAGCAAAAAATAAAGGCTTTTTCAAAATTAATTCAGCAAAAATACAACCGATTGACCAGATATCAACTGAAAATATAACATACTTTAATTATATTTTTTTAAAGTGAAAAGTGCCAAGTTGGCTTTTAACGATAAATCGCTTCTTCTAATTTCTGGAAGCTCATATATGATGAGAAGGGTCATCACTGTTGGGAGCTTATTTTTGCACATGAAACTTTAGCAATTTGGAACATTTTGGTAAACGGCACCAGATTCAAAAATGACCTTAGCAACAGCAAGATAATGAAAATCACAACTTTCCTGAACACAATGGTCAAAATGACAAAATTTCAGCCATATGGATTCTTTGTTTTTTTTAAATAAAAAAACGGTCAGAAAAATATCGTAATTTTTTTTGTTTTAAACTGATTTTTTAAATGGCTGCTATTTTGTTATTTTTGAAGCTAGAGATCTTATGCTTCAAATACTGTCTTCAGAAATGTTTCTTCTAATAAAATGTGAGCCCGAGAAGCAATTCTTGACAAAAAACCATGTTAGCAATATACCTCAATAACCTATACCTTGTGTTCATGGAATCCAAGCTATAGGGTGTCCAAACTTTCAACCACAAAAACACAAAATTAACATACGTTTACAATCAAATTTAAGTCCAAGTACAAGTTCAGGGGCACGATAAGATCGTGAAACAAAATATTTGGTTTCTGATGTATCACTATCATTATTTCTACGAATTGAACCAAAATTTAAGATTTTTAATTTCCAATTTCCAGCAATTGCTAAATTGGATGGTTTCAAATCCTGCAACAAAAAACGTTCATTTTTTTTTGAAGAAAAGTAGTAAATTGATTTAATGTCTTTAGCTTCATTAAAATTATGAACTTACACAATGAATGATACCAAGCTTGTGAAGATAATTAACTCCACATAAAACCTGATACAACAAAAAAGACATTTGATGATGGGATAATTTTTTAATATGTGTTAAATTATGTCCCTTATACTTTGTAACAAAACAAATATTTTGTAATCCAGTTTCTAAATTTGGTTGTGAATAAGCATGTAGTAATTCGATGACCTGCAAAGAGCATTATTCAATTTGTGGATAACATCTACAGGAGCTTCTGCAGAAGTTTCAAGTAAAGCTGATATCGCTAGTTCCCCTTACTGAATATTCTTCTTTGAAAAAAACTTACATTTCTGTGTTTAACAAGTTTTGATAAATCAAGTTCACGTAATGCTCGTTTTGCAATTCTGGAACTTTTGATTTCCATGATTTCAACTGATACTTTCATGTCACCATATAATGCTGTTCTAAATAACAAAAAAGGAAATATCAAAGCACAATGAATTGAAAATAACTCACTGTAATTTGATGTAATCTTTTTTGTAAAAAGAATAATCAACTGGATGTAAATATAACGGTTTACCAAAAAAGCTTGGATCCATTTTGGCACTAAAAAAGAGCGCTGGAATAAGGGTAAAAAAAATAATTTATCAATTGTTCGCGGAAAAAACGAAAAAGAGCAAAGAAGGAACACATTAATGGAGAGTTTTAACGAAGTAATTGTTTAGATGTTTTTAAGAATCAAATAAAAAAAGATCAAAGAAGCATTTTCATTTTCGAGGTAAATACAGCCAAATCCAATGCAGACTTAACGATATGTTTATAAACTTTTCAAGCTTAAAATAGTTTTCGTATTTTTACGACCTACATGTGCAGAAAAAACATGCTATTTACAAATTTTTTTTATCAACCTCTTAAAGGCACCAAATCGACGGCAATAAAATAATAACTCCAACTTCTTTCAAACAATAAGCGCTAAATGAAAGTCTAAAAAAAAAGGAAACGCATTATAGGAAAGAAAAAAGAGCGTCTACATTTATTGCCTTTCTTCTATGTAGCAACAAAAGAAAAGGAGAAAAGGGCACTGATTTTTTGCAAACACATTAAGAAATTGCCTCGCAGTGCGCAGAAAAAAAACATATGTTTGCCATTTCCTCTCTTTTTTTATAGCTCCAAAAAGATATTCTATTTACGAAACTTCTTTTTCTATTAATATTTACAAGGCACTTAACCGACAACAACAAAAAACAACTCCTACTTTATTCGAACAAATAACGCTAAACAAATGTTTGAAAACAGAAAAAGATGTACATCAAAGAAAAGGGCACTGATCTTTTGCAGACACAAAGAAATCGTTGCGTCCTGCTTTTTTTGCGCAGAGGAAAAAGCTATAAACAAATGTTGCCATTTTCTTTATAGCTCCGGGAAAAAAGGCTGATTACGAAATTTTTTTAAAAATCAATTTAGAAACTTGTTTTTTCGCTATCTTTTATCTTGACATATATGGATAATCTTTGGCAGAAAAAAAATGTTTGGGCACTATCGTTTATGGAAACGCTTTTGATCTTTTGCCGCTTTCTCACGGGGTGGTAAAACATCAAAAGAGTTTCTCAGTTTTGCAGAGGGCATGTGACGTTGATGAATCCTTTCCTATCTTTCAACGTGCCGTCGAACCCGCATCTTCTTACCTAAGAATTCTCAGAGTGACATCCTCAAACCGTTTCCTTGTGAATTAAAAAAAATGACGATCAATTTTAATTCAAAGAAAGGAAATATGGTTTAAACAGAAAAATACATATAACTCTAATTTTATTTAAATTCAAAAACTCTATAACAAAATAATTTATAAAAAAAGCAATAAAAATACTACAAATTTGACATTACAAAATATTCTACAAATAAAATCACTTTTTTTGTATTAATTTTTTTAATTTGATGGAAAATATGTATCAATTTTATTACGAATAAGTTCTGAAATAAAAATTATCAATTATTGATTTGACTTAACTACTGTATATTCAAAAATTACCATTCCACTTTTCTAAAGCATTTTTGTCATCATCATCAATAACTGGAATGCTATTAGGTGGTGAAAAAAGTAAGCTATTGACTTCTGAAGAATCATAATACATGATAACATACGAATGTTGAAGGGCATCATGAACAGAGATACGTTTTTGTGGATCAATTACAAGCATCTTTGAAATTAAATCACGAAAAGTTGAATCTAAAAAAATTTATAAGCCAAAAAAATTTTTTTAAACTGAACGTAAAATTCAAAAATTGCGACTTTTTCTTCATAAATTCTTAACAAAACTCTCTGACATACTTGAAAACTTTTTAAGAATGCCAGGATAAACCATCTTAATCTCATAAGGAATATCTGAATCCATGTTTTTTTGAAATTCAGAATATGGTAAAATTTCTTCCCATGACATTGGTGAATGTTTTGGTAAGCTTTCTAAATATGACTTAGAGTCATTTTTGATGAATTCAATTCTTCATTATTTAAACAAGCGTCATCAGGACTTCCAAGAATTTTGATAATTGCTTCCCATTGTTTTAAATGGGTTTGAGCAGAAAATAAAACTTTTTTTAATACTAATTCAGCAAAGATACAATCAACTGACCAAATATCAACTAAAAAGATAATATACTTTAATTATATATGAAGTAACTGTATAGAACACAACAAACGCCTGACCGTAAGCGTTTTCAGCTGAAACCGAAAAATGAAAAAAAAGATGCAATCAGTTTTGTCAACTTCTTTGTAAACGTAATTCCAAAATATATTTATGTTTACAATCAAATTCAAGACCAAGTACAAGTTCAGGAGCTCGATAAGATCGTGAAACAAAATATTTAGTCATTGACGTATCATCACCATCATTTTGACGAATTGAACCAAAGCTAAGAATTTTTAATTTGAAATCGGAAGTAACAGCAAGATTTTCTGGTTTCAAATCCTACAAAAAAATAACCTTGATAAAGAGATGTTGCAAATATCTATCTATCTAAACATACGCAATAAATTAATCCAAGTTGAAGAAGATGATGAACAAAAAAAAAGTTCGGCAAAAAAATTGTCGATGCATTTTGTTGAAAAAATGCAATAAAAATTGTTAAGATAAATTAGCCATATATTTAAAAAAAATATTTAACCCGATGCTTTTGAATGGTTTTATTTTTGTCTTGTAATGTAATTATTTTAAGAAAGAATTGTTATAAAAAGCAAAAAATAAAGTTGCCTTTTTTCATGGTAATGAGAACCGATTGCTTATCTAAATTCCATATAGATTTCAAGCAATCAAAAAATTTATTGTACGGTGTTCCTTTAGTTTTTTTATAATAAATAATGAACAATTTTTTTATGTGCACCACATCTATTGTAGTAAAGCATGCTTTTATATTTACTGCCTTTATTTATGTTTTTTAAAACTCATAAAAATTTCAAATATAAAACATTCAAAAAGAAATCAGTCGGCAAAAAGTATTTATTTTATACAAAGAAATCTTTCAAAAACTGCATTTTTTTAGACATCAGACATTCTTCTTCTTTTTGTCTTTTCTTATTACACAGTGCTTTTTTGTTTCGAAATTTAGTGTTTATTCTCATTGTACATTTCATCATGTATCGAAAGAAAGCGCCACTGAAAGCTCTGTGCTTTTGTTTTCTATCTTTCTTTTTTTCCAACAAGCAATGAGACATTCGTTTTTCAAAATTTAAGGTAATAGTTTGTTTTTTAGACACAGTAAAATCGGATTATAAAGAAATATATTTGATATTTTTATGTTAAAATTTTATAAATAATGTCCAGTTATTTTTTAAATTATTAAAAAGATAGCACGAATGTACGAAATTTTATTATTAAATCATTTGCAAAATTTTTTTTACTTAGCACATTTTTAAAAACAAAAAATTCAAAAACATAAACTGCCATTGTTTTGTTCGAACAAAGTTATAGATTCAAAAAATAGAAGAAAGCAGCAAATAAAATCGTCGTTCGGGCCTGTGCTTGCATTCCCTATTAACAAAATGTTTTTTCTGTTAAAAAGGTAATGTTTTACAATTTTTGTGTTTTTCATCTTTCCTTTTTTTACAACCACCAAAAAATTGACCAAATGAAAATAGAAAATGTTCTATTTGGACACCATAAAATAAAATCAGTCTATTTTGTTTTTCGCTAGAGCAAACTCTTTAATGCATTTTTACGAAAGTGAATCATAAATTTCGAATATTTAAAAAATCAGGAAATAGTCAATGTTACCATATAAGTGTCGCATAATTAAAGTACTGCTCAAAAAATAAAAACTATGCTATTCGCAAAAAAATAGGGGCAACATCAATTAAACCTGATTAAAGTGAAGGTTTTTCATATGAAAACATAATCAAGTCACTTTTAATTTCTTTGTGAAAAAAAACAATATAAATATGGTTTTAGTAGAAAACTTTATCAAAAATATATTTCCATATTATTTTTTGTTGCAGTTTATAATAGTGTGAAAACATGTGAAAAAATTCCCTCAAACAAGAAAAAAGATGCCCAAAAAAAGGCTAGCTATTGTGGGTGTAAAATGAAAATATGTTTACATAAAAGGTGAGAGTTTTCATGGTCGTGATCAGTGTTTGAAGAGGAGATGATGCTTTCTGAGAAAAATTATCTTCTATATACTAAAGGTGTGGCCTCAAAGAAGAAAGGAAAAAAGAGAATTTTTTATATCACTGCCACCATGAAAAAATTTAAAAACTTTTCGCATCAAATAATGATCGATATTCTATTTAAGTCGGTGATGCTTACTTTATGTCTTTGTAGCTCTTTTTCCTAAAAGTTTTTATTTTGCGAAACTTTTACATTGATATCTCCTTTTTTTAAGTAACCAGTAAAAATTATGTGCGCGACTATAATTTAAATGCAAAAAACTTATAACCCTAAAAATTTTTTAGTTTGAAATTCCAAATAGGACAGATTTGGAATTTCAAAATATGGAAAGTAATAACACTGCATCGCGTGATGATGATGAAGTAAGTTGTAAATAATAGAAATACTATTACTACATTATTTTTTATAGCAAACTGCTGAACAAACCACGCCAACAAGTGTAAAACGGCCAAGAACAAAAAGGGAAGTAACTGGAATAAAGATACTAAATCATTGGAAAAAGATTTTCGATGTAGGAAAATTGTTAAACATGTATACTTTAAATCTTAGAAATTTATAGGATAGTGGAATAGATGAAGAAGAACGAATAAAACTAATGAAGACATTGAACCGTTTAACTATAAAAAAATCAAAAGAAATTACAAAAGAATTGGCGAAAAATCCTGATATATGCATTTTGATTTCACTCACTTGTGATCAAAATGTAGCATTTAATCATATTACCAAGTTAATTATCAACAAAAAAAGTGTTAATACAAGACAAAAGCTCGAAAAAACTTGCATAAGTACTTCTTTTTGTGGCAACCCGTCTCATTATATATTAACAGAGTATAAATCGCCAAATGCTTCTATTAATAAAGCAACACCCAGAAACAAAGTAGACGACAGCGAAATACTCGTTGAATTCATGCAAAAGGATTTACCAGTAAGTTTAAGGGCGAATTGTATTTTAAAAAGTTTCTTATTTAAGGAATATATGAAAAAAGAAACATTAAATAAAGCAAACAATATAGCAAACAATTTTTTAAATAATACCAGTTTTACTGCTACAGAAACTGTAAATATGCTTAAACAAACCGCTGAATGTATACTTCACTCTTTTCCTTTTCAAAAAGAAAGAATTATACGGTTATTCAAGCATTTGATTTTTCATACAAAGTATCCGGCAAAAGAATTTGAGGACTCTTTTACGCTGTGCCAAAATACCACTAATGGGAATGTAATAACTTGAGCTTTTTTTAAAAATCCACAACCGTTTTTTTAGATTTGCTTTAATCTTCAACATAATATTATTCACAAATACGTTGGTATCTTTATTCAGCCTCTTCCAGTTCTTCCTAAATATCCTCATGTGTCTGAAAAATTGTCAGCTAATGGATGCATCGAAAATTCTTCTGTCCTGGTAGTCAAGAGTGAAAATACTGAAAGCAGTCTTTCGCCAATAGAAAAAGATAACACGTTATTGATTTCTAGTAATGTAGACAAAGATGAAGATGTGAAAAATATTTCAAAAACTATGAAAAACGAATACGATAATATGGAAGAAAAAAATGAAGAAGATGAAGAAGATGAAGAAGCTTTTCTTAAAAGAAAAAATGCTGAAGAAGAAAAAGAAAACAACCAAAATTTCAAAATTTTGGAAGAAATACAAAAATCAAATTTGACAGAAACCAAATTATGTTCTTCAGATGATGCTGTGAATAAATTATGGGAAAAAATTAAAAATGAATATTTTGATACCCTCCCAAAGGAAATGAGGGATAAACAAAATGAGCTAAAAGAAATTATATGTCATATGGTTTATGGTGGTAAACTAGTTGAGTTTCTAAAAGAAAGAGCTGACTGGAACTCAATTAGCAAAAATGGTGAAAAATGTATGTTTATTAATTTTTATATTTTTACAGCACAATACATTTACAGACATCAGTTCAAAAGTTGGTAAACCCTGTCCAGGATTTGAAGACAAAAGCAGGCATGCTCAAAGCCAAATTAAGCCTTTTATTGGTTATTGCTTTGAAATTACTAAAATGGTTAACTATGTTCATAGATATGAAGAAGAAATGAACATAAAACTAAACCCAATTGAAGAAATTGAAACAAAGTTAAAAATTCTTAGCAATTTTTTGTCCGATAACTTTGTTTCACAAATTACGGATAAAGGTTTTGTTTCTGAAGAAAATGACGAGGAATGGGCTTACAATATTCGACCAATTACGGTAACTCTGAAATTATTTATTAATTTTTACAGTAAAAACATTATTTAGATTATTCGAAGTGCTGAAGTGTTTGTCGATTACGTATGTTATTTACTGGCAAAACATTCGGAAACTTCTATTAATGACTTAAAAAAAGATTTAAAAAATTCTGAATTTCATTTAAATAATATTCCCAACTACAGACATCATCTTGTCTTTTATCGATATCGACGAGGAATGTATATGCGAAGCGCAATGAACTTTGTTATTGGTAAACGAGATAAATCAGATATCAATTTTGATTCAGAAGAATTTGTGAAACTAAAAGCATCATATGTCGTCGCGAATATCGTGGCTTTAGGTGTGGCAGTATGTTTTAATTTTTTCTTCTTTAACAAAACAAGATTTTAATTTTAGTTAAAATATTTTGGTGTTTTTCCTAAAACCAAAGTTGGCTTTTCTTTATCAGGTAAACAAAATTCAAAAGGTTATCAGAATTCTGTCGAGAAAAAACGCATAACAATTGTCCGGGATCTTTGGCCTATAATGAAGCCAGATTTGTTGGTATTTTTAAACAAATTTGAAATTCAAACAATAATGGATCTTCAATGTATGTTTTGGTTATCTAGAAATTTTTATATATTTAAAAACAATTTTTTAGATGTTGTTTTTATCATGTTTCTTCATGAATCTAAATGGCATATATCATCTATACTACAAAAACCAAAAAATAAATTAATAAATCCTACTCCTGGTATTCGTTTAAAGAATGTAGCATTTTGTACAGAAGAAAATAAAACGTGTGTTACAATTGTGGATTGCACAGATAATAAAAAAACTAATGGAGGAAAAAAGTAGGCTTGAAATTTTCATCATTCTTCAAGAATTGAATTTTCAGAGTTAAATGTGTCTGCAATGGACATAAATGGTGTTTAGCATGTCTATTGATTGTACTATTAAGACTTCGACAAGCATTCGTTTCCCCACTAGAAGTAACGGAAAAAGGGTCCTTCACCGTTTGTCCAACAAAACATGAAGAGTTTTTATTCACCCAACCAGATTATAGTGGCAGGCTTCAAGTTAACCGATGTCTATCCATTTCAAAAGCAACAAAGATTATTGATATTTTTGCCGAAACACTAAAAATTCCTCGATCATATATTGCTTTTAAAAGTTTTCGTAAAGTATGCACAAAATATATTAAAATTTAAAAAAAACTTAATCCTTAGGCTAAATTAATCCAAGAATCAATAGACATTGTTCAGCGAAATAATGATGTAGATTCCCTCCAACAAGTTATTAAATTACTTTGTCCAAAAGGTTATTTGTACCCAGACTCTTTATTAAACCAGCTCATTTACGGAAGCAACAACTTTTTAAGTGCTCTTCAAAACTACAGGACTCAACGTCAAAATGGCCAAAATGTTGATTTTGCAGATTGTTTAAAACTCATAAGTGATATTTCTGTGGGTGAAGATTTTTTCACACCAGAAAGTAAATTAGGTAAAAAGTTTTTTTTTATTAAACTTATAAATCATATAATGTAAAATTTAGTTACTGAAATATTTGATGCCTTATGTCCATTATGGTCATCATTCAGTAAGCAATTGTCAGAATGTGTTGCCTCATGCCGAATGCGTATGATTTCTAATGAATTGAATCAATTTCTTATAAATTTTCGTATTACAAATATTGTTCATGACGTAAATAATACATCTGCAATGAATGCGAAGACGAATATTGATTTGGAAACTATATTTTCGTATTACACTTATTCTTTTACTACTGAAAATGATTATATTAATCCCTTAAAATGTCCAATGTGTAACTTTTGTGCAACTGCCAACAAATTACATAAAGAACATGTTATCTCGCATAAATGTCTGAAAATTCCTTGCACTGCTTGTAAAGAGGACCATGACACAGGCAAAAGTTATAAAACGCCTGAAGATGCTTACTTGAATTGGTTAAAACATTTGAATTTTTGTCACAAATTTACTCATATTTGTAGATGTAAAGTTTTGCTATTTATTGTTACATCATAATAACAAATTTTTAGATTGCAATCTTTTCATCCCAAAAAGCCGCATTGGTTCATGCTTGAGAAACAACCATAATGTTGTGAATGCCTGCGAACTCCGTATTCATTGGAAAACTGAAAAAGCAGCAAATGAAAACATTTAAAAACGAATTGCTGCCATTTCATTAGGCTAAACTGATGATCAATGTTAAGAATATCAAGAACAACCATGAGTGAACAATCATGTCCCATAAATTTTTAATATAAAGTTTGGGGATATCATCTATATGAAAAGTTACTGTTATTTATTACTTTATTAACAAATAAAATGTTGTTTATAAATCATTTACAATTAATTTATTTTTTATATCACATTTTGAAAAACAAAAAATTCGAAAGCATAAAAAGATCAAATTTTCGAATTCAAAAAATCCAAGAAGGTAGCAAATAAAATTGACGTTCATTAATTAGCTTTTCACATACTGCATTTGTTTTTTTGAAATTCAATTTTTTACATTTTTTTGTGCATCTTTTCCTTTTTTATTACAACAACCAACAAGTTTTTTTAATAAGAAAGAAAAAAAGACCGACACAAAAAGATCTTCAAAAAAGCTGTCTATTTTGTTTTTTGCTTTTAACAAAATTGTTCAAAATAAAATGGAATACATTTGAAAAAAATTCGTGAAAAATTGTAGAAAATCTTAAAAAATCGTGCTAAAAATTTCACGATTTTCCACGACTTCCCACGGTTTTTCACAATTTTTCACAGTTTTTCACAAATGTTTCGTAAACGTCTATCCCATTTTTTTGTTAGTTTTTGAGGGTTTTGATGGGGTCAAAGAGTACTTCGGAATCCAAAAGGAAAACAGTTTCAAGGTCTTTAATTACATTTTGTCTGACAACTCTCTGAATCGACAGTTTGTTTCATAAAAATTGAACATTCTGCTTTCAAACATGTTTTTACTAAATTGTAAAAAATGAATATATTTCAAAATATCAATAAAAAAATAGTTATTAATTTTCTTTTAAAAGTTGTTCCGGTTTCTATTTTTCCCATCATAATCCAAAGAATAAAACAAATGGTGCCATTTCAACGAAAAAAAATTCACAGCGTAAACAACTTATTTAGTTTTTGATGGGTGCATACAAATATGGCTTTTTTCTTTTACATTGCATTGCGTTGCATCACTTTTATTTTTCTTGGCCTTGCTTTCTTTTCTCATTTATCGTTTTAAATAGTTGCAACTTTTTACTTTTCGCGCCATTTTCTTTCCTAAAAAAGCAAACACACTGTTGAGTTTTTTCTTTTTTTTTTGTATCCGTTTTACGCTATTCCTTTTTTGTCTATAACTTTACACCTGTCTTCTTTCAAGATCTTTCTCAGTTTTGTTATTGTTCCTCCTTAATATCCTTCTCTTTTCTGCCAATATAAAAGCACTTGACTTTTCCCTATTTGAGGCCAGTTTTTATCCCATTTGGTTTTATAAAATAAAGCTTCAACACTCTTACACTCTGATTACTGTAAGCCTTCACTTTTGTTGATTTATTATATGACACGGGCTCATTTGGTGTCCTGCAGAGATGGATTTTGAGAATCAGGGGTCAAATGAGGTCAGAATTGCTTCCAAATGACTTAGGAGTGACCTGCTATTAGTTTTAGATATGTGCAAAAAAATCGAAATTTTTGATTTTTTTTGACAAAACAAATTTTCATCGTGTGCTACTCAAAAAAATTTTATGTTTCAAAATCGGCCAAAATTATATTTCATTGCTTGGATATGATTTGAGATACTATTTTAAAGCTATTAAAGCGTTGAAGAAGGTAATTTATGTTCCTAAATAGCTTGAAATGCATTTTTCTGATGTTGGGGGTATTGAAGCACACGATAATGCAAAAATGAATAGAACTCGGGAACCAATGAACTTAAAAACATCCTTTTTGTATCAATATAATCTAAGAGTGATTAGAAACAAAACTCCCAGTCTGTTTTTTGATTAAATCTTCTACTTTCAATTTTTCAGCTATTTGAAAAAATTGACGTTTTTATACCTCAACATCCTAAAACCTATAGAACTCGGGTACAAGTGCCACCTAAATTATTCCAATGCTTTTAATTCTTTTATAACATGATAATAAAGAAAACTCCCAGTCCGTTTTTTTGGTAGGATGCTTCATCTCCGATTTTCGTGGGTTCAAAAATTAATTTTTACAAAAAACCGTAAAAAACGGGCAAAAGTTATGTTAGAGGAATTTTTCAATTTTTTTTCAAGCATGGTACCCAGGGGGGTTTTAATGCTTTTAAGTTATCAAGTACATCCTAGGGAAAAAATTGGCCAAGATCGATTTTCTAGCTTTCAGTTTATACGACCAGGCCCCTCAAAAAACCGAAATTTGCACCTCATTTTAGGGCAAAATAGGCTAAAGTTATGTTAGAGGAATTTTTCAAGCAGGGTACCCAGGGGTGTTTTGGTGGTTTTAACTTATCGAGGACATCCTAGGGAACAAATTGGCCAAGCTCATTTTTTGATTTTTCACCTAGTACGGGAATGGCATGGTAAAAAGTGCCAAAAAACACAATTTTTGGCGATTTTCATTTTTTTGACGGCACAACCCCAAAATACCTCATAAAAACCCCAGATATGATTTTTCCATGTTGTCTAAGTGTGTTTTATCATACTGAGCAAAGGCGCCTCTACCGGACAATTTTGGCACCCAAATGAGCCCGTGATGAGCGGCAGTGTTAACGTAATTCGGTTTCGATTTCTGTTTTTCTTGCTCTTAATTTTCCCTTACCATCTTTAAGCAAATCTGATTCAAAGAAAGAAGGAGTGAATTTTTAAAGTGGAAATAACTTTTTTCGTTTTTATTTTGGTGTTTTAAAAATATGGGCCTTCTTTTTATTATATTGTATCATTTTCTTGTTAAAGATATGTCATAGTTTTATCAGTTGTTTCACTGAACAAAAACATGCAGCCGTAAAAAACTGCTCTTTTTTCCCTTTACCGCTATTCCTACCTTAAAAACCAAATATTGTGACAAAATATTTTATTTTTTGTCTCATTTTTTTCACACTTTCATTCTTGATCCTTTTTAAACTTATGCAAATTTCAATTAAAAACAAAAAATAATGAAAAGCATTTTTGTTTTGCCCTCTGAACTGAAGAAGTTTCCATTATTTATGCTTTCATACATGGTCAATGCCATTTTTTCATTTACTGTAGATTCTTTGCTGCTGTAAAGCTCATTGGATTTGACAAATTTCGGTAGAGCCACAAACCCGGAATGCTTTCCCTTAAAAACGGGCTTGGCTTTGTTGGAAAATAATTTGTGGTTATTCATTTTTGCATCAACTTTCTTTCATTGAACAAAACAGATGGTGACATTTCAACGTAAAAAGTATCAATTTTAAAGCGTAAACAACTTTTAGTTTTTGTTTAGTGTTTCCTAATATTCTTTCTTTCTTTTACATTGCATTACGTTGCATCATTTTTATTTTTCTTTGTCTTATTTTGTTTTCTCATCTATTGTTTCAAAAAATAACGCTTGCACCTTTTCATAACTGCTCCTTTTTTTACTTTCGTGCCATTTCTTTCCTAAAAAAAACAAGAATCAGAATCGTATTGTGCCAATCCTAGAATGGTACACATAACGCGCCAAAAATCAACAACACCTTTTCCTCACTTTTCTTGTCTTCTGTTTCTTGTCGGTATCATCAAAAAATGATGAAATAAAATCGTGCGAAAATTTTCAGATTGAGAAAAAAAGATTTTGCAGGCGGTGTCAATTTTTAGTTTTACCCCAAAAATGGGCAGACAATATTCATTTTTTTTTCGTTTTTTAAGCTCAATCTTTAATTTTCTTTTTCTTTCTTTATTTTTCGATTTTTAATTCTGCGTGTTAATTTAATGTTGTAAATGTAAGACGTCAGGGTTGAATAGAATTTTTTGTCATCAAAAAAGTGGTCTAAATTTATTACCGTAATCACCCATGTGACGTTAGAAATTTTTTGATAAAAACTACTGTAATGGTGCAGTGCTGCAATTTTAATAAATTTTAGAAACTGAAAAAAGTGAAGAAAAAAGCGTTTCAAAAATCTCATTTTTTCTATCATAGTATTAAATCCATTTTTCGTCATAGTTTAAGGCATTTTTGAAAGAGATCAATTTCTTCCTACTATTTCGCAGCTGAAAACATGTGAAAATTTTAAAATGATCACCCTGTATGACGTTTTTCCTTGCCATTATACATTCTTGTTAATTTTAAGCATGCTTTTATAAAAGTTTTTTCTTGCTCGAAATTTTTTTTTGTTTTTCTTTGTTTTGTTTCCGCGCCAGATACAATCCAATTTTTTTAAAAAAATATTAATATATGTAGATGGCAACAAAAGATGATTTATGACATACAAGACAAAAATTAAAACATAAAACATAAAGCAAAGAATAATGAATTTTTTAAATACCGAAAAATGTGTATTATTTAATTTTTCATTACCACAACAGTCATTAAGGTGAGTTAGACACGATGGGAAACACTTGTCATCGAAGAATGAGGTGGATGAAGAGTAAGAACCAAACAGATATTTAAAATTGAAAGTCCTTCGTTTAAAACGTTTATTTTTTGCGCAAAAAAACTGTAAGTAAAAATATTTTAAAACTGTTTAATCATTATTGCAATGCAAATACAGCTTTTTTAAAACAAAATTATTAATGGTTATATGGCTTCCAATGTATTGATTTCTGATAATCTAATTATATCCGTTTTAAAAACATTATACATTGATCTCATAAAATTCTAGAATTTTCATAAAATTCTAGAATTTTCATAAAATGAAAGATTTTTTAAATATTCGAAACTTTTTGCAGCCTTTGCACGTTAGAATGAATGACAAAAAATGCGCAGATGCAACAAAAAAATGGTCAAATGTTGTGCCAACGATTGTTTCGAAAGTTGTTTATTCGTTTCCATTTTTTCAAACATTCGCATCGTTTCAAAGGGTAGGCAACAAAGAAAAATTCTTTGCCGTCATTACCATCTTGCATCTCTCCATTTTTAAGAGCAATTATTTGGGTTGCTGCTTTTTGAATATTTAATCACTTAAATAATCACAATAATAAGTTGAAAATTGAGTATGTTTTAAAACGGAATGATACTGGGAAACTGTTTAAAAAGCTAATGCAGGAGCTTCCATTATTAATAAAGTTATCACTGCTATTTTTTGTCACATTTTAAAATACATCAAGTTCTTTTACTTTTGCGCGCAATATTGTCACAAATCCAAAAGTAAATTAAATTTTTTTCCTCAACAGCAGGCCTGAGAAAAGCGGCCGAAATTAAAATTTAGAAAAAGGTATCCTTTTTTAATGGTAAGCAATCGTGAAAGGAAGATTTATGTTAATACTGGATCGACTTCCTTAGGTTCTTCTGATGTTTTTTTAATTATAAAGGTAGAAGAAATCAGATACAAGGTGAGTGTATAAAATGTTTAAATAAAAAGGTAAAAATTGGAGCTTTTTTACTATTGGTGATTTTCGATCAGATGTATATTCCATTAGTATTTAAAATAAACTGTTTAAACGCTTTTAAAAATAAAATTTGTCGACAAAAAAATATCCTCCCCAAATGCGGACAAAAAAGGTTAAATATTAAAAAAAGTTGTGTAAACATGATAAACAATTTGATGGTTGCCTAAATTCAGGTTCATATTTAATGACACAGTTTACACCATATTCTTTATCTCATATATTTTAAATTTCGTACGCAACATTACAAAAAACAAATTACAATAATTAACGAAGTAACTTCTTCCATGCTTTTATAAAATTGTTTGTTAATTGTAAAACTTTATTATTTTCATGTTGTTCCTACATTTACATAACAATATTATATTAATAAAAAATAGAAAAATAAAAAAAAACGTCCTTGCCGTTGTGAAACAAAAAATGAAATACCGCCATAAAAACAAGGAAAAGGTTTTTTCGAAATGATGAAAGCTGTTTTCGACCAACGATTTCATCATTAATCTATGAAAAAGATTTTTTGGTCATTTTGCAATGGGTGCTTTTAAAGTTTTTTTTTGAATAATTCGTTATCCATTGGTTTTAACTTAATAACTTATTTGTATAAAAAACACTTATTGTGTATAAAGATAAAAGTGATATTGATCGTTGAACGGTCATTATTAATTATTTGTCAAAAAACATCTTTGACACGATTTAATTTTGCTAATAAAAAGGGTTTTCAACTATTGTTTTAATAATAAACTTATTTTAAACCAATGTTTTGCAAAAGATATCATTATTATCAACTCTGTAAAAACATTTTTACATTTTCTACCAAAAAAAGTATTGTGTTATTATCATTGCGTAGATAATGTGTAATAAAACATTTTAATTGTATGTTAAAAAGGGATAATAACATTTTCAAAAGCAAGTTTATTAGCTATTTTCTCTTATATTTTTATTAGAAAAAAGATATTTTGAACATGTTAAAAAAGTAATTAAAATAAAGAAATATTTATTGCATACTTAACACTTGGATGCCGAGAAGAAGGTGAAGCTTGTTGAGCATTATTGGCTTGTGATTGATGTACATGAGGTTGTTCATAGCTTGGGTGAGAGACTGCTGGTGGAAAAGCTTGTTGATGTTGAGAGGCATATGATTGTTGGAGAGGTTGTGGAGCTGATGGTGGTAGAGGATGTGCTTGAGGTTGTGGAGCAGGTTGTCTATAACTTGGAGCAACAGGAGCTTGTTGAACATATTTAGGTTGTTGACGGACATATGATTGTTGTTGTGGAACATAGCTTTGTTGAGGAGGTTGTTGAGTTGGAGGCTTTGGTGGAGCATATTTTTGTGGTTGAAGTTTTGGAGCAGATTTTTCTTTGCTTGCTTTTGGAGATGGTGGCTGTTCTGATGCCTGTTGTTCACGGCTGGGAGGCTGTGGTGGTGAAGCATGCTTTTGTGGTTTTGATACTTGAGGCTGTTCAGCACGTGCTTGAAGATCTGCTGGTGAAGCTTTTTGAACATCTGTTTGTTGGAGTTGTTGAACTTGTTGAGAAGGCTGTTGTTGTTGTGGAAGTGGTGGATCATATGCTGATGGTGGTAAGGCTCTGTAAGATCGCTGTTTTAAAACTGGTGCCGAGGCAGGTTGTTTTGAAGCATACAGTTTATGTGGAGGTTGATACATGGGTTGTGCAAGGTATGCCGGTGCAGGTGGAAAATATTCATATGAGGATGGATCATGAGGCTTGAAAGGGAATCGTTGAGCTGGAAAAACTTGATGTGGATATGCTTGTGGCTGTTGAGGGGCATAATTATATCGTGGAAAATGTTGTGGTGGCCCTGGTGGTGCGAAGATTTGTGGTTGAGGGGGTGCAGGTTGTTCAAAACCAGAATGTGAAACTGATGGTGAATGATGTGTTCGAGGTAGAATTGGTGCTTCTCCATTTGTGTAATGTGTTTTAAAATCAGGAATTATATGCTGTTCAGCTTTAAATGTTTGCCATGGAGATCGCTGTTGTGGAGGTAGTGGTGGACCGAATGCAGGTGGAGAAGCATCACGCATAAATTGTGTATGCGATGGTGGAACAAATTTTCGTCGCTTTTGATGTCTTGATGGAACAGCTGCTTCTTCATGGGAATGACCAAATAATTTTTCTTCTTGTGGAGATTCTTGTGATGATGGTTGAGGTGTTGTTGTTCGATGCCATTCAAGTTCTTCATCATTTGATTGGGAGGTTGTTGATTCTTGCCCCGGCTCAGGTGTTGTAGCATTTGGTTCTAATTCAGCGTGGCCTTTAAATTCCGGACATGTTTCAATTTCATCTTTTGGTGCACATTTAACAGTTTTAAGATTAAATGCTAGCCCCTCAGAGCAGGTAAAATTGACAGCTTTTTGACTAACACATACAACAAACGTTTCATTACATTTTCGACCATAAATACCATTAGCAAGGCCAGTACATGCATTAGCAGGTTCATCTTCGGCTTCAGCTTCAGTTTCAACAGATTCCTCATTTGATTCCCTGAAAAAAACATTTTTTTCTTATCATTCTAGAAATAAGTTCCTCGCCCGAAAAATAAGAGGGTTAATTTCGAATTATGTTTCCTGATAAATTTGAATTGGTTAAAAAAACTTACTCTTCATTTTGATCTTCTCGAATTTTTCCACCACATTCTGGTACATGTTCTTTAAAATCACATTTTTCAGTTGTTGGTGAATAAAATTTTTCAGGTGGACATGTAAGAGTTTTTAAATTTCCATGCATGCAAATATGATATTTTGCTGTACATCCAACAACATAAATTCCATTTGATTTATCAGTGCAGTCGTATTCAGCTTTAGTGGATTGATTAGTTGGAGTAGGACTTGGTTGTTGAGACGGTTCAGTTTGATCTTGGGAATGTGGCTGCTGATCGGTTGAAGATGTTTGTTGTTGAAGGGCACTTGTAAAATTATTTGCACCAGATTTTGGTCTGAAAAGATAACTGGTAAAATTGAAAATTTCGTTCTCCGATTTAATGGATTTTGTTTCCATTTGATTTTTTCAAATTTTTATTTCACAGAAACTTACTGTAGCTTTGATAGACGTTTACCACCACACGCTGGAACAAGATGTTTGTAATCACATTGTTGAATTTTAACATTAAAGAAAAGTGCAGCAGGGCATTGAACACGATGTCTTTTATAAAATGTGCAATCATAATAATATCTTTTACAGCCTTCAACATGATATCCTTCAAGATGATTATTTCTTTGACAAAATTCTCTTGCTGTTTCTGGGGGTAATTGAGGTTGTGGTTGAACTCCTCCACATTCTGGGACATTTGCCTTGTAATCACACATTTCAGCTGATACAGAAAAGAAATTTCCAACAGGGCAATGTTGAGTTGTCAATGTACCAAACATACAAATATAATATTTTGAAGCACATCCATTAGCATGCATTCCATCAGCTTTGCCAGTGCAATTGAATTCTGGTGATGGCTGTTCTGAAGCATGTGAATCAGTAATTGATCTGAAAAAATTTGCATATTTTTTTACTAACAACAATTTCATAAAATCTGCATGTTTGAGAAAAAAATATGCATATAATTTTTGTTAAAATAACTATAATTGCAAAAAATTTTAGGTTTAAAACTTCTAAAAAACTATTTTTAAAAATTTGCATATCCCATATGTAAAAACCTTCGCATAATATGGTAGGTGTGGAAAACACTTACGGTAGCTTTGATAGACGTTTACCACCACATGCAGGAATAAACTGTTTAAAATCACATTGTTGAATTTCAACATTAAAAAACAATCCTGGATAGCAATGAACACGTTTTCTCTTATAAAACGTGCAATCATAATAATATTGTTTACAACCTTCTACATGATATCCATCAAAAAAATCATTTCTTTGACAATAATCCCTGGTTGTTTCTGAAGACGGAAGTGAAAGAGAAGCTTCACTACATTCTGGTACATTAGTCTTGTAATCACACATTTCAATAGATTCAGAGTATACAAGCTCAGAAGGGCAATAATGAGTTGTTAAAGAGCCAAGCATACAGATGTAATATTTGGATGCACATCCCGCAGCAGAATATAATCCATCAGCTTTGCCAGTGCAACTGAATTCTGGGGGTGGCTGTTCTAGAGCATTTGAATCAAAAACAAGTTTATGTGATCTGAAAAAGTTTGCATAAGAGTGATTTAAAAAAATTAAAAAAGTTTGCATAAACATTTCTTAAAGCAACTATAAACTTTTTTAAAAACATGTAAAAAGTTTTAGTTGAAAAAATTTCATAAAGTTTTTATTAAAAAATTTGCATATCCGTTTTGTAAAAACTTTTGCATTAAATGATAGATGTGTGAAAACTTACGGTGATGTTCGCTTTCCTCCGCATGCAGCAATGAGATGTTTATAATCACAGCTATTTGTATCAAAATCATAGAACATTCCCTTAGGGCACCAAATTTGCTTTGAACTAACAGGGTTACAATTGAAGTAATATTGCTTACAGCCTTGAGTATGATACCCATCTATTATATTATTTCTTCGACAATATTCTTTAGCTGTTTCTGCGGTTGATTGCTGTTGTGGTCGACATTCAGGCACATTTGCCTTATAATCACACATTTTAATAGATTCAGAGTATACAAGCTCAGAAGGGCAATAATGAGTTTCTAAAGAACCAAGCATACAGATGTAATATTTTGATGTACATCCAGCAGAATAAAATCCATCAGTTTTACCGGTGCAATTGAATTCTGGTGGTGGCTGTTCTGAAGCATGTGAATCAGTAATTGATCTGAAAAACTTTGCATAATTTTATTTACTAACGGCACTTTGAAAAAATCTGCATGTTTGGGGAAAAAATATGCTTAAAATTTTCGTTTAAAAAGTTTGCATAAGCTTTTATGTTAAAGTTCAGAAAATTTAAAGTCTAAAGCTTGCAAAAAAATTTTTGTTGAAAATTTGCATATCCAATTTGTAAAATCCTTCTCATTAAATGCTAGATGTGTAAAAAACTTACAGTGGTGGGGGTCGCTTTCCTCCGCATGCAGCAATTATATGTTTGTAATCACACAATTGAGTTTCATCATCATAGAAAGTTCCTTTAGGGCATCGAACACGTGTTGTAGAAACAGGAGAACATACAAAATAATATGGTTTACAACCTTGAGTATGACGTCCATCAATTAAATTATTTTTTTGACAATAATCTTCTACTAGTGCTGGGGGTTGTTTTTGTGATCTGAAAAAATTTGCATAGCTTTTTTTGTTAACGACAAATTCAAAAAATATGCATGAACTTTTTGTAAAAAATTTGCATATCCGAAAAAAACTTTGAATTATTAAGTACTAGTTGTATGAACACTTACGATGGCGATGGTGATCGTTTACCTCCACAAGCAGCAATAAGATGTTTATAATCACAGATATTTGCATCAACATCAAAGAACATTCCCTTAGGGCATTGAACTCGCAATGAATCAAAAGGGCTACAGATAAAGTAATATGGCTTACAACCCTGAGTATGAAATCCATAAACTATATTATGTTTTTGACAATAATCTTGTGCTGATGGAAAGGATTGTTGTTGTTCTTCTTCTTCAAAGATTGGCCGAATTTCTGGTTTTTCATGATGGAATTGTGAAGCTGGTTCAGAGTCTTGCCATGGCCGAGATGATGGGGGATGTGGAGGGGCATTTGATTCATGATGATGATCAAAATTTGTAACTTCCATTGTTGATGGTGAATGTGCATGTTCTTGAAGTTGATTGATTTCTTCACCTAATTGATTTGATGGATCACTTGACATTTTGCCCTTTGGAAACATGGGAGCTCTAAAAAGTTAACAGAATTTTCAGTGTAAATAGATATTAATTTTTCGAAATTAATGGTAACAAAAATTTTGATATAATTTAGTGATAAAAACTCAAAGTATTTCAATGTCAAAAAGTTGTGATTTTGTTTCGACTTTCTCAGTTATGATTACGATTTTGCATAGCCTTTTTTATTATGCTTTAAAAAAACTACGGTAACTTACTCATCAATGTGTCGAGGGGGAAGATGAAAACTGTCTTTTCGAGGTGGTAAAAAAATTCTTGGTCGTTCTTGTGCAGATAATTCTTGACCAGAATGTAGAAATGGTGGTTGATGTTGTGGTGGTGGATGCAATGGATGAGATGAGAAGGAATGTTGTGGAAAATGATCAAAGGGAGAATCATGGACATGTTGTTGAGGAACTTGTGATTCAAATTTTACACTGCTTTTGGGAAAGACAGGAGCTCTATAAATTTCAAAGGTACAGTAACAAAGTTAAATTTTGTGGGCGCAAAAAAGGGATATTTTAGCCTCCATAAGAATTTTTAAAATTTTGTCCCATAATTTAAATAACAACTTACTCATCAAAAAGTCGTAGAGGAGGCGCATGAAAGTTTTCTTTTAAAGCTGGCGCAAAATACTTTGTTTGTCCTGGGGCATGTGATTCTTGATGAGGATAATAATCACGTGGACGGTGTGACATAGGAGACATTGGAGGTAAAGCATTAAAAGGATGTTGTTGAGGTTGACGAAAGCCTTCAGCAGAATGATCTCTTTCAAGGCCATGTGATTCTCCATGTTTGGGTAAAATAGGGGATCTGAAAGTTTGCAATTTGAAAATAGAAAACAGAATTTTTGATACTACTGTATACCAAAATTTCAATAATAGGTTTTTTGTGGTGAAAAATTAAAAGGTAATTCGCTAACATCGAAATTTAAAACTACACAAGTTTATCCAAGACAAAAGCAACTTACTCAGGGATATCTTCTTGAAACTGTTGATGAGAAAAACGTCGATGAGGTCGAAATCCAGCAGTACATGTAACCCCGAAAATAGCAAGCACACCAATAATGAGCAGCCACTTCACCATGATGGCGCTGAAAAAAAGAAGATGTTAAAATTTCAAACGAAAACCGAAAAGAAAAAAGACAGTAAGAAAAATCACGATTTGTTGTAGCTGAATATCAGAAAGAAAAAAGAAATCAAATGACAAAAAATCAAAGAATATCCTGGAATTTTTGTAGTTAACTGTTCTTTCAAAGATTGAAAAAATGACATGTTAAAAAAAACAAAGAAAAATATTTTTTTCCATTTTTCCGGATATTGTTTTGTTTTTTTTGATTTTTTAACATTTAAAAGTCTTTTAAAGCTTCTTGCACTTTATCCATCGCTCTTTTTTTTTGTTTTTGTATTTTTTTCTTCAAGTTCATGCAGATCAAAGTTTTATTTTTTCCTAGCTACATTTTTTTTCTTTCAAGAAAAAACAGTGATGTTTGAAAAAGAATGATCGAAGTAAAAAATGCGTGCAACAAAAAAGTTTCTCATTGTTTTTCAATGAAAAAAAATGTTGCAAATTTATTTTTTTTTAGTTTTGCTGGAAAAAAGAATAAATAACGGATATGCTTGTGATAAAAGCTATAGATTTAATGTAGTTGAATAAATGTCAGAAATGACAAAAAAAGAACAATTATCTTAAAATGTGATACTAAAGAAAATTAGTTAAAGTTCGATTAATTTTTTTCAACCAAAAATATTTCATTGTTTCACACTTTTTCAACAAAGCTATAACAACAAAAAAAAAACAATAATATAAGTTTATTAAAAATGTCATAACCGTTTTTGTCTTCATTCATTAAACTTATTTTGATCTTAAAGTAGTTTTTACAACCAATTTTACATCAAATAATAAAAAAGAAAACTGCATTCTCAAAAATGAAAGACCAATTGCGAGTCAGTGCAGAAGATTTGAAAAAAAAACAATAAAAAATTGTTGTCGAAATTACATTTGTTTTGAAATAACCAAAAAGCAATAGACAAAAATATATGTTTGTTAACTTTTGCCCTAAAAAACAATTTTTAAACGTGCCACTTCATTTAAGACAGTTTTCAAGAGAAACACCTGTTTTTTGTGCTATTTTTGTTCCTTTTTAAAATAAGCTTTTTTTGGAAATGAATTATCTTTTTTTGTATGCACATTTCCTGTATTCTGTGAAACTGAAACATCATAAAGGTTATGAGTACAAACACCTGTTGAAACATTTAAAAAAATACGTTTTGTAAAATTTAAATTATTCTTTCACAAAAAAATGAAGTTTTACACATAAAATTAAATTAGTGAAGGATATAATGTATTTTCCAAATCCTGTATACATTCAATTTTATTATATTTTTTTAACTTTTACATTAGTTATTACATGGCTTGTAGCCCCTCTACTATTCTACATTATTTTGACACAATCTAAAGAATTAAAAGAATTTAAATGGTTTTTGTTGAATCATGCATTTTGGAACTTACTTCTAGAAACTGAATTTGGAATTTTTAAACCAATTATATTAATTCCTGCTCCTTCAGTATATATGAAAATTAGTTCAAGCCCATTTTTTACTGGGCTTTATTTTGGAGTTATTGCTTTTACGGCCTTTGCAAATGCTATCAGTATTTTGTTAACAATGGCCAATCGATATGCTACAATATTTCCATGGTTTTTAGATAGATTAATTAAACCTAAAATAATTATTCCGTTAGGATTAATTTTTTTAATCGTTATATCTACACCAGGGATGTATATTGGATCAAACTTTTTAATTACAGATGCCAATAATTCTTTGTCCAATGCCATTAAATATGATCCAATTATTTTTAAAAGCTTTTATGAACCATCACTTGTATTTTTTCCAATAAAAGCTTTTCGATTATACGGATCCATTATGGCAATAATTTGTATAGCTGGAACTTTTGTACTTCTTTTTGCAATTGGCTTCTTTATATATCTTATTAAAAAACATTTTACTACTTCTGTTGCAAAGCTTAAAAAAATTCTTATTATCAGTGTTATAATACAAATATTAAATTTTTGGATTTTTTTAATATTCCCATTTATAATGTATGTAGGAATGATTGTTTTTGAAATCAAAAATTTTCCTACAATGGGTTGCATAGCAGCATCGCTCGTTTCATTCCATACTTTAATCGACTATTTTACTCTTATATTTTTGATTACACCATATAAAAAATTTATATGGAAAATATGCAAATATTTATGCTGTAATGAAAAACGTAATAATAGAAAAATAGGTCCTATTGCTGCTGGAAATATTTCTGCAGCTAATGCTGAAACATCACAATATCATTCTATTGCATGGAGAAGAGAAAATTAATAAATTTATTTTTTATTAATAATTTCTGTTTGAAGTATTTAATGTCTTTTGAAATAAAAATCTTCGAATACTCGTGTGACATGTACTTCTCTCACATTTTAACAATCATGACTTTGCAACCATAAAAAGATAAAAAGATAATTTACATGAAATAATTGCTATGTAATTAAAACGCATTTTTTAAGTGTTCTAACAAGTGCTTGTACTCACAACCTTATATGATGTTGCAGTTTTCACGGAATACAGAAAATGTGCATTTAAAAAAAGATAATTCATTTCCAAAAAAAACGTATTTTAAATAGGAAAAAAGCACAAACGACAGGTGTTTTGATAAATTAAAAAAGTTTTAAAAAGAAATGAATTTTTCACGCCGCTATATTGTAGATTTTTTGACCTTTATGCCCAGGAAAGTTTGGTTTAGCATTTTCTATTTCAATTTTTAGTCAACCTGCCCCAAATTTGAATTGGGCACCATTTGACAAAACGTTTTTGAATGCAACATGGACAGCCCTAAATAATAACGACAGACTGATTTACAGATTTGGTCAAAAAACTTCAAAAAAGTAATCTCCCTAATGATTTTTTTGAACAGCTGTCTGGTCTTCTTGAAAAAATATCAAAAAAGAAAATGTTGCATTAATTTTTTTCGCGAATGTATAAAAAATTCTAAAGGGTTTTTATTTCATTACATCATTATTTTCTGAATATTTAAGAAATCAAAAAATGCATGTAAGAATTGTTGAAATTCTATGTGCTTTTAACAATAGCAGGAGTACCTCTTTGAACCAACAAATTTTGCAATCCCAATCCTGGACAATCGTCACATTAGTAAAAAAAGTGACTGCAAATGTCTTGCAGTTGATAAACAAAAATGGTTTTTTAATAAATGAAATTATTGTAAAAGAAATAACGAAGAATTTCTAATAAATAATGTCTAATTTTCCTGTTCCAGAAATGGCCTCTTTTTAAAACTTTTGTAAGCATTTTGTTTACATACCTTATAATTTACAGAAATGCGCCCTTTTTTGAAACAAAATATTCAAAAAAAATAAATGAATTTTTTAAACATGTTTTCAACCATTCTATGTTTTTTCCAGAAAAGATGGCAACCAGACTATTTTTCTCTTCGTCTTCATTCGGTTGAGGCAGCTAAAAATTTTTTTGAAAAAGGGTGCAGTCTAACACATTAAAAGAACGCAGAGCAAAAATTTACTTTTTCGTCAAAATAATCCAGCGATAGACTGTTTCAACATTTGTTTTGGACATCTGTTTTTTATCGGTTCTTTTTGCAAATTTTCATCGCGAACATAGTGAAAGTATGAATTTATTTTTCAATCTTAAGAGTTAACCTATCGACTAAGCAAAAATGCATCATAAATTCGATAAGAAACTATTTCATCACTTTTTTTTGTTTTTATCTAAAGCGACCCTACAGGTGTGATAAAAGTTAACACCGCAAATGATAAGTCATCACTGAGAATGTTAATCAAAGAATGCGTATTTGTTGTTTTTATGTTTTTATTTTAATCACAAATATATTTGTTAAAAACTTCATCTTAAGCATGAAAAATAATGTGATGGTACAAACAAACCCAAACAAAATAAATAATGCACAAGGGTAATACTTGCTGCAAACCCATTTTTAACAGTCTCTTTGACATGTTTTTTTTGTTTATATTTATTAAAAATGCAAGTTCGGTTTAAGCAATGGCTTTTGAATTATAAAACATTCAAAAATTTAAACTGCACTGCCTTGTTTATGTAATGATATTTTATTGCTAAAAGAATTCTTTCAGCTGCCGCAGCTGCCCCCTCGGCTTTCAGACTGTGCAATAAAAAATGCAATCCTTTGTCATTTTTTGGTGTTTTTTTCTGTTTTACGGGGGAATGAGGAAAATTTTTTTATTTAATATACAATTATTGTATTAAAAACATCAACACACACTAAATAGTTAACGATTGCTTTTGTTAATATTTTGTTTGTTACTGCTTCATTTGCTAGGTTCAACGCATTTTATTTAATTGGTACCTTTTTAATGACAAATTGGATACTTTTCAGTTTTATTAAAATAAAAAATACAAAAATTGGAAAAAAAGGTTTTCAAATTCTAGAATGACTTTTTTGCAAAAGTTGGGAAGCAGACAACTTTTGTTTTTCTTTTTCTTTTGATTACTACGTTGAAAGCTATTTCACAATGCGAAAAAAGGAGAATTTCTGTTTTTCAATTGATCGATCAATGCTCTTTCTAAGCCGTTAAATTTTGCATACACACACTGCTTAAGAATTTAAAAACAAAACACTAATTTTTAATTTTTCTTATCTGTGAACAAGCAATAGCAAAGCGTCAAAAAAAGTAAACATCTCGAACTCTTTGTTTTATAAACAACGATTTTTTTGCGATTTTTAGCTTTTTAGTGCACAAATTGCTTCGTATGTGTGCTTGCTTGTCAATAGTAAAAAAAATTATATCGTCAGATCAACAAAACATTGATTATTTTAAAAAACTCATTGCCTTTAGTTAATGAAAATAAAAAGAATGCAAAGAAATGTGATTTTTGTTATCTCAATAATATATGGAGGAGACCTTAAATGCCAACAAAAAACACAAAAAAAATTTCGTGAAAGGTTTTTTTTTCTTTATGTGAAATAAGAGTGCTATCAAACATGAATAAATACTTAATGATTCAACTGTTGTCAATCCACCTATACGCTTGTAACTTTTTTGTATTCTTGTTTTTTGTGATAAATAATTTTTTTATATTTTTACACTCATATTTATTAAAAGCCATCTTTTATAAAAAGATTCAAAAGAAAGTGTAAAGCCCGCACCAAGTTTTATTTTTTAATGCAAAAAATTGTATTGAAAGTAGGAAAAAGGATGTCTCATCATTTGTTTTTGCACAAATGTATAGGCTGGTTTGTTTTTTTCTGCATTGATGTCTGACTATTTGAGAATTTATTTAGATATACAAAATTTTGTGAATTGTTAAGCATTTATGAATCAAGCTGCAATTAACAGAGGGATAAGAAACACAATATTGATTAAAATGAACGTACTCATTTGTCATTTAACGATTTTCTTTCTAAATTACGTACAAAAAAAAATAAACAAAACTTTTTTTTCCACAAAAACAATGCCCCTTAATTCATATTTTACAACTGAGCATTTGCATAAAAATCTAAACCCAATATGAAATTAATAATGGCCAATTGTTTTAGGATAACCTCTTTTTAAAACCTTTGAAAGCATTTTATGTAACATATAATTTACAGAAATGAGTACTTTTTTGAAACAAAATATTCAAAACAAAAAAAATAAAAAATTTAAAGTTATGTTTAACGATGGCGACCAGGCTGTCAAAGTTAAGTGCAACTCAAAGAAAGAAAGCAAAGATATGTTTCACAAGAATGCCCGTATTTTTGATGCAAATGTTCGGTGTACATACATTAATGCAACAACTATTTCTCAAAAAAGGTAGAATTTTTAAATGAAAAAAAATTCTCCCTTTTTTGTTGTAAAAAATGCGCAAGTTTAAAAAATTATGTGAAAAAAGTTTTTTAAGTTAAAGACGTCACAGATGCTTACTTTTTTGAATGAATGAAAAAAGAGTAAAAATAAATATTAGGGCGATCACAAAGTTTAGTCGCTTGTTTGCAGGCCTGAATTTTCGAAATTATAAGTGTTGAAATAATGAATTTTGTTGTTTCCATAGAAGGTGCTTCAGATGACGCAACAATTTCCAGGTCACGGGAATACTGTTGATATATGGTAGAAAGTTTTAGAGAAAAACGAAAATATTTTAGAAAAATAAGTTTTCAAACGATGGCCAAAAACCAAAAACCGCTATAATCAATAAATTAAAACATGTTGGGACACAAACAAGATAATAAAATTAATAATGTCTTTTTCTGCAGTTGTTTTTTGGGATACTATTTAGCAATAATTTTAAAGCATTTTTAAATCTTGGTTGAATTTTTTACGATATTAATATTAATCAATCAATACTTGTAATATTTTTTTCCACAATTTTTTTTAAATATTCAAATAATAATACATTATCACTAACTAAAATGAGCAGCAGTAATCTTTTAAATATTCTAAAAGAAACAACAGAGTTTTTTTGTCGATCAATCAATTTTACTTGCAACTGGCGGCGTTTTAAAGTCGTAGGAAAGAGTTTGCAAAAACTAACAAACAAAAATGAAGGCAGTCGGACAGTGTAAGAAAAGAGGTGTAACAAAATTTATGAAAGCAGCAAACCAGCATCATTGTGTTTATGAAACATCTGCAAACTATGGATTTTTAAGGTTTATGGTTATTTTTTTGTCAGTATTTTTATTCATGTAACTAAGAGATGTGAAAGAATAAAATTTAGTTATTGTATGTAAAGAAGAAATCAAATATTTTATTAATTAATAATGGTGCTTTCCATAAAAACTTTGACACACTGTTACTTATTTTAAGATGAATTTTTTTAGATGTTTTTTTTTTCATTAACATAAATAAAAAAGAAACAATAAACAATTTTTTAAACATTCAAAAGAACATAGTTGGAAGAACATTGTCTATTTTTTACTTGCAAAGTTCTGCATTTTGACTAAGCAAAAGAAATGACTATAAACTAGTATAGTAAAAATGAAAGCAGTCAGACATCGCAAAAAAAATATTCTTTTTTTTGAGTTTCACGTGAGAAAAATAGTAATTTTATGTAATACAAATAAAGGAAATAAGCAGACGATTGAACAGTTTTTTTGTTGTTGTTTTACAATTTTTTTTTTCAAATCAATATACCATTTTTATGCAATATGTGAAAAAAAATTTTGTGTGACAGTGTATGTTTGTACAAAAAGTTTGTTTTGCAAAACAAAAGCCTCTTTTCACTTTTTTCAAACCGAAGGACATGTCTGCCAAAACAAAAAATCGGCTATTTTTCTTTCATTCCTTTCTATTTTGGGGTAACAAATAAAAAAAAACCAAAAATGTCAATGATATTCATATTTGGTTTATTTTATGGTTAACGTTTGTTAGAATACAAAATAGCAGAACTCCAGTGATGCTGAAGAATGTTGCACTAAAATTAGTTTTTTTTATTAATGTTCTAGTGCTTTTTCAGGTCTATTTATTCAAAGGCTCTTTTACTAAGTGAAAATGTTACTTTTCCTTTACCAGGAAAGGGTTGTCTTCCATTTCCAAAGGCCAAAGGACGTGCCTCAATAGCTCAGTTGGTAGAGTACCTGACCGGTAATCAGGAGGTCGCAGGTTCGAGTCCCGCTTGAAGCAGCGGTTCTGAGGCAAAATTTTTCGGTTTTCCCCACTTTTCGATTCCCTTCTTGTTTAATTTAAAATTGGCATTCTTCACTTGATTTGACTATGAGGCTATGCCCAATCATCAGTGAAAATGTTACTTTTCCTTTACCAGGAAAGGGTTGTCTTCCATTTCCAAAGGCCAAAGGACGTGCCTCAATAGCTCAGTTGGTAGAGTACCTGACCGGTAATCAGGAGGTCGCAGGTTCGAGTCCCGCTTGAAGCAGCGGTTCTGAGGCAAAATTTTTCGGTTTTCCCCACTTTTCGATTCCCTTCTTGTTTAATTTGAAAAATAAAGTTATGCGAAAAACATAGCTATCTTATTTTAATTAATAACGCCATGGTTTGAATTTTATTAATTTCTAAAACATTCAAACGATAAAAGAGTAGCATTGACGATTTTTTGTCTATACGCATTCAGCACAGAATAACAAACGATCAGACAGATTTTTTTCTGCCACTATTAGTGTCATTCTTTTCCCTTTGGAAAGTGCAAAATTTTTTGCGCTGTGTGTGTACGTAAAAGTTTAAGGGAGTTGAAAGAGCATTGACTGATCGATACAAAAAAAAAACATTTTTTGCTGTGTGACAGTGTAAAAAAAGCTTCTAAAAAGAATTTTTTAATTTTTTTATATTTTATTGCCTGTGGTTTTTTTAAATTAATAAGGTAAACAATTATATCAAATGCTTTCAATAATTAAAACCATCATAAAGAGGAGAAAAAACATGAAACCCATTGATGTTCGTCATGTGAACGTTATTAATTTAATCTAAATCACTCTGTCTTTTGTGATATTTTTATTTTTAAATAAATGATTCCCCTTTCCACACTAAAATTGAAAGAAATAATAAACTTTTGGAAAACATAAACAGTCTTGCCTTTTTAATGAAAAGAGTATTTGCTTTAAATTTTTTCTGCTCCTTTTTTTATTGTGCCTGTTTGCAGTCTATTGCGGCAAAAAATTTTTAGTGAGTGTTTCATCTTCAAAGCGCAATGCGGAAGTACATTACGTAAAATAATTTTCTCTTCAACAAAAACTTTGCACAAAGGTGTTTTTTCGCACACAATGCAATCTTTGATATTATTTTGAAGGTCAAAATTGTTGTAGTTTTGAATATTTTAAAAATGCGTAAAAAATATTAGAACTTGGAATAAAAAGTGATAAAAATAATAAAATGGAATAACATGATCTGGAAAGTTTGAGACATGCAGCATGTGGTTTTATGAGTACAGTAAAAAACAAAATAATTGAAATATTTTTCCCAGCCAAGAAAAAATATAATAAAATTTCACAAGCTGTTTTTTTTGAAACGTCGGGGCTTGTTGATATTTTTTTGCACATTTCGTCATTTGAAAAAATTATTTTAGTGTTCACAAAGAAAGAAAATGAACCACAGTTGCCAAAAAGCCGTTTTTAGTTTCTTTGAATATTTTTTTAAATTTAAATTTTTCGTTAAAACATTTTTATATCCTTAATATTCGAATTTTATTAAACTTGTAACAACAAAATGATCACAACACTGCAAGCATTTTTAATTAATCTGGTTACTATTATTTCAACAAATTTGTTTTATTAAAATAGTATCATAATACCATAGCTAAACAACGTTGAAAAAAAATGTGAGGGAATAAACCTTTTTCGCCATTTTTTGGTACGTTTTTTTTGAGCACTCTATTCATTTTGTAGTGATTAACACCATTTCATAAATAATTATTGAATTACTTGGGACAAGTATTCAATGAAAGATTTAGAAAAACTGATAAAACACATTTTTGCTATTTTTAATTTTGGGTATATTTTCTTTAACGTCATTCGACACCCTTCGTTTGTAGTTTGTGCAAACTTGTGCGGTAGTCAAAAATTCAGTCATGTGGAAGCAAAATAACCAGGCAGTAAGAAGAGATAAAACAGTCAGCATCCATTTTATTCTTTGTAAAAATACATTTTCTTTCGTCACCGTTTTTTTTCTATGTCCTGACTGCTTGCCATCTTTCGGAAATTAACGCAGTGAAAAAGAAAAAAAGCGCTCCTCTTCAATTTTTGAATATTTTATAAATTATAATTGTTTTTAACATCGAAAATATGCTAACTTAGAATTACAGTTATTCTCAGGTGAAACTTAAAATATACGAAAAACAAACATTTTTCAAAACCATGGCGATATTAATTTAAATATGTTAGATATGGTTTTCTCATAATTTTATTTTTTAAATAAAAAAAATAAAATTATCATTTCACAAAAAAAAGGAATAATGATTTGAAAAAATTGTAAAACAACAACAGACAAGTATTAAAGCATTTTTTAACTTTTTTTATTTGTGTCACACTTATTTTTGCGATGTCTGACTGCCTTCATTTTGCTATGCTGGTTTTTGGTCATTTCTTTTGCATACTCAAAATGCAAAATTTTGGAAGCAAATCGATGCTCAACAAATAGACGATGTTTTGTAATTACACTGTTTTAAATATTTAAAAAATTGGTCATATTAATTTAATTAATGATAATGTGAATATAGCAAAAAATATTTACCTAAAAAATCCTTCTTAAAGTAAATAACACTTTATCATGGTTTTTATGAAAAGCATCATTATTAATTAATATAACATTTCATTTGTTCTTTACATACTGTCAGTTTGCTACACAAACTGTGCTTCCCTAAAATCCAAAACATCCGTTTCCTTTTTTCCCATTCTTTGCTCGCATATAAAATAGCAAAGGATCTTTTTCTTTTTATCAGTTTTAGTCAGTTTCAATCAGTTTTAGTCACATCCGTTTTTTATCATTCTTTTTTCATACACTTTTTTAAATCGTAAAATGTATTAATCGAATAAAGCAAAAGAAGTTAATCTCTTCTTCACATGGGGGCTCTGAGTCGTTGTATGATCGAAACTTGGAGCCAATACTCTTAAATTACTCAAATATTTAATTGTTATTATTACTGTTATTATTATTATTCTTATTACTATTTAAAACTGTTTTTTTATTCGTTTATTTACTTAATTACAACACTTTTATTCACAAATCACTACTACTACTACAACTACTGCTATTATTACTTTTATTACACCATACAATTTAACAACTTTACTGTACTACTACAACAATTTTCATTTACTTAATTACAATATTTTTTATTTCAAGAAGATTTGTTACTACTACTACTATTTTTACTATTATATTTGTTATACAATACAATTTCACTACTTTGCTTTACTACTACTACAAATTTTAATTGAAATATTAATTACTACTACTCCTACATTTATTTTTTATTACTGGAAAAAGCAATTTAAAAATTTTTGATCAAATTACACTTAAATTACTACTTTACTCTACTACTACAAATATTACTGTATTAGCTACTACAATTTTTACTTTTTTTATTATTTACTACAATATTCTTATTACTTATTACTGATCAAATACATTACAATTAAAACAATCTGAACTGAATTACTACTTAAACTTATATTACTAAATTTCAATTACTACTATATTAATTCCAAACAAGTTAATTACTACCATTAAACAAAGAAACGTTTTATTTATTCTTCTTATTCTTATTCTTATTTTGTTATTGTTATTATTATATTATCATGTATCCGGCTCAAACACCCGCACGAACAACTTTTCGAACAGCCAAATATTACTCAACTGCAATTCAACTTCGTCGTATCGATTCTGCAATTGAAATCTTGAAAGATACGTTACAAAAACTTCGATCAGTTAATTTCATGGAAAACACCACCGCTTTAAATGCTCTCAAATCTATTTATGATTGCCAAGAGGCCGAACTATACCTTAAACATGATAGATCAACAATCGAACTATGTGTCAAACAATTAAAAGATATTAATACTGAATGGCAGAATTTCTTTTATGAAACAAAATACGATGACAGTGATTTAAATGCTTATTTTGAAAAACTTCATGATGAAAATGGAATTTTAGCTGTTTTACGTGAAGCTGATGATCAACTATTCAATATATGTACAAACATGGAATTAGTTGAAAAACAAAGAAATTATATAACTTTTGGAACTTTTACTGCTTTTCCCACTATGTTTATTCATGAAAGTATTATTCCCAATAATTCCAAAATTCTCCAACTTTTTAATCAATTTATCACAAAAAAACTTAATGAATTTACTAATCCTGCTAATGTTCCTATTCCTGTTATTGAAAATGAACCAATTACTGTAAGTTCAACTCCTATTATCGAATCTGTTGACATTCTTCGTGTTGTTGATGAAACTATTACTGTATTCTCAGCTCCAGTTAATGATCTTCCACTTGTTAATATTATTATCGACAACTCAATTGCAAATGATACTTATACTGCTACAGCTAAAACTGCTATTAAATGTCCTACTACAACAACAGCAGCAACAACAACATGCCACTTACAAATGCCTGATTATAATTTAGCTGAAAAATCTGTTGCTACAACTTATGATCCAGTGGTAATTATTAATTTTATTGCAACATTTGAAGCTGGAATTGCTCTGGTTGAACATCAAAATGTTCATTTTTCTTCTGTTTGGGAGGGATATCCTCATCGTGAATGCTCATCGATTTCGGATTTTTTGCAACTTTCTGAAATCGCTCAACAGTTTTTGTTGAAAATGCTTCGTCTCATGTTCACATGCCATGCCACAACTTTTGGATGCTCATTCACATTTGTTCCATGTTCAACTCCAATCACTTTTCATTGCTCACAAAATCCAACACCAAATTATCCAAATCATAAAATTAATTAAAATTTTCTCTTTTTAAATTTTGTACTGTTTTTAAATGTTTTTTATCTTAATTGTAAAAGCTGTAACCCCAATTTTATGAAAACTAATCTACATTAATTGTAATTGCCTTTTTTGAAATTTATCTTTAACTATGTCATACTTGTAAAACTTTATTGTACTTCTCTTTTTCTCTTTTTTAAGTCCGGAGTGTCAGTTTGCTACACAAACTGTGCTTCCCTAAAATCCAAAACATCCGTTTCCTTTTTTCCCATTCTTTGCTCGCATATAAAATAGCAAAGGATCTTTTTCTTTTTATCAGTTTTAGTCAGTTTCAATCAGTTTTAGTCACATCCGTTTTTTATCATTCTTTTTTCATACACTTTTTTAAATCGTAAAATGTATTAATCGAATAAAGCAAAAGAAGTTAATCTCTTCTTCACACATACAATCATTAAATTTTATTATTTCATATCTGTCTGTTATAGAGACAAAAATACAGAAGAAATAATAACCAAAAACTTTAAAATTCCTAGTTATTGCCAGTGCGTAATCAAACCAGCAGTGTCTTACAACCAAAACAAGGATGAAAAAAAGACAAAAAGCTCCCAAATTTTCTCCGCCAGTTTTTTTTTGCAAGAAAAGAAGAAAAAAGAATGTGACGCCAGTGTCTAACTATGTTTCACTTGTTTCCAGTCTTTCTGATTGTCTATATTTTTGCAATGCCGGTTTTTGCACATTTTTTTCTTCAACTTTAAAACGCTGCCACTTGCAAACATAATTAATCAATTGGTTAACCCATGTCAAGTCCCTGCTCTTTCATCTATGATTTTTTGAATGTTTTAAATTGTTGATAAAAATATTACAAGTATTGATTAGTATTAAAAAACATTTAAACAAAATTTCAAAATAAAAATTTTGACTAAAAATTTTCCGATCATGCATCTGTCAAATATAGCATTATTAATTATTTTATTATGTCATTCGTTCCAAAAACATAGAATGACTGGGCAAAGGCCGGGGGCATATCTGACGGTTCCCTTGTAAAAATATTTGCAATTTCGGCAGTATTTTACGGATATATAGGTTTTCGAACATGCTGAATTCGAATCTGAAACATTTAGAACGATCCAACTTCCAGAAGTTGCAGAATCACCTTATTTTAGGGTGTCCGTAAACTTTTGTGGAGCAGTGTATTGCACATTAATAATCACTTCCAGTTAATAAAAAATATTCAAACATTAAAGAATCTGCATTTTTTAAGTTAGGCTTTATTTAATAAGTTTTAGAGGATAAACTTTTTTTTCGCAGATGATGACAACTTGACGTTCCACATAATGTGCTACACAAACAAACAAAAAAAGCAAAAAAGATGATGTATTTTCTGGGCGGTGAATTTGTTGCGCATGTCTTTATTTACCAATTTGTTATGATAGAAAATCACAAAATGCAAGATTAAGTTAATAATGTAGAAATTCTTTTTGTTTCATTTTTATCATCTCTTTTTTGCTATTATGTACTTATTTTCAAAGTATTAATCTTAAATACACCTCATTAATCTGTGACATATAAAATTATTATTATATTCAAAAAATATTCAACTTTTAAAGAAAAAAATTTCTTTTTTATTTGTTGACTAAAAGCTGTTTTCGCAAAAACCGACAGCCAAACGGCAAAAAATCAAGTGTGTCACGGACAATCTTTTTATGTGTTTTTTGATGCTAGATTTAATTGTAAATGTTTTGATGTGTCAAAGGCAGACATTTTTTTTATTAAATATTGTAAAAGAAACAACGAAGAATATAATTATTAATGTCATTTTTTCTGATTCAGATGATGCTCTTGTATGACATAAGTTTATTAACATTACAAGTTACAGAAATATGCACTTTTGGGAAACAAAATATTCAAAAATAGAAGAAATAAAATTTACGAAATTTTTTTTCTTTCCAAATCACTGTTCAAAGCGTAATATAATAAAATAAATAAAAAAAACAAATATTCAAAAGTAAAATTAAATTTTCTCACTGCTCCTTTTTTTAATACCTTCGATGATTTATGTTTCTTGTCGCTATTACATACACTGCTTTGTGTTGACTGTGAAAAACGAATGCACAAATATTTGCTTTTGAAATTCTGCATCGAAGAAACAATATTTAAAAAAATAAGAGTTTAAAAGCAAAAATTTGTTACAAAAAGAGACGAAAATGGTACTACATATATGATTGCATTCAACAAGTTAATTGTGACAAATATAATAATAAAATAAAAAAAGTTTTGTTTTCAAAGATACATTTGAGGAAAGAGAGTAGAATGGCAAAGATAAATGATGTTAACTTTTCCAAATAACATGTTCTTATTTTTGGTAAGTTGCTTACATTTGATAAAATTATTAATGAGTTCCTTTGCATAAAAATTTTTGTAAAATGTTTTGTTATTAATTTAAAACACATTTCTAATATTTTGACTAGAAAAATTGCAAAGGAATAACAAATCAATGACTGTACAAAACATTCAAATGCTGCAAGCACTGTGTTTCAGTCTCCTTTTTTCAATGAACGTTGAAAAATGCTCCTCTACCACTTTCTCTTTTTGTTTGACCAAGTAATCAAAGATACCTGTATAAAAAAACTGCCCTTCTTCGCTTTTTCACGATTCATAGTGATGAAAGAAACATGTACAAAATGTGTTTATCATTATTGCAGAAAAATGTAACAAATTTTAAAGAAGTTGAACGCTTCGTGTTGTAAAATAAAAAAAACGCTGAAAATCAATTCAAAAAAATATTTTTGTCTTTAAATTGAGATAACCATGTTGTAATAAAAATAAATAAATTATTAATGTAATTGTTAATCGCAATGTGCCAGACGTTTTTATTTTTTTCTATTCCTGTTTTTTACACAAACTTTTATAATTTTTTCACTCATAGTTACTGAAAACCATCAAAAATTCAAAAGTTCACCAGTTTTTATTTTTGTATGGATTGACAGCAGGGAGTGGCCCGAGATTTCCTCGAAAAAAATGTTGCAACCGTCTTTTCTTCGATGCAAAAAGCCGTAATGAAAGAAAAGATGTTTCATCATTTGTTTTGGAACAAAAAAGGCATCTTAAAGGATGTCTTTCTTTAGATCAATTTTTGAATATTGGAGACATTTGTTTTTACAACAAACAATATTTTGTAATTTACATCGACCATTTACGATTAAAGCAGCAATTAGTAGAGGGATTAAAATACTCAAAATCCAGAAATAGATCATTTATAATTTCAACAGCATTTCATGATGAACTACCTTGTCATTTATAATATTTAAAAAATTATTTGTGTTTCAGTTAATCGATCTATTAGTAATTAATTAACGGGTTGTAATAAATTTTGAAATGTGTTTTTTTCCTTTTTGGACACATGCTACTGATTTGATGTAATTGAAATACACGTTATACATGTACACTTTATCATCAACTCAGGCATTTTATTTTTTTGAAATATTCAAACAAAACCAATCAAATTCTGAACGCTTTTTTACAGTCTGTGAAAGAAACCTTTCAACTAACACAAAAAAATTAAGACGTTTCGTCACATTTATAACTTTTTGGCGCATCTTTTTAGATTGTTGAGTATTTTTAAAAAAGTCTTGACTGACATCACACCCAAATACAATGAATAACAAAATTTCGTGCATTTTTTATTTTTATTTTTGTAACACTGTTTATTGAATATTAGAATAATTAATTTTATAATGATCTTTTGTTGATGATTGGATTAACACAATTCATGTTTTTATTCGCTCTTTTCAATGTTATTATAACAAATTTTAATACTTCTGTGCTAATCATATTATTTAGAAATTGTCTACTTATAAAAGATTTAAAAAAATATTTAAATTTGTCTACATTTTGTTCAGACATTCTATTAAACATATTAAACGCAAAAGAAAGGATGTTTCATCATCACATTTAAACAAAAAAATTGTCAAAGAAAGAAACAAAATGTGGTTTTTGAAGGTTTCTTTTCTTGCAAAATATTATTCTAGGCAAACAAAAATAAAGATATTTCATAACAATTTTGACCTTTAGTTTTTATCAAAAAAAGATGTTCAAATTTGCAAAAAAAGGTTAAAAAATTTTTACAAAACGTGTACAGCTTCAATGTTTTTTTTATTAAAATTCAACGACAAACAAATATGTTATGTTATTAATGTTGTGTGTGGTCGTGCATTGTCGTGCATTGATCAATTGTTTTACAAATTAAGCAGCAAAAAAATGTCATTTTAGAAAGTCACAGAAATGCAAATAAACAATTAATAAAAATATTCAAAATTCAAAAATTGCCATTTTTATACCTCTTTTACTACTGACTTTTGAAGACAAAAATACATCTTTGACGCTTTCCTTGAGCACAAAAAAAAACAACAACACTACAGCTCGTTTGCACACTTAAGGCATCAACGAAAGGTGTTTTCTCATTATTTGTATGCCCATTAGGAAAATCTCTGTGTATCAAGTGAACAAAAAACTGCGCAACAAAGAAATCAATAAATCGACAGGGCCGATCTTTTACACAAGATTTTGGACATTATTTAGGCAAACACAGCATTATTTTTACTTTCCTTCCTGCACTAAATTTTTTGGATTGTTTGAATGTTTTATCAATTAGTGGGCTTTTACAAATATACTAAAAATATGCATAATTTGTGATAAAAAAAACCGTTGAAAAATTGTCTCCAACGATTTTTACTTCTTTTAGTACGCATGTTTGGAAGCTCAAATATTAATAATTACTAATGCTAGAATACAATTAAACAATAAAATAATCCTTTATAACTTTCTATAAAAAGCAAGCAATTAAAAGTCTTATCTATGTTAAAAATATTTTACTGACTAGGTAATGAGGCCAATGAAGATGCTACAAATGTAATTAAATATCTAACGTAGCGGTAAATAATCGCTGTGAAATTTTTTTCTCATGATTTTTATCCCCTAGTATAATTTTAATTTGTTAGGGGTCAAAGATTAAAAGACTAAAACGTTTGTCTTTTTGAAAGAAAAGACGAACAGATCCCGCCTTAGCTTTATTTTATTTTGTTTTGATTTTTGTAAGAAAAGAATGTTTATAAAAGCCTTAAGCTTTTCACCTTTTTCAATCAGTCTCTATCAGTTTTCTATCAGTTTTTATCTTTTTTATCCGTTTGTGTATCTTTGCTCTTTTTTATATTTTTTGTCAAATAAAATATTATTTTAAAATCGAGACCTAAGCTTCCCTAAGTTATACAACTAAACATTTAAGTATAACATAATTATTTGTAATATATAGTTCATTTAAGAAAAAGAAAGAGCAATGTAATTCTCTTTTTTTTAAATATTAAAGATAAGAAAAATTGATAGCAAGCAAATTTTCATTTATAATGTCCATGGCTTGTTGCCCTTCAATAAACGTCTTTCACATCCCCTTTATTTTTCAAATTTATACTTTAGTTTTGTCTTAAGTAATTGATGAGAAAAGAAACCGAATAAAAATATTCAAAGATTTATTAAAAATAAATGCCTTTATTTTTTCGTCGCTAAAACATTATTTCCAAATGCAAGCAAATAGACATCTGAAAATGCAACGATAAACAAAGAAGATGTTTCAACAAAAAAATTTTTTTCATCATCTTTTGCACACAAATGATTGATTTCTTCAAAGAAATATAACTAAAAATTGCAAATGCAAGCAGCACGACAATGTAAAAATAAAGATAAAAAAAACATTCCCTACAACTTTTTGTTGTTGAATTGTATAAAGTTTTGTTGTAAATTTTTGCAGTTGATCTATACAATTGTCCAGTAAAGAAGCTTCTAACAAAGCTTAAATTATGCAAAAGAAACAATCATAAATAATTTAATTAATAATTGGTGTTAAATTTTGTACTGGGTATTCTATTTGATGAACTAGTGTAGTATTCAAGCCCGTATTTAGGGGGGGGGGGGCTTTGGGGGCCTGTGCCCCCCCCCCCCGAAATTAACAAATTTCTTTGATGTTTTGCCGACGCGTGCCAAAAAGCGGCAAAAAATCAAAGGCGTGCCTTCCCCGAAATTTTTTTCTGTCTACGGCCTTGGTAGTATTTTCTGTATACTTATCTATAATGCATTTGTGCTTGATTTTTTTATCATCAAATATTCAAAATTTATTTCCTTCATAAGCCCAGAAAATGATAACATTTAATAGCCAGAGCGTTGCGTGAAAAATTTTTGAAAATGAGCCAGACAGGAAAAAGAATTTTTTTGCAATAAAATGTGTAAGCAAACTTGTAAACAATCGTCGTTGAATAGAAATTTTTCTTTATTATTACAGAAAAAATTGCAAGACTATTTATGTTTTTCAAAAGCTTATTTTTTTTTCAGTTTCTGTGTGAAAGGCAGAACCATTTATTCAAAATCAAAAAATATTTTAGAAGACATAGCAATTAAAATGTTAAATTAATAACGTTTACATGAGGTACATCAGTTGGCTTTATTTTTTTTCTCTTTGAGTTGGTATGAACTGTTGAAAGCATTTAATATAAATGTTTACGTTATTAATTACAAATTTTAAGGTAATAAAATATTCAAAAATTAAAAAAAGTTCTTTTTTTTGCACTGTTGAATATTTCACAATGCAAAAAAAAAACGTTTTTTTCAATCGATCAATCAATGTTCTTTCTACTTTTTTAAACTTTCGAAATACACCAAGAATGTCAGCAGGAGAGTGTCCGTGCATTTTTATGTTTTTTGCACTCCGCCTCCATTTTTTGAAGTCGCCAACCCCTCGAAAAAAAGCAGTATATATTAGCTGAATTGCCTTGATATGATGTTATTACATTTAAAAAAAAAGGTATTTCCAACTATAAAAACCTGCCGACTAGGCGGTCTAACTGTGTAAAGATAACGAAATAGAAATATTTCTTTTACCAAAAATGAATAAAAAAATGTGTTGCTTTGAAATGACACAATAGCAAATGCAAGACGAGCAAATAATATAAATGTATTTTTAGGCATGTTTGTCAGCTTTATAGTAGAATGAGAAATGTTAGTTTTTAAAAATAAAAAGAAATTGCAAGATTAATAACGCTTCTTTTTTTCCCAAGCTTGTCTTTTTGCTAATCTCATCTTTTGAAATCATTTTACTTAATTGTTTCAATTTTTTGATGCCCCCTGTCTTTGCTTTTTTCTTTCGATTGTTTCGTCAAAATTCGTTTCGAAATTCAACAAATATGTTTTTTTCTCAATCGCTCGGCTAGTACCCTTTCTTCCCCTTTCTTTTTACATAGACACACAGCAAAGTTTTCGTTACATTTCCTTGATGAAAAAAAGAAAATTATCCCCAATTTTTTTTTATTCAAATGCAAAAATAGTGCTTAGTTTGCGAAGAAAAAATTGTCCGTTCATTCGTTTTTTGAGCATAGGCAAGAAAGCTTCAATGCTACTTTTTTTTATCTTTTCGTGATCATTTTAATATTTTATATATCGATAAAGATTTATTTGCCCTGTAATTTATGAGTCATATTTATGTTTATAAAGCAACATTCTTAAAGTAATTGATAGAAATCCGACACGAAAACATATCGAAGCACATTTATAATTTTATATTTGCATAGTTACTTACCAAAACAAAATTTGAAAGAGAAAGAAAGCAGTATTAACCGAATAAAAAATTCAAAATATAAAATAATTTTGTCTACGCTTTTTCCGTCAGCAACTATGAGAAATAAAACAAATCCGGACAAACACAAATAACTTTTGCGTTGTTTGTTGCTTATTTTTGCTGAAAGATAAAGTAAAAGAAGTCGATCTAAAAAGCAAAGGCGGTTTTTTTGTTTGGTCATTAGGACGATGCTGGTGTGTGTATCAGTTTTAACGCAATAAAGAAATGTGCAATAACCGTGTTCATTTGTCTTTCCGTTGTTAGTCTCTCTTGTTGTCTTTCTTCTATTGTAAGGTCTTAACACGACTTCTAACCTCTTGCAAGCTCATCCTATCTTGCTGCGGTCTTCCTCTCTCTTTGCATTGTACATTCACAATCTCTCTTATCGACAGTCGTCGTCGATCTTCAACATTCTATTGTATATTTGTTATAATATATTTATTCCAATGCTATAATAAATATATCTTCTTCTTATATTGTAATCTGGTTATTACAAATGGTGACGAGAGTAAAATTTTGCTGCTCCTGCTCGTTCTCCAAGTTTCGTCTTACAAATGGTAACGAGAGTAAACTTTACTCGCCTCTGCTCTGCTCAACTCAACTCAACTCTGCTAGTTTTTTTAACATTTTTTTTGTACAACAAAAAAATCGTCTGCATCATCCACTAAATTGTTCGTCATTACAATTGGTGCTGAGAGTTAACCTGTAACTCGCCTCTTCATTTTTTCTCAATTTTTTCACCAGCAAAAGAATTGTATCAACATTTTTTCTCAATTTTTTCATCCAGCAAAAGAATTGTATCAACATGGGATTATTACAGTTACTACTAAAGCTGTTATTACTACACCAATCTTCTGGTCAACATGGTATTGTGATATATATGGTCTTGATATATATGCGTGGTAATGGTTCAATCTTGATCGTGGTAATGGTTAATCAAGCAAGCTTTCGTTCGGTGAGTCAGTTTATTAGTGTATATGGGAAGGTCTCTCTTCAAAGCCGCATATGGATGCGCACACTAATGCTCGTGGTCGCCTTGATCTCTCTCATCAAAGCCGAACATCTTGATCATCTTCTTCTATATCGACAATCGTCGTCGATCCTTTCTCGTCTCTCATCTACTCATCGTGTTTCTATATCGACAATCGTCGTCGATCCTTTCTCGTCTCTCATCTACTCATCGTGTTTCTACATCGACAATCGTCGTCGATCGTTCTCGTCTCTCATCTACTCGTCGTGCTTCTGATCCAGCTGCTGCTCGCTGTCCAGTTCAAAATCAACTCGACGTTTTAAACGTTAAGACTCTTATTACATCTCCTTGTTTATACTGTATCCTTCTTACTGTATGTCTTAAGCAAGTGGGGAGGGATGCAATAACCGTGTTCATTTGTCTTTCCGTTGTTAGTCTCTCTTGTTGTCTTTCTTCTATTGTAAGGTCTTAACACGACTTCTAACCTCTTGCAAGCTCATCCTATCTTGCTGCGGTCTTCCTCTCTCTTTGCATTGTACATTCACAATCTCTCTTATCGACAGTCGTCGTCGATCTTCAACATTCTATTGTATATTTGTTATAATATATTTATTCCAATGCTATAATAAATATATCTTCTTCTTATATTGTAATCTGGTTATTACAAAATGAATAAAGCGACAGGGCCAACCTTTGTTCACACCGCTTTGAACATTATTTAAGAAAACATTGTTTTGTTTGAAAAATTTTTCTTGCACCGAAATTTTTTGCAGTTTTTGAATTTGTGCTACAAATAAAGTGTGTCTATTATGTGTTCAATACATGCAAAATTTGTGATAAAGTAAAACACTGATAAATGTTCACCATCATTTTGAAATCAAACATTAATAATTACTAATGTTTTGATCCTGTTTAAACAATGAAATAATTAAAATAATACTTTATAATCTTACATAAAACAATTAAAAGTCTAAAATATCTTTCTCATTATAGGGATTGTCCAGAGCTGACATCAGCAAAAAATCATAAATTTTTAACCCCATCCATGCCTAAATCAGCAAAACTACTTTAATCTTTGCCGCATTTAAGATGAAGCGTCAGATTTGGCTTTACCCCATCCATGCCTAAACTGCTGACGTCAGCTCTGGACAATCCCATAACGCTCTTTTTACCAAAATCGAGTATGCTTGTTCAACACGATTTTTTAAAAATGATCATATTGACTTGAAACTTTCAAAATTATGTAAAAATGGTCCAAAAATAAGATTGGAAGTGGTTTTGGGTCACTCCGATATCCCGGATCCGAGATACCGTAACCCAGCTACCGTATACAAGCAAAAAACGAAAATGTCGGATACCCCAAATTTTTATATTTGGAATCGCTTAAGGGACTCAAAATGAGTCTAAAATTAAAATTTCAGAATTTTTGGACATCTACAGCTGAAATGGGATCAACTTGTAATTTCAAAAAATTTTCAGGTATAGTAAAACTTTTTTTTTTCGGTACATTGTCATACACCAAAATAGCCCAAATAGTTGCCCCAATATCTGAGGTTTATTTTGGTATATGATTTGTTGTCATGCCAGATGGGGAGCATGGTTTTTTCAGCCAAAAACTTTTAGAAGTCAACATCTCCAGCATCATGTTGGACGCATAACTCCTGTTATATGCAAGATATTGACACAAATTAACTTTTGGGATGAAATACTATGTTACTAGAGCCTACTGGGTGATTTTGAGCATTTATGGATATCACCGGGCGATATGGGGTCGATATGAAATCTCAAAAATAAGCAATATGAATATGAAAGAAAAAGTGTCTAAAAATATCGATTTTTCTTCCTAAATTAATGTAAATATGCTTTAATAATGTAGAGCACATGCAGAAATACCAAAATAGTACTTTTAACATTAATTATAGGTCATTATTGATTTTTGGAGATCCGTTGATTTTCAGCTATTTTTAGGTTATTTTTAATGCGCAAGCGAATGATGAAAAATGAAAGATATCGACATTTTTTAATTTTTGGGTTAAAATTTTGCATGTCTAGAATGATTAGGGTCAATTTTAAAAAAAAAAAAAAAAAAAAGAATAACGATGATTTTAAGAAATACGAGATTCTGAATCGTATTTGTTTTCTTAATTTTTTTCACTGGAAAAATGCGCGCAGCATGCATTTTTGCTGCGGCTTGGAAAGCATTCTTTTTTTTTAACGTTGAAGATGAAAATAATGTAAGCAAAAATTTAAAAAAATGTCATTTAGCATTATTTATTGTTTTAATGTTCTTTTTTTAATAAACACATCGGAAACCAATCAATAACAAATCGATGAGATGTTAAATTATACTATAGTTAAATAACGCAGAACTGGATAAAAAGCAGTTTTGTAATGAAAAATTTGGCACTATTCACGTGGCTGCCATATTAATACTAACAGTACCCATGGCTTGAAGTTGACCCTAATCATTCTAGACATGCAAAAAAAAAAAAAAATGATGAATGTTTTTTTGAAAATTTTATAAATCAATGGCTTTTTTAAAATATGTTTACTGACGAAAACAGTCCATTTCAAAAAAATGACCAAAAAAAAAGTTTTGCAGTGCTACAATGCTTTTTTCTTCAATACTCTGAATGGCACGAATCATCATTTAAATAAATTAATAATGATAGGCTCACTTAGTTGTTGAATAAAGCGATGATCTTTTTCTTGTTATTCAAGCAAATTATTATGTTTTTACAATTATAAAACAATTGATCAAAGCACGACAATGCTAGACCACAACATAACTTATTTGTTTACCCTATTGAACAAAGGGATGATTTTTACAAAAAAATGTAAAGATGTTTTTGAATTTAACTATACACGTTGGACTATGCGCCAAAAACTGAAACCATTATCCCTTTCTCATAATAAACAGTATGCAAACATATAGGTTATTAAAAATGAGCTCTTTCATTGCATTCATTTAGATTTTTTATTATTTTCTCTATTTATAGAATCTGCTAAGTGATGATTAAAAGTTTTTATAAATTACATTTTATTATTTTTTATAAAATATTCAAATTTAGAGATGGAAAGAAAACATGAATAGCAATATTAACGCTGCCTATGTTCTAAAAAAGAAGAAACGTATTTTTTTCTTTGCTTCACACACAATTTCTTTTATTTGAATAAAGAGAAATAAGCGACGACGTACATTTTTTCATCAAAGCGATTTAGCAAGCATGTGTGTATGTCAAAGTTTAAAAACGAAGTTAGAACAACGATCAATCAAAAGAAAAAAAGAATTTTTTTTTCAAATAGCTTTTTCAACGGACTAATCGAAAGAAAAAATCTAATGCAATTTGGTTAACAACAAATGCAAAAATGAATGTTATTTTTTTTTAAAAAAATCTAAACTTTGAAAAGCTTTTTATAAATTTTTTGCATATTTTATTACCTAAAACGAACTCTATTTCTAATTATTAAGATAAAACAATTATGACACATGAAATGATATCAAAAAATAAAAGCAAGCACAAATGAATAATAAAAACGAATCCGTTATTAATTTTATCTGCCTGGCTGTTCTTCTTTCTACAGTAATTTTATGTTTGAAAAAAAAAGGTTTCTTATTCAGCACTAAAATAAAAAACTATAACATATTATAATTTATTCTACATGCCCGATCGCATGCTGTTAAAAATACAAATAAATACATACAAAGTAAAAAAATACAATAAAATTAAACAAATTAAATTAAAACCTAAACAATTAAATTAATTAAACAAATAAAATTCCTTTTTACAAAAATAGTACAACAATTGTGACAAATTATAAATACAAAAAATTACAGTAATACAATAAAAACATTATAGCAACTTTGACAATGAAATACAATGGCAAAAAAATACAATGAAGTTAACAATGGAAGAATTACAAAAAAAATGTACAATAAGATGAATGAGATTAAAACTTTAAGTTATTAATGCTAGTAAGATAGTTTTTAAATTCCTGATGAGATTTGTATTGGATACTACGTGGTAATTTAATGTAATGAGACGTGACTCTTCGTGTGAAAAAGTTTTTACGGATTCTCTTCTTGAAATCGGGGGGATAGATTTTGGAATTATTTATGGCACCTCTAGTTTTAGCGAATCTTTTTTTAATGTTAAGTTGAAAGTTTAAACTCCCTTAATATATATATAATGGCCATGAATTCACCGAAAAATCATTTTATTAATTTTTATTTCCATTGGGATATCAGTCAAGAAACTTATTAAATTACAAATTGTCATTATGATTTCCTGGATTTAACATTTTATCCCGTTTTTTATTGCTTTAATCGTAAATATTTATTAATATAAAACATTTTAGTCGTTGGAAAAAGTGTATCAAATATTCAAACACTATTACAAAGAAAAAAAACTTCCCTTATGAAGCTGTTTTGTTCAAAAACAAATGACGAAACACTTTTATCTTTCATCACAAACTTTTGGATTGAAGGAAAAAAGCTAGCAATATTCTTTTTCGGGGACACCAATCCCTCTTGTTCTTGCCTCGAAGATCAAAAATTTGTGATCTTTTAAATTTTTTATAGCAGATGGCTTTCAGTAAACTTGAGTAGAAAATTATATGAATTTTAATAAAAAACTGGAATTAAAAAAATTAAAAACGTATGATGTATTCCGTCTAGATAATCCATTAATAATTTATTCATTCTTTGTTACCACATTGTTATCTCATTTTACAGAAAGAAAACATTTTTGAAATGATTTTCTGCGTTTTTTCCCATTTTACTACGCAAAGCGATCAACTTAAAAACCATTGTTGGCCTATTTTTGTAAAACAAAGGAAAAAAGCAGCCCTCTGACAAAATATTTAGACTCTTAAAAATTAATATTTTTTTTTGCTTTGCTACACGTTTGCTATTTACTGATCAAATTAATACAAAGAGAAATAAAGCAACGCAAATGCGTTTTTTAAATTTTACTTTTGAATATAACGCTGTTTTTCTCAAAATCGAGTACCCTTGTTCACCACGATTTTTTTAAAGTGACCGTATCGACTTGAAACTTTCAGGATTAGTTCATAGGGACAAAAAAATAATATTGTAGGGGTTTTCAGGTCACTACCGTATCCCGGACCCGAGATACCGTAACCCAGTTACCGTATACTGGGAAAAATCGAAAATGTCGGATACCCCAAATTTTTATAATTGGAATCGATTAAGGGACTCGAAATGAGTCTAAAATTAAAATTTCAGAATTTCTGGACAAAAATGGCGTCAACTTGAAATTTCAAAAAATTTTCATGTATAGTAAAAAAATTTTTTTTTCAATTGGGCCCCTCATATGGATATCCTTAAAAGATGCACAATTATATGAGGTTTCATCTGGTATATGGCTCATTTTATCAAAACCGGGGGAACACGGTTGTGAGCAGCTAACTTTGGTAATCAAAAATCCACAAAGTAAAGACTTTTCAGTCTTATTTTAGATTAATTATAATATATACAAACCGAAAAATTACCGAAAAATAAAGTGGAATCTTTACTCCAAGGTGGACTTGAACCACCGACCCTCTGATTTCCGGTCAGATGCTCTACCTACTGAGCTATTGGACCACGATTCCTTTTTGAGAAAATTTGAAAATACAGATTTTTCAGACAGTTTGACCTATTTTTGCCCCACTGGTTGTACAAACGCTTAATATTTGCTAGTAATTTAATAAATCAATAATTGTAATGCAAGATTTTTTTTATGAAAAGATTTGTTTGATGATTATTTCATTACTACAAAGTTTAAAACCACTAACATTGCGAATCAATTTTTTGATAAAACAAATACGAAATAATCTTTTTTTTGATGGTGAAAGAGTATTTGCAGTAATTTGACTGTTATCTCTTAATGATAATACATATTTTTGTAAAAAAAATTTGCAAATGTGACGTGTTTTCCAACAAATTTGTTTGGTATTGTACAACGAAGAGTTAAATCATTTAATCTATTAATGCCGGAAAAATAACTCGAGTTTTTGCAGAAGTTTTGTGTCTATTTGTTATAGGAGTCCTTACTCATAAAAATTTTTGAATGAAAAAAGGAATGATTTTAAAAATTCAAAACATGAAAAAAATTTGTCAACGCTTTTTTTTGTCAGCAACTATGAAAAGTAAAACAAATCCGGACAAACACAAATAACTTTTCCCTTTTTTGTTGCCTATTTTAGCAGAAAGAAGTAAAAATCAAAGGTGTCTTGTTCGTCGTTTGTCCCTTAGGAAGATGTTAGTGAATAAGTTGAACTGCGCAACAAAGAAAGGAATAAAATGAGAAGGCCAACCTTTTTTACAACGTTTTGAAAATTTTATAGGCAAACACGGCTTTATGCTTTATTTTTTTTCCTGCACAAAAGTTGTTTCAAGCTTTTAAATTTTTTATGAGAGGGCTTTTACAAATAAACTATACTTATTATGTGATAAATATATGCATAAATTGATAAATGTTTCCTACAACTATTAAAGATTGTACCATTAATAATTACTAATGTTTAGATCCAATTAAACAATGAAATAATAAAATTATACTTTTTAAGTTTGCATAAAATAAACAATTAAAAGTCTAAAATATCTTTCTTATTTTTGTTTTAAAAATATTAAATGATTGCATAGATAATGAGGCCTATGCAAATGTTACAAAGTTAATTTAATAACTAATGCAGGGGTAAATAATGTTTGTGGTTTTTTTCTTTAATAATTTTTATCCCCAGCTTATATAAGAACAATATAATTTAAATACTATAACGTTACATATTATTAAATATATTCAAAAATCAAGCAAGGCTTAGACGTTTTTTGTCGCAAACTGCAAAACAACAATTAAGCCAAACTTTTATTTCACAACAGCGTCAATCGCATCGGCAAAATAAATAGTTTCAAATGCTATTCAAATGGATTTACTGCCGAAAACAGTTCAAAAAAATGACCAAAAGATCAAAATTTTTGCAGCGCTGGAATTCTTTTTTTTTCTTATATGTTTGATGTTATGAATTATCATTTTAATAAATTGATAATGGCGTCTTCAATCAGGTGTTTGTTGAAGGGATAATCTTTTTTTTCAATGTGATTCAAGCAAACTTTTGTATATCTACAATTCATATTTGAAACAAAGCCATAGATTAATAGAATATTCAAAGAAAAAACATCAATCAGCCATGTTTTTTTATTTAATGTAACGAAAAATGAGACGAAAGAAGAAAAAAAAGAAAGCATTTTGTCTAGAGACGTGCAGGGAACACTTTTTTCTTTCTTCTCTTTGACATTTTTTTTCGGACATTTTTTTGTTACTGCTATCGTAATACTACTTTTGCGAGACTTTTTTTACAAAATTTTGATCTGACCTACTAGACGTAATTTTTTACGCTGATTCCGAATATGCTACTTTTGAAAAAATTTTCTCCGGCACAAAGTGCTGAAAACGGCATTTTTTTAATACCGTATAAGGGAAACTTTTTACTGCATCGAGCTGCAGTAATGATTTTGGTATCATCTGATAGCCCATGAAAAAATATTTCTATGCTGTAAAAGAAATCCACGCGAAAGCACGCGAAAAAATTTTATCCTTAAAAAACCGTAGATGTTGTTTTACTTTGACGTAGTTGTGGGGCAGAAACGCCTAAATTAGGTAGGCTAGAGCCTGGGAATAATTAATTATTTAAAAAATGACAAAAAAATATTTTTTTGTTTAAAAAATTAAGTAAAATAAACGTTGAAAAAACCTCAAAGAAAAAAAGGAAAGAAAAAATTTGCTGCAAAGAAATGCGTTTTCTGCACCCGTCGCGAAAATATTTATGAAGAAAAAGTGTTCCCTCTCATCTTTCTTGTCCGAAAAAAAATCGCTTTTCAGATAATTTCTTTATTAAATATCTTTTTTATTAATACTATTACTTTTATTTTTTTTATTAATTATTTTTCACAAAAATAGTCTGCATTTAATGATACCAAACTCATAGCGATAACATTAACTTTAAAAAACCGTGCACATCCCTAATTTTGTCATTTTCTTTTTGCACAAAAAAAGCAAGCGGCGTCAACATTGCAGTCTGCCTATTTTTTGTATCAGTGTTTGAATGTTTGAATAGTTACCTATAATATTAAATAAAAAATTTTAAGTATTGGATAAAAATATAGCAACAGTAATAATAGAGGAATAATAACCGGATCACTCCAACAGGATCCTGACAAACATTCATTTATAATTAGTGTTCCTTTCCCCCCCCCCGTTTTTGGAAAAAAGCGGGGAACGGGGAAAAAAACGGGGATGAAATGTCTGCGGGGACGGGGAGCGGGGATAGCGGGGAAACGGGGATTTTCGGGGAAAATTCCGAAAATTCTCTAAATCAATTCCAAATGGTATTGGGAGTTAATATTATCATTAAATAATGCTATTCTGACCTGTTAAACGTAAAAAAACACTAGTTTGAAACAATTTTAAAAAATAACGGGGATGAAAATTGAGCGGGGAGGGGAAACGGGGACGTCCCCGGCGGGGAAGGACGGGGATCCCCGCCGGGGAACGGGGGGGGGGGGGGGAAGGAACACTATTTATAATTAAAAATCTTTAAAAATGAACGCATCCTGAAACACAAATATTGGACTTTAAAAATTAACTATTCTTCGTTGTTTCTTTTGCAACTTTAGTATTTTTCTTCATTATGCCACATTCGCAACATTTACAAAAAAAGCTCGCATAAAAAAAGATTACTTTGTTCGTCTGTGCTACACTACAGTTTAGCTGTGTGTTTTTTGTGAAAAACAACTTTTGTTCATACAAAAAAAACAAAGTTTTTTTTTGAAAATTTTTTTTCCACTTTTTGAATATTTTATAAATTATGCAATTCACTGTTTTAGATTTATAAGGTGCTAATAAATTTAAACAAAAAAAAAGAAAAGGTAACCAGAAGAAGAGGAAATTTTCAACATTAATAATTTAATCATATATATTGTATTTTAACACATACTTAACTGGTAAATGCTGATATTTGCACTTAATAAATAGGTGCTGAAAATACAAAATCATTGTCTTACTTTTTTGTGTTAAAAAAACATAAAAATGACATTTTCAATTCAATGTTTTTACACAAATTGACTGCCATCATTTGCAGCTGCTAAAGACGACAGAGCTGAGCTGAAACATACGAAACGAAAAAATGCCATTAGAGAAAATGAAAAAGTCAAATAAAAACATCTCTTTCGTCATCATAATGTGACCCGAGAAAATTTTCTTTTTGTTTGAACAAAATTTTTGATGCAATGTTTCCTAATTTTTTTTTGAACTTTTTATTAACTGATAGAAGACTTGTACAAATACTATTCGAAACACATGTGTTACACATACGAAAGCATGATTTAAAACAATAATATGAAAAAAAATAAATTTGATACCATTATGTTTATTAACTCAATAAAAAAAAGATGGTGATATATGAATTGATGATGCAATAACTTTTACCAGATTTTGAAACAATTGATACATTGATACAACCGTCATCAATTTTTGCCATATTTTTTGACAAAAGTGTACAAAAATTTTTTTATATCTCTTCAATGTAAAAAAGAAAAAATCTTGAAGAAAGTAGAACAAATTATTTTAGATAATTAAAGGTGGAATGTTTTTTACTGCATGGTACTTAATTTTAGTTTTATATAATACAAATATAAGTAGTACAATTTGTTTTATTGCACATATTTTTTCTTTTAAAATATTCAAAATCAATCAACATTTTTGTGCAATGCAAGAATTCTTTTAAAAAAAAAGAAAAAAAGATCTTTCATCATTTGTTTTTGCGAATGCAGAAGTCTTTTTTCCTTTCCTCGTTTGAATATTTGAGAAAATGAGCTTTTTTCAACTGAGAAAGAAGGTGAATGTAATTGCACGAAGGCGTCAATACAGAGACAAATATAACGCATTTTTTCTCAAAATCGAGGAGGTCTGTTCAATTGTACATTGCTGGTGGGTTACATCTAACTTTTTGAAACAATTATGTGTATACTTGTAGGATACAATGTTTTTAATAACGATTACCCGGGGGACGAATCAGTATTTGAAATTATCTCAAAAAAACTGCTAAAAATTTACTTTTTTTCGGTTTTTCGCTATTTTCAATCTTATGCCACGTGCTTTTTAGAAATGTCAGATACCCAAAAACCCCTCCAAAGTTGTTTTTTGAGTATTAAGAGTATATTGGAAAAGTTTCAAGTCCATACGATCATTTTGAAAAAGTCGTGTTGAACAAGGTTACGGTATTTGCTCGATTTTGAGAAAAAATGCGTTATATGGAAAAATAATCTTGCTTTTTATCATATTATTGCATTAAAATACTTTGTAAATTAGTTTTTTTGCTATTTTGTCGAGTGTACAAATTGTTCAAGATTAAACTTATAACCAATAATAATCAACCCAGTAAATGCAGTATACATTTTTATGGATGAAATTATAGACTACACTGCCTACAAAATTTATTTATAATTTCAAAAACGATCCACAACTTCGAACAAAAAACTAAAATGTTTTGCACATTTTTTCGGACAAACATTACAATTTTCTATTTCACGAAAACATTCGACCACTCGCCACCGAGACCTGTTTATGAGTATATCTGTGATAGAAACCAAAAGTATAAAAATTTAAAAAATCTGTTCGAAGAATTTTAGAAACTAGGGAAAAAGCGGGCCTTCGGCCCGCCTGCATAATGTTTTTGCAAAATGTGAATTAAACCAAAATCTTAATTAAAAATAGTATCTATGAGGCAAATAACTTCTTTCGTATTTCCAATTTAAACTAAAGGTTAATAACAAAACAAACGATTTTTATTAAATAAAACTACAGTAAACAATAACACAAAATAATAATAGAGAGTTGATGAGATGTTGTGGAGAATGTTGTTGTTCAAATGAAGAAGCGAGGTTGTTGTTTTTGAATGTGGAAGAATATAAGATAATATAGATAGATAATATATGTTACGGTAGAGGAGATGAATATAATAATTCTATCTATCTAAAACGAAATCGATATATCCCCAAAAAAGTATAGTAATGCTTACCTTTTTTACAGCTATCTATGGTTTGACAGTCAATCAAAAATTCTGCAGAATCATTTGGTGGTGAATAAATAATATAAACGATAAGATATAATTGAATGAATAATTGCTGAGTTCTGTTCTTGGTTGCTGAGAAAAATAAGAAGATATTCATGAACATAATATTTTGATAGATGATAAATAAGGCTTATCTGAAGCAACATCAATATATTCCCAGTAAAAATTATAAAAAAATGCTTACCTTCTTACAGCTATTATCCGCATTTGACCAATGAATAAAAAGGTTGCAACAACATATCAACTTCTCTATCTGAAAATGTGAAATTTAATAAAATAAAAACCAAAAAATGACTTACCATTGTGTTATTGTCTTCTGGCAAAGTTGCATAACCCCGCAACAGGGGCCACCATAACGGTGGGACGAAATTTGCATCACCTATACAGTAGGCTAAACCTACTATAAAGGCTAGCAACAAATACCGCCACATTACAAAAGTTTTTCACCATAGCGGTCTGCAAAGCAGTATGTCAAAATGAGCCATAAATATAACTAAAAAATTAAAGGATAAAATAATATTATTTTTACTTATAATTAATATTAACAAATTCACGACAAAATTAAATTAAACTTTTTACTCAATAATTTCTCTATATACAAAATTTTTGACCTTTTTATTAACCCTTTGCTTGCCCAAATAGACTTTTAATGCTGAAGCTCTTTTAACACGTGAACATGCAACGTAAAGTTGTCCATGGTTAAATACATCTTTGCGCAAATCTAATCCAACTTTTTCAAATGTTTGTCCTTGGCTTTTATTAATGGTCATGGCAAATGCAGTTTTTACAGGGAACTGTCTTCGAGCTAAAGTAAAAGGGTAATTTTCTTCATTATATAGCAAAATACGATGAATAAAAACTGTTTCACCTTTTTTATCTCCGGTTAGAATTTTACATTGCAATGTATGATTTAAAAGACCTGTTACTAACAATCTTGTTCCGTTACAAAGACCTTCAGCTTGGCTCAAATTCCTAATAAGCATAACTACCGTATTCCTTTTTAAATTTAATTCATGAGGAGGGAGAGAAGCTGGATTAAGACTGTTTAAATATTCTTGGGTTAGTAGCTCTTGTAAAGCTTCACCTTCAATTGCTGTATCGATGCTTGTATATCTTTTTTCACCTTCATTTGGAAGTAAATCAACTACTTCTTTGTTAAGTTCGTCAACATCAGCATTTCTTGCAGATAAAATTGCTGAATGTGCAACATCTTCAAATCTTTTTTGTGCAATTAAATGACCAAAAACTTCTTGAACTAAATCATTTTCAACTCCAAAACCTTCAGGAAATTCAATGTTATCATTTATATCATTAAGTTTACCTTCACCAATTTTTAACAAAAAATTTGCAAACTCTGCTTCTTCTGGATCTGCTCGCATATTTTGCTTTAAAGTCAATTTTTCAAAGTTATCCCAAAGATTGCAATTTTTTATTGATAAATTTACACATTCTGATCGAGTACCATTTTTTCGAACAGGCAAAAGCTGTCTAAAATCACCCCCCAAAAGCAAAATTTTTCCACCAAAGGGTTCTTCGATTTTTGTGAGATCTCTTAATAATCGATCCATAATTTCAAGGGCATATCTTGGAGCCATTGGAGCCTCATCCCAGATAAAAACATCTGTTTCTAAAAGTTTTTTTCCTTGTTTTGAATTTGGAGTTACTGCAGAATTTGAATCTGAATAGAGAGGAACTGGTAAACCTAAAGTTTTATGACATGTTCTTCCTTCTGGCAAAAGGATTGCAGCAATGCCAGTAAAAGCCATGGTGATAACTTTTTTTCCTGCCGATTTTAAATAATGCCATAGGGTCGTGTATGAATAAGTCTTACCAGAACCACCAACCCCGTCCAAATAGAAAAGCTTCTGGCTGATTTTATCTTCACTTGCATCACGAATTTTATCAACAACAGTTTTTTGTGGAGTATTCATTACGCCATACATTTGATCTCCAATTTGCTGATCATGGATAGGATCATAGATATCGTAATCCTCATCATAATCGACATATTGTGGCATTGTTGGAAAATCAGCTAAACTTTTATTTTCAATTTCAAGAATTCTTTCAATTTCCCTGTAGGCCTTTTTAACTGCAGCTTCTTCTGGCATTGTTCTGGCAAAGTCATCAGCCATATCACCTTTAAATTTTTCCCAAAGATCTTGTGGTGCTAATGGACTGCAATGAATTAAAAGTCTTACAAAAAGCATTCTCATTTGATATGGCAATAATGAAAGTTTTGCTTCATTTAATACTCTTTCCCATTCTTGATCATCTTCTACTAATCCAAGTTCTAAGCAAGCTTGTGCAAAAGTTTGGCAAACATTTCCTTCAACAGTTTTTAGTTCATCGAAACTTTTAGCACCTTTTACATGATTTAAAAGAATTCTTAAATGAAACAATTCCTGATTTGTTGGGGAAATGGAATACATTCTTCCAATGACATTAAAGTGTGATTTTCTTTCACTCCATTGCATTTTTGTAGCTTCCCCTTGTGCGCTGATTTTTTTCCAAACATATTTTTCTGGAATTTCATGGTAATATAGCAAGCAAGCCTTTGGATCTCTTTTATTAAGTTCAAACCATTCCATTAGCATTGTTAACTTTTCAAGTGCAGCTCGAAGTTCATCTTCATTTTGTTCATCAGAAAATGATACCTTCTGTTCTCCTGGAAGATGCAAGGGTAAACGTGTAATGGAATGGCTTTGTCCATGCAATTCAAAGCCTAGAATTCGCCAACATGCTTCTGCTGCACCGATATATCTGCTATCTAAATATGATTCAATTTCGTCATAGACAACTGATCCGTCAACAATTTTCATTGCAGCAGAATCATGCCCTTTAAAAATATATTTGTATAGGTATTTTACAGCTTTTATTGAAGAAACAACTTCTACATTTATGTGACAATTTAACTTTAGCAATAAATTTGGACAATGGGGAACAACATAACGATTGTCAACTACAAAACCTGATGATTTGGTTACTGTAATACCATTATTAGGTCTTGCATACGATGGTTTTGAATCCTCATCAATGCATGTTTCTTCTTGAAAATCATAAGGGAAATGTTTTGTGCATTTACCATCTTTCATGCATCTATCTCCACATGGACCATGAATCATATGTTTAACTACTAACTCGTGCAATTTTGGATAAAGTATAAGATCAGGAAGTTGTGCGCTAATGTAGCGATCAATTACTTCAGCTGTTCTCATTTTGTAATCTCCTTCTAAAGTCACTAATAAATGAACATGTGGCAATCCTCTTTTTTGAAATTCAATTGTGTAAACATATGCTTTACATTTACCAAAATATCCCTCTTTTGTTATTAAATCCATCAAATAATCTTTTTTAAGCTTAAAAACTCTTGCAACCAAATCAGGCCGATCTGATGGTGTTTGTCCCGGAAGCAAATTTTCAACAATTTCTGGCCAATTTGGATTGCAAGTCATTGTTATAAACAAATCTGGTTTACCGTATCTCCTTACAACTGCCATTGCATCCTGATATAATTGCTCCATATTTCGGGGAGAACCTGGATGAGTAGATGGAAGAATATATTTAGCACCAATTGATTGGGCATTGTTATCTCGCTGAAATTTTTGCATAAACTCATCAATGTTTTTGTAACTATCACATAAAAGCTGTTTTTGATGGGTTTTTAAATAAGCAGCTCTATCTTTAATAATTTTTAAGGCTGTGTCAACTAACCATTGTTGAAACAATCTTCCACCATGTAAAACAGCATTAAACTCTCCTTCACGAATGGAAATCATATATTTTGCATATGCACTTCTCGTTAATCGTTGATTTGAATTTATTTTTTTGAGATCAGGATGCCAGATATGTTTGCCTGTTGGAAAAAAAATAGGATAAAGCCATGGTTCCACATTTGGATCCATTGCATTTACTGTTTTAAGCTTTTTTTGCTCTTTATCAAAGATTGTTATATATGAATCAGGAATTTCACCATCATCAGTTGTTGCAAAAACTGCAGCAACTTCATTTGATGCTTGCAAATTAAATCGTCTTTTATCTTGTCCTGGCTTTATTCCAAAATGCATTGTTAAATTTAAAGGATCAATACCCATTTCCTCTGCTACAACTTTTTGTAATTGTATTTGTTCATGTAGCATTTTAAAGGATTTTGCATGTTCATTAATTTTGCTTAAAACCGTGCTTAAAGTTTTAACAATATCTGAATTTAAACTGTTAAAAGTATTTAAACGATTTTCTGCTGCTTCTTCAGGATCAAGGATATACAATTGCCCATGACTTTTTGGTTGTTCTGGTTCATTTTGTAATGCTGTATTAATTTGATAATAAGCTTGACCTTGTACCACAAAAGCGTAAGGCCCTGGTCTATTAATACCAAAATTTACAACATCTGCATTAAATGATCCAAATGAATGTGCATTGTTTAAAACTCGAATATCTTTTCTAAATTCGGCAAGCTCAAAAAGTGGTTTTAATTCTGCAGGGTATTCGGGAATGTCAACTTTAATAGTGCCATGTTGGCAACAGCCATAAAAAGATAAACCTTTGTTGGAAACTTTTTCTGATTCAAAATGTTTTGCACTACAATGTGTGCAAATAAAGTTTAGAGGTCCACCGTAATGTGCTACAGCATTATCGTCAATGTCATATCCTGCTGCACAAAGCTTTGTTACTTTATTTCTTCTTAATTGCATTCGCAATTTCGCTGCTGCATTTTCAGCTCGAGCTTCCTGTTCATTAAAATTTGATCTAAGGTTCTGTGTTCTTACCCGTTGTTCAGCATTTCTTTCAGCCTTTTCAGCTTCTGATAATACTTGACGTTTATCAGATATAAACTTTTTTTGTTTCTGTCTCACTGCTTCTTTTTGTTCATCTGCTTGTTCTGCTTTTCGTTTTCTGTCTCTTTCTGCCTTGTTTGCTTTCAGTTGAGCTTTATGTTGTGCTTCTTCAGAAGCTGTTCTTTCTGTCTTTTTTCTTGCCATTTAAAAACTTGAAATTTAAATACAATGTTTAATGTTTAATCAATGAATATGTGAAAAGTAATTTTTTAATACTGAATATGTAATAATGATATTATGTAATAATGAAATTATGTAATTATGAAAAAGTGAAATTATATCCTTCGTTAAAAATAACGACAGTTTTTCCGTATGTAAATGTGAGTCATGAAAAAATGTGATTATGGAATAGTTAACTCCAAAAAGGAGGCGTCTAAACTACGCAACAAAATTTATGATAGCAAAAAGCTAAATCAAAAAATAAAATAAAAAATGTGTAATAAAAATATATATTACTTTTAAAAAATAAAGCAAATAATTTTTCTCAATTTTTGGTTACGAAAAAAATTGATGACAAAAAATGCTTTTTGTGCATGCAACATGCGGCCTTGAGTGCAGCTTGAGAATTATGAGGTGATCGACAAACGAACAATGACTCTTTTATGAGAGGATTATAATTAATAAAAGAACATCAATTAAATACGGGATTTGAATGATGATTTTGGTAACGGTTGTGAATGTCATAATAAATATCATATGATTTAACTGAAACTGTACAGAACAATCACCAAAAAATATACAAAGTCTAAACCCTATTAATTCAGATGCCCGAAAAATGCCATATAAGATCAGGGATGTCAAAGCTTGAATCATAAGCCGTTTTTCTACTTTTGCAATTTGAGGTGAAAATGTTGAAATAGTTTTTCGGTGAAGGGCGAAAATTGAAGCTATTAAAATGCCTATAAGAAAGAAAGCAACACCAGTTGAAATGAAACCTGTTGTTCGAATTCTTGAGTCACAATCTGCTGTGCCATTGACAGATTTATAATAAGCTGAATCCAAGCATTTCAAATCTGCATAAATAAATAATGACGTTAAAAGTGGAGTGACAAGTAGTAGGAACAGCAGTTTTTTGAAATTCTTTGACCATAACTGAAAATATCGATTGTTTAGTGCGTCATCTCAAGTATTGATTGCTTTTTGCTATGCTAACGTAAGTTAACATTTTGTGTTTCTTTGTAAAACTTCTTACCTTTTCATATTGAAGTGGAAGCCAAAGTGCTGTGATTTTATTCAATACCAATGCAGCATTCCATAACAGAAAAAAAGCATTGTAATATGTTAAACGAACATAGTGCAAAACTGTGATAAAATACAAATCTGCACGAGCATCAAGAGGTGTAATTATATAATAAGATAAAATATTATCGCAGAAATGAATTGTATATCCAATGACCAGCAAAATGTAGTACGGTCTACGATATAGTGAATTCTTTTTACGAAAATCATTGTAGAAAAATGTTATTAATAAAATGTCGCCAATCATTGAAATATAATAGAATAGCGGAATTGCAACAACACTGATGGATGTAATTATATCTAGAACGGTCGTGTCCGGTTTTTGCAATACAAAAGGTGGCAAAACTGGAGTTTTTGATGTGTTCAAGAAAATGTTTGTAGACATATTCATCGGAATGTTCACAGACATTGTTTTAATCGATTATATTTCTAAAAAACGTCTTGATTATCAATAGTGTTAGGGGTTTGTAATGCATAAAAATACATGCAAAAAATAACAACATGGACGTCAGCAGGGCGGGTCCAAAAGGGAACAAAAGGAGCTTATGAGTGGTTTGTGCGTCTGGTAATCCCAGATTCGACACCCCGGCAGGACTACCACTAAAAAACATGAGTGGTTGGGTGCTCATAAGATCAGAAGTCAAAATGAATTCCATCGGTGGCACCCAGGTTAATAGTGCGCCCCTCTTTAGAATCTTTGTAACGCATTAGGGATCAGTATGTGTAAGGGAATACACAATAACAAGTTTTTTTTAGTAAAATAAACGGTATTTTTTGAGCAATTTGTTTTTACTATAAAAAAACGTTTTCAATAATCAAACTATCAATGTTTAGCTTTTAATTATATACATTTATCCCTAACTTTTTTGTTTGAAAATAATCCTCCGCAGTTGAAACTTTAACTCCTGCGCAAACAATGTCTTAGTTTTTGTAAGCAAAAAATATTCCAGATTTTACTTTCAAGTCTATGCAATTTTTAAATGTCAAAAAAGAAGTATTTTTGAAGTCGCCCCGCATTTAATTTAATGGTTTTAATAACAGAAACTTTGGTCGTAATGTTCTTTTTTAAGTGTCTATAATTATTATTGTAGGAAGTGGGGAAAAAAAGCGATTTTTAATGTCTTTTATTTTGGCTACGCTTTATTTATTTGTTAATAGAAAGATATGGGTAAAACACAAAAGTAATACATTTCTACTGGCACTGTTTTTTACAGCGTTAAACATTTTTTTATCAATAAAACCAAAGTATTTGTTTGCGCAGGAGTTTTATTTTTTTTAAAAAGAGTTGAGTTTATCTGACACTGCGGAGTTATTTTTAATAAAATTTGTAGATAAATGTATATAATTAAAAGCCAGACGCTATAAATTTGATTATCAAAAACCTTTTAAGAAAGTAATATTATTATTCGTTTTAAAGTTGTTTTAAAAACAATTGAAGTTCTTACTTATTTCTTTAAAAAAAACTTAGTATTATGTAGGCTCTAACACATACTGATCCCTAAATGTGATACCCATGAGTCGACTGTACATATATCTTAAGAGGAGGCTCACTTTTAACCTGGGTGATAGGCATGGAATTCGTTTTTACATGTGATTCACCGAGCACCCGGCGACCCATGTTTTTTAGTGGTAGCCCCGCCTGGGCCTCGAACCTGGGATCATAAACTCGAACATCTGACGCGTTAACCACTCGATCACATGAACTGGCAATTTTTTATTATTACCTAATAAAAACCTGATACCTTTCATTTTATGAAATAAACAATAAATTATAGGGCGACGACGTTTTTTAAACAACTTTTTTGCACGCAGTTGTATGTATTGCTAATACTATTATTTTTGATAGTAAACATTGTTTTAGAAACAACTCCAACAATGTCTGGAAACATTTTCTTTAACACATCCAATATTCCGTTTGTGCCACCTTTCGCAATGCCAGCAAAACCGGACACGACCGTTCTAGATATAATTACATCGATCAGTGTCATTTCTATTCCATTATTCTACTATATTTCAATGATTGGCGATATTTTATTAATAACATTTTTCTACAATGATTTTCGTAAAAAGAATTCACTATATCGTAGACCGTATTACATTTTGCTGGTTATTGGGTATACAATTCATTTCTGCGACAATATTCTGTCAAATTATATAATTGATTATTTTGAAGCTCGTATGAATCTGTTTTTCATAAGAGTAATTTACTATATTCGTTTAACATATTACAATGCATTTTTTCTGTTATGGAATGCCGCGTTGGTTTTAAATAAAATCACAGCACTTTGGCTACCGCTTCAACATGAAAAGGTGAGAAGTTTTTAAAGAAACATAAAATGATTACTTACGTTTGTAACAAAAGCAATTAGTACTTGATATTACCCCTTAACAATCAATATTTTCAGTTATGGTCAAAGAATTTCAAAAAATTTCTATTTTTACTGCTTGTCACTCCGCTTTTGACGTCTTTATTTATCTACGCAGATTTAAAGTGTGCCGATGCTGTTTACTACAGATCAGTTAATGGCAGCGCTGACTGTGATACAAGAATAAGAACAACAGGTTTCATCTCAACTGGAGTTGCTTTCTTCTTAATTGGCATTTTAATCGCTTTAATTTCCGTTCTTCATCGAAAAACAATTTCAACTTTTTCGCCTCAAATTGCAAATATTGAAAAACGTTTATTAATACAAGCTTTAACCTCGCTAATGTTATACGGCATTTTTCGAACATCTGAATTGTTTGGTTCCAGGCTTTGCATATTCTTTGGCGATTGTTCTCTACAATTTCAGTTAAATCATATAATGTTTATAATGACCTTCACAACCGTTACGAAAACTATCATACAAATTCCATATTTAATTGACGTGGTTTTGTTGATTGTGATTTCTAAAATTCTTCGAACAGATTTTTTAAATTTTTATACTTTTGGATTGTATCACAAATATACAAACAAAAATGTCTCGGTAGCGAGTGGTCGAATGTTTTCGTGAAATAGAAAAATCAAATGCCTGTTCAAAAACTGTAAAAGAATATGACTGACATTTTCAAACCAAAATTTGTATTGATCACACCGCCTTGACCCTTTCAAAAACTACACGCGAAAATTCAGCTGTCTAAATCCACTTTGAAATTTTTGTTTTTAGATTTTGCTTTAGTCTTTTTGAAAACGTCGATTATGTAGAGTTTAGTTTCTTGATTAAATTTGTGAATCTTTTCTTTAATTTTAATAAAGATCTTAGGTAGTTTTGCCTATTATATTTAATTAATAATGTGTAAATGCAATGCATTACAATGAGCATAATTCTTTTCTGTCTCTTAGGGGCTGTCCATAAATTACGTTATCTGGGTGGGTGGGGTAAATGACCGTGCCGCCTTTCATGTGCGGCAAAAAGTGCCTTTGATGTACAGGGTTTTTTGGAAAATAACGATAACGTAATTAATGGACAGCCCCTTAATGTGTTAAAATTTTAAATACAAATAATGCAAGAATAAAATTATGATATACGACATTTCATAATGTTGTACTGTAAATATAATTATAATTGTGTATAGTTTTGTCAATAATAATTTTACTGGAAATTAAATTCATAATGTAGCAGTCAAAAGTAATTGTTTCTTTAAACCAAATGTTGTAAACATAATCTGCTATATTTTAAATGATAGCAAGATCTTCAAAGAAGGTTTGTGTAAATTAAATATTCAAAGTTCCCTCAAAAAAAATCATTATATAAGCTGTGAAAGACAACAATCAGAAAAACATAAAGAAAAGGCGCACCATTTCTCATTTTTTGTTGTCTGCTAAAGACTATGCAGGCGTTTAAGAGAGAGAAAAAGACAATGTTAGTTCAAAAAAATGTTTGTGTGTTCTATTTTTTTATGATAGAAAATGAACGCATTTGTTTTTTATACATTTGTTACGAAAGTTGTGTATTCTTTCTTTTACAAAGCATTTCTATCACATTTTTCTAAAAAGACAGACAGCAAAAGGAAAAAGGGCGGTATTGCTGACTTTTTATTTCGCATTTTTATGCGCGATTTCTTCAGCATCAACAGTTTCATCTTTTTGCAAATTTGAATATTTTATAAATCAAGAAGCCGCTGTCAAAAATAGTAAAAGTTTGTTAAAAGCTTAGGAGTTGTTTTAAATCTTTAATAAGATAAGAAATTAAAAAAAAATGAACATCAACATTATTAATTTGTTATTTGTCAGATTGTTTTTTTTTTGCAAATAAAAAAAATATTTTAATGACAGCGCCAACAACAACTTTGAACAGTTTGTTAGATGCTTTGATATTCATGGTTAGTAAACTGTACACCGATTCAACTGAACGGTTTATAAACTTCTAAAGGCTCAATGTTGACAGAACTGTAACATTACCCAATAAAGCGTAAACAAATTTTTTTGACAATCATTGTAAGCAAAATAACATGATTTTAAAAACAATGAATAAAATTTTAAATCAAAAAGCTTTTAAGATGCAATTATGTAACACGGTATTTCAAAATTCATTTCGTTTTGTAGATAGTATTTTTATCAGAAATAAAATTAATAATGCCTTCATCATAAAGACAATTTGCAGAAATTGTTATTTTTTTAAATGATAACAAATAAAATAGTTACTAAAAGATTTTTAATTGATTAAATATTCAAAATAAAAGGTTCAATATTTGCCTAAAAATGCAGCCTAGAAAAAAAGAAAATAAAGACGAAACGTGACTGTTTCTTTTTTTACTGTCTGCATTTTAAAAAGATGCAGTTGTATGTGGAAAGAAAAAAAGATTTTTTCTTCTATTACATCTGTTGTTTTTCTTGCATAAAATGTAAACATTTGTTTTTTATGTTTTCGATAACTCTATGCGATGCTTGTTACGAAAGTCCAAGGCTCTCACCCTTTTCCAAAACATTTGTTTTTTGCTTACAGAAAGAATATCGCTATTGCAGGTTTTTTAAATATTTTTTTGCACAACTTGAAGAGCATCAATAATGTCCATCTATCATCTATTTTGAATATTTTAAAAGCATAACAAGAAATCTTTTGTTTGTCAAAATATAAAGCTTTCAAATATATAAAACAAAGAACAAATTAAACCAAGTTTGAGATGTATCGGGGAGAGCATTATTAATATAATTTAGTTTTTGTTTCCTGTAAAAAATTGTAAAATAAATTTTATTTTTAACGAGTTTAGCATCAATTTCATTTCGAAAACGAAATCGGTTATCACTTGTCACCATATTTGTTATGGTTATATTTTTAAGTATAATTTTAATCAGCAAAAAAGTTTATAAAACATCTAAATGAGCAGATTTCTTAGAAAAAATCAAACAAATTGTTCTATGATATTTGCGATTTGGCGTAAAAGAAAAAATTGCACAAAAAACAAATGTCTGAAAAATCTGTTTTTCAACGTTTTTTTTTGATACTTTTTCTTTTTGGCAGAAAACGAAAACATTTGCTGCCTATTTATTTTCGATAACACTTTCTACTGGCTGTTATAAGATTTGTGCATTCTCTCTTTGACAAAGTTCACACTTCTCTGAAAGCCAAAGAGCAAGGGAAAAAAAGCGAAATGGCTGCAGCACAAAAAAATTGTGTTTTTTAAACTTTGAATATTTTAAAAATTGTTACAAAATTCATGTTTAACATAACATTAAATTTAATAATTAAAAGTTGATTAAGGTATTTTGTTTTTAATGAAAATAAAGCAAGTTCTCACTCATCGTTTGACATATGCATCACTATTAATTATTGATTCATAGTTTTTTTTCTAAACAGAATATACTTTTCTAAACCCTCTCGCAGTAACTACGCCACCACATCTCCATGTAATAAATATTCATTCATGACCAACAATAATTTGGGTTAATTTAAAATATACGTCACTTTTCAGCCATCGTTAAAATGTTATACTAGTCTGATTTAAATTTACTATGGCTTGATGCTTTTCTGTCAATTAATGTGTTAAAATTTTGATTGGGAAAAATGCAAGGAATAAAATTTTGATACACAAAATTTCATCGTGTAAAAAAGTAAGTAATATTTCAAAATTTATTTAGTTTTGTCAAAAATAATTTTATTAAAAATATAATCAATAATGCATGAATCGAAAGTACTTGTCCCTTTAATCCAAATGTAAATAACATATTTTGGCATTTGTAATATGATAAAAGAAATCTTCCTAGATGGTTTTTGTAAGTTAAATATTCAAATTTGTCTGACAAGAAATCATTTTTTATGCTTTAAAATGCAACATTCAGAAAAATATAAAGAAAAAACGCACTATTTCTTTTCTTTTTTTTGTCATCCGCTCCTTAAGACATGCAGATGATTGTGAGAAAAAGAGAAAACGGTCTTTTATATAATTCAAAAAATGCTTGTTAGTGCTTTTTTTTCTTTGTGGCAAAAATGAATACATCTGCTTTTATATATTCGATACACTGGCTGTTACGAAATTTATACATTCTCTTTCTTTTATCACATTTTTCTAAAAAGACAGACTTCAAAGGAAATATGGTGTAATTGTTGTCTTTTTTTCGCATTGTTATGCGCAATTTCTAAAGAATCAACAATTTCATTTTTTGCAACTTTGAATATTTTGAAAATTGAAAAGCCGCTGTCAAGAATAGTAAAATTTTGTAAAAAGTTTAAAAGATGTTAGATAGGGAAAAAATACGAATCAAATGAAAACCATCATTATTAATTAAAATATTTTACCGAATGCATCAACAACAACTTTGAACAGGTTATTGGATACTTTGACATTCATAATTAGCAAACTGCACACCCGTTCAAAAAGTTTATTCACTCGAGAGAAAATCTTGCACTGCACAGTAAAGCGTAAAAAAAATGTATCTTTTCGATTTGCAGATAGTCTTTTATTCAGAAATAAAATTTATAATGCATCCATCCAGCCAAAATTTCAATAATTCATTTCTCTTTAAATGATAAGACATAAAATTGCTTTTAAAAAATTTTCATTTATTTAAATATTCCAAAAACAAAGCGATTCAATATTTGTCTAAAAATATGACGTTGAAAAAAGAACATAAAAAAGAAAAAAGATCATTTCTTTTTTTATTGTCTGCCCTTTAGAAAGAAGCAGTAGTGTGCAAAAGAGAGAAGATTTTTTTCTTCAATTTCACCGTTTCTTTTTCCTGGAGATTAAAATTTCACCAATATTTGCTAACATTTTATTTTTAGAATGAAGATAAAAACTAATTGCATAAAGCTTTAATGTGTGGCCATGTAAATTAATTAACAGAAGTCATAAAAATCTCCAATAATTGCTGTTGATAAGTCGAATTTCGAGTTTTGAGAATGTTCAGTTTATATTAACTGTTGCGGAAACAACTGATTGTAAAAAAAATATTATCAATATTGAAAAAAACATCAGCACTTTCATTTTTTAATTTGTAAGCCTGCAAAAAAACTGCGATAAAAAAGATGTCTCAAAAATAAAACAAATGTTTCAACATTTATCTGCGACAATTTTGTCTTATTTTTAGCGGAAAGCTGTTCACATGTGTTAACGCAACAAAAACGGGGTATTTTCGCTTTCTTTAAAATAATGAAACCACAAAAAAATTTGGGAAAACAAAACTAAAAAAACGTTGATGCCATTATTGAAAGTTTTTTTTAATTCTTATTGACTTTTGTGTATTTTGGTTGTTAAAAAATTCCTGCAGCAAAAAAACAAGTTTTTGTATTATGTGTTTTAAGTTTAATGCAACAATAAATCAATAATTTTATTAATGCCTTGTCCCAATAATCGTTGTGATGCCTCACTTAACATACATTTTATTATATCTATATATATGATATTCAATGAAGAAAAATGCAATGAGTAATTACTAAATCTTAAAAAATTTATAAAATAAAAAATCGCTTTGGCGTCCTATTTTTTGTCGATCGCTGTTGTGAAATGATTTTGCGTAAAAACAAATGCAAAAAAAACTAAAAAACAACTTGTTGATTGTGTCAAAGATTAACGCTCTTTCGTAATTCATTATTTAGATGCAATATGTTTTTGAGCATTTAAAGCAAAAGTTACAAAAAAATAGCAAATGTGTAACAAACTTTTTAAAAGATAATTAATTGAAAAAACTGTGAAGAATATTTAATTATTAATGATTCATCTTAAAAATTTCTTTCATACAAATTAAAGGTCTTGTTTTTCTGTGTTATCATAGCTTTTTATGTAATTCAAAAAAATTCATATAGACATTTATAATTTACAAAATTTTAGAAATTAAAAAAAGTCTAGAAAGATTTTTTTTCCAGAGATCAGTCATCGATAAAAAAAGAGAAACGATTAATGTGTGCTTCTAAAAAAAGCGCCGAATAGAGCAAGTGGATGAAAAAATTGATGTTTTTTTTTATTTTGATGAAATTCCCTTTGATAGACAACTTACATTTCGTGCAAAATGGTTTTTTTCCAATATTTTTTTTTCTTTGAATATTTTTAAAAAAGTTTAAATTGTGTAAACCATATAAATCAGTCTTATTGCATTAAAAGTTAGAAGTAACTATAAAATTTTGAAAATTTTTTCAGAGGAAATTATAATAGCTTAACAAACATTTATAATCAAATTAAAATGAAATAACCTCCGTGTTTTTTTTGTAATTCTAAAGCAACAAATTTATGTGTTGTAGATTTTACATATCATTTGAAAAAAAGCAATTTATGTTTTCTGTAAGTTTCAAAAATCTATTTTTTATTCATTTGTAAACAGACTTTAAAGAATAAAAATTTATTGATATTGATTTTTAATCCATTACGAATGATGCGCCTCACATGTTTAGCAGCGGACTTTATTGATCTTTGATAGACATCAATTTTATTCGTTAGATTATTTGAAAGGGGAGAAAGAATATAAAGATATTCAAAAAATTGGAAATGGCAATGCTTCTTTTTCTAACTTAAAAGATCTTTTAATGGTGTCTTCGATCATTTCAAAAATAAATGAAGCATGTTGAAATTTGTTTTTTTTATAATTTTGTGCACATTTCTTGTAGCAGTAAAAAAAAGAAAAATTGTTTTTCAGCGACAGTGAGATGTTTCGTCACAGTTTTCGCTTAAATATTTTAAAGCTTTTTAGCTACACTGTGCTGAAAGCTTTTGCTTGTTTTCATATCAAATAAAAATGACAGCGCTAAAAATGCGAACAAAAAAGCAAATGACTGCCTTTTTACTTTTTTGACATGCTTTCAACACTTTTTAGGTGCATTTCACGAAAACATTGTTTTTAATGCACAAACAATTTCAAAAAAAATAGACACAAATTGTATTAATGCTATAAAGAATTTTAAATTTATTTTTTATTAATAAGTATATAATGTTTAAAAATTTACTAATGGAGGATTTAAATGACATGATTTCGAATTTTCTTTTTTTTTGAATTGATTCATATTATTTTAAGGTTGTGGAAATAACAAAAATACAAAAAGATGTAATTGTAAAAATCTTTTTTGAATCATAAAATATTCAAATAAAGAAAAAACGCAATGTTTTGCAGAAGAAAATTCTAAAAAGTATTACGCAAAAAAATTGAAAGATGAATGAATAGAAAATTATTAAAAAATTATTGATAAAACTAACAAAAGAGCTACGATTTTGAAAGAGAGAAAGCTATTTCTTCGTACGTATAATATGTGCAAGTTTGTTTCTACGCTTTCAGCCCACTAACAATTGTTAACAAGTACTTTGATAAATGTTTACAAGAATATAAATATTTCATTCATGACATTGATTTTTTAGTATTTATTGAACCCTTTTTAATCTCGTAAATAAAACTGTACAATAATTTAATTACTAATGCTTCAGTTGGTGCTTCTGTTATTGACTGTATCTGTAAGGGCTACCTGTTTCCTAATGTTTTTGACGATTTATAGATTTTGTTTTTAAAATATTTAAAACAAAAACAACCTCGATATCAAAATAGTTTCCGATCATCATAAAAATGACTTTGTACATATTTTTATTAAAAAGAAAAAGCGAGCAAATAAAAAAAAAACTTTCATCACTTTTTTACTTTTGTTTCAACATTTTTTTGCTAGGAAAATTTTTGTTCACATCTTTCGTAACATAAAAAAAAGATGAAGTTTTTCTTTTAGTTTTTTTCCACAGTGGCATTAAGCTTTGTAATTTTAAATTCTATTTTTTGAATATTGTATACACGACTTTATTAATGCATTTGTACGCTTTTTGATCGTAGTTCATAATTGCTTCTGACATTGTCAACAAAGGTTCTTTTTTACAAATTGATTTAAAACCCATTAAAAAAATTTGTATAAATTATTCAAAAATCAAATGCCATCTGTTTTTGATGGTGTCTTTGACTAATGCAAAATATAAAATGATTGAGCTAAAAACGCGAACAAAAACTGATGACAAAAAAAACAGGTCTTTCATCACTTTTTTTGACATGTTTAAAACACTTTTTAGTTGTAATAGTTTAAAGTTTTGTCTTTAATCAACAAGGTAACGTGTGTGTGTTAATTGTTTTATTAGATTGAAAACAAACAAATCAATGCGATAGATAGTTATAATTTCAGTAAACTCTTTTTAATTTTGTGAATAAAATTTTTCTTTTATAATTATTAATGTGTGGATCATATGCATAAGAGGGATCCTTCTATTAGAAATAAACGGGAATTAGAAAGTTATTTCCACAAGAGGGATAACTTTTTCATTAAAAGAAAGCTATAAAAAAATATTTTTAAAATATTTAAAAAACGATGTAAGCTTTTTTGATTTTTTTTTCTAATTCTTTCTTCGTTCAATTAATGAAAAAAAAACAGCGATTGCTAAAGCAAATGACTGAACAGCTCTTTTATTTGTTCCATCTCCAAAAAAAATCGCTAGTTTATAAGAAATATTTTTTTCTGCCAAGTTTTTCACCTTTCTTTTTCAAAACATATGCATAACATTATCGAAACAGACAAAGAAAAAAAAGCGCAATGCATTCAGATTTTTTATGCACAACTTTGGAAAGCAGCAGAAATGTTCATATTTTAAATTTTGAATATATAAATGTTTATTGAAAAGTTAATAATACATGTTTATTGTTTATATGGTTGTTGATAAAAGTAAAGAATAGCAGAAACTATAAAAAATAACAGATCAGGCAAAATTGGATATGGCGAACGAATCATTATTAATACAGTTTGTTTGAACATTTTCTTCAATAACTGTAACACTTACTTTAGAATAAAAAACGTGGCTTCTATGTGTTATATACGCTTTGCTACATATTTTTCCCTGTGGCTTCGTCTTCCTAAAACTTTGCTAAAACATATACAAAACCACTGTGCTGGTTAGACGATTAACAAAATGTCTCTTTCTCTTTTAGCCGCCATTTTATTTTCCATAATAAAAAAAACATTTTATCTATCACTTAGGCTTCAAAAAAGTTCTTTTTTTGTAATCACATATTTGTGTCAATCATTCCATTAAGATATCTTTATAGCAGCATTTAATATAAGCAATTAAAAAGTGTTAATTCCTACAACTTTAAATGAGATATTTTTTCGATAAATATTTACTAAAAGAATACATTTGCTTTAATCTCTAAAAAAATATTTTATGATACTAATAATATGTAAATTTCAAAAACGCAACTATAACAAAACATAAAGAATAGTACATATTTGCATTGCCGATGATATCACAGTTTGTTAAACTAATTTGTAACAATATTTACGACAGTATACTGTATAGATTGTCTCTTTTATTATCACCAATTTTTATTTAGTATTTGAATTACTATAATAGCATATACTGGGATTAATGTATCAATAGCAGGTGAGGGGTTACTTTAGCAGCATCACGAGCGCCAAAACGACAAAGAAAAAAAACTTTCGAAAACAAAAGAAAAAAGCTCGCGAACAAAAAAAACATGAGACAATAGAAAAATATCATAAGAAAAAAAAACGAGAGAGTCGATCATTCGCGAACGTTTTTTTATATGCATGTACGAGCGTATTTTTTCTTCACTTTTCACGTGAAGAAACTACAGTAGCGTAGAGATTTTCTTTCAAACATTCAATTGTTTTAAAAGGAAATTATACTGTTGCTTTTCTCATTTTGAGGACATCCCCGTAAACACACCGTTGACCGATATATTTTTTTTCTCATTTTTTGTCTTTATTTTTTACTGCCAAAAAAGCACATTACGCGTAAAAGTTGTGACATGTTTTTTTTTCTGTTTTTTTAACCTCAGTTTTAGTGATAATAATTTCTATCAGCTATGTCAATCAATAAAGAAAATATTGCAAAACTGGAACTTATCAAGTATGATATATTCAAAGCACAAAATCCTGATACTGGTCTTTTTGATGTTATGTTTGAAGTAGAAGGAAAGGTATGTGTAAATGTTTATCTTTTTTTACGTAAATTTAATATTAACAAGTTTAGATTCTTTATGCTCATAAGAATATGCTCAATTTGGTATCTCCTACTTTTGCTTCAATGCTTTCTGATCGATGGATCTCTAATAAAGAAGCACCACTCAAGATTGAAGGTTACAGCTACAACATCTTCTATCAATTTATTACTTTCTTATATTCTGGTCAATGTGAACTTAATGATACAAATATTAATGCTATGATTGATATCTCAGAATTTTATGGTGTTGCTCTTTTCAAAGAATATTGTGATGAATATCTCTCTGCTAGAACAATTACCGTCAAAAATGTTTTTCAAATGATGGATTTAGCCTATAAATATTCTATGGTTCAGCTCAAAGCAACAACACATGAATACATTGTACAAAATTTTCAAAGCTTTGTTAATTGTGATGAATTTTTTAAAATTACTAAACATTTTATGGAAGAACTTGTCAGCGATCTCAAGGATACTGTTAAACCTGAAGATTTGTTTTCAGCTGTAAGTTATTTGCTGTTATCCGAATGGGATTATGATAATCGTTTTTAGATATACAAATGGTGTGAAAAACAAGCAATAGAAAAGCTTGCTTCTAATCCTTCTTTGAATCACAATGAAATAATCAAAGCTGAAATTGCTGTTTTTCTTCCAAATATTCAATTTCAAAGAATGGAATTAACATTTTTGCATGAATTTGTTGGTATGTTTATATTCTTTAAAAAAATTTGACGTATGTTATTGTTGTTATAGTTTCGCGAGGCTTCATTTTTCCTACTTATTATGAATTAAGCAAAACTTTATGTGATTATGATCGATATAATACAACAAAAAGTTAGTCCTTTTTCAATTATTTTTTGCTGATTCAACGATTTTTATAGTTAAAATTACAAATGATCGAGGACAAACTTTGCATGGAAATCTTATCTCTGACAAAACTGTTCTAGAAAATATTAAAGTTTTAAATTATGTTGGAAATGGTTGTGTTAAGCATTGCTGGTGGGGTACAAATATCAAAAATATTCCAACAACTCCAAGTCCAATAAAGAAAAGAGATGACATTGAATGGTATCTAGTTTATAACGCTTACGGTAATACAGGTGTAAAACGATCTTCTTTGGTTAATGATGATAAAGAATATCTACTTGCTGAAATGTTTCCTGGTGCTTTTGGATTTGATACTGCAGATGGTTGCAAAATTGAAATAACTGAATAATTCTTTTTTAACATTTTATTGTTTTTTTTTCTTGCAAAACATTTTTGTTTTTTATTAATTTTTATATTACTCATGATTTCTTTTTTGTTGTTGTTTTTAAAGACAAAGGTAAATTTAACATCATGAGGCAAACAATTTCACTTGCCCATCCCTGTTCTGCAGCAACCGTTTTGAAATTTCTATATTGTCACCTGAAAAATGCGCTCGACACGAAAGTACGCACATTTTTGCAATAATTGCTTTCTTTTATGGCATATACAAATACTTTCTTGAATCTATAAAAAGCTTTGCTACAACGACTTTACTCAAGATCTTTTGAGTTCTAGAACTTAAAAAAGTCTATCGCTGTGAACGCCTCTTTTAAAAAACAACAATTGTATAGTTGATATGTTTCTTCTCGATTATTATTTTTTTGTGCTTTAATTTTAGCAATTTGATAACTTCTAATCTTTTAATTTTTCAGAAAAAGCTTTACTACTTTTGTCAATCAAAAATGAGTGCTCAAAATATTATGTGGAAGATGCAACTTGAAAGATTTAAAATTTTTAAAGCTCAAGATCCTGAAAATTTTCATTTTGATATTACTTTTGAAATTGATGGCAAAGTAAGTTTTTCTTTAAACGTTGACAACTATATATATATTAATGTTATTTTTAGCTAATTTATGCAAATAAATACGTCCTTGAAACTATCTCAAAGCCATTTTATGCTCTTTTATCTGAACGATGGAAAAATAAAGATGCATTTATTAAACATAAGACTTACAGCTATGATAACTTTTATCAATTTTTGATATTTGTTTATTCTGGAGAATGTGAACTTACTCCTGAAAATATTTTTACAATGACTGATATGGCAGAATTTTATGATGTTGAACTTTTCAAAGATTTCTGTGATGAATATATCTCTAAAATGAAATACAATATGGATACTTTTTTTGATGTAATGGAACTTGTAACAAAATATTCATTATCAAAATCAAAAGCTGCAATTGATAGATTTGCTAAAGCTAATTTTTTAATGATTCTTCAATCTGATCAATTTATGAATCTCAAGAAATCTTCTATTGAACTTTTTGTTGCTTTTCAACGTTATGATGGGATAGAAGAACGCTTATTTGAAGCTGTAAGTTTTTTCTTTCTACTGTAATAATATTTTATTAATATATCTTGTTTTAGGTTTATAAATGGGCTGAAAATCAAGTTGTCTCTAATAATGAAAATACAGAAGAAGAAAAGCTTGCAAATATAATTGTAGCAATCAAAGCAGAATTATCTGGAATTTTACCAAATATTAAATTTAAATCAATGAATCCTGGCTATTTTGCTAAATATGTTGGTGAGTTCTCAATGTTGTTATTTTATTGTTTAAAAAGGGCTTTTTAGTTCCAAAAGAATTGCTTTCTGGTAAAGAATTAAGCGCTGTACTTTGTAAACATCAAAAAATTACTGGTAAGTCAACAAGTTTTTTAAATGTTAGAAAAATTAAAAATTTTTTACAATAATTTTTAGTTACAATTTGGGACAAATATAGAAGATGTTTAAGCGGCAGCTTTGTTGATGCATTTAATGTTTATTATGCTATTGACACATTTTCCATTTTATATTATGGTGACGCTTCTAACTGGCCATGCTATTTTACATTATCAATTCCAAGTGATTTAAAGAAAAATGAAAATGTTCAATATTATTTTGTTGTTGCTGCTGATCAATGCTTACCGTAGAGGTCCCCAAGTGACTCCGGAGTTGGGGCCCCATATTTTGCCTAAATACTCGTCTTAGTAAGGGATAGCTAGGGGCCAAATATCAGCGGCTAAATCCTCGATCTCTGGATTTAATAGATATATGGATATGGACAATAAATAGCAAATAATAGCTATTTTTGTGTAAGAATTTTGGCATAGATGATTTTAAAGATGTACAATAGCAAGGATAACTAAGATAATTCATTAATAACACAACTGTAATATTTGAAAAGTATTCAAAATGCAGGATTTTAGATATTGTATAGCTAAAATAGATATAGTCTGCTATTTATTGTCCATATCCATATATCTATTAAATCCAGAGATCGAGGATTTAGCCGCTGATATTTGGCCCCTAGCTATCCCTTACTAAGACGAGTATTTAGGCAAAATATGGGGCCCCAACTCCGGAGTCACTTGGGGACCTCTACGGTGAGAAGATTTGACCCCTTATTCTCAAAATCCGTCTCTACAGGACACCAAATGAGCCCATGATACATTTACAAAGCTTATATTTTGGAACATTGCTAATTTTCATTGTAACAAAAATAAATCCAAGAGCATTGTCTAATGATATTTCTCATTGAAGAAAAAGAGAGGAGGTCACTTTTATTCAATCAATATGACTGTTTTTTTTGTGTTAAAAACGGCAGACAATAAAAAAGCAGATGCGCAACAAAAAGAAATGGCACTGTGAAAACAAAATGGCATTGTGACAACATTAAGGAATGAAAAGAAACAAACATGGTCATTATTGGAGGATTAAATAAAAATAGTTGAACATAAGATTTTTTGTATTGATCTATAAAAGTCACATCGCAAATAACCGTTGAACTTTGATTGCAGCTGCTGTTCCTCTTTTCATCCAATGTATTGGCACAATGCCATTTCTTTTTGTTGCGCATCTGTTTTTTTTTTCTGCCGTGTTGCTAGCACATCTTATTGATCGAATATAACTGCTTCCTCCTTTTGTCATTGTTTTTCTTCAATGAGATCCTCCTTTTAGACAATGTCTAGGATTTATTTTTGCAACAATGAAAATTAGCAATGGGCTAAAATATAAACTTTGTGAATGTATAAAAAAACAACCAACAAATGTGAAAAAAATTAATTTTTACACCATTGGATTATTTCTTGCTGAAATTGTCGTAATTATTTTTTTATGTGATTATTATGGTCAACTTTCCCACAATCAAATTATTAAAAATCCTGTTAAATATATGATTAATAATTGTGAAATTGATGATTATCAAAGACTAAAAAGAAGAGCTGTTTGGATTCGGGTATGCTTTTTTTTAAATCAAAGTTTTTGAAAATGCTAAAATATATAAACTAAGAAAACGTTTTTGCTATCCAGAAGGGGGCTTTCAAAATAACGAAACTCCAGTAAAATTTAAGGACGGCTTGTTATTTTTGCACGCCTTTGTGTTACTATGCCATACCTTTAGACACTTTTTTTTGTAACTAAGTTAATAAATTTTATCTATTGATATCATTTTCATAGACTCACAACTCATATGGACAACATAAAGAAATAAAAGAGCCAAAAACAGGTAATTTTTTTTGTTATAATCGATTCATGACATCAACTTTCAGAACTTTATCCTTTCATCAAACATCGAAAAGATCTTCATGCCAAATGTGTAATTACTTACTCAAAAACAAGAATTAAAGAACTCGATAAAATTCTTTTTATTTGGCTTTACCTTTTAATTTTCATTGGTATTATTCATATCCCAACAGTAATTTGTTGCTTCAGAAAAAGTACCCTTAGAGCAATGTTAGATTTGATTTGTGTTTTTGTATGCTTGTTTCTTCCTTACAACATTTTGGAAGGAACGATTGAACAAAAAGGTGCTTTGAAGGAAATTGTAAAAGTACCAGAGGACTATTTAGATAAGAATCAAATGTATGAATATGCAATAAATATTTGATATTTAAAGGAGGCGGACGGTTACGTACTTTTTTTCAAATCTTACAAAAATATTTGTTTTTTTACGAAAATTTTCGTAACTTCAAAAAAGCATGAGAAAGTGATTTTTACTGCAGAAATGCATTCCTTTTCGTGTCAAAACCAGCCTTTTTTTCATTTTCCTGATCATGAAAATTTAACGAATATTTTCGTAAAATTTGAAAAAAAGTACGTAACCGTCCGCTCCCTTTAAAGTTTGCGTTGAATAACAATGAATCTTTCTTTCATGTTTTATAAAAAAAATTTACTTCTTTTTCCTTTTAAACTATAAAAACGTTCATTCAATTAACAGTGACCAGGACCAAAACTTGAACTTCTTCATATAAAACACGATTATCTAAAGCTGGAAAAAAGGACCTCAAAAATTAAATGAAAGCAACGCTTTTGACACCGACTTTTTGTCTTTTTTTTATACTAGCGTCAGCAATCTTACAATGCAAAGAGCTTTTTAATGACAATTTTTTATCATTAAATGTGATGATTCCTTTAATGTTTTATTAAAATCAAAGTTAACAAAATATGAAAAAGATCGTTTATTTTTTAAAAATATTGAAAATGAAGTTTAACGTTTTTGCTCTTCTTGTTTTTTTCTTTGCTGCATATTTTGCTGTCAATGCTCATGTAAGCTTATTTTTATTTATGCAAAAGAAAGGTTACAGGTAATAATAAATTGAATTTTTTTTATTAGATTGACGGCGGCTACTGCGATTTACATCAGCATTGTCCGCCATGGGATGAATGTGTTGCAGATTCTCCAAGTTGTCCCCTCGAAACTGACGGATGTAGTGGTCACTGTGTGCCCAAGCCACGATCACCCAAACTTAAAATACATCCATGAAAATAAATATTTTTTTTCGCTTTAAAGTAATTTATGTTTCCCGTTTTAATAAATAATGAAGGCAACCAATTTTGCAGTTTCAATATATTTTATTGCCTTTAAGGAAATTTTTATTTACAATTTTTCTGTTAATCACATTCTGCACTATTAAAATAGATATATTTTGACAACAAAATATTAAAACTTCTGTTGAATAAAAAATGAACATAATAAAAGAAAAGAACTTGAACAATGATCTTACAAAAGACATGATTTTTTGTTTAAAAAAAATAATTGGGAAGTGCTGTTGTGAATCATTCCGACTAACGGTTCCCTTGTTAATATCATTTACTACCGCTTTTTTTCTTATTGATCTTTTTTGTTCATTTATTAAAAAACTGTAATTTTTTATGATTCTGTAAAAGTTTTAAATTATTACCGTTTCAAATTGAATTTTAGATTGAACTTTCGCATTTGTATTTTTTTGTGTTCGTTAAAATGTACTCTCCAAAACAAATACGTTAAACAAAAAATATTTTGGCTCGTTAAATATTCAAACAATTTAAAAAAAGTGCCTTTGACACTTCATTCAATCTAAAAAAATCGCGAAATGCAAAGCGAAAAATGTGCAAAAAACCGACAAAAAATATTTTGGGAACAATGATTTCATCATCTTCATGAGATGATTTTGTGAATGATTTTTGACAATGCACTAACATTTTGATAGCTTTGCTCATACATTATTAGTGTGAATAAAGCAGACGGAAAAGTTAATGTATACCACATAAACGCTTTAAGATACTTTCAATTAAAGCGTAATAAGCTTACAAACAAATTTAATCATTACTGGCTTTTGGTTTATTCGAGTTTGCTGTTTATTATAAATTTGTTTTTAAAGTCAGCAATTTATTTATCTTAAGTTTATACAAATTTGCAAAAAAAAAGATACAAATATTCAAAAATCATTGAAAGAGTTTGTTTTTTGTAACTTTCCGCTAAGAAGGCATTGTAAAACGCAAACGACAATTGTTTCATCACTGACGAATGCCAATATTAAAATAAAGCTAGCTGAAAACATTAGTAAGCAAGAGATGTGTCTTATTTCAAAAAAGATCGATTTTGCTTTTTTTGTTGTACTTTTCTTTGACAGCGTCGATCGCTACTGTTGCACAAAAAATGCTCGATGATTTTTGATTTTTATCGCATCAACAACAAATGTTCTAGAAACTTCTTATGTATAAAAGTGTAATTCTGATGAAAAATGTTATTTTAATAATAACCAGTAGAACATAACATTTTCAAATACATAACATCAAGCTTAAACAGGCATTCTAATTTTTAAGGTAAATAAAGTATAAAAAAAATGAAAAAATGTTTCAATCAGCTTTGTTTGAAAAACTACCATATGCAAAATCCGATTACTGCCAATGGATTCCATGATCAAATTTTGGTTTATCCTCTTCTTTCCAATTTTCAGCAATTGCAGCTTTAACGATTGAAACAAAGCTATTTATAAAAACTGAATCATTTGTAGAAGGAAAACGGAAGCAAATATCAGATAATGCCGAAGCATTTTTCTAAAAAATGATCAAATTATGACTAATAGGAAGTTGTACAAATCGTACATTAACAAATTCAGCAAAAGCATGCGGATCAATTAAATGATATTTATCAATATCAAGAAGTTCAAATTTATGAATTTTGTTTTCAAAAGGCAATTCACAAAGTTTTTGAGCCGTTTCAGTGGTACACTGAACACCAATAAAACTAAAAAAGTATGTTCAATTGCATTAATCCATTCAGATAAGTGGATTTATCAGAATGTATTATACTGGATATTACAAAAAGCTTGGACCTTACCATAATGATTTACACTTTGGAACCATAACCATAATATCTTCCAATTTAAAAAATTCATTATTTGAATTTTTTACACGACAAAAATGTAAATTCAAAACATTTCCATGACCAATTAAAATATACATTTCATCGTCCGTAAAAATTTGATCACAAAGTATAATATATTTGGCAGTGTTTCGATAAATCTTTGAAATTAATAAACTTGAAAATGGTAATGATCTCATAGCTAAATGTGTTGCAACAAAAAGCTTTTGAACAAATGCAGGCAATGGAAAACGTACGGCAACAAAAAGAGATTGTTCTTTAATTGATTGATAATTTCCTAAAATATTATTTATGATGATTGTTTATTACACGTTTCATGAGATTTGAACGTGTACGCAAATGTACGACCAGGGAAAAAGAAACAAATCAAGGCAACGTACTGTTTTCTAATCTGTAGCAAATTGTAACAGGATTCTTTAAATAAAACCATTTACAAGATTTGAAAAGATTATGAAGAACATAAGCACTGGCATTTTTAATAATATAACGCATTAAATTTAGTTTAAATGGAAATTTTTGGTTCATAGCATTATCGTCATTGAAATGTATAAGTAATGGAGGTTTTTCAATATCAGATTTTCTATCAAATTCTTCGACATCATAACAACCATGAATTTCAAAATCATAAACATTTCTCCATGGAACTTGAACTTTTTGATTTCCAGAAGCTTTTTGATATTCTTCAAGCATTTCGGTATCATCAAGAAAGAAACGGCAATACTTTGAATAAGCTTGTAAAAGCTTCTAAAATTATTCATATAAATTACATTAATTAAAAAAGCATTTATATAAAATAAACCTGTTGATCATGTGATTTAAGATATTCCAAATAAATTTTCCATAGCTTTTTATTTGTTAAATTCTTTCCAATTCGATGTTCAATATTATGTTCAAAAAATTTTGCATCATCTACTTCCTTTAAAGCTTTACACCATTCTTCATCATCATCTTCTACAGATTTAATTTTATCATAAAGGATTTTCATTCTTTCAAATTTTCGAATAATACATTTTGGCACAAAAGTATCTAAAAAAAATCTATTAATATACAAAAAAAGGATAAATAAGCATCTTACAATGATCAAAACATTCGAGTTTCTCAAAATGAATATCCATATTTTTGTGAGGATAACAAAGTTCTTCAATACATTCCACGGAATCACATTCATAATTGTATAACTTTTTATTTGAGCAAGTCCTATATGCCCACGGTACTTCTTTAAAACAAAATTGATATAATGATGGTTCAACAATACTTTTGAGGAAAGGATCATAGTGATATGATTGTGCGATGCTAAAAGTTTACAATATTTTATCAAATTACTTTAAAACATAAATAAGTTACTCAAATGTAATACTCCACAATTCTACGGGTAACATATATTGGCTAATAAAATCAATAATCACATTTTGAAATTCTTTTGATCTTTTGTTATATCCATATGTTGCATGTTCACTGCGGTCATACTAGAAATCATAAATTTTTGCGTTATCTTCATCATCATCATTTCCATTTTCCGTAGAAGATTGTTCACTTTTAATTTTTTGTTCAATATCAAGAAGCTTTTTGCGATAATTTGGATCAAGTTTGTCATAAAAAGCTGGTGACAACATTGTAACAACTTTTTTCAATGAAATGTTTTTATTTATTATTAAAAAGAGAAAATTCTTATTTTTCTCTTTTATTCCCGCGAGAAGACAAGATAATATTTGAAAGCTGTTATTCAAAACTTTTATCGCAAAACTGATTTAAAGGTCTGCGAATACTCACGCATTTGATTGGAATAAAATGACGGTCACATAATAAAACAAAAAAATTTAAAAAAAATCTCCCAAAATTACATAAATGAAGAAGTGGTTGAAGTGATAAAAAAAAATTGTGAAACTGTGCAGAGTGGGCAAAGCCAAAAATATTTGAAAAAAATTTATTAAGCGATTTCAAACATTTCTATCGGGGCAACACTGACTATAACTTGCTCGTTCATAAAATGTTTCTTCTAATGAAAAGGAAGACATATAAGAGAAAAAAAGTTGTGTATCTTTACACAGTCAGAGAAACGAGCTGCATTTTTATGATTTTTTTCTTTTGTGGCAGGCACTGACACGTGCGCAATGTTGATTAGAAGCACAACACTGCCTCTCTCTCTAACCTTCGTACAGCTTTTGGTCGCACAAAGCACCAAAAAAAAGTTGTAGAGAAATTCATTTGCGCAGCAGCTTTGGAATGAACTTTGAAGATGATCGGTTTCTTTAGAAAATGACAAAGGAAAGGCAGAAAAAGATGTTTAAAATGCAAAAAAAAATGAATTTTTCATCATGTTGCAAGTTATATTGAAAATATATTTGTGCATAATTTTGTTTTATGGGCGTTACAATATTTTCTCCTTGAAAAAACAAAAACATATTAAAATATTACTTTTTTAGAAAATTGAACAAACAATTGATTAAATAACGTCTTGTTTCCAAATATATTGGATGCATATTTTTAATAGTTTTATAAGTAACATCTTTCACAAATTAGCTTACCAGATTTATGAATTTATCACATAAAACAAACTGTAATAAATAGCTTACAGATAAAATATTCAAAGTTTGACACACATCACCGCTTACGCTGTCTTCAATTAGTAAAAAAGAAAAGAAAAAGAAAATGTCTAGAAAACGAATGATTTTAGGAAAAACGATATATTTTTGAAAAAAAGGAAGGGGTGTGAAATGAAAACAGATGGGGGAAAAAATCAAAAAACAAGGCGTATTACATTATTTTATATTATGTGTGTTTGTAAAATATTTATGTCGTAAAAAAACAAATGATTAATTATTTAAGTAATGATTTTTTTTCGAATTCTGGATGTGCATACTTTTAATTGCTTTCTACGTAACATTTTTCACAAATTGGTATGCCATATTTTAAATTTTTTAAATGAACAAAATTTAAAAAAAGATTGCTAACTGATGAACTATTCAAAAAAAAATTACATTTTTCTGTCAACATCTCGGACGCTGTTTTTGAATATTGTGTTTTTCTTTAGCTATCAAAAACAAAAGGTACACAACCGATACGCGTCAGCAGACGTCACACAGATTTTCAGCAAAAGTGATTATCTTTAGCAGAAAAATTCTTTTTTCTTTTTCTTCAGCAGACTTTAAGGAGAATTGCAGCAAAAGTAAAGCAAAAAAAAGACTTTGTTTTTATTTTTTTCTGCCGAAGATCTGCGTGACGTCTGCAGAGTAAATGTTGTCAAAAAAAAACATATGATGAAATGAAAATGGATTAGGGCTCACCAGTTGTCATTACAATACAGACACATATTTTTTGTTGAAATGTCAAACAAAATAAGTAAGCATGAACGATTTTATCATAGTTTTAGAAAATATCTTGAGAATAATTCGAATTCTTATGCCTTTCAATAATTGTTTTGTTGAAAAAAGGCAATACTTTCTTTAAAGAAATTGTAAAAAAATACTGTCATTACAGTTTTTTACAGTGTCTGTGAGAAAAACTTTTTTAAAATACATATACTATGTAAAAAATTTTGTAATTGTTTTAATTATTAATGTAATCTGATACTTCTTGTAAAAGCTTTCTCAAACCTTTTTATAGCTCTACATGACTTATTAATGAATTATCAAAGTGAACTAAATTAATATCTTATTCATAAAATATTTAAACAAAAACGACAACATCACCGCGAACGCTTTCTTCATTCGTGGAAGAAAAATGAAGTAAGCAAAAAAAAGATGAAAATGTTTAGAAAAATAATGCTTACGGCAAAAAAAAAGGCGGTGTGAACCGTTGTCGTGCTCAGCAGCCTATTTCATTATTTCAAAATATGTTTGTTTGAAAAATTTGTAAATGTAGAAAGTCATGCTACCAATTATTTCTTTCAAAAATTAATAACGTGCACGTCTTCAATAACTAAGCAGTATCTTTAAACTTGCATTTATGAATTTTAAAAAAAAAACAAAATCTATGTAATTTGTAAATAAATAAAATATTCAAAAAAACATTTCATTTCTCTGACAACATCTCTGACGCTGTTTTTTAGATATTGTGTTTTTCTTAAGCGATCAAAAATGATGGTGCTTACAACGAAAAAAGCAATGTAAAATGTTGTTGAAATTTTATGATCAAAGGAAAAAGGACGAGGGCTCAGCAGCTGTTTCAACACTGGCATATGCTTTTTTTTGTTGAAATGTCAAAAAAATATGTAAAACAGAAATTGAACAATTTCATCGTCTTTTAATGAAATATTTTGAGGATATTCCAAATTCTTATGCATGCAATAATCGTATTGTTGAAAAGAGGCAATGTTTTCTTTCAGAGTTTCATAATGTAGATTTTTGAAATATTTTCTACCATAGTATGTAAATATAAGATCGTTCAAACAGTTTAAATTATTAATGACCAAATATATCATTTAGAATACCTATTTATGGAATATCTTTCACAAATTTGTGGATGCGCATGAATAATCAAAGAAAATTTAAAAAAAAAGATTTCATAAAATATTCAAAAATGCATAAAAACGATAGCATCTTCCCTGATACTTTTTGCAATTTGTGAAAAAAAAGATGAAAATATGTTCACACGAAAAAAAGGAAAGAAAGAGTGTGTAATGCTGTCAAAAGCATATTACGAAACGTAGCATCTGTAAAGACAACCGCTTTCATAACGTAAGCATAAATTTTGTATAGAATATGGATTGAAATGATGGAATTATTGCATCATACTTTAGACATTTTTATGATAAAAAAATATTTGGATAAGGAATTTTCAAAGCAGTTTCCTTTTTAACGCATCAGTTGTAGAAAGAAAGAAATTGAATCAGTTCATTTGCTATAAATTCATAACTGTAAATCTCGGTCAAATTTTGCAAAGCAAATTTCCAAAGATTTACACACATTAATAATTTAAATTTTTGAGTTTTCTTGAGCCGAACAGAAACAGGGTTTAAAAAATGTTAAATAGCACAATGATATCGCTCATTTTTTCTACGTTTTAATAAAATGTTAAAGCTTACGTACCAGCTGTTTCGCAGTGAATTATCAGCAAAATAATTTATTTAATGTTATGCAATTTAAGTTTCTTGAAACTTTTCAAGTTGAGGTGATAAAAAAATTTTTTTTTACACTATGTTTTCATCAAGGATGATGAAGAATTCTTCAATGATGACGATATGATTGATAATAAATCAGATATAGCTGTTTTAAATAACATTCAAAACAATGTGTTGCCGCAACCGCAATCATACAGTAACCGTCGCAATTTTTAATGCGATTCTTTTTCTGTGCATTTCGTTTGTATGAGATGTTAAGGCATTCATTTTTGTAACTACGGCAACAAATTTTTATTGAAATGTCAAACAAAAAGTTGAATAAAAATGATGAAATTATTACAACATACTTTCATCATTTTTAATAGTAATTTCTAATTAATGTCTGCTTCTGTGCATTTCCATCAATGTTTTTCTAAAAAAATGAAGAAAAACTTTTTCTATATGATAAAAAATTAAAAACATCCAATTAAACATTGCTGTTTATAAGCATTTTTAAAAGCTAAATTTATGTTGTAGATTTTTAATGGCTGTTAGCACAATGAATGTCACCTGTTTTTAACAACTTTTTTACACTTTATACGTCAGCATATTCTATTCATAAATTGCAAAACTTAAAAGAATTCAATTAAATATTCAAATATTCAAAAAAAGTGCAATAAAGGCAACACCGCCGTTGGCGCTTTTTTCAGTCGATGAGAAAAAAACTAAACGAATAAACAAAAGACGAAAACGTTTACAAAAAAAGTTGTTTACTACAAAAGTAAAAAAGAAGGGGTGAGAAACGCTATTGAAATAAATGACGAAATGAAGCGACAGACAAGTGCTTTTTGGTTGTAAAAATAGCCGTCTTTCGTCTGTATTGTAATAATTATTTTGTTGAAAACAAGACTACGCTCTTTTTACCAAAAAAGTTGTCGATTTGTAAACAATTTTTAATTATATCTGTTTTGTTTAAAAATCATGCAAGCAATTAAATTATTAATGTTGTCCATTATGAATCAAATAAGTTTTTAAGCAGTGTCTTTCATAAATTTGCATATCCTGTGTCTCATAAATCAAAGTGAATTAAATAAATGATTGATTTATAAAATATTCAAAAAGAAATAAAAACGACAACATCTTTAACGCTTTCATAGATCGATAAGCAAAGTATAATGGAAAAAAACTATCAGAAAAAATGCAAACAGCAGGCAAAAAAAAAGAAAGAGATTTGCAATGATGTTTACACAGCTGCTAGGACGTGGCGACAAATATTGGCCCGTAGACAGTAAAAACAGACATTCTAACATGATTTTATATTAATACTACAAGGATTTTGGAATAAAATACAATGAAGTGCTTGCAGTTTAATTTCAACATTTTTACAATGGGTTGTAAAAACTTCATTCCATTTTCACCGCTTTTTGCCGCTTTTTTAATTAAACGATTTCTAGATATCCAAAAATCATGAAACCTTCAGGAATAATACATATGGACCTAGGGAAGAGATCTATAGCACTTTTGGACCCCTATGTATGCTCTTGCCCTCAGGGCGACCCCAACAGTACCCCTATACCCCAAAAAATCACAAAATAAATAGAAATCTTTTTTTAAAAATTGTAAAAGTTAATAAAAAAATCTGTAAAAACATATGTATGACAAATCGATTATGGAGAATCTGATTTTTTGGTTTTTAGGATTCTGGCGCCTTCAGAATCCCCGGATTCAGAAGGTCAAAAAATTTATTTCTTTGTTTTGCACGATTTAAACATGTATTATAGGGTAATCAACTACGGTGAATTCAAAAAAAATATTTTCAGAATCCTCAGACTTCAGAATCCTGAGATTCAGAAGGCCTAAACCTTTTTTTCTTCATTTTTTGTATGAATATACTTCATATATCAAAATTTTATGAAGAATACGAAAAAAGTATTCTTAAGATTCTGTCGGCATCTGATTCCAAGAATCAGAAGCTTTAATTTACGTCTGTTATTGGCCACCAATGTTTTAGGGAATTTGTGTTGCGTTTTTTAATGTTTTTATTTATTTCTTTCTGACAAACCTTGTACGTATTTATCATCCTTTGCTTTTAAGATGCTAGTGAGCTACATTACTTCAACATGTCCATATATAAAAATTTTATTAAAAAAAGAAACCATAAAAAACATCGATGAACAATTTTTCATACATTATTGAATGGAATGAAGTTTTTACTTTCGAAGCATAATGTAACACAAGTTTTTAGTGGTAAAACTTCAAGAATAATGGAAGAATTGCGTGATGTCATCTTGGAGTTTTGGCGAAATAAAGTAACACCGGCTTACTGCCGTAAATTAATTGAAAATTCTATTAAGAATCTTAAGAATACTTTTTTCGTATTCTTCATAAAATTTTGATATATGAAGTATATTCATACAAAAAATGAAGAAAAAAAGGTTTAGGCCTTCTGAATCTCAGGATTCTGAAGTCTGAGGATTCTGAAAATATTTTTTTTGAATTCACCGTAGTTGATTACCCTATAATACATGTTTAAATCGTGCAAAACAAAGAAATAAATTTTTTGACCTTCTGAATCCGGGGATTCTGAAGGCGCCAGAATCCTAAAAACCAAAAAATCAGATTCTCCATAATCGATTTGTCATACATATGTTTTTACAGATTTTTTTATTAACTTTTACAATTTTTAAAAAAAGATTTCTATTTATTTTGTGATTTTTTGGGGTATAGGGGTACTGTTGGGGTCGCCCTGAGGGCAAGAGCATACATAGGGGTCCAAAAGTGCTATAGATCTCTTCCCTAGGTCCATATGTATTATTCCTGAAGGTTTCATGATTTTTGGATATCTAGAAATCGTTTAATTAAAAAAGCGGCAAAAAGCGGTGAAAAGCGGCAAAAAACGGTGAAAATGGAATGAAGTTTTTACAACCCATTGTAAAAGACGAGAATATTTTTTAATGTAAGACAGTTTTTTGGCAATTGTTATAATTACAAAATACTACAATGTATGTTTAAAAATTTTTTATTAAATTATTTTACTCCAGAAAAATATGCAAACAATTAAATTTATAGCGAATTGTATAAACTCTTCAGGATTACATTGACGTCTTTCATTTGCTTTATTAAAACATTCATATATCTGCATGTTTTGTTTATGAATTGCAAAAATTAAAATGGTACAATTAAATATTCAAAAACGCGCAAACAAGACAACATTGCCGCTGACTTTGTTTTTTTTGGAAAAACAAAGTGAGCAAAATAAAGATGAAAATGCTTAAAAAAACGATGTTTACGGGTGAAAAAAAGAAGGGAAAAGAAATGGTGTCGAAATTTATGGCAAAACAAAGTGTCAGACAAGTGCTGGTTAGCTTTTTAAAGGCAATCATTTTTACAGCATATGCATAAGTTTTTTGGTAACATGTCAGAAAAAAAGCTGAAATTATTGCAGCATATTTTCATCACTGTTACATCAATGAAGATTTTGACAATAATTCTTTAATCTAGTTGTTTTTCTGAATTTTGTAATATGCTCTCTTTAAAAATAAGTTTTATTAAAAGATTCTACGATGTGTGTTTGTCAAATTTATATGATATATTCTTTTTTGTGGAAGATTATGGAAACATTTATATTATTAACGATTTTGTACAAACACCATCTTTTAATAGCAATTTTAAAGTCTTTCAAATATTTGCAAGTTCCGTTTATGAATTATCAAAGTGAACAAAAAAACTGAATTAAACATTCAAAAAATAAACAAAAAGATGGCAACTCAACCGCAGTGTTAGCGGGAGACGCTTTCTCCTGTTGATGTAAAAATTGAAATGAACAAAAAGGGAAAAGTGTTCAGGAAAAAAAACTTTCTTCGGCAAATCAAAAAAGAAAAACAAGTCTCTTAGGAGAGCCGCGATGCGGCTCTTGCATTCTTAGTGTAGCAGAAAGGTGATTACATCCTTGGTTTTTCCTCTTCTTTTATTTCATATCAAACATGCTTCAATCACCACAACGCATTTAGCTATTACATTTTGGCATACCATATTGCAGGTTTTTAAACAACAGTCAGAATATCATCAATCATTTCTAGCACCTCAAAAAGGAGTTGTTGGTTCCTGCGGAACCAACGACGGCGTACTCATTCGCTTTTCAAATACCACACTTTAAAACACATTTTTATTACAAACGTCAAAAAATTCATTTTCATTTTGCTTGTTGCTTTACATGCATACTGTAGCAAATTCTTACCAGCATTTTGAATTACAAAAAATTCTCAAAAAATTGTATTCTCATATTTCTTATTCTTAAAACATGAAAAAATAACACACTCAACAAACATCATCAAAAAATGCATGTTTCGCATTTTTCCTTTTCCATACTTTACCACATGCATACTGTATTTAACATTTACCAGAAATATAAATTTTAACATTTTTCTTCCCTAAACAGCATACCCTAATCTCATTTGCATCAAAAAACATTACTGCATGCATTCGCTGCATTTTCATCTTTCATCTCATACTACATGCATTCAATCACCCAAAAATGCATACTCAATTTTTTCATGCCATTTTTCATACTCCCATATTCATAAAACATTATTACAATGCATTTAAAAGCATTTAAACCCCGATGGCCTCGAATCCATGACCTCCGCCCGTCATCCCAACGCACCCACCACTCGGCCATGCAGCAACAAAGAAAAAACCATTTTTAAACATTCTCGCACGCATATCTCCTTCAGATGGCCACTTCCGGAGCTCATTTAACATTGTTTCATGCTCTATCCATACATACCAAACATGCCATAGCAAAAACCAAGTCCAGGTGAAAAGTTTCATTGCCAAATAGCATAATAGGCGAAAAGGATGTGAAATGGTGTTGAAACATGTTTTATAAAATATTCTTTCTTTGTAGAAAATTATGCATAAATTTAAATTTATAATGATTCAAGCCATATAAATTCAACAGCTTGCTTAAATCTGTCAATATATATATCTGCATATTCTGTTTATAGATTACCAAAGTGAATCAAATAAATGAAATAAAAAATATTCAAAATGCACGAAAAAAGACAACAACACAGCTGCCTTAGCGGTGACGCTTTCTCCTCAATGAGCAAAAAAAATAAGAAAAACGTTCAGAAAAAAAGCTATTTCAAAAAAAAAACAGTGGCTTAAAAATGCAGTCTTTTGCAAAAAGTGTAAAAAGAAAGGGATGTGAAATGCTGTAAAAACGTATTGCAGGATGAAATGACAGACAAAGGCGTAAAGCAAATTGTTGTTGTAATTATTCTGCACTTTGCTAAAAAGCGCAAAAATTATGTTGAAAAGTTTATCGGATAAAATTTTGTTGTAGCGTTAACGTTTCTCTTGAAATAAACCTGCATGAGAATCTGGAAACAATTTTTTCAACATCCATTCTATTGTAGAATATCAAACATTCATTTAATTCAATAATGTAATTTTTGGCAAATGATGTTTTTGAATTTTTTTTAAAAGCACATGTTTTTTTTAAACTGTATTTTCTGTCTATTAAAAAAGTCTAAATTTTATTCAAATTTTCAAAAACTATAGTCGATATTTAATATTAAATATTGTCATCGTTTTTTGAAAGATTATTGCTCATTGTCAAGGTCGTGTACAGAAAAAAAATGTGGGTTGGGCAAAATCAGCTTCTCAGGGAGCAAGTCTTTAATCTGCTGCCAATGGCGGCAAAAAGTCATAAGAATTTTTTCATTTTAAAGGGGTTGAATTAGAAAATTTCCCTGCCAGAAATTTTAACAAAAAAAGGCTGATTTCCAAAAATCAATTTTTTTTTAAATCGTTCAGTACAATATACAAAGGTTGTTCAAATTTTTGTTGTTGGTTTTGATTATTACCTTTTGTAATATTAAAATCAGTTTTAAATGCTTGATTAAAATTTGTTAAAAAAATTAAGTTTCATCAGGTTTTTTAAACTTTTTGAGGCATGTTAAGTACTATTCTAACAATTGAGTTAATAATGGATGATTGTAATGCACTTTGACGTGCTATATCTCCAAAACCTGTATCATTGTTTATTAATTCATAAAAATATAAAAAATGGAAACACTAAAACGTTTGTAAATGTTAAAAAATATAGCATAAAAACCGAAAAATTTCTTTGCCCTTTTTTCTTTAAATGGGTGAAAAACATTTTAGTCTGCGTTTTTTTTTTCTCTTTAAAATATAAGATGCGGATATAAAAAAAGTTTTGGGCAGAGCCCAAAAAAAGTCGAAAAAAATGAAAGTGTTGACACTTTGAATAATTTTGGTCATTTCTGAAGATGAGCTTTTTTTTCAAGGCCCAACTTGAGAAATGAAGCAAATGTGGAAAAGTTGTAAATCGACTTTGCTCAACTTGGGTTTTCATTAAAGTTTGGAAAAGTTGTAAATCGACTTTGCTCAACTTGGGTTTTGACCTTTATTTGAAAATATTGAAAATCGTCTGAAATTTGTTTTTTAATTTTTATGTTTTTTAATTCACTGATGAGAAAGTTCATAATTGTATTCATTTTCAATGTTGAAAATTGGTCAACTTTGGTTTTTATCGAATTTTGAGAATTCTTGAAATTTTTCATTTCCAACGGTTGGCAATTTTTCTCATTTCCAACGGTTGGCAATTTTTCTCATTTCCAACGGTTGGCAATTTTTCTCATTTCCAACGGTTGGCAATTTTTCTCATTTCCAACGGTTGGCAATTTTTCTCATTTCCAACGGTTGGCAATTTTTCTCATTTCCAACGGTTGGCAATTTTTCTCATTTCCAACGGTTGGCAATTTTTCTCATTTCCAACGGTTGGCAATTTTTCTCATTTCCAACGGTTGGCAATTTTTCTCATTTCCAACGGTTGGCAAAGCAAAGAAGGCTAGGCTGGGGATCGAACCCACGACCTTCGGCGTTGAACACCTCCGTACTGACCACTGCGCTAATTAGGCATTGACTATGGAGCTCGAAAAAGGTTCATATAGCAAATTTTGCAGTCACATATGTACCTTTTTTGAGCTCTATTGTCAATGCTTAATTGGCGCAGTGGTCATTACGGAGGTGTTCAACGCCGAAGGTCGTGGGTTCGATCCCCAGCCTAGCCTTCTTTGCTTTGCCAACCGTTGGAAATGAGAAAAATTGCCAACCGTTGGAAATGAGAAAAATTGCCAACCGTTGGAAATGAGAAAAATTGCCAACCGTTGGAAATGAGAAAAATTGCCAACCGTTGGAAATGAGAAATTTCAAGAATTCTCAAAATTCGATAAAAACCAAAGTTGACCAATTTTCAACATTGAAAATGAATACAATTTCGGAAAACTTCAAAAATTTCAATATTTACCTAAAACAGGAGTTTTCTAAAGATGAGAAAAAACGGCTGAAAAATATTTTCAAAAAAAGGTCAAAACTCAAGTTGAGCAAAGTCGATTTACAACTTTTCCAAACTTTAATGAAAACCCAAGTTGAGCAAATGCGATTTATGAAATTTTCAAAAAAGTATCAAAACCGAAGTTGAAATAGGGCTGAAATTTTTTTCGAAAACTGCCGTTTTTTTGGGCCCTGCCTAAAACTCTTTTTATATCCGCATCTTATGTGATGAAATTTTTTTTGCAAAATTTTTTAAAAAGCAAGAAGGGATAGTGTTAAGAGAATTTGTCATACACATTTGTTGAAATTTTAAATCTTTGTTACCAGTCATTGAAAATGAACTAGATTTTTGCTGCTGCTGGTTTAAGCAACTTTTGTTTAATAAAATTGAACTATGCTTCTTGAAAACATTTGTTTTATTAAAGCATTTAAATACAATAAAATAAATGACAAAAAGTTCAATCAAATATTGGTCGTTCAAGTTTTTGTTGCTGTTCCTTTTCATTGTTTCCATTTCCCATATTTAAATTCATTTTTGGATCTGATTTAAAGACTGTAAATATCTTTCGAAGTCTTGCTGGTGGTTCTACTTTTTCATATGTCCATGGCCTTGGATCAGTTTCACATGTAATATCAAAGATAATTGTTGTTACAATAATTAATCCACAAATTATATAAAATATTCTTGACCACTAAAAATTGTTTGAAATAATTACAATTTTAGGTATAAGGTATATAAATCAAGGAAGAAATTGAAATGACGAAAGTTAAAACCGAAAAATAGCCAAAACAAGATTTTCGATGATTTAAAACAAAACTTTTCGATTACTGTTACTACATTTCACTTTTCCAAATTTCTTCGATAAAAAAACAAACCTCTTCAGGTGAATTCTTTGGAGCTAGCCATGCAACAAAGTGTGGAAGAACAAGTACAATTCCGCTACTTAAAAATGCAATGAATGTCATAATTACATGGGCGTATTGCATTGACAACTGAAATTTGCATAATTTTAAGTAAAGTGGTCTTTGATGGTACAGTAGCTATTTAAATTTTGAAAGTGCTAAAATTTCAAGTATTCTCCAAATCGTTTTTAAGGTTTTCTATACACGGCAGACCCGTCTAATAGAAAAAAGGAAAGTGAAAGAAAAAAAAGAGGTGTGAAAAAAATTTCTTCGCACCTTGTTTTCTTTCCTTTTTTGCTCTTTTTCACAGCCCTAGATCTCCGCTTATAGGTTATCTTTATTTGTGATTATTTGATAGATCGATTTGTTAGGATCTTGACTTTAGCACGGCATTTTTTTTAATAAAAAAAATTTAAAAAAATTAGCTTTTTAAGATTAACCTCAAAAAGACATAGAAGAACAAAAAAAGAACAAAGGAAAAGGAATGAAAAAGAATGAAGAAATGAGTCTCTCTAAAAAAAGAAGAAAGGAAAAAAGTGAATCGCGAAGGATTAACTTATTAGTGATGATGTTTCTTTAAAAATATGAGCTAACAAAAAGCCCCCTTTTTGAAAAACGGGCGATTCAACTTTTACTTAAATCACTCTGTATCCATCCCTCCCTCCATCAAACTACAACATTTCCATCACTTACCAGCTGTGCACTTTTACTAACTCCAACAGCATTCAATCCAGAAAATACAATAGTTAAAGTATAAAAAATTTGTGCAAATAGCTCTGTTTTTATTGGCATCCATGCCAATGCAAAGATTGATAATGCCATAGCAATTTGTGAGATTGTTGCAAAAATCAGAACACGAGATTTCTGAGAAATGCATGTTGCAGCATCTGAGAATGGTCCAACAATAACTTTTACAAGTGCTGAACCAATAAAAGGAAGGGCAGCAGCAATCCCAGTTTTTTGAATATTCATATTTACAACTTTATTCAAATATATTGGACCATAGAGCATAAAAAGCTAAAAGAGATTACGCTGAAATTTTATTAAATGGCTAAAAAGTTATTACCTGAAATCCACTAAATCCACCAAGTGATGAAATCCATACTCCAATAACAGCTTTATCAGTATAAATTTGATAATATGGTATTGGAGCTTTTTCACCCTCTGGCATTTTAACAGAAGTTTTTCCTTCACTAATTTTTGCAAGCTCTTTTGCGCTAACATTTCTGAAAAAAAATTTGGTAATAGATTTATAGGGATATATGAAATACGATTAAGCTCAAGGGATTATTGTAGTTGAAAATTTGCATAATAATTTTGTGCTCTGAATTTAGCTGTGTCAAATTTGCATAAACTACAGTAGTCTACTCCAACAAAAGCAAGAAAGAAAATTTGCATACCGATGAATTTCTGGTGAATCTCGGAAGAAGACATAAAATAGCGCAAATGCTGCAACAGTTAAACCACCTTGTAAATAATAAATTGATCTCCAGCCAAGCGATGAATCGCATAAATATCCAGATATTGGCATTGTAAAAATTGGAGCAAACTAAAAATAGAGTTTTGGATTTAATGGAATGTGATATTATGGGTTTAAAATAGGGACTTCATATATCTTTCTCAAAGGATTTGATAAATCCGCTAAACGGATTTCGTATATCCTCTATGAGGTGTGATATATCCTTTAAGAAAGTGTGATGTATCATATCTCAGTGGATTTCATATATCCCCTCAACGGGATTTGATATGTCCTTTCAAAAATTCCCAGTGTCACCTAGATGGATTCCACACATCCTCTCTCTGGATTTGTTATATCTCCTATTTGCATCTTGTATATTCTCCAACGGGATTTCATATATCCCCCTAATGAGATTTGATATATCCTTTAGACTCATCTCATATATCCTCTACATAGCTCTTCTACATTCACTAACCTGTAAGTGACAACTCAGCAACGCAATGAAAGTTCCAGAGCCATTAACTGTTGACCAATTACTGACAATAGAGCCAAGAGCAGGAATTGAAACAGAAATTGCAACACCTTGAATAATTCGCATAAAAAATAATGCAAAATATCCAAAATCTGCAGCAAGTGGAGTTAAAAGCGTTGACAAAGCTGATGCAAATCCATAAACAGTGAATATGGTCCTGAAAAAGTGAGGATATTAGTAGAGAGGAAATATAGTATGAAAAAAATTGCATAAAATCCCATCAAATATGCAAATTGTTTTAAGTTTTTCTAACCTAATTCCAGATTTCGCTGTAAAATATGGTAACGGAATTGTTCCCAATAAATTTCCAATTGCAACAGCAGATAGAAGATCAGCTTGTCGATGTGATGAATATGTATATTTTGGGATAAATGGTTCACCCAGGGATTCATTGTAATGCTTCATTGCTTCCATGTCATCTTGAGACATACAAATAAGTGTAAAATTAAGTGCTAGAGAATTTGATAGTGCTAATGTGAAGCAGATAATGGAGACAGCCATAACTACATATCTTGTTAAATTACCAAAATAATAGTTATTTTGTTCATTTGAGGTTGTGGATGTTGATGGTTTTGATGAAACTGAAATAAAAGAATAATTTGAAATAATCTTTCGCTAAAAAATACTTACTTGAATGTAGCTTAAATGGATCACTATCATCATCAAGTGGATCTCGAAAAGAAGCTGTTTTCTTTGCTGGTAATCTTAATGAAGTTTGACGATGATGTTCTACTTCTGCATTTATCGCTTCAACACTTTCTGCAACAATACCGGCACCCGTTGCCATTGTTTGAGTTTGAATTGAACTAAAAAAAGAAAGGTTTTTGTTCTAGCTGTTTTTGAGTTTAAATAGGAAACAATAAAAATTATAAACTTGTCGCAGCGAGCGGAAAAAAATAACAAAAATATTATGCAAATGGGTATTGATGGTGCAATAATCGTACATACATCAATGATAGCATAATCTCTTTGATAGGGAAAAACGATGACCAAAAAAATGTTTTTTATAGATGGAATTAATTTTTGGGTACAACAGTTCAAGGATTGCTTGTTTTTGTAAAAATAAAGTTTTTTCAGCAAAGATATGCCTTGAATGGATATCCGTAAGTTCTTTCTGCTAGCTAATAATGAAGAAATATTTTCACTCAGCCTCATCTCGATCCGGAGTTGATTGAGTTGAGACTGAGTTTAAAGAAGTATAATAGCAAGGATAACTTTTAAGCTTAAATTTAAAAATATTCCATTAACAATACATTTATAATATTTGAAAAGTATTCACTTTGCAGAATTTTGGATATTTTATAACAAAAATAAATATTGTCTGCTATTTGTTAGCTATATCCATATATCTATTAAGTCCAGAGATTGAGGTATCTGGACTTGCTGATATTTTTTCCCTATCTATGAACAAGTATTTAGGCAAAATGGGGGCCATTTTCTCTTTGGAGCCTCCATGGATAATAGCAAAGACATAAGAAAAAACAAAGTTTTAAAATTTTCTCGAATGAATTAAAGAAGCTTCCTTTTTATGAACTTAATTCTTGAATAACTGCAATAAGCAAAAAGCTTGTAAACTTATATCCCATTTCCTTATTTAATATTCAAAATCATGAATATGAAACTTTAAAGTGGGCAGAAGTCAAACAAAAGATAAAAAAGTCAGAGTTTAAATGAACACCACTTTTTCAGTGAAATAAAAAAAGTTAGACGAAATTTTTAATTTTTATTGGAAGTAAATAAAAAAGGGGAAAAAGAGATTATGTTAATTATGAGAACAAAGTTGAACGCAATGACTTTTATTAATACATACATACTAACTACAAAGCAGAAGATTTAAACTGAAAAAAAGCTTTCAAAAAATAGTTTAAACTCAAAAATCAAATAAAACAGGTGACGTTCATGTGAACCAAAACAAAAATGCATTTTTTAAAATCTGTTGTTTTTTTTTCACTTTGTTCATTTCGATCAAAAAGCAGCACTTTGCTATCAGTGATCTTCCTTTTCCTATTTCTTTTGTTCATTTTTGATCACAAACGGTGTTTTAAAAAATAAATCACTGTTTTTGGTGATATTCGAATAATTAATCCATCAAATTTTTAATTCAAATGGTCATACTGTAATGGCGATTCTATTTCCCACGAGTAATATTTATAACGATAGACACGGCTCACAAAAAAATCGTGGACTAATTGATCTTTATCGACAACTACAAATCTGCAACCAAAGTGTGGTCGATTGTGACGGATCAGTGATCATAGAATGACAGATTTATCAAAACTATCTCCATCAAAAATTTGTAGCCAAAAGTATGCAAATTTGTCATATAATCGAGACAAATCTTAAGATAGAAGGGACAAATTTGACACTGCTGTCAGGTCACTATCTACCCTTGAATTTCAAATTAAACCATTCACAAAAAAAATAATTGCAATTTAAACTATCTTTAAAAAGGAGTGATCGATGATACGGATGCATATGATTTACAAGCAACTATAAATAGCTAAAAAACTTTCGTAAAACATGTGCAAAACACTTTTTTCTTTCATTTTCTTTGATAATGTTTTCGTACAAATATTATTTCATTGTTTTAAAGCAAACCTATGACTTTTTTCGCAATATCTTTTATTTCATATTTCTTTCATTAAAAAAACATCTTTGTTCTTCCGTTTTTCTTTCAACAAAAATGTCAAAGTTTACAACAAAAATACATTTGGCAATCTTTTATTGTAATGTATTTTTTGACCTTTAACTTTTGACACATTTTTCCATTGAAATAGCATCTTTTCTAATTATAGATATTTTCAATTTTATGAAAATTTTTACAAAACTTTTTATTGTTTTTATTTTTTCAATGCAAAAATGAGAACAATAGAAAAATATTTATGTCGAAAAAAGTACAAAGATTGAAATATTATTTAGAAAGCTTCCTTGAATTTTGTTTTCAAACAGGCAGATTTTTAAAAGTTTTAAAAACTATTTACTAATAAACTTTTTGAAACATTGTTGGCAATCTGTCACAGGTAGGGGGCGCAGAGTAAAAAATAAATTTTTGATTTTGGGAATAATTTTTATATCATTGGATAGATCTGGATCTTCGTAGTTTAATGCAATTGTTAGTTTTTTTAGTTATCTAGAAATTAAAAAGTTATGGATATTTAACAACGAGCGTCTAAAAACTTTTTTGCAAATGAGAGTTTTTCTCTTTGCTTCTCTAGACTTGCCCAAAACAAAAAAGTAGTGCATTTTTTCAACAAAAGAGCATGCTCTTTGCTTCTCTGAACTTGCCCAAAAGAAATCAGTGTTAAAAAATTTGAAAAAAATGTTATTCTTTTTTTGCGATTTTTTTTAACGCTGCGCCCCCTAGTCACAGGAGTGTCGCAAAACAAAAAGGCTGTCAACAAACAGCACGCTTCATTTTGTAAATCATAGTTCTCCTTAAAATGGACAATCTTCTTAAACTTATTTGTAGCAGCAATGTTGAAAATAAATATTTGGCTTGTATTACTGATGCTAAAGATAATAAATTTTTATTGACTACAATAATTGATGATGAAAATAATAAAATTATTTGTAAATTTTCTATTACTGATCTTAAAAAATTTTTTGATTTAATTCCAACTATTTTCACAAAAGCTTTTAAAGGTGTTATTTTTCAAGTATTTCATTTTCATTCCTTTTCACCACTCTATCAAAGCAATCATGATTTTTGTAAAGCTTTGAAAGAAAAATTTATGGAAATTCAAGTTCAAACATATTTTTTATCAACAATGGATTTGATGCTTTCAATTATGATCGTCAATAAAAGCTATAAATCAAAGATCAATGATATTGTTTCTTATATGACAATCTCGGATAATGAAGGATTTGTTATTAATCTGCTGTATACTCAAAATGGATATGATAAAATTTGTAGTAATGCATTCCCACTTTCATTAAACGTTGAAATGATTCGAAGAGAAGCGCTACAAGGAAATCCAAAAACTATTTTTTATCTTAATTTTGGACGTAATTCATCTGCAGTTACATCAAAAATGGAAAATGTAAAGGCTTTATTATCAAAAGGAAAAACTTTTATTGATTTTACTGATGATATTATTAATGATGAGGTTATTATTCAAGTGATGAAATGTATTGTTGATAAGAATTATATTCAATGCAAATTTCTTCCACTTTCTCTTAGAGATTATGTTTTACGTTTACAAAATGATGAATGCCCGATTCTTAGTATTCCTGCTTTTAATTCGTTGCCAGCAAAAGCAAAAAAAATTGTGGATAAAGCTGTTCATGATGTTATTGTAAGCTTCTTGTGGCGACATTAAAACATTTTTAACCTCAACTTTATAGGTTACTTCCGAAGATCGAGGTCAAGAGAGCCAAATTGCAACATTATATACATGTACTCCAAATCAATTAGCACATCGGCATGAAGTTACCCTTTACATTGATGAAGAAAATTTAGCGTCATATGAAGTAAAGCCAATCATTCTAAAAGAAATTAAAAATTTACCAAAATTTCTTGCAAAAAATAAAAGCTTTAATGTTCCTGTAATTGGATTCCTTAAAAATTTATCATTTATTTGTATTCAAAAGGAAGAAAAAGCCGGTTATGAATTTCTTCAAAGCTGGAATGGTATGTTGTTACTTTGATAGATTTGCATAGTAACTGACTGAATCATGAGTTTTAGATAATCCCAGCTCAACTTTTTTATCATAATCTTAAATGATTAATTTTTTTAGGTGTTATACTTATATTTAGCTTTTAATCAAGAGAACCCATCATTTGGAGAAACAGCAATAAAATTTTTGGAAACACTGCCTACTTGTGTCGTATATGGTATGTTACTATATTTTTCTGCTTGTCATCTAGCAGTTTTGTGGTTGAACTTGAAAATCAGGCATTTATTATCACCGCAAAGTTGCAAAAAAACCACTTCAGTAATTACCTAATTTTCAGGTTTAGTAAATATAAAAAGTTAAAAATTTTCCAAATATATTTTTTACAGATATCATAAAAATCATGTCATTACCACCAGAATCTTTACAAGATTACAAAACTGAAAGCTTTAAAATTACCAATGATGCTGAAAATCCAGTTTTACTTGAATTTGTCAATCATGAAGGAGAAAAGAAAGCTGCATCTCCAAGTTTTTTAATGGCACTTTTACTAAAACAACATTTCAAAGCAATCAAAACTGAATGTGGAAAAAAACCTAAAGAAATTGCATTTATTTTCTTTGATCATTTAACTTTTAATGAAAGAAATCGAATTGAAACTCAAATGGCAGAAGCTTGTAAAATGTTAAAAGTTTCTTGTAACTTTATTAAACGTTGATTTGTCAGAAGCTTTTTTGTTTTTGCCTTTTGGTATGATTTTTGTTTAGATAAAATCTATTGCTATATTTTTGATCAAATAATGTGTATAAATGGAGCAAAATACTTGCTGTCATTCAATTCGGCTAATTTTATACAATAATCGATTTTCAAGAAGAAAATAAAATTAAAAATCTCTCTGCTTTCCTTTGTTATTGTCACAATTAAGGAAAACCAATTTTTTATTCTCTAAAAAAAATTACCCATTTAAGAAATTTAATTCTTTTCTTTAATTAATAAAATTAAATCTTTTGAATCACATTCTCATTTTGTAATTTTCTATTAGTTTGTGGTAAAACGAATACATCTAGAAAGAAAAATGAATCACGATAGTGTTGAAAAAATAACTGATTTTTATAATATTTTTATGGAACAAGATTATGAAAATGAATACTTTGATGTAACCTTTTATGTTCAAGGAAAGGTAAGGTTTTTTGTAATTTCCGTTAAAATTTAACAGCGTTTCTTATAGGAACTTTATGCACATGGACAAACTCTTGCCGCTGCTTCTCCTATCTTCAAAGAACAACTTCTGAAAAATCGTTCAAAAGGAAATCCACCAATTCGAATTGATGACTACACTTATGATGAATTCTTTGAATTTCTTCGACTTATATCGCCTTATGAAGAGCTTGATATTGATGACAAATATTTCTTTGTTTTGACTGATCTTGCAAGTTATTATGGAATTAGCAGAATTTGGGAGATTTGTGACCGTAATTTTGCATTCCGTGATTCATTGGGATTGCATATTATTGAAATTGAAGATGTTTATGAAAAGCTAGAATTTGCTTTTAAATATTCATGGTATAATTTTGATAAAACTATTAAAGAATTTTTGAATGGAGAGTTTTCAAATTTGATTGAAAGCGCTGGTTTTTTAAATCTTGAAATTTCTAGTATCAAAGCTTTTATTTGTTATGCAATAAAAATTTGTAAAACGGTTGAAAGAAAAGAAAAATTATTAAAAGCGGTTTGTTGTTTTTTGTCAAATTAAATGTTCTCAAATTTTATATCTTTTTAGGTATTCAAATGGGCAAAACATCAAACAATGATTAATGAAGATATGCCAAATCAGAGAAAAAAGAAATTATTTTACATCAAATTAAAGATATTTTTCCACTTTTTAGTCTCGAATTTATTCTGGGCTGTGCTGGTAATTTTTTTATATTAATTTGCAATAAAAAAATTATATTTTTTAGTTGAAAAAGGTGTTATTTCTATTGAAGAAGCAAATAAACTTAAGACCATTGAATGTAAGTGTTTATTATTTAATTAATTTTTACCAAAATTTCTATATCTTAGTGACTGTTGAATCTGGTGATAAATCAATTGTTGGCGTCTTTGGTGATGGCTATGGTATTTTTGAATATATCTATTTTGAAGATGAAAATATTAAAATTTAGGATAATGGTCGACGCTGTGTATGGGAAAAAAAATTTAAAATTCCGAAAAAACCAAGTGAAGTAAAGAAAATGAAAGGCTGTAGCTGGTATTTGGTTTTCGATGAAAATCGAAAATTTAGTGTTAAACATCGAACTCTTATTAAGAAAACTGATTTTTTAATTGCTGAAATGAAGGAAAATGAAAATGAATTTATTCTTGACGCTGATCTCGACTTTGATGCTACTGTAACTCAAAAATCTTCTTTTGAGAAATTTGATATTTTCTTTTCCGTTTGTCAATAATTTCTTTGTTTTGTTTTTGTTTTTTTGTATTTCCTTATTTCTTTTTTTTGTAATAGATTGATTTTTTGAAATTCATTTTATTGGTGTCAACAGTTTTGTTTCTATTTTAAGTATTATTGTTGAAAAATGTATAGACAAAAAACATGAGCCTCACAATTCTATCCTAAGCTAGAAAAGACTACGGTAAGCAACGAAGTCATCGATTGGCTTTTCTTTGTTAATAAAACAAAAACATTTTAAGAGTTAATAATTTGACATTACAAAACAATTATTCTAACAATTTGTGCACCATTGTTCATCCATTGTCAAAGCATACAACATAAACGTAATTGTTTTAGAACCATTTTTTGATCTTTAACATTTTTTCCATCCATTGTTCCATTAAAATAGCAAACTTTTTAATTATAGCTGTTTCCAATTTTTATTTTTAAAAAATTTGACCAAAGTTTTTATTTTTCAACGCAAGAAGGGATACAATGCAAAAAATTTATGTCGAAACAATTACAAAATTTGAAATGATATTTTTAAATGAAAATGAAAATTTTGAGACTAAATTTTGATTTGGAAACAATAAACAAATTCTTTATCCCTAGCAGATGAAGATAGCTTAAAACCGGGCATTTCACCTACATTCCTTGAATCAGGATATTCCACAATAGAAACCACAGTGTGTGATGCATCAGTCATCAACTAAAGCTGGATTTGCTTCTGCTTCCGTAACACTTTTAAGCAAAGCTAAAGCTTCTCTCTTTTTCGTATTCATTCCTTCAAATTCAATATATGGTGTTCTTAGACCAGAAAAATCAGGCGATAAAATTATTTTTATAATTCCTGTTAATCGAGTTGTATAATTAAATGAAAGATTATTAGTGAATTTGAGGCTTACATCAGCTTGAGATTTTATTCTCTAAAAAGGAGAGAGCATTACATCTTTAAAAATTTCCTACAAGAGTTTATTGAAAAAAAAATACCTTTAAGTCAAAATAAAACATTTCAATGTTAAAGTTTTCTGGAATATTGTATAACCAAAATTTTTTGATATTTGTAAAGTGTGGAATTTTAAGAAGTTTTTTTACAGTAAATGTTGAAGTGTTATTTACAGCAGGATTGAAGTGGCTAAAAATAATGCGTTTATGCAAGTTTTTTCAATAGAGTATTGTTTTCAGAATAAACTGTGAAAAACAAAAACATCAAGAGCATATGTAGTTCCATGGAAGACAACAACTGACCGTAGAGGTATTCAGGTGAAGCTGGAATTATATTTCCATATTTTTGCTATATACTTTAAAGCAGCGTAATAAAAAGGAACAAGTAATTTAGTAGTTGGCTATGTATTTGAGGTGGTTAGAAAGTATCCAAAATGAAGATTATTAGATATTTTATAACAAAAATAGACATCGTCTGCTGTTTATTAACTATATTCATATATCTAATAAATCCACAAATCGAGAATTTAGCCGCTTTTTTTTGTTTCTCGCTATCCCTTAGCTAGACAAGTTTATTGGTAAAATGTCGAAGCTCAGGTTCACTTTGAGTTAAAAACCCTCCATCGGTGAGTCCTTAATGGGGTTTTGTCCCCAAGAAAAAAATTATTTCTAATACAAAACTTACTATTCAAGAGATTCTAGTTTTGGCATAAGTCCAATAAGTCTTTCAAATGGAACTTCCATCTTTCTTCTATATTTTACTGAAACCTTTTTAAATTTACAAATTTTAACAGACTTTGTTAAAAATTTAAAAGCCTCCATAGAAATCGTTTGTTTTTTGAGTACCAATTTCGCCAAATCACATCGGTAAATTTTTGGTTTTATTGTTGAAATAAGTTTGGAACTGCTCTTTGGAGAAGTTGCTAGCATTTCAGTTATCCATAACTGTTTTGCAATTTTTTCATAATTAAATTCAGCAAATGTTGAACAATCATTCTTTATGCAGATTTGTTTGACTGTATCAGAAACTTTGAAGCAGTGAAGGACTAAAATTGGTCGTTTTTTAAAAAAATGTTTACAAGATTGTATTAATTTTTGATAAATATTTGAATTTGATGGAAACAATGTTAAATATCGAATTATTGGAAGCGGAACTGAAAATTGCTGGGAATAAAATGAAGCATAAACGTTGTAGTTGAAATTTGTTATGTTTGAAATTAATTCATTGCTTGGATCCATTTTAAGCCTTTTTGAACAACTTAATGCAAAATCAACACACACAGAAACAATTTTTTGCCAGCATTAGGTACACAAATACCACCAGACATGCACATTTTTAATGACCTCTTTGATAGGGTTGGATAATTTACCGGTAAATTATGTTTCGGTTAATTAACCGGTTAATTAACCGGTTAATTAACCGGTAGACAGGTTAATTAACCGGTTAATTAACTGGTTAATTAACCGGTTAATTAACCGCGGTTAATTAACCGGCCAACCCTACTGCTCAAAGACTCTTTGAGCAGTAACATCATGTTGATTATTGATTTCTTTCCTTTCTCTACGAAAATAAGTACACTTTTTTTCATTGTCTAAGGAATAATGTGTGAGGTAGTTGTTATATTCTTTTGGGTTTTTTTTCTAAAAGAAAAATTTTTCATGATGCAGTGCTGAAAAAATTTTCTTTTTTTTTCTTTCTTTACCCTCTAGGGCTTGATATACCCGAGATTGTTTAACACTAGGTGTTATCAATGGGATGACAGTGGGCACAATCCACAAAGAATAGGAGATTTTCTATCGACACATAGAGGAGTAGTCACCGCCAGGTTGCGCCGGCAAAGATCTGGCACTTAAATGCTAACAGCCTCGAAGAACTCCTGTAAAGAACTATAATTGTAATCAACTTTGTGTATTTCTGATATTAGCATTCGAGCAGGTGACAAAAAAAATCCATGGAATTAGTTTCTTTTTATTTTTAACAAAAACAAAAAAGTTTGACTACAAAAGAATTAATAAACTTGATATTTATTAAAATTTCAGTGCAATGTATTTTTAAAAACTAAAAAATTTTGTTAAAATTGGTGTTTGATGTTACCTAAAGAAAGGGTTTTTATTAAATTAGTTTATTTATATAACTTTAAAAAACCATGCAAGCAATAAATTATTTGTTTTTAAATAACTGAATCATAACAACGCAATTAATTGAATCATTAAAAATTATACATATTTTTTTGAGAAAAACAAAACTTAAAAAAATGAAAAAACATTTTTGAAAAAATGGCTACATTCAAAGTCATAACAACACTTTTGTGTCCAATTTTAGGTCTTTGTGCAAACATCACATTATCACAGCCATCTGTTTGTAGCCCACCATCAAATACAGTTGGAATATCATTTGCTGCAGGTGTTTATAATCGTGATGAAGGAAGTATTAAAGCAACATATTCATGTGAATGTGATGAAATTGGTGTAAGAGCTTATTATCCTTCAAATAGTAATCTTGTAAGAACTACAGCTGCAATTCATATTCATCGAGGCAAATGTGAATATGATCGAGCGAAAGTTATCTGTAGTGGTGGGTTACTTTTTTAGGGTTTTAATGGGAAATATTTCTCAAAAAAAAGTGAATCAAGAAAACGTAACAACGAGGCTCGACTGATTCAAGAAACAGTCGAGCCTCGTTGTTACGTTCACCTCGATCTTACGTGGTTTTTGCTTGGTCTCTTCAATAAAGTTTGCCATCTCGTGTGTTTGAGCGGTTAGCGCGTCGGATGTTTGACCTGGTGATCCCAGGTTCGAATCCCAGGCGGGGCTGCCACTAAAAGACATGAGTAGTTGAATGCTCGGTGGGTCCGAGGTTAAAACAAATTCCATGAGTGGCACCCAAGTTAAAAGTGAGCCCATCCTTAAGATGTTTTTAAAGTTGACTCATGGGTATCGTGTTAGGGAACAGGGGGTGTTAGGTCCAGCACAATACTATGATTCTCAAATCTCTGTGAACAGTAAGGTGGGTTAAATACAAATTTGAATTTGGCGCCTTTTTTCAAAGTTTTCTCTATTGTCAAAATTGCAGACTCCATTCACTGACGACATGTTCCATAAAATATGAACTCCCTGAAATCATTAAAAGCGATTTGTCGACCAGAAATAAATTTTGAATTTATTTGGACCACTCTGTATTTCATCTCACAATCTTTTTAGGTCGAACAGATAAAGATTGCCAAGATTTTTGTTTTTGTTCTGAAGATGGCCAATGCTATACAAACAGTGAACCATATGCGCTAATAAAATTTATACCTATTTGTACGAATATCAGTAAATGCCATATGTATGTTACCATAGATCAAGGAAATTTTCGTCAAGAAAATGGAACCCTCTACCAACCACCACCAACAACTTCTCTCACGGATCTTTCAAATCCATTTAACCAAAATATCAAAGCTGCATCGATATCTTGTAATGGATGTGATAAAATTCGTACTCCACCTGTATGTAAAAATGTTGCATATAATTGTATAACTCCACCAAATTCTGTTGGTATTATTATTGATATCATTTCTTATGGAATGGATTTAACTCGAACATCACTTCCAAGTGCAAAATGTCAATGCCAAAGAAGAATTAAATATTTTTGGGAATCTATTCCTGCAACGGTTCCACCAACAGCTAAATGGGCATATGAAAATAATCAAACTGCTTTTATTATTAATACACAATGGGGTTGCCCAGTAAGTGCATAAAAGTTATTAATCAATAGTAAATTATTCAAATTTACAGGGTTTCTGTATTTGCGCTGAAGAAGGTCATTGCTTTCGAAGAAAAAACACCTCCGATCACGTACATTTAATTTATTTCATTCCATATTGTTCCAATGCAACAAATTGTCATATGTATGGTGTTGTTGATCTAACAGATAATCGAAAAACATTTATGTATGAAAATGGTACACTTTATAAACCTGTTGCAAATAGTTATAACACATATTTGAATTCAACCTCATTGTTTATTAATGTGTATTTAATAAGTTGTTTACGATGTGAAAGACCTCAATACAAGCCACAGTGTGAAGGAGCAACGGTAATACGAAAGAAAAATGAAATTATGTCAAGATATCCATATGTGTTATATAATGATACGGTGAGTGATAAAGGGGAAACAAATCTTTCAATTAGTTTTTGTGTGCTACTAAGTTCGCATATATCTGCAGTATCCTGCAGAAACGCTCTTTCTCAAGTTCCACAACTCTTCTCGGTTCCACAACTCTTTCCTTTATTGTTACCGATTCTCTCTCTGTTAAATGTCTTAACACGAATAACTACTACGTAGTTATTCGTTTCCTCCTTGCTCTCTCTTCTCGAATGTTCCAGCCTATTTCCAATAGAGCTGTTGTTTGCTCGCTCTCATTCGAGTTGTCTTATCGTTCTGCTGAACAGCCGATCCTCTCTGCTGTTATTATTTATTATTATTATTTATATTTATTTGTTGTTAATAAATATTATTGCTTGTAATATAATCACGGATATTACAATTGGTGACGAGAGTAGATACTGGATTCACTGCTGCTGAACTATCTCACTCTTTATTTCAATACTGGACGATCCTCTTCTTCAATTTTTAAAATTGTTTGCTGGATATATGGCTCCTGCTATTGTCTTTCCAACTCTTCCTGCTTTTGTTCCCGATGCTTCAAATCCTCGTTGTGCTGAAACTTGGATCACACAAGTCGAAATCAAATACTCATTTTGTACTGATTTAACCGATGCTCATAAAGTTGGACTTGTAAATTCTGTATTGGATATACAAACATTCGATCGTGTTACTCGTGCTTTGCTGCCAGAGAAGATTGCAACATATGCTGATTGGGAAAAGTTTAAACAAGTTTTTATTAATCTTTTTGATACTAAACGATCACTTTTTGCTAATCGATACGATGCTTTCCAGATTGAATGGTTGGGTCCTGCTCGTGAGCCGCTACATGAATACATTGCTCGTGTTCGACAAACTGTTGCTTCCTTCGATACTGCTAACTTCTCTGCCAATGAACTATCAACATTACTTGTTCTTATGGGCATGAAAGCTCCAGTTCTGGAACCACTCCGATCCTTAGTTTTGCAAGCTCTCATCAAAACTCCAAAAGAAACCTTGGATAATATCCAGACATTGATGGATAATGCTCTTCTTACTGAAAGAGATCAAAAGCTTCCAGAACAATCTCGTGTATCTTATGTAAAGAAGACCGATTCTCGTCCACAACGTAAACCTGCTGTATCTTCCAACAATACAAGGAAGCCACCTCCAAAGACTCCTTGCCGTCATTGTGGTTCTTTTCATCGGCATGATGATTGTCCATTCAAGGATGCAAAGTGTCGTGAATGTGGTACTGTTGGTCATATACAAAAAGTTTGTCCAAAGAAGAAAGCCGATTCTTCAAAACAACATGGATATAATAAATCTGGTCGATCTGGTAATAAGGTTGGTTTCGTTACAATTGGGAGTTTGGGAACTATCAATACATCCAATAAACGGATATATGTTGATATCTTAATCGATAATAAACCTCTTAGCATTCAATATGATTCTGGATCAGATATTACTATCTTATCACGTCGTGATCATCATAAAGTTGGTACACCGATCCTTTCTAAATCACATGTTCAAGCACGTGATGTTAATCGTAAACCTGTACCATTGGATGGATGCTTTACTGCTACAATCAAATACAACGATTCTTGCAAAAGCGTAAAGATCCATGTTGCTGATATTTCTGTTTCGTTGCTTGGACTTGATTACTGTAACAAGGTTACTCTTCTTCCATCAACAATGTCAGCCGATCCTTTTGTTGCTCAAGTATCATCACCTGCTGCTGTCGATATACCTGAAACAAAAGGTACTCAATCAACAATCGATTCTCTCATCAAAGAATTCGATACTGTATTTCAACCTGGACTTGGCCGATGCTCCAAAGCTGAAATACATCTGCAACTTAAACCAAATGCACGTCCTGTATTTGTACCTGCTCGTCGTATGAGCCAACAAGGTCTTGACGTTGCAAAAGCTGAAATAACTCGTCTATGTGACTTGGATGTTATGGAAAGATTTCAAGGCTTTCCTGATTTTGCAACACCTGGATCAATAGTCAAACGTAAAGATGGCAGATCTCGATTTGTTGTTGATTATTCAACTGGATTGAATGCTCAACTGGAAGAACCATCATATCAGCTTCCCGTGCCTGAAGATATTTACAATCAATTAGCTGGTTGCAAATTCTTTACACAACTTGATCTCTCCGATGCTTATCATCAAGTACCACTGGATAAAGAAAGCCAACTGCTTACTGTTGTATCAACACCATTTGGATACTTCAAATACAAGATGGCTTCAATGGGTTTGAAAACTCTCCCTGCAGATTTTCAACGAATCATGAATGAAATGTTCGATGATATACCATTTGCACATCCATACTTCGATGATATCTTAGTTGCTTCCCGATCCTATGATGAACATCTTAAACATGTTCGTGTTGTACTTGGTCGAGTACAAGAATGGAATTTTCGATTGAGCATAAAGAAATGCAAATTCTTTCAAACTAATATTCGTTTTTTAGGTCGCTTAATCGATGCTAATGGAATTCATCCCGATCCTTCAAAGATCGATGCAATTAAAGCAATGGCTACACCAACTGATGTCTCCTCTCTCCGATCCTTTCTTGGCATGGTAAATTTTTATCAAAATTTTGTCTCGATGATGCGTGATCTTCGACAGCCTTTGGATGAACTCCTCAAGAAAGATGTTACGTGGTGCTGGACCGATACTCATGATAAAGCTATTCGTGATATCAAAGCTGCTCTTTCCAACAAGTGCATGCTAACTCACTTCGATCCTCGTCTTCCAATTACTGTAGCTGCCGATGCTTCCCAACATGGGCTTGGTGGAGTTCTTTCACATGTATATGCTGATGGCTCTGAACGACCAATTCAATTTTTCTCGCGTGCTTTAACAACTGCACAATCAAAGTATTCTCAAACTGAAAAAGAAGCTCTTGCATTGATTACAGCTGTTAAAATCTTCCACCGATACTTGGAAGGTCGACACTTTACCTTGTACACCGATCACAAGGCTCTTCTATCTATTTTTGGTCCACATTCATCAAAGCCATCATATGCACTTAATCGTCTTCATCGCTGGTCAATTTTCTTGGTTGGATACAACTTCGATATCAAGTACACCAAGACAAATGAATTTGGACAAGCCGATGCTCTTTCAAGATTGATCTCTGATGCTCGACAGATCAAAGATTCTTTTGAAGAGGAGGAAGAATTGGATGAATCTTTTACATCTCAAAAGATTGTCAATTCAATTTCAACGTTGCTTGTTACCTCCAAAGACATCATTGCTGCATATGGTACCGATACTTTTGCTCAAGAAATTTTTGCCAAGCTGCAAGACAAAGGTAAGCATAATGCCGATACTAATTCAAATCGTTTTTCAGTTGTTGATGATATGATTATGATGCAAGATCGTATATATATCCCGGAAAAGCTTCGATCTGCAGTTCTGGAACAACTTCATGCTGGACATAATGGAATGTCTCGTACCAAAGCTTTAGCTCGTCGTCACTGTTATTGGCCTCGTATTGATGCTGATATTGAAAAGCTGATTGCTGGATGCTATGAATGCGTACAATTTTCACCCGATCCTATCAAAGCTACACTATCGTCGTGGCCTGTTTCTTTCAAGCCTGGTCAACGTGTTCATCTTGATTTTGCTGGTCCATTTCAAGGTCATATGGTATTGATCGCTGTTGATAGCTGCTCCAAATGGATTGATGCTCGTCCAATGAAACATGCTACTGCTTATGAAACAACAAAGTTCCTCCTCCGATACTGTGCTGATAACGGAACACCTCAACTTCTCGTTACAGACAATGGTTCACAATTCACTTCTGCTGAATTCAAAGAATTTTGTGCTGAAAATGGTATTCGCCATATCACCTCTCCTATTTACCATCCACAATCTAATGGACAAGCTGAAAAGATGGTAAATGTTTACAAAAGCTTCATCAAGAAACAAGCTCTCAAAGAAGGTGCAAATTTCGACATCGATCTCGAAACTTCTCGTTTTCTTGGTTGCTACCGTACAACTCCAAATACTGCTACTCCTGGAAATGTTACTCCTGCTAAGGCTCATCTTAACCGTGAACTTCGAACAACCCTTGATCTTATTCGTCCTGAAGTTGCCGCTCGCTTCAACGAAAATGTTCGACAAAATGAAGCCTTTGATCGTCATCATGGTGCCAAACCAAAACATTTCAAAGTCAACGATCCTGTCTTTTATCGTCGCAAGAAAGGTACTTCTTGGAATCCTGCTATAGTTCTGAAACTTGTTGGCAATCGTCTTTATCGTCTTCGTGATAATGAATCTCAAAAAGAAATTCGTGTTCATGCCAATCAAATGAAACTTCGTCATGATCGTGCTCCATCAACCGATTCTCTCAGATTCCTACAGTCTCCTGATAATTATGATTATGATCCAATGGAAGAAATCTCTTCATCATCAGAAGCCTCTTCATCGTCAACTTCGTCGTCATCTGAAAGCTCCGATTCTGATTCAACTCCTGTACCGTCTCCTGTTGCTCATCGCTATCCAAGCCGTAACCGTAAACAACCTGAAAGATTGAAAGTCGATCCTCGTGCAAGAAAATCATATGTATAATAATCTCTTATTAGTTATTTTTACTGTTTTTATTGTCAATTTTTTTCTTGTATCTTCCCTCTCTCTTTCCATTGTTCAGCGTTTACGATTCTTACTCTTTCCCATCCGCTTAGTTTTCTTTTCACTTTCGGTTGCAGAACTGTCCAAGATGTTACGGTCGTGTTCAAGGTCTTCAAAGTGGCTTTAAAGTGCTTCTAAGGACTTCCCGATACTGGTTAGCTTAGCGCCTGAGGGTCGATATCTCGAACATCCACTTCTCCTTATCAACCTTAACCAATCCTCAAACATCAAGGATCTTTTCTGTTTTATCCATCTCTTACAACTTTTTAACTAAGTGGGGAGGAATGCAGTATCCTGCAGAAACGCTCTTTCTCAAGTTCCACAACTCTTCTCGGTTCCACAACTCTTTCCTTTATTGTTACCGATTCTCTCTGTGTTAAATGTCTTAACACGAATAACTACTACGTAGTTATTCGTTTCCTCCTTGCTCTCTCTTCTCGAATGTTCCAGCCTATTTCCAATAGAGCTGTTGTTTGCTCGCTCTCATTCGAGTTGTCTTATCGTTCTGCTGAACAGCCGATCCTCTCTGCTGTTATTATTTATTATTATTATTTATATTTATTTGTTGTTAATAAATATTATTGCTTGTAATATAATCACGGATATTACAATATCATAATATCTAATTTTATAGAAATCCAATTCCCAAATTATGATCAATGACATAATATCTCAAGAAATATTAGATGGTGATGTCTCATATGCTTTTGCAATTTTTACACAGTTATGTCGAGAATCGTACATGCCAACAGCAACATATGATACTCCACGGTTGTTTGAGCTTTGCTATAATAGTTCTATGGAACGGTACATAAAACGTATTTTTTCTCAAACTCGAGCAAAAATCAAAACCTTGTTCAACTCGATTTTTTCAAAATGATCGTATGAACTTGAAACTTTGCAAATATACTCTTAATGCTCAAAAAACAACTTTGGAGGGGTTTTTGAGAATGTTACACTTCTATTAAGCTCGTGGGAAAGGATTGAAAATAGCGAAAAATCGAAAAAACGTCAAATTTTAGCTGTTTTTTTGAGATAACTATTAAAGCTGATTTGTCCCCCGCATAGACACAGTCGTATCTTTTTAAGCATGTAAAAATACATATGTTAATGAAAAAAGGAATGAAATAAATCACCGGCTAGGTGCAACTGAACAGACCTACTCGATTTTGAAAAAAAATGCGTTATAAAAAACTGCACCAAATGTAATCCAAAACAATTTGATTTGCTGTACACTCAAGCGAATGCAAACGTAGATATAGAATTACAAAAAACAAATTTATATTTGCTATATTTTTTTGGAATTATTGGTATTATTGCTGCGTTGGGATTATTTAAATTAGTTTTATCAGTGAAAGAAATGCAAACATCTTATGGAATTTTATGCGCTATCTTGGCTTTTATTGATGCAATGTATTTATTGGTTTCAATGATTTTGGAAGGTATGAATGTTTTTTTACTTACATTGATAGTCCTACAAAAGTTCCGAGGGGGGTCTTGATTGTACATTGCTTGATTTACTCCTGGAATCTCTTTCCAGTTCATCACTAAGGGCACTGCTTCTAGTTGCAAGATCTTCAGTTTCCAATGGTTTTTGTTGTGCTTCAACAGTTGTTGTTCTTGTTGGAACAGCAATATCACTACGTCCTGGATGATAAACAGAAACATGTGTTTCAAGTGGTAATCCATTAATGTCATTAATTTTATCTGTAGATGCAATAGGGCCTTCATAAACTTCTGTAGAAGGATAATCTTGATGAGCTGCACCTTTCTTGAAGAATCCAGTAATTCGGCTTGAAAGTGTTGGTGCTTTTTCAGTCAAATCTTCACCTTCAATTGGTTGAGCTTCAATTGTAGTGGTTGTAATAGTAGTTGTTGGAGGAAGATCGGAACGACCAGAATGATAAACTTGAACATGTGTATCAAGGGGTGTTCCATCAACATCAGTAATTCGGCTTGTTGATGCATATGGACCTTCAAAAGCTTCTGTAGAAGGATAATCTTGATGAGCAGCACCTTTCTTGAAAAATCCAGTAATTTTACTACCAAGTTTAGCAGCAAAATCATCTTTTTCAACTGGTGCTGTTTCAATATGAGAAGTTGTTGGAAGAGTATCATATTGACCAGAATGATATACGCTAACATGTGTATCAAGTGGTGTACCATCAACATCTGTAATTCTACTTGTTGATGCAATTGGTCCTTCATATACTTCTGAAGTTGGATAATCTTGATGATGATCCTTTTTGAATAAGCCAGTAATTTTGCTACCAATTTTAGTTGCAAGATCTTCAGTTTCCAATGGTTTTTGTTGTGCTTCAACAGTTGTTGTTGTTGGAACAGCAATATCACTACGTCCTGGATGATAAACAGAAACATGTGTTTCAAGTGGTAATCCATTAATGTCATTAATTTTATCTGTAGATGCAATAGGGCCTTCATAAACTTCTGTAGAAGGATAATCTTGATGAGCTGCACCTTTCTTGAAGAATCCAGTAATTCGGCTTGAAAGTGTTGGTGCTTTTTCAGTCAAATCTTCACCTTCAATTGGTTGAGCTTCAATTGTAGTGGTTGTAATAGTAGTTGTTGGAGGAAGATCGGAACGACCAGAATGATAAACTTGAACATGTGTATCAAGGGGTGTTCCATCAACATCAGTAATTCGGCTTGTTGATGCATATGGACCTTCAAAAGCTTCTGTAGAAGGATAATCTTGATGAGCAGCACCTTTCTTGAAAAATCCAGTAATTTTACTACCAAGTTTAGCAGCAAAATCATCTTTTTCAACTGGTGCTGTTTCAATATGAGAAGTTGTTGGAAGAGTATCATATTGACCAGAATGATATACGCTAACATGTGTATCAAGTGGTGTACCATCAACATCTGTAATTCTACTTGTTGATGCAATTGGTCCTTCATATACTTCTGAAGTTGGATAATCTTGATGATGATCCTTTTTGAACAAGCCAGTAATTTTGTTACCAATTGTAGCCATAAACTTGAAGTACTTCAAACTTCTGAAAAAGTTTGAAAGTTCGGAGCTTCCAAGTGTTAAAAGAGTTGATATACAGTCAACTACAGCTCAGCAAAATTTCTGAATGTGATAAATATCAGCGCAAGGTGGTCGAGTGGTCTAGTGCTGGCCTATCGACCGTTCCCTCACAAGTTCGAACCCCTGTGCTTGCCCAACCCAGGCGTTACCAATTGGACGACAATCGGTACATTCCGCAAGGAGTGGGGGTCCCCTATGGGGAGATAGAGGGGCTGCCGAATACCGGGTTGCGAAGATCTTCGGATCTGGCACCTAAAGCTAACAGGCTCGGAGCACTCCGGTAAAGACGCCCACGACTGAACGTCCTGATATGGAGAGATTTAACGTTTAATAAATATCAACATTTTTAGGCGGTTATTCTCTCTACAAAATAATGAACAACCAGCCATGGCAATATAAGTATTCCTTTGCTATTTTTTACCTTCATATCTCGCTTTCACAAATTGGAGCTATTCTTGGAATTTCAAAATCTTTTAATCGAACTATAGCTGTTTATTTTCCATTTTTTTATCGATGTAAATATTCAAATCCGCGACTTACAATCTATGCTTCTCTTACATTTATTATCGCCTTTTTTGCTCTCAATATTCCAATTCTCTTTCAAGAAGATAATCGACATTTTTATTTTGATATTGAATTTAATGATATCCGAAATACTGCAGAGTTAAAGTTTTTTTGGAATTTTTATCATTATACTGATTATGTTGCAGTTGCTTTGTCGTTCATCTTTGATGTTGCAACAGCACCTCAACTTTGGAGATTTTTTGCTAATAAAAATAATGCAGGTGGAAAATGGACAAAAGAAAAGATTGTTGCAGAAGCTTTGCTACTTTTACAAAACTTTTCTAATGTTGTCTTATTTGGACTTCAACTTATTCCAACGTTATCTTTTGGTGGATTTTGTGGTACTACATGGCGACGAAATTGCTTTGATACAACCTTCAAACAAATGCTTGTAATTTTGTATTATTATAATTCTAGAAGAGCGATTTGGAGAACGCTTGATGAAGTAATTTCTTTCTTTATACAATATCGAATTTGGAGAAATACAGTTAAAAAATAAAATTGAATTTTCTTTATTGTAAATCCATTTTCTTGGTATGTCTTGTTTGTATGCTCATTTGCTGAAGCTAACAAAATTTATTTGTATTGAAATAAATCTTTAGTGTTTAGATTTAAAAAGCTTTTTTGCTATTAAAAATAAGATAAAATAAATTTATTTTAACACTGGAAAGTACGTTTCTGTAAAATATCAACATCACAGAATTTTCTGAAAATGGGAAATTCCTGTTTCCGTTTTTTTTTCAAAAACCGACTGGAAAATGAACACTAGAAACAGTATAATCAAACGGTTGACTCAAAAAAAATTTCAAACGTTACGAACAAAATAATAAATGCCTTTTTCTTGCGAATTACTGTACCCATTTAAGTGTAATATATCAGGTCGTTCCATAAGTTTCTGCGTTTGGTTTTTCCTCTGGCATATTCGACTGGAGACTCCAAAAAATCTGAAATTTCGCATGGAGGTAGTCATGGGTCTTGGTCAAAGGGTGGTATATCGGTTTTTAAGGTATCTGGGATTTTCATGGAATTCTGAGGGATTTTCGTGTCGAAACCAGGATTTTTGAGATTTTTCGTGGAACGAGCCCTATAAAATGAGAATTTGAAGCTTATATGAGCCGATATGGCCTGTGGGGGTAGCCAAGACACTGCCCTAACAGAATTTATGAGTTTTGGAATTTTCTCGAACCTTCTAGAAGCTTCCCGAATTTTTAAACCACAATTACTGTAATTAAATGAAACCTTGAGTATTTTAAGGCTATTTTTTAAAAAAGTATTTAGAACGGTGCTAGAAATGCTTAAAAACTATAAATTAATAATTTTTCTGTCGATTTGTATGATTTGGGGTCATTAAAGGTTATTTAAAATGATTTTTAACCATCATGTAAGAGGTATTGTAGACCATCTGCTTCGGAAGCTCCTAAATGACGTAAAACTCATTTTTTCGCAAAATCCTTTCAAGGGGAGTGGGAAAAATCAGGTTTATAATCCGAGTGTGCCACTGAATTCCCCATGGTCGAAAACCTATATATCCGATTTTTCCCACTCGCCTCAAGTTGGCGACTTCAGAAGCCTCTAAAATCCAGAATCCTGCCGCGAAAATTCAAAAATCTTTTTTTTCTGTTTATTTGTACCATAGGCAACAACATATTAAAATTTGAAGAACGAAATCGAAAAAAAATTTTTTTCTGTGCCTCGGTTGTAAGGAAAAGTGAAATTTTTACGCAGACTCTGTCTTAAGTTGATGTAAAATAATTTCTTTCTTTTCTTCTTCTGGCATCTTTTCGTTTACCATAGCTTGATGTTTAGTCCATTTATAGACCTAAAAGTTGTTATTTAAGCTGTTGATTTTATCAAACACAAAACAAACAGCCTCAAAAACTTCTTCAGTATATACGTCATCATTATTAGAATAAGCATTGAAAAATAATACATTAAGCTTTAACAGCAGATTTCTCAAGATCGACAAAACCATTACAACCAGTTAATTGATAAAAATTATTATCAATAAAATCTTCAAGTGATGTATTATTTCCTCCTACAGAATATTTTTCTGCAAGTACACTGCTTTCAAAAATTTCATCCACATCATCAAATTCAAGATCAAAATCAAATTTATATCGATCACGAATTTTAATAATTCTTTCAGCTTTATAAAAATGAGCAAGTTTAGCAAAAGCAAAAATTATTCCATTCATTTCAATTTCACTATCAGGGAAATAAAAAAGGCGATAACAATTATAATAAATAAGGCGAAGAAATTCATAGAATTCTATATAAGTGTAATCATCAATTTGAATTGGGCCATTTCCTTTTGAACGATTTTTAAGAAGAAGCTCTTTGAAGACTGGAGAAGCAGCAGCCAAAATATGAGCATGAGCATAAAGTTCCTACAATATTGTATTACTAAATTTTTGTTAGCGGTATAAAACATACCTTTCCATCAACATAAAAAATTACATCAAAAAATTCATTTTCATAATCTTGTTTACAAAAAGTATAATAAAATTTTTCATGTAATTGAAAAACTTTATATTCATCTAATTCTGTTGCATTTTGTTCAGCTTCATTATTCATTTTGAATGAATCCTAAACACAATATTCTATATTATAAATATACAACAAAAATTCAGCAAATAAACAATACGAAAAAATTTTTGCTTCACGAAGATTTGTTTGAACAATACACAACTTCGACTTTTGAGAAACTAATTCGTGAGGCAGTGATGAGATACAAACAGCAAAATTGTATGCGTATTTCTTTCTATCATTTGGCTCAAAAAACATACACACACATTAGCATCCTTTTTGCTTGCACTTTTTGCAATGAGTTTGTCCGAGGTTCTAAGCGCTGCAGCTTTCTTTCTTTATCTTTTTTGATTACTTTTGTGGAAAAATGGGGACAAAAAGATTTTGTGAAATTTCAAATATTCGAAAGACAGTGCCGCAATTTGAATGGGGACTCTGGTGACTAGTCACAAACACGCCACTTTTCTTTCAATAAAAAAAACGCATTGATGACGCGACTATGGCGCTTTATTTTTTCGCTTTGAAACCATTAACAATGTTTTTCAGAGAGCAGCTCATACAATTTTTTTTTGTAAACTCCTTTTTTTGTTTCAGATTCGTAGAAGTCCAAATATTCAAAAATACTGTAGCTGTCAATGAGAAAGAAGAAGTGCTATAAAAATATTTCACTGCTTTAAATGTTACAGTAATCAAAATAATATTTGTTGGCAACGGCAAGATTTATTTATGCAGTAATTTTCCAAAACAAACAAAATCAAAAAGATTTTCTAAAAGGCATGCATTCATCAAAAACCAAAAGCTTAAAAATTATTTATTACAACGAGATACAGTAGCGCAAAAATCATATTCTTCTTTTCCTTCTTCTTTCTTTTTGAAAACAAATTCATCATTCATTTCTTTCATGTCAGCAATTAAATAATTGTCTCTGTTAATCAACGATTGATGTTTGATACTTAATTTTTCATTCATATTAAAGAGCAAATACCAGTCACAGCCCTTCATTTTTTTTAATTTACTAGAAGTTGATGGAATTTCAAATGTTTCATTCCAAACACAACATCGTCCATTTTTACAAAATTTGATTTCTTTATCTAATTTAGTATCTTTGATAAATTCAAAAATATTGTATCCATCAACAAATGTACCAGTAATTGATTTGTCACCAGAAGTAAAAGTGACTAAAAATTTTTTGTATGAATTAAAAACAGAGAAAAACTAATTAGACTAACTTTCAATAGTTTTATAATCATTTGCTTCTGCAGTAGTAATAAGACCACTTGGAACTAAAAAACATCAATTACAATACCATAAATTAGCAAAAAAAACTTACCAGCAAATTTAACAAGAAGTTGAAGACTAAAGTACGGAAGAATATCTTTAATTTGTTGTAAAATAAGTTTATTCTTTTCTTCTTCTGGAGTATCTTCATTAACCATATCTTGATGTTTTGCCCATTTGATTATCTAAAAGAGATCAATATTTATTGAAAACTAAATGCAAAACAAACAGCTTCAAAAAGTTCTTCAGTAAATATTTTATCGTTGTAAGGATAAGCAATGAATAAAATACATTTACTAAAAGCTTTAATAGCAGATTTCTCAAGTTCAATAAAACCATTCCAAGCAAGTAAATCAAAGAAATTATCATCAATAAAATCTTCAAGCGTTCTATTGTTGATTCCAACAGAATACTTTTGAGCAAGTTCAATACTTTCAAAAATTTCTTCAGCTTCACCTTCATAGAGATAGGAACAATCAAATTCATAATTCTTACAAAGTTCGATAATTCTATCAGCTTTATAAACATGAGCAAGTTGAGCAATAGAAAAGATATCTTCCGGAAAAATATATTTACCATAAGGATAATAAAAAATGCGAAAGCAATCGCTATAAATGCAACGAAGAAATTCAAAAAATTCAACATAAGTGTAGTCATCAATTCGAATAGGTCCATTTTCTTTTAAACGATTTCGAAGAAGTTGTTTTTTGAAGATAGGAGAATTTGCTGCTAGAATTTGTCCATGTGCATAAAGTTCCTATAAAAAATTATAATTAAGCTATAGCTAGAAACCTTAACAAATGCTTACCTTTCCTTCAACATAAAAAATTACATCAAAGTATTCATTGTCATAATCTTGTTTAACAAAAAGCATATACATATCGTTATGGAAATCAGCGACTTTGTATTTATCTGATTTTTTCAACCACTGTTGATGCAATTTTTCAGCTTCAGACTCTAAATCCATTTTGTTTGATATCTAAAAGAGTTATGTTAACTGTATAGAGGCTACAATTAAAGTTAAGTAACAGTAACAAAAAAAATTATGTAAGTTTAAATAAAACTCGCCGCTCTGTTTTCAAAATAACACGGTAGATGTCATTATATAAAAGAATTTGTGAAAGAATAATAACAGTTATGACGACGCTATTTATCGCGCGCTTTTTATTAAACAGCGTCTTTTCGCTTTGGAACCGTTTACAATATTTTTCATGATCACAGCTCTGACGCTTTTTGGACAGACAGTTCTTAGAATAAAATTATAAAAATGAATGCCATAAAATGTATTTCACTGCTTTAAAAGCTACAAAAACATATGTACAAAATTTACAAAACAAACAAAATCAAAAAGGTGCACACAATCATAAAAATCAAAAAAACATAAAATATTATTTATTATAGCAAGATACAGGAGCACAAAAATCATATTCTTCCTTTCCTTCTTCTTTCTTTTTAAAGATAAATTCACCTTCATCCTTTTCTTTCATTTCAGAAATTAAATAATCTTCTTTCTTAATTAAGGATCGATGTTTGACATTTAATTTTCGATTTTCATCAAAAACTAAATACCAATTACAACCTTTCATTTTTTCTACAGTACTTGGAGTTGATGGAATTGAAAATTTTTCATTGAAGACACAACGTTGTCCATTATTATAGCATTTAATTTCAGATTCAAAAATAATCGAAAACACTGTAGCTATCAATGAAGGTGCCAGTGAAAGATTTATTTCCAGATTTAATAGTTACTATAATATATGAACTTTGGTAAAAAACAGAAAACTGCAAAAATACCTTTAATAGTTTTATATTCATTTGCTTCATCAGCTGAAAGAAGACCTGTTGGAACTAAAAATATAGCAGTTATGTTACTGCAAATCAGCATAAAAAACTTACCAACAATTTCAAGCAAAAATTCAAGACTAAAAAGTGGAAGAATATCTTTAAGAGACAGTCTGTGTAAATATTTGAGTGATGAGTAGTGTTCCTTTCCCCCCCCCCCCCGTTTTTGGAAAAAAGCGGGGAACGGGGAAAAAAACGGGGATGAAATGTCTGCGGGGACGGGGAGCGGGGATAGCGGGGAAACGGGGATTTTCGGGGAAAATTCCGAAAATTCTCTAAATCAATTCCAAATGGTATTGGGAGTTAATATTATCATTAAATAATGCTATTCTGACCTGTTAAACGTAAAAAAACACTAGTTTGAAACAATTTTAAAAAATAACGGGGATGAAAATTGAGCGGTGAGGGGAAACCGGGGACGTCCCCGGCGGGGAAGGACGGGGATCCCCGCCGGGGAACGGGGGGGGGGGGGGGGGAAGGAACACTAGTGATGAGGCACAGAAAAAAATTTTTTTTTGATTTCGGTCTTCAAATTTTAATATGTTGTTGCCTATGGTACAAATAAACAGAAAAAAAAGATTTTTTCCCCGTTCCCCGCTTTTTTCCAAAAACGGGGGGGGGGGGGGGAAAGGAACACTACTCATCACTCAAATATTTACACAGACTGTCTCTTAAAGATATTCTTCCACTTTTTAGTCTTGAATTTTTGCTTGAAATTGTTGGTAAGTTTTTTATGCTGATTTGCAGTAACATAACTGCTATATTTTTAGTTCCAACAGGTCTTCTTTCAGCTGATGAAGCAAATGAATATAAAACTATTAAAGGTATTTTTGCAGTTTTCTGTTTTTTACCAAAGTTCATATATTATAGTAACTATTAAATCTGGAAATAAATCTATCACTGGCACCTTCATTGATAGCTACAGTGTTTTCGATTATTTTTGAATCTGAAATTAAATGCTATAATAATGGACAACGTTGTGTCTTCAATGAAAAATTTTCAATTCCATCAACTCCAAGTACTGTAGAAAAAATGAAAGGTTGTAATTGGTATTTAGTTTTTGATGAAAATCGAAAATTAAATGTCAAACATCGATCCTTAATTAAGAAAGAAGATTATTTAATTTCTGAAATGAAAGAAAAGGATGAAGGTGAATTTATCTTTAAAAAGAAAGAAGAAGGAAAGGAAGAATATGATTTTTGTGCTCCTGTATCTTGCTATAATAAATAATATTTTATGTTTTTTTGATTTTTATGATTGTGTGCACCTTTTTGATTTTGTTTGTTTTGTAAATTTTGTACATATGTTTTTGTAGCTTTTAAAGCAGTGAAATACATTTTATGGCATTCATTTTTATAATTTTATTCTAAGAACTGTCTGTCCAAAAAGCGTCAGAGCTGTGATCATGAAAAATATTGTAAACGGTTCCAAAGCGAAAAGACGCTGTTTAATAAAAAGCGCGCGATAAATAGCGTCGTCATAACTGTTATTATTCTTTCACAAATTCTTTTATATAATGACATCTACCGTGTTATTTTGAAAACAGAGCGGCGAGTTTTATTTAAACTTACATAATTTTTTTTGTTACTGTTACTTAACTTTAATTGTAGCCTCTATACAGTTAACATAACTCTTTTAGATATCAAACAAAATGGATTTAGAGTCTGAAGCTGAAAAATTGCATCAACAGTGGTTGAAAAAATCAGATAAATACAAAGTCGCTGATTTCCATAACGATATGTATATGCTTTTTGTTAAACAAGATTATGACAATGAATACTTTGATGTAATTTTTTATGTTGAAGGAAAGGTAAGCATTTGTTAAGGTTTCTAGCTATAGCTTAATTATAATTTTTTATAGGAACTTTATGCACATGGACAAATTCTAGCAGCAAATTCTCCTATCTTCAAAAAACAACTTCTTCGAAATCGTTTAAAAGAAAATGGACCTATTCGAATTGATGACTACACTTATGTTGAATTTTTTGAATTTCTTCGTTGCATTTATAGCGATTGCTTTCGCATTTTTTATTATCCTTATGGTAAATATATTTTTCCGGAAGATATCTTTTCTATTGCTCAACTTGCTCATGTTTATAAAGCTGATAGAATTATCGAACTTTGTAAGAATTATGAATTTGATTGTTCCTATCTCTATGAAGGTGAAGCTGAAGAAATTTTTGAAAGTATCGAACTTGCTCAAAAGTATTCTGTTGGAATCAACAATAGAACGCTTGAAGATTTTATTGATGATAATTTCTTTGATTTACTTGCTTGGAATGGTTTTATTGAACTTGAGAAATCTGCTATTAAAGCTTTTAGTAAATGTATTTTATTCATTGCTTATCCTTACAACGATAAAATATTTACTGAAGAACTTTTTGAAGCTGTTTGTTTTGCATTTAGTTTTCAATAAATATTGATCTCTTTTAGATAATCAAATGGGCAAAACATCAAGATATGGTTAATGAAGATACTCCAGAAGAAGAAAAGAATAAACTTATTTTACAACAAATTAAAGATATTCTTCCGTACTTTAGTCTTCAACTTCTTGTTAAATTTGCTGGTAAGTTTTTTTTGCTAATTTATGGTATTGTAATTGATGTTTTTTAGTTCCAAGTGGTCTTATTACTACTGCAGAAGCAAATGATTATAAAACTATTGAAAGTTAGTCTAATTAGTTTTTCTCTGTTTTTAATTCATACAAAAAATTTTTAGTCACTTTTACTTCTGGTGACAAATCAATTACTGGTACATTTGTTGATGGATACAATATTTTTGAATTTATCAAAGATACTAAATTAGATAAAGAAATCAAATTTTGTAAAAATGGACGATGTTGTGTTTGGAATGAAACATTTGAAATTCCATCAACTTCTAGTAAATTAAAAAAAATGAAGGGCTGTGACTGGTATTTGCTCTTTAATATGAATGAAAAATTAAGTATCAAACATCAATCGTTGATTAACAGAGACAATTATTTAATTGCTGACATGAAAGAAATGAATGATGAATTTGTTTTCAAAAAGAAAGAAGAAGGAAAAGAAGAATATGATTTTTGCGCTACTGTATCTCGTTGTAATAAATAATTTTTAAGCTTTTGGTTTTTGATGAATGCATGCCTTTTAGAAAATCTTTTTGATTTTGTTTGTTTTGGAAAATTACTGCATAAATAAATCTTGCCGTTGCCAACAAATATTATTTTGATTACTGTAACATTTAAAGCAGTGAAATATTTTTATAGCACTTCTTCTTTCTCATTGACAGCTACAGTATTTTTGAATATTTGGACTTCTACGAATCTGAAACAAAAAAAGGAGTTTACAAAAAAAAATTGTATGAGCTGCTCTCTGAAAAACATTGTTAATGGTTTCAAAGCGAAAAAATAAAGCGCCATAGTCGCGTCATCAATGCGTTTTTTTTATTGAAAGAAAAGTGGCGTGTTTGAACAAATTGTTTGTAATTAACTTTGTCGTGACCAAATAATTTCTGCTTTTTTTGGTATATTTGTTTTTAATTTTTAAATTTTTAGAATTATCGCATTATGGAACACAAAAAGTGGTTAGAAAAAGCTGATGAATATAAAGTTGCTGACTTGCATAAAGATATATATCAATCTTTTAAAAAGCAAGATTATGAAAATGATCTTTTTGATGTAATTTTTCATGTACAAGGAAAGGTAAGCGTTTTTCTATCATTTCTAGCAGTTTATTATTGTACTGTTGTAGGAGCTTTATGCACATGCTCATATTCTGGCTGCTGCATCTCCAGTTTTCAAAGAACAACTTCTTAAAAATCGAGCTAAAGGAAATCCACCTATCCAAATTGATGACTACACTTACGATGAATTTTTTGCATTTCTTAGTTGCATTTATTATGATTGTTTTCAAGTGTTTTATTATCCATACAATGATCTTCCATCTGAAAAAAAAATTTTTGCTATTGCTCAACTTGTTGATGTTTATGAAGCTGAAAGAATCAAAGAATTTTGTAAAAGATATGAATTTGATTTTTATACTTTTAATGCTGAAGAAATTTTTGAAAGTATTGTACTTGCTCAAAAATTTTCTGTTGGAAGTAACAATAGATCACTTGAAGATCAAATGGAGGAACATTTTTATGAATTGATTGCTTGGAATGGTTTTATTAATCTTGATAAATCTGCTATAAAAGCTTTTGCTAAATGTGTTGTATGGAATGATTACAAAAGTGAAAGCTATGCGATAGTTCTTTTTGATGCTGTATGTGTTTTTTGCAATCCTAAAAAAATCTTATCATTTTTTTAGATCTATAAATGGGGAACACATCAAGCAATGTTAAATGATGAAATGCCAGAAGAAGAAAAGAATGAACTTGTATTACATCAAATTGTAGAAATGCTTCCACTTTTTAGTCTTCAATTTCTTCTTGAAGTTGTTGGTAAGTTTTTTATGATATTTTACCGTAATGTAATTGTTGTTTTTTAGTTCCAAAAGGTATCATTTCTGCTGAAGAAGCAAAAGAATATAAAACTACTGAAAGTAAATTAGCTCTATTTTTTCCCTTTTCATACATATATTTTCAGTTGTTGTTTATTCTGGAGATAAATCACTGACTGGTACATTTGTTGATGGTTACAAAATTTTTGAATTTATTAAAGATGCTGAATCAGATGAAGAAATCAAATTTTATGATAATGGTCGACGTTGTGTTTGGCATAAAAAATTTAAAGTTCCATCAACTCCTAGCAAATTAAAGAAAATAAAGAGATGTGAATGGTATTTACTTTTTGATAATAGAAAGTTGAGTATTAAACATCAAAAGTTGGTTAAAAGTAGTGATTATTTAATTTCTGAAATGAAAGAAATGGATGAAGGTGAATTCCTCTTTAAAAAGAAAAAAAATGAAGAAGGAAAAGAAGAATGTGATTTTTATGCTACTGTATCTCGTAAGAATGATGAATAATTTCTTCGTTGCTTTATTTTCTCTTTCGTTTTTTGCAACTTTATATTTTTGGATTTTTATGATTTTGTTTGTTTTGAAAAATTTTTTAACATAAAAGTTTACTGGTTTATTAAATACAATACGTCGACATGGTTTCCTTCCAACCGCATGCGTACTGTAACTATAAATTTTTTTTCAAAATTTTTTATTTTTGTTGTTTTGACTTGATGAGCATATTGCGCCCATGCTCCGTACGCATGCGTTGGAAGGAAACCATGTCGACGTATTGTAATTGTTTTTTGTTGAAATTACTGTAGTTTTAAACACTGTGAAATATTTTTACAACGTTTGTACAGATTATAAAGACGTTTTTGTGAATACATTATACAGGGTATACTGTAGAAGGAACAATGTCGATTTCTCTCTTTTCTCTAATTCAGACTTATATCCATAGTTTCACAAAAATACAGTAACCTCGACTCTCTTATTTGTAATTGCCTCAAATAACCATAGAATTAAGAAAAACGTGAGCACAGGTTTACAATTATGTCAAGTCAAAAGTGCATAAGCACACAAGCTGACAACCTTTTTGAAATCGAAAACTTTCGAAGCTTTTCGCTTTCTTTCAAATTTTTTTGTTGTTCTTTGTAAGTTTTTGAAGCGATGCGTTTTCTTTTTTTCAACGTCTATCGAAGTCTACCAGACGCTGGCCAAATCATTGCTTTTTTTTCAGTGTCCCAACTAACATTTCGGTCGCCGCTTTTCTTTAAAAACTTTATATAAATTCACATTTTTACCTAGTATGAATTTTCATGTTTTTGTTTATTTTCCCGTAGACATCATGGCTATCATGGGGACGCTCCACCTTGCTGCGCGGATTTTTTGCCGTGGTTTTCTTTGATATAACTTTTTTTTTAAACGTACAACTTTTAGAATTTGCTAATAATGCCTTATTACAATGAAGAATTACATCGAGATTTATACAACATTTTTCTTGAACAAGATTATGAAAATGATTACTTTGATGTAATTTTTCATGTACAAGGAAAGGTAAATTGCTGTCTTTTTTTACAAATTTAAAAGTGAATTTATTGTAGGAACTTTATGCACATGGTTTAATTTTATCTGGAGCTTCACCAATTTTCAAAGAACAACTTCTTCACAATCGTTCAAAAGGAAATCCACCTATTCGAATTGATGACTATACTTATGATGAATTCTATGAATTTCTTCGTCTTATTTACTATGATTGTTTTTGTGTAATTTTTCAAGATGGTGAATATGTTGATATGGAAAAAGATATTCATGTTATTCTTAAGCTTGTCAATGCTTATGAAGCTGAAAGCCTCAAACATTTATGTTTGAATGGCCATTTCGGTTACAGTATTAACAATATTCAACAAGCATATGAAGAAATTGAATTAGCATATAAAAATTCTGCACAGGAATCTGAAGAACTTGAAGAATATGTTGATAAGCATTTTTTAACTTTAATTGAAAATAATGGCTTTTTAAATCTTGAAAAATCTGGTGTTAAAGCTTTTGTTTATTATGCAGAGGATGGTAAGAAAGCCGATGAACTTTGTAAAGCGGTAAGGTTCTGCGATATCTATATGTGTGGTAATTAAATTGTCGTTAGGTATATAAATGGGGAGAACATCAAGCTATGGTAAATGATGGAATACCAGAAGAAGAAAAGATTGAGCTTGTTTTACATTATATCAAAGATATTCTTCCATCGGATTTATTTAAAATGATGAGTATCAAATTTTTGTTTGAATTTGCTGGTAAAAAAGTTTTTTTATATTATTTTGCTAATATTTTACATTTTTAGTACCAAAAGATCTTATTTCAGTTGATAAAGCAAAGGAATATAAGAAAAAATATGGTAATAATTATTTATTTTTATATTGTTTTTTTTTTAATTTTATTTTTCAGTTCAAATTCGTTACAAACATGGCTCACTTACTGGCTCATTTATTGATGATTATGGTATCTATGATATGTATCTTAAAGATGAACTCAAGTACTTCAGTATTCGTAATCATCATCATGGCTATGTAAAAGATAAAAAATTCAAAATTCCATCTAAGCCAAGTGAATTAAAGAAAATGAAAGGTTGTGAATGGTATTTACTTTTTGAAAGAAATGGAACTTTGGCTATCAAACATGAATCAATGATTAAAAGAAATGAATATTTAATTGCTGAAATGAAATCACCACAAGCTGAAAAATTTGAATGTCGGGGATTTAATTTAATCACTGTTTCTCATAAAAATTTTTAATGATTTTTGTTTGTTCAAAATAAGTTTTTTTTTGTGTCTTGTTGATAACCGCCTACAATTCATGTAAAGTTTATTTTTGTTTTGTTTTTTTCGAATTTCATTGCATTTTACGGCATCAACTAATGCAGTTTTTTGCAAAATTTATTCATACATACATTTATATTTATGCTTGCAAAAAATGTTACAAAGATTTGCTGTAGTTGTAAAGTAAAATATTGTTATGACAATACAACCCGTCATACTGTACAATAAAAAATGTTAAAGAAAATTTTGGAAAATAATACAAAGGAAAGCATTTTTCGAAGAATATCACAGATTTACAATAACAGGTTAAAGACAAGAATAAATTAATTGTTAATATACAAAGAATAATTAGAACAATCTCAAAAATTACAGTATACCATGTATGTCAAACAAAGTAAATTAAGAAAATGTTAGCGTTGAAAATAGCACAAATAGTATACTAAAAATCACAGTCGCAATAAATCAAAACATAAACCTCACAATGTATTTACAGTATACCCCAGTCTTTCCCATTCAACTTTGATTCGATTCTTCTGTTTTTGTTGTTGAAATTTTCGTTGCTTCTTGTGCTTGCTTCTTTAGTAATCTTCCACCAAATATCCCTGCTACTGCACCACCAATTCCTGCAACAATTCCAAGTGCTGCTGATCCTGCAGCAAATCCAACAGGTCCACCAGCAACTGTTGCACCAACAGCAGCTAAAAAATAGTATTATGTGATTACAATAATTCAAGCAAGAAACAGAAACATACCGGCAGCAAGTGGAACTTGAGCATTCTTGTTTGCCAAAGCTTTTTTGAGTTCACGATTTCCAGATTCTACTTTATACGTTGCTAGTTCGACGTGTTCTTCAATAGAATCAACGATATCATGTTGGGACTGAAAATTGATTGAATTAGATAATATGTAGTATGATGGATTTCATATATCCATAAAAAATAGTCAGATACATCCCATTCCGGACTTGACACATCCCCGGATATCATATATACTTGTTTTAACGTATTACCAAAGAAAACTTACATGAACTAATGCTGCCAAATCTTCCATTACTTGATTCAAATCTTCAATATCCTAAAAAAATTCTTGCCATTATATCATCCACAACCTCAATCCCACATACCTGTGCAAGCTTTTTCGTTGCTTCAGCATCTTCTTTAGCACTTTGTAGCTTAAACTTTAAATCATCAACATGTTTTTCAGCAGTTGTTTGAGTTTGTTCTACTAACATTTGTTCATATTGGCTACCAATTCTTCCACGTCCGCCACCATTTGAAGATGATGAAATTCCACCATAGGCATCTTTCTCTTCATCAGGTATAAAACAATCATCAAAAATATTTGAATTCTTTTTCATTGCTGGTGAGGTTGGTGCTGAAGAGACAGGATGTGGCTTATCGATTAAAGTCATTATAGCATTAATAATTGCTTGAGTTTGTCGTTGAATTGGTTCTATTCGAATATCAAATGCTTCATGTTGTTCTGATGGAATTTCTTGTCGCTTTGAAAGTATTTGCTTGAAGCCATCTAACATTGAATCAATCATTTTCTTGGCATTAATTTTTTCAATTGTTAAACTTTCATAATCTCCAGATTTTTCGTACTAAAAAAGAGGAAAAATAATTAGCAAAGTTGTAAAATATGTTATGGCGATGATTTTTGTTTCAAAGAACGCCACCAAAAATTCGAACTTCCCGAACTAACAAGGAAGGCGGAAAAATGGCGAATCCTCGCATAAAGAAGGTGTAAGGAAGGCGGAAGCATATAACTTTTTTTCTTGATTATCTCTAGCTTATTCCTATGGAGGAATGATTCCCATAGGTATAAGCTAACTTTTTGTCTGAATAAAATTTTCTGGTATCTGAATCCGCGGATTCTGCAGCAGGTGGAAAATTTTTGAAAAAAATTGTTTTTGCAAGCTAAACATGTTTTAGGAGTAAATTTTTGTCCAAATTTTGCGATTTTTGGTATTTTCAGTCAATTCTGAACATGTTTGATCATTTTAAAACGGTTTTTGAGACATTTTTTTCTTCCGCCTTCTTTACGCCTTCTTTTTTATTTTTTGTTAGTTCGGGTTGGATACCAGCTGCACGTCAGCTGACTGCGTTAACCTTTGCGCAACAGCCGCAAAAAAGAAATTCTTATGTATTTACTAGGATAAAACTTGCTTTTTGTGATAGATTTTTATTAATTTCGAGTTTAAACTTTGCAAAAAAAATTCTATGGATTCGAACCTTGACCCCCTTGCACGTAAGCCTGCAGTGTTAACCACTGCGCAACAGCCGCAAAAAAGAAAATCTTCAAAAAAAAGAGAAAAAAGCTTTCAAAATTTGAATCAAAAACGAAAAAAAGGAATAAGACAGTTCAACCTTTCTTTGCAAATCTTCTACCGCATAATCCCTGTAGCACCTTTTGTTAATATTTATTAAAAACTATTTTTATCACAATCACGAAAAGAGAAAAAAAACAGTTAAATGTGTTGAAACAGCTACATTATCCAGTATTTTGAATTTGGGAATGAAAGTGGCTAAAATCGACATCAAAAAACACTTTCGCTGTTAAAAATCCATAAACCGAAATTTTGATTTCGATGTTTCTATCAAACACAATATTTTTAAAATCGAAATATTAGTCTTATAGAAACCTCATTGCCATCCGTTAGATATCTTGTATTAGCATAAATTTATTATAAAAATTAATAAAAGAAACTACAAAACAAATATTCAAAAAAATGTGTGTTCAGCTGTTTTTGTTCAATTCTAATAGCCTCTTTTAAACTACTACTAACCTACACTTGCAATTATTAACCTCTGTTATTAAAGCAAGAATAACTGAACATTTTAAAAAAAATCTCAAAAACCAAAATTAAACTTTAATTTTTAGTGTTCAAAAAGAAAGCAATTCCGCCCCTGATTAAATTCACTTTAGCTAATTACCCAATTAAGATAATCCAAACAACACACAACTGCAATGGGAACACACAAAAATAAAAATGTAATTTTAATATTAAAATTTTTTCAAAAAGAAAAAACAGAAATAACTTTAATTTTATTTTTCACAATGAAAAAAGTCTCAAAGATTATCCCTCTCTTTTTCTTTGAAGAGGTTTTTTTCCTTCCGTTTTAAATGTATTCAAACATCTGTCTGCTCCACACACAAACACATTCTAATAGACTAATAACAGAGTTTTCTGTTGAGAAAAAAAACAGACACTTACTTTTCCATGAAATTCATAGAAAAAAGACAGCTAATTTTTTTAAAATTTGCTTTTTTTAATAATAATAATGTTCGGGAAATATAAAAGTTTAAGAATGTCTAGAAATGTAAAAGTACAAAAAATTACTGCAATAAAAGTTATCAAAGCAAATGTCAAGCTACCGTATCCAGTTAGTGTGGTTGCAACAAAAATTAGCAATTTTATGGTCACGATTTTAAGAAAACTCTAAGCTACAAAACGTTATTGTAGTAATATATAATTTGTTCAATCGTTGCTGTTAGTAATGCAGCTACCGTACCTCTACTAGCTTTTATTGTTCCTAAGAAACAGAATGTTTATCTTCATGCAACATGCTCAAACATTTATTTATTTGAGACAATTCATCACAACCAGGGATGTGCGGAAGTCGTTTTCGTTAACGGAACGGAAAACGGAACGGAACAAAACTTTTTTAACGGAAAGCGGAAACGGAAACGGAAGCCCAAAAATATACGGAAATTCCGTAAAAACGGAAACGGAAACGGAAAATTTTTTCATTTATAGTCGAATAACAATTTATTTATTTTCTTTCAAGAAAATAAATAAATGGTACTTCCATACTTCAAGAAGAAGTATGGAAGTTCAAACCAATTGATGCATCACGTTTTTGAATCATTGTTGTAGCTTCACAGAAGGCATTTAAAGAGTCACGTACACTTTTCATTGTTTCCCAATCATTTTTTGAAAATTCATCCAAATCTTCTTCATCAATAACTCGTTTGATGGCTTCTTTATTTTCAATAAAAGAATTAAGCATCAAAAATAATGAGCTCCATCAAACTTCGATGCCACGCTGCAAAACCAATTCAGGCAGATTCTCCAAAAATTGAGCATCTTTAAAAGCATCTGATAATTTGTAGCTCTTTCGTAGTTTATTGATAAATTTTTTGATTCTTTTCAGAAGCTGATCGAAATCTTTGACTTTCTTCAACGCATCTTTGATAACCTAAAACGAAAAAATGGCGCAAAAAAACCGCAAAAGAGCTGCTTTCTTCAAAGGGAAAAGTAAGTTCTTGTCTTTTTAAAGACACAAGCTTTTAACGGAATTTCCGTCCCCTTTTTTACGGAAACGGAAACGGAAACGGAAGTGGAAAAAAGCACGGAATTTCCGTAAAAACGGAAACGGAATTCCGCACATCCCTGATCACAACCTGGACGATATTCAATAAAGAAGTTTAGAGGCGAATATTTGGTGAATAAAATGCATTCAACAACAAAGTATTGCTTTGAAACAATTACTCAGTTCTAGAAGTATTTCTGCAATGCCAGATGTTTAATTTAGATTTCAAAGACTCACAAAAATCTGAACTACAACGAAAAGAAGCAAATGTGTCTGGAAATCTAACGCTTACGCTGGAATTGAAGCTGATTATCCAGTATTACGTGAAAAATATCGTCTCTACCAGGAAATGAGATTATTCACAAAAGATTTGCTTGATTGTATTAATGAAAAAATAGATACAATTAATGATGTTGAAAATCGTATATTTGGAATGTGGAAAGCAAGAAGTGAAAAGATAATGAAGCGTCGAAGAGCTGATATTCAAGATCAATATCAACGATGTTATGCTGCAGCTCTTGGACGGCCATATCAACCGGCAGGAGATGTGATGCAGAGATAAACAAAATTAAAAAGAATAAACTTGCTCAGAGAGCTTAATATATGACAAATAAATCAACATTCTCGTGAATGGCTTCGTGAAATGACACAACTCAAAGATTTCGTGCAACTGTGTCGTGAACGAAAATGGAATAATCTACAGAAAGTGATGTCTCTTCCAAATGAACATTTTCACCAAAAAAGCAACAAAAAAAACACCAAAATCTTACTTGTTGTATTTGATGATAATGCATTTTCAGCTCTTTTACTTTTTCCATTGCCATTCGTTCAAATTTATCAATTATCAATGAAGTTGTTTTCCAATCCATTTCCTTCCTTTTGTGTTTAAATAATAAATAATTATACTTTCTTTTTAAAAAACTGAATTCTTTTTCTTTGGCAAGAGCAGTAGTAATAAATAAGTTATTTTGGGGTAAATATTTGTAAGTAATAATAGACTTGAATTAAAACAATAACAACAAACACACAAACAACAAAAACTGAAAGACCTAAAAACAGAAGCAAATTAATTTTGTACTTTGTATTTTTGTCTTTGGGTAAATTAGAACAACCGTATGCTAAGTCATTTCATGTTACCGCAAAACTAACAAAACTACAATATCCATGCGTTCTAACACACATAATTATTACAAGTAAATAAATGCAGATATAAACTGCTAATATCACAACTTTTTCATACCCACAAAAGAATAAAATAAATTTATTTGTTACAAAAATAAAACAACAAAAATAATTATCAACACGTTATCCTCATCACCATCAACAATAATCAAACAGATTCAATCATTTCAATAAATTTATCAATTTTTATTGTATGTTTTGAATCATTTGCTTCAGAGATAAGCTTCAGCGCCGAGAGCATTGAACAATATGGTGAAGAATCAGTAGGTGGTAACCATTCCGTTGGAATTTCATCAATTATTGCATTACATTTTTGTATAGTTTTAGGAGAATCTTTTGGTGAAAGTTGTAAAGCAAGTACACATCCACGATTAATTATTCCATCAATAATAATTTCATGTAGAGCATCTTTTGATAAAATTTTTTGAAAACAGTTTGCTGAACGAATTAGCTTTATCAAGGACCAAAATCGACGTGATAAAAATGAATAGCATCCAGTTGAAGGGTTTTGAAGAGCTCTAAAAAGAGGGAGTGTTTTATTACGATAGAGAAACGTACTGGATTATATCATTACAGTATACTAGTCAAGGGTATACTGCAGCAACCCGTCATAATGTATTACTACAGTATACCAAAGCTAATATTTAAATACGAGGAAGCCAAAATCAAAAACTTTTCAAAAAACTACAGTAGCCCAAAAATTTTAATGCTTCATAAATTGTATTAAAAACAACTTACTCTTTAGCATATAATGGAACAAAGGTATCTTCTTTTATTGTAGCTTTAAACTTACTCATAATAGCTTTCATTAAATTTTTGATTGATTTTGTTTCAGCTGTAAGAGTTGGAGTTTCATCAATTAGCACCGAAATAAAATATGTTAAATTTCGAGTTTGTGATAGAGAAAATGGATCCCATTGTTCATTGATAATTCCTAAAAAAACAAACTTTTAAAAGAAGAAACTGTAAAAAGAAGCGACTAACTTGTTAATCGTGGAATAAAAAGTTTTTCAATTATTGCAGGAATAAGTCCAACAATTGTAGAATTTTCTAAATCAAAACCAATTTTATTTGTTCCAACTTGTAGCAGCGTTTGATACCAAGAATAATGATAAAGGGGTTTACTAACATCCTAAAAATTTGTAACAATTAAAATTCTGTATTATTCAAGCAACGATTCCCAATGACGTAATAATGTATACAACTACAGCAATAACTCACCTTTAGCGGATCCCAATCAAGAAGTTCTAAACGAATAAATGGTGACAGAAGCTTTGGAAGACAGATAGCAACATATGCATCATCAAAAGATTTTTGATCAACTAATATCCAATCACAAAATTTTGACATTATATTTCCTATATCCGTAAATTCTTCTGATGCATCGTGAAAGACATCGGCAGCAGATTCAAGACCATCAGCTGAAAAAAAGAGAGATAAAAGATTGATAAAGATTACAGTAAGACTTTGTTTAAAAAAACCTGTTCGAAACTACAACAACCCGCAGTTAGTATAATCTTGAATATATTCTTACTAACTACTGTTGCATCACTTAAAAAGTTTATAGTTAAACAACTTGCCAATAGTACGTTGATATTCAAATTTTTGACTTTCTGGCTCTTCTTCATCAGAGCTAAGGCCATCATGATGACGATCTTGTATACCAGCTTTTTCACGTAAATTTCTTCTTGATGTTCGACGACCATTACAATTTGTTTCTCTCTGTGTCACATCTCCTGCAGGTTGATATGGCCTTCCAAGTGCTGCTGCATAACATCGTTGATATTGATCTTGAATATCTGCTCTTCGACGCTTCATTATCTTTTCACTTCTTGTTTTCCACATTCCAAATATACGATTTTCAACGTCATTAATTGTATCTATTTTTTCATTAATACAATCAAGCAAATCTTTTGTGAAGAGTCTCATTTCTTGGTAAAGACGATATTTTTCACGTAATATTGGATAATCTGCTTCAATTCCAGCAATAAGTGTTAAATTTTCAGAGATGGTTGCTTCTTTTCGTTGTAGTTCAGATTTCTGTGAATCTATGAATTCTTGTTTATCTTGAACACTGAAAAAGGAAGAAAATTATAAAGATTAAATTGAAAATAAAAATAAGATCAAAACTTTGTACAATTAAAATCCAAAAAGTCGAAATATAAAAAAGCCTACCGTTTTCGAAGCTTTTCCATAATTTCTGTTAAAGATGTTTGTGAGCATGATGGAACATTTCCTCCTAAAAAATATCTTCCATTAGCATATCTATCGTCTACAAACAAACCTTTTAAACCAATCGGCTCTTCAATAATTTCAATATCCATATCTTCTTCACCACCATCTAAATCTACCACTTCTGGAGGTGCCTCATTATTAATCGCATAATTTTCTTGTTTCATTTGTTTAACTTTTTGTGTTGTAACAGCTTTACGAATTTGATGCTTTTCCCATTCTGCAAATTCTTCATCAGATTCTTGTGCTTTTTTTCTTGCTTCAGCATCTGCTGCAGCTTCTTCATCTTCTTCATTATCCGAATCACCTTCAAGTTGCAAAAATTCTTCTTGTTCTTTCCGTCGTCTTTCTTCTTCAGTGAGTAATAAAGATTTTGAAGAATAAAACTGTTGCGCATTTTCACCATCTTCATCACTCATATCATTTTCATCTTCTCTTATTAGCCGGGAATGTGCAACTTTTTCGATTGTTACAGTATTCGTTGAAAGTGGAATATATCCATCTTCGGTGGTATTTTGTAGTTTAGATTTTGTGCCATCTCGTCGCATTTGTTCTCGACGCTTTTTTGCTTCATATACTGCTTTTGCATCTGGTATTCCATCAAAACCACCAAATTTTGAACGCATTTCTAAATCTTGTTCTATTGCAGCAATAATAACTGGATCATCTTCTATTGCCTGAAACATATAGACAGATTAGAAAGTGTTTAAAACATCAGAAACCAGCTATGGCGATAATGAGACATGTTTGATTCAAAATACTAAGTAAATTTAGAAATTTAAAATTAAAAAGCCAAAAGATAATGAAACGTCGAAGAGCAGATATTCAAGATCAATATCAGAGATGTTATGCTGCAGCTCTCGGAAGAGCATGTCAACCAGCAGGAGATGTGACACAGAGAGAAACAAATTGTAATGGTCGTCGAACATCAAGAAGAAATTTACGTGAAAAAGCTGGTATACAAGATCGTCATCATGATGGCCTTAGCTCTGATGAAGAAGAGCCAGAAAGTCAAAAATTTGAATATCAATGAATTATCGGTAGGTGTTTTTTAAAACTTTTAACAAAAAAAGTTTTTAAACGAAGCTATATTAATTATATTCAAGATTATTCTGCGGGTTACTGTAGCTTCGAACATTACATTTCTGAAAAAAAGTTTTACTCAAATTTTTATCGATATTATCTCTCCATTTTTTTCAGCTGATGGTCTTGAGTCTGCTGCAGATGTCTTTCACGATGCATCAGAAGAATTTACAGATATGATATTCGTTGATCAAAAATCTTTTGATTTTTTAATATGTTGCAATTTGTCTTCTATCACCATTTATTCGTCTTGAACTACTTGATTGCAATTTGTCTTCTATCACCATTTATTCGTCTTGAACTACTTGACCGCTAAAGGTGGTAAACTACTATTCTAATAAAGATTCAGAATGTCAATATC